>OY288241.1:2970000-5940000 GCA_958450325.1 Agrostemma githago | reverse complement strand
TGTCTTATGGACTCTAACTTAGTTGCCAGTCTGTCGGCCGCTTCATTGTTGAACACCCAGCCATTGCAGATGTATCTAACCACTTTTTCCCTCTCCCTCTCTCTCCCCCTCCCCCTCTTTCCCCCTCCCTCTCTCCTCCCCCTTTTCCCCATCTCCCTCTCCCTCTCCCTCTCCATCCCTCTCTCTTTCCCCCTTTCTCTCTCTCTCTTTCTCTCCCTCTCCCCCTATCTCTCTTTCTCTCTCTATCTCTCTCCCTCCCCCCCCACTCTCCCTCCCCCCCACTCTCTATCCCTCTCCCTCTCTCCTCTCTCGCTCTCTCTCTTCCCCCTCTCTCCCTCCCCCTCTCTCCCAAAAAGTCAACAAAAGATCAAATCTTGCAAAGTCAGAAAACAGCAGAAAGCTCTCCCTCTCTCCCTCTCTCCCCCTTTCTCCTCTTCTCTCCCTCTCTCTTTCTTATCTTCTCTTCCCTCTCTCTCTCTCCCCTCTCTCCCAAAAGGTCAACAAAAGATCAGATCTTGCAAAGTCAGAAAACAGCAGAAAGCTCTCCCCTTCCCTCTCCCTTTCTTTCTCTCCCTCCCCCTCTCCCTCCCTCTCTCCCTCTCACTCTCCCTCTCCCTCTCTCTCCCTCTCTCCCTCTCCCCCTCCGTCTCTCTCTCTATCTATCTTCTCCCCCTCTCTTTCTCCCTCTCCCTCCCTCTCCCCCTCTCCCTTTCATATATATATATATATATATATATATATATATATATATATATATATATATATATATATATATATATATATATATATCTGATCTCTCTCTCTCCCCCGCAACATTAGCCTTGTCGATGCGAGTCGGCAATTTTGTGAAGATCTGCTCCATAAAATTTGCACTGCACAACACTTCTTTGGTGGCTGCCATTTGTGTATCGCAGGTCTTTATGTTGTTAGGCCCAAAGGAACAACATTTCGTCAACAGCTCAATCAACCGGTATAGAAAACAAAATACCAAATCATTGTGTCCATTAAAAAAACCTACACGGAAAAATTCAACAGAAACCAACCATCGCTCTTTCCCTCAATGTATTCTAATAAAATCTTTATGGCGGATGGTTTTCAGCCTAATTTCGACCCATTAGATCACGGAATCTGGCTTTGCTAATTATTTGTTTCTCAAATAAATAGAATTTAGTATTATAGGATCATCGAAATTAGAGCATGAAGTTTGTAATCAGCATTTTGATCTATAACCTCGGCACAACTCAAAACTGTCAAATCTATTGAGTAGTATCTTACAAGTTAGTGGTAAATCCTAAGTATATTCGGATTCACACTTATCCGCAACACTCTTCTCACATGCCTCGATACATCTCCAATTTAAAAGAGTCAGTTAGAGCATTTAGATTGTACCAAGCTCTTGAGAGTACCTTCTATCAAATCAGTTGATGGCTGCCAAACAGGACCAACGTTCAAGAGACATATTTACAATCGTGAAATGTCGTGGGCATCATTCATTCTTCTGCACCCTGATCCATTTTTTCGCCAGCTCGTAGTTTAAGATCAGTGTACTTAGGATCCTCAGACCTTTCATGTATTTCTCTATATTCTTGGCATACGGCACACTGATGACAGAAAAAATGGGTCGCAAAATCTCCACAAGAAAATAATATCAAGACTGGCATATAGTCACACACATGAAAAAGAATGTTGAGATACAACAATAACAACAACAACACAGCTAAGGTCCAAAAATGATGGATTTGCGATAACAGTTTCCAATAATAGTCACCAAAACAGGAAAAAAAACATGTGGAACAAAGCAGTTCCACGACAGATTGGCGAGTAAGCCAATAAGGCATAACTTGCAGTCTTTAAATCACCAAGGTTCCATGCTAGATTGGCGAATGGCGATTATCCTATATTTTTGGCCAAATTACAGTTATTCCCTTACATGTCTATAAACTAATAAAGATGCAATGACAGTCATCATTTACACAGTCATAATAAGCTACTCCGTAATAAAGATGCAATGACACTTCCTAAAAAGTATTTGTACCTTGCCTATAAACTTCTAAGTCTCGAGTTTAGCTTTCCAACGCATCCTGATTCGATTGGCCTTTTGAATCAATCAACACTTGGTAAGTAAAAATAGAAGGCTTGGCACTCTTTCCCCACATCAACGATTTTTCTCCTATCGCTTCTCTTGTAGAGAAGCAACATTTGGTTGTAAGTGAAAACTGAGATCGGGAAGCCTAGATCCTTTATTTTATTGAACAGTTGTTCCGCTTTATTTGTAAGTCTTGCCGACACAATGTTTGTTAGCAAGGTTCTGTAGACTGCCTCCTCTCTGAAGAAATCAGGAATAATGTCGACATAGATAGCTCTCTGCTTTCTCCAACCCACGCACCTTTGCAATCAGGTTAACCTTAGATGCATAGTCTTGCTCCGAAAAATCAATATCCTCTCCGTCCGTTCTCAAGCCACTCCGACAGCTGGGAAACATAAGATTCTGGTCAATAACGATATAATTCATTTACAAAAACCAGGGAAAAAAACAATCAAATATTCAAATACAACAGATAAAAGATCTATGAGTTAAAACAAGGCAAAACATCATCTTGTCAGAAGAGGTTAAACTCAACGAATCATTACAGACCGGCGCTCAACTTAATAAATGCATCAGCGTTATTCCATATCATAAACTCACTCCATACACATCCAAGCACCCCCTCTCTTTCGCCACTATTTAAAGTAAAGAGAATCTTCAATATTCTCCATAATGACTTGGGATCGATGGACATGAATCATTATGCACTACAACATAACATGCCTTTAGCGGCGTTTAATTTACACTTAGGCAGCATATGTTAATGCTGCGAAAAATAATAGCAGCATTTGATTAAACGTCGCCTAATTCAATGTCGCTAGAAGTTTTTGTGGCATTTATTTATATGCTGGTAAATGCGTATGTAAATGCCATCCAAGCCCTTATTATGAATTTTAAAATTCAACATTATTATTTTTTTTTTTTTGCTTTTACTTTTTTTTGTTGATTGATACACGTGACATTATTCTTTATTTTGTTTTTTTTAATGAAATAATATGTACCTACTTAAAAAAAGACAAAATATATAAAATAATATCATGTATAATATTGAAAATAAAAATTGTCATTACAAAACTCTTATTCGGTTCCAACTTAACTCATTAACAAAATGTGATTACAAAAGATAACCTAAGCTTAAAGCGTTAAATTGGTGTCATCCAAATGTCAAAATTTCTATTTCTCGCGTCGGATCCATTACTTCTTAATTTGAATATGATAAGGCTTTGTCCAAACCAAAACGCCATATATCCTTTCGCTATGATAGATCCAACCTGGGCAAAGTAAACCAAATACTCGTAATATATTGTATATCTATAAAATTTACACGAGAATAAATGCTAAAGTATAGGCTAGCTTGTATGAAGAAGAACCTTAAATCGCAGTGCTATGACAGCAGTAACCTTTTATTCTGAACAGCCTTGTGCAATGGCACATATATTGATATTGCCTGCATTATACATAGTTGCATCAATCCACTGTTATTCACGACGCAAGAGACAAATGTTTTAATTCATGTCCAAAAACGATTCTATTTACTAAAACACAAGATAATAAAATCCAAGGAATAATGGGTAAATCTATCATTTTCTTATAACCTTTGGTAGTGCACTAAACAGATTCCTGGAGTACTGCCATTAATGTTGTGAAAATGCTCCACTCTGTAATTACGACAGCCTGAGTGTAGCTCAATCAGCATTAAACAGACTCTTGGAGTACTGCCGTTTTGTTCTATCCCGTCAAAGTCTCATAATTTAATACTAGCATCTAGCGAGTCTTCGACTTCGCTGAAAATGGAAATTAAGAATAAATCCAATAGTAAAATGTGGGATTTCTACTATCCTTCTGTATCTAGAAAAAGGGCAAGTGTTCATTAATCTTAGTTATACCAAATCCACTTCGTCACGATTACAAAAAGTCAAACAAGAACAAGGAAATAGTAAAGAGATCCAGTCACGTCTGAGACACTACCTGGCAACAAAAGTGTATGTGCAACAACGCAACCAGTACATTTGCTTCTCTACTAGTCAGTTTGCGGATAAGGTTTCATCCATGAACACCACCACATTTAGCGTAGCAAGTGCCAGTAACTATACTAGCCCTTGTATCCATCTGTTTCCTTCAAAGAAAAATATAGTATAAGTTCAATATTCAAGAAGTGGCCACTTCCACATTATAAGTAATGAATACACACAAAATTACTTGGTTGATGAAACTTGGTAAATAATTTGGTTGTTGGACAAAAGAAAAAGCTTTATGATAGGTTCAAGCTTCAAAAAGAAGCACATGTACTTAATTACTGCAAATAAGCTTCAACACCTTCAAAATTCATCATTTCAATAAATTAAACAAGCCAATTGTCTACTAATAATCCTATTCTTCTCATTAATTTAAACATGTTGCAGGCTATAGGTCACCATCAGAACTGACTATAAGTGAGGAAATAAGGATTATCAGCATAGAGAACATGAATGGGTGTCGATTGTAATCCTTGTTCTCTTAGCAGCTGGAGTCACTCAACCAGCAACAACTGGTTTGGGTACACCAGTTGTAATAGTTGCATCTTTTATCGAATCAATCCTATCTTTCAATACAAAGACTAAGATACCGTGTGCCTCTTGTATCTCGCTGGCATGGCATTAAGCCCGATGATCTGAGTTGTCAATTGATCAATCAGAATAGGGTACCGATTTCAATCGAATAGTTGATTCGATTCAAACCATAGAAAATTGTAACCAAATTAAAATAAAGGAAAAAGGAACAAACCTTGACGAGCAGCGCCCCAAAGAATCAAGGGAAACGACGAGAACAGGACGAAAAAGCCCAGAATTGTAGCGAATTTTTTTAGTAAAACCTTCAGACCGAAATTTGACATACTTGCAAGCCTTGATTTTGTGTAAAATCAAAGAAAATCCTAAATTAAAATCAAAACTTGCAGAATGATTTTGAGACACTAATGAAATCAAGAACAAATTTAACATAAGAAATAGAAGAGGAAAATAAAAAAAACCTGCAAGAGAAGCAATGAAAAGTAAAGCACCGATCCATTTGCAAGCCACGATTGAATCCAACCCCTACGTCGTTTAATTGAATAAATTAGGTTTTATTTTTAGGTATGAGTTACAGAAGAAATGGAAGTATTTTAAGAGTATTTGTTTTTTTAGAAGAGGGTGATTTGAGAAATAAGCGGCTAAGTGTAAATGTGAGCGCCAAACCCAAATATTAGCTTAGGCGGCATTTACTTAATTTGCAAGGTTAAATGTTGTGGTAAGATTATTTAAGATGGCATTTGTATTTATGCTATTAGATAAATGTCATCTAATCATTTATCTCTTGTAGTGATGCTCGACGTATTCAACTACGAGACAGATTCATACTTCCTGTGGAAAAATCCCCTCAAAAATGTATACAATCAAATGGAACGGAGAAAGTTATAATCAAAATATCATCACCGCAACATCAATTATCGTTGACTGAGATACAATAATCGACGCTTTCAAACAGTCGGCCAAAAACAGAACAGTAGTTACACAATTTTCCAATTCAACTAAACCAAATACTGCAGAAACTAAATTTGTCAAGAAATCAAAAGAACAAGAACCTGAAATGGAGGAAATACATGCTTGAGAGAATAGACAAAAGCTCGACGAAGAGCCCACATTTTAGGGACCGGAAATTGGATGAAGAAGTCGGGTTGATTAAGGATTTTCCAGAAAAACGATCAACCCTAACAAAATGAAAATGAAGTGGGGAACTATAAATGGCTAAACCTTAAACCCTACAATTTTGTTTAAATGTTAAACGATTTGGGGGTAGATTAGTCTTAAATTTCCTTTTTCTAATTTAATATCTACAAGACAACCATGCATGATAGGAAGTTTCTCCTAGAGTACTAAATGAAGCTCAAATGAAACAAAATCATGTGTCCTTACAACAGAATTAATTTTCATATTTGATTGAATTTGAACACATGATAAAAGTTCCTCCTAGAGAACTAAACAAAGCTCATTGCATCCTCCGAACTCAAGTCAGAACAAGGCGATTGCCTAAAAAAGCTGAATTATTTTTTAGGTTGGATTTCTAGAACACATCATCTACGTTCCTCCTACAGTAAGTACTACATGAGGCTCATTTCACACATCACAGCATGAACAAAAACCCACATTTAAAAAAGTTCCACAATCAAATGATCAGAACAGCAACCAATACCTCCCTTTTTATTTTGTTTTTCTTTTCACCTAAAAGAAGAATATAATACATTTGTCCTTACCGTGCAAATATGCGTACTTTATAATCTTTTATAAAACCCCTTGCCCCAAAATAGAAATGAATATAAAAGAAAATGAAGATCAACACACCTGGCAGCGGAACCTTCAAGCTTTGCAACTTCTTCCTCCAAACGGGTGAAGATGGCCTTCTTCTCTTTGTTAGTTGCACTTACGAACTCTTTCACTGTATTTCCCAAGAATTCAATGAGAGCGGCCTAAAAAAACATGTACCAACAACACGTTTAAGGAAATTTGAACTGATAATTGTTCGATGAAGAAAAAAACAGGTAGTAACCTTTGAAGTGAGGTGGCCCTTAGAATCACGGCTGGTGCCAGACTTCTCATTGATGAAGCAAACAAAGTCATCCAAATCACGGCCACCGTCATAGTCTTCACCTTCCTTGTTGTTCTTGGGGGAAAATTTCAATGTTGGGAACCCGCTTATGCCATATCTATGTGAAAATAAACAGCACACTGGTTACTGGGAACATTCATGAAAGATAACATATAAGGAGTACTTGATGTTTGCAAGATCCATAAGTTGACTGACTTCTCTGCCAGGTCTTTGTATTTGTTAGTATCAAGGTTGGCAATCACGACATCCCCTCCAACTTGAAAGCAGTTGCGACCTTTTCATAAACCTACAAGCCAAGGAAAACGGTGTGACTTTAGTAGTTAATCAAAGCTTGTAAAGAGAGTTAAGTACTAGAATACATAAACCTAAACTTATGGGTGTGAAAGACTCGCAATGACTGCACCTGACAGAAAATAAAGAGAAAAGGAGAGACGAATAAAAGGAGGGGCAGAAAACCAAAGCAGGGTGCCAAAGACAACAACTACACATAAACGCTCAAGCATCATGACGAAACCGAAAAATGAAGAAATCAAACAACAACTATTCAACTATCAATTACACCAAAACAATGCAGATCAAAACACAAAAGCCGAAATCGACGACAAACAACCTCCAGAGACGAAAAGAGGCCGAGATTGATGAAAATGAACAGCGCGAACTGGACCGTCATGCTCATCAAAACGATCAAAAAGTGTTCCCATGCGATAATCCCATAATTGAATGACCCCGTTGTGTAAACTCGCCAAAATCCATGGCCGCTTCGGATGAAAACACGATTTGCCTCTCGAGTACGTTGCTGCATTAAAGAAGCCACAGATTCAAGTAACTACATCATCTAATAGGCAGGCTCAAAAAGTTTACAACGACTTGACTGATCACCTTTTAGTTAGAGTATTAGACATCAGGCTAAGGTCGATCGTCAAACAACCAATTAGAAGGGCGTAAGCCTAAGTAAAGCGGCCTTAGATTCCTGTCTGGCAAAAAACTTACACTCTCGACCCTCAAAGCAAATGCAACAGCTGTTGTTGATAGAGACGTGGCCTCTTCCTCGGTTGCTAATGCACTCAATAACTGGTGGAACGGTAAAAACCTCTTAGATGACAATATTTACAGCTTAGCAAATCAGATTTTAAGTCAAACATGTTTTAGAATCAATCAAACAAGGAACGGTCAAAGATACCTCGGCCCTTTCAAGGCTGGTCTTGCATAATCCTAGATCAACCGGGGAGCCAAAAATTTGTAAGATTCTTTCACCAGTACGGTGGAACTTCAAAGGGTGTAAATGCTCCAACGGATGAAAAGTGATGGTCGAACCCTTAGGAGGCGTATCTAACTTGTATTATTCGCATAAAATTTGTAGCGATCCTTTGTTGTTTGCCTGTCATTTTTTCATTCGCAAACAAACAGCAGTAAATAATGGACACGCACATATAGGTATAGCTTTGAGGGCCGATAAACTACAGACCTTAGCCCACTCGAGTATATCATTGTGGGAGCTGAATTCTGCCTGGCCAGATATAGAAGCCTCTTCTGTATCCGCTTCATCGTTGTCGCTCCAGGAGAGTCCTGGAAACTACACAAGACGGTTATCACAATCAGTATTAAAGGATTTTAAAGGTAAATATGAGACAAAGGGATTACGGAGTACAAACTACAAAGCAATCACATACATTGATGAATTTTCAGAACCGTCAAATTGTTGATAACGAAGGAGCGGCAGTACAGCACCAGGTATGGATTTTTCTGTACTCGGCTTGCTCACGACAGAGTCATCATTATCGGATGTGGGAGTATCTCCATCATGACTAATAGTTGTAAGAGTATCATCGGTTCCTTCTCTAAAAGAGGAAGAGTTTCCTTCGAGTTCTGACTGTGTCACCTGACTTCCAACATCAGTAACTTTTGTAGATGTGGCAGTTTCACTAAAACTTGTTCGAGAGAGATCAGAGGTTCTCGTGGCTTCATTCATGTCGTCCTTTGGTGAATGCTCCCGTGTCAAACAAGAGCTATTTTCTTCTGATTCTTCAGCCTTGTTAACTACATCTTGCACTCCCATTTCCAACACGACAATGCTTTTTGTTAAGCGTTCCAACCTTTCTTCCATGAATATACTGTAGGCAAAATAAGAGAGTAATACGAACTGAGTTAAACACAAAACCATCAAGCTTACCAGTAGACTTACTTTCATCAAATAAACAAGGAATCAAGAAAATGCATCAAAGACGGATACCTAAGATTAGATTTACAGTGCATATAAACATACCTTTTCAGTACACCGAAATGCAACTCAAAAAATGGAAGCCGTGAATGTATGCAATAACAACGTTTTGTTGTAAATATATAGCATCCCAAGCATGAACGAGCGGGCTGACTGTCAGATATCATAGAGATTAACCGTGATGGTTTATCAACGAGTTCCTCCACCAAAACACAACATCCATACAAAGTCAAATTGTCAACCACCTGCTAAATAAATTTCCATGAGAAGTAGAGCTGCACTGGTAAAACTTAAGCATGAACAATATTGCTCTTTTATGTCCCTTTGATGCTACATTAGTTCTTATAATACATCTAAAAAAGGACGACAAATGAAAAGGCGCAACTAAAAGGTCAGGCAACATAATGATAGTAGAAATGGGTAACAAATGAAAAGGCTACCTGCTGTAAACGGAAAACAAATGAAAGTCCAGCCTGTTTAAAATGGTCCTGCAAAATGATATACATGCACGATGGAGTCAAGAATTCGACGACTCCTAAATGCTTCAAGTATAGTCACAACAAAAAAAGGCCAGCAATTTAAAATGAACAGAAGATAATGACATATCGTGATGAAATAAACAAGAGGATCAAATACCTGTCCCAATAGAATTTCATTCAACTCGCTCATCGAAGAATTTTTCTCAACAGCATTAACCTGTAAAAAATATTATACTAACATTTAACATAACCTTCGATTCAGCTAACAGTAACATTTATTTCAATATACGAAGCAACATTTAATATAACCTCGATGCCACCAGGAAAGCAAAATGATAAGAGGTCCCTGTATTTGAGTGGCAGCTGCTTTTCTGGAGGGTAAGCAAATAGAACCTACGAGCAGATAGTTAATAGGAACTCGAGTATATGATGTCCTATTCCTATTACAGTACGGAGTATAATATATGGATGCACCTGAGGTTCAAAGTTGGGCTCTACACGAGTATGATTGTGACCACTAAGAGCAGACCGAAACTTCCCACTGCCTTCAGACTTCTTTGCGAGTAGACGTCTTCTCAGTATCTGAGTATCAAAATTTGGATGAAGTCCAACGACTACCATGCTCTCGAAAAGCTTTGATGGTTCGTTAAAACACCGATGTTCCTGCACCAGTAAAGAAAGAGCTATGTGAAACAAACTGCGTGACAAAGAGACAAGAGAATCTCCTTCATTGGTCTAAAAGAGGTTACAAAATCACAAAAGGACGGAATGTGTTACAAAATCGCAAGAGAATTCTACGAAAACAAGAGCAAAAGAACGGAATGTGTTAAAAAATTGCTGCATTTCACATAAAAACAGAAACGTACTCGACGCCGAAATGTCATGATTGATGATTGGATTACCTGCAGTGATGATCGATGATCGGATAAAAAAATTACAACCACCAATTAACAATAAAAGCACCAAATCGGCCCGAAAAACATGGATAATAATCTTCAAATTCGTCTGTTTGTGGTGTTTTTTCAAAAAATGTGAGATATTTTGCTCGTCATCCAAATAAGATCCGTATAACAAAAAATGACCAAACGGTTATTAAAAAACTTTTAAAAAATTTAGTTTCTAGTATATATATATCTACGATTTAGCTGTAATCCACAGTACTCAAAAGATAGTTGTATGTCTTTTAAATTTGTTTGTTTTAAACCATACGTACCTTTTGTTACAACGAGACATTTCTGCATTGTATGAAGTAGTTACTTTGCGAATTTGAACACATTTAATTTCAGAACCAAATCTGCCCGAAAAACGAGGATTATAACCTTCAAATTCGCCCATTTCTGATGAATTTTCAAAAAATGTGAGATATTTTGTTGGTCATCTAAATGGTTAGAAACAACAATGCTATACAAAATGAAATAGAAGTCATTAAACTCATTACTAAAGTCTCTTTTTCTCCCTTTTCTATCCTTCTATTTTTCGCCGGTTGAATTCCGAGTGTAGTCACTAATCCTCAACTTGTTCTATTTCTAATTTGTTCTAGCGAGTGTTTTCAATCCTTACAACTTTCGAGGAAGAACTATCTTCTCCCGAATGTTAATTCTACCAAAACTCGCCTACTTCTGACAAAAATTAAGCCTGAAACATACCTTAATGAGAGTCCTAGCAGAGGGGTTCTTGATGTCTTGGTTTTCCAAATGGAGTATCAAACCCGCGACTTCTAGGCCTTCGTGATTTGACTTGCAAAATATTTGGATGCTTTAACAGCGCCTACTGTCAGTACACCAGAAACAGCCTGCCTCACGCTCGATACCCTCACTTTTCGTCTTATGATCTTTTCCACACAGTTTGCTGCCTCTGCTCTCGATTTTATAACCACATCAAGTCGACCTGTATGAAGACGGATAATATTCACTCTTTTATGCCTCAAAAGGTTTTCCCATATGACTCTACGAGTGCGACTGTAAAAGACAAGCCCGCAGCATGATTCTAAACCCCTTTTTTAAAATCATCGACAATTTCTTTTCAGATTCCCCATTCTTAAATTCATATAGCTCAAGTCCCAACCAATTGTCGAGCTCTGCATGGACTAAGATGCAAGAACATAGGGCATAAATAAATCATTAAAATTATTGAAAAAAGGTTGTTTTATACCAGAGGCCATTGTTTCAGGCTTTCCTAGCATCATTCCCATGGAGTTCTTGACTGGTGTAGGAAGACGAGAGACAAGGGACTGAACAGCAGGTAAACCGCAATCCTACATCATTTCAAGTTTGATGTCAATCTCCAATAGTCTTCATGCATTCATCTTTCAAAAGAAAAAAAGTACAGCCTACTCAAGCAGCCGAAAATAAAAGTAAAATTCCTATGTAACTTCACCTGAGTTAAGGCACCGGAGGATGAGAACCTTAATAAGTCTTTGGCGGCAAAGTCTTCTAGAACAGGCGTATAAATTCCTTTGAATAAATCCAACTGACCTTGCACAATTTTCCTCACCTGCAGTGACGGGAAAACGTAAGCACCCTATATAGGAGCAATAAAAACTCCGTAAAACTACAACACAAATGCGAATCTCAAGTTTTTCGAGTAAAAGCAGCAAACATCTGTCATACCTTATTCTTATCTTCTGCAAAGAGCATTCTGAGATCACCCATATAAGACAAGCTACATATTTTTGCATAAAGGTCCTCCTGAATAGAATTAACACAGGGTAACCACAGTTACTTCAAACTTGAATTCTGGAAATATTAACCAATTACCTCGTGGAATGTCTCAGGTAACAATAGTAATGCAGCTGATGACGCTGCTCGTATATTACACAGGTTAAGTTGTTTGATGATGTCCCCACTATCGACAACAATATTGACCTGTGTGCAAAAATAAAGTTCAAATATTTAGCGTGATGTAGTAAGCACATTATCAACAGCAAATATAAACCTATGCCATATGCAAGCATCAGCGAGACCAATTCGAATTCTAATGAATTACTCAATTATTTACATGGTTTATCGGTTGGTTTCACATGTGAGACCGTCTCATATAAGGATTAATTGTTGCGAGATAGGAGCACTCATTCCCGGGTATGTTTCTTTTACAGCTGACAAAAACAGGAGAAGTAAAAGAATGACACACTGTCAATAAAGTTTACATACAGGCTTCTGTAGACGACCACTCAAATAAAAGTTTTCCAATCCCGTACATCTTCAATTAAATCACTAATTCTGACCACACCGTACTTGTAGGTCTGCAGCCAAAAATTATTGCAAATTGATTCAGAAGTCAGAACATCTATATTCAGTACCAAATGAAAAGTACAGCATCGTTGTCACTTTAAAAAGCTTCAGTTATATAACCGACAACCCTAAAAATGTTCTAACAACAAACGATCTTTACCTTGTTATTCCAAGAGACAAAAGGGTTAAAATGCACCCCCACTCCAAAGTCATCAGCAACTCTTGTAATCTGGTTCACAAACCTCAGCAGTTTCACTCCTAAATTCAAGATTCGGTATTTACAAAGCGATAAAAGTTCAGAGAAAATAATTGTAAGTTAAGGAAACACCATTTCAGCTCCACCAAGGTACGCCATCCATGAGACATAGTGCTTTTTGTTCATCTCCAAATTCTTCATGCCAAAAACAGAAAATAATAATCACTTTTGAGAAAAAGCAGTCCAGTAGCTAATAGAGCAAAATATGATATAAGATTTTTTTAAGCCGACCAGTCAATGCCACTCAATAGGATCTCGAACACCAAGAATATAGTCAATCATCCGGGACTGTTAATTCGACCACACAGAAACACACATCGAGAAAGTCACATACCATCAAATGGGATGTGAAAAAGCTTTTAATAGTAAATTGTGACCGTTTATAGTTTATAATAACCTGACCATCCTTGTTTGGATGTAGACTTGAACCATAAACACAACAAAACTCAACAGGAGGAAGAACGGTGAGAAAACCAGCGAGCTCCTCATTGTCCTTCTCAGTCATTTCTTTCTGCCGAGGAAAAAAAATGTATGAGCAAGTCTATAATAGCAAGTCAAGCACTCACGGGTTTACTCTTGTGATCCTTTACAATCACAAATTACATTAAAGAAGCTTGAATGACATTCAATTAACAATGAAAAGCAATGTTGAGTTAACCAAAGCTCCAAGCACACACCAGAGTTGCAAAAACCAATGATGAAGGAAAGATTTGAAAATTCAGTTTCACATAGTGAAAAACAATTGAAACATTAGTTTCCCGATGTAGAATCTACCACTGCAACGAGGTTGGCGGACACACTCTCAAGTGATATTTATACGATTTACCTCAAACTGAAAGCTTCAACGCCACACATGTAATGAGCCAAAACGAATCTAAATAAGCTTCATTAGGATTTAGGATACACTTGAATAACACTTGCTGAACCAAGCATAATGGCTCATTCATGATTGCAATTCCTTAAACTAACATACCAAATCATGATAGTTAACTTAAATTAGCTTCAAACACCAACTCAAGAGCTAAAAAATAATGCTGTAATGACAATAATAACCTCAATTAGCTGCTGCAAACACCATTAATCATTAATCATCAAACACGATTGAAAGACGAACCTGATAACGAACTTCGGCGGCAGAAATACGACTGAGAGCAACCTCGCCGACGTCCTCAGTGAAGAGCTGAGTAGTCATGTGGCCACAGCGGCGTGCTCGCTCCTTTGCGGCAGCGCGGGGATCGGATAAATCAGGCGGCGGCGGCGCCACCACATCTTCCTTCACCGGCTCAAACGACGGCGTTTCGGCGGCCTTCACTTTCTTACCTTTCGGAAACCTCACCCGTTTTGCCCTAATTTATAAGAAAATAGTATCATGTGAAATTGACAGGATAATTGATTTGGGGCGAAACCTAGGTTATTGAAGATAGCAACAGAGAGAGAGGTTACAGAGGTTTAACGTAGTCGTCTTCGTAAGCGATGAAGGAGCACTTGCGAGAGGATGATGAAGAAGCTGGTGGATCATCCATGGCGGAGGATTTGCAGTTTCGAAATCGCGACTTGACAGACGGTTACACACCAAATCGCTCCTTTCTCCTTCTTTCGATCTAGCGATGAAGTGGTATTTAACTTCATCAAAAAATGAAAAAAATCATCAATCTAATCATCGAAACAAAACAAATCGATAGAAAAGATCACCTCCCAGCACCAAAGGCAAGAATCAGACTCATCCTCAAGCACATCAACATCACCATTACCAAATCCATAAGCAACCCTTTGTCCAACAAACAACACATTCGCCTTAACACTCGCAACCGTAACACACCCACCATCTCTATCCTTCACCTTCTCATAAATCTCACCAGCAAGTTTCAAGTACGAACACCTCTTCTCCTCCAACAACACCGCAACCGCAGAATTCAAGCTCGCATTATCCTTCAATGAACTCAAATTCAAATCAATCTCACCATTCAAGACTTCATTAAAGTACTCAACCAAGCTTTCGAGTTCATCATTTAGGGTTTTCAACTTCGATTCTCTTTCTTCCGAAGTCAACTGATTCTCCAACTTCTCTCGTTTCCACTTCGCTGAACTCTTCTCCGGCATCGGTGGTGCTTCGATCGCCGTCGAATCCACCATTTTTACACCTACCAAGAATCTAGGGTTTTAGCAGGAGGACTCGAATCTGTCAATCTGATCCTCGATTTGTGCAATTGAAGTTCGAAATCAAGGTTTACTGTGATTCTGGGTGGTGAGAATGAATCAACGGCGGGGATTTGATAGATCGGAAGAGATGAAGCGAGGAATTGAAAGGAAAGGAGAAAGATGGAGTGGTGGTACTGTTCACAAGCAAAACACTGTTCCTAAGGAGTGGTACTGTTCATAAGGAATTCACTATTCCTAAGACACATTTTTTGAAGAATTCTTCCTTTAATATGTAAAGATAAATAAGAGTAATCATTCATCAAAAGTATATACTACACTAAGATGATCAAATTCGATTATATAAATAAAGAGTAATCGTCTATCATTTAACTTAGATATAAAAACTCTTTTAAGTCTTCAAAATAGCTATTAAAACTATAAACTTAATTAGGTAATTAAATTATACCACATCGAAAAATTATGATGAGATGATGGAATTTTATATACTAAATGAGTAATCTTTTGGTTTTAAACATCAACCAACATCTTTTGAGTCTTAAAAAACTTTTTAAAAAGACTACAAACCTAAAATTATCTCATATTGAAAAAATTAAAATAAGGTGATGATTCTATATTATAAATAAGAGTAATCGTGCGTTTTTAAGGGTCTTAAAAGCATATCTTAAAACTATAAACCTTGAATAAAGTATCCTATATCAAAAAATTATGATGAGGCGATAAAATCTTATATTATATATCAATAAAAAAAATTATTCACATGTATTTTTTTGAGTTTTAAAATAAGCTCTTAAGGCTATAAACTTAGGTGAAATTAAGTTTGATTACTAATATCATGGGATCTTAACCCGACGCCAACTAACCCGTGCAGCGCACGGGCTTTAATCTAGTATATATATATATATATTAAGCTTTTTTCGAGCGATTTCATTGGTCCGTTTCATCAAACCTCAAATTAGGAAAGTATCATAAACAATAAAAAATATCAATTAGAGAATCTTTTAATTATTATAATATATATTTAGTTTATTATATTGGTGTGATGTTTTACAATTATGAGGTAAAAACCTGTAGAATTCATTTTTTAAAACATTATCGTAGAATAAATTGTAAAAATGAAATAATTAGATTCGTGGTAAAAAAATGCATTCATTAGAGTATAAATTGTAAGAATATTTTATGATATAATAATATTACGGGATATGTAATATATCTTCCCTATTATTATGCTAATATTTCTTCCTCATAATTATGGTCTTATTGGAAATTGGATCTTATAGAGATATGCTATCACAATAATATCGGACTAAATAAGGAGTTTTTCCCTATTTACTCAACCTTGATGGAAGGTCAAGATTACCGTAATCTAAAACCCTAATAGGAAATCGGTCCTCTCTCTGCCTATATAATGGAGTCTTCACCATCAGAAACTCTATGCGTATTATTAAGGTCAAACAACACTTATTACGTCATGGGACAAGGGAGAGAAACCATACCTATTAATTATGAAACCGTACTTGTTATTATTATTTGAAGATGACTTATTATTTGAAAATGGCGTATTAGTATGACGTATTATTATTTGAAGATCATATGAAGACGTATTATTATTATTCGAAGTCATCTTATTATTATTCCAATTCGTCTTATAGAGATCTAATATCGTTTGTATTAGATTTTGACTTATTCCGTAATGAGGTATGTCTTAATCTCGTCTTAATTAATCTTTTGTGACCTTCATGTTGTTCAAAGATTTATGGGAATTAGGTTTTATTTATGTCATGTTAATAATATGCTAACATGTGGTATCAGAGCTTAGGTTATTGAACTCATGATTGTCCATTAATTAAGATTGTTATTACAGAATAATGACGTATTATACATTATAGTATAATAGTATGTGAAATTACTTGTGTTCCGTTTTGCGACTGATTTTATGTAATCACCTTTTGTTACTACTCCATAATAGTCTACACAAATAAATCTCCTTTATGTGTGTACATGTATAGTATGCAAAGCAATTGTAGATTACAAAATCACACAACTATGATGCTAAGTAATTGTTTGTAGTATGCATGTCAAATTGGTTTATGCTTTTCCTAGTCCCATTATGTTATTCATGCAATTTGTTTAACTACCTCATCGATTTGTACTACTCGTATATATTATGTGTATATACGTAAATTAGGTTTAATTGTTGACGGTCTTTATGGATTTGGTAATATTAAGTTCAAGTGATTTTTCCATATTCAATTCGATCATGTAATGTTTGATGATGAGTAGTTATCTCCTGAATTTCTTACCACGACAAAGTTCTTATTATTTATATGGCATTAATGAAAGTTTAACCTGAAATTGATATCATTATTGTCTTGATTATTCCGTTAAACTGATTTTGTCATGATTATATGATTTACTATATGCATATTGATTAGTATATAGATTAAAGTTTTAATATGAAGTGAATTAAAATTTTATTATTTGAGAAGTAATTCCATGATAATTTGATAATGAATGATGATATACTCCGTATGATTATAATTTACTGAAACATGGTTTCACCTTATTGTTTATGCTCATTCGATATAATTATTCGTTTGACAAATAATGATTTATGATAAGTTATAATTTCATACTTTTTTGGTTTTAGATAATGTAAATATGAAATTCTTATGGCTAAATTTCACCACAGTGAATTTACTACTCAAGTTCAATTTTGATATAATATTGTCATTATATCGTTCACTCATATAAAAATATATATTTACCCACAGGTAGATTATATTGACATGTGTAACATTCTATAGTCATTATATAGTTCACATATAAAAATATATATTTACCCGCAGGTAGATTATATTACCATGTGTAACATTCTATTTATTTAAATATTTTAGTGACTACCCACAGGAGCACTATTATTAAAGATGTGTTGTTTCACATATTAAAGTCTCATATTATTTATGTTGTCTCATTTTATCACAACTAAAATTTACCTAATCCAGTGCAATCCTATGATAACTCTGTTGTTGAGCTTAATTAATGGAACAAACTACTCTGAATGAAAAGAGTAATTTAAGTTCATCTTGAAGTTGATCAAACCGGAAACTTATCTTCGCAAAGACAAGCCGACTGACTTAACTTCTGAAAGTAATGCTCAAATTAAATATCTATCCATGAATCTTGGTAGAGATCTGACAGATTATGCATTTTATTCTTATGTTGGATAATTGTAACCAACACTAAGACTTAAGAATTCATTGTATGGACTGAAACAAACATTGAGACAATGATCCTAAAGTTCGATAAAATCATTACTGATTTTTAAAGAACTTATCGTGATCCTTGTATAAATCTCAAGATCAGTGGGAGTAAGTTCATATATTTGATTCTATATGATGATATTTTATTAACCAGAAACGATCTTGGTTTATTACATAGAACCAAGACTTATGTATTGAAATGGCTAAATAAAGAATATCCTTATGCATCTCTGGTTGGGAACTTAATGTATACTCAGGTAAACCTGACATTATTACTTATGCTCACATATAGAAAATTAGATCACCCACAGGTGACTGGTTATTCTGATTCAGATTTTGGGGATGTTATGACACAAGGCATTGTACTCACATTTGCTTTATATCTTCACCATGGAAGCTGAATATGTGGCTTATTATGAGGCCTTAATATAAGGAGCATGATTGCGTAATTACCGTGATAATAATGAAAGTGCAATCTTTTTCTAGCTCCATGAATGATATGATATCTAAGGGAACAAAACACATGAACCTTAAATATCTTTACCGAAGCAAGATGTTAGATCACAAAATTATGAGATCTCATTAACGATTCTACACTTGCAATATAATATTATTTCTGTTTTCCAATGTGTATACATTTATTATTGGATGAATGACAATAGAAATATAGTCTTTTTAAGACATTATGTGGACCATTACATAGAACTCCACTTATGACCTAACTGTTCAATTCGTTGATGTAGTGGTACATGGAAGTAATCATGTTGCAGATTGACATGTGCACACCATGACTCTCTTTAATGATTGAATTAGTCAAGGTACTTATGAACACCGATTTAAAATATATGTTTTAGCATATGATGCGCAACTTATATATCTATAAATAACATTACAGATGTTCCAATCGACCAAGTGAGAGACTGTAAGAATATTTTATGATATAATAATATTACGGGATATGTAATATATCTTCCCTATTATTATGCTAATATTTCTTCCTCATAATTATGGTTTTATTGGAAATTGGATCTTATAGAGATATGTTATCACAATAATATCGGACTAAATAAGGAGTTTTTCCATATTTACTCAACCTTGATGGAAGGTCGAGATTACCGTAATCTAAAACCCTAATAGGAAACCGGTCCTCTCTCTGCCTATATAATGGAGTCTTCACCATCAGAAACTCTATGCGTATTATTAAGGTCAAACAACACTTATTACGTCATGGGACAAGCAAGGGAGAGAAACCATACCTATTAATTATGAAACCGTACCTGTTATTATTATTTGAAGATGACTTATTATTTGAAGATGGCGTATTAGTATGACGTATTATTATTTGAAGATCATATGAAGACGTATTATTATTATTCGAAGTCATCTTATTATTATTCCAAGTCGTCTTATAGAGATCTAATATCGTTCGTATTAGATTTTGACTTATTCCGTAATGAGGTATGTCTTAATCTCGTCTTAATTAATCTTTTGTGACTTTCATGTTGTTCAAAGATTTATGGGAATTATGTTTTATTTATGTCATGTTAATAATATGCTAACATAAATTTCATATTATTTGTTTCACATTATGTGATGAATTTATTACATATAACAGTTGTAAAATAATCCCACATCGACAAATTTTAATATGATGATGAAATTCTATATTATAAATAAGAGTAATCATTCAATCTTCGATATCTATCAAAAGTCTTTTGAATCTAAAAAAGAGTTTTTAAGACTATAAACCTCAATTAATTATCCTATATTAAAAATTATGATGAGGTGATAAAATTTTAGATTATAAATAAGAGTAATCGTTCGGTTATAAATATCGACCAAGAAAAACTTTTTAAATTATCCCACATCGAAAAATTATGATGAGGTGATGGAATTCTATATTATAAATATTAGTAACCATTCGGTTTTAAATATCGACAAAAAAATTTTTGAGTCTTAAAAAAACTTTTAATGTATAAGACTACAAATTTAATTTAATGCATAAGACTACAAATTTAAAATCATGCTACATTGGTGAGGTGATGAAATTCTATATTATAAACAAGAGTAATGATGTATTCTATATTATAAACAAGAGTAATGATGTATATTTTTTAGTCTTAAAAAGAGATGATGGAAGACCATAAACTTAAATAAATTATCCCACATTGAAAAATTATGATAAGTTGATGAATTTTATATTATAAATAAGACTAATCCTTCGTTCTTAAATATCAATCAAAAAAAACTTTTAAGTCTTAAAAAATCTCTTAATAAGACTACAAATTTAAGTAAAAATAATCTCACATCAAAAATTTATAATAAGGTGATGAAACTTTATATTATAAATAATACTTCATAGTAATTATGTGCTCTTAGATATTAATCAAAAATCTTTTAAGTCTTAAAATATACTCGGTATTAAGACTATAAACTTAAGTAAAATTATCCTACATTCAAAAAATTATAAAGTTTCATCAAACATAAATATTTTTTAGTCTTAAAAAAGTTGTTAAGACTATACACTTAAATAAAAAATTATAACATTTAAATAAAAAATTATAATAAGGTGATGGAATTTTATATTATAAATAAAACTAATAAAAAAATTCCTTAAACATTAAACTTAAAATTATTCCACATTGAAATAATTAAAATAAGTTATGGTGATAATTCTATATTAGAAATAAGACTACAAATTTTAGTTAAATTATCCCACATCGACAAATTATTATAAATGGATTGATTTCTATATTATAAATAAGACTAATTATTTGTTCTTAGATATCAAACAAAATCTTTTGAGTCTTAAAAACTCTTAAGACTATAAATTTAAGTAAATTATCCCACATCAAAAAATTATACCCCTCTCTTTTGAGTCTTAAAACTATATTCCATTCGGTCACTATCTGTTGCCTCATTTCATTAAAATATTCCTCACAAATATTAAGGTAATGGATATCAATCTTTTAAGACTTAAAAAGTCTCTTAATAAAACTACAAACTTAAGTAAAAATAATCTCACATCGAAAAATAGATATTAACCAAAAATCTTTTGAGTCTTAGAAATATATTAAGACTATAAACTTAAGTAAAACTATCCCACATTCGAAAAATTATAAAGTTTCATTAAACAAAAATCTTTTGAGTCCTAAAAAAGTTCTTAGAATCTTAGAAATATATTAAAACTATAAACTTAAGTAAAACTATCCCACATTCGAAAAATTATAAAGTTTCATTAAACAAAAATCTTTTGAGTCCTAAAAAAGTTCTTAAGACTATATGCTTAATAAAAAATTATAACAAGGTGATGAAATTTTATATTGTAAATAAGACTAATAACAATTCTTCCTTAGACATAAACCAACTTAGGTAATTCTCGCACATCGATTATGATGAGGTTATGAATTTCTACTAAATAAGAGTAATCATTGTTTTTAAATATCTACCAACAATATTTTGAGTTTAAAAAAGGTCTTAATAAGACAACAAAGTTAAAATTATCTCACATCGGAACAATTAAAATAAGGTACGATGACGATTCTATATTATAAATAAGACTACAAATTTTAGTTAAATTTTCCCACATCGACAAATTATAATAAGGTGATGGATTTCTATATTATAAATAAGACTAATTATTTGTTCTTAGATATGATATTAATCAAAATCTTTTGAGTCTTAAAAAACTCTTAAGACTATATACTTAAGAAAATTATCGCACATCGAAAAATTATACTCCCTCTCTTTTGAGTCTTAAAAAACTCTTAAGACCATAATAAGACACTGGAATTATATTATAAATAAAAGTAACCATTTCTCCAAATTATGATGAGGTGATGAAATTCTATATTATAAATAAGACTAATCATTCATCCTTAGATGTCAACAAAAAACTTTTAGTCTTAAAAAATGTTCTTAATAAGACTACAAATAAAGTTAAATTAAAATTATCACATATCGAAAAATTATAATGAGGTGATAGAATTCTACGTAATCTTTCGTTCTTAGATATTAACCAACAATCTTTTGAGACTTAAAAAAAGTTCCTAAGACTAAGACTATATAGTTAAAGTATAATTATCACGCATCGAAAAATTAAGATGGGGTGATGAAATTCTATATATTATAAATAAGAGTAATCATTCGCCTATAAATAAAAGTTCTTAACTAGACTATATATAAACTTAAATAAATTAAGTAAAATTATCCCACATCGAAAAATTATAATACAGTGAATTTTTTTATTATATAAATAAGAGTAATCATTCATCAAAAATATATACTCCAATAAGATGATCAAATTTGATTATATAAATAAAGAGTAATCGTCTATCCTTTAACTTAGATATAAAAACAAATTCTTTTAATCTTAAAAATAGCTCTTAAAACTATAAACTTAATTAAGTAAATTACCACATCAAAAAATTATGATGAGGTGATCGAATTTTATATCATAAATGAGTAATCTTTCGGTTTTAAATATCAACCAACAATCTTTTGAGTCTTAAAAAGCTTTTTAAAAGACTACAAACCTAAAATTATCCCACATTAAAAAAAATTAAAATAAGGTGATGATTCTATATTATAAATAAGAGTAATCATGCGTTTTTCTGGGTCTTAAAAGCAGATCTTAAAACTATAAACCTGGAATAAATTATCCTATATCGAAAAATTAAGATGACTCAATAGAATCTTATATTATAAATAAGATTAATCTTTCGTTCTTAGATATCAATAAAAAAATTCGTTCGTTCTTAGATATCAATCAAAAAAACTTAAATAATCTCACATCGAAAAATTATAATAAGGTGATGAAACCTTATATTATAAATAAGAGCAATAATGTATTCTTTTGAGTTTTAAAATGAGCTATTAAGACTATAAACTCAGCAGAAATTAAGTTTGATTACTAATATCATGTGATCATTTTATTTATTGTAATGACATAGTTTTATTAAGTTTCTTATTTAACGAACATCAATGTAATTAAGCTAACTAACCCGTGCAGCGCACGGGCTTTAATCTAGTAAATATAATGTTTACGTCTCGATTTCTATTTATTATAATACCTACTTTTAGAAGGTTATAATTTTTAAGAAAAGTTATAATTTTTTTAAAAGTTTTCTCTTTTAAAAACAAACTATATTTCTATTAAATTTCTATAATGGCTTTGTTTTGGAGTTATGGAATAAGAGAAGTGTACGAGTAGAGTAATACAGTCTAGAATATACGTTTTGCCATCAGCTATAAGGCTAGTGTATCCGAGCGGGATGCATTGGTTGTTGAACTGGGCATGTTCTTGTCCAGGAGTGTATGTTCATTTTGACATTAAGCTCGTACCTCGCATGTAAGACGCCGTCGGGTTGAACTGGGCACACTTGGTGTTCCAGGAGGGGTGTGCATATTTACTTAAGCTAAGACCTCGCATTGATAAGTCGCCGTCCTATTATGGTTGAGTAGCCTAGTTAGAGATCGAGGTTTGATTTGTTTGAACTAAGTTCTCGAAGCTAGTTTTTAGTATTCTTCTAGTGAAAGTCTATTCTGTTGCACTGATTCATATCCATAACGCCGTGGCTAGACTTGTCGTGAGTCTCCAAATTACAATTTTAATCCACTTCTAACACAAACTAGTAGTTAGTTAAAGTAGAGGTCGAACCCACGAGGAAGGTGATTATGTTGTTTTAAGTGTGTATAAATCTATATAAATTAGTAACCAATATGGGGGGATTTATGTGTGAATGATTACTCTAAGTCTAACAGACTAACAAGATAAAATAACAAGATAAAATAAACTAATATGAATAAACGATCTAACAAATATGAGAAAAGTACTTGGACCAAGCAATATCCACCATCAAGTTTAACGAATTGATCATTGACTCTTCTACTTTACACTTTATATTAGAATATTTTGCTATGAAGTTTAATCGACTTCCAATTCCACTTATTAATAGTTATAAGATATGAGAAGCATACTCAAATAACCCTTACGATATTGTCAATTTAAATCAAGCGTCTAAATCATATCAATATGTAGATTAGAACGATGGAATTTAGCAAAGATGAAGAATGATTACTCAAGCGGTATCACTTTATTTCATACAAGTTTAATCCTTATAACTCAACAACGATGAAAAGCATACAAATTGGTGAATTATATTTGCTACTCGGATATAGTTAAACAAACAAAAGATTCATTTAACTATTTTAGCAATGGTTTATCAATAACAAAAACTAGGTGATCAAGTTAGAAGATGAATTAACAAACCAAGAAATAATGCAAATTAAACTTGATATTCTAATATAAAAGTAAAATAGAAATGAGTCTTACAATTCACTAACTTGAAAGGCTTCAACTACTTGTTCCAAGAATAAGAACTTAGCCCTCCATACAAATGAACTACTTGCAAAAATAAGCTAGAAAATATGATAGAAACTATGTGTTTTTGAGAATTACAAGTGATGATTGATGTGTTGGATGATGAATGTGATGGTGAACTTCTCCTCCTTATATAGTCATCCATGGAGCATCTTCATCAATGGCTCATAAAGCCTCATAAAATGCCTCATAATGAAGAAGAAGAATAAAAGAGGTGAGTAAAGAAGAAGAACAAAAGACTAGAGAAAGAATCCTATGCCAAAAAGAATCCAAGAAGGAATCCTATGCATAAATTTCTGCCACTGGCAGCGGATTTTTGGAAATCCGCTGGCAAGAAATTCCGCTGGCAGCGGATTTTAGAAATTCTCCACTTCTTCCTTCTACTTGGTTTGGGCTTCCACTTTCACTTTGGGCTTGATTTGTCTTCACTTCCAAAGGATTGTTGACACTTTAACCCAATAAACATTTCAATTACAACCCATATTACTTTTCACCCTTTAATCCACCTAATTACACACTTTATTAGGAAAAATTACAAATTACCACCATGAGTTTACCGTATTTTACAAATTATCACCATGTATTTTGTTTTTTACAAATTACCACCTATATTACTATGTATATTTTCAAACTCCCACCGTATTTCATTTCCGATCGTCATTTAACTTAGATCCCGAGTTAATTCGTTAATAAACAATATAATGACAAAGTGCCCTTACATTTATTTTCCAATCCGAAACATTACTCTGTAATCACCTACTTCGTCTCCTTCATCACCATCATACTCGATCATGGATTGTTGTCGGAATTTCTGACCCGAGAAAAAGCCTGAATCGATTATGCATTTTAATCGAATCGGAAAAAAAAAACTTTTAGGAAATATTTTGCATTGATTATGTCTTTGAATTGATTAAGAATGTCAGTTCTTGAAAAAACTAACTCGATGAGTTAAAAAAACCTGATTTACCAGCTAAAACAAGCAGCCACATTCTAAATACACAAACCCTAAAATCAAAATCAAAAGAACAAATTCAACGCGATTGATCAAAATTAGTAAAAATGAGAAATTCGCTACATTTTCCAATTAATAACAATAAATCCCCAAATTCACCTGCTAAAACAGCCCCAATACTCAATCACAAGTCACAACCCCTAAAAGCATTGAAAGAACAAACTTGAAACTTATCAATTGAAATTAGTAAGAACCCTAAATCCCAAATTTTACAAGCTAAAACAACCACATATATTGCTAAATCGCAAACCCACCTTCCTAGATACTAGACACACACCCTGGCTTCCTGTCCCTGGCGTCGCTTCCTCAATCGCTACTCTGACGCACCGCCAACAAGTGCTCGTCGGAGATCTACTGAAGTTAATTAGGGTTCAAGGAGGGGCATTTTAAATCAGACTCCAATGGTAGCACATCGGTATCGAACCTCCGAGGTAGCAAATCGAGTGTTGGGCTATTTATGTGTTGAGTGGTGATGGTGCCGGATTGATGATAAAGAATTGTTGGGGTTGTTTTGGAGATGATGATTATGATTTATAGGATGGTGATGAATGATGGAGTAGGTGATTCGTGATGAGTGATTTTCGGATTGGAAAATAAATGAAAGGGCACTTTTGTCATTATTTTTTTTATTCACGAAATAACTCGGGATTTAAGTTAAATGACGATCGGAAATGAAATACGGTGGGAGTTTGAAAATATACATAGTAATATAGGTGGTAATTTGTAAAAATCAAAATACATGGTGATAATTTGTAAAATACGGTAAACTCATGGTGGTAATTTGTAATTTTTCCTTTATTATATTAACCCATCAATTACGACATGCACACAATAATCCGTCAAAACACATTGTGGACATGACGTAGGTCCACCCCGACGCGGCCACGCGCGGGTTTGGTTAGGCGAATGAATCTCGTGGTGAGATTGTGCTCGGGTTCGAAATTTAAGTCAAAATGGAGTCGCCACCGAATTTTGTGGTTATTTGGAACCATACGAGCCCACTCTATGTCGTCATGGGCTATACACAAAGTAAGCCCACTTCGATTTCAGAGTTTATTGGGCTCGTCCCTTTGCATTGCAATATCGATACCGTTTAAACCGGCTTTCGTATATAGAAGGACTCTCGTGCGCCAAGGGTTTCGGACATCCGGAAACCAAAGGTTCTGAGTAAGGGGTGAGGGTACGTGTTGGGAAGCCCACTAAGGACACCCAACCCCGCCCGCACATGGCGGCCTCTACTAAGACATCGTTCGTGTTCGTGTGCGCGCGCTAGTAAAACGATTAAATGATATGCAAACAACGTTTTCGGGCTAAGCATATGAATAGTATGTGAACTACGTCATTTAATGCATCTTAATTATGGTCGAAATGATTTAGCATGCGAGGTTCATTTATAAAGCGATAAGCAAGTAAATAAATAAAACTCGAAAGCAAATAACGTACAAGTTACACGGGCGGAAATACAACCCGGCAAATACAAAAATTATAAATGATATACAAACGGAATAATAAATAACAAAAAGTTAGGAACGGACCCGTATACAAACTAGACCGTGAACCGTGTGAATGGACGAACCCCGATTAAATACACATTGCGTTGTGTATTAAACGAAGGACGGAGACATAGGACCTAAGCGTGATGCTAGCCCGATCCTATGCCTCGATGCCTTGTCCCGACTTATCACGTCGAAAAATCGAGTCTAAATTAATTATGTGTCGGATACGACTAAAGAGTCGTCGACACAAGATTAATAGTACAAGACCGTCGATCAAAGTCGTTAAAGTGTCGTGATAAGCGTGAGTTTTGAAAAATGGATTCACGTGATTGGCTTTACACGTGTCGACTAAAAGTCGTAAAAAGACGAGGCTTAAATGTTGCATTTAAGCTCTCGATTTTCTGGGTTACAGGACCCACTCGGTCGAGTCATGGTCTGACTCGGTCGAGTGTGTCCTCGAAAAGGGGTCTGCCCAGATTTATGGGCGCTACTCGATCGAGTAGCCTACGTACTCGGTCGAGTAGCCCCTGTACGAGTATCAACTCGTTTCGTTTTTTGGGTTTAAAAAATCGACGGTCGGTCAAATTAAATGCAAATATCGCACGATTTGAATTTAACTTGACCTCCGGTACTATAATCGTGTAT
The DNA here is from genome assembly GCA_958450325.1 of Agrostemma githago. Taxonomy (NCBI): domain Eukaryota; kingdom Viridiplantae; phylum Streptophyta; class Magnoliopsida; order Caryophyllales; family Caryophyllaceae; genus Agrostemma; species Agrostemma githago. Next base: position 5,912,156 of record OY288241.1, on the reverse strand, counting down.
ATATACGATTACAATACCGTTGTCGAGATTTTATAAAAACGTTTATATTAGAAATTTTTGAATTAGCAACGGAATGTATCCCTCTACGTCACGACATCGAAACTAACCCTTTCGGGTTACGTGATGTCGGTTTTCGTGTCAACGGGTTCCGTACTAATTAAAATGGGATTAAATGCGTTCGACTATTATTAGTCGCGATCACGTCACGCCCTTGAGTACATTGGGGCGGGGCTCCTCGAAAGGGCTCCACCTCCGTCGTTGCTCGTAAAGGGATTAGACGGACTTTAGGCGACAATTATAGTTAAACGTATTTAAAACCAAATTTTGATATTAGTTTATATATACGCGGTATGATAATATGTTAGTAACAAGAATGTAAAAAGTTAGTATACAAAAAAGTAAAATGTTAGAATTATGTTAGAGTTGGTGTTAGGATACTAGTGTAGTTATTATATAAACGATATAAGAACGTAAATAAAAATAAAGTAACAAGGATCGAAAATGGGGTTTAGGACACCCTCAACATACATGCTTAGTAAGGACCTCGGAAATGGACTCGTAAATAGCGACGGAACGTCGGAGTATCGAGGATGTATGCGAGTTATGGTGTGTGTGGGGGGGGGGGGGTGATTCGTCGGTTTTCGAGGGACGAAGGGCTCGGTTTTTTGTGTGTAGTGCTTAGGCTTACTAAGGCTTGTAGTATAGGTGAATGTAGGGTAAAATGTAGGTAGAATGTGGGTGAAAAAAACTGTGTAAATGGGTGGGGGTCGTGGGGTATTTATAGATTTTACCCCACGACCTAGGGTCACTCGATCGAGTGGCCCTAGTGCACTCGATCGAGTGCCATAGAAAATGGGCCTATCCAGAAAATGACGCTCCACTCGACCGAGTGGGTCAATCCACTCGATCGAGTGGGTCAAGCAAATCGAGACAAAATAGGAAAGAATTGATTTTGTTGTTTTGATTGATTTTTTGAATTTTGATTTGTGCGCCAACTGAACTTGGCTGATTTATGAGACGGTTTCGTCTTTGACCGGGCTTTGACCCGGTCGCCAAAAGACGGGTTTTATTTTTGGTGTCGGTTTTGGCCCAAATTAGTCTTATTTTGCTCGGAACGACCCACTGGGCCTGGATTTGAGGTTGGTTTTGTGAGATTATTACTCCGCTAAAAGTCCATGCTGGATATTATTGATTCCGAGCCCAAATCCGAGTATACCAAGTCACGTTTGCGTCCGATCATCATCGGGTGTTTGTCGGGAACTGCTGTAGACACTAGCAGGCAAAATGCGGGTGTCTACAGAGCCCCCACTCTGACTGAGGCTTGGACAAGGCGAAATTCAGAGTAGCTACCAGGCCAATCGCAGATTACGACCTGGCAGCCTTCCGGTCGGGTCGTTTATAGTCCAGTAGACTAGCGTGAAGGGCTCGCCAGCCATAAACAGAGGGTCATACCTGTCCTGCTGATGATAGCTCCGTGGGGAGTGAAACTTGCTTCTGAGGGTGTAGGAGTACCCGTATGCTGATACATCTTGGCTCTGATTGTAGCATTCTGGGATAAATATTGGCTCACGTTGGGGAGTGAAGTAGTTGCGCGGAGACTTGCTTCTGAAGTCTTGGGTGTACCTGTATGCTGACACATAACAAATTGCATGTAACACATAGGCAAAACACCGACTCGTGCTGGGGAAAATGTACCGAATTTTGAAAAAGTTGAAATTTTCGAATTCTTTTTTTTTCAGAATTTTTAGAAATATTTAGGAAAGCTCGGGACAACTTGATTCCTATTCTGGGTTTTGTCTGAAGTCAGGCCTGCACATGTTGGGGCCCAGGTTTGCTGAGGAGGCAGGGTAGTTAGGGTTACAGTTAGGGTTTCCTATTATAAATATAGGTCTCCCTGCTTCAGTTTACTGCATCTCAAATCAAAACTCCTTCTTCTCCTCAAAATCTCTTAGTCTTTCGAGAAGGTTCAAATTCCTGCCATGGGTATCGAACATCTTACTTCGATGCTTTTTGCCTGGTCCCAGCACTTTCGGGACGAGGACAAAATTCAGCTGACCCAAATGGGGATTGTCAGCCTGTTTCCTCTTCGGCGTCTAGTAACTGATTTGCAATTTTTGGACGCTTGTCTGTCGTTTTGGGATACCACCCATCACGTCTTTGCGTTCCCGCGGGGAGAGATATGCCCTCTTCCCGAGGAGATCGCAGCCATCGGGGGTTGGAGCCCTGTTGCTCGTCCTGCCATCCCTCCGTTCTACCTGGACCCGAGGAGAAGGCTGAGGGATTTCCTGGGTATGTCTCATGCTGAGGCAGATCGAATGGTGCGGGGAGATACTGTTTCCCTCTTCGACTTGGCTGACAAGTTTATGAACAGTCAAGATGTAAGGGCTACGCCTTCTCATAGGCGTAGGGCTTTCGCATTCTGCATGCTGCACCGCTACGTTTTTGAGGGGATGATGGATGTTGACTCATGCGTGGGTCAAATTAGGCTGATCGGAGTGGTTGACCAGATGGAGACTGATCATAGCCCTGCTTGGCTAGCCACTGGAGAAATCATCATGGGTCTGGATGCTAGGCGACTTGACCCAACCCGGCAATTGACGGGGAGCACCCTTATTCTGCAGGTATATGTCTCGCGATTTTCAATTTTTGTTTCGCGCGATTTCTTGAGGTCCGTAAGTCACTCGATTGAGTGGACCTGTCACTCGACCGAGTGACGCCTTCAAAGTGCTTCTGCCCACCTGTGGAGGGCTTACTCGATCGAGTAGAACTCTTAACGAGATACTGTTCACCTTTAGAGAGCCCTACTCGATCGAGTCAGACGGTGTACTCGATCGAGTGGGCTGTAGCGGACCATTCCGTTGCTTATGAATTTTGTATATACTTTTTTGCAGGTTTGGTTATCGGAACGTCTATCGATCATAGAGCCCCCTCCGAGCATTCCCAACTATCGCAGCAGCCAAATTAGTTCAAGAGGGCGCCGGATAAGCTCAAGTCACCATATAAATCGAGCTTACTGGGATGAGGAGTTGGTGTTCCATGGTGGCCCTTTAATCAGGTGGACGGTCGCTTGGTGGTTCCTTTCTAAACTGACGGGGCTGGCCAAGAGGGATCAAGCCCGCTACCTGGTGATCCTGTCCCTCGACTGGACAGTTCATATTTATCCGGACCGCATCCTGAGGCAGTTCGGTTCGTCTCAGCGCATTCCTGAGACTGATGCCATTATTAGCGTCTCGCTCCGACTGACAGACGCTATGTGCGACACCTGGTTGCAAAGATGGTTCACTCGTCCTACATAGACTATTCCCAACCCTTGCCAATCCGCTTGGGTTTCTCGGGCTTACGAGAAATGGACTTCTGAGGAGTCCGAGGAAGCTCGTAAAGCTCTGAAGGTCGATGAGGCCTTCGAACTGGTCCGTCGGGAGACGGCAAAGGATAATAGGGAGTTCTTCGATGAGGGAGAGACCCCTGCTACCTTAGTCCGATTAGAATCGGGTCTTAAGTCACATACTAAGACTCGAGCTAAAGATGCCGGTGCTAGTGGCACGCGGGGGCGGCTAAGCCCCCAGACTGATTTGGAACGGCGACTTGGGCCAAGGCTGGCGGCCCGGGACCGACTAGGTCCGCGTGACCGGCTCCCTGAGCCCGTGAGGGCCCGACTCGGACCTATCGAGGTGGATGAGGACTCGAGTTCCAAGAAACGAGTCCGGGCTAAAGAGGTTCCTGTGGTGATTCGGGAACGCTCTCCTCCGCGTCGTCGTCAGTGGACGGCCAAGGAGGCCAAGGACAAGGGAAAGGGCAAGATGCCTTAAATACCGAGTCCTTAGCTTTTTATTATTTAAATATTATTATGATTTTTGTCGTGTGCTTTTTTTTTGTTTTTGTAATTTTTGAATTCCTGCATTTTGTAAGTTTTCCGAGTTTATCGGGGCTTTTTTTTTGTGACAATTAATAAAGGAAGTTTATTATTTAATCGTTCCTGTCTTTTCTTGATTGCACTGGTTGTGCCCTTTTGAGGGGCTGCCTACGTATCCGCGATTAGCAGAATCAAACCAAACATAGTTCAGCCTCAGTAAATTTGCAATCTCGAATTACACCAAGACTAATGGTTCAAGATGTTTTGTGACAGTAGAATAAATAATTCTAGCTCATTGACTTGCCTTTTATATAAAAAAAAATTGATAAATTTTGCTAATGACATTGAGAAATGGCTAAGGGTAGTAACGCTTCAACTGGTCCAGGTTGGTTGGGTTGACGAACTCATTCCCGTCCAGGTCCGTCAGCATTACTGCTCCCCCTGATAGAATCTTCTTCACCAGATATGGCCCAGCCCAGTTGGGTTTGAATTTTCCCCTTGGGTCAACTGGTAGTAAAGCCCGAACAGACTTAAGGACTAGATCCCCTTCTTTAATGTTTCTGGGCCTTACCCGCTTGTTGAAGGCCCGTTGGATCCGTTTCTGGTAAATTTGGATGTTGTTGAGAGCGCGGGACCGTCGTTCATCTAGTAGAACCAACGAATCGTACCGTGCTCGAACCCAGTCAGCTTCGGATACTTGACTTTCTAACAGGATTCTGAGGGACGGTACCTCTAATTCAACTGGTTGGACCGCCTCCATCCCATAGGTTAGGTAATATGGTGTCGCTCCGGTTGCGGTGCGAATTGATGTCCGGTACCCCCATAGGGCAAAAGGTATTTTGTCGGGCCAGTCCCGATAATTATCAGCCATCTTTTTTAGTATGGTGACAATCGTTTTATTAGCCGCCTCTACTGCTCCATTCGTTTGGGGACGGTAGGGCGAGGACGTGTGCCTCTGAATTTTATATTTAGCCAGTAGGGCTGCGGTCTCAGCTTGGAAATGAGTCTCATGATCACTGATAAATTCATGTGGGATTCCATACCGACATATTATCTTGTTCTGGATAAATTTGGCGACATGTTTAGCATTGAGGATGCGATATGATTTAGCTTCGACCCACTTGGTGAAGTAGTCGATAGCTACTAAAATGAAGCAGTGTCCGCCGGTACCGGAGGGATTTACCTTCCCGATTATGTCGATACCCCATGTCGAGAACGGCCAAGGCGACGTCATGGTATAAAGCAGAGATGACGGCATATGTTGCACATTGCCAAAGATTTGACAGTTATGGCAATGTTTGACATATAATTGGCAGTCGGCTTCCATGGTGTTCCAGTAATACCCGAGCCTCATGATTTTTCGGACCAACATGTGAGCATTCATGTGTGGGCCGTTCTCACCATCATGTACTTCGGCCATTACTTTCTCGGCCTTATATTTGTCAACACAAAGGAGAAGAGCCCCCTGTGCCGTCTTTTTGTACAGTTGCCCGTCATCAGTACGGATGAACTGGCTGGCTAGCCTCCGTAAGGCTTTCTTGGCTCGACCCTCAGTCCCGGGAGGATATTCTCCATTTGTCAGGTATTTTAATACAGCCTGGTACCAAGGTTCGGGATCAGTGATCTCGATGTCTTCAATGTCATGAACGTATGCCGGCTCGGACCGTCTTTCGACGCAAATTGGCATACTTGTCACGTGGTCGGGGATATTCAGTAAAGATGCCAGTTTTGAGAGTGCATCTGCAAACTGATTTTCTTCCCGAGGCAGGTATATATACTCTACCTTTTGGAATTGTTTCTCGAGATCCCTTACTCGTGCCTGGTAGGCCACGAGATTAGCATTCCGAGTCTTCCATTTTTGGAGTGCTTGGTTAATGACCAAGGATGAGTCGCCATGTACCCGGAGATTTGTGATCCCCAGGTTGGCGGCGGCTTGTAGCCCGTAAATGCATGCTTCGTACTCTGCTGCATTATTGGTAACATCAAAGTCTAGTTTGATGGAGACGGGAGTATGCTCCCCTCTTGGTGAAATTAGAAGGATCCCGACTCCGAACCCTCGAAAATTAGATGCTCCATCGAAGTATAAATCCCATGTTTCGGCATCGGTATGGAAAATATCTTCATCTGGGAAGGACCAGGTGTCGGTGTGTCCTTCTTCGGTTACTGGGCTGTCAGCGAGGAATTCAGCTACCGCCCGTCCCTTAATGGCCTTCAGTGGCACAAATTTTAGGTCGAACTCTGCCAACATTAGAGTCCATCTAGAAATTCGGCCATTGAGGATGGGTTTTTCGAAGAGGTATTTGATCGGGTCCATCTTGGATAGAACATGGACCTCGTAGCTGAGCATATAGTGTCGGAGCTTCTTAGTGGCCCAGACTAGAGCCAAACACGTCTTTTCGAGCATGGTATATTTGCACTCATACTCTAAAAACTTCTTGCTGATGTAATAAATGGCTCGTTCTTCGGAGTCGACCGTCTGAGCCAGCATAGCCCCCATGGTTGTCTCGGTCGTTGTTAGGTATAACGACAGAGGCAAACCGGGTTGAGGTGGCATCAAAACTGGCGGAGCAGACAGAATTTCCTTGATCTTGTCGAAAGCAGCTTGGCACTTGTCATCCCATAGTATCTGTTCCCCTATTTTCAATTTCTTGAAAATCGGTTCACACACCATGGTTAGTTTGGAAATGAATCGACTAATATACTGGACTTTCCCGAGAAATCCCCTTATTTCTTTTTCGGTTTTAGGAGCTTGCATCTTGGTAATGGCTTTGATTTTAGCTGGGTCGACCTCGATACCTCGTTGGCTAACGATATGACCTAGTAATTTGCATGACGTTACCCCGAAACTGCACTTTTGAGGGTTTAGCCTCATGTTGTATTTGCGCAATCGGGTGAAAAATTTCCTTAAGGCGGTGATGTGACCGTCCCGTTCTTTGGATTTGACGATCATGTCGTCTAAACCTCTACCTCTTTATGCATCATGTCGTGTAGTAAAGTGGTAGCGGTCCTTTGGTACGTGGCCTCAGCATTAATAAGGCCGAAAGGCATGACGGTATAGCAGTAAGTACCCCAGGGTGTGGTGAAGGTAGTCTTACTCATATCTTCTTCCGCCATCTTGATTTGATTATATCCGGCATACCCGTCCATGAATGATAGAAGGGCATGATCGGCCGTGTTATCCACCAGTATATCGATGTGTGGTAACGGAAAATCATCCTTCGGGCTTGCTTTGTTAAGATCCTGAAAATCTACGCATACCCGCACCTTACCGTCCTTTTTAGGAACCAGCACGATGTTTGCAACCCAGTCCGGATACTCGGACACTTGTATGAAGCCGGCTTTGAACTGTTTGTCGACTTCTTCTTTTACTTTGAGAGACCACTCGGGCCTCATTCGACGAAGCTTCTGCTTGACCGGTTTGCACCCGTCTTTGATAGGTATGCGGTGCTCAGCTATTTCCCGGTCTATCCCCGGCATGTCCTTGTAGGACCATGCGAAGACATCTTTGAATTCTTGGAGGAGGTTTATAAACTGTTGTTTCTCCTCGGGATCTAAAGATAACCTTATCTTAAGTATCTGAGGCTCTAAGGTTGTTCCCACGTTTATGGACTCGGTCTCTTCAATTACCGGATTCCGGGATTCCCTTTGCTCTAGTTGCTCGATCAGATGTGGAGGTAAGGGTACCTGTTCGTCGGATTTCTCAATGTCATAGCATAAAACATTTTTGAAAGCAGAATTTAAAAGAGACAAGTCATAAGCAGAACGGTTGTTATTATTGATTGAAAATTTGGAAAACAGCTCAAAGAGAGCAGCCATCTGATCGTTGGTCAGTGGCGGAATTGGTAAGGCACTCGGGACAGACCCCGAAGTGCCAGCAGCAGGAATGACAGAAGGGAGAGGGGTTACAGGAGTGACTCTAGCACCGACTTTCTTAGACTCGACCTCAGACTCCGACTCTGACTCCGACTCTGACTCGGACTCAGACTCAGGCATGTCTCCCTCTCCGGTGACCAACTTGTAGATCTTTCCTTGACTGTCAGTCCACTTGACAGTCTTCCTCCAGGCCCTGTTCCCTGTCTCGGAGCCAACATCCGAGATCAGCTTGGTTGGGTCAAACCTGTTGTGCGGAGAATCAGGTTGACCAGGTCTTCTTTTGGAGTCGGGGGCTATGGTGTCCTCTTCAAAGAGCAGCCCCAGCGCGGGCTCAGCATCATCAGCTTCATTAGACTGGATGAGAGCGAACACCTCATCCGAGATGTAGTTGCAGTCCCGGGCCAAGTGGGTCCCGAGGTGCGTAGCATTGGGTTGGTATAGTCCAACCTGGATAGCCCCAAACATGGGTGTGACAAAGTAGTCAGACAACCGTGGGCTGTAAGGGCTCAAGTGGATACCCTTCATGATGTTGCAGGCCTTTTCGATTCCTGCTCGGACAACGTTGCCCGGAGTGGTGGCATAGCCAAGGCCGAAGTGAGAGTCTTCGTCCTTAAGGACCTCGATAATCTTCCCAGCTGGAAGGTCGGGTCGAGAGGTTGCCCCCGGAAGGTACCCTAAGTTCTGGAGCATTGTGTCAATGCTCGTGGTGAAGTAAGGCCTAAAAAGGTAATCTTCCTCGATCATCCCCACAAAGTCGAACCCCCAGAGGTCCGTGCGGCCCGTGGCATTACAGCTAGCCACGGTCATTGGGGTTGCCTCCAAAGTAATAACATTGTCGAGCAAAGGCATCTTGATCTTACGGTGGAGGGTGGAGGACACGGCTTTCACCGCGTGAATCCATGGCCTTCCTAGGAGCAAGTTGAATGATGAGGTGACATCAATCACCTGAAATTCGAGCTCCTTTTCTATCGGGCCTGTTATGATGGTCAGTTTTATGGCCCCAGCTACCAACTTTGGACTCCCATCAAGAGCTTGGATGGTCTGAGCCGTCGGGATATAGTCAGCCTCGGTAATGCCGAGGGCTTTGGCGGTCCTCAGAGGAAGGACAATTACAGCGGACCCGTCATCAACCAAGGTCATAGGGAGATATTTTCCTCGGCAAATCACCATGATGTAGAGGGCCAGGTTGTGGGAGGTCCCAAATGGCGGCAGGTCAGCTTCAGAAAAGGTGATCATTGGGCCTCCTTCCTTGGCCTTACCCTTTAGGTGGGGTAGGACCGTGGCTACCATTTCAGCAGGGGTAGCCAAAGAGTCGATCTTGACTTGATCGAGAGCCTTTGTAAGTGCTTCTCGATGTTCTTGTGAGCTGACTAAGAGTTGCCATATAGTGAGGTCAACTCGGGTCCTCTTCAGTTGCTTCACAATAGCCGTTTTAGCGGTAGGCTCTTCAGGGGCTACCTCCATCCCGAGTGGATCGGTGATGGTTGTCGGGATGGGGGTGTCCCTAGTGCTTGTGGCTAAATAGGGACGACCAAGGTTGTTGCTGGCTAGGACTCAGGTTTTGGCCTCGCGAATCTGTTCAGGGGTGATGGGAACGGTTTCCCCTTTAGCGAGGTAGACATCATCCTCGTCGTCAAACCAGATCCCGTTCACTTGCGGGATAAATGGAGAGATAAGGTGAGAGCAATCAATCACCTCCCCGGCAAAGATGGCATGGGAGCTGAAAGGGTTCTCCTTGTTGCTTGGCTTATCTCCGGGTAGCGGGATTTTACCGCTTTCGATCAAGTCCTGGATCAGGTGCTTCAGCTTCCAGCACTTTTCGGTATCATGCCCATTGCCCCGGTGGTATTGGCAATAGGCCTGAGCATTGTAGTTCTTGGAGCGTCGCTCGACCGGAACTTCAGGAGTTGGGCCTATCGGTTGGATTAGGCCTTTGGAGGACAGCCTTTGTAAGGCATAGGTATAGGTGGTACCTATATCAGTGAAAACCCGAGGTGGGGTGTTCTTCTTGGACGGGGCATCTAGTAGATTAACCGCGTCAAAAATGCTGCGAGTTGCAGCCTAGGGCTTAGTGGCGGAGGAAGAAGCCCCTTGGTATCCGTTGCTAGCGGCCTTAGTGAGGCCTTCCAGTCTCAGATCATCTTCGATCCTCATACCCATTTCAGTAAGGGTGGTGAAATTGGGTATGACAGCGTACCGGAGGTGAACCCGGTAGGAAGGGAGGAGGTTCTTGACAAAAGCCTCCACCAAAGTCTTCTCATTGGGCTTATCAACTAGTTTCACGCTCTCGGCCCTCCAGCGTTGAAGGTATTTAGTAAAACCTTCCTTCGGCTCTTGGGCCATAACCTCCAGAGATCGCATTGTGGTTTGGATCTCGGTGTTGTCAGCATAGTTCCGAGCGAACTCGGTAGCCACATCATCCCATGTAGGGTATTTTTTCGGGTCTAGCCTGTAGTACCAGGCCCGTGGGTGCTTCTCAAGGGATGCAGCAAAGAGGTTCTTGAACATGGACGAATCCACTCCCTTGATGGCCATGAATTCCTTGAAGGCCCGCACATGTAGTAACGGGTCTTCAGTTCCCTCAAACATGGGCAAGCCTGTGAGATTCAGGTTTGCGGGCAGCTTGTCACTCAGCGGGTTGTACTCTCGACTATTCTCCTGATGGATGTTGTTACTCCCAGCCAAATGGACTTGTTCCTCTAGCCGGCGCACCGCGCTGACTAGTTCAGCTAGAGGCTCAGTAGCCTCGGCATTAGGAGCCCTTTGCTCCACCGTAGCTAGGCGAGCAACAATGGCCACTTGGCCAGCCCTCATTTCAGTTAGTTGGGCTTCGATGTCGGTTTGCTTCGCGACCATGGCGTCCAGAGAGGTTTGCAGGCTGTTCAAAGTAGCCATCCTTCGAGCGTGTCTAGTTGCCGGCGGCCTGTCTGTAAGAACACCGCGTAATCAGAAACCGAACCCAGATCTTGGAAAAAGAAAGGAAAAGTACATCCCGAGCGACACTAAGAAGGAAGACTAAAGACTCGAGAAAGACATCTAGACGGATGACTCGATGGGTGGTATAACTTCCTTAGGATTTTGGCTTTGTGGGCCTAATCCTGTTCGAAAGAAGGTCCACGTGAGACTTTTCCCCAGACTTTTGACTCGAGTGCATAGACGGACTTTCCTTTGTAGGGGTATGCCCTACGCAGGTTGGTCGTGCCTTGACAGATAAGGCGGACTCGGGAAAGGGGGGAAACTCGCGATATAGGATCGGCGGAGTTTCGACGCTATAGACCTTCGACATACTATGCAAAGACCTGACACACGGCTAGACGGTAGGTCATATAATAAGGAAGGTTTACTAGGAAAGTTGGATGTTTGAAATTCGAATATAAAATGGGTGAATTTCCGAGAGTTCGGAAATTGAACACAGGATTTCGAAAACTAAGATTAGAATTTTGAAAATTCAGAAAATCGGAATGGTGTTGGAAACTCACGAATTAAAATGGGCAGCATGCCGACTAGAGAAAAAGGATATTTTGAGTCAAATCGTTGATCCTAAGTTTCGGCGGCATTCCGAATTTTTGAAAGTTGGATATTTTTGAAAAGACGGGTCCCGAAACGGACAGTATTTCGGGATTTTTTCAAAATTTGGTATTTTTGGAAAGATGCATTTTTTGAAATGACGGTTTTTTAAAAAAATGACACGGAAACCAAGTAGCACGTAGTCAAACAAGCATCATAACGACGCTTATGTATGCTTTACACTAAGTCTCGGTCGATCAAAATAGGGTCTATACCAACAACGATAGCATTCTCGCGAAACGGGACGGACTCCCTAGCCGATTTGGACTTAGGACCTGCCGTAAAATCCCGGCGAGTTCCGCCATCGAAGTCTTTAGTGCACCCATGTAGGAATGCACCGTGGTATAGTGGGACGTCGGTCACAAGTAACCGGCCCGGGCAAAATTTGGGTTATGCATGAATCATTAAACTAATGCGCGCACACTAATATACGAACGATTTCTCTTCGAGTCTCACCCTAGGAACCCCGATGACATGTGGTACATCAGGTATCCCCAGCGGAGTCGCCAAATTGTGGACATGACGTAGGTCCACCCCGACGCGGCCACTCGCGGGTTTGGGTAGGCGAATGAATCTCGTGGTGAGATTGTTCTCGGGTTCGAAATTTAAGTCAAAATGGAGTCGCCACCGAATTTTGTGGTTATTCGGAACCATACGAGCCCACTCTATGTCGTCATGGGCTATACACAAAGTAAGCCCACTTCGATTTCAGAGTTTATTGGGCTCGTCCCTTTGCATTGCAATATCGATACCGTTTAAACCGGCTTTCGTATATAGAATGACTCTCGTGCACCAAGGGTTTCGGACATCCGGAAACCAAAGGTTCTGAGTAAGGGGTGAGGGTACGTGTTGGGAAGCCCACTAAGGACACCCAACCCCGCCCGCACATGGCGGCCTCTACTAAGACATCGTTCGTGTTCGTGTGCGCGCGCTAGTAAAACGATTAAATGATATGCAAACAACGTTTTCGGGCTAAGCATATGAATAGTATGTGAACTACGTCATTTAATGCATCTTAATTATGGTCGAAATGATTTAGCATGCGAGGTTCATTTATAAAGCGATAAGCAAGTAAATAAATAAAACTCGAAAGCAAATAACGTACAAGTTACACGGGCGGAAATACAACCCGGCCAATACAAAAATTATAAATGATATACAAACGGAATAATAAATAACAAAAAGTTAGGAACGGACCCGTATACAAACTAGACCGTGAACCGTGTGAATGGACGAACCCCGATTAAATACACATTGCGTTGTGTATTAAACGAAGGACGGAGACATAGGACCTAAGCGTGATGCTAGCCCGATCCTATGCCTCGATGCCTTGTCCCGACTTATCACGTCGAAAAATCGAGTCTAAATTAATTATGTGTCGGATACGACTAAAGAGTCGTCGACACAAGATTAATAGTACAAGACCGTCGATCAAAGTCGTTAAAGTGTCGTGATAAGCGTGAGTTTTGAAAAATGGATTCACGTGATTGGCTTTACACGTGTCGACTAAAAGTCGTAAAAAGACGAGGCTTAAATGTTGCATTTAAGCTCTCGATTTTCTGGGTTACAGGACCCACTCGGTCGAGTCATGGTCTGACTCGGTCGAGTGTGTCCTCGAAAAGGGGTCTGCCCAGATTTATGGGCGCTACTCGATCGAGTAGCCTACGTACTCGGTCGAGTAGCCCCTGTACGAGTGTCAACTCGTTTCGTTTTTTGGGTTTAAAAAATCGACGGTCGGTCAAATTAAATGCAAATATCGCACGATTTGAATTTAACTTGACCTCCGGTACTATAATCGTGTATATATACGATTACAATACCGTTGTCGAGATTTTATAAAAACGTTTATATTAGAAATTTTTGAATTAGCAACGGAATGTATCCCTCTACGTCACGACATCGAAACTAACCCTTTCGGGTTACGTGATGTCGGTTTTCGTGTCAACGGGTTCCGTACTAATTAAAATGGGATCAAATGCGTTCGACTATTATTAGTCGCGATCACGTCACGCCCTTGAGTACATTGGGGCGGGGCTCCTCGAAAGGGCTCCACCTCCGTCGTTGCTCGTAAAGGGATTAGACGGACTTTAGGCGACAATTATAGTTAAACGTATTTAAAACCGAATTTTGATACTACTTTATATATACGCGGTATGATAATATGTTAGTAACAAGAATGTAAAAAGTTAGTATACAAAAAAGTAAAATGTTAGAATTATGTTAGAGTTGGTGTTAGGATACTAGTGTAGTTATTATATAAACGATATAAGAACGTAAATAAAAATAAAGTAACAAGGATCGAAAATGGGGTTTAGGACACCCTCAACATACATGCTTAGTAAGGACCTCGGAAATGGACTCGTAAATAGCGACGGAACGTCGGAGTATCGAGGATGTATGCGAGTTATGGTGTGTGTGTGGGGGGGGGGGGGGTGATTCGTCGGTTTTCGAGGGACGAAGGGCTCGGTTTTTTGTGTGTAGTGCTTAGGCTTACTAAGGCTTATAGTATAGGTGAATGTAGGGTAAAATGTAGGTAGAATGTGGGTGAAAAAAACTGTGTAAATGGGTGGGGGTCGTGGGGTATTTATAGATTTTACCCCACGACCTAGGGTCACTCGATCGAGTGGCCCTAGTGCACTCGATCGAGTGCCATAGAAAATGGGCCTGATCCGGAAAATGACGCTCCACTCGACCGAGTGGGTCAATCCACTCGATCGAGTGGGTCAAGCAAATCGAGACAAAATAGGAAAGAATTGATTTTGTTGTTTTGATTGATTTTTTGAATTTTGATTTGTGCGCCAGCTGAACTTGGCTGATTTATGAGACGGTTTCGTCTTTGACCGGGCTTTGACCCGGTCGCCAAAAGACGGGTTTTATTTTTGGTGTTGGTTTTGGCCCAAATTAGTCTTATTTTGCTCGGAACGACCCACTGGGCCTGGATTTGAGGTTGGTTTTGTGAGATTATTACTCCGTTAAAAGTCCATGCCGGATATTATTGATTCTGAGCCCAAATCCGAGTATACCAAGTCACGTTTGCGTTCGATCATCATCGGGTGTTTGTCGAGAACTGCTATAGACACTAGCAGGCAAAATGCGGGTGTCTACACACACCCAAATATACAAAATAGTCAACTAAGTGACCCTTATTAATCCCTACTAAACTAGACTAATCACGCCGTTATTATTATTGGTTGATATTGACTTGCAGGTTGGAAATCGTTTTGAATTATTTTACTATATCGTTTTAAAAGTTTTCTATTTTGAATTATTTTGATATAATAGTAATTATGCTTTAATGTCATGTAATATGGCTGGGAGCTAGGTTGCACGGACACTCCTCCAAACCGTCGTGTCGTGTCGGACACCGACACACGTCGGACACACGGCAATACGTCTCGGACACCTGAAAAATCGTGTCCGATTTTTTTAATTTATTTAGAGACGTGTCGGACACGGTTCATGTTATTTCGAGACGTGTCGGCCACGATTCATACTATTTGGATACTCATCGGACACACTTTGCGTTGTTTATGAATTTGTAGACTTTAATAAAACAACAATATTACTCCCTCCGTCCCACTAAGATTGTCCCGTATTTCTTTTTGGGTAGGTTCTTAAAGATTGTCCCATTTCTCAACTTTCCTTTTTTGTCTATTCCTTTTTACAACTTCGTCCCTACCAAGTTAAAGTATTTACCATTTTGCCATCCATTAACCCACACCACCCCACACAACATTATGACACACCCTATAAAGGGAATCATCATTGCCTACATACTCAATCATCACACCGATTTCTTAGTTATTGTGCAAAAGTTTATGAGACAAACATTTTGGGACGGAGGGAGTATATGTTTATAGGGTTACTTGATACTATAAATGTTAATTAATTAATCTTTAGGAGTATATTACAGTTGTATAACTGTTTGAGCTTTTTAAGATTTGATTTCAACTTTGAGTTTATAAGACTTTAATTTTTGTTTTATTATTTTACGATAATTGCGATAGTTTAAGTAACCAAACCTATATTTTAGGTATAAAAATCTTCAAATTTTCTTTGCTTAAATATGCATATTGATTTGTTTTCCTACCGTGTCCGTGTCCTATAAATTTTCGAACGTCGTGTCCCGTGTCCGTGTCTGTGCAACCTAGGCTGGGAGAACGTCGTCGTTACTCCCCACTGAATTGTGGCTGTTATGTTTATAACATGACAGTTAATTTGCTGCTGGGTTTGGGTGTGAGCTAGCGAGTAGCATGAATCCTACTCTACTTCATTTATATTAATTTTTGGATTGTTAAACCCATTTGAAGAATTTTTATTTTTAGCTCTTTTGTAAAAAGTGACATTTGTATTGACTGGCCGTTCATTTGTAAAAAGTGACACTTGTTAAAAAAAACCGTTTCATTGGTCGTTGTTTTAATATTGGTGACCCCCGAATAAAAAGCTGGGTTGCAATGAAACCCGAATAAAATGATGCACTTTTCACCTTCATCCTTTACAACCAATAATCCCCATCATAACTCTTGCTTCACCCCTCTCCTTCTTCTCATTCTCTCTCATCAATCTCACCTTCTTTCTACTTCCATCTTCAAACACTCTCACTCCATACTCCATACTCCATACTCCATAGCTCCACACTCCCAACTCCTGTAACCCCTACTTACTTTATCTTAATAATTACCAATTTAAAAAAGCCAATATAATGGGGTTTGTGGTGGGTTTAGTAATGGGAGTAGTTGTGGGTCTCTCACTCATTGTCTTCTTCATTCGCTCCGAAAATTCCAGATCCAAATCTCGCCAACACCTGGTTACTTCTTCTTCTTCACTTACTTTGCTTGATTAATTAATTAATCAAGTACTAGTACTAGTAATTAATTAAATTAGTTTTGATTTTTGGACAGGCAGCAGCAATTGCGGCGTTATCGCGAATGACAGTGGAAGATTCTAGAAAGTTGCTCCCCTCTCCTTATTACCCTTCTTGGGTTGTCTTCGCTCATCGTCAAAAGGTTTCTTCATTCTACTTCCTTCTTTTTCTCCCTTTTTAGACTTTTAGTCTCTCCAAACACACCGTCTCCGTCTGAGGATAAGTATTGTGACACGGTTTTACGATAACTAATGTGTTTATTTACTGAATTTAACGAAAATTATTACTCATTCAATTTTATGAAAAACCAAACCTTGGATTTGTATTGTTAGAGGAAGAGAAAACTCCGGTGACGCCCGGTTCTTTTAGACTTTATTTTAGTTGGGTTCACACAAAGTTTGGTGCGTAGAGTAGAGGCTATTCGTGTTCTTCTCATTGGTTCGGTGCGGTGAACATGTGGCTATAAATGTGGGGGTTATTTTCATTAAATTTATGTTAGGTTGCGTTTGGATACTCGGAATTGATTTGAATATCATGAATTCAGTTCTTTTATTTGAATTTCTAGAATTTAAAATCCAAATCCAAATCCAAAATTGTGTTTGGCTACCCTTGGATTTGGATTTGGATTTGGATTTTTTTTAAAAAAAATTAATTAGAAAAATGTAAATTTTCAAATATGAGAAAAAATTAAAGAAAAAATATATTCCAACTAAGATTATACAGAAAAAATAAATAAAGATAATTGACGGAATTGAAATGACTATCCGTGTAAGAATTTCAAACGCTTAAAATATTTCAAACATGCCATTAGATGATTATATTTTTCCATATTTTATGGTGTGAACAACCATTCCGTTTAATCTCGAGCCAGACCGGACCGGACCTAAGGCCGATAATGGTCTCCTTACGAGTTTTAACAGTCTCAGATATATATTTTTCGATGTTTTGACATGCCATTTTTTGTGTTTTCAGTTAAATTGGCTGAATTCTCATTTAACCAAAATTTGGCCGTCTGTTAATGAGGTACGGAGTATATTTTTTTCCCATATTTTGATTTAATTTTGTTTTTGTTTTTGAGGCTGAAATAGTTAGGAATTATAGTAGTATATGATTTATATGGAGGGAGTATAATTTATGTGGAAATGGTTTGTTGATTTAGTTTGATTAATTTGGAATAAATCAGGCAGCATCAGAGCTAATAAAAGCGTCAGTGGAACCGGTATTGGAGCAATATAGACCAATAATATTAACTTCCTTGAAATTCTCCAAGCTTACTCTTGGCACCGTTGCTCCTCAATTTACTGGTACTCATTTTATCTCTATTGTCTTCGGAATATCAGCTGGGTACATTTGTACATTTGGTAACCGTATAGTTTCTTGGTCGTCCTGTGTTCTTTGTAAATGATACGGAGTAATATTTAGTTGAGTTAGCTTAATTTTTAACTAATTTTTTAGAAAACAATTATAATAAAAAATCTTGTAGGAGTTTCAATTGTCGACGAAGATGGTGATGGTGTTACTATGGAGTTGGAAATGAATTGGGATGGAAACCCAAGCATTGTTCTTGATATCAAGACTCGACTTGGAGTTTCACTTCCTGTGCAGGTAACATGTGGTTAGGTTTCTTGTCAAGATTCATGGATAATTTGTTTGACTTAGTAGTATTCATATGTCTTGACTATTTTCGAATGATATGTACGAAATATTTGAGTGACCCATTTGGTAACTACCAACAATTTGGTTGATATGATCATTTGAGTCTAGCTCGTAGCTTATCAATCATGTGTTTGTTGTGCTTGGTCACAACAATTTCTGTTTTTATTGATCTTGTCAACTAAAACTTGAAATACAACAAATCTTAGAATCATTTTTGCAAGTTTTGTGGATTTATGTCCATTCCGTGAAAGAACGAATACTACAAGAAATTACAAAATTTAAAGAGTGGATAATGCATTGGCATATTATTTTTTACGAAGGAAAAGTAGCAGCCACCTACAAAGCTTGCTTTACCATTTAAGATGCATCCTCTGTGATATTTTTTATTTTATTTTCTTATCTTGTGGGTTGAATAAAAAGGAAAACTAGTACCATTATATTTTCTTATCTTGTAGGTAAAGGATATTGGATTCACCGGTATTTTCAGGCTGATATTTAAGCCCCTAGTTGGCGAATTCCCAGGATTCGGAGCTGTCACCTTTTCATTAAGAAAGAAGGTACACTATCTCACTTTCGTCCTGTTAAAAAAGAGAGTTACCTATTTATTTAAAAGTGATTGAAATAATGTGCATTCGTGTCATGTGCCTTAGATGAGCTTAATACACTTTATTTGGGTTCATTGGAAGAAATCTGTGTTTTCCTAGATACGCAAGCGTCATTTGGGTAATGTTGTTGGTTTGGCTCGCACATCGTAACTGTGAGGATTGGTGGCAAGGTCTTGTTGCCTTACTCTTAGTTGTCAGCACTCAGTTAATTCTGTTGAAGTACTTACGGTGTTTTTTTTAAATGGCTGCTAGTATTTGTGCGCACGCATGTCTGTATACAGCTTAGATAACAGTGCTTTCCTATTGCAGAAAAAGTTGGATTTGACTCTTAAAGTTATTGGTGGAGATATATCTACAATTCCTGGGCTTTCTGATGCGATTGAGGTGCTGCATATTCTCCTTTTATGTGATCTTTTTTCCTTTTTTTTTAAAAAAAAAATAAATTTCCTTGGCCAGCACCAAAACATGACTGTACGTGTTCTGCTGGAATGAAACTTCATGTCCATTGTTTGTGCAGGGAATGATAAGGGATGCAATTGAGGATTCTATCATGTGGCCTGTTCGTAAAGTTATCCCCATTTTACCTGGGGATTATAGGTATGTGATGATGACAACAGATCATCCAACTGAGATAGCGGAATCTAATATTGCGATTTTGTAACTCTCAGTGACTTGGAGTTGAAGCCCGTTGGAATCCTAGAGGTGAAACTTGTGCAAGCTAAAGAATTGACAAATAAAGATCTGGTTGGAAAGTCAGACCCTTTTGCTGTGTTATATGTGAGACCTACAAAAGACAGAACAAAAACAAGCAAAACCATTGTAAGCTAACACCTTGTCTCTGAATCATTTTTAACCATTTTACCTGGGATTAACAGTTTAACACTTTCCCCTTCATCATTTCAGAATAACCAGTTGAATCCAATCTGGAATGAACACTTTGAATTCATAATTGAGGATAAATCTACCCAACACTTGGTTGTAAAGATAAAGGATGACGAGGGTCTTCAGGCAGCTGAACTCATTGGATGTGCTCAGTTCCAGATAAAAGATCTCGAGCCTGGTAAAGTGAAAGATGTTTGGCTCAAACTAGTGAAAGACTTGGAGGTTCAGAGAGATACTAAAAACAGGGGGCAGGTGAGAAAAAAAACCTTTTATCTCCTTGTTCAGCAAAAATGCATTTAGTGGTTTAGTTTTGGCAGTTTGAAAATTTGCCATTTAGCTTCTTCGAATAATTGTCGTTTTTATCATGAACGAGGACCCTGGATTTATTAGTACTTAACTCTTGATTATTGAGTAATTAAGTTGGCGAGTCGCTAATTAGCCTTGGCATTCATTAGATGAAGAATCATTGAAAAACTGATTCTGTTCAGGGTCCAAAGGAAACAAACAAACTTTAAAGTGTAGAGATAAATTTTGTACCACTAATCATTTTTCTGTCCTTTACTTTCTTGTGAGTAAATATACTTTATGAAGGGTTTCTCTTTAATGTAGGTACATTTGGAGCTTTTGTACTTTCCTCTGGGTGCTGACAATGCTTCAAATCCTTTTGCATCTGAGTCCATGACTTCCTTGGAGAAAGTTTTTAAAAGTGATGATGCTGAAAATGGTGCGGGGCCGACAGGCCCTGTTTCTAGGAGGAAGGAAGTTATTGTCAGGGGTGTTCTGTCAGTAACAGTGATTTCTGCTGATGACCTTCCAGCTGTAGATCTCCTTGGAAAATCCGACCCATACGTAGTACTCACCATGAAGAAATCTGGTACACGCAACAAAACTAGGGTGCGTATTTGACCTATTCAATGAAAATCACTCAATAGTATTGGTTGGGTAAACTATGACATCGTTATTGCTCTCTGTCTGCGAAATTTGAATTGACTGTACATGATAAATTTTCTTTCAGGTTGTGAATGAATGCTTGAATCCGGTATGGAATCAGACGTTTGATTTTCTAGTAGAGGATGGGCTTCATGAAATGTTGATATTGGAAGTATGGGACCATGATACCTTTGGGAAGGTAAGCGCATTCAACTGCTGTTAACCCTGAAAGTATATGAATTTAGTCTGAAGATGGGTTGTATTTATTGCAGGACTACATGGGAAGATGCATATTGACATTGACAAAGGTGATACTAGAAGGAGAATACAAAGAAAGCATTCCGCTTGACGGTGCTAAGTCTGGGACCTTGAATCTGAGCATGAAATGGGCACCTCAGCCTGTCTACCGTGATTTCTGAAAGACATCGTTACACGATAAATTGCGGATAGTGTACAAAAGGGAATCAATCAGTGCAGAAGTGTGCAGAAGTTTATCAAGGATGTTATTCAGAGTTTTGTATTGTTAAATTTCCTCATAGCCTCGTGTAAATTTTAGACAATCGGCACACTATACTTACTATGCAGCTCCTCAAAACAATGTTGATAACAACAGTAGTGTGATTCTAGGAAAAATAGCAGCTTGCCATGTACCTTCAAATTTGCAAGGATGAAAAATTCTCCCGATATTTTATGCAACGCCACTTAAAATGAAAAATAAGAAATTTTCTTTTACTTTGACTTGTACTAATACAAGACACCCGCGATAAATTATGGGAGTTTACTTTAATTTTTCACGGTTTTTACAACTCATTGTTCCATTCTGCCATAAATAACTGCCCAAATCAAAAGGGGGCTACTTGTCGCGGGTAGTTAAAATAAGTAAATGGTATAAAATGATGGATAACTTTAAGTAAATTTGTGGACAAGGGAAGTCAAAGTGAATAAAAAGCAGAGAACATCCTCCCAAAACCTACTCAAAGCAACGATAAACCCCAGTTCTTCATTCCCTTGTTGAACAACATGCTTCTGGGTCGAAGATCAGGAATATCATCTGTAATCAACAACCCTAAATTCAATCTATATTTCCTTTCTTACCTCTTTAACCCTTACGATTCCACCTCTAACCTCCTTCCTCAATCATGCATTTCCACTCCCCAGTATTCGACTTTTAGTCTTAAAAGAGTTGCAAATTTGCCTCCAATTTTTCCACCCCAAAACCCGAAAGCATCATCTGGGTATTTTAAAAGAATTGGATTCTGTAACGGGTTTCGTTTATTGAGCTCTGAAACGGCTGTTGTTGCGGAGGAGCCCTCAACTTCTGATGGGTTAACAGTTGAAAGAATATTGGCGAATAACTGGAGTATAGTGGATGACACTGAAAATGATTGGAAGAGTCATGCTTCTGCTATTGCTCAATCCATTCAGCTCATCAAAAAGCGCTTGAAGGTCAGCCCTTTGTTTTATGTTCATGTTTTTTATGTGTTTTTCTTTCTTTTTAATGTGATTAGTTTCCTACTCCTTCCGTTCCACTAACATTGACCCGTTTCATTAAAATACTACTCATGGGGTCATCTTTTTGGGACAGAGGTAGTATGTTTTGTTTGATGGGATGATGATAATGATGATATTGGGAGGCAATAGATTGATTTATTTGAGATTTAAATGGGAAATGGAGGAATTCGGGAGATCACATGTAGTACAGGTATGTAGGTCATAGAATATTGCAGTCAGTCACCCAAGTTTAGGTTGAGCAGGCAGACACCATCATATGATTACGATTTACGGTTATGAGTAAGGGGTTGCTAAGGATGGGGAATTGTTATGAGAGAGTGTTTGGCATCAACAAGCGTAAAATTAAATGTCCTTATCTATGTGAAATTGGCTGTAGCCTATACTGCACTTTCCCTAGATCGAATCTCTTGCTCCGTATGTGATGTGATTTCTGCTGTATGTATGTATGTATGTGTGGCAGTGGAAGCAAGTGTTGATCCGTTTGGAGATGTTGGCAGTTGAAGTGAATAAGCCAAATCTTTGGGACGATCCCGTTCATGCTGGAAAGGTTTGTCGTGAACAGGGTTCACTTTTGGGCAAAGTCAAAGAGGTCATGTCTTTTGAACAGGAGTTGTGTGAGCATATCGACATGTTGAAGCTTGCTAAAGAAGAGAATGATAAAGAGTTGGAATCGGTGCGCACTCACTTTTTCTAGGCATGTACTCACACTTATTGTATTTACATGCTGTTGTATTCCTGTACGAAGTCAAGATCAAATGATTTACCTGTTTCTCTTCCCATAAACTCTTATCATCTAAGGACGATGTTGTGTCTTGACTATGTGTGTGGGATGATATTTGAGCAAAGCTAATCATAGTGCCTTGAATTCGCTACCATGTCTAATAGTTGCTTGTAATATAATCAATGATCCAAATCCAGACACATTCATTTTCATACGTGGCCATAAATTGCGGTTCATGTGTTGTTTCTTGATCACTTTTCTGTTTGCGCCTTTCGTGTATAGATGAGCACCTTAGCAATTCGATAAAGTATTAATCTTTTTTGTCTATATATGTTTGTGCAGGACTCAATAAACGCTCTATGTAGAATTAGAAAAGATTTGAAGGAAAAAGAACTTGAAGCTATGTTAGCTGGGGAGCATGACTCTTGCTCATGTTTCATTGAGGTTAGTACCTTAGCAATTACACCTAATATTGCATTTATTATGGCCTTCTACTTGATATTGGTGGAACAATTGCCGAAATCTACCTTTCACGAAGTCTTTGAATTCTAAAGGATTTATCATTGTTTATTTATTAATCGTTGAACAACTTGTAACATATTTGGTATTTTCTGTAGGTGCAAGCTGGAGCCGGCGGCACAGAAAGTAATGATTGGGCTTCCATAGTTATGCAAATGTACAAGTTATGGGCCCAACGACGTGGATATCGAGTTAGTGTGGTGGATGAAATGGCAGGTGATGTAGCAGGGATCAAGGTATAACTTGCTATCTTCTCTCTATTGGTCTTTCTCTAGAACTCTACTCTTGTGGATAAACTGTTGGGCAACCTACGATATTTATCAAGTTTAGTTTTATCATTGATGTTTGATGGGAGGGAAAGACCGAAAGACACACAGAACTTGCGAGCAAATATTACTCCCTGTATTATTGCGTTTCCAAAGATTTGGATTAGCTAGTATTTGAAAAACTTTACTAAGTTTGTGGATTTGTTATTCAATCTTAAAAATTATAGTCTTTATTCTATCAAAGAAAAACGTTTTTCGTTGCATAATGTTTGGACTTCAATTGCTTGTACTTTTAGCGGGCAACAATAAAGGTAGATGGTGAATATGCGTTTGGATATGCAAAAGCAGAAGTAGGAGTTCACCGGTTGGTACGTATTTCACCATTTGACAGTGCCAAGCGGAGGCATACATCATTTGCTGCTGTAGCCGTTATTCCTATCCTTAAAGACGTTTCATCGCGTGTGCTAATCAAAGAATCGGATCTCCGCATCGACCGATTTCGTTCAGGTGGGGCAGGTGGTCAGTCTGTCAACACTACAGATAGTGCTGTGAGAATAACTCATATTCCCACTGGGATTACTGCTACTTGTCAAAATGAAAGGCATGTAACCTCTTTTTATCGTCATACTTCTTGCTTCATATGCAACCTTAATATGGAGTATAATTTAAACGTGTGCTGAAAGTTGTACTTGTATATGTTAGTCTAGGAGGATGTTAATTTAAGGTTTATTGTGACTGTGGCTGTATTCATTCATAAACTAAAAAGACATTTATGTTGTTAAAATTTCAGATCACAACATTCAAATAAGGCATCAGCAATGGCAGTTCTACAGTCACGGATAGATCAACTTGAGATGGTTCGCCAAGCTCAGATGAACTCTCATCATACAGAGTCACTTACTGACATCAGTTGGGGCACCCAAATCAGATCTTATGTGCTTCATGTATGTGCTTAATTACTCTCTTTCTATCCCCTTTTTTATATATTCGCTCTTCGTCATTTATATTGTCCCACAATGTCTTTTGATCAGTTTTTTCTGTTCACTAGTCCCTTTTTGATTTTTTTTCTATCATGGGCAAACCACAAAACTCAGGGTTTTTTTGAAAACGCCGTAAAACCCAGTTTTAGGTAAAAAAAATCAACATTCTGCTGTTGACGATTGCAGTCCATAGTAGGGAAAAGGCATGAGGGTGAAGGAGTGTTAGATTTAGACTAAAAATCCTAAATAAAAGAAAGTTGAGAGCATGAAGATTGTGGGAGCAAAATGCCTGAGTAGGTAACTGTTTGAGCTATATAATGGTCAGATGTGATGAGTCATGACGACTGTTTAACATGAATTATTGCAGCCTTATCGAATGGTGAAAGATCTTCGCACAAACTATGAGATATCAGATCCTGATTCCGTTCTTGATGGCGATCTTGATGCATTTATAATCAGCTTTCTGTCGTATTCCTTGGATAAGGTTGAAGACGATCTTGGTAGATAGATAGAGACTCGTTTAAATCCTGAGGACTCGTGAAATGTAACATACTTTACCATGCTTCTAAGATTACTGATCATCATCTGCAACGAGCTGGGTCGCCCTACTTCAGGGAACACTCCCTAACCAAGAGTTCAGTAAGATTTTTTTTCTTCTTATTGATGATTTTGTAACCCAATATTTCAGCATTTTCATAATTTATACAAGTTGCATCAACATATTTTTCATCCTTTCTTTGATAGACAAAAAAAAACTATTTCAAAGTTCTTTTGTAGATACTCGGTATGATTAAGAACGCGATTTACGGTGCGAACCATAAGAACTACCAGTGTGTACATTTTACACCATACACTACCCCAAGTCCATTGCCATCGTTGCCAGTTGCCACCCACCACTACTACACTCACTGCCACCACCACGCCAGCGACACTCCCACACCAGCCATGCTCCGACAAGCACCACATTGATGACACCACAGTTGAGCCCCTTTCTCCTCCATAACCATCAGATATTTTTTTTAAGTTTAAATTGTAGATCTACAACATAGTATAAAGGATATTTTCTGAAAACACCGCATTAATGGTGATATGGGAAAATTTTGAGCCATATATAGCTGTTTCACAAATTTATAGTGGTGGTGGTGGTGCGGCCACCAGGCTGTTAATGGCATACGCGAAGAAGGAAGGCACAAAGTGATGACGATGACAGAGGTTAGGCTGGTCATGCGCCGGCGAGGACATTGTCAGAGCTCCGACATTGTGGTGGTGGATGGACTGGTGGTGAAGGAGATATGGGTTGGAGTTGGGTTTGGACTCTTTGGAGGGAGAAGGGTAGTATATTACTGTATGGAGTACTGTATATAGATGGTTCTTTTTTGTTATTGATATAAATTGCTACCTATCATCCATAATCAAACATCGATGCGTATGTACAAGTACAGTACATAATAGCGAAAGATGCCACCTTTATTTGACATGAAACGCAAGGGCAAAGGTGTATCGAGTTCTGACATGGTAAACGCTCGAGCTAAAAGTCTCAAGAGTTCATCAGAATGATTTACAAATCTGTAACAGGAGATCATATTATAAACCCTGCAACGATACGGCATTTACACGCTTATATGCCTTATCCACGCCGATCCATTAGAAAGCAGCGACTCCACTAAATGGCCTCTCCAGCTTTCTCCTGCGCCCATTGCCAGCCCTGCATTGGCGTCACAATCAGATTCCATAAACTGGACAGTGTCACTGAATTACAATTACCATAAACACATGTTCTAGCATTACAACTTAACAGCAGTAGAACTCACTCACCAGTACTGGTTTAGGATAGTCATCGAGTCAACTGGCACCTTCTTCCCATCATCATTCCGATGCCAGGTGTAGACAGCGTGCGTCCTGTTCATAATCTCCAGCGTTGAATGTCCATAGCTTGCTTCTCTGAACGCTGAGTATTCTGGCTGTGGATCTCTGAACCTGCAATACCCAAAGAAGCTCAGTTAATTTCATAAAAAGAAAGCCGCAACGTTGTTTGATGAGAGATGTATAAGAAACAAAGAAAGTGGTTGAGGGAATCACCGTCCAGCTATGCCTTCTTGATTTCCACCATCACCAACAGTTATATAAATCGGAGCAGTTTCATCTGGCACAGGATATCTTTCACCATTTGATACGTTGTAGCGAATGTTTGAGATACGATACTGATGAAAGGAAACGAAGAATTATTCGAAATGTTGATAATCAAAGCATTTGTTAGCAATTGTGAAGCACGCGGGTTTGAAAGTAAAAAATCTTACCGATCTTTCATATGCATGAACATGACCTGCAAACACTAGATCAACTTTGTGACGAACAAACCATTCCTCAAACGCCGCACGCATACTTTCTCCCTCCATGAAATGCGCTTCATTGCTGTTGTAAATTGGAACATGCATCAACACAATCAACCAAGGTGTCTGCTCCCTGTTCACTCTTTTCAGTTCGTCTCTTAGCCACTTCCACTGAGGCGTGTATTTCACTGTTCAACAATGGCAAAAAGTTGATTTCAAGAACACATCTCTATCAGCGAAATGGAAAGCGCTAAGCAGAATAGTTTTAAAGAAGACATGAACCACTTTTACAGCTAGAAACAAATTGTGCTAAAAAATATACATTCAAGATTTTAATACAGTTCCTGAGTTACGGCGGCAAGAGCTTACCAAAGGGAGAATAGCTGGAGAGGACAATAATATGGGCAGATGCACGCCTAATGGCATACCAAAGAGGACTACTGCTTTGAGAAGCTGCATACGGTGTTGTGTATCTGTAGAGGTATGATTTGAAAGGTACTAGTTCCCCCTGGACAAAGATGATCAATAATATTAATGTCTCCCGAGGTAAATTATACGGAGTAGTTTAATCACATTTTACAAAGATGATCAATAGGAGTGTCTGAAAATGTGGTGACTCCATTCGACTCAATATCAAACACTAAAGGGGGAATGAATACTAAGCCATCTTGTAATCCTTACAAGTAGTCCTACACTCCTACAGTGACTATGCTCATGTTGATAATCAACACTCACTCTAACAAATATGCATAGTGGTCTAGTAAGGCTCAATTTGTAGACTTTAATACACGATCCAGACACTTTGCGAAAAAACAGTGTGTGATGTTCCTAAACTTTTAACTGCAAGAGGGTGTTTAAAAGTGCTTACCAGGGCAGGCATGTATTCAATCTCATGATTGCCAGCAGACCAAATCCAAGGTTGGTAGGCTGTGCTTTTCTCTGCAAAGCGACCCCAGGTATCCCAACGAAGACCAATATCATTCTGATGATATCGGTCGGCATAAGAGAGATCACCAACAAATAAAACGGATTTGGCTCCACTTTGCATATAATGCTCTAGTGTGGAAAGAGAGTTAAATGTCTGACCCATGTCACCTGAAACACGCCAAAATAGTCAGAGAATTGCCAATTCCTGCAACAAGGATCAAAGTGAATACAGTGTAGACAGGGAAAGAGTCAACTCACCAATTATGCCAAATTTGTAGGAGGAATCTGGATCAACTTTAGGAGGGGTTTCGAACCAAAATTTCCGGGATGAATCACCATTTCCAATTTTGTAATAGTACTTCTTGTCATACTGTAGTTTGAAAAAAGAAAAACGAAGGGTGTACAATAAAATAAAATAAAACCCAAAAACAACAATATGGTTGACGAGTAAATAAGTTATCCACAAATGAAGCAATTACCTCAAGACCCGCAACAACACAATGATGGATATAGCCAGATTTATACTTGTAAAAGGAGTAGTTTGTCACTGTCCCGTGGGAAGTAAACTCATATTTATCCTCAGAGGTTCCATATTCGACTGTACTGGAACCTGGTTCATCAGGTGTCACCCACGAGATTATAACGGCTTTTCCATCGTAGTCACCTTGTGTGATGTGCACCTGCCAGCAGAGTACCCAGTAAGAAGTTATAGCCAATATATAGAGAACAAGAAGTTTAAGTTTCTAATGACTGCCTAATAATAAAAGTATTTCTGTTGACAGACATTAAAAAGGTATTGTTCTACATCTCAGTAGAAGCATCATCTCAAGTACAGACGAAGGGCAGGTGTGATCTTGAAGTACACTAATGATTTTCCTCTAAATCTTCAATCATATATAGTTTGATCATCCATTGAGAAGTCCGTAATGATATGATGCTTACCTGTTGGGGTGCATTTTGGCCCTCTGGAACCGTAAATACTTTATTATCAAGCGGCATGTCAATTGCTGGCCATTCAGAGCGAATGAAAGAGCTTGTTACCCCGGAACTTCCCTCACAAACATAAGTCAACAAGACAATGTGAGCAAGAAGAAGCTTTGTCGTCAACGTAAACGCAATCCTTCCCATCCTCTTCAATATTGACAATCAGCTAGCTAGCTGGTTATAACTTATAACATAACCTGCACATCCATTAGATTGTCTAAGAGCGTGCATAACCTGCACATCCTTTCAGTTGGAGGATGTCAAAAGAGATGGGTTCCTGTATTTTTGTTCATTTAGTTTTGAAAATTCTACTCATATATATCTATCCAGCATAAGAATGAAATCAAATATTTTTGGATCGGCCACTAGAGCGGACTGATATTTAGACTCTCCAAATCGACTCAGATGAGTGAAGTGAAGGTAAGATTGAGTCCATCCTCAGATTTGCATGGTGAAATTAGAAGCATATAGCAACATGAATAGCCATTTTCTGCAACTTAGAGCATGGCATTGCATGATGATAAAAAAGAGTCAAATAAAGTAGTTGGCAACAAATTCAACAGGATCAAACATATATAGCCCTGGTAAATTAGAGTAGGTTTCCCTGGAATAACATCATCATTGATCATTCATCATCGACACCCCGGCCACCATGAAACCCCCCAAAGCACACACCTTTTCTTGAAAACTTAAAAATGAGGCACCCAAATCAGAGAATGAATCAGCCAACAAAACCCAGAAATGAATTCGAGGGATTTCAGATTTCCATGATTAAGTAACTAATGCAGTCGCAGGCCAGTTGATGAAACAGATGCAGAAAGTAGTAGTAAGTAAATAGAGAGAAAAGGAAAAAGAGTAGTAACCTGGAAGAATGAAGAGGATAAGAGGGAGATGAGATGAGATGAGATGAGATGGGAAGGAAAATGGGCGAGGGAGGGAGAGGGAGGGAGGGAGGGAGGAGTGTCATGTAGCGATTATAACACTGTGATTGGGAGGTTGGTGGGTCCCAATGAAGGGAGATATGCGTGGATTAACAGACTTGCATACAATTGGATGCTTACTTATTAAACTTAATCACCATTCATTCATTCATTCATTCTTTTGTCGCTTCTTCTCTAATCAATCATCTCCTCCATAACTCCATTGTTTTACACCAACAGGGGACAATCTTTTATTTATTTATTTATCATTATATTCTTGGATAGATTCTACGAAATACGTACAAGTAGAAGATAATTTTCGCCTAATACATCTTCTCGATCATTTTTATACGTTCACTTTATACGCAAGTCAGTCGATGCTCGTTTTCACTTGTTTATAGTACCAAAAACATTACGAATACTTTATAAAAATTTAATATTCATAATGAACTCAATCATACAATTTAAACAAGATTTTAGATGACTAATACTCGTACAATTTATCTTATAAATTATTCTTTTCGTCTCCAAAATTTATTTTGGTTTGATGGTGTTGAGCAGAATACAGGTAAGAAAGAGAGAGATGGAGTTGGGAGAGGGTATCTTGTGAAACAACATTCCAACCACTATTTTGGCTGTTGATTGAAACACCCTATTTATATCACTTCCTACATCCTGATCTGATGTTGATATCAATCAATTAAATACTGATTAATTCAATGTTTGCGTCCATAAAACGGATCTTGTGAGTGACGTTCAATATGAGCTGAGACAGCAAGTTGCTTTACATATTTCCCGACTCTTCTTTATTTGATTCAAATAGATAAATAAAAATAAATATCAGCCGTCATCGTTCACAGAAGACACCACATTTGTACGGAATATTAATCAACCACCACTGACGTCGCCATGATTTAGAAGCAACCTTAAGCAAACATTTAAGGAAAGCAACTTTAAATTTAGAAATACTCCATTTGATACCTATTCCAAGAAAGCAATAAGATGAAGCTTACCAATGGATCATCGTCCCCTTTTATTTTCTACTTCACTTCGATTCATTTAAACTTAGTTTCATTCATTCAATTCAGCCTTATTTAATTCACTTCAGCTAATACTTTGACAAGCTAGTTGAAAGCTGAAAAACTCACTACTAGTACGAGTATAAGATAGGCTAGCTGATCAACTAGTAATGTCAAACAAAGTCGAAGTCATACTTTAATTTAATTTTGTTTAACTAAGTCTATTTCAATCGTAACATTATAAGCATGAAAGTGGTAAGACCAAAAGGGATTACTCATAACAAACTGGTGAGGATTATCACAATGAATTTAAATCAAGCTTTAATTACAAAACACACTCTAATCGAGTCACAATACCAAAACACATCTATATAAAAAGAAAATACAAATAGGAATAATAAAAATAAAACAGATACGAGGAAGGGGGGAAATTACAGGGGTTGACCTTGACCTTGAGCTTGACCCTGCCCCTAGGCCCTAACCTTAAACTAAAACAACCTAAATTTGTCCTTAAACCTTAGGACGTTACTTAAATACAGAAGGGCTAATTAATTAATGGACTTCACTTGAGTTGATTGAATATATCTGGCTTCTTTCTAGTACTACTACAACAAATGCGGTTGCTGGGCTATACAAAGACACATCTTTAACAAAAGGATAGAAATGAATTTGATTTGATTTGATACATCAACAACAACTCCCCTCAATCCAATTAAATTAGACTAGTGAATGAAGATGTGAGCATGTAAGGCAAGTTTGCTAGCGGCCCTCGTTGAGCCGCTAGTTCGTGTAGATCCCTCACTATCTCAAAAACTGCTTCTGGTTTCGCCAATTTAAGTGCATTTTCCGACAATCTCTTGCGCTCCTCCTGCTTCGTGCTGAACCATTCTGCCACTATCTTGGCCGTTTCCTTGGGGCTTCGAGTGAACACTCCTGCTCCATTATCTACCACATACGGCACATTGCCTTTCTCCTGAGGTCAGGTCAGGTGCACACATCAATAAAGGCTGGTTTACATATGCTCATCTCAATTAACCAAGTATTATACACGTCGACTCACTTGTCCAGGAATGTAGTCGTTGAGGATGATCGGAAGTCCCCTGATCAAGGCCTCTGCTATAGTGCCTGGTCCGGCCTGTTACCATAAAAAACAAGACTCATTTAAAGGAATGCTCTTACTTACAGTGGGAAGAAAGTTTAAGATGTGAAATTTCACCTTTGTAATAATGCAATCACAAGTTCCCATCCATTTTTCCATCTGCTTCTCAAATCCTCGGACCTACACTCAGTATATATATATATCGCACATATATTAGGAATTAGGATCAGATTATCTATCTGATGTATTCATAGAAGTAATTTCCTTTGATTTTGAACCTTAACAGGGATTTTCCAGTCCATGGATTCAAGAGTAGAAGCTAATGACTTGTTACGACCGCAGATGATGATCAACTGTCCGATGGGTTTCCCCAGCTGCTTGTCAAATAACGATTCACCAAGCGCCAAAGCAGTCTTCTTTACAGGACCCATCCCTTCACCTCCTCCCATTAGCAAAACGGCTGGCAAAACCGGGTCCATTTCCAGCTCTACTCTCAAGTCATCCTGTCATTAAGTACACAGCAACGACAAAGGCGGCTTAGTCCTCCTAAAAATACTCTGCCTCGGCTCACCTTAATTACCAAAACATCAAAAAATTGATAAAAACCATTTAGTTGGATCCACCTTTGAGAGAACTGCACGGGCAAAGGAGGGTCGAACAGGCAAACCAAAGACTTGAATTTGAGACTCTTCTAAGCCATCTAAGGACGCTCTCTTTGCAACCTCCTCGGAAGGACAGTAGCATCTATTGACGCTGGGATGGAACCTGGAGATAGTATATAAAATACTATAAGGAATAATAGGCGTAAATGAAACGACTAAACATATTTAATATTCGAGTCAATTTACCAAGTTCTATGGCAGGAGTTGAGGTCAGTGATGACAGTTACGAAAATGACTTTCTTCTGAAGTCCTTGCCACTTTAGAACCCACAAAGGTATGTGTTGCATAAGAGGATGAACACTAATGATTATGTCCGGCTTGTATTCCATTAAACCAGCCTCGACTTCCCTTCAACCAATACAAAAATAATTCGGATTGTTGATTCTTTGCATTCCTGGCAATGAACTAATCTACCAACTAAAGCACACAATCAACTTTAAGCGAAATTATTCACGTAAACATCCATGATCACAATCATTGATCACTTTATTAAAGGTGAAAAGCCATTTTCATGATGCATGCTATAATAATCAATAGAAGGATCATCATCCCAAATTAGATGCTCAAGAAAGTGAAAGATTCTAACTTTCAGCTTCCACTCGACAGAATCAATCCAAACTCGTCTAATCAAGAGATAAAAGAAAAGATGCCAAAACACGATAAGTTTATCATGGTGTCAGATTAGATTCTCGAGGAATTGATTGATTTAGCGAGGGATAATGT
The DNA here is from genome assembly GCA_958450325.1 of Agrostemma githago. Lineage (NCBI taxonomy): Eukaryota > Viridiplantae > Streptophyta > Magnoliopsida > Caryophyllales > Caryophyllaceae > Agrostemma > Agrostemma githago. The sequence goes on along the minus strand of OY288241.1, from coordinate 5,879,264 downwards.
TTAGGATTAGGAAATCAGAAAAGAGGAATGAATGTGAGAGTAAATGCAACATACTTTGCATAGAAGGCAGCAATAGCAGCAAGATACATAGAGTGAATCCACTTAGGAGAAGTACTGTGAAATGCAACCTTCCAAAGCTGTACATGTTTCACCATGAACTTGTACTGTCCTTCCATGTCATTCAATGGCCACCCTGTGTACTCTTTCCATACATCCTTTATGATTATCTGTCAGTCATGGTCCACAACGTGCAATTCATCAGTTTTTTTTTATTACTTCCATTTTTTGACGATAGCTTCTGTGTCACAACTCTCTTTGGCTTGTAAACAAACCAGGAAGGTTCAAATGCAAAGCAATTACATAGAGACAAATTTTACAACTTAAAAAGTCGAAATGTCGAGAAATGGTTAAAGTGAAGGAGGACCGCCTCTTCAACAAGTAACGAAAAATATGAATTACTAACAAGTTTGGCTTCCAAACAAACAAGGAAGGTTCAGGCGCTACGAAATTACCTAGGACAAAAAATTTACAGCTAGAAAGACGATTTTTCCAGGAATAACTAAAGTGAAATAATGGTGGAGCAATGAAAAATACGAATTCTTTTGGTAAAAAGTTTAGACTTTTTTACCCCGAAGTTACTTTATTGCATTACTAATTTCTTCCTGAAATATTTGATCCGTGTTTAACTCGTAACATCAAATCTTAGCTACACCACAGGAATACAAGAACTAAACAGCTTGAGAATTGAGGCTGGCATATCACATATGAACAAGAACAACTCAATTTACCAAGTTATAGTTACTGAAAACTACTGCCATCAAACTGGAGTAACAACTAACCTACCTACGTTGGTCTGACTCGTTTGGAAGTATCGGACATGATACGTGTGGGAGTATTGTTAGATTATACATATATTTTTCACAGCAAGATAACATCTGCATGAACAACATTCAGCATGTATAGCTTTTAACAGCACATAGCTTCAAATTACATAACCATATCATATAAAACTAAAATATTACTGTTTTGATCATTTTAGAACAAATGCTTTCACAAATTTGATAGTAATTTTTTCCTAAGGTAAACCCCAAATAAGTAAAACTCAGTTGTACAAGAGATTAACAGAAATGAAAGTGTGAGCCAAAAAAAGAAAGTCAAAATCATAACAAATTAACCCCCACGAAACAAAATCTCAAGAAAATCAATCGCAAACAGTTCATAATGTGAGACGGTATCACGTTAACTATCTTTATGTGAGACGGTATCACGTTAACTTTCTTTATATGAGACGCTTTCACACGACGTTTAAAAAAGGGGAAGGAGGGAGGGAGGGAGAAGCTGACATTATATTCATCTCCAAACTCCAAGATGAAAGCATCTCTAATGGCTTCAGCAGACGCCCTATGCCCACCACCCGTATCACTCATCAAAATCAACACATTCTTAGTTCTTTCAGCACCAAGTTGAACCATCTCCATCGTCCCATCTTCATCATCCTCCATTGAATCATCATACACTATCGATGAAGACGACGATGAAGATGTTAAAGAAGAAGATGAGGGAAATGATGAACACCTCCTATTTGCAGTAGTAGTAGTAGTGTCCTTATTTGAATGATAATAGTAACTCCCAACTCTTGAGAATACAGAGCTTATTGATGACCTTTTTGGACCTATTGCAGACATCACCATCCCCTCCCTACCCTTCACTAATCTTGATCAAAGATTGGATCTTTGATGAAATAAAAAGCATCAATTTTGATGGAAATTAGGGGAAAGTTTTGAAATGAGAAATGATGGGTAATTTAAGAAATTGGAAAAAGAAATGGTCTTTGGAATTGCAAGTGTAAGAAATAAATAAAATTGGGCTGGAAAATGGACAAGAAAGCGAGATTTTAATGGAAGGAGTTGTATTAGGGAGAGGGATGCTTGGAATTATGCGGGTATTTTTTTGGGAGGGAGAGTTTATTTCAAGATGTTTTTTTATAAAGGAAGGGTGATGCGATGCGAGGTTGTATCATTTGGAATGTTCCAAGTGAAAGATCCGAATCTTCTAATTGGCTCAACTCAAGTGCCCCACCCAACACCAACACCCAACATGACTCCAATCAACTGCTAATTGTTTGTTCTTAGTGCCTTGCTTTAAATGATTTGGGTGGGTTACTATCACAATAGTAATTATTATTATTATAGTAGTCGGTATGATTTAATCCAGATTCTTGTTTGAGATTGTCATATCGTCGTGTTAATATGAATATATGATAGGTTAAATAATGTTTATTTTGATTGAAAAAGATAAAAGCAAATCATATACTCGTAGGTCATATAATGATGAGTAGGTCTCATGACATACGGTCTCTCATTAACTTTATTGAGAGACTAAGTACAAATGGAAATAACAGTGGTACCAAACCTAATAGAAGTAGGTACGATTAACCTAAAAGAGTATACAAATATAAAGAGGGTACATTTCTTATAAAAACAGGTACAAAACAAAGTTGTCATTTAAAGGTACGAATAGAACATGGAGTGACCGTCTCTCCCAAGATTTTGTGTATAAGAGTTGATTTGTCCTTACTTATCTAAGTGATTATTATTTGACCCATTATATAATGATACGATGAATAATTTTGTCACAAGCAAGATTAACAAATAATTTAATGGTGGTTGTGCACTTGTGTAAGGTTTTGATGGCAACATTCTCTTTAGACCCATATGGGTTTAAAATGACAATTAGAGTATCATTTCACTCTCCGATTAATTTCTTTTATGATAGATATATTTATTTTAAAATGAGCTGGACGTCGTTTTGTATGTTGGGCGTGAGTCGATTTTGATGTTAAAAAAATTATAAATTAATTACATTGTAAAACTATCTTATTGTGTAATTAATTATAATTATCTAAGTTTTCGTGTTTGATTAACGATATTCAATTTTGTTTAAGCCATTTCAAATTTAGTGTTTACTGTTTATGTTAAAAATAAAGCAACGTGTTATGGCTCATCGTCCTGCTATTGAACCTATTCAGTCTCTGATTCTTGCTCCAGCTGAGCCCCCCGTTCCTGTTGCTCTAACACAGAGCACAGAAGCCCCGGCACATAAACTCAGTCGGATAATGCTCGCGAATGTATTCACTTTAGTGGGCCCCATCTGTCCACCGATGCCTCATTTTATGCTGTTTCCGGCCACGACACTCAGTGTTCGAGGTTGCTTGAGAGTAAGGACCTAGACGCCAACTTTTCTAATGACGATGGTTATATTGCTACTCAAAATCCCGAGCCGGTTGAGACAGAGTCGAGCGGTAAGGGTCTTAAGCCCAAGCAGGGCTAAGGTGGCCGGTTTGAGGGTTGCATTGGTAGTTCTAGTTCCAAACGACACAGACACGAGTGAATCATAAAATATAATATAATCGACCTCCAATTGTTCAAAAAACATAAGCAATTTTTGTTTCCATTGTCTATAGTTATTACCCTCCAAAGGTTTTAACTTAGACAAGTCAAGTTAAAACATACATGCAACATTGTTACAACTAAATCAATAGTTTTCAAATTGTAACTTGTAAGCGATGAAAAGTGTAACAATGTAAACGAGGACGATAGAAATAGAAAAAACATGGCGAGAATGACACTTATTTGACGTAACAATAGTAGTTGTATCGTGGCTATTGTCACTGACTTGAAAACTATTGCAGTGCGGCCATGGTGGTAATCAACACCGATAGTTTTTCAAGGTGAACACAAGCTAACTGGCTCGTCCACTCGAGGGAGGAAACTTAGGAACCGCAGAAACGAAGCTCGGAAAATATAGAAGAAGAGATGGAATAGAAATGTGAGGAAGGCTTTTTGTTTGTGTATGTGATTGTTGAAGGAGAAGATTGCTTTATTTATAGAAGAAATAGAGCAGTAGAGGAGTCAAAAAAATCGACCCTCATAAACCGCCTTAAATACAACAACAGGAATGGTAACAATCATATTTGATTGTAACAATTGAGAGATGGACTTGGACACACCCTTACACTGAATCCAAAAAGTAAAAAGTCGGGCCACAACCCGCCTTGCAGTTACGATAGTTTATAGGGACATCAATAAGCTTATCTAATTCATCACGAATGTTACGATAATTTATTTGAACAGTAAGTTTTGAACAATTAATAGGCACAAATTTATGATGAATATGACCGTCATAAACAATAATTTGTATTATTTGAATTAAAACTATTGTGTATATGTTGTAGCCCTCGACCCTTTGGGCCCCTATTCATACTTCATAGCATGGTTTGAAGACAGCATGCTCCTAGACGGGCCTATGTATGTATATTGACTGATGACCCACGATTAGTCCAATAGTACTCCACACCTCGGTAGAACAATGTACATGACTTGCATTATGCTACCTTAGCCAAAAGTTTATCACATACTTATATGTATGATTGATTGATTGTATATTTGTGTGTGTATTGTGTAAGTCATATGAAGTCTGTACGCATGTGCATCTGCAACTGCATTCTTCATGTTTGCTTGATCACAAATTCCTGTTTGTGACGGAAGTATCAGTCACAAATTTCTAACGGATTAAGTACTACACTAAAAACAAGAATAAAGTGTGGGTGGGACATGGTAAACCAATTGTCTTATTCATATATGTGGTATATATTTGACCCGTTATATTATTATGACGGATAGACCTATCGCAAGAGAGATCCACTGTTGCTTGATACTCGTGTGAAAGCTCTGCTAATTTTAATTACGTTACCACTCATTTTTATTTTTAATTAGATCTTATTTATTTTGATTCAATTATATCTCTCAGCAAGAAGGTCAGTCACCAACCCAATCATTTTTCACTTTCCCACCTTCTTTACCCCACCAAAACTATTCTCTTACTTTTTTAATTATTATCAACAATTTATAAATATATTTCGGAGTTGTAAAATAAAATAATAATAATAATATGATAAATGTTTTAATTTTTAATTCGAATATGAATATTTTTTTTAAAAATAGTTACTTAAATTTTAAAAAAAAAACATAAAATTTGAATGCATGGAAAAAAAACCATGTATTGATCTTTTTTTTATATTGACTTTATTTTCTTGTGTTGTATAAAAATGTAAAGAATATACTAAAAAAATGTAGTAGTACGTGGTAGAGTATTTGAGAAGAAAAAAAAATCTTGAGTCAAAATATATTAAAATTGTGTTCATTAATAGACAATAAAAAAATATAGTCAATTTTTATATTCTCATATTTTTTCTAGTCTTGATTTAGTGTATATTTTCATTTAGTTCTCTTTAAGGAGTTTATTTTTAATTGTACTTTTTATTGTGTACAACCAATGAAAGGGTATAAGGTCACCATTTGGATCATGAATATCAAAAGAGGTCATAAATTGACCTATTCACTCCAAAGTTCATGTTAATTTTTTTTCTTAATTGCAATTATGGTGACCCAAGCAAGGTCATAATGACCTCCTCCATGACCTTGCTTGGGGATGATGTAAGCTAGCCAAATTCCGGTCTTAATAACAGTAAGACGAATTAAATACATTTTAAATCACATGATAAATTATTTAGAAATACTAAATGTTACTTGTATATTAATACCATATATTAATATATTAAAAGTTAAAATAAGAAAATTCTCTATCATAAAATTATTTAGAATAATGACCTTTAAAAATACAATAATACAGCTTTTAAATTTTTTTTTCCTTTTATTGATTCTTAAGTGATGTGCTATATTTACAATGAATATGAATTTCATTTGTACGTGCACACGTCTCGATAGTAATGCAATTTATAAGCTTACTATCTCCAACATGAGGCTAATAGTGTTTAGCCCCGTAACATAGTCACATGATTTATGATTCTGCATTTTTATCACTAGAATTGGAATCGGGATGAAAAATATCATTACATCCATTATTTAAAATTCACGTATTTTGTCACATTATAGACAAATTAAATCTCAAACCCTCAACAAGCAACAATGGACCATTACGTTTCGTTATGTGACGACAAGCATATGCAAGATATAGGACATCTTAGAGAGAATTATATATTTCGATTTGAAAATAGTCGGTGAAAACTTGAATGACGAATTGACAATATACGTACCTAAACAACATATACACATCCGTATATATAAATTTGCTCAGTTCGTTATGAGTCTCAGATTCAAAGTTCTATTGAAGTAATTTGGCGTGAACAAATAGTCAAATTGTTTGATAAGAGTGTCTTAAAGTCGTTTAAAATAACTTCTTATTTTAATTGAAAATGATAAATTTTTTATTAAATTTCTTCTGATTTGAGTTTGTCTTACAGTCTTATGATATAAGACCGTTCTACAAAAGAGATGTAATTTTATATTCCCAATTTAGAAGCTAGGTACCACATATGTCGTAGAAGTATTTAGTGTCCATCACGGCATCTCCTAATAGATAAATTTTTAATTTTTTTTTGGTCAAGAGAATGGCGCACTATGTCGCAGGTGAGAATCGAACCCTAACCTCACGATCGGAGTAAGGGAACTCTTGCCACTTGAGCTTACCCCTTCTTCTCAGATAAATTTTTAATTGAATTTCTTCTGATTTGAGTTTGTTTTACATGTGTCAACCTCCAGGCTTTATAAATAACTCTTTTCCTAATCATGTTTGTAAACTATCCAAAGCTATCTACGGTCTTAAACAGGCTCCTCGTGCCTGGTACAATGAACTCAAAAACTATCTCTTATCTTTTGGTTTCACACAAACCATCTCTGACCCGTCATTATTTATATTTTTACGTAATGATCAACCTATTTACCTACTTGTCTATGTTGACGATATTATTGTCACAGGTCCAGCTTCCGCTCATCTCACTTCCTTTTTTCGTGCTTTTTCTACCCGATTCTCCCTTAAGGATCTTGGATTTCCGTCGTATTTTTTAGGTGTCGAGGTCACCCCTAATCCTACCGGATTTCACCTTAGCCAATACAAATATACCTACGACATTTTATCTAAATATAACATGTTAGACTGTAAACCTGCTACAACACCCCTCACGACATTCCCACCTCTTAACCCCACCACCGGTTCATCCATTCCTAACCCATCCGACTATCGTGCTATAGTCGGTTCCCTACAATATCTCTCTCTTACCCGTCCCGACATAGCTTTCGGCGTCGGTAAATTAGCACAATTTTTGCAGGATCCTCAAGAGACTCATTGGACTGCGCTAAAACGTCTTCTGAGGTATCTAAAAGGTTCTCTTCATATGGGTTTACAACTTTATCGGGAAAGTCCCTCTATATTACATTCCTATTGTGATGCTGACCATGCCGGCGATAAACGTGATTTTATTTCCACCACCGGTTTTATTGTTTACTTGGGCAGGAACGCACTCACATGGGTCTCTCGGAAACAAAAAGGTGTTTCCCGCTCCTCCACTGAAGCTGAATTCCGTGCTGTAGCTGATGCCACAGCCGAGATTATGTGGCTCACCAATCTCCTTGGTGAACTACGCATTCCCATTCCTAACATGCCTGTCATCTATTGTGATAATTTAGGAGCTGCTAATTACGCGGTCAATCCTATATTTCACTCTCGTATGAAACATGTGGCTCTCTCTTTCCATTTTGTCCGTGAACAGGTTAATAAAGGCTTACTTCGCGTACAACATATCTCATCTGACGATCAACTGGCTGACGCTCTCACAAAACCGCTTCCCCGTCCCCGTCTCGTGCCTCTAATTCTCAAGATTGGTCTCGCTCCTAGCTCCTCCATCTTGCGGGAGCATATTGAAGATAATAATGTTACAGATATTGAAGATAATAATATCACACAAGATCAACCCAATTGATCTTGTGATTACATATTACTAGTAACTAATCTCAAGATTATGACTAATTGATCTCACTCCACCCTAACACTATCACACCTATCCAATGCAATCAACCATTGTACATAATTGCTGATACTTTACGTGTATAGAGATACTAGGGCTATCAATTGTGATTACCTTCCCTCATTTGTATAGATTATAGTCGTAGTCTAGTTTGTATAAATACTCACTCAAGTTAATAATACAAATCATCCTTTCTCAAATTATTTACATCTCATGATATAAGACCGTTCTACAAAAGAGATGTAACCTTATATTCCCAATTTAGAAGGTACCACATATGTAGAAGTATTTAGTGCCCATCATGGCATCTCCTAATACGTAGATAAGTTTATTTTGATTGTGATTATTTGGATTGGTGGAAGGTGGTCGGGTTTGGAGAGTTTGGGTCCCCCGACCCGGCCCAAGTTGTGAGGAGGGGTCGTTGTTAAGAACGAAGAACCTACTTGATTGATCACGTGGGTAGTAGATAGTCCAATATGCTATGATTACGATTAATTGATTGAATAATTGGAGTTTAATGTAACACTGTACTACGGAGTAGTATTATCTTACCAACTTTTGTGGCTAAACACAGCTAATATTTGAAAGCATGGGCCAGTGGGCCAGAAGCAAAGCAAGTTTGAGATTGAGAGCATATGCTGTGTAAGATTCAGTATATATGCCTCTTACCATTTGGCTGCGTTGTTCTCAATTCTGATGCATTTGTTCCTCAACAAAGTGTAGTGGAAATTGTTGTGCAATATTCCTCACAAAACTAAAGTTTAACTTATACTCTATCCTTTAAAAAGTCAAAAGGAAAGCATATGAACAACTATTACGAATCTTGATCAACAAAATAGGGACGATAACTCCCTTGTTTAGCAACTCGAAATATTACCCTAATTAACACACAAAATAATTAGAGAGACGATATCTTAATAACGTTATTGAGTGACTCTCAATAGCATCCGCATCTTTGAGAGACTTCACACGTGATAGAATAGACAAATTTAATGGGAGATCGTCTGTTAGTAGATACACTCCCTAATGGAATAGACTAATTTTATCCCATGATAGTTATAGAGACGAGGCCATGTCATGGGTAGGTTGTCATGGACTCATGGGTTATGGATTTATGGTCCAAGCCTCCAATGTCTCTTTTCAATGTTTTTTTTATATTAACTTCAATTTTTTTTAGAATCACATAATTAAGTAATCAAGGGAAACAATTTCCAAAAGAGAGACGAACTCTCTCACGCAGTTTCTAAAATATTATTACTTCATTATTTTTTTATATCTTCCTATGGTAAATTGACTCTTTAACTTTTTGTAACAATATAAAATACAGTAGATAAATTTAAGTGAACAATGAGAGTAGAATGACAAGTGGATGTAAAAAGGACGGAATAATGATGTAAAGTATTGTAAATATGGGTAGATAATAAGAGTAATATCATAAAAATTATGGACTAAAATGTAAAGATAAAAAAAATTGATCAAAATGAAAAATGGGAAGATATAAAAAAGAATGAGGAAGTATTTCCCCCCCCCCAAAAAAAAATACATCCCAAACTTTTTTTTTGTCACGAGGGAACCCGCAGCCGCTATCTTTGCTGCTATCTGTATAAACCATCGATGTACGCAATAGCCTGCAAACCACGAATACATCCAAAATTGTAGGTCTAACTCATTACATGATGGCTGTAAATTCTAATTTAAGATAACTACACTAATTTCTACTCAGTAATTGTTACAAGGAAGTAAAGAATTCCAAAAAAAATAAGTGATCGTGTAAAATTATGAAGCACATTCACATTTAAGCACGATCACTCATAGTACAAGGCACATTCATGCTCATAGTACATTCATGAATGTTGGTGGAGTTAGAGAAAAATACTTATCACCTATTAGTTATCATCTAGCTATTGTCATCTAGTTTTCATGAGAGTTATAAATTATAATCCTCTTAGGATTGTGTATTTGTGTGCAAGGTCTATAAGACCTATATGGATTGTAATAGGGTAGAATCAATGAAATGAGAACATCAAAGCAGACGCAATAAATGAAAGGACCGTCAATCCTCACCTAAAAATGTCATCTTTTAGGGCTTGCTTGGGATGAGAGTAATACATTAAGGGATAATAGAGGTTGAAATGTGATGAAAGGGTGGTTAGTGGCGGTGATTTATAGTGTAAAGAGGGGGTGAAGAAGAATAATTACCCCACATGGAGGTAATGCATTACTCCCCTCTCTCCTTAGTAGGGATGTCAATGGATTTCGGATCCTACCCTGATCCTGGGATCCAATACCTTTAAGGGTAGGATATGGATCGCAATATTTTTGGATCCTGAGGATAAGGATCGGACCCTGATCCTTTTAAAAATAAAAGGGTCGGATAAGGATCCCGTTTACAAGATCCTGATCCGACCCTTATCCTACCCTTTTATTTGTTTGGCTTATATGTTTCTTTTATATCTTCTTATTTCATGATGTCCATGGCATAGTTGATGATGATGATACGGAACATGAATCATCAAATTGATGAATAATGAAGAAATAGTAGTTGTGGACTTGTGTTTCTCGTGGTCTTTTGGAGTTAGTTTCTTTTGAGTAATGTATTTGGATAATTGATCTGTGTGGTTGTACGGACTAGTGTAGTAGCGTTATCTAAACTCTAAACTCCATTTAGCTTTATTTGAACATTTTATAATTATTGGTTGCTTAAACCCTTTAAATGGTCTAAATTTAAATGATTATATAAGGTGAGAATATAATATAAAACAATAAATGAACTTAAAAATGGAAAGATCCTGATCCAATCCTGATCCGATCCTGATCCTTAGGATCCGGATAAGGATCCTATAATTTTGGACCCTTAGGATAAGGATCGGATCCGGATCCAAGGGGAGAAATAAGGATAAGGATCTGGATCCTATAGGATCCGGTCCAGATCCTACCCTTTGACATCCCTACTCCTTAGTAATGCATTACCCGCATGTGGAGATAATTATTACTCCCTCACCTTCCCTTTAAACTATAAAACACCATCACTATCCATCACCTTTCTCCATTTCCTTCACATTTCAACCTCCATTACCCCTTAATGTATTATCCTCATCCCAAGCAAGCCCTTAGAAACACAAAAGCTCGATCAAACTTTATATCAGAGCTATGCTTTTGATTCCTCTTTATTTTCATCCATGTTATTTGCTCCTTCATGTCCTAGTCTCTTTTCAGTCCTTTGGTTCCTGGTCTGGGTCTTCATTCACTCATTCATCATGCCTAACTTTAATGAAGTTATCAACAGCATCCCTTCAATTGACGATCCTTTGTACTACAACCCCGCAGATGGTACTCAAATCCTCACAATCAGTCCCATTCTTAGTGCATCTCATAACAATGCTCCACGGAAACGTCAAATGGAACTGGCTCTTGTTGGATAAGGGTATAAGGCTAGCTAGTAGCGAATACAGGTATAATCAAAATAATACTCCGTACTCCACAAGTAGAGCTAAGAATAATGTTATTGAGTTATAATAATATTATATAGACGATAAATAAAATAAATTATTATAATAAAATATGAACGAATAAGGAACGAGCTTATCTGATAAATGAATGGTTGTGGCGTGATAAGTCACTGTCCTAAAGTTGAATTGTCCCGCACTCTACACACGGTTTTCCATGACAATCGACCCCCAGGATTACACAACCTTTGCAATTTTGGTGTAGATGAAACTGCAAATTGAACCTTGCCCGGAACGTTGCCAAATAACCCTTTTTATGTAAGTAGAGAACGAGTTTTTTGTATATAAGTATAAGAGATTATTTTTCGGTGTGTCTTTTGTAAGTGTATGAAGGTAGTATATATAGTATTATTGGAGGATAAAACAAAGTTGGTTCATCGAACCAACACGTTGAGTAACAAGTAATCGACACGGAAGACCGCATAATCAACACCAGAAGACTACACCAATTAGACTTGGAAATTGTGTCGATTTAACTCTTTTGAAGCTGTAGACACCCGCATTTTGACCACCAGGTGTCTATGGTAGTTTCCAAAAAACACCCGATGATGATCGGGCGCTAACGTGTTTCTACGCGCTTGGATATGGGCTCAAAACCATTAGTTGTTGGCTTAAGCACTTATGGAGTACAAATCTCACAAAATGGACCTCAAATCTAGGCCCAGTGGACCGTTCCGAGTCAAACAAGACTAGTTTGGGCCAAAATCGACACCGAAAATAAAACCGACTTTTTGCGATTGGGTCAACCCCGGTCAAAGTCATTTCCAAGATATACAAAACAGCCATTCAAACATTCAAAAGTCCAACTCAAAAACAAAACCCATCAAATATCCAATCCACGGTCCAAAACAATAGACCCACGCGACCCAGCTGAGCCACTCGATCGAGTGCTCAGCCCACTCGATCGAGTGGCCCCTCGTTTGAGCCCGACTGCTGGCACACTGGGCCACTCGACCGAGTCAAGCCACTTACTCGGTCGAGTAACCCTAGCCGGGTGCACATAGCTTGTAATCCCCTATAAATTCTAACGCAATACAGTGGCGGAAACACTGTAGATTTGGGATTAGTACACACTGACGTTCTATATATTACAAAAAGAACGGTCAGTCAATACAAAGGCCACTTTTTACAAAAGGGCTAAAAATAAAAATCCTTCAAATGGGTTTAACAATCCATAAAAAAAACATAATTAAAACAGAGTAGGATCCATGTCACTCGCTAGCGCACACCAAACCCCGGAACACAGAATACCTGTCATGTTATAAACATAACCGCCACAATTCAGTGGGGAGCAACTCAGGCAGTTCTCCCAGCCATATTACATAATATATAGGCAATAGAAGCATAATATATGAAAATAGATTAAACTCAAAGCATTATATATATCAAAATAAATTCAAAATCAGAAAACAATTCAGTAGCCTGACGGCGTCAAAACGAATAATGGAATATAAAACCGATGATCAGTACAGCTTTTACTACTAGAGATATGTCAAAACAACACCGAAGTGTAACTTAGTGCCCACGAAGCGACTCCTAAGCCCTCTCACCAGACAACTCAAACTATAATAGGACTGCGTTCAGCGAGGTCCTAGCCTAAGTACATGCGCATGACTCCTGAGCATAAACGATACCCAGTTCGACAATCAATGTATCCCTGACGCAAATACACTGACCATATAGCTGATGATAACAACCAACATATCCTAGACTTATATACTGTACATTCTCATTTCCAACATTATTCCATATTCAAACCAATAAATATTTTATCCGAAGATATCTTAAATATTCCCAAAATAGTAACCTTCCAAATATAGCAACTTTATTCAAATAGTAACTTTCCAAAATAGGTATTATTATAATTAGAAATCATTTAACATATGAGTTATATAAAATATTTAATATTAGGCCTTGAGACATAAACATTTAGATAAATGTATAATTAATTATTAAAAGTCAAGGAAAGTAAAAATCATAATTATTTCTAAAAAGGGTTGGAGTTTAAGTAATTAAAAGTAATAAATTACAAATTTACAGATTTTTCAGATTTGCACTGTCTTACTATAAAATTCATAAATAAATCATTAAAAATCAAAACGATATAAAATCAGTGAGGTTGAAAACTTTAAATGCTTAACTACAACTTTTGTTTCTGGAGAAAATCGAAATTCCTAACTTAACAGGGCTGTTTATTCGTAGTTTGATAAACTGTCAGAATCCGACACCCGATAGTATTTCTTTAATAAAATACGTTTACAATTTTTTTTCAAAACAAATCCAATTAGAAATATTAACTAGACTCTTTAAAGTTAATGTAAGTAAATTATCAAAATTAAATTCAAAGTTTATCATAGGTTTTAAATTAGGTTTTACAACAACTGACAGATTCGCGAACTAATCTGTCACAGTTTCATAAACGATTTGTTGTGACGAAACTACTTGGAAATAATTTATGAAATTTAATAGACGTATAAAAGACTTAAAATAAACAGTAGTCTCTTTTCAAACTTTTTGAAAATAAGATCTGTAAACAGGAGTAAAAATCGTACAAAAGTAGTAACAGATTCGAAAACATGCTGCAACTTTACTAAAAACAATAAAACTTTCAATTTGATAATTCATATTAAAAATCACGAAAAATTAAGAAATTAATTTTCTTATTCATATGTTTTAGTCTCGGCCCTATAATAATTTTTAGAAGATTGAAACATATCATCTTAATAATATAGTAAACATATTTATAAAATTTGATTTAAAACGATACTACAAGCAACTACAACATATATATCATGCAATACCGAGTCATGCCATCATCTGTTACCTTCATCGAGATTCGAATTAATAAAATAACCGTCTTCATCGGATCTAGCACGATAGCCTACGAAAAATTAAAACATATGGTATTAGAACCACATAAGAAGGGATTAGAAAAAGGGAAACGAGATGGAGAATAAGAGTAATTAAATTACCCTTGAGATTGGAATGAAAAAGGACGGATTTAAGAATCAGATTGATAACGAAATAAGGTAAGCACGGGCTGATTTGCGTGAGAAACACAGCAGCAATGCATCAATGAAGGAAGACTAATAAAAGAGAGTTTGTGTTTGGATGGTTTACCAGATGTGAATAAAGAGGAATAGAAGTAGGAAAATTAAGAATGCTACTGTATTAAATAATAAAAGTAGTGTTTTAGTTGTATAACACGATTGAAATCGAGGAAAACTAGGAGTCTCTTGTAAAAATATTTGGATAGCCACTAGCAGGATAAGAGGAAGGTTAGTCTTCCTAAAAGACAATAACATGTGATTAATAAAATTAATATAAAGAGTAAACTAAAGCCAACAAATAATTGACTAGCTCCAAAAGACGTTAACACTGGACTCGATTTGGGTAAGGAAATAATTCACGGTGTGATCGAAATCATTAATAAAAATAAATAATTGGCTTACAAATAAATTGGGTTAAAATCGCATGAGAAAAGAATTAGGCCCCAAACTTCGAGATGAGCTAAAATATTATTTTGTCGCAACATTAAATATTTGGGTCAGGTTCAAAGTTGATAAAAATAATTAGTTGACTAGAGAAATCAAATGGGTCAATCTCGAGTTTAAATAATTGTTTGTAAGAAAATTGAGTTTCTCGACGAATAAATAGTTTTCAACCAAAATGAATTAAATTGATTTCTCGAAAACAAAATGATACTTTTCAATGAAAGTTTAATAAAATGGTTTCCTGAGAAAATAATAAAATGTCTTAACAAGTTTCGAGTTGAAAATAGAAATTCGAGGAAAAATAAAGATTTTAGGAGTTTAACGAAGTCAGAGTAAATCCGATAAGATTTAAAATGCAGGATTACAAGTTAAATCGCAAACCAAATAAAAATATGGATACAAATTTAATTTATAAAAATTAGGGGTGTTACATAGCTAGCCTATATAAACACCTCATGCAACACAACTTTACACACTTTTTTCGAAACCCTAAAAACCCTAATCTACACACACTTCAACAACTTTGCAATCCCTAAACCTAGCTTTAGGAATCAAAATCCTAACCACCACAACTTATCCTACATACTCGATACTCCCGTGCTAGCCGCAACTACAAGTCCATACCGAGAACAAGAACATGTAGGTTGAGGATGCAAAATCCCATCTTTTCTCTCTTCTCCTCCTTTCTCGCGTCATTTATCGATATAAGGGTTGTTTTCTTACTTTTATCGCATCATAATATTGTTAATATCGCTAGTATTAAAAGATACTAAAATACTTGTCGATTTGTGTCGAGTATGAGGGATGTCGGAATAAGGAAATCCGAATATACAAGTGTACCGCACACAGCGTTGCCGGTCGCTTATTCCGACACCCCAATTACTTGATTATTGAAACAAGTCAACTTAAACAATAATTCGTTATTTTTGTTTTCATCATCATCAATCGCATACTTCATCAATTTTCTATAAGATATTCTCAAAACGAGTATTTTATTTAATAAGGGTCGAAACCCATTGATGCGGATCCGACATCAAGCAATTCGCAAGAATTAATTGTGATGTCGGGATGCGGACGGAATCAAGTCTTTCAATTCTAGCATAGCGTCAAACTCTTAGATTCGATGCTAATTTCATAATTAGACGTCGAATCTAACGATCTAGTCACATAAATTAATTAACGCGATTTCTATTGATGCTAAAATAATTGTCATACAATTCGTTAGAATTCTGACATTATTAAACGCGGAGGAAATCCACTCATATCGCGATAGTTAATTTAAGACGACTTAAAGCAATTTTCTTTTATTTTTACTCTAGTATTCCATATCGATTCAATAATCGAATATGGGATACGACGAGCACTCAAAGTTAGAATCGAGTATAAATCCCATAATATTTGTACCCGATTCAACGCAATCAACGATTTACCAAAATCCGAATCGAGCACAAATTGTATAATATTTGTGTCCGATTCGGCAAACTCATCGAATTATCAAAAATCAAAAGCAATTTCGAAGTTAATACCAAATTGCGAGCGAACCATAATTCGTACAGGGGGGCACTCGACCGAGTGCCTAACCCACTCGGTCGAGTGACACCCCAAAAACGAGACAGAAGGTTCTGACGACCTCCACTCGGTCGAGTCTCGCAATGACTCGGTCGAGTGGCGACGTACTCGGTCGAGTTGGTCAATAACTCGATCGAGTAGGGTCCCGAAAACGAGATAGAACACTTTTCAGAGGTCCACTTGGTCGAGTCCCTCAATGACTCGGTCGAGTGGCCCTTCTATCGCGTCAAACCGTGAGTTCTACAAGGTCATTCGAGTCTCGTTGATGTTTTTTTCGTGACTTAAGTCAATACGTGCCTAATCTATCACGTGAAGTGTCATTCTTTCAAACCATGCATCCTCATATTTACATCATTCCATATTTATGCAAACCGTTAATACCGTTATACCGTTACTAACCGTTTGTTCTTTTGTCAATTTGCTTTGTTTATTTTATTGCACAAAATGAACCCGCATGCTAAATACAACTTTGACGTTAAGATTTTAGTTGCATTAAATTGACATAGAAACTCATTCAATTTCTCACATGCTTAGGGAAAACAATGTTTGCATAAGCATTTCCATCATTTAACTAACGCGCGTATTAAAAAATCATTCGATATCTTAGTAGAGGCCGCCAATGTGCGGGCGGGGTTGGGTGTCCTTAGTGGGTTTCCCAACACGTACCCTCACCCCTTACTCAGAACCTCAGTTTCCGGATGCTCGAAACCATTGGCGCACGAGAGTCATTCAATACACGATAACCGGTAGTGACGGTATCGGTATCGCAATGCAAAGGAACGAGCTCAATAAACTCTGACATCGGAAATGGGCCGTATTTTGTACACGGCCCACTACGACATAGAGTGGGTTCGAACGGGCCCGAACTCCCACAAAGTTCGGTGGCGACTCCACTTAGATTTAAATTTCAATTCGATACATTTTCATATGGAGATTCATTCGCCTCCCCAAACCCGCGCGTGGCCGCGTCGGGGTGGACCTATGTCATGTCCACAGAAGCATACAAATATCCAACAACTCTATCTGCAAAGAGGATGCTTGGATTCGTTATAGGAGAAGTAGCAAAACCAACTATAGATGATGAGGAAAAGATTGAAGCATGGTTGAAAACAACTTGGTTATAGAGATATAGGCCTTTCAACTTAATTTTTTGTTTGAAACTGTATTTTTATTATTGTTCACCTTTTTTCACTATGGATGACGACTTGACGATCTCAGATATTGATTAATGTTAGCCGACCCCAAATTTTTTTTGGGCTAAGGCTTAGATGTTGTTGTTGTACTCTATGGTATTGCTTAGTGGTTAATACTTCTTTCGTTCCATTTGATTCTTTGCATTTGTTTTTTGGACACTATTCATAGGTGGGTAAAATCTTCAATGTAACTTCTACTCCCTCCGAGTTTCTAACATTGTCCCTTTTTTTGGACTGAGTTTTATTTTTTTTAGCAATTTTCTACTTTTGGCCATAAATATGCGATTCACATTTATCCACAAATTTCTCTCTCTTTCTTCTTTCTTTTTTAACCACTCATTTTTTTTCCTTATTTTTCACCCAAAAAGCAAATGGTTAAATGATAGGAACTCGGAAGGAAGATAAAATATAGTCATGTGGATATTATTTAAATTATCTAAACGAGTATGTTATAAATATCAAATTTTTATAATTTTTAGAAATAGTAACTAAGGATATAGACAAAAGTGTAAAAAAGTAAATGCAAAGAATCAAATGAAACACAGAGAGTTATTTAAACAAACTTATTGATGAAAAACCTACATTCCCTCCTCCATCTGGGGATTGGGGCCTCCATCGATAATTAATCGACGGTAAGCTTCAAAAATTGTTTAAGTCTCAATTTCTGATAATCGAATCTTCTTCGATCAATAAAAGTCTCTCTTTTATGAAAGTTGTTTTTCGTCATTTATTTCGAGGTTTCAGTCCTTTACAATATAAAGGGCTTAGGTTTCAAGAACTATGTGCAAGATCATGATAGCAATAGAATTTCTACGTACGGTGATACAATTGAGGTCAGATCTCGATCTACTATTTATCAAAATAGAGAAAGTTCATCATTTTGGAGACTATTTCATCAAATCTATAGATTCCTTCGCGAAAGGCTGTGTCAATAAACAACGATATATAGAAGGCTGTGTCTTTATTTATTTTTTACAAATATGTATATAGTTCAGTTCAATTTGACATCGTTTGTAGATGTCGGATGACTTATTATTAATGATATTAATCTTCACTTAAAAAAAGATTCGAGAAAATTGAGTTAGCAGTCTTAGCACGCAAAAAAACCTATTGTCTTGATTTTTAAAGGGACTTAATAAGCCTAATCTTCAACGCAACGAAGGAATAATTGTGTGGTCACTTAGTAATGTTGGTGTTGATTTTCACTACAAAAATGTCACTAATAAATAGTATACTAATTTATAAAAAAATGAGTATATAAATCTTTATAAATTCTACTCGTAATTTTTTTTTTACTAACAAATGACGGTACAAATTAGTTTTAGAAATGAATCATGGATGATTTTCATATCCTTTATCGCGATGTTATGATTCTTTATTCTATATTGAAAACTTTTATGACGAAATAAGTCCAGTATGATTTAAAACCCCATGGGTTGATTATCCTCCATTGCTCCCTCATCTACAAAAAAGAAATAGACTAATCTTATCCTATAAATATATACTTCTATCTTGTTTGGGGATTTAGATACGGAATATGGTTCACAAAATTTGGTTGGTTTTATAAACTTCTTAGAATTTGATTTGCCACACAAACTCCTTCTCCTTACCTAACCGGACGATAGAATCATTTGGCCTTCACCATCAATTTGACACCTCCATCTATATGATGTTTACGTCTTTTCATATTTTTTTTTTATTTAGTTTATAGTATGACTAACACAAATTCTTATCTGTGAAGGAGCTATCTGTCATATTTGTTTGACGGGTCAAATAATACTCATTTAAATACAAAAGAACAAAAGGCAAACCACATGGGAAATGTCGATGATGACTATTTTGAAACTCAAGTTTTTTTAATTAAACATTAGTTTTGACGTCCAAGCGATAATGTTACTAAATCGATCATAATATACTTCATTTTATGATTACTGAGTAAGACTCAATTATGATTATACTCCGTAATTGTCATTTTGGAGAATTGGCATCGCACGTTTGCACGTATATAGGAAAGTTATTATGAATGGTTTACATTTAGACATTTCAAAATTCGAGCTAACCTATAAACCCGACCTGTTGTTTTTAAGATAATTGAATTATTTTACACAAAATTTCATATGAGACCGTCTCACGGTAATTTACCGTGAGACCTCTCATATTGGAGATGGTTACTAAATTTGTAACCACTTCCTATGTGAGAGGTCTCACGTTAAGATTGTCGTGAGACGGTCAATGAACAATATTCACGAAGACTTATTTATAGAATCAACATTTTTCTTTTTCAAATTGAATTATACGGAGTATAAAATATACGATTAATTCTTTAAGTTTACGTTGGTGTAGAATTGAGATGAACTGTGAGTAATATTATTATACTCACAGAGTCACGGTCTAGTACAAACTTGCTGTCTTCGTAAGGGAGTAATATCAATTTGGATCCTCTCCATTACTTTTCAAAGGTGCAGATGTTATCTCGAAATGATCTAACGGTCGTAGCATTAAGTTATTGATGGTGACGAATGAAAGAACTACTATATTAAAATGGGTGTATTAGAGGTAATGGATCATCAATTACTTTTGAGGCAATGGAGATGATCCTTATTTGAGACTTTACGTTGGCCTTCAAATTTTATTTGCGAATTGTTTACAACACGTTGCTCATCATATTATTGTTTACGTTGGGAGTTTGGGACGTAATTGCCTAATGTTATTGGAACGTGAATTTGAAGCGACTTCTCTAAAGGATTCTACTTCCACTCAAAATTTAGAATATTACTATTTTATTACAAGTTCAATGTTATCCCGAAAACTATTGCACTCCTTCTAAACTGTACTCACCTACCCCGCTTTGAATTTGCTCATCTGATTATTTAACTACATTATCATAAATAATCTCAAGAATCCTAAAAACGTTGGAAATTACACGTCATGAGAAAAAAAATGTCTTAATTTTATGTATTATATAAAATGTCTCATGGATGATTAACAAATTAAAAATATGAAGTAACAAATCTAAGCCGATGTAAGTTGACTCGACTCGACTCGGTTGAAAAGTCGGTTAACTAAATTTCTCCCCATCCAAGGTTAAACGAACGAGAGAAACCTGTCCATAAGTCCAGCTCGACACGAGTAATTTTTTAGTACTATTAAAAATTTACAAGTATTGACAGTTTGACACTAATACGGAGTATATTTTGATAAGTTAACAAAAATAACATGAAATTTTTGTAAGACAATTTTATGATAATTGTATTGTGAGATCAGACACTAAGAGTATGACACTAAATAAGATTTTGTTCTTTTCAATTGCGAGATTTATTTTTAATTAATCTGTTGTGAGACGATCTCAAACAAATTTACCGTGAGACAAAAGTAAAACACACTAATATTAACAAAATAAAATAAAGTTTAAATTAAAAAAGAATAATAATATTATTGTAAAACCGTCCCATGAATTTTTTGGTTTATTTTATTTCAAACTCCTCCAACTAGAATCCACGTAATAGTGTAATAGAGATAGACATCACATGTCTGATGTACGGAAGCAAACAGTGAACCCAACCACACCTACTACTGTGATGAACTGAACCCGACCCGATAATAAAAGGATATGACTGGAACGGAGCCCGACAAGACCGAATGAGCAGCCCCTATAAATCCCACACCTTCACGTCTCCCACACTTCATCTATCTCTCTCACCCAACTCTATCTCCTCAATTCAATTCCAATCCAACCCTTTCCTTATCTTCAATCATCATCAGCATCAATGGTGGTGGCGGCGGCGATGCTTCCAGATCTGGTGATGGAGATCATAATTCCCGTGTGCGCCGTCATCGGAATCGCCTTCTCTCTCTTCCAATGGTACCTTGTCTCCACCGTCAAGCTCTCCCCCTCCTCCGCCGCGCACAAAAACGGCGTCGCCGATAGTCTTATTGAAGAAGAAGATGGTGCCACTGATCACGGTGTCGTCGCCAAATGCGCTGAAATTCAGACTGCTATTTCCGAAGGTCCGTCATTTTTACGCAACCCCTCTCTCTCCTTTCCTCTCCCTTTTTTTTGATTTATTTTCTGGGTTTGAGTTTGCTTTTCTAAAGTTTTGATCTTTTAATTGTATGGATTTTGAAAGTTCTGACATTTTTCTTGACTTTTGTTCGTGATTTATCGTCTATTTCCCTTTACAATGAAATGACGTTAGTGTGAGACCGTCTCATGAGAGTTTTTGTAGATGAAGAATTCGATATATCTGTCCCCTGTTTGTTAGATATTGGGTATGTGATTGTTCATTGCTCTTTGTTTTATTGGATGTGATTTAGTTTTTGTAAAGTTTGGGTCTTTTTATCTTTATTTTGTCTGTTTTGAGGGTCCTGCATTCTTTACTATTATCATTCATCTTAGCTTATGCTTCTTAATTTTAAAAAAAATGTTTGTCATGATTTAACATTTACGCCATATAAAGATCTGAGTCTTTGGAATACTACTTGTTTACGTTAGTATGGATTTTCTTTTGTAAAATTCGACATTTTATTCGTCTTCATTCTTCAATATGCTTATGCTTGTTGATTTGTTTATTTAGAAGATTAATGTCAATAAAAGTTCTTAGAAATGAGAGCAGGGTCCAGATTTTAACTTTGAAGAAGCGATTTTTATCCATCTTTAGACTAATTTAGTTGTCACTGACCACTTGAGTGAAGTTTATCAATGTCATTCGACCTGTGTTTGTCGTAGATTTGTCGACATTTTCACAGAGTTTAAGATTTGATATGATAGTTCTATGAAGAATCCTGCATTCTCTAGCGTTGGGGTGTATCCGTGTATGTATTCTGTTCAAGCATGCAGCTTCAAGTTCTTATTGTCTAGTTAACGGCCCTTCGTTTGATTTGGTAGTATTTCGCATCCTTCAGTGTAATGGACTGGTTTTGCATTCAATGTAATTGGGTATGGGCAGTTCAACGAAGAATCCTGAAAATTTTCTACCTTTTGATTATATGTATTGTGTTCAATCCTGCAACTTCCAAGTTCTTATTGTCTAGTTGATTGCTGTATTGTTTTACTTCGTTCAGTGTAGTTTTAAGTTACTTGGACTGGTTCTGCTCTCAGTGTAATTTTTAAAGTTATTGATCTTACTTTCATGTGACTTTTGGCACTTGATTTACTTTCTTTATCTCCATCTAAAAGTTGTGTTTCAGATGCTTAATCTGTTTAGAAGAGTATCACTGAAAGGCAAGTGATAAAAGTCTCAAACTTTAATTTATGATTGATGCTTTGTTTCATCAAAAGCGTGATAATGTAGGTTAACTGCTGTCGTTTTGTTTAGTTTATTGGCCATGAGGGGGGCTCTTTTAGTAATTTGAGACATTTATAGGTAGACATTTTAGGATTTCTGACATAATAATATGAACGGTTCTGAGATTCCTGTGCCTGATGTGCCAGATTCCCAAAAATTTGGTCGATCCGGGCCCAGTGCCCATAAGTGTATCTATTGATGGTTGGGTTGTGTGGTGGTTGTCGAATGTAATGTAGAACATGATTTTTCTCAGATCATAGGAGTTCTCAATCTAGATCTGATATTTTAGTCGTTTCTTTATTTTAATGTGTGGCACATGATGTGTTCAGACTTAAATATTCAAGGAAAAATATGTATTTTGTCATATGAAAATGGTTCCTTTACAATGCAGTTTGTCCTTTTTTTAATTAAGCTCTGCAAGCTGTGAGTTGGTGCTTGCCTGTTTAAGAGTAATAGGAATAGTATATTATGGAATTGCAAGGCTGTAGATCTTATCTAACATGGCTCTGCCGGAACTTGGGGAACAGCCGATTCTACTAGCGCTCATGAGTGTTATAGTAAATTAATCGAGTCCTTTTAAGTCTTCACTGTCGATTTTACTAATCAGAGTTGCTTTCCCACTTGATCGTAACCAATAATAAGTGGTGTCGGTTTACAGTGGGTGTAATGAATCCTTATTAAAGATTGTTGTTGAACTTTAAATGCACGTATTAATATTTGGTCTTTTGATGATAGTTAGACGGTGACACTAGGTTGAAGGTAGTTACAGGTTCAAGTGCTGGGTAATGGTGAATAACATGTCACACGGATAAAATTCTGGCTTAATACTCAATCATATCCATTTGTATTGTCCCATTTCTACTAGAGATCACCATTTAAGATTTAGTGATGTAATTTTCTTATCACCCTATGACTTAAAAA
Source organism: Agrostemma githago (assembly GCA_958450325.1). Lineage (NCBI taxonomy): Eukaryota > Viridiplantae > Streptophyta > Magnoliopsida > Caryophyllales > Caryophyllaceae > Agrostemma > Agrostemma githago. The sequence goes on along the minus strand of OY288241.1, from coordinate 5,855,414 downwards.
TTACCTGTCAACATACAAATTTACGATTGCATTATGTTACTCAAATATAAGGGATAATGCAACAGGTTCACTTTTTTTTTACTAGACTAGATGTAGAAAAAGATCAATTTTTTGCAATGTAAATTGGTTGGAGACAATACGAGTATTGTTAATGAAAGCTATGGTTCTTGAACTTATTCATCAGTATTATACTGCATATACGGGCACTTTAATATTTGCGAACCGCCCTATTAACCATCTAAAATGGATTTACTTGTCTTCTACAGGATCAACTTCCTTCCTTTTCACTATGTACCAGTATGTTGGTGTATTTATGGTCGCTTTTGCTGTCCTCATCTTCCTTTTTCTTGGATCCGTTGAGGGCTTCAGTACAAGTAGCCAAGACTGCACATATGACAAAACCAGGAAGTGCAAACCAGCTCTTGCCACTGCTATCTTCAGCACCATATCCTTCTTGCTTGGTGCTATTACCTCTTTGGCTTCCGGTTTCCTTGGGATGAAGATTGCCACGTATGCCAATGCACGAACAACATTAGAGGCTCGAAAGGGTGTGGGTAAAGCTTTTATTGTTGCATTTAGGTCGGGGGCTGTGATGGGCTTTCTCCTTGCTGCAAACGGTCTTTTGGTTTTGTATGCGACCATTCTCCTCTTCAAGATATACTACGGTGACGACTGGGAAGGTCTTTTTGAGTCAATCACTGGGTATGGTCTCGGAGGATCATCCATGGCCCTCTTCGGTAGAGTTGGTGGAGGAATATACACCAAGGCTGCTGACGTTGGTGCTGATCTTGTTGGTAAAGTTGAGAGGAACATTCCTGAAGATGACCCCAGGAATCCAGCTGTAAGTTTCTCTCTTTGTGGCTTTTACGCGCAACACCAAGTGACCACCTCTATAATTTAATGAAAATTTACTGATGTATTCGGTTTTGGGTTGGTCTCACATGTGAAATGATCTCACACATGACTTACTTACATGTTAAATACTCCGTACTTCTTTTAGCAACTTATTTGACTACTTTTTTCCTAGGTGATTGCTGATAACGTTGGTGACAATGTTGGAGATATTGCCGGCATGGGATCCGATCTCTTTGGTTCCTATGCAGAGTCCTCGTGCGCTGCCCTCGTTGTTGCATCCATTTCCTCATTCGGGATCAACCATGAGCTCACAGCAATGATGTACCCTTTGCTAATTAGCTCTGTTGGTATCATAATGTGCTTGATCACAACTTTATTTGCAACCGACTTCTTTGAAATCAAGGCGGTGAAGGAGATAGAGCCAGCTCTCAAGAGGCAGCTAATCATCTCTACTGTGTTGATGACGATTGGTGTTGCAGCTGTGTCATTCACAGCTCTTCCATCTTCATTTACTATTTTCGATTTCGGCAAGCAGAAAGAGGTTAAGAACTGGTAAGCTGTTGGCGGGCCTCTCCTATTCACTGTCACTTCCTCTCCGTACCATATATACGAGTTTTTGTTTTGATGCTGACTTTATTTCACAACTATGCAGGGAACTGTTCTTATGTGTTGCCGTTGGATTGTGGGCTGGACTCATCATTGGATTTGTGACAGAATACTACACTAGCAATGCGTACAGGTATCTATCTATATGAAACAATCGTAGTAACACTTCAACTAAATTCGTTTTAATTTTTCACAAAAAGCTGACAAAGTTATTGCTTCTTTGTAGCCCTGTGCAAGATGTTGCTGATTCATGCAGAACTGGAGCTGCAACAAATGTTATTTTTGGGTTGGCCTTGGGCTACAAGTCGGTCATTATCCCCATCTTTGCCATTGCTGTTAGCATTTTCGTGAGTTTTAGCTTTGCAGCTATGTACGGTATTGCTGTGGCGGCTCTTGGTATGTTGAGCACCATAGCCACTGGTTTGGCTATTGATGCCTATGGTCCCATCAGTGATAACGCTGGTGGCATTGCTGAGATGGCCGGCATGAGCCACACCATCCGAGAGAGGACTGATGCCCTTGATGCTGCTGGCAACACCACTGCTGCCATCGGAAAGGTCCTACATACTTTCTAGAACTCATTTTAATCTAACAGCACAATTTTCTTCATCTGGCAGTTTCATGAAAATAAGGCCACTTTAATATTAAGAACTGACTAATCGGATGCAAATTCTTTGGTTAAGAAGTACTCCCTCCCATTCTAATTTTTCTTCCCACATGAATATAATACTCCTCACATATATTAAGTTAGGATGAACAACTTGATGAAATGTTCATAGTTCTAATATCATACTTACCTTATGAGAACTTATTAGTTCTCTTTGCCACATACACGTAAATAGTTAAATCTCATCCTTCTGTTTGGTGTCCATTTTGTTTAGTGACCCTTTACAATTCGATCCTTTGATAACTAGTCCTAAGTAAACATTTTCATCTTAATCTGATCCTTTGATGACTAGGCCTGATTATATAGACTTACTATTCTAACAATTAAATGTTTGCTGTTCAGGGTTTTGCGATTGGTTCAGCAGCTCTTGTTTCTCTTGCCCTGTTTGGTGCCTACGTGAGCCGTGCATCTATCACTACCGTGGATGTGTTGACCCCTAAAGTCTTCATTGGACTCATCGTGGGAGCTATGCTTCCATACTGGTTCTCAGCCATGACAATGAAGAGTGTTGGAAAGGCGGCGTTGAAGATGGTTGAGGAGGTTCGCCGACAATTCAACACCATCCCTGGTTTGATGGAAGGCACTGCCAAACCCGACTATGCTACTTGTGTCAAGATCTCCACCGATGCTTCAATCAAGGAGATGATTCCCCCGGGTGCTCTAGTCATGCTCACTCCATTGATTGTTGGCATCTTGTTTGGTGTCGAGACTCTTGCTGGTGTTCTTGCTGGCTCTCTTGTTTCCGGTGTTCAGGTAAGGCAGATATCCACTTTGTTTTTAATATTCCATATATCTTCATCCCTTGATCATCAACTAATCGATGTTTCCATGGGTGTGCTAAATTAATCATTTGAAAGAAAAAAGTGGCAGTCTTTGGCCTAAAATACAGTGTGTTCAATATCGCTAGACACAGATTGACATTGCTTCTATCTCTTTTCACCCTGTCTATCTGTTGCAAGCATTTTAAAATAGTACTTGTACAATGTGCCGCAAGGGACCCCATAAATGGTGAGGTGAAGGCGGGTTGGATGTTCGCAGTATACAAAATTCGCTTTAACGAGTTATTTTGCTTTACAACCATAGTTGGCCCAAATAATAAATCTTTCAAATCATTGGAAATGGAAAGGTGGTGTGATTTATTTTTTATTTTAGTTATATTGTTTGAAGTCCTCATCGATGATCTTGAATTGCAGATTGCCATCTCTGCATCCAACACTGGCGGTGCTTGGGACAATGCCAAGAAATACATTGAGGTAAGCATCTAATTCTGGCATATACCATACTTGAGTCATCTATAATTGTTTCCCACCTAAACTAGAAGACGGGTTTGTTTTTGGCAGGCGGGTGCATCGGAGCATGCAAGGTCGCTAGGTCCTAAAGGATCGGATGCACACAAAGCAGCAGTCATTGGAGACACAGTTGGGGACCCTCTAAAGGACACATCAGGCCCATCTCTTAACATCTTGATCAAGCTGATGGCGGTGGAGTCGCTTGTGTTTGCCCCCTTCTTTGCCACCCACGGTGGCCTGCTCTTCAAGCTCTACAGATAGATACTGATAGAGCAGAAGCAGCGAGACAATTCAAGCTTCTCCTCCGGTTTGTCTCCTCCCCCTCATAAGATTGCTTTGCTTATTTTGATTTAGTTATACAATTTTTGAATGCCTTTCCACCCCATTTGTACGGTAGGGGTGGGAAGGGGAAGGTGGTGACCGTGATGACGATGATAATGATAATTTGGGGAAAGACTTGCTATGTTAAGTAGAGTTGATGATTTATTTTCAAGATTTGTATTCTGTATTAAATTAAGAGCAGAGCAGAGCAGAGCGCTGGATGGGATTAGTCATTTAAACCGTTTGGTTGGAAATTAATGACTCAATTTTAGTTGAATGCATTATTATTCGTTGAGAATTTTATCCTCATTGAAGACTCGAGCTGCGCTGTTAATCATATAGGTGCAAAAATGCTTGACTTAGTAATACGTTTGGGACGGGTATTTCCATCAGTTGTTGGTAATAAATGGCATGCCTCTGACTGTAGATAATGATGATGCTATTTTTGGTGGTCATAAAGTGAGAAAAGGAGTAAAGTAGGCAAGGCCAAAAAGGGGAAGCGGCATGCCTCGCGCACAGGCTTACCCTCTAATACATACTCATACAGTCATACATACATACATACATACTACGTCATTCATTCTTGTGTCATTCTGCTTTATTGAAATTGTGCATGGATCTTGATTCTTCATGCTACTAGGAGTATGTATATTACGTAGAATAATAATATCCGACGACGTGTGGAAGAGGTGTCACCAAATCTAACCCAATTTAACAATGCCTCTAATTTTGGTGCACCAATTCCGACTCACCTGAAACTAATGTTTCCACCAACAATCGAAACCCAATTTTATTGATGACCTAATATTAAGGTAGTGGGATTTTTTTTATCGTGCATCCTTCATTTTCTATCGTATATGATTATACGGATGTGATGTAGTTAGTACACGATTTTAATTGCACAAATTTCTCTATATACAATATAGAGTTCGGATATTTGGTGTGGTTTAATAAAAGTCATATCGTCTAAGTCATGTTAAAACAAAATCAAATGGGAAGAACATAGAATGAAGGATGCAGTACCGTTAAAGTTAATCTGAACGGGTGCAATTATCAGTTTATCTGACTTCTGATGAAAAGACTCAATTTGGATTAGTTATGAGCGAACCTGAATGCCTAACTGAATCTATAGTGAATCAATCAACCACAAATTCAAACCTATTGACTGACTTCTTCTGTTGAATCTTTACCCAGTCTTGTCCTGTAAACAACCTTAGTCCTCCTCCATTCCGTATCTTACTACAGTCCTCCTCCAGTTAGTCATCACCGTCGCAAACATGGTTCAGTGAATCAAATAAAAGATCATTATTCCCTTTTTCCTCTTTCTTGAGGATTGTGTGGACTAGTTGGAAGCTTAATCAAGAAAAACTAGATCCGAGTAAACGGTTCAACCGGGAAGTAAAATTTTGTGTCTAAAAACCATAAACTCGATACAATTTTTAAAATCATAATACTGTAATAGCTAGGTATACAGTTTTGCTCACCCATAGGTATAACACAACCTTTGTTTTCGACAAAATTTTACCTCAGTCACAACTTTGGCTATGAGTTTGAAGATTGGTGCTTTTTTTTTTCTAAATCAAATATCTCCAAAAGACCGTGAATTTAAAAAAAGGCAAATAACGAAAAGCAGGTCCGATTAGTCGTTTTGCTTGTATGAGAGCAGCTATTAGAAAGTGCAATGGCAACCGACTAGTTTAATACTAGAGTTTTTTTTATTAAATAATGCTCTAAAACAAAATAATAATCAATATGGGGTTTGTATGAAACTAATTATCGAAAATGGGTCCACGTAGGATCGTGTGGGGCGGAGTTAGGTTCGGGTACGAAGTCGCACACTGAGTGAGCGACTTCCTCCCCTTACACGAATGCACGAAAAACACAACCGTCCTCCCCGGACTTCATCTTCCTCCCTAAAATCCCCAAACACCTTCCCTAACCCTAAAATCATTTTCCCCAATTACCCACATTAATTCACCCCAAAAAAACAGTTAATACTCATGAAATTGCTTCCTAACTAGTAGTATTAATCTATCTCTTGACTTCTTTATTGCCGATTTCTCCAATTTTGAGGTAATTAGTTTTTAGCTTTTTTCTTACAAATATTTCTAATTTATGTTGTGATTGGTATTTTCTTACTTAGAAATTGTTAATGGGTAGTGTAGGTTGATGATTACTAACTGCGATTTCAGACAATTTCTGATGATTGGCGTTGGTAGGATAGTCGCACACTCAGTATGCGACTTTATAGAGTCGCACACTCACAATGCGACCATTATTAACTGCGACTTCAGCCAACTTAACAGGCCAGGAGAAAGGTTATTGTCGCTTTCTAAGCCGGCGTTTTTGATCAAGTCGCATTCTCATATTGCGCCTTGTATCAGTGAGCGACTTCATGGTTGAGTTGCTCCATCTTCCCGAACTTAAATAACGAAAGACGGAATAGTATGTAGTCGCTTGGTTGGACAGCGACTTTGATCCGAACCTTGTACCAGCGCTGACGTGGACCCATTTTCGATAATTAGTTTCATACAAGCCCCATATTGATAATTATTTTGTTTTAGAGCATTATTTGATAAAAAAAAAAAACTCTTAATACTAGCTCAATTTGCTAGTACATCACTATTTTTAAATTATAAAGATTCTTTCTTACGGAATTTGTGTTTTGATATCACAAAACAAAGAAAAAGGAAAGTCAAGCTACTTTTGACGGAAAAAATTTAAGGGTAACTCATATACAAAAAGGTCTAAATGTTACTCCGTAGATGTCTAATGAAAAAAAAACGTCTTTTTTGTACCGAAGACATAAATATTAAGTACCGATAAAAAATCCTTAAAAAAAGAGAAAGAAAAAGTTGATGATAACCAATTACACCAACAGAACGGTAGAAGTGTATAAGTGGAGGAGTAGAGACAGTAAGGAATGCGGCGTATATAAACCGGCGCCATCTGATGCAAAGTGCAATACCTAAAGTATCTATACACACTGCACATTAAATCCCCCTTTCTTTCTTCCACTAAACAAAACAAAATAACGACTAAATGTTTTCTCTCCCCACCAATCTTCAACCCTCCACGGCGGCGCCGCCATTTTCTCCGGCGAATATTTCACCCAACCTCTCTTCACTAACAAACATTAACAACAACAACCTACTCTCCTCTCTCTCTACCGTCCGCCGCCACACCCGCTACACAACTCTCAAAATCACCAACATCGACGCCGCCCAACCATTCGACTACGAAACAAAGTTCGCCGCCGTCAAAGACTCGTACACCAAGCTCAAAATCGCCGTCGTTGGCTTCGGAAACTTCGGCCAATTCCTCGCCAAAACCCTAGTTTCTCAAGGTCACACCGTTTTCGCACATTCTAGATCAGATTACTCCCAAATCGCTTCCAAACTCGGCGTTGCGTTCTTCGCTAATCCCGATGATCTCTGCGAAGAACATCCCGAGGTAATTTTGCTGTGCACTTCGATTTTATCGACTGAATCTGTACTCAAATCTCTGCCATTGCAGCGGCTCAAAAGATCGACGCTCTTCGTCGATGTTTTATCGGTAAAAGAGTTTCCTAGATCGTTGTTTCTACAGTATTTACCCCCGAATTTCGACATACTGTGTACGCATCCTATGTTTGGACCGGAGAGCGGTAAAAAGAGTTGGCGAGGGTTACCGTTTGTGTACGATAAGGTCAGAATTGGTGAGGGGGAGGGTAGAACTCACAGGTGTGAATGTTTCTTGGATGTGTTTAGGAGGGAAGGGTGTAGGGTTGAGGAGATGAGCTGTGCGGAGCACGACCGGCACGCGGCCGAGTCTCAATTCATCACGCATTTCGTGGGGAGGGTGCTGGAGCAGCTGAAATTGGAGGATACTCCGATTAACACAAAGGGGTACGAGAGCTTGTTGAATCTGGTGGATAATACTTCCAAGGATAGTTTTGAGTTGTTTTATGGGTTGTTTTTGTATAATAAGAATGCGTTGGAGCAGTTGAGGCGGTTGGATGCCGCGTTTGAGGTGGTGAAGGGGGAGTTGTTTGGGAATTTGCATGGGTTGTTGAGGAGTCAGTTGTTTGGGAAGTTGCACGAGGCCGAGAAGGAGGAGTGGGTGGCTAAGAAGAATGCTGAGATGAAGTTGCTTTCGGATGGGTCTCAAAACGGGTCGACTTAGTTGGAAATGAATTTTGTAGGGGGTAGTTCGGAAAGGTGAAAAGCTGAGCTGTGCTGTGCTGAGTTGAGTTGGGTTCAATCTGTTTTGTTAGAGTTCATGTTGGTCGATTCTGTTGCTGTACTTTGCAGAGGTGTGAACAGTTTGTTGATGACTCTCTTTCCGTGTTCATTTAGAGCTTATTAGCTACAGTTGGCATAGCTGACTTCGTAATTGGGTTGATGATAATCCGCTTACGCGTTAGAATAACTATTGGTCCTGTTGTCCGAGGAAACGAGTTGGAGTTTTCAGCTGACATGCTTCTGCAGTTGCTTCTCATTGGGTGAATAAATCGAGCTGTTATGTTGCTGCTCTGTTTCGAACATAGAAGCTACATTGCTTAGTACTCCGTACTCAAGTTCTTGTATCAATTTGTTGGTGAATAAGTTTATGGCAAATAAAATTGAGGATTAATTTAAAGGCTTCAACTTAATTTTATGTTTTTCTGTTAGTTCTTTGGGAAAGATAATCCATCAGAACATCTTATTACTGAATATAATGGGAACAATTCAAGTGTACAACAACTTCGAATACTGAATATAATCTTCAAATATGAAAATACATTACATGTTATAATAAATTACTCCATTACTTCTATATTGGAGTATGTAGTTGAGTAGTGCTGCATTTTCATAAGAGCATTGATGCATGGCTTTTTCATTCACTTCTTGCATAGTGCTGCAAATATGTCAATAAGTTCACTTAAGGGTCCTATCTCTTTGTCTATGCTCACACTACTTGGCACTGCTATTGACATCCTCGCCTTCTCCTTGTCTATCACCGCCTTGTGTACCGGACTCTTCAATATCCCGTTGCTCATTATCTGCATGCAAACGCGATTTTATTATGATTTCCATTACTCGAACATCCTTGACACACTTTATGAGCCGTTCTTTCCAATACACTTCAGTTAGTTCATTTCAGTCCCATTCACTTCAGCTCCCATCAATTCAGCCCTACTTAGTTTTGTTTAGTTGAATTCATTTAAGACCATTTTAACCGGAAAGAAGAGGGCCTACGACACCAAGTAGACATAATCTTAAGTGAAACTATTTCAACTACGAATTCTTGATGGCAACAAGATGAGAAGCAAGTTAGAAAAGTAGCTAAGATTACCTCGAGTTGATTACCAACATTGATAACAAGAGCATGGGGAATGACCGGCACTTTGTACCATTGATCATCTTTGAGAAACTGAAGACCATCCACATCATTGTCTTGCAGGAGAATAGTAATTACGGTACCATCTGCATGTGGTTTAAGGCCTACGACTCGATCAGGGTGCGGACAAGGAGGGTAATAGTTGAATCTTGCAAAGAAAGTCCCATCTTCTCCGAACTGGTCCAAGAAAACGTTCTCCTTTAAATCCAGTGACTTAGCAATAGCTTTCAACATGATATCTATTAGTCTCTTCATCTCAGTCGAGTATTTATCCAATGTTTCCCTGAAATTGGGAACATTATCTGGCCAGAGGTTGAGATTCCTGGTGTGAACAGGGTGAATTCTGAGATGCAACCTGTCATTCCAGTTGAGTGCCTGACCCTGAGAAGCTCCGTCACATCCGTACCCCTCGAACCAATCTGCTGTTCTACAACACTTCTGCTTCTCTTCGAGAGGCAGCGCGAAGAATTCCTTACCAACATGTTGAAGTTGATCCAGCAACGAGCTTGCTATACCATGGTTTACTAGCTGCACCATCATTAGTCTTAGCAATTTTTACAGTTATGTATAAAATAGTTCGGAAAGGTGGGAACGAAGCAGCTAGAAGAGTGAAACAAACAAACCTGGATAGAACCCCAGGAAGTAAGGGCATGACGAAGCTTGAGGAGCTCTTGTTGTTTAGCAGCACCATAATCAGGAACATCATCATCGTTTAAGAGAAGCTGAAGATCAATTATGACACTCTCCATCCATGGAACATCATCATCATCACTTCCATTATTATTATTCGAATCCGACTTGGAATCCCTAAAGACATATATATCTGGGATTTGGTTGGTAGTATTATTAGTAGATTTAATCAACTCCTGAACAGGGGTTGATGGTAGCTCTACTCTCACAGGAGGATGGATAGGTGATGATGATGAAGCTGCCATTTTTGTCACACTTCACACTTTGATTTGATTTGCTATATGCCCACGATGGATTGATATATGCCGTCTAGAATTCAGAGTTGGACTCTAATTTGAGAGATGGAGTTTCAGACGATTGATATATCCCATAAATAACGTGTGAAGCGGTCATCCATCGTCCTTACGTGACACTACTGTCTCACTGTCTAAATAAAGGAAACACAGTAACAAAAGGCCAACATTATCTTCTAGGGAAGTATTAGCTGTCTTACTCATTACATTCATGCATTATTAGAAAATGGAGACTAATTTTTATGTGGGACCCGTCAAATGGTCGAAAGAGTAGGTCTTCTGAGAGACGGTCTCTCATTAATTTTACTGAGAGACTAAGTACAAATGGAAGTAACAGTAGTACCAAACCTAATAGAAGTAGGTACGATTAACATAAAAGAGTATACAAATATAAAAAGAGTACGCTTCTTATAAAAACATGTACAAAACAAAGTTGTCATTTAAGGATACGAATATGACATAGAATGGTACTGAAGAGTGGCCTCTCAATAAGTTATTTAATGCAAAAGATAGTGTGAACGGAGTTAGTAACATTTATAATCGGTTGTTTTTTCTTATTATCGAAAGCGGTGAAAGATGTCCAAAAGCGCACATGCTTTCGACGAAAACTTGTGGATCAGAATAGAATGCAAAGATTATTCGTACCCTCTTACACGATGTAAAATGAAGTATAGAACTTGTTTCGTCTGATTTTGGCACATCTCAAAAGTCAAATCTAGGGCTTATAAAAGTCTTTGTTGAACACCAAATGACCTCATAATACACCTGTAGACACTCGCATTTTGTATGCTCGTGTCTGTAACAGTCTCTAACAAAACACCCGATGATGATCGGACATGCATCAATACGCTCGACTACGGACTCGGAATCCATAGTATCCGACGTGGACACTTAGTGAAGTACAAATCTCCCAAAACCGACCTCAAATCCAAACTCAGTGGATCATTTCCAATAAAATAAAGCTACTTTGAGCCAAAACCGTCACCGGGAGAAAAATCGTCTTTGTCGACCGAGTCAATCCCGGTCAAAGTTTAGTTAAATTGTAATCGCTTTCATTTAAATTCAGTTCAACATCTTAACGATAGGGAACTGAGTCTTAGTTCCCGGTACATGAGTCATGACTCATGAGTGTACCACGTTATGTACTCACCAGTCAATTAGAAAAATGTATTTCATGTCATTTCTGTGAAATAAAGTTATTGAACATTTATTGTTAGTTAGGGTGTACGATTTTATATTACATCGATTATATTTTAGAGATTTTCGACTATTAATTATATATGCCCATTGCTCACTAATCACAAACTTGCTCATCACTAGGTTGATAAGAGTTGTTATATAGGAGTAGTGAAGTATATGGTGAATTGGTGATGTGTCCCTATTTATCATTTTACTAATTAGTAGTACTAATCCTAATTACCAATGATTCAATTAATTTAACAAATACGATTACTAACGATCATGATAGTTGCTTGTCTTACGATATAAGTACTCCCAATGATGTTTTTATAAAACTGGTCGCTTTTGTAATGATATTCGGTAATTAACAATAGTCTCAATTCCCAAATAAGACGATCTTACATAAAATGTCTTAGCCTAAGAGTTAAGACTAGCTAGGTATCCCTTGACAATGGGTCTCGGGTTCAAATCTCCCCTCCCTTACAGGGTCGGTCCTAAACATTTGGAGGCCCTAGGCAAAAACGTAAAATAGGGCCCCTTTTATAACAAATTGAAATTGGGGGTGTACGTTTGTTTTTTTTTTTTTTTTTTTTTTTTTTTTTTTTTTTTTCCGAATACTATAGTGAAAATCAAAATTAACACTCCAAATTTGGTAGATCTTTCTTTAGTGATGTTAAAATCAAAACTAGTTTAGGCCTCCTGCAGATGCACGACTTATATAGGTGATAAGATATTATCGATGCAAATAAATTTTAATTTAACATATCGATTGATAATAATTTTTCGGTAATGTTAAATACAACCCTTAGGGTTGTATTTAAGCATTAAATACCTTCTATATTTGACATAAAGTTAGAAATTTAAGAATAAATTACACATACATCGATACAATCAATCAATCAATCAATCAATCAATCAATCAATATATATATATATTTTAGGCTTTTTTCGAGCGATCTCATTGGTCCGTTCAATCAAATCTCAAATTAGGAAAGTATCATAAATAATAAAAAAAATCAATTAGAGAATCTTTTGATTATTACAATATATATTTAATTTATTATATTAATGTGATATTTTACAATTCTGACGTGAAAACCTTTAGAGTTCATTTTTTTAAAACATTATCGTAAAATAAATTATAAAAATGAAATAATTAGATTCGTGTTAAAAAATGCTTTCATTAGAGTATAAATTTCATATCATTTGTTTCACGTTATGTGATGAATTTATAACACATAGCAGTTTTAAAATTGTCCCACATCGACAAATTACAATTTGATGATGAAATTCTATATTATAAATAAAGAGTAATAATTCGTTCTTCGATATTTACCAAAAGTCTGTTGAATCTCAAAAAGAATTTCTAAGACTATAAACTTAAGTAATTATCCTACATCGAGATGATGAAATTTTATATTATAAATAAGAGTAATCCTTCGTTTTAAATATCGACCAAGAAAAAATTTTAAATTATCCCACATCGAAAAATTATGATGAGGTGATGGAATTCTATATTATAAATATGAGTAATCATTCGGTTTTAAATATCTACTACAAAACTTTTGATATATAAGACTGCAAATTTAAAATCATCCCATATTTACAAAATTATAGTGAGTTGATGAAATTCTATATTATAAAATTTTATTATATAAATAAAAGTAGTCATTTCTCCAAATTATTATGAGGTGATTAAATTCTATATTATAAATAATATTAATCATTCGTCATAAAAAAGGTTCTTAACGAGGTGATAGAATTCTATGTAATATTTCGTTCTTAGATATTAACCAACCATCTTTTGAGACAAAAAAAAGTTTTAGGACTAAGACTATATAGTTAAAGTATAATTATCTCGCATCAAAAAATAAAGATAGATTGATGGAATTCTATATATTATAAATAAGTGTAATCATTTGTCTACAAATAAAAGTTCTTAATTAGACTATATCTAAACTTAAATAAATTTAAGTAAAAATTATTCCACATCGAAAAATTATAATAAGGTAAATTTTTATTATTATATAAATAAGACTAATCATTCATCCAAAATATATAATAAGATAATCCATATGTTTATACTAAAAGTGGAATATTTTAAATGCTTAAATACAACCCTATGGGTTAAATACCGACAAAAAAACTTTTGAATTTTAAAAAAGCTTTTAATATACAAGACTACAAACTTACAATCATCCCACATTGAAAATTGTGATAAAATTCTATACTCCGTATTATAATCAAGAGTTAAAAAGAGCTTAAACTATGCTTAAGTAAATTATCTCACACCGAAAAAAATTGACGAGCTGATGGAAGACTATAAACTTAAATAAATCATCTCACATCGAAAAGTTATGATAAGTTGATGAATTCTATATTATAAATAAGATAAATCATTCATTCTTAAATATCAATAAAAAAACATTTAAGTCTCTTAATAAGACTACAAAGTTAAATAAAAATAATCTCGATGAAACTTTATAGTATAAATACGACTAATCATTCGTTTTTAAATATCAATTAAAAATTCTATGTCTTAATCTCTTAATAAGACTACAAACTTAACTAAAATAATCTCACATCGAAAAATTATAATAAGGTGAAACTTAAGTAAAACTATCCCACATCCAAAAAATTATAAAGTTTTATCAAACAAAAATCTTTTGATCGAGTCTTAATCATTGTTTTTAAATATCAACCAATAATATTTTGAGTTTAGAAAAGTCTTAATAAGACTACAAAATTAAAATTATCTCACATTGAAACAATTAAAATAAGGTACGGTGATGATTCTATATTATGAATAAGACTACAAATTTTACCTAAATTATCCCACATCGATAAATTATAATATGATTATGGTTCTATATTATAAATAAGACAAATTATTTTTTCATAACAATCAAAATCTTTTGAGTCTTCAAAAAACTCTTAAGACCATAATAAGACGATGAAATTCTATGATGATGAAATTCTATATTATAAACAAGACTAATCATTCATCCTTAGATGTCAATAAAAATACTTTTAGTCTAAAAAAAGCTATTAATAAAATTACAAATAAAGTTAAATTAAAATTATCACATATCAAAAAACTTTTAGTCTTAAAAAAAGCTATTAATAAAACTACAAATAAAGTTAAATTAAAATTATCACATATCGAAAAATTATAATGAGGTGATATAATTCTACGTAATCTTTCGTTCTTAGATACTCCGTATTAACCAACAATCTTTTGAACTTAAAAAAATGTATAATTAAAGTATATAGTTAATGTATAATTATCCCGCATCGAATTGAAATTACGATGGTGTGTGATGAAATTCTATGTATTATAAATAAGAGTAATCATGCATCCATCTATAAATAAAAGTTCTTAATTAGACTATATTATCTAAACTTAAATAAACTTAATTAAAATTATCCCACATCGAAAAATTATAATAAAAGATGATCAAATTCGATTATATAAATAAAGAGTAATCGTCTATCATCTAACATAGATATAAAAACAAACTCTTTTAAGTCTTCAAAATAGTTCTTAAAATTATAAACTTAATTAAGTAATTAAATTATACCACATCGAAAAAGTACGATGAGGTGATGAAATTCTATATCATAAGTGAGATCGAAAAATTAAAATAAAGTGATGATTCTATATTATAAACAAGAGTAATCGTGCGTTTTTCTGGGTCTTTAAAGCATATCTTAAAACTATAAACCTTGAGGAATCCTATATTGAAAAATTGTGATGAGGCGATAGAATCTTATATTATCAATCAAAAAAATTATTCGCATATATTATTTTGAGTTTTAAAATAAGCTTTTAACACTATAAACTTAGTTGAAATTAAGTTTGATTACTAATATCATGCAATCATCTTATTTATTATAATACTCACTCTGATTTTTATTAATCTTCCCCTTTGTTTAATATATGTGAGGTATAATTTAATCAAAGGGGAAGATAAATAAAAATCGGAGTGAGTAATATAGATTGATCAAGTTTCTTATTTAACGAATATACATCATCAATGTAATTAAGTCAATTAACCCGAAGCCAACTAACCCGTGCAACGCACGGGCTTTAATCTAGTATATATATATATATTTTAGGCTTTTTTCAAGCGATCTCATTGGTCCGTTCCATCAAACCTCAAATTAGGAAAGTATCATAAGTAAATAAAAAATCAATTAGAAAATCTTTTAATTATTATAATATATATTTAATTTATTATATTAATATGATGTTTTACAATTCTAAGGTAAAAACCTTTAGAGTTCATTTTTTAAAAACGTTATCGTAAAATAAATTATAAAAATGAAATATTTAGATTCGTGGTAAAAAATGCTTTCATTAGAGTATAAATTTCATATTATTTGTTTCACATTATGTGATGAATCTATTATATAATATCACAGTTGTAAAACTATTCCACATCGACAAATTATAATATGATGATGAAATTCTATATTATAAATATAGGTAATCATTTGTTCTTTGATATCTACCAAAAGTCTTTTGAATCTCAAAAAGAGTTTCTAAGACTATAAACCTTAGTAATTATCCTATATGGAAAAATTATGATGAGGTGATGAAATTTTATATTATAAGTAATAGTAATCATTCGGTTTTAAAAACAACTTTTGAGTCTTAAAAAAACTTTTAATATATAAGACTCCAAATTTAAAATCATCCCACATTGAAAAATTATAGTGAGATGATGAAATTCTATACTTCGTATTATAATCAAGAGCAATGTATGATGTATTTTTTTAAAATTTTAAAAAGAGCTCTTAACACTATAAACTTAAATAAATTATTCCACATCAAAAAGTTATGATAAATTGATTAATTTTATAAATAAGACTAATCATTCATTCTTAAATATCAATAAAAATAATCTCACATCGAAAAATTATAATAAGGTGATGAAACTTTATATTATAAATAAGATAAATCTGTGCTCTTAGATATTAACCAAAAATCTAATGAGTCTTAAAAATATATTAAGACCATAAACTTATGTAAAACTATCCCACATTCGAAAAATTATAAAGTTTAATAAAAAAAAATCTTTTGAGTTTTAAAAAATTTCTTAAGACTATACACTTAAGTAAAAAAAATTATAACAAGATGATAAAATTTTATATTGTAAATCAGACTAATAATAATAATTCTTCCTTAGACATCAACCACAATCAACTTTAAGTATTATGAATTTCTACTAAATAAGAATAATTATTGTTTTTAAATATTAACCAACAATATTTTGAGTATAAAAAAGGTCTTAATAAGACTAAAAATTTAAAATTATCCCACATCGAAACAATCAAAATAAGGTATGGTGATGATTCTATATTATAAATAAGACTACAAATTTTAGTTAAATTATTCCACATCGACAAACTATAATAAGATGATGGATTTCTACATTATAAATAAGACTAATTATTTCTTAGACTATATACTTAAGTAAAGTATCGCACATCGAAAAATTATACTCCCTCTCTTTTGAGTTTTAAAAAACTTTTGAGACTCTAATAAGACGATGAAATTCTATTATAAATAAAAGTAACAATTTCTCCAAATTATGATGAGATGAGGAAATTCTATATTATAAACAATTATCACATATCGAAAAATTATAATGAGGTGATAGAATTCTACGTAATCAACAATCTTTTGAGACTTAAAAAACAGTTCCCAAGACTAAGACTATATAGTTAAAGTTGGAATCCTATATATTATAAATAAGAGTAATTATTCCTCTATAAAGATTATAAATAAAAGTTCTGAATTAGACTATATCTAAACTTAAAAAAATTGAAGTAAAATTATCCCACATCAAAAAATTATAATAAGGTGAATTTTTTTTATATAAATAAGATTAATCATTCATCAAAAACATATACTCCAATAAGATGATCAAATTCGATTATATAAATAAAAAGTAATCGTCTATCCTTTAATTTAGATATAAAACCAAACTCTTTTAAGTCTTAAAAATATCTCTTAGAAATATAAACTTAATTAAGTCAACAATCTTTTGAGTCTTAAAAAGCTTTTAAAAAGACTACAAACCTAAAATTATCTCACATCGAAAAAATTAAAATAAGGTGATGATTTTATATTATAAATAAAAGTAATCGTGCGTTTTTCTGGGTCTTAAAAGCGGATCTTAAAACTATAAACTTTGAGTAAATTATCCTATATCGAAAAATTAGGATGAGCCGATAGAATCTTATATTATAAATAAGATTAATCTTTCGTTTTTAGATATCAATCAAAAAATTCATCCGTTCTTAGATATCAATCAAAAAAAAAATTGAGTCTTAAAAAATCTTTTAATAAGACAACGAACGAAAAATTATTTCCACATCGAAAAATTATAATAAGTTGATGAAATTTTATATTATAAATAAGAGTTGTCATGTATTATTTTAAGTTTTAAAATAAGCTATTAAGACTATAAACTTAGCTGAAATTAAGTTTGATTACTAATATCACGTGATCATCTTATTTATTATAATGATATAGATTGATTAAGTTTCTTATTTAACGAATATACTTCATCAATGTAATTAAGCTCATTAACCCGTGCAGCGCACAGGCTTTAATCTAGTTAATACAAACATTAACATTTTGTTTCCTCTATTAGTCTCTTAGATACAAGCCTAAGGGTTGTATTTATCATTTTCCATAATTTTTTAATCATCCATAAATGGTACGGAGTACATTAATTTTTTTTTTATTTAAAAGCTCATTTAATCAATTATTGCAATCTTTCGTATGGTAACCTTACTTATAAACTATTCGGAAAACCAAGTACAATCTATAGTTGTGTTTTTAGGCAGGAAAACTTATAATGACATTGCGACATGTGTCATCTTCTTTTTTATTGGTTTCTCTTTTAGTATATAGAAGATTAGCATCCTATATTTTTTTTATTTAATTTTTTTAAAATAGACAATAAAACAATTCTCAATTTTAAATTAACTAATTTTTTTATGATAATTGGGAATATGATTTGAGTTACCAAATATTCCGTAATTAATGTTGAAAACACAAAAAAAAGGCGACTAAGAATTAATTTAAAAAATACTCCCTCCGTTCCAATGAATTGTTTGCCTTTCGTTTTGGCACCAAGGGCAAGGGATCCAATGAGAGAGTGACATGTGGAGCAAAACTCTTGAAAATGATCAAATTGCATATAAAAGACATCCCTAAAATAGAAAGACAAACAATTCATTGAGACGAAGGGAGTAACGAACAAAGGATTTCAAGGGGAGAAAAAATTACAAAACAAAAGGCCCTTTAAGGGGGTTTGAACCCGGGTGGTTTATATCAAAGTTAAAGGCCCTAACCACTTGGTCACAAGTGCATCTATTGTCATGATATGCAGTTTAAATGTATTTATTAACTGTTTATTCTCAAGATTGGGCCCCTTCCAACTTTGGGCCCTAGGCCATCGCCCCCCTAGATTACCCATAAGGCCGGGCCTGCTCCCTTATATTGTAATAATCAGTCATCTACGGGTGATCTAATTTTCTAGATGTGAGCATCAATAATGTCAGATTTACCTGAGCATACATTAACTCATTAAGTTCCCAACCATGCATAAGGATATTATTTAGCCTTAAAGACATAAGTCTTGGTTCTATGTAATAAACCAAGATCGTTTCTGGCTAATAAAATATCATCATCATACTAAGAGCGGAAACAAGGTTGTTGCAACCTTTTGGAAGCATCCTTTTGCCAGATTCACCCTTCTCTATTCGCACGACAATGCCGCTGATTTAGGCCAGATGCTCGATCTATTCCTCGAGCTGCGCTCCGTGCTCACCTTCGTCTCAACATTATGAGGTATCCACTATCCTACATACATTATTCCTACCTATCAATTCATCATCAATCAATCAATATTGTACTACATACTCCTATGATATGATATGATGCCATGTTTATTCTTTTTCATTATATATTCTCTCCCAACTATGATTACTCAAGATATGGTGCTTCAACTGGCAAGGTACGTAGTCAATTCATACGATTGCTTTATACACGTTCAATAACGCACATTTTCTACACGTACAACAATGCATGTTTCTTTTGTCCCCATATGAAGGAAAATGAATAAATTTAATTTAATTTAATGTTACAAATGAACGGATGGACAGGCAACAGAACAGAATACATATTACGACATACATTAACTCATTAAGTTCCCAACCATGCATAAGGATATTATTTAGCCTTAAAGACATAAGTCTTGGTTCTATGTAATAAACCAATATCGTTTCTGGCTAATAAAATATCATCATCATACCGAATCAAAAATATGAACTTACTCTCACTGATCTTGAGATTTATGCATAGATCAACGATATTTTCTTTAAAATCTGTAATGATTTTATCGAACTTTAAGAATGTTTGTCTCAATACTTATTTCAGTCCATACAATGATTACTTAAGTCTTAATGTTGGTTCCAATTATCCAATGCAAGAATAAAATAAATAATTTGTTAGATCTCTCACAAGATTCATGGAAGGATATTTGAGAAGTACTTTTAGAAGTTAAGTCAGTCGGCTTGTCTTTATTTGCGAAGGCAAACATCCCGTTTCAACAACTTCAAGGTGAACTTACATTAATTACTCTTTTCATTCAGAGTAGTTTGTTCCATTAAGCTTAATACTCCGTAACAGTTATACCATAAGATTTCACTTGGTTAGTTAATTTTAGTTGTGATAAAATAAGATAACATAAATAATAAGACTTCAATATGTGAAACAACACGTCTTTAATAATAGTGCTCATATTTAAATAAATAGAATGTTACACATGATAATATAATCTACCTACGGGTATATATATAATTTTATATGTGAACGATAGAATGACTATAGTAAGTCAAAATTGAACTTTAGTTGTAAATTCACTGTGGTGAAATTTAATCATAAGAATTTTATATTAACATTATCTAAAATTGAATATGAAATTATAACTTATCATAAATCATTATTTTTATCAAAGGATTGAATTATATCGAATGATCATAAACAATACAGTCAAAACGTATTTAAGTAAATCAAGTAATCATACGGAGTATATTATAATCATATTGTCATGGAATAACTTATCAAATAATATAATTTTAATTCACTTCATATTAAAACTTTAATCTATAATTCATATAATAATGACAAAATCAGTTTAACATGATGATAACAATTTTAGGTTAAACTTTCATTAATTTTCATATTAATAATAGGAACTTCGTTATGAGATTGGAAAGTAAAATTAATTGATCATGCAATCTAATTTGATACACACGTCATTATAAATTTACGAAATTACTTTTTCCTAACGCAACTTTACTCAATCCTAACGTATTTTTCTTACTATTTTCAAATTTACCCTTCTCATAATTCATAGTTCTCCCAACCAAGAACAAATTTTCTCTCATTTGCATACAATTATTCAAACCACAATTACAAATTGATTATGAGTACTAATTCAATTAGTGATGAATTAATCATCATTTTTCCTAAATTACTTGTTTGGTTACGGTAATTACTTTTTCTAATTACTCTTTAATTGAAATTGAATGATTAAATTAGGGTTTTGTTACTTTTTTTTTTTCTTCTAATTATTGTTTAATTGAAATTGGTGGAGGAAATTAGGGATCGATCATTAACCCTAATTCAATTAATGATAAACTAATTGTCGTTTTCCCTAAATCAATTGTATGGTTACATTAATTATTTTGTTTAATCAAAATTTAATTGAAATTGAAGGATTAAATTAGGGTTTAGTTACATTATTGTTTAAGGGTGGTGCTTTTTCATAAGTGTGTATTACTCATTTGTACTTGAAAATTACATAATTGCCCTCCCCATTTCCTCCTCCCTCATCATTGCATTATAGAAAGTTTTGAGAGAAATCTCAAAAATTCTCAACGTTCCAAATTCCATCCACCTCCACCTCCACCACCTCCCTACTCCGGCTGCCGCCACTCCGGCCACCACTCCGGTCACCACTTTTTTTCTTTTTCTTTTTTTCCTTTTCGATTTTTTTTTTTTCATTTTGAAAAAAAAAATATTAATGTTATTATTGCCAAGTTTTTTTCTCGAAAAAAATGATCAACACTCAAATTTATTTGTAATTTGGGGAAAATTATACATGCGAGAATTAAAATACAAGAATTACAATCGCACAAATCAAATTAATTCGAATAAAATTCGAAATAATTAACACAAAAATCTAATTACAAAATACTATTTTCAAAATTTAATAAATAAACCTCAAATAAAAAAAAATAAAAACAAAGTACAGGTCGCCGGCGCCGGTGCCGCCCCTCCGCCGTCGCTGACTCGCTGCCCTCCACAAATCCTCCGGCCACCGCCATCTATTCCAGCAATCTCCGGCGTCCCAAACCCTAAATCCTAAAATTCTAAAAACAATTAAGTATACTTATCAATTAAATCATAATTTGCAAATAAAATTAAAATATCGATTACCGATTTGTAATCCATAGCGAATTCCAAACTAGCGATCGATCGATTGTCAAATTTGACGAGATTTAAGAAAGAAATTTTGATTAAAGGTGGCTTAGAAAAGAAATAAAGATGTAGGTTTGAATAAGCATGAAAAATTATGGGAAGGGCAATATAGGAATAATTAGGAAATTTTAGTGATGATTGAGTAACACGCACCTATGAAAAAATAATTGGTGAACTAAATTAGGGTTTACGGAACGAATTAGAGGGTGGTGGTGGTGGTCACGATGGTGGTGGTGGTGAACGATGGCCAGCGGGTTGGGTGGTCGGATTCGATTAGGTCAAATTTGAAATTTTTTTTAGAGAGAAAATGAACATCACTTTTGAGAGCGTTGAGAAATGACGGGGGTAAATAGGTAAAATGTCATTAGGATTGAGTAAACGGTCGTTTGGAAAAAGCACGACCCTAAATTTATTGATTCAATTATGATCATCATAAGGTCCAAATTAACAACAAATAAACCAATCATTGGACAAATCTTATCTTATAAAGCATGATTTTTAAACTTTCATAGAGATGCATTGATACACTTCTTAACAATATTAAATCCCTTGGAAAAGATATACTACTCCATATAAAGTTCGCCTCAGGTTCCGTTCAATTAGTTTGCCTTATGCATCCAATTTAAAAACAAGTTGGCACTACACATCAAAATATTACGAGGTACTTAATGATGTACTCTGTATAGTAATATTAATCTTAACTAGTGTAGATCCCACGCACTAATGCGCGATATATCTAGAATTTTTTATTTATACTGGATAACTTAGCTTATTTAGTACTCCATATCTAATTGGCAACATATTAACTTTTCACATTTTTAAGTTTTACCTTTTAATTTTAGAAAATAATTTAAAGTTTCAAAGATAATCAAGATAATCTCATTTAATACGTACGTAAATAAATATGTTTGTTTGTTACAAAGCTAATGATAATATTTCATAATTTTTAACCTGATTAATTAATTAAAAGTTTGGTTTCTTATCATGAAACAAAGCCTCTCGAATAAATATATATATATATATATATATATATATATATATATATATATATATAGATTAGTTAGAACTGTTTCCAACAAATTAGAAGATAACATAATACTTGAAATATTATCAGATTAAAATTTTTTTATTTATATATTAAAATCAAAAATTGAAACTATTTAATAGTTTCAATTTTTGATTTTAATATATAAATAAAAAATTTTTAATCTGATAATATTTCAAGTATTATGTTATCTTCTAATTTGTTGGAAACAGTTCTAACTAATCTGTATATATATATATATATATATATATATATATATATATATATATATATATATATATATATATATATATATATATATATATATATATATATATATATATATATATAGGGTTACAAGAATGAAGGAGGAGAAAAGAAACAATGCGGGCTACAGATGTCTCATCCCGTCCGGGCCGAAATGGTCCCGCCCGGGACGGATTGGTCCTGCCCGGGACAGAGCCAAAACAGAAGCAGTGCTAAATGCGCACCTCCCCGGACGGGATGAGTTTCTTCCCGTCGGGGATGAGTCTTGTAGGCCTCCAATATGATCTTTAAGGTTCCTCCTTACTTCACATGGGCTTCTCATCGACTCTCGGGTCTCGGGATCGAGTCTAAGGGGCTCGGGATCGGGTCCCGAGGTCTCGGGATCGAATCCAAGGCATCGAGTGATCGTTCCTTCTTTTCGTTGGCTCCGAAAAGTGTATGTATTGAGTCGGAATCGCTCCAGCTCTTCACGAATGGTCTCGGGAACCTGAAACGAACTAGAGGAAGCATAAGTAGCCCATGAACCGCTCCCAAAGAGCGATTCCACAAGGAAAATGGGACCAAAACACAACAAATTAGGCACTACAAAATACACTTATCAATTACCATACTTACAAATGTACAAATTACATTAACTTTGGGATAAAAAAATTGATTTCTCTGAGTTGCAATTTTATTTCAAAATGAGTTTTTAATTTAATTTTAAAATAATATACAAAGTGCAAAGTACGGGGTATATCATTAAACTTCTTATATATGAAAAAGTTTCACAAACTATAAATGAAGACACATAGTCTCACAAAAAAAATACACTTACGACATTGTAAAATGATCTTTCATTTACGTGATATTGAAAGGAGTTTCACGACATGTTAACTACTACAAACATCATTATTATGCTACATTTTTAATAAATATTTAATACATTTTACGGTATATTGAAGATAAAAGTGAGTATGTCGAGTTACGAGCTGACATATACGAAGTATAAACATTATTGACATTATATTCACTAAAATATCATTTAATGACATTTCAAAAATATTTTGAATATATATATATATATATATATATATATATATATATACACACTCTCTCCCATCCATTCAATCCTTGACATGGGGGATTTGACAAGTTTTAAGAAAAGTGGTAAAAGTAAGGGTATTATTGATAAATCAAATGGTTTTATGGGTCCACCAAACTTAAAGTAAGGAAAAAGTAGTGGCATTTTATGTAAATAGAGTAAGGATATAAGGATTATATGGTAAAGTGTTTTGCCAAAAAGGGAATGTAAAGAATTGATTGGATTGTCCATTTATAGTAAGTGTAAAGAATTGAATGGATGAGAGGGAGTGTATATATATATATAGAGGCAGGATCTGGTACATTTGTTACTTTTAGTACAATTTACCTCCTAATTGTGACCATTGATTTCATGGGATCAATGGCTAAGATTTAAAGATTTCACATTAATAAAATCCCTCATTTTCCATAACAGTTACACATCTAAGGATTCTTTTGACCAAAAATTTCTAACTTCTTTACTAAATCAAATAAAAAAAATTACGTTCAATTGACATCAAAATAAAAACAAAAAAAAATTATTCTTTCAATTTCTTCGTTCTTCGTTCAATTTTTTTCGTTCTTCATTCAATTTAATTATCTACGTTCTTCATTCGTTCGGTTATTTCTTCAATATGCAATTATAATATTGAAGAATTCTTATATTTCTATGTTAATCAATTCCAATTTCATAACCTAATCAATTATTCTTTAATGTATTAGGATTACTCAACTTGTGTTGTTCCCTACGTACAATTGAAATAACAAGTTAAATATGATAACAATATCATGTGTTAGAATAACTGTTAGTGTAATATATAATAATTGCAATCATATAATACAATAACTAAATATTGCATTTAAAAAAATAACTAAATGAATACTATAAAATAACTAAATTAACATTATGAAATAAATGGATAAATACCTTACAATAATTGGATAAGCATCAATTATAATATTTATTAAAGAATTACAATAACTGGATAAACACCTTACAAAGTTACAATAACTATATTTGTGGATTAGAATAACTGGATAAACACCTTACGACTTGGATATTACTCACAGATTGATGATAACAAGTATATTATGTTCAATTGTGACAACTATACAAATTGAAATACAATAATCTTATTAAGCATTAAAATAACTAAATGAATATTATGTAGATTGAAACATCTTGGATATCATTGAAGGCCCACTCAGCAAAAACAAAACTTCACTGAAAGACAAAAAAGGGGGGTTAGTTGAAAGTACAAAAATTGAAATACAATAATCACATATGTGCGATAGAATAACTATAAAAACACTATAAAATAACTCTTTATAAAGCACATTAACTAATATAATGTAATAACTGGAAAAACAATATAGAATAACCGCAATAATAGCATAGAATAAGTGAAATAACATAATAAAATAATGGATTGCAGAGACGAAATCAAGTTGGTATTAATCAAGAAACGAAATCAATCAAGAACTCAGCAAAAGTATTTCGAATCTTAGTCAAGAATTGAACAAATTTGAAGCAAATTTGAACAAAAAATCGAGCAAAAACAGCAGATTACGAAACTGGATGCAAATACAAAAAAAACGTATCATTAAACATTGTATTGAAATCGAAATTGATAAAGAAATTGAATCGAAATTGTACAGTACGGACAAAATTGAAAAACGGCATAATTAGATGGTACGAAATTGGATAATTAGATGGTATTGAAATCGAAAATGATAAAAAAAAAAATTGAATCGAAATTGTACAGTACGGAAAAAAATGAAAAACAAGACATTTTATTGAAATCAAAATTGATAAATAAATTGAATCTAAATTGTACAGTACGAAAAAAAATTGAAAACCGACATAGTTAGATGGTACAAAATTGGATAGTTAGATGGTATTGAAATTGAAATTGTACAGTACGAAAAAAATTGAAAAACAAGAATCGAAATTGATAAAAAATTGATAAACCAGAATCAGAGGATGCAGATGCGAGATGCGAGATGCGATTTAAGATGCAAGAGGATGCGAGATGCGTTTCGTGATTTCGATTGAAATAATACAAAAAAAATTAAATACCTGATTTCAGATGCGAGATTCTAGAGGATTTTGTGATTTTAATTGAAAAAAATTGACCCTTCGATGTGTCGTTCTTCGTGAATATGGTTTTGTTTTTTGTTTCAGTTGTTTTGTTTTCTGTTTCAGTTTTGGTTTAGGGTTTGAGGATGAGTTGTGTTTCAGTTTATGTTATAATTTTCAATCTTGGCTCTTCATTTATCTATATCTAAAGGCTGTAAATTGAAGGTAGATTGTACACAAAATTGAGGTGGGTAAAAGATCCCACTTTTATATATATATATATATATTAGGCTTTTTTCGAGGGATCTCATTGGTCCGTTCCATAATAAAGATTAATAATCTGTTTTCGATATCTACCAAAAGTCTTTTGAATCTCAAAAGGTCTTTCTAAGACTATAAACCTTAAGTAATTATCCTACATTGTAAAATTATGATGAGGTGATTAAATTTTATATTATAATAAAGAATAGTAATTATTCGGTTTTAAATAAATATCGACCAAGAAAAACATTTAAATTATCTCACATCGAAAAATTATGATGGAGTGATGTAATCCTATATTATAAATAATAGTAATCATTCAATTTTAAATATCGACCAAAAAACTTTTAAATCTTAAAAAGCTGTAAATAATTGATATATATATATATATATAGAGAAATTGCATCCGGTGAGTCGGTATTCTTTAAATGAGTCCGTCCCGCAAATCACAGCCACATGATCAAATCACATGAATGGCTGAGATTCAATCTCAGCGTCATCTTCATCGTATATAATCTTACTGTTACAGTAACAGAACACTATTACAGTAACACAAATATCTTACTGTGACACTGTCACAGTAATAAGGAATTACAATAATAATGTCACAGTAATAATGTTACAGTAACAGAACACTATTACAGTAACACAAATATCTTACTGTGACACTGTCACAGTAATAAGGAATTACAATAATAATGTCACAGTAATAATGTCACAGTAATACTAATTAAAATACAAAGGCCAAATCAAAAATAAAGAAATTCTTCTAACATCACTCTTCCCGCCAATTTCCTCACCATATGCACCAATCCACTCTTGTGCTCAATTAGTCAGTGCTCATCTCTCCTTAGGCTTTTTTTCGATCAATGGGACTACAACCGCGATCATATTTGTAACTTAGAAAATCAAGGTATTGGGTTAGTTCCTAGTCTCTAAATTTTGGTATTCTCATATACCCAGTTGAATTCTGATGTCTAGGTTGAAAACCTAGATGCAGCAGCATCTCACAAAACTAGAATCGCAATCCATCACAAACTTATAACGAGTCAACTCAATTAGAATTAGGATGAAAATAAGTGATCAAGCCCATAACAAGGTCAAAGATTGATTGCATACACTCCCTCCGTCTAGGTCATTTGTTTACCTTCGATTAAAATACTCGTCATAAATAGTATTAAAGGTAAACGAAGACGGAAAGAGTACTAATTACGATCCCATGGATGGAAATATGCAGTGTATGAGCACAATTGGGGTTTCAGATCAAAGGGTCAACACGAATTGCTTCAAGTCTAACCTACTCCGATACGTCAAATCACCGCGGAATCGCACCAATTGCAGAACATTGTAATACGAACACTTGGATAAATTCAAAATTGATGAATCAAATAGAAATCGATTGAAAAAAAGGGGGAAATTACATGCTGGTAGTTCGCGGGAGTAGGGCGTTCACCGGAGTTGGAAGTCGCAGACATCAGTTTCGACGAAGGAGAAGATCAGGGTACAGAGTTGAAGGAAGGAAGGAGGAAGAAGATGAAGAATTTAGGGTGATGGTGATGGAAGGTGGGAAGGTGATGATGATGATGAGGGGGTAAACTGGTAATGCGAACTAGTGCATCTAATGTTTTGTTTAGTTACAGGCGACGTGGCATAATCTAGTGCATCTAATGTTAATAGATCTGACGGCCTTGAATTACGGGACATATTCATTTAAATAGGAGGACTCACCGGATCTCGCTCTCTGTCTCTGTCTCTCTCTCTCTCTCTCTCTCTATATATATATATATATATATATATAGGGGGGGGATCAGGGGAGTTAGCAACTCTTGGAGAGTTGCTTAGTGTTGATTCCCTCCATCCATTCATCCTAATATGGATGGTGGATGAATGGAGTTCAATTATAAAAAAAAAGAAAAAAAAAAGACAATGAACTGACATAGCAGCAGTGGAGAGAGGGAAACATCCCCTCACCCAAATCAATCCCTACATTACTTCCCTCATACACTTCCCAATCCTCTCATTTTCAATTCATTTCTCAACTCAATTCATCTTTCTCTAACAAAACCCCAACAAATAATCACCATTAATAACTCCGACCATACTCCGTCAACTACTCCGACCATACTTCGTCAACTACTCCGACCATACTGCATTTTTAACCCAACATACTCCGTTAGTAACTTCGATCATCATATGAAGGTATCTTCATCTTCATCTTCATCTTCATGCTTCTTTTTCTTCATCATCTTCATATTCATATTCATCTTCATGCTTCTTTTTCTTCATCATCTTCATCTTCATGCTTCTTTTTATTTTTCATATCTTTTTTTTGTATTTATAAAATTATTTATCTTTATTATCCACAAAAAAAAAGAACAACTTCATCTTTAAGATGAAATTTGAAGATGAAGTTGTTCTTTTTTTGTGGAATGAATGAATGTTGAAGATGAAGATGAACAAGTTATTTAGTGCGTAATGTTGTAGAATCAAGTTGTATATAGTCACAAGTTGATGTTGAAGATGAAGATGAAGTTGTAAGATGAACAAGTTATTTCAGTTGTACAGTCACACTCATTATGTTGTAGAATCACGCAGATGTACACTCATTTTAGTCACATATTCAGTTGTATAGTCACACTCATTATGATGTATAGTCACACTCTTTATGGTGTAGAATCACTCAGCTGTAGAATACCTTCACAATCATTTCATCTTCATGCTTGTTTTACTTTTCATACTTTTTTTTTGTATTTATAAAATTATTCATCTTCATTATCCAAAAAAAATGAAGATTAAATATGGATTAAAATGAAGGTTGAATATGAATGAATGAAGATTGAATATTTAATGAATGTTATAATTTGTATAGTCACACAGTTGAAGTTGTAGACTACCACGTTATAACATATTAAGTGTGACTGTCTATCATATTAAGTGTGACTGTCTATCATATTAAATGTGACTGTCACAACCACGTTATAACATAATACAACGTGTGACTGTCTATCATATTAAGTGTGACTACCACGTTATAACTGTGTGACTGTCCATCATATAGAGTGTGGTTGTGATATTACAACTGTATAACTTTTCAAATTAACAAACCAAACAAAAAAATGGAATTCCAAATGCAAGATACCAAATATATATGTATGTACTCATCTTACCTCCTGCATGTTGAACAGAAATTTTCGACTGGACATTTTCGAGCACATACGAATCTTCAAGGAACAGCACCATTGGAGCATGGAGATGTAGAGGGTTTAGTTATTTTACACCATTGGAGCATGGTTTCTTTATATTTATTATTGTTGGTATTTTGTAGGGTTGTTATACTTATGATTGTTATACTAGTATAGATCCCGTGCAATGCACGGTATTTATATTATATTTATCTTATAGAATATTTCATTTAAGATTTAAAATAAAAAATTTATTATTTTATTTTTACTATTTATTGACTGTATAATTTAGAAATAGGAAAATATTTTTAAAATCGGAAAACTAATCAAAATATTTGAGTAATGTCTTGAAATGCACGGAGTATTAAATAATATGTAATTAATGAAAATATTGTTTATACTCCCTTCGTTTCATTGAAAGGTTCCACTTTTCATTTTTCGTAAATTTCTTCACTTTCTTTTTTGGTATAAATCACTCTTACCAGGTGACCCACCTTTACACCCTCTCTACTTTTGAATATTTTATTATTATCCTTAAAAATTGTGTCATTTTTTAGGTGGAAGCTTTCATTGAAACAGAGGGAGTATTTTTTATATACTCGGTTTATATCATCTCACATCTCGAGATACCCACTTCTCTCTTTAACATACCATAAAATACATAAATATTTATCAAAAATCGTATAATGTACTTTTTTAAAAGTTTAGCACGCCGTGATACGTTCTCTTTGTGTAAAAAAACTATTCAGTTTTTCATTAGAAAATTAAAAAATAAATTAAAAATGGACCGTCTCAGGTGTAAGTCTTATATTATGTAATTTGTGAAACTTTTTTATATGGATTTTAATAGTATATTCCGTATTTTGTAGTCTCTCCTACCAAAATAATCATTCTATATGATAATTATAATCCTCACATTTGAATAAATGAGAAGATCTTAGTGGTATCGAGTGAGTATATACTCCTTCCGTCCCGATGAATTGTTTGCCTTTGCTTTTGGCACAAAGAGGAAAAGATCCAATGATGAATTGACATGTGAAGCCAAATTCATGAGAAGGTCAAATTACACACACACACATATATATAACATTCCTAAAATAGAAAGGCAAAGAATTCATTGAGACGCCCCAATATAGAATGGACAAAGAATTCATTGGGACGGGGAGAGTATATCTTTGTAAAAGTTAAAGTAAATAGCTCGTTTCAAAAATAAATTTGTTAGATAACTGATTTTTTTCTCAAGGTTAATGACATCATATCTTAAAATTATCTAATTATTTTCATAAAAAGAATTTTTTTTGTCAATTTCTTTAACATTAATGAAAATGAATAGTTTGCGAATTTATTAGTGAAATGTTCTTATACTTCTCAATTTAAATTAGTGTATTTTTGAGGAAAATGTTAGTAACTGTTGTTGTCTTAGAGTAGTATATAGAGAATTTTCGGTGAGTTTTTACTATGTTCAGGATTTGTAAGAGCAATCGGAATATATATTCCATTTTTATATAGTTACTAAATTTTATATCGATGTTAAGAATATGATTTTCGAATATGATCAGAAAGATATACAATAATAATCATAACTATTTTGATCATACTTAATGTCTATTATAATATTGTAATTGATCATACATTTGATAATACATTCCATATTAAATATTAATCATAATTTGATCATAATTTCATATAATCATAATTTGATCATACGGGGTCTATAATCATAATTTGATCCTACATTCCATATTAAATATTGTATGTGATATCTTCCATTTAAAACATGTGATTTTCGTAATCAATGTAATCAATCAAATTTCCTCAATTGCATACCTCATGTGGTGTATAGCTTTATATATGTTGTAGTGACTTTTGTATTAGTAAGATGTTAGAGTATAGTTGGAGAGGAGAAGGGTGACACACACATGAGGTCAATGGTTCGAATCGCACTTAGCCCATTTTTTTTTTGGTGTAGATAACTTTAGGCGGGAAAATATGTGAGTTGAGTTATTTGGTTAGTGGAAAGGGAGATTTCTCAACAGTCGCTGTTGAGAAAGGTCACATTTCATTAAAGTTAGAGATGAATGCGTGCGTTGCAAGATTGATAGGGTGTAGTATAGGGTTTCTTTTTATTACACAGTTGTATAGTCACAGAGATTATGTTGTATAGTCACACAGTTGAAGTTGTATAGTCATACTCGTTATGTTGTAGGATCACAGTCATTATGTTGTTGGATCACACAGTTTATGTTGTATAGTCACACAGTTAAAGTTGTATAGTCACACTCATTATGCTGTACAATCATGCAGTTGTAGAGTCATTGTATTGTAGAATCACACAAATTCTTGCAGTGATTAGTGTAGGTAATCATCTTTGCTAATGATGATTGAAGTATAAATAAGTACGAGTATAATTTAGTTGTATAGTCACAGAGATTATGTTGTATAGTCACACAGGTGGAAGGATAAGTGATTTTGCTATAGACCTCGCGTGATTAATTATGGAACCAGAAAATAGCGATGAAAATATATTTACATTGGACAAAGTCCATCCTTTACATATAGTACGTCAAACATAAAAACATTTTAACCCACCAAACATCATTTACACATAGTACGTTCATCCTAAAGCAAATATTTTATTTCACATAAACACACAAGAGCTTAACGATGGTCTCCGGTACGTGCGCAATAATACATTGTCCAATTACGTGGTCGGTCGTTGTATCTTCCACGACCTTCTTATTCCCACCGCCCCTTTTACCAACATTCCTTTTTCCACCAACTATTTCGCTGCAACAAAACACACAATCAATCTAAATCACACAACACAACTGAATATATGACTACAATGACTCTACAACTGCATGATTGTACAACATAATGAGTGTGACTATACAGCTTTAACTGTGTGACTATATGAATCAGAGCAAATTATTTAAACATTCATTAAATATTCAACTTTCTTTCATCCATATTCAACCTTCATTTTTTTTGTGAATAATGAAGATAAATAATATTATAAATACCAAAAAAAAGAAGGAATGAAAAATAAAACAAGCATGAGGATGAAGATGATTAATTATTTTAAAGATGCTCTAAAAAGATAAAAACAAATACCTGAAAATCATCGAGGTTCGGAAGTAGGGATTTGACGAACGTGGAAACTTGAATGTAGATAAAAAAATACCTGAAAAAAGTCACACACTTTAAGTTGTACAGTCACACTCAGTATGTTGCATAGTCACACTCATTATGTTGTAGAATCACGCAGTTGTAGAATGGGATGAGGGTATCATGCGTTTAACCATCTTCATTTTCATGCTTGTTTTATTTTTCATACCTTTTTTTTTGTATTTATAAAATTATTCATCTTCACTATCCAAAAAAAAATGAAAGTTGAATATATATGGATGAATGAACGACTATGACTTTAAAAAAATGAAAATATCTAAACATTCATTAAATATTCAACATCCATTCATCCATATTCAACCTTCATTTTTTTTTGGATAATGAAGATGAATAATTTTATAAATACAAAAAAAAGTATGAAAAATAAAACAAGCATGAAGATGAAGATGATTCAACGAATGATACCTTAATCCCAAGGTATTCTACAGCTGCGTGATTCTACAACATAGCGAGTGTGACTATACAGCATAATGAGTATGACTATACAACTGAATATGTGACTACAATGAGTGTACATTTGCGTGATTCTACAACATAATGAGTGTGACTGTACAACATAATGAGTGTGACTTTGCAATTCTTCAAAAACATTACGCACTAAATGACTTGTTCATCTTCATCTTCATCTTCAAGCTCCATTCATCCCACAAAAAAAGAACAACTTCATCTTCAAACTTCATCTTAAAGATGAAATTGTTCTTTTTTTTTTAGATAATGAAGATGAATAATTTTATAAATACCAAAAAAAAAAAAGATATGAAAAATAAAAAAAAGTTTGAAGAAGATGAAGATGATCAAAGATGAAGATGAGGATGAAGAAGAAGCTAAAAAAATGAAGATGATCAAAGTTTATGCATAAACATACCTTGGTATAATTATCCGTCATGTTGTGTTAAAAACGGAGTATGATCGGAGTTGTTGACGGAGTATGGTCGGAGTTATTAATGGAGCTTATTTGATGGAGTTTTGTTAGTGAACGATGAATTGAATTAGGGAAGTGAATTGAAAGGGAGAGGAGGAAAGTAATGAAGAAGGAGAGTTTGATTGAGGAGAGGATGCTCCCCTCTCTCCACTGCTGCGAAGTGTGATTGAAGGGAGGGTTGCTTCCCTCTCTCCACTGCTGCTTGTCAGTTTGTTGTCTCCTTTCCTTTTTTTTTTTTATACATCATTCATCTAAGCCATCCATTCAACCCAAGATCAAGGGCCAAAAACACAACTTCCCAACTTCCCACTTTTCACCAAACTCCCTTGATCCCTTTTCTATATATATATATATATGAGTACAAACTTAAAATCATTTCACTTGAAAAATTATGATGAGGTGATAAAATTCTATATTATAATCAAGAGTAATGATGTATTTTTTTTAGTTTTAAAAAGAATTTTTAAAAACTATAAGCTAAAGTAAATTATCTCACATCGAAAAATTATGACGAGGTGATGGAAGACTATAAACTTAAATAAATTATCTCACGTCGAAAAAGTATGATAAGTTGATGAATTTTATATTATTAATAAGACTAATCATTCGTTCTTAAATATCAATAAAAAAAACTTTTAAGTCTTCAAAAGTCTCTTAATAAGACTACAAACTTAAGTAAAAATAATCTCACATCGAAAAATATAATAAGGTGATGAAATTTTATATTATAAATAAGAGTAATCATTCGGTTTTAAATATCGACCGAGAAAAACTTTGAAATTATCCCACATCGAAAAATTATGATGGGGTACGTGATGGGATTTTATTTTATAATATAATAAGAATAATCATTCGGTTTTAAATATCGACAAAAAAAAACTTTTGAGTCTTGAAAAAGCTTTTAATATACGTAAAGATTACAAACTTAAAATCATCTCACATTGAAAAATTACAGTGAGATGATGAACTTCTATACTTCGTATTCAGAGTTCTTAAGACTATAAGCTTTAGCTAAATTATTTCACATCGAAAAAAATTTGACAAGCTGATAGAAGACTATAAACTTAAATTATCCCACATCGAAAAGTTATGATAAGTTGATGAATTCTATATTATAAATAAGACTATCATTCGTTTTTAAATATCAATTACAAAGAACATTTAAGTCTTAAAAGGTCTCTTAATAAGACTACAAACTTAAGTAAAAGTAATCTCAAATTGAAAAATTATAATAAGGTGATGAAACTTTATATTATAAATAAGAGTAATCATTTGGTTTTAAATATGACAAAAAAACTGTTGAGTATTAAAAAAGCTTTTAATATATAAGACTACAAATTTAAAATCATCTCACATTGAAAAATTATAGTGAGGTGATGAAACTTTATATTATAATTAAGACTACAAACTTAAAATCATCCCACATTGAAATTATAGTGAGGTGATGAAATTTTATATTATAATCAAGAGTAATGTCGGAGTATGATGTATTTTTTTTTCGTTTTAAAAAAAATACTCTTAAGACTATAAGCTTAAATAATTATCTCACATCAAAAAATTATTACGAGGCGATGAAAGACTATAAACTTAAATAAATTATTCCACATCAAAAATTATGATAAATTGACGAATTCTATATTATAAATAAGACTAATCATTCGTTCTTAAATATCAAATAATCTCACATCGAAAAATTATAATAAGATAATGAAATTTTATATTATAAATAAGATAATCATGTGCTCTTAGATATTAACCAAAAATCTTTTGAGTCTTAAAAATATATTAAGACTATAAACTTAAGTAAAACTATTCCACATTCGAAAAGTATAAAATTTCATCAAACAAAAATCTTTTGATTCTTAAAAAAACTATTAAGACAATACATTTAAGTAAAAAATAATAATAAGATGATGAAATTTTATATTGTAAATAAGACTAATAATAATTCTTCCTTAGACATCAACCAACTTAAGAAATTCTCCCACATTGAAAAATTATGATAAGAATAATCATTGTTTTTAAATATCAACCAACAATATTTTGAATTTAAATTAAAAAGGTCTTAATAAGACTATAAAGTTAAAATTATCCCACATCGAAACAATTAAAATAAGGTACGGTGATGATTCTATATTACAAATAAGAAGACTACAAATTTTTGGTAAATTATCCCACATCGACAAATTATAATATGGTGATAGATTTCTATATTATAAATAAGACTAAGACTTAGCCTATATAGTTAGAGTAAAATCATCTTGCATCGAAAAATTAAGATGGGGCGATGGAATTCTCTATATTATAAATAAGAGTAATCATTCGTGTATAAATAAATGTTCTTAATTAGACTATATCTAAACTTAAATAAACTTTAGTAAAACTATCCCACAACGAAAAATTATAATAAGGTGAATTTTTTTTATTACATAAATAAGAGCAATCATTCATCAAAAATATATACTGTAATAAGATGATCAAATTTGATTATATAAATAAAGAGTAATCGTCTATACTTTAACTTAGATATTAAAAAAAAAACTCTTTTAAGTTTTAAAAATAGCACTTAAGTAAATTATGAGAGGTGATGGAATTTAATATCATAAATGAGTAATATTTCGGTTTTAGATATCAGTCAACAATATGTTGAGTCTTAAAAACTTTTAAAAAGACTACAAACCTAAAATTATCCCACATCGAAGAAAATAAGGCGATGATTCTATATTATAAATAAGATAATCGTGCGTTTTTCTGAGCCTTAAAAGCAGATCTTAAGACTATTTCTTATTTAACGAATATAATTCATCAATGTAATTAAGCCAATTAACACGGGCTTTAATCTAGTATTAAAGTATTTTGGACCGTCTCATAATAAAGTGATTTTGATTTTTCCTAAAGTAGAACATTAATTTCAAATCGACTTATTTTTGAATTGGACTCCGTCTCAAACACAAAAAGGAAAAAAAAACAACCTAAATCATATTAGAAACACTACGTATACCTCTACTCCATCACTCATTCACCCTTTTCTTTTTTTTTTCTTTTTTTTTGATGGAAAGGTGGGTTTATATTAAATCAATTTCCGCCAATGCAAGAATTGCATCCGGAAAAGAATCGAAGTACACTAGTTCTTCCCCACTTCTCAGACACAACCGAGCGGAGTGATGCGCTACAGTATTACCGTTCCTCAATACATGAGACCATAAACAAGAAATAAAATACGACCGGGAAACAAGTAAATCATCTATAATAAGACTCATAGACTCACGTAAGGCTCGACCCTTCTTGACCGCATTCACCACCGTTTGAGCGTCACTCTCAAAAATCACCTGTGCAATTTGGAGCTTTTTTGCCATTTCCACCCCGAACTCCAAGGCTTTAGCTTCAGCAATGTTTGGGTCCCACCCCGTGTGGCACCTCCGGCAACCCACCATGATGACCCTCCCCTGTGAATCGCGGCCAACCGCTCCAAGTCCTATGTCCCCATTGGCATACACAGCAGCATCGGTATTCACCTTAATAAACCCGTCCTGAGGTGGAGTCCATTTTGCATTTGTTCCATGGCTCGAACCCGTAGCATATACCCTCTGTTCCCTCCCGTATTTCGCGTATTCCTCTACTGTTTTCAGCATACCAGTAAAGACGACACTAGTCTCAGGTGGATTGTCCTCAAATGTTCGTAGATAATTCCGAATGTACCATATAGCCCATAGCATCGCAAGCAGCCGTTGTCTAGTATCCTGATGAACCTGGGCAAGAAGCCAAAGCAGTCGACGGGTGAAAGAAGAAGAGGGAGCAGTGACCAGAAGTTCCTGAAACTCACTCGACACCCAGACCGCCTTAGCCCACGGACACTCAAACAGAGCGTGGTAGACTGATTCAGCCTCATTCCCACACAAACCGCAGTTTGCATCCATGACACAGTGGCGAGTGAACAAATTAGCCCGAACTCCAAGGGTATTTGTACAAGCTCTCCAAAGAAAATGTGATATCTTAGGAACCGTACGCAGACCCCATATTAGAGGCCAAACCCCTTCAACACTCGTATCCTCCATACAAAGATTTGGTTCCGTCCTAGCTTTAGCTCCAAGCCAGTAACCTGATTTGACGGAGTATTCACCGTCTTTACTTGGCCACCAGTAAAGACTGTCCGCAGGCATGCGCCTACTTAACGGAATTTGAATAATCGCATCCACATCATTTGAGCTGAACAGGGTAGTAAGAATATCCATTCTCCAGGTTGCACTAGTGGCATCAATCAACTCGGCAACCCGAAGAGAAGGGTCCTCTTCGAGATTCGGCTGGAGCACGTGGTTGCCTTCTTTCCCCGGGACCCAATCGCAGTCCCAAACTCCAATCTGCACTCCATTCCCCACACGCCACCGCAATCCGTCAAGTAAAATTGGCTTAGAGTTCCACAGACTTCGCCACACAAAACTAGGATCATAACCCCTCCGAGCCTCCAGAACCGAGCTATTTCTAAAGTATCGAGCGCGGAAAATTCGACTCACCAGAGACTCCGGATTGATGAGAAAGCGCACATTTTTCTTCTTACTTCTGCGGCTCCCAACTTTTTCTCCTTCCTCTGATTTTTGTTGATCCATCATTCGGAACTGTAAACCAATTTTGATCCTTATCTACACCAACTCATTATACATCTTTCTCATTTAAATTGTAAGTTCCCGTCTCAATTTTAGTCTTGTTCGATATTTAGTTTTGGTTCAATTTCAATTTCTTTTGTTCAAGTTTAGAACCAAATTTGAAATTATATTATGAGGATTATTAAATAAGGTTGTAAATTTCATGAGTAAGTATAATTAAGGTTGGGTTCCGTGATTCGGTGTTTAAGGGCAGATTTTTAGGGTGTCTATGGTTGATGTTTGGAGAAGGACAATTAAATTGTGGAATATTGTAGGTATTGGAGGATTGACAGGCTGTATTTTAATATTAGAATGTTAAGGTTAGTGAGTTAGTTATTTAATGGTGAGTGAGTCGATATAATGAGTTAATATCGTCTTGATATTAATTAGTGGGAAGGTTAAGTTATTTAACCGTTTATATTATTTGTAGCTTGTGGGTTCGAGGAGAAGGAATTTTTGGATTAAATTAGCTTGGATTGTCCGTCTTGAGAGGTAAAGACGTTTTGACCTTTTCACCTTTGAGTAAAGAGCATGTTCGGTTTAAATTATATTTTTGAAACGGTTTTATAATTATTTTGTCAACGATGAATTTTTATGACACTCTTGTGATATTTTGGATATTGGAATTTTATGACACAAGTCACATATTGGTATTATTTTGGTACAATTCTTTTGGTGGTTATAACAGACTCTGGGAGCTC
Source organism: Agrostemma githago (assembly GCA_958450325.1). Lineage (NCBI taxonomy): Eukaryota > Viridiplantae > Streptophyta > Magnoliopsida > Caryophyllales > Caryophyllaceae > Agrostemma > Agrostemma githago. Next base: position 5,816,258 of record OY288241.1, on the reverse strand, counting down.
TGTTGGTCTATGAGGTTAAGGTGCGTCTGAGACGTCCCTGGGATTTCGTCCCGAAACTGAACTCCTGGCCCGAGTTGTGTTAAGTGGGGTTTTCCGGCTCCCCACTTGCTAGGTAGTTAGACTTCCTTCTTTGGCAGTCTCATTCTACTGACTGCCCAAATGTGAGTAGTGCGCACTATAGTAAGTCTAGCTAAGCATAAGTGGTACCTCTAGATCGTGCAAAAGGGTAGTACCTTGGCACACAGGTGATGACAAAATATTGGTATTATTTTGGTTGGTTTTGGTTTTGACTACTGTTTTCAAAGTACTTTTGGTTTGGTATCGAGACAGTAATATTTAACTCTGATTTCAGTTTACTACAATTTATAATTATTGTGTTACGTTTTCGAAATAATATATTTTACTCAGCTTTGCTGACGTTCTTTTGTTCTGGATCGTTCCCCCGCTGGAACCTGTACCTATTTGTGTTTTGGGTACAGTTGATAGGTACAATTAATATGCTGCATGGGTGCATTTGGTTCGGGATGCTGAGCGAGGAAGAATTTTATTATTTAACGTTTACATCCAAACTATTTATATTTATGTTAAATTTTGGGTTGAAGTTGTTTTAAACCGTTTTGGATTTTGTGGGACTTAAGTCTTCCGCTGCAACGTAACATTTTCATTTAATTATTTGTCGGATTTATATTTCTTTTTAATTCTTATATAATTCTTTTGCCTTGCATTTGGCTTTGTGAGCTAAGTGCGGTGTAACGACTTTAAATTTTCCTATTTTATTCTTCGATTTTGGTCGCGAAAATTTAGGGCTGTTACAGTCAATATATGATATCGATAGTTTGTAACACTTATATTTGGTTTAAAAAATATATCTTATAAATAGCCCATACATAATCATACTCCCTCCGTCCCAATGAATTTTTTACGTTTGTTTTTTCACACTTGATTTCGTGATCCGCTGCCGAACTTATTCTTCACTTCGTTCATATCTTTATTTACGTGTTATTGAAAATTCTAAAAATTTGATAATCTTAATGTACTTATTAAGACCATTCGAAAAAGATCTCACATGTTATATATTAGAAATTATATTCGAGATCAGTCCACCTCATGAATAGTGCCTAAAATAATTTTTTTATTATTTTTTGTTTTTGTTTTTTCTGATTTTTACACCAATATTTATTTTGTCTTGAATTTAGATAATATAACTATTTTAGGTTAATGTTTTATTTGTTTTCTTATTTGAGTGATAGGGTTTGGAGGGAAATTTTTTAATGAGAATTTGACACCTCAATCACCTTCTATCCTCTTAGTAGTAAGAGGATTAATGTAAGATCATGAGTTCAATAACCTAAGCTCTGATACCACATGTTAGCATATTATTAACCTGACATTAATAAACATAATTCCCATAAATCTTTGAATAACATGAAAGTCACAAAAGATTAATAAGACGATAATAAGACATACCCCATTACGGAATAAGTCGAAATCTAATACGAACGATATTAGATCACACGACTTCATAAATAAACTAGTTGAAAAGCCCGTGCGATGCACGGGCCTATTTTTAGTGAAAATGATAATGACACCAGGTCAGAAGATTGCGTAAATTTGTGAAATTATTGGTTGGCGGACTTTTGTTTATATAATAGAATTTATCGTCTTAATATAATTTCTCAATGTGGTATAATTTTATTTCAATTTATTAGCCTTAAGAGTTGTTATAAGACTCAAAAGATTTTTCTAATTAATATCTCAAACGAATAATTTATCTTATTTATGATATAGTATAAAATTTCGTCAGCTCATTGTAATTTTTTGATGTATGATAATTCTACTTATATTTATGGTTTTAAAAATTCTTTTTGGGACTCAAGAAATCAGATTTTTAATTGATATCTAAAGACGATAATTACTTTTATTTATATACTTCCTCCATCTTTTTTATATCTTCTCATGCCCTCAATATATAGGTGGAGTATTATATTAAGATGGGAAGATATAAAAAAAATTGAGAAAGTAATAGAATTTCATCACCTTAATGCAGTTTTTCGATGTGATAATTTTAATTCAATCTCTAGCCTTAAGAGCTATTATAAGATTCAAAAGATTTTTTATTAATATCTAAAAACGAATAATTTCTCTTATTGATGATGTAGAATTTCACACACGTTTATAGTCTTAAAAGTTTTTTAAGACTCAAAAGAGAAATTTTTACTTAAGTTTATTATAATCCTAAAAGCTTTTCTAAAAGTCAAAAGATGTTAGGTTTATATCTATGAAATTCATGACTTTGTAATAATTTTTCGATGTGAGAAATTTTACTCAGGTTTGAAGTCTTAAGAGTTTTTTTTAAAACTCGAAAGTGTGGGATATATTTATTTAATTAAGTTTACGGTCTTAAAGATTTTTTTTAAGATCCAAAAGATTTTGTTTTTCCAACTAAGTTATTAAGGACGAACGATTACTTTTATTTATATAATAGAATTCGATCACCTTATTAGAGTATACTTTTGGACAAATGATTATCTAAAACAAATGATTTTTTCTTATTTATGATATCTCATCATAATTTTTCGATGTGTGATAATTCCACTTAAATTTATAGTTTTAAGAACTCCTTTTAGGACTCAAAAGATTTTTATTTGATATCGTCATAGTTCTAAGAACTCTTTTTAGGACCCAAAAGATTTCTATTTGATATCTAAAGACGATGATTACTCTTATTTATATAATAAAATTTCATCACCTTTTTGTAATATTTCGATGTGGGATAATTTTTACTTCAATTTATAGCCTTAAGAGGAGTATTATTATAAGATTCAAAATATTTTTGATTAATATCAAAAGCTGAATAATTTCTCTTATTGATGATGTAGAATTTCATCAGCTCATCATACTTTCATCAGATCATAATTTAAGTTTATAGTCTTAAAAAATTCTTTTAGGACTCAAAAGATTTCTTGTTGATATCTAAAGACGAAGGATTGCTTTTACTACGTATTTATATAGTAAAATTCTATCACCTTATTACATATAATTTTACTTAAATTTATAGCTGCTTTTATAAGACGATTTTTTTTATTAATATCTAAAAACGAATGACGTCTCTTATTTGTGATATAGAATTTCATAATCTCATCATAATTTTTCGATGCGATAATTTTAGTTAGGTTTATAGTTTAAAGACTCTTTTTAGAACTCAAATTTTTGGTTAATATCTAAACACAAATGATTTCTCTTTTCCATCAGCTTACGGTCCTAAGTGTGAAGATTGTGAGAAAAGATGATTTATTCAATGAAGATACATGAGTATAAATATATGAGGAGGTCTTGTAAGGCAAGCAACGTATCTACGAGAATCTATCTAACTTAGGAAAAGATGAGCTAAGGAATAATACAGATTAAGGAAATTATAACAATTCCTAACTAAGGAAAATATATGGAAAATATTACAGAGAATAAACAAGATATCAAGTATCTTTAACACGCTCCCGCAAGATGGACGATCCGACGGATAGACCAATCTTGAACAAAATAGGATACAAATGAGACCGGGAAAGCGGCTTAGTAAGAGCATCAGCGAGCTGATCATTTGCCGAGATATGTTGAACCCGTAGAAGACCCGCAGAGACCTGTTCGCGGACAAAATGAAAGGAAATAGCAACATGCTTCATACGAGAATGAAAGACCGGGTTTGCTGCATAGTGAGTTGCACTCAAATTATCACAATAGACTACCAATGGACTAGAAACCGTAACACGAAGCTCGGATAAAAGGGACCGGATCCATATTAGCTCGGCTGTGGTGTCAGCGACAACCCGATATTCAGCTTCAGTAGATGAACGAGATAAGGATTTTTGCTTACGAGAAACCCACGAAATAGGGTTGCGGCCAAGATAGACTAAATAACCTGTAGTGGAGATGTAGTCACCTTTATCGCCTGCATGATCTGCGTCGCTAAAAGCATGTAAAGTAAGTGGTGAGTCACGAGTTAGATGAATACCAACATCTAATGTACCTGAAAGATAACGAAGAAGATGTTTAAGCGCGGTCCAATGACACTCCTGAGGTACCTGCATAAATTGGGCTAACTTATTGACACCAAAGACAATGTCGGGACGAGTGAGGGATAGGTATTGTAGAGAGCCAAGAATGGCGCGATAAACCGTAGGGTTATCAATAGGGTGCCCGGTTGAGACTAAGAGTGGGGGATAGGCGACGAGAGGGGTGGGAGCGGGTTTAGCATTGATCATGTCGTGTTTAGTTAGTAGGTCAGAGATGTATTTTGTTTGGGTTAACTTAAGACCAGTTTTAGTGGGTGTAAGTTCAACTCCTAGGAAGTACGATGGAAAGCCAAGATCCTTGAGAGAAAAGCGGGACGAGAAGGCAGTGAGGAACGAGGTGAGCGAGGGAGATGACGGAGCTGCAATTATAATGTCGTCAACATAGACAAGTAAGTATATTGTAGTTAGATCAGAAGTATAAATAAAAAGCGATGGGTCCGAGAGAGAGTGACGAAACCCATATGATGTGAGATAATTTTTGAGTTCAGTATACCAAGCTCGAGGAGCTTGTTTAAGACCATAGATAGCTTTAGAGAGCTTACAGACATGGTTAGGAAAAGAAGAGTTAATAAATCCAGGTGGCTGAGACATATAAACTGTCTCAGAGAGCGTACCTTGTAGGAAAGCATTATTGATGTCTAGCTGCTTCAGGGACCAACCTCGGGCAAGAGCAAGAGATAATATCAGGCGAACCGTGGCGGGTTTGACGACCGGACTGAAAGTTTCCGAGTAATCAATACCAGGACGTTGGTGAAACCCCTTGGCAACTAAACGAGCTTTAAACTTATCAATGTTGTTGTCGGGTTTATACTTGACACGATAGACCCATTTACAACCTACGACATTCTGAGACTCGTGAGGAGGAACTAAGGACCAAGTGTTGTTGGCAAGAAGGGCACGATGTTCGGCGTCCATGGCCTCCCGCCAATGAGGTTGGGAGAGAGCAGACTTGGTGGTGAGAGGAAGAGTTGTGGGCCGTGTGAGGGAGGAGGTGTGCAGATATTTTGGATTAGGCTTACGAATACCCGATTTGGATCGGGTATTAATGTGGGTCGTGGTAGACGCGGGCGGATGGGGAAGGGGGGGAGGGGGAGGAGGGTGAGGTATCGGGGAGGGGTTCAGGGAGGGGGGAATCGGGGAGAGCGGGTCGTGAGGTTCGGTGGGTGTGGTGTGAATAACGGGTAGAGATAGGTGACACCACGAGGTGGGGGAGATGGGCGGGTCTAGGGGTGTAGAGGACAGTTTAGGGTAAGAAAATTCGGTCTCAACAAACTTAACATGCCTAGACGTATACATCTTTTTTTTTGAGACATCATAACAATGATAAGCACTTTGAGTGGAGGAGTATCCTATGAAAACACATGGAGTAGATTTAGGGTCAAGTTTGTGGTGATTGTACGGACGAAGCCAAGGGTAACATAAACATCCAAAATTTCTTAGTTTAAGATAATTTGGTTCCTTAAGAAAGAGTTTGTGGTAAGGAGAAGTGTTGTTAAGGGTAGGCGTAGGCATGCAGTTAATTAGATAGACCGCGGTGACAAAGGCGAAGGACCAAAAAGTAGAGGGTAAAGATGCGTGAGAGAGAAAGGCCATACCGGTTTCGACAATGTGACGGTGACGACGCTCAGCATAGCCATTGTGTTCAGGTGTGTGAGGTGGAGAGGTGAGATGTGTGATGCCATCCGAGGTGATGGAGGGAGTTAATTTTAGGTATTCTCCACCATTGTCGGAGAAAATTTGAATAATTGGTCGATTAATTTTTTTTTCGACAAGAGCTTTAAAGCGAGTAAAAATAGGGGAGGTGTCGGATTTATTTTTTAGTGGATAAATCCAAGTGTATTTAGTGTAGTGGTCGACAAAGATGATGTAATACTTGTAATTATCTATTGAGAAAATAGGTGAAGTCCAAACATCTGAGTATAAAAGCTCTAAAGGAGCGCTAGACGTAATACTAGAAATAGAAAATGGTAGCTTGTGACTTTTATTTATGTCACAAGCGTTACAATTACTAAACGACTTTATTGAAATTGGGAGTTTAAGACTCTTATTAATTTGACCTAATATAGTAGTTGATGGATGACCTAACTTGTGATGCCAAGACTCGGTGTTGGAGAGATGGGTGTGGTGTGCCGTGGGACTAGGTGACAAGGGGCGCCAAACGTAAAAATCCGCTTCAAGTTCCCCTTGGAGAAGAGCCTTGCCCGTCGATTGATCCTGAAGAGTACATGACATAGATGAGAAAATAGCAATTGAATTATTGTCACGACAGAATTGAGAAATCGAAAGAATATTTTTAGATATTTTAGGAACATGTAGGACAGATGTAAATAAAAGAGAGGGAGAAGAGTAAGTAAAGGAACCAATATGAGAGATGGGTAGAGAGGTGCCATCTCCAAGGAGGAGGTCATCGTTTCCATCGTACGGGGAGTGAAGGGCAAGGTTGTTTAGGTCATGGGTTATGTGATGAGATGCTCCACTATCAAGTAGCCAATCAGTGGAGGTGGGGGAGCCAAGGGTCATAGTGTTGGTGCGAGGTTGAGTTCGGCGGGTTTGTGGTGGGGGAGGGGGACGGTCGGGTACGGTTATGGTAGGGAAGAGTTGTCTAAATATGGGGCATTGCTTGAGGTAGTGGGCTTGTGCATGGCACCATTGGCACTTGCCTTTGAATGGTGGTGTGCCGGTAGAGGAGTCGGGTGACGTGGGGTTCGGTGGGGTGGGTAGGAGTGGCGGGTTGGTTGTGCGAGGTGGGCGATTGTTCGGGTTTCGGTACACTAGATGGGCCGATGTGGGGAGGTTGGTCGGGGATGGGTTGTTTTTGATACCAAGGTCGAATTGGATTAGTTTTTCGTGAAGGGCATCGAAGGAGATAGGAGTGTCTCGTGCCTTGATAGCGTCAATGTGCCAACGATAGGTACCATAATGGAGGCCATTGATAACCTTTGCTATGACATCTTCTTCGTCCATCTTCTTTCCGAGATGTTGGAGTTCATCAACACAAGATTTGATTGATTGCATATACTCCGTGGCGGATGAGGTGCCTTTTGAGATCGAATCAAGGCGATCTTTGATAGATAGGATGTGACCACGGGAAGGGTTAGCATAGGTGGTGGCCAAATATTTCCAAATTTCACAAGAAGTTGTGAGATTGTTGAGGAGAGGAGTTATTGTAGAGGAAATAGTTCCTCTAAGAGCTCCACTGAGAAGACGATCTTGTCTTACCCAAGTTGAATAAGCCGGGTTGGGAATGGTTTCCTTTTTGTCATTGGTAGTAGTTTTCTCAGGACAAGGGTGTGTTCCATTAACAAATTTGTATAGATCAAAGCCAAAAAGTAGGTCCTCGACTTGCTTACACCATGAACGGTATGTTGATGTGTAGACACCCGCATTTTGACTGCCAGGTGTCTATGGTAGTTTCCCAAAAAAACACCCGATGATGATCGGACGCTAACATGCTTCTATGCGCTCGGATACGGGCTCAAATCCATTAATCGCTGGCTAACACACTTACAGAGTACAAATCTCACAAAATCAACCTCAAATCCAGGCCCAGCAGGCCGTTTCCAATCAAGCAAGGCTAATTTGGGCCGAAACCGACACCGGAATTAAAACCGACTCGTCACGATTGGGTCAATCCCGGTCAAAGTCGTTTCCGAGACATACCAAACAACCCCTCAAATATCAAAAGCCCAATTCAAACTCAAACTCATCAAGTATCCATGGTCACGGTCCAAAGAGAGTGACCCGCGCGACCCAGCTGGGCCACTCGATCGAGTGCCTCACCCACTCGATCGAGTGGGCCCTTATTCAAGCCCGACGGCTAGCGTAACGGGCCACTCGACCGAGTTAGCCACTTACTCGGTCGAGTAACCCTAAACCGAAGCCCTAGCTTTGCCTATATAAGGAACCCCCATGCACACATCTTAAACAATTTTTACCACCTCAAATTCAACCCTAGTTCACACTTCTACAGCCCTAATACACCCTAAGCAAATCCTAAGCAATACACTAGCAAAAACCCTAAACCTAGTTTAGGAATCAACAACCCGAGCCACCATAACTTAACCTCCATAAACCTCGAAGACTCTAGTGTTAAAGCCACGGTTACGAGTTCTAATCCGAGACAAGAACATGTAGGTTGAGGGTGTCAAAACCCCGTTTCTTCTCTTTTCTTTCTCCTTCTCGCGTCGTGTTGTCTTTATACGGGTCGTTTTTATTTATTTATTCCGTTTATCGTTATTATCGCGTCATTAATATCGATAGTATAATACTAGTATCAAAACATTAAAATACCTATCAATTTGTGTCGAGTATGAGTGATATCGGAATAAGGAAACACGAATATACAAGTGTACTGCACACAACGTTGACGGTCGCTTGTTCCGATATCCCGATTACTTGATTATTGAGATAGGTTAACTTCAACAATAATTCTCATATCGTTTGCATCATTATTGTCATTCGCATATCACATCGATTTCTCAAAGAACAAACATTGTATTTCAATAAGGGTCGAAACCCGTTGACACGGATCCGACATCACAATCCCTAGGGATTTATTCCGATGTCGGAGAAGTCGAGGGAATCAAGTTTTTTTATTTATTTATTCAAATAAAGCGTCGATTTCAGATTCGATACTAATCCCATAATTGGATATCGAATCTAGTAATCAAGCCATACGAATTAATTAATGTGATTTGCTCATATCGCGATAATTAATTCAAAACGGCTAAAAATCAATTTATTTATTTTCTATTTCACTCTAATATTCCATATCGATTCAAATAATCGAATGTGGGATACAACGAGTATTCAAAGTTAGGATCGAGTATAAATTCAGCAATATTTATACTCGGTTCAACAAAATTGGCGATTTATAAAAAACCAAGTCGAGCGTAAATTGTGCAGTATTTATGTCCGATTCGGTAAAATCATCAAACTCTCAAAAATCAAAAGCAATTTCAAAATCAATATCAAAATTGCAAACGAATTACAATTCGTACAGGGGGCACTCGACCGAGTGCCTAACCCACTCGGTCGAGTGGTACCCCAAAAATCGGATCAGAATGTCTGTTACGACACCCACTCGGTCGAGTCTCACAGTGACTCGGTCGAGTGGCCATGTACTCGACCGAGTTAGTCAATAACTCGGTCGAGTATGGTCCATAACGCGAAACAGAAACCTATTTTCGGGGTTTACTCGATCGAGTCTATCGACTACTAGATCGAGTGACCTCGTAACGACCAAAACACGAGTCGTACATCCCTCTTTTCAAATTCGATAGTATTTTACGACTTAGGCCAACGCGTGCATAATTAGTCACGTGTATACTATCTTTTCAAACCATGCATCATCTTGTACACCATTCAATTCAATTCATTATTTGCACAAACCGTTATTATTCGCTATATCATTGCATCGTTACTAACGCATTTGTTTGTTTCTCTTGTCAATTTAATTCTTGTTCGTTTATTGTACTAAACGAACCCGCATGCTAAATTCCACTTTGACGTAGAATTAATTGCATTAAATTGACTTAGAAACCCTTTTCAAATTCAATTCACATGTTTAGGGAAAATACTCTTTGCATATCATTTTCCCGTTTAACTAGCGCGCGTATTGTAAGTCATTCGAATTCTTAGTAGAGGCCGCTAATGTGCGGGCGGGGTTGGGTGTCCTTTGTGGGCTTCCCAACACGTACCCTCACCCCTTACTCAGAACCTCGGTTTCCGGATGCCCGAAACCGTTGGCGCACGAGAGTCATTCAATACACAATATCCGATAACGTCGGTATTGGTATCAAATGCAAAGGGACGAGTCCAATAAACTCTGACATCGGAAATGGGCCGTATTTTGTATACGGACCACTACGACATAGAGTGGGCTCGAATGGTTCCGAATAACCACAAAATTCGGTGGCGACTCCACGTAGACCTAAATTTCAATTCGATCCGTTCTCATATGGAGATTCATTCGCCTACCCAAACCCGCGCATGGCCGCGTCGGGGTGGACCTATGTCATGTCCACAATTTGGCGACTCCGCTGGGGATCAACTGATGCGTGACTTACCATCGGCATCCTCAGGGTGAGACTCGAATAGAAATCGTTTGACAAATACAATGCGCGTGTTAGTTTTACGATTCATGCATAACCCATATTTTCCTGGGCCGGTACTGGTGACCGACGTCCCACTATACCATTGATGTATTCCAATATGGATATGTCAAAAGGTGTCCATAGTCGATTCGAGTGGGTTTCGCGGCATGTTCTAAGCTCAATTCGACTTAGAGAGTCCGTCCCGATCAACGTCTAGACTATGTACACTGGTATAGACCCTTTCAGACCGACCGAGACTTAGTGTAGAGCATACATAGCGTCGTTATAATGCTTGTGTGACTATGTGCTGCTTGGTTTCCGAGTCATTTTCAAAAATATCAACTTTTCAAAAATTACATCCTCATTTTCAAGATATTCGATTTTCAAAACCCGGGACATACCGAATTTAGGACTTATGATTTTACTCAAAATAGCCTATTTTCTAGCCGGTATGCTGCCCAAATCAAAACTCGAACTTTCAAAACTCGTGGCCCAATGACTTTTCGTCCTCTTTTTCGGAAATTTGGGCCATTCACCGAGTCCACTCGGTCCTTATTCAAAAAACCATCAATTTTCAAAAACCTCCCTCCTCTTAGGACTTCCCGTATTTAGCAGTGTCGGGTCATGTCTTAGGTTGTCAAGTTCTTCTAGCGTCGAAACTCTGTCGATCTTACATCACGAGTTTCTTCCCTATCCCAGTCCGCCTTATTAGACTAAGGCAAGGCCCACCTAAGTAGGACATACTCTTACGAAGGAGGGCCCGTCAACACGATCGAGTCAAAAGTTTGGGGATGCCTCGCGTGAACCTTCCTTCGAACAGGACTAGGCCCACTTGCCGAATCCTAAGGAAGGCCCACACTTCACAAGTCACCCGTCTAAGCGTCTTCTTCGAGTCATTTCCCTTTTAGTCTCGTTCGGGATGTACTTTCTATTCTTGGATTTCTGGGCTAGTTTCTGATTACGCGGTGTTCTTACAGACAGGCCAGCCACAACCCGACATCAACGCAAGATGGAGGATTTGAAAAATGCCCTAACCAAGATCAAGACTCAACTGACCTCCATCCTCGCTAACCAAGCAACTTTGGACACCCGTCTGAGCACTGTGGAGAAGACGGTCCCAGGTGAATGAGGCGATTCCGTTGGGCCCATAGCCGAATTGGTCAGTGTCGTTCGCAGGCTCGAGGAGCAAGTCCACTTGTCAACAAGCAACTCGATCCACTCCGAAAATGCTCGCATTTATTCACCTTTGAATGACGAGCTACCGGCCAACCTCAACTTGACGGGAATTCCTATGTTTGAGGGTACCGAAGACCCGGTCCATCATATCCGGGCCTTCAAAGACTTCATGGCAGTCAAAGGGGTAAAGTCCACCATGTTCAAGCACTTATTCCCTTCCTCCTTGGAGAAGCATCCCAGGGCCTGGTTCTACAGGCTCGACCCCAAGAAATACAAGACTTGGGATGACGTGGCGACCGAATTTGCTCGGAACTACGCCGATAACACTGAAATCCAGACTACAATGCGTACTCTGGAGGTAATGGCCCAAGAGCCCAAAGAAGGGTTCACAAAATATCTGCAAAGGTGGAGGGCTGAGAGTGTGAAGCTGGTTGACAAGCCCGGCGAGAAGGCCCTAGTGGAAGCCTTCGTCAAAAATCTACTCCCATCCTACCGGGTCCATCTCCGGTATGCTATTATCCCAAACTTTGCTGTCCTTACTGAAATGGGCACAAGGATCGAAGATGATTTGAGGTTGGAGAGCCTGACTAAGGCCTCTACCAAAGGGTATCAAGGGGCAAGTTCATCCACAATCAAGCCCACACCCGCAGCTGCAACTCGCAGCATCTTCGACGAGGTAAACCTGCTCGACACCTCATCTTAAAAGAATACACCAAATCGGGTATTCACAGATATAGGGACTACCTATACTTATGCCTTACAGAGGCTATCCTCAAAGGGCCTAATCCAACCGATAGGCCCAACTGCAGAACCTCCAGTGGAAAAGAGGCCCAAGACTTACAATGCCCAGGCCTATTGTCTGTATCACCGGGGTAACGGGCATGATACTGAAAAATGTCGGAGGTTAAAACACCTGATCCAGGACCTTATCGAGAGCGGGAAAATCCCGTTGCCCGGAGACAAGCCGAGCAACAAAGAAAACTCATTCAGCGCTCATGCTATCTTCACAGGTGAGGTAATTGACTGTTCTCACCTCATCTCTCCCTATATCCCACAAGTCAACGGGATATGGTTCGACGACGAGGATGATGTGTACTTAACCAAAGGGGAAGCTGTCCCCATCACCCTCGAAGAAGTCCGACAGGCTAAGTCCAAGGCTTTAGCCACCAATCATCTCGCCGCAGCTGGGCGTTCCATTCCTATATCCGTCACTGAACCCGCCAGGATGGAGCCTACCCTCGAAGAACCAAGCCCAGACACGGCTCTGGTCCAACAAATGAAGAGGGTCCGAGCCGATCTAACTATATGGCAACTATTGGTTAGCTCGCAAGCTCATCGGGAAGCACTGACTAAGGCTCTCGATGAAATCAAGGTTGATTCAGAGGCTACCCCCGCTGAAATGGTAGCCACCATCATGCCCTACCTTAAGGGCAAATCCAAAGAAGAAGGCCCACTCATAACCTTCTCTGAAGCTGATCTGCCACCATTTGGGCCCAATCACAATCTGGCCCTATACATCACGGTCATCTGCAAAGGTAAATATCTCCCGATGACCCTTATCGACGATGGATCAGCCGTGAATGTCCTTCCTCTAAGGACCGCAAAAGCACTCGGCATCACCGATGCCGATTACCTTCCAACGGCGCAGACTATCCAGGCTTTCGACGGAAGCCCAAAACCTGTCGCCGGGGCCGTGAAATTAAAGATCATAACGGGCCCAATCGAAAAGGAATTGGAATTTCAGGTGATAGATGTCACCTCATCATTCAATCTTTTGCTGGGAAGGCCTTGGATCCACGCAGTCAAGGCCGTGTCATCTACCCTCCATCGAAAAGTCAAGATGCCCCTCAAAGACGGTATCATCACGCTGGAGGCGACCCCAATTACCGTAGCAAGCTGCAATGCTACGGGCCGGGCCGACCCGCGAGGATTTGATTTCGTGGGCATGATCGAAGAAGAATATCTCTTTAGGCCTTACTTCACAACTAGCATCGACACGATGCTACAAAATCTGGGTTACCTACCCGGGATAACCTCAAGGCCATATCTTCCAGCTGGGAAGATTATCGAGGTCCTAAATGATGGCGAGTCACATTTCGGATTGGGGTATGCTATAACTCCGGAAAATGTGGTTCGGGCCGGTATTCACAAGGCCATCGACATTATCAAGGGTACTTACATAAGCCCTTATAGCCTGAAGCTAACGGATTACTTCGTCACTCCAGTCTTCGGAGCCGTCCAAGTGGGCCTCTACCAACCCACCATCACATATCCCGAGACCAAAAAGGCTCGGGAATGCAATTTCATCCCTGATGATATATTCACCATCGTCCAGGCCGAATCAAAGGAGGGCGAAAACAACTCCGAGCCCGTGCTGGGGCTCTTATTCGGAGAAGACCAAGCCGTCCCCGCTCCAAAGAGCGACTTGGTTAACCTGATCCTCCGCAGCGATCGGTTCGACCCAACCAAGCTAATCACCGAGGTCGGCGCCAACACCGAAACGAGGGCTTGGAGGAAGACCATAAAGTGGACCGACGGTCAAGGACGGGTCTACAAGCTGACCACTGGCGAAGGAGACATGCCGGATACCGAGTCTGAGTCAGAGTCAGAGTCGGAGTCTGAGTCCGAGTCTAGAGGGTCTGGTGCTAAGGTCGAGTCTGTAACCCCTCTTCCCTTATCCACTGAGGTCTCGGGGCCTGTCCCAAGACCTCTCCCTATACCGCCACTGACCAATGATCAGATGGCAGCTCTATTCGAGCTATTTTCAAAATTTACCATCAATAATAGTAACGAACACCGTTCTGCTTACGACTTGTCTTATCTCCAAAATCTTCTCAATTTCAAAAATTTTATATGCAATGACATTGAGAAACCCGACGAACAGGTACCCCTACCTCAACATCTGGTCGAGCGGCTCGAGCAAAGGGAATCCCGAGACCCGGTAATCGAAGAAACCGAGTCCATCAACGTGGGAACCACTTTAGAGCCCCAGATGCTTAAGTTGGATCTATCTTTAGATTCAGAGGAGAGAAAACAATTCACCGACCTCCTCCAGGAATTTAAAGATGTCTTTGCATGGTCCTACAAGGATATGCCGGGTATAGACCGGGAGATAGCCGAACACCGAATACCCATCAAAGATGGGTGCAAGCCGGTAAAGCAGAAACTCAAAAGAATGAAGCCCGAGTGGTCTCTTAAAGTCAAGGAAGAGGTCGATAAACTATTTAAAGCAGGCTTTATACAAGTGTCTGAATATCCAGACTGGGTTGCAAACATCGTACCGGTACCCAAGAAGGACGGCAAAGTGCGGGTTTGCGTGGACTTCCGGGATCTTAACAAGGCAAGCCCAAAAGACGATTTTCCGTTACCACACATCGACATACTGGTGGATAATACGGCCGATCATGCCCTTCTATCGTTCATGGACGGGTATGCCGGGTACAATCAGATTAAAATGGCAGAAGAGGACATGGGTAAGACCACCTTCATTACACCTTGGGGTACTTACTGTTACACCGTCATGCCATTTGGGCTTATCAACGCCGGGGCCACTTATCAACGGACTGCCACTACTTTACTCCACGACATGATGCATAAGGAAGTGGAGGTCTATGTGGACGACATGATCGTCAAATCTAAGGACCGAAGCGGGCACATTTCATCCCTAAGAAATTTCTTCACCCGGCTACGTAAATACAACATGAGACTGAACCCGCAAAAATGCAGTTTTGGGGTAACGTCGGGCAAATTACTGGGCCATATCGTTAGCCAACGCGGCATCGAGGTCGACCCAGCTAAAATCAAAGCCATCACCGAGATGCAGCCACCCAAGACCGAAAAGAAAATAAGGGGGTTTCTCGGAAAAGTCCAATACATCAGCCGGTTCATTTCGAAACTAACCATGGTATGCGAACCCATCTTCAAAAAGCTAAAAATCGGAGAACGGGTGCTATGGGACGGCAAATGTCAAGCGGCTTTTGACAAAATCAAGGAGATGTTGTCTGCTCCGCCGGTACTAATGCCACCTCAACACGGTCTGCCTTTGTCGTTATACCTAACGACGACGGAGACGGCCATGGGGGCTATGCTGGCCCAGACAGTCGATTCAGAAGAACGGGCTATTTACTACATCAGTAAAAAGTTCCTCGAATATGAGTACAAATACACAATGCTCGAAAAGACGTGCCTAGCATTGGTTTGGGCCACTAAAAAGCTCCGACATTACATGCTCAGTCACAAGGTACATGTGTTATCCAAAATGGATCCTATCAAGTACTTATTTGAGAAGCCCATCCTCAACGGCAGGATGTCGAGATGGACTTTAATGTTATCCGAGTTCGACCTCAAATTTGTACCATTAAAAGCCATCAAAGGCCGGGTAGTTGCCGAGTTCCTCGCTGACGGCCCAATATCCGAAGAAGGCCACACCGATACATGGGCTTTTCCTGATGAAGACATATTCCATACCGATACGGAAGTGTGGGATTTATATTTCGATGGGGCATCCAACTTCCGAGGATTTGGGGTCGGAATCCTGTTAATTTCACCCCGAGGGGAGCACACTCCCTTATCCATCAAGTTGGACTTCGACGTGACCAACAACGCAGCCGAATACGAAGCATGCATTCACGAGTTGCAAGCCGCCGCTGATTTAGGGGTAACAAACCTCCGGGTCCACGGTGATTCATCATTAGTCATCAATCAAGCACTCCAAAAATGGAAAACTCGGAACGCCAATCTCGTGGCTTACCAAGCACGGGTAAGGGTTCTAGAGAAACAATTTCAAAAGGTTGAATACATTTATCTGCCCCGGGAAGAGAATCAGTTCGCAGATGCACTTTCCAAATTAGCATCTTTACTGAACATCCCGGATCACCTGACCAGCATGCCAATCTGTGTCGAAAGACGGTCCGAGCCAGCCTACATCCACGCCATTCAGGATATCGAGATAACTGACCCGGAGCCTTGGTATCAAGCTGTCCTAACCTACCTGACAACGGGAGAGTACCCCCCGGAAGCTGAAAATCGGGCCAAGAAGGCCTTACGAAGATTAGCAACCCAATTTGTCCGAACTGATGACGGGCAATTGTACAAAAAGACGGCACAGGGAGCTCTACTCCTATGCATCGACAAAATACAGGCCGAAAAGGTCATGGCCGAGGTCCATGATGGCGAAAACGGCCCGCATATGAACGCCCATATGCTAGCCCGAAAAATCATGAGGCTCGGGTACTATTGGAACACCATGGAAACAGACTGCCAGTTGTATGTCAAACACTGCCATAACTGTCAGATCTTCGCCAATGTGCAGCATATGCCATCTTCCCTATTATATACCATGACATCACCATGGCCATTTTCGACATGGGGTATTGACATAATTGGAAAGGTGCATCCGTCCGGGACGGGAGGTCATTGCTTCATCTTGGTGGCCATCGACTACTTCACCAAATGGGTCGAAGCCGAGTCATACCGTGTCTTGAACGCCAAGCACGTGGCCAAATTTATCCAAAATAAAATAATATGCCGATATGGGATCCCTCACGAGTTCATCAGCGATCACGGGACCCACTTTCAAGCTGAAACTGCCGCATTGCTGGCAAAATACAAAATTCAAAGGCATACATCTTTGCCTTACCGGCCTCAAACAAATGGAGCGGTAGAAGCGGCCAATAAAACAATTGTCACCATACTTAAAAAGATGGCTGAAAATTACCGGGACTGGCCCGACAAAATATCTTTTGCCCTATGGGGATATCGAACCTCAATCCGCACCGCGACCGGGGCAACCCCGTATTACTTGACATACGGAATGGAAGCGGTCCAACCAGTCGAGCTAGAGGTACCATCCCTTAGGATCCTGCTTGAAAGCCAAGTACCTGAGGCAAATTGGGTCCAAGCCCGATACGATTCGCTAGTCCTTTTAGACGAACGGCGATCCCGGGCTCTCAACAACATTCAAATATATCAAAAAAGGATCCAACGGGCTTTCAACAAACGGGTTAGGCCCAGGAACATCAAGGAAGGGGATCTGGTCCTAAAATCGGTTCGTGCCTTACTACCGGTTGACCCAAGGAGTAAATTCAAACCCAACTGGGTTGGGCCATACTTAGTCAAGAAGGTCCTATCAGGAGGAGCGGTGATGCTGACAGATTTGGACGGGAACGAATTTGTCAACCCAACCAACTTGGACCAGCTGAAGCGCTACTACCCCTAAACCCCGTCTCAATGTCATTTGCAAAAATTTATAAAAATTTGTCTTTTTATAAATTTTCAAAAATTATAGACAAGTCAATAAGCTAGAATTAATTATTCTACTGTCACACATCTTGAATTAATAATCCTGGAGTATTTCGAAAATTGCAAAAAAAATCAATCAAATCAATTTTGAACTACATTAGGTTTGATTCCGCCATTTGCGGATACGTAGGCAACCCTTCAAAAGGGTACAACCACTGCAATAAACGAAAGACGGGAACAGTGTTCAATAATATGTCTTTTATTAATATCTCGATAAACTTGGGATTACAAAAAAAAAAAAAAAAAAAAAAAAAAAAAAACCGCCCAAAACGGCATTCACACAAAAATAATAATAATATTCAAATAATAAAATAAGGAGACTAATAACCGGGCATCTTCCCCTTCCCCTTGTCCTTCGGGTCGCGTGGAGCCTGAGGTCTTCGGGGTGGTGACGAGCGTTCCCGAAACACAAGTGGAACCTCTTTAGCCTGGGCCCGTTTCTTTGGCGACGGGTCTTCAATCACGGTCTTCGGCCCAAGTCGGGCCCGCACATGCTCAGGCAGTCTATCCCGTGGGCCAAGTCGGTCCTGCACGGGTAGTCTTGGGCCCAGTCTCCTTTCCAAGTCCATCTGGGGGCTCACTCTCCCCCAAGCACCTTTAGCACTAGACCCTTCAGCTTGAGTCTTAGTCTTCTTCTTGTGACCAGACATTAGACGAACTAGGGTGGCTGGAGTGTCTCCTTCATCAAAGAACCCCCTGTTGTCTTTGGCCTGCTCCCTTCTCAGCAGGTCGAAGGCTTCATCGACTTTCAAAGCGGCTCGGGCTTTAGCATCTCCTACTTTGGTCCACTTCGTATAAGAATCTGAAAACCCAGATTGAATGGCGAGATTTGACAACGGGCCAAGTATGCCGTGTGTACCACCTTTGCATCCAGGTATCACACATTACATCAGTCAGTTGGGTAGGGTCACTCACAACTGCTTCAACTTCAGGGATTCGCTGGGTCCATCCATACTGCCTTAGTATGCGATCTGGATAGAGATGAACCGTCTGCCTGAAAGAAAGAATCACCTGATAGCGGGCTCTGTCCCTTGGGTCCAAGCCACTCCAAAGGTAGATGGGCCACCATGGAACTACCCATCGAATTAACAGGCCGCCATGAAAAGACAAAACCTCGTCCCAGTACTTCTGCGTAATCTGACGAGAGAAGTCAATGGCCCGCCTCCTCGTCATCACCTGGTTATGACGATAGTTGCCCGCATCAAGTGGAGGATCTATCACTGATAGTCTCTCATACAGCCAAATCTGCAAAAAGAAACAAAAGCATGAGATTCCAGGGCAAAATAGGCGTTCGCCTAAAGGCCACTCGATCGAGTGCTTGGGACACTCGATCGAGTGGTACCCCTGAACGCAAACAGGAGACTCTTTACGAGGGCACTCGATCGAGTGCCAGGGTGACTCGATCGAGTGGTACCTTCGAAGACAGATCAGGAGAGTTCCATCGAGGGTACTCGACCGAGTGCCTGGGTGACTCGATCGAGTACCCCCTGCAGTAAAAAAAATTTCGCAAAAAAAAATCAAAGAAATTGAATTAAGAAGTCAAGTGACATACTTGCAACAAACGGGTGCTCCCGGTAAGACGAATGGATGAGTCCCTTTTGCGATCGTCCAATCCTTGGATAATCTCGCCCGTGATCAACCAAGCCGGGCTGTGCTCAGTCTCCATCAGATCCACTACGGTCAGAAGACGGGTGCTTCCCATGCAAGATAACAGGTCCATATGACCCTCGAAAGCATATACATGAAGCATGCAAAAAGAGAAGGCCCTGCGGCTGAAAGCCGGTCTAACCCGAACGTCGAATGAATTTATAAATTTCTTAGCCAAGTCGATCAGAGAAATTTTATCACCATCCATCATACGGGATACCTCGTTGTGAGAAAGCCCTAGAAATTCTCTCAACTTCCTCCTTGGGTCATAGATCGAATACGGGACGGCGGGACGGAGTATCGGATTCCATCCTCCTATAGCTGCAATCTCCTCAGGTAAAGGGCAGACTTCGCCCCGAGGGAAAGCAAAGACATGATATATGTCATCCCAATAAGCCAAGCAAGCATCCAGAAAATAGCGGTCAACCACCATCTGACGGAACGGGTACAATTGGGTTATCCCCGTCTGATTCAAAGCCACCCTATCTGCGTCCCTAAAGCGACGGGACCACTCCTGCAACATCACACTCAACCTATCGATCCCCATGGCTAAAACTTCTTAAAGAAGATGAAGAGACTTTCTCAAGAGAACTAGAGAGACTTTCTCTTAAGAAGGGTTTGTTTTGTGACTTGTGAAGAAAATCAAGGGCAAGGAGGGGCTATATATAGCATTAGCCTTGCAAACTATTTAGGAAAATTTCCTAATCTCAATAGGAATCGAACCACAATCCTAGTCTCAATACTAGCATGGAAATCTCCATCCCGAACTTTCCTAATCTTTGTTAGGAGTCAAAAAATCTCAAAATTTCCAAAATTCAAAAATCTCAAGATTTCAAATTTCAAAATTTCAAAAATTCAAATTTTCAAAAAACCATTTCTCCCCAGCGCGAGTCATTTTACTACCTACGTGTTGCATGCATTTTATGTGACTCATACAGGTACGACTCAAATAGGGAAGTGCAACCCACGATAATTCCCCAGCGGAAGCCAACAACGGCATTTCAAGGGATGAGTCTACATACAGGCGCACCCAGGACTTACGAGACAAGTCCAATTCCCCACGGAGTTATCGGCTCAGGTATGACTTCTAGCTTGCGGCTGGCGAGCCCTTCACGCAAGTCTAATGGACTATAAACGACCCGGCCGGAAGTCCGCCAGGTTGCAATCCTCGATTGGCCTGGTGGATACTCTGACTTTCGCCCTGTCCAAGCCTCAGTCAGAGTGGGGGCTCTGTAGACACCCGCATTTTGACTGCCAGGTGTCTATGGTAGTTTCCCAAAAAAACACCCGATGATGATCGGACGCTAACATGCTTCTATGCGCTCGGATACGGGCTCAAATCCATTAATCGCTGGCTAACACACTTACAGAGTACAAATCTCACAAAATCAACCTCAAATCCAGGCCCAACAGGCCGTTTCCAATCAAGCAAGGCTAATTTGGGCCGACACCGACACCGGAATTAAAACCGACTCGTCACGATTGGGTCAATCCCGGTCAAAGTCGTTTCCGAGACATACCAAACAACCCCTCAAATATCAAAAGCCCAAGTCAAACTCAAACTCATCAAGTATCCATGGTCACGGTCCAAAGAGAGAGACCCGCGCGACCCAGCTGGGCCACTCGATCGAGTGCCTCACCCACTCGATCGAGTGGGCCCTTATTCAAGCCCGACGGCTAGCGTAACGGGCCACTCGACCGAGTTAGCCACTTACTCGGTCGAGTAACCCTAAACCGAAGCCCTAGCTTTGCCTATATAAGGAACCCCCATGCACACATCTTAAACAATTTTTACCACCTCAAATTCAACCCTAGTTCACACTTCTACAGCCCTAATACACCCTAAGCAAATCCTAAGCAATACACTAGCAAAAACCCTAAACCTAGTTTAGGAATCAACAACCCGAGCCACCATAACTTAACCTCCATAAACCTCGAAGACTCTAGTGTTAAAGCCACGGTTACGAGTTCTAATCCGAGACAAGAACATGTAGGTTGAGGGTGTCAAAACCCCGTTTCTTCTCTTTTCTTTCTCCTTCTCGCGTCGTGTTGTCTTTATACGGGTCGTTTTTATTTATTTATTCCGTTTATCGTTATTATCGCGTCATTAATATCGATAGTATAATACTAGTATCAAAACATTAAAATACCTATCAATTTGTGTCGAGTATGAGTGATATCGGAATAAGGAAACACGAATATACAAGTGTACTGCACACAACGTTGACGGTCGCTTGTTCCGATATCCCGATTACTTGATTATTGAGATAGGTTAACTTCAACAATAATTCTCATATCGTTTGCATCATTATTGTCATTCGCATATCACATCGATTTCTCAAAGAACAAACATTGTATTTCAATAAGGGTCGAAACCCGTTGACACGGATCCGACATCACAATCCCTAGGGATTTATTCCGATGTCGGAGAAGTCGAGGGAATCAAGTTCTTTTTTTTATTATTTATTCAAATAAAGCGTCGATTTCAGATTCGATACTAATCCCATAATTGGATATCAAATCTAGTAATCAAGCCATACGAATTAATTAATGTGATTTGCTCATATCGCGATAATTAATTCAAAACGGCTAAAAATCAATTTATTTATTTTCTATTTCACTCTAATATTCCATATCGATTCAAATAATCGAATGTGGGATACAACGAGTATTCAAAGTTAGGATCGAGTATAAATTCAGCAATATTTATACTCGGTTCAACAAAACTGGCGATTTATAAAAAACCAAGTCGAGCGTAAATTGTGCAGTATTTATGTCCGATTCGGTAAAATCATCAAACTCTCAAAAATCAAAAGCAATTTCAAAATCAATATCAAAATTGCAAACGAATTACAATTCGTACAGGGGGCACTCGACCGAGTGCCTAACCCACTCGGTCGAGTGGTACCCCAAAAATCGGATCAGAATGTCTGTTACGACACCCACTCGGTCGAGTCTCACAGTGACTCGGTCGAGTGGCCATGTACTCGACCGAGTTAGTCAATAACTCGGCCGAGTATGGTCCATAACGCAAAACAGAAACCTATTTTCGGGGTTTACTCGATCGAGTCTATCGACTACTAGATCGAGTGACCTCGTAACGACCAAAACACGAGTCGTACATCCCTCTTTTCAAATTCGATAGTATTTTACGACTTAGGCCAACGCGTGCATAATTAATCACGTGTATACTATCTTTTCAAACCATGCATCATCTTGTACACCATTCAATTCAATTCATTATTTGCACAAACCGTTATTATTCGCTATATCATTGCATCGTTACTAACGCATTTGTTTGTTTCTCTTGTCAATTTAATTCTTGTTCGTTTATTGTATTAAATGAACCCGCATGCTAAATTCCACTTTGACGTAGAATTAATTGCATTAAATTGACTTAGAAACCCTTTTCAAATTCAATTCACATGTTTAGGGAAAATACTCTTTGCATATCATTTTCCCGTTTAACTAGCGCGCGTATTGTAAGTCATTCGAATTCTTAGTAGAGGCCGCTAATGTGCGGGCGGGGTTGGGTGTCCTTTGTGGGCTTCCCAACACGTACCCTCACCCCTTACTCAGAACCTCGGTTTCCGGATGCCCGAAACCGTTGGCGCACGCGAGTCATTCAATACACAATATCCGATAACGTCGGTATTGGTATCAAATGCAAAGGGACGAGTCCAATAAACTCTGACATCGGAAATGGGCCGTATTTTGTATACGGACCACTACGACATAGAGTGGGCTCGAATGGTTCCGAATAACCACAAAATTCGGTGGCGACTCCACGTAGACCTAAATTTCAATTCGATCCATTCTCATATGGAGATTCATTCGCCTACCCAAACCCGCGCATGGCCGCGTCGGGGTGGACCTATGTCATGTCCACATGATGGTGTAAGTTCAATGCACTTAGTAAGGTTAATGATGACAAGGGGGACGTTTGGGTCGGCCGGATTGGGAAGGACATTAGCATTGCTTGTCATGATTCCGGTTGGCCGTGTGTTTTAGGGTTTGTGTGGGTTTTATTTTTTGTGATCGGTAGGCTCTGATACCATGTGAAGATTGTGAGAAAAGATGATTTATTCAATGAAGATACATGAGTATAAATACATGAGGAGGCCTTGTAAGGCAAACAACGTATCTACGAGAATCTATCTAACTTAGGAAAAGATGAGCTAAGGAATAATACAGATTAAGGAACAATTCCTAACTAAGGAAAATATATGGAAAATATTACAGAGAATAAACAAGATATCAAGTATCTTTAACACTAAGAACATTTTTAAGACTCAAAATTTCTTTAACTGATATCCAATGACAAATGATTATTATTTATAATCATAATTATGATTATTTATAATAATAAAAGAATTTGTTTTTATATCTAACAACTTAAGAATGGGCTATTACTCTTATTTATATAATAAAATTCGATCACCTTATTATAATTTTTCGATGTGAGGTAATCTTACCTAAGTTTATCGTCTCAAGTACTTTTGTAAGTCTAATTTTTTTTTAATATATATCTAAGAACGAATGATTAATCTTATTTATAATATCAAATTCGATCACCTCATACTTTTTCGATATAGAATGAATAATTTTGATTTAAGTTTAGATATAATCTTAAGAACTCAATTGAGTTTATTTTATAATAGAATAATGATTAGTCAAATTTAAGGCTAAAAGATTACATTTATTTACAATAAAAATTTCATCACCTCATCATATATAATTTAGAGAAATGATTACTTTTATTTGATCATTGTCTTATTGTAGAATTGATGACTCTTATTTCTTATTTATAATATAGAGTTTCATCACCTTGTTACGGAATATAATTTATCGATGTGAGATTATGTTACTTCAGTTTGTAATATTGTTAATATATTTTCTAAGACTCAAAATTTTTTTTATTGATATTTAAGAACAAATTATTAGTCTTATTTATAATATAGAATTCCATTATCATGATTTTTTTAGGTGGGATAATTTACTGTCTTAAGAACCCATTTTGAGACCTAGAAAAATACATGATTACTCTTATTTATAATATAGAATAATCATCAACTTACTTTAATTGTTTCGATGTGGGACAATATTAAGTTTGTAGTCTTATTAAGAGTTTTTTAAGACTCAAAATTTTTTTTGTCGATATTCAAAAATAATGATTACTCTTATATTTATATTATTATAGAATTCCATAAGTTCATAATAATTTTTTGTTATAAGATAATTACTTAAGGTTATAAACTTATAATCTTGAGAGTTCTTTAAGACTCAAATTTTTTTTGGTGGATACCCAAGGACGGATTATTACTATTATTTATAATATAGAATTTCATCACCTTATTATAAGGTGTCGATGTGGGATAACTTTAATATCTTTTTATGTAATAAATTCATCACTTTTTCGAGCGAATAATATGAAACAAATAATATGATATTTATACTCTAATGAATGCATTTTTTACCACGAATCTAATTAATTCATTTTTATAATTTTATTTACGATAACTTTTTGTTAAATGAAATTTAAAGATTTTTAAATGAAAATTTATAAAACATCACATTAATATAATAGATTAAATATATTGATTGTAATAATTAAAAGATTCTTTACTTGATTTTTTTTATTATTAATGATACTTTTCTAAATTGAGCTTTGATGTAACGGACCAATCATATCGCTCGAAAACTTCCTCCTTTATATATATACTAGATTAAAGCCCGTGCGCCGCACGGGTTAATGAGCTTAATTACATTGCTGAGGTATATTCGTTAAATAAGAAACTTAATCAATCTATATCATTATAATAAATAAGATGATCACGTGATATTAGTAATCAAATTTAATTTCAGCTAAGTTTATATTCTTAATAGCTTATTTTAAAACTTAAATTAATACTACATGACAACTCTTATTTATAATATAAAATTTCATCAACTTATTATAATATTTCGATGTGGAAATAATTTTACGTTCGTTGTCTTATTAAGAGATTTTTTAAGACTCAAAAGTTTTTTTGATTGATATCTAAGAACGAATGAATTTTTTGGTTGATATCTAAAAACGAAAGATTAAGGTTATTTATAATATAAGCACTACTAAAAACAGTGGAAATAGCGTCGGATAGATTGCGTCGGATTTTCAATCCGACGCAACTGGCATTACTGTGTCGTATTGCGTCGGCTAATCCGATGCAATAACATTGCGTGGGACTAGCCGACGCTATCCGACTCCATGATACAGGCGCCAATAAATTTGGGTTGGCGCCACTATGTCAAAGGATTTGCGTGGGATTAGCCGACGCAGGCAGACGCAATGTTAAAATTTTGCGTCGGCTAATCCGATGCAGCCCTGCGTCAAAATTAAAAAAATTAGTCAACAGAATTAATAGCGTTGCATCGGATTAGCCGACGCAATCAGACGCAATATTAAAAGTTGCGTCGGCTAATCCGATGCAAAGTGTGTCAAAATTTAAAAGATTTAGTCAACAGAATTAATAGCGTTGCATCGGATTAGCCGACGCAACTTTTAATATTGCGTCTGGTTGCGTCGGCTAATCCGATGCAAAATGTGTCAAAATTTAAAAGATTTAGTCAACAGAATTAATAGCGTTGCATCGGATTAGCCGACGCAACTTTTAATATTGCGTCTGATTGCGTCGGCTAATCCGATGCAAAGTGTGTCAAAATTTAAAAGATTCAGTCAACAGAATTAATAGCGTTGCATCGGATTAGCCGACGCAACTTTAATATTGCGTCTGATTGCGTCGGCTAATCCGATGCAAAATGTGTTTAAATAAAAACCCAGAATTAAATGTTTTGCATCGGATTAGCCGACGCAGACTTGAATATTGCGTTGGTCTGCGTCGGTTAATCCCACGCAACGTTTTTAAAATATAAAAAATATCGAGGTCTGCATCGGAATAGCCGACGCAAACTTGAAATCTGCGTCGGTCTGCGTCGGCTATTCCGATGCAGCACCTGTTAATATAAAAAAAAAAATATCGCGATTTATGTTCAGAACCTAAGCCCCCATCTTCCTTCGAAAGACGACGACGAACGACGGCGAAGACGGCGAACGACGGCGAACGACGACGGCGAACGACGACCGCATCATCACCGGCAACCCTAAACCCCGGCGACCCAATCCGGCACCATCACCCTAATTCAATCCCCAAAACAAAATCGAAACCCTAAGTTAACCCAGATCCGGCGAACCTGCCGGCGGCGAACCCCAATCCGGCCACCCCTGAACCCCCGACGCGCGCCAGACTTCCCCGGCGCACCCCCATCTCCACGCGCGACAGACCTCGCCGGCGCACCTCCACCCCCACGGACGACGATTTTGCCGGCGAACCCCCCCCCCCCCCCCCCCACGCGCGACCCTGCCGGCGTACCAGAATCCGGCGACGGCTGTCCCGAAACCCGGCGTAGATTCCCTAACCCGACCCAGCCCCGAAAAACCCTAACCCGATTCCCCAAATCTCAGGTGTGTTGCTGTTTACGGTTAATTGTTAGTTTACGGTTTACAATTTAATTTTTACTCAATTAGTTTATTTAATTAGATTAATTTTTACTTAATTCTAGCTCAATTAGTTTACTAAACTGTTTAGATTAAGTTATATTAGTAATTATAATTAGTTTAATAACTATGGTGATTAGATTGTATGATGATTATGTTTGTTTAATTAGTTAATTAGATTGTAGGGTGATTATGTTAATTAGGTTAGTTAGTTTAGTAATTAGGTTAATTAGGTTAGTTAGTATATTAATTAGGTTAATTAGTATGTGAATTAGGTTAGATTTTCTTTTATTGTTAGACGATAATTGTAGTATGTTAATTAGGTTAGTTAGTAGGTTAATTAGGTATTAGTGATTATTGTATTAGGTTAGAAATTGTGTTATTAGATTAGTAGTAGTAGTATGTACTATTATTACGAGTAGTAGTATTAGTACTAGATTAACTAGTAGTGTTAGTAGTACTACATTAGTAGTGCTAGTAGTAGTATTACTAATTTACTACTAATATTACACTAAAATACTTCATTACTACTACTAATGCTACTAATAATATTACTAATCTACTACTAATATTACTAATACTAATAACCTAACACTACTACTACCACTACTCATTTACTACTACTACTACTAATTTTCTACTACTACTACTACTAATTTTCTACTATTACCACTAATACTAATTTTCTACTAATAATACTACTAATTTCATACTTCTACTTTTACTACTACCACTACTACTAATTTTATAATACTACTACTAAGATACTACTTCTACTACTACTAAGATACTACTACTAATTTCCTACTTCTACTTTTACTACTATTACTACTATACTACTACTACTAATTTTCTAATTCTACTACTACTACTACTAAACTACTACTACTACTACTAATTTACTACTTCTACTTTTAAAACTACTAAACTACTACTACTACTAAACTACTACTAATTTTCTACTACTACTACTACTAATTTTCTACTACTACTACTAGTAATTTCCTACTTCTACTTCTACTACTATCACTACTACTAATTTTCTACTACTACTACTACTAATTTTCTACTATTACCACTAATACTAATTTTCTACTAATAATACTACTAATTTCATACTTCTACTTTTACTACTACCACTACTACTAATTTTATAATACTACTACTAAGATACTACTTCTACTACTACTAAGATACTACTACTAAGATACTACTTCTACTACTACCACTACTACCACTAAACTACTACTACTACTAAACTATTACTACTACTAATTTCCTACTTCTACTTTTACTACTATTACTACTATACTACTACTACTAATTTTCTACTTCTACTACTACTACTACTAAACTACTACTACTACTACTAATTTACTACTTCTACTTTTAAAACTACTAAACTACTACTACTACTAAACTACTACTAATTTTCTACTACTACTACTACTAATTTTCTACTACTACCACTACTACTAATTTTCTACTACTACTACTAGTAATTTCCTACTTCTACTTCTACTACTATCACTACTACTAATTTTCTACTACTACTAATAATTTAATACTTCTACTTTTACTACTATTACTACTACTAGTTAGTGGTTGTAATTATAATAAGTATTAATGTTTTGGATTACTGTGTTGAGATATGATTGCTGTTGTTATTTATTTTCGTTGTGTACTGTGCATGAGCATTGTTGGAAATCTAATCAGGCCTACCTAGTGCCCGTTCAAGAGTTACTCATTAGGAGTAATTCTTGGACAGTCCCCGTTTTGGGACTGTTCTTGTGCCTTTCATGTCACTTAGGTGGTAAACATGAAATTGTGTTGTGTTGGTAAGAGCAAAATTTGGTGACAATTCTCTCAATGTTCTTCGATTGCATATGTGGAGTCTTCATATATTCCACATTGTGCTTTTGGAGAACTGAGGCGAATTGCTGCCGAATTTTTCTCTTATCGACATTACACAATTTTGTGTTTATCAGTGACATGAAACGCACAAGAATGGGTTTAGGTTGGAGTGATAAGGTCCCCGGTGATGAATCGTTTTTAAATTGATGGTTGTGAGAGTTCCAACTTATGGTGTAATTTGCGAACTTTTCTTCAAATTCCATGTTGTTGACTTCTTTCCCCACGCCATTTTGTTCATGTGTACATACCCTAATCATTCATAGTTCAATCCATATAGAATGAATAGAGTAGAACGGAGTTGGATGTACGAGAGACTGGCCGACAATAAGCGACCGAAAATAGAATTTAGAGACGGTGTGGAGGAGTTCATCAAGTTTTCCTTAGATAATAACCCCCACTACACCAGCGAGCAGCTTAGGTGCCCATGTAGAAAATGTCAAAACCGTGCCTTAAAACATGAAGTAGATGTCAAACAGCATCTATACAAGCACGGTTTTGTTGAGAACTACTACGTGTGGACGTATCATGGTGAAAATGAAAGTAGTCGCCTGCAAGAACCTGTTCGCGAAAATCCGTACCGGGACTTCGTAGAGGACGCACTGCGTACGACGGTTGAGGACATCATGGAGGAGAAACGTAACCCAGACAACTTAAGCGACGAAGAAGTACAACATGAACCTAACCCACAAGTCCTTTCCTTTTTCGAAATGCTAAAAAATGCTGAACTCCCAGTTTTCAGCGGGTGCGATATGAGTCTGTTGCAAGTCGCTTCAAGGATGCTGACTTTGAAGTGCGAGAGCAACATGGCCTTAAGACATTTAGACGGTTGGATCCAACTGCTAATTGACCTTCTACGAGGCACTAAGGAGAATGTCATGGCAAATAATTTCTACGAGGTTAAAAATTTGTTGAAGGGCCTCCAACTCCCCCATGAAAAGATAGACTCGTGTCCGAATGGATGCATGCTGTTCTGGAAGGGAGATGCGGACCTCGACGCGTGTAGGAAATGTGGATCCGGGAGGTACAAGAGTCGAACAAAAAATACTAGGGGGAAGAGAGTACCAACTAAGGTCTTGACGTACTTCCCAGTTGGTCCGAGGCTGCAAAGACTGTATGCGACAAAGAAAATTGCGGGTGAGATGAGTTGGCACCACAGTAACTCCAAAATCAGAGTTAGTGGTATGATGACACACCCTAGCGACGGTGAAGCTTGGAAGACATTTGATATCAAACATCCCGAGTTCGCGAAAGAGCCGCGCAACGTACGTTTGGGTTTGTGCACAGATGGTTTCTCACCCTACGGGCAGTTCGGCAAGTCGTACTCATGTTGGCCGGTTATTTTGACACCGTACAACCTACCGCCGTGGTTATGCAATAAGAGACAATTTATGCTCCTGTCACTTATTGTTCCTGGCCCTAAGAACCCAAAAGCCAATATGGACGTGTATCTCCAACCACTTGTTGAAGAGTTAAAAAGTTTGTGGGATAATGGGATTTACACGTACGATGTGTCGAGGAAAACTAGTTTCAATTTACGAGCTGCACTAATGTGGACCATCAACGACTTCCCAGCTTACGGGATGTTGTCTGGTTGGAGTACAACGGGTTACCGTGCTTGTCCTTACTGTCAAGCGAAGGATCAAAAATCATTTTGGCTTAAAAATAGCGGAAAGGTATCTTGGTTTGACTGTCACAGACAATTTCTACCTTCCGACCATCCATTTAGGCATAACTGTAAGAGTTTCCTGAAGAAACAACCCAATGAAACTAGGATCGCATGTAAACGGTTAACAGGCGATGAGATATGGACAGATGTGCAGAAGTACCCTACAATAGTACACGCTACCCACCAACAGTTGAAAAAATTGAAGGACAAGAAGGAAGGTTGGTGGAAGCAGAGCATATTCTGGGAACTTCCGTACTGGCACACTCTGCTTATCAGACACAACCTTGATGTTATGCATATCGAGAAGAATTTCTTTGAGCAGATTATCAACACCGTGATGGATGTACCGAACAAGACAGCCTTCGGACCAAAAGGCAAAGCAGATTTCAAGGAACTGTGTCTTGGGCGACCCAAATCGTCGTCCTTTGTTATGGACAAAAATGATAGGAAGGCTTTGTGCGATTGGGTGAGTGGTTTGAAGTTTCCGGATGGTTACGCATCCGACTTATCCCGGTGTGTGGACCAGTCCAAGTTAATTTTGCATGGCATGAAAAGCCACGACTGTCACGTGTTTATGTCGCGCTTGATGCCAGTAGCTTTGAAGCAGCTGCTGCCAATGAACACGTGGAATGCATTGACAGAGATCAGTCAGTTCTTCCGAGATTTGTGTTCCACTATGGTGTCAGTCGACTCCATGAATCGACTTGAGAACAGTATTCCCGAGATCCTTTGCAAGTTGGAGAAAATATTCCCTCCGTCATTCTTCAACTCGATGGAGCATCTCCCACTTCATTTGCCGTATGAGGCAAGGGTTGGCGGTCCTGTTCAGTACAGGTGGATGTACCCATTCGAAAGGTAACGTCCTCAACTCTCCTGGGTGTGACTTCCCGTGCATTGATTACCAATTAAGTCTTACATGAAAGCTAATATTTTAATTTGCAGGTTCTTAAACCATCTGAAAAAAAAAATTGGTAACAAAGCACGTGTTGAGGGTTCAATATGCAACGCGTATTTGTTAGAGGAGACATCAAACTTCTGCTCCTTCTACTTCGAAGAGCACGTTGACACAAAAGCCAAAGACCTAGACGTGGGTACGCATCAGACTGAAGACCACCAAATAGAGGTGGAACCCTTTCAGTCTGATGTTGGAAGTACCACTGGAAAATGTAAGGAGAGGTGGTTGACCGATGTTGAGTACAAGCAGGCACACTCCTACGTTCTGAAAAACTGTGGCCCTGTAATCAGACCGTACGAGGAGTAAGTAACTCACGTACAACATACCCTCCTCATAATTGGTAGTATGTGTCATTAAGTACAACTGCTGACCATTTCAGGAAATTCGAGGCTTTCATTATGGCAGAACATGCGGGAGTGACAACATCTGAAGATGTTTGGGTGGCATATGAGTCACTGTTTCCCTCATGGCTACGTACTCAAGTATGTTGAAATGCTATTTGCTTGATCATTATAAATTGTGTATGTGTTTGGTACAAAATTTAATTGCATTGTTTTTCGACGAATTTTATGTTGACAATAGCCTGAAGCGCTGGAGGATCCCATTGTAAGACCTCTAGTCACTGGGCCGTCTTCACGAGTCAGAACTTGGAGGCGATATACAATTAACGGGTACAAGTTCCGTGCGTTTCTCGAGGGTGTTGATGTTCCAAAACTGACCAAAAGTAACGGCGTATGTGTGTTGTCCACCGAAGGGTCAGATTACTATGGAACACTAATCGAGGTGATCGAGCTAGACTACTACGACAGCCACAAAAACTGCAAGGCCATACTGTTCAAATGTGATTGGATCGACAACTCCCCGCACGGAGTCACTGTTCATGAGAACTACAATCTTGTGGATGTCGACCTGACGAGAAAACTGCGAGGGCACAATCCTTTTGTGTTGGCGTATCAAGTCGATCAAGTCTGCTATGCACCTTACCCAAAGGGAAAAAAGAGTACGAATTGGTCTGCGGTTTTCAAAATCAAGGCAAGATCACAAGTTGATAATCCTATCATCGACGATGATGTCTACCAAGAGAGTGTGGTTGGTAATAATCAGCCGATGTCATCAACTCTGCTCGAAGACACTGACGTCAATGAAGAAGAATATGTAGTTGAAGTTGCTGGTGCTGTAGGGGAGGACGACGAGTTTGCCGACTGGATTGTTCCTGAGGGAGAGGGTGATGAGGATGACGACTTGGTCATCGACGATGAAGATGACGGTGATGAGGTGAATACTGACTGGGACGATGATGATGAAGACGGGGACGAGGGGTTCATTGAACCGCACACTGACGCGGACAGTGACGGTGACAGTGACGATAATTAGCAATTATATAGTTGTTTGTATCTTATTCGCATAAGTTGTAATTTATTTATTTGTAATTGAATACTATTTTGGTACTTAATGAATTTCCTGCTTTACCCTAAACGAACTGACTCTACAGTTTAATTTTGCGCAAACATATTTTGTAGACGTGATTATGGCAGGTAGCAGTGAGATGCTGACGGGGGCCACCAGCCATGGTGACCATATGGAGGAGGACACACCTAGGACTCCTGTCATCCTAGGTGTGGACGCTGTCCAGGAAGTCGGGGCGACGGTCTACGTTGCCACGCCTGGGAAACCGTACCTATCACGGCAGAAAGTGGATTCTGCTACTTGGTGAGTTTTAGTTGTTGTAACCAGTTCTTTTCTAAATTTTCACTCATTTATTTGCTTCACATTATCATAATTGACTTGTGTAGGTGGGAGGACAAGAAGTACTCTGAGTATATGCGGGATTCCGTAATCATGACGTATGCGTCCACCCCTGGCGCCTACCGTAGCTGGACGGAGGCGCCCCCGGAAGCTCGGGAAGCGATGTATATGCACTTCGCGGTAATTACCTCGTCTTTGTTTCTAAGGTTTTCGTTGCACGATTTATACATTCAATTGTAACTAACGAATCTTTTTTTTGACAAACAGAAAAGAGTGCGTATAGACCTGGGGTACGACCTCAGGTCGGATTATGAGAGTCGGATTAAGAAGAGGATAACCGACTTATTCCAGCGAGCTGTCCCGAGGGTCGAGAAGGCGGAATGGATTCCGCAAGAGAAGTGGGAGATATTGAAGAAGAACGCTGCCGACCCAAGCTTCAAGAAGAAATCGGCGATTAAGTCGTCGAACAGGAGAGGTGGGCAGGTGGACGGGGTGGCCAAACCCACGAGCTGCCTTGGAAGTAGGAGTGCAGCAACAGCCTTCGCGCAGTTGGTAAGTGCTTACAACACAAGTAAAAAAATTGAGTATAATTCAATATATACTATTGGTAAATAAATGCTGAAAATTTTAACACTGTTATTTGAAGGGCCCATCTGCAACCCCGGTCCAGCTCTTGGAGAAGACGAAGAAGGGGAAAGACGGCAAGTTGATTGACCCTAGAGGACCGGAGATCGTGGTGAGTAGTAGTAATGTTTTTTAAAAATATACTAGTCATGAAAATTACGATGTGATAGTATGTGTTCCTAAAGTTATAACACTGTTTCATGTTGCTATTTCAGGAGAGTTACGAGAAAGCGGTGGAGGAGGCACGCGCCT
Source organism: Agrostemma githago (assembly GCA_958450325.1). NCBI lineage: Eukaryota > Viridiplantae > Streptophyta > Magnoliopsida > Caryophyllales > Caryophyllaceae > Agrostemma > Agrostemma githago. The sequence continues at coordinate 5,782,282 of OY288241.1, read as the reverse complement.
CTGATCAAGCACCCAACACCCTCAAGATCTTCCACGATGTGTCAGGTGGCTACAACTCGAAGAAAAGGTTTTGGGGAATAGGTAACGTGGCGAAAGAGCTCTTTCGCCCATGCTTGAACCGTGGTAAGGAGGTATCTGCGGACACATACCTCCCCACCGCCACCTCGCAGGAACGCACACTCAACGACCGGATGGAAGATAAATTCGAAAGGCAAGAAGAGCGCCTGAAGACATTGGAGAAGAGGTGCGAAGAGCAGGACCAGTTTATTCAGTTCATGAGGGAACGGTTCGCCATGGGGAACGACGGATGCAGTGGAGGACCACGCATGACCAGGCGCGACGATGACGACAACAACGATGGTCATCCCTTTGGGTCAGAGCAGATTGAGTCCCTTTCGTAGGTAGTTCCGCTCTCTTATGTTACTTGTTTAGATTCTGGTTGCATTGTGTGTATATATATTTTACCAACTCCTAGATAGAATTCTGAACCTAGCGCTGGTTGTTTTTGTAATATTTTCATTTTCTATAACAGTATACTAGTTTATGTTTGTTTCGTTTTGTGGAGTTTTGTGAAGAAGACATGTACGAGAGCTTTGATTGGAGTTATTGATGGATTTTTGTTTGGGATGTGCTGCTGTTGTGGTTTGTTGTAGGAGTGGGTTGTTTAATTGCAGATTGTTTTATTTCGCGCATATGGGGAGCTGAAAACAAAGGAACGTTTTTTTTAAAAATAGGCTTTGCGTGGGATTAGCCGACGCAAAGTCAAACAATCTGCTGACTTTGCGTCGGCTAATCCCACGCAAAGCCTCTCAGTTAGCTCTCAGTCAACGGCTTTGCGTGGGATTAGCCGACGCAAAGTCAGCAGATTGTTTGACTTTGCGTCGGCTAATCCCACGCAAAGCCTCTCAGTCAGCTCTCAGTCAATGGCTTTGCGTGGGATTAGCCGACGCAAAGTCAAACAATCTGCTGACTTTGCGTCGGCTAATCCCACGCAAAGCCCATTGACAGGGTGTTGACCTCCATTTCTTCGTGTCGTAATAGCCGACGCAGAGCCGACGCAAAACACATGCGTCGGATTAGCCGATGCAAAATAAAAAATTTGCGTCAAATTATAACGGCGGCCGATTGCGTCGGTTAATCCCACGCAATCGTCGATTTGCGTCGGATTTTGTTCATTTGCGTCGGATTTGTCCGACGCAATTCGGGCTCGTTTTTTGTAGTGAAGATTCTATCGCCTTATCATAATTTTTCGATATAGGATAATTTACTCAAGGTTTATAGTTTCAAGATCCGCTTTTAAGACCCAGAAAAACGCACGATTACTCTTATTTATAATATAAAATCATCACCTTATTTTAATTTTTTCGATGTGAGATAATTTTAGGTTTGTAGTCTTTTTAAAAGCCTTTTAAGACTCAAAAGATTGTTGGTTGATATTTAAAACTGAAAGATTACTCATTTATGATATAAAATTCTATCACCTCATCATATCATAATTTTTCGATTTGGTATAATTTACTTAATTAAGTTTATAGTTTTAAGAGCTATTTTTAATACTTAAAAGAGTTTGTTTTTATATCTAAGTTTAGATATAGTCTAATTCAGAACTTTTATTTATAGAGGAATAATTACTCTTATTTATAATATATAGTATTCCAACTTTAACTATATAGTCTTAGTCTTAGGAACTCTTTTTTAAGTCTCAAAAGATTGTTGGTTACGTAGAATTCTTCTATCACCTCGTTATAATTTTTCGATATGTGATAATTGTTTATAATATAGAATTTCCTCATCTCATCATAATTTGGAGAAATTGTTACTTTTATTTATAATAGAATTTCGTCGTCTTATTATAGTCTCAAAAGTTTTTTTAAAACTCAAAAGAGAGGGAGTATAATTTTTCGATGTGCGATGCTTTAAAGTATATAGTCTAACAAATAATTAGTCTTATTTATAATGTAGAAATCTATCATCTTATTATAATTTGTCGATGAGGGATAATTTAACTAAAATTTGTAGTCTTATTTATAATATAGAATCATCACCGTACCTTATTTTGATTGTTTCGATGTGGGATAATTTTAAATTTTTAGTCTTATTAAGACCTTTTTTATACTCAAAATATTGTTGGTTGATATTTAAAAACAATAATTATTCTTATTTAGTAGAAATTCATAATACTTAAAGTTGATTGTGGTTGATGTCTAAGAAAGAATTATTATTAGTCTGATTTTACAATATAAAATTTCATCACCTTGTTATAATTTTTTACTTAAGTGTATAGTCTTAAGAATTTTTTTAAAACTTAAAAGATTTTTGTTTGATGAAACTTTATAATTTTTCGAATGTGGATAGTTTTACTTAAGTTTATGGTCTTAATATATTTTTTAAGACTCATTAGATTTTTGGTTAATATCTAAGAGCACCGAATTATCTTATTTATAATATAAAGTTTCATCACCTTATTATACTTTTTCGATGTGAGATTATTTTACTTAAGTTTGCAGTCTTATTAAAAGATTTTTTAAGACGTACAAGTTTTTTTGATTGATATTTAAGAACACATGATTAGTCTATCACCTCGTAATTACTTAAGCTTATAGTCTTAGGAGCTCTTTTTAAAAAGAAAAAAAAAACATGATACTCTGACATTACTCTTGATTATAATATAAAAGTTCATCACATCACTATAATTTTTCAATTTGGGATGGTTTTAAGTTTGTAGTCTTATATATTAAAAGCTTTTTCAATACTCAATTTTTTTTGTCGATATTTAAAACCGAATGATTACTCTTGTTTATAATATAAAGTTTCATCACCTTATTATAATTTTTTGATGTGAGATTATTTTTAATTAGGTTTCTAGTCTTATTAAGAGACTTAAATGTTTTTTTATTGATATTTAAGACCGAATTAGTCTTATTTATAGAATTCATCAACTTATCATAACTTTTCGATGTGAGATAATTTATTTAAGTTCATAGGGTTAAGAACTCTTTTTAAAATTAAAAAAAATACATCATACATTACTCTTGATTATAATACGAAGTATAGAATTTCATCACCTCACTCTAATTTTTCAATGTGGGATGATTTTAAGTTTGGAGTCTCTTATATTAAAAACTTTTTAGGACTCAAAAGTTGTTTTGTCGATATTTAAAATCGAATGATTACTATTATTTATAATATAAAATTTCATCACCGTAGGGTGAAATTTTTTTCGATGTGGGATAATTTAAAAGTTTTTCTTGGTCGATATTTAAAACCGAATTATTACTCTTATTTATAATATAAAATTTCATTCCTCATCATAATTTCATCATCATATTATAATTTGTCGATGTGGGATAGTTTTACAACTGTGATATTACATAATAGATTCATCACATATTGATTAACTCGGTTGTATTTGGAATAATGAATTATTGGAGTGCCAACACCTTACTTCCTAATAATGTTGTTAATAGGATAAATACGCTTTGCAGAAGTTACTTCTGGACAGGTTCTGATGCAGGCAAAAGTATAGCATATAAGAGTTGGGCGAGTGTATGTGGACCTTGGGATGAAGGTGGGTTTTCAACCAAGAATATTAGCGCATGGAATAAGGCTCTAATGTGTGGTCGGCTATGGAAACTAGTTGTAAAGGAAGGAGGAATATGGTGTCAGTGGGTGCGAGCATATGTTTTAGGGAATGAGTCTATTTGGGCCATTCAGAAAAAAGAGTTTCATCCGGGTACATTTAAAGGGATGCTGCAATTGAGGGATGAATTACTCAGGTCTGAAGGGTCACATGACAGTGCAACACAACTATACTCAGCTGGGTTAAGGGGAATAGGTATTGTACTGCAGCAGCCTATGATTGGTTCAGAGTTAAACGGAGTAAGAAGAGATGGCTAAATGGGATTACAGGGGGTGAAGTAATTCCAAAACATGGGATCATTGCTTCCCTAGCAGCCCAGGCCAAATTAGCAACTTTGGACAATCAGTGCAGGAGGGGGTTTCAAATGGCGAATAGATGTGTTCTCTGTAAAAAGGATGAGGAGAGCCATAAGCATCTCTTTTTTGAATGTGAATACTTGAAACAAATCTGGGTTGGACTGTTGGATTGGATGCAAACTCTGGGGAGAAGCAATTGTTATCTTATGGAACTCAAATGGTGTACAACAAGAAGATCTAAAAAGCATTGGAAAAACAAGTGGTTTTCTTCTTCTTTAGCAGCAGCTGTCTACTTCATTTGGGGTGAAAGAAATGCTCGGATATTTGACAATAGAGAAAGACAAGTGCATAATATTTTGAGACAGATCAAATTTGACATTTTTGTTAGATTGAGGAGTAGAAATATTGAATTGAGGCAACACATGACCATGTAAATCTATGTGTGTATATACATAGTAGGGGATATTGTTTTTGTAAGCCTAGGCTCCTTATTTTCCAATTTGGATGAATAAAGAGTCATAACATTCTTGCAAAAAAAAAAACAAAAAAATAATAATAATAATATGAAATTTATACTCTAATGAAAACATTTTTTACCACGAATCTAAATATTTTATTTTTATAATTTATTTTACGATAATGTTTTTAAAAAATGAAATCTAAAGGTTTTTACCTTAGAATTGTAAAACATCATATTAATATAATAAATTAAATATATATTATAATAATTAAAAGATTCTCAAATTGATTTTTTATTTACTTATGATAATTTCCTAATTTGAGGTTTGATGGAACGGATCAATGAGATCGCTCGAAAAAAAGCCTAAAATCAATATATATATAAAGCAGGAACTTTTTCATGTGAACTTTTACAGGTGAGGGGGTAAAATTAGAGATCATATATATATAAGCAGCAATTGTTTGATACGACCCGAGTAAAGTTTCTATCAAAAGGAAAGTGAATCAAAAATTTTAATGCACCCTAGAATAAATTTTTTAATATATTTTATTCCGTTAAAATAAAGTAAGGTGAATTAATTGTAGCATCTTTTCGAGCGATATGATTGGTCTGTCGCATCAAAGTTCAATTTAAGAAAATATCATTAATAAAAAAATTTAAATGATATTATTAATATAATTTTTAAAACAATTTTGGTGGGGATGTCATATATTCTATTGTTAGTCCTAAATTTCAGGTAATAGTCCTAGAATTTACACAATAATTTTTAAAACAATTTTGGTGTAAGAGGTACACAATTTACACCTTCCTTTACATACATTGATTCATATTTTTTTTCAATCTAATAAAAAGTTTTTAGTATATTTTTTTTATTTAATTAAAGGGAATTCTGAACTATTGGCTAACATAACCAATAAAAGAATATATTTTTCCAATCTAATTGCTAACATACACAAAAGGAAAATATTTTATTGATTTAAGAAAAGGAAAGTGTGACCTAATGTTTTAACTATATAAGGTTAATGAGATGGTTCAATTGAATATACTTCTCCATCGAAGTGCTAACAATTAATAATGGCACCATCACTACCGTAATAATCTCATATATTCCTCTTAAATAGTAGTAGTATTTTTTAATGTCATTGAACTTTGTTTTCAATTAGTAGTTTAATAGATTCTAATGTTTGCATACGTGCATGTTTTAGAATTAGTTGGTAAGCATAAAGTATTCTTAATAGGAGTATAATTATTTCTTCTTTATTTTTTTCACAGGTCGTATTCATTACTGAAGGAATTAGATTCATCCAAAACGGACTGGAAAATCAAGGTCCGTGTGTCAAGACTCTGGGAAGTTCTTAACTTCCGAAATAATAACAGTCTCATATGCGTGGACATGGTTCTCATCGACGAAGAGGTACTTTTACCTTATCTCTCCTCATATTTAATACACTCAATTTTATATATACTCTTGAATAATTAACAATATGTACACTTTCAATTTAGGGGGATTACGTACATGCTACCATAGCGAGCGCATTATGGAGAATCTACCGATCAAAGATTGTAGAAGGCTCTATACTTTTCATCGAGGGCTTTAAAGTAGAGCCGAACAAACATAATTATCGCGTTGTAAGCGATAGTAAGAATTTGTTAAATTTTATTTATGGAACTAATGTGAAACCAATAAAGAAGGACCTCCCAAACATTCTGATGCACAAATTTGACTTCGTGTACTTCCACCAATTGGAATACCGTCGTCTAAATGATGCAGTTCTATAAGGTATGGACACGTATGATTTAAAAGTCATTGATGCCCAGTATTCCACATGAATAACGTACACCTATTCATTGTTTTACAATATACATGATCACACTACTCTTCATTATTTATCTCTAATCTCTCTTCTCTAATCTTGATTTATTTATTTGTTGATTTTTAAAAGTAACCGATCAATACGTACGCTAGCTCTCTACTTTCAATCATCCATTCCTAATTTTACTTTCAAATCTCTTGATTTTTTATGTAACTTATTTATTAACTTATATAACACGTTTAAGAAATAAGTGTTTCGTCCGGCATGTCTAACATCAACCTTGATTCTAGACGTTATTGGTGTTCTTGTGAATGAACGTGGGGATGAGAAAGCATTAGTTCTCGAGCTTCAAGACAAACAGTATGTCCCTACCCCTACTACTCATATTTGTCAATGTGATATTTATTTTCCCCTTATTTATATTTGTATGTTTGTGAAACAGTAATCAATATTTGAAAGTGCAACTTTGGAATGATTGTATCAAAACATATTATGATCTGAAGAAGAAGCTTGAGGATACCGGATGCAAACTATTTGTTATTGTTGTATCTTCTACTAGGGTCAAGGGTGTAAATCCAAGTAAGACAATTCTTATCACATATTTTATAATAAATAATTTCTATATTATCATCGATTATAGGTGATAAGATTATAAATTATCATGCGGACTATTTATTGTCTATAAAAAATTAAAAAACATTATGTTATAATAAGGATTTATAACATGCATTATTTACCATGTATTACATGCACTATGAATATTATAATCTTTGTAAAATTACCTTTCACTCACTATGATAATACATATCATATTACATTCAACTCACAAGTGTTTTTAACCTTCACTCTCACAGCTACTCTCCGGGTTGATACTTCACCCGCAACCAAGATATATATCAATCCTGAAATTCCCGAAGTGGAAGAATTCAAGACAATTTGGAGGTATTAATTTATTATGTATATTTACTAATCAATATATATTAATAAAGCAGAAACTTTTCGAGCGATTTGATTGGTCCAAATTTTTTAATATATTTTTTTAAGTTAAATAAAGAATATAAAAATTTGTATATGAACAAAAATCCTACTCCACCTCAAACTCGATTTTTTTAAAATTTAAATAAAGAATACAAAAATTTGTATAAAAAAAAAATCCTACTCTATTTAAGATTCTAAAAATTATTATTATATAAACCGACGACTATCACCTCATAAGACAACAAAAATTGGACCGCGATAGCGTGAAACACTTAGTCAATTCTGTTTGATAATTGTTTTAATATTTATTATAAGATTCGAGCGATATGATTGGTCCAAATTTTTTAGATTAAATAAAGAATATAAAAATTTGTATATGAAAAAAAAATCCTACTCCACCTCAGACTCGATTTTAAAAAAAAAAATTAAATAAAGAATATAGGAATTTGTATAGTGAAAAAAAATTCTACTCCATTTAAGAATAAAAAATTATACTATATAAACCGGCGATTATCACCTTATAAGGCAACAAAAATTGGACAGTGACAGCGTGAAATGCTTAGTCAATTATGTTTGATAATTGTTTTAATATTGATTTATCCACCCTAAAAAAGTATTAAATTAAAATTTTGAATTTTTTGAATAAATATTACGGAGTATTAATAATTATTGTAGTTTTAATATATTTTTTAATTTAAATAAAGAATATATAGAAATTTGTGTAGGGAAAAAAAATAATTCTACACGAGTATTATGATGAGGTGATGAAATTATATATAAATAAGAGCAATAATTCGTTTTTAGATACGATATCAATCAACAACCTTTTGATCTTATTTTTAAGATTATAAACGTAAGTAAAAATTATTTAAGCCATATCGAAAAATTATGATGAGGTGATTAAATTCTACATAAATAAAATAGTCATTTGTTCATAGATTATCAACTAATAATCTAAGATTATAAACTTAAGTAAAATTATACCACGTCAAAAAATTATGATGAAGTGATAAATTATATATTAATAATAGCAATTATCCGTTCTTAGATATCAATCAAAAATTCAAAATTATCCCAAATTTTCTCAAATTCTATGTAAATAATAGCAATCATTCGTTCTTATATACGAAGTATCAATCAATAATATTTCGAGTCTTAAAAAAAGTATTTAAAATTATAAACTTAAGTAAAAAAATTCCTTCATCGAAAAATTATAATATGATGGTGAATTCTATATTAATAAATAAAAGCAATCAATATTTTGAGTCTTAAAAAAAGTTACTAAGATTATAAACTTAAGTAAAAATTATCTCACATCAAAAAAAATATAATGAGATGATGAGGTGATGAAATTCTTTATTATAAATAAGAGTAATACGGAGTAATTCGTTTTTAAATATCAACAAACAATCTTTCAGTCTAAAAAAAGTTCATAAGATTATAAAGTTAAGTAAACCTATAAAAATTATCCACATCGAAAAATTATCATGGGTGATAGAAATTCTTTATTATAAATAAGTCATACTTTCTTAGATAATAACCAATAATCTTTTGAGTTTTAAGAAAAACTTAAGAACAATCATTCGTTCTTAGTTATCAACCAAAAAAATCTTTTGAGTCTTAAAAAAAGCTCCGAAAATTATAAACTTGAGTAAATATTATTCCACATCGAAAAGTTATGATGAATTGATGAAATTTTATATTATAAATGATAGCAATATTCATTCTTAGATATCGATCAACTTATCCACATCAAAAAAATTATGATGAAATGATGAAATTTTATATTATAAACAATAGCAATATTCATTCTTAGATATCGATCAACAATCTTTTGAGTCTTAAAAAAGCTCATAAGATTATAAACTTAAGTAATTTTATCCACATTGATAAATTATGATAAAGTGTATATTAATAAGAGCAATCATTCGTTCTTAGTTATCAACAACACTTCAAAATTATCCAACATCAAACAATTATAATAGGTTGATGAAATTTTATAAAGTATTATTATAAATTAAGATCAATCATTCGTTTTTAGTTATCAACAAACAATCTTTTGAGTTTTAAAAAAGCTCATAAGATTATAAACTTAAATAAAAATTATCACAAATAAAAAAATTACGATACTTCGTATATATATTTGATGTTTTTTTCGAGCGATATGATTGGTCCGTTTCATCAAAACTCGATTTAGGAAAATATCATAAATAATAAAGAAAATCAAGTAGAGTATCCTTATCAGCATCACTAACAAGCGGCTCGTGCATCGCACGAGCTTTCCAACTAGTATATATATATATATTGATATTGATACACTTCAAATAATAATAACGACGATGATGATGAATTGATGATACGTCTTCATATGATCTTCAAATAATAATAATAGATATAGTTTCATAGTTAATAGGTATGGAAAGTATTAATATGTGTTATGACGAATATAGTTTATGAGCTAATAGTATGTGTTACGCACGTATAGTTTAGAGTATTATTTAATACGCACGTGTTATGAAAATTTGGAAAGTCCGTACGCACGTGGATAATATTCCTTTACTATTAGACATACTCTTATCTTAGACTACTTTCTACTATTGCGTAGTCTCACCCATTTATGCAATCCTCTATCTTTATGTCATTATCAATGTCATTGAAAATCGGCACGGGTATCGCACGGACTTTCCAACTAGTAATATTAATATTATTAATATATCATTGTTATTATTTTTAAATATTGTTAAATATTATTACTCCGTATTAATTATTATTATTATTATTATTATTATTATTACTATTTCGTATTACTCCGTATTAATTACTAGTTGAAAAGCCCGTGCGATGCAAATGCCGATTTTTAGTAATTGGATAATTATATAAATTCGTGAGACTACACAGCAGAAGAAAATAAGTCGAAGGTAAGAATATGTCTAATAGTACTACTCCGTATCCACATACGTTGTTTCTAAAAAGGCAATATCTGTGTTAAACATCAAATTAAATTATAGGCGTACATTGTAGTTAGACATGACAAGTTAAAATTGACCCGACCCGACACCCAAACTGAAGACCCGAGGTTGACCCTTAACCAAATCGACTCAGGGTAACCTGAAAGTGACACGACTATTATTATAGAAAACTCAAGTAGAACTAACTAAAACTCAACAACTTTGAGGTTGTAAATACAACTGGTGGTATAATACTATTTTCGTTACCACTCCTAAATTCGATTAGTGTTAGATTATTCTTATTTAATATAATTGAATTTTATCACCTTATTATAATTTCTCTTATTTTTTTTATCATTATACTTTTTCGATTTGGGATAATTCTACTTAAATTTATAATCTTAGCCACTCTTTTTAGGACTCAAAATATTTCTGGTTAATATCTAAACACGAATAATTACTCTTAAGTATTTTAATAGAATTCAATAAACTTAGGGTCGTGCTTTTTCCTAACGAGCCTTTACTCAATCCTAACGAATTTTTCTATGTTTTTCCCATTATACCCTTATATAAACTTTACCTTTTACATTGAGATTCAACTTCGTTTCTTTCTTTTTTTTGTTCCATCAATTTAGATAATCAATCGTTCCCGAATTCGATTATGACTTCTAATTCAATTATCGATGATATAAAATCAATTATTTATTTACCAAATTGTTTGATAATTGTTCAGGGTTTACAAAAGAATTACGTAACAAAAAAAATAAAAAAAGAAACCATAAAAATAAAAAAAATAAATAAATAAACAACAGTGAATAACACAGGAAAAAAAGAAAACTTATATAAAAATAATAATTTGAAATTAAAGAAAAAAGGAAAAAGGAAAAAAAAACCAAACCCTCGTGTGCTTTCCCCCTCCCCAGATCCCCGCCCCCACCACACCACGGCACCACCTAACCACGCCACCTCACCGATCCACCCGACCCGCCCACCATCCAGCCATCCCACCACCCAATATCGATTCCGACCCGAACCCCGCCCATCCCTCCACCGCCCACTGCCCAGCCACCACTCGACCCACACCTCCGACCCGACCCCACCTAACCCTTGCCATGGCCGCCAACCTCAGCCCCTATTGAGTCAACTCCAGCCATCTCAGTCACCGATTGGTGGTTCATGGTGCGTTTATGAATAGGTGAATTTTGAGATTTATTTAAAGAGAAAAACAAACCTAAACTTTGGATGGAGTGAAATGAGAGGGATAAAACGATAAAATATCGTTAGTATTGAGTAAAGGCTCGTTAGGAAAAAGTAATTTCGTAAACGTATCATAGTTTTTCGAGGTGAAATAATTTTACCTAAGTTTATACTCTTCACAGTCTTCAGGTTTATATCTATAGACCAATGAATACTCTTAATATATAATAGAATTTCATCTACTTATTAATTTTTCGATCTGGATATTTTTACTTCAATTTATAGTCTTAAGAATCCCTTTTAATACTCAAAAGATTTTTGGTTCATATCTATTAATTTTTTATTTATATAATAGAATTTCATCACCTTATCACGCACGAACAATTTCTCTTATTTATGATATAAAATTTTATTACCTCATCATAAATTTTTGATGTGAAATAATTCTACTTGAGTTTATAGTCTTAATAACTCTTTTTAGAATTTAAAAGATTTCAGGTTATATCTAAAGATTAATGATTATTCTTATAAGGGAAAAGTCCCATGGTACCCTCAAACTATGTCACATTACACATGGTACCCCTGCTTTTAAGTTTGTTCCCATGGTAACCTTGAGTTTTATAGTATAATTCCCGATTTGACCTTACCCAAATTTCTGTCATGACGCCGTTAAATTATGACCAAAATTAATTATAGTTGTTCCCATAGTACCCTTAAGTTTTCATAGTTGTTCTCATGGTACCCTTAAATTTTCATAGTTGTTCCCATGGTACTCTGAAAGGAAAGCAACAACTCATTGAAGCAAAGCAACGACTATTTTACTGAACTAGCCGTTACACAAGTGCTTATAAATTCACTTCTTTTTCTATTTTGGCAGAAAAAGAACAAACAATCCACACTTACTCACTCAACCTTTTCACCTCGTTCTTCACTTGTACAAAAAAATGGAAAAAAATTAATGTTTCCGGATGATCGAGCTTCAAAGTTATGGTGATGAAGTTTTTCAATTTTTTTATTTGTACAAGTGAAGAAGGAGGTGAAAAGGTTGAGTGAGTGAGTGTGGATGGTTTGATCTTCTTATGCCAAAATAGAAAGGAGAGTGAATTTGTAAGCCCTTGTGTAACAGCTAAGCTAGTTCATTAAACTAATCGTTGCTTTGCTTCACTGAGTCGTTGCTTTTCTTTCAGGGTTACCATGAGAACAACTATGAAAACTTAAGGGTACCATGGGAACAACTATGAAAACTTAAGGGTACCATGGGAACAACTATGAAAACTTAGGGGTACCATGAGAACATCTCTCTTTTTGAAGAAAAGTACGAGTAGTTGTTAATTTTGGTAATAATTTAACGGCGTCATGACAGAAATTTGGGAAAGGGCAAATCGGGAACTAAACTATAAAACTCAAGGTTACCATGTGAACAAACTTAAAAGTAGGGGTGCCATGTGTAATGTGACATATTTCGAGGGTACCATGGAAAATTTCCGTTCTTATAATCATCCTTTTGTAAGAATTGTTATTTTTTTTCCCTTGATAGGTGAATAAAAGTAAGCTATCCCTCTTACAAAAAAATGATCATTATTATAAATTGTAATTAGTACGTAGTATATAATAGAAGATCATCACTTTATTAGAATGTCTCGATGTGAGATAATTGCTTTAATTTATAGTCTTAAGAGATATTATAAGACTCAAAAGATTTTTGATTGAAATCCAAAGACAAATAATTTTTTCTTATTGAAGATATAGAACTTCATTACATCATAATAATTTTTCGATGTGATATAATTCTACTTAAGTTTATAGTCTTAAAAACTCTTTTTAGAACTTAAAATAATAGTTTTATTTTTATTATTAATTATTTAAAATTTCTAATATTTTTAGAGCGTGATAAATATTAAAAAAAATATTAAACAGAATTGACTACGCATTCCACGCGGTCTTTGTTCAATTTTTGTTTTGTTTTGAGCTGATAATTGACGGTTTACATAGTGTTAATTTCTTTAATTCAGAGATGTAATAGGATTATTTTTTATACAAATTTAATATCGCTTGAGTCGTAAGTAGAGTAGGATTGATTTTTTTTCCTAAGCAATTTTGTATATTCTTTATTTAAATTAAAAAATATATTAAAATTTGGATCAATCATATCGCTCGAAAAGTTTCTGCTTTATTAATATATATATATATATAATATATATATATTGATTATTATTATTAATAATTATTATTGTTATTATTAATTATTATATTATTATTAGAAATTAATAATAATAATAATAATTTTTATTTATTATGGGGTACTCCCCCCTATTTTAAATATTACTCTCACTTTATTTTTTGAGTTTAATTTGGTTTTCCTCCCACTTTTTTTTTGAATGTATTTTTAATCAATTTTTATTTTTTCCTTCAATTTTTTATTCTTTTCCTCTACATTTAAACCCAACACCTCTTCAATTTATATTCGATCTTTTACACTTCATACCCCACTTTTTACTCATTTCTTAAATTTTTCTCAAAAAAATTGGGAGGAATCCCCTATCCACTAAAAAAATAACTCTATGAAAATTTTCCTTCCAAATCCTCAATCCTATTTATGGAAACAATAAATAATAGTAATTCCTATAAAATTATATACAAATTAAATGCAAACTAGTATAATACCCGTGATAAAATCACGGGGTTGAGTGATATTTTGCTCTTAGATTGTATGTCTATGATAGTATTAAGGACCGTATGAATGTCAAGGGAAAGAACGTATTTATTACGGAATAAAGTTGCGAATGATGAAACACGTCGGATATGGTAAACAAATAATAACGTCAATAATTGAGATGACATTATTTGGAAAAGTAAAATAAGTAAATAAAAAGGAATATGTGAAGTAACGATTTAGATAATTGAAATGCAAGGAAAATCGATATTGGTTATTGATGTATTTGTTGTAGACTAATTGTAGACACCCACATTTTGACCGCCAGGTGTCTATAGCAGTTTCCGACAAACACCCGATGATGATCGGACGCTAACGTGCTTTAACGTACTCGGAAATGGGCTCGAAAACAATGGCATTTGGCCTAGGCATTTTAAGAAGTACAAATTTCACAAAACCAACCTCAAATTCAGGCCCAGTGGGTCGTTTCGAGTCAAATAACACTAATTTGGGTCGAATCCGACACCAGGGGTAAAACCGTCTTTTAGCGACCGAGTCAAAACCCGGTCAAAGATATTTCCCGAGACTTGTGGACTGACCGTGGCATCTCACGTGTCCAGTTCTCACCCAAACTCTACAAAAAAATCAGCTACACAAAATAATAAACAATTCCGTTTGAGGTAGAATTCGATCTCGAGTAGGAATCCTATCCGAATAACCATAAAATTCGGTGGCGACTCCGACTTCGATTTAAATTTCCATTTGACCATCTCATGGAGATTCATTCGCCTCCCCAAAACCCGCGCGTGGCCGCGTCGGGGTGGACCTATGTCATGTCCACAATTTGGCGACTCCGCTGGGGATTTACTGATGAGTTAATAACCTTCGGTATCCTCAGGGTGAGACTCGAATAGAAATCGTTTGACTAGTACAATGCGCGTTTTAGTTTTACGGTTCATGCATAACCTCATTTTCCCGGGCCGGTACTCGTGACCGACGTCCCACTATACCATTGATATAGTCCAAACTGGTTATGTCAAAGGTGTCCATTAGCCGATTCGTATGGGTTTTACGGCATGTCCTAATCTCAACTCGAGTTAGGGAGTCCGCCCCGATTCTCGATAAGCTATGTACACTGGTATAGACCCTTACAGACTGACCGAGACTTAGCTTAAGAGCATACATGGCGTCATTATACTGTTTCCATGACTACATGCTACTTGATCCATATCTTTTTCAAAAACCGTTATTTTTCAAAATTTTGCATCATTTTCAAAATATCCAATTTTCAAAACCCGGGTCATATACCGAATTTAGGATCAATGATTTTACTCAAAATAGCCTTTTTCTAGCCGGTATTATGCCCAATTCAAAACTCGAAATTATTTTCGAAATTTTCAAAACCATCACCCGGCCCACCTTTTCCGTTTTCCTCGAAAAAGGGCCGGTTCTCCCCGAATTTTTTCGGGCTTTTCAAAAATCATCATATTTTAAAACTTCCACTTCTTAGGACTTCCCGTATTTAGCAGTGTCGGGTCGTGTCATAAGTCGTTGAAGTCTCTAGCGTCGAAACTCTGTCGATCTTACATCACGAGTTTCCCCCCTATCCCAGTCCGCCTTATTTTACTAAGGCAAGGCCCACCTACGTAGGACATACTCCTACAAAGGTTGGCCCAGTTACACAATCGAGTCTAAAGTCTGGGAATGTCTCACGTAAACCTTCCTTCGAACAAGGCCCAACCCACATAGCTGGATCCTAAAGGAGATCCACCTTTCACGAGTCACCCGTCTAGGTGTCTTTTCCGAGTCAACCTTTTACAAGGCATAGCCCTATAACAAAAGGTTCACGGTCCTTACGTCTAAGGGTCACTCACTCGAGTCTTAACAAAGTCTTCAGTCCCAGTCGGGGGTTACCTTTCAGCAGAGCGATCAATCACGGTTGCTCTAAGGATCATGTCTTGCACGTGTTGTCTCACTTATCCCACTTTCGAGTCACTTAGATGTTACATCATCTGAGTCTCTAGCCTTACTCAAGGGGTTGCCCTCCACCCGAGCAGTCAACCACGGTTACCCTAAAGAGTACCCTACGATGCCTTTTTCGAGTCGTACCTATGCTACGAATATTCGAGTCACCTAGGGTTATGTCACCATGGTTGGTCCGAGCACGCGACGCAGTCAAACACGGTCACCCCATTTTCGGACTCACCTTTCTGCAGCTCGAGTCTAATTTGCGGTCGTTACTTTGTCTAGATCAACGTTCGGGTTTCCCGGTCCGAGAATCATAGTCATTCCCGTCACCCCGGGCCGTGTCTAGTTTGACACCCTCTCTTGCATTTGCGCAAAGTCGAGTTTAGGCGAGTCGTGGCACCTGTCGTTTTCTCCAATCAATGACCTTATCAAAAAAGAACATATACCAACCGAGCATCCAAAAGTCCGGATTTGATTTGAGTCAAAGTCTGAGTTCGAGTCTAGGATACCCTACATCCTCATTTCCAAATCAGAGTCAGAGTCATTTGCATTCTGTCCTCTTTTCAAAATTCAATAAAATCAGCTTTTCTATTTCTCATATATGATTTCCTTATGTGTTTCCGAGAACATGATGAACACCATCATACACTGTGAGCACACGCACGTGACTATTATAGGCACATCTATAATGACTGCAGGAAATGAGACCCGTGTTTTCCTTTACCTGTTCCATGTCTGGTATAGAAAGCCACATAACTACCCTTAGCAGGAGCGGTATCGAATCCTATGACAAATCTAGGTAATCTCCTAGTTTGGGTTAAAGACGGGAGGCAAGCCTATTTCCCACAATAAAACACCCATCCAATAAGACTAACCGATCCCTACCTTAGGTGTTAGTCTGACCAACAAAAAACAAAATAAAACAAAACAAAAAAAAACTGGACAGAAAAAAAGAAAAAAGCAAAAGGCCCAAAACAAAAGAGCTGGCCATGATCAAAAAAGAACCCCAAAAACCCATGACCATGATCAACGGTCAATTCAAGTGAAAGCCCTATGACCAGGGTACGGTCAAAATTCATAAGGAAGAGATAATCGAGCTGGTCAACTAACACCACATTTAGCCTTCCCACATTACAACCCTCAAAGACCTTCCCGAGACCTAGGCCAGAGACAGCCCGGAATTTTGAGGATTCAAGCTCCATAGGATACCCCTAACCATTAGGGCCAGACATGGAAATCAGATCTCGCATTATCAAAACTTATCCCGATCAAAGTTCGAGCCATTTTACTCGACTTGCCCTTTACATAACAGAATTCACAATCACCATACGCAGACCCGAGAGCAAAACTCGTCAAATCCCCCCGAGAGCAAAACTCGTCAAATCCCCCCGAGAGCAAAACTCGTCAAATCCCCCCGAGAGCAAAACTCGTCAAATCCCCCGAGAGCAAAACTCGTCAAATCCCCCCGAGAGCAAAACTCGTTCAAATCCCCGAGAGCAAAACTCATCAAATCCCCGAGAGCAAAACTCGTTAAAATCCTCGAGAGCAAAACTCGTTAAAATCCCCGAGAACAGAACTCGTTAAAATCCCCGAGAGCAGAACTCGTTAAAATCCAATCCCAATTCTTCTCATTCGAACCAGTTACCAACCCCAAACACGGGAACTCAACCTGCGGTCGGCATAGAACATGCCCAAATAGTGCACACCACCTCTGGGGGCTATCCCGGAGAACGGTCACAGTCACAGGATCAATATCCTAACCATTCTAGCCCTTTGATCAAGACATCACCGGGAATGCACCTAGCCTACACCATCGCTATGGCTAGTTACACACAAAGCCCTAATAAACTAGGCACCATAATCCACTGAACTACGGCTTGGTTTGATTTCACCACATGTGAATACGTAGGCAGCCTTTCAACAGAGGCACAACCACCCACATTGACACACATTCAAAAAGCACCATCATTCCGGTCACGACACTGTCATGTTCTCGACAGTTAGCTTTGTCATTCTGGGGGCTTCTCCTAGGCAGAAGTTCTCCATCCATTCACATAATCCAAATAAATTCAAAAAAATCTAGCCCCCTTTCTGTAGTGTGTCCTAGTACTCGGCTCAGTCGAAGTCAAGAATCTGTCAGGACTCGAGGCAATACCCACCTTGGAAATGTACCCAAAAACCAAAAATCCAGAAGAGCACTAGACTACGGCATTGCTACTGCTAAAAGTCATGTCATGCCAAAACAGTCTCATTACAGACTATTGCAATCCCCCCATAGCACATCCTTCCTATTCCGAGGATTCGACTGTGTTGTCACTCGCCTAGGCTACGGAATAGCGCAACTTAAGAGTCTTGTCATCTTAGGTGGCCCACCTCCTTACCAAGTCACGGTCCAACCCTTAGAGAGTCTAAGTCGTGTCTGTCAACTCGTCCTGTCGCGTCCAGAGTCGAGTCTGCCGGTAGGTCTCTCTTTTCAAAGTCTCATTTTAAAATTTGCAAAAACTTAGCCATTTGAAAAAATCTTTTCGACAAGGTCAAATTTCAATCTATTTAAACTGCAAATTTCTTTTCCACCTCTTTCAATTTTGGAAACCTATCGATTTCAAAATGCAGCAAAAATCATTTTTATTCCCCAGCGCGAGTCATATTTGTTTCGCCTACATGTTGCATGCAAAATTTTATGTTACTTATACAGGTACAAATCACGACAGCGCAATTCACATAACTCCCCAGCGGCATTTAATAAGATGAGCCCATATATAGGCGCACCTAAGTCTTATACGACAAGTCCAATTCCCCACGGAGTTATCATCATCAGTTCAGGTACATTTCTAATCCATGGCCGGCGGGCCCTTCACGCAGGTCTAATGGACTTTAAACGACCCGACCGGAAGTCTGCCAGGTCTTAATCTTTGATTGGCCTGGTAGCTACTCTGACTTACGCCTTGTCCAAGCCTCAGTCAGAGTGGGGGCTCTGTAGACACCCACATTTTGACCGCCAGGTGTCTATAGCAGTTTCCGACAAACACCCGATGATGATCGGACGCTAACGTGCTTTAACGTACTCGGAAATGGGCTCAAAATCAATGGCATTTGGTCTAGGCATTTTAAGGAGTACAAATTTCACAAAACCAACCTCAAATTCAGGCCCAGTGGGTCGTTTCGAGTCAAATAACACTAATTTGGGTCGAATCCGACACTAGGGGTAAAACCGTCTTTTAGCGACCGAGTCAAAACCCGGTCAAAGATATTTCCCGAGACTTGTGGACTGACCGTGGCATCTCACGTGTCCAGTTCTCACCCAAACTCTACAAAAAAATCAGCTACACAAAATAATAAACAATTCCGTTTGAGGTAGAATTCGATCTCGAGTAGGAATCCTATCCGAATAACCATAAAATTCGGTGGCGACTCCGACTTCGATTTAAATTTCCATTTGACCATCTCATGGAGATTCATTCGCCTCCCCAAAACCCGCGCGTGGCCGCGTCGGGGTGGACCTATGTCATGTCCACACTAATGTTATGAGTAAATAATATCAAACATTAAATATAATAAATGTAGTTCAACCTAATACGTTGTAGATATGACCGACAAATGGGAATCATGAAATGCACCGAAGCTATAAAGTTAGTATATAATTCTTGCCAATATTGTAAATGAAAATAAACCCATTATACCGTTTTGAGTATTATCGATGTCTAACACATGCACCGATGATAATTTTGACAAAACGATCGAAATATAATTCAAATCAGGTACTTACTGCATTACGATATGCTTCATATATCGAACATACTGTTGATGAAGGAAACGAATAAGTGTACTACATGCATTGCTTCAGCCATTCTTCATTACAAATAATAACACCATGACATGCTCAAACAGTGATGGGAGTTCAACAAATAAGAGTTGGCAATTCATTAAGTCATAGCATTGGAAAACAAAAAATATTCTAAATTAGATTGTTGCTTGTATAGGTAAACATCACATATCTAGTAGTGAGTTGCTGTTGCTGTTGTGAATATTTTAAGATAAACTGCAGATGTAATTGATATCACGTATCTGAAGGAGCATATTTGTTTGAAAAGCGAAAAATTTCAAATAATTTGCCTTCCGTTTCTGAAAGAGCGAACCAAAATGGATGTAAGTGTACATAAGAAAATGAATCAGTAGACTATAGAAACGCTGTGTGCTGAACTATTGTCCGACTAAACTACAAACGATATTAGGAATTGTGCTGCCTCGATGACCACCTGATATGATAAATCGGGAATTGTCATCTCAGCAAATAATAAATAGCAAACAATAAGACTATACTTCGAGTGATGATTTTCCCGAACAAACTTACGCTCAATGTTCGATGAATGTGGTGTTCTATATTGCCTGAGATATACTACGTTTAGATGGTGATTATGTATCGAACACGCAGTTGCTAGAGTAAGAATCAGACTCCCTTACTTCATATACTGTTGTTCTTATACTGTATGCGGATCAGATTGAAGTATGGACTGCATGCAAAAGTGAAGTGAATTAAGGAGAATATCTTGGCATGTGGCAATAGAGAAACATTGGAAAGACAAATTATTCCCGATTAGATAGTTACTTGAAATGGTATGCCTCACATGCTACCTAATTGAGTAAGATTTGAAGCTACAACAAACATAACACACGCATACATCATCAGCTTGGGCAAGCATCATGTAAAGTGATCCATTTTGCCCAGGACATTTGGCAGAATAGAGGTGAGTATGCATGCCAAATTGCCCTTCTTATTGCTATAAATAGGCTGGTAAGTAAGGAGGGTAAAATCATAATTAAAATCCAAACTAAATATAAGAAAACATATAAAACAATGGCAGAAGAGTACGTTCATCCACCAACTGTTGTTATGCATAATATGCCATATTCCATACAAAAACCGAATAGAGTAATAGGGAGAAGCTTTACCTGTGTGAGGGATGAGTTGCGAAGACTTGGATATCGTATAAGGCAAATCCGGCACGTTTGGAACAACCCCAACTTCTTGAGGGCTGTGGTACTGGAGTTCGAAAACGGTGACGACTGTTATAGGCAGGCCTTCAAACTACAAAAGTGTTTCGAGAGAGTAGGCAAGGGGAGGGCTGATTATGAGAAGGAGCTTCACACAACAGTTGGTCCACATCTGTGGGTGGCAAAGAAAGAAGATAAGGACTTGATGATGAAGGACGTGGACGTGATTGCTGTGCCGGATCAGGAGAAGTATAATGGCTACAGGGATGCCGATGAAGATAACACGTCTGTGTATGCATGCATCATGGTTCTGCTCATGAATCACTGCCCCGGATTTTACAGCAATAAGTGAATTGTGCCTCGGTCTTTGCAATATCAGTGGTAATGTTACTATCGGAATGTGTTAAGTTGAAGTAATGGTGTGTGCAGATTAATGAATATTGACGGAAGTAAGTATATATAATGTCGGTGGGTTGTTGTTGTATGGTCGGTGGTTGTGGTTGACAGTGTCATCTAGCAGGTGAATGTTATTATTAGTGGGTGTAGTTGACAGTCTTATTGTGTACTGTTGTAATGCTAGGCGGGTCTGTAGTTGAATGTTAGTATGTATGCACCACTGTCAACGGGGTGCTACATTGTCAGTATTCCAGTGATGAATTCGACCCTAAGTCAGTACGGTCGAATAGGGAATAGTCTATGGGTTCCGAATTATGAATGTCTAGGTGTCTGTGTAAATTAATCATCCGCGTTTTCAATGTAATATAATCGGGTGATTATAAACTGTTTTCTACGCTACTGTCCATTACTATCCCCCGTACTTATTCAACATCTGACAAAGCAAATTGCATCAATGGAGTTAACTTTCTCTAAGTATGACCTAAGTACTCACATGATATTAAGTAATTTGTTGGTATTACTGCTGTTTATAACACTTATAATAGATATGTATGTACAGTTGCCGTCACGATAATGTCGCATTGTACAAAAATATCGTAAGCATAAGAGCGAAAGAGTATGTCTAAATAGATGTAAAAGTACATGTGACAATAAATCGGTGAAAGGCAGGAAATAAACGTTGCTTGAGTTATTATTCAACTGAAATGCACACTGCATTAGTAATTCAGAAATTTCGTTAGCTAACTTACATGGCAAAATACCTCCTTGTAGACGACATTTGTTGTCGTAGGAGTGACAACGTCTAATGCAGTTGCGTCAGATGGAACCAATATTTTCAGCCCACGTCTGCTCGTTACCCTCGATATAGCAACATACAGTTGTCCGTGTGTGAAAACCGGCCTAGGTAAATACAACCCAACGTGTCTCAGTGATTGACCTTGGCTTTTATTAATAGTCATTGCATAACACACTGTAATAGGGAACTGCCGCCTGAAGAATTTAACGGGGAACTTTGTCTAGTCCGATGGGTCGAGACTGATTCTTGGAATGAAGACCTTGAGACCCTTAGTCGTTCCAGATATAACCTCAACTGCAATTACTCTATCTCCCAAATCCGTCACCACCAACCTAGTCCCATTGCATAGTCCGTTAGCCTGGTCTATGTTCCTCAACAGCATAACAATGCATCCGACTTTCAGTGTCAATCTATGATTAGGAAGTTCGGAGCAGTGAATTGTGTTAAGAAACTCTGTGGAGCAGAGCTCACGTATTACAACGGATGTCTCGTTTTGGCTGATTTCATCAGAGCTAAGGTACGTTCTATCATCACCGTTAATCAGAGAAAGAATGTGGTTATTGACTTCTTCAACGACGTCGTTGGTTGGTGCTAGAATAGCTCTTGAATGGAAGTACTCAGTGTCCTTCTGGTTGCGTTCCAGCTCGGGGTAAACTGACTGAACAATTGCGGATATTGGATCTCCTTTATCTTCAATTGTAATGTCATCTAGGAGCTTCACTTCTGTTATTCCGTCATTAGGTCCACCAGCAATTCCGTCCCCAACATTCAGGATCCATTCTGAGAAGTCACGCAACTCTGCGTTCTCCTTCTCAGTTAGCCCTGACTCTAGTCGCATGTTGCGAGACAATCTGAGAATCTGAGGCAAAGAAAAGGATAAGTTACTGTCACAAAGAGACTGACTGTATATAGATTAAAGTTATATCTTTGAAGGGATGGTCAATTTACATGATAATTATATAATGTGCGAATTTGAGTGGTGGTAACGACTGCGTAAAAATATGCAATTGAAATATGTCGTTGATAGACGAAAGGGAATGTGTACCTTGCAATATCTCCACAGAGGAGATGAGCATATAGATGCACGGACAATGTCCTGACGGCTTCCTTTCGGTACAACGGGAAGAATTTGCCTAAAGTCACCACCTAGAACGACGACTTTACCACCGAAAGGTTGATCAATGTCACCATCCGGTGCGAATCTTGCAATATCGCGCAAACTCCGATCCAATGCCTCAAAACAATACCGATTCACCATGGGCGCCTCATCCCATATAATGAGCTTAGCTCGCAGAATGAGTTCAGCAAGGTCTGTACCTGGCTTAATTCCGGGACATGTCGAATTCTCTTCAACGTTAATTGGTATGCTGAATCTAAAATGAGCTGTTCGACCACCCGACATTAGTATTATTGCAGCAATCCCGCTTGAAGCAACGGGAAGAATAATTTCGCCCTTCCTTCGGAGTGCAACACACAACGTTCTCCAAATGTACGTCTTGCCAGTACCCCTGTAACCGTACAGGAAGAACAGTCCCCCGTCAGACCGTTGCACTGCGCCCATTATTTCGTCGTAAACATGCCTCTGTTCATCGGTAAGGGATTTCATACAATTGTCATGTATTGTAGCCTGCTCGTCTCTATTGTATGACAGTTCATCTGAAATTATCTTGTTTCTGTGGACTGATGCTAACTCGAAGTCCGGGAAAGGCATATTCTCAAACTTCCGTAAACTACTTCCTTTACGTTGCAACGCGCGCTCTATTTCTACTAAAGCATAATTCTGTAACTCTTCGCTGCTCATCTGCAAATCTAGTGGTCGAAAGATGTAACGATAAATAATATAAGATTGGTGGACAGCAATTCAGAGATACAGAAATTATGTTAAATTAGATAGGGGTAGAAAATATTACCGTATCTACGCAGCTGAGTCCGCCTCAAGTGTAATATATCTTCACTCAAAAAATGCCAAGTCTTCTCCCAAACATAATCCGCTTTAATCAAAGATCCGGAGAAAAGAAGAGTTGCAAACAAATTACGAAGAAAATACCCCGATCCCCAATAGCTTGCCTCCTCTATAGCGTCAATGTATTCCTTGTCATCGCCGAGAAGACCACGGGCATAGCAAGCGTCCTTGAAAGTAGGGTGAATGACGCCATCAACGGTTCTGATGTCCTGGTAAGAAGTAGCACCTTTCACAAAGTTCAGGAGGGTCCTCATATAATATCTCTCACCACCCGTAGGAGACATATGGAACATCCTGCCCAAGCTGAATCCTTGTTTTCTAGGGGCCCACCGCTTGTCCTTGGCGTGCCAAACATACCTGTTCGGGAACTCTGAGTACGTAAGGTCACGACCATCAGGGTGTTCTTTATTGTAGTCAAGCCAAGCCGTGAATTTCGTGTAATCGTGCATGCACCACCTGATCGGGCCATGACTTCTTCTAAAGGGTCGTCATCATTGAAAATGACATTCTGCTCTTTCGGCAGATGGTAGTCGAGCCACATAACTGGAGGAGTTCTGTAATGAATATTGAAAGCAAATATCCTCCAAACGGCCTTGCACGGAGATATGTAACGGTAGTCGTAGTACTCTTTAATCTGATCAACTTCGCCGGTTTTCTCTCTGACTGATGCACCCACGGTCACCCTATCATAACCCTTGTTTATATATTTGAAAAGGTACTTGATAGACCTACCTTGGTTATACCATTCCACGTTAATGTGGGCACGGTAACGCGTCATTAAGTCGGGATTGTAGGGAACAACGAATCCGTTGTGAACTGGGACGCCACCCTTAACCACAGTAACACCATTGTCTGCCATCTTGTAGATTGGATAACCATCCCCGTCGACAGTGGTGCGGTCACTGAATGGCCTCGGAAACCTCTTGGTGCATACTTCATCCTTCATACAAACTGCGTTAGGATTTGCAGGACCACATGGTCCATGTATCATCAACTCAGAAACTGCATTGAATAGGACGGGGTTCTCATCTTTATCCGGTAATTTAGCACTGATGATGCCGTCTACATCCTCAGCGACAGGGAACTTATCCTCACAGTGTAGAAATAACTGTAACAACCCTAAATTTTCGCAACCAAAATAATAAACAGAAAACTTAAAGATGTTACTCCACACTTAGCTTACCGAGCCAAGTGCAAGGAAAATGATAAATAATAAATAAATAAAATAGAAATTTGATAGCTAATTAGATGGAAACGTTGCAGCGGAAGTCTTTCAGTCTTACAAAATCCAAAACGGTTTAAAACTATAGTAACCAATAAATCCAATAATAATGTAAATAGTTTGGTAAATACTAAAAAGTCCTTCCTCGCTCAGCACAACCCGATACCAGAATGCACCCATGCAGCAATCAAGTGTACCTATCAGTTGTACCCAAAACACAAATGGGTACAGGTTCCAGCGGGGGAACGACCCAAAACAAAAGGACGTCAGCAAAGTTGAGTAAAAATATAATAATATAATAAATCGTGGAATAATAATAATAATAATAATGAAACCAGAGTTAAACTCATCGCTTAAATACTAGAATACCATAAAAATAGCAGTCAAATCTAAACCAACCAAAATATATATATATATATATATATATATATATATATATATATATATATATATATATATATATATATATATATATATATATATATATATATATATATATATATATTTTGTAACATGTGTGCCAAGGTCCTACCCTTGCACGGTCTAGAGGTAACCACCTGTGCTTAGCTAGACTCATAATAGTGCGCACCTCTCACATTTGGACAGCCAGTAGGATGAAACTGCCAAAGGAGAAAGTCTAACTCCCTAGCGAGTGAGGGCCGGACAATCCTCACTCCAAAAATAGTTTCGGGACAAGGTCCCAGGAACGTCTTAGACGCACCTTAAAACCGTCTAGACCAACAGAACTCCCAGAGTCTGTTATAAGTTACCAAAATTTTACAAAAACAAACCAATAACCAATGTGTGACTTGTGTCACAAAATTCAATATCCAAACATTACAAGTATTATGAAAATATTTACGATCAACGAAATAATTCAAGAAACCGTTATAAAAATATATTTTGATCCGAACATGCTCTTTACTTAAAAGTGAAAAGGGTAAAACGTCCTTAACTCTCAAGACGATCAATCTGAGCTATACTAGTCCAAAAATTCTTTCTTCTCGAACCCAAAAGCTACAAATAATATAAATGGTTCAATAACTTAACCCTCCAACTAATGAATATTAAACGACTTTAGCTTATTACGTCGAATGACTATCATCTCGGAACACCTTCCACAATTAACGCATCCTCAATTTACTCTCTATAACGAAAACTAAAAGCTTAATCTTCCCAGTGATAAATCCAAGCTTAGGCCTCGATTATCCTGACTAATATAACCCTCATCATTATAACAACATTATGAACCACCCATTTTATTCCAACCCAAAACAATAGCCTTATACAACTTGATACCATCCAAATTCCTACACAAATGCGCCATCCATGCCTCCACTAAATAATACTGAGTACTAATCATAAATTAATCAAAGGCTAAATAATCTAACAAGCTATGGCAACAATTTCATCCCCACACTCCCTAACGTCTGACTACAATAACCAACAACCTATTTCAACCTAAAACATAGTTTGGGATTCACAAACTCTCAGCTTAACCTGAAACATCCGAATCACCCACAATCCCGACAATAACGGTAAGAAAATAGTGAGACCACAATTTTTATAAATCAAGGATCAATGTTTAAGATATTTAGACCTGAAATACTCTTATCCCACAAATTATAAGAAATAAAGAGATTAGTAGATTAAAATACTTACGATTTTAATGAAGATGGGTGTAAAAATGTGCTGGTGTAAGCAAGGATCAAGAACCAATTTTATGACGGCGATAGAATGATCAGCAACCGGTACAAGAACAGAGGAAGAAGGGGTAGTATTGTAGTAGTGTGTGCGGCAGGGACAATGAAAGAAAAATGGAAGAATGAAGGAGGTGTTGGAGGTGTACGTAGGGTTTAAATAAAAATCTTTTATTTTATTTTTTTTCCTTGTGTGTTTAAGTCGAACTCCTAGTCGGGTTTAAAATTAACGATCCACTTTTAAAAAAAAGTCAAAACCGATTTGTAATAAGATGACCCAAAATACTTTAAATTCTATAATGACATCGAAAATATTTTTTTCCGACTTAAAAACCCGATTTAAATCAAATAGACAAATAATGCCTTATCAATGACTCGGAAAATAACGGGGTGTTACAATAACAATATATGAGCGTGAGGAAGACCACGCTTCTGAAATTCATCGGTGTAGACAACTGTGACAAACAGAGATACGTAAATTGCTCGTGAGTGTGACATGTGTTACCATATAGCATGACAAAAAGGTTTATGGTTCAGTACAACATTGTTAGCGCAACCTAGCATTCAGGTGACTTGTAATAAAGACCGTCTCATTGTTTATAGTTCGTTACTTATTGTATGCCATATAAAACACACTTCTGATTAGGACTGGTTAGAAAAAATGCTAGTAAGAACATAAATATGGGACTGTGGCATTACCTGCCCTTGTTCTACCGAATATTAGTCCGTCTTTGCAGTCCTTGATCAATTGCTCGAGTTTCATTTTAAAGACTTTGCTAAGGATATCAGGCCTGTGTTTGCTACGTAA
Organism: Agrostemma githago; assembly: GCA_958450325.1. Lineage (NCBI taxonomy): Eukaryota > Viridiplantae > Streptophyta > Magnoliopsida > Caryophyllales > Caryophyllaceae > Agrostemma > Agrostemma githago. The sequence goes on along the minus strand of OY288241.1, from coordinate 5,754,451 downwards.
TCCCTTCGACTTCACAAATCTGGTGATTTCTGGCCACTTGGGATTACAGGTGAATGTGATAAATAAATCCGGGTAACCACACCACCTACATATGGCCATGGTATCCTGATAAGTCTCCCTCATATACCCTTTTCCCCCGAGAAAACTTGACGTCACAATATAACGTGCGCCAGACGGCCCAGGTTCTGTAACGCCGCTTTCAACCGACGCAACCAGACGTTTGTAATTTTCTGATCTCAATTTAGGCTGATTAAGCCTAAAAAATAGGAGTCTTTGAGCTTCGACCATAGTGTAACCGTCGACGCAGAACTGCTGGAATAGATCGGCTGTATATATACAATTGGCAAAATTTTGGGGCTTCATTTTCAGGAGGTAAGAGACTGCTGATACGGTGACTGTTCTGTCCATTCAGTCTGAAGGTGTATGTAACCCTTCCTTTATTAACTTCATGGTCAATCTTGCCCCCTATGGACGTCATTGAAAAACCATTGTTGTAGTTGCGTATGTTGTCCTTAAAGTGAGCACTCTTTGGGTGTTGACCAATGAGTAAGTCGAGCAAAGGCTGGGGAGGATTTTGTAGGTACGGTAGCTCCACAATACCATCCCTGCAACACATTGTAAAATTTGGGGACAACGGTTTTCGATCCATATGATCCCTTTCGTTGTACCACAACTGTGCCGCGCACTTACGGCAAGAGTGCTCTGGGTCACCGATGTCCACGTAACCATCCCACTCTATTAAAAATTTAAAAAACACTCATCACTTTAGGTAAATTTAGATTGATGAAATCAAACACTGGTGAAATGAGTATGTACGTTTTAGATAAATAGCTAAAGTAAATAAACCTTCGTTCAATTGTTGGTTATCCTCAGCTGAAGATGACGACGACCCAGCACCAAATATGTCTCTCGCAAGACTGTGTATAATTGAGTCTTTATCATATTGCCTATCGACGGATGGATGAGACAATACTGAGGTAGCAGTGAATCAACTTTGGAAAGTTGAAGACGGTGTTTGAGTTATAGAGTTGGACGCATTGCCTGCAAAGACAGTGCCCTGGTGAGTTTCATCACGAAAATTTCTGTTTCAAGTATGGATTTTAGTAGGTGCATAACAAACCATTTGATGAAGAAGAGACTGAAGGTAAGACGGTAAGTGCTTGAGCAGATAAAACACCCTGACTTGCCCTTTCTTCGTATAAGAGAATGCGCCTATTATGTCTGGCAAGCTTGGTCCGCCACCGCTGGTCAACCTGCTTACCGAAAATAGGGTGCGAGGACACAGTGGGTGGTGTTCCATTCAATGCTGCTATCTTCTTGTTCACAATACATCTACGGTCGTGCCTTTTAACTTGTGCAGTGTAATAACGATTGACGTATTTATGAATATGCAGGGACAAACCTGTTACAGTTACATTACATGGATCACAATGAATATTACTATAAAAATAATAGTATGATCAAAGGGTGAGAATGAAATGCAAGACAAATCATCTAGAAAATATGTGATAACCGATTTGGCTGATGACGGTTGGATTATGTTGAACATCATTTGATGCTTGAGTATCATCGTTCGTGGAAACAGGTTGAAGTTCTGTGTGGGCTTTACCAAAATTTTGATCTGCGAAACAACATAATAGACTTGTAAAGACATCGATAGTGCGGGGAGAAATTTGTATACTTCATACACGATTGTAGGGGTTAAATTTGTATACTTCATACACGATTGTAAAATATAATGAAAAATACCGTCGGTGGAGAGTGTACAGAATGTGGACGCATCACAGTCTAAAGAGGTTGTTCGATTAACGTCACTTTCATTGAATGCCACTGATGAACCTGCATTAGAGACTTTGAAAACGACTTGCTATAATACTTCGAAGCAGGATGAATAGAAACTCAACAAAGTCAAGGTTGACAGTCATAAACCACGATGTAAGAGTTACAGGTAAATAAATCAGTCGGACATGAATGTACCTTTAGTAGGAAGTTGTTTTCTCTTGTTAACGTAATTTTTTTTCTGTTTGCCTTTGCGTGTATCTTGAGAAGGAATTTGGGTGGTTTCCGGTGCGCTGTCCTCTGTAATTTGAGATAGAAAAAAGCATCGATAAATATATGTATATAAGCGAATGGATTTACGACAATAAAACAGAGGGACAATGACTGACGTATTAGTACAGCTTAGTTGCGATAAACAAAACATAATGAAAAAAAATGTACTTACGTATTTCGGCAAGCAGTGATCGAAAATGTACATCTCTTCGAAGCTGCTGACTATCGCGATTGGATATGTCCTCAAGTATGAGTCCACTTGACTTTCGCTTACCTCCACCAAAAGATTGAAGAGAACTATGTGGCCTAACAACATATTCCGATGTTGGACGATGGATTTGTGGTATATTCTCTGCAAATCGATACTATTATGAGTAGTACATTCTATAATCCTATTGATATCAACATATTACTGAATGTATGAGCACAAAAGTTCATAATGCATAATACCAATGTCCTCAGATTGAAGTTGGGTTGAATTCAGTACTCTGGATCGTTTATCGACTTTTGGATTCACCATATTGAAGTGTAGATCAAGAAGACAACTGTGTAAAGAATCACATAACAAATAAATCGTTGTTAGTGAGAAATATATAAGTAATGTATAAGAATATCAATAATCAACATAATCAGTAGTAACTAAAGATTCTACAAAGTATATTGTGGAATATTATATAAGATAATACCGAAAATGTGGAGGATAATCGTAGAATATATGATACCATAATAGATAAGACAGAATATTTGAAATCAATAATCTAGAATATGTACGTGTATTGTAATACCGACATGAAAGCCCACAGTTCTGAGGTTGTTGGGTGACGGTAGTAATGGGAAAGTGTACTTTTATTCAGCTATATCTTCATAAAATCGGAATCACTATATTGTAGTTGTGTTTGTTCCACGCTACTATATTCACGGTACTATGAAAAGGTTGTTAAGATAGATATTATTTAAGTGCAGATTGTTAGAGTCACCAACATATAGTCACCAACAGATTGTTAGATAGAGTCACCAACATATTATTCAAAGATTGCAATGTATTGTTAGGGAATAAACAACTAATTTTGATTGATGTTTTGATAGTGTGAGTCTCGGTTATCTATTTTACAAATTAAGTGTTTGTTTGTAGGCACATTGATCTCAGGTTACATTATTTATGAGTGGGTGATTAAGTTGTAGGTACGAAAGAAAGGAAGATAGCACAGATATTTTAGTACGCAATTGCAATAAAGACCGAAACGTCGAATTTCAGAACATAAATACTAATTTATTGACGCGTTTCAAAAAAGAAACGCAGTAGAAATTGTCTACCGAAACCAACAACTAAAAAACCAAAACAGATTGTCTAGAAAGCTGCCACAAATTTCGACCTAGAAAGCCATAATTGTTTTTGGGAGAAATGAAATAATAACCATGATAATTTTGTCTAGAAAGACGCTGAAATTGAAACACATGAAATCGACTATGCATCCGTCCTGTCCACCTTGTCGTCACCATTTGCCTTAGATGTTGATCCGGTATCAACTGCAGCAATGTCGTCCATAAGGCACTCATTAAAAGGGAGGGTTCTTTTGAGTGGTGTCAACTTCGACGTGGAAGGCGGAGAGAATGCTTCAGCAACCTTAGCATGAAACAAATGAAATACGTGAGCGACATGATAATCTTTAAAAAATATCACATATGAATACGTGAGAATTCTAAAATACCATGTCAGAAAGGGATGATAACGAATACCTGGTTGACGGGAGCTAGGATGTTGGACAGAACAACCTCTCCGTCAACGACAGTCTTGTCCTTCAGGTTCTTGATCCGAGTCTGTTAGTTTGGTGCTCGCAAATTGGATACATAGTTTGTATATGGTAAATTGTGAGGGAAAAAGCATGTAGGGACCGTGCTAGTATGACGTTACCATTGCGAAGTTTGTAATGACGGCAACTTGTTCTGTGCTGTTCTTCAATGCGACCATATCACGCTGCCCAGCAAGAAAAACAGGGTAGAACTAAGACGAATGTTGATAAGCGACGGAGACTAACTGATTTTATACTATTCAGAGAGCAGGAAAACACCTTCAGCTTATGTGTGCAGGTCTGCATCCAACACTCCATCATGCCGGGATCGTCACTCATGCTTGCGACAGTGTACGAATTTGATCCATGCTGGACGTTGTAGCGTTCACTGATGTCGATTTTGAACACAAATGTTTTTTCAATAAAGAACTCCAATTCAGTGGGGATCGACTCCGGTTCGCCAGCCTACATTGCACAGAATGAGTATATAATGTATGTGACCAAACAAAAAGATATGGTGCAACATAATTTATATAACAATATCGAAGTGAAAATACTAAGTCGACCTGCTCGAGAGCACTAATCAATTCGGAGGCAGTGTGGTTTATAAATTGTGTTATCTGTCCGTCGAAGACAACAAAGTTAATGATGTCGTCGCCGGTATCAGATGCAACAAACTTGACCTGAAACCTGAATGCACATAAACAGTAGAAGAAGAGAATAGTGAGATAGAGTAAAGAATCATGACAAGACGATAAAATTCATTGACATACGACCTCGGTACCCTGGACGCATAACCACGGGTGTTCCCATCGCAGCCGGTTCTACTACATATCCAACGACCGTCTTCATTCTTTGCCGCCTTCGCCCAGCATGTCTTGCAGCTGTTGTAGTACCAACCTGCCGAGCAGTCGAGGTCGATTATGCGACCGTATGTGTAGAATACACCAGCCTGTGAGTAAAATTTTGCGTAGTCAGAAAACGTTGACTGATTAAGTTCATAACTTGGCTGGTTAATGAACCGCATAAATACCACATATATACCTCTTCGTTAAGCTTAATCTCAGATATTGTTTTGATATTGTCGATTGTTATGAGGTTCACCTCCTCATCATCATGGACATCAACAATCTGAAGAGAGTTGCTCGGTGCGGGGGTTGAAATACTGTGTACAAATAAAGTGTCAGATGTTGTATAAAAGTTCGGGTTAGTTAGATGCACTATAGAAAGGAGAGATCTCGAAATTATGTAAGTGGGGTGATGAGAATATATCGAACCTGTTTGAGAAAGCTAACACTTCTGGAATGTCCACGTCAAAGTGGAAGGACGTCGCGTTGTATGTGGTTTGGAGCCTCCACATTCCTGTGTATATAATGACGGGACAAAGGTTACTGTCGCTCAACAAACGGGGATAGCAAAATTATGCAGAATTCGAATTTAAGAAAGAAGATACTATAGTACGTAAAACTCACGCTCATATTTCTTGACCTCAACACACTTGATAACAATGATCTTGGATTGTCCTGGATTAGGCATGCTGCTAATCAATTGGGGAAGAGTGTCACTGTGCGGTGCCCAAAGAGTACACGAAACCTGACAGCAGCTGAGTGACACATTCGACGTAATTATGCAGTCAGGGACTATGCTAATGATGCGGCACAATGAAGTGTAAAATATGAGGAAATTAATTCACGGCAGGGACACGAAGACAACGACCCGAATTGCGTGACAAAAAATAGTGCGTGAAAGAAGTGACATATAAAGCGAAGGACAGAAACATACTTAATATCCTCGAGCTTGATGTTGCGATATTCGAAACCGTTCTTAGTGTGACTAAGCGGACCGATCTCGAAAAGCTTTCCGACTAAATCTGTGAATATCGTAAGCATGTTATCTCCAAAAAAACGTGTATGACCAAAAAAAACACGTATGAAATAATTAGTGAAGAAATATTAAAAATATAAATAGGTTATGTAGATGAATAGGCATGTACCGATGTAGTGAGTCGTGGACACACGACCGTTGATGATATCCTCGAAATCAGCAAATCGAAATCCATAGAGTGGTATGGACAGCTGACCATCGTAAGGAACGACTTTGCTTGAGTATTCAAAGTGTAAGCGAATGTTGCTCGGAGTAGCCCTATCGTAGCCGGTATTCGAACTGATTGTGAGGTTACGGATAATGTAGACACCTCCAACAGCAAGTGTGTCAATCAGCATTAGTGTATTTGCTCAGAATCTGCTTACGGACAGTGCCCTGGACGATTTCATTCTGCAAAACCGTTAAGCACGAAGTAACATATATCAGACAACGCGACAAATGGATTTGACATAGATACGAAGGTAATTAATATAGAACTTGGCAACGACAAAAAAAAACGTAATATAGACACGAAACGTAATACGTAATTGGCTAGATATAAAAAAAACTATTAATATATACGGACGAAGTAAAAATTACATGAGAACACATACAAACACGAATTTGATGGTAACACGAATTTGATAAAACAAAGACGTCATACATAATATACATATAGTATATTTGATATTATAACCCTATACGTAAAACGTATCATATAAAACGTATAAGAGAGTACGATAATATGAACACATAATAAACCTAATAATGAATTAAGATATGAAAAAAAAACGTAAAAAAAAACGTAATAAATGTATATGAAATATGAACATAAGAAATATATAACAAATAAACGGATAATGAAAACATACTCGAACGATTTACGTAAAAAAATGGTTGACATAATACCTCAGAATCGATCATGAGAACCTCGATAGAATCGACATTGGCTCGGTCCTTCAAAACCGATCGGGTCCAACGATGGACGACCCTTACGACCATCTCTTTCAGCCGCTTGCCTTGCTCCAATTTCGATATGTTCGTCAAATCGGTAGTCGACATAGTGTGGAAAGTGATGGATTGTTATGGGATAATAAAGATATGGATAAAATGGTGGTTAAACAGAGAATGATATATATAATGTTTAGTTACGTGGTATGAACATATAGAATTATTATGAGAGAATATCTCTAGATAAATAACTGTATTGAATATCCATAAGATACTAATAAGCATAAGATACTAAATAATCATGATTATATCACGGGTATCATAGTATCATAGTACTACTAAATAACTAACAATATACCTATTACTTTTATGGTTATATCTAACCATATACTTAGTATATCCTTCTATTAATACCTATTACTTTTATGGTTATACGAATTAATTTAGGATACTTATTTTAAAATATCCTTATATTTTAAGATACTTATTAAACTAATATATTATCACGGGTAATCATATATTCCGTGATTTCACCTAACCATATAATTAGGGTGACAATGGGCGTAATACTAAATAAAATAAAATACTAAATATGTATAAAATCCTAATATGTTTTACTTATATTTTAGGATACATAAACGTAAAATATAAAATAAATGTATAGTATATGTATTGAAGTACATATAACCGTATAGTACATATATTAAAGTACATATTTTAGGATATTAAAGTATGTGTATTAAAGTATATGCATTAAAGTACATATTTTAGGATACATAACCGTATAGTACATATATTAAAGTATATGTAATTATATGTTAATATATAAAATTATATATTTTAAATGAATTATATAAGGAAAGATACAACATTATATTATGAAAATAAATAACATTATAGTAAGCGTATACATAAAACCGTAAAATATAAAATATACGTATAGTTTTATTGCATACTAAATACGAAATAATAAATATAAAATACTAAATACTAAATACGTAAAATATATACTAAACATACTAAATACGAAATAGTAAGAATATAAAACAAACGTATAGTAGGCGTGTATATATATATACTAAATGCGAAAAATATACGGGTATATATACATGAAGGAAATGACGTTCTTGCCCCAAAAATAAAGAAGAGATGGAGAATGAGTTAAGTGATAGGACGATTTTGTCCCTTTAACGTGAGAGCTCAGAGCGAGGTTTTGTGAGTTGTGGAGTGTGCCACGTCAGCTGGGGTGGTGCCTTCTTTAAGGTAATTAAGATAATTCAAATACTACAGTATTAATATTTTACAATTGTACGATATTGTAAATAACTAGACAGTATAAGTATTATTAGCTTCGTAATGATATAATCATTAAGATTTATAAATTTATACTTCTCCGTTCAAGTCCAAGCTAACCATATTCGTTTTTCGGAAGTGCAAGTCCAAGCTTATCATTTCCATTTTACTCATTATTTTAATATTAAACAAATATTTTAAACCTTACATATTATATTTACAAAATGTCATTATTTACACTACATTTAATAATAAACAAATAATTAATCTTTACACATTTATATCTTTAATAATAAACAATCAGTTTCTTAAAACTTGTACTAAAAACAAATGAGTAACTTCAACTTGAACGGAGTGAATATTACTATTCGCTTCATAATCATGAAAAAATAAACAAAAATATACGTACATTTCATTACATTACTAATTTCTCTCAATTGGTTTCAAGTTTCAATTTTATTTCTCAAATTAAAAGTTATGACAGAAATGTTAAAATAAGTACAAGTACTACGTAATACATAAAAAAAAAATACATCAACAATTGAAATATATCGTGCAAGTATGCACGAGACTGTACTAGTATTATAATATGATAATAGGAGGGAGTATCACTTAACTACACTAAATGAGTAGTATGACTCGTATCATAATGCAACAAAGTTTTGGGTTTTTTTTGCTGTAGCTTGGAGATTGTTGAGGAGAAATGACATCACTAGTAGCTCCATTTGTCCATTATTGTTTAGCTATGAGTTCATAGTTTAACCTGTTGTTCATGGAAGCAATTTTCAAGTAAAAAGATTATGATTTTTACCTAAGGATAAAACTTACTCCTTGTATTCCCATAGTCAGGGCCGGTCAATATAATTGAGATGCCTTGTTCTAAACATTATAATAGAGGCCCTATAAATATTCGAATATATAATTTTAAGTAAACATATTTATATCCAATAGTTCGGGGAAAATGGTTATCTTGAACACAAAATACATTAAGCTCCGTACAAAAATATATTGAGTTGACTTTATGATTAATACAAAAATATATTGTATTCAATACAAAAATATATTCAACATGTTATTTCTAGATAATTATATTTACAAATATACTCGTATGTCATTAGTTACGCATACAAATACTTGCTAATATAAACTCTGAGAATATGTTTTCGGATAAATTAGTACTTAGGTAGATAAAACATTTTAGCATTTGATATATATTGAGTAAGATTTTTGTCACAATTTTTTTATATTGAGTATGATTTTTGTCACAATTTTTTTATAAATATCATATTTTATAATGAAAATGAAACACAGCTGAATAATAATAATAATAATAATTAATGAGTAAATATATTTACTAGGACTATTATAATTGAAATTATTTTTTGAATAGACAAACATTTGGCTAAGTTTTAGGTAGGTAGTATAAGACATCGGAAAAAATTAGTTTTTTCCAATTAAATAAATTACTCCGTATTTGTAAGACATTGTTTTAATTTTGAGCCCTTATATTGTTGGGCCCCGGTTCTGAGAACCTAATTGAACATTTCACGGGCCGGCTCTGCCCATAGTTATCGTTTTCATTTTACGAGGTGACTCTTTAAACTTAATTTTTACGAAAATATATTTGATGAAAAATTATAAAAATTGCACCATAAAAATCTTTACGAAAAGTGATTCGATATGAGTATACGTGTCAATATATTTAGTTATATATTTTGAGAGATATTGAAAAGATGAGTGAGTATTTCAAAAAGTGAAAACGATAATTATTTAAATATGGAGGTAGTAATTTAGTTATTCGATGAAGAAACACTTTAGATATCTTGAAAGTAATTTAGTTTAAATCGGGTACCCGGTTTTTTTTTTTCATTTTATAAACCGAATTCGAACCGGTTTTAACCCAAACCGGTTTTTATGACCCGATTTTTAAATAAAATGGTTGTCTTTGTTATAAACCAGTTTTTTGAACCGGTTTCCGAACCGATTTTTGACCCGGTTTCACTAATATTCCATAAAAATTCAAAAAAGTGAGAATATTTTCCCTTTAAAAGTATAAATTGGTTCAAAATTGGGTACCCGCCTACCCGGTTTTGAAAATTTATGAACCGAACCCGAATCGGTTTTTACTAAAAGAATCGGTTTTCAAATTCTAAAACTCGGATCCGGTCTTTTTGAATTGGATTTCGGTTCGGTGTCGATTTTTAAAACCGGTTCAGTTTTCTTTGCTCACCTCTAGGTTTACCTTACATAATAAGACCGCATGCCTTAACTCTTTCATCATGCCATAACTCTTTATCGTATATAATTTCTATCTTGCTCATCTCTTGTCACTTGCACGGTTACACTACTAACTCAATGAAGGGGTTTGGTTTTATCGCCAAAGCAGTGAGGGCCCTTACAAGGAAAAGCTTGGGTCGTCGACACTCAACAAACATACCATCCACCTCTTATATACCACCACGACATTCATTCGACGTGGCACACTGTTCTTCATTTGATCAGCTAGATCTTCCACATCGGGGCTCATTAGACAGCCGTATTTCACGCACAATGTCTTACCAAGGTACTGTTGATTTCTAGTTTATCATTTAATACATTATTATTGTTTCAAGTACATCTTAATATGCATGCTAAGCATTGACTAACCGTCGTCTTAGGTTTAGGTTTGAATATTATTACAACTTTATAAGTATGATCTCGTTAGATTAACCGTATCCTTAAATGTTTATTACTACGTAGTAAAACATAATAATATTGAAAGTATCTCGGCTTTTTTTTTTGTTATTTTTTTGCCTTTTTTGTCATTGTTTTGTTTTTTAAGTTATTCACATCCTCATAAATTCGTATTGTATTGAAATATTTACTCATATAAAAGACGGAGTTTTGTTCGTAAGAAATAACTTTCCTACTAATATATTTTTGCAAAAATTAAATTCAAATACTCACTTCATAAAATAAAATCGTTAATTAACAAAATTGAGGGCATATTTCACTACTATTTTGTCGTTGCTTTATAATTTGTATTGTTAGTATTTTTTCTTTTGTAGTTAATGTAGGGTTACAACCCTTAAACCCAAGGACCTGTTATGAGTATTAACCGAAAAGACAAAAATAGAGGGATAACAATTATATCTTATTTGCAGCGGAACAACATATTAATAAGAAGTATAATAAACCCAGAAATATATATAATCTCCACGAACGGAATAAATAATCTCCACGGACAGAATAAATAATTCTCACGGACAGAATAAAGCACCCCAAACGTGATGCCTCCTTTGGTATCCACACGGGTACAGAACTGCGACGTATATGCTAGTATAAAGATATGTGAGATCGTCTCACAATTTCTCTAGATCTCTCTTGTAACTCTTTATAAGAAAAATACTCTGTATATATATTATGAGTCAATTTAATTCCATATCTTGGTTCATCATATGAACCTTCTTATATAGGAGATGAGAAGGTAGAATTAGGTTATTTCCATAACTCTAATTACCATAATTAGATTATTAGTATAACTCTAATTACCATAATCCGACAACGCAGCTGGGTCCGTATTACTACTGACCCGATATATTTAATATATCGATATATATTAATAATATCTTGTACATATTGTGTGTGACCCAATGAGCCCACTTAAGACTACCAGACACGTAACTCATTTACATGTCAACCCGACATCGACCTCTAGCAAGGCATATCGGATACATAGACTTAAGCGGGTTAATTCGTAGGACAGTGGACATAACTCCTTCAGTCTCCCACTTGTACATGTCCTCTCAAGAACGGCGTTAAGTCTCTTTGCTACTATTGTCTCCAATTGAGAATGAGGTAAGAAGAAGTGTCATCCTCGCATGTCTCAATCTTTTACTCGAATCTCTGAGTTGACTTGTTAAAAGAGCAGATACATGACAATCATCCTATCTGAGCGCGGCCACGCATTTGCACAAGTCACACTCTTCGAGCGGCCAAGAGACAATAAATTCCTTTCAATAAAGGAAGAGCAAATCCCTTCTTGTCTAACCACATCCTATCACATGATCCATGCATGCCCAATAACCATCCATAGCCCCCTTTCACAGCTGACGAGGAATAGTATCAAAGCGTACACATCACATGTACAGAATAGTCAAAGACTCAGGTCTAAAGACCGTACAAGTTCATAACTTGCAAAGAACTTTACTGACACTAAGCGAAATCTTAGTAAAATCCTTTTCGACGGGTCTGTCTAATGTATGTTCTTAACATACACCTGTGTGCCTGGTTTAGTATCTCAATACCTATGACTCAAGGAACTTAATCATCAACCAACTCACACACTAGTCATTCAAGGGTATTCAAATGTCCCAACCCAATACCCTGACTAGAGACAAAATAATTACATCATCCAAATAGAGTTCCAAGACTAAGTCACGTACTTAGTGATCTATTTCATCAATGTAAATTATTTAGGGACAAAACTCGGTTACATTAACCAAATGACAATATGTCATACATGTATCAATTATCGAAATAACTCCCACTAAACCAAACACCTCTAAAAGTACTAAGATCACTCGCCCATGCGTCTTATACCGATCATAATCAATATGATCTTTACGTAAAGGAGGTTTCGGGACATACAACATTTGTATCGGTTATTTACAAGCATATGATCAATCTACCTTCTCTTAAATAAGGCAAACTGTTAGTTTCATAAGCAACAATTATTTAATAAACTTTAAAGTTGAGTGTGTGCTTGATTCGTAATCAAACGTCTATTTGCTTCAAAAGCAATAGAATACTAACTTTAATTAGTTATAATATTAGTCATAAAGTTGTCCTTTGGAACTGTTCCAACACACAACTTCTTATCCAAAACAAAATTTACTGAGATTACAATCTCACGTCATCTTTGTCTATTTGAAATATGAATCGTTGTAACTTGTTTACAATAATTCGCTTATCACATCATGCGCATCTCTTAAATAATTCCTCTTTTGCTTCTTAAGCGCAAAGAAACAATTCTTAGATAGCATTCTAGTGACACTCACCAGATTAGTATCTACTCGTCATAAGAGCACATAATAAACACATGTCTTGCAAAGCAATCAAACGTCGTTTAGTTAGAGAAGTATGTCACTTACCTACCAAATCATAACGATAAATGCACTCCCACTAGCCTCTTGTACACACCGTCTTTCTTCGTCTCAAAGGAAAACAAACATCGTCTTTGAATTACTACATTAAGAACGAAGATACTACTCCATAATACTTGCTCCAATCAAAATGGATCATTCACATTTGTCTAACAATTTTAATAATATGAAATTCATACGAAGTATCGCACACATCATATTGCATCCCTTTCAAGAAATGTATTTCACATATATATATGTCCAAAACTCATCATAATGAGTGATGACATTTAAAATGCTAAATCAATCTTAATAGATTTAAGCATAATATTGTAAAAAGGATTTTTCTATAGTCATTACTATGAGATCAGTCCTTAACTACCAACTATGCTTCACAGATACTCTTATATCAATCTACATTGTCTTTATATTGAAGACCATTCTTCACTATAAGACCCATTTAACCCAAGTCTATACTTGGTAGTTATGGTATATAGAATCTATTAGATTTTATGTGACTATTGGAGTCTTTGCCCATTATTGTTTCATCATAGGTCAAACCTATGTAGGGTAATATTTTGCAGGTAAGATGATCATGACTTTTCATGGATGCATCAATATCTCCTTCAACAGTTGTAGAGAATTCCTGTTAATCTTGAACAATTCAAGGTCGATTCTACTCCCACTATTTCTATTAGAAATCACATATTTTTAAAAGAAACATACCACTGCATGCAACAAAACAATTTTGTTCTTTTGATGGTTTGTAGAATTAACATAATACCCCTAATAAAACACATGTCATAATTGAGTCTAAGTTCTAGAAAACAATTTTCTTTAAACTTTAAGACTTGAAAATTAAGAAAAGACTATTTTAGAACATTTTCAATCCATATCTCATATGGTGTCTATTCTCCGACTTACATGGACAATCTCATCAACATTTGTACAAAAACTTTTATAGTGCATAACTTTCTAAAGCGTCAATAAAATCTGCATGACTCATCATAGACCAAATCATATCAAATATGGTTCGATGTAGTTTGAAACACTTTCCATTACTTCTAAGATGATCGCAATCTTTTAGTTCAATTCCTCCATGTTTCAATCATATTGAACGACTCGTATCAACTTATCAAGTTGATCTTGTACTTTCATCTGAATTTCCTTGAACAATTCAAAGCATTCAGTTTCAAATTTCATCAAATGAACAAAACAATACGTGTTACCCATTTTTGCAACATCACTAGTTAAACCCACACGTATCTGTATATGTGTGATTTAACAAGTCCAAGTACTCTCCCACTACAATTAATAGAAGTCACTTGTAATGTCATTTATCCATCTAAACAAGATCCATTCACCTCAGTTGATCCTTATCAATAAGGTTAATAATTTCATCATTAGGAAACTTATTCTTATGTTTCTTGTCTCATGGATTAAGGACAATGTCATAATAGGTAAAACTCAGGTCGAGGGACGGAATCTTTTGGTCGTTATGTTACAAATAAAAGCATTCACTACTAAGAATGTAGAGTCCAACAATCATGTTAGCCCTATTGTACCTCATATTTATGCAAGGTATAGAGCAACAATTGTTCTACTTTTATTAAAACTTTTCATGCACATACATGAAACAGAATCAATATTCTTGCTTATGACTAGTACAAGAATAACAATTATTCAATTCTAGTATTCAGCTTTATGGTAAAATTAAGTGATTTTTCTTTTATATATGAAACAACAACATTTGTTCATTTCATCATAAAACACTTCACTTATATACCATTATTCCACCCTCTTTGAATAATCACATCCACAATGTAATAGTTGCATTTGGTATCTTATACCAAAACAGTAGAATGAAAGTAACAATTACTTTAGTAACATACACACGAGAAGTCATACTTCAATAATTGATTTGCAGAT
This sequence comes from Agrostemma githago, assembly GCA_958450325.1. NCBI lineage: Eukaryota > Viridiplantae > Streptophyta > Magnoliopsida > Caryophyllales > Caryophyllaceae > Agrostemma > Agrostemma githago. The sequence goes on along the minus strand of OY288241.1, from coordinate 5,739,450 downwards.
TTTCTAGACACTTCTAGAACGCTATCTACCAATGCCTTATATTTGTCATTACATTAATGATAAATAATTTTGTACCTAATCTAAACTTGGGAACAAGTTTGGGTATGACAACAATTATCCTTCCCTTACTTTAATCAATGTCTTAGATTCATTAATCATTATCTCAAACAATTTTCTTAATGAACTCATAGAACATTAGTATTATTTGCCTTCTTGATAACCATCTTTTAACATCTTATGCTAAAAGGTAAGAAACCTTATTAAGTCACCTGTTTATTCATAATAAAGTGACCTAAACTTAGGACTAATTGAAACGATTTCAATTCCTAATTCTTTAGAAAGAAGCATCCAAATTTTCCTGACTATCAAGATAATCATTCATCATATGACATGGATTAATTGGATCATCTTTAACATTTTCTCACTCAATGGGAACGGTTCCCTTTATTGAAACAATTGATTTTGGTATTTATAGTAGTCATCTTCATGACTCTAATTATACAGTCCATACTGTACATTAGCACTGGTTATAATTTGTCGAAATTATCCTTCACAAGGACAATATCCATATCTCTAGTTTTGAAAACAATTCTCAAGATACCAATCGACAAGGTTGAACAATTCAAACTCATCTTTAATAAATGTGATAAAGCAAGGGCACTAAATTACAACTATAATTATATGTTAAGTAAAACGATAATTAATATTTATAATCTTAAACAATTTTAAAATAAAATCATGAAAACTACCCTCAAGATCGCATAATATTCCAAGATCCTAAATCTTTTGTTGCTCAAGTGAACTTGGGCTCACCGCTCAAACTCCAAAAGTAAAGGTAGACAACAAACTTGTCAATTACATCTCTATGTAATTCATGGTTCATCGGAATTAGTCATCATATGCCACCAACTATTTGCCTCAAAGCCCAAGTCCGACTTGATAGCAATGTTAAGTAAACCAGACTGAACCTATGGGTAACCGTTACCCACCTACTCAGTCCACACACATCGTCAAAGCATCGCTTAGGCAGTCACTTCAACCAATGATATGAAATTGTTGTAGTGGTCAATTTTGGAAAGACAATACTTAATATTTGTGCGAGGGATTAAATGCATTATGGGTCCTAAACATGCTGCTAGGTCAACTTACAAGGCAACCTAAGCACACAAGTCACAAGTCTCAAACAATAAAAATCATGCATCATATGACATAAGAATTCAATTGTTACTAATGAATTATGTATAAAACAAGTTACGAGATCCCATATTTTGATTCATAATCATATTACAATTCATAATTGCTATTTGGTTTGAACAATTTCACCAATATCTTTCATTTTTCCAACTACGAAGAATAATTCTCCACCCGAGAAAATTGAACGGATATACAAAACTCGATTCACAATCGATCTGCAACTTATAATTGTCATATAGATGAACAATTCATCAAAAATCAAATAAGACTCGAGAAACTCTTTTTCCGATCTATTTATGATAATATGATAATTAAAATGCAAAACATTATTTAGCCAATTTAGAAAACTAATTTTTCATTGAATCGGAAAAATAAAGTATAATCCATGTTTGATTCATAATCAACACACAAACGCAAGAAAACGACTTTTCTTAAAAGCGTCGCTCGACCCGACACCATGTCGTTCGAGTAAATATTGTGTCGTCTTTGTCAAAATTTTGCCGCCCGGGTCATCCCATTCCGACCGGGACACACCCGTGCCTACCGAGTCATACTCGTGCCAACCGGGTCACACCCGTTCCGACCGAGTCACACTCGTGTCGACCGGGTTGACCTTGTTTCGTTCCATCTCCACCATAATTCAAACGGGTCTTGTCTTAATCTTATTAGGACTCATCGTCAATAATAAATTCTAGTAATTTTATGTTCCCAATTTCAATCGAATCTTGACTAATCTAATTAGTCTCATCGTCAACAAGGAAATTTGGGATTATGATAAATCAATTTAGGGCAAAATTAAATTAAAATATAATCAATATTAGATCTTAAATTAATTTTAAGAATTAATTTCATAATTTAACAATTTAAATTCATAAATTAAAACAAACCCCAAAGATAATCGATAATCTGGACGAGATGAAGAAGAGTGCATCTATAATTGATTAACTTTGATCTCGTAGCTAAATTTACTAATTCAATTACCAAATCAAAAACATGATTATCAAATAATCTTATTTGTTAATCATATACAGGTGGCAACGTACAAAACATGGAAGAGAATTTAGTGACATCACATGCATCAAGAACTAAACAAACAGTAAGAACAATTCTCATCACGCCATAATATAATCAGATTAATACGCAGTAAAAGAATCCCTCATAACTAATTATGAGACAAAGATTCAAGTCGATTTGATTAATACTACATAACGGAGACTCTGATACCACTGTAGGGTTACAACCCTTAAACCCAAGGACCTGTTATGAATATTAACCGAAAAGACAAAAGTAGAGGGATAACAATTATACCTTATTTGCAGCGGAACAGCATATTAATAAGAAGTATAATAAACCCAGAAATATATATAATCTCCACGAACGGAATAAATAATCTCCACGGACAGAATAAATAATTCCCACGGACAGAATAAAGCACCCCAAACGTGATGCCTCCTTTGGTATCCACACGGGTACAGAACTGCGACGTATATGCTAGTATAAAGGTATGTGAGACCGTCTCACAATTTCTCTAGATCTCTCTTATAACTCTTTATAAGAAGAATACTCCGTATATATATTATGAGTCAATACTCTTAATCACATGAACCTTCTTATATAGGAGATGAGAAGGTAGAATTAGGTTATTTCCATACTCTAATTACCATAATTAGATTATTAGTATAACTCTAATTACCATAATCCGACAACGCAGCTGGTTACTACTGACCCGATATATTTAATATATCGATATATATTAATAATATCTTGTACATATTGTGTGTGACCCAATGTGCCCACTTAAGACTACCAGACACGTAACTCATTTACATGTCAACCCGACATCGACCTCTAGCAACGCATATCGGATACATAGACTTAAGCGGGTTAATCCGTAGGACAGGGGACATAACTCCTTCAGTTAATCCGTAAATAACCAGGCCCGTCAAATATATTTGGAGACCCTGTACCAAGTATTATCCGGAGGTGTACATATATTCTTAGGTATCGACAAAAAATTATAATAAATCCAAAATTCAAGTTGCTTTTGAAATTCTAAATATTATGGGTGTCATGTCCATGAATATACCTACCGTAAATAGGTACGGAGTAGGTAATTTTTCAAGTAGCTGGAATTTACGACCGGTAGATACTCCATTATTATCTATCAAGTAAATTTTTTCGAAAAAAATATTTCTCGTAAACATAAACTTATAATATATATATATATATATATATATACATATATATATATATATATATATATATATATATATATACAGGTGGGATTTGGTGTAAACACCAATTTTGGTGTAAACACCCTAACAATCTGGACCGTTGATCTCAATCTTGATCAACGGTTTAGATTAATCACCAGAAGATAACAAAACCCCAAAAAAAAATCTCACAACCCACCTCTGTTTCTCTCCTCTCTTTTTCCCTCTTCTATCTAGGGTTACTATCAAATTTTCTCCCAAAAACCCCCAAATATCCTCCCAAAACCCCCCAAATTTCCTATCATCCTAATCTCGAAAATTTGATCAATTGTATACGAAATTCGTTCAATTCGTATACAATTCATTCAATTCATATACAATTCGTTCAATTCAATTCAATTTTCAGAAATTCAATTCAATTTTCAGAAATTCAATTCAATTCGTTCAATTTTCAGAAATTCAATTCAATTCGTTCAATTTTCAGAAATTCAATTCAATTCGTTCAATTTTCAGAAATTCGTTTTTGATGAGCATGGATTCCACCGAGCATGAACCTTTTGTTGATGAACATGAAGGTAATGTCGTTATAATTCAATACCTATTCGTTTTTGAATAGATATTCGTTTTTTAAGTAAATTTATCCGGTTTTTGAGCATGAATTCAGTTTTAACTATTGGTTTTTGATTTCCTCCAGAATTCTTTATGATGAATATTGATTTCAACACTGAAAACATCAATCAACTTGAAGGTAATCTCAGAATTTTATAGAGTACATGAATATATATGTTAGAATAGTTGAATATATGTGTTGGAGTAATTGGAGTACTTGAGTATATGTGTTGGAATAATTGAATATATGTGTTGGAATAGTTGAATATATGTGTTGGAATAGTTGAATATATGTGTTGGGGTAACTGTGTATATGTGTTGGAGTAACTGAATATGTGTGTTGGAGTAACTGAGTATATATGTTAGAGTAATTTAGTATATGTGTTGGAGTAACTGAGTATATGTGTTGGAGTAACTGTGTATATGTGTTGGAGTAACTGAGTGTATGTGTTGGAGTAACTGTGTATATGTGTTGGAGTAATTTAGTATATGTGTTGGAGTAACTGAGTATATGTGTTGGAGTACTTGAATATATGTGTTGGAATAGTTGAATATATAAGTTGGAATAGTTGAATATATGTGTTTGAGTAATTGGAGTACTTGAGTATATGTGTTGGAGTAATTGAATATATGTGTTGGAGTAACTAAATATATATATTTTGGAGTAATTGGAGTAATTGAGTATATGTGTTGGAGTAATTGGAGTAATTGAATATATGTGTTGGAATAATTGAATATATGTGTTGGAGTAATTAGAGTACTTGAGTAAATGTGTTGGAGTAATTGAATATATGTGTTGGAGTAACTCAATATATATGTTGGAGTAATTGAGTATATGTGTTGGAGTAATTGGAGTACTTGAATATATGTGTTGGAGTAATTGAATATATGTGTTGGAGTAACTCAATATATATGTTGGAGTAATTGGAGTAATTGAGTATATGTGTTGGAGTAATTGGAGTAATTGAATATATGTGTTGGAGTAATTGGAGTACTTGAGTATATGTGTTGGAGTAATTGAATATATGTGTTGAAGTAACTAAGTTTATATGTTGGAGTAATTGGACTACTTGAGTATATGTGTTGGAGTATTTGAATATATGTGTTGGAGTAATTGGAGTACTTGAGTATATGTGTTGGAGTAATTGAATATATGTGTTGGAGTAACTCAATATATATGTTGGAGTAATTGAGTATATGTGTTGGAGTAATTGGAGTACTTGAATATATGTGTTGGAGTAATTGAATATATGTGTTGTAGTAATTGGAGTACTTGAGTATATGTGTTGGAGTAATTGAATATATGTGTTGGAGTAACTCAATATATATGTTGGAGTAATTGGAGTAATTGAGTATATGTGTTGGAGTAATTGGAGTAATTGAATATATGTGTTGGAGTAATTGGAGTACTTGAGTATATGTGTTGGAGTAATTGAATATATGTGTTGAAGTAACTAAGTTTATATGTTGGAGTAATTGGACTACTTGAGTATATGTGTTGGAGTATTTGAATATATGTGTTGGAGTAATTGGAGTACTTGAGTATATGTGTTGGAGTAATTGAATATATGTGTTGGAGTAATTGGAGTACTTGAGTATATGTGTTGGAGTAATTGAATATATGTGTTGGAGTAACTCAATATATATGTTGGAGTAATTGAGGTAATTGAGTATATGTGTTGGAGTAATTGAATATATGTGCTGGAGTAATTGAATATATGTGTTGGAGTAATTGGAGTACTTGAGTATATGGGTTGGAGTAACTAAGTATATATGTTGGAGTAATTGGAGTACTTGAGTATATGTGTTGGAGTACTTGAATATATGTGTTGGAGTAATTGAATATATTTTCTTCCGAAGGGGCAACCTACGAACAAGGAAAAGGAAATCGAGATGTTGTTAGGTTGCAGTTCCTCATCAGAAATTAAAATTTGCCTCCAAAGCACTCAAAGAATAAGGGGACGGGGAAAAGGCTGCTATCAAACAGAAATCAAAGCATTGTGAATGCTAAAAATCGAAAAAGGTTATGTGCAAACTGCAAACAAATGACAAATCATGATAAACAAAACTGTCCAAATCCATTTGTTGAACATGTGGATCACGGTGTTGAAGTGGACATAGAAGATGACACAGAAGACAGAGAAGAAGAAGGAAGAGCACAGGAAGAAGAAAGAGCAACAGGTATGCATTGGAGTTAATGTGTTTGGAATAATTAACATTAATATTGGAGTACTTGAGGTTAAATATAATATATGTGTTTGTGTGTGTGTAGGACACCCTCGGAAATCTTTACGACTCAGTCAAAAGGATGGGACTACATGACGTTGAAGTAACCGTGAAAACATGTTGGAGTAACTGCTTTTAAGCATTAGAATACTTGGTGTTATCTCTTGGAATACTTGATGTTATAACAGTTGGAACATTTGGTGTTATGTCTTGGAATACTTGGTGTTATGTCTTGGAATAACTGCTTGTAAGCATTGGAATAACAATGACGACATTAGAGTAATTGAAGATGAATAATTGATTGATTCAATCAATAATTTGAATGATGGTTGGAGTAACCATGAAAACATGTTGGAGTAACTGATTTTAAGCATTGGAATACTTGGTGTTATCTCTTGGAATACTTGGTATTACCTTGGAATAACTGCTTTTAAGCCTTAGAATAATTTTGTAAAACAAAAGCAAACAATACTTTCATCAATATGTTCGTCTTAATAGCTCAATACATCCATCAAAGAATGGTCACTCGTCGACAAAACTCCTCCATACCAGGCTCTTTCAGTGTCTATTTGCCATAGCCTATCACCAACAACCATAATTCACAAAAATATTATATACGACAGCCTAATGTTGTTAAACCTAATTCTACAATTAGAATAACTAGCTCTAAGCATTAGAATAACTACTTCTAGGCATTAGAATAACTACGACATTTCAATCTGCTCACAATTCAATCTATGGCTTCTCAATGTTCCAACACGGTGATTAGCACGTATTCTCGTAACAGCCTTGAGGATGTTCTCCTTATCATCACAGAAATCTTTGACTTTGGTCTTCAAAGCTGTTATTTCCTCATTCACATCAGAAAAGATCATGATTCCAGCCATTTGAATCGACATGGAAATCCTGTTTGCTCTTTTGTCGACATATAATGGATCATGAACCCCATCGTAGAACAATGTGTGCAACATAAGGAAAAAACCAAATTCATTTTTGTTGACTTGCGTAACTTTACTCCAATTGAAAATTTTGCTGACGATTTCAAAGCTGACAATATCGCTAGCCCCATGTATCTCTTTGTGTTCGAAGTAGTCGGACAAGCAACCCACCTTTGAAAAAAAAGGAAAGACAAAAAAAAAGTATAATCATTCAATACAAAAAAAAAACACAACTTGAAAGTTCATGTACACAATTAACCATTCGCGAAAAAGAATACTAACCACAAGCTTTGCTAACTTGTAGAACACGGATTCATGCCAATTATCATGTATCAGGTTGTCCAGAACAACCTGTCTTGTTGGAAAATTGACACACACAAAAATAGTGCTCTTCAAGATATAGTGGGATGAAAACCAAATCCGCACCCAACATGCACCCTTTAGGATTGTTTACGATGAATTCATCCCACAAACGGATTAATCTGTCCATGCGTGGCTCCGTTTGTGAGTCTTCGTTTTCATCCTCAAGCATACTCAAGAGTATATCCTTTTTCATAAGAGTATCAAAAGTATTCATGAGATTCGAAAGTATTCATGGATGGAATAACTCAGTACATTACAGTTACGGTACTTTTGTTTTGTGACTGAAAGTCTGAAGAACAGACAGTAGCTCAATACATGTACACAGTCAGAGTTCTGTGAAGACAGTAACTCAAGTACTCCAATTACTCCAACACATATATTCAACTATTCCAACACATATATTCAACTATTCCAACACACAAACTCAAGTACTCCAATTATTCCAACACATATATTCAACTATTCCAACATATATATTCAATTATTCCAACACATATATTCAACTATTCCAACAAATATACTCAAGTACTTCAATTACTCCAACTACTCCAACATATATTCAATTACTGCAACACATATATTCAACTATTCCAACATATATATTCAAGTACTCTATAAAATTCTGAGATTACCTTCAAGTTGATTCATGTTTTCTATGTTGAAATTGATATTTATCATAAAGAATTCTGGAGGAAATCAAAAACCAATAGTTAAAAACGAATCCATGCTCAAAAACCGGATAAATAACTTTAAAAATGAATATTTATTCAAAAACGATTAGGTATTGAATTATAACGACATTACCTTCATGTTCATCAACAATAGGTTCATGCTCGGTGGAATCCATGTTCATCATAAGCGAATTTCTGAAAATTGAACGAATTTCTGAAAATTGAATTGAATTGAAAGAATTATATACGAATCGAACGAATTTCGTATACAATTGAGCAAATTTTCGAGATAGAACAAACTAGGATGATAGAATGAACGAATTTTTGGGAAATTAGGATGATGAATTTTCGAGAGGAAATTTGGGGTTTTTTTTGGAGGAAAATTGATGTAACCCTAGAGAGAAGAGAAAGAAAGAGAGGAGAGAGAAAGAGAGGCAGGTTGTGAGGATTTTTTTGGGGGTTTTGTTGGATCGTGAGATCTAATCTGAGCCGTTGATCAAGATTAAGATCAACGGTTCAGATTGTTAGGGTGTTTACACCAAATTGGTGTATTTACACCAGATCCTAATTCTATACACATATATATATATATATATATATAGAAATTGCATCCGGTGAGTTGGTCTTCTTTAAATGAGTCTGTCCCGCAAATCACAGCCACACGATCAAATCACATGAATGGCTGAGATTCAATCTCAACGTCATCTTCATCGTATATAATCTTATTGTTACAGTAACAGAACATTATTACAGTAACACAAATATCTTACTGTGAGTAATTACAATAATAATGTCAGAGTAATACTGTTACAGTAACAGAACACTATTACAGTAACACAAAAATCTTACTGTGACAGTGTCACAGTTATAAGGAATTACAATAATAATGTCACAGTAATATGAAATTAAAGAGTTATAAATATCTTACTGTGACACTGTCACAGTAATAAGGAATCACTGTATAATGTCACAGTAATAATGTCAAATTCATTTATCAATTGACACTACAAAGTAACATCAACATGAGATTAACAGTAGCACTGTTACAGTAACAGAGCACTATTACAGTAACACAAATATCTTACTGTGACACTGTCACAGTAATAAGGAATTACAGTAATAATGTCACAGTAATAATATCACAGTAATAAGGAATTAAAGAGTTATGATGTTTGTGTATGCAAATGCAGCCTTGTTACTCTTCCTTAATGACGTGGTACAATCTCAGCCATTCAATTTTGTTTGATTGTGTGGTCCAGATTGAAAGGACAGACTCATCTAAAGAGGGAGACTCACCGGATCCTCACTCTATATATATATATATGATCTCTTGTATAATTATAATTTTTGTAATAAAAACACATCATAATTAATAAATCATAGACCAACCATCATAATTAAAATAGATATCTACATAAATGTTTATATAAATACTTCGTATTTTTTATTAATTCTAAATGGGCCGTAAAACACATGGGAATAAGGAAAAATTACAAAATACCACCATGTATAAACCGTATTTTACAAATTACCACCACGTATTCCCATTTTTACAAATTACCACCTATAATTCAACGTATATTTACAAATCGCCACCGTATTTCTATTCCGACTTTCATTTAACTTATTTCCCGCTATTCTGACTTTCATTTAACTTATTTTTCGTTTCCGTTAAATGAAGTTTTAAGCAAATTAACCCTCCGTTAATTAAAAAAAAAATTCCACCGGCCATCAAAATCAAAGCATCAAAATTCATTATCTCCCAATGTACTTCTCCAAGATCTCATTATCATCCTCAAAAAATCAAGTTCTCATGTACTCCCTACTCTTTTCAATTATTAATCAATGCATAATTGGTTTTATTTTTTACATTTCAAATTTTAGGATTCGTTTTCTGGGTTCGAGTTTCTGGGTTTAATTCGGGGCTCGATTCGGTTAGATTGAGGAACTTACTACTGTACTAATTTGTGCTTGATTTTTGCAATTAAATTGAATAAACCATTGATAAAGATCCCCAAATCGTCAAAATCTACAGAAAGATGAAGTATGGGTTTGATTGAACAAGTTTGATTTTCATGAATTATGCGAAAATTGGAAATCAAAAGCGAATCGAGCCCCAAATTGAACCCAGAAAAAAAACCCAGAAAAATGAGCCTTAAAATTAAAAGCTACTGTAATTGAAATGTACAAAATAAAACTAATCAAGCACGGAGTACCTGAGAACTTATTTTTTGAGGATGGTTTTTTTCCTTCTTGAAGTCATTTGAGAGTAATTAAAAGCATTGATTAATAATCAAGCTTTGATTTTGATGATCGAAATGTTTTTTCGATTAACGGAGCTTTAGTTTCGATAGTTTGCTTGAAATTTCATTTAACGGAAACGGGAAATAGGTTAAATGAAAGTCGGAATAGCGGGAAATAGGTTAAATGAAAGGCGGAATAGAAATACGGTGGCGATTTGTAAATATACGTTGAATTATAGGTGGTAATTTGTAAAAATGGGAATACGTGGTGATAATTTGTAAAATACGGTTTATACATGGTGGTATTTTGTAATTTTTCCTGGGAATAATGGGCTACCCAAGGATCGAACATCCAATCTCCCCAATGCAGAAAATATTAAACTGACAACTTTCAACAACTATGCCACCAATAACTTTATGGCAACCTAGGTTGTCAAATTTTAATTATACGTAGTTTCAGTTTTGTTGGGGCCCTTTTATGTGATCAATATATACACTCAAATTAATTAATGATTAGGGAGGTTGAATTTAATAATTTATTTAAATATATATGTGAGAAATTATTTCTCGGCCCCGCAAAAAAAATCTTCAAGATCCGCCACTGACCGTCATCGTTAGATGTTCCTACGTAGTAAAAGATGAGAATATTGCAAGTATATCGGTCCAACCCTAGTCTCTAGTAAATAATACAACGTAAATGTAAAATGTACAGGTCATTACAGCCGTGGGTAACCTTCCTTGATGCAGCAGGAAGAAGACGAGATTCAGCCTGATGAATATGTTCTCATTTCGGACGCAACACGAAGGGACTTCACAACTAACAGAACCGCTGCGGGGTGGTTTATACGATTCCCGAGCGGCACCATAGATGTAGCTAGGACTCCCTCTGAAGAGAAATATCGATGTTGCATACCTTGAAATCGAGGGAATATTAAGTGCCATGAAATGGGCATTGGCCGTTCATCCCCGTGCAAGAAAGATTCTCTTCAAAACCGACTCTTTACAAGCTACGAGTATAAAGTTTCTAAACCGTGGAGTAAAAAAAAGGTTGGGAAAGGAAAAAAGAGGGGCATGCGACTTATAAGGATTTCAATGATAGTTTAGCCGAGTTTCAATTTTATAGGGAACATTTCGAAAAGTTCCGGTTGGTGAAAGGAAGCGAGGAAGAAGTTAAAATAGCCCATGATGCAGCGAGTGATTTCACGGATGAAATTGAGTGGGATTTTACAGCAAAGTAGCCGTGTGCGACTCTGAGTGACGAAGTTATGGGTGTAAGAGAAATAGGTGCAACAATGAAGAGAAGGGAGGCAGTAACCAAACCGACGAGTCAGAAAAAAAAAACCGAAGGCAACTGACAGTAGAACCAAGTCACGGACAGACAGAAGAAGAACCGAATGCAACTAGTCACGAACAGGCAGCAGGCCACGGATACGGACAGGGGCAGCACGTAAGTAAATCCGGCAGGTGACAGGCGACTAAAATCGGGCAGATTACAGGGAGCGAGTTGACGGGCAGGAGCGAACCGAACTGCAGTAATGGACAGAAGTAACAGGACAGAAACCGAAACAAATAGCTGTGTCGTGGTACCCGCCACTGACTTGAAAACTATTACGGCTCGACCGAGGTGGTTATCGACTTGTACCGCTAGTTCCCCAAGGTGAACACAGCAACTACCTGACTCGACCACTCGAGGCAGATAGCTATGGAACCGCACAAACTTAACCCAGAAAGAAGAATATTAGAGAAGAGAGGAGAGATTGTATTGTTTATTTCTTTATTTTCTTGATGGATCTGAAGAGCAATGGTGCTCAAATTATATATACACGCTGCAAGCAGGAGCCAAAAAGCAATTTAATGGCCCTCAAGATAATTGACATTAACGCAGCAATAAAATTGGGTATTAATGTGTAACAGTCACAACCTTTGACTGTTAGAAGATGAATGTGAACACTGCATCTGGACATTCCAGTCAACTAGCAGAATAAAGCCCAAAAAACAAAAAGTCAAGGTGCTCTACCCGAGCCAAGTCAGGTCAAGTTGGCATGCAAGTGGGTAAAGGCCCAAGTCCAACAATCTCCACAAAATACCAATTCATCAAATTATTGAAGGCTAAAGGGAAAAGAGAGTATAAAAGCTAGTAGAAGTCACTCCCCACCACCGATGTGGGAGAGTGAACTAAATTAACTTATGGCTTTCAAGCCTTTACTCCAACAATGGGTAGGCCCAATCCGGCTCAATTTCTATAATTAACTTAATGAAAGTAAGCAAGCAAGCAAGCAGTGGTGTGTAGTAGGACTACTGTAGGAGTTCATTTCCTCTCCGTTACTTTCTTCTCTCCATTACCATCCATTACTTTTGGATGGTTTGGATTTGTTTCAAAACGATCCAACGGTGATCGGTTTTGATGAGATGGAGTATGATTAATGATATTATATTGTTGTATTAGAGGCAATGGAAGGTAATGGAGAGGATCCATTTCCCAACTTCGCTACTACACGGAAATGGATCCTCTCCATTACTTTTTCTCTCCATTACCTTCCATTACCTCTAATACAACAATATAATATCATTAATCATACTCCATCTCATCAAACCATTTGAAAATGTGGAAAGTGGCTTTACATGGTAAAGCTAAAGAATATTATTCTAACCGTAAAAACGTAATCCATCCTCTCATAGCATACAATTAAGTAAAAGATCAAAAAATTAAAGAAGACAAAAAATTACTGTATAAGAAAGATACGATGAATGAATAATTGTCATGATATAAAAAGGAAGAAAGATGATGATAAATGCCACAATAATAAAACAAGGAAAGACAAATTTAAAAAGAAAAAAGAATCTAAATGAAAGCTTGAAAAGAAACCGATGAATCATTGTCATAGGCTCATAGCGCTTTTATTCCTTTAGATGTTTTTTTTAATTTGTTCTTCTTGTTTAATATTATGGGCTATGAGCCTATGACAATGATTCATCGGTTTCTTTTCAAGCTTTCGTTTAGATTCTTTTTTCTTTTTAAATTTGTCTTTCCTTGTTTTATTATTGTGGCATTTATCATCATCTTTCTTCCTTTTAATATCATGGCAATTATTCATTCATCGTATCTTTCTTATACAGTAATTTTTTGTCTTCTTTAATTTTTTGATCTTTTACTTAATTGTATGCTATGAGAGGATGGATTACGTTTTTACGGTTAGAATAATATTCTTTAGCTTTACCATGTAAAGCCACTTTCCACATTTTCAAATGGTTTGAACGCACAACCACAACTTAATTAAACTTAAGAGTATAATATCGTCTTACATCCTCCTTGATCTTCAACAAATGCAAATCTATGAGTAGATAATTAGCGTTCAAAAAAAAAATACAAAAAACATACTTTATGTGAAGTAATTAAAAATCAGCCCGTGATACTTTTTCATTCTGGCTTCCTCCCTGCCGACTCTGTATGTCAGCATGTTTAGTGTAATGTTTGGACCAGGGAAATTCATGGAAATCTATATGATTTTCATTTCTTAGGTCTTATTGTTGGACTTAGGGCTCCAAAATCTGTGATTTTTTTACAAGTAGTATTAATTTATTCATAGAACAAATTTACACATATTGGAGTTCGAGACTTGCTACATGACATTACATATGCAACGGAAGATACAAAAATAACATAACTTTAATTCTAATAACATAAACACCACCCTCCATCTAGCTTGATTGTTGAGAACGAGAAATTGGCCACGAGCGCTTGAGTTAGTGTTATCCTCATTGTTGATCACCATGGACTGTTGAATGTTACGAAAATCAGGTTGACAAGCATCAAGTGTACTTACGTTCTTACGAGAAGAACGTAGAAAGAAAAGAGGCATGGTAAGACGATGTGTCCATCCAGCAACGGAGAAAATTCTCCTACACTTGGATAATCGATCCAGGTAACCATAATTTGATACCAGGGATGAGAGACATCTTTTTTGTGGCTTCGTTTCTCTCATCTCCGAACCCTAAAACAATATTCCTACTTATAATTACAACTTTTCTTACGGAGAATAAGAAAAGCATAAAGGCTTATACTTTGGTATCTAAAGATATTTATTTATACGATAATATCTTTAGGTATAAAAAATTATGAAACAAAATATTTGTTTTTTTGGTTGAAACGTAAGAATTATATTATCAAACCAAACATATTCAAATTTGGCTTCTCGGCCTCAAAGCACAAGTATTAGCATATTATCTTATCTTATCAATTACTACTACAATAATGGTCTATTGCAATGCACCGAAAATGTTGCATAAGACCTTTAAAATGTTGCTTTATGATTTATGCAACATTTCGAAGTGTGCTGCTTAAAGCTCCGTTGCAATAGCCTAATGTAACACTTTGTGCAACATTTCTACTCAAATGCAACATTTTTTTTCAAAAATGTTGCAACGATACCCTAATATAACACATATCTTGAGAAACTATTGCAACACTTCAAATATATATATGCAACACTTTTTCAGCCATTTTGTAACACTTATTTCAATGTTATGCAACATTTTTTTTGCCAAATTGAAACATTAAAGGCAACATTATTTGGTGCTAATGCAACATATCCAATTATGTCAAAGGCAACACTATTATAATTCTAATGCAACATTCTTGGAAGGAATCGTCCTTCGTGTTTGATAAAACACAACGTTAGTAACATCAACCATTTTCTTTGTAACTGTATTAATTTTTAAAACAATCGTAGTACAAATCGTACCACTATATACATATCTCAATCCAAAA
This sequence comes from Agrostemma githago, assembly GCA_958450325.1. Classification (NCBI taxonomy): domain Eukaryota; kingdom Viridiplantae; phylum Streptophyta; class Magnoliopsida; order Caryophyllales; family Caryophyllaceae; genus Agrostemma; species Agrostemma githago. The sequence continues at coordinate 5,724,225 of OY288241.1, read as the reverse complement.
TCCTAGCATTTGCATTAAATAAACATTCTAATATCACCATTCAGAAAACCCACCAGTTGCATTACATAAACATCCTAATAAAACAAACTTTAACCTCAAACTACAAATTATTGAAAATTATATTCATCAAAACGTCCAAAATAGTTGTTCTTTCAGTAAGTGCCCTTCATTTCTTTTCCAACTCTTGTCTCGATACCTGCATCCAGAACAAAATAATCAATTAAACTACCTGCTACATCAATACATTATTTCTGAATAAGCATTTATAGAAAAACAAAGATAAGTACCAAAAAATAGGAGTTTAATATAAGGGGTTTGAATTTTATGGGGGTTGTGACCAAGAGACTTTAGTGACCTCGCATCAAAATTTGTGAAAATAGAAAGCAATGAGTTGGTCTAGGAGTTGAGGACAACATTGTTCCAAATTTGGCTGTTATGTTGCCTATGATTTGTGATCAAGTGCGCATACAGACATAAGCTGGCTATGATGGGAAGAAAATAAACCAAATGCATGAATTTTCTTCTTTAGAAAAGCAAAGAATCTTATAACATGAATCGAAATTAAAGTGATTTTACACCATCTGTCCTTATAACATGACCTAAAGTTCATTCATGAAGCTGAGTATAGAAATTGAGAAACCAACAGTAGTTTTAATTTATTAAACATGATGAAGATTCCACCCATTCTTTTAAGTTGTGAGGTTGAGGGTGCCATGTTGCTTAAACTATTCGATGAAATGAGAACAAACCTATATAAACAAGATATGAGTAATTTTAAAGACCCTGATAAAAGAAGTATTTCCTAAAGATATTTAAATCCCGGACATTGAGCACAAAAAGAGAGTTTGAAGGAACATTATAGATTAGAAGGAAAAGAAATATAAACCTTGTCCTGCCGGAGAAAGCACTAGGTACATCTGGAGTGAAATTCTTCACAAGACCTACAAACATATTAGGTCTGAAAGAAAATAGATGTATACACTTCATGAAGAATTAGACCTAATTCTAATATCATCTACACTTTAATTTTTGGTCACATGTTCACTCACATATATCCTTAAATTTGTCAAAAACACAAAACATATGGTACTTAAAATTCATACTGCATATTTTTTTTAAAAAAATTTGAACACATATTCCAAGTCATACTCCAATAAAAATTGAAATCTTAAACTCAGGAATTGAGTAAAAAAATTCTTGTCGCTCGAGCTAACCAAAATCAACATGAATTGAATAAAGGCTGTGAAAGAACAACTCCATTGGTATTTGATAGGCACAAATAAGACAGAGCAAGACTAAGTGACTAACAACTTTGTTGGATAGAACATTATTACTTAGAAGGCTAGAATTTTTGAATCCCAACTCAATGTCATTTTCTTTAAATACTCTTTCTGAGCCATGAAAGATATACTCGTATTTTTTATGCAACGAGCAAGCATCTTTCTAAGCTAATTTTGCAGTTTTCACAAATGGACCAAGTAGTTTACCCGCTTCAAAGCGTGGTTGCTATACACTTACCATGCAGCCGGAAGTAATGATCCAAATTAAAATTTTGCCTTGTCCACACTCCACATGCACCTCAATATCTCAACCGGTTTATTTTGCAATGACTTGATTTCATCCTCAGTAAAGAACCCGAATAATATGAGCTGCAAGAGTCAAAGGCAAGACCGTATAAATATATATGATCAATGACTAAGCAAAGGAAAAACACTAGGTGAAGCATATGCATATCCTATTAATCATAGAAATTACACGATTGAATTCACAATCAAACTAAAAATAGAATGAGACGTAAAATAGATGCAACACACACACACATGTTGTGTATGCTGAAGTTCCGACAATTCATTATTCATACCAGGGGCGGACCCAGGCCCAGGCTACTTGGGCTATAACCCAAGTAGATTTCTGGGTAAAAAATTATTATGTATTGTAGTGTATTTTGCCATCAGAATTGTGGAAGTGGCCTAGTGGTCAAGTGCGTGACTTCTGCTCCACCTCTATTTTATTTTGGAAACTGTGACACCCCTGTGCAGTAGCCAGTAGGCACTAGGTTGGCCCACTATTTACCTGCGGCATTGTCTACCAGTTACGTATAGTACATTAGTACTACACCTCACAATCTCACATATATTTTCTTACTCCGTATTTTATAGAGTAAGTTTTTATTTTGTTATTTAATAATTTTTTTATACAATTACTTGTAATTTCTAAACAATAAAACATGCTAAATAATACGCTACACCTAATTTAGATAGATATGATAAGCCTTTTTACTAGTCCCTAATAATTACGGATTATTTTAATTTTGTCTAACTTACACTATTTGATCCATTTTGATAATTGTTTATGAATTACGATCAAATTATAAAATATGTTTACGTCACTAAGAATGATTTTGCAAAATTGTCTTAAATTCAATTGAAAGGGTATTTCGATAATTATTAGAGCAAAAATTCTCAAATGAGATGGTCTCACAATAATGTTATTATGAGATCTTCCATATGATTACTGACGAGCACAAATTCCTAAATGAGACGGTTTCACAATAAGGTTATTGTGAGATCTCTCATATGAAGAGTAGTTACTTATGTTTATATTGGGGAAGAGTTCAGGTTATCATGTCGCTAAAAAGTGAGCTTTTTCCTAACAAGTTTTTTGCCAACAAAGAAAAAAAGAAATGGGTAATGAAAAACTTCCTTTAGTAGAGTAATGTTGATAAAATTGTACGAAGTACAATACATTATTCATAAATTTAGCTACAGATATCTCAAAAGTGATACGTAAAATATATTTGATTAATATAGCATACAAATATGTTTAGTTATCAACGTATCGAGCATTCCAAAATGTAATAAAATGTGCACCGCTTTGACAAGAGCAGCCCCAGGTATATACAAATCCTGGGCCCGCCCCTGATTCATACATAATGAAAATAAAGAACATGCATATAAAAACAATAGATGACTAGCATATAAAAAAAATAGTCTGAATTTGTCAAAACATTCCCTTCAGGAGGGAAAGGGATGGATCAGTGATGGATGATCGTTTCCTTCTGAACACTTTCTCTGTTATAAGTTTTTTAGTTTGCCTTTCCATTCCATCCACTTTGCTAATTAACTAAACAAAGAAAAGTGAATAAGTGATTGCCAGCCTTTCCCATCACATCCTTCCATCCAAACAAATGGATAATAATCATCATAGGCTCAGGACACTCAACTACCCTATCATGTTTATATATGCAACATGTAAATTATATAAATTTACATGTATCAAAGTATCAATGACTTAACAATTGCGTTACAAAAGCTCGAGTATTTGGGAGGAATTCACTGATTCACGCTACATTTTTTTTTTATAAAAAAACCTCCTTCAAAACCAGCATTCAATCGGTTTCATTGCTCTATACTTATATAAAAAAAAAGTTGACAGCAACATGTAAATTAGATAACTTTAGCTGTATCAAAGTATCAACGACTTCGACCCTCGAACAACCGCGCTGTAAAAACTAGGGTTTTAGGAGAAATTCAGATCATTCCCACTACATTTAAAAAAAATCCCCTCTCAGCCAGGTATTAAATAAACTATGGAATCAGAGAGAATTATTTGTCTCATACACACATCAATTCACTACGGTTAAGTTACCAATCAAACACAAACACGCATAGTTACAGACTAATTACCATCATGAATTCAATCAATCCACGCTTAATCTCTTAAATTTTTAAGTCGAAGAGTGAAAAATTAATTACCGTCATCCCTGATTCATTCAGAACAAACAAGTTTCAAGACCACCATTGAAAAAAGAGAAGCGGAGGTAGAGAGGAGAACGTGATAGCGGAGGCGGAGAGGCGATCTGTTGAGGTTGATTGGGTTGATGGGTTAGGGAAGATGATGGAGGTTAGATTTTGAATTGTTTTAGATTAGTACGGTGTACTTTTTTTATTTCACTTAGGGTATCCCGAAACTAACATAAATTGTGAGCATTGTTAAATTTCAACTCGATCCGACATGAATTAAACCGTTTTTCATGCCTCGTCCGATCTGAGAAAAATAATTTGAAAATGTCTCGAACCTAATTAAGTAAACCTTATTTTCATGACTCGAAAATAACCCGACCCAAACCTGACCCCGTTGACTCGTTCGTCGATCTGAATCAGTCATGGCCAGAATATTTTGACTTGTGACGACCCAATGCGCACATAACCTTAACTCAAAAAATTAATATACCTGTAAAAATTTGGTTCCACTACTACATAAATAGGCTATTGCAACACTTTACGTGCAATACTTTTACTTTGTGTTGCAGAATAAAGTAATTTGCAACACTTTTAATGAGAATGTTGTTTATACTAAACCGATGCAACATTTAATAAAAAATGTTGCATTAAATTATCAAATAGCAACACTATTTGCAACACTTATCAAAATTTGGCTAAGAATTGATGAATAAATAAACTAATAAGATTAGGTTAATAAACATTTTATTTTATTTTTAAAGAAAAGTAGACGGGATGCGTATTTTAGTTTGCTTCTCTCTCGTCTAACTAATTAATCATCATATTAAACCCTCCATCAAGGGATCTATCAACCCTACACTGGGTTCAATTTTTATATAACCTGTTTGATTTATGGTGTGCATTTTGGATCACTATGTACTTTAATTCTGGGCCGAGTCGAATCGGGTTCACTCGAGTTTTGGATCGGATCACCCAGTTCAGATAATGATGCTTGCCTCGACCTGGCAAATGGGTCGACCGAGTCGGGTTCGGGTAGGTCAACATCAGGTTGGACCACTTTCAAGTAGGGAAAATCATGTTGACTTTGGGTCGGTTCGGGGTGGTTTTGGGTTTGTTATTTTCAATTTTTTAAAGTGATATCAAACCATTTTCTATGAAAATATTCGAGTCAGTTCCGGGTTAGGCCTGATTAACAAGGTTTAGGAGTCAAATTCAGATATTTAGTTCGAATTAGTTTTCTCAGGTCTCATGACTCGTAGCTTTATTTTTAAGTCTAATAATTAAGCCGTTGTTATTTTCTCGTGACTCAATGTTATTTTCTCAGTTCGAATTTGTATTAAGCCTAGTAATTAAGCGCTTAAGAAAAACTATTAAAATGAAATGGGGTGGGATTCCTCATTTTCAATTCACCGCTCAAATTTTTCGATTACCACCGAACCCTTCTTTTGTCTTCTTCCCATCTTCATATTTATGTTGCTCAGTGAAACAGTACATGATTCTTAATTCTGAATTTTTCTTCCCATCATCAGTAATTCTTCTCATCATCAGTAATTATGAATTTTTGAATCACCATCAAGCAACGCATTAGTAAGTTTATACTGATTCTTAATTTCAATTCAGTTCATTCTTTAATTTAATTATGAGTGAATCAATGGCATTACCCTTTGTTTTTCAACGCAGTACTCATATCAACGCGTTACCCTTTGTTTTTCATCTTCTTCCTGTATTAACCATGGCAGGCAGTCATCCGAAGAGTAACCTAGAAGAACGGAATTTTGGAATCAGCAGTCTTCTAGAATCAGTAAGATTCAAAGTTTTGTTTAAGTTCATTTCTTTTATTGAATTATCAGTGAATTTGCATATTTATTCAATGAATAATTGAATGAATATTTTTGATTCATTGAAGTAGTACAGTTTTTAATGATTGAATTTATATGCTTATGGTATGAATTGGTTGAATCATGTGACAATATAGCTAGATTTAATATGAGAAATTTGATGGTTTCCGTTAAATTGCATTGCCTGTTAGAGCTGAAATGCTGTCTAAAAGCTACTTGATTCATTGTCTGATAATGATGTGCAACAGCTCGATCTCATTTCCCTGTTATTTTTCATGACAGGATATAACCTGTTCATATCAAAATAAGACAAGGCTGCAGGTGTTGGGAGTTCCGGGAATTGCAGGCTCGCTTACGAGGTTGGCTCAAAGGAGCCAAAGCAAAACAAATAAGAAGACTAACTCAACCCGTGCTGCATAGAAAGATGTAGACTATGAGCCTGACATTGCTAGTGGAAGCAATATAGACGATATGTCTTTAACATCACAGATTCGGAAACAGGTTAATTTTATTTTACAGCTCATTTTTGTGGTTTTTGCAGTTCGTTTTCAAGAAATCTGGTTTATTCAATTAGCTAAAAGCTCCTTGTTTTGTTAAGCATCCTGCTTGAGCCTTGAGGCATGGTTTTTGTTTGTGCAATTGAGACTGTATTTGGCTCGAAAAGGTTACGATCAAATCTCTGCTGTACCTTGACTGTTGTACAGATGGTTGCTGAACGTGTTGCATCTTTTTGTCTTGCTGATGATTTGCTGTACAGATCGGATCATTTTGTTTGTGCAGTAGAAAGTATTTTTTGCAGATGATTTGCTGTATAGATCTGTTCTTTATGTTTGTGCAATAGAAAGTATTTTTTGCAGATGATTTGCTGTACAGATCAGGTCTGTATACAAGACTGCAGTTATTAGATTTCAATTATCCAATTGTTGTACAAATCGGTAATCAGGCCTGCAATTGCTGTATAAATCAGACAGTAATCAGACAACAATTGTTGCCAGCTGACAGTAATCTAACATGCTTTGTACAGCAATCTAACATGCTATCTAGTCGAGATTCTATCTTTTCTATAATTTGACTTTTGTGTGCAGTAATTACTTGGGGTTTGTTTTTCATGAGATTCAGTTCAATCTCATCTGATATGTGTCGTTACCACACTTAAATTAATAATTTATAACCTTACTCTTATCACACTAACGATATTAAAAATTACATAGTATAGTATAAGTAAGGGTCGATCCCACGGAGAGACGATTTATTCATTAACTAGTCCACTACATATTTACGTGATTATACTAACAATATTAACAAAAATATATACGGAATGGGGGGGTTTAATTAATTGACTCGAAAAATCTAACCTAATGAACTACTCCATAATAAACTATAACTAATATTCTAATAATATATACAAGTGAAACAAGCATAATAATTCGGCTCATATATTTCTTATACTCGGTTACCCATTCAGTTACTAATCGACTCGTCGTACCCATATTATTTTATTACTCGATTAATTGTAGAGAATTTAGCCGCTAAATCTCCCTATCCTTCCTTACTTATAATCAGTGTCGAGCCGCTCGACCACCAATTCTAACTAATTAATTATTACGTAAGTTTCGATGCTCCGTAAGTTAACTAGTCGCATTAAGGACAAGAAAGACATCATTAATCCTAGTCAATTAAAATTAACTAGATCAAATTATACTCCTAGATTAATCTAGTGACAATTCGCAGTCCTAAATTAATATAGTTGCTACTCGGTTGTATAATTTAACGCCGCGTCAAATAATACAACTAGCTATTGAACAATAAGAACGAGTATAAAATTGAATACTAACAAAACAATATTGGTAAAACTAATTGATTTCATAACTGAACGATTAACGTCATATAAGATCCAAGACGAAATTAATAACTGAAATTAACAAGTATTAAGGAGTAGAGAACTTAATATCTAGGCCCAAAAGACTCCTCCTTGATTCGGTTTCGACACCTCCACAAGTAGTGCCTCCGTCTTCCCTCGAGTTGAAGCCACTTCACCCGACGGACTGCTCCGAGCTCCCGAAAACCGTTAACTTCAATTACTAATAGGGTTTGGTATTTTTGTGTTTGCTTGCTTGGTTTATTCATGATTGAGGATTTGGGTATTTATAGTTTCCTTGGGTCGAATTATGGAAAGATTTGGGGTATAATTTCTAAATAGAAATATGGAAACTTTATAAACTAATCGGAAGATCGAGAGATATAGTTTCCATTATTTTCCATAGATGACTTGTACATAATCTTTTATATTATTGTTTTTCTTGCCTTATTCCTTCTGTACTTTCCTTGGCTTTTTCTCAATATTTTCTTCCCTTTTTTAATCATTCAAATCTTCTTTTCTTCTAGTATCTTGCCACCTTGGTTTTAATTGAGACTTTTGTATCTCCCGCTTCCATTAGCTAGGTTCCATGAGTTGCAACTTTCCTCTTCCTCTCGGGTCATCCCTTAACCGGCCCAATTGTATACCGATCAACTCGTACCTATAATTCATAATTAATACAATTTAGCCCAACTTATTCTAAAATAATATTTACTTGAATAATTAACCAAATTACTAAAAAGTATACTATATAGCTCAAAGAATATTATAAATAATATTAACGACACATAAAAATGGGGTGAAAATATGAATAATTAGCGAGTTATCATCATCACTTGATAACGCTATTTAGTGTTCCAAAAAATCACGAATCAGGCTGAGTTAGATGGAAATAGAATCAGGCTCCTGCACTTTTTGAACAGAATCAGGTTGCTGATGTATATAACGAATTAGGCCTAATTAGTTTGATGTTTCATATAAGTAAGGTTGCTGATGTATATCAGCATTCTTAAGAAAATACTCACTTATTTTTGCAAAGTCAGGCTATTTGTATCTTTATGTACTCAATTGTTTGTGCAGGTTACCCAATTTGGTGGTCGGCGTAATGTTCGCTATATTCCACCGAGTTCATTAAGAACTAGGTCTGATCATAGCAAACAAAGATTTCTCCGTAATACTCAAGATTTAAACAGGAGAATTGAGTCTCAAGCTGACTTAGAATTTGATGAAGACATGGAGATTGAGCACAATACTTCACAAGAAAATTGCTTAAGGCAAAAAAATACTAAAGGTATATTGACGATGGCTGACTTACTTTTGTAGGAAAAGAATTTAAAGAAAGGAAAAGAAATCGATCTACCTTATCAGGATAATGAGTACGAGTACGATAGTCATGACTATGACGACGATGAGGATATCATGGAAGCTCTCGAGGGAGACAATTCGTTGGACAATTTCAATAATGAATATGATGCTCATACTAGTAACCAAGAGACCATCGACGATGAAAGTGCAGAAATGGACTTCGATACCAACGACATTCAAGTTGACGGTATTTTTATTTATTTATTTATCGTAATTGATGCTAATTGTCGTGACGAGAGAGTTTTGTCTGATATACACAAAAATATACAGCTATATTAAGGGGAAAAAAAAGAGGATTGACCATGTTACATCATATGCACACGCGTCATATGGATGAAAGGTAGTTAATTTAAATGAATTTGGACAACCCATTGGTCCGAGTGTTGGGAAAAAGGATACGGTAGCAGAGTTATCTCGATTTTTAGCAACAATCGCTCGTAACCACAAGTACGTAGCTATACTCTTTTAGTCATGGAAAAAGGTTCCTAAAAAGGAAAAATTGTGGGAATTTGTTTTGGTACGTTTCCCTCCTAAAAAGCTTTTCATACTCCAATTTTTAATTTACTTTATTTGTTTTGGAAATATTATTTAATTTACTTATGCAACTATTATTGTATTAATTGATACTCCCTCCGATTTTTAATAATCTTCCCCTTTGTTATTATTCTCAGCTAACTGACAATTTTTGCTAAACTGCACATGTCCCGATGAAGATTTTGCTAAACTGCTTCCTACACTTACTTGTATTTGGTGTGTTTTCCAGAGTGTTCCTACATTTATTCCATTTTGAAGGAACGTTGCTCACGTTAAAGACAAAGTCGATTGTTTGTGAGAAATATGCACACTGTTGGTCCGCGAAGCTTTGCTACGGTATGCGAGAAAATGGTAAGTTTCGTAGAGATCATTTTTCCTAAGTATAGTTATTCAGAAATAATATCTACAAGTTTGTAATTATAATGTAGTAATTTTATTGAACAGAGGAATGAACATCCCAACAAGGAACTACCTTCTCTAGCGAAGTTGTTTGAGCGTACTCGTAAAAGAACTGAGGGGAAGCAGTATGTGGAGTCCTACGCAGATACGGAAAAAAAATTCTACATTCCTAGACATTATTTAGAGTATGTGTATATATACGTAACATTTGATATTTATTATTATAAATAGCTAGTGACATCTGAAAATTCTATTGCAGGATGACATGAAAAGGTACACTTGTCCAGATGATAGTGATCTTTCTAATGCTTTTCTTGGTGTCATGGGAAAAAATTACAGTGAACGTTGTCAACTATAAGGTAGGGGTGTCTCTAATAAGAAGTTGAGAGTTGTAAATGGTGTGTCATCTTATGTGGTTTCATGAAAGGTATTAGAGTCGATCAAATCAAATTTGTTGGAGGATGTACGAAAAAATGTGATGAGTGAAATTATCAAGGCACAAGATAAACATAAGGAGTTGGAGGAGGAGCATCTAAAGAAGAAAGAAGAATTGGAAAATAAGCAGAGGGAACTTGAGAACGAGAAGGCAAATATGACTTGACAAATTCTGTAAAAATTTCTAGAAAAGTTACCTACTGACATTGTTAGAGGTTATTTACTTGATGAATAGAGTTTATTAAGACATTATTTATTTGAAATGTATCTTTTCTATTTTGCTTAATAATATTTTCGGACATGTATTATGCAAGACAATATTTATTTGAACTGTTATGTATAATTTTTAGTTACATACGACAATAAAAATCAAATTTCTTTTCATTTAGATATAATTTAATCAAATTTTGTGGATTGTTACATTTGGTAAAAAAAAAAGGTGTTGCAAACACTGATTAAAATGTTGCATTCTCTTCTACAACATGTTGCTTTAGTCAATTACAAGTGTTGCAAAAAAAGACAGAGTGTTGCTTTTGCCCCTCAAAAAGTGTTGCATCTTTTTGTCAAAGTGTTGCATTAGACGATCATGCGTGTTGCAAAAAAAGTGTTGCATATTATAAATAGATGCAACACTTTAAAGAAAGTGTTGCATTTGATAAGAAAGTGTTGCATAAAGTGTTGCATTAAGCTATTGCAACACAACTTTAAGCAACACATCAAAAAATGTTGCAAAAGCCTTTAGCAACACTTTTAACCCATCAGGCAACACTTTTAAGGTGTTGCAATAGGCCATTTGTGTAGTAGTGTTCGACAAATTAAAAAATTCGTATGACACGACTTGTGAGTGTGTGACCAAACTCGCACGCCCGATCTTGTTTCACATGTCTACTTATTAAATGAGCAATTACTTATCGAGAATATAATAGGCGTTGGTTTCCTAAGAGTAAAGATGTCATCGAGAATGTGTTTCTTGGTTTTTTACTATAAAATCTATCTGAACTTTCATACTCTCATTTTTTATCTTTTTTATTTAATTATGTGATAGTATCAATTATCCTAACAATATTGCAACAGATTTAAAAAGCGTTGCCAGTTGTTTCACTAAATGCAACAATTACTTAAAAGTGTTGCTAAATCGTGTTATATAATTGCAACATATTTTTAAAAATGTTGCACTTTAAGATCAAATGCAACATTTTTTAGACAAGTGTTGCATAGGTAATATCACTATTAAAAATAGCAACACAATAAGAAAGTGTTGCATCGAAAATGTTGCAATAGACTTTTATTGTAGTGATATATCAACATTATTAATATAGCAATTGTCACTGTAAATATGAGTAGCTAATCCATTTTCACTAGAGTTATAGGTGACTTATAAATCAGTATTTGTATTTATGCAGTAGCTAAATAAATCGGGTTTTATGAACTTTATCGCTTTTGCAACATCTCAATGACGAATAATTAATTATAGGCCTTAATTGATTATTTGTATCTCATAATCCCGACCTACGTAGCGAAAGCCCGGGAAAGGATAAGACTCGTTGTAATCGATAGAATTCCCTAATACGTAGCGAGAGCTCGTTAGGTGACTTCTAGGGCGACTAGTGATCCAAGAGGACCGTGTCTATACCCTTTAGTTCGTATTTGTCGTTTGTTTGATTATTGTATTTATGGTTATCTTGGTTTATAATGATCCTGTAACTCTGGTGTCTTTTCTTCTTTGATTTTATTATTTTTCATCTTTTTAGTAGTTTACTGTTTTAATTGTAGTTTACTATTTTATCATTATTGTTGTCTACTGTAGTCTGTTAGCCTTTAAAACTCAAACTAATCGCACTTTGTGAATTGGACTCCTTAATCGACCGACTTATAAATTCAATTTGCCTCCCTGTGGAATCGACCCTATTTATCACTATCTATCAGTTAGTTGTATTTAGGTTATTTTGATTACGGTAACACGACTTAACCCGTATCAATTTTGGTAGTCTTAAGACAGACCTGTAAATATACATACGATTTTAATAGTCTTTTTACCTGTATACATATTAAATAATTAAAATATATATTAAATACCCAATTTAGCACCAAAAATAATATAAGGCCGATAATATATCAAAAGTTACTAAAGTTATAACGTTTAGCTCAAATAATACAAAGACGACATAGAAAATATAATATTAAAGGGGTAAAAATACGCATAAATATCGACTTATCAATAACAATAGACATGAGTTATTAGAAAACTGATGTCTATCTTTTACAGACATAGGTCTACGACCCATATCTAAGTATTTGACAATAGATGTCACTCAACTTACCATAGGGTGCAAAGCTCATATCTATTGGTGAAAACGGCCTATGTATATTTGGTGTTTTGTAGTAATGTTATGTCAAACTCTTTATGTATCGTCAATTTCTCGTAATTTGATTTCCGTTAGTGAACTTGATAAATTTGGATATTCGTTTTAATTCGGCAAGCAATTTTAGTTTATTTAAGAATTTTAGTCATGGCCTATTGGTTCTGGAATTTTTATTGATGGTCTTTACAAGCTTAGTCTTGATAAACAGTTTGCTGAAAATTGTCTTGTTTTGCATGTAACTAAAACAAAATGGCAATTGTCTAAAAACGACTATTATTTCTTGTGGCATAAAAGACTGGGCTATATATCAAGTGAAAGAATTAGAAGGCTAGTGATACGGGTTAGTCGTGTCACCGTAATCAAAATAATCCTAGATTACTACTAACGGGTAGCTAGCGGTAAGCAGGGTCGATTCCACAGGGAGGCAGGTTGAAAATTATAAGTTAGTCAATTAAATTATCGAGTCACGATTTTATGGTTTGGTGAGCTGACGGTCTAATAAAATCTAAACAATGAATTAATCAAAATATATAAGAAAAGCACCAGAGTCTTCGGATCATCATGAATTAAAACAAGCATACATACGATTTCCAAATAATCAGTTAAGACGAGTTAAAGGATATCGACACGGTCCTCTCGGATCACTAGTCATCCTAGAAGTCACCTAACGGGCTCTCGCTACTTATTAGGGAATTCTATCGATTACAACGAGTCTAATCCGTTCCAGGCTTTCGGTCTTAGGTCGGGATTTACAAGATACAAACAATCAATTACGGCCTATAATTAATTATTCGTCGTTATAATGTTGCAAGAGCGATTTAACTCGTAAAGGTCGATTATTCAGTTATCACATATAAACTCGATTCAATTCGCAGTTCACCTAAACTCTAGTGAAGAAGATTAGCTAAGCATAATAATTACAGTAATGAAAATAATAATATGATTAATTAACATGATAATATTGAAGAAGGGAAGAAGCAGTAATAAAAAGAATAAGAAAATAAATAATTACAGGAAACAGGATTATAAAGAAAAGAAGAACAGTGACTAGAGAGGAGGTTGGGGAAGGAGAGAAAAATTACCAAAATCGGAATAGAGTAGAATGAGACGAAAGTAATAACAATAACCCAAAAATATGAACACTGTAAACTTCTGAGAACTAATTAAATAGATTATAAAAGAAAACCTAAAAACTAAAAGTTTACAGGAATCTAAACTAAACTAAAAGATGATGTGATGATGAGAAGATTACTGAGGAAAAGATAGAAGAAGATGAGATGATAAGAAGTTAAAATTAAAGCCCTATTTATACTGCTCAAGCCCTTCCTAACTGTTGCTTAATTCCTGCTTCCACCACCCCATTAACTAGGTAGTGGGAAGAACTGAAGAGCGTAAGAGGGGGAAAGGTGGGTAGCTTCAGAAAAATATCTGTCCTGAATTGGTGGCAGTATCCTATTCTGCAGACTTGGATTTTAGGTTGGTAGACTTGAGATCCAAGTCTGCCCATTAAGTTCTTCAGTCTAGGCCTCCAACGGACTTCTCCTTAGTCTACGGACTGTTTGCTGCACTTTCTCAGTCTATAGACTTGTTTCCCAGTCTATAGACTTGTGCTTTAGTCTACAGCTTTCTTACTTCCTTCTTCTCAGTCTATAGACTCACAGTCTAGTCTATAGACTTGTTTCCTTCTTCTTGGTCTACAATAAATCGGTTTCAGAGCTTTAATATTTTTGATGCAATTTTTAGCTCTTTTAACTACTCGGTCTCGATTATCTGCAAAACAACAAAAGAATACCCGAGTAGCAAATATGGGAGAAAATAGCGTAATCCGACTCCTAAAATAATAAATCGACATAGAAATGCGTGCCAAAATAAGTGAAAAATCGAATAGGAACGGCACGCATCAAATCTCCCCAAACCGAACCATTGCTTGTCCTCAAGCAATCAAACACAAGACCTATGGGAAGGTAAACAACTCAAAGCTATTTACACCAACTGCACTCGCTACAAAAACTAACTCAAGCTAGCGACACTTAGAAAATATGAACTGACTCAAGCTATGGCATAATCAAAAGAATAACAGTGAACCGTCAACCTTGCTAGGCTTATCATTGTCGGACTCTCGCGGTTACACTCTACTCTCATGAAGGGGATGTGGAATATAAATGTGAGATAGAGAGAAAGAAAGATGCTCGCCTAATCTGCGACCTATAAACACATGCATGCAATCTAATGTGATGACAATCTCTACCAATCATTTGCACATTCAAACTAATCGAGACCAAGACACATATCGAGGCATAAAATGGTGAAATGGAATATGAGTTAAGTGACGGGTAAGAAAGGATTATAAAAATGGGAATGTGGAGGTAATAGTCAAGCTAGTCAATTCCAAACTTCTAAATTATACTGCCAAAAGCCCCGAATCACAAAACAGATAAAATCAAGCCGATTAATGACGGCATTCTCCATATCTTGCTTATTTCACCAAAATCAACTCCACAATATTATCACAATGAAGTATCGGAGTTCACAACTCAATTCTTTTTCACTTTTCTTTTATTCTTCATTTTTTTTAATTCCGAAAATAAGAACGGAAATATATATACACCAAATCGACTTTTCTCAGCAAAACATCAACATTACCATGACTAGCTCGAGTAGGGTAGGCAATTTAGGATTGTGGTTAATATTGTGATGAAGGGATATATCGATTTTTAAGTGAAAATTAAAAACGGAAAATGGAAAATAAAAGGGAATAAGAAAGCCTCAATACATGCTATAGTCATGACCCGAATGCACAAAGACTTAAGAGACGGACTTCACACTTATACAATTTGATGTTACATGCGATATAGGGAGAACTACTCTCATTCCTAAATAGACCGATCATGGATGTCATCGGTCTCAAAAGGCTCTAAAACTCAGAATTTAAGTAGTTTGCCAACAATTTAAGCCAAGTTTATTCGTTTACTGAAATTACATCGAGATATGCCATAACCTAAGACTCGATCAAGTAAACTAAAATGAGATAGTAATTAAAACGAGTAAAGGATGGGCAAAAGCTATTTCATCATCGTCGTTAATCCGCTCGGACACCTAATAACTCCTAAAATGCCTAAAAACTAAAAAAAAATGCAAAAATGCAGAAAATATGCAACTAATGCAAATTAGTTACCCTCCCCAAACCAAACAATACAATGTCCTCATTGTATACACAAATCGGATAACAACATAGAGGGAAAAAGTAACTAAATAAGCAACTAAAGAGTGAGGGGAATGAGGAGTACCGAATATGTACAAGGAGGTTACACAAACCAGTCCCTAATCATGGTCAAACTCCGACCTCGATTTCCGTGCCCACTTGGTTCGACTCGATATGCTCAGCCTCTGTTCTAGCTTGCTTAGTTTGTGATTCCTCGTGTTCCATATGACCTGTAAACTTCAGAAAACAAACATGGAAACACGTAAAATCACAAAGATACATATAATCCCATGAATATGTAAAATCCAAACCCGAAACTTGACACTCGGAACCGAGCACAGACGCTGAGTACCCAAAAACTACCCCAATAAACCCACAAATCAGCAACCCAACTGGAAGACGGAGGGACAGATGGTGGACGAAGGCGGAGACCGGGAAGATGAACGGAGTCAGGCGAAGGGAGAAAACGACGGAGGAAGGAGATCGGACGAAGGCGAAGAAGCGGTGGAGTGGTGGGCGGAGAACGGCGTAGAAGAGGGGAAAGGTGATGGAGGTGGCGGCAGGGCGAACGTGGGCGGAGAAGGTGCGGTGGGGGGGGGAACGTGGGCGGAGAAGGTGCGGTGGGGGAGGTGAACGACGGAAGAGTGGACGGAGCGGTGGTCAGGCGACATAGAGTAGTGAGGAGCGGCAGAGGATGACCGGAGTGAGGAAGGACGGTGGAATGTAGGGTTGAAGATGGACGACGGTGGATGAAGGCGGTGGGTATTAGGGTTTAGTGGTGGAGGTAGGCGAGGGTGATGGTGGGAATGGGGTTGAGAATGATGGGGATGGTGTTTTGGTTTGAATTTGAGAGGGAGTCGGGGTCGGGAAGGGGGAGTCTGGGTAGGGGGAATGGGACTGAGGGAGAGTCTAAAGACTGGTAGATAAGTCTAAAGACTGGGATGAGAGGTTAGGTGGTGTTAGTCTAGGGTGAGTCTATAGACTGGGGTAGATAGGTTGAGAGATTTGGTAATGGTGAGTCTATAGACTGAGTAAATGAGTCTAAGGACTGGGGTAAGTAGGAAGACTTGAGTCTGTAGACTTGGGTGTTCAGTCTGGTATATTTCACTAGACTCAGCCGCTTACTAATCCTGCATACCAACTTGACGTATTATCAGTATCCTCATTCTCACTCACTAAAATTAATGTAACTACTTTATTCTAACTAAAAAATAAAAATAAAAATAAAAATACTCGGGTTGCCTCCCGGCCAGCGCTGATTTTTACGGTCCCGCACGACCTTGATTCGACTCACTTCGTCATTTTATTAAAAAACGAATCAACGCTCTCAGTAGCATATCATATTCTCGAGCGCAAGAAATATGAAAGCATATATAGGCACAAGATAAGATGTTAGTAGCAAAAATCAACATTATGGAACGAGCCATCTTATCACAGGACGGTAGACCCATTATTCCTACCTGAAACACTGAACTAATTCCCTTGTCAGCATGACATAAAGAATCAATGTTAAAATCAGAAAATAAACTGTCAGTGTTCATAGGAATATTATCATAAATTAACGGCAATGGAGCCGATAAGCACGGAGGAGGAAAAAGAAGTGGAATGGAAGGAACGAAGGACAAAACCTTAGAAGAAGAGGCGATAACGGGTAAAGAAATCGATGGCTCCTCTACAATGTCGTCCTCATACTCGTCCCATCGAACCTCAATATTGTCCTCGAACGTGTCATTCTCGTATCGATCCCACTTGACCTCATGTTCAAAATCAAAAGGTTCTTCACGAACCTCATCAAATAGATTCTCACAAAATGGAGCCGCGAGACTCGTGTCATAGCTTTCGTCACAACCTGTCTCACAGTCAAAACAAGGATTTTCAAAAATATTCACATCACTAATCTCACCGACGGGTTCATCACTAGATAAATAAAATGAAAAACCGGGTTTCACACTTTCTTCAGCTAGCCAGTCGAAATAATCTACTGCCTCGTCGTAGGATTTACTTTCGAAATCCTTACATGTAGAATGTACATAGGCCTTAGTAGACTCCGTCATACCCTTCAAAACGATAAGAACAAGTGTTTCATTAGTGAAATATTTTCTATTTAGAGAGCCAAGCCAACTGCAAAACCGTTGTATGTAAGCTCCAAAAGTCTCATCGGACTCCTGCGGAAAATCTACAACAATTCTCATGAAAACAGTGAGATCGGTCTCAAGGAACAAGTATTCCTCGAGACGAGAGATAAATTAATTAACTAACAAATAAATTTGCGTCGCCTCCCCGGCAACGACGCCAAAATTGATACGGGTTAGTCGCGTCACCGTAATCAAAATAATCCTAGATTACTACTAACGGGTAGCTAGCGGTAAGCAGGGTCGATTCCACAGGGAGGCAGGTTGAAAATTATAAGTTAGTCAATTAAATTATCGGGTCACGATTTTATGGTTTGGTGAGCTGACGGTCTAATAAAATCTAAACAATGAATTAATCAAAATAAGAAAAGCACCAGAGTCTTCGGATCACCATGAATTAAAACAAGCATACATACGATTTCCAAATAATCAGTTAAGACGAGTTAAAGGATATCGACACGGTCCTCTCGGATCACTAGTCATCCTAGAAGTCACCTAACGGGCTCTCGCTACTTATTAGGGAATTCTATCGATTACAACGAGTCTAATCCGTTCCAGGCTTTCGGTCTTAGGTCGGGATTTACAAGATACAAACAATCAATTACGGCCTATAATTAATTATTCGTCGTTATAATGTTGCAAGAGCGATTTAACTCGTAAAGGTCGATTATTCAGTTATCACATATAAACTCGATTCAATTCGCAGTTCACCTAAACTCTAGTGAAGAAGATTAGCTAAGCATAATAGTTACAGTAATGAAAATAATAATATGATTAATTAACATGATAATATTGAAGAAGGGAAGAAGCAGTAATAAAAAGAATAAGAAAATAAATAATTACAGGAAACAGGATTATAAAGAAAAGAAGAACAGTGACTAGAGAGGAGGTTGGGGAAGGAGAGAAAAATTACCAAAATCGGAATAGAGTAGAATGAGACGAAAGTAATAACAATAACCCAAAAATATGAACACTGTAAACTTCTGAGAACTAATTAAATAGATTATAAAAGAAAACCTAAAAACTAAAAGTTTACAGGAATCTAAACTAAACTAAAAGATGATGTGATGATGAGAAGATTACTGAGGAAAAGATAGAAGAAGATGAGATGATAAGAAGTTAAAATTAAAGCCCTATTTATACTGCTCAAGCCCTTCCTAACTGTTGCTTAATTCCTGCTTCCACCACCCCATTAACTAGGTAGTGGGAAGAACTGAAGAGCGTAAGAGGGGGAAAGGTGGGTAGCTTCAGAAAAATATCTGTCCTGAATTGGTGGCAGTATCCTATTCTGCAGACTTGGATTTTAGGTTGGTAGACTTGAGATCCAAGTCTGCCCATTAAGTTCTTCAGTCTAGGCCTCCAACGGACTTCTCCTTAGTCTACGGACTGTTTGCTGCACTTTCTCAGTCTATAGACTTGTTTCCCAGTCTATAGACTTGTGCTTTAGTCTACAGCTTTCTTACTTCCTTCTTCTCAGTCTATAGACTCACAGTCTAGTCTATAGACTTGTTTCCTTCTTCTTGGTCTACAATAAATCGGTTTCAGAGCTTTAATATTTTTGATGCAATTTTTAGCTCTTTTAACTACTCGGTCTCGATTATCTGCAAAACAACAAAAGAATACCCGAGTAGCAAATATGGGAGAAAATAGCGTAATCCGACTCCTAAAATAATAAATCGACATAGAAATGCGTGCCAAAATAGGTGAAAAATCGAATAGGAACGGCACGCATAAGCTAGTAAAAGATGGAATACTTCCGACTCTAGATTTTACTGACAATAAAGTGTGTGTAGATTTATTAAGGGTAAAACAACCAAGCACACAAAGGAAGAAGCCACAAGAAGTACACAGCTTCTTGAAATTATACACATATATATATTTGTGGACCTTTTGATGTTTCATTTTTTCGCGGAGAAAAGTATTTTATCACTTTTATCGATGATTATTCATGTTATTGTTACTTGTACCTATTGCATGAACAATCTCAGTCTGTAGATGCTTTACAAGTATTTTTTACTGAAATTGAAAAAAAATTAGACAAGAAAGTGAATAATCGTAAGGTCATATAGAGGTGGTGAGTTATGGAAGGTATGAGGAAACAAGACAACATCTTTGACCTTTTGCAAAACTTCTCCAAAAGCTTGGAATTGTAGCTCAATACACAACAAAATGGTGTAGTTGAAAGGCGTAATCGTACGTATATAGAAATGGTTAGATCAATGATGAGTTATGCAAACTTGTTTATATCATTATGGGTAGATGCTCTTCGCACAGCTGTTTATATATCAAATTGAGTTCCCAGCAAAGCAGTTCAAAAGTCTCCTTTTGAAATGTGGAATGGCTGGAAACTCAGTTTAAAACATCTCCAAATTTGGGGATGTCCAGCTGAGGCAAAGATTTATAATCCCAATGAAAAGAAGTTCGACCCCGTAACGATAAATGGATATTTTTTGGTTATCCCACAAAGTCCAAAGGATATAAAATTTATTGTCCTAATCATACTACGAGAATTGTTGAATCCGGTAATGCTAGATTCTATGAAAATGGCGATGTTAGTGAGACTCAAATTTAAGGGATTTTCTACACGGTACCCCATGTTTTTAGCTGTTTTATATGGTACCTCTGCACTTTTATAATCACACATGATACCCCTCACTTTTAGGGTATTATGTCTACATACCCTTAATGACGTTTTCTGTCTTCTTTGACTTTCTGTTTCTGTTAGTTGTGTTGTTTTAACTATGCTTAAGTGGTTGTTTATTTTAATCTTAAACCTCCCTTTTTGTATAAGTAACACAACTAACGGAAAAAGAAAGTAAAAAGACGGAAAACGTCATTAAGGGTATAGAGACATAATTTACTGAAAGTGAGGGGTGTCATGTGTGATTATAAAAGTGTAGGGGTACCATATACAAAACCTATTAACATAGGGGCACCAGGTAGAAAATTCCTAAATTTAAAGATGTGATCATAAAAGAAATAAGGGTGAATATCCTATTTCTCTCATTGTTGAACAAACTGATGCAGAGATATTACTGGATGATCAAGAGCCACCTAATGGTAACATCGTCAATGAAAATGAACAACTATCCGAAGAAGCGACATTGAGAAGATCTTCAAGAGATAGAAGACCTTAACGTTAATTTCTAATGATGATTATTATCTTTATCAAGTAGAATCTAATCAAGGGAAAATAAAGGACCCGGTCACTTATTCACATGTTAATTCTAGTAAGTGGATCGATGTCATAAAAGAGCTGAAATCTATGACTGAAAATGGTAAATGGGTCTTTAAAAGAGATAATACAAAACTAGTATAGACCCCGTGCAATGCACGGTATTTATATTATATTTATCTTATATAATATTTCATTAAAGATTTAAAATAAAAAATTTATTATTTTATTTTTACTATTTATCGACTGTATAATTTAGAAATAGAAAAATATTTTTTAAATCGCAAAACTAATCAAAATATTTGAGTAATGTCTTGAAATGCACAGAGTATTAAATAACGTGTAATTAATGAAAATATTGTTTATACTCGCTTCGTTTCATTGAATGCTTACACTTTTCCTTTTTCGTAAATTTTTTCACTTTCTTTTTTGGTATAACTCTTCACTCTTACCTAAGTGACCCACCTACTTTACACCCTCTCTACTTTTGAATATTTTATTATTATCCTTAAAAAATGTTTCACTCTTACCTAAGTGACCCACCTACTTTGCACCCTCTCTACTTTTGAATATTTTATTATTATCCTTAAAAAATGTGTCATTTTTTAGGTGGAAGCTTTCATTGAAACATAGGGAGTATTTTTTATATACTCGGTTTATATCATCTCACATCTCGAGATACCCACTTTTCTCTTTAACATACCATAAAATACATAAATATTTATCAAAAATTGTATAATAATGTACTTTTTTTAATGGTTAGCACGCCGTGATACGTTATCTTTGTGTAAAAAAACTATTCAGTTTTTCATTAGAAAATTAAAAAAATAAATTAAAATAGGACAGTCTCAGGTGTAAGACTTATATTATGTAATTTGTGAAACTTTTTTATATGGATTTTAATAGTATATTCCGTATTTTGTAGTCTCCCCTACCAAAATAATCATTCTATATGATAATTATAATCATCACATTTGAATAAATGAGAAGATCTTAGTGGTATCGAGTGAGTATATATACTCCTTCCGTCCCGATGAATTGTTTGTCTTTGCTTTTGGCACAAAGAGGAAAAGGTCCAATGATGAAGTGACATGTGAAGCCAAATTCATGAGGAAGTGATCGAAACTACACACACATATATATAACTTTCCTAAAATAGAAAGACAAAGAATTCATTGAGACCCAATATGGAATAGACAAAGAATTCATTGGGACGAGGAGAGTATATATCTTTGTAAAAGTTAAAGTAAATAGCTCATTTCAAAAATAAATTTTTTAGATAACTGATTTTTTTCTCAAGGTTAATGACATCATATCTTAAAATTTATCTAATTATTTTCATAAAAAGAAGTTTTTTTTTTGTCAATTTCTTTAATATTAATGAAAATGAATAGTTTGCGAATTTATTAGTGAAATATTCTTTTACTTCTCAATTTAAATTAGTGTATTTTTGAGGAAAATGTTAGTAACTGTTAGAGTAGTATATAGAGAATTTTCGGTGAGTTTTTACTATGTATCAGGATTTGTAAGAACAATCGGAATATATATATATATATATATTCCATTTTTATATAATTACTAAATTTTACATCGATGTTAAGAATATGATTTTCGAATATGATCAGAAAGATATACAATAATAATCATAACTATTTTATATTCTATGTAAAATATTGTACGGGATAGTGCAATCTCCTATTAACAAAAATAATGCAACTATTTGGTTAAAACGGAATACAATATGTTTATACTTTTTTTTTAAAAAAAATTGATCATACATTCAATATTAAATATTGTATGTGATATCTTTCATTTAAAACATGTGATTTTCGTAATTAATGTAATCAATCAAATTTTCTTAATTACGTACTTTCTGTTAGAGTGTAGTTGGAGAGGAGAAGGGTGACACACATGAGGTCAAGGGTTCGATTCGCACCTAGCTCATTTGGTCTATCTTTTTTATTTTTGTTGTGGATAGCTTTAGGCGGAAAAATATATGAGTTGAGTTATTTGGTTAGTGGAAAGGGAATTTACGGAGTGTTAATTTACAAAATTATTCAGTCCCACGTAATTTTTTTCTCAAGATCCACCACTGAAAGGTGTACAACATGTGTTATGATAGATCGTGATTAACAATATGAATGGATGATTTGTACTAAGGTTAATAGGTGACATTTGTTTTGTACTAAGGTTTAAAATTGGAGGATTAATGAAAAAACAACAATATTACTTAAATGTACTTTACTAAAATTTGATGAGTATTTATCTCAAATTTTAATTTTTGCATTACAAGTTCAAGGTAGTTATTCACAAAACAATAAAAAAATGATAATTTCTCACAAAACAAAAAAAATTCTCCTTTACTCAACATCAAAAAGTTGTTTTCGAGTCCTCGAAAATTGGATTTAGATAGTTTAACAAAAAAAAATTGAGAAAGGCTAGTAGAATGTCAGAAGAAAAAAAAAAGTAGGTCCTCACAAAATGTAGTTTCTGACAAAAAAATCCCTAAAAATAATTATTACATACAAATGGGTTATAAGTATTTATAATTATAAGGAAATAGTAACTGATGCATCGCACGAGTTTTAAATCTAACTACTCCGTATATTTTATGTGGCGACACAATATGTCAAATGTTATTTAAATGACCACTCATGATCGTAAATCTGATATCGAAAATACATTAATTCTTCATTTTATTAGACGCTTGGCAAACATAGGTAAGTGAGACAACTTCACAAACCCGAAGAAAGAGTTGAGCTTGGATGGCTTAGACGCTTGTGGTAGATGCCTCTCACCCCTCTTCAATATTTTAGAAATTTCCTGCCGAAACCCAAAATAAATTATCAATAGAGGCAAATGTAAACAAAAATAGGAAGACAAGGGAGCAGGTCTTATATGGGATTTTAGGCCTCATCGCAACTTCTCAAAGCAATTACTCGGGATCACCAAACATGAATCATCATAGTAAACTGTTACTAATATAATCGAACCTGAAGACGAGTGCATAAAGTTGGCATTGTTGATAAATTTTTCTCAAGTGCTCTATTTAGATGACCTGCACATAAGTAAAAAAAACACCCATGATATAGTCATTAGTGGCGATTCTAGGATTCTCACCGTAGTGTGAAAAAAATAAACACATCATGTAGCATGACATCAGTGGAAGAATTCTAATTTTAACATTTTATAGAAGTTAGCCCCTAAAAACTAATTAAATACGCTATTAAACTCATATGTACACTTAAGAAATCAATGCATATAGTAAAATAATTGTTATATACACTCAAATAATTAATATGTATATCAGTTAATCAACAATAGAACATACATCAAAATAACTGTTATATATACACTAAAAAAACTCATTATATACGCTATTAAACTCATTATTATATATATACACGTAAGAACTCAATATATATACAATAAAATAGTTTTTGTTATATACACTCGAATGGTTACTATGTACACCAATTAATCAACATATATACACTGAAATAATTGTCATATGTACTTAATTATTTGATATAGTAGAATTGTTATATACTCTAAAACAGTTATTATGTACACTGAAATTGTTTTTATATACACCAATTTTATTTTAATATTAAAAAAATGATTTTTTTTTTCAGGATTTGTTTTTTTGGATTTTTTTCTTTTGGGGAAAAAAATGTCCGACAAAAAATGTGTTTATTTTTTTGGGAAAAAAAAATGTGTTCTTTTGGGAAAAAATGTTTTTTTTTTCAGAAAAAAAAAAATCAATCTTTTTTTTGGAAAAAAAATTCGGGAAAAAAATATATTTTTTTTCCCGGGAAAAAAAATTATGTATGAGTTTTTGTTTTAATATATATCAATTCAAATTCATTCAGTTCACTTCAAACTCATCCAATTCAATTCAGTCCAAATGAACAGGATCTCAGCCCCCGATGAGGAGAAAAGCGGTCCAACGGGGCTAATACGATAAAATGTAGCAAGCCATCAAAGACAAAGAAAATTACCTGCATCCTTGGGCGATATACTTGGGAACGACCTGGTACATCACATCAGGTCACACAAATTAGTAAAATTAAGAGTGCATAGATAGATAGATAGATAGGCAGATCATCCAAGAAACCGACACTACCTGTAAAGACTAGCTCGATCGATATTCATTCTCGTCAAAATAAAGGGCAAGTGATAGACTATCATTGGATCGCTTGGGTTCATTCCCATCTGAACCAATTAAAACAACACTAATTAATCACCGTTAAACAACTCTTAACCAAAATCAACAATAATAAAACAAGGGTTTGTATACATTTTCTAAGGTCGGTGGCGGCTCATCATCGGAGTTGGAGATAGAGCTGTGTTGGACATTTTCTGGTGTCATGGGCTCAGGGCACGGCTTCTGTTCGTTTACATCCTCTAAGGACTCTGGCAGCTCATCATCAGAGCTAAAGCTTTGTTGGACGTCGTCTGGTATCACGTGCTTAAAAAATCTGAGAGGGCAGAGATTGTGAAAAATGAGCATAAGAAACAAGGGAAAGCATTCGCAAGCCATGAGTTAATAGATGTACAGTGAAAGTTGACAAACCGGAAAAAATAATCATGAGGAGGAAATCCTGGCTGCTGACGAGCAACTTCGCGAAGGAGGAAAACAATTTCCAGCTGTGTTTGCGTCATAGTTTGCTTCTGTGAGTGAAAACAGAAAGGTAACATTCCCAACTATATATAAGAAGCTATCGAGCATAAAAAACTGAACGTGTTTGTGGACATGACATAGGTCCACCCCGACGCGGCGAAGCGCGGGTTTTGGGGAGGCGATAGAATTTCCATATGAGATGGATCGAATAGAATTTTAAATCGAAGTAGGAGTCGCCACCGAATTTTATGGTTATTCGGAACCATTCGAACCCACTCTATGTCGTAGTGGGCCATACTTAAAGCATGGCCCATTTCCGATGTCAGAGTTTATTGGGTTCGTTCCTTAGCATTACGATACCGATGCCGACTTGAGCGGTTAATCGTATATTGAATGACTCTCGTTGCCAATGGTTTCGGACATCCGGAAACCACGGTTCTGAGTAAGGGGTGAGGGTACGTGTTGGGAAGTTCAGCGAGAACACCCAACCCCGCCCGCACTTAGCGGCCTTTACTAAGATATCGTTCGGTTTTGTGTACACGCGTTATTTCGACGATTGAATGATATGCAGAGATTATTTTCCTAAGACATGTGAGGAAAAATAAATGGGTTGCTAAGTCGTTTAATGCATGTTAAACTAATAACGTCAAAGTTATTTTAGCATGTGAGTTCGTTTTAGTCTAATAAAACGATAAAAAAGAAATAGGAAAAATAAATTGCTACAAACACGAGAAAACGAGTTAGTAACGATTGAAATAATAATATAGCAAATAAATATTCGAGATCGAGAAAATAAATATTAATCGAAATCTGAAAAATATTACTAAAACGTTGTTTTGTATAAAAAAACGGAGTTCGAAAAATAATAAAAAAGAACGAAAGGGGCGCTCTTGGACAGTCTGCCGCGCGACTCGCCCAGGGCTCAGGCGGGTCGCGTGGCGGCCTGATTTCGACGACGGTTTTCGGAAATTTTTTAATTAAATCGCGTACGAATATCGCATAATTCGTACTCGACTTAATATTCTCGATATTCGTTATATTCGATAGTTGACTACGAAATCAATATCAAATATTTGAAATAGTTTTAGAAAAGATATAAATTTTAGAAATCGTGTCGTAGAATAAATAATAATAAACGAACGAAAAACTAAAAAAAGGGTCTCGGGTTTCAGGCCCGTGCGCGAGCCGCCTGGGCATGGCGCGACTCGCGTGCGGGTCTGCCCGTTTTTATTATTTTTGTCGAAAACCGTTAAATTTTAAATCGCGTACAAATATGGATTAATTTATACCCGACTCATATTTTCGATATTCGTCGTATTCGATATTTGATTATGAAACCGATATCGAATAGTCGGAATGATTTTAGAAAAGGTTTTGAGAAAAGTTTGTTTTGAACGAAAAGTTGTAAAAAAGGGTTTTGAATAAAAAAAATGTAACGATTTCGTCGAAAACTTAATATAATTCTTTTTGATACGATATTCGATTATATAGAGTCGATATCATATTTTAAGAATATTCGATATATGAAAATAGTTTTTAATAATATCAATATTAGAAAATAAAAAAAGACCGACGAAAGACCCATAAAAAAACAAGAAGAAGAGAAGAGAAGAGAGAAGAGTCGGGTTTGATTTACACCCTCAACCTACATGCTTTGTTTTCTCGGGATAAGGCTCGTCGGGAAGTGGCTTAGACTTGGGAGTGTCGAGATGATGAGGATGAGTTAAGGTGTATCGGTTTGGGTGATTTGGGACGTCGGGTTTGGCCGGCTTTGTCGGTATTTCGAGACTTCGGAAAGGTGTCGGGATTTTCTAATTATCGAGGATGTATGTAAACCGTGTTATAAGGCTGTTTTTTCGGTGTGATGGGTGTGTAAAAACCGTGTGTATTGGCTGGAAAAATATTGTAATTGATGCCTCTTTTGTGTTGGACGGGAGGTCCTATTTATAGGGAGTTTCCGACCTTGGTTTAGGAGAGTTTGAATACCGCTTAGGATAGGAAACGTAGGAGTTTAAGGAGCATAAGAATTCCGCTTTCTTGGCCAAGAAGAAAGGAATTCTCGGCTGATTTGTGCTGTTTTGGCCGAGTGTTTTACACTCGGTCGGGTATTCGAATCGGTTTTTGAATAGGATTCCTGTTCGAGCTAGAATTACCGCTTGAGTAAGAAGCTGAGGAGAACGAGGATTCCGTTTTCTTGTGAGGGAAGAAAAGAGGAAACCGGCTGGTTGTGTATTACTCGGCTGAGTGTTTGCACTCGGTTGAGTGTCTGAGTCGGTTCTCGGATAGGATTCGTACTCGAGATCGAATTCTACCTTTAACGGAATGGTTTATTATTTTGTGAAGCTGATTTTTTTGTGGAGTTTGGGTAGAAATGGGACGCGTGAGACACCACGGTCGGTCCACAAGTCTCGGGAAAATCTTTGACCGGTGTGGACATGACGTAGGTCCACCCCGACGCGGCGAAGCGCGGGTTTGGGTAGGCGAATGAATCTCGTGGTGAGATTGTTCTCGGGTTCGAAATTTAAGTCAAAATGGAGTCGCCACCGAATTTTGTGGTTATTCGGAACCATACGAGCCCACTCTATGTCGTCATGGGCTATACACAAAGTAAGCCCACTTCGACTTCAGAGTTCATTGGGCTCGTCCCTTTGCATTGCAATACCGATACCGTATAAACCGGCTTTCGTATATAGAATGACTCTCGTGCGCCAAGGGTTTCGGACATCCGGAAACCAAAGGTTCTGAGTAAGGGGTGAGGGTACGTGTTGGGAAGCCCACTAAGGACACCCAACCCCGCCCGCACATGGCGGCCTCTACTAAGACATCGTTCGTGTTCGTGATACGCGCGCTAGTAAAATAATGAAATGATATGCAAACAGCGTTTTTTAACTAAACATGCGAGTTTTACGTTAACTACGTCATTTAATGCATCTTGAATGTGGTCGAAATAATTTAGCATGCGAAGTTCATTTATAAAAGCGTAAAAGCCAATAATAAATAAAGCTCGAAAGTAAATAAATAACGTACAAGTTACACGGGCGGAAATACAACCCGGAATTCACAATACAACATTACGTAAAGAAATGAAATAAAAATAATGCGATATAATTAAAGGGACGGACCCGTATGTAAACTAGACCGCGGAAATATGTAGGCGGACTAACCTCGATTAAATACGCATTATGTCGCATATTAAACGAAGGACGGGAACCTGAGACTGCGGCATATTGCTAGCCTAATCTCGCGTCCCGTAGTCTTGTCCCGACTTATCACGTCAAAGTGGTCAAAGTCGTTCTACGTGTCGTGATGTGTATAGTTTTGAAAAATAGGAAGGTCGGATGATGGTCTAAAGTCGATAAAGAACGGGGCTCGGAATATGTGTCTAAGCCCTCGGTATTGCGGGTTATGAGACCCACTCGATCGAGTCATTGACTGACTCGCTCGAGTGTGTCATTAGCGTGGCTACTGACCACTTTTTGGGGTGCTACTCGATCGAGTGGCCTATGGCACTCGATCGAGTGCCCCCTGTACGAGAGGTGACTCGCTAGGTTTTATGACTTGAAATCGATGATCGGCCGAATCAAATACAAATATCGCACGATTTGTATTTGACTCGGCCTCCGGTACTATAATCGTGTATGAACGATTATAATACCGTCACCGGAGTTTTTATGAAAACGTTTGTGTTAGATTATGAAACTTTGAATTGGTAACGAGATGCATCCCTCTACGTCACGACATCGGAACTAACCCTTTCGGGTTATGTGATGTCGATATTCGTGTCAACGGGTCTCGAACCAATTATGGAAATGGAGTTAAATATGTTCAACTACGACGAATCACGATCACGTCACGCCCTTGAGTACATTGGGGCGGGGCTCCTCGAAAGGGCTCCACCTCCGTCGTTGCTCGTAAAGGGATTAGACGGATCGAATGTGATTATCGTAGTTCAACATTTCAAAACCGACTTTTGATATTAATATTATATACGCGGTATTATTAGAGTTAGTAACGATATAAAAAAGATGCAAAATTAGAAATGCGAAAAGATGAAAAAGTTAGTGTATGTGTACGTGTTACTACGATACAACGATATGAAAATGCGCATAGAAACGATATTTAAAAGAGATTAAAAAAAGGA
The DNA here is from genome assembly GCA_958450325.1 of Agrostemma githago. NCBI lineage: Eukaryota > Viridiplantae > Streptophyta > Magnoliopsida > Caryophyllales > Caryophyllaceae > Agrostemma > Agrostemma githago. The sequence goes on along the minus strand of OY288241.1, from coordinate 5,694,416 downwards.
GTTTGGAACACCCTCAACGTACATGCTAGTATGGACCTCGGAAACGGACTCGTGAACAGCGACAAAGCTTGGGAGTATCGAGGATGCACGCGAGTTACGGTGTGTATGGATATGTATGTGTATATGTCGGTTTATCGAGGGACTAGAACTCGGTTTTTTGATGTGTTTGACTTAGGGTTTCTAAGGTTTGTAAGGTGGGATGTAGGGTTGGTATGTGACTGAAAATGTAGGGCAAAGAGGTGGTGAAAAGTCCCTTTAATGCATGGGAATGAGTCGGTATTTATAGGCATTTTGCCACGACCTAGGGGCACTCGATCGAGTGGCCCTAGTGCACTCGATCGAGTGCCTATTTGGGCGGGTCATGATCCAGCGAAAGACGCTCCACTCGACCGAGTGGGCAATCCACTCGATCGAGTGGATCAACGTGGTTGAGATAAATAAGGCAAGAAAATCTTGCTTGTTTTGACTTGATTTTTGAATTCGAATTTGTGCGCTCACTTGAACTCAGCTGGTTTTTGAGACGGTTTTGCCTTTGATCGGGTTTTGACCCGGTCGGGAAAAGACGGGAAATATTTTTGGTGTCGGTTTTGGCCCAAATTAGTCTTATTTGACTCGGAACGGTCCGCTGGGCCTGAATTTGAGGTCTGTTTTGTGAGATTTTTACTCCGCTAAAAGTCCATGTCGGATATTATGAATTTCGTGTCCGAGTCCGAGTATACTAGTCACGTTGACGTCCAATCATCATCGGGTGTTTTTCGGAGACTACCATAGACACGTGGCAGTCAAAATGCGGGTGTCTACAGAGCTCCCACTCTGACTGAGGCTTGGACAAGGCGAAAGTCAGAGTAGCTACCAAGCCCGTTAAGACCTGGTAGACTTCCGGTCGGGTCGTTTATAGTCCGGTAGACTCGCGTGAAGGGCTCGCCAGCCATAAGTAAAGGGTCATACCTGTCCTGATGATGATAGCTGTGCGAGGAGTCGGACTCGTAGCATAAGTCCTGGGCGTGACTGTATGTGGGCTCATCTCATATGATTTCGGAAAAATGCCGCCTCGGGCGTTCCGCTGGGGAAATGTGTGAGCTGTACGAGCTTGCTTTTGAAGCCTTGAGTCGTACTTGGGCTGATGATGATGCTCTGTGGGGAGTAAAGCTTGCCTCTTTTGGGAAGTAGGTGTACCCGTATGCCGACACATCGTACTTCGGATGTAGCACCCCGGGGAAAAGCTAACTCCGTTGGGGAAATCAAATAGTTTTGCGGGGACTTGCCTTTTGAAGTCTGGGGTGTACCTGTATGCTGGCACATAACAACTTGCATGTAACATGTAGGTAAAATGTTGACTCTCGCTGGGGAGAAAAAGATTGAAAATTTTGGAAAGACAAAAATTTTGACGCGAAGAAATTTTTAGAAAATATTAGGAAAGCTCGGGACAGCTTGATTCCTATTCTGGGTTCAAGTTTGAAATCAGGCCTGCGCGCGCATGGGGCCCAGCTGGGTGAGGAGGCAGTAGCAGTTAGGTTCCTGTTAGGTTTCTCCATTATAAATATAGGAGATTCCTACTTCAGTTTCTGCATCACAACTCAAATTCTCCTTCTCCTTTCTCAAAATCTTGTAGACTTTTAAGAAAGCTAAAAATTCCTATCATGGGCATCGATCACTTGACTGCCATGCTTCTCGCCTGGTCCCAATACTTTCGGGACGAGGAGAAGGTTAGGCTAACTCAAATGGGGATAGTCAATCTGTTCCCCTTCCAACGTCTAATAGTGGATTCACACTTTCTGGATGCCTGTCTGTCGTTTTGGGACACCACCCATCATGTGTTTGCATTCCCGAGGGGCAAGATGTGCCCCTTGCCCGAGGAGATTACTGCTATTGGTGGTTGGAGCTTTACTGCCCAGCCAGCTATCCCTCCGTTCTACCCGGATCCAAGGAGGCGGTTGAGGGAATTTTTGGGTCTGTCTCATGCTGAGACAAACCGAATGGTGCAGGGGGATAACGTCTCCCTATTCGACCTAGCCGATAAGTTCATGAACCCTCGAGATGTAAGGGCTACCCCTGCTCATAGGCGTAGGGCATTTGCCTTTTGCATGCTGCATTGTTACGTATTCGAAGGGTTGATGGATCTTGACTCATGCATGGGTCAAATCAGGCTGATTGGAGTGGTTGACCAGATGGAGACTGGTCATAGCCCTGCTTGGCTAGCCACGGGGGAAATCATTATGGGGCTAGATGCTCGACGGCTTGACCCAACTCGGCGGCTGACGGGAAGCACCCGTATTCTTCAAGTATGTACCTAAAAAATTTTTACGTTTCACGCGAATTTTCTGATCTTCGTAAGTCACTCGACCGAGTGGACCTGTCACTCGATCGAGTGACACTTATGTCGTGCTACTGCCTGTTTTTTTACAGGCTTACTCGATCGAGTCAGATGTTGCACTCGATCGAGTGGCACTCGATCCCGACTACTGCTTGTTTTTGACAAGCTTACTCGATCGAGTCAGATTTTGTACTCGATCGAGTGGGCTGTAGCGAATTGCTCCGTTGCTTATGAAGTTTGTATATGCCTTTCAGATATGGTTGTCGGAACGACTGTCAATCATAGAGACTCCTCCGAGCATTTCCAGTTATCGGAGTAGTCAGATCAGCTCTAGGAGGCGGAAGATAAGCTCGAGTCACCAGATAAACCGAGCTTACTGGGATGAAGAACTGGTATTCCACGGGGGTCCTTTGATCAGGTGGACCGTTGCTTGGTGGTTTCTTTCGAAGCTAACTGGATTGGCCAAGAGGGACCAAGCCCGATATCTGACGATCTTGTCCCTAGACTGGACGGTTCATATTTACCCGGACCGCCTCCTAAGGCAGTTCGGTTCATCTCAGCGCATCCCTGAGAAGGAAGCCATTATTAGCGTCCCGCTCCAATTGACGGACGCCATGTGCGACACTTGGTTGCAACGATGGTTCACTCGTCCCACATGGACGATACCTAGCCCTTGCCAATCCGCTTGGGTAACACGGGCTTACCAAAAGTGGACTTCTGAAGAGTCCGAGGAAGCTCGAAAGGCCTTAAAAGTGGACGAGGCCATCGAATTGGTGCAGCGCGAGTCGGCGAAGGATAACAGAGAGCTCTTCGCCGGGGAAGACACTCCTGGAGCTAAAGTCCGGGAAGAATCGGGTCATAAGTCACATACTAAGACTCGATCTAAAGAAGTCGGTTCTAGCAGTACTCGGGGGCAGACTGACTTGGAACGACGACTTGGGCCGAGGTTGGCAGTCCGGGACCGACTTGGTCCGCGCGACCGGCTCCCTGAGCCCGTTAGGGCCCGACTTGGGCCTATCGAGGTGATGGAGGATTCGGGCTCACATAATCGAGCCCGAGCTAGAGAAGTTCCCGTAGTGATTAGGGAGCGTTCTCCTCCGCGTCGTCGTCAGTGGACGGCTAGGGATGCTAAAGACAAGGGGAAGGGCAAGATGCCCTGAAGGCCGAGTCCTTTAGCTTTATTATTATTTAAGTATTATTATTATTTTTATTGTGCCCTTTTTTTTTATTTTTTGAATTCCTGCACTTTGTAATTTCCCGAGTTTACCGGGATATATATTTTTTGAATTAATAAAAGAAATTTATTATTAAACCGCTCCTGTCTTTTCTTGATTGCATTGGTTGTACCCTTTTGAGGGGTTGCCTACGTATCTGCGATTAGCAGAATCAAACCAAACGTAGTTCAGGCATAGGAAATTTGCAATCTCAAATTACACCAAGACTATTGGTTCAAGATGTTTATGACAGTAGAATAAGTAATTCTAGCTCACTGACTTGCTTTTTGTGAAAAAAATGATTTTGATAAAATTTGCTAATGACATTGAGAAATGGCTAAGGGTAGTAGCGCTTCAGCTGGTCCAGGTTGGTTGGGTTGACAAACTCGTTCCCGTCCAGGTCCGTCAGCATCACTGCTCCCCCTGATAGGATTTTCTTCACCAGGTATGGCCCAGCCCAATTGGGTTTGAATTTTCCCCTTGGGTCAACCGGTAGTAGAGCCCGAATAGACTTAAGTACTAGATCGCCCTCCCTGATGTGTCTGGGCCTTACTTTCTTGTTGAAGGCCCGTTGGATCCTCTTCTGGTAGATTTGGATATTATTGAGGGCACGAGACCGTCGTTCATCTAGTAGAACCAGTGAGTCATATCGTGCTCGAACCCAGTCAGCTTCGGGTACTTGACTTTCTAACAGAATTCTGAGGGACGGTACCTCCAGCTCGACTGGTTGGACTGTCTCCATCCCGTAGGTTAAGTAATATGGCGTCGCCCCGGTTGCGGTGCGAATTGACGTTCGATATCCCCATAGGGCAAAAGGTATTTTGTCGGGCCAGTCCCGGTAATTGTCAGCCATCTTTTTGAGTATGGTGACAATTGTTTTATTAGCCGCCTCCACTGCTCCATTCGTTTGGGGGCGGTAAGGCGAGGACGTGTGCCTTTGAATTTTATATTTAGTCAGCAAGGCTGCGGTTTCAGCTTGAAAATGAGTCCCGTGATCACTGATAAATTCAGCGGGAATCCCATATCGACATATTATCTTGTTTTGGATAAACTTAGCGACATGCTTGGCAGTGAGAATGCGATATGATTCGGCTTCGACCCATTTGGTGAAGTAGTCGATAGCTACCAAAATGAAGCAATGCCCACCGGTACCCGAGGGATTTATTTTCCCGATTATGTCGATACCCCACTTTGAGAATGGCCAGGGTGACGTCATGGTATAGAGTAGCGATGACGGCATATGTTGCACATTGCCAAAGATTTGACAGTTATGACAATGTTTGACATACGACCGGCAATCGGCTTCCATGGTATTCCAGTAATAACCGAGCCTCATGATTTTCCGGACCAGCATGTGGGCATTCATATGTGGGCCGTTCTCACCGTCATGTACTTCGGCCATAACCTTTTCAGCCTTGTATTTGTCAACACAAAGGAGAAGAGCCCCCTGTGCCGTCTTTTTATACAGTTGTCCGTCGTCGGTGCGGATGAACTGGGTGGCTAGCCTCCGTAAGGCTTTCTTGGCTCGACCTTCCGTCCCGGGAGGATACTCTCCATTTGTCAGGTACTTTAACACAGCCTGGTACCATGGTTCGGGGTCAGTTATCTCAATGTCTTCGATATCGTGAACATATGCCGGCTCGGACCGTCTTTCGACGCAAATCGGCATACTGGTCACGTGGTCGGGAATATTTAACAGGGATGCCAATTTCGAAAGTGCATCCGCAAACTGATTCTCTTCTCGGGGTAGGTAAATGTATTCTACCTTTTGGAATTGTTTCTCGAGGTCCCGTACTCGTGCCTGGTAGGCCACGAGATTAGCATTTCGAGTTTTCCATTTTTGAAGTGCTTGGTTAATGACCAAGGATGAATCACCATGTACCCGGAGATTTGTGATCCCCAGATTGGCGGCGGCTTGTAGCCCGTAAATGCATGCTTCGTACTCTGCTGCATTATTAGTAACATCAAAGTCCAGTTTGATGGAGACGGGAGTATGTTCCCCTTTTGGCGAAATTAGGAGGATCCCGACTCCGAACCCTCGAAAATTAGATGCACCATCGAAGTATAAATCCCAAGTTTCAGTATCAGTATGGAAAATATCTTCGTCTGGGAAGGACCAAGTGTCGGTGTGTCCTTCTTCGGTTATCGGGCTATCGGCGAGAAATTCAGCTACTGCTCGACCCTTAATAGCCTTTAACGGCACAAATTTTAGGTCGAATTCTGCCAACATTAAGGTCCATCTAGAAATTCGGCCATTGAGGATTTGTTTTTCGAAGAGGTATTTGATCGGGTCCATCTTGGATAGCACATGGACCTCGTAACTGAGCATATAATGTCGGAGTTTCTTGGTGGCCCAGACTAAAGCCAAACACGTCTTTTCGAGCATGGTATATTTGCACTCATACTCTAAAAACTTTTTGCTGATGTAGTAAATGGCTCTTTCTTCGGAGTCAACTGTCTGAGCCAGCATAGCCCCCATGGCTGTCTCGGTCGTCGTTAGGTATAACGACAGAGGCAAACCGGGTTGAGGTGGCATTAAGACTGGCGGTGCAGACAGAATTTCTTTGATTTTGTCGAAAGCGGTTTGGCACTTGTCATCCCACAGCACCCGTTCTCCTACTTTCAGCTTTTTGAAAATTGGCTCACACACCATGGTTAACTTGGAGATGAACCGACTGATGTACTGGACTTTCCCGAGGAATCCCCTTATTTCTTTTTCGGTTTTAGGAGGTTGCATCTCGGTAATGGCTTTGATTTTAGCTGGGTCGACTTCGATACCTCGTTGGCTAACGATATGACCCAGTAATTTGCCTGATGTTACCCCGAAACTGCACTTTTGAGGGTTTAACCTCATGTTGTATCTGCGCAATCGGGTGAAGAACTTTCTTAGGGCGGTGATGTGACCGTCCCGTTCTTTGGATTTGACGATCATGTCGTCCACATAAACTTCTACCTCTTTATGCATCATGTCGTGTAATAAAGTGGTAGCGGTCCTTTGGTATGTGGCCCCGGCATTAATGAGACCGAACGGCATGACGGTGTAGCAGTAAGTACCCCAAGGTGTGGTGAAGGTGGTCTTACTCATATCTTCTTCCGCCATCTTGATCTGATTATATCCGGCATACCCATCCATGAATGATAGAAGGGCATGATCGGCCGTGTTATCCACCAGTATATCGATGTGTGGTAACGGAAAATCATCCTTCGGGCTCGCCTTGTTAAGATCCCGAAAATCTACACATACCCGCACCTTACCGTCCTTTTTAGGAACCGGCACGATGTTTGCCACCCAGTCCGGATACTCGGACACTTGTATGAAGCCGGCTTTGAATTGTTTGTCGACTTCTTCTTTTACCTTGAGAGACCACTTGGGCCTCATCCGACGGAGCTTTTGTTTGACCGGTTTGCACCCGTCTTTGATTGGTATGTGGTGCTCAGCTATTTCCCGGTCTATCCCCGGCATGTCCTTGTAGGACCACGCAAAGACATCTTTGAATTCTTGGAGGAGGTTTATGAATTGTTGTTTCTCCTCGGGATCTAAGGATAACCCTATCTTAAGTATCTGAGGCTCTAAGGTTGTTCCCACGTTTATGGAATCGGTCTCTTCGATTACCGGGTTTCGGGATTCCCTTTGCTCTAGTTGCTCGATCAGATGTGGAAGTAAGGGTACCTGTTCGTCTGATTTCTCAATGTCATAGCATAAAACATTTTTAAAAGCAGAATTTGAAAGAGACAAGTCGTAAGCAGAACGGTTGTTATTATTGATTGAAAATTTGGAGAACAGCTCAAAGAGAGCAGCCATCTGATCATTGGTCAGTGGCGGGATAGGCAGGGCATTCGGGACAGACCCCGAAGTGCCAGCAGCAGGAATGATAGAAGGGAGAGGGGTTACAGGAGTGACTCTAGCACCGACTTCCCTAGACTTGACCTCAGACTCTGACTCAGACTCCGACTCAGACTCGGACTCAGACTCAGGCATTTCTCCCTCTCCGGTGACCAGCTTGTAGATCTTCCCCTGACTGTCAGTCCACTTGACAGTCTTCCTCCAGGCCCTTTTTCCCGTCTCGGAACCAACATCCGAGATCAGCTTGGTCGGGTCAAACCTGTTGCTGCGGAGAATCAGGTTGACCAGGTCTTCTTTTGGGGTCGGGGCTATGGTGTCTTCCCCGAAGAGCAGCCCCAGCGCGGGCTCAGCGTCATTGGCTTCATCAGACTGGATGAGGGCGAACACATCATCCGGGATGTAGTTGCAATCCCGGGCCAAGTGGGTCCCGAGGTGCGTAGCATTGGGTTGGTATAGCCCAACCTGGACAGCCCCGAATACGGGTGTGACAAAGTAGTCAGACAACCGTGGGCTGTAAGGGCTCAAGTAGATACCCTTCATGATGTTGCAGGCCTTTTCGATTCCTGCTCGGACAACGTTGTCCGGAGTGATGGCATAGCCAAGGCCGAAGTGAGAGTCTTCGTCCTTGAGAACCTCGATGATCTTCCCAGCTGGAAGATCGGGTCGAGAGGTAGCCCCCGGAAGGTACCCTAGGTTTTGGAGCATTGTGTCAATGCTTGTGGTGAAGTAAGGCCTAAAGAGGTACTCTTCCTCGATCATCCCCACAAAATCGAACCCCCAGAGGTCAGTGTGGCCCGTGGCATTACAGCTAGCCACGGTCATTGGGGTCGCCTCCAAGGTGACAACATTGTCGAGTAGAGGCATCTTGATCTTTCGGTGGAGGGTGGAGGACACCGCCTTGACCGCGTGGATCCACGGTCTTCCTAGGAGCAAGTTGAATGACGAGGTGACATCAATCACCTGGAATTCGAGCTCTTTCTCTATCGGGCCCGTTATGATGGTCAATTTTATGGCCCCAGCTACCGACTTTGGGCTCCCATCAAAAGCTTGGATGGTCTGAGCAGTCGGGATATAGTCAGCCTCGGTAATGCCGAGGGCTTTGGCGGTCCTTAGGGGAAGGACATTCACGGCTGACCCGTCATCGACTAGGGTCATCGGGAGGTACTTTCCCCGGCAAATCACCGTGATGTAAAGGGCCAGGTTGTGGGAGGCCCCGAACGGTGGCAAGTCGGCCTCAGAAAAAGTGATCATTGGGCCTCCTTCTTTGGCCTTACCCTTTAGGTGGGGTAGGACCGTGGCTACCATTTCAGCAGGGGTAGCCAAAGAGTCGATCTTGACTTGATCGAGAGCCTTTGTAAGTGGTTCTCGATGTTCTTGTGAGCTGACTAGGAGTTGCCATATAGTGAGGTCAACTCGGGTTCTCTTCAGTTGCTTCGTAATGGCCGTTTCAGCGGTTGGCTCTTCAGGGGCGACTTCCATCCCGAGTGGATCGGTGATGGTTGCCGGGATAGCGGTATCCCTAGTGCTTGTGGCTAAGTAGGGACGACCAAGGTTGTTGCTGGCTAAGACTCGAGTTTTGACCTCTCGAATCTGTTCAGGGGTGATGGGAATGGTTTCTCCTTTAGCGAGGTAGACATCATCCTCGTCATCGAACCAGATCCCGTTCACTTGCGGGATAAACGGAGAGATAAGGTGAGAGCAATCAATCACCTCCCCGGTAAAGATGGCATGGGAGCTAAAAGGGTTCTCCTTGTTGCTTGGCTTATCTCCGGGTAGCGGGATTTTACCGCTCTCGATCAAGTCTTGAATCAAGTGTTTCAGCTTCCAACACTTTTCGGTATCATGGCCATTGCCTCGGTGGTATTGGCAATAGGCCTGAGCATTGTAGTTCTTGGAGCGTCGCTCGACCGGAACTTCAGGAGTTGGGCCTATCGGTTGGATTAGGCCTTTCGAGGACAGCCTTTGTAAGGCATAAGTATAGGTCGTACCTATATCAGTGAAAACCCGAGGTGGGGTGTTTCTCTTGGACGGGGCATCTAATAGATTAACCGCGTCGAAAATGCTGCGGGTTGCAGTTTGAGGCTTGGTTGTGGAGGAAGAAGCCCCTTGGTAACCCTTAGCAGCGGCCTTGGTGAGGCCTTCCAGTCTCAAGTCATCTTCGATCCTCATACCCATTTCAGTGAGGGTGGTGAAGTTGGGTATGACAGCATATCGGAGGTGAACCCGGTAGGATGGGAGGAGGTTCCTAACAAAGGCCTCCACTAAAGCCTTCTCACTGGGCTTGTCGACCAGTTTCACGCTCTCGGCCCTCCAGCGTTGAAGGTATTTAGTAAAACCTTCTTTCGGCTCTTGGGCCATAACCTCCAGAGATCGCATTGTGGTTTGGATCTCGGTGTTGTCAGCATAGTTCCGAGCGAACTCGGTGGCTACATCATCCCAGGTAGGGAACTTCTTCGGGTCTAGCCTGTAGTACCAGGCCCGTGGGTGTTTCTCGAGAGATGCAGCAAAGAGGTTCTTAAACATGGATGAATCCACTCCCTTGATGGCCATGAATTCCTTGAAGGCCCGTACATGTAGTAACGGGTCTTCAGTTCCCTCAAACATGGGCAAGCCGGTGAGGTTCAGGTTTGCGGGCAGCTTGTCACTCACCGTGGAGTACTCTCGGCTATTCTCCCGTTGGATATTGTTACTCCCAGTCAAACGGACTTGTTCTTCTAGTCGGCGCACTGCGCTGACTAGTTCAGTTATGGGCCCAGCAGTCTCGACATTAGGAGTCCCTTGCTCTACTGTAGCTAGGCGAGCAACGATGGCCACTTGGCCAGCCCTCATTTCAGTCAGTTGGGCTTCAATGTCGGTTTGCTTTGCGACCATGGCGTCCAAAGCGGTTTGCAGACTGTTCAAAGTAGCCATCCTTCGAGCGTGTCTGGTTGCCGGTGGCCTGTCTGTAAGAACACCGCGTAATCAGAAACCGAACCCAGTTTTGGAATCAAGGGAAACAGCACATCCCGAGTGACCCAAAAAGAAAGGACTGAGCGGAAAAGACTCGAGAAAGACATCTAGACGGTTGACTCGTGGGTGGTATAACTTCCTTAGGATTTCGGCTTTGTGGGCCTAGTCCCGTTCGAAGGAAGGTCCACGTGAGATTACTCCCCAGACTTTTGACTCGAGTGTATGGACGGACCTTCCTTTGTAGGGGTATGCCCTACGCGGGTTGGTCGTGCCTTGACAGATAAGGCGGACTTGGGAAAAGGGGGGAAACTCGTGATATAAGATCGACGGAGTTTCGACGCTATAAACCCTCTACGTACTATGCAAAGACCCGACACATGGATAGACGGTAGGTCCTATAATAAGGAAGGTTTATTTTAGGAAAGTTGAAAGTTGAAGTCTGAATGCAAAATGAACGAATTTCCGAAAGTTTTGAAAACTGAAAACGGAATTTCGAAAACCGAGATTAGAATTTCGAAAATCAAGGTGATGGGGGTGGAAATTCGAGAATTAAAACGGACAGCATGCCGACTACAGAAAAAGATATTTTGAGTCAAATCGTTGATCCTAAATTTCGGCGGCATTCCGAGTTTTGAAAATTGGGTATTTTGAAAAGGTGAGTCCCGAAATGGGCAGCATTTCGGGTTTTTCAAAATTAGGAGTTTTAGAATGACGGGTCCCGAAATGGACAGTATTTCGGGTTTTTCAAAAGGTGGGTATTTTTGGAAAGATGCAAATTTGAAATGACGGTTTCTGAAAAATGACACGGAAACCAAGTAGCACGTAGTCAAACAAGCATTATAACGACGCTTATGTATGCTTTACGCTAGGTCTCGGTCAGTCAAAATAGGGTCTATACCAACAACGATGGCTTTCTCATGTGATGGACGGACTCCCTAAGCCGAGTTGGTCTTAGGACATGCCGCAAAACCGAGACGAGTTCCACCATCGATGTCTTTAGCGCACCCATGTAGGAATGCACCGTGGTATAGTGGGACGTCGGTCACAAGTAACCGGCCCGGGCAAAATTTGGGTTATGCATGAATCATTAAACTAATGCGCGCACATTAATATTCGAACGATTTCTCTTCGAGTCTCACCCTAGGAACCCCGATGACATGTGGTACATCAGGTATCCCCAGCGGAGTCGCCAAATTGTGGACATGACGTAGGTCCACCCCGACGCGGCGAAGCGCGGGTTTGGGTAGGCGAATGAATCTCGTGGTGAGATTGTTCTCGGGTTCGAAATTTAAGTCAAAATGGAGTCGCCACCGAATTTTGTGGTTATTCGGAACCATACGAGCCCACTCTATGTCGTCATGGGCTATACACAAAGTAAGCCCACTTCGACTTCAGAGTTCATTGGGCTCGTCCCTTTGCATTGCAATACCGATACCGTATAAACCGGCTTTCGTATATAGAATGACTCTCGTGCGCCAAGGGTTTCGGACATCCGGAAACCAAAGGTTCTGAGTAAGGGGTGAGGGTACGTGTTGGGAAGCCCACTAAGGACACCCAACCCCGCCCGCACATGGCGGCCTCTACTAAGACATCGTTCGTGTTCGTGATACGCGCGCTAGTAAAATAATGAAATGATATGCAAACAGCGTTTTTTAACTAAACATGCGAGTTTTACGTTAACTACGTCATTTAATGCATCTTGAATGTGGTCGAAATAATTTAGCATGCGAAGTTCATTTATAAAAGCGTAAAAGCCAATAATAAATAAAGCTCGAAAGTAAATAAATAACGTACAAGTTACACGGGCGGAAATACAACCCGGAATTCACAATACAACATTACGTAAAGAAATGAAATAAAAATAATGCGATATAATTAAAGGGACGGACCCGTATGTAAACTAGACCGCGGAAATATGTAGGCGGACTAACCTCGATTAAATACGCATTATGTCGCATATTAAACGAAGGACGGGAACCTGAGACTGCGGCATATTGCTAGCCTAATCTCGCGTCCCGTAGTCTTGTCCCGACTTACCACGTCAAAGTGGTCAAAGTCGTTCTACGTGTCGTGATGTGTATAGTTTTGAAAAATAGGAAGGTCGGATGATGGTCTAAAGTCGATAAAGAACGGGGCTCGGAATATGTGTCTAAGCCCTCGGTATTGCGGGTTATGAGACCCACTCGATCGAGTCATTGACTGACTCGGTCGAGTGTGTCATTAGCGTGGCTACTGACCACTTTTTGGGGTGCTACTCGATCGAGTGGCCTATGGCACTCGATCGAGTGCCCCCTGTACGAGAGGTGACTCGCTAGGTTTTATGACTTGAAATCGATGATCGGCCGAATCAAATACAAATATCGCACGATTTGTATTTGACTCGGCCTCCGGTACTATAATCGTGTATGAACGATTATAATACCGTCACCGGAGTTTTTATGAAAACGTTTGTGTTAGATTATGAAACTTTGAATTGGTAACGAGATGCATCCCTCTACGTCACGACATCGGAACTAACCCTTTCGGGTTATGTGATGTCGATATTCGTGTCAACGGGTCTCGAACCAATTATGGAAATGGAGTTAAATATGTTCAACTACGACGAATCACGATCACGTCACGCCCTTGAGTACATTGGGGCGGGGCTCCTCGAAAGGGCTCCACCTCCGTCGTTGCTCGTAAAGGGATTAGACGGATCGAATGTGATTATCGTAGTTCAACATTTCAAAACCGACTTTTGATATTAATATTATATACGCGGTATTATTAGAGTTAGTAACGATATAAAAAAGATGCAAAATTAGAAATGCGAAAAGATGAAAAAGTTAGTGTATGTGTACGTGTTACTACGATACAACGATATGAAAATGCGCATAGAAACGATATTTAAAAGAGATTAAAAAAAGGAGTTTGGAACACCCTCAACGTACATGCTAGTATGGACCTCGGAAACGGACTCGTGAACAGCGACAAAGCTTGGGAGTATCGAGGATGCACGCGAGTTACGGTGTGTATGGATATTTATGTGTATATGTCGGTTTATCGAGGGACTAGAACTCGGTTTTTTGATGTGTTTGACTTAGGGTTTCTAAGGTTTGTAAGGTGGGATGTAGGGTTGGTATGTGACTGAAAATGTAGGGCAAAGAGGTGGTGAAAAGTCCCTTTAATGCATGGGAATGAGTCGGTATTTATAGGCATTTTGCCACGACCTAGGGGCACTCGATCGAGTGGCCCTAGTGCACTCGATCGAGTGCCTATTTGGGTGGGTCATGATCCAGCCAAAGACGCTCCACTCGACCGAGTGGGCAATCCACTCGATCGAGTGGATCAACGTGGTTGAGATAAATAAGGCAAGAAAATCTTGCTTGTTTTGACTTGATTTTTGAATTCGAATTTGTGCGCTCACTTGAACTCAGCTGGTTTTTGAGACGGTTTTGCCTTTGACCGGGTTTTGACCCGGTCGGGAAAAGACGGGAAATATTTTTGGTGTCGGTTTTGGCCCAAATTAGTCTTATTTGACTCGGAACGGTCCGCTGGGCCTGAATTTGAGGTCTGTTTTGGGAGATTTTTACTCCGCTAAAAGTCCATGTCGGATATTATGAATTTCGTGTCCGAGTCCGAGTATACGAGTCACGTTGACGTCCAATCATCATCGGGTGTTTTTCGGAGACTACCATAGACACGTGGCAGTCAAAATGCGGGTGTCTACAACCGGGTTTTGACTCGGTCGCTAAAAGACGGTTTTACCCCTGGTGTCGGTTTCGACCCAAATTAGTGTTATTTGACTCGAAACGACCCATTGGGCCTGGATTTGAGGTTGGTTTTATGAAATTTGTACTCCTTAAAAAGTCTAAACCAAATGTCCATGATTACAAGCCCATATCCGAGTCCGTCAAAGCACGTTTACGTCCGATCATCATCGGGTGTTTGGCGGGAACTACTATAGACACCTAGCGGTCAAAATGTGGGTGTCTACAGAGCCCCCACTCTGACTGAGGCTTGGACAAGGCAAAAGTCAGAGTAGCTACCAGGTCAATCAAGGATTAAAACCTGGCAGACTTCCGATCGGGTCGTTTAGGGTCCATTAGACCTGCGTGAAGGGCTCGCCAGCCATTGAATAGAAATCATACCTGGGTTGATGCTGATAATGTCGCGGAAGCTTGCCTAGGAAGCTATGGGTATACCTGTTTGCAGATATATCCTGTCTTAGAATTGCGCGGGAGCTTGCCTTGGAAGCTGTGGGCATATCTGTTCGCAGATATATCCTGAAAGAAGTTGTTCGAGCTTTTCCACTAGGGAACTTAGAATTTCTGGGAGTCTTGGGTGTACCTGTATGCTGACATAATTTGTATGTAACATTTAGGCGAAACACTGACTCATGTTGGGGAAGAAAATGATAATAATTTTTTTTGAAAATTTTTGAAAAAAAGGAATGCTGAATTTTTTGGAAGTTTAGAAATAAGGATGCTTGGGATGACTTTGATTCCTAATCGGATTCTGACACGGATTCCTGGAATTACTTGGTTAGGCCTGTATGCCTAGGTGAAGTAGGGGAAGTGGTAGAAATCCTATTCCTGTGATGACTAGGAGAAAGGATATTCCCTATTATAAATAAAGGGCTTTGGCTTCTTATTTTTCATATTCTCATCCAAATCTTTTCTTCTATCTCAAAATCCCTTAGACTTTTTAGGATAAAAGAAACTAATCTTGCGATGGGTATTGACCATTTGACTGCGATGCTTCATGCGTGGGCCCAGGATTTTCGAGATGAAGACAGAGTCCAGTTAACTCAAATGGGAATTGTGGCTTTATTCCCACTTCAGCGACTTAAGGTAGATTCGCACTTCCTTGATGCTTGCTTATCCTTTTGGGATACTACCTTTCATGTTTTTGCATTTCCTCGAGGAGAAATATGTCCTCTTCCTGAAGAGATAGCAGCTATTGGCGGGTGGTGCCCTAATCGCTACCAAAATGAAGCAGTGTCCTCCGGTTCCCGAGGGGTTTATCTTTCCGATTATGTCGATTCCCCATGTTGAAAATGGCCATGGTGATGTCATGGTGTATAGCAAGGATGGTGGCATATGCTGCACATTGGCAAAAATCTGACAATTATGACAATGTCTAACATATTGTTGACAATCGGTTTCCATGCTATTCCAGTAGTAACCGAGCCTCATGATTTTTCGGACTAGCATCTGGGCGTTCATGTGTGGACCGCATTCGCCATCATGTACTTAAGCCATAACTTTTTCGGCGTTGGTTTTGTCGACACATCGAAGGAGAGCCCCCTGTGCTGTCTTTTTGTAGAGTTGCCCGTCGTCGGTGCGGATAAACTGGGTTGCCAGTCTTCGCAGAGCCTTTTTGGCTCGGTTGTCAGTTCCGGGTGGATATTCCCCGGTTGCTAGGTATGTCAGCACAGCTTGATACCACGGCTCAGGATCAGGTATCTCGACTTCTTCGATGTCGTGGATATATGCTGGCTCGGATCGTCTTTCGACACATATCGGCATACTGGTCATATGGTCGGGAATATTTAGTAAAGATGCCAGCTTTGAGAGTGCATCTGCGAATTGGTTTTCTTCCCGGGGTAGGTATATATATTCTACCTTGTGGAATTGTTTCTCGAGATCCCGTACTCGTGCCTGGTAGGCCACGAGATTAGCATTTCGAGTCTTCTATTTTTGGAGCGCTTGATTGATGACCAGAGATGAATCACCGTGTACTCGGAGGTTTGTGACTCCTAAGTCGGCAGCGGCTTGTAGCCCGTGGATACATGCTTCATACTCAGCGGCGTTGTTAGTGACGTCAAAGTCTAGTTTGATTGATACGGGGGTATGTTCCCCTTTTGGTGAGATTAGGAGGATCCCGACTCCAAATCCTCAGAAATTGGATGCCCCGTCGAAGTACAAGTCCCATGCTTCGGTATCAGTGTGGAAAATGTCTTCGTCTGGGAAGGACTATTCATCCTTTGATGGCTTTTAGTGGTACGAATTTTAGGTCGAATTCTGCCAACATCAGAGTCCATCTTGATATCCTGCCGTTGAGGATGAGTTTTTCGAAAAGGTACTTGATGGGATCCATTCTGGATAATACCTGTACTTCGTAACTGAGCATGTAATGTCGGAGCTTTTTAGTGGCCCAGACCAAAGCTAAACATGTCTTTTCGAGCATGGTGTACTTACACTCGTACTCTAAAAACTTCTTGCTGATGTAGTATATGGCTCGTTCTTCGGAATTGACCGTTTGAGCTAGCATAGCCCCCATGGCTGTCTCTGTCGTGGTTAGGTATAATGACAAAGGCAGACCGTGCTGAGGTGGCATTAGGACCGGTGGTGAGGCCAAAATCTCTTTGATTCTATCAAAGGCTGCTTGACATTTATCGTCCCATAGTAACCGTTCTCCTATTTTTAGCTTCTTGAAGATCGGTTCACACACCATGGTTAGCTTTGAACCTGCTGATGTATTGGACTTTTCCGAGAAACCCTCTTATCTCTTTTTCGGTTTTAGGGGGCTGCATCTCGGTGATGGCCTTGATTTTGGCTGGATCGACCTCGATACCTCGTTGGCTGACGATATGACCCAGTAATTTGCCAGATGTTACCCCGAAACTGCATTTCTGAGGGTTTAGCCTCATGTTGTATTTGCGTAATCGGGTGAAGAACTTTCTCAGGGCGGTGATGTGACCGTCCTTGTCTTTGGATTTGACGATCATGTCGTCCACGTAGACTTCCACTTCTTTATGCATCATGTCATGTAATAAAGTCGTGGCGGTCCGTTGGTAAGTGGCCCCGGCATTGATGAGACCAAATGGCATAACAGTATAGCAATAAGTACCCCAAGGTGTAATGAAGGTGGTCTTATCCATATCTTCTTCAGCCATTTTTATCTGATTATACCCCGCATATCCGTCCATAAACGATAGAAGGGCATGATCTGCTGTGTTGTCCACCAGTATATCGATGTGTGGCAACGGGAAATCGTCTTTCGGGCTTGCTTTGTTAAGATCTCGAAAGACTACACAGACACGAACCTTACCATCCTTTTTAGGGACTGGTACTATGTTTGCAACCCAATCTGGATGCTCGGAGACTCGTATGAACCCAGCTTTGAATTGCTTATCGACTTCCTCCTTGACTTTGAGAGACCATTCGGGCCTCATGCGTCGGAGTTTTTGTTTAACCGGCTTGAACCCTTCCTTGATTGGTATATGGTGCTCGGCTATTTCGCGATCAGTCCCCGGCATGTCCTTGTAGGACCATGCGAAGACGTCTTTGAATTCTTGAAGGAGAACTATGAATTGTTGTTTCTCCTCGAGATCTAAGGATAGCCCTATCTTAAGCATCTGAGGTTCTAAGGTTGTTCCCACGTTGATGGATTCGGTTTCTTCGATTACCGGATTGCGGGATTCCCTTTGCTCTAGTTGCTCGATCAGGTGTGGAGGTAAGGATACCTGTTCGTCGGGCTTCTCAATGTCATTGCACATAAAATTTTTGAAATTGAGAAAGTTTTGAAAATGAGACAAGTCGTAAGCAGAACAGTTGTTATTATTGATCATAAATTGAGAAAAGAGCTCGAAAAGAGCGGCAATCTGATCACTAGTCAGTGGCGGGATAGGTAGGGTGCCCGGGACAGACCCCGAGGCACCAGGAATGGCTAAAGGGAGAGGGGGAGTTATAGGATTGACCCTAGCACCAGACTCACTAGACTCAATCTTAGACTCTGACTCGGACTCCGACTCGGACTCAGACTCAAATTCCGGCATTTCTCCTTCCCCTGTGATTAGCTTGTAAGTTCTTCCTTGACTGTCAGTCCATTTGACAGTTTTCCTCCAAGCTCTGGTTCCGGACCCGACTTCTGAGATTAGCTTAGACGGGTCAAAGGTGCGACTGCGGAGAATGAGGCTGACTAGCTCTTCCTTTGGTGTTGGAACCGCGAGTTCTTCTCCAAAAAGTAGCCCTAGCGCGGGCTCGGCATTCTTAGCATCTTCGGATTGGATGAGAGCGAAGATGTCGTCCGGTATGTAGTTGCAGTCCTGAGCCAAGTGGGTCCCAGGGCGTGTGGTGATAGGCCGATATAGGTCGGTTTGAACAGTCTCGAATACTGGACTGACAAAGATAACCTTACCGGTTTCAGTTTGGCCCATGTTTTCCGGAGTTAGGGTGTACCCCAAGCCGGTTTGGGTCCTTCCATTGTCCAGAACTTCGAGAATTTTTCCTGCAGGGAGATCGGGCCTTGATGTAACCCCTGGTAGAAAGCCCAGATTCTGAAGCATCTGGTCGAGGTGGACCGTGAAATAAGGGCGGAAGAGATGATCTTCTTCGATGGCTCCTACGAAGTCGAACCCCCATAGATCGGTGCGGCCCGAGGTGTTGCAGTTAGCCACGGTCATAGGTGTGGCTTCTAGAGTGATGACAGAGTCATGCAAAGGTAGCTTGATTTTCCTATGCAAAGTGGAGGATACAGCCCTGGGTGCATGGATCCAAGGTCTTCCTAGAAGAAGATTGAAGGAAGAAGTCACGTCGATCACTTGAAATTCCAGTTCTTTCTCTATCGGGCCGGTTATGATAGTGAGTTTTGTGGCTCCGACTACTGACTTTGGACTTCCGTCAAAAGCCTGAATGGTTTGAGCTGTTGGAATATAGTCGGCCTCGGTGATGCCGAGGGCTTTGGCGGTCCTCAAGGGGAGGACGTTGACTGCCGACCCGTCGTCAATTAGGGTCATGGGTAAGTACTTTCCACGACAGATAACCGTGATGTAGAGGGCCATGTTGTGGACTGGCCCAAATGGTGGTAGATCAGCGTTGGAGAAGGTAATCAGTGGGCCTTCCTCTACGGATCTCCCCTTTAGGTGAGGCAAGACTGTGGCTACCATTTCGGCCGGAGTTGCCATGGAGTCGATTTTGACTTGGTCGAGAGCCTTAGTGAGTGCCTCTCGATGTTCCTGGGAGCTAACTAAAAGTTGCCATATAGAGAGGTCAACTCGAGTTTTGCTTAGCTGCTTTACAAGAGCCTTTTCAGCAGTTGGCTCTTCTGGGGCGGGTTCCACCTTAAGTGGCTCGGCAATGATGAGGGCTTGACTAGTGGCTAGGGCCTTGGACTTAACCTTCTGAATCTCCTCGGGCGTGATGGGGACAGCTTCCCCTTTGGTGAGGTAGACATCGTCTTCGTCATCGCACCAGATCCCGTTTATTTGTGGGATAAATGGAGAAATGAGGTGTGAGCAATCCATTACTTCTCCGGAAAAGATGGCGTGAGTGGCTAACGGGTTGTCCTTGTTGTTGGGTTTACCCCCGGGCAAAGGAATTTTCCCGCTTTCAATGAGATCTTGGATAAGGTGCTTTAGTTTCCAACATTTCTCGGTATCGTGCCCCTTACCACGATGATAGTGACAGTAGGCCTGGAGGTTGTAGGCCTTAGAGCGACGTTCGACCGAGATATCTGGTGTTGGGCCTATCGGGGTGATCAGGCCTTTTGATGATAACCTCTGAAGGGCGTTTCCACAGGTAGTGCCTATGTCGGTGAATACCCGGGGAGTGGTAGTCTTCTGTGACGAGGTATCGAGTGCATTTACCTCGTCAAAAATGCTGCGAGTGGCAGCAGTAGTTGCAGGCTTGCCCGTTGATGAGTTGGCCCCTTGGTATCCCTTAGTGGAGGCCTTAGTGAGGCTTTCCAACCTTAAATCATCCTCGATTCTCGTTCCCATTTCAGTTAGGACCGCGAAGCTAGGTATGATGGCGTACCGGAGATGGACCCGGTAAGCTGGAAGTAGGTTCTTGACGAAGGCTTCAACCAGCACTTTTTCACTGGGCTTATCGACCAGCTTGACGCTTTCAGCCCTCCATCGTTGAAGGTATTTTGTGAATCCTTCTTTAGGTTCCTGGGCCATTACCTCCAGGGTGCGCATAGTGGTCTGGATTTCCGTGTTGTCGGCGTAGTTCCGAGCGAATTCCGTTGCCACGTCATCCCAAGTTTTGTATTTCTTGGAATCGAGCCGGTAGTACCAGGCTCTTGGGTGCTTCTCGAGGGAAGAAGCAAATAGGTGCTTGAACATGTTGGACTTAACCCCTTTAAGGGCCATGAACTCCTTGAAAGCCCGGATATGGTGGACCGGATCTTCAGTACCCTCGAACATTGGCAGACCCGTGAGATTGAGATTGGTGGGTAGTTCATCGGTCAGTGGGGTGTATATCCTTGCATTCTCCATATGGATGGAGCTTTGGGTTGTCAGATGGACCTGTTCTTGCAGTTTGAGGACTGCACTGGCCAATGCGGCTAGAGGTCCGTCATCTTCAATCGAAGCATTGGGGGTTCCCTGTTCCACGGCACTAACCCGAGTAATGATGGCGATCTGGTCTTCCCGCATTTTCCTCAATTGGTCTTGGATTTGGGCCAACGAGGTAGTCAATTCATCTATGGCTTTTTGTGTCATGGCTCGAGTGTGGGGTGACCTGTCTGTAAGGGCACCGCGTAATCAGTAACTGACCCAGATCTTAGAATCAAAAATACATCCCGAGCAAGGAAAAGACTAGACTAGAAACAGACTGGAAACCGACTTCTAGACGGATGACACGTGAATGGTGGACCTTCCTTAGGATTCGGTAGAGTGGGCCTAGTCCTGTTCGAAGGAAGGTCTACGTGAGAAATCCCCAGACTTTGGACTCGAGTGTATAAACGGGCTTTCCTTTGTAGGAGTCTGTCCTACGAAGGTGGGTCGTGCCGTGACAAGTAAGGCGGACTAGGATGGGGTAGAAACCCGTGATATAAGATCGACGGAGTTTCGACGCTATAGATTCTAACTTATGACAAGACCCGACACTGCTAAATACGGGAAGTCCTAAGAAGAAGAGGGTTTCGAAAAGGGAATTTGAATTTGAAAACCGAGCAAAGTCGGATTGGAAGACCCGATTTTTTTTTTAAAACCGAGAAAAAGGGTTATCGGGCCGAAATTTCGGGCTCTTTTTTTTGAAAAGGTTTGGACAGCATACCGGCTAAAAATGGGCTATTTTGAGTCAAAATCATATGTCCTAAATTCGGCAGCTTTCCGGGTTTTGAAAAAGATGTAAGTTTTTTTTTTAAAAAAAAAGACGGTTTTTGAAAAGACCAAAGAAGATCAAGTAGCATGTAGTCATAGAAACAGTATAACGACGCCATGTATACTCTTAGTCTAAGTCTCGGTCGGTCGAATAGGGTCTATACCAACAACGATCGCATTCTCCCAAATCAGGACGGACCTCCTAAGCCGAGTTAGTCTTAGAATCTGCCGTAAAACCCATGCGAGTTCCGCCATCGAAGTCTTTAGTGCAACCAAGTGGGAATGCACCGCGATATAGTGGGACGTCGATCACAAGTAACCGGCCCGGGATAGAACGAGGTTATGCATGAACCATTGAACTAAAACGTGTACATTACTAATCGAACGATTTCTTTTCGAGTCTCACCCTGAGGATGCCGATGGTAAGTGACACATCAGTTAATCCCCAGCGGAGTCGCCAAATTGTGGACATGACATAGGTCCACCCCGACGCGGCGAAGCGCGGGTTTT
Organism: Agrostemma githago; assembly: GCA_958450325.1. NCBI lineage: Eukaryota > Viridiplantae > Streptophyta > Magnoliopsida > Caryophyllales > Caryophyllaceae > Agrostemma > Agrostemma githago. Next base: position 5,672,553 of record OY288241.1, on the reverse strand, counting down.
GGGGAGGCGATAGAATTTCCATATGAGATGGATCGAATAGAATTTTAAATCGAAGTAGGAGTCGCCACCGAATTTTATGGTTATTCGGAACCATTCGAACCCACTCTATGTCGTAGTGGGCCATACTTAAAGCCTGGCCCATTTCCGATGTCAGAGTTTATTGGGTTCGTCCCTTAGCATTACGATACCGATGCCGACTTGAGCGGTTAATCGTATATTGAATGACTCTCGTTGCCAATGGTTTCGGACATCCGGAAACCACGGTTCTGAGTAAGGGGTGAGGGTACGTGTTGGGAAGTTCAGCGAGAACACCCAACCCCGCCCGCACTTAGCGGCCTTTACTAAGATATCGTTCGGTTTTGTGTACACGCGTTAGTTCGACGATTGAATGATATGCAGAGATTATTTTCCTAAGACATGTGAGGAAAAATAAATGGGTTGCTAAGTCGTTTAATGCATGTTAAACTAATAACGTCAAAGTTATTTTAGCATGTGAGTTCGTTTTAGTCTAATAAAACGATAAAAAAGAAATAGGAAAAATAAATTGCTACAAACACGAGAAAACGAGTTAGTAACGATTGAAATAATAATATAGCAAATAAATATTCGAGATCGAGAAAATAAATATTAATCGAAATCTGAAAAATATTACTAAAACGTTGTTTTGTATAAAAAAACGGAGTTCGAAAAATAATAAAAAAGAACGAAAAGGGGCGCGCTTGGACAGTCTGCCGCGCGACTCGCCCAGGGCTCAGGCGGGTCGCGTGGCGGCCTGATTTCGACGACGGTTTTCGGAAATTTTTTAATTAAATCGCGTACGAATATCGCATAATTCGTACTCGACTTAATATTCTCGATATTCGTTATATTCGATAGTTGACTACGAAATCAATATCAAATATTTGGAATAGTTTTAGAAAAGATATAAATTTTAGAAATCGTGTCGTAGAATAAATAATAATAAACGAACGAAAAACTAAAAAAAGGGTCTCGGGTTTCAGGCCCGTGCGCGAGCCGCCTGGGCATGGCGCGACTCGCGTGCGGGTCTGCCCGTTTTTATTATTTTTGTCGAAAACCGTTAAATTTTATAAATCGCGTACAAATATGGATTAATTTATACCCGACTCATATTTTCGATATTCGTCGTATTCGATATTTGATTATGAAATCGATATCGAATAGTCGGAATGATTTTAGAAAAGGTTTTGAGAAAAGTTTGTTTTGAACGAAAAGTTGTAAAAAAGGGTTTTGAATAAAAAAAATGTAACGATTTCGTCGAAAACTTAATATAATTCTTTTTGATACGATATTCGATTATATAGAGTCGATATCATATTTTAAGAATATTCGATATATGAAAATAGTTTTTAATAATATCGATATTAGAAAATAAAAAAAGACCGACGAAAGACCCATAAAAAAACGAGAAGAAGAGAAGAGTCGGGTTTGATTTACACCCTCAACCTACATGCTTTGTTTTCTCGGGATAAGGCTCGTCGGGAAGTGGCTTAGACTTGGGAGCGTCGAGATGATGAGGATGAGTTAAGGTGTATCGGTTTGGGTGATTTGGGACGTCGGGTTTGGCCGGCTTCGTCGGTATTTCGAGACTTCGGAAAGGTGTCGGGATTTTCTAATTATCGAGGATGTATGTAAACCGTGTTATAAGGCTGTTTTTTCGGTGTGATGGGTGTGTAAAAACCGTGTGTATTGGCTGGAAAAATGTTGTAATTGATGCCTCTTTTGTGTTGGACGGGAGGTCCTATTTATAGGGAGTTTCCGACCTTGGTTTAGGAGAGTTTGAATACCGCTTAGGATAGGAAACGTAGGAGTTTAAGGAGCATAAGAATTCCGCTTTCTTGGCCAAGAAGAAAGGAATTCTCGGCTGATTTGTGCTGTTTTGGCCGAGTGTTTTACACTCGGTCGGGTATTCGAATCGGTTTTTGAATAGGATTCCTGTTCGAGCTAGAATTACCGCTTGAGTAAGAAGCTGAGGAGAACGAGGATTCCGTTTTCTTGTGAGGGAAGAAAAGAGGAAACCGGCTGGTTGTGTATTACTCGGCCGAGTGTTTGCACTCGGTTGAGTGTCTGAGTCGGTTCTCGGATAGGATTCCTACTCGAGATCGAATTCTACCTTTAACGGAATTGTTTATTATTTTGTGAAGCTGATTTTTTTGTGGAGTTTGGGTAGAAATGGGACGCGTGAGACACCACGGTCGGTCCACAAGTCTCGGGAAAATCTTTGACCGGGTTTTGACTCGGTCGCTAAAAGACGGTTTTACCCCTGGTGTTGGTTTTGACCCAAATTAGTGTTATTTGACTCGAAACGACCCACTGGGCCTGGATTTGAGGTTGGTTTTATGAAATTTGTACTCCTTAAAAAGTCTAAACCAAATGTCCATGATTACAAGCCCATATCCGAGTCCGTCAAAGCACGTTTACGTCCGATCATCATCGGGTGTTTGGCGGGAACTACTATAGACACCTAGCGGTCAAAATGTGGGTGTCTACAGAGCCCCCACTCTGACTGAGGCTTGGACAAGGCAAAAGTCAGAGTAGCTACCAGGTCAATCAAAGATTAAAACCTGGCAGACTTCCGATCGGGTCGTTTAGGGTCCATTAGACCTGCGTGAAGGGCTCGCCAGCCATAGAATAGAAATCATACCTGGGTTGATGCTGATAATGTCGCGGGAGCTTGCCTAGGAAGCTATGGGTATACCTGTTTGCAGATATATCCTGTCTTAAAATTGCGCGGGAGCTTGCCTTGGAAGCTGTGGGCATATCTGTTCGCAGATATATCCTGAAAGAAGTTGTTCGAGCTTTTCCACTGGGGAACTTAGAATTTTGGGAGTCTTGGGTGTACCTGTATGCTGACATAATTTGTATGTAACATTTAGGCGAAACACTGACTCATGTTGGGGAAGAAAATGATAATAATTTTTTTTGAAAATTTTTGAAAAAAAGGAATGCTGAATTTTTTGGAAGTTTAGAAATAAGGATGCTTGGGATGACTTTGATTCCTAATCGGATTCTGACACGGATTCCTGGAATTACTTGGTTAGGCCTGTATGCCTAGGTGAAGTAGGGGAAGTGGTAGAAATCCTATTCCTGTGATGACTAGGAGAAAGGATATTCCCTATTATAAATAAAGGGCTTTGGCTTCTTATTTTTCATATTCCCATCCAAATCTTTTCTTCTATCTCAAAATCCCTTAGACTTTTCAGGATAAAAGAAACTAATCTTGCGATGGGTATAGACCATTTGACTGCGATGCTTCATGCGTGGGCCCAGGATTTTCGAGATGAAGACAGAGTCCAGTTAACTCAAATGGGAATTGTGGCTTTATTCCCACTTCAGCGACTTAAGGTAGATTCGCACTTCCTTGATGCTTGCTTATCCTTTTGGGATACTACCTTTCATGTTTTTGCATTTCCTCGAGGAGAAATATGTCCTCTTCCTGAAGAGATAGCAGCTATTGGCGGGTGGTGCCCTAATGCTCGTCCTGCTATTCCCCCATTTTATCCTGACCCAAGGAGGAGGTTGAGGGATTTTCTGGGCTTGTCGCACGCTGAGACAGCCCGTATGGTGAAGGGAAATTCAGTTTCCCTATTTGATTTGGCTGACAAATTTATGAACCCGGTTGGTGAGAGAATTACTTCTACCCATAGGCGTAGGGCCTTTGCCTTTTGTATGCTGCATAGATATGCCTTCGAAGGTCGAATGGATGCTGACTCATGCTTAGGTGAGATCAGGCTAATCAGCATAGTTGACCAAATGGAGACAGGTCACAGCCCGACTTGGCTGATAACTGGGGAGATTATTATGGGTCTTGACGCTAGGAGACTCGAACCAAGTCAGCAATTGACAGGGAGCATCCGTCTTTTGCAGGTATTTAATCGTTTTTCTCGAACAATTGCTCGATTTCCGATTTTTGCGGTAATCTCGAAGTTTCCCGGAATTTTCCGGAATTTTCAATTTTTCGGATTTTTTCGAAATTTTTGATTTTGCCGAAATTTTCGAATTTTTCCAATTTTTACGAAAATTTTGAATTTCGAAAGTTTTTGACTTTTCGAAAACTTTTTTTTTGCAGATTTGGTTATCCGAGCGTCTGTCGATCATAGAGCCCCCGGTGAACATACCCAAATATCGCAGTAGTCAGATTGGTTCAAGGTCTCGCCGAATAAGATCAAGTCATCTCATAACTCAAAAGTATTGGGATGAAGAGCTAACGTACCATGGTGGGCCTTTGATCAGATGGAACGTCATCTGGTGGTTCCTTTCGAGGCTGACAGGGTTAGCTAGGAGAGACAAGGCCCGTTATCTGGTGATTTTGTCTTTGGACTGGACTGTCCATATCTATCCGGACCGTATCCTAAGACAGTTCGGTTCGTTTCAGGAGATCTCTGAGACTGAGGCAATTATTAGCGTTTCGATCCAATTGACGGACGCTATGTGTGACACGTGGCTACAACGCTGGTTTACCCGTGTCATGTGGACTATACCTCGCCCTTGTCAAACCACTTGGGTTTCTGAATCATATCGCAAATGGACTTCTGAGGAATCGCAGGAGATCCGTAAAACTTTGAAAACTGAAGAAGCTCTTGATTTGGCCCGCCGAGAATCGGCCAAAAATAACAGGCGGTTCTTCGAAGAGACTCCAATTATCTTTGCTGAGCCGGGGTCGGGTTCTAAGTCAAAAACTAAGACTCGGGCTAATAAGACTGGTGCTAGCGATTTGGAGGGAAGACTCGGACCGACTTAATTCGTACTCGACTTAATATTCTCGATATTCGTTATATTCGATAGTTGACTACGAAATCAATATCAAGTATTTGGAATAGTTTTAGAAAAGATATAAATTTTAGAAATCGTGTCGTAGAATAAATAATAATAAACGAACGAAAAACTAAAAAAAGGGTCTCGGGTTTCAGGCCCGTGCGCGAGCCGCCTGGGCATGGCGCGACTCGCGTGCGGGTCTGCCCGTTTTTATTATTTTTGTCGAAAACCGTTAAATTTTATAAATCGCGTACAAATATGGATTAATTTATACCCGACTCATATTTTCGATATTCGTCGTATTCGATATTTGATTATGAAATCGATATCGAATAGTCGGAATGATTTTAGAAAAGGTTTTGAGAAAAGTTTGTTTTGAACGAAAAGTTGTAAAAAAGGGTTTTGAATAAAAAAAATGTAACGATTTCGTCGAAAACTTAATATAATTCTTTTTGATACGATATTCGATTATATAGAGTCGATATCATATTTTAAGAATATTCGATATATGAAAATAGTTTTTAATAATATCGATATTAGAAAATCAAAAAAGACCGACGAAAGACCCATAAAAAAACGAGAAGAAGAGAAGAGAAGAGAGAAGAGTCGGGTTTGATTTACACCCTCAACCTACATGCTTTGTTTTCTCGGGATAAGGCTCGTCGGGAAGTGGCTTAGACTTGGGAGCGTCGAGATGATGAGGATGAGTTAAGGTGTATCGGTTTGGGTGATTTGGGACGTCGGGTTTGGCCGGCTTCGTCGGTATTTCGAGACTTCGGAAAGGTGTCGGGATTTTCTAATTATCGAGGATGTATGTAAACCGTGTTATAAGGCTGTTTTTTCGGTGTGATGGGTGTGTAAAAACCGTGTGTATTGGCTGGAAAAATGTTGTAATTGATGCCTCTTTTGTGTTGGACGGGAGGTCCTATTTATAGGGACCAAAATTTGGGTAAGAAGAAACATAAGAAGAAGCATATGAAGAAGAAGACTGTTGTGGAGTCTGTTGAAGATACATCAGGGGACCACATCGTTGCCGAGACGAATGTGGTGGAGAGAGAAATCGTTGATGAAGGCAGGCACAAGAAAAAAAAGGGTGACCACATCATCAAATCTGGATGTGGGTGAGACAAAAAGTGTTGAGGAAAGCAGGCAAAAAAAAAGAGGAGAGTCAAATCTGATACAGTGGCCGACCCCACATACGTGAGTGTTTCTCGGAGGAAGAGGGGGGGGGACCGCCGAGAGGGTCAACCAGATATTCACTGTAGGCCAAAGCGGTTGCACCAACTAATTGCGCAATTATCGGATGATCAGCAAGAGAAGGTGCGTGGTGTTGGCTTCGGCGGGCTCTTGGACCTGAGGATCGAATCGGTCCCCACTGACCATGCGCTTATGTTCCTACGTGCATTTTCTGACGGGTCCCATATTTTTCACGCCTCACGCCAGGAGGCATTCATGATGTAAAAGTACGACGTCCACGATTGCCTCCAGCTACCTTTAGTCCCGCATCCGGTGAAATTAATCCCAACACAAAATAAGAAAGGGGCATAATCACCTGACGTGATTAGGTTAAAGAGTACCTGGCGGAAGGGGTTCGATGTGGTTGACAGCAGCGGGCCAATAACATTAGGGAGGGTGCACGAAAAGTTAATGGCAACCAAAGCCGCTGACGACGACTTTGTCCGCAGGTTCGTGTTGTTCGCGTTGTCATCATTCCTCGCGCCTACTACGAACAACTCACTGGACCTGAGTCTACTGGCCGCAGTGGAGGACGTGGACTTGATTGGTGAACAGGACTGGTGTAGCTTTGTCCTGCAGGATCTGGTGCGGGCAGGTAAGGGGACGCGTGACCCCAACAAAGTCGTCAACTACCTCCGGGGGTGCATCCCCATTCTGATGATTGCGTACTTCCAGCGCTACGATTTCCGTAGCGAGACTTGCAGATGCGACATACCATTTATCGCACATTGGGATGCACGGAAAATAAGCGATCGTCTTGCTGGGGAACTGGAGACGGGATCCCTGGGAAATCAGCTGCGTTCGAAGGTGTCGTACCCACGTACTTGTGGGAAACCAGGCAGCGAGTGCACCCCCGCTATAACGATGCCCTCTGACAAACAGCACTCTAGTCCAAAAAGAATAACGACAGGGGTGGAGAGAGGCGATCAATCGGAAGGCAACGCGGTTGACGTAAGTGATCTCCCAGCCACTCTATAGATCATCAATTTATTGTTCGTGAAACGATTTAATCTGAAAGTCTTGCCTATGTTTTAAAAAAAACTGATAGTCATGGTCGTTATGATCACACTCATCCTGATGTACAGTCACATACTTTTAGCTGTATAGTCACACACTATTACTTGTATAGACACACGCATTACGTTATCCAGTCAGTACTATAACCTGCACAGTCACACGCTATAAACTGTATAGTCACACACTTTATTCCTTACAGTCACACACTTAGATGCTTAGTCATAGTTACACTGCCAGCCTCAACACCACTGAGCTTCGCACTAATGATTTGACTTCAACTGAATTATAGGACGACCGGCGTTTTTTCATGGAATTCTGAAGGTGTGCGCTAGCCTTTTGCGGTTTCTGTGAGCAGGCTGCCTCAAAAGTAAGAGAAATATCGACGAGGAACAATGCAGTTCCAAGTCAGGACCCGTCCTCCCAAAAATTCTGGGAAGATCCATCTGTCCTCCGGTATATCGATGAAGTCGTTGTGTTGGCCGGCCAGTTGAAGCAGACTACCCAGAACGCCCCCGTCGTTGAGGGCGAGCAGCAGCGCGATGCTGAAGCCTGCGGTCTGGTACGTCAAATTATGCAAGACTTGCGTGATTCTGGTTACGCGGATGAAGATATTGACAAATCAGGTTTCTACGTGGGAGATGATGATGGAACAGAGGGTTACGATGATGAGGGGACTTTTGATGGTGGCATCGTGACACCAGGTTTCTGTGAGGGGGAAGTTGAAGAGAATGATGCCGCTGTAGAAACAAACCAAGACTCCGTTGTGCAGGGTTCGGTGGACATGAGTCCGGCCGTAGTGGTAGCTCTACGGCAAGCAGGGTGGGGGACAGCAGACGCACGGTCGGCTTTAGATGTAACACCAGCTCCGCCCGATGCGACAGTCAGCTCTAGCCTTGAGAAGGAACTGCACAAAGCAGGCTGGGCTGTAGCGGACGCTGTTCCCACCACGCCCGCGACGGAAGAAACTGTCACGACCGATACTCAACAGACAGCCGATGGTTCAGTGACTAGGACACACCCGAAGGCTAAACATCATCGGTACATCTTCCACTCCGACGTGGCATTTGAGTGCATGGACACGATTCCGGACAATTTGGGTTGCACGTTGGACTGTGGACGAGTAAAGAGGGGGCAGCTTGTAATCTCTGGATTCATGTGCTCCAACATCGTCATCTTCTGGGATATCCTCAGCGTACGGAAAGACGTAATCGACTACGTCTTCGACCGGGGAACGCCGCGTCCGTCAGGGTATGTACTTATTGTCCTGGTCATGTTGTTTTTAAAAATGCACGTGCTAATCGGGACTTCGTTTGTTCTGCAGCGAAATGCTGGTCGAGTACACAGCTTACGACTGTATCGCGAGGGGCGACATGCAGACGCTCGAGCCTGGCCTGGAGGTGATGAATAACATCGTTGACTGCTGGTGTAGGCTGCTGAACCACCTGGTGCACGACAAAAAAGCATCAAGAGTAACCAGTTCAACTGTGCACCTGGTAAACGTTCCCTTATCATGGCAGGGAGTGGGGTACTCCGCCAATGACTGTGGAGTGTACCTGATGGTGCACATGATGCTGTACAACGGGTCCCCGTTCAACTGCTCCTTGGGGACAATGGCGGCCATGAATATGTGCAGGGCGGAGATCACGGCGACCCTTATACTGAGCGACGCGAACAAGATGAGGAACGCTGTTTTGCAGAAAGTGATTGAATTCGAAAAATACAAGGAATCGTTGGAATCTGCCCGTACGTTTGAAACCACTCCTGTGAAGGCAACGGCCAAGAAGCGTCTGAGCAAATCACCGAAAACACCTGGACCCACCCCCAGATCAGTCCCAGAAGAAAGACAGTCGGCGATTAAGTCTCGGATACGGGGCTGTGGAGATGGGTTGGGTTGCTTCTTGAACCAGGGTGAACCTGCCCCGGACGCCATTGTCATGTCACTCGTATTTTGCCTGCGAGTGGGGCTGACGAGTGGGATGCTCAGCCTGCGAAAACACACTTCCGACTACTGCTTCCTTGACGATAATGGGTACGACGAAAAGTAAGTGACCGTCTTTTGTTCCTGATGCGTGTTTCATATTACACCTACTAACCGGTGTCAACAAATCCGCAGTGAACGCTTTGGGTCCTACGGCCCTCGTGCGCAGCTGAAGAGGCGTGACATTCAATCGCTCTTCTCCGCCGGTGGCATGAGCGCCGCTGTGCTGGAGTGTTGGTCGCACCTAATGAACTGGTGCGAATCAGACGACAACCGGCGTGAGTTATCCTCCCCCACGGACCCAACAATGGCGTGGTTCGGAATTCAACACATGGTATGCCCCCATAACCTACTACCTATCACACTAAATAGTACAAATGATCCCCATTCACATTAAATAGTTAGAAATAATCACAAAGTTCACTTAGTACAGTCACACATGTTGACATGTACAATCACATGCTATCAGTTGCACAGTCACACATATTAAGGTGTACAATCACGTGAAATACGTTGCACAGTCACACATGTTGATGTGTACAATCACTCTTGTCGAGGTGTACAATCACACTCTGCACGCTGCAAAGTCACGCAGCTTAGTCTGTACAACCACGTGCTATAAGTTGCATAGTCAGGCATTAAATAGTACAAATGACCCCCATTAACATTAATAGTCAGACATCACTTTGCAGAGTCACTCTTGTTGACGTGCACAATCACGGAATATAAGTTGTACAGCCACGCACATTATATAGTCAGACATCCTAGAATTTGAATTCACACTGTCATGTATAGTCACACTCTGCACGCTGCAAAGTCACGCGGCTTAGTCTGTACAATCACACGCTTTAGTCTGTACAATCACACACTTTGCGATGTGCGGCCACGCACATGATATATTCCATTCTCGCATCCTGTCACTGATGACAACTAATATTCGCCATCCGTTAGGACTCGCTGACCCGTATACTGGAACGACCCGACTCAAGTACCCCTGCGGACGAAGACACTGACGGTCTGTACGAAGCGTGGGACAGATTCATACAAGACTGCGCCGGGACATTCGACTTGAACGCCGAACTGTTGTTTTTCCCGGTGCATACTATGGGGCACTACGCGTGCGTGTGCGTCAACTTTAGAGAAAGAACAGTTGATATCCTCGATCACCAGACACATGCCCCAGGGTCGCATATGTTCCGGGTGTTCAACGAGATAGTAAGTTGCACGCATATGCTTTATTTCACCACGTCAAAAATATTCTACTGCTTGGGTGCTGATGTTTACTATTACCTAATACTGCAACAGATGCAAGCATTGAGGGTCTACATGGACGAGAAAGGGCTGATTAAGGGCAGTCACCTGACGGATTTTGAGCATCGCCAAGTAAAATTGGAATGGCAGAGCGCCCGGAAGAACAATCCGGAGTCCGGCATTTTCTGCTTGATGCACATGTGCATGTACGACGGTGCGCCGTTCACCCACACTGATATTGGGTCAAAGCTCGGGAGGCGTTACTTGTCGTTCGAGGTGGCAGCAAGTCTCGTACTTGCTGACATGAACGAAGCTCGCGACGACGTGTTGCCGAAAATTCGCGCTTTCATAAGAAACGCTACGTGCATATGGATCAAACTCGATGACAAACGTAAACTGGGGAAACTCGTGGAACGAAAGACCTCAGCGAACCGTAAGGCATGAATGTGTAGTGAAGTAAAAACGTTTTTTTGTGAATATAGAAAAAATCTCATGTTCGAGTATCTTCTGAGTATCAGATGAATGACAACTCAGTATCAGGGTCGCATGTGCGACGTGATACAGTCACGCAACTTCTGACTCACAGTCACAGTCAAACTCCTGCAGAGTCATGACAGACGACCACAAAATCACCAATTAATTATACTAACTACCCTTGCATATATGTCCATCCATTTACTTTCAGATTATTTCACCTTTAAAAAAAACCGATTGTTCCCTTATTTACAGAAGACACGAAAAAAAACAATACACGCACCGTAAAATCGGATTATTTCCTACCTAAGAAAACGATGATTTGAAAACGATGTCGAGAAAATATAAACTGTACATTGAGTGATGTTTGTGAGTGACTGCTAATTGATGTTTGTGAGTCTCAATGCACATTGAGAACACAAACCATCACCTCACTCTGCTAACCCTATTTACTTTAGAAGGATAGGGCCCCCACCTAACTCAATTAATATTTACTGCCCCTTTACGGCCTCCCCCCTTCAAATACCAAAGCCATTTTACACCAACTACTTCCAACTTCACCTCTTTAAACCTAACAAAAAATGGCAAGCAAAATAGAAGAAATCAGAAAAATGATCGAGGAGTACGATGGTTTGTTGAATACCACTAGATCAAATGAATTAAGAGCCATGCAGCTAGTCGCTCCTGCCATAGACGCGAGGACCTATATGGCATCCATTGGCAGTACAGAAAAGGAGACCGAACTGGACGACTACATCGAATTCTTGATGAAAAAGTGTATTGGATGTTTCCACACTAAGAAAGCGTTGCAGTGTGATTTGGCCAACTTGAGGAAGATGCTTCAAAAAAACGGGGGTTAATTATGCATGTAGCGAAAATGAAGGGTGTAATGGACGTATCATGTTTCAAGTACTGGATGTTTTAATGTGTTTTGAGATATAAAATATATAAGTAATGGATGTTTTTACGTTTCAAGAATATTTTTATGTTGTTTCAGAATGTGACTTTTCTATTTTTTTTCACTATTTCTCTATCGTTGTTTCGCTATTTCTCTATTTTTAGGTTTCTACGCTTCATTTTGGAGAATCACTGTCAGTGTGTTGTAGAATCACAGACATTATCTTGTACAATCACACTACCACAATGCTACTGTAGAGTCACACCCTGCCTACTGTAGAGTCACGTTCATTGTATTGCACAATCACACTCACTTGTTTTATGTCAACCAAATATTAAGTTAGTACTGTTTGTAGCGTTTAAAGATAATACATTCCAGAACAAAAACAATTTTGTTTTACGACTACGCCATATTAGAAATAATTAAGATCGACAAAAGACGTAACGACTACGCCATGTTTTACGACTACGCCATATTAGAAATAATTAAGATCGACAAAACCGAATATGTAGTGATGAATGTGAAGGGATGTTTGTGAGTCTCAATTTATCGTTGGGAAACACAACCCCCACCTCAATCTCTTAACCCTAATAAATATATGAGAATAAGCCCCCCACCTAACCCATTAAATTTTCACCCTCCCTTTACTGCCTAACCCATTCATTTTCAACCCCCTATTTACTGCCTCCCCCTCTTTAAATACCAACACCATTTTTATCACCTTACCCACTTCAATTTCACCACTTTTACCAGCCACTACATACAACTCCACCACTTTAACCTTATAAAAAAATGGCCAGCAAAATAGAAGAGATCAGAAGTTTGATCGAGGAGTACAATGGTTTATTGGATTTCACTGTGTCCAATGAATTAAGAGCCATGCAGCTAGTCGCAACTGCAATTGACGTGAGGCGCTTCGTGGCGTCCACTAGTGATACACATAAAGAGGCCGAACTGGACAACTACATCCAGTTCTTGATGAAAAAGTCTATGGAGTGTTTCCGCACAAGGAACAGGTTCCAGCGTGACTTGGCCAACTTGAATAAGATGCTTAAAAAGTACGGAGGTTAAGTATGTATGGGTTAAGATGTACCGTTTAGTAATGGTCATTTTTATGTGTTTTAAGTTTTAATGAATGTTAAAGTGTAGCGTTTAATGTTCAAGTGTAGCGTTTAATGGATGTTTTCCGCACTATGTCGTAGAATGTTTTCCGCGTTTTAGGGTATGCAAGTATTACATGTTGTGTAAGAGATGGAATTTTTCTAAAGTACAAATATTTCCATCGCTATTGCGCTATTTCTCTATTTTCATCGCTATTTTTCTAATGTACAGACACATGGTGTATAGTCACACTCAACAAGTTTTATAGTCACACTAAACATGGTGTATAATCACAGTCATCATGTCATAGAACTAATTTAGGTTACTACACTTCATTTTGGAGAATCACAGTCAGTGTATTGAAGAATCACAGTCATTATCCTGTACAATCACACTCCCACAATTAGTGAAACCACAGTCCACCTCTTGTTCTACAATCACACACTGAATGCTGTAAAGTTGCACTCATTGTGTTGCACAATCACACTCACTTGTTTCGTGTCACCCAAATATTAAGGGCATAATGTTCCTATACAGCTGTATTTGTAGCCAAAGATGCTGCATTCCAGAATAAAAAAGACTGCTATTTCAATGTATTCTTACAGTCAAAGGAACAAAAACAATTTTACGGACCCCCACGCTTTACGACTACGCCATATTGGAAATAATTAAGGTCCGCAATAGCATATACAATATCACGGACCTTGACCATTTCAAACGTCGACAAGTCTTTATGTTTCACAAAGCAGGAAATCGCCCCCATGATCTAAGACTTAAACCATATTAGAAATGATTGAAGTCCGCAATATACGAAAACAATGTCACGGACCTTGACCATTTCAAACGTCGACAGCCTTTGTGTTTCCAAAAAGAATGCCCCTAAGTAACAGATGATATTCATGAACAATCCTCCTCGGCAATCCCTGCCGGGTCCTCCTCCTCCTCCTCCTCCTCCTCCTCCTCCTCAACATCAACAGGTGGGTACTCAGCAAATGGGTTGGGGCAGTTCCTCTTGTCATGGTGCCCCATCCTCTTGCAATTCTTACACAGCCGTTTAGGCTTGGCGGCAATTGCAGCAGCCTTCGCCTTAGAAGAAAGCATCCGCTTCCCACTGCCCTTGTTCTTGGCTTTCTTCGGGGGCAATATGTTTATTTCAATTGAGCTCATACAGCCGAGGATCTCCTCTAATTCTTGCGTCTTGCTAAATGGCACGGCAGAGACAATATCGGACCTGAAATCGCGAATGACGTCAGTTAGATTACTAACGTCTTCCTTACCCATTTTGCTGACATGATGACGGTCTCATAGAACTCCGAGAACAGCCTCGTGACTGTAACATCCTTCTCATCGCGTAGGCGACTCTCTGACAGGGGACACGCATTAACTTTACGTAGAGCATCCTTTGTCCATCTCCATGCCACGTACCATTCCGGGATCGTCTCCCGTCCTTTCAAAGAGTATATCCAAATGGCGTGCCTGCAAAGAATTCCATACCGACAGAACTTCCTGCAAGTACACCTGACCTCACAGGTACCTGCGAGTGCATTAAAAAACACATAAAGAGTGCGACTGTTGACCGTACAGGCGGTGGCTACGCAACGTACGGGATGAGACTCCGTAAAGGTATGATCACAACCTTGACAGGATACAGTCACACCCATAATGCTGCATAGTCACAGTCCTTACGACGCAGAATCAAACGAATTGCGTTGTACAATCACACGCACCGCGATCCAGAGTCGCACCCTTTATTGTGTACAGTCACATTCAATGAATTATGGAAAAAAACTCGTTACATTTAGAATCAAAACGTTTAGATCATATAATATGGCTACACGAAATGGACAGTGACTTTCTATGCCAGTACCTGGGTTGTATTCAACAATGTAGTTGCGGTCCCGGATGGAGTCCAGTAATGTTGTCGCTTCGATCCCGTCCTTCTCCTGATACGCACGAACGCTGCACGTGTACAGCGAAAACTTAACCTCTTCCTGAAAGTGTGCAAAGGCGACGTGCGTGTACACCCTTGCCGCGTGGCTCTCCATCGGATTCGTTGATACAATTTTGGGGAATGATTGCCGGTTATCGTTGTCTAGCCTCTTCTGCATGTGCCTTTGTTGGTCCATCGCACTTTCGAAACGCATCCAGAACTGGACCAACGTACCATTGTTGTCTTCAAACTTTTTGAAGAAACTGTTCTCACTCTCTGATCTCTGCGTTGTCCTCATAATTCCGGACATCCTCACCTCCCTGCAATGCGAGGCGACCCATTTGCTCCTTTCTTTGAACATATTTTCGAACCATTCGATCCCAACAACATCATGGTCGATCATAATCCGCCCCCACCTGTCGTCGAACTCCGACGCCTCGATGTCATCATCCAATATAATTGCATTCAGAGCTTTTACAAAGTCCGAGGCCTCCTCTCTTGATCTGCCATACTTTGTTGGAACCTTGTTCATGATGTGCCACGTGCAGCACCGTTGGTGCGCTGCTTTGAATATTTCGGGGACGGCTTTTAAAATTCCAGGATCCTGATCTGTAATGATATAACACGCTTCCTTCCCGCCCATGGCTTCCATAAACCGGGAGAGGACCCATATAAATGACTCGTAGTCCTCCTTAAATAACAACGCCCCACAGAACGTGACAGACCGTTTGTGGTTGTCCATGCCAGTGAACGGTGTGAACACCATGGAATACACGTTGGTTCCGTACGTTGGGTCGAACGAAACTGCATCCCCGAATGCCGCGTAATTCCTTCGAGCTGCACCATCCGCCCAAATGACCCTGCGTAAGCTTCCGTCTGTATCCACATCGTAGTCAAAGTAGAAATCCTCCTGACTGTCCCTCAAACTCTTGAACCGGTCTATGAACAACTGACCATCCTGCTCGTGGACGAAGCACTTGACGTCCCTCCCCCAGTTCTTGAAATCAACCAACGATGCTCCGATGTTCTGATATCCGCCCGACAACTCCTTGCACATCCTGTATGTTCGAGTCGCCCCGATCTTCAGCTGCACACACAAAAATGCAACTGCATTGGTCTCGCACAGTTGGCAATCAAACATACACTAACAACATTGTTGACAGACATTACGCACCCTCGAGTTGCAGACGATCATCTCCTTGTGATATCTTGATAGATTTCGAGATGACTTTTGAAACTCTCTGTCCTTGACCGTCACAAGATCGTGGTTGTGTTCCTTGATGAACTCTTCAATATAAAACCCCCCGATCATTGCACAGAGCCTAATTCTTGCTCCACATTGCGTCCTCGTCGCCTTCGTAATCCTTTTGGGTTCGTACGATCCCACGTACTCTTGCCCCTCATTCTCTCCCGTGCTCGACAGCTTCACCATGCTCTGGCTGGCTGTTTTGCCCTTCTTGTTACAAGCCAACAATTTCTTCTTGATCGACCCATCAAATGATCTAGTTGTCGTGTACCTCTTCGCCTCGAAACCAACATAAAATGCGTAAGCTTGATAAAACTTGAATGCTCCATCGATGTCCACGAACTTCTGCCCTACGTAAGGGACAATCACTGTGTCTTCAGCTGGCATATAGGTTGGAACAAAAAAAAAATTATCAAAGGTTGGACACTATCAAACTTGCAACGCACGCATTCATCTTTGACCTTATTGAAGTGTGACTTTTCCCGACAACGACTGTGACTTTGCGTGTATAACAACATGATTGTTAGAGCTTAACACCCGCACCGCATAACAAAAGCAAGTACAACTACAACCCCAGATGCAATATCAACAATAATAAATATATACGGAATATATATTTTCTCAACAACAAAAAAAACACCCGCAATCAATATATATATATATATATATATATATATATATATATATATATATATATATATATATATATATATATATATTTTAGGCTTTTTTCGAGCGATCTCATTGGTCTGTTCCATCAAACCTCAAATTAGAAAAGTATCATAAGTAAATAAAAAATCAATTAGAGAATCTTTTAATTATTATAATATATATTTAATTTATTATTTTAATATGATGTTTTACAATTCTAAGATCAAAACCTTTAGAGTTCATTTTTTAAAAACATTATCGTAAAATAAATTATAAAAATGAAATATTTAGATTCGTGGTAAAAAATGCTTTCATTAGAGTATAAATTTCATATTATTTGTTTGACATTATGTGATGAATTTATTACATATCACAGTTGTAAAACTATCCCACATCGACAAATTATAATATGATGATGAAATTCTATATTATAAATATGAGTAATCATTCGTTCTTCGATATCTACCAAAAGTCTTTTGAATCTCATGAATAGTTCTTAAGACTATAAACCTCAATTAGTTATCCTATATTAAAAATTATGATGAGGTGATTAAATCATCATTCGGTTTAAATGGAATTCTATATTATAAATATTAGTAATCATTCGGTTTGAAATATTGACCAAAAAACTTTTAAGCTAGCCTTAAAAAAACTTTTAATATATATATATGACCACAAATTTAAAATCATCCCACATTGAAAAAGGAGGGTGAGGTGATAAACTCTATATTATAAACAAGATTAAAGATGTATTTTTTTAGTTGAAAAATTATGATGGGGGTGATGAAATTCTATATTATAAATATTAGTGATCATTCGGTTTTAAATATTGACCAAAACACTTTTGAGTCTTAAAAAAACTTTTAATATATAGCAGGACTACAAATTTAAAATCATCCCACATTGATAAAGTATAGTGAGGTGATAAATTCTATATTATAAACAAGAGTAAAGATGTATTTTTTTAGTCTTAAAAAGAGCTGATGGTTGACTATAAACTTAAATAAATTATCCCACATCGAAAAATTATCCTTTGTTCTTAAATATCAATCAAAAAAAACTTTTACGTCTTAAAAAGTCTCTTAATAAGATTACAAACTTTAAGTAAAAATAATCTCACATCGAAAAATTATAATAAGCTGATGAAACTTTATATTATAAATAATACTTCATAGTAATCATGTACTCTTAGATATTAACCAAAAATCTTTTGAGTCTTAAAATATATATTAAGACTATAAACTTAAATAAAATTATCCCACATTCGAAAAATTATAAAGTTTCATCAAACATAAATCTTTTGAGTCTTAATAAAGTGGTTAAGACTATACACTTAAATAAAAAATTATAATAAGGTGATTAAATTCTATATTATAAATAAAACTAATAAAAAAAATTCTTAAACATCTGTAGTGTAATCATTGTTTTTAAATAACAACAAACAAAAAACTTTTGTTTTTTTAAAAAACTATCATGGAATTCTATATAATTGTTTTTTTAAATCATGATGAGATCATGAATTTGTAGTCTTATTTTTAAAAAAACTTTTGAGTTAAAAAAAAGTCTTAATAAGAGTACAAACTTAAAAGTCTTTTGTTCTCAAGATGAGGTCTCCCACATCGAAAAATTATGATAAGAGTAGTAATCATTGTTTTTAAATATCAACCAACAATATTTTGAGTTTATATTAAAAAGGACTTAATAAGACTACAAAGTTAAAATTATCCCACATCAAAACAATTAAAATAAGGTACGGTGATGATTCTATATTACAAATAAGAAGACCACAAATTTTAGTTAAATTATCCTTCATCGACAAATTATAATAAGGTGATAGATTTCTATATTATAAATAAGACTAAGACTAAGACTATATATAGTTAAAGTAAAATTATCCTTCATCGAAAAATTAAGATGAGGTGATGGAATTCTATATATCATAAATAAGAGTAATCATTCGTGTATAAATAAAAGTTCTTAATTAGACTATATCTAACTTAAATAAACTTAAGTAAAATTATCCCACAACGAAAAATTATATAATAAGGTGAATTTTTTTATTATATAAATAAGAGTAATAATCCTTCATCAAAAATATATACTTCAATAAGATGATCAAATTCGATTATATAAATAAAGAGGAATCGTCTATCCTTTAACTTAGATATAAAAAAAACTCTTTTAACTCTTAAAAATAACACTTAATTAAGTAAATTATGATGAGACAATGAAATTTTATATCATAAATGAGTAATCTTTCGGTTTTAGATATCAACCAACAATCTTTTGAGTCTCAAAAAACTTTTAAAAAGACTACAAACCTAAAATTATTCCACATCGAAGAAAATAAGGTGATGATTCTATATTATAAATAAGAGAATTGTGCATTTTTTTGGTCTTCAAAGCATATCTTAAGACAATAAACCTTGAGTAAATTATCCTTATATCGAAAAATTATGATGAGGCAAAATCTTATATCATAAATAAGAGTAATCATGTATTCTTTTGAGTTTTAAAATGACCTTTTAACACTATAAAATTAGTTGAAATTAAGTTTGATTATTAATATCATCTGAGCATCTTATTTATTGTAATGAACTAATGATATAGATTGATTAAGTTTCTTATTTAACGAATATACTTCATCAATGTAATTAAGCTAATTAACCCGTGCAGCGTACGGGTTTTAATCTAGTAATAAATATAACAATGATAAGGAAACAAAATAATAATATGCAATACTACAACTGCAATTGAGTATGATTATGAACAACTAAACATGTTGAGTATGACTGTCTATCATATTGAGTATGACTGTCACGTTATAACGGTGTGACTCTTCAAAAATATCAAACCAACCAAAACAATGTTCGACTGCACATTTTCCTGGCTCTTCTCATTTAACAAAAAAATATATATATGTATATATCCATCTTACCTCCTGCATGTTGCCCATAAATATCCCCCCTCTATATAAAACTACAACTACATGCAACCAACAAAATAATAATTTGCCTTGATTAATATCCACAAAACATAAGAACTACAAGTACAACTACAAACCAGTATGCAATACTCAACAACAACAACAACAAAAAAATACAATGATAGATATAACAATGATAAAGAAACCAACATAAATATTTGGAATAATAAAGAACCTTCAACGTAATACAGCAGAACAACTACAACAACAGTGAACGTGTGACTGTCTATCATATTGAGTATGACTGACACGTTATAACGGTGTGACTCTGCAAAAATATCAAACCAACCAAAACAATGTTCGACTGCACATTTTCCTGACTCTTCTCATTTAACAAAAAAAAATATATATGTATATATCCATCTTACCTCCTGCATGTTGCCCAGAAATATCCCCCCTCTATATAAAACTACAACTACATGCAACCAACAAAATAATAATTTGCCTTGATTAATATCCACAACACATAAGAACTACAAGTACAACTACAAACCAGTATGCAATACTCAACAAAAAAAAAATACAATGATAGATATAGCAATGATAAAGAAACCAACATAAATATTTGGAATAATAAAGAACCTTCAACGTAATACAGCAGAACAACTACAACAACAGTGAACGTGTGACTGTCTATCATATTGAGTATGACTGACACGTTATAACGGTGTGATTCTGCAAAAATATCAAACCAAACAAAACAATGTTCGACTGCACATTTTCCTGGCTCTTCTCATTTAACAAACCAAATATATATGTATATATCCATCTTACCTCCTGCATGTTGCCCAGGAATTTTCAACTGCACATTTTGATCATCGCATGGTTCTTCGAGGAACAACACCATTAGAGCATAAAGACGTACAGCAATTTACGAATTAGGGTTTAGTTATTCTGAATAATGGTATAGATAGAGGGAAGCTTTTTTATTAAGGATAAATTTCGAATTTTAGTGAGAACTTGGTGAGAAATTTGGGATGATTTTCAAATTTTGGTGAGGGAGTGAATTTTGTTGATGGAAAGGGTGATAGATTTGGTGATAGGAATGGTGATGACATGCTGTACTTTGCCCTGCTGCTGCCTGCTGCTTGTCATTCACGGACATATTCTCCCTTTTTTCTTTTTTCTTTTTGATTAATCTTAGTCATCCATCCAAACCAAATCAAGGGCCAAAAACACAACTTCCCAACTTCCCACTTTTAACCAAACTCCCTTGATCCTTTTTCTATATATATATATTAGATGGGTTCTAATGAGTCCCCCTTATATATGTTGAGTCCCTAAGTCCTCATCCCATCCGTTGGATGGGATGAAGATGGATGGACAAGATGCATCCTAATATTTTGTATTTAAAAAAAAAAAAGAAAAAAAAGAGGAAGATTTAGTATCCTAAAATAACTCCCATGATTTTAGGAAACAATAACTCCCATAATCACAATCATTCCTCATTCATTCATTCATTCACGTTCATTCACAGGTTCATCAAAACCTTTAAAAAAACGCTCTCATCGATCATCACGTTCATTCATTCAATCAAATATGTGCTCGAAATTCCGTTACTATGAATTCAATGATCGCGATATCTTCATTAACGGTTGATAAGCAATTCATCGAGTATAACAATGGTGAGTTTCGATATTGCTTTCATGTTTTGCGTCAATTTTTATTCATTATCTTGATTAATTTGCGTCAATTTGTGTTCATGTTTTGCGTCAATTTTCATGTTGATATTGTTTTCATGGTCGTGTTATTCATCATAGATTCATATGCAAATCGTAAAACACACAAACGTTGAGTATATATATGTTTTGTAACTTATACTGGAATCGCCATGGAAGTCATTAAGATGCTACTCAATTATTAGTTTTTACGTTTACAATATATTGAGTTATTGTAGTTCATATACTGCGTTACTTTAGTGTAGACCATCTGTTACTTTAATGTCTACCATCTGTTACTTTAATGTCTACCATCTGTTACTTTATATGTCGTGTTACTTTAATACACTCCAGTTGTTACTTTAGTGTTACTTTAGTGTAGAGCATCTGTTACTTTAATGTCTACCATCTGTTACTTTATATGTCGTGTTACTTTAATACACTCCAGTTGTTACTTTAGTGTTTTTCATTTGTTATTGTAGTGCATTGTAGTGTCCTAATAATTTAGGAAACTGCCATATTAAAAAAATAATAAAAAAAAAGATATTGTTTCCTATAATAATGGGACGTGATTGTCACCAAAATAGGAAACAATATCAAAGAGTAACGCCATATAAAAAAAAGAAAAAAAAAAGACTACTTCCTATTATTATGGGACGTGATGACTTCAAAATAGAAAACAATATCAAAGAGTAAGATACTGCGTCATACTATGATTTTTTATCATTATATGAATTTTTTACACTAACTTATATCTGGTGTTATTTTAATGAACGTTATCTATTACTTTAATGAATACTATTTGTTACTTTAATGTCTGACCTCTGTTACTTTATACCTGGTGTATAAGCATACTCAGTTAATTTAATTCAATGTTACTTCAATGCACTTCATCTGTTACTTTAACTCTTGTTATCTGTTACTTTAATCCACATGAATGATGTAGGGATGTGGGTGAGAGTTTCCTCCATTGTGCGGTGGTGAGATTAAATCAAAGCTTCTGAGATGATGATGAAGAAGATGAAAAAGAAGAAGACGGAGAGAACGAGAAGGATGAAGGATGAAGAAGAAGCATAATTATAAGTAGGACATTATGAGTAACAAATGTGAAACATTGGAATTGTAATGGAGTTGATTTAGTTGGAATCTTGTACCACTTTTTGTTTTGGAGTATCTTAATAAAAACAAACATTGTTCTTTTTGTTAATTGGAACTCCTGTTTTTGCAAGAGACTACTATGCAACGTAACTGATTTTATAAGTTAAAGTAACACAGTTCATGAATTAAAGTAACACATTGTATGAGTTAGAGTAACAGTTTTGCAAGAGACTATGCAACGTAACAGATTTTATGAGTTAAAGTAACACAGTTCATGAATTAGAGTAACACATTGTATGAATTAGAGTAATTGTTTTTGCAAGAGAATATATTAAACAACGTAACAGATTTTATGAGTTAAAGTAACACAGTTCATGAATTAAAGTAACACGTTATATGAGTTAAAGTAACATAGTTTATGGATTATGGTAGTAACATAGTAACATACGTACATAGGAAAATGATGATTTTTTGGTGAAAATGAAAAAAACTTAATTTTGAAAAAACTTGTTGTGTGAGAGAAAAAGACATTTAAAAAGATTGATAAGAGAAAGAAAAGATTTGCATTGAGATAATTAAGGAGGAGAGAGAAAAATAATATATTTACCAGATTTGTTAGTTATTTCCTTAATTATGAGATCAAATCTTGTCCATTAATCTAACCTTGAATCAAGGGCTAAGATGAGGACTCACGGACTCAACATATATAAGTGGACTCACCTGATCCCACTTCTATATATATATATATATAAAAGGTTCTCAAATTAGGGAAGTATCTTAACTAAAAAAATCAGTTAGGGAATCTTTTAATTATTATAATATATATTTAATCTATTGGTCTGTTTCATCAAATCTCAAATAAGAAAAGTATCTTAAATATATAAAAAATCAATTAGAAAATCTTTTAATTATTATAATATATATTGAATCTATTATATTAACATGATGTTTTACAATTCTATGGTAAAAACTTTAGAGGTCATTTATCAAAAACATTATTGTAAAATAAATTATAAAAATGAAATAACTAGATTCGTGGTAAAAAATGCTTTCATTAGAGTATAAATTTTATATTATTTGTTTCACATTATGTGATGAATCAATCAATCAATATATATCAATATATTTTAGAGTTTTTTCGAGCGATCTCATTTATCCATTTCATCAAACCTCAAATTAGTAAAGTATCATAAATATTAAAAAAATCAATTAGAGAATCTTTTGATTATTATAATATTTATTTAATTTCTTATATTAATGTGATGTTTTACCATTCTTAGTAAAAACCTTTAGAGTTCATTTTTACAAAACATTATCGTGAAATATATTATAAAAATGAAATAATTAGATTCGTGATAAAAAAAATGCTTTCTTATAAATTTCATATTATTTGTTTGACATTATGGGATGAATTTATTACATATAACAGTTGTAAAATTATTTCACATCGACAAATTATAATATGATAATATTATAAACAAGAATAAAGATGTATTTTTTTAGTATTAAAAAGAGCTGATGGTTGACTATAAACTTAAATAAATTATCTCACATCGAAAAATTATCCTTCGTTCTTAAATATCAATAAAAAAAATTACGTCTTAAAAAGTCTCTTAATAAGACTACAAACTTAAGTAAAAGTAATCTTACATCGAAAAATTATAATAAGGTGATGAAATTTTATATTATAAATAATACTCCATAGTAATTGTTTGGGATAAATTTCGCGTCCTCAAAAAATGACGTGGAATATTTGAAGTCAGAAAGTCAAGAAGTCACACACGAAGAAACTACTGAATAATATTCGGAAGTCAAAAGTCAAAGTCGTAAAAGTCAGAAACCCGATGCAAGAGAAAATCAGCAGAGGAAATAAAGCCCGATATCAATATTGGGCCAACCGGCAGCCGAGCCCAGGAACGGGCCAGGAATGATCCAACACCAAGAAAAGCCCTATCCTAAGCAAGGGAAAGGGTCAATCAACAACCCCCTAAATTCTAGGGGATGATCCATCAGAGCAGGAGGGAATCAAGGAAACAGAAGGAGGAGGAGTATAAACCCCAAACGATCACCTGGCAGGAGAGGAGATTCAGAATTCAACACATTTCAACTTCATTTCACAGAGCATACTAGAAAAATCTAACCCTTGATAGTCAAAAGTCGACACTTTGTATTTCTCATTATTTCACTTCGTTCATAGTTGATACTTTGGCGGGATTCCGACTCCCCCCGCGGTTTTTCCCACTTTGGGTTTCCGCGTCACCAATTCTTGTGTCTCTTTGTTCTCTTTTCCGCATTTCGTATTCGTAGACTCAATTCGCTTATCGGTTCGTTGGCCTTAGTTCGATCGCTTTAACCCACAACCCGAATCTCAACCGGTAAATTTTTACCAAAACAATTTGGCGCCCACCGTGGGGCAAAGTGATTGTTTGCTAGCCAAATCGCGCGGCGAAGTAACTTACGTGTCAACATGTCTGGATCCGGCCAAGATCTTGCCAACACTTCCACTCAGTCTTCTGAAGAAACGCCTTCCTCTGGAATGACAGGCCCGTTCACCACGCCATCCACCCAGGCGACTCCAGTTAGCCAGGCGATAGGGCAAACGC
This sequence comes from Agrostemma githago, assembly GCA_958450325.1. NCBI lineage: Eukaryota > Viridiplantae > Streptophyta > Magnoliopsida > Caryophyllales > Caryophyllaceae > Agrostemma > Agrostemma githago. The sequence continues at coordinate 5,647,653 of OY288241.1, read as the reverse complement.
TGAGCGCCTCAAAACCACCCCAGGGGTCCTCAACGTCAAAGGCGTCCAACCCGTTCGCAACCAGCAGAGGGGGGGACACCATCCAAGGCGGCGACTCATGGAGGATTATTCGGGGACTCTTCCAGAACTCCGTTAGCGCCAGATCCCATGGCGGAGATACTCCAGGGGATCAACACTCTGCGCCAGGCGGTGAAGACCCTGCAGAAGGACAACCGGGACATTAAGGCTCAGATGAAGGCGGCATCAAAACCACCACTTGTACCAGTCCAATCGTCACCCGAGATCCTGTTCACGACGCCTGAGGAAACACCAAGCTCCCACAGAGAGTCTGTCACCAGTGGGCAGATTTCCAAGTCATTCCCTCAGGAATTGGTCACCAGATTGGATTTGGAGTTGGCACCACCTAGCCAAGCCATGATACCCAGAGGACTGGGCTACTTGTCTCATGGCTCTACCCCTGGCGGTAGGGGTGAGCAAAACCGGATATCTGATCCGGTTTTGTAAACCGTATCGGATATCCGGTTTTAAAAATCAAAAAATTCCCGATCCGTATCCGATCCGGTTTTTTCCGGATATCCGGTTTTTTCGGATATCCGGTATCCGGTTTTATATTTTTTTATATTTTTCTTTTTTTTAAAACATTTTTTTCATTTTAATTAAGAGTAATTAATTGATTTTTAAGCAGCGTTACGTTTTATATAAATTGATATAATAAAATATATTAAAAAAACCTCAAAAAAATGGTATATATGTCTTACGGTACAATTATTCTAACAAAATATTACGTTTCAATACATAATATCATAAATTTACTAATAGTTTTGTTTTTTACCTTTGAAAATAATTGGTGGTTTTTGAATTCTTTATTGTATAATTCATATTAGGATTATATTTTTCATATTTTTTATTGTTTTTAAAAAACCGGATCGGAAACCGGATATCCGGTTTCTATTTTCCCCGATACGTATCCGCTACGGTTTTAAGGAAAACCGTATCGTATATCCGGTTATTCGTATCGGATATACGGAAATTCGTATAATTGAAAGCGTATACCGTATCGTATACGTATAATAAAACCGTATCGTATATTTTTGCTCACCCCTACCTGGCGGACCTTACATCGCAGGTAATCCTTTCTTTAGCCTCGAAAACCGGGAAGCTAATCCGTTGTCTCTTGCAGGTACCTCCGTTCACCAGGCATCAGAATGGGCGCCGGTAAGTTCGCCAGGAGTGCACACCCCAGCCAACAACCGACTCCCACCGGAATTGGGAAGAGCACCTACCCCCAGTCAGCAAGCATCCGGATGGCAGACGAGAGTAACAGTCAATCCCATGGTTGCTAGCCCTTACCCTGAAGCGACTTGGCCGTCCCAGAACTCACCTCAGGTGGCATCGGGATGGCGGCCTGAGCCTGCAGTCACTGTGTCCCTTCCGCCTCCACCCCCGATCAGTCGCCACCATGGAGGGCCTCAGACAGGGAGTACCCCTTTCAGTTTCTTCCCTCCTGCTCCTAACCCTCTTGCAGGAACAAACAATGCTGCAGACCAACAGTACCAAGAACTGAAGGAGCTGAGGGAGCTGATCAGCAAAATCCCTGGAATGCCACGCCCCCTGGAGAGAGCAGCCAGAGACAGCTATGCAGACTCGCCCTTCACCGACGACTTGGCTTGCGTTGCTGTGCCCAAGGGTTTTGTGCCACCAGCCATGACGCTTTATGATGGCACTGCAAACCCCTTGGACCACATCAACCAGTACAAGCAGAAGATGATGGTGGTAACCGCCACGGGGCCTCTGAAGGAAGCCTGCATGTGCAAGGGGTTTGGCTCCACCCTCTCAGGGGCGGCCCTTCACTGGTTCGTTGGCCTGCCAAATAGAAGTATCACCTCCTTTGCCGATCTGGTCAATGACTTCAACCAGCAGTTCGCCAGCAGCAGAAAGCCAGAGAAACAGACCAGCGATCTGTACAGGGTGGTGCAGAAATTTGAGGAGTCTACGTGAGATTTCCTCAATAGATTCAACAGGGAGAAAGTGACTATTCCCAGATGCGATGTAGCCACCGCCATAGAAGCCTTCCGTCAAGGGCTCCTCCAAGATTCGGATCTTTACAAAGATCTCACCAAATATCCATGCGCTACATTCGAAGATGTGCAGACCAAAGCAATGGCAGCCATCAGGTTGGAGGAAGATTCGGGCCCCAGAAGAGCTACCTATGGTTCTGAGCATGTCTCCAGAAAGGCACCAGCAGAGAAGAGAGGCGAAAGGTCCAAGCCCTATGACAGGAGTGTGCACAAGGTCTCTGAGGAAAAGGATTGGAAGGAGAGCCCAGCACTCCCACCTAAAATCAGCGAGTACGGGTTCTTTACCAACCTCGCTGGTTTGCTCAGGGCCCTAAAGGAGTTGGGGCGCAAAGTCAGGTGGCCCAGAAGACAAGAGTAAGCCAACGACCGTCGGGACGCCAACAAGAGGTGTGAGTTCCATGACGACATTGGGCACAACACCAAGGAATGTGTCCTCCTCAGGAAGGAAGTGAAGTTCCACTACGACCAGGGAAACCTGGATCATCTGATATCTAGAAGCTCCAGCAGGATAAATGCGGCAGACCAGGTGCTGCCCTCGCCTCCTCCACTGTGCACCAGAGTCGTCAATGTAATCACAGGAGGATCGGAATTGTGTGGCCTAACTTATTCAGCAGCCAAGAGGCACGCTTCCCAGTCCAGAGGAGACAGACCAGAGCACTCCTGCAGGATCAGCTGTCCAGACCTTCCAGCCGTCACCTTTGATGAATCTGATGCGGAACCATCTCCAGAATCTCGCCATGACGCCCTAATCATCACGCTCTCCATAGGGAACTGCACTGTGAAGAAAATACTTGTGGACACTGGAAGCTCTGTTAACCTTATCATGTTAGAGACTTTGCAGAACATGGGGTTCAGCAAGGAGGACCTGAGCAGGAAAGCGGTCCCTCTTGTAGGCTTTAGTGGGGAAACCAAATACTCCCTGGGAGAGATTACGATTCCCACCTACGCAGGAAGCGTAAACAAGCAAGTACGGTATTTGGTCATTGATGGTCCTTCCACTTACAACGTGATCCTGGGAAGACCGTGGATACATGAGATGAAAGCCATCACCTCCACCTACCACCAATGCCAGAAGTTCCCCACACCTTGGGGAGTACAGAAGATCAGCGGTGATCAGAGGGAGGCCAAAGACTGCTACAGAGTGGCGCTGAAGAAGACGGCAAGTCCTCCAGCATAGCAACTACGGAGCCTTCACCTACCTCTGCAAGAGTATCTCGAACCCCCTCAGGCGGAGGTAGATGAAGTCAACCTAGACAAGCACCACCCTGAGCGAAAAGTGCTGATCGGATCAGAGTGCACAGGTAATACCCGACAAAACCTTATTGAATTATTAAAAACTAACATGGATTGTTTTGCTTGGTCCCATGATGATATGGTAGGAATAGATCCGAGCATCATAACCCACAGGTTAAGTGTGAACCCAAGCTACAAGCCAATCCAGCAGAAAAGAAGGAAGTTTGCTCCAGAGAGGAATCAAGTTATCAATCAGGAGGTGGATAACCTGCTGGCTGCTGGAAAAATCAGGGAGGTAAAGTATCCAGAATGGTTGTCTAACGTGGTGGTAGTCCCAAAAAAGAATGGCAAGTGGAGGGTGTGCGTCGACTTCACCGATTTAAACAAGGCGTGCCCAAAAGACCTCTTTCCTCTGCCGCACATAGATGCCATGGTAGACGTCACAACAGACCATGAGATGCTGACTTTCCTTGATGCGTGGAGCGGGTACAATCAAATCAAATTGCATCCGGCAGATCAGGAGAAAACCGCCTTCAGGTCTGAGAGAGGTATCTATTGCTACAATGTTATGCCCTTTAATTTGGTTTGAAAAATGCAGGATCTACCTACCAGAGGCTGGTCAACATGATGTTCAAGAAGCAACGTGGCGATACCATGGAGGTATATATTGATGATATGGTCGTCAAATCCAAGCAAGCCTCACAGCACGCAGCGCATCTAGAAGACGCCTTCAACACCCTGAGAGAATACAAGATGAAGTTGAATTCTTCCAAGTGCACATTCGGGGTATCCTGTGGAAAATTCTTGGGGTACATGGTCACCCAGAGGAGAATCGAAGCCAGTACAGAGCAGATCAAAGCCATCCTGCAGTTAGAGTCTCCACAGAAACCAAAAGATGTGCAGCGGTTGACCGGAAGAATTCCCGCCCTGAATAGGTTCATCTCCAGGTCTTCAGACAGATGCCGCTTATTCTATGATATTCTGAAGAAGGCTCAAAGATTTGACTGGACGGAAGAACATGAGAGGGCATTCAAGGAACTGAAGCACTACTTGAGCACTCCACCACTCCTGTCAAAGCCGGAACCTGCAGAGCCGCTCTTTCTATATCTATCGGTGACTGAGGTGGCAGTTAGTGCGGTGCTGGTTAGGGAACATGAAGGAGCGCAACATCCCGTCTACTATGTCAGTAAGTCTCTGCTTCTTGCAGAGACCAGGTACACGTCCCTTGAGAAACTCGTACTTGCACTCGTTACGGCATCATATAAACTGCGTCCCTATTTTGAATCACATACTATATCTGTAGTAACAAAATACCCACTAAAAACTATTATGAGAAAACCCGAGTTGTCAGGTAGGATGACAAAGTGGTCCATGCACTTAAGCGGCTTCGATTTGAAGTTTATCCCCAGGACAGCAATCAAGTCTCAGGCGTTAGCAGATTTCATATCCGATTTTAGCCCGACGCTGTAGACACAAGCAGAGAAAGATATCGTTCTGTTGAAAGAAGACAAGGGCGAACAAGTGTGGAGGCTTAACGTAGATGGAGCTTCAAACATGAGAGGATCTGGGGCAGGATTAGTACTTAAGTCACCTCAGGGAGATTTCATAGTCCAAGCAGTACGATGCGAGTTCCGAACAACGAACAATGAAGCAGAATATGAAGCACTAGTCTTAGGACTCCAGCTGGCCCTGGATCTCAAAATCAAGCGACTAAAGGTATATGGTGACTCCCAACTAGTAGTGAACCATATGAATGGCTCGTACGCAGCAAAGGATTCCAAGATGATAGCTTACCTTGAGGTGGCAAAAGGTCTCTCCCAAAAGTTTGCAGAATTCTCGATCAGCCAAGTTCCAAGGGAGCAAAACGTGGAAGCAGACGCCTTAGCAACTCTGGGAGCAACCTTCAAACCAGGAGAAGTGTCCACCATACCCATAGTCCATGTGCTAGAACCAGCAATCTGGAGAGGTGCAGTCGCACAGGAGTGGGGAACACCAGAAGGGGATTCACCAGATCAGGGGATGCAATGGTTTCAGGAATCAAGGATCTGCAGCACCACAGCAGAGCAGGAGGAAGTCTCCGACTGGAGAAACCCCTACAAGGATTGGTTGCAAGAAGATATTCTGCCGACAGACAAAAGAGAAGCCCGAAGCTTCCGGATGAAAGCATCCAGGTATACCCTCATTGATGGTGTAGTATTCAAAAGATCGACCGCCGTGCCATACCTGAGGTGCCTGAGCCAGGAGGAAGCAGAGACGGTAATGCATGATCTCCACAGCGGAGAATGTGGAAATCATGCAGGGGGCAAGAGTCTATCCAACAAAGCACTTCGCCAAGGCTATTATTGGCCAACAATGCGCAGAGACGCCAAAGAGTATGTTAAAAAATGTGACGCTTGCCAAAGACATGCACCGGTCAACCACCAGCCAACAGAACCACTGCATCCAATAATCCCTCCTTGGCCCTTCATGAAGTGGGGAATGGATATTGTGGGTAAATTACCAAGAGCACCAGGAAATAAAGTTTTCATGCTTGCAATGACCGACTACTTCTCCAAGTGGATAGAAGCAGAAGCGTTCCCTCAGATGACTGAGAAGCAGGTTATATCCTTTATTAAACGTAACATTATCTGCAGGTTTGGCGTTCCCTCAGAAATCATCTGCGACAACGGGTCCCAGTTTATTGGCAACAAAATGGAAGCCTATTGTGCCAGGTGGAATATCGCTCTAAACAAGTCTACTCCCAGAAATCCTTAGTCCAACGGTCAGGCGGAATCTAGCAACAAAGTTGTGATGGATAATCTGAAGAGGAGACTAGAGGAAGCAGGGGGCAGATGGGCAGAGGAGCTCCCCTTGGTGCCGTGGTCCGACAGAACCACACCTAAGGTGGCTACAGGGCAGACGCCTTTTAGCTTGGTCTTTGGTGCTGAGGCGGTCATCCCTGCAGAGGTGAGAGTACCCACCCACAGATATGGCTGCATAACAGAAGAAAGAAACCAGATTGAAATGGCAAACAGCTTAGATACCATAGATGAACTCAGAACTGATGCTCAGATCAGAATGGCCTCCTACAGGCAGACAGTCGCCAGAAGCTACAACAAGAATGTTAAAGTCAGAGTCCTGCAAGAAGGAGATCTGGTCCTCAGAAGAGTATTCCAGAACACCAGAAATCAGCAGGCAGGGAAATTCGCCTACACTTGGGAAGGACCCTATCAAGTGGAGAAGATAGTTGGAAACGGAGCATACCAACTCATGACCATGGAAGGAGAAATTATCCAAAAACCTTGGAACATAGTGTATCTGAAAAATTACTTCTTCTGAGTAAAAATCACCAGAAGTATAGGCCACTGTCGCCAGAAATAAGGTATTCAATCCGCCGGATACACCTCCACCAGAGCCCAGGTAATCACATCTGTTGTCTTTGTAACTCTACAAAATGTTCTTTAGGTTGCAAGATTTTTGACATCTGAGACAGAATTTAATTTTTCACAAGCTCCAGACTTAGCTCATTTTCATATGTCTCAAAACTTGATCAGATTTTCGCATAACCTAAAAAACCTGTTTTCTTTTATCTCAAAATTTCAAAAACCCTTTCACATATTTTCAAAACCTAATTTTGTTGCATTCTTTGAGTTTCCTGCCACATGTTTCTGTTTATTCCCTTTTACGCACCTGTGAAATTGATTTTTACCCTCACACGTTTTGAAGATATAATTCTCTCCCACCAATACTTCCAAATAAGATAGATTTTTCATCCTTTATCAATTACTTTGTCAACTGATATGGGTAATTGATCTGGTGGAGTGTATAATTTCCACAGAAAGCGTGCGTCTTGTGCTGAGTGCCTACAACCAGGACATTACAAGTCTCCTGCGCCACTCAGCGCCCACGCAAAGCGTGGCACCTCTGACTGAGTGGGTAAACAAAATCCCAGGCCACCACCTATCAAGGGTCGACCATACAAACAAAGGCATGCATACAACAGACGACGATAATCAAAGCAAAACAAGCAAATCAAACACAGAAACACCACAGAGTAAGCAAGCAAGTGCAATAAAAACATCGCATCCTAACAAGTTCAAACCCTCTGCTCCCCTGAGCAGAGGTAAAATTCAGATATTCCGCTCCCTTGAGCGGAAGAAAATTCAGAACAGATGAAATTTTAACAAAGTATTTTTTATGCCACGCAGGGCAAAGACAGCAGAAAGTAGCAGGCTAAACAGCCTAGATATTTTCCTCCTCAGGAGGAAGAGAAGCAATGGGTTCCACAATCATGGCATCTGCAGCAGCATCCACTGGTTCAGGCGCCTCCTGAGCTGCTGGGGGGGAGGAAACCGACTCCTCCACTACCTCCTCCTCGCCCCCAGCAAGCATCTCCAGATCAAAGCCGTTGGGGGAACTCTTCCTCCATCCTCTTCTTCAAGGCAGCCAAGTCCCAGCTCACGTGTTTTCCTTTGGAGAAGGCGCTAACCATTTGGATTTCGGTACTCAGAGCTGACCAGCTAAGAGCTCCTTCCATGTTCTCCTGCAGTGTGACCACCTTCTCCTGAAGACTGGAGTTGACATCCTGAACCCTAGCAAGCTCAGCCCGCATTTCCTCCACAGCCACCTTCTGTTTCTCCCCCTCAGCAAGCTGTCCATTGGCCTGGTCCAGTTCCCCCCTCAACTTTGCAACTTCCTCCTCCAGTTTGGCAGCCTTCTCTTCCAGCCTCAGGGCCTCCGCCCTGCCATGGCCAACCTCCTCAGATAGACGAGCATTGTCAGACTGCAGTCGGCTCCCCAGGTCTCTGAGGTGAGATACCCCACCTTTCAGAAACAAGGCCATTTGAAAAGTCTGACCAGAAGCGCGACGATCATCAGCATGGCACAAAGGAAAATAAAGGATTCAGGAGTCAAACAAGCAAAGTTACCTCAAAGGCATGGGCGGTAATGTGAGCGGCCACCTCAATGAGGGGTTCCCTGGCCATCACGACCTCTGAACCGGGAAAGAGAAGCTGATCCAGAGGGGTTAAATCCTTCAGGTCCCTGATAGTCCCAAAATCTTTGGGAAAGGCCAGCAGAATGTCGTCCGGACCACACTCAGCAGAGTGTGGAGCAGAAGGCTGGGGAGAATCCGGCACATGGATCATGGGATTCTCATCTGCAGAACCAACCTGCACAGGAGGAGTAAGGCTGCGCCTCCTCTTGGAGCTGGTTGAAGGGGCAGGGGATGAGCCAGAACCCATCTTGGAGGACGAGCGAGTAGCCATGCTCTTCCTCCTGGCTCTAACTCGGTCCAAGGTCATCGGAGCTTTGGAATTGCCTAATGAAGGCAAAAAGGCAAAATCAGTCACACACACACAAAAAACATAAGATACAAACACACTCAGCAAACTATCCCTCACCAGGAGACATGGCGTCAGCATGGGAGGACAAGCGCCGTTACCAGAAGGGATAAAGAGGTTATTGAAGGTGAGTTGCTCAGAACTCAAACTGGAAAGCTTGGCAGCAAAGTCGAGAATGGGTGTCACCTCCTTAAGCTGCTGCAGACCTGTAGCATGAAACCAGTAAGCACCGTAAGTGTGCAAGAAAATTTAAGTACCGAAGGCATGATGAGTACCTGTGACAGGACCCCACTCTGAATAGAGGTAATCATAGGGAAGGAGGAGAAGAGAATCAGCCTTCACAAAAACAAAGTCCCTGAACCATTCTGTAACAGCCCTAAATTTTCGCGACCAAAATAACAGAATAAAATAGGAATATTTAAAGTCGTTACTCCGCATTTAGCTCACAAGGCCAAATGCAAGGCAAAAGAATAGTATATGAATTAAAAAGAAATGTAACTCCGATAAATAATTAAATGAAAACGTTGCAGCGGAAGACTTAAGTCCCACAAAATTCAAAACGGTTTAAAACAACTTCAACCCTAAATTCAACATAAATATAAATAGTTTGGAGGTAAACATTAAATAGCAAAATCCTTCCTCGCTCAGCATCCCGAACTAAATGCACCCATGCAGCATATTAATTGTACCTATCAACTGTACCCAAAACACAAATAGGTACAGGTTCCAGTGGGGGAACAACCCAAAACAAAAGGACGTCAACAAAGCTGAGTAAAATATATTATATTGAAAACGTAAAACAATAATTATAATTTGTAGTAAACTGAAATCAGAGTCAAATATTATTGTCTCAACACCAAAACAAAATACTGTGAAAATAGTAGTCAAAACCAAAACCAACCAAAATATATTGTTTCCACCTGTGTGCCAAGGTCCTACCCTTTTGCACGATCTAGAGGTACCACCTATGCTTAGGTAGACTTACTATAGTGCGCACTACTCACATTTGGGCAGTCAGTAGGATGAGGCTGCCAAAGGAGGAAGTCTAACTACCTAGCAAGTGGGGGGCCGGAAAACCCCACTTAACACAACTCGGGCCAGGAGTTCAGTTTCGGGACGAAATCCCAGGGACGTCTCAGACGCACCTTAACCTCATAGACCAACAGAGCTCCCAGAGTCTGTTATAACCACCAAAATTGTACCAAAACAATACCAATATGTGACTTGTGTCACGAAGTTTCAAATATCCAAAACAGCACAAGAGTATCATAAGAATTCATCGTTGACGAAATAATTATAAAACCGTTTCAAAAATATAATTTAAACCAAACATGCTCTTTACTTAAAGGTGAAAAGGTCAAAACGTCCTTACCTCTCGAGACGGTCAATCCAAGCTAATACTAATCCAAAAATTCTTTCTCCTCGAACCCACAAGCTACAATTAATATAAATGAATCAATAACCTGACTAATAAGTATTAAACGACTATATTAACTCATTATATCGACTCACTAGTTACTACGAGTAATTAACTAAATCGTCCCAAAACTTTGTTTATAAATAAGTGTATAGAACTATCTTAGTTGACCCGTTATAATAAACTTCTCTTCCACTCTAAATTACTAACCCGCTAACGGTCAAAATATCATTAACTCATGCTCAACTCAACTTAAGCGAAACAATAATCTTACTCTCGAGTCTCCAAAGCTATGAACATCTAATGTCACAAGCACTAGCCGTCCCCTGTTATTGTCCCCTTTCATTTATCAGTCCAAGATCTTTCCAATTCCATGCTCACACACCGCACCATTCTTCCCCTTTTATTTACTAATTGCCAGTATCATCAATCTACTCCTCACCATCTACTATAATCCACGAACCAGAGACAACCAAATCCAAAAATAATGACAATATAGTCACTCCAATCCAGCTATACACCGACTATCCGTTAATCAACTAAAAGATGATTAATTTGACTCAACATAAAAAAAACGCACCTGACGGATTGTCTAATACTAATAAGTCACCCAATTACTAATTTATATCGGAATAACGTTTTAAGAATGAATTTTAAAATACTGAGACAAATTATAAAAAGAAAACATAGAAGTTAAAAAAAAAGTCAAAACATAGAAGAAAACTTAAAAAGAAAACACTTACAATATTTGATGAAAAGGAAAGTCAAAACGGCAGGTATAAACAAGGGATCAAGGCCCGATTTTCTGATGATGATCAATAAGTTTGAAAATAGAAGAACAAAGGTAAAAGAAGAATACTGCAGCGTGAGGTGGAAGGAAAAGAATGAAATAAGATGGGATAGGAATGGGGATACGGTAAGGGTAAAGGTAAAGGTTTATTAGGTTTCTAATTCCCTTTTTTTTTATTCTTGTGTTTGAGTCAAACTTCAACCAGATACAAAGTCGGTTTATAAAATAACGTTCCACTTTCTAAAATAGTCAAAAACCAATTTATAATAAGAAGACCCAAAATACTTTAAAATTAATATTTTTCCAACTTAAAACCCGATTTAAATAAAATGGAAAAAAACGCCTTATAAATGACTCGGAAAATAACGGGGTGTTACAGACTTCCCTCCTTAAAACAAAACTTCGTCCTCGAAGTTTAAACTCATCCTCAAAAATAAAGTCTCACATTACTCACGAATGTCCAAAATGACCCGCTCACTCCATATATCCAAAATAAGTGCGGTTAGCACTACCAAACCAACAACACGTGCGTTGAGCCAGCAATATGTGCGTTGAGCACAAACAAACCACAAATATGTGTAAACAAGTCAATTTCAAGTAATAACCAATAACCAATGATATTGTGCTTATTAAGCATCGATAATAGCCAAAATATTCATATTTGTGACCAATAAATAGATATTAGCATGAAATCACACAAGAACATGTTTAGTTTACCACAAAAACAAGTAGTCACGTATATTTCTACCCACCTTAAAATAAAGCTTCGTCCTCGAAGCACGAAAAATTCACCATGTTCGCTACCTAATATAATATCCTTTGAAACCCCATGAAATCCTACCACATAATGTATATAAGCATCAGCAAGTTGCTTCCTCTCTCACATATCCTTCATGGTAATAAAATGTGCACTCTTAGTTAATCTATTAATTATAACCCAAATTATATTATTACCTTCCTCTGACCTTAACAACCCAACAATAAAATCCATAAAGATTAAACTCCACTTCCACTCGGAAACTCCTAAAGGATCTAACTCATACTCCAAGCATCAGCCACCACATTGGCTTTTCTTACCTGATACTGAATCTCGATCTTATAGTCCTCAATCAAATCCAACGAACTCTTTATCTCACGATTAGCTCCTAATGGGTAAATATATATCTTTAAAATTTACGATCATAAAAACTTTAAAGGATACACCAAACAGATAATGTCTCCAAATTTTCAAATTAACGACTACGATTGCTAACTCTAAATCACAAGTAGGGTAAATTTTCCATAAGTAGGGTCATAATTTTTTTTTTTTATAAAGGTTCAACTGCCTAAATGCATAAGCAATCACTTTCTTATTCTGCTGAAAAACACTAACTAGCTAATCCATTCTTAAAAATGCATAGGTATAAACTTCAAAAACTTCATTTCCATCCGGTAAGGCCAATCCTAAAGTAGTGATCGATTTCTCCTTTAAAATTCGAAACGATTCCTTACACCTCTCATCCCAATGAAATTTTATGGCTTTCTACGTCAGTGCAGTCATTAATCTATCTATTTTGGAAAAATCCTTCACAAATCTCCTATAGTAACCAGCTAAGCCCAAAAGCTACAAATTTCAGTCACAGATTTCAGGTTAGATCACTCCTTAACAATCCTAGCAGGATCTACTGATACTCCATCCTTAGATTTAATATTCCCCAAAATTACTCATACGAGCCAAAAATCACACCTCGAAAATTTAACAAATACTAATTTCCTCTCAAGATGTCTAAGATAAATCATAAATATTCCTTATTCTTCTCTTCATTCTCTGAATAGATACTATGTTATCAATAAATATCACAACAAATTTATTTAGGTAAGTCCTCAAAGTTCAGTTCATCTAAGTCCATAAACACATCAGGTGCACTAATCAACCCAAAAAAAACATCAACCGTAAAACTCACAATGACAATATATATCTAGTAGAAAATGTACTCTTAGATAAATCCTTAAGCGCTATCATTAATTGATGGTACTCAAATTGCAAATCAACTTTAGGGAAAATAAAAGCTCCCTTCAACTGGTCAAATAAGTCATCAATCCTAGGTAAGGGAATCTTATTCTATAAAGTAACTTGATCCAATTCCCGATAATCAATACAAAATCTTAAAGTTTCATCCTTCTTTTTCCACAAATAAATCAAGGTCACCCCAAGGTGGCACACTAGGCCTAATTCATCCCAAAATAACATCAAAGTATGGTAATGAAAATTCTATCAGGTTTGCCTTAAAATCATGATCATCAATAGACTGACACATCCCTAAAAACCCTCTTACAGCTTACTAAGTCCCCGGATGGCAGGGCAAAATCATAATCCACAATTTTACTAGAGTCAACATTCATTTTATCCACAAACTTAGTCGAAATAAAAGAGTGAGATGCACCAGAATCAAATAAAATATGAGCTAAAATAGAATTCACTAGAAAATTACCCGAAACGATATCTGTGTTTTCGGCTTCCTCCCTATTCATGACATAGAGCTTCCCAGTAGGCTTTTTGCTATTCTGTGCAGCATTTACTTGACCCGCGGGTTTACTAGCTGTGGTAACGTTGGTCTGAGTCGGAATTGGATTTCTAAAATTATTGTTAGTTGTGGACCTACCAAAATTCTGTGGGTTCCCCTGACTCTCAAATCGGTTACTCTGATTCACACTAGCACTAACAGATTGTGTAGCACGAGGTTTCCCCGCCTTCTTGTTCCTACACTCGAATTCTCGATGTCCTAACTTCCCGCACCAGTAGCACGTCACCTTATTTCCTTGACAGTCAACCCCTGGGTGATCTCCCTTGCATATCTTACAGTAGTAATGTGGGGTAAAGTCATTAGTTGTTCTTGGTTTCTACCTCTCCAGCTATTACCTTCTTCCTTCCCATTCCCTCCAAAAGATCGGGATTTTTGTTGATTATTATTGTTAGTATTGAAATTCCCTCTCTTTGTTGGGGTGTCAGATTGACTCCCCTGAAACTCCCTCTTCTTAGTCCCAGTACTTCCCATCTCAACCTCCATCTTCTGGTTACTCCTCTCAATATTAACAGCCCTAGCATGGACATCTCTTAAAGAAGTGAATGTCTCCCCAGCAAATCTACCCTTAATCTTCCAATGTAACTTATCCTCAAACCTAGATGCTTTAATCCCCTCAGTTGGTACTAGCTCCTTAGCAAAACGACTAAGTTCAACAAATTTATTATAAAAGTCTTTCACACTCATCTCATCGGTTTGTTTTAGGTCTCCAAATTCAGCTAATTTTTGATGTCTCACATGTTCTGGGAAAAATTCTGCTTCTAACATTTCCTTAAGAGCATCCCAGTCTTTATCATATAATGTGTGTGTGCCATTAGGATTTCTTATCCTAATTGGTTTCATGAAGTCCTCTTTAACGGTCTGCCACCAAATGTCCGCCTCTTCTTTCAGATAGAAGACAGCAATCCTAGCCTGAAATTCATGTGGACAACCTACAGCTAGAAAAATTTTCTCCATCTCCCTAACCCAATTATCTAGTTCATTAGGATCCCCTTTCCCAGTAAAGGTCGGCGGTTTCTTCTTCTGTACCGCTTCAGACATTCCAGTAACAGTGGGTGTAGGATCATTCTCATTCTCAACCCTATCATTCATATTCGGGTAACAGCAGTCATTTGTTGTACAGCTTCGATAAGAGCTGCATTCTGAGCTAACAATTGTGCCATCATAGCGGCCATATCATTGTTTTCATTTCCTCGAGACATTGTCACTATAGATGTAAACAATATTCTATTAAGTCTAAGTATAAGAAGATTAAATCACAATATTAATGTAAGTAGTATCTCTATCACATTTCAATTAGGTAAGGATAATAATAGTACTAAACATGACAAATATATATATATATATATATATATATATATATATATATATATATATATAGAGGAGAGTTCTAATAAGGTCTAGACTAAAATTAAGGTCCTAAGTCCAAATTCTGGCCATTTGATCCATCTTGCGCGGACGGCTGAGATTGATTCTATGATTAAATAGGATAAGAAGCTTGTAAGTTGTAATTAGGCAGGTGTTATTAAAACACAATGGCTTCTCACGAGAAACCTATTCACGAGGCAATCAAAGCTCTTGCGCGCCATTCCAATGTCATTAACTCATTATTGCTTCTCAGTATTAAATTTGTGCGGCATTCCAATGATGGTGGATTTTCATATTTCATCATCACATCTTCAGTTGAAATTGTTTTTGGGCTGTTGGGTTCTGTTATTTGTCGGCACTTCAGAATCGAAAGCATCATCTCGTTTTATCGTTTTCGTTGTCAAGGCGGATTTCGTTTCCGATCGAAGTATTAATTTGGAATGGAGAATTTGCAGGTTGTTGAAGTGCCGCCTGGTATGTTTATTTTGATTTGTAGTTGCTTAATTTTTTGTTAAAGTTTTGTGTATTTTAGTTTTCTGTAAATATTCTGGTGCGGTGGCAGAGCATTGTCCGACTGCGGAGGAGGTGCGTGCGGTCGAGTACAGTAGGGTAGTTTCGAAGGATTTGACGCCGTTTGTTGGTCAGCAGTTTGTGAACATTGAGAAGGCGGTTGAGTTTTATGAGTCGTATGGTCTTGCTTGTGGTTTTGATGTGCGTCGGTGGTCGACGAAGAGGTTTCGTGACGGTACGCTAAATTATCAGCTGATTGTTTGCAATCGGGAGGGATTCCCGTACATACCGAAGAATACGGGATCCTGTGAGGAGAAGAAAAGTTCAGTAGGTGATGTGGTACCGATGTCCGCGAAGTTGAAGTCGAAGAAATCTGCATTGGAGGAGGAGAGTTCTCCTGTTAATACGATACGTGGATCGAAGGTGACACGGGTGGGCTGTAATGCACGTATCAAGGTACTTGCGAAGGGCGGTGTGGTAGTTATTTCAGAATTCAGCGAAGGTCATAACCATGAACTCTATTCTGAGGTGGAGAGAGAGTTCCAGAAACTGTCCCGTAACTTGTCCGCCTACCACAAGCAGTTGATAGTTTACAACTCGCGAGTAAGTTCTTTGAAATGCTTGCTTTTGATTTTTGTTAATGTGATTCCTGTTGATGTCGTGACAGAAGTATAGTTATTGAAGTTTCAAATGTTATTTACTGAAGTTGTAAATGGAGTGTACTGGAGTTAAGTTGTGGTTAAGTGAAAGTGTGTAACAGAGTACTATGTCAGTATTTAAAGTTTCATAGATTCAGTGGTGGAGTTTCAAGTATAAAGTGTTGAAGTTGCGTAGACTGAGTGGTTGACGTACCTTAAAAATTATGTTTGTTGACGTACCTTAATTTTTTTATTCTTTTTTCCAGTTGAAAATTGGACCGACACGTACATACGCTATGGTTAAGGAGCATGTGAATGGATTTGAGAATATTGGTGCTAGCTTAAATGACTTCAAGAATTTTGGTAGGGATCTTAAGTGTTATCTTCATGAACGGGATGGGCAGCTTTTCATAGATAATTTTAAGGAAATGGTGGCTAACCGGGAAGGGTTTTATTTTGACTACGAACTGGCGGCCGATGGTAGCTTATGTAGGGTAATTTGGGTCGACGGTGTTGGTAGGAGGAACTACGAAATGTTTGGGGATGCTGTGTCCTTTGATCCTACATATGGGACGAACATGTACTCGATGATTTTCACTCCGTTCACTGGGGTTGACAATCACAAAAGGTCGGTGACATTTGGTGGTGCCCTCATTGCTCGCGAGAACACGGAGTCCTTCAATTGGGTGTTCACTCGTTTTTTGGACGCAATGGGGGGGGGAAGGAACCGGAATACATAATAACGGACCAAGATCCTGGTATTATTAGCTCTGTGGCGTTTGTCTTTAAGAAAGCGAGGCATCGGTTCTGTATGTGGCACATAATGAATAAGGTTCCTGTGAAGTATGGTTCGACTAGGAGCGATTACATGGAGTTCATACATAAGCTAAATGGTATTGTGTGGGACGACGCCATTGAACCCGCAGAGTTTGACTGCAGGTGGAAAGAAATTATGGAGGAACATGGAGTGGCTGAAGTTGATTGGTTTAACACCGCATTTGCCGATAGGAAGCAGTGGGTCATGGCTCATTGCCGAGAGATACGAATGAGCAGCGTTATGAGAACAACGCAAAGGTCGGAGAGTGCAAATAGTTTCTTCAAGAGGTTTGAAGGCAAATCTGGTACTTTGGTGGAGTTTTGGATGCGCTACGAAAGCGCGATGGAGCAGCAAAGGCATACTCAGAAGAAGCTTGACAATGAGAACAAGCACTCGAGCCCTAAGTTGCAGACTCATTTAGCTATTGAAGCTGATGGTGCGAAGCTGTATACTCACGAAGTATTTAGTGAATTCCAGACCGAGGTGAAGCATTCTATTGACACGTGCACGGTACGTGGCTTTGAGGTGAGTGGAGGGGTTGAGGTTACTACGGTGAAGGATCAATCTAGGAATCGAGTTTACGTTGTTCGTTATAACCCAGGTATGCTACTTATTTGTTTACAGTTGTTTTTTGGACTGTTGCAGTTCCAGTTTTGGTTTCCAAAGTTACTTTGGTAAGTGATTGAAGTTATTTTTCCTGTGTCAGAGTTGATGGAGGCGACGTGTACCTGTACATTGTATGAAAGAAGAGGGATTCTATGCAGACATGTTATTTGGATTTTGACCTCACATGGGCAGAAGACGATACCAGCAGCTTACGTGTGTCGTAGGTGGTCGGTTGACGCATCGGGAGGAAATTTTGTCGGCGGGGTAGATGAAAAACAGTTAGAGATGACGAAGCTGTGGTCTGAGTTTCACGAAGCAGTTGGCGTGGTTCGTGCTTTGGGTAAGGAAGATGTTCAGAAACTGAGGGAAGCGGTTAGGTCTTTTATCGATAGCGTTGGTAAGCCTGCCGAGCCACTGACAAAGGAACAGGAGTTCGAGAAATTGCTTGGTTGTACGTCTACTACTGAAATAACTATCCTGCCTCCACGAAAGTCGAAGACTAAAGGTAGTGGGAAGAGGATGTTGTCGACAAAGACGAAGGCAGCTGCCCTTGCGAAAAAACCTAAGCGGCTGTGCAAGAACTGCAAACGAATGGCTCACCATGATAAGAGAAATTGTCCTAACCCATTTGCGGAGCATCCACCGTCCGAGGACGAAGTTTCTGACTTTGTCGACGACAACGTCGTAGAGTAAGGAGCGACGGGTTTGTGAGTTCAGTGATCAGGAATATTAATGTCAGTTAAATTCCTTTACAAATTTAGTAATTTCAGCTACTTTTGTGAGAAGTTTAACAGTAGAAGAAGTCTTAAATATGTTTGAGCATGGAACTTTAGTTCAATGTATTTGAAACTTCAGTGGCCTGTCGAAGAACTTTAAAACTACTAAATCCCAATTTTAATCTTATTTGAACGAGTTCAGCTCTTTTTGTGAGTAGTTTAACATTAGAAGAAATCTTAGATATGTTTGAACATGCAACTTTAATTCAACGGATTTAAAACTTCAGTGGCCTGTCGAAGAACTTTAACACTACGAAATCGCAATTTTAATCTTATTAGAACGAGTTCAGCTCTTTTTTGTGAGAAGTTTAACATTAGAAGAAATCTAAGATGTTTTTGAGCATGCAACTTTAATTCAGTGGATTTAAAACTTCAGTGGGCTGTCGCAGAACTTTAACACTACAAAATCGCAATTTCAATGTTATTTGAATGAGTTCAGCTCTTTTTGTAGGAAGTTTAACATTAATAGAAATCGTAGATATGTTTGAACATGCAACTTTAGTTCAATGTATTTGAAACTTCAGTGGCCTGTCGAAGAACTTTAAAACTACTAAATCCCAATTTTAATCTTATTTGAACGAGTTCAGCTCTTTTTGTGAGTAGTTTAACATAAGAAGAAATCTTAGATATGTTTGAACATGCAACTTTAATTCAACGGATTTAAAACTTCAGTGGCCTGTCGAAGAACTTTAACATTAGAAGAAATCTCAGATATATTTTTGACATTAGAAGTTTAACATTAGAAGAAATCTCAGATATATTTTTGAGCATACAACTTTAATTCAGTGCATTTAAAACTTCAGTGGCCTGTCGCAGAACTTTAACATTAATAGGTAACTTTAACATTTAAATCTGAAGTGTCGCATTGTTAGAGTTAAAGTTGTAATGTTTTTGATGTGAAGTTTCAGGCGTGGAGTATTTTGGTTTTAGCGGCAGATGATGTGCAGCAGTTTTAGCGGCAGATGATGTGCAACAATAATAGGTAAATATTGAACAAGGAAAATAGGCATATAGCGTTTGTCAGTTTTGGGGGAAAACTGTTGCTAAGTAGCCCGTTGTTTTGATTACAAACGACAAAGAGGAAATTCGAGTTTCGGGCAAACTACATAGTGGCGGGTCAAAGTTTTGGTTGCCGAAAACAGAAAGTTAAGAATCCATGAATGTGGAATTACTTCCTACGACTAGTGTACACCTTTGGAGCCTTACGCTTCTCCTTCAAAATATCCCAAATGTTTTCTTTTTCCGCGTTGAACTTGTCGAGCTGTTTGCGGATTGTTTTCCGTTCTTTGTTGTAGTCTGAGAGAATGAGTGTGGCAGTGAGCTGGACTATGAGGAATCGCCTGCAGACCTTACGTTGTAGGTCTTCGTGGGGTGGCATCTCCTCCTCACCCTCATGCAGGAGCATGTGCATCATTGTAAACAAACCGGACTCTTTTTGATTGATGACATTACTCTGCCACTCCGTTTTAATCTGTCTTATTTCGAATGAGGGGAGCTGGGTGGCCTTGGTAACCCCCTTCACTTCTAAGTAGTCACTCATTCCAGCTGCCTGCGGTAAATAGGAGTAAGCTGCGTCAGCTCATAGCAGATTGTAATATTTTCTAGTACGATATAGTAGGTTGATCATAGTTAATACTTACAACAATGTATGCAGCCTTGTAGACGTCGGAGTTCGGGAAGTCAGGGTGTAGGTAGTGGTCCAGAACGTCGACCGTTTCTTTCTTGAAGTTGAGACAAATGCAAACAAAGTATTGGTTGATGTTGACTGGAAGAAAAATAAGGTCGGACTGCAAATTGACTGCTGGACGACAATCTCTGATGAACACGTCCCAAAATTTGAAAAGCTTTTCCTGCAGGGAATCTAAAGGGGTTGCTTGGTCGAAAGTCTCTATAAGATTTGTAATCACGTCCTGCGGAATTTAGAAAATATAAATGAGACGGAAAATATAATGACCATGTAAAGTTGTACCACAGTTGAGTTAAAGTTTCGGAAAAAGTTCTTAAGTAAGCGTAATGCAGACACTTATTTACTTCTTACATTAGCGTTACGAATGGAGTGAGTTAAAAAATTTCGGAAGTTAAGATTTGAAGTTCCTAAATAATTGAATTAAAGTTTCAAGCGTAGTGCAGACTAATTTCAAAGAAAAAGTAATGTAGAAATAGTAAGAGTGGGGGTTAGTGCATACCGAGTGGCGTAACCCCATGAACGTCATTGTTGGAAGAGTTCCGTCTCCTGGGTTTGCAGCGGAAATACGACTGAGGAGCATCGACCAGCACTCTAGGACGGAAGACGACATGTCCGTGTCAGGGAGCATGGTCAGTATGTCCGATCGAGATATCTTTGCGTCCTTACCGTAATTTGCTAGCAGCTCACTGAATTCGGTAAAATGGATCGTATTAACTCGTTATAAGTGAGTAGGTAGGTCAGACCAAATAAGAAACCAGACAGTTGAAAAGGAAGCTTACTCGTTGGGATAAACATAATCATCGAGCAGGCTATAGTCCGCTACATGCTTCCGTAAATTCGGGAGATTGCTTAACAGTAGTTGGTTGGTGCGGAATGTTTTTGACACGGTCAGCGCTTTAGTGTCAATGTCACCGAAATCCAAAGTGCACCCGAGACCATCCCCCCCACCACGGATGCGACTCCTCAGTGATGACATTGCTTCCCGCGGAGTTGAATCTGAAATGGTACGTTGCACTGGAGTATTTACTGGCTGATGTTCTGTGGAGCACTGCCGCTTAGATGACGACCCTCGTACGTTGTGTTGAGCTCGTTTCTTAGGTTGCACTGCTGAGTCTGCCAATGATGCCTCAGGTCGATGTTCCTCACCGCCCACATCCACCTGGTCCACTGGAACTTCAGGCTGCTCCCTTACCGGCACATCTATGTGGTCTTCATCACGGGGTGTGATGTCGGTTGTAGTCTTCCCAGCCGATGCAGCGTACACTGGTGCATTGGCAGCGGAATCACGGAAACGGAAGGCTGACTCGCACACCTGATCAACATATCGATGGAGTTCGTCGCTAGTCCAAAACGCCTGGGATGATTGGCAGTGATCTGTTTCGGTCCCGAGAGAAGACGGCATGGTCCGATGCTTAATTTCACCCGCTGCTTCGCCAAACCAAGCAGGAAAAGCAACCTTATTCCTTTGCATTTTGAGAAGCAGCAGATGAACGTCCTGCAACGTATTTGGTCACCGTATTGGATGAGTAAATAATTTTTAGCTTATATTGTTCACCAATTAATAGAATAGGTCATTAGAGTAAATAATAACATTTTTAACAGATTTTGTCTAAACACTCCAATCTATTTGTACTGAAGTCTAAATAATAATGGCAGATTGAAAATTATGTAAATATTAGATAAGTTTGAGCATGCAACTTTAGTTCAATTGATTTGAAACTTCAATTGTCTGTCGCAGAACTTTGACACTAATTTCAATGTTATCAGAACAAATTCAAGTGTAGCAACAGTAGTATAAATCTCAGATATGTTTGAGTATGAAACTTTAGTTCAATGGATTTGAATCTTCAATTGTCTGTCACAGAACTTTGACACTAATTTCAATGTTATTAGAACAAATTCAAGTGTAATAACAGTAGTAGAAATATCAGATATGTTTGAGCATGCAACTTTAGTTCAATTGATTTGAAACTTCAATGGCCTGTCGCACAACTTTGACACTAATAAATCGCAATTTTACTGTTATTAGAACAATTTTAAGTGTAACAGCAGTAGAAATCTTATATATGTTTCAGCAGGCAACTTTGGTTCAATGGATTTAAAACTTCAGTGGCCTGTCGCAGAATTTTAACATTACTAAATGTCAAATTCAATGTTATTAGAACAGTAGTAGAAATCTCAGATATGTTTGAGCATGCAACTTTAGTTCAATGGATTTAAAACTTTAATGGTCTGTCGCAGAACTTTGACACTAATAATTCGCAATTTTAATGTTATTAGAGCGAGTAAGTAATGACAGATTGAAGATTGTATAAATTTACTTACGTCGTCAGCCCGAGCGGACAGTTCGCTGTCATCCTCAAGCCCAGGTGGAAGCTCTATCTGGATGAATTTCCTCCCGCTGTTTCGGTGATTGGAACACGTAGGTGTACGTCCCTGGTCATCGGTACCGGTGATTTGCAGCACCGTATTGACTTCAACTCCGTCGGAAGAAGACCGTGGGTAGGTCGTTTTCGACCACACCTGCCTACCCAACGAACCTGCCATCATCTCACCGTGTAGTCTCTCTGCAAGATTCTCGTTGTTCCAGTGCTTAATTAAGGGTAGATCATGTGGGCAAGATTCTCCACGAAAATCGAACCTCTGGAGGTATGTGATCATGAGGAACGGAACACAACCTCGCAAATGCTTCGGACTTTTCTTCGTCTCAGCGGCTGCATCGACCAGGTTTTTTAGAATGTACGAACACCAGTCGTACTTATTAATACCTGAGACATCGTCCACGGCTTTTACCAGCTTCAGGTCTATTCCGTTGTTTGACGTAGGGCACAGGAACGATGACATTGCAAAGAGGACGAACATCTTACAAAATAATTCACCACCATTTTTATCGGCCATAAGGTCTTTGAAAAGACCACCCAGTTTTACTTGGTTGCTGTTGTTAGCGACACCGTAACGAGCCCTCCAAAAATCCTTCAACGCCTTGAACTCCTCGTCGGAGGAGTGTTTCTTACGTCCGGTGGGTGCCAACTCCAGTTGATTCGGCCCGCGTGGCAGTAGAAAACAATCGTGGACGTCATGTTTCGTCACACAGAACTCCTTGACCTCCGACGCACGAAATACATGGGAACCGTCATCAAATGCTTTCAAAAACAGTAGTACGTACTGCAAAGGATACTTACTGATCTTGAAATCCAGCAGTCCACCAAACCCGATTGAGCGTACGGACTGTTTCTGCTTGCCATTTAGATTGGAAATTAACTTGGCAAGCCTCTGTCCCCTACATCTGACAGGAACACTTGCATCCTCCTCCTCCTCCTCGTCTAATGGCTCATTGCTCGCAGCTTCAACGATTTGACGTTCTCCGGAAGACATATCAACCAAAAAATCTGCAATGATAAACAAGACAAAAAACTGACAAACAATGTGACGAAATCTGCAATGTGACGAAAAACCCCTGATTTCTTTAATATTAAACGAAATCTGCAAACGATAAATATTCAATATAATTTTTTAATATGAAATCTGCAATGATAAACAAAACCCACAACAATACACACAAATTTTAAACGAACTTCGATTCTATACCTAAAAACTCCTAATTTTTATGATTGTAAAGGAATTTCGACTCTAAACCTTCAAGCCTATAATTTCTTTGATTTTAAACGAACTTCAATTGTATAGCTAAAAACCCATAATTTTTTTTATTGTAAACTAATGATACTTAATGGTAGTCAAAAATTTGAAAACCCTAACCCATAATCTCAGTAGGGTTACTCAAAATTAGGGTTTACTGGAATAAGGGCATGCATAAGGGCTACTCGATAAAGAAATTAGGGCTACTCGATAAAGAAGTGTAATGAAGAACTGAAATGAAGAAATTAACAGTAATATTTACCTGAGATTATGGGTTAGGGTTTTCGTCGGAGATTGAGGACCTGAAATGAAGAAATGAAGAACTGAAATGAAGAGCGAGCAGTGAGGAGCGAGAAGTGAAGAACTGAAATGCAGATGAAGAACTGAAATGAAGATTGAGGTAATGAATTATGGTGGGAGATTGAGGGGCGAGCAGTGAGGAGCGAGAAGTGATGGGTTTGAGAAAACAGAGGTAATGAATTATGGTGGGAAAACAGAGGGTGGGGGAAAAAAGAGATATGCATGGAAAACGTAAACATTATTTTTATTTTTATTTTAATAATTATATATATCAGTCAATCTTAGCCATTCATCTCAATTTAATCTGACGGCTAAGATTGGACCTTAGGACCTTACATATACAATGGGAGCTTATATGATCTCTTCTCTATATATATATATATATATATATATATATATAAATAACATAATTCATGCGTATGCAATGCACCCCATCCACCCAACACTCTCGGTTTATAAAGAAAGATTTTTTTTTAATAATAATAATTTCAAATATAAAGATAAAAGTTTTTTTATTTTTTTTAAACCATTTCAAATTTTGCAAAACATTTCGGAAAGACCTATTGCTCTGATACCAACTGTAACAACCCTAAATTTTCGCGACCAAAATAACAGAATAAAATAGGAATATTAAAAGCCGTTACTCCGCATTTAGCTCACAAGGCCAAATGCAAGGCAAAAGAATAGTACTCCCTCCGTTCAATTCCACTTGTCACTATTCATTTTGGCACATTTGCCGAGGCGTGTTTTACATTAGCGATATCTTTCATTTTACATTAGCAAAAATTATAAAAATTTGATATTCATAATGTAGTCATAAAGACGAATCAAACAAAATCCCACACGACTATATTCTCACTTATAGATTGTCGAGAATATCAAAGATTCTTCTCAAGTGTGAATAGTGTCAAAAAAAGAAATGTGAAGAGTGGAGTTGAATAGAGGGAGTATATGAATTAAAAAGAAATGTAAATCCGATAAATAATTAAATGAAAACGTTGCAGCGGAAGACTTAAGTCCCACAAAATTCAAAACGGTTTAAAACAACTTCAACCCTAAATTCAACATAAATATAAATAGTTTGGAGGTAAACATTAAATAGCAAAATCCTTCCTCGCTCAGCATCCCGAACCAAATGCACCCATGCAGCATATTAATTGTACCTATCAACTGTACCCAAAACACAAATAGGTACAGGTTCCAGTGGGGGAACGACCCAAAACAAAAGGACGTCAGCAAAGCTGAGTAAAATATATTATATTGAAAACGTAAAACAATAATTATAATTTGTAGTAAACTGAAATCAGAGTCAAATATTATTGTCTCAACACCAAAACAAAATACTGTGAAAATAGTAGTCAAAACCAAAACCAACCAAAATATATTGTTTCCACCTGTGTGCCAAGGTCCTACCCTTTTGCACGATCTAGAGGTACCACCTATGCTTAGCTAGACTTACTATAGTGCACACTACTCACATTTGGGCAGTCAGTAGGATGAGGCTGCCAAAGGAGGAAGTCTAACTACCTAGCAAGTGGGGGGCCGGAAAACCCCACTTAACACAACTCGGGCCAGGAGTTCAGTTTCGGGACGAAATCCCAGGGACGTCTCAGACGCACCTTAACCTCATAGACCAACAGAGCTCCCAGAGTCTGTTATAACCACCAAAATTGTACCAAAACAATACCAATATGTGACTGGTGTCACGAAGTTTCAAATATCCAAAATAGCACAAGAGTATCATAAAAATTCATCGTTGACGAAATAATTATAAAATCGTTTCAAAAATATAATTTAAACCAAACATGCTCTTTACTTAAAGGTGAAAAGGTCAAAACGTCCTTACCTCTCGAGACGGTCAATCCAAGCTAATACTAATCCAAAAATTCTTTCTCCTCGAACCCACAAGCTACAATTAATATAAATGAATCAATAACCTGACTAATAAGTATTAAACGACTATATTAACTCATTATATCGACTCACTAGTTACTACGAGTAATTAACTAACTCGTCCCAAAACTTCGTTTATAAATAAGTGTATAGAACTATCTTAGTTGACCCGTTATAATAAACTTCTCTTCCACTCTAAATTACTAACCCGCTAACGGTCAAAATATCATTAACTCATGCTCAACTCAACTTAAGCGAAACAATAATCTTACTCTCGAGTCTCCAAAGCTATGAACATCTAATGTCACAAGCACTAGCCGTCCCCTGTTATTGTCCCCTTTCATTTATCAGTCCAAGATCTTTCCAATTCCATGCTCACACACCGCACCATTCTTCCCCTTTTATTTACTAATTGCCAGTATCATCAATCTACTCCTCACCATCTATTATAATCCACGAACCAGAGACAACCAAATCCAAAAATAATGACAATATAGTCACTCCAATCCAGCTATACACCGACTATCCGTTAATCAACTAAAAGATGATTAATTTGACTCAACATAAAAAAACGCACCTGACGGATTGTCTAATACTAATAAGTCACCCAATTACTAATTTATATCGGAATAACGTTTTAAGAATGAATTTTAAAATACTGAGACAAATTATAAAAAGAAAACATAGAAGTTAAAAAAAAAGTCAAAACATAGAAGAAAACTTAAAAAGAAAACACTTACAATATTTGATGAAAAGGAAAGTCAAAACGGCAGGTATAAACAAGGGATCAAGGCCCGATTTTCTGATGATGATCAATAAGTTTGAAAATAGAAGAACAGAGGTAAAAGAAGAATACTGCAGCGTGAGGTGGAAGGAAAAGAATGAAATAAGATGGGATAGGAATGGGGGATACGGTAAGGGTAAAGGTAAAGGTTTATTAGGTTTCTAATTCCCTTTTTTTTATTCTTGTGTTTGAGTCAAACTTCAACCAGATACAAAGTCGGTTTATAAAATAACGTTCCACTTTCTAAAATAGTCAAAAACCAATTTATAATAAGAAGACCCAAAATACTTTAAAATTAATATTTTTTCAACTTAAAACCCGATTTAAATAAAATGGAAAAAAACGCCTTATAAATGACTCGGAAAATAACGGGGTGTTACACATTCTGCGTCTGGAGGGTTGGAAGGGAAGATTATACCAGGGAAATTCTTGTCCTTTACACGCATCGTCACCTGGCCACGTCCCAGGGGCCGCACCTGGAACACAGCGCAGACATCGCGCAGAGAGAAGTCCTTCTGATGGCGATGATTCAACACACAGAAGGACAATAATACCCTCCAGGTATGGGGAACCAGCTGACAAGTGGCTAGTTTGTAATAGTTCAGAAGCTCCTGAACGAGGGGAGGGAAAGGAAAGCGCAGACCTAAGAGGAAGGGGTAGGCATACATGCAGACCCACCCTGGTAGGATAGAGTCCGCCTTCTCCCCAGGCGAAGGGATGTGAACCTCAACCCCTTCACCAAAACCAAAGACCTCTCTGATGAAAGAAAGGTCCTTGGAAGTGAAGCTAGAATCGCAAGAGTGTGTCTTGCCCAGAATGTTAGAGGGAGAGAACGTCATCGACAAAGACGACGAGGAAGAAGCCGGGGGAGTAGAAAGTTTGCTACGATTGGATTTAGGGGCCATCGGTAAAAGAGAAAGAAATAATGAAAAATAGGAAGGAAAGGAATTCACCTGAGCACAGTGCAACGACGGCAACGGACAACGGGAGACGAGGAGGATAAAAGTAATTTGAATTTTGAAAGGAATATGGGTGAGGAGAGAAGATGAAGGAATGGGAGCAAGTAAGGAGAGAGAGAAAGGGTGAGCGAAGTGAAGAGAGGAAGATGGTATGGGGAAGTGTGAGTAATTAAGAGGGGGAGGAATGAAATCATCAAGAAGGGAGAAGAGCAGTCAGTTGGAAAAACGAGGAAAGTAGACTGAAAGACAAACTCTGCGGAAGAAAATCGTCACCAACTGAGAACAACACAAACATAAATTCCCGCCTAAGATGAACTTAGTCGGAAATTTGGGGGCATTTGTTTGGGATAAATTCCGCGTCCTCAAAAAATGACGTGGAATATTTGAAGTCAGAAAGTCAAGAAGTCACACACGAAGAAACTACGGAATAATATTCGGAAGTCAAAAGTCAAAGTCGTAAAAGTCAGAAACCCGATGCAAGAGAAAATCAGCAGAGGAAATAAAGCCCGATATCAATATTGGGCCAACCGGCAGCCGAGCCCAGGAACGGGCCAGGAATGATCCAACACCAAGAAAAGCCCTATCCTAAGCAAGGGAAATGGTCAATCAACAACCCCCTAAATTCTAGGGGCAGATCCATCAGAGCAGGAGGGAATCAAGGAAACAGAAGGAGGAGGAGTATAAACCCCAAACGATCACCTTGCAGGAGAGGAGATTTAGAATTCAACACATTTCAACTTCATTTCACAGAGCATACTAGAAAAATCTAACCCTTGATAGTCAAAAGTCGACACTTTGTATTTCTCATTATTTCACTTCGTTCATAGTTGATACTTTGGCGGGATTCCGACTCCCCCCGCAGTTTTTCCCACATTGGGTTTCCGCGTCACCAATTCTTGTGTCTCTTTGTTCTCTTTTCCGCATTTCGTATTCGTAGACTCAATTTGCTTGTCGGTTCGTTGGCCTTAGTTCGATCGCTTTAACCCACAACCCGAATCTAAACCCGGTAAATTTTTACCAAAACAGTAATCATGTGCTCTGAGATATTAACCAAAAATCTTTTGAATATTAAAATATATATTAAGACTATAAACTTATAAAACTATCTTACATTCGAAAAATTATAAAGTTTGATCAAACATAAATCTTTTGAGTCTTAATAAAGTTGTTAAGTCTATACACTTAAATAAAAAATTATAATAAGATGATGAAAATCTATATTATAAATAAAACTAATAAAAAAATTCCTTAAACATCTGTAGTGTAATCATTGTTCTATATAATTGTTTTTTTAAATCATGATGAGATCATGAATTTGTAGTCTTATTTTTAAAAAACTTTTGAGTTATTAAAAAAAGGTCTTAATAAGAGTACAAACTTAAAAGTCTTTTGTTCTTAAGATGAGGTCTCCCACATCGAAAAATTATGATAAGAGTGGTAACAATTGTTTTTAAATATCAACCAATAATATTTTGAGTTTAAATTAAAAAGGTCTTAATAAGAATACAAAGTTAAAATTACCCCACATCAAAACAATTAAAATAAGGTATGGTAATGATTCTATATTACAAATAAGAAGACTACAAATTTAAGTTAAATTATCTCACATCGACAAATTATAATAAGGTTATAGATTTCTATATTATAAATAAGACTAAGACTATATATATATATATATATATATATATATATATATATATATATATATATATATATATATATATATATATATATATATATATATATATATATATATATATATATATATATATATATATATATATATATATATATATATATATATATATATATATATATATATATATATATATATATATATATATATATATATATATATATATATATAGTTAACCTGCATCGAAAAATTAAGATGGGGTGATGAAATTTTATATATTATAAATACCCAAAAACTCTTATGAGACCGTCTCACGGTAATTTACCGTGAGACCTTTTACATAAGAGGTGGTTACTAAATTTGTAACCACTTTCTATGTGAGAGGTCTTACGGTAAGATTATCGTGAGACGGTGTCACAGTTATATTTACTTACCAATGACACATACGCTGATACGCACACCCGTTTATTCTATAACTAGTTGGAAAGCCCGTGCGATGAACGGGTTGATTTTTAATGACGTTGATAATGAAATCAAGTTAGTATGCATAATAGTAAACGAATATTATCCACATACGTGAATGTGTTTCTATCTGCGGGTAAATGTCATTAAATTATAGGTGTACATTGTAGTAAGAAAAAGACTAATTAAAGTATCTCCCACACAAGTACATCTTCAACTACATGTTGGTACATTTATATTTCACGTAGTTTTGCATTCAACAATATTACATACGGAGTATTATTATAAATGTAATAACTAATAAATAAATGACAAATAATATTCACATATCTATATAAAGTAAGAGAGCTAATTTGACATAGATATTTCTAAAATATATTATACGTTGCCATGTATATATAATGATATGATTAATTAAATTTCATGATTGTATATAGGCACGTGTTTATTTCTTACATAATAAATGTATAAATAGTTGATCTAATAGGAGATTAGAATGATAAGTTACCAGTCCTAAATTCGATTACTGTTGGATTAGTTTCATTTAAAAAATATTGTTCAGATGATTAACTAAGTACATGTAAGATTGTGCAATACTTCAAGAAAATTTCTACAAATTGTCGAATATAACTCTTGAATTAATCATACTATTAGTAATAAATTATAGTTAAATATAGTGATGCACGAGTGCGCGACCGCTTGTTTGTGACGTTGATACTTGATAAGGACACTAAGTTGATCGATTACATGATTAATGGACGATTTCGGGTTTGGGTAGGGAAAAATGGTTCATGAATTTCTAAAAATGGGTAAGTACACGGAGATGTACGCTCGTAATTCCCATAAATATTTTTGGTTGATATCTAAAAATGAATGATTATTCCCATTCATATAATAGAATTTCATCATCTGACCTTATTATAATTTCTCGATGTGAGATAATTTTAATTAAATTTATAACCTTAAGAGAGTTGTTGTTATACTCAAAAGATTTTTGGTTAATATCTAAACACGATCGATCTCTTTTATTTATGATATAAAATTTTATTAACTCGTCATAATTTTTCGATATGACATAATTCTAGTTAAGTTTACCGACCTAAGAACTCTTTTTACGACTCAAAAGATTTCTGGTTAATATATATCTAAAGACAAATGATTACTTTTATTTATATAATAGAATTTCATCATCTTATTATATTGTCAAAAGATTTTTGATTAATATCTAAAAATGAATGATTTATCTTATTTATAATAAAGAATTTCATCACCTCGACATAATTCCATGTGGGATAAAATTCTATTAAATTGATAGCCTTAAAAAACTCTTTTTAGACTCAAAAAATTTAAGGTTGATATCTAAAGACGAATGATTACTCTTGAGTACTCCATATAATAGAATTTCATCAACTTATTATATAATTTTTCGATGCGGAATATTTTTACTTGAATTTATAGTCTTAAGAGTTGCTATAAGATTAAAAAAAAATGGTTAATATCTAAAAACGAATGATTTTTCTTATTTATGATCGTATAGAATCTCACATGCATACCAATCATATCGCTCGAATAAAGCATCAAATATATATACGAAGTATCGTAATTTTTTATGTGAGATAATTTTATTTAAGTTTATAATCTTATGAGCTTTTTTAAGACTCTAAAAATTGTTGGTTAATAACTAAAAACGAATGATTGTTTTATTTATATAGATATTCCTCACCTCATCATAATTTTTCGATGTGAAATAATATTTGGTTGATATCTCATAACGAATTATTGCTCTTATTTATATAGAATTTCATCACCTCATTATAATACTCGTGTAGGATTATTTTTTTCACACACAGATTTCTATATATTCTTTATTTAAATTAAAAAATATATTAAAACTATAATAATTATTTTAAAAAATTAAAATTAAAATTTTATACTTTTTGTGGGTGAATAAATAAATATTAAAATAATTATCAAACAGAATTGACTAAGCGTTTCACGTTGTCGCTGTCCAATTTTTGTTGCCTTTTCAGATATAATTATCAGTTTATATAATGATAAATTTTTGAGTCTTAAATGGAGTAGGATGGTTATTTTCCTATACAAATTTCTATATTTTTTTATTTAAATTTTAAAAAAATTGAGTCTTAGGTGGGGTAGGCTTTTTTTTCATATAATTTTTTTTATATTATTTAATTAACTAAAAATATATTAAAAAACTTGGACCAATCATATCGCTCGAAAAGTTCCTGCTTTATTAATATATACTAGTTGGAAAGCCCGTGCGATGCACGAGCCGATTTTTAAGTACCTCACACACAAATAAATTTTCAATTACATATTCGTACCAATATTCATTTCTTACCTTTGTAGAAATTTTCGAAGTTCTTAAGAACTCTTTTTATAACTCAAAAGATTTTTTGTTTTTATATCTAAAGACGAACGATTATTTTTATTTACATAATAGAATTTCATCTTCTCGATGTGGGATCATCTTACCTCAATTTATAACCTTAAGCTAAGAGTTGTTATAAGACTCAAAAGTTTTTTATTATTATCTAAAAACGAACGATTTCTCTTATTTATGATATAAATTTATCACCTCATCATAATTTTTCAATTTTGGATAATTCAACTTAGAGTTATACTCCTTAGTACTCTTCAAAACTCTTTTTAGACTCAATCAAAAGATTTCATGTTGAAATCTAAAGACGAATGAAAACTCTTAATTATATAAGGAGAAATAGAATTCTATCAACTTATTACTTCATATTATTTTTTTATGCGTTTCTATTTAAATTTATAGTCTTATTAAGAGCTGTTATGAGCTCAGAAGATTTTTTGATTAATATCTAAAAATGAATGATTTCTCTTTAGGTATGAAATAAAATTTCATCACCTCATCATAATTTTTTTGATTTGTGAGATAATTTTACTTAAAGTTTATTGTCTTAAAATCTTAAAAACTATTTTTAAGATCCAAAAGATTTCAGGTTCATAACTAAAGACGAATGGTTACTCTTAATTATATAATAGAACTCCATCAACTTATTATAATTTTTCGATGTATGATATTTCTACTCAAATTTATTGTGTTAAGAATTTTTTAGGACTCAAAAGATTTTTGGTTGATTTATAAGGATGAATGATTACTTTTATTTATAGAGAAATGATAAATACAGTCCTTAGGATTGCATCTAGGAGTGTAAAAGAGGAAACAAATTCTTAATAGTTGTATTAATTGCATCGATGCATGTGTATTTTATTCTTTAATTTTTAACTTTATACCAAATTGAGAAAATATTAAAGGCTTAAAAACAACCTTAAGGGCTGTATTTAATATAACCCTTATTTATATAGTAGAATTTCATCCTTGATTAAAATTTCTCGATGTGGGATAATCTTGCTTAAACTTAAATTTATAGCCTTAAAAACTGTTATAAGACTCAATTTTTTTTGTTAGTATCCAAAAACGAATGTTGTCTCTTATTTATGATATAGAATTTCATTACCTCATCATAATTTATCGATGTGAAATAATTTTACTTAAGTTTATAGTAATCTTTAGAACTCAAAAGATTTCATATTAATATCTAAAAACAAATTATTACTATACTCAGTAATAGAATTCCATCAACTATTATTATTTTCCGATGCGAGATATTTCTAGTTAAATATATAGCCTTAAAAGATGTTATAAGACTCGACATAATTTTGGTTAATATCCAAAAACGAATGATTTCTCCTATTTAATTATGATATAGTACGTAGAATTTATCACCACAATTTTTCAAAGTGAGATAATTCTACTTAAGTTTATAGTTTCAAAAACTCTTTTCGGACACAAAGATTTTTGGTTAATATCTCAACTCGAATGATTTCTCTTATTTATGATGTAAAATTTCATTACCTCATCATAATTTTTCGATGCAGGATAAATCTACTTAAGTTTATAACCTAAAGAACGCTTTTTAAAACTAAATTTTTTTGATTGATATCTAAATACAAATGATTACTTTTATTTTATATAATAAAATTTCATCAATTTATTACGGAGTATTATAATTTTTCGATGTGGGATAATTTTACTTAAATTTGTAGTCTTAATAACTCTTTTTAGGACTCAATTTTTTTTGGTTAATATCTAAAGATGAGTTATTACTTTTATTTATATAATAAAATTTCACCTCGTTATAGTTTATCGATGTGAGATAATTTAGTCTCACTTCTGTTTTTGACATTACTCACAAATAAAAAAAATCTTCAATATTCTTGACAATCTATAAGAGGGAATATAGTCACGTGAGATCTTGTGTGTTTAGTCGTTATGAGTATATATTATAAATATCAAACTTTTATATTTGGATTTTTCTACCTGACGCCCCTGAACTTTTCACTTTTCTACGTGGTACCCCTACTCTTTCTATGTGTATACATGGTACCCTTGAACTTTCCTTAAAGGTTTTTTTTCATCATGTTTTGTCGTTAAATTATGTTTGTAGCTTAAATAACGACTTCAATACCATTTACCTTAAATAATTAACAAGTAATTGAGCTTAAATTAAGTGTTATCATTTGATTTGACAATATAACACCAAAGATATACTCATTTTAGATTTGGTGCATAACTGCGAAAACATACAAGAATGTTAGTTTAAGTTCAATTTTAGGTTAATTAGGCATGTTAAATGACATTTAAGTTTTAATCTTGAACAAAAAAAAGGTAAGTTAGTGCCAAAGTTTGACGGAAGAAAAAGTTTAGGGATACCAATAAGGTAATAATAAAGTTTAGGGGTACCAACGATGTTTATAATGAAGTACAAGGGTACCATGTAGACACGTAAAAATGGTAAGGGTACCATGTAGAAAAGTGAAAAGTTCAGGGGTACCGTGTAGAAAAACCCTTTATATTTTTTGCTAATGTATATTTGATAGTGATGGTGCAAAACGTGTCTCGACAAATGTGAAAAAGCAGATGGGAGCATTGGATATGAATAGAGGGAATATGTAATAGTTTCACCGTTTACCTTATTTCTTAGATGTGGGAGAAAAACACATTAAAACTTACTCTGACATTTTTTCGAGCAAAAAATACAATACTTATGAGACTCATTTTTTTTTAAAAAAATTTACTTAATGACCAATGATGTCTCTTATTTATTATAATCATGTCTCGTTATTATAATTTTTCAATGTGAGATAATTTTTACCGTTTTATATATATGTAAACAACGAAATTATCGTAATTTTATATTTTTGGAGTTTCTAATATTGATTATAGGGTGGATAAATAAATACTCGTAAATATTTAAAAATTCGTCAAATAGAACCGACTACACGTTCCACGCGATTTCTGTTAAATTTTTGTAATATTTTGAGGTGATAATTGACTGTTTATATAGTGGTAATTTTTTTAATCTTTGGTGCAGTGGGATTGTTTTTTCCTATACGAATCTAATATCGCTTAAATCTGAGGTGGGGTAGGATTAATTTATCCTATACAAATTCCTATATTCTTATTTAAATTAAAAAATATATTAAAACTTTTTATTAAATAACGTAAAAAACTCCGACCAATCATATCGCTCAAAAAGTTCATGCTTTATTAATATATGGTATATATCGAAAAACTCCGACCAATCATATGATATATGATTGATATATTGAATTGATTACATTGTGATTTCACAAATATATTAAAGAACAAGTTTCCCTTAAATTGCGCAAATTAAAGCAAACTTGTACATGGTAATGCAAAAACTAAGATTGTCTTTTCAAAATTAAATTCATCAAAAACAATTCCTAAGTATCCTAAAATATTAAATATATTCATTATTTTTTCAACATCGCTTTTGTTATTACCATTAAATTTGATTTATCGATCTTGGATTTATAAAATATTCAAGATCAAACAATTTTAATAAAAAAAATGGTGGAAAAAGAAGAAGAAGATTGTTTTAATATCAAGGTAGAAAGGGGTGGATCATACAAATATGAGGAAAATGGGATTATATCATCCTCATACGATGAATTATTAGATAATAAAAGTGAGATGATGAAACAACCATTGATAATGAAAAGGACTAATCAAACTTCTCAACTTGCCATCGTTGGTGCCAATGTCTCCCCTATTGAAAGTCTTGATTATGAGTAAATTACTATCTATTTCCCTATATTTATTTTCATAATCACCCATATAATTATTTTACGAAATGTTTACTATACGTGCCATATATTTCAACATAAATTCTTTTATGAGACGATATCACAATATCTTATTCATACATACATACGTATTTTTGAAAGTATAACATATTTGATTACAATGATTATGACTTTTTTTTTTGTATAGCTATTGTTCATATAAAATAGAAATATTTCTGGATTGAGAGAAATTATTTGTAGTTAAAATCAATGGAAATGTTGAGGTGTTTGGTTTAGGCCGATATGCTAGTCATTTTTTTTTTCAACAAAGAGCTCACTTAATCGCAGTACAATATAGGGGAAGGGATTCGAACTTGAGACCTATTGTCTCAGAATACCTGGCCTTAACCACAAGGCTAAGACATTTTCGGTTAGTGCTACTAGCTAATACGGAGTATTATATAGTACGAACAAAGATTGATGACATATAATTTGAATACAAATTCTCATATGAGACGTGTTGATTACAGGATAATTGAAAATGAACTATTCAAAGAGGATTGGAGGTCAAGGAAAAAGTCAGAGATATTTCAATACATGTTCTTCAAATGGACCCTTGCACTCTTAATCGGTCTCACTACCGGCCTTACTGGATTCTTCAATAATCTTGCGGTTGAAAACATTGCGGGTTATAAATTCCTTCGCACTACAATTTTTGTGCTTCAGGAAAGGTATTTAATTATTTCTCCCTCAAAATTTTAATAATATTCGTCACATGTTAAATTTTAAAATTGATTCACTAATACTTTCTTCTTCGCATAAAATATAAAAGGTACAGTAAAAAAATGGAGGTAGTATATAGATTTGACGCTCTAAGAAGCAATATAGCGCTAACTAATGAGTAATGACTGTAGAAAACTCAAAGGAAACAACTAACAACTCACAATCCACAATAGACCAATTGTTATGACTTTGGACTTACTTGGGATGAGAGTAATAATTTTGAGAGTAATAGAACAAAAATGAATTAGAAAATGGTGGAGAGTAGTGATGATACTAAGTGAAAATTGAGAAAATGACGATGATTTAGCCTATTTGAAAGGGAAAGATTACCTCCTCTTTCCCCAAGTAATGCATTACTCACCAGTCACCAATGGGGGTAACTCACCACTCACCAGTCACAAGCAAGTATCGTTTTTTTTCAATTCTAATTTATTTTAGTTCTATTATCTCCGGCAACATTACCCTCATCTCAAGCGAGTCCTTACACGTAATAATTTTGTTTTATTTTTTTTCTAGGAAAATATTACTTCAATAAACATGATAAAAGCTTGAATTATTGTTGATTACATGTAGGTATTATAAAGCGTTTATATATTTTGCTGGGTGCAATATGATATTGGCAATTGCCGCAGCTACTCTGTGCGCATTAGTAGCCCCTGCAGCAGCTGGGTCCGGAATTCCAGAGGTGAAAGCGTATTTGAATGGCGTCGATGCTCATTCTATATTAGCTCCAAGTACTCTTTTTGTAAAGGTCAGTCCCAGTCCCAGTCCCAGTCCCAGTCCGGCCTATTCAAATCTCATCATTTTACGTACTTTATGAGTACGAGTCGTGTACGCGCAAAAACACGTATTAAAACAATGAGTTCCGATGTGAATTGAAAAATGCAGATAATAGGTTCTATATTTAGCGTGGCGGGTGGATTTGTAGTCGGCAAGGAAGGGCCGATGGTTCATACGGGCGCATGCTTAGCCTCCTTACTTGGACAAGGTGGATCTAAAAGATATAATCTCACGTGGAAATGGCTTAGATACTTCAAAAACGATAGAGATAGACGAGACTTAATCACTTGTGGCGCTGCAGCCGGTGTAGCCGCTGCCTTCCGTGCACCCGTTGGTGGCGTCCTTTTCGCATTAGAAGAAGTAGCCTCATGGTTTGTTTGATCGTCTTCTTTTCATATACGTGCTTATTATTATCTTTTTCTATTGGATATATATAAATTCGTGCGTGGTTGATATATATAGGTGGCGAAGCGCTTTACTATGGAGAACATTTTTCACGACTGCCGTAGTGGCTGTTACTCTTAGATCTTTGATTGAATTTTGTCGGAATGGAAATTGTGGACTTTTCGGGGAAGGTGGTCTTATTATGTTTGATGTTAATTCATCGACAACTAAGTGGAACGGAAACGACCTGATTATACTTCTAGTTGTGGGTATAGTTGGCGGTCTTTTCGGAAGCTACTACAACTACTTGGTCGATAAAGTCCTTCGCACCTACAACATTCTTAATAAGTATGCTTCCGACCTTTTTTATGCATGTGATTATAATGAGTTAAGTACCACCTGATGTTATTTATATTGGTGAAAATGTATTGCAGGAGAGGACCCAAATTCAAAATCGCATTGGTTATGGTCATCTCCCTGTTGACATCGTGTTGCTCATATGGTCTACCATGGTTGGTATCATGTACGCCATGTCCTCCTGACTTAGAAGACGAATGCCCAAGTGTCGGTCGCTCCAGCAACTACAAAATCTTCAACTGCCCAGCCGGACAATACAACGAATTAGCTTCACTTATATTTACTACAAACGATGACGCGATACGCAACCTCTTCAGTTCCACCAATCGAGGCGAATTCAGCATATTTACTCTACTTGTTTTCTTCATTGCTACTTACTCTCTCGGAATCATAACTTACGGCATTGCCATCCCGTCTGGCTTGTTCATTCCTGTCATCCTGGCAGGGTCATCCTACGGACGCCTTGTTGCTACAGTCTTGCGTTCGATCTGTGACGTTGACCCTGGCTTGTTTGCGATCCTAGGAGCCGCGTCTTTCTTGGGTGGGACGATGAGGATGACGGTCTCACTCTGCGTCATTCTTCTGGAACTAACAAACGATCTGTTGATGCTTCCGTTGGTAATGCTAGTGTTACTGATCTCGAAATCAGTGGCGGATAACTTCAACAAAGGTGTGTACGACCAGATGGTTAAAATGAAAGGCTTCCCATTCATGGAAATTCACGCGGAGCCGTATATGAGACATCTATCAGCAAGCGATGTGGTCACTGGCCCGTTAGTTTATTTCTCGGGTGTGGAAAAAGTTGGGACAATTGTTCATGCTTTGAGGTTTACGGGTCACAATGGGTTTCCGATTGTGAACGAGCCCCCATTCTCGGATGCACCCGAGTTGAGTGGGCTTGTG
This sequence comes from Agrostemma githago, assembly GCA_958450325.1. Classification (NCBI taxonomy): domain Eukaryota; kingdom Viridiplantae; phylum Streptophyta; class Magnoliopsida; order Caryophyllales; family Caryophyllaceae; genus Agrostemma; species Agrostemma githago. The sequence goes on along the minus strand of OY288241.1, from coordinate 5,608,833 downwards.
TTGAGGTCTCATTTGGTTGTGTTGCTGAAAGCTAAGAAATTTACGCGTGAGAGGGTTTTGATGTCGACGGACGTGAAAACAAGCTTTAAAGCTTTTGATTTTGCCAAGCCGGGTTCGGGTAAAGGGATTAAAATCAATGATTTAGTGTTTGATGAGGATGAGATGAGTATGTATGTTGATCTTCATCCGATATTTAATACGTCTCCCTACACTGTCGTCGAGACTATGTCTCTTGCTAAAGCTGCTGTACTCTTCCGGGAGCTCGGACTCAGGCACTTGTGCGTCGTTCCAAAGACACCTGGGGTAACATACATTTCCTTTAAACATCAACGGTTCCAACTAATGTTTTATTATTACTCCCTCTGTCTCGATCATTTGTTACTGATTTGTTTTTGTGTTCCATTCGCAGCGGCCTCCAGTGATTGGTGTTCTAACAAGACATGACTTCACTCCGGAGCATGTACTAGGCTTATACCCACATCTTAAAGTTCACGATTAATATATCATGCATCAACTACAAAATCTCTTCAGAATTTACTACCCACGACAATCAAAGTGAAAACAGAGTTAATCGGTATTTTTAGTTAAAAACATTCATGTATAATCTCAAATAGATAGCATACGCACGCCTTTATGTGCCATGCCGTGCCCCATAATGGCATGCAGCGTAATTTTTTTTTAATTTTTGTTGATTGTTAGTACTCCGTATGTTTTAGTGTATATTTTACGATAGTTAGCTTCACGTGAGACTGTCTTGTAGATTATAAAAATAAGGCAAAACAATATATACTCCGTATCATTCTATGTTGAATTTCATTTTGCAGTTGTTCAACTTTTGTTAGGGAGACATAAAGATATATTCCAATACTTATTATTAATGTTAACAGTTCTACTATCATACGGTGTATTTCTTTTAGTTTCGAAACAAAATATAACTCAAAAAGAAATTATTAGATCTTTCCGAAATGAAATGTCCAACGAAAAAAAGAGATCTAGTTTACTTTGATTCATACTAGTTACAAGTCAATTACATATTCCCTCTTTTTTTTTACCAAATTTTCCCTCAAAAAAGGTCACAGTTGGACTAAATCAAAAAAATTGTAGGGACTACCGGCTATAATGAGAAACAAGCACGGCACTCATGGTAAGCATATTTCATCAAAGAAAAAAACTGCCTTTTGATATAATTTGATTTGATGAATTAAGAATTGGTCGTAATTAGTAGAAGATCAAATGTGGGATACATTTTCTAAGTAACATGGAAACTAGTGTAATATGAAAGACACAGTGTACTAAACTGATGCATGGATAAGGGATTAGTTCGAATCTTAAGTCATTGGTTAGGGTGAACCGGTTAATTAGAATAACATTAGGATGGAATGATCCATCATTCACTTAATTGTTAACCGGACGACACGTATAGTGGCAATTGGGTCACTCGTGGGTTCGGGTGAAGTCGGGTCGGTTCATACTGGGTTTGAGTCGTAGCAGATCACTATCTTTCTCGGATCATACGGGTCATTTTGGATCAGTTGATATATGCGGGTCAGGTCGGATTTGGATATGATCATTATCGAGTAGAGTTACTCTATCATATTATTACTTCGACATTTTCCTATTTTGTCTTTTACTTTTATTTTTTAATTATTTCGTCATTAAGTCTAACGTACTACCTATGTCGTTCATTTGTTTGTCTATTATTAAAATACTTCTCACAATGATATAAAAAGACAAATAAATGAACGAGACGGATCGAGGAAGTATGAAGCTCGACACTTAACCGCTTTCATTTGGACCAATCTAAAAGATTGGTAGTTGTCTGATTATCAATTTTATCAATTCGAGTTCAAATCGGATTGGGTCAGATTGAGTTCGGTCACTAATTATCGGATTGAATCAGGTTGGATCACTTTTACGAGCTCTAGCGACACGCAGCTTGTATTTTACGTACTATTCATACATACTCCATAATTTTTTCACTTTCATAAACCGTAACGCACTATATATACTGTACTGTACGTACACAGATAAGCTGCTTTACTTTAAGTGGACCGCATAAGTAAGATTTATGGTTAATGTATAATGGATTAGATTAGTATTCTCTTTGATTCATACGAGAAGTTTCGCAATAATATTATTGTGACACCGTCTCATTTGAGAATTTGTACCAGAAGGAAGGTAAGGTTGAGCTATAAAAACCACACCGTATCAGTCCTGATTACTGAAAACACCCCAAAGTAAGCATGCAAATGAACGAAATGGAGATTCTATACATTATCCTGGCTCTAGTACTCGCCATAATGTTCACATACAAACTAATACGAGTAGTAATTATGAAGTCCTTCTGCCAAGTCCAAGTCGAAAAACAGCAACTTCCCCCGGGCCCACCGAAACGACTACCCGTAATCGGACACCTCCACCTGCTGTCCTCGAAAACCATCCTCCCCCACCGCCAGCTGGCGGCACTAAGCCGTAAGTACGGCCGAGTAATGATGCTCCAACTGGGCCACGTTCCCACATTTGTGGTATCCTCAGCCGAGATGGCTAAGGAGATAATGAAGACGCACGACGCCGTTTTCTGTAACCGCCCTGAACTCATGGTTGGAAAAGAGGTTTTTTACGGTTCTAAGGACATCGGTTTGGCCCCATATGGTGAGTATTGGAGGCAGGTCCGTAGGATTTCTACGCTTCAGTTGTTTACTATGAAGCGGGTCGACTCGTTTCGTGTCATTAGGGAGGAGGAGGGTGCCAATATGGTTAGGCTAATTGCTGCTCATGCTCAAGCTCAACTAACTGGCCATGGTGGTGCTCCTCTTGACCTCAGCCACATCTTCTTTGCTCTTGCTTGTGATATTATGTGCAGGTAATTTAATTACAGTCCTATACTTTAAATTTGTATACTCTTTTAAGTTAAATGTATCTGTTTCAATTAGGTTTCATAGTACATTAACACTATTACCTCCATTTGAAATTGTAATTGGTCGTTCAGTAAATCTAATGAGAGGACTCTCCCTTAGTAGACTTGCTCTGCATGCATGCAGGGCAACATTTGGTCAAAGAGGGACCGAACAAGAAGCACTAAGATCATTAACAGCAGGAGTAACGGAAACATGCACAGGATTTTGTCCTGCAGATGTGTTCCCATCTGTGAAATTACTGCAGTTAATTGGCAAGGGTAAATTTCGAAAGTTTACCAAGGAATCCGACAGAATTCTCGACCCTATTATCGATGAACATATCCAAAGGATGAAAAAGGGTGAAGATAAAGGAGATATTGTGGATGTTCTTCTCAGATATCACAAGGATAATGTTGCTCACTCCAAAGATTTCTCTCTCACTACTGATAATATTAAAGGAGTTATTTTGGTAATTAATTAAGTTCCTTCTTAATTCAACATTACATGTATCATTATTTGATTTGATTTGATTTGGTTATACGTAAGTACAATGATCTGAATACATGTATGTATGTAGGAGCTTTTAGGTGGAGGAAGTGAGAATTCTTCGGCAACACTAGAATGGACAATGGCAGAATTACTGAAGAATCCAAGAGTAATGGAAAAGGTACAAGCGGAGGTACGACAAGTATACAAGGAACAAAGATCAGGAATAATTGACGAAACAAAGATTCAGGAGTTGAAGTACTTGAAGTTAGTTGTAAGGGAGGCCCTACGGCTTCACCCTCCGGTGCCTCTCTTGGTCCCTAGGGAATCAATGGAGAGGTGTCAAATCCATAACTATGACTTCCCTCGGAAGACTCGAGTTGTCATCAATGCGTGGGCTATTGCAAGAGACCCAGAGTATTGGGTCGAACCTGAGACGTTTAATCCAGAGAGGTTTGAAGTAGTTTCATCATCATCCGGCGTGGATTACAAAGGAAATCATTTTGAACTAATTCCGTTTGGTGCAGGGAGGAGAAGATGTCCGGGTATGACACTAGGGGTAGCCAATGTTGAACTTCCATTGGCGATGTTGCTCTATCACTTTAATTGGAAGTTGCCTAATGGAGCATTGCCTCAACAACTTGACATGGATGAATCATATGGATTGACTACCAGGAGGAAAAATCACTTGCTTGCTATCCCATCCCTAGTTACTCCACTTTGAAATGAAATACCTACTTGCTTCTGTACCGTATTATTGTCTCTCAATAATTAAGTTTATGAAAAAAAAGACGTTTCTTACTAGACCTATTCTTTTGAGTATTAGGTAGAGTAACTGTTTTCCTAAACACAAATTCTCCCGCCGGTAAACTTATTAAGTGCGAGATCTCTCACACTTATTTTTATTATTTTTTATTTGATATTAGTGTGTCTTACGATAAGTTTTCGTGAAATGGTTTCACAAGAGAATTGATCTTGACTAATTGTGCTCAGTAGATTAGATGCATAATAAAATGAAAAGGGCAAAGGGGAATTATGTAAAAAATTTAAAAACATAGGGCAAGATTGTCCTAGACAAGTGTAGACACCCACATTTTGACCGCCAGGTGTCTATAGTAGTTCCCGCCAAACACCCGATGATGATAGGACGTAAACGTGCTTTGATAGACTCGGATATGGGCTTGTAATCATGGACATTTGGTTTAGACATTTTAAGGAGTACAAATTTCATAAAACCAACCTCAAATCCAGGCCCAGTGGGTCGTTTCGAGTCAAATAACGCTAATTTGGGTCGAAACCGTCACCAGGGGTAAAATCGTCTTTTAGCGACCGAGTCAAAACCCGGTCAAAGATATTTTCCGAAACATAAAATCTGCCGTGTCACCCTACCAATCCGGTTTAAACTCGAATACTACAAAAATCAGCCATACAAAATAATAAACAATTCCGTTTAAGGTAGAATTCGATCTCGAGTAAGAATCCTATCCGAGAACCGATTCAAACACTCGACCGAGTACAATTACTCGGCCAAGTAGCATGAATCAGCCGGTTTCCTCTTTCTTCCTACACAAGAAAGCGGAATTCTTATTTCCCTCAAACTCCTACGTTTCCTATCCTAAGCGGTATTCAAACTCTCCTAAACCAAGGTCGGAAACTCCCTATAAATAGGACCTCCCATCCAACACTTCAGATCATCAATTACATCGCTCTTTCAGCCAACATACACGGTTTTCTACACACTCATCATACCGAAAAAATAGCCTCATAACACAGTTCCTACACCAATCCGATAGTTAGCAAATCCCGACATTTTTCCCGAAGCCTCGGAGCCTTGACCGCACGTCCAAACCCGGCGTCCCAAACCTCCAAAAAACCGACACCTTAACTCACCCGCATCATCTCGACGCTCCCGTGCCTAAGCCACCGTCCGACGAGCCTTATACCGAGAACACAAAGCATGTAGGTTGAGGGTGTAAATCAAACCCGACTCTTCTCTTCTCTTCTTCTCGTTTTTTTTATGGGTCTTTCGTCGGTCTTTTTCTATTTTTTTCTAATATCGATGTTACTAAAAACTATTTTTTTTATCGAATATTCTTAAAATATGATACCGATTTTATATAATCGAATATCGTATCGAAAAGAATTATATTGAGTTCGACGATTTCATTTTATTTTTCTTCGTTCAAAATCCTTTTTTACAACTTTTCGTTCAAAATTCTTTTTTCTTATTTTTCGTTCAAAAACAAACTTTTTCAAAACCTTTTCTAAAGTCATTCCAAATATTCGATATCGATTTCATAATCGAATATCGAATACGACGAATATCAAAAATATAGACCGAGTATAAATTAAATCATGTTTGTACGCGATTAACGATTTTCGAACAAAAAAATAATAAAAAATCAGACTCGTACGCGAGTCGCGCCTGGTCCAGGCGACTCGCGCACGAGTCTGTGATCCGGTTCTTTTTTTTAGTTTTTCGTTCGTTTATTTTTATTATTTTACGAAACGATTTCTAAATTTACATCTTTTCCAAAACTATTCTAAATATTTGATAATCAACTATCGAATATAACGAATATCGAGAATATCAAGTCGAGTACGAATTATGCGATATTCGTACGCGATTTAATCAAAATTTTCCGAAAACCGTTGTCGAAATCAGGCCGCCACGCGACCCGCATGAGTCTCGGGCGAGTCGCGCGGCTCTCGGCCTAGACGTGTCTTTTTCGTTTTTTTTTTATTTTTTCGAACTTCGTTTTTTATACAAAACAACGTTTTAAACAATATTTTTCAGATTTCGATTAATTCTTATTTTCTCGATTTCACATATTTATTTACTATATTATTTCAACCGTTACTAACTCGCTTTCTCGTGTTTGTAGCAAATTATTCTCATTTATTCTTTTTATCGTTTTATTAGACTAAAACGAACTCACATGCTAAAATAACTTTGACGTTAGTAGTTTAACATGCATTAAACGACTTAGCAACCCATTTATTTATTTTTCCTCACATGTCTTAGGAAAATAATCTCTGCATATCATTTCATCGTCGAACTAACGCGTGTACACAAAATCGAACGATATCTTAGTAAAGGCCGCTAAGTGCGGGCGGGGTTGGGTGTTCTCGCTGAACTTCCCAACACGTACCTCACCCCTTACTCAGAACCGTGGTTTCCGGATGTCCGAAACCATTGGCAACGAGAGTCATTCAATATACGATTAACCGCCCAGTCGGCATCGGTATCGATATGCTAAGGGACGAACCCAATAAACTCTGACATCGGAAATGGGCCAGGCTTTAAGTATGGCCCACTACGACATAGAGTGGGTTCGAATGGTTCCGAATAACCATAAAATTCGGTGGCGACTCCTACTTCGATTTAAAATTCTATTCGATCCATCTCATATGGAAATTCTATCGCCTCCCCAAAACCCGCGCTTCGCCGCGTCGGGGTGGACCTATGTCATGTCCACAATTTGGCGACTCCGCTGGGGAATAAAAATGATGTGTCACTTACCATCGGCATCCTCAGGGTGAGACTCGAAAAGAAATCGTTCGATTAGTAATGTACACGTTTTAGTTCAATGATTCATGCATAACCCCGTTCTATCCCGGGCCGGTTACTTGTGACCGACGTCCCACTATACCACGGTGCATTCCCACTTGGATGCACTAAAGACTTCAATGGCGGAACTCGTTTAGGTTTTGCGGCATGTCCTAAGACCCACTCGGCTTAGGGAGTCCGTCCTCAGTACGAGAAAGCCATCGTTGTTGGTATAGACCCTATTCGACCGACCGAGACTTAGACTAAGAGCATACATGGCGTCGTTATACTGTTTCCATGACTACATGCTACTTGATCCTCTTTTGGTCTTTTCAAAAAACCGTCATTTTTCAAAAAACTTACATCTTTTCAAATCCATTCTTGTTTCAAAACCCGGAAAGCTGCCGAATTTAGGACTTATGATTTTGACTCAAAATAGCCTATTTTTAGCCGGTATGTTGTCCAAACCTTTTCAAAAGCCCGAAATCTCGGCCCGATATCCCTTTTTCTCGGTTTTCAAAAAAAAATCGGGCCTTCCAATCCGACTTTGCTCGGTTTTCAAATCCAAATTCCCTTTTCAAAACTCTCTTCTTCTTAGGACTTCCCGTATTTAGCAGTGTCGGGTCTTGTCATAAGTTAGAATCTATAGCGTCGAAACTCCGTCGATCTTACATCACGGGTTTCCACCCCATCCCAGTCCGCCTTACTTGTCAAGGCACGGCCCACCTTCGTAGGACAAACTTCTACAAAGGGAAGCCCGTTTACACTCGAGTCCAAAGTCTGGGGAATTCTCACGTAGACTTTCTTCGAACGGGACTAGGCCCACTTTGCCAAAACCCAGGGAGAGTCCACCATCCACGAGTCACCCGTCTAGGAGTCAGTCTTCAGTCCCACTCGGGGGCTACCCTTTAGCGGGGCGATCAACCGCGTTTGCTCTAAGGATCAGGTCTTACACGTGTTGGCTCACGTACCCCGCTTTCGAGTCACTTAGATGTCGCACCATTTGAGTCCTATCAAAGTCTTTAGTCTCACTCGGGGGCTGTCCTCCACCCGAGCTGTCAACCACGGTCACCTTAAGGGGTACCCTACGTTCATTCTGCACCGGCGTCCTTATGATGCCTTCTTCGTGTCGTACCTATGCTACGAATACTCGAGTCACCTAGGGTTAGGTCACCACGGTTGGTCCGAGCACGTGATACGGTCAAACACGGTCGCCTCCATTTTCAGATTCACCCTTATACAGATCGAGTCCAATTCGCAGTCGTTACCTCGTCTAGATCAACGTTCGAGTATCCCGGTCCAAGAGTCTTTGTCGACCCGTCACCCCGAGCCGTGTCTAGTTTGACTCCCTCTCTTGCACTTGCGCAAAGCCGAGTTTAGGCGAGTCGTGGCACCCGTCTTTCTCTCCAATCAAAGACCTTACCAAGAAAAAACAACCAACCGAGCGTCCGAGTCCGGATTTGATTCGAGTCTAAGTCTGAGTTCGAGTCTAGGATACCCTACATCCTCATTTCCAAGTCAGAGTCAGAGTCAGCGGTATTCTGTCTTCTTTTCACATTTCAATAAAATCAGCTTTTCTATTTCTCATACATACTTTCCTTATGTGTTTCCGAGAACATGATGAACACCATCATACACTGTGAGCACACGCACGTGACTATTATAGGCACATCTATAATGACTGCAGGAAACCGAGCCCGTGTTTTCCTTTTACCTATTCCATGTCTGGTATAGAAAGCCACATAACTGCCCGTAGCAGGAGCATATCGAATCCTATGACAAATCTGGGTAGCCTTCTAGTTTGGGTTCAAGACGGGAGGCAAGCCCACTTCCCACAATAAACACCCTTCCAATAAGACTAACCAAACCCTACCTTAGGTGTTAGTCTGACCGACAAAAAAAAAAGCTGGACAAAAAAATCAAAAGTCCAAGAAAAAAAAAAGCAAAAGGCCCAAAACAAAAAAAGCTGGCCATGATCAAAAAAGAATTATCAACATCTATCGACCAGACAGGGTCAACTCAAATGAAGAATCCCATGACCGGGGCTAAGAGGTCAACCCAAAGAATTCAAAAACCCATGACCGTGAAGCGGTCAATTCAAAAATTATCAATACTCATACCATCCAATAGGGGAGAGACAGTCAAGCTGCTCAGCTAACACCACATCTAGCCTTCCCACATTACAACCCTCAAGACCTTCTCGAGACCTAGGCTAGAGACAGCCCAGAATTTTGAGGATTCAAGCTCCATAGGATACACCCTAACCTTTAGGGCCAGACATGGAAATCAGATCCCGCATTATCAAACCTGCCCAATCGAAGCTCGAGCCATTCTACTCGACTTCCCCTTTACATAACAGAATTTACAATCACCATATGCAAATCCGAGAGCAAAACTCGTTAAAATCCCCGAGAGCAAAACTCATCAAATCCCCGAGAGCAAAACTCATCAAATCCCCGAGAGCAAAACTCATCAAATCCCCGAGAGCAAAACTCATCAAATCCCCGAGAGCAAAACTCGTTAAAATCCCCGAGAGCAAAACTCATCAAATCCCCGAGAGCAAAACTCATTAAAATCCCCGAGAGCAGAACTCGTTAAAATCCCATCCCAATTCTTCTCATTCAAACCAGTTATCAGCCCCAAACACGGGAACTCCACTTGCAGTCGGCATAGAACATGCCCAAATAGTTCACACCACCTCTGGGGGCTACCCCGGAGAACGCTCACAGTCACAGGATCAACATCCTAACTATTCTAGCCCTTTACATCACTGGGAATGCACCTAGCCTACACCATCGCTGTGGCTAGTTACACACAAAGCCCTAGTAAACTAGGCACCATTATATATCTTTCAATCCACTGAACTACGGCTTGGTTTGGTTTCACTACACGTGAATACGTAGGCAGCCTTTCAACAAGGGCACAACCACCCACATTGACACACATTCAAAAAAGCGCCATCATTCCGGTCACGACACTGTCATGTTCTCAACAGCTAGCTTTATCATCCTGGGGGCTTCTCCTAGGCAGAAGTTCTCCATCCACTCACAAAATCCAGATAAATTCAAAGAATAAAGATCTAGCCTCCTTTCTATAGTGTGTCCTAGTACTCGGCTCAGTCAAAGACGAGAATCTGTCAGGACTCGGAGCAATACCCACTTTGGAAATGTCCCAAAAATCAAAAATTCAAAAGGAACATCAGTCTACAGCATTGCTACTACTGGGTCCTGTCATTACAGAGTACATATCTTTCCCATTCCGAGGATTCGACCATGTTGTCACTCGCCTAGGCTACGGAATAGCGCAGCTTAAGAGTCTTGTCATATTAGGTGGCCCATCCCCTACCGAGTCACGGTCTAACCCTTAGAGAGACAAAGTCGTGTCTGTCAACTCGTCCTCTCGCGTCCAGAGTCGAGTCTGTCGGTATATCTCTCTCTTCAAATTCTCATTTTAAAATTTGCAAAACTTAGCCATTTGGGAAAATCCCTTTCCTAGTCATCGCAGGAATAGGATTTTACCACTTTCTCTCCTTCACCTAGGCATACAAGTCTAACCAAAAAAATTCCAAGAATCCGTGTCAGAATCCAATTAGGAATCAAAGTCATCCCAGCCATCCTTATTTTCAAACTTCCAAAAATTTTCAGCATTCTCCCTTTCAAAATTTTTTCGGAAAAAATCATCTTTTTTCTTCCCCAGCATGAGTCAGTGTTTCGCCTAAATGTTACATACAAATTATGTCAGCATACAGGTACACTCAAGACTCCCCGAGAATTCTAAGTTCCCTAGTGGAAAAGCTCCTGCGCAATTCTAAGACAGGATATATCTGCAAACAGGTATACCCATAGCTTCCTAGGCAAGCTCCCGCGACATTATCAGCATCAACCTAGGTATGATTTCTATTCTATGGCTGGCGAGCCCTTCACGCAGGTCTAATGGACCCTAAACGACCCGATCGGAAGGCTGTCAGGTTTTAATCTTTGATTGACCTGGTAGCTACTCTGACTTTTGCCTTGTCCAAGCCTCAGTCAGAGTGGGGGCTCTGTAGACACCCACATTTTGACCGCCAGGTGTCTATAGTAGTTCCCACCAAACACCCGATGATGAGAGGACGTAAACGTGCTTTGATAGACTCGGATATGGGCTTGTAATCATGGACATTTGGTTAGACATTTTAAGGAGTACAAATTTCATAAAACCAACCTCAAATCCAGGCCCAGTGGGTCGTTTCGAGTCAAATAACGCTAATTTGGGTCGAAACTGTCACCAGGGGTAAAATCGTCTTTTAGCGACCGAGTCAAAACCCGGTCAAAGATATTTTCCGAAACATAAAATCTGCCGTGTCACCCTACCAATCCGGTTTAAACTCGAATACTACAAAAATCAGCCATACAAAATAATAAACAATTCCGTTTAAGGTAGAATTCGATCTCGAGTAGGAATCCTATCCGAGAACCGATTCAAACACTCGACCGAGTACAATTACTCGGCCAAGTAGCATGAATCAGCCGGTTTCCTCTTTCTTCCTACACAAGAAAGCGGAATTCTTATTTCCCTCAAACTCCTACGTTTCCTATCCTAAGCGGTATTCAAACTCTCCTAAACCAAGGTCGGAAACTCCCTATAAATAGGACCTCCCATCCAACACTTCAGATCATCAATTACATCGCTCTTTCAGCCAACATACACGTTTTCTACACACTCATCATACCGAAAAAATAGCCTCATAACACAGTTCCTACACCAATCCGATAGTTAGCAAATCCCGACATTTTTCCCGAAGCCTCGGAGCCTTGACCGCACGTCCAAACCCGGCGTCCCAAACCTCCAAAAAACCGACACCTTAACTCACCCGCATCATCTCGACGCTCCCGTGCCTAAGCCACCGTCCGACGAGCCTTATACCGAGAACACAAAGCATGTAGGTTGAGGGTGTAAATCAAACCCGACTCTTCTCTTCTCTTCTTCTCGTTTTTTTTATGGGTCTTTCGTCGGTCTTTTTCTATTTTTTTTTCTAATATCGATGCTACTAAAAACTATTTTTTTTATCGAATATTCTTAAAATATGATACCGATTTTATATAATCGAATATCGTATCGAAAAGAATTTATTAAGATTTCGACGATTTCATTTTATTTTTCTTCGTTCAAAATCCTTTTTTACAACTTTTCGTTCAAAATTCCTTTTTCTTATTTTTCGTTCAAAAACAAACTTTTTCAAAACCTTTTCTAAAGTCATTCCAAATATTCGATATCGATTTCATAATCGAATATCGAGTACGACGAATATCGAAAATATAGACCGAGTATAAATTAAATCATGTTTGTACGCGATTAACGATTTTCGAACAAAAAAATAATAAAAAATCAGACCCGTACGCGAGTCGCGCCCGGTCCAGGCGACTCGCGCACGAGTCTGTGATCCGGTTCTTTTTTTTAGTTTTTCGTTCGTTTATTTTTATTATTTTACGAAACGATTTCTAAATTTACATCTTTTCCAAAACTATTCTAAATATTTGATAATCAACTATCGAATATAACGAATATCGAGAATATTAAGTCGAGTACGAATTATGCGATATTCGTACGCGATTTAATCAAAATTTTCCGAAAACCGTTGTCGAAATCAGGCCGCCACGCGACCCGCATGAGTCTCGGGCGAGTCGCGCGGCTCTCGGCCTAGACGTGTCTTTTTCGTTTTTTTTTTATTTTTTCGAACTTCGTTTTTTATACAAAACAACGTTTTAAACAATATTTTTCAGATTTCGATTAATTCTTATTTTCTCGATTTCACATATTTATTTACTATATTATTTCAACCGTTACTAACTCATTTTCTCGTGTTTGTAGCAAATTATTCTCATTTATTCTTTTTATCGTTTTATTAGACTAAAACGAACTCATATGCTAAAATAACTTTGACGTTAGTAGTTTAACATGCATTAAACGACTTAGCAACCCATTTATTTATTTTTCCTCACATGTCTTAGGAAAATAATCTCTGCATATCATTTCATCGTCGAACTAACGCGTGTACACAAAATCGAACGATATCTTAGTAAAGGCCGCTAAGTGCGGGCGGGGTTGGGTGTTCTCGCTGAACTTCCCAACACGTACCCTCACCCCTTACTCAGAACCGTGGTTTCCGGATGTCCGAAACCATTGGCAACGAGAGTCATTCAATATACGATTAACCGCCCAGTCGGCATCGGTATCGATATGCTAAGGGACGAACCCAATAAACTCTGACATCGGAAATGGGCCAGGCTTTAAGTATGGCCCACTACGACATAGAGTGGGTTCGAATGGTTCCGAATAACCATAAAATTCGGTGGCGACTCCTACTTCGATTTAAAATTCTATTCGATCCATCTCATATGGAAATTCTATCGCCTCCCCAAAACCCGCGCTTCGCCGCGTCGGGGTGGACCTATGTCATGTCCACAACAAGCTAGGCAAAAGTTCAACCTGCCATTTTTTATTCAGGATACATTCTCTGAGACTAATAAGACCTTCAAAGATGAAATAGCATGGCTATAATCAGACAGTAGTTATGGAGTTAACTACTGCTGAATTTTCATTGCATTGATGGTACTTTCGCCTCTTGCATAGTGCTCCAAAAATGTCGGAAGGTAATTCTCGACAGTCTTGTATAACCTCGGCCTGTCTTTATCGATAAGCTCACTTAAAGGCCCTACCTCTTTGTCTATGGCTGCACTACTTGGCACTGCAACTGACATCCTCGCCTTCTCCTTGTCAACCACCGCCTTGTGTACCGCACTCTTCAATATCCCATTGCTCATTATCTGTAAACACCGCATTTAATTTGTACCATTACTCCACAAATTAACTAACACTGCATTATGATTCTTGTATCAACAGCTTCATATATAAAATTACCTCAAGTTGATCACCAACATTGATAAAAAGAGCATTGGGAATAACGGGTACTTTATACCATTGATCATCGTTGAGAACTTGAAGACCTTCAACATTTTTGTCTTGCAGAAGCATAGTAATTAGGGTACCATCAGAGTGCGGTTTGAGGCCTAAAACGCGATCAGGGGTGTTGACAGGGAGGGTAAAAGTTGAATCTTGCAAAGAAAGTGCCGTCCTCTCCAAACTGGTTAAAGAATGTATTCTCTTCCAAGTTTAACGATTTAGCTATCGCTTTCAACAGGATTTCTAGGACTCTCCTCAACTCAATGGAGTATGCATCCAATGTTTCCCTGCATATTGTTCAAAATTATCAACCTTTGCCCTACAAAAGCTAGTGAAATCGTGTACGATACTAAGACAAAAGAAAATTGATGACCTGAAGTTTGGTACAATTTCTGGCCAAAGGCTGAGAATCCTGCGCTGTGGAGGGTGAAGTCTGAGATGCAACCTGTCATTCCAGTTGATTGGCTGATCTTCAGAAACTACGTCATTTCCATATCCTTCAAGCCACTCGGCCGTTCTCGAATACTTCTGCTTTTGTTCCAGAGGCAATGCAAAGAATTGCTTGCCCACATAATGTACTTCATCCAGCAATGAGCTTGCTACATCATGGTTCACTAGCTGCGGCAGCATCAGTAGTCATCTTAGTTATAAACTTACAATTCTAAGACAACTACCTTACAGATGTTAGATTGTCGATAAAATACGGAAAATGGGGCAATGAAATCTAACAAACCTGGAAACAACCCCAGGAGCTAAGGGCGGCGCGAAGTTTGAGCAACTCTTGTTGAGCACAAGGAGAAGAGAAGTCTAAGAGAAGCCGAAGGTCGATAATGGGACTGTCCATCCATGGAACAGCAACGGCTTCGTTGGAATCAGGGTCGGGGCTAAAGAAAACATATCGGTCTGGGATTTGGTTGGTAGTAGATTTACTCAACTCTTGGATTGAGGTTAATGGTAGTTCAAGTTTCACAGGAGCCATTTTCGTCACACTTATCACTGTACTCTACTTTGATTGGGTGTAGTTATCATTTGTGGAGCATTATTAGTTAGTACTCCTGGCCGATATCTTATATTCTTATCCCACAATTGTGATTGCGTTGATTATTATGCCGTGTTCAATTCAAAATTATACATCTTGACATTTACTGGATTTGATGCGGTTCGCTATCTATGTTCACCCATTCTCCAACTTTTATGTAGTCGTCGTTAGGTGAGAGTGAGACTATAGCTTGCCAAACCAGCGGCTGCTGGTCGAGTGGTCGACCCAACATCCCCCCTCTCCAAAACTTGGACCAGTCCTAAACTGACAACCCGAAATGAATACTATACAATAATCACCAATCAATCAATCATCATCACCATTCGCCAATCACGATCACGATAATTATATCGTGAAACCTTTCTAAATCGTCATTAGCGATAAATTTATAATTTATACTTCCTCCGTTCCAATAGGTTCTTTACGTTTGCTTTTTGAGCACTATTCATAAGTGGGAGAAATTATCGATATAACTTATAATATATAAGATAAAATATAGTCACGTGAGATCTTGTTTAAATTGTCTAATCGACCCCGTTATAAATATCAAATTTTAAAATATTTAGAAATATGTAACTAACGGTATGAACAAAAGAAAACGTGCATTGGCAAGTGTGAAAAAGTAAACGTAAAGAATCGAACGGAACGGAGGGAATCAATATATATATATTTTAGGCTTTTTTCGAGCGATCTCATTGGTCCGTTCCATCAAACCTCAAATTAGGAAAGTATCATAAGTAAATAAAAAATCAATTAGAGAATCTTTTAATTATTATAATATATATTTAATTTATTATATTAATATGATGTTTTACAATTCTAAGATCAAAACCTTTAGAGTTCATTTTTTAAAAACATTATCGTACAATAAATTATAAAAATGAAATATTTAGATTCGTGATAAAAAATGCTTTCATTAGAGTATAAATTTCATATTATTTGTTTGACATTATGTGATGAATTTATTAAATATCACAGTTGTAAAACTATTCCACATCGACAAATTATAATATGATGATGAAATTCTATATTATAAATATGAGTAATCATTCGTTCTTCGATATCTACCAAAAGTCTTTTGAATCTCATGAAGAGTTCTTAAGACTATAAACCTCAATTAGTTATCCTATATTAAAAATTATGATGAAGTGATTAAATTTTATATTATAAATAATAGTCATCATTCGGTTTAAATATCGACCAATAATTTTTTTAAAATTATCCCACATTGAAAAATTATAATTATAAATATTAGTAATCATTCGGTTTGAAATATTGACCAAAAAACTTTTAAGCTAGCCTTAAAAAAACTTTTAATATATATATGACCACAAATTTAAAATTATCCCACATTGAAAAAGTAGAGTGAGGTGATAAATTCTATATTATAAACAAGATTAAATATGTATTTTTTTAGTTGAAAAATTATGATGGGGTGATGAAATTCTATATTATAAATATTAGTGATCATTCGGTTTTAAATATTGACCAAAACACTTTTGAGTCTTAAAAAACTTTTAATATATAGGACTACAAATTTAAAATTATCCCGCATTGAAAAAGTATACTGAGGTGATAAATTCTATATTATGAACAAGAGTAAAGATGCATTTTTTAATCTTAAAAAGAGCTGATGGTTGACTATAAACTTAAATAAATTATCCCACATCGAAAAATTATCCTTTGTTCTTAAATATCAATCAAAAAAACTTTTACGTCTTAAAAAGTCTCTTAATAAGACTACAAACTTAAATAAAAATAATTTCACATCGAAAAATTATAATAAGATGATGAAACTTTATATTATAAATAATACTTCGTAGTAATCATGTGCTCTTAGATATTAACCAAAAATCTTTTGAGTCTTAAAATATATATTAAGACTATAAACTTAAGTAAAACTATCCCCATTCAAAAAATTATAAAGTTTCATCAAACGTAAATATTTTGAGTCTTAATAAAGTTGTTAAGACTATATACTTAAATAAAAAATTATAATAAGGTGATGAAATTCTATATTATAAATAAAACTAATAAAAAAATTCCTTAAACAACTGTAGTATAATCATTGTTTTTAAATATCAACCAACAAAAAACTTTTGTTTTTTTAAAAAACTATCATGGAATTCTATATAATTGTTTTTTTAAATCATGATGAGATCATGAATTTGTAGTCTTATTTCTAAAAAAACTTTTGAGTTAAAAAAAGGTCTAATAAGAGTACAAACTTAAAAGTCTTTTGTTTTCATGATGAGGTCTCCCACATCGAAAAAGTATGATAAGAGTAGTAATCATTGTTTTTAAATATCAACCAACAATATTTTGAGTTTAAATTAAAAAGGTCTTGATAAGACTACAAAAGTAAAATTATCCCACATCAAAACAATTAAAATAAGGTACGGTGATGATTCTATATTACAAATAAGAAGACCACAAATTTTAATTAAATTTTAGTTATTAAATTATCCCACATCGACAAATTATAATAAGGTGATAGATTTCTATATTATAAATAAGACTAAGACTAAGACTATATATAGTTAAAGTAAAATTATCCTTCATCGAAAAATTAAGATGGGGTGACGGAATTCTATATATCATAAATAAGAGTAATCATTCGTGTATAAATAAAAGTTCTTAATTAGACTATATCTAACTTAAAAATATATACTCCAATAAGATGATCAAATTCGATTATATAAATAAAGAGTAATCGTCTATCCTTTAACTTAGATATAAAAAAAAACTCTTTTAAGTCTTAAAAATAACACTTAATTAAGTAAATTATGATGAGGTAATGAAATTTTATATCATAAATGAGTAATCTTTCGGTTTTAGATATCAACCAAAAATCTTTTGAGTCTCAAAAAACTTTTAAAAAGATTACAAACCTAAAATTATCCCACATCGAAGAAAATAAGGTGATGATTCTATATTATAAATAAGAGAATTGTGCATTTTTTTGGTCTTCAAAGCATATCTTAAGACAATAATAAACCTTGAGTAAATTATCCTAAATCTTATATCATAAGTAAGAGTAATGAAATTAAGTTTGATTATTAATATCATCTGATCATCTTATTTATATTATAAATAACAGTAATCATATGTACGTTCTTTTGAGTTTTAAAATGAGCGTTTAAGACTATAAACTTAGCTAAAATAAGTTTGATTATTAATATCATGTGATCATCTTATTTATTGTAACGATATAGATTGATTAAGTTTCTTATTTAACGAATGTACATCATATCATAAATGTAATTAAGCCAGTTAACCCGTGCAGCGCACGGGCTTTAATCTAGTAATTATTATAATGCATGCACACTCCTCCCTCAGTTATAACCTTCAAACTTCTTCATGAATAATAATCCCAACATTCTAACCAATCCGAACCCAGATTTTTCCCCCAATACAATACAATCCCTAGATCTTTTGTTTTTTTTCTCACCTGGTGACCGGCTAACATACGTTTCGAAATATATTCTTCCCCCAATAACCGAAGAAAAATCTTAGATTTTTTTTCTCTGTCTATATATACACCTACACGCATCCTCAGCTGGTCTGTGACAGTGAGGTTGATTCCTGCTCCACGGGGTTCTGGTATTGTGGCGGCTAGGGTTCCGAAGAAGGTTCTTCAGTTTGCTGGTAAGCCTGGTATTGATGATGTTTTCACTTGTTCTCGTGGATCCACCAAAACCCTCGGTAACTTTGTCAAGGTTGTTTCTCTATCCCATTTCCATAATATATTCTCCTGCCTGAATTATTATTGTTTGAATCGTTATTTGCTTTATTTCTGTTTTGCGATTCGGTTGATGTTCTACTTTAAATGTATCTGAATTACGATTCGCTATTCGCCATCATTGGTCGATGTCATACATTTTTGATGGTGTTTTTATGTTTCTATTTTATATTTGGGTTTCGATATTCTCGACAATCTCTAACACAAAGCAGAGACATGGGGGATCATGAAGTCCTTCCTCCAAGTCCAAGTCCAAGTCCAAAAACCGCAACTTCCCCCGGGCCACCGAAACGACTACCCGTAATCGGACACCTCCACCTGTTCTCCTAAAAAACCATCCTTCGCCACCACCAGCTGGCGGCACTAAGCCATAAGTACGGCCGAGTAATGATGCTCCAACTGGGCCACGTTCCCACACTTGTGGTATCCTCAGCCGAGATGGCTAAGGAGATAATGAACACCCATGATGCTGTTTTCTGTAACCGACCTGAACTTATGGTTGGAAAAGAGGTTTTTTACGGTTCTAAGGACATCGGGTTGGCCCCATATGGTGAGTATTGGAGGCAGGTCTGTAGGATTTCTACGCTTCAGTTGTTTACTATGAAGCGGGTCGACTCGTTTCGTGTCATTAGGGAGGAGGAGGGGGCCAATATGGTTAGGCTAATTGCTGCTCAAGCTCTACTAACTGATGCTGCTCCTCTTAACCTCAGCAACATCTTCTTTGCTCTTGCTTGTGATATTATGTGCAGGTAATTTAATTACTATACTGCGTAGTTGAATATTACAAAATCTAGGAAGAAACCGTCTCTCACATTACTAGCACTATTACCTCCTTTTGTAATTGTAATTGATCACTCAGTGAATTTAATGAGAGACACCATCTCGGTAGACCTACTCGGCATGCATGCAGGGCAACATTTGGTAAAAAAAGGGACCGAACAAGAAGCACTAAGATCATTAACAGCAGGAGTAACGGAAACATGCACAGGATTTTGTCCTGTAGATGTGTTCCCGTCTGTGAAATTACTGCAGTTAATTGGCAATAATTGGTGAAACAAAGATTCAGGAGTTGAAGTACTTGAAGTTAATTGTGAGGGAGGCCCTACGGCTTCACCCTCCAGTGCCTCTCTTGGTCCCTAGGGAAGTCAAATCCACAACTATGACTTCCCTCCGAAGACTCGAGTTGTCATCAATGTGTGGGCTATTGCAAGAGACCCCGAGTATTGGGTCGAACCTGAGACGTTTAATCCAGAGAGGTTTGAAGAAGTTTCATCGTCATTCGACGTGGATTACAAACGGAAATTGCCTATCACTTTGATTGGAAGTTTGGAAGTTGCCTAATGGAACATTGCCTCAACAACTCGACATGGATGAATCATATGGATTAACTACCAGAAGGAAAAATCACTTGCTTGCTATCTCATCCCTAGCTACTCCACTTTGAAATAAAATACCTACTTGCTTGTGTGCTGTATTGTCTCTGAATAATTAAGTTTATGAAAAATCGTTTCTTATTAGACCTATTCTTTTGAGTATTAGGTAGAGTAATTGTTTTCCTAAACCCAAATTCTCCCGGTAAACTTAGTGCGAGACCTCTCACACTTATTTTTATTATTTTTTTATTTGATATTAGTGTGTCTTACGATTTTTCGTGGGATGGTTTCACAAGAGAATTGATCTTGACTAATTGTGCTCAGTAGATGCTTAGCAAAATGATAAGGGGAAAGGGCAGTTATATAAAAAACAAAACAAAAGGACAAGTGTCCTAGACAAGCTATGCAAAAGTTCAACCTGCCTCTTTTTATTTAGGATACATTCTCTGAAACTAAGAACCTTCAAAGATGAAATGGTATGGCTATAATCACTTAATCAGACAGTAGTTATGGAGTTAACTACTGCTGAATTTTCATTGCATTGATAGTACTTTCACCTCTTGCATAGTGCTCCAAAAATGTCGGAATGTAACTGTCGACAGTCTTGTATAACCTCGGCATGTCCTTATCGATAAGCTCACTTAAAGGCCCTACCGCTTTGTCTATGGCTACACTACTTGGCACTGCAACTGACATCCTCGCCTTCTCCTTGTCAACCACCGCCTTGTGTACTGCACTCTTCAATATCCCGTTGCTCATTATCTGCAAACACCATATTTAATTTGTACCATTACTCCACAAATTAACTAACACTGCATTATGATTCTTATATTATCAACGATTTGATAAAATTACCTCAAGTTGATCACCAACATTGATGAAAAGAGCATTGGGAATAACGGGCACTTTATACCACTTGTCATCGTTGAGAACTTGAAGACCCTCGACATTTTTGTCTTGCAGAAGCATAGTAATTAGGGTACCATCAGAGTGCGGCTTGAGGCCTAAAACGCGATCAGGATGTTGACAGGGAGGGTAAAAGTTGAATCTTGCAAAGAAAGTGCCGTCCTCTCCAAACTGGTTAAAGAATGTGTTCTCTTCCAAGTTTAACGATTTAGCTATCGCTTTCAATAGGATTTCTAGGACTCTCCTCAACTCAATGGAGTATGCATCCAATGTTTCCCTACATACAGTTGCATATTGTTCAAAATTATCAACCTTTGCCCTACCAAAGCTAGTGAAATCATGTGCAGTATGATACTAAGACGAGAAAATGGATGACCTGAAGTTTGGTACAATTTCTGGCCAAAGGCTGAGATTCCTGCGCTGTGGAGGGTGAAGTCTGAGATGCAACCTGTCATTCCAGTTGATTGGCTGATCTTCAGAAACTATGTCACTTCCATATCCTTCAAACCACTCGGCTGTTCTCGAATACTTCTCCTTTTGTTCTGGAGGCAGTGCAAAGAACTGCTTGCCCACATAATGTACTTCATCCAGCAACGGGCTTGCTACATCATGGTTCACTAGCTGCAGTACGTATCAGGAGTCATCTTAGTTATAAACTTACAGTACAATTCTAAGACAACTAACTACTTTACCTTACAGATGTTAGTTTGTCAATAAAATACGTACGGAAAGTGGGGCAATGAAATCTAACAAACCTGGAAACAGCCCCAGGAGCTAAGGGCGGCACGAAGTTTGAGCAACTCTTGTCCAGCACAAGGAGATGAGAAGTCTAAGAGAAGTTGGAGGTCAATAATGGGACTGTCCATCCACGGAACAGCAACAGGTTCGTTGGTATCAGGGTCGGGGCTAAAGAAAAAATATCGATCTGGGATTTGGTTGGTATTAGATTTACTCAACTCTTGGATTGAGGTTAATGGTAGTTCAAGTTTCACAGCAGGAAGAACAGATGCGGATGCTGCTGCCATTTTCGTCACACTTATCACTGTACTGTACTAGTTTGCTTGATTTGCTGTACTCCTGGACTATATCTTACTTACATTCTTATCCCACATTTATTTGTCATTATGTTTGTCGTTTAGTAGCTAGCTCTATGATTGCATTGATTATGCATTTATGCCGTGTTCAATTAAAAATTGTACTGCTTGATATTTACTGGATTTGATGCGGTTCACCCACTCTCCAACTTGTATGTAATCCTTGTTAGGTGAGACTGAGACTATAGCTGGCCAAACCAGCGGGTCATCCTCCCGCTCCAAAACTTGGACCCGTCTTGGGCAGCGTCCTAAACTGACAACCATGTATGATAAAAGTAAATAAATAAAACGTACTAACTCATTTATTAAAAAAAATGTCTTCTAAGAAAAGATAAGTTCAACCCAACTAAAAAATGGAGTTATCTAAAGAATTTATTTTGTTGTTGGGGCTAAAATCTACATCTTCTAAACAATTTTTGATAAATAAATTAACCTCTTGTCAGGTCAGACATTTTGCCAACCCGGTCCGGCCAGTCACACGGGACGTTAAAGGTCAAGAAGGCAATGTTTGTCCTGACCCGTAGTCAAGTATTGGTGAGACTATCTAAGTGTCTTGGCGTACAATTGTTCATAAAAAAATCAAATTTAAATGAGTGAACAATATCATGAGTAAGAATTGGAAATCCAACCCAATGGTTGAAGTTATTAGAGAGCTCTTACTCTTTTACCACTTTGAGTGATTCTTGTTATTAATTTCAACATAGTTTTATTCATGATTATTGAATCCAATGAATATGCATTTACCAATTCTTGATTCGTTCTTTCATAATATGGAATATATATTACACGAAGTATATATTTTTAATAGACGTTATACTCCGTATATGATAGGATTCGTTGTTAAGGACTTGAGGATTTGAAATTCGTAGGTATCTGAGGGAATCGTTTGAATGAGGTTAAACAAGAAGAAGAAAAAAAACAAAAACGGCAGTGTGTGTCTGTATACAGATAAGGAGTATAGATCTAAGATCTGCATTCATGAATCAAATGAGCTCATTATACACAAATGACAAATCCAGTTGAAATCAGAATAGCAAAAGTTAGTGTAAATATTTTCCAGGCGCAAAACAACTACTCATCTGACTTTTCCTGAATCTCCGAATCACACAGGGGGACAGGAGATTCGAATCTGTAAACTAAATACAACTGAAATCGATAACAAATGAAGGCCAAAAGTTAGTAAAGTTTGAGTGCATCAAGTGGTTGAATCCCTTGAGCATATGTCTCAAAATAAACCCGCTTGAACTCACTCATGTCCAACTTCTTGTACTTCTGGGGACGATCTTTGCTAACCAATTCCCTTACAGGCCCGACTTCACATCCGTCTTCTGGGATCCAAAATGCTGCCACTGATACCCGCACTTTTTCTGCGTTTGTCACTACTCTATGCACCACACTCTTGTACACTCCGTTACTCATCACCTGCAAATTGTATTCAAAATCAAACCAACATTATATTCACATTGTTTCGTTTCCAACTAAGCTAAGGTGTACTTGAAGAACTTTCTACCTCTCCTAAATCACCTAAGTTGATGAACAAGGCACCGGGAATGATAGGGACCTTGTACCAATGCTCATCCTTCTGAACTTGGAGTCCATCGACTTCACTGTCCGGTAAAAGAACAGTTATGTATGTTCCATCCGAATGTGGTTTGACACCAAGAACGCGTTCAGGGCGCTGGCAAGGAGGATAGTATATGAACCTTCCTTTTACTGTCGTTTTCTTTTCTTGGCATCTTAAAAAACAGTCTTCCTCTAGCTCCAGGGATCGCGCCATTGCCTTGAATGTAGCCTCGGCTATGTCTGCTAATTTATCTGAGTACTCATTTATCATTCCGCTGTCAAGTTTCCAATCATGCCAACTTCAGTATAACTCCGACAAAATCAAAAGGTCTCAACTTTAAAGTCCTATCTATCATCCCCTCACTCTGCAGTCCGCACTGCTTGAAAATTACTATTGATACGTTCCTCTTGTGAGACGGTCTCACCTAACAAATACCCATTTAAAATCACGATTCTACTAATCTGTTTCGATGGTCTCATCTGAAACATAGATTAGGCTAATTATGGTGAATGCAATTACCTGAATCTGTCAGGGTTGGGTGGATAAAACTGAAGACTGCGCTTTTCTGCAGGGTGCAGTATAAGATAGAGTCCGTCATTCCAGTCAGCAGCTCGATCGCCTGCAGAAAACTTACCGTTACCATATCCTAATAATTTTTCTTGTGGGTCAGAGCACTTGAGCTTTTCTTCCACTGGTAGTTCAAAGAATTGCTTTACAACTTTGATGACTTCCTCTAGAAATGAGGTAGATATCCCATGGTTTACGACCTACAGACATATATTTTTTCCGCTTATTGACATGCTTAAATTCTGCTGATCAGCCAACTTGTGGTGTTCTACAGGGTTAAGTTCAAGGAAGCTGATGATGTAGATATATATAGTATATTACTCAGTACCTGGAAGCAGCCCCAGTGAGAGAGAGCGTTGCGCAGCTTAGCCAGCTCGAGTTCAGCCGCAGGTGTGGAGGAAAAGAGCACGGAAAAGTCGATGAGGAGAGTATGTTTCCAGTAGGTATCAGCAGGCTCATCTATGGCTACTGGAAATCCTTCTTTGTGGAAGAACTTGTCTGGTATTTCTTCACCACTTTTGGCAATTTCTTCAACTAACTTTGGTGATGTTAATATTAATTGCTTCATTGCTGGACCTGTTTCTGCCATTTTACTATTTGTGATCTGGAGATCTTCGATTTTTTTTTTTTATAGATACCCGATGTTACTTTGCATGATTATCCAACTCAATTACTCAACTTTCGGTCCATGGGCGAATCCAGGATATCCCGATAGGGGGCGTTTAGAAAATTAATCTGTATATAGTTTGTATATAATAATCAATGCAATCATAGAGGTAGCTACTAAACGACAAACATAATGACTAAGTGTAGGATTAAGAATATAATATATAGGCCAGGAGTACTAACTAATGCACCACAAATGATAACGACACCCAATCAAAGTAGAGTACAGTGATAAGTGTGACGAAAATGGCAGCAGCATCAGCCTCTGTGCTTCCTGTCAAACTTGAACTTCCATTGACCTCAATCCAAGAGTTGAGTAAATCTCATACCAACCAAATCCCAGACCGATATGTTTTCTTTAGCCCCGACCCTGATTCCATCGAACCCGTTGCTGTTCCATGGATGGACAGTCCCATTATTGACCTCCAGCTACTCTTAGACTTCTCATCTCCTTGTGCTGGACTAGAGTTGCTCAAACTTCGCGCCGCCCTTAGCTCCTGGGGTTGTTTCCAGGTTTGTTACATTTAATTTCATTGCCCCACTTTCCGTATTTTATGGACAAACTAACATCTGCAAGGTAGTTTTCTTGGAATTATAAGTTTATAACTAAGATGACTATTGATACTGCTGCAGCTAGTGAACCATGATGTAGCAAGCTCATTGCTGGATGAAGTACACTATGTGGGAAAGCAGTTTTTTGCACTGCCTCCAGAACAAAAGGAGAAGTATTCGAGAACAGCCGAGTGGTTTGAAGGATATGGAAGTGACATAGTTTCTGAAGATCAGCCAATCAACTGGAATGACAGGTTGCATCTCAGACTTCACCCTCCACGCCACAGGAATCTCAGCCTTTGGCCCGAAGTTGTACCAAACTTCAGGTCATCAATTTTCTTTTGTCTTAGTTGATAGAGTTATTAGTAGATAACGTTTTATCTTAGATAATGTTTATGACATCTGTATCCTATTGTCTATCTAATTGTAGTCTTTGTATTTAACTATCTTAAGTTAAGTGTATTTGATAGGGAGTCTAATACTCTTATTTTCTAGTATAAATGTAACGTCTTTACATCAATGATATTTACGATTCAACTTCTACATGGTATCAGAGCAGTTCTGATCTTCTCATTAAAAAAAAAAAAACACAAACCTCACACGCACAAAAACCTTCAGCCTCTTTCCCGGCATCAATTCAGTCAACTTTTCCACAAATGGCAAATCATCAGATTCCTAACGTTGATGAACCAACAAAACCCCTTATTGCTCTTGTTATGAGTTCCGTCGAAAAATTCGATGGTACTAACTTTCAACAATGGAAACTTCAAGTTGAAGCTCTTCTCCTTGGCTACGGCCTCTACCACTTTGTTGATGGTTCCTCTGAATCCCCATCGAAAACCATAACTAATGAAACTACAAAAACGACCTCCCCTAACCCGGCTTATAACACTTGGTTTCGGCAAGACAAACTAGTTTTTAGTGCCTTGGCGGGCACCCTCACAAAATCTGTCTCACCCATCTTTACCGGTCTCAGCACCTCCAAAGACGCTTGGGATGCTCTCCACACAACATATGCTAAAGCATCTCGTGGTCATATCCAACAACTAAAATTTGAACTTAAGCATCTCTCCAAAAACCTCTCTCCCATATCCACCTACATGAACCAAATCAAAGCTATTACCGAAGAACTTGCCCTTCTAGGCTCCCCAATATCACCCGAAGACATAACTGATCGAGTCCTTGACGGTCTTGATTCCACCTATCAACCAGTCATAACCGCTGTTCAAGCCCGTGACACCCCTATATCATTTCATGATCTTCATGAAAAACTCATCCGACATGAACTTACCTTAAAAATTCAAGCCGCTGGAACCACCTCGACTCCATTCCCGAATGTTGTTAATACTACCCACACTCGCCCCAACCCCGTCTCCTATACCGGCCCACCTCCCTCCTCCAACCGTCCCCAAACCCGTAACCCTTCTCCTAACCCAAAAACTCCTTACAAGGGAAAGTGTCATTGGTGTAATACCCAAGGCCACTCTCTCCGTTTTTGCCCCACCTTCAAGTCTCTTTACCCCGACATTCGCGTCCCCTTCCATCCTCGAAACCCATCCACGACCCAATCCGCTTCACCCCAAGCCAATCCTACCATTATCCATGACCCGGTCCACCACCACGATGCGCCATGGCTTCTTGACTCTGGAGCATCTCACCATATTACCAGTGACCTCTCCAACCTTGCTCTTCACTCTCCTTATGATGGCACCGACGAAATTGTCATAGGTGACGGATCGGGTCTCTCGATCCACAATTATGGTTCAACCACTATTCCTTCCTCCACTCATTCTTTTACTCTCAAACACGTTTTTCATGTTCCTCTTATGCGTAAAAATATTATTTCTGTTTCTCAGTTTTGTGCTGATAACTCCGTTATTATTGACTTCTCCTCTTCTTTTTTTTTATGTTAAGGACATTCGGACGGGCAAACTTCTTCACACGGGCAAAGCTAAAGACGGTGTCTACTATTGGACCACCTCCCCCACACCTCAAGTCTACTCCACGACACTCCCTACCGCTGATCCTCACCATCGGTTTGGTCATCCGAGTCTACCTATACTTAAGTCTATTTTAGCTAGTTTTTCAAATAATTTCAAACTTAGTTTGAATGCGTGTAATTCGTGCCTTCAATTTAAAAGCACAAAACTTCCTTTTAGTATTTCGAGTCTTACTAGTCAATTTCCGCTTCAAATTATCTTTAGTGATTTATGGACATCACCTATTTTATCTCAAGATTGCTTCAAATATTATGTTATTTTTGTTGATCACTTTACTAAATTTACTTGGCTTTATCCTTTAAAAAAAAAAATCCGATACTTATTCCACCTTTGTTAATTTTAAAATGCTCGTTGAATTTTTTTTTCACGACCCATTATCACTTTTTACTCCGATAATGGAGGTGAATTTGAAAAACT
This sequence comes from Agrostemma githago, assembly GCA_958450325.1. Lineage (NCBI taxonomy): Eukaryota > Viridiplantae > Streptophyta > Magnoliopsida > Caryophyllales > Caryophyllaceae > Agrostemma > Agrostemma githago. Next base: position 5,581,041 of record OY288241.1, on the reverse strand, counting down.
TAAACTTTTCTTTACGAGTCATGGAATTCAACACCTCACCTCCCCTCCTCACACACCCGAACACAATGGGTTCGCGGAAAGACGACACCGACACATTGTTGACACCGGTCTTACATTGCTTGCTCATTCGTCCATGCCCGCCCGATATTGGCCCTTTGCATTCCATACTGCGGTCTATTTAATAAATCGCATGCCCTCCCTGGGACCTCACATGTCCACCCCGTACTCAAAACTATTTGGTAAGTCTCCTAATTATTCCAATTTTCATAGTTTCGGGTGCCTTTGTTACCCGTGGCTTCGCCCTTATACAACTCATAAAATGGAACCTCGATCCGTCCCGTGCGTTTTTGTCGGTTATGCCCCCTCCCAACACTCCTACCTTTGTCTTGACCCAAAAACGAATCGAATTTACTCTTCCCGACACGTTCGTTTCGTTGAAAATACCTTCCCGTTTTCCACTCAAACAGATCCCTCCCCTTGTTTAACACCTACCACCTGGCTATCAGCAAGTTACCCTACCCAGTCAACTCACTCTAACCTCACTCCAGATATACCCAACCCCCCGCATCAACTCCTCCCTCTCCCGGACCCACCATCAATCACCACACCTTCGCCGCCGACTACCACCCCTTCGCTGTCGACCACCACCGCTCCACCGACGAACCCCACCTCTCCGCCGTCGACCCCGCTACGTGTATACCACCGGCGACCTCGCCCTCTGCCGTCCCCCACCAAATCCGGCCCATCGCAACCACCCCTCACCCCCTCTCAATCACCGTCTGCCGCACCACCCACCCGTGAAACCACCACTCCAGCCGAATCCAGCCGCACCCTCGAGCCTATAACCGAACCCAGCCCTCCCCTGCAACCCACTCGTGCCTCAACTCGTGTCTCCAAGCCACCGGTTCGCCTCAATTTGTCAGCCCAACTAATCTCTCCCGAGCCCACCTCGATCAAGCAGGCTCTCACCGATCCTGTTTGGCACACCGCTATGAAAACCCAACACCAAGCCCTCCTTGATAACCAAACATGGGACCTAGTTCCATCGTCTCCGTCATATAACATTGTAGGTTGTAAGTGGGTATTTCGTACTAAGTATAAGCCCGATGGCTCTCTTGACAAACACAAGGCCCGCCTTGTTGCCAAAGGCTTCCACCAACGTCCCGGTCTCGATTATACTGAAACCTTTAGTCCCGTTATTAAGCCCGCCACGGTCCGATTACTATTAAGTCTTGCTGTGACTAAGGGTTGGCCCCTCCGTCAACTTGACGTAAATGATGCCTTCCTTCAAGGCACCCTCCAAGAAACTGTTTACATGTCCCAACCGCCCGGGTTTAAGGACCCGGCTCACCCCGATCATGTTTGCCGACTAAAAAAAGCCATTTATGGCCTTAAACAGGCTCCTCGAGCCTGGTATACAGAATTACGAACCCATCTCCTCGGACTTGGTTTCGTCAATTCTGTCACGGATACGTCCCTTTTTATTTTTCCTACTACTAACCCTATCTATGTTCTCGTTTATGTTGATGATATCATTATAACAGGTGCGTCTCGTGACTCGGTCACATATTTTATTAAGTCTTTGGCAGCTCGTTTTTCCCTCAAAGACCTTGGTGAGCTCTCTTACTTTCTCGGGGTCGAATGTCAACCATGCCCAGCCGGCCTCTTTCTAAGTCAGCACAAATATATATTGGATGTCTTGGCCCGAGCCAAGTTGTCCGATGTTAACCCGGCCACTACGCCACTTGACCCGCTACTCAAACATAAGCTTCATGACCAACCAGGTACCCCTCATGATAATCCGACTGAATTTCGGGCCCTCCTCGGTGCACTTCAATATTTGTCCTTAACTCGTCCCGATATTGCGTTCGTTGTCAATAAGTTATCCCAGTTCATGCATGCTCCTACTACAACTCATTGGACTGCCCTTAAACGATTACTTCGCTATCTCGCCGGTACACCTACGCATGGAATCACGATTTTTCGTGATTCACCCCTTGCTCTTCACGCCTACTCGGATTCCGATTGGGCGGGAGATTGCTCTGACTGGACCTCGACAGGTGCTTATATGGTCTTCCTAGGCCGCAACCCGATTTCTTGGAGTTCCAAAAAACAAACCTCGGCCTCTCGTTCCTCGACCGAGGCTGAATATAGGGCCGTTGCTAATGCTGCGGCCGAGCTTACTTGGTTAGCTAACCTTTTGCTAGAAATTCGTGTAAAGCTTCCGCAGGCTCCTGCTATTTACTGTGATAATCTCGGGACTGTCAGTTTCGCTGCTAATCCCGTCTTCCACTCTAAAATGAAGCATCTCGCCATTGATTATTATTTTATTCGTGAAAAGGTGCAGTCTGGTTTTCTCCGGGTCGTTCCTATAGCCAATGATGATCAATTAGCCGATGCGTTAACGAAGCCGCTTCCTCGTGACCGGCTTCAAATGCTACTCTCCAAAATTGGAATTTCTCCTAGGCCGTCCATTTTGCGGGGGGATGATAGAGTTATTAGTAGATAACGTTTTATCTTAGATAATGTTTATGACATCTGTATCCTATTGTCTATCTAATTGTAGTCTTTGTATTTAACTATCTTAAGTTAAGTGTATTTGATAGGGAGTCTAATACTCTTATTTTTAGTATAAATGTAACGTCTTTACATCAATGATATAAACGATTCAACTTCTACATTAGTATCTTATATGATTTCACTAGCTTTTGTAGAGCAAATTAAAGGTTGATAATTTTGAACAATATGCAGGGAAACATTGGAGGTATACTCTATTGAGTTGAGGAGAGTCCTAGAAATCCTGTTGAAAGCGATAGCTAAATCATTAAACTTGGAAGAGAACACATTCTTTAACAAGTTCGGAGACGACGGCACTTTCTTTGCAAGATTCAACTTTTACCCTCCCTATCAACACCCTGATCGCGTTTTAGGCCTCAAACCGCACTCTGATGGTAACCTAATTACTATGCTTCTGCAAGACAAAAATGTTGAGGGTCTTCAAGTTCTCAACGATGACAAGTGGTATAAAGTGCCCGTTATTCCCAATGCTCTTTTTATCAATGTTGGTGATCAACTTGAGGTAATTTTATATATGAAGTTGTTGATACAAGAATCATAATGCAGTGTTAGTTAATTTGTGGAGTAATGGTACAAATTAAATGCGGGTTCGCAGATAATGAGCAACGGGATATTGAAGAGTGCGGTACACAAGGTGGTGGTTGACAGGGAGAAGGCGAGGATGTCAGTAGCAGTGCCACGTAGTGTAGCCATAGACAAAGAGGTAGGGCCTTTAGGTGAGCTTATCGATAAGGACAGGCCGAGGTTATACAAGACTGTCGACAATTACATTCCGACATCTATGAAGCACTATGCAAGAGGCGAAAGTACCATCAATGCAATGAAAATTCAGCAGTAGTTAACTCCATAACTACTGTCTGATTATTGCCATGCTATTTCATCTTCGAAGGTCTTATTAGTTTCAGAGAATGTATCCTGAATAAAGAGGCAGGTGGAACTTTTGCCTAGCTTGTCTAGGACAATCTTGCCCTTTTATTTTTAAATTTTTTACATAATTGCCCTTTGCCCTTATCATTTTATTATGCATCTATTGAGCACAATTAGTCGAGATCAATTCTCTTGTGAAACCATCCCACAAAAACTTATCGTGAGACACACTAATATATATATAAAAAAAATAAGTGCGAGAAGTTTCGCACTTAACAAGATTACCGAGAGAATTTGTGTTTAGGAAAATAATTACTCTACCTAATACTCAAATGAATATGTCTAATAAGAAACGATTTTTCATAAACCTAATTATTCAGAGACAATACCGTACACAAGCAAGTACGTATTTCATTTCAAAGTGGAGTAACTAAGGATGGGATAGCAAGCAAGTGATTTTTCCTCCTGGTAGTCAATCCATATGATTCATCCATGTTAAGTGGTTGAGGCAATGTTCCATTAGGCAACTTCCAATTAAAATGATAGAGCAACATCGCCAATGAAAGTTCAACATTGGCTACCCTAGTGTCTTTAATTCACTTCAATTTAAACAATCGAAGCTTTTGTCCCACTTGTTCAACCTAGCAACCTAAGTCTTTCATAAACTTCTGACCTTGGTTAGGAGCCACAACTTATAAACTTAAAGCTACACCTTGATTTAATATGTCTATATAACCAAAGTCTTTTTTTTTTTGCCAAAGATTCAAAGTCCACCCTATTACAAAGTTAGAGCTACTACCATTAAGGTATGTGCTCTTTTGTATAGGGATCGAGTTACATCATAATACAACATATATATAACAAACTTAGATAACGAATCCAAGGAATTAAGACCACTCCCAAGGACAGAGTGTTGGTGAAGAGCAGTGAGAAGGGCTCGAGCTTCAACACACTTCACATCTTGCTTGATCATTCCAAAAGACCGCCTATTCCTCTGAATGGTTAAGTGGGAAGAACAAGTTGCACTTACGTCTCAAGGACGTAGAAAGAAAACGGGGAAAAACAGGTCAAAAGACCAGTCCCAGATGGAGATAAAACTCCTGTAACTTTGTAATCGAACCAACCACGCAAAAGACCAACGATCCAATAGACAATACCAACCAACGAGAAGGAATGAGGAACACCTCCCAACCACCACCGAAGCCGTCGTAACCACCAACGAGAAGCCAACACAAACAGGTCCCATGGTCTTCATAAACTCCTTATAATAAAACATCATTGTCCTCAAAGAGGAGATAATTGCTAGATAATTAGAAAGTAGCATAATATAGGTAGACACATTCATTAAAAGATGATGAACCACCACCACATCCAAACCACACGACACCAAAATCCAACCTATCCCAAAGGCAATCACACTCCGATCATAAACACAACCAAAACCACCACAACCAGCTCCTAGGAAACCCAAAACCACATGCAAAGACATCCTAACCATCGTCGTACCCAAAGAACAACAACCAACCAGGGGTCAAAGGTAAAAGCCCTGACACCATCAACAACAAGGAGACCAACCACACAACCAACGGAGATCTACTAAATAAACCGACGAACCAACGACCATCCAAACGCCAACGAAAACCACAAAAAAAAAACGACCCAAACAAAAGGACCAGAAGTCCGAACCAAGTTAGCCAAACCAAAGCTAAGGTGGGGGAGGGGGGGACGAGGGGGAGGGGAACACCCAGCCGAGACTAACAAGAAAAGAACGGACCAAAAGACGACTCGACGACAAAGACTAAATCGAATACCAAAGGGTGGGGGAGGGGGGCGAGGGTATTAGAGATATTATATTAATATCTCTAGAATAATTATAGTATCATATTATTGATTGTGATATAATTTAGTTTAGGTAATTGTATCTTAGAATCTTTATAGTTTAGGTAATCTGTATCTCTTAGAATATCCTAGTGATATTATACTTGTACGCCATTGTAATCCTATAAATAGGACCCTTGTACACCAATAATATTCATGCAATTCATAAAAATTCTTTCAGAATTCTAACATGGTATCAGAGCCTAGATCTATATAATCAGTCTGTACCTACCCGTCTTCCGCTGCCCTTCCCATCGAATTGCATCAAAATATTTCTCCCTTCTCCCTCACCATAAACTTTTCTTCACCCTCACTAAATCGATCTTTTACCCTTAAACCCAATTTTGTGGTTTAATCTCTCTACCCTAGACTGGCGAGTTTACGCACCATAGACTGACGAGTTATGCACTCTCACCCCTGATAATAAGTTCCGACACCCTAGACTGGCGAGTTACGCACCCTCACCCCTGATAATAAGTTCCGACACCCTAGACTGGCGAGTTACGCACCCGAGACTGGCGAGTTTACGCACCCTGATGATATGTTCCGACACCCTAGACTGGCCAGTTACGCACCCTCACACTAGACTGGCGAGTTACGCACCCTCACCCTAGACTGGCGAGTTTACGCACTCTCACCCTAGACTGGCGAGTTACGCACCCGAGACTGGCGAGTTTACGCACCCGATATTCGTTCCTCTTATTTTCTCCAAGATTGGACTTTCCGTTCCGCCGTCCATCTTGCGGGAGCATATTAGAGATATTATATTAATATCTCTAGAATAATTATTGTATCATATTATTGATTGTGATATAATTTAGTTTAGATAATTGTATCTCTTAGAATCTTTATAGTTTAGGTAATCTGTATCTCTTAGAATATCCTAGTGATATTATACTTGTACGCCATTGTAATCCTATAAATAGGACCCTTGTACACCAATAATATTCATGAAATTCATAATAATTCTTTCAGAATTCTAACTGAGGGGGGGGGGAACACCCTTTAATAGTCAACCCAGACCGGGATCGAGCCGACCCAACGAAAACCTAAAACAGACAGCTTCGCCATACCGACGGGTGGGGGAAGGAGGCGAGGGGAAGGGGGAACACCCGTCTGTAGTCGACCGAGACCCGAAAAGAAAAACTGACCACTTGGCGAGGAAAAGTCGGTCGACGGCAACCGAGAAGATCGACCACCAGAAGATAGGTCGGAACACCCCATCAGACCAAAAAACACCAACCGTCAAAAGAGCACGAAAATGGACTAGGAAATCAGCGACATCGGTCAGGCCCAAGGAGCATGCAAACGGACATTAAAGCTGCATAAATGAGAGGAGGGCCGGAGATAGAGCTATAATAAGCCCCATCTCCGGCATTGATTGAGTGATAGGAGGAAGATGGGTGGCGGCGGCTGTGATGGTGGAGTATTAGGGTTTTTTTTGGTTTGTTTCTTAGAGAGAAGATAGAGAATATTTTAGAGAGAGAGAGAGTTTTTTTGGCACGAGCTTTGCTAATCGGCCTACTATATAACCAAAGTCATAGGTCCATTTTTCACCAAAGCCATATGTGATTTTTGTACTAGTGTTTGATTTGGAATTAATTTAAGAATTACAAATTAAATCGTAAATTCAATTATAAAACGAATACGAAATTAATTAAGAAAATCCGGAGTGTTAAAAGCTTTTCGTGTAACTGATTTACGCTACCTTAGTTTGAACTTGTTTTAAGTATGAATTGTTACAATTATGAAAGATTTAAAGAATTATCCCCTATCCACTAAAAGAATAACTCCCTACGAAAATTTTCCCTCCAAATGTTCAATCCTATTTATGGAAACAATTAACAATAGTAATAGTAATTCCTATAAAATTATATACTAATTAAATGCAAATAACTCAAATACTACAGTATTAACATTTACAATTGTACGACATTGTAAACAACTACGCAGTATAAGTATTATTATTAGCTTCGTAACGATATAATCATTAAGATTTATAAACTTATACTTCTCCGTTCAAGTCCAAGCTACCTATATTCGTTTTTCGGACGTTCAAGTCCAAGCTTACGATTTCCATTTTAGTTATTATTTTAATATTAAACAAATACTTTAAACTTTACATATTATATTTAAAAAAACGTCATTATTCACACTATGTTCAATAATAAACAAATAATTAACCTTTACACATTTGTATTTTTATTTAATAATAAACAATCGGTTTCTTAAAACTTGTGCTAAAAGTAAATAGGTAACTTTGACTTGAACGGAGGGAGTATTACTATTCGCTTCATGATCATGAAAAAATAAACAAAAATATACGTGCATTTCATTACATTACTAATTTCTCTCAATTAGTTTTAAGTTTCAATTTTATTTATTAAATTAAAAGTTATGACAGAAATATTAAAATAAGTCCGAGTACTACGTAATACATAAAAAAATACATCAACAATTGAAATATATTGTGCAAGTATGCACGAGACTATACTAGTTATAAATTGAATGAATAGCATTGATATACAAGGTCCTATTTATAGTATTACAATTTGTCTAGTATACCGTAACTAGAAGATTCTACGATATATACATTACCTTAATAAAGGATTCTAAGAGATATATTTTTACGTAGTTGCTAAATCATACTCAAGATGAACCCTAATATGTTTCCGCAAGATGTACGGGCGGAGCGAAAGTACAATCTTGAAAATCAAGAGAAACGAATATCGGGTGCGTAAACTCGCCAGTTTCGGGTGTGTAATTCGTTAATCTCGAGTGCAGGTGCGTAACTCACCAGTCTAGGGTGAGTAACTCGTCAGTCTAGGGTGCGTAACTTCGCCGGTAATTTGGAAGGGACCAAGAAATTTATGGTCAAATTGAATTTGAGAGAGGTTAGAAAATTGAATCACAGATTTGATTAAAGTGAAAAAAATTAAACACAAAATTGAGTTTATGGGTGATAGAGAAGAGAGAAATATTTTGATGCAATTCGATGGGAAGGGCAGTGGAAGACGGGTAGCTAGGTTAAGACCGATTATGTAAATCTATGCTCTGATATCATATTAGAATTATGAATTGCATGAATAACGTACAAGGGTCCTATTTATAGCATTACAATTTGTCTAGTATACCGTAACTAAAAGATTCTACGAGATATACATCACCTTTGTCTAATATATACTAACTAGAAGATTCTACGAGATATACATTACCTTAATCAAGAATTCTAAGAGATATATTTCTAAACTAAACCATATCACAATCTATAATATTAGAAAATAATATTCTAAATTATTCTATAATATAATATCTCTAATATGAATTTTAATTTTACTTTGTAGTTTGTTTGGACAAACTTAATTTGTAATATGACTTCGAAATTCTTTAGTTTTTATGATTTCGATGTCTTTGTTAACAATTGATGAGAACCTTGAACTGTGTCATCATTTGATGTCTTTGTTGACAATTGATGAGAACCTTGAATTGTGTCATCATTTGAGCATGAGTTGAGGTGTTTGGTATATATATGTTGACATACAAGTGATTCCGATATATATATGATTGTGCGTTTGTTTCTAATTATGTGCAGAATTGCCTAGTAATCGAATCAATTCTTATATTCTTATAGTTAGATAACAGCATCATTGGCGACCGCTACAGAATGAATAGCTACCGCGCGCAGTATATAGGTCGCTAAAACAGAGGATATACGTCAAAACTTTCTAGAAAGTGGCATAATAAAGGCGACCGCCAGTCAATCGCAGTCGGTTGCCTTTTTGGCGACTGTTGGTTGCATTGCCTACGCTAGCCACCGTTATCAGTCGCCTTTTGCGGCCACCAAATTTTGGCAATCAACGCGAGATTGGTCACCCATTTCCAAAACAACAATTAATAACCGGTGCGACCAAGCCATGTCGACCGTTCTCGGTCTCCAATTTTCTTTATTTTGGCAATCATTATTGAACGCCAAATTCATTCTGTTGCCCGCCTTTTTGTTTTTTGTAGTGTTAGTACACTAGTAGTGACACCAAACAATACACCATTTTTATGTAATTACACATTTAAAAAAGTTCTCTCTATGGTTTCCTTGGGAGGGGTGTTGATCCTAGGGTTTCTCTGGGGCGGTTACTTGCGTGTCAGGCCAAAAGTTTTTCTTTGTCTTTTTCCTTGCAAATCTTTTTGGATCTCTTCGCTACAAGACAATTGTGCATTTTTCTCCTTTGTTTCACGATCTTTCTCTGAGTTTGTACGAAGCAATGGAAAACCAAAATCAGATGGTATCGCTAAATCTGAACGTGGCTGGTGTGGAAGAAGGGGATATTGCGAATACCGAACGACAGGAAGGTGAGGGGGAGGCCGAAGTTGAATGGAATACGGGGGAGGAGGATTCCAGCGACGCAGTGGCAAAATGTTGTATGGTTGGGAGACTCTGGACTGAACGTCATGTGAATCTCAAGGCTGTGATTGATACGATGTGTAGGGTTTGGAAGACGGAGGCCCTGGTGGTGGGAGAAGTGGTGGACAAACAGAAGAAGGTCTTCACCTTCCAATTCGATGACGCACGTGACAGGGACAGAGTTCTCAAAGAACAGCCGTGGCATTTCGATCGCCATGTACTGGTGTTAGCGGTTTTGGAGGGAGATGCAATTCCCGCGGAGGTACCACTCTTTTTTTCTCCTATTTGGGCGCGTATTTATGATTTGCCGGTTATGGGGAGGGGGAACATGGAGAATATTGTGAATATTGGAAATACCATTGGTTCGTTTGTTACAATGGACGAATCCATGAATCCTTCTATTAATCGGTCCTTGCGATTAAGGGTGGTGATTGATGTTCGACGACCCTTGCTAGATTCGATTTTGATGAAACAGAAAGGTGGGAAGACATGGCGGGTTAGGGTGGCCTACGAAAGCCTCCCTATTTTTTGCTACGTTTGCGGTCAGTTATGGCATAGAGAAAAAGACTGTGGGGAGAGGAAGGGGGAGGTGGGAGAAGGGAGGAAGTTTGGGGAGTGGTTGAAGGCGTCACCCTGGCGTATTTCTAAACCGAAGGCGAGTGGGGGTGGTAATGCTGGTAGTAGTTGCTCTCGTAAACTTTTTGACGATGAGAAAGAGACTGTTAGAGTGGAGGAGAAAGAACTCGGCAAAATTGTGGAAATGTTACGTGGAGTGTCGATTAGGGGAGAGGTGGTCGTGGGAGATCGATCTGGAGAAGATAAGAGAGATGGGGTGCTGGGGATGAAGGGGGGCAGGGGTGAGACTGAAGGGGAAAAGGGGATTGCAAACTCGAGAAAGGTGGGAAGTGTAGGAAAGGTGGGGGGTCCTACTTGGCGACCAAAAGCCTTTAAGGTCGTTCGAGTTGGTGATGGGGGTAAGGGGAAGGGGAGGTTTGGAAGTGATGGTGAGATCGGGAACGAAGGGAGAAGAAAGAGGGGGAGCATGGAGGGAGACCACGATGATGAAAATGACGGAGCAAATAAAAGACTCTGTGAGGCTGTTGACTTTGACATGGTATTGGACCATAACCAGATAGTAGCAGAGACTGCGGGGATGCAGCTCCGCGAAGAGCAATGAAACTTCTCAGTTGAAATTGTCAGGGGCTGGGCAAACCCCTGACAGTTAATACCCTCCAGGATAGGTGCTGGAGGGAGGGCCCGAGCATCGTTTTCGTAATGAAAATGATAATTTAGGCGGGGGAGTTAGAGAAGGTTAGAAATAAATGTGGTTTTACTGAGGGTCTTTGTATTAGTAGTCATCAGGGTAGATCGGGAGGTATTGGGATGTGGTGGAAGGATGTTGAGGCGGAGGTCGTTACCTATGATAATAATCATATTTGTATTAAGGTGAAGGATCCCGAGAGCCGACTTTTATGGCAAGCGGTGGGGGTGTATGGGTGGCCCAGGGCTTCGGAGAAGTATAAAACTTGGAATCTGCTTCGTAACCTCTGTGTTGACGGCTCTTTTCCGAGGGTCGTCTTTGGCGATTTTAATGAAATCCTTTGCTTGGAGGAGAATTCGGGGCGTCGTTAGAAGGGATCGGGAAATGAATGTGTTTCACGAAGCAATCCAGGATTGTTCTCTAAATGATCTGGGTTTTTCTGGGACTTGGTTTACTTGGCAGCGAGGTCGACACGTGGGGAGGGTGATTCGAGAGCGATTAGACAGAGCCCTAGCTAATGGGAAATGGTTTCAATCATTCCCGGACGCCCGTGTTACTCATTTGCCTATTTACTCGTCTGATCATGCCCCTATTGTTATTGCTACCGCGGGGAGCCGAGACTGGAAGGGACGCAGAATACGCTTCCATTTTGAAGCAATGTGGCTATCTGATGAAAGGTGTAGGGACGTGATCAAGGAGGCATGGGAGGAGGGGCGAAGTATTGAGGAAAGAGTGAGGCGTTGTATGAGGTATTTATTCTTTTGGGCTCGTATGACGTTCGGAGATTTGAAGAAGAAGATTCGGGAAGCGGAAGGGGACCTGGAGGCGTGGCAAAAAAAGGAACCTTCGGCGGACATGCTTGATAATTGTCGTCGGATTACAGGGGAGCTTGATTTACTAAGACGTCAATATGAGACGTATTGGTATATGAGGGCTAGAAAGACGAAGATGCGTGATGGCGACAAGAATACCAAATACTTCCATCATAAAGCTTCACATCCCCGGAAAAGGAATACGATTCGGGGGCTGGAGGATGATGAAGGTGTGTGGCGGACCGGGGAAACTGAAATTGCTCACACCGCGACGGCATACTTTGGCGATCTTTTTCGGTCTCAATGTGTGAGTGGGAAGGAGAGTGTTCTGGAGGTTGTTGGGAAAGTGGTCTCGGACGAGATGAATGCCAGCTTACTGTGTCCGCCACAAGATGATGAAATTAGAAGGGCTTTATTTGACATGCATCCAAATAAGGCCCCAGTACCCGATGGTATGCACGCGTTATTCTATCAAAAGAACTGGGATATTGTGGGTAGGGTGGTCTGTGATTTTGTGAGGAGTTGGTGGGAGGGAGGAAGAGACCTTGGGCAGATTAACACAACCTCGGTGGTTCTTATTCCGAAGGTTGCGGAGCCTCGTAAGATTACGAAGTTTCGACCCATTAGTTTGTGTAATGTTTTATATAAAATTATATCTAAGACACTGGCTAATAGGTTGAAACCTATCATGAATCTGCTTATTTCGGAGGAACAAAGTGCATTTACTCCGGGTCAGCTTATTACGGATAATGCACTCATCGCTTTTGAGATTTTTCATTCTATGAAAAGGGGGGTGAAGGGCGACATGGGAATATCGCGCTCAAACTTGATATGAGTAAAGCGTATGATAGAGTGGAATGGGAGTTTATGGAGGATATGATGAGGGTGATGGGTTTCTCGAAAGATTGGGTTCGAAAGGTTATGGGATGCATTACGACGGTCTCTCAGGCGTTCGTCATTAATGGCCAATTATCGGAGACGGTGAAGCCGGGTCGTGGACTACGACAAGGCGACCCTATTTCTCCCTATTTGTTCTTGTTCTGCGCGGACGCGTTTTCTCTCCTCATAAAGTATGTTGTTCGGCGCCGACTTATCCATGGTGTGCGTGTTTGTCGCGGTGCCCCGGTAATTTCTCATCTCTTTTTTGCTGATGATAGTATTCTTTTTGCAAGAGCAACTTTGGAGGAATGCTCGATGATAGCTAATATAATTAGCCAATATGAAGGAGTTTCGGGACAGAAAATCAATTATGCCAAGACGGAAGTTGTTTTTAGTAAAAAGGTTACTAGTCTTGTAAGGGGAGTGATTGGTAATATTATGGGAATGAGAGAGGTTAACAGGCATGAGAAGTACTTGGGTCTTCCTACTATCATCGGTAGGTAAAAAAAACCGTCTTTATGAATATTAAAGATCGGTTATGGAAAAAGACTCATGGGTGGAAGGAAAATTCTTATCCAAACCGGGGAAAGAGATTCTTATTAAGGCCGTCGCGCAAGCTATCCCGACTTATATGATGAGTATCTTTGCTATACCGGAAGGTATTGTCTCCGAACTCCACAGAACCATGGCTCATTTTTGGTGGGGGTCCACTGATGTTAGAAGGAAGATACATTGGATGAGTTGGGAGAAGCTTTGTCGCCATAAGGGAAGAGGGGGCCTCGGTTTTCGTGACCTTAGGGTGTTCAACCAGGCTTTACTGGCAAAACAGGTTTGGAGGTTGTACACCAATCCGATGAGCCTTGCTGGCCGTGTCCTTAAAGCCCGGTATTTTAAGAATGGCTCGGTTTTGGATTCACGTCGAGGTTTTGACCCAAGTTATTGTTGGCGAAGTATGTGGGGGGTGAAGTCATTACTGCTCGAGGGGCTTAAGTGGAGGGTGGGGAATGGGGTGAACATTAATGTTTGGTCTGATCCTTGGTTGCCGGGATCTTTGTCTCGTCGATTCCCCGTACCTAATATTAATGAGGAGAGTAGTATGCAGGTTGCGGAGCTGCTTGACCTGGAGAATGGCTCATGGATTGTTGGAAGGAAGCTTGGTTGAGGATGATGTTATTTGTGCCCTCGAGTTACCGGTGAGTTCGGTGGGTTTAACGGATGTAATGTTTGGTGGCCTGCTCCTGATGGGGTCTTCTCTGTGAAGTCGGCGTATCGGCTCGGTACTAATGACTTTAATGAGAGTAATAGCGGTACGGATTATGGTGTTAACTCGCTATGGAAGACTCTGTGGGGGTTGCCCATTCCGCCCAAGTTGTCTCATTTTGCTTGGCGCGCGTGTGGAGGCCTTCTTGCGACACGACACCAGTTGTTTTGACGGAAGTGCGTGGAGAGCCCGATATGCGGTTTGTGTGGGGAGGTCGATGAGACGACAATCCATTCCTTATTTGATTGCTCTTCTACGAAGGGGCTTTGGTTGGGGTCGGGTTTGGAGGAAGAGCTCGCTGCTGCCCCGCGTTTGTCCTGTGTTGTGGCTGTGGAATGCAATGGGTCTTGAAGCAGTTGGAGGGGGCTGATAAAATCAGGTTTTTGACCATTGCTTGGGATGTGTGGACGGTTAGAAATTCCATGATTTTTGAAGAATCCCTTGTTCCTCCGCTGTCAATCTTGTGCGGGCTTCGTGCTCTCGTTTCTGACCATGGGGTTTATATGGACAATGTGCATAGGACGGGGGTTAGGTCGGGCGAGGGAGTTGGGTCGAGCGGCTGGACGCCACCGGGTCAGGGGAGGGTGAAAGTGAATTTCGATGCTGCTGTTTTGGGTAACTGCGAGGTGGGACTTGGTTTTGTCATCCGGAATGGTGAAGGACGTATTTTGCGGTTGGGGAGCAGGAGGGTGGTGGCTCGATGGGACCCGGATATTGCGCGGAAGCTATGGCAACCAGATTTGGGGTAACCGAGGCCATTAATGGAGGCTTTAATGACATCGTCTTGGAAGGGGATTCGCTCAACGTCATCAACAAGGTGAGGTGCGGTGTGAAGTGGAGAAGCCCGATTGGAGTCTGTATCAACGATATCTCTATCTTGTCTGTTGATTAACTTTTCCTCTCATAGTAGTATGCATGTAAAACGAGGTGGGAATACCGTCGCTCATTGGGTTGCTAGATTTTGTACTACACGGAACGATCAGATTGTATTGTCCTCCAACTTTCCGCAAACGGCACTCGATTTAGAGGAGGTTAATCTTATATAATATATAAGCCCCGTTTTCCCCTCAAAAAAAAAATAGTGACACCAAACATAACTAAGAAGACAATTTAATTAGTACTCCATAAGTAATAATTATCGTTCCACGCATAACTTTTTAATTAGGTAATAAGGAGCATAGATTCATCTAATGGAACTCAACAAGAACCATCACACTAGTAGTCGAGTACTATATACATACATAGGTATAACATTACCCTTGCATTCTCGTATTATACCGACTATTATATTAAAAAGATAAGCATACAATTGGACGGAGAGAGTATTATGTTATATTCATCGAACTGTTAGAATAAAGGTGATCGACATGGAGTACCCTTACGGGGATGCCTACGAGGGATGGAGGCCGCATGCTTCCTGCTGGTCACTGCCGGTTCCTCCGTCTTCCGGCCGCCGCTTTGCAATTGGGAGGTGGACTCTTCATCAGCTTGATTTGTGTCAGCTTCAATGTCATTCAAAGCCCTAGTCTTTTGATCTTCATTGATATAAACACCATTATTATTATTGTTGTTGTTGTTTTTGCCCATGATGATATTATCAAACTGCTTCTTTGGCCTACCTCTCCTAATATGTTTGTTATCATCTAAGTGTTCCTCCATTTATATATTACGTAATTAATTTGCAATCAAATTAACATATTAAAGAGTGCATGGGTCTTTGAGTCGTGATGTATATTTATGATGCTACACTACACATATATATACTAGTATGATTTTAGAAAAGAGGTACTCTGGACGATATGTCTCAGATTTGATCCCCTTATGGACCTTATCCGTTATTGTAATGCGGCTAACTGTGCTTTCGTTGAAGAATAAAAACACATTATATGATGTTAATAGTTTTTTTTTTTGCTTAGAAATGATAATCAAACTATCTAGGATTCTAGGGCACGCACTATAGAATATAGATGACGTAGGAGTAGGTATTTATAGTAAGTAAAGTTTTGCAGAAGAAGCAACTATAAGAAGGTATTAATGGGATGAAAATATAAAAATGGTGGTTGGATGAATCAGTAAGATTCAAGTGTATGTTGTATTTTCGGCATAATGTTATCTACTCTACTGTAGCCGCAATAGGTTTCCATTTTAGTAAACGTAGTAGTCTTCAGAAAAGCAATTAATGTGTGCATGGGACCATGCATGCATACATAAATTTAGTGATCTCAAGCTTCATTTCTGCATCTACATACGTCTTCGGCTTGTAGAACCATTATATATGGATTTATGGCTTTACGAGAGAGCTCATGAGTTCGAATCCTAACAATCCCCAATGTCTCGAACTCTCAAGTGAAAACTTAGCACATGGTACGAGGAGTCTATGCAGTAACAACCAGGGACGTAATATAATATAAATGGATATCAAGCATCGCTTTAAAATTTTGATTAAACTGGTTCCATATATAACATGTAATACTAAGATCTAATAAGCTAGGATTGAAAAGGGTAACATGCATACCGGTGCAGCGGTGATCAAATTTATGTAATTAATAGGATTCGAAGTTGGAACTCCCGTCATTTCATTCTACAAAAATTTAACATAATTAAGACCATTGTGAAACAGTTGATCACATGTATGTATCAAGGAACTATAAAATTAGTTTACCTTTTATATTACGGAGTATTTGATTAGAGAAATATTATAATCAAAATTAAATAAATGAATGAAACAGATGGATAATGGGAGTACATATATATTATAGAGTACTCCGTACATAACTCAAAAGGTCCTCATAACACACTTAAATATTTAATAAATGACTTTATTTATTTTAGTATTACGTATAATGAATTATAAATTTAAAATAGGTATATCCATTTTAAATAAGGATTTACGTCTTGTAAGTGAAGTTTAATAAATTAGAATGGGGAGCGGGCGGTGTGAAGTGATCGCAATAGGCAATAGGCAATAGCAGCTTGCGTATCATCTTCTCTTAGCTTCGCTTCGTGACTCAATGACTCATACTCCTCTGAACTGTTTTAGTAGCTCTTTCAATTTGTAGCATGCACTCGTTGTTTAGGTCACACAAATGATCAATCCCAAGAATACCAAAAGCAATCGATTAACTAGTCTTAACAAAAGTAGTAGATATGAAAAGAATTAGTAACAAATTAAAGTGTCTAATTCATTGAACCATGCACATTAACTTAAGGTTGCGTTTGGGTACTCGGAATTGATTTGAATATCAAGAATTTAATTCCTGTATTTGAATTTCTACAATTCAAATCTAAATCCAAGTCCAAAATGGTGTTTGGGTACCCTTGGATTTAGATTTGGATTTCGGATGACTGAAGTCGGGACAAGTTCACCCATTTTTATTTTTAAAAAGTTTTCATTAGAAAAATGTAAATGTTCAAAAACGGGAAAAAAATGAAGAAAAAAAATTATGCGACAAAATTATGCGAAAAAATAAAGAAACTACAGATGACGGAATTGATCAAATGACTACCCATATACTAGGAATTTGAGAAAATCAAATTTGAACTAGGTTAGATTTGGTAAAAATTTCAAATCCAAATCCCAAGATATCCAAACGCTCAAAATATTTCAAATCCGGAATTCAAATCCAAATCCAAGTTCTCAAACATGCCATAAAGAAAAATGAGTTAATTAGGTCACCGGGTGACGCCCAAACTCGACGACATCCCTTCATATGTATGTCTTCCTTATTATTGGGTTTCTTCCCTTATTAAATCAGTGTTCTATCTCATGTAATGTAATATCACCATTAGTAAAAAAAACATTATCCCAATTTAAAAAAGCGATGGTCTAATGCACGTATAGATTACATTTTTTTGTTGAAAACGAAGAGGGATTAACCCGTACACAAATTATTAGCACAAATTCTCATGTGAGACGGTCTCACAATACGATTATCGTGAGACCTCTCACATGGAAGGGAGTTACTAAAATAATAAACTACTCATATGTGAGAGGTCTCACAATAATCGTATTGTGAGACCGTCTCACAAGAGACTAACTGATTAGACCATATTAAAAAATATGAAACGGAATTCTAAGTGGCCAACTAGTGCCCCATGTCCTGTTGAGCAAGAACGAACAACGTCGCAGGTGTACAAAGTACTTATTTTATGGTTTAAATTGTATGGAGTAATTTATAAAGGTTTGTCGGATCACACGAATTTATAGACAACTAGGTTTCATAATAATGAAAGAGCTTCTTTCAATGGTTCTTGAGTGCTCGGTTAATAATACAAACAATAACTGCAATTGTTCTACTACGAATTATCGTATATTTGATGCGTATCGTTTCCGCAGTCAAAATTAAATTTATAAACACTACTAACTCTACGGTAGATAGGGTAAGTAGAGGTCGATCCCACAGAGACTGACGTTATTATCTTAGAAAATTTATTATTTAATAGTTAGATATATAGAAAAAGGGAGGTTTTGTTGGTTTTGAACATAATAAGAATAAATAAAAAAACATAATAAAAAAATAAAAAATATTAATCATAACAATATTCGAGACATGCAATATATGACATAGTCGGGTTAATCATCGATTCAATTAATTAGACTCAAATAGATCGGTAACTATTTAATCCCTTGTAAGCAAGTAAATTAACAGTTTTATCTTTCTTACTCGTGAAACTCCGTAACCACGCAAGTTTAATCCTAACTAAATTAGATCGACTCAACCATGTAAGCATAATCAAGTCAATAAATTTAATCGCGTTAAGAACACCAATCAATTGAATTATATAGAACCAGAAAGCTGCAATTAAATATAACTCAATTATCATACAAAATTCTAACAGTTAAATTAGACCAGTAAGCTGCAACCTAATTTAAAACACTATTAATTTAACAATCGACTCATGTAAATAATCTAGGTGATCGGGCTAAATTAATAAACATGAAAACAACAGTCAAATCGTGAATTTCATACGAATATCAAAGTACTAATTAAACGTTAAAACAATAACGTAATCTCATAACTCATTGACAATAATCAGTACATTACATGTTCGAATAACTGAAAGATTAAACTAAATAACTAATTAAACGATAAATAAACTAAATAAGATAGATACAACCGTTAGATAAATTAGGAGTTGAATTGATCGCGTCCCGCATTAAAATCCGGTTGAATTTATACCGACCTTGGCCATGAAGGCCAAGGCTTTCGCCCTATTCCTATGTATGTGTTTTTTGTGGCTCTTTGTTCTCCTCTTTTCTCCTCTTTTTTTTCTCCATTAAAGCCCTAATGCATCCTTTTATAGTGTTAATTTGGTTCCAGTGAAATTATTTCTTTCCTTAATTAATTGGTCTTCTTCTTACAATTCCACATCTTCTCTTTCCTTTTTACACCGGATTTTCTTTCCTTTTTTTCATTATGGGCGGATGGTTTCAAGCTTGATTTCGACCCATTAGATGATGGAATTTAATTTTGCTCTCTTCAACAAAGTTGTTCATCTCGAACTTAGCTTCCCGATGTATGTTGATTTGCTTTATTCCGACATCGTATGAGTGAGATATTGTCGTCTTAAGACAGACCTGCAAAAATACATACGATTTTGGTAGTCTCGCAATCTTAATCCATGTGGGTTATTACTAATTAATTAAAATATATATTAAAAACTCAATTTAGCACAAAAATATCAAAAGTTTATAATAAACCCAACTTACATAAAATAATCATTTTAACTCAAATATTACGAAAGACGACATAAAAAATATAATATTAAAGGGGTAAAAATACGCATAAATATCGACTTATCAATATTATGTACCACAATTTCTCATATGAGACGGTCTCACGATACGGTTAGTGTGAGGCCTCTCACATAAGAGGAAGTAATTAAAATAATAAAATATTCTCATGTGAGAGGTCTCACAATAATCGTATTGTGAGACGGTCTCACAGGAGACCAACTAATTGTGTACAGTTTGTGAATCAAGTCAAAATGACATTTTAAAAATGACACACTCTAAGCAGAACAATGGGTGGGTTAATACGACTAATCCGACTATTACTCGTATTATCACAATATATAAACTTGTTTTTCAGATTCGCATATTATGCCTAATAATAACTAACACGGAGTAATCGTATTCTCTCTTTTATGTGCAACTTTCGATGTTCTAATTGTTACTCCCTTTGTCCCGATGAATTCTTTACCTTTGTTTTTGGCACAAAGGGGAAGATGTCTAATGATGAGGTGCCATGTGAAGTCAAACCCATGAGAAGGTCAAATTACATAAAAAAAACATTCTTAAAATAGAAGTGCAAAGAATTCATTGAGACGTTCCAATATGGAATAGGCAAACAATTCATTTGGACGGAGGGACGGAGCATGTGTTACTGTACAATCGCATGCAATGAACATCAAATCCCGATTTTGACGTTCGTTTATTTGCTCTTAAATGAACCGGCTTAGTCAACAAAATATTAAGGATAAGACATTGATTGTTAATTTCTTTGTCACCACTTAAGAGCGCAAGACTCCAACTAGGGATCAGATCGGATCCTAAATTTTGAGATCCGGTGAATATGGATCCGGATCCGCTATCTTTAAACGGATCTAGATCTTAATAAATAAATCCGGATCCGGATCCGCAAATCCGTTTTATTAAAAAATTAACAATAATAAAAAACTTAGAACTTTAATTTGTGTTTTTTTGGTTATTTCTAGGACTCTTTTCTTTTAGTTTATTAATTATGAATCTTTATATTCAATTTTATTTGTAAAATTATGAAAATTAATATGGTCGCAAATACGTATTAATTAAAAATTTTGTAGAATTTAAGTAAGAAATTGGATCCGCGGATCCGATCCGGATCTGGATCTACATTTTTGGGATCCGTCGGATCCGGACCGGATCCGGATCCGCTACTAGGAGTGCGAATCTGGATCTGGATCCATGTGGATCCGGTCCGGATCCGGTTCGTTGTCATCCCTACCTCCAACATCGATTGATTAGTATAGGGCGTTATGTGCGGGCGGGTTGGGGTGATAATCCTAACATTGGCTTCCTAATATGTACCTCATGCATGGCCCCACCCCCTACTCGAATATCTGGATAGTGAATGGCCAAATCTTTGAAACAAGAGTTATTTTAGACATGAAATACTTAAGACTACAAGGCTTTATCTTTAGGTCGTCATGTTATTCGGTTTTTGCCCTAAATAAGGATCAAAGTTGACTTGAATGATTTTTGAGCACCCCGTAATTGTTAGGTGGCGACTCCAACATCACATCGCAAGTTCGATTCACTAAAACAATTGTCAAACCAAATGATCAGACCTTTAAACATTTACAACTACATCTCGATCGATTCAACGGAAGCACATATGCGGCCATACATATGTCGAGTACAGCCAATAATAGAGGTCTGCTACATCGCTCTGAACGCGGGATCTGACAGACCGACGGGGACCTCCGTCCACCGTCGTGTGGGTGCGTGGCTGCCGCGGGAGGCGCAATATAGCAGCGTCAACAGCGTTATACGACCTAAGGAATAGAATAGTCGGTTAATTCTCGACTAACATGTAGTTAGTACCTTATACGATACCTACATTAAAGAGTTATTGATTTTTCACTTATAATTCAACAAACCCAATAAATTGACAAAGATTTTATAAAATTTATCGATTTGACAAAATCGCAATAAATTCATGTCAAGGATTCACGTTAAACAAGATCACATGTTTGTCCAAACGCAATAAATTTAGATTTGAGACACGTAATGTTGTAACGTAGTTGATATATGATGAAAGAGTTGGACGATAAATCTAACCATCTTTCCTTCAATTCTTCTTCAAAAAATTCCTAAATACAAAACATACATCAACGAAATATCAATTTGAGATAAAGTTTTTTCTAATAAGGATACGAATATCGGTACTGATATATAATTGGGGAAGTTATGATTTTGTGGCAAAATTACCAAATGGTAAAAACAATTGCACTTAAGTCACAATTTGGTAAATAAATATCAGATATCTGTTGTGTCAAATTGATAAAAACAAAGTGACACATATATTGGTAAAAAGAAAGTCATTGTCCCAAATTGATAATGAATTGATAAAAAAAAACCTGATTTGTGTCAAATTCTTAAAAATTATAATCAACGCAAAACTAGTTTAGACATTAATACTCGTAAAATAAATTAACTACGGTTTTGGGTCAATTTAGAAGCTTTTTACAATGTAGGTAAACATTTTTACCAAATTATTACAATTTTTACCACGAAACTATTGATATCGTTAAATTATTTTCTTTAAGCCATTTGAGATTCTAAAAACATCCGTAATAGTATTTACGATCAAATTATAAGAAAATGTATGACAAAGAGTAGCTCAACAGACAAAACCGCATACGAAAAAGTCTTAGTGTTAGTGGTTCAACTCATACAAGTAGGAGAGTTGAACACTTTTTGCGAGCTTCTAATGAAAAGTAACTAAAATAAGAATTGCAATAGGTTTATGATAAACAGTAAAAGAGAAATTTTAGTCGGGGATCACGTCTAAATTGACCATCTTCTCTAAAGTCTTGTCTAAATTGATGATTTTTTCTAAAGTCTCGTTAACTATAGTGGATCTTCAGTGAAGAGCTTTTGAACCCATTCTTTAGCCCACTCTTTAGCCAGTTTTACTAGCTTTTCGAACTGCTTGGAGTCGTTTTTGTTATATTTGATTTTAGCACTTTGAAGAACCATTGAATTATTATTTCTACGTAGAAACTGACTAACTGAAAGAGAGCTCAAGCAATTGAAAATGGCTATAACACTGACTAAAATGTGTTCAAGGAGGTATAAATGTTTGTTTTTTTAATTTATCATAGACATTACAATTTTTGTTTTGGTTACTTTTTGGGTGTTCGGAATGTTGCATGTCTCTTTAGAGACCCGCAGAAAGTGCACACATTGTTCCTACTTATGCTCTACTAGCCAGTCTAAGAGCTATTACATTTTTATCTCTACTTACAAAACCTACATTTATACAATGAAAGGTGCTAGCATGATCCCGTATGTCCTTTACCAACAAACGGCAGTACCTACATGTCTGTTGAATATCCAATAACATTGTTATCAAGCTTAGACCATCCGAATTGATCTCGATATGGAGCAATCCACCTGATAACGCCCATTTGATTGCTTCTTTGAATGCAGTAGCTTCCGCTTGTAATGGTGGTTGTGCTTTCCCTTTCTTCATGCAGTAAACCGCTCCCATCCTTGGGTGATATGCGTACCAGCCATATCCTGCTTCACGAGATGGTTGCCAGATGCATCTACGAATATTACACTCTGGTCGCATTGTGTATGTCCATGTACTAACCCCACCGTTGTACCCAACTTAAGTTTTAGTACAATATCATCCTCTTCCTCAGTCTCTTGATATGTCTTTGTCCCCTTTTCCTTTTCCCGATTCATAATACTCAATCTATTGGTTTCATAAGTCTTTTGGTAGACCTGTAAAGATAGTTCAATACCTGCAAACCTTTTGAAGTTTCGCATACTCCAGATAGTCCACAAAATTGCAACGAATTCCATCATTCGCTCAGTTGGTTCGCTTTGTACCTGTGACAGCTGAAACCAATTAGAAATCCATTTGTCAATAGATGGATTATTTCCTGATACCGAATGTATTCCTAACTGGCTGTTGGCCCAAATGTGCTTAGCATAATCGCAATCCCTGAACAGATGCTCCAATGTTTCACACGGTGGGTTTTCTAAACAGAGATTACCCTCCACAGTAGCCAAAATATTTTGTTTTCTGATTTCACCTCCTATAGCCAAGCTTCCATTAAGTATGCGTCATAGAAAAGTCATCCATCTTTTTGGCATTGGAAGTCTCCATAACTTAGATATAATTGGGGTGCACTACTACATTTCGTCGTCGGCATTTCAGCCACGTCGTCGGCGCTTTATACGTGAATTTACTCTTTTACCCTTTCCATAATTGTGATTAATGATATTAATCAATATTCTTAATTAATGTAATTAATATTTCCCGACTAAATTAAAATTACGGTTTTTGTACTTTTGAACGGTTTTTTAGGCACGTGTCTCAACGTAACTGTTCTACCCTTCTATAATTGTGATTACTGAATTTAATTAAGTTTCGGGATTAATGTAATTATTATTTTCCCGACTAATTTAGAATTACGATTTTTGAAATTTTGAACGGTTTTTGACACGTGTCTCAATGTGACCCGGGAATATGTTTATGAAATTTATATATAAACCCCTTTCTCCTCACAATTCACTTTCACTTCTTTCTCTCTCTCTAAAATAATTCCTTTAAAAAATCGCTTTTCAAATCTAAAACCGCCTCCACTCCCACTCCAAATCCGTAGTCAAGTAAGTAGATCTGTCTATTTTGTATTACTTTTTAGTTTTTATTTTGATTATTTTAGGTCGATTAGTTTGATTATAATTCATATTAGGTTGATAGTTTAGGTCACTACAAAAAACGAGCCCGAATTGCGTCGGAAAAATCCGACGCAAATGAACAAAATCCGACGCAAATCGTAGTTTGCGTGGGATTAACCGACGCAATCGGCCGCCGTTATAATTTGACGCAAACTTTTTATTTTGCATCGGCTATTCCGACGCATGCATTTTGCGTCGGCTTTGCGTCGGCTATTACGACACGAAGAAATGGAGGTCAACACCCTGTCAATGGACTTTGCGTGGGATTAGCCGACGCAAAGTCAACAGAATGTTTGACTTTGCGTCGGCTAATCCCACGCAGAGCCTCTTAGTCAACACCCTGTCAATGGACTTTGCGTGGGATTAGCCGACGCAAAGTCAACAGAATGTTTGACTTTGCGTCGGCTAATCCCACGCAAAGTCCATTGACAGGGTGTTGACTAAGAGGCTCTGCGTGGGATTAGCCGACGCAAAGTCAAACATTCTGTTGACTTTGCGTCGGCTAATCCCACGCAAAGCTTATTAACAAAAAAACCGTTCCTTTGTTTTCAGCTCCCCGTATGCGCGAAATATAACAAGCTGCAATTAACCAACCCACTCCTACAACATACAACAACAGCACCACATCCCAAACAAAAGTCCATCAATAACTCCATTCAAAGCTCTCGTACATGTCTTCTTCACAAAACTCCACAAAACGAAACAAACATAAACTAGTATACTGTTATAGAAAATGAAAATATTACAAAGACAACCAGTGCTAGGTTCAGAATTCTATCTAGAAGTTGGTAAAATATATACACACAATGCAACCAGAATCCAAACAAGTAACATAAGAGAGCGGAACTACCTACGAAAGGGACTCAATCTGCTCTGACCCAAAGGGATGACCATCGTTGTTGTCGTCATCGTCGTGCCTGGTCATGCGTGGTCCTCCACCGCATCCGTCGTTCCCCATGGCGAACCGTTCCCTCATGAACTGAATAAACTGGTCCTGCTCTTCGCACCTCTTCTCCAATGTCTTCAGGCGCTCTTCTTGCCTTTCGAATTTATCTTCCATACGGTCGTTGAGCGTGCGTTCCTGCGAGGTGGCGGTGGGGAGGTATGTGTCCGCAGATACCTCTTTACCACGGTTCAAGCATGGGCGAAAGAGCTCTTTCGCCACGTTACCTATCCCCCAAAACCTTTTCTTCGAGTTGTAGCCACCTGACACATCGTGGAAGATCTTGAGGGTGTTGGGTGCTTGATCAGAGGCGCGTGCCTCCTCCAGCGCTTTCTCGTAACTCTCCTGAAACAGCAACATGAAACAGTGTTATAACTTTAGAAACACATACTATCACATCGTAATTTTCATGACTAATATATTTTTTAAAAACATTACTACTACTCACCACGATCTCCGGTCCTCTAGGGTCAATCCACTTGCCGTCTTTCCCCTTCTTCGTCTTCTCCAAGAGTTGGACCGGGGTTGCAGATGGGCCCTTCAAATAACAGTGTTAAAATTTTCAGCATTTATTTACCAATAGTATATATTGAATTATACTCAAATTTTTTACTTGTGTTGTAAGCACTTACCAACTGCGCGAAGGCTGTTGCTGCACTCCTACTTCCAAGGCAGCTCGTGGGTTTGGCCACCCCGTCCACCTGCCCACCTCTCCTGTTCGACGACTTAATCGCCGATTTCTTCTTGAAGCTTGGGTCGGCAGCGTTCTTCTTCAATATCTCCCACTTCTCGATCGGAATCCATTCCGCCTTCTCGACCCTCGGGACAGCTCGCTGGAATAAGTCGGTTATCCTCTTCTTAATCCGACTCTCATAATCCGACCTGAGGTCGTACCCCAGGTCTATACGCACTCTTTTCTGTTTGTCAAAAAAAGGATTCGTTAGTTACAATTGAATGTATAAATCGTGCAACGAAAACCTTAGAAACAAAGTCGAGGTAATTACCGCGAAGTGCATATACATCGCTTCCCGAGCTTCCGGGGGCGCCTCCGTCCAGCTACGGTAGGCGCCAGGGGTGGACGCATACGTCATGACTACGGAATCCCGCATATACTCAGAGTACTTCTTGTCGTCCCACCTATACAAGTCAATTATGATAATGTGAAGCAAATAAATGAGTGAAAATTTAGAAAAGAACTGGTTATAACAACTAAAACTCACCAAGTAGCAGAATCCACTTTCTGCCGTGATAGGTACGCTTTCCCAGGCGTGGCAACGTAGACCGTCGCCCCGACTTCCTGGACAGCGTCCACACCTAGGATGACAGGAGTCCTAGGTGTGTCCTCCTCCATATGGTCACCATGGCTGGTGGCCCCCGTCAGCATCTCACTGCTACCTGCCATAATCACGTCTACAAAATATGTTTGCGCAAAGTTAAACTGTAGAGTCAGTTCGTTTAGGGTAAAGCAGGAATTTCATTAAGTACCAAAATAGTATTCAATTACAAATAAATAAATTACAACTTATGCGAATAAGATACAAATAACTATATAATTGCTAATTATCGTCACTGTCACCGTCACTGTCCGTGTCAGTGTGCGGTTCAATGAACCCCTCGTCCCCGTCTTCATCATCATCGTCCCAGTCAGTATTCACCTCATCACCGTCATCTTCATCGTCGATGACCAAGTCGTCATCCTCATCACCCTCTCCCTCCGGAACAATCCAGTCGGCAAACTCGTCGTCCTCCCCTACAGCACCAGCAACTTCAACTACATATTCTTCTTCACTGACGTCAGTGTCTTCGAGCAGAGTTGATGACATCGGCTGATTATTACCAACCACACTCTCTTGGTAGACATCATCGTCGATGATAGGATTATCAACTTGTGATCTTGCCTTGATTTTGAAAACCGCAGACCAATTCGTACTCTTTTTTCCCTTTGGGTAAGGTGCATAGCAGACTTGATCGACTTGATACGCCAACACAAAAGGGTTGTGCCCTCGCAGTTTTCTCGTCAGGTCGACATCTACAAGATTGTAGTTCTCATGAACAGTGACTCCGTGCGGGGAGTTGTCGATCCAATCACATTTGAACAGTATGGCCTTGCAGTTTTTGCGGCTGTCGTAGTAGTCTAGCTCGATCACCTCGATTAGTGTTCCATAGTAATCTGACCCTTCGGTGGACAACACACATACGCCGTTACTTTTGGTCAGTTTTGGAACATCAACACCCTCGACAAACGCACGGAACTTGTACCCGTTAATTGTATATCGCCTCCAAGTTCTGACTCGTGAAGACGGCCCAGTGACTAGAGGTCTTACAATGGGATCCTCCAGCGCTTCAGGCTATTGTCAACATAAAATTCGTCGAAAAACAATTTCATTAAATTTTGTACCAAACACATACACAATTTATAATGATCAAGCAAATAGCATTTCAACATACTTGAGTACGTAGCCATGAGGGAAACAGTGACTCATATGCCACCCAAACATCTTCAGATGTTGTCACTCCCGCATGTTCTGCCATAATGAAAGCCTCGAATTTCCTGAAATGGTCAGCAGTTGTACTTAATCACACATACTACCAATTATGAGGAGGGTATGTAGTACGTGAGTTACTTACTCCTCGTACGGTCTGATTACAGGGCCACAGTTTCTCAGAACGTAGGAGTGTGCCTGCTTGTA
The DNA here is from genome assembly GCA_958450325.1 of Agrostemma githago. Taxonomy (NCBI): domain Eukaryota; kingdom Viridiplantae; phylum Streptophyta; class Magnoliopsida; order Caryophyllales; family Caryophyllaceae; genus Agrostemma; species Agrostemma githago. The sequence goes on along the minus strand of OY288241.1, from coordinate 5,553,015 downwards.
CTCAACATCGGTCAACCACCTCTCCTTACATTTTCCAGTGGTACTTCCAACATCAAACTGAAAGGGTTCCACCTCTATTTGGTGGTTTTCAGTCTGATGCGTACCCACGTCTAGGTCTTTGGCTTTTGTGTCAACGTGCTCTTCGAAGTAGAAGGAGCAGAAGTTTGATGTCTCCTCTAACAAATACGCGTTGCATATTGAACCCTCAACACGTGCTTTGTTACCAATTTTTTTTTTCAGATGGTTTAAGAACCTGCAAATTAAAATATTAGCTATCATGTAAGACTTAATTGGTAATCAATGCACGGGAAATCACACCTAGGAGAGTTGAGGACGTTACCTTTCGAATGGGTACATCCACCTGTACTGAACAGGACCGCCAACCCTTGCCTCATACGGCAAATGAAGTGGGAGATGCTCCATCGAGTTGAAGAATGACGGAGGGAATATTTTCTCCAACTTGCAAAGGATCTCGGGAATATTGTTCTCAAGTCGATTCATGGAGTCGACTGACACCATAGTGGAACACAAATCTCGGAAGAACTGACTGATCTCTGTCAATGCATTCCACGTGTTCATTGGCAGCAGCTGCTTCAAAGCTACTGGCATCAAGCGCGACATAAACACGTGACAGTCGTGACTTTTCATGCCATGCAAAATTAACTTGGACTGGTCCACACACCGGGATAAGTCGGATGCGTAACCATCCGGAAACTTCAGACCACTCACCCAATCGCACAAAGCCTTCCTATCATTTTTGTCCATAACAAAGGACGACGATTTGGGTCGCCCAAGACACAGTTCCTTGAAATCTGCTTTGCCTTTTGGTCCGAAGGCTGTCTTGTTCGGTACATCCATCACGGTGTTGATAATCTGCTCAAAGAAATTCTTCTCGATATGCATAACATCAAGGTTGTGTCTGATAAGCAGAGTGTGCCAGTACGGAAGTTCCCAGAATATGCTCTGCTTCCACCAACCTTCCTTCTTGTCCTTCAATTTTTTCAACTGTTGGTGGGTAGCATGTACTATTGTAGGGTACTTTTTCACATCTGTCCATATCTCATCGCCTGTTAACCGTTTAGATGCGATCCTAGTTTCATCGGGTTGTTTCTTCAGGAAACTCTTACAGTTATGCCTAAATGGATGGTCGGAAGGTAGAAATTGCCTGTGACAGTCAAACCAAGATACCTTTCCGCTATTTTTAAGCCAAAATGATTTTTGATCCTTCGCTTGACAGTAAGGACAAGCACGGTAACCCGTTGTACTCCAACCAGACAACATCCCGTAAGCTGGGAAGTCGTTGATGGTCCACATTAGTGCAGCTCGTAAATTGAAACTAGTTTTTCTCGACACATCGTACGTGTAAATCCCATTATCCCACAAACTTTTTAACTCTTCAACAAGTGGTTGGAGATACACGTCCATATTGGCTTTCGGGTTCTTAGGGCCAGGAACAATAAGTGACAGGAGCATAAATTGTCTCTTATTGCATAACCACGGCGGTAGGTTGTACGGTGTCAAAATAACCGGCCAACATGAGTACGACTTGCCGAACTGCCCGTAGGGAGAGAAACCATCTGTGCACAAACCCAAACGTACGTTGCGCGGCTCTTTCGCGAACTCGGGATGTTTGATATCAAATGTCTTCCAAGCTTCACCATCACTAGGGTGTGTCATCATACCACTAACTCTGATTTTGGAGTTACTGTGGTGCCAACTCATCTCACCCGCAATTTTCTTTGTCGCATACAGTCTTTGCAGCCTCGGACCAACTGGGAAGTACGTCAAGACCTTAGTTGGTACTCTCTTCCCCCTAGTATTTTTTGTTCGACTCTTGTACCTCCCGGATCCACATTTCCTACACGCGTCGAGGTCCGCATCTCCCTTCCAGAACAGCATGCATCCATTCGGACACGAGTCTATCTTTTCATGGGGGAGTTGGAGGCCCTTCAACAAATTTTTAACCTCGTAGAAATTATTTGCCATGACATTCTCCTTAGTGCCTCGTAGAAGGTCAATTAGCAGTTGGATCCAACCGTCTAAATGTCTTAAGGCCATGTTGCTCTCGCACTTCAAAGTCAGCATCCTTGAAGCGACTTGCAACAGACTCATATCGCACCCGCTGAAAACTGGGAGTTCAGCATTTTTTAGCATTTCGAAAAAGGAAAGGACTTGTGGGTTAGGTTCATGTTGTACTTCTTCGTCGCTTAAGTTGTCTGGGTTACGTTCCTCCTCCATGATGTCCTCAACCGTCGTACGCAGTGCGTCCTCTACGAAGTCCCGGTACGGATTTTCGCGAACAGGTTCTTGCAGGCGACTACTTTCATTTTCACCATGATACGTCCACACGTAGTAGTTCTCAACAAAACCGTGCTTGTATAGATGTTGTTTGACATCTACTTCATGTTTTAAGGCACGGTTTTGACATTTTCTACATGGGCACCTAAGCTGCTCGCTGGTGTAGTGGGGGTTATTATCTAAGGAAAACTTGATGAACTCCTCCACACCGTCTCTAAATTCTATTTTCGGTCGCTTATTGTCGGCCAGTCTCTCGTACATCCAACTCCGTTCTACTCTATTCATTCTATATGGATTGAACTATGAATGATTAGGGTATGTACACATGAACAAAATGGCGTGGGGAAAGAAGTCAACAACATGGAATTTGAAGAAAAGTTCGCAAATTACACCATAAGTTGGAACTCTCACAACCATCAATTTAAAAACGATTCATCACCGGGGACCTTATCACTCCAACCTAAACCCATTCTTGTGCGTTTCATGTCACTGATAAACACGAAATTGTGTAATGTCGATAAGAGAAAAATTCGGCAGCAATTCGCCTCAGTTCTCCAAAAGCACAATGTGGAATATATGAAGACTCCACATATGCAATCGAAGAACATTGAGAGAATTGTCACCAAATTTTGCTCTTACCAACACAACACAATTTCATGTTTACCACCTAAGTGACATGAAAGGCACAAGAACAGTCCCAAAACGGGGATTGTCCAAGAATTACTCCTAATGAGTAACTCTTGAACGGGCACTAGGTAGGCCTGAGTAGATTTCCAACAATGCTCATGCACAGTACACAACGAAAACAAATAACAACAGCAATCATATCTCAACACAGTAATCCAAAACATTAATACTTATTATAATTACAACCACTAACTAGTAGTAGTAATAGTAGTAAAAGTAGAAGTATTAAATTATTAGTAGTAGTAGAAAATTAGTAGTAGTGATAGTAGTAGAAGTAGAAGTAGGAAATTACTAGTAGTAGTAGTAGAAAATTAGTAGTAGTGGTAGTAGTAGAAAATTAGTAGTAGTGGTAGTAGTAGAAAATTAGTAGTAGTAATAGTAGAAAATTAGTAGTAGTTTAGTAGTAGTAGTAGTTTAGTAGTTTTAAAAGTAGAAGTAGTAAATTAGTAGTAGTAGTAGTAGTAGTTTAGTAGTAGTAGTAGTAGAAGTAGAAAATTAGTAGTAGTAGTATAGTAGTAATAGTAGTAAAAGTAGAAGTAGGAAATTAGTAGTAGTAATAGTTTAGTAGTAGTAGTAGTTTAGTGGTAGTAGTGGTAGTAGTAGAAGTAGTATCTTAGTAGTAGTATCTTAGTAGTAGTAGAAGTAGGAAATTAGTAGTAGTATTATAAAATTAGTAGTAGTGGTAGTAGTAAAAGTAGAAGTATGAAATTAGTAGTATTATTAGTAGAAAATTAGTATTAGTGGTAATAGTAGAAAATTAGTAGTAGTAGTAGTAGAAAATTAGTAGTAGTAGTAGTAAATGAGTAGTGGTAGTAGTAGTGTTAGGTTATTAGTATTAGTAATATTAGTAGTAGATTAGTAATATTATTAGTAGCATTAGTAGTAGTAATGAAGTATTTTAGTGTAATATTAGTAGTAAATTAGTAATACTACTACTAGCACTACTAATGTAGTACTACTAACACTACTAGTTAATCTAGTACTAATACTACTACTCGTAATAATAGTACATACTACTACTACTACTAATCTAATAACACAATTTCTAACCTAATACAATAATCACTAATACCTAATTAACATACTAACTAACCTAATTAACATACTACAATTATCGTCTAACAATAAAAGAAAATCTAACCTAATTCACATACTAATTAACCTAATTAATATACTAACTAACCTAATTAACCTAATTACTAAACTAACTAACCTAATTAACATAATCACCCTACAATCTAATTAACTAATTAAACATACATAATCATCATACAATCTAATCACCATAGTTATTAAACTAATTATAATTACTAATATAACTTAATCTAAACAGTTTAGTAAACTAATTGAGCTAGAATTAAGTAAAAATTAATCTAATTAAATGAACTAATTGAGTAAAAATTAAATTGTAAACCGTAAACTAACAATTAACCGTAAACAGCAACACACCTGAGATTTGGGGGATCGGGTTAGGGTTTTTCGGGGCTGGGTCGGGTTAGAGTACGCCGGGTTTCGGGACAGCCGTCGCCGGATTCTGGTACGCCGGCAGGGTCGCGCGTGGGGGGGTGGTTCGCCGGCAAAATCGTCGTCCGTGGGGATGGAGGTGCGCCGGCGAAGTCTGTCGCGCGTGGAGATGGGGGTGCGCCGGGGAAGTCTGGCGCGCGTCGGGGGTTCAGGGGTGGCCGGATTGGGGTTCGCCGCCGGCAGGTTCGCCGGATCTGGGTTAACTTAGGGTTTCGATTTTGTTTTGGGGATTGAATTAGGGTGATGGTGCCGGATTGGGTCGCCGGGGGTTTAGGGTTGCCGGTGATGATGCGGTCGTTGTTTACCGTCGTCGTTCGCCGTCGTTCGCCGTCTTCGCCTTTTTCGTCGTCGTCTTTCGAAGGAAGATGGGGGCAGAGTTTAGGTTCTGAACAAATTGCGTTATTTTTTTTTTTATATTAACAGGTATTGCATCGGAATAGCCGACGCAGGCCGACGCAGATTTCAAGTTTGCGTCGGCTATTCCGATGCAGACCTCGATATTTTTTTTTATTTTAAAAACGTTGCGTGGGATTAACCGACGCAGACCAACGCAATATTCAAGTCTGCGTCGGCTAATCCGATGCAAAACATTTAATTCTGGGTTTTTATTTAAACACATTTTGCATCGGATTAGCCGACGCAATCAGACGCAATATTAAAAGTTGCGTCGGCTAATCCGATGCAACGCTATTAATTCTGTTGACTAAATCTTTTAAATTTTGACACACTTTGCATCGGATTAGCCGACGCAATCAGACGCAATATTAAAAGTTGCGTCGGCTAATCCGATGCAACGCTATTAATTCTGTTGACTAATTTTTTTAATTTTGACGCAGGGCTGCATCGGATTAGCCGACGCAAAATTTTAACATTGCGTCTGCTTGCGTCGGCTAATCCCACGCAAATCCTTTGACATAGTGGCGCCAACCCAAATTTATTGGCGCCTGTATCATGGAGTCGGATAGCGTCGGCTAGTCCCACGCAATGTTATTGCATCGGATTAGCCGACGCAATACGACACAGTAACGCCAGTTGCGTCGGATTGAAAATCCGACGCAATCTATCCGACGCTATTTCCACTGTTTTTAGTAGTGGGTTCCCCGCAACTATTATATGCTTGAACAATCCATGTAATACCCGATTTAAGTAGTTATGGTATGCTATGTCGATGTTGGTGTCGGTTTTTGTGATTTGTGGATCGAATATCGCGAAGAGGGGGCGATTTCTGGGTTCGGGCTCGCTGAAAATAGCCGCGGACGTCCAAAATTGCCGTCTGGGAGGCCTCCTAGGCGTCCAAAAATGGCGTCTGGGAGGTCCCCTGGGCGCCCAAAATTGGCATCTGGGAGGCCTCCTGGGCGCCCAAAAATGGCGTCTGAGAGGTCTCCTGGGCGCCAGTTTTGGGCGTTTCAGGGGCCTCTTGGGCGCCTATTTTGGACGTCTGGGCCGATTTTCGCATTTTTAAAAAAAAACGCTACACGCTATGATCCGTCTCGATTTTTTTACTTTATTTTTTGATAAATGTTATTGTGGGTCGGTATTTTTGTATCTTTGATTAGTTAGGAGGGAGTTTTGTTTGTTATTGAATTGAATTGGGTTAGTTGATTATTAAATTGATATGAATTGAATTGTAAATGTTATTTTTTTAGTGGTTGATTATTGAATTGAATTGGGTTGTTATTGTCATTGAATTGTGTTTGTATACTTTGCCATGTGGGTTCTGGGTTTAATTTTTGTTGTTTACAAAAATTTAATTTTTGTAATCTTTGACAAATAGTGTAATTAAAAAAATATAGGTTCTTTAGGTAAAAAAAACTCAATTTGGCTTCAAAAATAGGTACAAAAGTTCAATTTGGGTGAAAAACTTGTAGTCGTTATGTTTCGCTAAAATCGGTTACCCAATTGAGATAACGATGAGTACTAATTTTAAGGTTACTAGTGTACTAAAAAAATAAACTTCTTTTGAAGGCTAATTTTAGCTAAAAAAACTAAGTAATCGACGACCCTCATCGAGATAACAAATCGTAGGTAAAATTACTTGAAAGAAATTAGTTAAAAATTAGCTAAAAATAACTGTACTACGTATAAATTTAAATATTATTATTAACAACTACTCCCTTTGATCATCGTGTGAAATTCAAAATATTTTTGAAACTAGTAAATGTTATCATGAGTTGAAATTAATATCAAGTTAGCCGATATGGAAAATAGGTGACCAATTAAAAATTAGTTGAAAATAATTTTGTTGAGAAGAATATACGTTATCATTTATTTGATTTTTCAAATAAATTTTAAATATGAATCTGAACTCCCAATATCGGTTGGTTGAACATTGTTTCATTTACAAAATTGTACGAGAACGTTAAATAATTTCTTATTAACGTTAACAAGTGACATAGTTTTGTTTTATCACCGTGTCGAATTTATAAAAGTAGATGGCTGATAAGGGGAAGAGTAGTCGGGTCGACGGTAGGAGAGTCACTGCGTCCTCACGCGCTCGGAACAGGGCACGACCGCCACCTACCGGCCGACCAGAGCCGTCGATCACCACGGAGCCACCACAGACGGCTGATGCGTATGGGGTGGGCGGGTCTTCCTCAGTGGGGGGTAGACAGGAAATTCCTATTCCACATTTCCGTATCACGAGCGGTACTCGTGATGGTTCTTCGGAGGGAACCGCGAGCGGTGGTGCCCCCGAGCCGTCCAGGTCGTTGCAGTCTGCCGACCTGAACATGGAGTTCGATGAGACAGAGAGGCAACACGCTTTCGCGGACGACTTCTCGGAGCAGCACGCCGAGGAGCGGGAGCAGGAGACGGACACGGAGACGTCGCGGAAGGGTAAGGCCGTTGTGTACAGGAAGGGGCCTGGAGGAACTTTTCAGGGGAGTGTAGGTACTTCGGGCTCGAGCGCTCCCCGGCGTCCACGGAGCGACACTTCGTGGCTTCTGCAGGGACCTAATCCCGGAGGTCCCATCGATCCATCGGTGATTTCGAGCTTCGGGGGTCATGTGGCGCGTCTGCTTTGGTCAGAGCCAGAGCACGAGGTCACTTTGTTGAAGACCTACCACCGTCCTAGGATCGTGAGGGAGTTGGAGTCGTTTGACAGATTTCAGGAGGTAGTGGATGTTGTCCGACTGACTGGCCTGATGCACCTACGGGCGTGCATTCTACGCCATTTGGACATACCGCTCCTTACAACATTTGTCGAGAGGTGGCAACCGGATACGAACACATTCCACATGCCGTTCGGGGAGATGACCATCATGCTGCACGATGACGCACGGATCTTAGGGCTCCCTATCCAGGGTGAGCCCTGCGTGGTTCATAACGACACAGGGGGTCTGGCCAATAGGATGGCTGTTGTAGGGAACTTCTTCGGGATGAACGATGCGCAGTTGAAGGCACCCGCGAGTGGAGGGGGCCCTCCCATTTACAGGAGCGAGGGGGTACTAGCGAGGGCCGTGCATGAGAAGATGCGCACTGAGACCCAGGAGCAGACTATTCAGGGTTACATGATCACGTTGTTGGGGGAGTTTCTCTTCGTGGATAGGTCAAGTGATCGTATTCGTCCGTCAGTCTTCCCACTGACGAACAGCTTGGACTCGATCGGTCATTTTGCGTGGGGTGCTGGTACGTTGGCGTATTTGTACAGGAGTTTAGGGATGGCTTCGAGGCAGGGGACTTCCACTTTGGCCGGGTGTTTGAATCTGCTTCAGGTCTGGATCTATGAGTACTTCCCCGACTTTAGGCCGGGGGCATCGATCCCGATTATGTCGACTTCTCCACGGGCGAGTGCGTGGGTAGGCGTCGGGAAACCAGCGTCGCATGAGAGCAAGCTGTTGGAGTACCGTCGTTCACTTGATGGACTGACAGCAGATTGGGTCTGTTGGGAGCCTTTCGTGAGATACGCTCACACGTCGCATCTTACTACTTCCTTCTACGGGATACTGCGCTTCATGGACATTGTTGAGCCTTACCAGGGAGACCGGGTCATCAGACAGTTAGGCTACGTTCAGACGATATCCTGGTCGATGCCTACGCCGGTTAGGCTGCACCGACCGGGGCAGGGGGGTGGGGTCTACCTTCTTGAGTTCGGTGTGGGGTACGAGGACCACCCTTGGGCGAGTTGCGAGGTTAGTCGCGTTGACCCGAGGAGGATCTCGCGGCCCGTGGACTACCCGGGAGAAGTGGCTCAGGATTACCACGCTTGGTACACGAGAGTCTCTCACCCGAGGATTATACCACCATCCGCCGCCGATGTGTAGGAGCAGGCAAGACTCGCTGGGGGATCACAGCAGGTATTAAGTTTGTATTTTGGTGTTTGACAATATTTAATTGTATGTTTATTTATATTAACCTCTGCCACCTTGTTTCAGGTCGCAGTTTCGTTGATGGAGCGCTTTTCTGCGGCTCAGCACTTTCTGAACGACCCGGAAGCCCGACATGCGTATCTTGACGACTTGTTGATGTCGTTCCAGCCCGTAAATAAATCGCAGTCTGCGAGGTAATGCTCCTCGCCTACCGGGAGGGGAGTCGTCGTACCTACACGGATTATGGCGCCTTCTCGACCGTCGTCCACTAAGACGTACACGGTGTCGTACATGGGGGACTGGATGTGCTCCCACAACGCCCTTCTCTGGCGAGTAAAACTGGACTGGTCGTCGTACACTGCATGAGCCATGACACGGAATCCGCAGTGACCGTCCCCAATAACATCTATCCAGCTCACGAGGTACGGACACATGAAACCGACAAGTTTGCTGATGTCCGGGAAGGGGCCCCGCATGTAGTTCACCTCCAGGGGGCGTTCGGTAGCCCTTGCCATGTGCCCGTGGTGGACTGGCTGGCGGTCGGTGTGGGTGGTTCGGACGACTGACTGCTCCCTGGCGTTGACGCGTGCGTAGTCCTGGCCGACTTACTCGGGGTGGCTCCCGTGTCGGTGGTCCCGTACCTCCTCCTCGCGTGTTCGACTCCGATAAGCATCCTCCCTGTCCCCTTAGATTTTCTGGGGTTCGGATTCGGGGTAGGATCAAGTAGACCAGATTCCTCAGGATGTAATGCTGAATTCAACACATCAATGTAATGTCCCCACATACTCGGATCGCTCTTACGTATTTCCTCAATCAACCCGTTAAGCTGAAATCTATCGCTGACGGGCATAGCTTCTTCCCCGGCATAGTCAAGCGTCCTCCAAAACACATGAACGTCGGTCAACTGCACTACAGAATTCCGCGCCATCAACCCGGCAAGTTGACATGCGCAAGGCAAACCCTTGGACATCCTCAATACATACCGGCAGTCATAAAAAACCCGATCTCCCAACTCTTGCATCCTAGTCAGTTCCCCGGTCAGCAAGTCCAACGCCTTAAGACTTACCCGGAGTCTCAAGTTCATCAAAATGGGGGGGTAGAGTAGTTGATCGCTTCCTGCGGGATGTCTCCAACTTCTTCCGCAGTTTCGACTGCTAACGACCGATTAGCCTATCAATCCTATCGAACAACCGATCTAAGGACGCTGTCGACGTGCCAAGAGCCTTCTTCAAAGCCGCATGCGCAGATTCGACGATGGACGTGGTGGTGTTGCCAAAGTGGAGGTATCGGTCAATGTACGCGTGATTCCATTGGTTGAAATTACCCCAGGTGCGATGAATGTAAATAGGAATTCCCGACAGCCTCCACTTCAACTTCATCTTGTTTCATTTTGTTTGGAGGTCCGCCATACTTGTAGAATAGAGGAGAGGGTACCACACTCCGTGCATGAAGGTCGCTACTCGGTCTTTCTGACCTTGAAAGAATTCCAGGGCACGTTTTTCCACGCAGTTAGATATGTGCCACGTGCAGAGCAGATTCTGGATCTGCGGGGCCGGAAAGACCGTCGATACTGCCGTCGTGCACGCCTGAGCCCTATCCGTCACAATCACGTTCGGTGCCCGGTCCCCAATCAGCAGCTTCAACTTTTCAAGCACCCAGGTATAGGACAACGTGTCTTCGTAACGAAGTAGGGCATACGCTATCAGATAAGGTTTCCCGACGGGTGTCACCCCGACCATCTCCACTAACTTCACATCGTACGTCTTTGTCTTGTAGATCGCATCCATAGTGACTACGTAAGGCCAAGTACGAAACAGTTTCACGGACTAGAGGGGTGAGCCATGAATATACGTTTCACGACACTCGTAATCTCGTGCTCGAAGAAGAAGTGGACGTATAGAGCCCGGCGCACTAGTACCATCATCTGCTCGATGGCATTACGACCTTTCCTTGCCTCCGCCCTCAACTTCCCCCCAATATTGTATATCGTCTCGATCGAGGGGCGTGGTTTCTCCGGATTTCTCTGATGAAGGCCCTCGTGTATTTGGGCTGGTGTCAAGTGGTCCCGAATACCGTTCCGAACAAACTCTTTCTCGGCCTCGTCAAGGGCGGCTAGACGTCTGTGCCCGTCATCGTAAACCCGTAACGGGTGGTTGTGCGTGCCACATGGACCGATGGCTAAAATCCATCGTTCCCTGTCTAAGCTCTCGCACGCCTTCACCCAAAACTTACAACCGATCTTCTGAGAATTCTTGGTACTTTTTCCCGGGTTCCCGTTAAGCTTGCATTTAAAGTAATTCTGACCAAGACGGTTCGGGTTCACATTACTTTGTGTTTTGTTGCTCGCTTTCACCAAGGTGAACCCAAGAGCCGAAGCTATCTCACTAGCGTAGTTGAATGCCTCATTCGAACTACCGAACGCTGGCCCAAAAATAAAACAGACGCGATAGTCAATACCGTCGCCACCAAAGTCCTCCTGATACACCGATAAAAAATTACAGGTTAGTTACACAATTTTATTTAATTTCATAATATACGGATAATAATTTCATAAATTCTATTTAATTAAAATAATTCGTATACAAAATTTTAGTCATGCATTTGATAATAATAATTCCAATAATATTCATAATAATCCTAATCATATAAACATTTCGTATAATTTCATAATAATAATGGGTCGTTTGGTTACTCATCCAATTACCGGGAAGTGCAAGTTCCCAGAAAGTGTATTTTCAGGGAGTTGTTTGGTTGCCCACTTCCCAGGAATTACCACTTCCCGGGAATTGCCACTTCCTCCACAATGGGAGAAGTTACTCACCAAGCCCCACTTGGTGTGTAGAACTTCCTGCATGAAGTCATTTCCTACATGGCAACCAAACAATATTTTTTAATTCTCATGAAATACAAATTCACGTGAATTTAAAGTTCCCGGTAACTTCATCTTCCCATGGTGAACCAAACGAGCCCTAATTATAAATAACGACACCCGAGTCATGTTATAAAAAAAATGTCAAACAAAAACTAAAAAACCCGAAAACAGCCCCAGGCGCCAAAAAATGATGCTCAAGAGACCCCAGGCGCCATTTTTGGGCGCCTAAGAGACCCTCCAGACGACATTTTTGGGCGCCCACAAGACCTCCCAGACACCCAAAAATGGCGCCCAGGAGACGCCATTTTTGGGCGCCCAGGAGACCCCCCAGACGCCCAAAAATGGCGCCCAGAACCTTTTCGCCCACTACAGCTCTATTTTATACTCGATTTCGATTTCAACATCGATTTCCACAAGAAATCGAGCACGTAAACAACATGTTACACAACAAAATGCGATTTCTTACGCTAAACTAACATCGATTTCTTTAGAATTTCTTTTGCTAAACTAACATTCCTCACAAATTTTGATCAAAAAAAGAAAAACAAGGAAAGATAATATAAACAAGAATGTACTAACCGCAGGTCGATCCATTTCAGGCAAAGTCGGGTCTCTAGAAAAATCGAATTTCTCGAAAAAAAAAAGACGGTTTTTTTTTTGTGAGAGGAGAGAAATTGATATTATATGTGGTGAGTGTGAGTGGGGTGTAAGTGAGTATATAATAACCACACAAAATAATAACATAATAACGGAACGGTTTGAAAAATTAAAAACCGCTTCATTAACGAGTTTCATTAACTCATCTAACTTCTAAAATTACATAACATTAGTTAACTAATCTAATTAAGGCAAGGGCAAGATCGTCTTTTACGTTAAAAAGCGCCGACGACGTGGCTAAAATGCCGACGACGAAAAACAGGTGCAAGCATTCGATATCCTCTCTTTATATTTTCTTGTGGCCTATAATTCCCATCTGTTCATTAGTAACACTCCATACCTTTTTTTACGGGGTAGATCCCATTATAATTTTGGTTCCAACTCACGGTATCTTCCACTTCAAATTCTGGTATCGGAACGGCCATTATTTTCCCAATTGTATCTTCTGTGAATAGGTAATCTATTAATTGCACATTCCATTCCTTTTCTGGAGTACCTCAGGAGTTTGGCCATGTATCCAGCTAGTAGAAATTGCGGCTAACTTTGATTTAGCACCCGGATTCCATTCCAGATACGGAGTAATTACTTCCAGTCTCCATTAAATTTCTTTTCATATCCAATTTCCTGTTTCATATCCAATTTTCTGTTTTAGTCATCTCAATATTTGTCGAGCTATCATCTGCTGAAGGAACCATGTATTTACGCCCTATTGTATTATAGAGCAACGAGTCTTGATCCGTAATTAATTTCCAACTTAGCCAATAGTCCCTTATTAAATAAAGAGATATTACGAATTCTTAGCCCTCCCTCTTTCTTAAGGAATTGGAGAATAGACTTACTAGTCCAATGGATAGCTTTACCTTTTTAAAACCCGCCCACCAAAAATGTGCCAAGAGAGAGTCAATTTTCTTGGTCACACCTACCCGTATTTTAAATGGATACTGACTCTAATTAATTCCGTCTTATCATACCTTGGATGAGTTGAACCACTATTTCTTGAGTTAAAGACTTTTTCCTGTATTTTACTGTTGAGCTACTATTTGTTATACATTTTCTTATAATTATATATTTTGTTTAGTTGTGTATTATAAAAGAATATGATTTTGTTGTCAATTACTAGATGAATCGGTCTATGGAGGCACAATAAAGATGTCAAGGGGAGTAACGTGGTGAGGGAAAATGGTGTGCGCGTGAGGAGGGTAAACGGGAAGATAACAAATGTGAAGGGTGAACGGGAAGATCACAAATATTGTGGATAGACCTAAGCTTTAAACAGGTGTACAGATAAATTAGAACAAAAAAATATTGATGAATCAGAACAAAAAAAATATTGTTGATTATGTGTATGATCCGATAGGGAAGTGAAAAAATGAATTGAAAAGTCATGATACATTAATGCATTAAAAAAAAATCATCTCATTCTTGAATCTTGATTATCCATTTTTAATTTAATTTAATTGCACTTTGTTTTTTCACTTCAGAGCGTAATAATATATATAATCTGATTATTATATATACTATTACGGATTTTTTAAGAATTTAAACTAACTTAAAGAAAATTAATTAAGCGAAAATTACACATTACAACCTTATAAAATTTCGTTTTTTTCAATTACAACCTTATAAATTTTTTTTTTTCAATTACTACCTAATAAAGCACTTTTCCTTAGCGATTGCTACCTTTAATGAATTCCGGTGGGTTAGTCAACTATTTTCCGTTAGTGAAGTTGTTAAGTGACGAAAATACCCTTAAAATTAAAATCTTCTTTTTACTCCTTTAACCCATTTTACTCACCTCTTACACTACTCACTCATCCGTACCTTTCCTCTTCAATCATCATCCACCAAACCCTAATTAATTTTCGAAATGAATCCAAAATCTACACCAAATTCTGGCGCAATTGAAGGGAACGACATATCTGCAAGTAAGTAGCCCCAAATCCTGTGTTAATTTAGGGTTTTTTCGTTAGTTTAGGGGTTTTTCGTTAATTTAGGGTTTTGAATCAATTCTTCACACGAAACCCAGATTTGCATTTAATTTTAGTCTTTCTAATATGAATTAAGTGTAGTTATAGTGTTATTGTAGTTCGTTAGCATGTTGAGAGCCAAATGTGGTTGTCGATTAGATAATTTCAATTTTTAGGGTTTCTCCAATTTGTTGTTGATTTTGTTTAGCTTAATGTCTGCTGATGTTGATTTTGCTATTCATTTTTTTTGTAGATATGGATACTCAACATTTTGTTCGTTAGCATTTTTTTTAGGGTTTTCTTCTTGCTAGGAAAATGAATCCGGGCTCAAGTCGCAGCTATCGACGGTCGTCATATTCTACATCTGAACGTAGCTCATCATATAATTCCGAATTGAGGGTTTGTCGTTGTGGGTTTTCTCCTGTTGTTCGCACTTCATGGACGGAAAAAATCCAGGGAGGAGGTTTGAGAGCTGTAAATTTTCCAATCGAAACAACAATCGTGATGGATGCAACTATTTCAAATGGCTCGATGAGAATCAAACCACTTGGCAAGCACAGGTTATGAATGATCTTCTCAAGGAAAGGGAGTTATTGTATTGTAAAGTAGAAAATTTAGAGCACAAAATTGAAAGGCTTGAAGACGAAAGGAAAGAATTGCTTGTTGCGATTGAGAAAGCTAAGGTCGGGGTGTTGAGCAAGTTAGAGAATAGGGATATGTGTAATAGTCCGATTTTAAGAGGCACCACAGTAGCCGTATATGTAATGGTATTCGTCTTCATGTTGTTTGTATACAAAGTTCTTCAGTAGTAGTTTTGTAACTCTTCATATGACATCTTAGTTGGAATGTAATGACAATTTCTTTCTTTAAGTAATCACTTTCTGTTTGTCAACATTATTGAGTAACGTTTGCTTCTTCTTCACACTCTTTGTCAAGCTTATTGAACATTTATTATCGTCATTATAGACGAAAATTTCAGCAACTTGCAAGCATCAAATTTGCACATTTAGAGCCAATTTCACTTAGTAGCTTTAAAGCAAGCTCAATTCGTCAAAATACAATCCAAAGTACTTGTTCTCCAAATATTACAACTTCCCAAAGTCAGGCTTACAAACAGTCAGTACTTGCAGTAGCATTTCAGTACATTACAGACATAAAACAACTTCTCAAACTGATGCTTAAATTAAATAGGTCCATTACAGATTGCTAGTAGTGTATTAAAGACATTAAAGACATTACAGACACATTAAAAATCCCATAGTGCAGATGTGCTTGCTTGTGACAGTAACTCTGTGAAGGAAGTGGCTTGCGTTTGTGTCGCACTTGCAGTTGGAGCCTGCTGAGTAGATGTTGGTGATGCTGCTGTAGTAGGCTGATTTGTCGTAGCGTCAACATTTTCAGCTCTGTTTTGCCTTTGTTCTCTCCTCTGAATTGCCCAGGCTGTTTGGAGAGGAGGTCTTCCACCTGGACGCCTTTCCGTGTTTGGAGGAGCTTGAGGGTTCTTACAAGTAGAAAAAATGAGCGAGTTCTTATCGCTGTCTTACAAGCAAGCTGGTGAATGGTAGAGAGTTCTTACAAGCTTGAGGGTCCTCCTCCCTGTCTTCCTCCTCACCACCAAACATCATCCGCAAGTTAACCGTGAATGGTTGAGTATCCATATCTACAAAAAAAATGAATAGCAAAATCAACATCAGCAGACATTAAGCTAAACAAAATCAACAACAAATTGGAGAAACCCTAAAAATTGAAATTATCTAATCGACAATCACATTTGGCTCTCAACATGCTAACGAACTACAATAACACTATAACTACACTTAATTCATATTAGAAAGACTAAAATTAAATGCAAATCTGGGTTTCGTGTGAAGAATTGATTCAAAACCCTAAATTAACGAAAAACCCCTAAACTAACGAAAAAACCCTAAATTAACACAGGATTTGGGGCTACTTACTTGCAGATATGTCGTTCCCTTCAATTGCGCCAGAATTTGGTGTAGATTTTGGATTCATTTCGAAAATTAATTAGGGTTTGGTGGATGATGATTGAAGAGGAAAGGTACGGATGAGTGAGTAGTGTAAGAGGTGAGTAAAATGGGTTAAAGGAGTAAAAAAAAGATTTTAATTTTAAGGGTATTTTCGTCACTTAACAACTTCACTAACGGAAAATAGTTGACTAACCCACCGGAATTCATTAAAGGTAGCAATCGCTAAGGAAAAGTGCTTTATTAGGTAGTAATTGAAAAAAAAAAATTTATAAGGTTGTAATTGAAAAAAACGAAATTTTATAAGGTTGTAATGTGTAATTTTCGCTTAAATGATATCAATAGTTTCGTGGTAAAATAATTGTGATAATTTGTGAAAAAAAAAGTTTTCAAATTTTCATGATGACATAAACGCTTGTCATGAGACTAAATAATTATACATCGTAGTATAATTGTTTAAATTTTTAAGAATTGATTTTGAGTTTATAAAACTTTAATTTTTGACTTGTTATTTTACGATATTTGCGATAATGTAGGTAACCAAGTCTATATTTTAGGTATAAAAATTGTCAAATGTTGTTTATTTAAATATGTATATTTGATAATTTTTTATGTGTTGTCCGTGTCCTATAAAATTTAAAATGGTGTGTCACATGTGCAATAAATTTTCGTGTCCGTGTCAATGCAATCTAGGTTGTATGTACACCTGACAAGCGAGTAGGGCAGATTAGGTCAAATTCGGGTTGGATAAGAAAAGAATAATGTAGACTTCGGGGCGGTGAGTCATTTCGGGTTCGGGTCGTTTTCGAATTTGTCTTTTTTTTTATTGAACTTTTTTATGGGTATCTACTGGTTTGCTATCCTAACGTCCGGGTCAGTTATGGATTAGGTCGAGTCAATTCTGTTACAGGTCAAATACAAGTCTTTGATTCGGATATTTTATTATTAAATACTCGTAATAATAAAATTAGTTGTACTAAATTGAATGTTTGTTTATCTTTGTTATTTTAAAATATTAAAAGTATTACGAAGTAGTTTTTTTTAAGTATAAATCCAAATATTCCATACGTATAATACTCCGTAGTCCGTATATAAATATTAATATTTTATTAATTTTAATAAATTATTGTTGATCGGGTCTAGCTGAATTTCGATCTTAAATTAAAGGATCATTTCAAGTTTGGGTTAAACGGGATACAGATAAAAAAAATGGATCGAACATGTCGGGTCAAATTTTGACAACTCTGATATTCAATCATGGGTCATCGTTGACTTGTTGCGGTGCAGTAGATTTAGTACTACACCTACACCAAGAAGAAGAAGAAGAAAAGTGAGAAGAAGTACAAGCAGAGCTTCTTCCAAGAACACAGGTAGAGCATCAATCAAACATGTCAAAGGTGCAGCAGAAAGCAGTACAGGAGATTGCAAAATGCTGCAAAAATGATGTACCTGAAAGATTCATTCACAAAAATGGATACCCACAACCTCAACGTCACTCTGTTCCATTCATGGATGATACTACCATTGACTTTTCACTCCTCTTCCATCATTCTTCATCTCCTGATGCACTTCTTCAACTCCAAAAGCTTCAATCTGCTCTTAGTCAATGGGGTTGCTTTCAGGTTTTCCTTTTTAATTTCTTTCTAATTCCAGGTTTTTCCAAGTAGATATAATTCAAGTTCAATTCCAGGTCTTATCTGTTTGAGAAACTGTGATGTTGAATCTTGTAAAATATACCTCATCCGTTCCATCCATTTGTATATGTTAATCTTCTATAGGTTAATTCATAGTCACTTAAGATCTGATTTACGGGCTCCTTTGGTTCACCAGGAAGATAGAGTTATCGATAACTTAAATTCACGTGAATTTGTATTTCATGGGAATTACAAAAATATTGTTTGGTTGCCACGTGGAAAATAACTTCATTCGAGAAGTTCTACCCACCAGGGGCTTGGTGAGTAACTTTTCCATTACGAAGAAAGTACATAATGGAGAAAGTGACAATTACTGGGAGCTGACAATTCCTGAGAAGTGGGCAACCAAACAACTTCACAATTTATCAATTCATGAGAAGTTCCCATGATTTAAGAGGGCAACCAAACGACCCCTAAATTGTTTAACGGAGTCAATTACTTTGGAGAATGTGAGCTTTGGCAAGAGAGTTATAGATGAATATGCGGATAAGCTAAGGATGATGTTTGAACCTCTCGTAAAGGCCATGGCCCGTTGTTTGAGCTTGGAGGAAAACTGTTTGTTGAAAGAACATGGAGAATCCCTGAACATGGCAGCGAGATTCAACTATTATCCACAATGTCCTACCCCTCAGAGTGTTCTTGGTATCAAACCACATGCGGATGGAACAACGATTACAATGCTTTTGCAGGACAAGGAAGTCGAAGGTCTCCAGGTTCTCAAAGATGAAAATTGGTTTAGAGTTCCCGTTGTTCCTGATGCTTTATTCATCAATGTTGGTGATTTTTTAGAGGTAAATCTTCCTACTTCAAAGAGAAGGGTACGGACTCAGCTGACTTGGATCACAGAAACTATGGTGACATTAAAATTGACTGTAATTTTTGGTTGATGTGTGATCAGATTATGAGCAATGGCATATTGAAAAGTCCAGTGCATAGGGTTGTGACAAATCCAGACCGAGAGAGAATGTCAGTGGCGGTATTTTGTTTTCCGGATGCTGATAGAGAGGTGGGACCGGTAGCTGAACTGATCTCAGATGAAAAGCCGCAAATGTTCAAGAGAGTGCAACACTACCAGAGCCTATTCTTTGAGTACTACCAGCTTGGGCAGAGACCTTTTGATGCTGTCAGAATATAGAGAAACCTAATCTGTATGATCACTTCCCTTTCAGTTAACGAATTTGTATTTTACAAACAGATGATTATTTTTTTGTCGTTTATAAGCTTGTTTTCATTTTTTTTGAAAAATTTTACCATTTGATGGAATCAAGCAAAACGACTTATCAAACAGACACTTGGTACTTGTATACAGTTTATCAGCATCGTGAAGCAATAGTTGGTTGATGCAATTTTGAATTGTTATCACGAGTCACTTGGTAACCGCGCCTCTGTTTACAACAGTTAATAACCAAAGCTGAGTATATCGACCCCCTATCTTGGCATGTTCTGTAGCCGTGCACTGAGTAAGACATTAGGGTGATATATTTGTACGATTTTGTTTGACTTTATATGGTAGGCAGCAACTATGAAGATAAACAAAATCAGCTTCAGCTTCTTTCTTGCTATTGATCAAGACAATCAAAAGTGTAATACAAAAGTTTCTAAAACGATTCTGTCAATCTTTATGAAGTACTCCGTATATGCATTCCCTCTGAAATACTCGTAACAATACTCGTAATAATAAAATTAGTTGTACTAAATTGAATGTTTGTTTATCTTTGTTATTTTAAAATATTTGTTCCGGTCACGGAAACTGTTAACCCGGTTCTGGATCCGGGTCGTGTAATCGGAATGTTGATGAGTAGTGGATCGTTTGATTTCCTTCAATCTCTCATTTCTCTTTCTCCTATGATCGGACCTTCCCGGCGGAGTTGGCCTGCTCCCTGCACAATGAACGCACAGGGCCCCGGAGGTTGTCCGAGGGAACCCTCTCCGATGCCTAAGTTAGTCCGTGAAATGCTTTGATGAACCTAGCTCGTGAGGAACTAGGTGGCGTTTTTAGGAGTGAGAGTCTAGAGAGAGAAAATCCAAACCCCTCTAAGTGGGAAATGGGTGGGTATTTATACCTTCCCACAAGAGAGAGAAGTGGAGAAGGAAAAGAGCGGGAGAATGGGTGGATGGCGAGGTGACACGTGGACCTGTTTCATCCACTCATTCCCTTTTACCTTTGGTAGAATGGCGGAGAGGCCCCTGGTAACCCCTGCCCTGCTCGGGGGAGAGGTCGCCTGGGGGCAGGCGAGCAGGGGGCGCCTGCAGGCCCTTCCCAGCTGGTCGCCTTACCCTGCTGGGAGGCCTTCTTGAAGCTACGTTCCATTGGGGAAATCCGGGTATCTTACTTCGACGGCTTGCTGGGCAGGCTCCTCGGTTCCCCGGGTTGGGTCTTTGCGGGGCCTGCTCGGCGGGCGACCCGGTGCAGGCTCTCGACCCTCATCAATTGGCCCTCACCGGCCGGGGGGAAGCAAGGCTTTCCTTTGACAGGTGGACTCTTGACGGTGGGGAGTTGACTTGTGGCTTTACCACTGCATTTAATGCGTTCGCGCATTCCCGAGGGGGGAGACTCTTCTGTATTGGGCATGCCAAGAGTTTAATTGCCTTTTGGGTCATGATTGCTTTTTACACCAAATGGATTTTTGGGTAGCGTGCTGGTGCGCTGATTGGCCGTGCCCCCTGTCAGAGTGGTTGAGGCGCCATTTAATGTCTTGGCTTCCCTTCTTGTATAAATTGCATTCTCTTTGCCACTTTCACGACCCATCCCCAACCTTCTTTTCTTCTTTTTTCTAAGAAAATGTCGTGGATCACCAAAGTACTCTTTTGCCAAGGGACTCGCGTGGTGACCCGTCGCTTTAGGGGTCGTTGGAAACTAAGGTACTCTAGGGCGTCCTTTCTCATCCTGCGCCGTAGCCGGCGGCCCTGCGCTCGACTTCACAGGAAGCTCAGGAGGAGGACTCTTGTCAGGGCGGGCAAGCGCCCTCAGAGGGCTTCTCCAGCCGCCCCAAAGTACAGGCGCTGCCCCCAGGGAGGGGGTTGTTTCGACAGGGGGGTGTCATGAATGTTTTCCATGGCTACACCCTGAGCAGTTTGATCCCGACTACTCAGAGTTGGCTTCTTCTCCTGAGTCGGGCCCTTCTTCTCCTTTGAGGAAGAAAGTGGGCTGCGGCTCATGTGATGACACTGAAACAGTCCCTTATGGTAGGGACTGGGATGTTAGTAGCCGGGATTCCAGCGATAGTGGCGGCCGGGGTTATTCCTCCGGTCGGGACGGCGATGATGACTCTGCAGACCCCTTCAAGGATTCCGACGACTGGGACTGGGGATCCGATGCAGGGGGGTGCCACAGCCCTGGGGACTACTCCCCAGGTTTTGATGACGATTAGGCCTGCCCGCGGGGCGCAGGCGTGGTAAGCCAGAAACAGGGGCTCTTTTTGTACTTTT
Source organism: Agrostemma githago (assembly GCA_958450325.1). Lineage (NCBI taxonomy): Eukaryota > Viridiplantae > Streptophyta > Magnoliopsida > Caryophyllales > Caryophyllaceae > Agrostemma > Agrostemma githago. Next base: position 5,531,595 of record OY288241.1, on the reverse strand, counting down.
TGCTTGTACTGGATGTAACTTGCCCGTTTTTCGGGTTTTCTTTAACTTAATGAAAGAAAAAACAGGCAGTTTGTTTATGTGTGGCATTTTTACTATTTGTTATTATTTATTATTCAAATGGAGGGAGGACGTCACAGGGTGATCGATCCTCTAACATCCTTTGGTCTTCTCGAGGCTACCCTTGGGAAGCTGCAAGGGGCTGACTTTTGAGGGTATGACACGTGGACAGTAGTCCTTGGGCGGATTTTTGAGGGTTGGCGACTCTTTGTCTGCCTTCCCTCTTATAAAAGCAATCTGTCACTCATTCTTCTTTTTTTTCTTTTTCAAACTTCCTTTCTTTTCCTCTGCAAATCTTTTGGTGTGACAATTCGAGCCTTTCTCCGTACCCCCGTTTCTCTGGGAGATTTCTCTTTCAAGCTTTCATCCCATCGGCGGCCGACCTTAGATTAGACTTTTAATTTCCAGTTCTTGCTCCCTTTCTTTTCGATTTCTTGTTTTTCATTCCTCTTAGAGTTGCTATGTCTAGAACTCGCGAACGTATCCTACCATTTACCGACCCATTGAGGAAGGAGGAACGGGAAAAGGGTAGGGAGTATCTTGCCTCCTCCTCTAGGGAGGTTGGCCTTGGGACAGTCGAGGAGGAGAACTTGGCGGGTAGTGGGGGTGGTAACTCTCCTGAACCTGCCTCCTACGACGTTGTCAACTCGGACGACGAGGCGCTGGAGATCGACCCCTCCAGGACCTCCGGTCCCCTTATTCCCCGGGAAAGGGGTATGACCTATTACTTAGACAAAGCCAAGTACCACGTTCCCCTGGGAACTTACCCCGACCCCAAAATTCGGGATTTGATTCTTGCGAAGAATGCTGCCAGCGCGATTGAGCGGTTCTACAATTTTGGGGATGGGTATACAATTGTCGTCCCTGGTGAAAAAGACACCGTATGCTGTCCTCCCGACGGGTGCATAGCGGTTTACCACAAGTGTTTTGAATTCGGTCTTCGTTTCCCCCTTCATCCTTTTCTGGAAGAGATTTTCAGGCGGATGAACGTGGCTATTGCCCAGCTGACAGCCATGGCTGCTAGGTCATTAATTTCATACGTTTGGACATGCCTGTTCCATCGTGCCGAGCCCTCTATTGATGCTTTGAGGTTTATGGTCGGCCTGCAAATGGTTTCTTATGGGAGTGAGGGTTCTCCTGGATATTGGTCTCTTCTGAGACAGAAGGGGCATACTCTGGTGTGGCCAGCTATGGACAGCCTGAGAGATTGGAAAAACAATTTTCTCTATGTGCACAGCGCCCACGGGTGTAAGATTCCTCGCCATTTCAGGAATCACGTTCACACCAGGCTAGAGACTCACGAGGAATATCACCCTGGCGTGGGAGGGAAAGCCTTGGAGGTGAAGTTGAGCAGGAAGGATAAGGATTTGGTAGACCATTTTACTGCCCACACCGATAAATCTGGGGTGTATGGCCCCTCACTATGGCTCCCCCATGCGGAGCTTATTGCCACTGACAGGTACCTGACCCGGGTGGGCATAAATCTGGGCCCAGACGAAGGTAGTTCAGGAGCGCTGATGATTTTTCCTTACCCACCTTTTCCTTCTTAAATGACCTTTCTAACCGTTCGCCTGTTTGCTTTGCAGACTTTGCTTCCTTTCGTTGGACAAAAAGGGAGGTGAAGCGTTTGGGCTTGACCGAGACTCTTGTCGTTGTCCAAAGCCGTCCTTCCCTTCCTCCTGACTTCAAGAAGGGCGAGAAGAACTTGATGAAGCATCTGAAGGGCCTGTCGTTTAGCAGGCCAAGGCTCCCTGCTCCCCTCAGATCAACGCCTGCGAAAACGGCGGTCTCTGAAGCCACTCCTTCTCCGGTTGCGAAAAAAGCGATCGCTTCTGAGGTTACCCCTTCTTCTGCTGGCAAGCAGGGAGGCTCTCCTGTAGGGGTTCAGATTCCCCAGGGGCCGCAGGCCGCTGGCTCTGAAGAGACTAGAGAAAGTACTCCTGGGGGGCTGGTCCGGAAAAGGAGCAGGGGAACTCCAAATGCAGATCACGTGGTGGATTTGGAGGCTGATACGCCTGACCCGAAACGCTTTGCTCAGGGAGTTCCTGGTACCCTTTTTTCTGAGGAGAATACTGAGTTCCATTATACTGTCGGCGATAGCCAGGACGTCTCTGCCTTACTCTCTGACTCCGGGGCGGTTTTGGCGGACCACCTCCTCAAGACTGTCCACTCTGCTACCCATCAAGTGACTCAATACATTCAGCGCACCGCCAGAGTTATTCAGGCCTCTGCGGAGTTGGCGACCCTTAGTCGTTTAAGTGACGAGGAGTTGGTCAATTCTGACCGCCTGACTACAGTCGAAAGGGATGTTGCTCTTATTGCTGGTTTGAAGGATCAGATGACAAAAAAGGAGAACGAGTTGGAGGAGGCCAGGGGTCAGGTGATTCACTGGAAGTCTCAAAGTGAGAGAGCAGTCAGGGAGGTGTCTCGCCTGGAGGAGGAGTTGAAGAGAGCTAAGCAGGCCTTTGCAGAGCTGGAGCAGGCCAAAAAAGCTTTAGCTGAGTTGGACCACGCCAAGAAAAAGGCCGCTGACCTAGGGGAGCGCCTTTCCAAGGCGAATTCAAATCTTCAGGCGGCTCTTGGTGACTTGGCAGTGAAGACTGGGGAGTGGCAGAAGGAGAAGGATGAGATAATTCAGGAGGTGGAAACTGCAGCGCCAGCAGGCTTCGTGAATGGCGCCAATTCTTGCTTGGGGGTGGTTATGGAGGCTGTCAGGGAGATGTTCCCTGGTTTTGATGAAGAAGCTTTTCGGGCTCTTTATACCGCCAAGGATGAGGCCCAGATGCGCAGGATGGCTGAAGGGGCTGCTACCTCTGGCCCAGAAGATCCCCCTGCTTAATATGGAGGGCAGTCATCCTCAGAGGGCTCTTGTTCGTCCCCTGCTGCGCTTATGCTGACGTTTTAACTTCTTATCTTTTTGCGCGCCGAGCCTTTTTGTGGCCGGCTGCCGTGTTCATTGTAATTACCTTTTAAAAAACCTTTATTCTGTGTATCCCTGCTATTTTATTTCCTTTTATAAGGATTCTTCCGTTTGTTTTCATCTGCTTTTGTTTGGCTTTCTGTACAAGCTTTTAAGGTACGGCCTGCCCCCTGCTTGCCCAGAGGTAAGCAGGGAGGCTCTTTGTGTTTTTTATACAAGGCTGGGGAGCCTGCCCCAGGTCCTTGTTGATTTGGCCTATCCCTGGCTTTCGATCAAAGTCCAGGGGGCCTGCCCCCTGCCTGCCCAGAGGCAAGCAGGGAGGCTTTTTGCGTTTTTTATACAAGGTTGGGGAGCCTGCCCCCAGTCCTTGTTGATTCGGCATGTCCCTGGCTTTTGATCAAAGTCCAGGGGGCTTGCCCCCTGCCTGCCCAGAGGCAAGCAAGGAGGCTTGGAATTTTTTGTTGGGGGGTCCATTTTCCTTAGTTTTGGCAACAGGGGGGCCTCCCCCTATTGCCCCCTGCTCGTTTGTGTGTGAAAACGCAAGTTTGAACAGGCAACGAGTATGAACTTGAAACTCTTTCATTTCGTTATAAAAATTTAACACAAGGGTGGTCGGAGCCGTCGACATTCTTTGACCGTTCTCCGCCAATTTTCCAGGAAATAAAAACTATCTTAAGATTTGGCTAGACATAATACTTCTTCAGGGTGTCTGCGTTCCAGTGAGCACTCAACTCTTGGCCTTCAAGATTGGCGATTCTATACGTGCCCGGCCCTAAGATTTGAGTTACTTGGTATGGACCTTCCCAGTTAGCACTAAGTTTGCCGTGCTCCCTCGATCTTCCCACAGCCTGTGTTTTTCTGAGAACTAGATCACCCATCTGAAAATTTCTCTGATGTACTCTCTTATTGTACGCCTTCCTCATTCGTTGCTGGTAGGCGACGATATTGGCACTGGCCTCCTCCCTTACCTCGCTGACCAGATCTAAAGCCTCAGTCATCGCTACTTCATTCTCAGTCTGGTCGTATTGTAGGGAGCGCAGGGAAGGGATCCTGGCCTCAATTGGTAGTAGAGTTTCTGCACCATATACCAGGCCGAATGGGGTCTGGCCTGTAGATTCCTTTCGGGTGGTCCGGATTGACCAGAGTATGCTGGGGAGCTCGTCGGCCCATCTGCCCATGAGGTCATCTACCATCTTCTTAAGGCCGTTCAAGATCTGTTTGTTGGCTGCTTCTGCCTGTCCGTTGATTTGAGGGTGGCAGACGGCAGAGTAAGCAACTGCGACGCTATGGCCTTCCAGCCAGATTCTCAGGGGGTCGTTATCGAATTGTCTTCCATGATCAAACACTAGCATTTTTGGTAGGCCGAATCTAGTTATGATATTCCGCCATATCACTTTCCTGACTGCAGGCTCGGTAATGCTAGGCACTGCCTCAGCTTCCACCCACTTGGTGAAGTAGTCGATAGCCACGATCAAGAACTTTCTGCCCCCGGTGGCCACCGCAAAAGGTCCTAGTATGTCCATTCCCCACTGAGCGAAGGGGATGGGGGATAGGATTGGCCTGAGCTCTTGGGCCGGAGCATGGATGGATAGGGCAAAAAGCTGACATTTCCTGCACTTTTGGGTCAGGCTTCTAGCATCTGCTAGCATGGTAGGCCAGTAGTACCCTGCCCTGAGGGCCTTGTGGGCCAATGACCTTCCTCCAATGTGATGTCCACAGATTCCTGAGTGGATGTCTTCAAGGACTTCGGCAGCCTGGTCTGCCCCTAGGCATCTGAGCAGGGGGTAAGTGAAAGATTTCTTGTAGAGCTCTTCGTCAATGATTATGAACCAGGCGGCTTTGGCCTGAATTTTCCTCTTTTGTACGGGGTTAGTTGGTAAAACTCTGTGTTTCTTGAACAGGATGATGGGGGTCCTCCAATCCCCAGGCCCTGCCTCCTCCACAGCGCCGACGGTTTGGCAGGGGACGGTAGATTTTTCCTGGATGACGTCTACCCATACCGACCTCCTTATATCCTGTAGGCTGGAACTAGCCAGTTTTGACAGGGCGTCTGCCCGATTGTTCTGGGACCGAGGGATCTGTTTGACTTCATACGATTTTAGGCCTGACAATTCTCTTTTCACCATTTCCAGGTACGCGGCCATCGTTTGGTCCCTGACCTCATACTCTCCATTGATTTGGTTGGCGATGAGCTGGGAGTCTGTTGCCAGGACAATCCGCTCTGCGCCTGCGGCTTTGGCTAGGTTGACGCCTGCGAGCACTGCTTCGTACTCAGCTTCATTGTTTGACGCGGGGAAGACAAATCTGAGTGCATGCTCAAAGTCAGTCCCCTCTGGGCTGGTCAATACAACTCCGGCCCCTGCTCCATTAGCCGTGGAGGACCCATCGGTGTATACTATCCACTCGCCGGCGGTTGGGCTATCCTCCTCAGAATGGGAGCATTCTGCTAGAAAGTCGGCCAGGACTTGGGCTTTGATGGCTGTTCTGGGTTGGTATGTTATCCCCAGTCCACTCAACTCAATAGCCCACTTTATCAGCCTGACTGACTTTTCAAATTTCTCCAGCACTTTCTCTAGGGGCTGGTCTGTCAGTACTACGACAGGGTGTGCGTCGAAGTACGGCCTCAATTTTCTGGCTGCTATGACAACCGCATAAGCTGCTTTTTCGACCATAGGATAATTTTTCTCTGATGCCCCCAAGGCATGACTTACAAAATATATGAGTTGTTGAGCGCCTGCTTCTTCCCTCAAGATGACCGCGCTGACTGTCACATTGGTCACGGCGATGTAGAGGAAGAGTTTTTCCCCTGCCACTGGCCTCGCCAGGGTGGGGAGCTTCTTCAACTGCTCGAAGGCTTCTTTTTGCTCGTCCTCCCACTTGAATTGCTTGTTACCTTTCAATATTTTGAAGAATGGGGTTGACTTGTCTACTGACCTGGCGATGAATCGTGCCAGGGCGGCCATGCGGCCTGTCAGACGTTGGATGTCCCTGATGGTCCTGGGTTCAGGGAGGTCCAGAACAGCCTGAACTTTCTCGGGGTTAGCGTCTATCCCTCGAGAGTTGACCAAGAAACCCAAGAATTTTCCAGAACGAACCCCAAACGTACACTTCTTTGGATTGAGCTTCATTTTGTAGGCGCGCAGGGAGGAGAAGGTCTCCCGCAGGTCTGCCAGGTGCTCATTGTCTCCTTTGCTCTTTACAATGGCGTCATCGACATAGGCTTCTATGTTTCTGCCTCTTTGACCTTCGAACACCTTGTCGACCAGGCGTTGGTATGTGGCCCCAGCGTTTTTAAGCCCGAATGGCATCATTTTGTACATGTAGGTGCCTGAACTGGTGATGAATGCGCACTTCACCCTGTCCGGCTGCCATAAGTACACTTGATGATATCTTTTTAAAACTCGCCACCAAAAATGTGCCAAGAGAGAGTCAATTTTCTTGGTCACACCTGCCCGTATTTTAAATGGATACTGACTCTAATTAATTCCGTCTTATCATACCTTGGATGAGTTGAACCACTATTTCTTGAGTCAAAGACTTTTTCCTGTATTTTGCTGTTGAGCTACTATTTGTTATACATTTTCTTATAATTATATATTTTGTTTAGTTGTGTATTATAAAAGAATATGATTTTGTTGGCAATTACTAGATGAATCGGTCTATGGAGGCACAATAAAGATGCCAAGGGGAGTAACGTGGTGAGGGAAAATGGTGTGCGCGTGAGGAGGGTAAACGGGAAGATAACAAATGTGAAGGGTGAACGGGAAGATCACAAATATTGTGGATGTACCTAAGCTTTAAACAGGTGTACAGGATAAATTAGAACAAAAAAAAATATTGATGAATCAGATAGGGAAGTGAAAAAATGAATTGAAAAGTCATGATACATTCATCCATTAAAAAAAATCATCTCATTCTTGAATCTTGATTATCCATTTTTAATTTAATTTAATTGCACTTTGTTTTTTCACTTCAGAGCGTAATAATATATATAATCTGATTATTATATATACTATTACGGATTTTTTAAGAATTTATACTAACTTAAAGAAAATTAATTAATGATATTAATAGTTTCGTGGTAAAATAATTGTGATAATTTGTGAAAAAAAAAAAGTTTTCAAATTTTCATGATGACATAAACGCTTGTCATGAGACTAAATAATTATACATCGTAGTATAATTGTTTAAATTTTTAAGAATTGATTTTGAGTTTATAAAACTTTAATTTTTGATTTGTTATTTTACGATATTTGTGATAATGTAGGTAACCAAGTCTATATTTTAGGTATAAAAATTGTCAAATGTTGTTTATTTAAATATGTATATTTGATAATTTTTTGTGTTGTCCGTGTCCTATAAAATTTAAAATGGTGTGTCACATGTGCAATACATTTTCGTGTCCGTGTCAGTGCAATCTAGGTTGTATGTACACCTGACAAGCGAGTAGGGCAGATTAGGTCAAATTCGGGTTGGGTAAGAAAAGAATAATGTAGACTTCGGGGCGGTGAGTCATTTCGAGTTCGGGTCGTTTTCGAATTTGTCTTTTTTTTATTGAACTTTTTTATGGGTATCTACCGGTTTGCTATCCTAACGTCCGGGTCAGTTATGGATTAGGTCGAGTCACTTCCGTTACAGGTCAAATACAAGTCTTTGATTCGGATATTTTATTATTAAATACTCGTAATAATAAAATTAGTTGTACTAAATTGAATGTTTGTTTATCTTTGTTATTTTAAAATATTTGTTCCGGTCACGGAAACTGTTAACCCGGTTCTGGATCCGGGTCGTGTAATCGGAATGTTGATGAGTAGTGGATCGTTTGATTTCCTTCAATCTCTCCTTTCTCCTTCTCCTATGATCGGACCTTCCCGGCGGAGTTGGCCTGCTCCCTGCACAATGAACGCACAGGGCCCCGGAGGTTGTCCGAGGGAACCCTCTCCGATGCCTAAGTTAGTCCGTGAAATGCCTTGATGAACCTAGCTCGCGAGGAACTAGGTGGCGTTTTTAGGAGTGAGAGTCTAGAGAGAAAATTCAACCCCCTCTAAGTGGGAAATGGGTGGTATTTATACCTTCCCACAAGAGAGAAGTGGAGAAGGAAAAGAGCGGGAGAATGGGTGGATGGCGAGGTGACACGTGGACCTGTTTCATCCACTCATTCCCTTTTACCTTTGGTAGAATGGCGGAGGGCCCCTGGTAACCCCTGCCCTGCTCGGGGGAGAGGTCGCCTGGGGGCAGGCGAGCAGGGGGCTGCAGACCCTTCCCAGCTGGTCGCCTTACCCTGCTGGGCGGCCTTCTTGAAGCTACGTTCCATTGGGGAAATCCGGGTATCTTACTTCGACTGTCTGCTGGGCAGGCTCCTCGGTTCCCCGGGTTGGGTCTTTGCGGGGCCTGCTAGGCGGGCGACCCGGTGCAGGCTCCCGACCCTCATCAATATTAAAAGTATTACGAAGTAGTTTTTTTTAAGTATAAATCCAAATATTCCATACGTATAATACTCCGTAGTCCGTATATAAATATTAATATTTTATTAATTTTAATAAATTATTGTTGATCGGGTCTAGCTGAATTTCGATCTTAAATTAAAGGATCATTTCAAGTTTGGGTTAAACGGGATACAGATAAAAAAAATGGATCGAACATGTCGGGTCAAATTTTGACAACTCTGATATTCAATCATGGGTCATCGTTGACTTGTTGCGGTGCAGTAGATTTAGTACTACACCTACACCAAGAAGAAGAAGAAGAAAAGTGAGAAGAAGTACAAGCAGAGCTTCTTCCAAGAACACAGGTAGAGCATCAATCAAACATGTCAAAGGTGCAGCAGAAAGCAGTACAGGAGATTGCAAAATGCTGCAAAAATGATGTACCTGAAAGATTCATTCACAAAAATGGATACCCACAACCTCAACGTCACTCTGTTCCATTCATGGATGATACTACCATTGACTTTTCACTCCTCTTCCATCATTCTTCATCTCCTGATGCACTTCTTCAACTCCAAAAGCTTCAATCTGCTCTTAGTCAATGGGGTTGCTTTCAGGTTTTCCTTTTTAATTTCTTTCTAATTCCAGGTTTTTCCAAGTAGATATAATTCAAGTTCAATTCCAGGTCTTATCTGTTTGAGAAACTGTGATGTTGAATCTTGTAAAATATACCTCATCCGTTCCATCCATTTGTATATGTTAATCTTCTATAGGTTAATTCATAGTCACTTAAGATCTGATTTACGGGCTCCTTTGGTTCACCAGGAAGATAGAGTTATCGATAACTTAAATTCACGTGAATTTGTATTTCATGGGAATTACAAAAATATTGTTTGGTTGCCACGTGGAAAATAACTTCATTCGAGAAGTTCTACTCACCGGGGACTTGGTGAGTAACTTTAAAGTGACAATTCCTGAGAAGTGGGCAACCAAACAACTTCACAATTTATCAATTCATGGGAAGTTCCCATGATTTAAGAAGGCAACCAAACGACCCCTAAATTGTTTAACCGAGTCAATTATGAATATCAAATTTTATACTCCAACTTTTAGTAATCCGTAACTAGGATATAGACAAAAGAAACAAACATGGATAAAGTAAAAGTATACAGATAGTTGGAACGAATGGACTATTGATTGATTACCAGTATGACTGGCGCGATACCTTTTTTTTTTGAGTGATTTTCCTGAGACAATGCTTACAGAAATTATTGATTTGGTGCTGTGGGTTAGGCTACAAACCATGGTTTGTCAAGTGCATTCCTTGATGAAGTGCGTCAAGTGAGCAAGCAATTTTTCGATCTCCCTCTTGAGGAGAAGCAGAAATATTCGAGGGTTATTGACGACTACGATGGATATGGAAACGACACAATCGTTTCAGAGAACCAAACTCTTGACTGGACTGATCGCCTTTATCTTACAGTTTCTCCTCAACACAAGATCAAGCTGCAATATTGGCCAAACCACCCTCCTGCATTCAGGTCATTTCCTGACACCACTACATTATTCATTGATCTTTGTATTCTAGATCTGTGAACTTTGGAGAATGTGAACTTTGGCAGGAGAGTTATAGATGAATATGCGGATAAGCTAAGAATGATGTTTGAACCTCTCGTAAAGGCCATGGCCCGTTGTTTGAGCTTGGAGGAAAACTGTTTGTTGAAAGAACATGGAGAATCCCTGAACATGGCAGCAAGATTCAACTATTATCCACAATGTCCGACCCCTCAGAGTGTTCTTGGTATCAAACCACATGCGGATGGAACAACGATTACAATGCTTTTGCAGGACAAGGAAGTCGAAGGTCTCCAGGTTCTCAAAGATGAAAAATGGTTTAGAGTTCCCGTTGTTCCTGATGCTTTATTCATTAATGTTGGTGATTTTTTAGAGGTAAATCTTCCTACTTCAAAGAGAAGGGTACAGACTCAGCTGACTTGGATCACAGAAACTATGGTGACATTAAAATTGACTGTAATTTTTGGTTGATGTGTGCTCAGATTATGAGCAATGGCATATTGAAAAGTCCAGTGCATAGGGTTGTGACAAATCCAGACCGAGAGAGAATGTCAGTGGCGGTATTTTGTTTTCCGGATGCTGATAGAGAGGTGGGACCGATAGCTGAACTGATCTCAGATGAAAAGCCGCAAATGTTCAAGAGAGTGCAACACTACCAGAGCCTATTCTTTGAGCACTACCAGCTTGGGCAGAGACCTTTAGATGCTGTCAGAATATAGAGAAACAGAAACCTAATCTGTATGAGCACTTCCCTTTCAGTTAATGAATTTGTATTTTACAGACAGATGATTTTTTTTTTGTCGTTTATAAGCTTGTTTTCATCTTTTTTGAAAAATTTTACCATTTGATGGAATCAAGCAAAACGACTTATCAAACAGACACTTGGTACTTGTATACAGTTTATCAGCATCGTGAAGCAATAGTTGGTTGATGCAATTTTGAATTGTTATCACGAGTCACTTGGTAACCGCGCCTCTGTTTACAACAGTTAATAACCAAAAGCTGAGTATATCGACCCCCTATCATGGCATGTTCTGTAGCCGTGCACTGAGTAAGACATTAGGGTGATATACTTGTACGATCTTGTTTGACTTTATATGGTAGGCAGCAACTATGAAGATAAACAAAATCAGCTTCAGCTTCTTTCTTGCTATTGATCAAGACAATCAAAAGTGTAATACAAAAGTTTCTAAAACGATTCTGTCAATCTTTATGAAGTACTCCGTATATGCATTCCCTCTGAAATAATCACGATGATCCAATTACAAGAAGGCACCATTCTGTTTGTCGGTCTCTAATTTACGCTCATTTGCACGCCGGAAGAAGAGTGAAAGGCATATGGACAAAAATAATTGAGAAGGGTCCTACAATTATTGGCTCAGACGAGTTCACATGCAATGGCGTAAATGAAGGAATTTCTCCAGATGAACTAACTGTCAATATGTCTCCATTAAGGAGCATTACTTGGCTCTGCAAATCACCATCCTTTGCTGTCAGGTGATACTCTGATCTTACATTTCCTGTTTCGTTATTTCTGTCGTATGTGCCATTGAAAACGACATTTGATTGAACCGTTGTATTGCCACTTAGATTGATCAACATCAAAGTGATCCCTTGCTGCACACAATAACATTACAGCGGTTATAAATAGTTAAGGCATAACACATCCAAAATATATCAATTTTTACGAGTTGTAGCGCTTACTGATAGTTTTGAGCAGTGTGCGTAAGCTCGAATGCTGTTCTTTCCGGAGAAGTTGACAGATAAAACTGTTTTCCCCATTAGTCGGTGCCAAAGAAGGGCACTGCTCATAGAGTAGATTAAGAATTTTAGAAATCATGGTCCTCATTTTGACAGAAATTGTTGTTATAATGAACAGAAGTTACCTGTAGTAGTCGGGATTAGGGACAAAGGTGGTAGTGTTCAACAAGCCATAGTTGCCTCCTATCAATGTCTGTCTGCAATATGTTTTTGTGTTGAACTTAGAAGCCATACCTAGCTGATCCAAGTACCTGTTGGAGTGTTTTCTAGCATCAACTTTAAGTGGACATGACAAAACAAACACGACTGTGACTCCAACCCAAGAGAATTAACCATAAGGCCATAATACACTCAAATCTGAACCAGCCCATCTTGAGACAACTTAAGTACTTAACCCGCTCCAAATTGACCCAAAAGTATCAGACTGGTAACTGCTTGCCTAAAAGTGACCTAAACCCCAAACTGATCTGTATCCGAAATGTCTAATAAACTGACGTTCGGAAATCATTACCAGAAGCTGAACACAAAGGCATTTGTAACATGGTTTCGACCACTGTTGTAAGCCCCTCCTGATTCACCAACCCATGAAACAGCCGGATTCCCTGAGCTCTTGAGAACGTTTTGGAGACGCTTAAATGTGGCAGCCTCCTGATCTAGAACTGATGGGTTGAGAATTCTTTCGATCAAGTGTGGATCAACTCCTGAAAAGGCAAGAACATAGATTTCAACCTCAAATATATCAACTGAGAAATCATGAATAACTGAAATTAGTGTACCTGCTCCAAGACTATAAATATGGTGCGTCATAACATCCAGGTTATTGTTCTTTGTTTTGCTTAAGAATTCTGAAAACCAACTCGCATCGAAAAAACCTCCAGGAGCAATCACCAGAGGCTTTGATTCGCTGTCTTTGTAAATCTCTTTCAACCTGTGATTTAGAGTAATCAAATCACTGGCATACTGATTTGCTGCAACTCTTGTTCCGACTCCACTCCCGCTCAGCTCATTTCCTGAAACCCGATCAAAATGAATATAGATGCCCGACCCATCAAATGACCTGCTTGCCAGATCTAGTTACTGTGAGTGCAGTTTGATTGGATAAATGAGTATACCTAGTTCCCAGCCATAAATAGGATAACCCTTTTCAACGGTGTAGCGAATGAGAGATTCGGCATTGGAAGGGTCCCAAGCACCCGAAGCAGATCCATCAGGGTTGTAGATTCTTCCAGCAAGAGCATTTAGTCCAAATACAATCAATGGCCTATAACGAAGAGATTTGTGAAGGCTTGAAATACTTCCTTAAACTAGACACCGAATGGGAAAAATAGCGGAACTAGGATATCACTTTTAGGGGCGTACAGAATGTAGTTATTTAGTCTAGGAAAAATCGCGATTTTAACTAAAAATGTCATATTTTCACACTTGGCCACTTAGTATGAGTGATGGGTTCAGGAAAGTGAAGAGGAAATGAATGAAGTACCCAGTTTTGTTGAAGAAGGCATTAAGTTCATCCCATCTCTGCAATGGTAAACACCCTGGAGTAAAGCCAAACATCTCTGAGGTATTATTTTTGAATTGGTTACATGGTAGTTCTGAATCCTTGGTTTCATATATGACTTTGTCTTGTAAAGAGCCACCCAGCCTGATCTTCAAAGGTGAAAAGGCTGCATGATTAGCATCAAGAAGTAAGGAAATTGGAAGGTTTATTCCAGCATTATGCCTAAAAGTATCATTAAAGTGTGTTAATTACCTCGTATCGCGTTGAACAATATCGGATTGCTTAGATCCTGTTGCAAGACATTGTAACAAATTCTTTAGTACCAAAATTAACATGAAAGTGAACAATGATTAGTCATGCAGAACTAAGCATAGGTTACAAAATCTCAGGGGCCTTGTGAAGGATGAAGAATTATAGTGGTACGAAAGCGGAATTTCATGATACAATTTCCCGTCACCAATCCAAGAACGTCATTCACCTACTTCAGGAACAGAACTAACATTACACAGGCATATATATGAGCTCTCAACTAACAAAAATTTCATGCTTATGAGCCTCCAAATCTTCATTGACAGTCCACATTTTATGTACTCGTAGCATATAGTACAACATTAATGCAATTAGTCCACAAAAATATAGCATGCCATAAAAAGTTGACATCTTTGAACAGCAATTATCAAAACATGCACAAACCTGTGAAAAGATTTGCAGAAAAGCTGGTTAAAATAACAATAAAGGTCACATCTTTCAACATAAAATCTACACATTTCCTCATACAGTAAAAAAATCAGAGAAAAAAAAAGTAAAAGAACGAGACGGAAGGAGTACCAGATTAAGGAGAGAAGCATGGTCCCAAGAACAAGTGCCATAATCACATTTCTGAGGAGGCCACCAATCTAAAGTTGCACAAATGAAATTCTGATCAATCTCTGCAATCCCAACTCTACCATCAATATAAACTACACCTTCCACTCTCTCTACTGAGCTTGAGATTGCTGCTGCTGCATTCAAATAAACTATGCTTATACTCAACATACCTATCAAAACACACCTACCCATTTCACAAATCTCATAACCCATGTTCAAAAATCCAATCTTTTGCAAAAAAAAAAGTTAAAAAAATTGCTTGCTTTCAGTTGGGTAAAAGCATATTTGCAAATAGAGAAGTATGGTAAACAAGTGAGTTGTTACAGAAGTGAAGAGCTTTATGGTAGAAAAAGGTGGGAAATTTGCATAAAGTGTTTTGTCGGATTTAGTGTTGTTACAGTTGTACAATCACACATTTTTTGTACACTACCCAAATATCGGTCATAATGTTTATACTCATTTAGATTAAAAAAACATCGTTATTTTCTAGAATAATGTATTGTCCTTTACGGAGTATTTAATTAAACATATACGAGTATGGAGCAATATTTAACACGTTATAAGAATAAGATGAATAACTCGTGTTTGTACAATAAACAATGTTTGTTGGGGATGGGATAGTAGTACTGGTAGTGGTGGGTGGACCTTTGGGGTTGCCTTGAATTCAAAGGGAGTGGAAAATCAATTGACAACTTAATGCATAGTGAAGTTGACGGACCACATGAGGTTTGCATACTTGTGCAGTTGCGTATAGTGACGAAAAGGAGGGAAAATGAAGCGAAAGAGGTTGATGTCTGTCTTACTTCATTCTACGACTAGTATTTAATACTCCTACATCTGCTATTCTGTTTTAATTTTATCACTGCATTCATGCAATTTAATGCTACTTTTCTGTCAAAATAGAGGCCCATAAATTATCTTAATTTATTTATTCTCAGAAAAATGAGTAATGGACTTTTGTAAAATGAAAATGCTACTGTAAAATAATTAGTGAAATAGTCTGACATGGCTGACAAAACTTATCACACTTATCAATTCTAACTATTTTTGCTCTTAGTCTTAGGTTCCCACAAATATCCTACTCTTCAAATCAAAAAGGTTAGTACATACTATTCAATTTAGTTCAGTTAATTTCAATTTAAAATACTTCTACGGCTCTAATTAAAGCGGGAGAACGTAAGTTGTTTAGATATGGGGCGCGTTTATTTCGCAATAAATGTTTGCATTATAAATGGTCTTGTGTCTTAACTATTGGTTCTAACTTGTAGGTCATCTCGAACCATTAATCAACAATTCGAGGTGCTTTTTCTGCATATTCTTCAAACATTATACTCGTCAATCTGTCATGTAGGTCTAAACCAACAAGACAATAGCAAATAACATTACTCCGAGTCTTCGATGCCCCAAGAACGTTCTCAATAGCCGGATTATGCAAACAGAGACTGTAGTTGGACGAGTACCGACCAATAACAAGAACTAAATCGAATTGCTACTACTGTGCAGTACTCCACAGTAACACCGAATGCAACCATAATCTCACAATTTCAAACAACCCGTGGAATATGGTAAATCACTAAATCATGATGAGTTGATGACTTTGTACACGGGCAGACAGGCTCACCCTCAACTGCAGAAATTGCTCATCTTCCTAAAGGAATAAAATGAATGACAGCGCGATATTCGCTCATTTGAAAGCTAAAACTATTGATGCATATCAATAAAATTGCTCATCTTCCTAATCGAATAAATTGCGAGAATGTTTTTGAAACTAAAGACAACTGCAAAAATTGCGACATATACAAGTTACACCTTTTCTGTTTCAGCTTCTAGACATCGGACTGAACACCCTGCACTGAGAACTACATCTCTTTTTCTCTTTCTTTTACCAAAATGTCCATCATCTGTAACCTCTTCTAGGGCTTCGGTTATTTAAAATACGGCATAGAGTAGCCAGCGCATCTTGAAATTTACGGATTTTTATAAAACCCTTTATCATAGAAACTTCGTTGGCAGAGAAGTTTGCCCGCTTCATAATCATATCAACAAGCTTGGTGAGTGTGTCTTCCATAGACAGTGAACAAAGACCATCTGCAAGCATCATAAACGCCGAAGAATCAGGTAAGAACCCTCTGTCCAGTATCTCGACCAAGAAGTCGACAGCTTCCCCAATTGGCCCTCCGCTAGAACATAGACCACGGAAGACTATCTTGTAAGAAACGGCATCTGGAGGGTCACTCTTGTTGATCATCTCTCTGAACAGCCGAGTGGCTTCGTCTGATCGTTTCATCTTGAACAAAGCTTGTATAACAGGGTTGTATGCATGAGGGGTTAAAGTCATTCCTTTCATTTGGATGCTTCTTAGAAGTCGAGTGGCAACCTCAGTTCGCCCTGCCCTACAAAGCCCTTGAATTAGGGTTCCATAGGTAACAATATCGGGTTCGCAACCATTGGAGGTCATGGTTTGCACTATATCGGCCGCCTTTTTTATATCACCACCACGGCAAAAATGCAAAAGCAAGGCATTATATGTAAATTTGTCAGGTTTTAATCCTTCCATTAACATCTGGTCCATCAGTTCAGCAGCCTCCCCAACCCGCTTATTCTTGCTAAGCCCGTCAATCAGAGTGTTGTAAGTAACCAAATTTCTAGAGATTCCAAGTAACTCCATTTGGTCAAAAATCTCCTCGGCATCTTCAATCCTTTTATTCTTGCAAAGGCCGTCAATGAGCGTATTATACGTCACCACACTTCTCGCACACCCACTTGATTCCATTTCCCTAAGCAATGCCAAGGCTTCATCTATTCTACCTCTAGTGCACATGTTGTCTATTAGCATATTGTAGGTAAATTCATCCGGTTTGCATCCGTCAGTTTTCATCTCCTGAAAAAGTTCCATGGCAAGTTTGTGGTGTCTGGACAAGCACAGGCCTTGTATAAGAGAATTGAATGTACAAACATCAGGCAAAACACCCTTGCTTGTAAGAAGGCGGACAAACTCCGTTGCTTTCTCAACCTGGTTTTCTTTACACATGGCGCTAATCAAAGTGTTATAGGTAACCGTGTTAGGAGTGCAGTCCCTTAAAACCATCAACTCAAGCACCTCCATCGCCTCTTCAATCTCACCCATTTTGCACAACCCTGATATCAATGCGTTGTATGTGAAAACATCGGGATCTAACCCTTCTTCCATCATAGCATCTAAAACCTCCAGAGCATGTTTAACATGTCCTATCTTAGCCAACCCGCTAATCAAAGTATTAAAAGTAAACTGATCAGGATTAAACCCTTCAGCGGCCATGTCTTGAACAAACCCTAACGCATCCCCTACCCTTCCCTCTTTACAGAACCCGTACACTAACACATTAACAGTGACATTCGTGGACACACAACCGGCTCCCACCATCTGCTCCCTTACTCTCAATGCACCCTCCACATTCCCTTCCTCGATATAACCCTGCATAATTGTAGTATACGTCTTCTCGTCGGGGTTCAGTCCAAGACTCTCCATTTCCTCCATCATCAAAAGCGCAGGCCGAATTTGATGCGCTTTACAAAGACCCTTGATCAATATATTAAAAGTGGAAACATCTTTACTAACTCCACACCTAACCATCCTATCATGCACATTCTCTACCAGTTTCAACTTATTCCCATCAACAAGAACATTCAACAGGAAATTAAACACATGAGTACCACAACTCAACCCAAACTCATTCTCCATCAAATCAAGCACGGAAACGGCTTCGTCATACAAACCACTACCCACATAAGATTCTATGAAAATCAAGAAAGTGCCTTGGTTAATCTCACAACCAGAATCCTTCATTTCAGTCAAAACCCTCTTCATGGAATCAAAAGACCCTTCATTTCCAAGCTTCCTTAAGATTTCCTCAAAAACAGATAAAGTGGGCTTGAAATTGGGCTGTTGTGAAGCCCAATCAAAGACCCATAATGCCATTTCAGCATCATTTTGCTTTCTGAGGGTTTCAATGAGTTGTTTTGGGGTGAAATCTGGGGGAAGTTGGTGGGTAGTCAGTGAAGAAGAAGAAGTGGGTTTTGCTAAGGAGAAAGAGATAAAGGAGGGTTTTGAGGGAGGAGGAGGGGGAGAAAGACATGGATAAGGTGTAAGGTGAGCAAAGAAAGTTAGTGAAGAAGCTGCCATTATCTTAGATTATCTATCCTAACTCCTAAGTTCATCAATGAAGTTAATAATCAAACTTGAACGAGTGACGATGCAAACTTACCTGCTGGATGGATTTACAACGGAATTTTGCTGCAGGAGAGTGACGCATATGAACTGATGGAGAATGGAGGGGGTTGTGCAACTGAAATATGGAATGGATTCACATTCACCCACGGGCTACACCCAATCCAAAATTACGAGAAAATTTGCAATAACTACTTTCACAGTTTTATCTATATTGGTTTTTGATGGATTGGTTCGGCAGGGGTCGGGTCAATATTAGGTTACCCAAGTTTTTGGTCGGATCAATTCAGATTTTGGATTACTTTTGAGTCAAATAGTTCCGAGTAAGTAGGATTATTGAATCGAGTCAATTTAATATGTGTTCAGTTGATCCATTGCAAAAAATTCATAGGTTGGACTTGGGTCACTCAGATAATAAACCATTAACCAAAAGGCAAACCACCAAGTCTTGCTTGTGGCGGATATATCCGTCATAAACCTACGATGGATCAAATACTACCCATGTGATAGATAAGACAAAACATGGGTAGATATTTTGGTCTTGTCTTATCTATCCAAATGATTAGTATTTGACCCGTCATACACTTGTGACAGATATCGTCGTCACAAGTAAGAATTTGTGAACGCAAAAGGCATAATATAAAGTGACATCCGTATAAAATGAAGGCAGTAAATGAGTGGAGCAGCTCGGAAACGCAGAATATGTTGAGGAGAAAGGCAAGCAAGATCGAAGTGAGAATTGAAGACAAAGAAGAACTCCAACTCCTCCTTCAATCCCGCTTCACTACTCCTCCTTCCTCCGCCGCCGCCGCCGCCGCCGCAGCAACCACCACTGCCGCTACCGCTTCCACCACTTTGCTTCACCACTTTGAACACTCCACTTCCAAATCCCAACGCATTGGCCTCTCTTCCCCTTAATCACCATTATTTTTCTTTCTTTCCATAAACAAGGTGAGTTCTTTGCTACGATTGCTGCCTGATCTTCAATTTTGTCATCCATGAATAATCGAATCTGACTTTTGGTGATTTGATATTATAAACCCAATTTCGATCGGGAAGAAAAGAGAAAATTTGATGTTTCGATATTTTTGCTGGACTATTTTGAAAATTCTTAGAGGAGTTGGCAAAATAGCTGGTTATACCTGATGTTAGAGTGGGATTGATGGGAAGAAAATCGAAAGATGAAAATGGTTCAGCAAATTCGAGAAAATTAATGGTGTCTATGATTAGGGGAAGACAAATTATCTTTTGCGACCGTCACAAGCTTATAACGACTCACACCCGATTAAAATAAGGTTAAGGAAGAAAATGGGGTTGTGAGTTGGTTGGTTTTGCTGATGAAAACCTTTCAATTATGTTGCAGGTAATAGAAATGGAGGTGGAAGTAAAGTTGAGGCTACCTGATTCCAAGGCACATCAGTCTCTGTCCACTCTACTCTCCCCATTCCACAAACAAACCCACTTTCAGCACAATGTCTTCTTTGACGGCGCTGCCTCTGAGCTGTCCTCCCGCCGTGCAGTCCTCCGTCTTCGTTTCTACGGGGAGGATTCTGCAACGGCAAAACGTTGTGTTGTGTCTCTTAAGGCCAAGGCATTGCTAGTTGATGGGGTTAGTAGGGTTGAGGAGGATGAGGAGGAAATCGACCCGTGTTGGGCCAGAGAGATATGGACTAACCCGGGGCTTATTGGGTCTGTGGAGTCTAGGATTTTGAAGAGAGTGAGGGACGAATTTGGGGTGAAGGCTGAAGAAGATGGCGGTGATGGTGAGAGGTATGTTTGCTTAGGAGGGTTTAAGAATGTGAGAGGGGTTTACGAGTGGAATGGTTTGACGTTGGAGTTAGATGAAACTCTTTTCGATTTTGGAACTTTGTATGAGATTGAGTGCGAGAGTGCTGAACCTGACAAGGCGAAGGGGTTGATAGAAGAGCTGTTGAAGCAATCCGGGATTCCTTATACCTATTCTGCAATGTCCAAGTTTGCGATTTTCAGAGCCGGGAAGCTTCCTGAGTGAGTGTTCTTTTTAATGGTTCGTTAACTTGATTCTTGTTGGATTGATGTGTGTTTGATTACGCTTCATGTCATTTAGAGATGCTACAAATTTGTGTAAATGAAGCTCTGCGTATGATCGTTTTGATTGTGTGGGGTTTCTAGCTCTTATAATGTACTTCTAGGTATTGCTGGTTATTACTTATAAGTAATTGCTCCTGTCACTTATATAGCTGTATACACGTATGTAAGCCTTTTTGATACTGACCTAGCTCAAACAAATTAGGGAATTTTAAAGTGATTCACAACGAGTGCCATTACCTCAACCAAGAGAATGCCGTGAAAAAAGAAAAAATAGTCAATTACTACTATGGGGACTTTTTGAGACTCTGTAATGTAAGGCCGGATGTTTGTTTGGATACCAAAATAGGAGGGGAAGGGAGGGAGGATTGGGGTGTTTGGATACTTTTTTCTGTTTTTTTGAGGCCATTATGATTTTGATCTTACACATTTTATACCAAGTATTATAATTATAAGTTTAAATCAACATTATATCATATACCCATTTATGTTTCTCTCTTTCCCTCGTATCGTGCTGTATTTTGAGGCGTATGTTCTACCAGTCATTCATATACTAATAGCAGTCTGTTATTACTGCAGGATTGCTTGCGACTGAGGACTCAGAGAATTCCAAATACCGCAGCAGACAACTCTTTCGCTTAAGGCATCTTTTTTATGGATATTCTAGGACCCGAGCACAAATAAGGGTGCTTTATGCATGCGTTGATGTGAACAAGAATCCATATTCTTCAAAGTATCTATGATTTTATTGTAGTACTCTGTACTTTACTATTTTGGGCTTCTTGGTTTTTAGTTTTTTACTACTGAGTATTTTGGAATAGAAAGTACCAGTTGTTCGCATCTTTTAGCGCTACATGCGTACAAGGCAACAGCAGATTCATTAGTCGCTAAACAAATTGTGCCTTGGTGTGCCTCTGAGACAATGAAGTTTCATAATCCAGTTACCCAGTTTTATTGTCTTTTTGGCTCAGATAAAAGTTAGTAGAAATTCTGGATTGAGTGTTCGATTTAGAGTTTTTTACCCATCCGATGGGTGTTACACTGAAATCGTTACACCATTCCAATTGCATAAATATACTCATAACTCGCATGTAATTGGGGTCCGAGTCATGACAGAATTAAGACCATCAGCATCAATACAGCAACACCACATTGAGAGAAAACACTAGATAAGAACAATGATTGTTGGAGTAAGACTAGAGTGTCTACACTTCCCCAAATGAGCAACCACACTGCTACAACGTAATCACAACAACAATAACAACAATCAGCTGATGATGATACTTAAGCTACAAACAAATGTAAGTCCTATCTTGACTCCCTCGATCCAAACACATCCTAAATTAGAGGGGCAAATAAGTAAGGCCCCTGATAAACATACACTTCCCTTCACTTCACTTCACTTCCTCTTCTTTACAGGGGGCTGCTCATCTTCATCATCATCTTCCTCATCTTCGTCCTCATCATCATCGTCGTCGTCGTCCCCATCCTCATCATTGTCATCATCATCATCATCGCTTCCCCCTTTGCCATTGGCTGGAGCATCTTCCTCAGGATCTCCACCCTCATCGTCTTCATCATCATCTCCACCTTCTCCTCCTGAGAAATCTTCATCGTCGTCGTCATCCTGATCATCTGCATTATCCTCGTCATCCTCATCATCATCCTCGGTGTCACTGCCATCCTTGTTCTCAGGACCTGCCTTTTCTCTCTTGTGGAGCTCCTTTACAGGAAAACTGGATAGCAAACCAGTCGACGGACATCAATACCCTTGTAAGTTGTAACATGGAGAATCGATTGTACACAAACAAAAAGAGAAAGATACCTGTTCTGGATAGCAGTAAGTTCGACACTCCCCAACAAAGCTCCAGTCTGAAACCAAGACAAGTTTCCTTGTTAGCACATACTCACATGTCACATTGAAAAAAAACAAAACCAACAAAACAAAACAAAGACACTGCAATTAACAACAGACTCATGCACCAACAGACATTCTCCGTAGTAACTAATTCTCTCTTCTTTCCCGCTTATTTTCAGTCAAGTTCAGCACACTTCCGTTCAGTTCAATTTTGTCTCGGTGAATTTTAGCCCACTTCAGTTTTACTTAAGCCCACTTTAGCCGAAAAGGGCAAGGCCTAAAACTCCCTAAAAAACAAGGATACACGACCTTATTTGCCAAAAGTACTACACAATACTTCATTATAGAAAGAGCAGCCTGAAAACATGTTTCAATCTTTACCATTCTATTTCATTTAAGTAGGATACTTGTAAAGAAGGAAAACTGAAAGGGAAGCATCTAACAAGAAGAAATGGGGTTTGCTATTACGACCTTCCAATTTTCCATTAAATGTAAGAAGTATATCTTCATAGAAACACAAACAACACATGCTAATCACTGACAGCCTCCACCGTAAGGGGAAAAAAACTGTAAAACAGCCACAAAAATACAGGCTACAGCTAGAATGTTTCTTGATATCCCAAACAACTGTGACTCATAAGTCATGAATCTAGTACAGTTGAGGTACATGCTTTGGTGATTGCACAGATTACTCTCATCTCACAGGCATACAGGCAGTCAACAAGTAATAGTGAAGGCTAGACTCAATACTCCCACGGCTCGGATGCGTTTTCCAACCAAAAACATGATACGGAGTATCTTTTTTCAAAATAGAGTGAAATCAGAATAGCAATTAATAATGCTAACGCTGGAGCAACTCTAGCTACAGATTGAGATGCATTTTGTCCTTGTAAGATAGTAGTCAACTAGTTATATGGCCATAGACTCACTAGTTTGGGAGCACTTAAATTGCTCAGTTTACTCATATAGTCATATCTAGTGTTATCTTTTGTTTAGTGTGTCATACAAATCCACTATATGACCCCTACGTTTCGTGGAGAGTTGTATAATTTGTATGACAGTATTTCGGTAAAGCCGACCCAGGCTTAACTGAAACCTTGCAATATGACAGCCTTCAAGGATTCAACCATTCCACAACTTTGGCACAGTTTCAAGAACCATTTTTCTCCCATAAGACAGTAATTTGACATAAACCCTTCACTCTAGGACTACTTACCTACACAAATCTACTCAAAAGGCTGCAAACAATGATCTCAAAAAATTACCTCAAAAGGCAAACTTATGCAGTAACACAGTAAACCTATTAAAAAGACATAATTAACTAACACCATGAGTGAAATCAAAGGGGAAATATTTACTCCCTCTCATTTGTTTGTCTTTGATTAACATACAACTCAACTGAATATAAAAGGCAAACAAATGAACGGAACGGAGTAATAAGTAACGAGCTCCTCATAAAGAAGAAGAAGAAGAGGAGGAGAAGCAAAAAGCAGACTAAAACCCATCAAAAACAAAGTTGAAATTTTATGAACACAATGAAGAAAAACAAAGGAGCATACTTGAAACAAACAATAGTACCCCTTAACAAAAGAGAAGAGAGAAAGCTTAATATATGAACATCAAAGACATAAACTTCAGAAAAAAGAGATAGAAAAGAAGGTATACCAAAAGAAAGAGACAAGCAAGAGATTTGGCAGCAAGCAAAAGGGAGTCTAAAGCACAGTAAGTCACAAGTTTTCCCAATTGTTGGGAGCTGTAATACCCAACCTCCATTGTTGTAAAACCCTGCAAACTTGAAAGCAAGTGAAAACTGTAAGGAAGATGGTAACAACAGGAAATACAGTAGAGTAGTTGGGAGGGATTATGCTAAGAAAAAAGAAAAGGGATTTTATTAGGGTTTTGAAAAGGAGAGACCTGGGAGGAGGAGAGAGAGGGAGAGGGTGTGTATTGCCACAAAGTTTGGAAGAGAGAGAGAGATGGAAAGGGTGCAGAGTGAGAGGTAGAGCTGTGGAATGAAACACAACACACTCTAATACTGTAGTCAAATTTAGGGTTTTGTTGTTTGTTGGACTCACTACAGGTCACTTATGCCAGAATTAAAAGTTTTATAAAATCGAACATGTATCAGTTTAGTGGTCAAGACTAATTACCTCGATAGTTTGCGACAATTGCAGATTCGAATTTTCTTCCCCTATATTGTAAATTGATTCAAGTGTGCACTTCATTGAACAAAAAAAACTTGTTTTTGCAACACCACAAATCCTTTTATGAGATGGTTTAAACATGTGAATAATCGAAAAATAATTTAATAGAAATCAAAGAACAAATTTGTTTGAACAGTCTTCAATGGTGTTGTCTATTGGTTAAAACTTGTGGTTAGCAGCAAAGATCTCAAATTCAATCTCCTACAAGAACGATCTTGTGAGAGTTGTTTTCTTAATCTTTGTGTCTCTCTATATTAAGGAATAACATATGTCAATCCTCTCATTTGAAGGATTCTTAGTGAAACTTTAGAGCATAACAATTAAGTTGCCACAAAAGTAGTCTTTTGCAGGTCTCTTTGTAAACTTTAAAGAATTTATACTTTGTAAATATACTTGAAATTTTGACAACTTTATATTATTCCAATCACTATACGCATTGATCAAAGTTTTGTAGTTTTGACTTGTGGAAATGAAACAAGATCATTATGAATGGAGAAGTATAAACTAGAATGACTTCATGAGGTCTCTGCCATGAGGATGGTTACACTCATGTGCTAGATAAGTAGATATAATAATACCTTGAAAATTCTAAGTGAACTCAAAACTCTCCAAATCTTCTATGAATTTTGGGCCATTTTCCATAATCTGCTTAAGAACCCTACAAACATGGGCCATTTCCCACCTGGATTTACATGTACTCATCTGTAACTCTTGTAACAATACTGTAACATTCATCGTACAAACATTTACGCCGTAAACCTATCTGTATCAACTTCCACAACTTTTACCCGGTATTCTAAGGCTGGTGTTGTCACTGTGACTTCATCGTCATGCCGAACATCTTCTTTTTCATAATTGGGGACCAAATTGCAGTTGATGGTGTGCCAAACTGGTCGTTCTTCCCGGAAAAGCCTGCACAGTAAGAAAAAGAAAGTTGATCTTGCTACCGCAACAAATCCAAACGGTACAGCAGAAATTTTTCCATATGGAAACCTTTCAAAATTAATATCCGTAGTGGATGAATACAAGTCGTATAAATCTGTCCAAAAAAATACTCGTATGAGAGAGAGACTAACGGGTGAGTGCAGAGCATCGGAGAGTGAACCGTGATTGCATATTTGCATGTGGCTAACTCTGTGATGGAGCTGATCATGGCCTTGTCCTCAGAACACACAAATCTAGCCTGGAGGAAATGGAAAACAATATTTTATTTGAGAACAAGGAAGGCAGGAGAAGCCAGGCCAAGGAGGATAAACAGAAACTCTCATACCTCTGTCTCTCGAGGTTGGTTAGTGAGGTCACAGGTCGTTCCATTAGTGTACTGATGAGCATGATACCTGCAGATGATAGTCGTCGATCATAAAATTCAATCTATTCCTGAACCCACTAAGCTAACCTTTGCACCTTTGAAGTGAGCTAGTTTACTCAGGGTCCAGCTAGAAGTACCCAACAAGTCTGAATATCATTCTACTGTTTTATGAAAAATCCTTGCATTTTTGGCTTTAGATCAAAGTCAGGTGCCAAATCCAAATCTGAGTGACGAGTGATGCAGGGCAATGTGAAGAGTTGGAGCATCATAGGAAATGAGTTTACCTACGAGAGGCATCTTTTGAATGTGGATCTTTCAGTATAGAAATGTCGGAGAGATTCTGGTTATATGCTTCTGTTGCTTCAGCATCATAAACTCCTAAGACAAACTGTTGAACAACCTGCATTACAAATTTATGTTGGTGAAATCCATGAACAACGGGTTACATGTAGAAAACTACAGAGTATGAGCTACCTTATCATCTTCCAAATGAAGCTGACGTAGTTTCTTCTTGTAACAAAATTCGTAAGTCCACCAACCATCTAGCTGCATAAGGAAAAGTAGATAATTTAGAAGAAATGGGTAAAAAATTTTAGCCCCAATTAACACACCTGAAGCGTCCAACAACCTATAAAGCTATCATACAAACTTTGAGCCACGGGGAATTAATGAAGTAAGACAAACATGCATGAGGCACAATACTAACTCTAAACAGGCAGCGCTCATCAAGTACTGAAAGTAGCTCATCTGCTGTCTTCACTTTCATCTGCTTCTCACTTTCCATAATCATGCTACTGGTGTTATATTGGCTGATCGACTTTTCACTTTTGGATTTTTCAACCTTGGGTAAAAAACATAGATTATTTTTTCCATTTTCATCTGGCATGAAGATCGACTCTTGGCCATCATCCTGTGAAACAATGTGAAGAACCACCATAGATGTTATGCACAATTAATGTTCAGCAAAAGAAAGCCAATCGATTATAGGATAAGCAAGACTTTTGAATACATTCAAAACGGCTATATGAGTGACCTATGGTAAATTCATCCCAGTTGCCAGTTTGCCAGTATAATGTGCTGGTTTTCGCTAAGCATAGGTGCAGGTTTCTCTTGTGCTTGAACAAAGGAGCCAAAACATCGCAAGACATGCAAAAAACTTAAACTTACGAACAATCTTTAATTCTTTGCACTATTTTTATTAATTCATCAATACGTATTTCCTTGCAACCGTTCTTTAGATTTGAAGTGTCTTAACCTATTCCACGTATTGTGTATGGTAGGGAAATCAGTTGCCATGAGGCCCATGAATTTATGAACTTATCCAGGAAACATATTGCTTTTGTTTGTTAAGGAAACAGGATGAGCACAACTATAAAAGATACTCCTACCCCCTTGTTGAAAAATTCAGCTCAAATAGATAATTATCTTAACTTCATCCTAAGGACTAATGTTAGCAGCTTTCGTTAGAAAAACACAAATCATATCAACTTTTTGATTCTTTTGATTATCCTAACGTAATTTGTTTTGGACAGGCTTTAGTAGACTCTAACCTTAGATTAGAGTTACCATTTCAGACATTTTTTTAAAATAAAGAGTTCATCCAAGTGCACTACATTGCATTAGGTAACTCGCTAGACAAAGATATGAATCGTGCAAAAGATTTCATCTACATTATGGTCCCCTTTCCAACACAACGGCCTCAGGTCAATACAATGCTAAGAAAAAAACTTATTTCCTGATGCAATGCACATAAATTCTACAGGCCAACGAAAATCAGTGACTACTTACTAGTTACTACACCTACTATCTCTGATGTACTACGAGCTTAATTTCACCAAAATTAGTAAGGATATATCAATAGCAGTCCAATATTTAAGGAAGCACTTATTATATACCTTCTAGCTAATGGTGGATACCTGATGTATAACCCTAAGAAAGAATGAAAAATGTATGAAGGTCGGAGAGCATATGGTTGAATAAAAGCTTTTGCAAGAGAGATAAAATCAACATGCGTGTTCAAATTGCTTACAGGAATATATGGGGATTCTTCTGGGTGGAATTCAATCTTAAATTTTGGTTCACGTGAGCGACGAACAGCGCCACCTGTAAAGGGAAAAAATAATTAGTTAATACTCGTATAATAACTTTAAAGGTTCATAGCTAGTAAGGCCTTGCGAACATTGAGCAACATTTGATGTTAACATACGTAAAAGGCTACTGCAATCTATTTGACCATTTAATCCTATATCAAGGGGAAAAGTGAACAAAACATCGTCTTAACTCTTTAAATATGTCACTTGAAAGAGTATGTTCTTAATACTTCCTCCGTTCGAATCCAAAGGGTACGCTTCCCTTTTGGACACTATTCACAACTCAAGAGAATTGTTAGTATTCTCGACAATCTATAAGAGAAAATATAGTCATGTGGGATCTTGTTTGATTCATCTTTATGAGTAAATTAAGAATATCGAATTTTCTTAATTTTAATGTAAAACGAAAGATATTGACGGTGTAAAATGTGTCTCGGCAAATGTGAAAAAGCAGACGTACCCTTTGAATTTAAACGGGGGGAGTACATCAGTAAAAAAATCTAAAACCTTAAAAGACGATGTTTGAGTAACCATTGATATAAAAGCATAGTCAATAAGTATTATATAGTGCACTGCTGCAGCCGGAATATCAAATGAATGGAATCCTTGAGGAACCATTTAGTAGCTCAAAAAAAGAAAGATTTCGCAAGTACGTGAAAGAAAGTCTTGCAAGTATGCAAAAGGTGCGAGTATGACTATCAACACTTAGTTATTAAACACCACAAGCAACAAACTTAAACTCATCTAACATCAAAAGCGAAAAATATTCATACACTCGGCGAGTAAAGTATCCAACATTCGAGATATCCTTTTCCTAAATGGACCCTCTAAAGTAACATTTGATGCTTAAGACCGAGTATTTTTGAAGCAATGTGTTGATAAAGCAGCGATGATTAGCAGCCGGCATCCCCCAAAAGAATCATATCCAAAGCCATCTGATGTTGTTATGAAGCAAAGTGAGAGAAATAAAGCAAATGTCGAGCTAAAGTAAGATCATTTGTCCAACTTCAAATTACCTCTAGCACTCGCTCATCTTTAATTAAAGAAAGAAAGAAAGATGAACTGAACAGTGAACAGCCCTCTACCGAGGCCTAAGATTACCCAAAAAAATCAACAGACAAGAAGAGAATCAGGTTGTTAGAATGAAACTCAACAGCTTAATTCATTTCTCCAACATTGTGTTGAGCACCATCGAATGAAACTCAAGACTTCACCGCCGCCCCCCACCATTGCCTATCGTATATCGAATGTTGAGGCTCTAATTAGTTACTACGGACCGGACGACAATATCCTATGAAGAAATAAATATCCTAGTACACTACTAATTTGTTCCTCTACCAATCAAAACACAAGTAAAATAAATACTCCTATGAAGAAATCATAACTTTAGCAATTGAATGAACAACTCCTGGAAAATTGGAAATTGGGAGTAAAATGTGAAGAGAAAGAATGGAAAATTGAAATAAAGAAAGAAAGAAAGAAAGAGAGCAGAATGTAAAAGTATACCGATTCGGGTAGTGATGATTTGATCAGCAGAAGCTGTGGGAGTTAAGAAAGAAGATGCAACAACGAAACACAGGAATGGGAATAACCTCATCATCATCATCATCATCATCATCATCATCATCATCATCACAATTAGTAATTAGGGGAAGAGAGGTGATCGTGGAAATGGAAGAGGAAGATGAAGAGAGATGGAGTCGTCCGAATTGGGTTGGATTCGTTGATGTAACAGAGTTTGCAGTCGCGGGTACGGGTCAACGGGTCATGCCACGGATTACCACGTCATTTCCACCAATCACAACTTTACAATTTCACCACCTTCTCTCCTACTCTTTTTTTCTTCCTATTCTTCTGTATCGGTTAGCCACAAATTCTTGTTTGTGATGAGTATAGTCGTCATAAATTTGTGTCCGGATGAATATACTCACATAGACAGATAAAGACAAAATACTTGCTATTACTGATGCAATTTTATTTTGTCCTATCTAACATTTGACTCGTTATACCTTTGTGATGGATATACTTGTCACAAGTGTGGAACGTGTTAAGGAAAGCGAGGGAGTATGTGTTTCATTAGATTAAAAAATAAATAGAGATAAATGGACAATAACAATCACATGTTTAGATATCTTTCAATATTAATCTCGCCTTTTAGTAAGGTAATCACAAAATAATTTTACCTATTAGAACGACTATTTGTTTTTTTTCCGGTTTTCCTAACATAACCTAATTACTCCAATTGAAATTTTATAAGTTCGATTTCACAATTAGATAAAGTAAAAAGTTTGGTTAACACTTGGGCTGAATGGGAAGTAGGGATGGCAATGGGTCGGATTCGGATCGGGTGAAGCCTCACCCGCATCCATCACCCGTCTCTATTCGTTCACCTGATCCATCCATCATCCACTAGGAGTGTCATCCATATCCGATCCACCATCATCCACGGGTGAAACGGGTGGTTCGGGTGGTTCACTTGTACTACGGAGTATTATTTTGTGAAATAAATACCAAATCGAAAACAATTTCTTGCGAGACCTAGCTTGCGACTTACACCTTTTGTCACTATGGTTTTATGAAAACATGGGACATTCTCTTATTCTCGGGTAATTTTTATAATATACTCGTATATTTTTTTAATGGATGGATGTCGGGTGGTTAACGGATTACGGGTGGGATGATGCTCCACCCGCATCCGACCCAATCCATCACCCGTCTCATCCATCACCCGCTATTTCACGGATGGATCGGGTGCGGGGTGGATGCGGGTGAAATTGACATCCCTAAAGGGAAGGGATCATGATTATTTACTTACTCAGGAGTGCAAGTACCTTCTCATGAGCAGCAACGAATCCTCTTCATTCATTGCCCTGTCATATAAAACTTGTCTAAATACAAAACACAAATTATTACTCTTTCAGTTTCGATAATTTGTTATCCTTTAATTAAAATACTCTTCATAATTAATATAAAAAGACAACAAAGAAACGGATGGAGTATTAACTAAGAGTCCAAGACTCCCTTAAACAGAATACATGCAGTATCTAGAAGAACAAATTAAATTAGTACGAGTACAAAATTCAGAACACATGATACAGCTTCGGGGGGAAAGACATTGAGAATGCTTTACTACTAGGAGTACATCCAACAACCACAATTTACAACTAAGAAGATGGCAGTGAAGTCCAAGTTATGTAGTTCATCTATAACAACACAAAGCATTGAACTAATTCATGTATAGAGTGGTAAAAGTAAAAGCCCCTTGAAAGATTTTCATAACACGGAATTCTTTCCGCTGACCTCCATCTCATCTCATCTCAATCGACACATTTCCTTCCACATTTTACAATTCAGCTGTGTGCTGCTAGTATGGAGAACTCCTGCAGATTCGCCGGCACTACATGCATGGGCTACAACAAATGCCAATATTTTCGACCCAAAAATACAAGACAATAATGGAAACAAAACAGCCGGCACTTTTCCTCATCAGGGACGGAGACGGGCCTGGACACTATTAAAACAATCATGTACATGTATGACAATTTGCATCTCATGAAGCTGCTTCTGTTTGCACTCTGCTTTTTCCCAGACCCAAGCCTAATCCCAAGCCCAAAGGAGCGCCATTTGTTCTTGCATGACTATGTTGATGATTACATTGAGAATGGGAATGCCCAACTTTGGTGTTCAAAGAATTGACATCAACACTGACATTACCATTACCATTACCATTAGCATTACCATTACCATTGCCATTGGTATTAGTTTGAGGAGGATAGGCTAACCCGGTATGCATATTGGAGTTGCAACCCATCGGCACCATGCCAATCCCTTCGTCATTAACCGGTCCTTCAATACGCTCCACATCTTCATTGTATCCGCTAATCAAAAAATCAGAACAGTTCTTACGTACCCCGTGATCAAAGGGATTTCTAAACCGACCACTGGGACCTTTCAAATAGCTGTAGCGCATTGCATTTGCCATTTCATTTGTAGTGATATTGCGGGATATCTGTAAAAGGAAAGACACGTCATTCATGATCTTCACAGTACATGAATTAATGCAGCCTACATGAAACAGGTTGGTTTGGGTGCAAGTGTGCAACAAGAATCAAGTGAAAAAGATTAAGAAATTTTTTTACGCCCCAAGCTCCAATCCTTTTCAAACAGTATCCTCATATTTACATGCATATAAACAAAGATTCTAAGCAGAAACGATGAAACCACACCTGCGAAGCTTGGACAACTGTTAAGACTGCCACTCCGAAAAATAAGAGGAATACAGCAACGAGAAATGATATAGCACCAGCATGATGAGTACCAGCATGGTTTAGCCATGCCCCAAAAGAAGATGGGGATGTTGGATCCGTTAGAATTCCTGGATCATGAAGTAATAGAAGGAGCATCAGCAAACAAAGCAAATATTTATGTGCACTTCCTTTTCAGACGGGGCGGAAAAACATTGAGTTTAAGGGCTTGCTTGGAATGAGGGTAGTTATTACAGGAGTAATAGAGCTAAAATGAACTATAAAATGGAAGAGGTAGTAATGCGAGCTCTAAAAAGTTATGCCTAATAATGACGTACTTATAAAAGTTACTAAACCGGTAATCAGCATAGCAGCAACTTCCAGCACAAGAAACATGAAGAAATCCCATTTGTTTCTCTGAAACAAGAAGTAGATGATGAGTCGACAATAAGTAGCTGCTGAGAAAGAAATATGTACAGCATTACTCAAGCTCACTCAAAATAGATACAGTTAGTGAGATATATGCAACAAAAAGATACTCCTAACAGAGATTTAGAAAAGTACTCCACATTAATATCCTATGAGAAAGTATTAAGACAGTTAGACAAGTAAATCAAAGAAGAATATCGATCCAAACATAAAACTAAAAAGAACTGACACTGACATGGTTAGGCATGCGATATCAGGAATCTTTTCATCAACTAGGGTTTCCGTTTTATAAACTATTGTGCAGCATGATGCATGTTTCAAAGTTTCATAGTGATAGTAAAAAAAAACTTCGCTACCTTGCCAATACAATTTGAAACCCAAGGACAGTGATGATCAAATTGCTCAACACAGCGATCACAAGTAGAACAATGTTTCGCACGAACAGGTCTCACAATCTACACAGAGAAGGTAAAGAAAGAAATCAGGGATGAATTACTGTTGACTGTTAACTTAATCATTCAGAAACAAAACAGACAGAATATTAGACCTTGCAAGTAATGCAAAGTTGGGACCAGTTTCCAGCCAGTAAAGCAGGATTCTCTATCTCAACTTTCAGAAGAGGTTCCTGCAGGAAGGGGGCAAGATACTATCAATTCACTGCAGAAAAGGAAGAAAAAAAGGCAACAGCCACAACACTCTTATTCAAGTGAAAGTGCAGGAGATGAAACAGCTTCTATTCATCTTACATCATCCTTCATGTTGTGAGCATCATGTACATTCATTCTTATAAACCCTGGATCTTTTCTGAAACAAACACAAAGTGAACAATAACAAAGCCTTAGATCTCAAAATGATTGGATCATCTAACATGAATTATCATATGGAAACGATCACTGTGAGCTGGGAAAACATGGTGTAAAATGAATCACAATAAGCGAAGAAGAACACATGAAAAAGACATCAAGAGGAAAAACTAATACTCAGAAGATACTGAAATGAAAAGAACAATACTTGAGAAATAAACAAAAGAAAAGCAGAGGAACAAAAATAAAGTCAAACCCCACTCAAAAGATTGTAAAACTTTAGCCCATCATCACCAATGCAATATTTTGTTCAATCATAAGTAAACTTGCATCAGTAGCAGTCACTCTTGAATCTTGATGGGGGCACCTTAGCACCTATTTATAATGTACAATCATACAGCTGGCACAATATAGAAAGAAGCCCAATAGATGAGGCGTGGCGACTATGGGCTAACCTAGATCATGAAGGACGGCCACAGAGCATCCATACCAAGATCAGTGAAAGAAGGGAACTGTCTAGTGGCTGACGGTAGTGACGGATAGTCATCTACTCAAATAAGAGGCTATAGCTTAAATGCAATCACTCTTTAAATACTCTCATGAGCATTATGGCGTACATTCTATTCACTATAAAACTCTAATGTCATCAAAACAAAATCTAAAAGTGTCGCTCTCCTAAGAGTCCTGTCAACCACATCCGGCAAGCCTCTTACTTAGGCCCCAGGAGGATCCTCAGAGATCGAGTTTGTTACTTGTGCATGCCTCAACCATCCACCTTGGAATCTAGTATGGGACCAAGAACATCTACAAGTCTAGTGACTGTTTCATCACCCGAAAAATTGTTAATGTTTTCTCTGGTTATTCCCAACTTCTCACAATATTATGACTTCAATAACTTAGCAGTTTCTCTCCACGAAAGAATCATATTCTTCAATAACGATAGAAAATAGGGAGTTAAAAATTCCAAAGCCATTTGATGCCACCAATCAAGGCCTAAAATTTATGATGTAATTTTGAACCATACTGAAATAAATAAACCAAATCTAGCATGGAGAAGCTCAAGTAAGATCATTTCTCCAACTTCGAAATACCCTAATCTTAAAGCTTCCCAACAACCAGATCATTTGGTTTTTGACTCCTATGGCTAAACCCTTGAGGCTTATTTTCATCATCTTATCATTGATACACAAAAATCTCTAATATAATATATATTCATCAACACATGCCGAGAACTATAATCATTAATCAACAATAAACTCCTTAAATTACCTGCTGCATCTATAGAACATAACTAGTCCTCCAGATGCTAGGAAAACCCCTAACCAGGCAAAAAGCCCAAATCCCAGAGTCAACCTTGGATACTCTGAACCTATAGATGTCATTAAGAAAAGACATATCACTACGCAGTGCCCGCATTAAGGAAATAATTATAGTAGATAGAGTGATCAGGATGAATACCCAAGACGACTGAATGTGTATATAGCACAAGTAACAACAAAATCATAAACCACAGCACAGGCGCAAGTCCTAGCTTTGAAAGTTTTCCAAGTCGGCTGTTTGCATCCCAACGTTTGTCAAGTAATCTTCGAGCATTTCCCTGCATGATTGCATACCCCAAACAAATGAAATCATGTAGATCATATCTAGAAAACCATAAAAGGGAATCTATGCTTAAGTATGTATTGAGATCATATATACAAATTAGCACAAAGATTAGAGTCAACAAGCAAAACAAAAAAGAAGAAACGAGAAACAGTTTCACAGCATGCAAAAGTTGGAAAAGTTTTTTTCGTTAAGCTCAAATATATTTGTAGGGCCAATTACATGGCTGTCGCATCCACCAAATATCAGCCACACATTGCTCAAGTCTGATGCACTTGACCCAAAATGTAAAGCGAAGTATTATTTGTTATCAAAATAAGAAGTATATAAAACAGTAGTAAAACGCAGCATATTTGACTTCAACTACCTAAGCAGACAAGTCAATATTATCTTTAGCTAATTCAACAGATAGTATAAAAGCTTTACAAAAGTAGCTACTCCAATATTACTCTCATATGAAAGAAAAAATAAAAGACGAACAAAAAACATCATCATTAATGGTCTCTCTAAACAGGAAGGTGATGTACAGAGAAGTTTCACAGACAAGAGGAAGCAAATGAAATCAGCGAAAATCAAATTGCGGAGCACCTACAAGAAAAAAAGCCACTTGTCTGTGATTCTTGTCTGCGGCCAATTGTGCAGGAGTGAGGCCAGTGTTATCAGTCACAATTAAATCCTCTTTCTTTCCAGCCTGTACCAAAACAGTGGAAGCCTCCATGTTTCCACGAATGGCAGCCCAATGGAGAGGTGTACAACCTATAACACAATATAAGTAAGGAAATTTCTGCTAGATATTCAGCCATTTGATAGGAAGAGGCATATTCACTAAAAAGGAGAAGAGCTGTGGAAGCCCATTGCTGTTTACCATTACTTTACCTTCTTTATCTTGTCGTCCTCGATACGCATCCAAAAATAAAAGAAGACGGATACAATCAGCAAAACCCTTGTATGCTGCCCTACATTTTTCCCAGATTTACACATAAACATGACAGAAAATAAAAACTTCACTTGAGTATATCCTTTCAATAAGAAAAGAACACATACACATCTACTTTTTTTCATTTCTTTTCTATTTCTTTCCAGCATCTTATGTAGTATTTGTCTATTTGATGCATAGAGCTCCATATTAGATGCTCACGCATGCTTAATTTTTTTTAATCAAAACAATAGAAACTACTTCTGAAGGTAATTATTATACACATAGGGGAACACAATGACAAGGAGAATCGTATAAAGGTAACCAAGTGATAGTTACAACAAAGACAATCTGATGAAATAACAATTAGGCTCTACTGGACCCTATATCAAGTTCAACTGTCAACAAAGTGAAATCAGGAGTGAGCAGTTGCAATGCTGCATCTCTATATGCAGAAGAAAAGCAGCATGTTGAAAGACATGATCAACTGGAAGAGTAATAATACCATATGGGCAACATGCAATAACAAAGTAGTACGTGAAAGTGTGTGTGCACTTTTAGCCCTTGCTTGTACTCGGGCTATTTATTAAAGGCGTAATGAACTAACCATGTAATAGTAGGAGGTACTGATGATAGTGGATAGAAGAAAAGAATAAAGACAAGCAAATAACTACTCCAATAAGGGGTAAAAATTATGAGCCTCCCACCATGAACATGTATTACTCTTGTATGGGAGTAATACATCCTCTTACCTTCCTATTCTGCTTTGTGTTGAGCATCGTTACCTTCTCAACAATAA
This sequence comes from Agrostemma githago, assembly GCA_958450325.1. Taxonomy (NCBI): domain Eukaryota; kingdom Viridiplantae; phylum Streptophyta; class Magnoliopsida; order Caryophyllales; family Caryophyllaceae; genus Agrostemma; species Agrostemma githago. Next base: position 5,494,963 of record OY288241.1, on the reverse strand, counting down.
CATCCAATACAAGTAAGCCCTTAGCGACAGATAGACAGAGAAAAATAGAGAAAGAAGGTGGATATGCATACAAATTGTAAGTATGTAACTGAATTTTATACAAAGACATGTATCTAATTATACCAGTGCAAAGGGCTTCTTCCATCGTTGTCTGGAACATCTGGATCCGCATTCCATTTCATGACCATGTGATACAGGTAAGCTGTCTGGCCATATTGAGCAGCAACATGCGTTGTCTGCAGCCATTACAGGTCACTAATTATTCCAGCAAAGAAGCGTGAAACAGAGATACCAAGGTAACTGATTCTGATAATATCATGAGATGCAAAAGCCACGGTAATTGAGGGTGGAAAGAGGAAGTGGTGGTAAATTACAACCATGTGCTTCTTCTGCGAAAGAGTTATGAGAGATCATTACTCATGACTCAACAATGATTTTGGCATAAGCAATGACTAAGTGGAAAGAGGAAGTGGTGGTAAATTATTATCCCATATGAGTAATGCTATACTTGACAGGGTAACAATTACCACCACTTTCATCCATTTTCTCTCTATTACCCTAGTAACAATGACCCTCATCCCAAACAAGCGCCTAAACTTATATGAACTTTTTGCATTAAAATAACCTTAAAAGCACCCACGGGACACGACCTTCAAAAATGGAGAAGCTAGATAGATACACCACCATTTCTAGATTTCACAGAACATTCAGAATAAGAGCTCGTTCAGATAGGAGTAAATATTAGTAATAAAGCTTCAATAAAGAAGAAAATGGAGGAAAGTGGAGACAGTGGAAGGTGGGAACAAGAGAAAGATGGCATGATTTCCTCTCTTTATAGGAGAAAAGTTGCCTACCTCCACCTAAATAATAATGCATCCTCCAAATGGAGATGAGCAACCTGACAGCCGTACATAAATAATAATGCTCCGTCCCCTCCTATTTCACCACCAGCCTACCACCAATCTCCTCTTTCTTCTCATTTTAAACTCTATTACTCCCCTGGTTATTATCTTCCTCTGAAATACGAATTCACGTGAAGTGAACTTCAAGAATCTCTGATGTTCATTGTATTTATGAAAGAGGAAAAGCAGACAGAAAAACAAGAAAACCAAATATATTGACTTAATGAATAGTGGATATCCTTAATAGTCACATGATCAAGTACATTATATGTTAAATCGGCTGAATAACTTTCCACAAGCAGAAAGACACACAATGGTTGGCACGTGATTTCCCACTATTCAGAACAGACAAGATGAGCAACCTGATAGCCGTACATATCAGCAGCATTAACACGAGCGCCCTCTTGCATAAGAAGTTCAGCAACCTGGATTGCACCACGTACAGCACTCCAATGTAAAGCTGTCTGCCCAGTGTGATCAGCTGCATTTACATCTCCGCCATGCTACATGGTAAAGAAGAGATAGATGAAAAATCAATAGAGAAAGGCCACAACACATATCGCCACCAAAAAAAACTGAAGACAACTCTCCATGTTGTATACGATGCAACAATGACCCAAGAAAGAAACACCCTTAATATACGCATTCAAGGCACAGTGTACTTCCAAATCAACAATGATCTTCCCAACTCAACCAAAATGCAAAACATATACTGCAAATAATTATGCTCTTTTAGACACATATAGTAGACAAGATCATGATGTCTCCGCTAAACACGAGATTCAGAGCCGACGTGAACATACCCACAAAAAAACAGAAACTTATGAAACTCACTCTTAACTTCATTTTTCAATGTTGAATATAACAAATACTCCCTCCGGTTTTAATGATTGTCCCGTTTGTTCAATATATGTGAGGGTTATTATAATGAAACAGGACAATCATTTAAAACCAGAGGGAGTATAAAGCATACACTATGACTAGCAAACTAGACACCCAACCGTCTCCTAATTCTCAGCGCTCAATTACCTAATGGACGCAGACGTACACAAACAGTGTCAATGTCTTCCATTACTTGGTTGCAGAAGAGGTCTAGTAAATCAAACATATGCTTTACATTTATTTACAATTAAATGCTTGAAACTTTACGAGTTATCTAGAACCCCCTATCATATCAGCTAACTTTACACAGTTGGATCAGGAAATCCTGGAAATCCCATGCTCCTTACTGATGGTAATTTCAGATACAATTCCCAAATTTAAGTAAGATATTTGACTATTTACAGCCCATAACATATGCTCAGAAGAAGCCGGGCCATCAACAGAATGTGATCACTACTATCTTCTCTTTGTCCTTTGTAAAAGAATTTTTTCCAAGTTGAAGTTCTCCTGATTTTAGTCTTAATTCCTTCGTGGATTATCTTTCCTCCACCCTTTCCCTTTCTTTCCCTTCTCACGCAATGCTATAAAATGTGATATTATTTCTTTCCCTTTCAATCCTTCTCGCTCTCTGCTTTTTACCTCCAAACTAGGTTTCCAGACTTAGTGTGCAAATTTTAGCCCACATCCCGCAAAAATATGACCTTTGTAAATCCAAGTAAAATATAGAAATATTCAATCGGATCTAACCCTACTGAAAACATCATCCTCCATCCTCAAACTCTACTTCATTTTGATCAACCGTACATGCAATTCAACAATACAACCCATGGCATTAAAGCTTGCATTCATTCATCATCCCATCAATCTAATTCCAACTAAATTATCATAACGCACAATCTATCATAACCAGGACTACTTTGATAACTTGGTCCCACCTTAAGTTGAACCATACGTTCAAATCATTGAAGTTTACACCGATACAATTCCTGGCATTAAAGCTTTGACTAATCCTTAAACCAATCAATCTAATTCCCAAATATTATCAATTTAGAGCCTAGTATTTCTTTTCCCACAACACCACTGCAACCCAAAATACAAAATACTACTACTAGGCTACATTAATCTAAGTTCCAATAATTCATTCATTGCATTAAAGCTCGCACCAATTACTAACCGAAAAAAATGTAATCAATCGAGTATACCCCCTTCTTCGCGGTCTTACATTTTGGTCCACCTGTCATCCAAACAAAGGGGGCTACATAGTCGCAAGAGGTAGCTCTGGCTACCTCAAATCAAATACTTAAAGTTGTCGAATTTGGGTAGATTAAAATCCCTGAACACGATGACTTAGCAAAAGTATAAAACTCGTATTCCTATTTCAATTTTCTAGCTCCGCCACTGCATCGAATAAAAGTAAATGAAATACTGGAAATGTGATGAATCCCTATCCCTAAGTAAGCAATATAACCAATGAATGAAAGAGCAAAGGTAGAAATGATTGAGAGACCTCAAGAATGAAGGTGGCAGCAGCAGTACGATTGTTAAGAGCAGCCCACTGCAATGCATAGTAACCGAGACCATCAGTTTCGGTAACTGAACAACCCTCTCTCAACACCAACCTCTGCAGCTTCTCCATATCCCCGTACGCCGCCGCCGTGTAGACGTCATCTCCCGTGCTCTCCTCCTCCGTCATCTGCGCCTTCGCCGGCGCCGCCGCCTCCTCGACCACCTCGATCTCCGACGACATTGATAATTGAAATGAGGTGAGATTTGAGGAATGGAGTGATTTGAATTGGGGGAATTGAGAGGTTTCTAGGGGTTTTCCAGGAGAGAGAAGGAAGGGAGGGGAGAATTGAAGGGATAGTGATTGAAGTATGGTATTGGTTGTTGTTGTTGTTGATAATTGAACCAGAAGAGAAGAGAAGAGAAGAGAAAGCCGTCTGGGTTGACCAAGGATTTCTTCCTTCCTTCCTTATTTCATTTCACAAAATGCAGAGTTTACGCGATTTCCATCTCCCTCCTTGTATTGTATCGTAGACTACGGACTACCTTGTACCACGCCTTCTTCATTTCAGTAAAGTCTCCCTTGTGACGGATTCACAATATTACAACGGTTGTTCACTTGATGAATAATGACAAAACATTTGTCATCATTTTTTTGTCTTATCTAAACTACTTAACCCGTTAAATTACTTGACCCGTTATAAGCTTATGACGGGTTATCCATCACAAACAAGAATTGGTCTTAGTTTTTGTTGTCAGCTCCATCTCCATCTACCATTCTACATTTCTACCCTCGCATTAAAGCTTTCTTGGACACAAATTCTCATTTTTAACGGTCATATCCGTCACAAATGTGTGACGGGTCAAGTAGTGTATATAGGACAAAAAGGTATAGTGCATTGGAAATAGGAAATGTCATGAGAATACCTATCAAGTAGTCAATACTTAACCGTCGTATCCTTGTGACGGATATATATGTCACAAGGGAGATTTGTTGTCTCTTATAACTTACTCTGACAAAGACATTTCTCTTTGAACTTTCAGGTTTGATTCTCACCTGCGATATAGTGCGCGTTTCTTTGGACAAAAAAATAAATACTCGTAAATGATTTCTCTTTTACTCCATTTTTCTTATAATATTTGGTTTTTTTAGAGTTTTGCCATTTATAGCAATATATTTATTGAAATAGGTTTTGTTCGGTGTTAGTACACTAAATGGATCCAATCAAGTACAGAAAAAAAAAATACAGAAGTGCTCGTTTATATTTTCCTGTGTTTTCTATTCCAAACGTTGGTCTAGGATTTAATGAAAGTTCAAAGAGGACTTTACCATATACTCCATCTGCCTTTCCAAGAGATTCACCCCTCATGGGAACTACAAATTCAAAAATTGAAGAACAGGCAGTGTAAAAGGAAAGCTAATAATGTATGCGATCATAATTCATAAACCACAAAAAAAGACAAAAAAGAATAAAGTAAAATGTGAACCTTATAGAGAGACAGTCCAAAAATGAAACTCTAGAGAGACAAATAATGAAATACTCTGTATATTCTAAGATCATGGATGATGCTCTTCCATTGAGTTATCTTCTTAAAGAAAAATAGGGATACAAAATTATACTCCGTATAACTTGTGTCCTCCGTCATGATGACTGTAAAGAACTGATTGCTATGGATGGATGGATCGTTCAAATTACTCATGTTTACCGAGAAGCTAATCGCGCGGCCGACTGGTTAGCCAACATGGGCATTCAATCATCTCCATCTACTATCGTGCTTGACTCTCCGCCCGATAGACTTCGGTCCATCCTTCGTGAAGATTTATTAGGAGTTACTTTTCCTCGTTTAGTTCTTAATTAATTTTGGGGCTTCGCCCCTCTTGTGTACCAAAAAAAAATTGAATTTTTTTTTCCGTAAAGAGAAATAGCAAAACCAGTTGATCGCCTACTTCATAAGTACTCTCAACTCTCAAAACAAAATGAAATTTGAAGGAACTGTCTGGAATGCTGACATAGCTGTTAAAATGATCCAAATGATCCACCGGGTTGTTGCTATTGAGAATATAACGTAACTGTAACTCTCCTATATTGTAGTTACTGTGATCCCACTTAATAGCTAACTATCCTAGAATATCTCTTATATAGTTGACTATATTGATCCTAGGTTACGGCTTTAGCATACTGACTTTTCTCCTTGTAATTGTATATTTATACTCATCTCTGATATAATACAATTCATCCAATTCTTCATTCAACTTCTATATGGTATCAGAGCTATAAATCGCTCCACCCATAATCTCTCTCTTTCTCAACAAAATCCCCTCCTCTCAGCCGTGGATCATGACTGGCTCAGCCACAATCTTCACTAATCTCCATGATTCCAATACACCTTTTATTGTCGTAAATCTGGTCGGCATCACCTCCCTTACACCCTCAACATATCGTAACTGGGCTCAACAGATCTCCGACCTATTCTTTGGCTTTGATCTTCTAAAATTTTAAAATGGAACTCATACTTGTCCCTCTGCCACCATTGAAACCAAGAACAAGGAAACTAATGTCACAACTTCTGCCCCCAATCCGGCGTACAATACCTGGAAACGTCAGAATGCCCTTATCAGTGCTGCTTCGGAGCACTATTGACTCACAAATTATCGGTCATCTCCGTGCCTGCAAGACTTCGGCCAAAATCTGGTTGTCACTTAAATCAACTTATGCAAACCCTTCCCGACGACATATCCTCCAACTAAAGTATCGGTTTGATTCCATCACCAAAAATACTCTCTCGGCCACCGAGTACATGGATGTTATCCGGTCTTGTGCCGATGATCTTGCTAGTCTCGGCAAACCCGTTGATAATGAAGATATTGTTGCGAGGGTCCTCTATGGACTCAATGATTCTGTGTATTGTAGACACCCACATTTTGACCGCCAGGTGTCTATAGTAGTTTCCGACAAACACCCGATGATGATCGGACGCAAACGTGCTTTTAACGTACTCGGAAATGGGCTCGAAATCAATGGCATTTGGCCTAGGCATTTTACGGAGTACAAATTTCACAAAACCAACCTCAAATTCAGGCCCAGTGGGTCGTTTCGAGTCAAATAGCACTAATTTGGGTCGAATCCGACACCAGGGGTAAAACCGTCTTTTAGCGACCGAGTCAAAACCCGGTCAAAGATATTTCCCGAGACTTGTGGACCGACAGTGATGTCTCACGCGTCCTGATCGGACTCCAACTCCACAAAAATCAGCTTCACAAAATAATAATAAATTCCGTTTAAGGTAGAATTCGATCTCGAGTAGGAATCCTATCCGAGAACCGACTCAGACACTTAACCGAGTGCAATTACTCGGCCGAGTAACACACAACCAGCCTGTTTTTCTTACTTCTTCACCAAGAAAACGGAATCCTCGTTCTCCTCAGCTTCTTACTCAAGCGGTAATTCTAGCTCAAACAGGAATCCTATTCAAAAACCGATTCAAACACCTGACCGAGTGTAAAACACTCGGCCAAAACAGCACAAATCAGCCGAGTTTCCCTTTCTTCTCTGCCAAGAAAGTGGAATTCTCATACTTCTCAAACTCCTACGTTTCCTATCCTAAGCGGTAGTCAAACTCTCCTAAGCCAAGGTCGGGAACTCCCTATAAATAGCCCCTTGCATCCAACATAATAAACACAATTAATTCATACTATCCCCAACATACATAATTCCTGAAAAAACATAATTCTTTAGCATCGAGAAACCGATATTACAAACCCGAAGGAAACCGGTCCCGATATCCGACACCCTTCACACGTCCCACCTAGCCGAGCCACCCTAACCCAACCGACATCACCTCGACGCTCCCGTGCCTAGCCACATTCCGACGAGCCCCGATCCGAGTCAACAAAAGCATGTAGGTTGAGGGTGTACCAAACCCGATTTCTCCTTTCTTCTCCTTCCTTCTCTTCGTCCGTTTTTTTATTATGGGTCAAGAGTCGTTTTTCTTTTTTTTCTCTAATATCGTTATTAACGAAAAATTATTTTCATAACATATATTCTAAAAAATATGATATCGATTTTTCTATAATCGAATATTGTATCGAAAAGAATTATATTAAGATCTCGACGATGTCAAAAAATCGTTACATTCTTTTTCGTTCAAAATTCTTTTCTCTTACTTTTCGTTCAAAACAAATAATTTTACAAAACCTTTTTTTAAAACTCATTCTAAATATCCGATATCGATTTCATAATCGAATATCGGATACGACGAATATCGAAAACATAAATCGAGTACAAATTAATTCATATTTTGTACGCGATTTATCAACTTAGCAATTTCGAACAAAATACAAAAACCGGAAGGCTCGCAATCCGGACCGTTTTTTTTTTTACTTTTTCGGTCGTTTTATTATTTATTCTGCGAGACGATTTCTAAAATTTACATCTTTTCTAAAACTATTCTAAATATTTGATATTGATTTCGTAGTCAATTATCGAATATAGCGAATATCGAAAATATTAATTTGAGTACGAATCATGCAATATTCGTACGTGATTTAATAAATCGAATTTTCAGAAAACCGCGTCCAAAACCAGCCCGACGCGCGACCCGCCGGCATCCCGGGCGAGCCGCGCGGTCGGCTGTCCCGACGCCCCTTTTTCCGTTTTTTTTTTATTTTTCGAACTTCGTTTTTTATACAAAACAACGTTCTTTTCAACAATATTTTTCAGATTTCGATTAATATTTATTTTCTCGATCTCGTATATTTTATTTGCTATATTATTATTTACAAATCGATACTAACTCTTTTGTTTGTTTTGTAGAAAATTCATCCTTTTATTTCGTTTGTTTTATTATACTAAAACGAATCTCATATGCTAAATACAACTTTGACGTTAATCAATTTTCATGCATTAAATTGACTTAGCAACCCATTCAATTCCTCACATGCTTAGGAAAACAATGTTTGCATATCATTCATCGTATTACTAATGCGCGCATTAAAACGTCATTCGATATCCTAGTAGAGGCCGCTAATGTGCGGGCGGGGTTGGGTGTTCTTAGTGAACTTCCCAACACGTACCCTCACCCCTTACTCAGAACCGTGGTTTCCGGATGTCCGAAACCATTGGCAACGAGAGTCATTCAATATACGATTAACCGCTCAAGTCGGCATCTATATCGATATGCAAAAGGGACGAGCCCAATAAACTCTGACATCGGAAATGGGCCGTATTTTGTACACGGCCCACTACGACATAGAGTGGGCTCGAACGGTTCCGAATAACCATAAAATTCGGTGGCGACTCCGACTTCGATTTAAATTTCCATTTGACCATCTCATGGAGATTCATTCGCCTCCCCAAAACCCGCGCGTGGCCGCGTCGGGGTGGACCTATGTCATGTCCACATGTATCAATCGCTTATTGACGCAGTTAAAAATCGGGACGACCCTATCTCTCTTGATGCTCTTCACGAGCGTCTCCTCCAATTCGACCTCTCCCTGAAATACACAAAACAACCTGCTGCCAATCTACATGCCTCTGTTCATGCACACTACCACCAGAAATCAACCCGCACCCCAACCCGTTCCAATCCCGCGACCCCTGCCTTACTACCCAATCCTGACACAGGTGCTTCCCTCAGCTTCAAAGGGAAGTGCCAATGGTGTCATACCACCGGACACTACCTCAAGCTTTGCCCAATTTTTAAGGCCCTTCATCCTACCATAACCATCCCAAATCGCCCTCCACCTCCCTCTCGTACCTCCCCTCGTGTTAATGTTGCCGCCTTAACCACCACCCAATCTCCCGAGTGGCCTGACTTCAATGACAAGTCAAAGATCGATGGTGTCGAGTTGCTACTAATTGATTCAAAGGTGATGTTATTTAACACAATGTACATATACGAACAATACAATTCAGTTTATATAAATAAGCATTTATATGAACAATACAATTTCATAATCAGAGTGAATGTAATTTATATACGGTTACATAATCATGATGGAATTATGTGTATATGGAATACAATTATTTACTCTCCGCCTTCTCGGAAATATATGCTTAGATATTGGAAATTTCAAGTCCATTTATATGTACACAGCAGTATTAGCATTTATATGTACATGATCATATATAAATATAAAAATTCTGAATGATAGTTGAATTACATGAACAATACTATTTAATAAAAATATTGATTGTAATTTATATACTACTATTTTAATTTATATAGCATTTGTTATCCTTGGCTTTCAAATTTCCGTCTCAGTCATCACGAGTATATAAGTATATATGTATATAATTATATATGTTATACCGTTGATATATATATATATATAAGCGCTTATATTAACAATACAATTTCATAATCATAACGATTATAATTTATATGCGATTGTAATTTCTTTAAATACGATTGTTAATGTAATTTACTATAAGCATTTATATGTACATAAGCATATATGAATATAAAAATTCTGAACAATTTCCTATCACATCTTACCATATATGTTCATCATTTTTAACATTCTACTATCGTCACGAGTATATATGTATATATGCATACATTGTGATGTTCATGAGAATATATTTCAAAAGATGAGAGATGAATAGACAACTAGATGTAATAAAAAAGAATGAAGCTAATCATCAGCTGCTGAAAAAATCAATCTAAGGGTAAGGTGGAGGCCGATCTTCTATTCCACCATCAACAATCCTCACCCACCACTTGAGGTCAAATTTATCACCCAAATAATAATAAAAAAAAATATGGGTTAGAGAATTAAAGGGAATCCACAATAACGATTTTGACGCGCGGGGAGGGAGCATATTCAAATAATCGGCAAAAAGGGGATCAGTGTTTTATCAAGATCAAAAGTATGATTTCTTTAGGCATATGATTTATTCAAACAAATGAAATCAATACTGCATACTACTTCCTCAAATGAGTCAAATCTATTCTCAGTTAAGTTGAATAGATTTGATAGTTTTTGTTATCCTAAAATCTTAAACGATTAATTTGTTATATGTCGCATTTTATTTGGATAACGAAGTAATATATTTTACGAAGTATATAACTTTATGTCAAATGTTCGGTAACCTTAGACGGAATAATTTATATTTCGTTAATAAAATTTATTCATTAAAACAAACGATTAGTCCTTACGCTTAATATTATGTTATACTACGTATGGCGCTAACTTTTTTAAACAATCAACTAATAGGATGTATGCTCATCTGAGAACGTATTTTCCCCTCTCTTATTTTTTATCTATTAGAATTGCGAAGCAACTATCGTGTAAATTGTATGTTACCTACTAAAAGTCATTCATAACCACACACATTATTCGTTCGTAGTGAAATGGTCTTCCTACGTGTATTAATATTGTATGTAGGTAACAATTTTTTTTTAATCTAATTACCACAAAATAAATGTAATAGCCCGTGAATTTTCACGGGCCATCAAACTAGTAACCACAAAATCGTAAGCTCCACTTAATCGATTAACAAAGACATCGAAAATAGAAGAATACAACAAATGATGAGGACGGTGGGAAGTAGTACTCGTTTTTAATTTTGGGCTAGCCCTCTTCTTTTTCGGGTTACTTGAGCGAGTAAACTCGGATAGATGATAATAAAGTGGATCCCCCTCAACTACATTGATCTCCAATTCAACACAACCCACTGACATGGCTGCCACCCCTAAACGCAACACCCCCACCAAACCCCGCACCACCACTACCTCCACCAAGAAGCGCAAATCTCACCACCTTCCCACCGCCGCCGCCGCAGCCACCGTCACAACCACCACCACCCTCTCCCCTCTCATCGAAGCCGTCCACACCGCCATCTCCGCTGCCCACACTTTCTACCACACCCACGACACCCACCTCCTCCCTCCCCTCTCCCATTCCCTCCTCTCCTCCCTCTCCCAAACCACCCTTTCTCTCTCCAACCTCCGCTCTCTTCTCTCTCTTCCCCCTCCCCCTCCTCCGCCGCCACTTTCTCTCTCCTCGCCCTCTTCATGCTGGTTCGAGCGATTCGTCCTCTCCTCCATCACCGACCTCGACCCCCGGTGGTCCCCCACCTTCCGCATGTCCAAACCCACCTTCTCTCTCCTCAGCTCCACCTTATCCCGCTCTCTCTCCGCCGCTCTCCCGGACATTCCGCCGCATTTCGCGCTCGGTTGCGCCCTCCACCGCCTCGCCCACGGCGGGTCCTTCTCCTTCGTTGGCCGGAAGTTCGGGTTTACCTCTAAACAGGCTTGTAAGTCGTTTTACACTGTTTGCAAGCTCATTTGTGCTGACTTGGGGGAGTATTTTTGTCATTCTGGGGAGATTGATTTGTTATCCAATTGTTGTGGGGTTTTAGGGTTTGACAGATTTGGGGTTGAAGGTGAGGTGTTGGAGAAAAATGGGTTCTTGATTGTTCAAGCTTTGGTGGACTGTCATGGGAGATTCTTAGATGTTTCCGCTGGCTGGCCTAGTTCGTTTTCGCCTCTTTCGGTTTTACGACAATCTAGATTGTTTTCAAGCGTGGAGGAGTCCAAGGAACTGTTGAATGGTCCGGAGGTCGAGCTATTTGACGGCCATTCGGTGCCTCAGTATGTTTTGGGCGACTCGTGGTACCGTGGTTTGCCTTGGGTTGTTACTCCCTTTGTGAGGAAGGAGGAGAGTGAGGGCTTGAGTTCGAGCGAAGTGGGGTTTAATGAGGTGCATGGGAGGGCAATGGGTTTTGTTAAAATAGCATTTGGGAGGGTTCGAGCGAATTGGCAGTTGCTTAATAGGAGGTGGAGTGAGGAGTTTGTCGAGTTTTTTCCCTTTATTATTATGACTGCATGTGTGTTGAACAACTTTTTGTTGAAGCATGGCGAGGTGTTACCAGATGTAGATGTAGGGAGTATTGAGGGTGTGGAGGAGATGCCGGTTTGTGATGGTGATCAGGTTAGTGAGAGTGAAAGTGCTGCTGAAATTAGAAACTTGTTGGCATTGCATCTTAGTCGGGTAAGCGAAGCTAGAGATAACTAGTTTTTACTTTCCTAATCCATGTAGAATTTAGACTGTTCGCGTTCTAACGTAGATAGTTTCCTAATATAATGATTTGGTTCATTCGTGTTGAATATTTGTTCGAAATAACTTTGATATGTTAGCTCGGTTAAGTTTTGTTCATTACTTAAAGATTACGTGTCGTTACTTGTTTGAAACATACTCTACTATTCTGATTTATAACCTGCCCCGTAGACTTCCTGATATCATTTTTCTAACATAGTTAGTTTCTGAAGATTGAGCCGATAGGAAGTGTATTTGTGTAACTTGTGGCCTTGTGGTGAGAGCCGAGGGGCATTGTCACACAATTCTTTGTTTCGTTGTCGTGGTCATGTGGGGCAACCTTGGTAAAAGGCAGCAAGAAGAGTCGGCATGATTCTTGATTGCACTTTTGAAGTAATATGAACAAAGCATAGGCAATAAAAGCATGCTTTAAGACACTGTTCCAAAATGTGGAAGGTTCATATTTGGGTTGATAGAAGAGTGAGATATGTGGTCCTGAGTTGTCTGGTATAAATGCTATGAAGTACTCCATAATTAGTATGTAGTAATCCGTAGCTTATACGAAATAATAACTTCTTTTGCTCTAGTCGTCATAGGCATTTAATGCTGCGACGCTAGAAGGAAATCACATTTCCTTATTGGTTTGGATGGTGAACAATTGAATGCCATGTCAAGAAAGCGGTCTACGTGAACTGTAATTTGTGAAAAATCTAGTCTCAGGAAAGGTAAAGATTGAAGTTTGTGAGGATCGGGTTTATACCGTTTGTTCCTAAGTTCCAGATCGAAATCTGTGGAGTTCCAAGATTTTTGTAGGTCTCCTGTCTTTTGACTTATAAGTGTCATAATATTAGATTTGCAAGAGTTTATTGGTTGCAGAACTTTGACGATGTCTCTGAGTTTAGGTTTGAACAAGGACCAGTTCAGACTAGTTCTTTCCATCAATATCACTGCATGATATAATCTGCAAGGAACGATTAGGTGCAATGTCGCCTACTTTGTTAAGTCTGTGTTGTTCCTGTGCCCTGTGCTTTTCTTTCTGTTCTACTGTGACGTCTCTTCAATCGGAAAGTTTGGGTTGACCAAGCAAGGACATGTTGATTCTGAACTTAAGACCCAAGAAGCTTTTGCGCGTTCTTCATTTATTTCAGTTTTTTAGCCGATGTCAGGTAGCGTGGCTGATAAACGGGTAGCAGTGCCAGTCATATTTGCCCTTGGCCAGAATCTTTTATTTTGCATACAGTATTTTGCAGACTGGGTACTGGTAGAGCAATTGCAGGCTTACTTTTTGCACTATGCTCATCTCCTGTCTGTCGCTTGTCTTAAGACGAGGGTAACAATTTTCTAGTACGCCTCTGTTAAATGGCTTTGTGAGACCAATCCAAATTCTCGTCATAGATACCGGGTGCCAAGTTCGGGACGGTGGAGAACCTAACACGTTTGGGCGGATGGGGTAGATACAACCTAACACGTTTAAGATATTTCCAAGATTTGTACCCTTAACTTAAAACCATTAAAACAATTGAGTAATTGGTGTTTGCTGGGTCAATTCAATTGATCCCAGTTCTACTTCTAACGCAATATTCAAATGTGGTAATGACCACAAGCATTTGATTATGTATTTATGTTTATGTGTGTGCCATTTGTCCCAAGACTGACGTGATTAAATGCATAAACAATCATACCAAATCAAATACTTACGGATATTACTTAATTGCCGGGTCTTTGTCTTCAGATACAAGTGTCTACTACTCCCTACTAATTTACGACTTAATCAAAGCTTTTTTTATTTTTTTGGTGGTAACTTGTTTGATCAAGGCTTTCACCGCGTGTAAGTGTAAGCTTCATAATAACTTCTCCAATCAACCATAATATGAATCTTAACTTGCAGGCTACCTAATCTCATCTCATACACAACATAACATCTATGGAGTATTAAATTTGAAATAACTCGTGTATATAAAGATGATGTCAATGAGTAAAGTTTCAAGCTTATACCAGCTAATCTAGTTAGTAAAATCATGAGTGACGACTCTTCAAAACTATAATTAAATGTCGTCATAACTATTTACTCCATGTATAAAAATCCGGTACTGTGGAACTTTGCATATTAGATTTATGTCAAATCTTCTAAAATTTGATTAGGGTGAGAATGTGAGATTTCCGTTAGACTCTATTCCGTCTCTAAGGTTACGTCACCTCAATTTTCCAATAAATTTTATTACTCGTATTTTTTTAATAATTGTTTAACATGAGTCTAAATTGATTGTCTAATCGAGTACTTTATAAATATCAATTTTTTTTATAACTTTTAGAAATACGTAACTAAAAATATTAAGGGAAGACTATATATTACAAAGTACGTAGTAAAATACTCCCGCCGAGTTACTATCATTTACCCATTTGCTTTTGGCGTGAAAAATAAGGAAGAGAAAATGAGTGGTTAAAAAAGAAAGGAGGAATATAGAAATATGTGGATAGATGTGAACCCACATTTATGGCCAAAATTAGAAAATGGGTAAAAGATTAAACTCAACCAAAAAAGAAAAATGAGACAATGCTAAAACTCAGAGGGAGTATTATTTATTGGTAGTTTTGAAGCAAGATTTATAAGCAACTAGTATAATAGGCGTGACAAATTACGGGGTTGTTTTTAATTTTTTACTAAAACATAAACGATTTAAAACCATTATTATACCATGTATAGACAAAATTGAGTCTACCCATAAAGTAATAAACTAATAATATTGTCATTGAATTTTTGAAATATCATTAATATTTCGAGATAAATATCAAGTTCTCAGAAACTAATAAATCCACCAATTTTGTATTAGAAGTGAACAATTTATTTATTCCGCGAAATTAATCAATAAATCACTGAAACTATATCCGATTCTTGAGAAGCCACTGAGATTTTTTTTTTGGTTTTATGCATCAAAATAATGTGATTAATTTACATTTTTGAAATAAATGCAGTCAACTTGGTAATAAAGGTCGTCATTGAGGAGCATAAACTAAGCATAATCACCCCTAATTTAATTTACTCACACTAGCTTACGTATACGCCACATTGCGACAAGCATTACCAACATTCCTCCCTCAACTTCATGCGACCACCCCATTTCTGATTTTTTCTCATTCTCATTCTCTTGCACAAAAACAAATACATAATTTGATCAAAAAAAACTGTGATTATTACTATTCAACATGCCATGTACTACTACTAACTCAAATTCCCTGCTTTCGTTCCTCATTTTCTCCATATTCATCTTCAACTTCTTGACATTTTCCCATGGCCTTCAACTTTCCCAAGCTTCCCCCTTTCTTGGTTCGTTACCATCATCTTACTTTTCTTAAACTTGCTCCATACAATTTCTGGTTTTGAATACAGGCGGCCGAGTATAACTAGAAAAATACTACTGTACTCCACACATGTACAGTATCTTTTGCAAAAAACGTACTAGTAGTAACAATATTGGCATATTGTGATTACGATTCTATATTCCTTATATGGTGATGAAAAAAGATTTGTGAATTTGTTGCTTTAATTTTGTGCAGAGGAGGATGAGTTGAATGATGAGCATGGAAGAAAAGATGTGAATAAGAGGAGGTCTGTTGCTGAAGGTGATGCATCGTCCCCATTGATTTTGGCTGCCAAAAATACAAATAGACAGGACCCACTTGACCACTTTAATCGTTACACTGGTGGCTGGAATATCAGCAATCAACATTACTGGGGTGTATGTTTTTTTCTTCTTCTTCATATTCCATTATATATTCATTTTTTCCAACAAAGTTTGCCCTCCCTCCGTTTCATTCTATTGTTTGTCTTTAATTAAAATACTCCTCGGTATAAAAGACAAACAAATGTTTTGAGCATGATGGGTGATAGTTTTGAGCTTAAGTAGTGCAGGATTCTCAATCTCAGTTAATGTGTGTTTCTGTAGGTCTTAGTTTTATTCCTAGATCTCTTAATACGTTCGCACATAACCTAGCTACAAGTGCAAACACTTTGTAGTTAGAATTGTAATGGTTCATAATCTTGACATTGGTTGTTGTATTCTGGATGCAGTCTGTGGCTTACACAGCGGCACCATTCTTCATTGTTGCAGCGTTGTGGTTTGTGCTCTTTGGGATATCTCTGATATGCACCGGTCTATATTTTTGTTGTTGTAGAAGAGCACCATATGGCTATTCCCGAGTTTGCTATGCGCTTTCACTCATCTTCCTCATTCTTTTCACTCTCGCTGCTATGTAAGCCTTGTTCCCCCCATTAGTGTTATCTGGTTGAAGCCGCGGCTTCTGTCAAGCTATGTCGTTTTGCTAACCATTGGTTTTTTTTTCCTTCTACTGCAGGGTTGGGTGCATCTTTCTTTACGTTGGGCAGTCAAACTTTCATAAGAGTACAACAAAAACACTGGGTTATGTAGTGAGTCAGGCGGATTACACAGTTGATAACCTTAACAATGTGTCAGAATATCTATCGGATGCCAAAAACATAGGGATTGGGCAAGCGGTGTTACCAGAAGTTCTCCAGAATCAGATTGGCGAGGTTCAGACAAAGCTAAATAAAGCTGCTAATACTCTTCAGGACAAAACCGAGGATAATTCCAAAACGATAAAGAAGGTCTTGGACGAAGTGTAAGTATCATAGTTCCTAATGCTGTTGTCCTATTATGGGTATCGGATAGTTTGATCTCATTCATCTCCTGCAACTTAATGCAGGAGGATGATCTTGATAATTCTTGCAGCTGTCATGCTTTTTGTGGCATTTGTCGGATTCTGTAAGCTTAACTATCTCTTCTTATAATCCGATTCCCTTATTTGGCCACCATTTCTTTTATACGAGCTCACTTACCTTTGTTTGATGGTTTCAGTGCTGTCGATCTTTGGTTTGCAGTGTCTCTTGTACACGTAAGTGAATTATTTGATTTTCTCCTCACGTCAGTATATATTACCCGTTTGTAATTTACAAATCCGTGTTGATTAATTTATCGATAATTTTAGGTTGATCGTCTTGGGTTGGATTCTGGTAACATTAACATTCATCTTGAGTGGAGTTTTTATGGTTCTCCACAAGTAAGTCTTTTTTGACTGCGTGCATCTTCACTTTCTTCTTCCTTGTCGAGTTATAATTTTCTTCTGACTTGTTGCTGTTGTGGTGCTACAGTGTCGTTGCAGACACTTGTATTGCCATGGATCAGTGGGTTCAAAACCCTCAAGCACATACCGCGTTGGATGACATCTTGCCATGTGTAGACAAAGCAACTGCGCAAGAAACCCTGATGAGATCAAGACAAGTCACGTATCAGCTCTCGATGATGGTAGACACGGTGATTAGCACCATCGCTAATACCGATCCACCTCCTAATACAGTTCCACCACTTAACTACAACCAGTCCGGTCCTTTTGTACCCAGTTTTTGCAGTCCCATCAATTCCGATCTAACTAATCGAACGTGTGAACCTGGTGAAGTTGACTTCGGCACTGCTACTGATGTAACATCTCTCTCTTCAGCTATACTGTTTTGTTTTTCAGCTGAAGTGGGCTTAACTAAACTGAATTAAACTGTATATGGTTGCGTTCAGTAAGACAAATTGAACTTACTAATTGAACTCAGGGCCTAAGACATCTGCCTTAATATTATTGGTGAATGCAGGAATGGAAGAAGTATATCTGCGATGCAAAACGGGTAAATAAGAACGAGATATGCACGACAACAGGAAGGCTAACACCGACAATGTACAGTCAAATGAATTCAGCAGAGAATGTGGCCTTTGGATTGTATCATTACAGTCCATTCTTGGTGGACGTACAGGACTGCACATTTGTGCGCACCACCTTCAGCGACTTCACTGCCCATTATTGTCCTGGTTTGAGGAAATACACACAATGGATCTACATCGGGCTGCTACTTGTATCTGCAGGAGTCATGTGCTCTTTGATTCTTTGGGTTGTATATGCCCGAGAACGAAGACATCGGGTATATACCAAGCACTTGGATGGTGTTAAATATCCAGATATGTGATCAGGGTATAGTTAATATTGGGTGAATTCATTTATTGTCATATACTACAAATAAATCGTGATTGAGAGTTGTATTGTACAGTCCGTATATTTTGCAGATGTTACAGACTTACAGTGAGCAACACACCATTGTTTTAGCGCAACTCTGGCTTGCAGCACAGTTTGTTCCTGACCCTGTATACAGTATACTGTACAGCGTTGCATCAGCTTAGTTTGCTAACCGTGTTTTCCTGATTAATTCGACACTTGGTCATTTCTGTATACGAGTATACTTCTTGTAGATTAAATTCTAGGCAATTTCCAATATCTTGTTTGAATTAGCCAATTTAAATTGATGATGCATCTTTCATTTGGTAATCAAATGAACAACATTCTGTCAATAATTTCATCAGGCCCCTGACAAAATGAAAAGATCGGGTTTTTTTCTTCTTTTTTTGCGAAATAGATGGAAACTTTTGATTCAACTCGACAAATTTAGTTACCAGTGAGGCTGATAACAACATCATAATCGACAACAAAAACGCAAACTTAAGAAAAACAGAAGGCATCTCAATAGTTGAATATCACAATTCGTAGGACATTTGCTGTAATACAAAACCAATTGTACATCAAGTACAGTGACAACTTTTAACTACTTACAGTACAAAATAACAAGAATAAAAACAAAAACAGAGGAATCAACGGCCAATGTGAGGAACTCCAACGGACTTGCAAAGAGGGCAAGTATTGTTAACCACCAACCACGCCTTCACACACTCCGAATGAAACTCGTGTCGGCAATCGAGAAATCCAACACAGTCACCCGCCTCGTACTCCTCCTGACAGATTGTGCATATTTCTACGGTGTCCTCCTCCTCCTCCTCCTCCTCCTCCTCCTCTTCCGCAACCGCGTGGGTTTTGGTGGGTAATTGAAGCCCAACCAAGTGTTTTCTCGACTCATCCACAAACTTGGAATTGTAATCCAGAAACCCAAGCTGTTGTTGGATGAATACCTGGGTCGATATCCTCGACATCTCTGATTTCAGCTCTTCCATCACCTTGAAGCTGTTGTTAATATACTCCTGCTCTTGTTGGATGTAAGCCTCCATTGAAAACCTCGACATCTCTGAATCGAATTGATCAATCACGGTTTGAGCGTTGTTTAGATATGATTCAAGGAATGCCTCCATTATCGGAATTGAGAGAGAGAAATTAGGGAAAAACTGGGTTTTGTTGTGAAATTGATCAGAATTTGAGAGGGAATAATGGGTTGAATTGTGATTTAGGGTAGTGAGAGAGAGATCTGTAATGGTGATTATAAAGGGAGTGAGGAAATTGAGGGCAACGGTAAGTTTTCGAAATTTGAGGCGGTGAAGGGGAAAGCGCGTAAACGGGATATGGGAAGGCGGGAAGCTCACACAGAGGCGGTGCACAACTGTAGGTTGTAGCTAATAAGGATGAAGAAGAGGTTACTCGTACTAAATTTCAATATAGGCACACAATTTGGGCCAATTGGGTTAATAAAACACTAGTATAGATCCGTTATTTATAAAAAATTATTTATTTATAGTTAACTATTTAAACAAAATAAATTTCAATTAGCAACCAGATAATTTTTCATTATTTTTATCTTTGTTTTTTGATATAATAAAATAATTTGAATTGCATAATTAATCAAGATTCCGACTTCGACTAATATCATGAAATATGTAGTCCATGAAATTACTACTTTCGTGTCTAATTTGTCATTCATATTTTTAAATATTTTTTAGTATAATATATGAATAAATTGTGAATGTATATTCACTTTAAATTTATTTTCAAATAGAGTATATAATTTTATACTCTTGATGTTTAGATTCTCACCCTCCGTCTCGTTCAATTGTTTCTCTTTAATTAAAATACTTAAATTTATAAGCAACTATTCTACAATTTATTTTCGTCAATACACCCATTATTAGTTTTTAAATATTTAACTTGTAAATATTCTTTATATGATATGATTGATAATTGAGTGTAATTCTTTCGTTATTTATTGATTTTGTCCAAATTAAGTGCTTAAAATTTATGCGGAAAAAAAGTTTTGAGAATTTTTATTCTCTATATCTTAGCTAATAGAGTATTACAATATTTAATTACAATCTTATATCAGTCATATTATTACAAAAATAAAATGTATTTCCGTTGGTATATAAACTCTCAGTATTTAGTACTATACACTAACGCAAATCGCAGAGATTGTAAAATATATTTAACATATCAGTCATGAGACTACATTTAGATGTTACTTTAGTCATTTTCGTGCATATATCATTCCTAAATTATGATTGTATTTCATTTATACTTAAATATTCCAATTTGCACGTTAATTTAGTCAATCATTCTAAAATTATGGTTGTCTTTCATTTACATGCAATAAAACATTCTAATTTGCACGAATAAATAATAGTTTGGTTATATTACTTAATTAGTAGTGTGTCTGGCTATGTTAAATTAACTATATATAGTACATCACCAAAACAGCAAATACCCAATATGAATAGGCGGGAATATTATAGGGGTGCTAATCTCTTAGCATATTAAGGATATATACTACAATCTCGTAATATCCCTAATATAGACCATAATTACAATCCCCTAATTATAATCTTATATACTAATCTTATATCTTAATCTCAATCAAATATGACTTGATATCGTCTTATTTTAAGATGGAATTCTGTAATTTATTATAGTCATGAGTATTATAATATATGAAAATCAATCTTAGTTATTATAGTGAAACTTTAAACAAAAATATTCTAATTTGAGGATTGATTAATAGTGGATAATTTGGTTACATTTTGGTTAATTAATAATTTAATACCGTTAGAAACAGATTATCTTCTTAATTTTCCTTAATTAAATTATTAGATAGTATAGCTTTATGATTAATTTAGTGATAAATGAATCAATAAGATATTGAAGTGGAGTGGTAGAGAATAAGTACTATTCTATATTCTACATGATATATAGAATACTAAGGTACGTGTTGATCCTCTCAGTTATACAAAATCAAAAGATTGATCGTCTTCTACAATTAAAAGATTGATTTTAAATAAAAAAAGATATACAATTATATCGTATAGAACTAATTATAATAATATCTTCTAGTATAGACTCAATTAACCAAAATGTCATTTCTAGTATATTATTATACTCAAAATATTATACTGTCAAAGATACTCATAAATACAAAATATAATGTGATACAATAATTATGGCATATATATGGATTATATGGCATAATATACGGAAAATAATATAGATACATATTATAAGAAATGTATGCATTCTATATGGAATTTAAGGCATGATAATTATATTATATACACGGTATCTTTATCGAATTGATTATTACCATATATTTAGCGTATATTTTTAATGATGCACGATATACACTCCGTATGATATTACGATGTGATATATTTAGCATATATTTAGCCTTACGTATACCGTTAAATATATGATAATATATATAAAATTAGATTGTATTGTCAATTAATCAATCAGTTAATTAGTATGATATATAGAATAAGATTTATACTATTTTATGGTATAACAAAAATGGTAGCATCTACTCTATTAATTATACTATTTTATGGTAGTATCTTTTAAACATATAACTATTAATTGCACTTAACATGTAATTTAGATATAAGCCAAACCAATATATATTAAATAATCCAAAAGTAAGCCCATATGGTAGTAGGCGAGAAAATTTGGAGATTTGTTATTTAGTTAGTGGAAAGGGGGATTGGATCACTTGAAAACAGTCACACGGATCGGGTCACGGGTTAGAATACGATCAAAGATAGTTTTGAACGTGCCTTACTTTTTACCCTAATTTTAAGTAAAAAATAAATATTTTGATGTTAAATTTTTATCTATTTTAATAATAATATTATTATTAATCAAAACTTGTATTTAAAACGAAAAAATTACAAGAACTTAGTGGATATAGAGAAGGTTATTATTATTATTATTATTATTATTATTATTATTATTATTATGTTTATATTAAAAGAAAAAAATTAAAATCAATTTTGTAATTAGATGTATGTGGAGCATATGGAGTAATACTTTACTCGTATTAAGCTTAATAAATACTCGTTGACCCGAATTCAAAAAGCCAAAAAAAATCGTTTACTCCATCTTGTCGACAGTAAAAAAACACCTCAATAAGGCTGCCTGCCTCCCTCTCGTCCTTTCTCCTCATTTCATAACACCCAAATTCTTCAAAACAATCAACAGCTTCAATTCCTAATTCAATTCAATTGATTAAAAATGGTGGATGAAAATGGCGGACAAGAATTGGTAATAAACGAATTAATCTCAAAAATCGATGAGATATCGTTGATAACGGTTTACCGTCCCACGGTAAAAAAGGAATACTGTAATTTATCCAGGAGGTTAAAGCTGTTAATCCCAATGTTCGAGGAGATGAAGGAGAGTGATCATCAATTATCCGACGACGTCGTTTCCTCAATCGTTGATTTCAGTCGCTTTGTTTCTCTTGCTGTAGATTTGCTCAAGTTTGGCGCCAATGGCAGCAAGATTTTTCTGGTTTTGATCCCTTTTATTTATTTATTATTATTGTTTTTAATTATATAATTATTCGATCTTTGAAATTAGATTTAGTGTTGTTGCAGCGATTGGCGTTATCTGGAGACCGTTTCATATAAGAATTTGAGATAATGCTATCGAGAAATCGTCTCTCGTTGAGAATTTGATCAACGTTTTTAACTGTTAAGCGTCCGTCTCACATTTGTTAATTTGATTTAGTGTTTTTATAGTTGTTTGATTGAAGATTTCGATTATGTTTTAATTGTTGCAGTAATTAGTGTCATCGAGAGACCGTTTCATATAAGAATTTGAGCTAATGCTATCGAGAGACTGTCTCATGTTGAGAATTTGCCTTAACCTTGTTAAGAGACCGCCTCATATGTGTAAATTTTATTCAGTTGGTATAATTAGATCGGGCTCATTACTCTCATATAAGAATTTGGGTGAATCTTATTGAAAAACCGTCTCACGTGTGTTGATTTTGTTCATTAGCTGTAATAGGATTAGTCTCATTTTAGAATTTGTGATTAAAGTTATTGAGAAACCGTCTCACTTATGAATTATGATAGTTTTGTCCATGTGCTACGAAGTATAATTTGATTGTGCTTGCGGTGTATTGTAGGAATAATAGTCTGAAGAAATTTTAGTTCTGCTGGATTTGCTTTCAATTGGTTAAGATTTAGGGATGTTTGAATTAGTACATGTAGAAGAAAATTTTGTTAGGTTGGATTTGCATTGAAATGATTAGAATTTTGGGGTGTTTTAATTTGATTGTGAGCAGTGGCAAAGTCGTGATTCGAAGTTCTGAGTGTTTAAAATATAAATGGAGAATTTTTGGGGATAGTAATGCTATAGAGTAAATCAGAAAAATTATCGTAAATTTTGATCAAACAATCCTTAGTTCTGCAACTGATTGTGAGAAGTGTCGGGTCTTCCCATTTGATTGTCTTGACTTAATTTTTGATTGTTTTTAAGGTTTTCTGGTTGTAGTGGAATTTTTGTACTATCGCGCTTTTGCCCATGAAAGCAAAACCGGTGAGAAAAAATGATGGTAAATTGATGGGGTGAATTTCTTGTGAGGAAGAGTGAGTAGAAATTTGGGTAATTTTCGAGTTTAAGAGGCTAAAGGTGGCGGATTAGTAATGCTATAGAGTAAATTAGAAAAATTATTGTAAATTTTGATCAAACAATCCTCAGTCCCACAACTGATTGTGAGAAGTGTCAGGTCTTCCCCTTTGATTGTCTTGATTTAGTTTTTCGTTGTTTTTTAGGGGTTTTTTGGTTGTAGTGAATTTTTTACTATCGGAGAAAAATGGTGATAAAAAATGACGGTAAATTGTTGGGGTGAATTTCTTGTGAAGAAGAGAGAGTAGAAATTGGGGTAATTTTTGAGTTTAAGAGGCTAAAGGTGGATATAGTGATGGTAAAAGTTGAATTAGTGGGATATTAACTATATGTTGAGGACCAATGGCTTTGTATACTCATTATATGGCTTCTAATGATTGTGCTTTTAGTTTAATTTTGTGAAAACAACATACGAGGTGTTTAAGCGAATTATAGAGCTAATTCAACCTTTGTCTCTCGGTTCATAGGCTTTAGAGTTTATACTTTAGAGCTTACCTTGGGAGAATCTGTAAAGTAATGGAGTAGTTGAATATTGATGCGTCATATGCTATTTTTGCAATATAAATTGATATGCTCCGTACTTCACTGTTTACACCATAACTCAACTTATGAAAACAACTCCCGAGTAGTTAATTACTCGTATATATGATGATGGTAGCGTAGAGATGTAAAAACCCTGTTCAAGTCTTGTGCTTTGTATCAGAGGAGAATGGGGTGATAGTACAATCTGTGGTATTTGAGCATTCTCATTGATGGTTATTTTTGTTCACAGGATTTAGAATGTGTCTAATGTGAGGGGAATCTTCTTTGGTATAAGATTGTGGTTGACACATTCTGTATTTAACCATGAATTTCATTTGGGAGATTACTCAGAAGAAACGGAATATACTGTGTTAGCATGGAGGTTGCCAATTATTTTGAGTTGTCTTAGATCTTGTAATTAAGAGATACTCCGTATAATAGTAGTAGAAGTTTATAGTTTGTACTCTCTAATTCTCTATGTTCTTAGATGATCTGTGTTTGATGGGTTTGGTCTTAGATGTGTGATTCGTGTGATACCGGGTTTAGCAACTCTCTGAATTGGGTGATGCTTACTAATTTATTGCTTTATATTTAGGTTTCCCAAAATCCATGCAAGATCCTTGAGAAATGGTTCAATTAGTAGAATTGTAGGACTCAAACAGTTCTGCAATCTCGAATAGGTTAGTATTTTACCTAGTTCGACTTTAAAAAAAATGGATGGATAGTCAATGTATTGGAGGACTGCCACTTAGATGGCTTTCTTCGAAGACTGCATAATTAGGCATTCAATGCCACTAAATTTTGTCCACAGAAAAACACAACTTGCTTCGGCGCATCGCTTTGGATACCGATTGCTGGCATTGCTGTTGATTATTTAATATGGCTTTTGTGATTGATAACTCTGTATGCGCAATTCTAATGAATTTTCTATTCCATGGAGTATCATTTCTATGTATGCAGAGACGGAGTACTGTATATTTGTTTGTTTGTTTGTAGTTCTTCCTCCTGCAAGTAGTTATCGCTTGCCATTTTGCATACTATCTCCGTTCCATTTCCTCTGCTGATCATCCTTCCTGTTTCTAGGCCCTTGAGAGAGAACAGGTTATGACTAAGTTTCGTGACATTACTTTTAAGTTGGAGCAAGCTTTGGATGGAATCTCATACAAGAATCTTGATATATCTGATGAAGTCAAGGAACAGGTAGCCCTTACTGTGATTGATGTTGAGGAACAGTTCACTTGAATAAAAGATGCTAAATCTTTCTGATTTCAGGTGGAGCTCGTGATGTCACAGTTTAAAAGGGCGAAGGAAAGGGTAGAGGCACCTGATACTGTGCTCTATGAGGATCTTTTGAATCTTTATGAGAGCAGCAATGATGCAACTGTTGATCCAAGTCTGTTAAGAAGAGTTGGCGAAAAACTGCAGCTTTTAAAACTCGACGATCTTACACAGGAATCTGTTGCTCTAACTGAGATAGTTTCAGCTAATGGAGACCTCGACGAGAGGGTAGAGAAGATGTATAATGTTCTGAGAAAAATTAGAGATTTTGCTCTGACAGAAAATCCAGATATGGAATCTTCTAACAGGGAGAAGAATAAACTTTCAATACGTTGTAATTCTCTTGTTATACCAGACGACTTCCGCTGTCCGATCTCCTTGGAGCTACTGAAAGACCCGGTCATTGTTTCAAGTGGACAGGTAGTTGTAATTCTCAATGATGTTTAATTATCTAAATTTGTTCCGTGTGTGTTTCTTTTCCACCAAATAAGCTGTTTTGTCTAATCCCCATTTTTAAAACGATTTCCATATCATTACAATTTATAAAGTTATGAGAGAGGTTCAGAAACTTCAAATATAAAAACTAGTAATGCCATGTTGTTTCCAGCTTATTTTCAGTGCACTACAGTTCAGTTTAGCTTAATCCTGTTAAGTTCATTTTGTCTCGGCCAATTCAGTCCACTTCAGTTCATTTAAGCTCAATTTAGCCGGAAAGAACAGGGTGTAATTTCTGTTTGTAAATTGTACGGAGTAATATGTGTGAGTAATAATTGTGTTTCTCTAAAAACATGCGAGTGAGAATTTTAGGTGGTGTAGAACAATTTTTATCATCGCTCGACGTGATTTGTCGACTGCATTTACTTAGTTAACAAACTTTAAATCTTTGATATTCTTCTTTTGCAGACCTATGAACGCTCGTGCATGGAGAAATGGATCGAAACAGGACACAACACTTGCCCAAAGACGCAACAAACCCTTCAAAACTCTATTCTCACCCCTAACTATGTCCTACGAAGCCTTATAGCACAGTGGTGCGAAGCAAACGGGATAGACCCACCACAACGACCCGGCCCAACCCGACCAAGCAGAAGCCCATCTGCATGCTCAGCTGCAGAACGGTCCAAGATCGAGGAACTCCTTGAAAAACTCCACTATGGCAACCCCGAAGATCAACGAGCAGCAACGGCTGAAATCCGACTTCTGGCAAAACGAAACACGGATAATCGCGTCGCCATTGCTGAAGCGGGAGCCATTCCCCTGCTCGTGGGCCTGTTATCAACAGCTGACTCACGCACCCAAGAACACGCTGTCACTGCTCTTCTTAATCTTTCCATATGTGATGATAACAAAGGAAGCATAGTAAACTCGGGGGCCGTTCCTGGCATTGTTCACGTGCTGAAGAAAGGTATATTTCCTTAATCTTCGAGATATATTTTATAATTTTTTTTGGTTATAGTGAGCCACGAGGACGATATTGATACTGACGCGTTCGAACCCGTAATCATGAGTACCACCCCTCATGACTTTGCCAACTTAACTAGTTGGCATATGCGGATATAATTCCTAAAGCCCATCACAAAATTAGATTATCGTACTGTGATACTTAATATTATAAACATTCTATATTCCTTATAGGAAGCATGGAAGCGAGAGAAAATGCGGCCGCTACCCTTTTCAGCCTTTCAGTTATCGATGAAAATAAGGTCATAATTGGTTCTTCCGGTGCAATATCGCCTCTCGTTGTATTACTAAATGAGGGTAACCAAAGAGGGAAGAAAGATGCAGCAACTGCACTTTTTAACCTATGCATTTACCCAGGGAATAAAGGAAAGGCTATAAGAGCCGGAATCGTGCCCATATTGATACGACTTTTGACCGAGCCCGTTGTTGGCATGCTGGATGAGGCGTTAGCCATACTCGCCATAATATCTAGCCACCCTGATGGAAAAGCAGCCATAGGATCAGCCGATGCATTGCCAATCTTAGTAAATGTGATCGGAGATGGTTCTCCTAGAAATAGGGAGAATGCGGCTGCTGTTTTAATGCATCTTTGTTCAGGAAATAGTAGCTACCTCGCTGCAGCTCAGGAGCTCGGAGTTGTGGGCTATTTGCTGGAAATGGTCCAATCTGGGACCGAACGAGGCAGAAGAAAAGCCCAACAGTTGCTCGAGCAGATCAGTCAGTATACTGAGCAGCAGAAACAGGCTGCCGTACTTGTGCCAGTTGATGCTGAGGGAGACAGGGCTATCGTCACAGAAAGCTGAAGAAGACCTTCCTGTTGCCTAAAGATTTTTTTTGGAATGTGAAAGACAGTAACCGGAAAATGATCTGTAAGAGCTGGAACTCTTGTTGCTCGCCAGAGAGGAGGTTGGATTCCACATTAGGGAAATCCTTTCATGGAATAAGGCTCTCATTGCGCGCCTCATCTGGAGACTCGAGCGAGAGGAGGATAACATCTGGCACCGACGGACACAGGGCTACAAGCTGTGTGATGCAAAATGCTGGAGGAGCATTCTCTCTGTTCGAGATGAACCGGTAACGAGGGCTCTGCCTTCTGACATGCCAAAAACTTGGGTAAGTTTCAAAAAGAGGGATGCCTCTGATTTCTTCAGGGTTAAATTTCCTACATAGGAAATACTCCTATCATTTGACATCAGAGCTGCAGCCCTAAACACGGATGTATATACAAAAATGTTATTTATATGATTGCAATATTAATTAATATTTATATTTATATATGAAATGTGAAATAATATATGCATAAAGTATTTCTTTTAGTACGTTGAATGATAAATATGATTACAAAATGATTTTGTAAATTATTCCTTTAAATCGAGCATTGGGACTGGGAGGCAAGGAGGAGCGGAGAAATCGTAGGAAATGGTGGGTAAATATGGATTTTGGTGACGATTTGAAGAAGAGAAGCCGACCCAAAGCAGTTCAGAAGGTGCAGCCTCCGCAGGTGCGTATAGCTGCTACGATATTCCCTCTTCTCTTTCTCATTTCTTTTAAATCTCCAATCGGGATGTGGGTAAATGAGTAATGAGTTAATGACCCATCCCACGAAACCCGATTAGGTTGAAAACAAAACTTAGCTAACTCACGCATTACCCTATTCTTTTTACGACCAACAAAAGACCAAACTACATCATCGAAAAAACATAAAGAGCGATATGATCTCATCGAGGACAAGAAATATCTTGCTAGAGCCCTCCTCTTTTCGCATCGACTCGTTTGAGGCCTCAATTTCTAGTTTCCTTGATCAAGAGCTTCCAAGACCGCTCCTGCCTCAGCTTCACCAACCTCCAAAGCTGCCAGCTGCCTAGTTGCTACTCCCCATAACACCCCTCGTATTCCCCTCGTACCCTGGCTAATCAATAATACTCCGGCATTGCTATTCACCTTGAGCCAACCACCCTCCGCTCTAGACCACCCAGACCCAGACCCAGACCCTGACCCAGACCCTTTCCGCCCTCGTTAGTTCCGCGTCTTTTACCTCCCGCTTGCAATCCCAAACACAACCAATTACACTCTCGTCCTTGACCCACTTACCCTCGAAGACATATATCATTAATATAGAAATATATCATTTTAATTGATGAATTCAATAATAAAATAACAATTTTTCTAACGTGTGTCCATTGGACACACATTTAATAAGCTAATTAAAGGAAGATTGACTAGGATATTGTCTAAGTATGATAAATAAAACTTAATACTTCAATTTCTCATGATAATATTCTAGTCAATCTTACTTTAATTAGCTTATTAACGTGAATTAATCTTCCTTTAATTAGCTTATAAACGTGTGCCCAGTGGACACACGTTAAAAAACCCAATAAAATAATGTTATAGGCTTAGATTATTTTGTGGTTGGTAGTGTCATGGTTTAGGCAATATAATAATGCCTTAATTTATGGTGAGTAATGTCATGGTTTAGGTTATGGTGTCGGGCTGCATGTTGCTACATTTTGATGGAATAAATCAATTGTTTTCGTGTTCTCAGGAGATATCAGACAAAATTCAAGTACTATAACAATCTACTACTCGTAGTATAGACTGCTTTTATTTTTTCAAGCTAAGCTACAAGAAGCCTAATAAAGTACTGTAGCTTCCTTGAGGATGCAAATTATCATTCCACTATTTTACAACGACCTTTCTCTTATATATACTTCTTCCGTTTGTACACAAAAGATACGTATTCTTTTTTGGACCGTTCAAATTCACTTGATCACTTTCTTTTTTAGTCCATTTTTTTAATCAAATTATCCTTATTCTACCAACATATTTATTCAATATGTCATTACAAAAGTACACTTTGGATAATTAAATATTAATTTATCCCTAATTATTATACTTTTAATATTATTTTACTACTTTCTTAATCCTTGTGCAAAAGAGAAGCGTACCATGTGGATACGAACGGAGGGAGTAAATAACATGCATGCTTAAAGTATGTGTGTTGCTCTTCGCAGTACGCAATTTACTCGACGTACAGAGGCGGATCTTAGCTGGGCTGGGCAGGGGCCTGGCCCCCAAGCCCAACCACGATCCTTCTATTAGATTTGGCCCAAGTACTTGGGTAAAATAAAAATAATTTACTTAGATCCTATTCACTATCTTAGTCACCTTAGTGTGTCACATTTGGTTTGTAACTTTGTTACCATTGCAATGACCCAAGTTCAATTCCTAATGTCTACATTTTGTGCCCATATGCAATGTTATAATTAGACACTTTAATTACTACCGTTTATTCTCAACGTGACAATCTTAGTGGGACGGAGGTAGTAATATATACTCCGTATTTCTCAATAAAAAATACTAATACATATATGAGTTTTATCAATTTTTTTTAATTTCGATGTTATCTGTTTTTTAGAATTTTAAAAAAAATTACTCCGTATTTCTCAATAAAAATTGCTAATCCATATATGAGTTTTATCGATTTTTTTAAAATTCCAATGTTATCTGTTTTTGAGAGTTTAAAAATAATTACTCCGTATTTAATACCAAAAAGTAGAAATTTAAACGAGAATAAAAATGTATGAAATGATAATTTAAGAAAAATTTATTCGGCCCGCCTTAATTTTTTTTTCTCAAGATCCGCCACTGTCAACATAGTACCACTTTTTCAATTTTGTCCCTTTCATTCCCACTTCTTCAAATTCATTCTCTCTTTTTTTTTTCTTCTTTATTCTCTCTTCTTTTTTCTATTCTACTCAACGCAATACATTTTTTTATTTTTTTATTTTTACGCATTACATTTTCTTTTAATTTTGATCCGGTACATAATTTATTTTAATCTTTCATTTACTTTTTTTAAACTTTGTTAACACAAAACATTTCTTTTGTCACGGAATACATAGGTTTTTTTTTCCAACTTTGACACAGTACTATATTTTTTTTCCAACTTTGACTTAGTACATCTTTTTTTCAACATCGACAAAGTAAATATTTGTTTAAACCTTAACTCAAGAATTTTTTTCAATTTGTTATCACAATACGTTCTTTTTATTTCATTGACATAATACATACTGTTTCTTCAATTTACCAGCATTACAGAATTTTTCTCTTTTCGTCATAGACATAAAAATAATTTCATATTCAATAAATCCAACTTGATTTAATGAGATCCGTACAAAAAAACAGTACAAAACAAAAATAAAATAACATGTGTAATAACAGTACCAAAAAAAATCACAAGCCGAAATAAACAAACCCAAAAGAGTATTGCAAAAAAGAAAAAAACATGCCGTTCGAGATAACCAAACAAAAAAACAGTACGTAAAGGAGAAGAAGGGAGAAGAGAAGAATGATGTCAAACCCAAAAATCTCATTTGAATTTGAACTTTGAAACAAAAAAAAAAAACCTAATTTTATTAAATCTCATATGGAGTATTTAATTTATTTTAACTTTGAAACAAAAAAACCTTAATTTCTGTAATTAGTGATAATTAATGGTTGATACTTGTTCTTCAATCAAAATCGTATGCATAATCTATTAAATTTGATAGATTGAATGAACGTAGAGTTAGATATGGAGGTAATTAATTTAAGGATAATTGAAAAAAAGGATGATTTTTAGGGATTAGGGTAAAGAGGGTGAGAAAGAAATAAAATTAGGTTTGTTTTCTGAAGTACCTATAATGAAAAAACAAGGGTAAAAAATACTGTGTTGGGTAAAATAATGCGTACTGCAAAGAGTAACTAACACACATCAAGGACGAATCTATAAATCAAAGTATGGGGTAGCGAAATTTTTTTCGTCGTTGTCTTAAGGATTTAAAATCGCAATTTAACGAAACTTATCACAAATTCAAAATAAATAATTCAATAAACCGTAACAGAAATAAAAAAAAAAATCATCTTTACTTTCATTATAATTTACTGAAAAATCAAATCATTTAAATAAATAATTCATTATGTAAAATTAATTTAATTTCGAAAACCAAAAAGTAATACTGAGAAAATATAGCTAATTTCCATTAGAAGCAATATTATAAACTATAAATAAATAACTGTTCTAGGCAGGAATCGAACCCTAGTCCACACAATAATAGACATTATGTTTTTAGTTCTTTTAGTTCGTTATGTATGTTTTATTATGCCGTCTATCGATCCCTAGACAATAGAGCTAATACCTTTATGGTTAATGCTCTATATTTGTAATAGGGTGGTTTTGTAATGTTGGCAAAAAAAATAAAAATAAAAAATAGGGGTTTTCTACGTTGTACCCTCCTGTTTTTCCGTTTTCTACCATGTACCCTTCCTATTTTCAAAACCCCCACTTATACGTCTAATGCTTCGTTAATTAGATGGCATGACAATGATTCTAGGCTATGACCATAACCAGTTTTGACGACCTTGACATGTATTCCCTCAAGTTTCCCCAACTTTTCCTCCATTTCATTAATATTCTCCATTTAGCTCATTTTATACATCAACTTTTTATTATTTTTTAACTTATTGATTTTCCTCCATTTTCTCCCCAACTTATTCTTTAACTTAAATTAATGATATTTTACTAATGTCTAACGAAATTAATTTAATCTCATGAACAAACAAAGCATTGATGTTGCACTTAAAATAAAAAGTGAAAGAATTATGATAAAATGAAGAAAAAAATTAGAAACTATGCATGCAAAATTAGAATTAGAGAAAACATAGGAGATAGAGAAGAAAATTAATTAGAGTTTTTGAGTAGAATAATTGTAATTAGGTCACGTTTAATGAAATTAATGAACTACAGGGGTATAAGTGGGGCTTTAGAAAATCGGAGGGGTATATGGTAGAAAACGTAAAAACTGAAGGGTACAACGTAGAAAAACCCTAAAAAAAAAATAAAAAAAAATAGACATTGGCCTCTGTCATGCATGCCTATTATTAACTTATTAGAGTAGGTCCAATATCAAGCTACAAGTGCTTGTAGTTTGCGTTGTCATATCGATTTCTTTAGCTACTTCATTTTTCGACTACATAACATTCCAAATTTGCTATCGACTTTATTTAGTCTCGATAATAACGACGTAATTAGCTACCACTACTATATCCTTATCTCTAAAATTGAGACTAAATATATTTATGTCTCAAAAGTAGTAGCTAATTTATATATTTTGCGATTGAATTTTAGGCGGTTGTTAAATTAGTAGCTAAATTGCAATTTTCTTGTAGTAATGCATGCATATTATTAACTTATTATACTGTACATGATATGATGGTTTTAAGAAAACAAACGGGTCAACTGAGTCATTTTTGAATTCATCTCGATAGTAACCTCGAGATGGGGGTGATGAATTTCATGTAAGTTTCCAAAAATTGCAAAGGATGATGATGATGATGATGAGTAATGAGCATCCTAAGTAGATTATTATTATTAGAGTATAACGAATAAACTGGGGTGGTGATGATCTGTTTTTGGAAAGATAAAAGCATGCAGAATTATATAGAGTAATTAAGATAGAAGGACGGTTGGTAAGTGATGATCAGCCACTAAAATGAAAGAAAGAGACTCAGTCGATATGATCTCTGTCATGTGAGATCCTTTGTGTTTCAAGGGACAATTGATATAGTAAGTAAATTTATGAAGACCATCCATATGTGAATGAAAGGACTACATACAACATACTGATACTACCATTCAACCTTAAACTAAAGTTGATATTCATAAAACTACAAAATTTGTGTGTCTGAAAACTCTCAGACTTACTTGCATTTGCATTGAGATCCCCGATAATTGCATTCCTCGCTCTCCATGTTACCTTACCTTACCTTACATACCTTCCTCTTTTTTCTTACTTTATTTCTCCATTTTGTTTATTTTACCTCTCTTTATCATAATTAAATTATTACGAAGAATTTTTCATCTCTATGATGAGGTTTATTAATGTTGTGTACGTGTATGATCACTCTAGAACGATGATTTATTAGAAATAATGTGGTCTGATATCTATGCGACAAATAAAATTTATTCCTCTTGTATTATTATCTTATTTAATTACCTCATCTGTGATTTCATAATAAGTGATCGATGACATACTTGGCTTATTATTGTGATTGTGACTACTCGAGAATCTGATTTTTTAAAATTCAATTACAACTCATTCATGATATTATTATCCAAATGAGTCCATAATACTGCATGGTATTACTCGGACCGTAAGGTTAAAATTTGGAGAATTTTTAAAAGTTTTATGTGAGAATTATATAGTCTAGTTACAGCGCCCTATAGAAGTTACAGCTTAGTAAATTCATCATCAAAATAACCAAATATGACAGTTGACAGAAATGCTTGAAGGAACATACAGTATATATATATATCAGACATTGTTTGTATGTATGCTTATATATACAGTAAGTATATGATTCAATTATGAGAAATAAGTTGTGAGTTTATGATGGTGTTTACAATTTATAATGATCCTAATAATCAGTGGGCTGCCTAATTACAGAAGCTGGATCTTTGACCATTGACTCAATTAAAAGTACTAATAATCAAACAAAAATTGAGTTACAGTAAGTAAGGCAATATCAATATTATACTCATTATTCTATATATAGAGACGGAAACATGAGGAATATTAATTTGAAGAGTCCGAGGACACCAGTCACACTCACACACTCATCACTCCTCCCTTAACTTTACAACTTAGTCCCTCCGATTCATTTGATTCTTTACGTTTACTTTATCACACTTGTCCATGCACATATTAAGACAATTTTATAAAGATTCCACATGAGTACATGACTATGTTTTACTTTATAGATTAGAAATTATATTAGATATTCTACCCACTCATGAATAGTAAACATAAAGAAACAAATGAATCGGAGAGAGTATTAGCTATTACTCCGTATATGGACTATATCCAGCCTCGTTAGTTTACACTTACTTTATTCACAATTTTTAAGATAAAGAGATCGAGAGAAGAATGATTTTCCAACTACGAGAAAATGTTAATAACGTATGATCTTCACCCACGTACGTGAATTGGTTTTGGTTATTAGAAGAAAAAAAATACTCCCTCCGTTTTTTAATATAAGTCATTCTCACTTTTCGAGACAACCACTTCTCTCTTCAATATCTCTCACAACATAAGAAAAAATACCATGAAATGTATACTCATTTGAAAGCTCTTTTCGTAAGGAATTTTATGGTGCAATTTTTAAAAATTTTGGAATAATATATTTACATAAAAATTAAAGTCAAAGTCTCACCTCGAAAAAGTCAAACGTCATATAAAAAAATACGGAGGGAGTATAAATTATTGACCGAGACAGAGTCACTATATAGTTAGTAATATAAATAAACGGTAGGGAGTATATAATGGTTAGTAATGCGTGAATAATGTAAGTACAATTAAGGAAATAATGTATTGTTTGAAAGGGAAGTAGGGAAGTTTAGTGAGGAGCATAGGATCCTTTGCACGTGAGGTTCATCCACTTTCTCTCCCTTTTCTGCTTTTCATGGCACGTGAGAGCTGCCAACTCTCCAGTCTCTCCAGTCTCTTGCCCTAGTGCCCTGTGTTCTTTCAGGGTTTCTACTTTGCCCTTCAGAACACCATTCTCAGTTCTCACCCACTTAATTGTTTACCCTACTTGAAAACTACTGTATCATCGTTTGCCACGTTTGTAGCTATTCTTTCCGTCTCAGTTATTTTTTGTGTTTTGATTAAAATAATCCTTACAAATAATACAGAATAACAACAAATGATCTAGGTAAAGGGATTAGAGTATCTCAATTCATTCAAACGCTTAATAAAATGTCGTTCTTTTCGATTGAAATAGACTTAATTCAACTGAATTGCACTAAGATTGAATGAAATCGACACAAAATAAACTTAAGAGAGTTAAACTAATCTGAACCAAACTGGAAAAAAAAAGTTAGAATGTAAGGAGTGTAAAGGATGAACCTAGGTTGGGTCAAATAACGTGAGTATTGTATGCTCATACTTTTGGTAGATTTGGTGGCATGTGTGTGTTAAGACACACGTGTACACTGCCTTCATTCTTCAATTATTGTTTGTGTTGCAATGCTAAAGGTGGTATGGTAAGAATCCGATCATTTGAGGGTGAATATGCAATATGGAATCGTCTCAGGTTCTCTTTTGGGTAGGCTACATACCTTTTAAGAAGCCTAACTAATCACTTCTGTTTTCTAACAGTTAGCTAGTGGCCTGAGGGTAATTGTATATAATTGGTAGCACTTTTACCCCTTAATGTAATCGAATTTGTCACAATTGGGGAACTTAATATTTGAATTCCGTAGATGATAAACAGTTGGATCAGAAAAATTACCTACATAATAAATTTTAGGTTCGAATATTTCTCCTTCTATATATAATTGCGCTCTTCGTTGAACAAAAAAAAAAGAGTTGTCACGTGCATTGGACACATAGGGAGATCAGAGCTACATATCTTTTTTGACCAACGGAGCTACATATCTTACGAAGAGATAACACTCGCTAGTGGTATCCTGGATATCGGAAGAATAGTTAAAAAGGTTATTTCATGACAATAATACCAACTATAAGGGGTCTTCTTAGATTAATCTCAACTATACGTAATCTCGTTTTAATATGAACTATGCCTTCATTAATCTCTCATTGATATAGGTGACCGATTACCTGGAAAATTGGTTGAACCTTCTTCTTCTGTTTCGGCTATTGGTTAAATTTTTTTTGAATCTTTCCAAAATTCATCTTGCATTTTTTTTTCCGATTAGTATTATAGAAGTCATGAAAAAAATGCTTTAATTTTCTTGTTGTTTTGGCTTTCATGAACGACGACGGAACACTCAAGCAAGTACCCTCGAAAGTCACAACCGGTCACTATTACCGGTAATAGCAGGTCATAATTTTCTCCATAACAAAATGAGATTAATGAAGGCATAGTTCATATTAAAACGAGATTACGTATAGTTGGGATTATTCTAAGAAACACCCTTATAGTTGGTATTATTGTTATGAAATAACCCTAGTTAAAATTGCGATTTTTCGTGCCCATAAATTTGTGATTTTGATGACTTACCAAATACATGCATGCACTTGTATATAAAACTATCTAAGAAAAGTTTGGTATCGCGAATTTTCATTTCTAACTTTGCTCATGAATGGACCGCCTCACAATATTTTTTTTGGTTCATCGATAGTGGAAGGAAGATTCGAACCTGGAAGGCTGGAACCCACTGTGCCAGAGCACTTAGTCTTAACCGACTCACAAATTAGGAGCAACATATTTATATCAAAATATTTACGAAGACATGTTAAGCCGTTCCAATATAATAAACCCGCTATCTCAGCTCACATTTAAACCAAAAGTTGATATTGCTGGATCTAACTTGCGTAGGAATTTAGATAGAACATAATTAATGAAGCTTATGATGAGAAATAGAATATGTATAGAATAATAATGGTAGTATCTAGTGTAAATACATCTCATATGAATTGTGAAGGTAATTAATTAGTGGTAATTAATTAAATTAAGTGAGCCGTGACTAGTACAGGAGTATAATGTTAATTTCTTGAAGGACGCATGCATAATGATGAGCAAGAAAAAATGAGTGTAGTGATTGGTTAAAAAAGTCCATAATAATAATAATGTTGTGATTATAAATAAAAGAGCCAATTAAAAGGGCATGAAATCTTCCTAATGTTGGGCGGGCGTCCATTGGGTAATGCATGCAAATTAGTAGTCGTAGTCGTAGTCGCAGTAGTAATCCCCGAATAACATTGTCCAAGAAACTTTAATTGTTTGGCAATTGGCATGGGTGGGATAGATATACGACAATGTCCACTAATTTGTATGGCTGATTCATATTATTCGAATAAAGTCATGTTTCCGCAGAGAATGAAGTTTTCTCTAAGCAATTACTCCACTACTACTCTTATGTATCCACTTACAGTATACGGAGTATGTTTTTATTATACTACGACTACAAAGTTTATACTCCGTATGGGTATATTATAGGATTACTCCGTATTTAACAAGAATAATAATATCAACTATACGACGTCTTCTCAAAATAATCATAATTTCTTTTAATCTAAAAGCAAATACTCCGTACGTATTATTGGACTAATTAAACCAGAATAATATTGATAGACTTTTTTATCAAATTTTTATTTATTTTTGTTAACGTAAATTGAAAGTTATTAATGGCGTGTGTAAAACATGTTTCGTCAAATGTGAAGAAAAAAAACATAAATGTCAATTGGATTTGAATGGAGCTGAGTAGAATATATCGCAATCTAATAATATGTTGGTAATATGATTAATATTCTTGGTTACCAAGTATAGGTCTAGGTTTAAATAACGTTTGAGTTATATACTCCGTACTTAATTATATAGTGAAGTGTTCTCTCCATTTCAACGATTTCTTAAGAAAAATAATAAAATATACTACTCGTATAAAAATAGAATGAGATATAAAAATAAGTGAGTCATACATCTAGTCATCTAAGTAAGAGATAAATGTGATAACAAAAAAAGCAAATAGCGAAAGAATTCAAGAAATTATTGAAAAAACAAAGATGGAATATATCAATTAAATAGAACGGAGTATAATATATGCGGTCTCTTATTACCATTACTAGTTGAAAAGTCCGTGCGATGCACGGGCCGATTTTTAATGACGTTGATAACGACATAAAATTATTATGCATAATAGTAAACGAATATTATCCACGTATGTGAATGTATTTCTAGGTAAATATTATTTGCGATAAGCGTCAAATTAAATTATAGGCGTACATTATAGTTAGAAAGATTAATTAAAGTACCTCTCACACAAGTACATCTTCAACTACATATTCGAACCATTATTCATTTATATTTATATGGAATATTTATTTGTTACTCTACAAGTTTTGCATTCAACAATATTATCTACGGATTATTATTATTATTATTATTATTATTATTATTATAAACGTAATAAATAATAAATAAAATGACAAATAATATTTACGTATCAATGTAAAGTAAGAGATCCAATTTGACATACATAATTCAAAAACATATTGTACGTAGAGTGGATATATAGCGATGTGAGTAATTAAATTTCATGATAGTATAAAACGACGTGTTTATTTCTTACACAATAAATGTATAAATAATTAATCTAATAGGGGATTAAAATATTGCTCATATGATTAACTAAGTACACATAAGATGGTGCAAATACTTTGAGACAATTTCTATAAATTGTCAAATATAAAAATCTCTTACGTTATCTCACTTTCTTAAAAAAAAATAAAACTCTTGAATCAGTAATAAATTATAATCAAATATAGTGATACATGGGCCGCTTGTTAGTGATATTGATAAAAAAAATTATTATAATTAATTACATTTTAAAAATAAAAATTTAAGAAACTTTTCAAGTATCTTGTACGAAGTATAATAATAAGTACACTGAGGTACGTTTTGTTATTCTCAGATTTTTTTTTGATTGATATAATGATATCTAAGGATGATTGATTTCTTTTATTTATGATATAGAATTTCATCACCTTATCATAATTTTTTTCGATGTGAAATAATTTATTTTAACTCTTTTTAAGATTCAAAAGATTTCTGGTTGACGGATGATTCCTTTTATTTATATAATAGAATTTCATCATCTTATTAGTATAATTTTTCGATGTGCGATAATTTAACCTCAATTTATAGCGTTAACACTTAAGAGTTGTTATAAGACTCAAAAGATTTTTCGTTAATATCTAAAATGAATGATTTCTCTTGTTTATGATATAGTATAAAATTTCATAAGCTCATACAGATTTCTATATATTCTTTATTTAAATTAAAAAATATATTAAAACTATAATAATTATTAATAATAATTATTTAAAAAATCAAAATTTTAATTTTATACTTTTTGAGATAAATAAATAAATATTAAAATAATTATCAAATAGAATTGACTAAGCGTTTCACGCTGCCGCGGTCCAATTTTTGTTGCCTTATGAAGTAATAATCGTCGATTTATATAGTGATAATTTTTAGAGTCTTAAATGGGGTAAGATTAGTTTTTTTTCCTATACAAATTCTTATATTATTTATTTAAATAATAAAAAATCAAGTCTTAGGCGGAGTAGGATTAGAATGCCATTTCAACACCTAAACCTTAATTAAATAAAGTAATATGTAATACTAAAAAATAATATTAAAAAATTTCGACCAATCAAATCGCTCGGAAAGTTCCTGCTTTATTAATATATATTGATTGATTGTACTTAGTAATATCTTAACAAATAACCATCCCCTAACCAAATAACACAACTCATATATTTTCCCGCCTAAAGTTATCCACAAAAAAAAGACCAAACGAGCTAGGTGCGAATTGAACCCTTGACCTCACGTGTGTCACACTTCTACCAACTACACCCCAACATCTTACTGATTTAAATATCACTACATCACACATAAAGCTATACACCACAGAAAGTATGTAATTAAGAAAATTTGGTTGATTACATTGATTACAAAAATCACATGTTTTAAATGAAAGATATCACATACAATATTTAATATGGAATGTATGATCAATTTTTTTTTTAAAAGTACAAACATATTGTATTCCGTTTTAACCAAATAGTTGCATTATTTTTGTTAATAGGAGATTGCACTATCCCGTACAATATTTTACATAGAATATAAAATAGTTATGATTATTATTGTATATCTTTCTGATCATATTCGAAAATCATATTCTTAATATCGATATAAAATTTTGTAACTATATAAAAATGGAATATATATTCCGATTGCTCTTACAAATCCTGATATATATAGTAAAAACTCACCAAAAATTCTCTATTTAAAACTCTAAGACAATACCAGTTACTAACATTTTCCTCAAAAATACACTAATTTAAATTGAGAAGTAAAAGAACATTTCATTAATAAATTCGCAAACTATTCATTTTCATTAATGTTAAAGAAATTGACAAAAAAAACTTCTTTTTATGAAAATAATTAGATAAATTTTAAGATATGATGTCATTAACCTTGAGAAAAAAATCAGTTATCTAAAAAATTTATTTTTGAAATGAGCTATTTACTTGAACTTTTACAAAGATATACTCTCCCCGTCCCAATGAATTCTTTGTCCATTTCACATTGGGGCGTCTCAATGAATTCTTTGTCTTTCTATTTTAGGAATGTTATATATATATATATATATAATTTGACCTCCTCGTGAATTTGGTCACTTCATCATTGGATCTTTTCCTCTTTGTGCCAAAAGTAAAGGCAAACAATTCATCGGGACGGAAGGAGTATTTATTCAAATGTGAGGATTATAATTATTATATACTCCGTAGAATGATTATTTTGGTAGGGGAGACTACAAAATAGGGAATATACTATTAAAATTCATATAAAAAAGTTTCACAAATTACATAATATAAGTCTTACACCTGAGACGGTCCATTTTTAATTTATTTTTTTATTTTCTAATGAAAAACTGAATAGTTTTTTTACACAAAGAGAATGTATCACGGCGTACTAACCATTAAAAAAAGTACATTATTATACAAATTTTGATAAATATTTATGTATTTTATGGTATGTTAAAGAGAGAAGTGGGTATCTCGAGATGTGAGATGATATAAACCGAGTATATAAAAAATACTCCCTCTGTTTCAATAATGAAAGCTTCCACCTAAAAAAATGACACATTTTTTAAGGATAATAATAAAATATTCAAAAGTAGAGAGAGTGTAAAGTAGGTGGGTCACCTAGGTAAGAGTGAAGAGTTATACCAAAAAAAAAATTACGAAATTTACGAAAAAGGAAAAGTGGAAGCTTTCAATGAAACGAAGGGAGTATAAACAATATTTTCATTAATTACACGTTATTTAATACTCCGTGCATTTCAAGACATCACTCAAATATTTTGATTAGTTTTGCTATTTAAAAAATATTTTCCTATTTCTAAATTATACCGTCGATAAATAGTAAAAATAAAATAATGATTTTTATTTTAAATCTTAAATGAAATATTCTATAAGATAAATATAATATAAATACCGTGCATTGCACGGGGTCTATACTAGTTTAATAATACAAACTTAATTTTCTATATATCCGTACGTATCATCACTTATGATTACTCAAGATTTGTGATCAACCTAGTTCAAAACAATGATCTTCCTCATCTTTGTGCAACTTCATAATAAGTTATTTATTTATATTTTATTTTTTAATTCTTCAACGAATTGTGCACTAAGTCGCATTACAATAGAGAGGAAAGAGATTCGAACTTGGGAAGTAAGACCTACTATCCAAGAGACAAACCTTAATCACTAGGGTAAGATCAGGAATCTTTGATAATAAGAGTTTCACTTAAACTGTAATACTAGTACCAGGGGCGAATCTAGACTTAAAATTTTGAGGTAGCGGATTCATTATATTTGCTCACAATATATGAAAATGTCCCAACTTTACGAAATTTGGGGTAGCAAAAGTCGATAATTTTAATAATTTTATGTAAGTTTGGGGTAGCGAGTGCTACCCTTTGCTACTAGCTAGATTCCCCTCTGACTAGTACTAAACAAGGGTAATAATGTGATTTCCGCCTCAATTATTTAATTAAACCTTTGCTTTTTCAATTTTTCTCAACTAGAATTTAGTTTTAGGAAACAATTAAGATCGATATACCATTAGCACTTTTTTACTAATGAATTTAAACGGTATATGAAGTAAATGTTATACGGATTACGGAGTAATAAAAATGTGAAACTCGCTTGGTTTGGGAAAAAAAGATTATACACTTGGTTGTACAATAGCATTGTACAACCAAGGCAAAACTATTGATCTGAGCTTTTGTATATATTTACTGATGAGCTTATAGTATAGTACAAGTTTCTGAGCTCAGTTGTAAGTTTTTTAGCTTAAACATTTATGTGATTTAACTCGACAACTTTACACTAAAACTCAAAAAGTTTACAACAAAACTCAAAAACTTTGTGATAAAATTCAAAATCATAAAACTAGTTGTACATAGAACTATGTACAATTGGTTGTATAATTCTCTCATTGCTTTGTGTAGGGTAAAATGTTCAAGTCTTTACTTATTATATTTGGAAGATGACAATAAATTTGGAATTATAAATAAAGAAATAAGAACGATAAAAATACGATAATAGAGGGACTAGAAAGTAGAAATAAAGGGCATTTTATGTTTAGAAAAAGAATTATAAGCCACGAATGCGTAAAAACACACTCCCTATCTCAGTCAATTGTTATTTTTTTGATTTTGGCACAAATATCAAGGATTCAAGGAAAGAGGAGGGAACCAATTATAAGATGATAGGTGGATCAATTGGAGTGTGAAAGATAAAATTGCTTATAAAATGCAATCCTAAAATAGAAAGAAAAACAATTGATTGTGACATCCCAAAGTAGAAAAAGACAACAAATGATCGGGATAGAAGGAGTACTTGTTGAAAAGAATTTTATGGGGCTTGGTTTATTTTTCTGCCTAAAATAGTATGAGCTGAATTTAAGTGATTACAACTTACGAGTGTAGTTAAAGAACAAAATCTAAACTGAAATAAAATAAAGTTATCTAAAATTGAGCAAAATATATATAGAAAAAATAAAGGTCTGATAATTCACAAAAAATGAGATAGAATGGGGGTGTTTGGTTGTCGGCGGATCCGCCAAAAATCAGCATATTGGGATGGATTAGCATGTTTGACCATAAGATCCGCCAATTTAAGTGTTTGGTAAATGGTAGATTCAAACGGCATATTCGAGCCCAATCCGCCAATTTACAATATGCTGCTAGTAGCAGCATATTCACTTAGCAGATTACAATTTTCTACTCCCTCCGTATTTTTTTATATGACGTTTGACTTTTTCGAGGTGAGGCTTTGACTTTAATTTTTATGTAAATATATTATTCCAAAATTTTTAAAAATTACACCATAAAATTCCTTACAAAAAGAGCTTTCAAATGAGTATACATTTCATGGTATTTTTTCTTATGTTGTGAGAGATATTAAAGAGAGAAGGGGTTGTCTCGAAAAGTGAGAATGACTTATATTAAAAAACGAAGGGAGTATTTTTTTACCTCCTTACCCCTTTGCCAATCAAACCCTACCTTCATCATTCTCTTGATTCACTTTCATAATCACTTTCATAATTCATCTCATAGGTACGTCTTTCTTGATTTTTTTTTTTTTGCAGTAATTAATTTATGTTCGGTTTATTTTTCAATTGCTTAAAATTTCCGTATTTTATAGGATTCTAGAGTTGTACGTCTTCCTTGATGACATTCAATTTATTTGGTTATACGTCAATTGAATTAGTTCTATGATTGAATAT
The DNA here is from genome assembly GCA_958450325.1 of Agrostemma githago. Taxonomy (NCBI): domain Eukaryota; kingdom Viridiplantae; phylum Streptophyta; class Magnoliopsida; order Caryophyllales; family Caryophyllaceae; genus Agrostemma; species Agrostemma githago. Next base: position 5,450,266 of record OY288241.1, on the reverse strand, counting down.
GAGGAAATATGCCGTCAAATTCTAATTCTTTTTGTTAATTTACCGCATATTAGAATTTGACATATTAATTTCAAAGTTCAGCTTTAATGTCTAGTAAAAGAAATCGACGATATTAATTATTTTAAAATGGTTGGTGTGATGTATGTTTGGCATATTTTAATCAAAATTTTGCTTATGTCCTTTTTTGTCATTTTACAAATCAATTAATCAATCCGCTAATCTAGAACAGCTAATTACCAAACACTACTAAAGCAATTCTGCTAATTAAATCTGCTAGTCAAATCTGTGAATTGATTCTGCGAGTCAAATCTGCTTTTTAAATATGCTTCTACCAATATTAATCCGCTGTTTACCAAACAGGGCCAATATCTTAATAACATTATTGAGAAACCTTCCGTATAATGACGGGAGAGAGTTATTAGAAATCTATTTTTCATGTTATGGTCATGTTTGGCAAATAGCAGTAGCAGATTCATAATATCGGTTAACAATAACAGAATACAGTTAGCTGATTGTATTAGCAGGTTTGACTATCAAATTAAATTAGCAGAATTAAGAAAGAGTGTTTGGTAATTAGCAGATTACGGAAGAATCGAGTTGTTTTCAGGTATAAATTCAATAGGTTGTTTCAATATGCTCCTATTAGCAGCATATTCAAAAACAGTAGATTCCGGCCAATATGCTATCGCAATATGTCGTTTACCAAACACTACATGAAATTAATAATTTGATGGTCAATCTACTATTTATGTCGAAATCTGCTAATTTTTTTTCAATATGCCGTTACCAAACGACGGGGCCTATATCTCCACTAATTTAGTGGAAGACGGATCTCAGGAAAGTAGGAAACAACTTTTGGCAGTAAACTTATAATGTTGAGATGCACAGGAGAAGAAGGCTATAGGAAGAAGTGGAGAACCGTTCACTACAGAAAACATATTAGGAATTAAAAAAAAACATATTAAGTGGTTTAATTTAAAATGGTTGACAATGCAAAAGTGATTTCAACCACTTTGATCAGCTATCCAAAGCAAGATTGGAGAAGGAAGTTTTAGAGCAACATATAAATTGGATATGTCAAATATATCTGTCTTAAATTTATGATGGATCAAATGTTTAAGATAAGATAAACTTATGTGTCTAGGTTGTACTTCGTACTCCCTCCGTTCCGTTCATTAAGGCGAACAAATGAACTAACGGAACGGAGAGAGAAACTAATATTTCCTTCGTAATTGAGTATATTTGATTCGTTTTAACATTATAACGAATCACAAGCTAGACCAGCTGATTGGGTTTGAGTTCTTGTTTCTCTCTGCACTAGGCCATGCCACTCTATCCCACTTTTACGGAGTATATCTTAGGACTCGTTTGGTTCACCATGAGAAGATGGAGTTACCGATAACTTAAATTCACGTGAATTTGTATTTCATGGGAATTACAAAAATATTGTTTGGTTGCCAGGTGGAAAATGACTTAATGCGAGAAGTTCTACCCACCAAGGGAGGACTTGGTGAGTAACTTTCCCCATTGTGGAGGAAGTGACAATTCACGGGAAGTGGCAATTCCTGAAAAGTGACAATTCTCGGGAAGTGGACAATCAAACCGCCCATGATTTAAGAGGGCAACCAAACGACCCCTTAATTTAATTTATATCACTTAATTTATTTTGTATGAATAAAATACTCCGTATGCAATAAATATTATGTGAAGTAAATTAATACGAGTAACATAATAAAAAGTACTGTACTACGTACAATGTGACATATTGACATATAAAATGTGACAGAGGATCCCACTATCGAAATCAATGACATATACAGTTAGACAAAGTTATTACTGAGTAGATATTATCTAGCCTTTCTCCCTTCTCCAAAAAAAAATCTAGCCTCAAAAAAAAATCCTTGGGGCTACTACCATTAATGGTGGTAAGCCTCCAATTTTAATTAATTTTAATTAATCATATCGTTTTAATATTAGTATTATTAGTATTTTAGTTATAATAAGTCCTCTCCTTTTGGAGAGTTTCGCCCCCATCAATTGATGAGTTTCACTCTCTCTTTAAGGGAGAGATGTTAAATCTATTATAGTAGAGAGGACGCGGAAGATCATCAATACCATAACCGTTCATCATGTGGTATCTCAATTTATGTCAGATTGGCGGCTACAATCTATTAGGTTAGATGAAATTGATTCTCGTCAAAACCTTGGAAGATCCGAAGACCCTCTTGTGAAAAGCTGTATCATTAAACAGCGATGGATTGAAAGAGATGTGCAGAAGCGGAGATCAAAATCTTAGTGAGAGATCTGTGTTTTAACGAGAATTTATTTTACTCAAATTCTATAATATTGTATCCGTTCAATTTCGATACAAGTTGTAGATGTCGTATGACTTTTTATTAATGAAATGATCTATTCGCTCAAAAAAAAAAGATCCCACTATCGGGATTATAGTATTCAAAATTGGGATAAACTTCATTAACTAGCAAATCTTGGTAACAAGTTGCTCGTACAAAATGATTATATTTGTGGTCAACAAATCAAAGAGTTTCAGTTAACCAATCTATCATCATCTTACTGCTCGATAAACAAAACGATTGGCTGTGTTACCTTGTTACGGATTACCAGAGTGTTACTTTTAACTGGTATTAACCAGTGCAAAATTTACACAAACCTGTTTTATTTCAATTTTAATTACTCCGTATAATTTTCTATGCTATACAATTTACGTCCCTACTTTTCTATTTTTGTGAATTATTTTGTCTGAGCTACAATTTTCAATTTTTTTTGTTAAAAAAATTGAATGTCCAAATCTACCGTATTTATTACTCGTATTACTTTTTCAAAAGTTTTTTTTTTGGTTTTTTTATCAGTAGAATATTACGATCTAATTTGAAGCGGAGATGATAGATCTATTTTATACTTGTTTATGTTATAAATATCAAACTTTTCGTTTCGTCTTCCTGTTTTTCGAGATTTGAGAAATAGATAATCGAATATCCTTCTTTTTTTATACTCCCTCCCATTTTTATTTATCTTCCTATTTGACTTTTGGGTGAAAAATAATGGTGGAAGAATGCGTGGCTCAAAAGAGAAAATGATGAGAGAGAAATATAAGGGCAATTATAGACCACATGTTGATGGCCCAAAATAGAAATAGAGAAGAAATGGTGTTTCAGCCCAATAAGGAAACAGGGAAGAACGATAAAAATCGGAGGAGTATTTGTTTTGTCGTAAATCATTAAAAGTTTTACATTTTAGTTAATTTTGGAAAGATCATGTAAGATTTTGTTGAAAATCTTGTCAATTCATATTATGATATTCATTTATTACTTACGTGTTTTTTTATTTTTTATTTTCGCTTATTTAGTTTATATTGGCGCTTTATTTTTTACAATTTTATGTTTAAAATTAATCAAATACAATAAAATTAAGTATAATTATCAAAACATTACTTAAGCATTAGATACAATAAAAGTGTAATTAAAATTTTATGTAGAAAATGAAAATTAATAAGCCATAATAAAAGTTTAATTAAAAAATTGTAACATACTATGGTCAAGTGAGTTAAGTCATACTCCGTTAATTACAACTTCACCGTGATAGTTATTTTTATACAAACTTCATTTAGGTAGTTAATGTTTTGAGAAGTGATTATTTTATTCTCCAAATATTTGTGGTATTGTCACGTATGAGTTTTTTGGTGAGAGTGAATATGGTTACTCTAAAAGCATTATTTTATATAAATAGGGATTATCTTATTACACTATGTATACATGTGTGATGTGTCTCATCTTAATTTTCAAATTTCCGGTCTTTGTATTTTAACATCCTCCTAATTGAAACATTGGTGTATAATTTACTAACACGAGAAAAAAATCAAGTCGGTTCAGGCTAGGTTCACGGTTTACAGGTTAAAAAAAATCTACTATTCACCGATCAACCTCAACCTAAGAAAGAAACTCTAATACGATGTAGTACTACTTACTCGATCCGATCTCGTAATAACAAACCTAACGCGAGTTCAGTTTGCAACACTGTTTTGTTTGGTCCATATCTCAAGTTCTATTTGGAATTTAGTACTCATTCAAAATGTAGGAGTTAGATTTCGAGCTTATGTTTCCAATTCAATGACTACTCGTGAAGCCTCATTGAACAAGTATTGACGAAATTATGGTCGGAACAAGTCAACTGTAAATCTGAAAAGGCAGCAATTAATAATTCTTTGACAGAATTGTTTCTTTTGCTTCGATGTTCTTTAAAGCTTCCAATAAATTTCCGATGAGAAGAGCTGCTATTTTCTAGACCGATGCATCAAAGACAACTCGTACAAAACGAGATTCATTGTACACGAGTTGTACAATGAATATGGCGGATGATGGGAGTTGGTCCATTTTTAGTTGGCTGAATTTTCTTCCCGGTTCTTTGTGTTTTTCTTTCTAGTTCTTGCATATGTACTTATTACTTCTTGTTCTTTGCACCATCCTGTATTATTATTGAGCTTGACTTTGCTGGTCTTGCTTGGTATTTGGTTGGTGTAGTTTGGCTATAAATAGTCAATTAGTTGTATGAAATAAGAATCCAAAATTTAAAGAAAGAAAATTGTAAGTTTTTGCTTGTTTAATTTTAATTGTCGAGTTACAATTAAGAGTCATAGAGTTCGACGTGTTTTCGAGTTCTAATTCTCGCTTATTGAATCGAGTGTTTGAATAGCGACCCACTTAGTTGAGATATAGGTCTATCTCACTTAGCATACTATCCCTTTTGTATTGTTTTTATCCATTTTTGTTCGTGTCGTGTCGTGACCAGCAACTTTGTCTCGTGGCCTTGTGATACGAGATCAAAGTCCACGCCAAATCGTATCAAAACCACCGCACAACATTCAAATTAGGTGATGAAATTTTGGATGCACATAGTGAACAATTGAGAATTAGGACCCTCCATGAGGCTAGTCTGTGTGTAATTGTGTTTGTAGTTGCACTATTCACTACAAGAATTAACGAGACGGGCGATTGATCTTAGCCACCGTCATCTGTCGCTAAAATAGACGCGCAACAGATGACAGTTGCTAAGAAACAGTCGCACCAGATAGTCGCTTCGGGCGACTGATATCAGTCGCTAAAAAAATACACGACCGACATCAGTCGCTAAAGTTAGCGACCGATATCAGTCGCTACTGACGTGTCCAATTAGCGACCGGGGTGACGTAGCGCCTTTTGAACGTTTTATAGCGACCGTTATCAGTCGCTAATTTATTTATTTAGCGACCGTTATCGGTCGCTAAGGGACTTGTAATAGGCCGATTCTATTTATTTCATTTCTAGCCAAAATCTGCACAAAAAACAAATCAACAACCAAAATACGTCCCAAACATCATTCCAAACATTCCAAACATCGTTCCAAACGTTACGCCAGATTCACACTCCAAAATTGGCAACCAAGTAAGCAAACGTCGTGAATACACTAAATTAAGAGTAACGTTACAAACTGTTTTCAATAAACATTCACAAACTACAAACTGTTTTCAATCTACTCAGCTAACAGGAAAACTAGCTGAAGAACCACTACCACCCCCATTGAAGGGGTCTTTAGGATCTCTGCGTCGAGGAATGGGCCCGGAGTTGCAGTTCTGCTGCTGCATGCTCCTCAAGCGGGACATCTCTTCTAGAATTTGCAAGCTGACCGCATCCTGTCGCTGGATACGCTCATCCTACATCTTCAACCTCTCATCCTGCTCCCTCATCCTCTCAGCCAAAGCAGCCCGTTGCGCCCTCTCCTCTTGCAGTTCCGACCTCATCTCAGCTACGACGGACGGTACATACTCCGTCGAGGTCGAATGCCCCTCCCCCCTCCCCCCCTCCCCCCGAGCGTTGGGTGGTATTCAGTACAAGGTGTGAGCGTTCCCCGTACCGTACACCGCTCCCTTGCGGTACCCTTGCTCGACTCTGAACCACACCTCGGTCGGGTCCACACCTTCAGCGTCGGGCGCGTTAGTGGCCTCCAAATATGCTCTCTAAAAGAAATTGTAGTGATGATTAGGTGAGATGTAAAAAATAATGTAAAGAAGCCTTATGTTAGAAACTTACCCAAATGGCGGTGTCCCTCTTCGTAACGAAGCTTCAACCGTTGGAGTCCCCCTTGCTCTTCGTGTCAAGAAACAGCTGCACAGGTTCGGGGAGTTCTCCTGTTTTCTTCTTTAACAGTTGACAATACATGTAGATTTCTCATTTATATTTTCAATGAAAACATTAAATAAGAATCCAAAATAAAAATCAAAGGAAAGGAAATACTTACCGCCATAGCCCGCTGGTGCATCGACTGCGACCCACCGTAGTGGATGGACTCCACTTACCCGCCTCTTGTTTTTCTTCGCCTGGAGGGATCTCTGAATAAACTTAGGGTCGGAGCAAACTTTTTGGAACTGTTTAATGGCGGCACCTATAATTCATATGAAGAGATCAGTAAGCGAATTGAAGATATATACAACTTTCTATTCAAGTATGAACAGTAATTGAGTAATCAAACCTTTAAGGTATTTTTGTGCCTTTTCCGAGCTCGCCAACTTCCACATGTTGTCCTTGTACCTTGGCTTCGCGACGTCCATGTATTGGTCCCTCGCAGCCACCTCAAGACTTGGGTTCTAATAGTGTTTCAACTGCAAGATCGTTTGTTGTTAGTGTATTAGTAATCCGTAAACAATAAAGGTTAATTACTAAAACCAAAAAATGGTGCACCTTGAAGTTGTCGAACCACTTCTCCTGCTGCCACCGAGGCACCTTGGTCCAACCAGTGCAGTAAGTAGTCAAGTCTTTCATGAAACTATCCGACACACCAGTCACCACCGCTCGATCCCAAAACCTACACCAAAGAATGAAATAAGATGATGTCTCACCAAAAAAATGAAATAAAATGAAGTTGCTAATGTGATTAAAGTTTGAAAACCAGTAATGACGTTGCTAATAATATAATGTTTCACCATGTCTTCTCGGGGCTCATAATTAGGCGCCCGTCTATTTGCCGATATTCAAGCTGGTGAGGTCCCTGTGGTTGTTCAGGTTGCTCTCCCGTGACCTGCTGATCCTCGACCGCCTCCTCCTCGTTCTGCTCCTGTTGGTCCTCCAGCTGCTGGGACCTCCTTTTCCTGCTCCCGCTCCCAAACCGGTTTCTTCTGCCCAACGTCATATATGCGGACGAAAATAGAAAGTTAGAAATTGACAACATAATATTGCAATAATATACCCAAAATATTAAATAAAGACTATTATATTGAAATAATACTCTGTATAACTTATTAAAACTATACCCTACTAGCAATCATCGTCGCTATCGTTGTCATCTCCCACTTGCCTACTCGAATCAACTACATCCTCCTCTTCGTAGTCATCTTCATCCTCCTCGTCATCGATCTCCAAATCATCGGTATCTTCCTCCTCCTCGACCATATCACCAGAAGCACCTTCCTCCTCATCACCACCTTCATCGTCTTCAAAATCCTCCCCCACGTCCACCTCATTATTATCATCATCACTTGCGAAAAGATTCTCATCAATTGCAGACAATGTTATACCACTAGAAATGATCTCCAAACCAACCATTTTTTAATTTTTAAAGATCCTTGAACTCTTGATCGGTCCCGTCAACAGTAGATGGGAACTCTGAAATCACCTCCCATATCTCATCTCCTTGGATACGAATTGATGCCTCATCTAGCACCACCTCACCCTTCTTGAAAGCTCTCCTGTTCTTCCTGTACATGTGACCCTCGGGTAGGAACTGTCTATGACAGTCAAACCAACTAATTTTGCTTGAATTTCTTAGGTAAAACGCTCTACTTTCACTCATGCAACAAGGACAAGCTTTTTGGCCCGTCGTAAACCAACCGCTCAACAGACCATACGTAGGGAAATCATTTATAGTCCACAAAAGCAATGTTCTAAGCTGAAAATTTTGTTTCAACGACACATCATATGTCTCCACCCCTACTTCCCACAAGTGTTTCAATTCCTCTACCACTGGTTGTAAGTAAACATCCAAGTGGTTTTTTGGATTTTTTGGGCCGGGAACAATAAAAGAAAGGAAGATGAACGGTGGTTTCAGACACAGCCATGGGGTAAGTTGTATGGTGTGACCATGACAGGCCAGCATGAGTACGACTTACCGAACTGACTGAAAGGGGCAAACCCATCGGTACACAACTCAAGTCTCACGTTACGGGGTTCCTCAGCAAATTCAGGGTAAATCCTATTAAAATGTTTCCACTCCTCCCCATCACTAGGATGACACATCTTCCCCTCTACACGAGTTTCTTCTTTATGCCACCTCATTTGTTCGGCAATGGTTCTGGTCGCATATAATTTTTGAAGTCTAGGGGCGATGGGAAAGTATGTAGGTAAGTCGACTACGTGGTATAGGTTTTTTATGCCTCGCAACACTCTTTCCCTTCCTACCCCTCAAAACAATATTCCCATCTATACTTTTGTATCTACCATTACCACATTTCTTACATTGCTCAAGTAGGACATCGTCCTTCCAAAAAAGCATGCATCCATCGGGACAAGTATCGATCTTTTGATGCGGAAGTTCAAGACCTTTAACTATTTTTTTGGTATTGTAGAATGTTTTGGTCATAATGTTGTCTTTTGGGATGACTTTCTCAAGTAACGCAGCGACACCGCCTACGCACCCAAACGGTAGGTTATACTCACATTTAAGGGTCATCACTACCATAGACGCGACTTCTAACAATGTCACATCACACCCTCCATATAACGGTTTCTCTAAAGAGTCTAACATATCAAAAAACGCTTTCGCTCGTGGGTTTGGCTCTTGTTGGGTTGGTTGGTCGTCCTCATTAGTGTACATGCTCTCATCATTAAACACATTACACTCAACCACATCAACAATCATTCCTCTCAATCCCCCCTTATTTTGTTCAACCTCAGATTCCTCAACAGGAGACGTCTCACCATGACAAATCCAACGATAATAATTTGGATAAAACCCATTTGAGATAATATGTTCCTTAATCATAATTCTCCAAAAATCTGAGGTTCTTACATTTCACACAAGGACATCTAAATCTACCGTCTGACGCGTATTCGGGGTGGGTTTTAGCAAACTCAAGAAAACTATTAACACCCTCTAAAAATTCCTTGTGGGACGTCGTCTCTTATCCAATCTTTCCTCATACATTCATTTTCATTCAAATCTCTTCATTTTTTGTCTAAAAAAATTTAGCCAATAACCAAATACACATTATTTCCTCTATAGTAATTTACTAATATACACTACTCACATATTTAGTAAAATTCTCAATTCACCTAAACATAGTAATATTTGCACCTAATTCGTCTATAAGTACATCACTTATCGGCATAATTGTATTTTCACTTCCAATTTCCTAACACATTAAAACAACCCATTTCATTCAACTACTTAACCATAAACCCTAACTTTATACTAACAATCTACTTATTTCAAATTGGGGAACCTATGGCAATTAACATTCTAACTACGCTAAATACTCCAACAACAACACTACACTATAAAAACATCTAACTCAATAACTAATTTATTTATATCAATAAATGCAAAAATTAACAAATAATTTAAATTAAGTATAGATTAAAAAAACATACCGTAACTAAGAAAAAATGGAGAAAAGAAGAAGGAATGAAGATGAAGGATGATGAAGGGCGCGGGTAGAGAGAAGGGGGAGGCGAGTTAGAGAGAGAGAGAGTGAGTGAGAGAGAGTGAGTGAAATGAGGGTTGTGTGAGGGAGAAGGGGGGTGTTCGCCGATTTAAAATAAATCAGCCCCCTTAGCGACCGACAGCGGTCGCACGCTTTTTTAAATCGGTCGCTGAGGTTTGTTTTCTGACATCACTTAGCGACCGACGTCGGTCGCTAATTCACTGAATTTAGCGACCGATATCGATCGCGCGCTTTTTTTTAGCAACTAATATCGGTCGCTACCGTGAATTTATTTTTCCGCCAGGTCAATCCGTCTCTTCGTCCAGCGACTTAAATCGGTCGCGCGAGTTACTTTCAGTCGCTAAATAAGCGATTGAAAGTTTCGGTCGCGCGTGTATGGTAGCTACTTGAAGTATTTCTTGTAGTGATTGTTTATTTGGTTGTCACAATTTTGTATAAATCATTCACGCATTTTGTTCGCCATTTTCACAAGTTTAGGCTAGGTAAGTCTCTTCCAGGGACCTTAGTTCTGGGTCGCCTAGACCCATGCAACGCGGAATTGAGGCGACTCATGGCAAACATCTGTTCGACAATTACAAACATTATAACAAAAATATCAATTTTTGAGCATCATAACCGTGCCATGTTGATCGAGTGCAAGGCTCGAGTATGCTATTCACATACAAAACACCAATTAGGTCATAGTAATATACTTCCTAAAGCATGGCTCTTATTTGGAGCCATAATCATATCCATCCTTTGTCTCCTCTTGCATTATCACGGTTCTTACCTCTTAACATCCCTATTTCCACTTCATTCTTCACTTGATTCACCTATCTAATATCCTTCTCCAACACCTCTCTAAGATTATCGTTGGACTATTATATAATGTGTAGCGACTAACGAGGTTGGTTGGTTGGCTCCATTAGTTTACCACTTGACTAGTGACTAGTGTTTATGTCTTGTACATGCAGTAATTCACGTTCACCACTATTATCTACTCGTATTTGAATAGAATGGGTGTCCTTTTTCATTCATTATCTCAAAGACCAAGACTACAAATTATGTAGTCACTTACAAAGATGGAATCAAAAAGGACATATAGAAATTGCAAAAACAAGCTTAAATTTACTTACTATGCAGCTTCTCCAACAAGAGAGAGGTTAATGCAAATTAGTTTAGGTTAAAAGGAGCTCTAAGGCCAAGGTGATGAGCAAGCAAAGACCAAGGTCCTTAATATTAAAGGTTAGTAGTCCTGAAAATATGGGAGACATGGAAACAGTTCCCACGTTCTTCTCATAATCTTACTTCCCTCTCTTCTTTATCTTTATTTTATTAATTACTTTATTCATTTTTATGCCATTTTCTCTTACTCTCTGTCTCTACTCTCTTCTTGACAAAATGTTGTCTCACTTCCCTAGGATTTTTTTTATCAATAATTTAATATTATACACTTATTTAATTTCTTTAAAGAAATAAAACATTTCCTTCAATTTTCTTCCATAAATACTCCTTAGCTTCTTGCCCTAACACCCCCTCTCTCCCTTTCTCATTCACAATTTTGCTCTTCAAAATAATAATAATAATCTCACAAATTAAATTTCAATTAGCTTAATTACACTAATTACTCTCCATTCTAAGAGAATTACCTATTTTATCATCAACCAACCTACCACTTGTGATCATGGTATGTTTATGCACTTGCTCTTAATTTTCTTCTTACTAATTAATACCACTAGCTAGCTAGCTCAATTCTGAATTTTGGTTTAGCTTAATCATCTCAAGTAGCTTCTTAACTTAAATCAATGCTCTTTTCGTCTCAGTCATTTGTTTAGTTGTAATAGACGAAATAATCTACTGCATAATTGCATATGTTAAGTGAAGTGCTTGACCTAAAAAGACTGTACATATAACGATCTTATTTGAGTTTCTGTATAAACTATAGCGACCTGATTAACTTTGCGCCGCAATAATATTAAAATTGAAGTAAGTATTGTAAGAGTATATAAACATCTCTGAACGACCTCCAACCATCATCTTAAGATTTTGGTTGAGTTGGTTCCACAACAAATATAGATAATTGTAAAAAAAAGAGAGTGGAATTGAATTTGATAATAATATATAGTGAATGGTGTATGGTGTATGGTGAATGGTGTAATAGGGGTATGGGAAGCCAGCATGGTTGGAAGCACTATACAGGGAGAAGTTCTTTGAGAATTGCGGGGCACATGAAAGTGCAAAGAAGAATGAAAAGAACGTACTTTGCTTGGATTGTTGCACCAGTCTTTGTCCCCATTGCATCTCCATGCACCGCTTCCACCGCCTTATTCAAATTCGCCGTTATGTCTACCATGATGTTATTAGACTTGAAGACCTTGAGAAGGTCATCGATTGCTCTAATGTTCAGGTAATTACTACTGTATTAAGGATTACGATAGGGGAAGACAGATTCGAACCTAGCCTAGGACAGACGTCAGTAGTCTAATTATGTCTTTCGTTTACCCAACTCGATTGATTCATGTTAGAGTAACGACTTTCGTCTCTTATTAGTGCTTAAAGAAACTCGGTAAACAATTACTACACCGTTCCAAAAAAATTGGGACATTTCCTCATTATATCTAAGGAGTATTTTAATGAAATAAGACAATTTTAGTGGGACGGACTGACGGAGGGCGTATGATATTAAACAACGGGTATGTCTATTAAATCCACTTTAATGACCCAAATAAGATTTTGTCCAAACTATTGGTACCACATACTCCGTAGTAATTTATTATTAACCATGAAAAAGATTTTTAATTTTTTTACATTTATCTTGGTGTTTATTGTAGTATTAAAACTAAGTGGTGTGGCGCAAATGACGGTCTAACATAGGGAAGTCCAGTTGAGTAGACCTAATGTAGGCAGTATATTGTAATTTGTGATAATCACTAGTTGTATTACCTTTGTCACAAATTATACTAATAATATACCACAGTTACATGGTTGACAGAAAAAATACTCTTAATTCTTTTATCACAAATTTTTTAAAGATACGGTCTTTAATTATCGTTATTACGAGATCTCTCAATTTCCAGTATATATTTTTCTTTTATATGAGAAAACGTAACCACTTTGTAATAAAGAGTGACGATTTTATGTGAAAAATGACACTTTCTAATACCAAAACGGTCGTTATTCACCATAAAATTGTCACTTTTCCTTGATTATCGTGCCTTATTGGTTCGAATTATGTTATAGCTTGTTGGTTGGAGTAGTAATTAACTGTGCACAATTCAGTTAACCTTGATGTTGGTAATTACTCGTAATAATAATTATATATGCTGAATTTTACTCAATGATTTAGGCGTATACTATAAATAGCGCGAAGGTGATATTTATCAAGAAACGACCTCAAAATAGACAGTTCAAAGGAGCAGGAAACTATTGCACTTCATGCGATAGAAGCCTCCAAGAACCCTATATTCATTGCTCTTTGGGCTGCAAGGTTTGTACTCCATATTTATTTACAGTACCTCTTACTTACTCCGTAATTAATAATTACCTCCATCTTAATGATTTTTTATAATAATCAATTTTTTGCTACATTTAATTACTACTCGTAGTAGTTAATATGATACAGTTGGTTTGTATAAAACGGTCACTTATCTATATACCCTGTTAAAACTCAAACAAAACCTCCTCCATTCATTATTTATACTCCCTCTGTTCCAATGAATTGTTTGTCTTTGTTTTTTGCATCAAGGGTAAGGGATCCAATGAGGAAGTGACATGTGGAGCAAAACTCATGAAAATGATCAAATACATACAAAAAAACATTCCTAAAATAGAAAGGCAAACAATTCATTGAGACGTCCCAATATGGAATAGGCCAACAATTTATTAGAACGGAGGAGTAATAAATAAACGAATCGTCTTATAATGGAAATAAATGGTTTAACGTGAGATAGTCTTAATCTATAATTTGTGTAATATGATAAAGAAATATATATACTTGAGTTCGTACATTCCGGTAAAAGATACGAGTAATATTCAAATAAGAATATTTAACTCTAGCAACTTGTACCACTTCTCCACTATTTCTAATTATTTTTATTGAAACTTGGAACTTAGTGTTTACCATTAGCTATGTGTAGTTACATATCGAGTAATAATCAACTATATAACCTAATTAAACATTTAATGTTGTGTTTTTATGTTTAACAACATGGCTATTTAATACTCATTTAGTTTTTTAAATGAAATATCTTATGCACTAAAATCAGTTAATGGATTAATTAACTGGTGGTACATAGAATCTATTTGATGTTGTTGTTGAGCTCTATGACCAAACAACGTTATTATTGAGCTTATAAAAATGATTATTAACCTCAATAATAATTTTATAAAATAACTCAACACCTTTAAGGTTGTTGTAAAATAGGTAAGGAATCCAATGAGAAAGTGACATGTGGAGCAAAACTCACAAGAAAGGTCAAACTACATATAAAAAGCCTTCCTAAAATAGAAAGGCAAACAATTCATTGAGACGTCCCAATATAGAATAGGCAAACAATTCAGATCATTGGGACGGAGGGAGTATTATTATACCACCAGTTGTACACCAATGTCAAAGTTGTTAGAAGTTTTATATATATATACTTACTGAACTTATACAAGTTTCTGAGATGAGTCGTAAGTTTTCGAGGTTTAACATTTATATGATTTAGCTCGACAACTATACTCTAGTCATATTGCAAGTAAAATACTCTGTAGAAATCTTTTTAGGTGCGTAAACGAAGTTCGAAAGAAACTTATTATTTTATCATGTTCCAAACATAGATAGTAGTATGAATTTTTCAACCAAAGCGGAAATTATTATTTTGTTTACTATGTTCAGTAGGTGAAATATATAATTAAAAATAAACAAATGAATTAGAGGATGAAAATATATGGTAAGATTAGTGTTTTCTTAGGCTTTAATAATGTTATAAAGTACTACTTGTATCACTTATCTAATAATACTTGACCGGTTGCAATATATATATTAGGTGGATTTTGTGTTGACACACAATAATAGGGACATTTCACCATACCTAAGGGCATGCAAAGTGCTACAATTAAGCCCAGACTTCTTATATCCACAAGACATGGGAGATGATGAGATGACGAACGAGACAACCAACTCGACCATTGTAGACGAGTGCGACGAGCCATTGAGCTCGTGCTCAGCTGGCTCGTCAGGGTCCGATAACATGAGCATCTCATGTAACAACGAGATAGTGAGAAAGAAGAGAAGCGGGTTGTACGTGTGTGGACGGTCCGTTACTAAGATTTCCGACCAAGACATGGCTACTAGCATGAGTAGAAGAAAAGGCATTCCCCATAGGTCTCCTCTTTGCTAAAATCTTTTTTTTATTATTAAAAAACACAATAAACGCACGCACGTCAATAATTTCATTTCATTTCATTTCTATTAGATTTTTCAACTTAATTAATTAGTTATTACTCTAGATAATTAGATTAATGTTAGCTTGTTACTGGACTTAATCATACAAATTCCGATCCGGTTAGGTTCTTAGTTCCGGGTTCAAGTCATTTGGTGTTTTCTTTATTACTCCGTATTAGTTAGGCATCTTTACTTATTCTTGTACTTAATTACGTTTCTGCTCAAAGTATTTTCTTTAGTTGAGTTCTCGTTAATAAATGTAAACTAAAACCATATATCCGATCCTAAGCTATCACGAGCTTCATTTCTCAAGTACTCCCTCGGTTTCATTGATACTTCCAAATTTTCTTTTTCAACCATTTCTTTGATTTCTTCCACCTTTCTTTTTTCTATCACACTTCTCTTTTACTTAGGTGGTTCACTTACTTTACTCCCTCTCTATTTTTACTTATTTTATTATTTTTCTTAAGAAATGTGACACTTTTAAGGTGGAAGAAATCATTGAAACGGAGGAAGTACTTTTTAACATGTTCACTTTCATCCATATAAGGAAGAAAAAAGAGGGAGAATCTTAAAAAAGTAATACGGTAACTGTTAGGCCCAAGTAACATTATTTATCCCTCCTAAGATATAAGAGTAACGTGTTTGGGCTATATATACTAGCTAGAGCAGCGTACGGCCCAACCCCGTCAAGGTAGCAGCCCAGCGTTACCAACTTACCAGCTTGACAACTTAGCAACTCGCTCATCAAGAAAGGTCAAAACCAGGAAGAGAATCAAGAAAAAAGAGGCGATCAAAGTATTAATGATTTTTCGTGTCCACTGAACACATGTTAATAAGCTAATTAAAGCAAGATTAACATAGATATTATTATGATAAATTGAAATATTAAGTTCTAATTGTCAAGACAATATCCATAATAATCTTGCTTTAATTAGCTTATTAACGTGTGTCCACTGGACATACGTTAGAAAACCAAGTGAAAGATAATATAAATATATATAACTCTCCAATCTCCAAACGGCTACCACCATCGTTACATTCTTAAAGGAGCGAGATTTTGTAACGGCTGGAATGGATTACGACACTATAAAAGCACAACCGGCTTAACCACAAAGAACACATTACGATCGGCTCATATACTTGTCTAAGCATACAATTGTGAAAACTCGAAAACACATAGTGAAATCTTCCACCTAACTTGATGCCTGTAATTTTTTCCCTCTTTTTAGAGGATTTTTTCACGTATAAATCTCGTATTCATTTTTATTTATGTTTTGCATTACTTACCTTGCAAAAGAAATCTATACCGTGATACTCACTCCGTTCCGTTCATT
This sequence comes from Agrostemma githago, assembly GCA_958450325.1. NCBI lineage: Eukaryota > Viridiplantae > Streptophyta > Magnoliopsida > Caryophyllales > Caryophyllaceae > Agrostemma > Agrostemma githago. Next base: position 5,433,813 of record OY288241.1, on the reverse strand, counting down.
TGTTTGCCTTTTATATTAATTGTGAAGAATATTTTAATCAAAGGCAAACAAATGAACGAGACAGAGGGAGTCCTAGATAACCCACTACCCCTCCGTAAGAGAGTATATAAACATTTCTGAACCTCTAACCATTGCCTTAAGTTGATTCCGTTTATAACATGATGTTAGAGTCAGCGTGACATGGTAGGAGTATATAAACAATAACCACTAATAAGTGTACATGCGACATCTTTATGATGCTAAATTAGTACCCATACATACATGTTAATGTGAAATGTTACTCAAGTTTTGACAAAGGATTGAGAAAGAAAAAGAAGAAAAACCTTATCTAACCTTATCAAAGCCAATTGGTACAAAACATATCCACATAGGAGCTAACCCAAGTGACATGGCAACCATTCATTCAACTCAATTAGATTCACCCAATCCTCTTCTTCCCTCCTTTTCCTTCACATAACACTCTACTCCATCCTCCTACAAACTCACCTCATACACCACCAAAAACCCATCTACCTAACACACAACAAGAAGTCAATAATGGCATCACTCTCTGCTGTTTCATTGGCAACGCCACTGACAAGCTATAACAACAAGACCACCTTCTTCAACCCACTATCCGCGAAACCGCAATGGGCGGTGAAGGCGAACATGGGTGAGAGGAGGCCCAAATTGGCAGTGCAGGCGTCCCTGAAGGAGCAAGCGGTGACGGGGTTCACAGCGGCTGCGCTGACCGCCTCCATGATGGTTCCGGACGTGGCGGAGGCTGCTGAGTTGGTGCCATCCTTGAAGAACTTCTTGGGTAGTATTGTGGCTGGTGGTGTTGTCTTGGCTGGTATCCTTGGCGCTATTATTGCTGTTTCCAACTTTGATCCTGTCAAACGTGCTTAAGTTTAAATTAATTTCCTCTCATCTATCGTCTTTATAATGTACTTATAATCTTCCATTTTATTATGTAACTTGATGTTGTTATTATGTCAACATAACATTTTTATTGCCTAATTACATGCATTAATCATATCCATTGTCATATATCCATGCTGAGGGACTTATATGAGAAACCGTAAAGCGGCCACTTTGTGCGTATTTTGTTCAATTTTTAAGAATTTTGTTATACAAGTATTTTCACTCCATAATATTTTCTTCAAAACCACATTTTCTAGATGCACTAATATATCCTATATGTATATTCAAAATTTCATATTTTTCTACGAGAACTTTTGAGATTTCTCCTCGATTTTAAAATTAGTTGTTACCTTTGATTTAGATGGCAGGGACTAGGGAGGACACCAAGCCATAGTATATCCTGTTTAGCTAATTTAAGAGAAAATTGTACTGTAGTATGTAGGAGTATAAGTCATAGACTAATACACTATGACACTATGTTTCTTAATTAGACAAACCAACTCAACACTCAATTGGCAAAACAATGAAATAAAACCACCTAATAACATGATACTCCGTACCATGCATGTTTAATGTATCTGGCCTCCCTGAGAATCGACCGGTAAGAGGAAGTGACGGGAGTAACAAGATTTCATTGCTTTTTAATTTTTGGTGGTCGACTTTTCCCGGAAGTAAATTCATCCATAAAATGTTCGACAACAATTTAACTCGTGGATGAAAGTTCTTTACAAACACAATGCTTTTATTCGTGGCATTCACATCAAAGTAATGCTTGGCTGGTATGTTCATCGTTGCAAGTTTGCAACTGACTCCAAGCCGTAAAGAGATAGGACATTACCCGGTGACATTCGTTGAATCTCAGCGGTACCATGATTAAAAATAAGAAAAAAGGAATACATCTAAATAAAAAGAAAAGAAAATTATTTTTACACCGCGACTTAAGGGTATATAGGTAAGTAATCTTATATACATCTAAATGAAAATTATTTTTTAATCTTTTATACGGAATACAAATTTTATTTTAATTGCTACAACGATTATATTTCTTTATCATATTTTATACATTTTTAATAATAACTATTCGTCATGCCCGTGCACCGCACGAGATTACTATTTTACTTGTCAAAATTTCTTGTGGTGGTCACGGCGTTTACTTGTAGAGGGTGTCGTAATCGTGAATAGCACAGAGGTTGCGAAGATCGTATCATTAAAGTTACTAAAAGACATATGACATGTAAATATAAATACCAGTAGAAGTCGATATGATCCAGTCCAAGGTAGAAACGGACTTTAAAAAAATTCGTAGACTATAGAATAATTGCAATATGTAATGTTCTTAAGTTATGCTTTGATGGTTCTGTGTTTTTCTCTGTCGGGGTCTATTTTGTCTTTTCAACTTTTGGCCTCTTTTTCTCGATTGTTTTTTTCGCTACGGATGCTTCTTTCCCGTCGCTTCAAAGCTACAAGGCATTTTTGGTGTGTAAGTTTTGTTACTAAAACATAAGTAAAAAATTGCTTGTAGTTGATGTACGTAATAATAATTAACTTAGTCCATCTTTCTTTTCACATTCTTAGCTGAGCTGTTCACCGGAGTGCCAGACTATGTTGTAGGCTGGCTTTCTAAGTCGTCATGTATTGGTTAATCCTGTGAAAATATTGGGCTTGTTTGGGTATATTGTCTTGTGTGTAAAAAGATGCTGGTGTTCTTTGGTAAGAATTGTTGTTGTTACCTCTGTTTTTTTGTCCTCCCTTCGCACTGTGGTTGGAGTTGGAGGGTCCTTTGGCGTCGGTACTACCTTTTGACACTTTAGTTCCCGTTCGGAGTTGTATTTGGTAATCTCAATCTTGACTTTCATGGTGTATTATCTCCCGACAAATTGTTGGAGTATGTCAAACACTTTCTCCGATGCTTTCCCTCATCCTGTTTTTTGGTCTCTTGTTAGGACAAAACGGTTAAAAATTTTTCGAGTAGGTGGTGTGTTATTTGTTGTGCGTACCTTCTCATATTGGGTTAGCAGTGTGTACCAAAAAAAATATTAGGTTAGCAGTGCTTCGATTGGTCTTACGATTATCTTCTCAGCTTCTCTCCCAAAAATCACCAAAGTTGCGTATGCTGTTTCGTCCGCTATTGTAGTAATTAATTTATACCTGTGTTGTGGGTATTAATGTATTTGTGATATTATTTAGGAGCAGTAGATAGGCTTAATATACTATATGGTGAGTTATAATTTTTGGGTTTTTTCTTACCTTTGTTTGGGGTAGAGTATTGGTTGATTACATTGGCGACACTTTTTGTCCTCGTCGATTCCAGCGGGGCATGATGTGCAAGACTGATACCGCCAGTCAACATCTGATCTTACTTCTGTTATCGTTCCGTGACATTTGTATACCTCATTCTGCTCCAATTGTTTCATTTAATCGGAAATGTTCAATGGTATATCATAAAAGTAGGCTTGTGATGTCTGTTGACATTACCTGATCGTCGACATCTGCTTGTAGAAGCTCGACAATGGTTGAAGTGACCATATCTCCTGCGACCTCAGCATCGAGAACTCTTATTGGAACGGGTTCTTGGTCCCTGTAGGGTGGTATGGCAACGCAAATAATAATATGTGGCTAATTTAGTGTATGTGAGATCGGGGTCGTGGTTCATGTGCAGTATTTTTATGGTGTAATGGGAAGGAAAACACTCATTGATATAGGTGGTGAATTATAAGTATTAAGCTTTCAACCATAACTTCTTCCTTTTCATAACTCCCTCATTTTCATCTTCCACTTCATAACTCTTTTCTTTTCATCTTCCACTTCATAACTCCCTCCATAACTTCTTCCTCATTTTCATTTTCCACTTTATACCTTTTCATCTTCTTCATAACTCCCTCCTTTTCATCTTCCACTTCATAACTCCTTCTTTTTCATCTTCCAGTTCATAACTCTCTCGATAACTTCTTCCTTCTTTTCATCTTTCACTTCATACCTTTTCATCTTTCATCCAATAGTATCGTGACACGTGGCTTGATTTAGCTTTGAGATTTGGGGAAATGGAGAATGAAGAATGCTTTGTTCTCCTTTTAATATAATATATAGATTCTATTCTTGGAGCATAAATATTCATTGTTATTTTCTTACGTACGATTGTATCGTTCAACGAAAGTAAAAACATACACAAATCTTGAGATGAAATTAAATATCATCATTCGTCTTATCAATCGTTTGGTTAGACATCATGTAACAAAGTAATACGTACTAAATTCTCTTTGTTGCATTTTATTGTGTGCTATGTCATAATCTTTAGGGAGTAACAAATTAATCATGATTTCGTTCAAATATGACTAATATTGAGGAGAATCTAAGATTTTTTTACTATTAATATAATTAAAGTTACTAATGTGCATGAAATTTAAGTGCTCTATCGTACAATGACAATAATGAAGAGGGTGATGCACTATGAAATTAAATAAAAGCAAAATAGAAGTTGTTCGGGTTCACCCAATTAGAGGATTATACAACCAGTTGTACATAGCTTTATGTACAACTGGTTTTAAAATTTTGAACTTTATCACAAAGATTTCGAGTTTTGCTGTAAACTTTCTAAGCTTTAGTGTAAAGTTGTTGATTTAAATCACATAAATGTTTAAGTTCAAAAACTTACAACTCAGCTCAGAAACTTTTATAAGCTCAGTAAACATACACAAAAGCTCAAAAACTTTGTCTTGGTTGTACAATGCTATTGTACAACCAGATGTATAATACTATTTTCCGGGTTCACCAAGTAACAAGCCCAAAAGTCACCGATATTGTTTTGGATTAATGTATCCAATGATACGTATTTTTCTCAAATTAATGAACTCAATACTCGTATTATTTTGAGAAGACATCCTATAGTTGACATTATTCTCGTTAAATAACTTTTTTTATTAACCATTGAAACCTTAATTCTAAGTTATTACATGGGTTATTCTTATAGCATAAAATTAACTAATTAAGGAAACAACGCTTAACAAAGATAGAAAGATAAACCAGCTAGGAAAGAGTTTCAACTAAAATGGAAGCAAATGAGCCTTCTAATCAGGCATGATTCCTATCTTTAATGGGTTTCAATTGAATCTATGATAGCGGAGAGGACGCGGAAGATCAGTACCATAATCGTTCTGGTATCTCAATTTATGTCAGACTGGCGGCTGCAATCTGAAATCGATTCTGCTCACAACCCTGGAAGATCCGAAGACCCTCTTGTGAAAAGTTGTATTATTAAACAACGATATGATGAAAGAGGATGTGCAGAAGCGGAGATCAAAATCATAGTGAGAGATCTTTATTTTGACGAGAATTTATTTTACTCAAATTTTATAGTATTGTATCCGTTCAATTTCGATATAAGTTGTAGATGTTGTATGACTTTTTATTAATGAGATGATCTTTTCGCTTAAAAAAAAATAAAAAATAAAAAATAAAGCATGAATTGTAACTTGACAATCAACCAAAATTTATCTCCTTGACGAGCACCTAGGTAGCACGGACGCTTCTCTCAACCAGCGTGTCTGCATGAACATTGTGTCAAACACACGACAAACCGTGTCAAACACTTATAAAACCATGTCTAAAATTTTCAATTTATTAGGACACGTCTCGGACATGGTTCATATTAATTACTCTCTATCTCATCCATTCATCAATTCATTACACTTACTGTAAATAGAGAATGCATTCAATTATTTACATTCCCCTTTTGCCAAAAGACTTTTCTTTATAATCCTCTTATCTTTCCTCTATAGTCTATATACACACTTCTTCGTTACTTAAATGTTTGATGAACCAATAACGCCACTTGATTTACCAATAATACTCTTATTTTTACCACTTTTCTTAATATTGATGAAAAATCATATGTAAAGGATTGTTTAGATGGGAGGGAATATATCACTTAGAGCATCCTCATCCATCATCTATTCTCCATTATTGGAGGAGAATGAAGAAAAATGGTTTCCATGGAGAATAGAAGATATTCATTCTATTTTGTGGAGAATAGAAGATATTCATTTTTTCAAACGAATGGAGTGGAGAATGAAAATCGTGGGTCCCCGTGAAAAAAAATATTAATATTAAAATAAATTAAAGAGATGTGTAAATGAATGAATAGAGTAATGAAATATGTTGGGACCCACTGGAGAATAGAAATTTCATTCTTGGATGGGACACTTCTTTTACGATGGAAAAAGTAAGATAAAAGTAATGAGATGGATGGGGTGGGTCTCATCCAAGAATGAAAAAATCATTCTTGGACGAGGATGCTCTTACGGCGATCTAATATGATTTGGCTTGAATTGGGGTTCTTAATTTTAGGATTTTTGAGTTTTGGGGGTGTTTGTTGAGTGACCGAGTGAGGGAGGGAGAGGAGAGATGGTACCATTAGAGGAAGGGCAAAATCGTCTAAAACAATACAAATTTTGTCGGAAATATGACCAATGGCGACTTGGGGGCAAAATATTTTTTTGTAAATTTTGGGGTAATTTTAACTGAAAAGCAACTAACGGGTAATATAAAAAAAAACGAAACTTTTAAGGAGGTATTTACTCTATTTTATACTCATTTGAATGATATCTGATGGAAAAATCTTAGAAAGTTGGAGGACGTATTAAATTTCACCATTTCCGATAAAGTTATTTCCAATTTGTTAATGCATGAGAGATCAGTACAATTACATCAATAATGAATGAGACTCAATATGGCTAATGTAATTTAGGCGCGAAAATTTAGGATGAGTTATTCTCTTAGTAAAGAGATGATCTGGAAGAATCGTTTGTAAGTTTTGAAACAACCATGAATCAATAAGGTTACTTTATTGGAGTAGCTTATTCTACTAAAATGTATCATCGTTGTAATTTTTAGGGATCGTTTGGTTGCCTTCTTAAATCATGGGAAGTATAACTTCCCGTGAATTGATAAATCGGGATGCTGTTTGGTTGCCCATTTCATAGGAATTGCCACTTCTCAGGAATCGTCACTTCCTCCATAATGGGGGAAGTTATTCACTAAGCCCTGGTGTGTAAAACTTCCTGCATGAAGTCATTTCCCACCTGACAATCAAACAATATTTTTGTAATTTCCATGAAATACAAATTCACGTGAATTTAAATTCCCGGTAACTCCATCTTCCCATGGTGAACCAAACGAGCCCTTAGATTGAATGAGTAAACAAAATTAATTCATCAACATACCAGGCCAATAAACTCCCTAATCCGTTTATCGTTCTGATTAGTGAATATAACACAATAACTTACTACATATTATTAAACAAATAGATGCTTAAAACTGTGTTCATGAGAATCCAGAACTCGATTACATAGCGTCTCAGCCCACTAAATTGTCGGGTTGGCGCGCTTGTGAACTCCATGTCTCCACTGAATTATCAAATTACAGAAGCGAACAAGGAAAGCAACTTACCAAATATGTCGAGAAGAAAATAAAAATAAAGGCCGACAACGAGCACATCCACCGGCCGACACAACATAACATCCAACATGCTTTAGTCAAGAACGACAAATCGATTTAGGCTGCACGACGTCCACCTAAACCCACCTAGGCAGTGCCGTGTGAGGGTGTGAGATTATGAGTCGACACCAGACACGACGTGATACGATCCACTTCCATATTTATACTCCACCACCACCACATGATCACGAAATCAATTACAATCAGATCGACGCTCCAGATTTGATCAGCATCAAACAAACCCAGGTGTGGATGTTTCCACCTTCCTTTATATTGCCAGATAAGCAGCAATAGCATTACCCCTCGCATCCTCAATATATATACTACTCCATAAATATACAAATAATAAAATAATCGTCATAATTCCACCCTAGAAAAAGGACATCAGTTCAAAGAGGAGGAAGAAACAACAGTGTTCCAAGGGTTTCAAGAACACCAACTTTGGCCTATCTCATTCATCTTACAAGGTTCCATCTTCTCTTTTCTCGATTAGTGAATGTATTTACGTACCAAAGATTTCAACTTTGAGTACACTTTTGTGTTTGGGATTTCTGTATTTAATTTCATCATCATGGGTCATTCATAATTTCTGATGATTTGCTCTAAATTTTATATGGGTATGATGATTTGGCCCTCTTTTTTTGTTGGTATGTTTGTTTATGTGCAAAAGATTTAAACTTTTGAGTACCCTTGTGTGTTTTGTATGTTAATTTCATCTGGGTCATTGATAATTTGTGATGCTATGCTGAATTTTATGTGGGTTTGATTATCTAGCCCTAAAGGAACTTGATTTACATAACTGGGTACATGGTTGGTGGCTGATGATTATAGAGTATGTGATTTTGTGATTGCTTTAATCAAGTTTGCACCTTTTTTTGCGAATAGCTGGATTTTTATGCTATTTGATGCTCCTTCTTATCTGGGTTTCTGTTCTTCTGGATGAATGGTGACTGGAATTTGGAATTCAGGGGAATTGATTCAAATTTTGGATTTTTTTTGCTATTCTGTATTGGTTTTGGGGTGAGGATGTAAGACATGTAGTTTTTCTCAGAGCCTCTTTAGACCTGCCAATAGGGGTACCTATGGTTTGATTGGTGTTTGAGTAATCGGCAGGGATCTCTAGTATATGAAGGGGGTGGCATTTGCCTTACACCTTGATATCCTTGTTTTGTATCACGGTTCTGCATACCATTTCTGTATTTATGGTTACTTGAGACTTCATTCATCCAAATAGGGTATTTGTTGAAGTATGTATAGTCACGTGAGTTGATGCGCGGTTGATTTATATCTTTCTGTTTCAGAGGGAAGTGTGGGAACGTGCTTGAGCATTATTAATTACTCCATTCTTATTTCCATACTAATTTCTTGATTTCGTCGTTGCTCACTACGCAAATAGAAAATAATCAGGACGTGCTTATTTCGAACCAAGCTTTTAATACTATGTTTGCGGATTTGTCATAGGATACCATTTATTGCGATGTGAATCTCTAGTGGTAAATGTTATGGAGTACTTTCTTTTTAGCGAATAAATATCAAGTCTTTTTGCGTGAAATATTCGAAGATTAAATACCCGAAAGAATTGCATTGATGTGATTATTTATAAAGTGGTTTCGGAATTTGTTCCTAAGCGTCACTTAAGTCTCTTTTAAATGTTTATCCGGAGTGCTTTTCCGGTGGAGCAATGCCTTTAGGTATACAGGGGGATAACAGCCATAAGTGTCTTGAAGCCAATTTGTAATTGTTCTTTGTGCTACATTATTGAAGTTATTCCATATAGCAGTCTGTGATTTTCTATTAATTTTCGGGAATTCCTTCTTAAGGATGTTGATGTTAGCAACTCTCTCAAAGGCTTCGTTTGGTTTAGGGAGAAAACATTTTTTTCAAAAAGTTTCCTCGCCTTCCTGCTTTGGTCTGTGAGGGGGCCAATGTTGAAAATATGAGATAACATGATTCCTTCTTGATAACAATCATTTTCCCTTCCAAACCCATGGAATTTTAATTTTCCCGTTCTCATACTCTTTCTCCTTTGTCCTTCCGTTTCTCTTTTTTCAGTCAAACCAAAAAAGGTCCCATTTTTTTCCAGTGAAAACAATTTCATGTAGATATGTTTTTCATTCCACCAAACGAGGCCCAAAATTCCAATAAACATGTATAGAAGAGCGATGCAGCTACATGGTGACTTTATGGTCTATCTTGTCTGTTACTAAGCTGTTACTATGTTTTGGTAGCAGGAAATGGCTTGTGAAGGATCAGGAGTTAGTGAAGCCGGAAATTCTGGGACGAAAATAGAGATTAAAATTAAGACTATGGATTCCCAAACTTATACGTTGCAGGTGGATAAGCAGGTAACAGACTCAAGACTTATTGACCGCTTCTTTTTATCTCCATATATATTAGCTTGTAATGATGATTATGATTCATTACAGTGCATTATGTGTGATTCTTTTATTGACGATGTCTTTGTGGTTCAGATGCCTGTACCTGCTTTGAAGGAGTGTATTGCGTCAGTCACGGGTGTTGTGACAGATCAGCAGCGACTTATCTGTCGGGGAAAGGTTCTGAAGGATGATCAGCTGCTGTCTGCATATCGTATCCTTTCTTTCATCATCTTATAGTTGTAGTTAGACTTTGCTAATTAGTTTTGCTCTGGTGGGAGGCATTATTTTCCTTCTCGGATAGACTCACTCCCCTCAAAAGATAGTGAACTGATACAGTGGTACCTGATACAATGACTGGCAACACTTTGCACTTTTGATATCTTTGATATCATTCCTGGTAGGATTTGTTTGTGAGGGAGGTTCTCAATTGGCAATCTTGATTAGAAATGGCATCCAACACTGAGGTCGGTCCCACACGAGATTGTCAATCTTGATTAGAAGTGGCATGTTCCGAAATAGAATATTCACTTTTATGACGGGGGATTTCCATTAAATTGATGTGTAATGTTGTAATTATAGTGAGTGAATACAAATTATTTGCACTTTATTCTATTGTTATCTTTCCACTTGCTTGATTCTTGCCTTTCGTTGATCAGAATGTAGAGTGAAGTGACATGCAATGAAATCATGTTGAAGCTGATTTTTTTTATAGCATGGTTTTTGCCTTTGGGTTATGAAGTCGATTTAAATCATGATTTCTTTTTCTTTTTTACTGCTGTTGCATACTCGGTATTTCACATTTTGAGAGTTGATACTCTATTTGCGGTTGATCTATTGGCCTTGCGTAGACTGGAGTTTTACATGTGGAAAATGCTCTATTATGATCAAGTTGCCTTAACATATTTTAGATGTGGAAGATGGTCATACTTTGCACCTGGTAGTCCGAGAACCAGGTCCATTACCATCTGAGAATACGCCTGTGGATTCAGGTTGGAATACTTTCCTATGTCTATTTTAAGTAGCCTTATCATAAGGATCAGTCTCCCTGATCATTTTCTGGTATTGTCAAATGCTAGTGTATTGAAAATGGATATTTTGTAAAAAAACTAAAATTATCTGTTTCTTGGAACAAGTCAACTACTAACAATCCAGTACAAACCCTTTCCACTGGATGTGGGAAGGTGGAGGTGAATGTATATTGTAGCTCCTTTTGGGTGCCCACGGCCGACATTTCACTTGGGTGTCATGTCATGTGTCCGACACCAACATGACACTTATGTACTTCAATTTACACCAAAAAATTGAAAATTTTGCCCAAAAAACACCGTGTAGGACAACACGTTACCCTCTTAGAAGAGTCTGAGTAACACAACCCACAAATATGGGTAATTTGTAGTTCGTATGTTACACCAGTCAGAAACAATGTATATGATCTAAATACAACAAAATGCTACTCCTCGTGTGGCCTCGAACCTCAGCAGTTTGCACCACTCCTGCTCTGTGTGGCACTGCTTATATACATTGTCATGTTGTCTTTGTACAGTTAGTAGTTCTATCATTACTCACAAGTCCCCCTCACTCAGCCACATTGTATATTTATCTTACTTTGACTTTATTCAAGGGTTAAGTTGTATGTGCTGTGTGCCAATGTTTGTCAGTGATTTGTGGGTTCATGTTTTGATGATTGAGGCCGGTAGGATTGATCTTTTTCTGAGAAATTTTACTTTTTTGCTAAATTTATAGTGCTATTATGTGACTACATATGACCATTAGTCTATGACGATGAGGATATAAGATATCTAATTTAACTTGCCATCTTCCACTGAGCCCAAGTTTTCTTTTATAATGTCTCGTGCAGCTTCTGATCCTTCTCATACTGGTAATCGTGGACATGTATTTCAACTTGCTCCTGGTATTGTTGTTGAAGCATATACTATGCCTGGACAAGGGGATAGAGGACTTTCAGATGTTAGTAGGGTGAGGCTTTACCTAACCCTGAAATCTTTATGTCACATGTTTGTTACATATGATTAATGATTCCTGTCTTTCCTTTGTTTTTCCATCTACTTTTTTTGCAGATAGTTTCTGCTGTACTTAACTCAATGGGTATTACAAATACAGGAAGTAGCTCAGAAATAAGGGTAATTTTTAAACCGGTTAACCATAACTTTAAGATCAGTAGGATTTGATACTTGATGTCTTTGCATGGTAGAGCTAAACAAATAAAGCAAGATGCTAGATAGAAAGGAACCGCCGTCATATTTCCTAGCTTGATTTTCCTAGTTTATTATGCTTTATTATTAATGTTAAAGAGCAAAATATTGAAAGAGTATTTCTGGTATCATGCCAATCTTGTGCCCCTTGTCGCCCCTCCCTCCAAATCTCTCTGTTATTCGCTCTTTCTTCTGCGCAGGGTCAAAGTCAAGCTGAGAATAGACAAGAAGCACCTCTTCCTGGCGGTACTGCAGATACGACTCAAACATCAGCAGGACAATCTGGGGTGAGAAGTTCAAATGATAGGGCCAGACTACAAAATGCATTTGGAATCTCCGCCGGTGTTCCATTTGGGTCTGTCCAGCCTCCGGTGAGTTTGCTAAATGAGGCTGTTTCCTAACCTATCACTGGATTTCTGCATTTCTTTTGACTCAATGTCGTCTGATCTATTTTCTGCAGGTAATCTTAGATGCTCTTTCAACCTTATCACAGTACTTGAGCCATATGAGAGAAGAATTTCTAAGCGGCGGTTAGTTACACTTAATACACATAGATAATTACATCTTTTCTGTTCTTTTTTCTAGGTGGGTTACTCATGAATCTGTGTTGCGTTTTATATAAAATAGGGAATGTTGAGGAAAGTAGCAACGGAGCTTCATCTGGTCTAGAGAATGCAGGGGCTTCTGAACAGCCAGCAAATGCACTTCCTACTCCAGCGTCGTTGGCTGAGTTATTGTCTACCACAAGGGAGGCTCTCAACCAGATAGGCGAGGAATGTTTGCTTGTATGTCTTCCAAGCATTTTGTGACCATTTCTCTTATTAACAAAGAATTTATTAATTAAATCAGACATGATGACTGTCGTCGTATTTTAATTTTCTGAATTTAAGTGTTACATAAAATGAACAATGCTTAATTCCATTGAATGTGTATCTATTGATATTTGCGGGATATTGAGTTCAGAGAAGCATATTTAATGATTCGTCACCACTAAACTTGCAGCAACTGGCTAGGCAACTGGAAACTCATGAGAATATGACCAATTCAGAAGATAGGGCAAGTGCTCAGACTGCTTCTTTAAGAACAGGGGTTCTTCTGCAAAATATGGGTGCTTATTTTCTTGAGCTTGGTCGTACGGTCTCAACACTCCGATTTGGTCGATCACCCGTGAGTTACACCTCTTCAAATAAGTAGGCAGTAGGCAGATCTTGTGTTTCTTTGACCACTTTTCTTACATTTCCTTTGCATGATTATTTTGCAGTCAGAAGCTGTAGTCAATGCTGGGCCTGCTATTTATATATCTCCATCTGGACCTAATCCTTTAATGGTTCAGGTATCTCGTCGAGCTCTTAAATTGTTAAGGTTCCTTACCTTCTTCGATATTCTGCTAACTGAAGGATTGTGTGTAGCCTCTCCCTTTCCAGCCTGGTTCAAGTTTTGGTTCCGTCTTTTCAGACAGCCCGCTAGCAGGGTCAGGTTTGGCTAATGGTATAGGTGCTGGTGTCACACCTCGACGCATAGATATACAAATACGTAGAGGTGCATTGCTTGTCTTCTATGGTTTTGTTATTAAGGAAACTCATAGACGGCCCACTTTCTAAGAGTTTAATTAAATCTTATTTTTACTGGCAGTATCCCCATCATCAGTTCAGCAAACAGAAGCAGTGGGACCTCAACAGCCTTCTGCTTCTGTTCAGAGGCAGGCATCACCCGTTGTTATTGGAGTAACACGGAATATGCAACCTGCTACAGGGATATCAGATTCTCCTCCGGCAAATAGTGTGAGTGGTGTTCGTGTATTGCCTCCTAGGACTACAATGGCTGGGGGTGCCGATGTAAATCGCCCACAGCCAGAAGCTGGTTCGTTAGAGTTTTTGTACTCGCTTCTCGGAAGAAATCCAAACATGGCATCTGGGAATTCTAGTAGCAGAGTGGAAAGCCAAGGAGCGGACGGCGTGCAAACTCCCATGTCTACAGCTTTTCAGCAAAATGTTGAAGGTTCTGCTGCAGATGGTATTCAAACTGATCTCTTATACTGAATTACTCTTTTTTTTATATGTATGCTTTTATAATTATAGACCTTTCCAGCTGTCAAACATTCCTCTAACTGGATTGTAATTGAACTGCCCTTTGTGTCATATTGTTTTTTTTTTTTTTGGTCGGACAGGGAGAGGAGAGTCGGTTAGATCGCGCACCATAGAGATCGATATCCTTACAAGTGGAGGAATTCCAAGTAGCATGAATGGTGAGGGACAGATGTCTGCAAACATTCTTCAGATGATGAGAGGACTATTTCCTGGTGGTGAGTTGCATGTAGAGAGCGTGAACTCAGACGGTACAGCTGCAGAGCAGGGAGGAGCACCCAGTGATGAATCAGAAGCGAGGGTAACTGAGGAGGGCTTATTCTTCTCCAGGATGCTTCAACAAATAATGCCATTGATAGAAACTTCTACTGCTACTTCTACTTCTACTTCTGCGCAGAGAGATGACACACCTTCAACGACTCATGTGAGAATTCGTGCTCGCTCTTGTTTTCTTATTGATTTGAATTTGTAACTGGGTTCTGAAATGCATCAACATCATCATGGTGCAGGGGGAAGGTTCGGAATCCAGGAATTCAGAGCACAGGAATGATGATAATGATGAACTTCCCAGTCCTAAACGGCAAAAGGTGACCTCCCCCTCCCCCTTCACGTTCATCTATTGTTACAATAAAAAGTAGTCCGTATAAACTGTGTCATGTTCCTTCATCCGTGTTTACTGTTTGTCAACTCTTATTGGATGCAGACAGATTAAATGGCCTGCTCCCAACTGCTATTACTGCTCCAAGATTACAAGTGGTGGAGTATCTTCTTGGACAGGGGTTGTCTTGAGATGAAGTTGTTTATTTTTTTGGGGTGGGGATTATGAACAGTTTTTAAGAATCAATTCAATGGGGGGAGAGGGATGAAGAGGGAGAAACAGAAACAGAGAGGAAGTGTCCGACAGGTATACATCTTTTATTTTGAGTAACTTATGGGAAGTTACACCGTAAACTTTAAAAATTTTGATTCATATAAATAAAGCACTGAAATCGGCAATACTTGCAACCAACACAACATGGAATGAGTTTTCATTTCAGGCAGCAATGTGTTCGATTTTACTTGAAAACAGGTCATCGTAATGTTATGGTTATTTGGATCTCCCTTTTATCAGTCAGTCAGTCAGTAATTGACATTGCAATGCGGTAACTTTGCAAGCTATGCAAATACGCTTGTTGAATTACGTAGCTTCTTCAACTCGTGGCTCCAAATCTCCAATGGCATTGCTATATACGGAGTATATATCGGCCGGCCAGGTAAAGTATAACATTGATACTGTCCCAGCAGCAGGAGTCTTATTATTGACCATTAGAAACAATCGATATCCGTTGAAAAGACTGCCATTAGTTAACACAGGATCTAAGACGGTTTAGAATCGACTATATAGTTTGTTTCTTCTTATTTATGCACGCCTTGAAAAGTACTCGTAAGGCCTTTAAATGTCTTTATTTTAAACCATATTTTCTTTTATTACAACCGAGATTGATGTATATTATATGGCGTAACTATGGTGCGAATTTTGAGGCATTTGATTTCTGGACCTAGTTGGAAATACAATTTAATAAACATAATTAACAAATACGAGTAATATGCAAATTAAATCATAATTAATCTACGACAAGTCAACAATCAGTATTTTATTATACAGATGAATGCAAATTAAAATAAAAAAATCTGGAAATGGGTCAGGTCAAGTAGGTTTTTCGACCCAGTCGAGAAAATCGGTCGACCACCCCATCCGTGGGTCGACGGTTTTCTTCGACCAAGCCATTTTCCGGGTTTTTTTTTCTCTTTTAATTTGCTTTTTGAAACAAGTAATTTTCAATCATTTGAAATATCAGTTTGTTGATGGTGGTGTAGTGGTTTAAACATTTGTCTCCTAATCAATAGGTATTTCGAGAATTAATTGCAAAGGAGAACTTGTCATTTTGCGTAATTCCATATATTAACTATATAGGAAGTCGATTTTGGTTTCTTACGATAATCGAAAAAGACGGTTTTATTATCGAGTTTTAATAAATTGATAATCTATAAAGTGTTATTATTTCGAGAATAAATAGTAAGGACAAAGTCGTCATTTCACGTAATTAACGCCGACGGTAAAAAGTAGTCCCATAAACATGGATAATAACTTTTAAAATCAGCATTTCGACGATATTTTTGAATTCACCATATTATTTGCTGAAATCATTTAGAAACAACCGATATATGTTGAAATGATAATGATTATCATTAGTTAGCAGAGGATCCAAGACGGTTTAGAATCGAGTATAACACTTGTTTCTTCTTATGGTTTAGTTAAGTTGACAAATTAATACGTAACAAATTATTTATGAGTTAACTTAATTTTAATAAGTGAATAAGTGAAGAGTGAAGACTATAATTAAGTAACACTCCGTAAACAACAATAATTAACAAAATTAAAATAAAGGAGATTAAGTTAGAAAATGCAAACAAAGCTGGAAGAAATCCGGAGAAGCGGTCAAATATCGAGCACAAATTCTCATATGAGACGGTCTCACGATACGATTATTGTGAGACCTCTCATATGGGAGGAAGTTATTAAAATAATAAAATACTCCTATGTGAGAGGTCTCACAATAATCGCATTGTGAGACCGTCTCACAGGAGGCTAACTGAATATCGAGATTCGATATATTATAATAAAAAAAACCGTAAACCCGATACGATCAATTCTTCAATATAGCAAATTAGCACAAAAAACGCATCCAAAACCATCAATTCTTCAAACTTCAAGATTAATACTTACTCCGTATTATATTAAAATTACTATATTTTGTACTGTATATAGTTTTTAAATAAGATTAGTAATAATTTTTATAACTAATAATTTTTTTTTATATATATAGTTTTTATAAGATTAGTACGGAGTAATAGTTTTTTAAAACTTATATTATAAGATTAGAATATTAGAAATGTAGAATATTGAGATTTGAGAGGATTAGTAAGAATGATTATAAGATTAGAAATAAATTAGAATGATTTGTGTGTGAAGTTGGATGAAATTGGTATTTATAGGGAAAAAATTTGAAAAAAAGAAAAAAGAAAGAGACGTTGCACTCCAACGGCCAAAAACAACCATTTTTCCGGGCTCGGGCCGTGCTCGAACCCGTCGTGCCTGGGTCGTGGCTGACCCGTGGCGTACCCCAATTCGCCATTGAGGCCCGACTCGAGATACGGCAGACCCTGCTCATGCCAGACACGATTTTTCACTCGGGCCGGGCCGATCATGTCCAAAAACCGTGCCAGACCCGGCCCGGATTGACCGGTCTAACTGCACTCCATAACTATCACAGTCGTTTATAGCCCTAACCCTATGACTCTATGGGCAGAGTTGGCGACACCCTGCAGTGCTACATGCATCTTTCATCTTCCTAATCAACCTATTTCCTAATCTTTCAACTTTTCTAATTTTTTTTTGAAATCAGCCTATATATATATATATATATATTCCTAATCAACCTATTCCTCCTCCTAACATATACTCGTATCATCTTTATTTCCTCCTCGCTTATCATCCTCGTCTTCCTCGAAAAAATTGAAAAGTTTGGTGGTGTTGGAAAGTCGAAACTCTGAAGATTTTTGTCCTACTTGTGGTGGGCTCATCAGTTTAAACTCTTTGCCTTTCAGGGAGTCAAGGTAATAGTATTTGTTCCGGATTGATTTGATTGAGCAATTTCTATTTCAAAATTCAGTTCGTTGGTGATGGTCGTAAATCGTGCCGGCGAACTGCGAATCTGGTAGCAAAAAGTTTGTGAACTCTATTTAACGACGACATGGAAGACGAGGTACTACGCTGGAGTTGCACGCCAAAGCGGACGAATCTGACGCTGGGGTTGGATTTGCCGTGGCTGCAGCGAGAAAAGCCGCACGATGATGTTGCCATGTCTCCTGAGACTGAGACTGAGACTGAGGTGCAATATGATAGAGGCAAACACAGAAGTAAGGATAAGAGCAAAAGTGGGAGAGAAGAGAAGGATCGTAGAAGTAGAGACAAGGATCGATCAAAAAGTAATGGAAGGGAGAAAGAGGCCAAGGATTCTGGGAAAATCAGAATATCTAGCAAGGAAAAGAGGAAAGAAGGAATAGAAGAGCATGAAAAGAATAGAGCAAAAGACAAAGGAAGGGAGACAGATAAACAAGGAGACTATGTTGAAAATTCATCAGCTGCTCAGGATCAGCCACGAAAGGAGATTGAAGAGCGAATCTTAAAAGTGAAAGAAGAACGACTGAAAAGGAAAACTGATGGTGCCTCTGAGATCCTATCATGGGTCAATAAGAGTCGAAAACTTGAGGAAAATAGCCAACATGAGCGGCAGAAAGCAAAGCGAAGGTCTAAGATTTTGGATGAGCAGGATAATGTCGATGATGATGATGAAGATGAAGGGTTCTCTAGAAGTGAAGGGGCTACTGATGCTCTGGCAGGAGTCAAGGTTCTTCATGGATTTGACAAAGTTTTGGAAGGGGGTTCAGTTGTTTTAACCCTTAAAGATCAGGGAATACTTGCCGATGGTGATTTGAATGAAAACATGGACATGCTTGAAAATGTGGAAATAGGAGAGCAGAAGCGCAGGAATGAAGCCTACAATGCAGGGAAGAAAAATGTGGGAATGTATGATGATAAATTTAATGATCAGCCAGGTGTAGAGAAAAAGATGCTTCCACAATATGATGATCCAATGGAGGAAGAAGGGGTAGTTTTGGATGTTGCTGGCCAATTCACTAATAACAAAATGGAGGAGCTTCGTAGAAAGCTTCAGATCCCTTCTCACATTAACCAGGTTGAGGATCTCAATTCATCTGTTCGAATATCATCAGATTACTATACTTCTGAAGAAATGCTCCAGTTCAAGAAACCCAAGAAAAAGAAGTCTCTACGAAAAAGGGAGAAACTTGACCTCGATGCCCTTGAGGCAGAAGCAAGAGCTGAAGGTTTGGGGGCTTCGGATCTCCGTTCACGCAGTGATAGTAAAGGTCAAATGGCTAAAGAGGAGCAAGAAAGAGCGGAGGCCGAAAGGCGAAGTAGTGTTTTCCAAGCTGCTTTTGCCAGGGCAGATGAGGCATCTAGGGCACTTCGCACAGAGCAAACTCTTTCTACTGTTAAGGAAGAGGATGATGATGATGAAGCTTTTGCTGACGATGACGAAGATGTGCAGAAGTCCTTGGAAAGAGCAAGAAAACTAGCTTTGAAGAAACAAACCGAAAAAGCACCAACTAGGACAGAGGCCATTGCACCCCTTGCGGCGTCAGCTGGCACTCAGTCTCTTGATGTTCAAAACTCAACTTCCGGGGACGCTTCAGAAAACAAAGTTGTCTTCACTGAAATGGAGGAGTTTGTCTGGGGTCTTCAGCTTGATGAAGGTATCTTCCTCTTACCCTTCTCTCTCTCATCTTTTGTTTGTGTGCTTTGTGGTTGCGTATTACGTCCATGTTTCTGTGGTTTTT
The DNA here is from genome assembly GCA_958450325.1 of Agrostemma githago. NCBI lineage: Eukaryota > Viridiplantae > Streptophyta > Magnoliopsida > Caryophyllales > Caryophyllaceae > Agrostemma > Agrostemma githago. Next base: position 5,414,280 of record OY288241.1, on the reverse strand, counting down.
TTCAATTTCGATGTTCCCTGTTCTCCCTGCTCTCACTTTTTTGATGAAGCTTTTCTTCCTCGGATTTTCGTAGATCTCTTTGCACGACATGGTTCAACATTGAACCTTATCTTATGCCTGTCTACAGTTACCACTTAATAGTTGATCGATCTGATATGCTTATCCGAGACCCAAAATTTTCTGGAACTAGACAACCCAATCCCAGCATAGTAACCAGTGACTTGATAATGATCCGGCCTGAAGTGACTTTAACCAAAATGACTCAATAACAGCGCAACCTGAATTATTCAACTGATTGGATCCAAGGTGTTCTACTCTGTATGACTTTTGCATTGTTTATGATAATAGTATTCTAATTCAAGGAATACTTTTTTTTTGTTAAACTTCATAACCTATTTAATCTGATGTCATCCATTGTTTGCAGATACTGAGAAGCCACATCACGACGATGTGTTTATGGAGGAAGATGAAGCCCCAAAAGCTTTTGAGGAAAAAAAGGATGAGAGCAGGGGCTGGACAGAAATCTTAGAATCTGGAACTGATGAACCCTCTATGACTGCAGTTAAAGAGGAAATAGTTCCAGATGATACTATCCATGAAGCTCCTGTAGGAAAGGGGTTGTCTGGTGTTCTGAAATTGCTTAAAGAACGGGGTGCACTTAAAGAAACAACAGAATGGGGTGGTAGAAACACGGATAAGAAGAAAAGTAAATTGGTTGGGATACATGATGACGAAGGACCCAAGGAGATACATTTGGAGAGGAGGGATGAGTTTGGAAGAGTTGTAAGGATTCTTTCCATTCAAATTTTCGCCTCTTGTTCCATTTTGGTCTTTTCTCTGAAAAATTATCGTGGGCGCGTCATGGGAACTAATAATTTTTTCTGTGGTTATTTTACAGTTGACACCAAAAGAAGCGTTCCGACTGATTTCTCACAAGTTTCATGGAAAAGGGCCTGGCAAAGGGAAGCAGGAAAAACGAATGAAGCAGTACCAAGATGAACAAAGGTTAAAGCAGATGACTTCGTCAGATGTGCTTCCACAGTCTGTGGAGAGAATGCGAGAGGCTCAGTTGCAATCAAAAACACCCTATCTTGTTTTGACTGGGAATGTTAGACCTGGGTAAGATACTACGCTGCAACTTTCTATTACGAAGTACTCCCTCCGTTTAATGCGGGACGCGATCCATTCAACTCCTTATCGTTTAATCTCCTTTCTTATTTAGTTTATTTATCGTTTAATCTCCTTTCTTTTAAAAGAAGGGACCAAGACCCATGACGTGTCAGCTTCATTATCTCAGGATTAGCCTGTAATCCAACCTTAAGCAAAACCCTTAATCACTCATTTAGGCTTAAATGAAGGGCTCCAAGTGTGAAACCGTTCTTGCGTTCACACTTGCATCGAGTAGTTAAACAAAAAAAATCATTGGCTGATTCAATACAATTCAAGACAATTCAAAACAATTCAGAACTTACAATTAAGTGGTGTCTCGGCAGTTGAGCACTACAATTAAGCATCCCATATCAAATTACAATGCGAAACTAAGTTAATACTATGTACTAGTTTACAATGCTAATAAATAATTCTTCACATTTTCGAGAATATGCAATTTAATAGTGGATTTGGAATTGAAATAACCTCTCGATCCTCCTCTGGACTCATTCCCCGCATTATTTTCTTTAAATATGGTCTCCAATCATGTACTTTTCATCACCTTCATCTAGTTTATACCGTTATTTCCCAAGCAGTATTTGAGTTAAACGCCTCGATAAAGGTAGAAAAAAAAAGAAAAGGAGAGCTCCGCATCATGTCTTCCTCTAAAGTTGTATCCATAGCCGGTCTCGAGCAAGGCGTCAGAGTACCCCAGATCAATGCGAGAGTTGTACATCAATGGTGGAGGCCAAACCTGAGAGACAAAACTAAGTTAGATGCCGTCGAATACTTACTCATAGATGCCAATGTAAGTTGCTCACATTTTTTTTATATTATTATATATGCGAAGCCGTAGAGTGCTTATATATAATCTGTTTTGTAATATATAATTTGTACTAACTACTATTCTTCCAACTTTTATAGAAAGATGTAGTACAGGTGACCCTTAAAAAAATGTTGGTTCAACTATTTAAGGACAAACTCGTTGTCGGTCGAGCCTACAGTCTCACAGGCCTAACAGTCGGGCCGAACACTGGTTTGGACAGAGCCACCCCCCACCCGTGTCATCTCCAAATCGAGTTCTCATCCAAGGTCACACCATTGGAGAACAATGATGCAATACCAAAGAATTGCTTCCAGTTTTCAAGCTTCGAAGACATTATCAATGGAAGGATACCAACTACACATTACATAGGTACATAAATATTACAAACTTCGTCTGTTTCATAGATTACTTAGTTAAAATTTAATTTCGATCACAATGTATTTATTGTTCTTTTTATTTTTTACCATTCATTATTTTCATTTATCTACTTAGTTAAAACTTATTTTCTTATTCATTTATCTACTTAGTTTACCATTTAACTTAATTCCATTTATATTTCAAGCGTATTTTTTTAAACGCCAAGCTGTTCGGACCGCTAAAATCGCACGTGCCAATCGGAAGTGTAAACTTGCTTGGATCAGGTCCCATAACAGTAATGGTGAAACTACAGACACTACTCTATTTTTCGATGATTTCATCCCAAGTCTGTTGGAGCTAAACTTGCTAGACGTAGAACGAAAATCGCCTGTAACGATCTCCGTGTTAAGTAGAGGATCCCACCTCAGAGAACTCAGTCAGTTGTATTGACTACAGGTCTCTAATAATTAGGTTCCTCTAATTACAATCGACCTAAGCAGTCTTGGATTGTTGCATATGGTCTATATTTTCTTCCTAAAACTGTTGTTAATAGCATATTACATTTATATGAATCACTACTTGATCTATGTTCTTCTTAGTAGCAACCATCTCAACTTCATTTCTATTATTGTGTACTGAACACCTTCACTTTCTGCCAATTTGTTTACCCTTTTAATCCATTTTTTCCTGCTCATTTCAATTACTTCCTGTTGTATGACATCAGTTGGCATAGCTTATCATTCTACTTTTTTGTATTTATGATTTATTATTGAGCGTATTAGTGCCGTACATTAGTCAGCCGTATGGTTGTACAAAATACTGCGTCACCAGATTTAGAATTAGTACATATACAAAATACTGCGTCACCAGATTTAGAATTAGTAAATATAATATGTCAGTAGCTTATGTAATATTACCATTCCATCATTTCAGTTTCTTTAAACTCTAAATTAACATAGATTAACACTAATAATAATTTATATTCCATTCATAATACAGCTGACCTAATACATCCGACATACATAGCATCGGACATACCTTCTGACATACATTCAATTCGTTAACATAGATTAAAACTAATAATAACTTATAGTTAACTAATACTATCGACATACATAGCAGATTTTTTTAAAAATAAACTTAACCTCAAACATGCCAAATGTCTACAATACAAATTCGAAAATCTATTGTTAGTACAACACATTGTATCATCTAAACAGTTTAGCATCAACACACATAATATATTAATTTTCCTAATAGATTGGTTATCCATGATCAACTTTCTTTTTTTCAGCCATTCCCACCGAATGGAACACATAATAGTTTCTTAGGTTTAATTGTTCACCAGATGCACTCAACATCCTTGAATATGTCCTTGATTTTTTCTGCAACTTCATCCTAAACATCAGTTTTTTGGTTTCTTAGGTTAAGTGTCTAATGTTCCGGAAATTGCTTTTAACATCATATATTTCCAATTTTTTGGTTGTGTATTCCCAACACAGTTCCTGGAAGATTCTTTGAATGACCCTCGATGCATTTTCAACACAAGCAATCAATTACATTAAAATCAGTAATTCATATTAAAATCCAGAATTACCTCATCCCACGCCATTTCATTTTCGATTCTCTCTTTCATTGAGTACCTTCTGCAACTTCATTTCAATCCTTTCGATTGGAGTTGAAAGTTTTAGTCTTTGTTCATCCTTTCACGCCATGCCCATGTCTTCTCTTTGAGTTTTCGGTCATCAACAAAGCACATGCAACACGAATATCGAGATGATTTCATACTTATATTCGAGATTTTTTTAAGAATGAATAAAATGAATAAAAAAAATCATACAGATCTGACCTTTGAGCGTTCATTCATTTACAGGAAGATCAGATCTTCAATCGTCTTTGCTTAATACTCCATTGATTTAAAGTTTTGTGCGTTTGATTGCTGCTTGATCGAACATGTCGGCGGTTTATATTATATTGTCATTCTGTGGGTAGGGAAGGAGATGAGGATGAGATGGTGGTGTTATGTTTTCGAAACCTAACTTTTAGGTCTGGACCCTAATTCATGTCCGATGTTGAGATGTGAATTCAAGTACTCGATTTGTCGTAAAACATTTTTATTTACTACTCCGTATAAGTTATTATCTCTCTTTTCTAAATCCGTTTTTCAATTACCGCTTACCTTAAAAAAAATCACATGTATGACAATGTTTCGTTCTTTTACATATTATTGTTGTTGACCAACTAACGTATTACGATAACAACGTAGTACAAATATGTATATATTTAAATCTCATTTTGATGTTATCTACGATAATATTACATTCCGTACACTATCTCACCTCTGAAAAGCAAAACGAGATTTAAAAAAATACTGAGGTAGTATATCTACGATGCCCGTATGTCATTACGATTATATCTCCCAGTAGTAGTTGAAACGATTATAAAAAAAACCCTATTTTTTTTCTATAATATGAAGTTGAAACTACTTTAACTCACGGTAGTAGTTAAAGTGTTATTTACATTGTTTTTATTTACGTTGTCTTTCTTTTTTTGGTTTTTCACATTTTCTTCTTTTTTTACGTAATTTGTAGTATACTTGAATTCCTTTGCTTTTTAAAAAAGGCAAATTCAAGTTACGTATATACTGTTCAACCACTACTTATCGATCTACAATATTTTGACAAACGTGTCGTATTCATTTTTTTTCAAACATATACTGTTCAACCACTACTTATCGATCTACAGTATTTTGACAAACGTGTCGTATTCATTTTTTTCAAACATATTCTCTCTCAACCCCGTGACGTGTCACGGGAATAACACTAGTTAGTTATTTAGTTTAATCTTTTAGTTATTCAAACATGTAATGTACCGATTATTGTCAACGAGTTATGAGATTACGTTATTGTTTTAACGTTTGATTAGTACTTTGATATTCGTATGAAATTCACGATTTGACTGTTGTTTTCATGTTTATTAATTTAGCCTGATCACCTAGATTATTTACATGAGTCGATTGTTAAATTAATAGTGTTTTTAAATTAGGTTGCACCGTTCTGGTCTAATTTAAGTGCTAGAATTTTGTATGATAATTGAGTTATATTTAATTGCAGCTGATTGGGGGTCGGCAGCCTGACACTAACAGCCTGCTAGGCAGACTCCCAGAGGATTGCCAATTAAGCCCAGAAACCGACCCGACAAACAGTCAAAGTAAAGAACATAGAAGTGGGAAGAACTACCAAGGAGAACAGCCGACCGTCGGGCCAGCAGGGTGACGCGGCCTGCTAGAGCTTAGCTCCAGCAGCTCAAAACCCGCCTACCCCCTGGGGACATCTCCGCTAGGGATGGCAACGGGTAGGGTATGGGTCGGGTCCGGCAAGACCCGGACCCGGACCCGTGTTTCACAAGTTGGACCCGGACCCGACCCGAACCCGTAAGGGTCCAAAATTTTAAGACCCTTACCCGGACCCGATGGGTCCGGGTAGGGTCCGGGTCCGGACCCATTTGTACATTTTTTTAATATATACTCTTCCGCCTCCTTTATTTGTTCGCCTTTGATTAAAGTATTATTCACAATAAATATAAAGGCAAATAAATGAATAAAACGGAAGTCGTATGACTTTAAACCGGACGCTAAAAAGGCCTAACATACTAATAAAGGAGGTGAAATTTGGTATTTAATGAGTTTCGGTACCCGTATTAGAATAACTAGCGGTTAATTTCTAATTTTCTATTGTTAATGTAAAGTCTTACTATATTACACATTGAATTACCGCATCCACTAAATTCTTTTTTTTCTTTTAAAAAAATAATAATAATTTCAACGGGTCCAAGGGTCGGGTCCGGGTCCAACCTATAGGACCCGGACCCGGACCCGGAAAATTATTGAAGGACCCATACCCGACCCGTACCCGCAGGGTCTAAAAAAAAGAGGACCCGTACCCGACCCGTTAGGGTAAGACCCGGCGGGTCCGGGTAGGGTCCCGGACCCATTGCCATCCCTAATCTCCGCAGGCAGAGCAGGGATACCCAGGGGCCCTCTCGTCATTTTGCCTAAGGTAATTGAGAGTGGGTGGATGAGAGGACGCCACTTGTCACCTCCTTATCCACTCATTCTCCTTCTACTTCCCTCTCTTGTGGGAAGGTATAAATACTCTTCCATTTCCCACAAGAAAGTGGTTGAATTTTCTCTCTCTAGAACTCTTACTCTAAAATTGCCGCCCCGTTCCTCACGAGCTGGATTTCTTAAGGCTTTCACGGACTAACTTAGGCATCGGAGAGGGTTTCCTCGGACAACCTCCGAGCCCCTGTGCGTTCTCTGTGCAGGGAGCCTGCCCAATCCGCCGGGAAGGTCCGACTGAAAGAGTAGGAGGAAGGAGAGTGACAAGATTGACCAGTGAACATTCAGAGGTAACACCGAACGATTCAAACCCGAATTCCACGTCGGGTTAATTGATTCCAATAACCGGAACAACAACGTTCTGGTTTTATATAATTCAATTAATGGGTATTCTTAATGCGACTAAATTTGTTAAGTTAATTCGTGCGTTCATATTTAATTTGATAAATTTGGTTAGGATTAAACTTGCGTGCGTTCACGGGGTTTAACGAGTCAAAACGATAAAACTGGTAATTTGTGTGCGTTCATGGGATTAACTAGTTACCGATCTATTTGAGTCTAATTAATTGAATTGATGATTAACCCGACTATATCATATATTGCATGTCATGAATATTGTTATGATTAATTTTTTTATTTTTTTATTATTATGTTTTTTACTTTATTATTATTATTTTCAAAACCAACAAAAACCCTCTTTTTCTATATATCTATACTATTAAATAATAAATTTTCTAAGATAATAACGTCAGTCTCTGTGGGATCGACCTCTACTTACCCTACTTAACGTAGAGTTAGTAGTGTTTATAAATTTAATTTTGACTGCCGAAATGACACATCAAAATTTGGCGCCGTTGCCGGGGATTGATTGTTTATTGGACAGGGATATCTTCTTGGACAGGGGTTGTCTTGAGATGAAGTTGTTTATTTTTTTGGGGTGGGGATTATGAACAGTTTCAAAGAATCAATTCAATGGGGGGAGAGGGATGAAGAGCGAGAAACAGAAACATAAACAAAGAGGAAGTGTCCGACAGGTATACTTCTTTTATTTTGAGTAACTTGTGGTAAGTTACCGTAAACTTTAAAATTTTTGATTCATATAAATAAAGCACTAAAATCGGCAATACATGCAACAAACATGGAATGAGTTTTCATTTCAGGCAGCAATGTGTTCGATTTTACTTGAAAACAGGTAATCATAATGTTATGGTTATTTGGATCTCCCTTTATCGGTCAATCAGTAATTGACATTGCAATGCGGTAACTTTGCAAGCTATGCAAATACGCTTGTGAATTACATAGCTTCTTCCACTCGCGGCTCCAAATCTCCAATGGCATTGCTATATACGGAGTATATCGGTCGACCATGTAAAGTATATACATTGCTACTGTCCCAGCAACATGTCACGGTTGGCTTGTTGCCTAACCAACGTTCTCAAATCGGGCGCGCTTCAAGGATCAAGGAGTCAAGTAGGGATGTCTACGGGTCGGTTTCGGGTCGGGTGGAGCCTCACCCGAATCCATCACCCGGATCCGCATACTCCACCCGATCCATCCGTCACCCGATTAATCCACCACCCGGATCCAATCCATCCGTCATCCGCGGGTGATTCGGGTGGATCGGGTGCTTAGCGGATGAAAAATATTTTTTAAAATACAATAACAAATATGCAAATTATAAGATGCGTAAAGTTTTTTGGGATTTTTTGGTGGTCGGAAATTAAGACGGGGAAAGAAAATCTAAAATGGTGGCCGCCAAAGTGATTACGGAAAATATTTTCTTAGGGTTTTAAGAAAAAAAATGGATAATGAATATAAAAATAGAGTGAAATTAATTATTTTTTATATATATTCATATAATTTTTTTTAAAAATCTATAAACGGGTGAACGGATCGGGTGGACGGATCGGGTGACTGGTGAAAAATCTCCACCCGAATCCGACCCGATCCATCACCCGATTCATCCGTCATCCGCTTAAAATCCATTTAGTTCGGGTTTTCGTCCATTAATTTTATTCGGGTGGATGGATTTTGAACGGGTTCTGGTGAAATTGACATTCCTAGAGTCAAGCTCAACGGAGGTTTGGAGAAGCATCCGGAAGCGTCCAGAAATATCTAGAGTCTTGGAGAAATCTCTAGAACATGGTAGAGTCATCTAGAATATTCTAGAAGGGTCTGGAATATTCTAGAACATAGTAGAGTCATCTAGAATATTTTAGAAGGGTCCGAAATATTCTAGAATATGGTAGAGTATTCTAGAAGTATCTAGACTACTAAAGAGTCTTCTAGGTTGTACTAGATTGTTCTAGGATGTTCTAGAATAGTTTAGGAGGGTCTTGTACATACTAGAGAATTCTAGGCATCATGTAAATATAGAGTTTTGTGTAGAAGAGTCTAGAAGGCTCCCGAGGATTCTCGGAACCTTGGGGTTCCAGAGGGTTCCAAGGAGCCCTATAAATAAGGGTGCATGGTTCATTTGCCACGAATCCACAAATCCACACAAGTCCACAACAATTCAAGCATTGTAAAGACTCTCTTGTAAAGCTTTATCAATAAAGCAATCTTTTCCTTACAACTTAGTCTACTCGTTCTTTACTTAATCTCGATCTTGTCAATCCGACTTAAGGCGTGGTATTTGGGTTTGCCTGACTTAACTTGTGACGGGACTACAAGTTAGGTGGCACACGAGTCTTTCCTAGGGTGTGAAAGAGTCATCTCGTGACAAGCAGGAGTCTTATTATTGACCATTAGAAACAACTGATATCCGTTGAAAAGACTATCATTAGTTAACAGAGGATCTAAGATGGTTTAGAATCGACTATATAGCTTATTTCTTCTTATTTATGCACACCTCGAAAATTACTCGTAAAGCCTTTAAATGTCTTTATTTTAAACCATACGAAGTATTTCCCTTTTATTACACCAAGATTGATGTATATCATACTACGTATGGTGTAATTATGGTGTGAATTTCGAGCCATTTGATTCCCATACTTAGTCGGATCAATAAATGTGGATAATAACCTTCAAAATCAGCATTTTTTGACGATATTTTTGAATTTGTGAATTATTTACCGAAATAATTTAGATGCAATCGATATCCGTTGAAATGACTAAACAAAGGATCTAAGATGGTTTAGAATCGGCTATATAGCTTGTTTCTTCTTATTTAAGTATAGAATCGGTTATATAGCTTGTTTCTTCTTATTTAAGTACGCCTTGAAAAGTGCACGTAAGGCCTTTAAATGTTTTTATTTTAAGCAGTATTTCCCTTTTATTACACCAAGATTGATGTATATTAGTCGGACCAATAAACGTGAATGATAGCCTTTAATAAAATCAGCATTTTTCGATAATATTTCTTAATATGCGATATTATTTACGGAAATCATTTAGAGATATCCGTTGAAATGACTATCATTAGTTAACAAAGGATCTAGGATGGTTTAGAATATATAGCTTGTTTCTTCTCATTTAAGCATGCCTCAAAAAGTACTTGTAAGATATTTAAATGTCTTTATTTTAAGCTATATTTCCACACCGAGATTGATGTATATGATGTAATTATGGTGCGAATTTCGAGCCATTTGATTTCGGGAACTAGTCGGACAAAAAACGTGGATAAATAATTTTCGACGATAGCGATATTGTTTGCCCAAACCATTTAGAAACAATCGATATTTGTTGAAATGAATATCATTGGTTAACAATGTTAATAGAGGATTTAAGACGGTTTAGGATCATATGTCTTTATGCCTTTTTTTTTTGGGTCGTGCTTTTTCCTAACGACCGTTTACTCGATCCTAACGACATTTTACCTATTTGCCCCCGTCATTTCCCAACGCTCTCAAAAGTGATGTTCATTTTCTCTCTAAAAAAAATTCCAAATTTGACCTAATCGAATCCGACCACCCAACCCGCCGGCCATCATTCACCACCACCACCGTGACCACCACCACCACCACCACCACCCTCTAATTCATTCCCTAAACCCTAATTTAGTTCACCAATTACAATTAAACAATAATGTAACTAAACCCTAATTTAATCCTTCAATTTCAATTAAATTTTGATTAGACAAAATAATTGATGTAACCATACAATTGATTTAAGGAAAACGACAATTAGTTTATCATTAATTGAATTAGGCTAATGATCGATCCCTAATTTCCTCAACCAATTTCAATAAAACAATAATTAGAAGAAAACAAAAGTAACAAATTCCTAATTTAATCTTTCAATTTCAATTAAAGAGTAATTAGAAAAAGTAATTACCGTAACCAAACAAGTAATTTAGGAAAAATGGTGATTAATTCATCACTAATTGAATTAGTATTCATAATCGATTTGTAATTGTGGTTTGAATAATTGTATGCAAATGAGAGAAAATTTGTTCTTGGTTGGAAGAACTGTGAATTATGAGAAGGGTAAATTTGGAAATATTAAGAAAAATACGTTAGGATTGAGTAAAGTTGCGTTGGGAAAAAGTAATTTCGTTTTTTTTTGTCCACAAAGAAAGAACACTGATTACATGCTGGTTGGGTTCTCAGAACCCATATTACATTCTCTAATGAACATAAAATTAACATTACAAGCATTAACTCATTTGTTCAATTCATTTGTGTGGATGGTACCTGGGAATCAGCAGCTGTGTGAATGATGTGGATGAAGACGTTCAGATCCAAGTTCTCGTGCACCAACAACTCTGATCACTACTTTTACCCCGATGTCTCTGTTTTATCGTTATGATTTTAGTTAATGCTTGTGATGTTAATTTTATGCCTAATTTTTTTACGGAATTACTTTTTCATAGGTGCGTGTTACTCAATCATCACTAAAATTTCCTAATTATTCCTATATTGCCCTTCCCATAATTTTTCATGCTTATTCAAACCTACTTCTTTATTTCTTTTCTAAGCCACCTTTAATCAAAATTTCTTTCTTAAATCTCGTCAAATTTGACAATCGATCGATCGCTAGTTTGGAATTCGCTATGGATTACAAATCGGTAATCGATATTTTAATTTTATTTGCAAATTATGATTTAATTGATAAGTATGTTTAATTGTTTTTAGAATTTTAGGGTTTAGGGTTTGGGACGCCGGAGATTGCCGGAATAGATGGCGGTGGCCGGAGGATTTGTGGAGGGCAGTGAGTCAGCGACGGCGGAGGGGCGGCACCGGCGCCGGCGAAGAGAGGAGGTTGGTGTTGTGGTTGTTTAGGGTGGTGTGAGGAGGCGGCGCCGGAGGAGGGTCCATGTAGGGACGGCAACGACCGGAAAAGGGGGAGAGAGGGTGAGGGTAGGTGGTGGCCACCATGGGGTGGGTGGTGAGGTGGTGGCTGACTGGGTGGTGGTGTGGTTCTTTTTTTTTTTTTCCTTTCTCATGCTGTAACGTTACTGTAGGTTTTTTGTTTTTTGTTTTTCCTTCTCCTGTCATCATTCTGTACCTTGTACTTTTTTTAATTTTATTTTATTATTTGAGGTTTATTTATTAGATTTTGAAAATATAAAACGTATTTTAATGTCCGAAAGTTGGGGGAATTGATTAATATATTTCTTTCTTTTCTCGAAACAAATGTAGTATTTTGTAATTAGATTTTTGTGTTAATTATTTTGAATTTTATTCGAATTAATTTTGATTTGTGCGATTGTAATTCTTGTATTTTAATTCTCGCATTATTGTATAATTTTTCCCAAATTACAAATAAATTTGAGTGCTGATCATTTTTTCTGAGAAAAAAACTTGGCAATAATAACATTAATATTTTTTTTTTCAAAATGAAAAAAAAAATCGAAAAGGGGAAAAAAAAGAAAAAAAAGTGGTGGTCGGAGTGGTGGTCGGAGTGGTGGCCGGAGTGGCGGCAGCCGGAGTAGAGAGGTGGTGGAGGTGGATGAAATTTGGAACGTTGAGAATTTTTGAGATTTCTCAAAACTCTCTATAATGTAATGATGAGGGAGGAGGAAATGGGCAGGACATAGTGAGAATATAGTCATGTGGGATTTTGTTTGATTCGTCTTTACGACTACATTATGAATATCAAATTTTTATAATTTTTGCTAATGTAAAATGAAAGATATCGTTAATGTAAAACGCGCCTCGGCAAATGTGCCAAAATGAAACGACCCTTTTTTTATTAGCTTTTAGTTCTAAAACATTCTACTTGGCCAAACATGTATTTTTGTATCCTAAAAACTACGGAGTACTACTTTTTAAAAGCTCAAAATCATTTTTTTCCCCTGAAAATGGAAGCATGTTGTAAAATTAAAATGTTGTATTTTTTTCTTTAAAGATTAACAAATTTACATGTTGTAAAATTTTTAATGACCATATAAATAGCTATTTATTCACATTTTTGTATTATCTATAAATAGAGAATAAAGATCTATCTTAATATATACTTTTAAAACATAATTCTTCATTTTAATAAGTAAAAAAGCCTTTTGTAGAAAAATTATTTTGTAAAACGATAACTAGATCGATACAGTTATTTCCGAGAAATAGCTTATCAATTAACTTATTTAAAAAAGGAAAAACTCTTTTACGACCAAACGTCACCTTAAATAACTTAGAATCTCAAATGCTTCACAAAAAAACACAAATTTTCGTGTGTGATGGAGTTATTTGTAATTTTATTTTTATAACGGGTCAAAATACGATCCATTTACATAGAAAAAAAATACAAAATATGACTCCATATAAAAGCAATGTGTGGTCTTTTCTACGCAAATGATTAGTGTTTGACCCGTTATAAGTTACTCGTATAACAAAGTGATACCTCTGTCTCAAAAGAACAGCTGAAAAAAAAAAACAAAACCAAAAAAAAAAGAGAGATCTTTCACTTGCCAATTATCCTACAAAAACGAGGACGCCCTCGAAAAACCCTTCCGTCGTACTTGCTGGCCATCGGAACTCCTTCGCCGGCCGTCGCAGTTGTTCGTCACCACTCTTCTCGGTTCTTGACTTCCGCCATTCTCCTCCTCCCCACGCCTTCGTGACCACCGTCGCTCCCCTTACCACCGCAAATCAGGTTTATTTTTCATAAACCCTAATTTTTTCAATTGCTTTTGGTAGAAATTGATTTGTAGGATGAATAGGTGTATTGTAATGGGTGAATGTGTGATATGGACTTGTGGTGTGCGTGAAATTGCTGGATCCTAACAGCCTACCACAGTTTTGGGTGAATAATTGATGAATATAATGGGTGAATAATTGACGAATATTGATTGATTATGATTTTGATGGGTATGTTAATTGATGTGATTATATTTACAGTAGGATTATTTGTGGATTATTAGTAATGGTTTGGTGATTTAACTGAACATTCATGTCTTCCTTTCATGTAGTATATGTAGCTTTATAATTGATGATTAATTGTGTAGCATTGAAGTATCGTAGTATACATTACTCATAAATCATATATCCGTCTTAACATTTAATCTTGGCTAGATTCAAATTGGTGTTAAAGTTTTGTGTGGGTATTGGATTATTGGAAAGTTGTGACTTTTTTTTAGTTTTCTTTGCCTCTGTAGAGATGGTTGTCCTGCTCATGTCTATGGTCGTTTGCCTGGTCTAACTGCACTCCATAACTATCAATACCTAATACGGTCGTTTATAACCCTAACCCTATGACTCTATGGGCAGAGTTGGTGCTGTGCATGTTTCATCTTCCTCCTAAAAAAATTGAAAATTGAAATTGAAAAAACTGAAATCAACCTATTCCTCCTCCTAATATATCATATTTATTTCCTCCTCGCTTATCATCCTCCTCCTCATCTTCCTCGGAAAAATTGAAAAGTTTCGTGGTGTTCAAAAGTGAAGATTTTTGTCCTACTTCTGGTTCATTTCATGGGCTCATCAGTTTAAACTCTTTGCCTTTTAGGGAGTCAAGGTAATAGTATTTGTTTCGGATTGATTTTTGTTGTTTTCATGCTTCATTGAGCAATTTCTATTTCAAAATTCAGTTCGTTGGTGATGGTTCGTAAATCGGGTGAACTAGTTTAGAAATCGTGCCGGCGAACTGCGAATCTGGTAACATTGGTATTCGTGGGATTCTAGTGTTTCTATTATTGTGTTGATAATAAAGTTTGATATTATGAGTGGAATTGATGATTAATGTGTAGCATTGAAGTATCGTTGTATACATTCGTTCATACCTTTATGGCTCTAGTACTATGGTTCATACTCATAAATCTTATATCCGTTTTAACATTTAATCTTGGCTAGATTCAAATTGGTGCTAAAGTTGTGTGGGTGTTGGATTATTGTAAAGTTGTGACTTTTTTTTAGTTTTCTTTGCCTCTTTAGAGATGGTTGTCTTGCTCATGTAATGTAAGTGGTCTTCTACCTTTCAGGTTGGAAGTGTTTGCTCACTCTTTACATGGGTACTGACTTGTCTGAGTCCAGGCGTGAACGAAGTGAGGAGAGGTGCTTGGGTGACTCTCCATTGAGAAAGTCTACTGACGGAAATGATTCAGAAGAATATGATAAAGAAAAAATTAAAGATAGAGGCAAACACAGAAGTAAGGATAAGAGCAAAAGTGGGAGAGAAGACAAGGATCGTAGAAGTAGAGACAAGGATCGATCAAAAAGTAAGGATGGTTATAATGGAAGGGAGAAAGAGGCCAAGGATTCTGGGAAAATCAGAATATCTAGCAAGGAAAAGAGGAAAGAAGGAATAGAAGAGCATGAAAAGAATAGAGCAAAAGACAAAGGAAGGGAGAGAGATACCGAGAGAGATAAACATGACCGAGACAGGAAAAAAGATCGTGATAGAGATCGTGAAAATGAACCTGAGAGTGATAGGGGTCAGCAGAAGGAGAGAGGCAAAGAAAAGAGCACGGAGAAGGAAAGAACAAAGGAGAAAGGAAGAGACAGAGATAGAGATAGAGACAGGGGAAAAGATAGAGAAAGGGAAAAGGACAAAGAAAAAACGAGAGAGAGGGAGAAAGAACGAGAACAAGATAAAATTAATGATACACATATGCTTGATCGGGAGAAAGATAAAGATTATATTAGGGAAAAAGAAAAGGAGCTGAATCATGGCAAGGAGAAGTTGAGTAGGAGTCGCCGTGATGATCATGATCACGATAAGGATCCCAAGTCTAAAGGCAATAGTGATTACAGAGATAGAGATTCTCTTAACCAAGGCAAAGCTTTTCTTGAGGAGGTAGATGCTGTTCACATTAAACAAGGAGACTATGTTGAAAATTCATCAGCTGCTCAGGATCAGCCACGAAAGGAGATTGAAGAGCGAATCTTAAAAGTGAAAGAAGAACGGATGAAAAGGAAAAGTGATGGTGCCTCTGAGATCCTATCATGGGTCAATAAGAGTCGAAAACTTGAGGAAAATAGCCAAACTGAGCGGCAGAAAGCAAAGCGAAGGTCTAAGATTTTGGATGAGCAGGATAATGTCGATGATGATGATGAAGGGTTCTCTAGAAGTGAAGGGGCTACTGATGCTCTGGCAGGAGTCAAGGTTCTTCATGGATTTGACAAAGTTTTGGAAGGGGGTTCAGTTGTTTTAACCCTTAAAGATCAGGGAATACTAGCTGATGGTGATTTGAATGAAAACATGGACATGCTTGAAAATGTGGAAATAGGAGAGCAGAAGCGCAGGAATGAAGCCTACAAAGCAGGGAAGAAAAATGTGGGAACGTATGATGATAAATTTAATGATCAGCCAGGTGTAGAGAAAAAGATGCTTCCACAATATGATGATCCAATGGAGGAAGAAGGGGTAGTTTTGGATGTTGCTGGCCAATTCACTAATAACAAAATGGAGGAGCTTCGTAGAAAGCTTCAGATCCCTTCTCACATTAACCAGGTTGAGGATCTCAATTCATCTGTTCGAATATCATCAGATTACTATACTTCTGAAGAAATGCTCCAGTTCAAGAAACCCAAGAAAAAGAAGTCGCTGCGAAAAAGGGAGAAACTTGACCTCGATGCCCTTGAGGCAGAAGCAAGAGCTGAAGGTTTGGGGGCTTCAGATCTCCGTTCACGCAGTGATAGTAAAGGTCAACTGGCTAAAGAGGAGCAAGAAAGAGCGGAGGCCGAAAGGCGAAGTAGTGTTTTCCAAGCTGCTTTTGCCAGGGCAGATGAGGCATCTAGGGCACTTCGCACCGAGCAAACTCTTTCTAGTGTTAAGGAAGAGGATGATGATGATGAAGCTTTTGCTGACGATGATGAAGATCTGCAGAAGTCCTTGGAAAGAGCAAGAAAACTAGCTTTGAAGAAACAAACCGAGAAAGCACCAACTAGGACAGAGGCCATTGCACGCCTTGCGGCGTCAGCTAGCACTCAGTCTCTTGATCTTCAAAACTCAACTTCCGGGGACGCTTCAGAAAACAAAGTTGTCTTCACTGAAATGGAGGAGTTTGTCTGGGGTCTTCAGCTTGATGAAGGTACCTTCCTCTTATCCTTCTTCCTCTCATATTTTGTTTGTGTGCTTTGTGGTTGAGTATTACGTCCAAGTTTCTGTGGTTTTTTTCAATTTCGATGTTCCCTGTTCTCCCCGCTCTCACTTTTTTGATGAAGCTTTTCTTCCTCGGATTTTTGTAAATCTCTTTGCACGACATGGTTCAACATTGAACCTTATCTTGTGCCTGTCTACAGTTATCACTTAATAATAGATCTTTCTGATATGCTAATTCAAGACCTGAAATTTTCTGGAACTAGACAACTTGGATATGATCTGAAATCTGAATTGACATGAGCCATACCAGACCCGAGCCTTATGATCCCAATTATTTTCTGAAATGATTTGACCTGGAAACGGCTTGGCGAAAAAGAAATGACTTGAAATCAAGTTGGCCAAAAAGAACTAATTTGACCCACAGTGACCCTTCATGAGTTAACAGCTAATTTGAAATCAAGTTTGAGGTACTTTGCAATAAAATAGCAAAAACTGTCGGTCATGACTTGAACCCAATCCCAGCATAGTAACCACTGACTTGATAATGATCCGGCCTGAAGTGACTTTAACCAAAATGAGTCAATAACAGCGCAACCTGAATTATTCAACTGATTGGATTTAAGGTGTTCTACTCTGTATGACTTTTGCATTGTTTATGATAATAGTATTCTAATTCAAGGAATACTTTTTTTTTGTTAAACTTCATAACCTATTTAATCTGATGTCATCCATTGTTTGCAGATACTGAGAAGCCACATCACGACGATGTGTTTATGGAGGAAGATGAAGCCCCAAAAGCTATTGAGGAAAAAAAGGATGAGACCAGGGGCTGGACAGAAATCTTAGAATCTGGAACTGATGAACCCTCTATGACTGCAGTTAAAGAGGAAATAGTTCCAGATGATACTATCCATGAAGCTCCTGTAGGAAAGGGGTTGTCTGGTGTTCTGAAATTGCTTAAAGAACGGGGTGCACTTAAAGAAACAACAGAATGGGGTGGTAGAAACACGGATAAGAAGAAAAGTAAATTGGTTGGGATACATGATGACGAAGGACCCAAGGAGATACATTTGGAGAGGAGGGATGAGTTTGGAAGAGTTGTAAGTATTCTTTCCATTCAAATTTCCGCCTCTCGTTCCATTTTGGGCTTTTCTCCGGAAAATTATAGTGGGCGCGTCATGGGAACTAATATTTTTTTCTGTGGTTATTTTACAGTTGACACCAAAAGAAGCCTTCCGACTGATTTCTCACAAGTTTCATGGAAAAGGGCCTGGCAAAGGGAAGCAGGAAAAACGAATGAAGCAGTACCAAGATGAACAAAGGTTAAAGCAGATGACTTCGTCAGATGTGCTTCCACAGTCTGTGGAGAGAATGCGAGAGGCTCAGTTGCAATCAAAAACACCCTATCTTGTTTTGACTGGGAATGTTAGACCTGGGTAAGATACTACGCTGCAACATTTTTTTACGAAGTACTATATATAGGTTTATATCTTGATTTATGCCTTTAGTAGGCTCATCATAGTGATAGTGTAGTACTATTATTTTTCTTTTACATTTGGTATTATTTTTGTTAGTTTCTTGTGCTTATCAGGTTTCCCTTCTATAGTAAACACAACTCTTCAAAATTACCCTTCATCTATGCCCCGCAGTGGCACTTTCTTGCCTCTGCGACTTATTTTTACAAAGTTTTAGCCCTCTCCTGATTAAACAAATTGTAAGTTGACAAAAAAATTGAGACTATTATGAAAACTACTTTTACAAGCATTAGGATGCTCAAATTAAATAATATATTATCCTATTTGGAGGATTTATTAGATGAAAAAAAACAGTTCATTTTAAGACAGGTAAGTTTGGGGGAAAATAAATAGGGAGTTTAGGGACGATGAATTGTTTGATTGTGGTGAATAATTGAGGAAGATAAAAACAGCAAAGTTTTCGGGAAAAAAATGGCAAGGTATATCTGACTTAAACCCTTGATTTATATTGATGTTATTGTTTTGACCTTCGCTTGAAATTGACGCAAAAACCTAACCTACTTACCCAAATTGCATTAAAGCTGAAAATCCGAAAATGCAGATCTCATGTATCAGTTGCTTTAAGTACACACACTGCAGAATTTGTAATTTTTTGTGTTGTGTCAAGCTGGCTGTTTTGGCAGACTTGCGGTGCTTTATACGGAGTATTAACTTCTGAATCTTCATATCTGATTTTGTTTTAGTGTATTTTTTTGGACGAGTTATAGGAATTAATTGTTGCAACGTCCCTTCCATTGCTGTTTCATGTCTTTTATATTTTCCCTTCTGAAAATGTAAATTCGTTCTTATAGACACACTCTTCTGTGAAAGCACGTAAGGGATAACTATCCGGATAGTGACACTCTTATTGCTTGCTATTATTGTTGCTGCTGCTGCTCGTATTTTGATGCGATTTAACTAATTATCTGTGTACTTTTGCTTATTGATGCTTGAAATTAAATAGTAGAATTTTGTTACCATCAGGCAAACAAGTGATCCTAGGAGTGGGTTTGCAACTGTAGAGAAAGAAGTCCCTGGAAGCTTGACTCCCATGCTTGGGGATGCGAAGGTTGGTCTTTGTTTGTATTATCTTTGTTATATACTGTAACTAGTACCAAACCGTTCTCTGCATTATACCGTGGCTATGATGGGCGACCATTGGTGTTGTTACTTGGTCAAACAGGTCATTCAGGTTTTAAATATGTATGCTCTTGTAGTATATATTTCTATTTCTGTGGTTAAATTTGGTTCTCAATTTCAGGTTGAGCATTTTCTAGGAATCAAGCGGAGGCCTGAAGATGGAATGCCGCCTTCTAAGAAGCCAAGAAAGTAAATCTGCCTCAGTTGTTTTCATTACTGTTTTGTCCGTAGCGCTGTATTCCATTGGTTCAAAGAGCTCTGAAATACGAGTACAACTTTTATTCTGCATCTGATCGACTTTAGGGCAGAGATTTTGCAATCTAAAACTAGATTTTCGTGCCAAATAACTGTAAATTGATTTGTTTTGTTGGATCGATGTGTACTACTCTGTATGTGTTTATAATTTTAGACTAATAGCTCTGGAAGCCCCGGTTTCACTCATTTAAAAAGCTTGTTTCAGTAACATTTTCTACTGTATTTTTCTGCAAATGTGCCGGATTTGCATCATCTTATCATGATTCATGATAAGTAGTGCAAATTTGGAAGTGTTGGGGACCTTTCACTCACAGGAGAATATAGTGAATATGTGCCTTTGTAATTTGCTCATCTCAGCAACTCCTGCAATGCCACCATAATTTCTAACCTAGTGGATGTGCGGTTAGAGAAGGCAGGTATGTCTGACAATGATTGGCAACGGGATCAGTCCAGTTGGGTCGGGTTGAGATATTATTGGTTTTTGTCGTGTCTTGTAAACGTGGGAATTAGGTCAGTTGAGTCGAGTTTGCATTGAACCGGTTCACGTCATATTTATTTGGTCATGGCTCCTGGTTCGAGTTAGCCAATTCAATTCGCAACCCAGATTTGGGTGGGACGGGTTGAGTCATTCCTGGATTGGGTCTTGGTTAGGTAAGGTTTTGTCTAACTCAATAAAAACTTTGTGATTAATTCTTCATTGAGTTTATGTTTTCAGTTTATTTTCCCTTTCGAATTGAATTCGAATTAGTATCCGGCAAACTTATATTGTTAGTGGTAAATACTTGTATTCTTCTGTCATACGAGTAAGTCATAACAAGTGAAAATGAAATAATTATTGTCCAATATTTGGTAGTGACTACTTATGGAACAAAGATCAATACCGAATACGAGTATGTTCTAACCTAGTGACTGTGGAGTTGTGGACGTTAGTTCCCAGATTCAAATTCCCCATCCCCTATACTGAATGCGCTCATCGTTGAAAACAAAACAATGACTAATAGTTGACGGTTTATATTGTAGACAATCCGAATTACTAGGTCCTAGAATCAAATGCCTCGATTCGCACCATAATTATGCCATATAATATACTGGTACATCAATCTTGGTGTAATTTAAGGGAAATATAGTTTAAAATGAAGACATTTAAAGTTCTTATGAGTACTTTTCGAGGCATGCTTAAATAAGAATAAATGAGTCATATACTCGATTCTAATCCGTCTGAGATCCTTTGTTAATTGTTTGAACAGATATCGGGTTGTTTCTAAATGGTTTCATAAAACAATATCGCAAATTTAGAAATATCGTCGAAAAATGCTGATTTTGAAAGTTATATTATCCACGTTTTTTTGGTTCGACTAGGTCCTGAAATCAAATGACTCGAAATTCGCATCATAATTGCGCATATAGTATACATCAATTTTGGTGTAATAAAAAGGAAATTTGGTTTAAAAGAAAATCATTTAAAGGTCTTACGAGTACTTTTCTAGGCGTGCTTAAATAAGAACAAACAGACTATATGGTCGATTCTAAACCGTCTTAGATCATTCATTAACTAATGATAGTCATTTCAACGGATATCGATTGTTTTTATATGGTTTAAGCAAACAATATTGCAAGTTCATAAATATCGTCAAAAAATGCTAATTTTGAAGGTTATTATCCACGTTTTTTAGTCTGACTAGCTCCGGAAAATGGCTCGACATTTGCACCATAATTACGGAAAATAGGATTATACATCTGGTTGTACAATGTTTTTTGTATATATTTATTAAACTTATAAAAGTTTCTGAGCTGAGTTGTAAGTTTTTGAGCTTAATCATTTATGTGATTTAGCTCGACAACTTTACACTAAAGCTCAGAAAATTTACAGCAAAACTCGAAACATTTGTGATAAAGCTCAAAATCTTAAAACCAGTTGTACATAGAGCTGTTTACAACTGGTTGTATAATCCTCTCATTGCATAATTACGCATATAGTACACATCAATCTTGGTGTAATAAAATGGAAATATAGTTTAAAATAAAGACATTAAAGGCCATACGAGTATTTTTGAGGCGTCCTTGAAAAACAAGAAACAAGCAATATACTCGATTATAAACCGTCTTAGATCCTCTGTTAACTAATGATAACCATTTCAACGGATATCGATTGTTTCTAAACGGTTTCGGCAAACAATATCGCAAATTCAGGAACATCGTCGAAAATTTCCGATTTTGAAGGTTATTATCCACATTTTTTGGTCCGACTAGGTCCCGGAATCAAATGGCTCGAAATTCGCACCATAATTACGCATATAGTATACATCAATTATTTTGGTGTAATAAAAGGGAAATATGGTTTAAAATAAACATTTAAGGGCCCTACAAGTACTCTTCGAGGCGTGCTTAAATAAGAAGAAACATGTTATTTAGTCGATTCTAAACAGTCTTAGATTCTCTATTAACAAATTAATTTCATTTCAAAGGACATCGGTTGTTTCTAAATGTTTTCAGTAAACAATATCTCAAATTCAGAAATTTTGTCGAAAAATGCTTATTTAGAAGGTTATTATTTACGTTTTTTTTGTCCGACTGGGTCCCACAATCAAATGCCTCGAAAATTGCACCATAATTATTACGCCATACAATATACATCAATCTTGGTGTAATAAAAGAGAAATATAGTTTAAAATGCAGGCATTTAAAGATCTTACGAGTACTTTTCGATGCGTGCTTAATTAAGAAGAAACAAGTTATATAGTCGATTCTAAACCGTCTTAGATCCTCTTTTAAAAAATGATATTCATTTCAACGGACATCGGTTGTTTCTAAGTGTTTTCAGCAAACAATATCTCAAATTCAGAAATATCGTCGAAAAATGCGTATTTAGAAGATTATTATCTATGTTTTTTTGGTCTTACTAGGTTCCAGAATCAAATGCCTCGAAATTCGTACCATAATTACGCCATACAATATCAATGCGGATTTCCTGTCCCATTTTGTGTCCCACTCTGTGTGCCACACCATACACTGGATGACACATCAACAAGTGTATGATATTTGTTGCTTATTTTACCTATTCAATAGGCGAGGTGTCATCCGGTGCATGGTGTGGCACACGGAGTGGGACACAAAAATGGGACGGGAGATCCGCTCTGTATACATCAATCTTTGCGTGATAAATGAGAAATATAATTACTACTCCCTCTGTTGCAAAATATAGGTAGTTTTAGCCATTTGCACATTTATTAAGAAAAACATTTTAAGTGATATTAATTTGCTTTGGAAATTGAAAAATGCTCAGACAAACCAATGAAAAAAGAGAAAATGCACAGAAAAACGCAAGACAACTTATATTAAATAAGTTTTTTTTTACATCCAAAACTACATATATTTTGTAACGGGAGAGCACATAAAATTCTTATGAATCTACCATGTTTCACATGAGAAATTTTATTTGGAGGTGAGAATGACCAACGAGAGTTTGGTGAGTGCGTTCCCACAATATCGGAGAATTACATTTTAAATAAGAATTTAAATTCCTCTATTGACCTAGTTTTAGTAACCAACCAACACATAAACCGAACAATTCATGAGATCTTGAAATTCTCAGAGATAAAAAGGACAATTAAAGAAGACGTATTCTCGATTATTATCCATCCTCACCAGATAAATGAATAAGAAGACCAAGACTTGGCCACTAATAACATAATTATGCAGAGAATAGGCGCAACACACAACCAACTTTGTCGACTTGATGAAATTTGGAGACTGCGTTAAGGAACAGAAGAAAACAGCTCAGCCAAGACTAAATATATTTACAATTATTTGGGAAATAATAATAATAATAATAATAATAATAATAATAATAATAATAATATGACAGGGTCGTGATGTGTGTTATGGGTTCCTATCTTTCTCTTTGCTGGGAGGAGCTTGACGTGGAGCTTTTGCATTGCTCGAGCGGATTCAATTTTTTTTTTTTTTTTCATTAGACTTCACTTTTTTATCTATTACCAAGAGAGTGAGTGCCCAAATAGTATCTCGGCTAGCCATTGATTCCTTATAATTTGTTCAGTTCTTCCTAAGTACTACCTCCGTATCTATATGTTCGTCCACTTTGTTTAATATATGGGTGGAGTATTATATTGAAAGTGGACGAACATATAGATACGGAGGGAGTATTATATTTAAGAGATCATAAAGGGAAATAATCTTTTAATATTTGCATTAATTGTTTGATTTTTGTGTAATTTTTATTTCAATTCATAAGTTTATACTAAATTTGAATAAATTTAATACTTAAATACAATCATTAGGAATTTAGGACTGTACTTAACATTCTCCTAATAATAATACTTCCTCCAAGTTTCTATGATCTTTCCACTCCATTATTTTATTCTCACTCAAATAAATATATAGTGGGAAGATCATAGAAACTTGGAGGAAGTAATAATAATAATAATAATAATAATAATAATAATAATAATAAGTTAAAAATGAGGAGGAAAGAAGTTGGGTTGATTTAGTGCATCAAATTGTGCACGTTGGTTGGACCAACTTGGGTTGAGTGACCGACAAACAACCCATCGAAAACGATACTACTCCCATTGCTCTTTTAATAATTAATAATGTGAAATGTCATGCATTTTTCTAAACAAAAAAAATTACATTAAAGACCTTCACCCCCACGTATCCACACCCACGCCACCATTATTACAAATTATTTCCTGTCACACAAATTATCCATCCTAAAATTAATCATTTACATTTAAAATAAATAAAAACAACTTATTATGAAATTGTACAGAGTGATAGATATCTGCATTAAAAGAGAGACTAATTGCATCATTATTTATTTCTCATGAATTTAGATGATTTTAATCCATTTGTAAAAGGGTTGATTTAGGGTCACTAATCACTGCTACGTAGGTTAGTAGGTTAGAGTTAGCTCCATCATTTTCATCCACCCATTCCTTTTTTTAAGTAGAGAAGATGTATCTTGGGTTTAAAGATTCCGAATAATTTGTCATTCATCTTTATTTACCTACGGTTCACAAAACTTATATTGTAATGCGACTAAATGTATCTCGTTGAGTTTACATGAATTTGTACCATACTCTTATAATCTAAGATCGACTAATATGTCTTACGGAGTATAATCATACCATATAATATTCAGATGGTACAGTTAACCTCACTCATCAAAACATTGTGAATACCGAATACAATTGTGTAAACGAGTTTAATGCTTTATTCATAGTATTATACTTACTATTACAACTTACAAACGAGGAAAAGCATAACGATGTCTTTGACCTTGTCTTCATTTTTTCTACAGAGAAAAGTTCACCTAACACACTAACTTAAAATGAAACTTTTTTTAACATCTAACACCCGTAATATCCTAATTTGTATTTACTTGCATAGAAAAGATGTTCCGTTTATATGCTTAGAATCTTGAGGGTACAACAAAGTGTAGCCTTGCGTTTTCTATTCTGGTTAGTCTGCAACAAGTGGTGTAAGAGAGAGAGAGAGAGAGTGAGGCTGTTGGCTTTTGGCATCAGCCATCAGCAAAAACAACAACAACAAAAGCACACACATTTACTGCATTTTTACAAGTTGCAAAAATAAAGGGTGCTGCTGCTGCCTGTTGCCTGTTGCCTGTTGCCTGCTGCACCCATAAGTCCACCACTCCATCCATATATACTGTTTTGAAACTTAACAAATGTGTGTTCAGGACTCTGCAGACTCAGCAGACTCAGACTCAGGTATTGAAGATTTCCAGAAAAGCTTGAATCTTGGAGTTCATAATCATGATGATGCTCATCATATGATCAACACCAACTCTCCTCCTCCTCCTCCCTCTCACCTGCATACCAACATGGACAATTCCAATTCCAATCCCAATCCCAATCCATCTGCTGTAAGAATCCCATTTCTTGGATGCATTATTCTATATCATGGCTAGATTTGATTTGATGATAACACCCTTTTTTTAAATATTGTTTACTGAATTGAGTTGACGGTTTCAGAGAATGATTCATGTTAGTCGACCCATGTTGTTGTTGTTGTTGTTGTTGTAAATGTTGAGTTGGTGGGATATGATTTATTGGGTTGTGTTGATCTCTGTGTGAGGAGGTTGCATTGATGAGCAGTAATTGGTAGTCCTATTGTGTTTGTTGGATAGAAAGATTGCTTCATTTGTAAGATAAAGCATCAATTATTGATTGCTTCTTCAAGTTTCTGTGTCTTCCTTTTTTTGGAAAGGACCAAACTTTTCTATTTTATGGGTCTTCCACTTTTTCACCAATTTGAGTCATCTGCAACCCAATTCCTTACCTATTCTGTATTTATTCTTCTACCAATGATGAGAAGAGTTTGTTCATCACACCAATGAAAGATTTTGTTTTTACATTCCAAATTTGAGGATCTAATTTTAGCTTTTTTGTGCTCCATAAATCCCTAAATTGAGATGTTACGAGTTGTCGGTTGTTAAAACTGTTTTCCCAAATTATCAACACAAGTTTAGTAAGACATCAGCTGACTTATGGTTAAGT
The DNA here is from genome assembly GCA_958450325.1 of Agrostemma githago. Taxonomy (NCBI): domain Eukaryota; kingdom Viridiplantae; phylum Streptophyta; class Magnoliopsida; order Caryophyllales; family Caryophyllaceae; genus Agrostemma; species Agrostemma githago. The sequence continues at coordinate 5,387,964 of OY288241.1, read as the reverse complement.
AGGCTTTATATAGTTCATTGGCTTGTAGCAGCTGAATGAAATCGAGCTTTACTGCGTGACATAAAAGACATTATTCATTTTCATACAAGTTAATTGTGTGATCGAACTAACCATGATAGTTATACTGAATGTAGTACTTTCGGTAGGTTCTGCTTGATGTGTCTGGTCTTTAGGATGGAATTGTGTCTGATCACTGTTGTGTTGTTGTGGAACTCTGCAATTTTCTGTTGCAGCTTGAAAGCATTTGTGAAAACACCACGATTGCACCGGATGCAAATATGATTTCAGGCTTTGTACCTATTCTCCGATCAGGCGAGTGGTCCGACATTGGAGGACGTAATTACATGGAAGATACCCATGTATGTATAGCCGATTTAGCACAAAATTACGGTCACACACAAGACAATGAAAAAGTTGTCTCCTTTTATGGGGTAAGTTTCTTTGATTTGCCTTTATTTCTATTACATGACGGAGTTCTGAATTTTAATACAGTCAGTTCAATTGTGTCAATGAAAGAAATACGCGTAAAGGAATCAGAAAGCTATGGTAGATTATCTTTGTTGGAACAGTTTTTATTCATTGAAGTTGTGAAAGCAGAAACTGAGACCTAAAACAGCATTAACATTGCCCGGGCACCTGCAGTTCAGAATTCAGCTTCTGATCTGTGTTAGAATGTTCTGTTCATTCAGCATTCGCTAGATAGTTTATCAAACCAACTCGTGTTAAATCAGAGATAATTTTTTTTTTTATCGATTAGTGCATTAGAACTATATAGAGGGTAAGAGGGTGATGAACACAGGTATTTGATGGCCATGGAGGAAAATCTGCTGCACAATTTGTTCGCGACCACCTTCCAAGAGTCATATTTGAAGATGTCGAATTCCCATCAGAGCTGGAGAAAGTTGTCACAAGGTCATTTATGGAAACTGATGCCGCGCTGGCACAATCATGGTCCGTGGGCTCTTCTCAGTCTTCCGGAACTACTGCAATTACAGCTATGATATTTGGAAGGTGAGCTATTCTAGAGCTACTCTACTTGTTAAAACTCTTGCACATTTGTTTATTGATGATCTCTTTATAATCCGGGAAAATCCCATATTTACTTCAGCCTCCTGGATGACCTATTTTAATTCATTCCACCACATACAAAACCCTAGTAATGACTAGTCTTTAGCCCCAATGAAAGCACCAACATGTTTGTTAATCATGCAATTTACAGAAGTTGCTGTGTTTTGTTTTTCCAAGGGGCTGTTGGAAGTAATTTTATGATCATAATCTAGAACACAAATTCTTGTTTGTGACGGAGATATTCGTTATAACAATACGACGCATAGCTCCGTCACAAGGGAGACTAACTGAATCTAGAAAGGAAAAGTAGCTCTCTCGGTGCTTACATGCTAAAACTTGTGACCCTTGGGCCAGATCGTTACTTGTAGCAAATGTTGGGGACAGCCGGGCTGTGCTTTCTAGGCGTGGATTGGCTTTGGAGATGTCTAAAGACCACAGGCCTTTCTGTAGAAACGAGAGGAGAAGGGTAGAATCCTTGGGTGGGTTTGTGGACGATGGGTATCTAAACGGGCAGTTGGCAGTAACAAGGGCTCTTGGAGACTGGCATCTAGATGGAATGAAGCACAAGGATAGAACTGATGGACCTCTAAGTGCGGAGCCTGAACTCAAACTGATAACACTGAGCAAAGAAGACGAGTTTTTAATAATCGGGTGTGACGGAATCTGGGATGTTTTCAGTAACCAAAATGCTGTGGACTTTGCACGGAGGCAACTTCAGAAGCACAATGACATCAAGTTATGTTGCAAGGAAATAGTGGAGGAAGCAATAAAGAGGGGGGCAATGGATAATCTGACGGTCGTTATGATAAGCTTTCACTTGGATCCACCACCCCCGATTGTGCCACAAAAGATGAGAGTCAGACGAAGCATCTCAGCAGAAGGACTTCAAAATCTCAAGGTTCATTTGGAAGGTTAGAAAATGGAGACACGGTTAAATTAGACAGGAAGGAAGACATTGAACTGATTGCTTGCCTAGTTGCTAGGCCTTTCTTATTTGTACATAATTATTCTTGAGCAACAATAAACTAGGCTAGTGAAATTGCAATGTGCTTAGCTCATGCAAGATCGAAGATTATGAGCTAGCTTTTGTTGTCTGTAAGTCTGTAACTGTACATTATAATTCTTGGAAACCATAGTTCCATACACATTGCTACTGAAATTCCAGTTTAAAGACAAGTTGAAAGTAACTTGATTATTCCTCAAGTCACTTGTAATGTTTTGCATATTTCGTAGATCAAAAACATAAACATGTTGAAGCATCAAACAACAGAAAGATATTCGGAGTTGCGAATGAAGTAAGCAGAGTAACAGATATGGACTCATCTGTAATGCTGAAAACAGCAGTGCTACTGTCAAAGTTGAAGGGCTCATAGAACTCCAGTATAGAAGATGTATAATGTACAGTATATAATAGTACAAAGAACAAACATGGGATCTGAGAGCCGGAACAACAGAACAGTAGTACAATATAATTCATCATTTTTACAAATTTTTTAACAGGTGTCAAACTTCCACAACAGGAGGTACACAAAATTTGAGTGGAGAAGAGAACATATTGCACCTCCACATCTATTAACATTGTATAAACCGAAGAACGTATACAATCTGCATTATCTACATCCTTTCAATAGTCAGGTATAAGATGATCCCATTGTACAAAGATACAAAAAATGATCAGTGTCATAAGAGAGCCGACATATACACACCTCTTAGTAATCCCTTTTCTATGTGATTCAGCAATGCATTGTTTTACGCAGTTGTAGGTATATGATCCGAACATGAGTACAGAAAAGTTTCCATGATACATCTGCTGTGATTTCACCTGGCTGATGGAACAAATCACTAAGCTGTTCCACTGATCTGAACTCCAGATTTCAACATCCGCAACTCAGAAGTAACAGCAGGAATCAAGGACAGAGCTGCCGTAAAAACAGAAGCGATGAGCATGCCGAACACTGTGTTCCAACCACTTGTTGAAATGTATCCAACCAGAAGTGGACCGATGGCTGCCCCAATGGAGCCCGTCCCATCTATTATTGCTGTCACTGTGGCCAATGCTCGTGAGTTTCCCTTAATTGCACTCTGTGTGCCTAGATCAGCAGACACTGCTGTTGTTATGAGAGCATAAGGCCCATTCACCAGTGAACCAGTAAGGAACATCAATGCATTATTACACAGCATTGACCTGCTCCCAAAAACTCGGTATAGGACTAGGGATGGGATGGATAACAGCAGAAACAAAACTGAAGTAATAGCCCGCGCTCCGATCTTGTCAGAAATCAGACCAGCCATTACTCCTCCAAGGACCCCACCAACATCAAATATCGTCGACAGCAATCCAGCAGCTTCGTGAGACAGATGTACACCAGCAACAGCTTCATTTCGACACAACACATCAAACAACTAGTCAAAATCCCACCTTCGATTGATAAACTGAAGAAAACGTCAATAAACATCAATCATGTGCTAACAGCGAGCGCATTACCTGTGTGCCTAATATAAAATGGCAACCAATAGAGAAAAGTGTAGGCCACAAGCTTAGAGAAGAATAGGCAGATTGCAAAAGATGCCACACCGGGCAATTTCCACGCAGCAATGAACCCAATAGCATCACTGCGCACCTCATCCTCTGATCCGACACCCTTAGAAACCCCCAAAGAATTGGGTGCACCCGGATCAAGCAAACTCAATTCTTCTACTTTACCAGGAACATCAGCAGCCGTGCCTTCTTCCACACTACCAATCAGCTCGATTTCAGTTACAAGAGATAACCCATCAACTTCAGGACCAACAACAAGGAAGAAATACACCACAAGACCAATCAAGAACACGAACAAACCGGGCCAAAAGAAGGACCAGCCCCACCCATATTTAATCATGGACGACGCAATCACTGACCCAAGAATGTTACCAACAGAAGTGTGTGAATTCCAAACTCCCATAATCAATCCTTTTTTCGACGAATTCCCGAACCAATTACCCACAACAGCAACCACAGAAGGCCACCCAGTGGACTGACACAACCCACAAAAAACCTGAACAGCTACATAATACATGAGATTATGAACCCGAAACCAGAACCCGAACCCGAAAGCGACAGTGAACACACCAGAGAGCAGCATACCAGAAGAAAGAAACAACCTAAGATCAGTAGTATCAGCAAAATGACCAGAAAAGAACATACCAAAAGCATAAGAAGACAAAAAGGCAAGATCAAGCTCACCCAGGCGGTGGGTCCCTTGAGTTCCGTTAAATGGGGCCCAACCCATTTGAGAAGGGGTCAAATCGGATCCGTTGGTGGGAATTTGGGGTCCCAAGACTGATTTAACGATGCTGGGGGGTTTGCGAGCGGCGTGGAAGGAAGCGTAAGCGAGAAAGGTTATGATTAAGATTAGGGTTTGGTGGAATGTGATGGGTCGGTTCTTGAAGAAGAAGGGGAATAGTGACATTGACGGCGGTTCTTTCGCCGGCGACATTTTTTTCGCCGGGTTAGTCAGTCACCCGCTATGTCAAAGGTGACGCCTTTTTGTTTTTGTTTATGTTTTTTGTTTGAAGGAAAAGAAAGGTTGAGGCGTTTTAAAGGAAGCACGGATTTTAGAATTTAGAGTGTGTTTGTTTGTTCATCACATCAGTATCAGTGATATGTTTGGCACGTTCTGTTATTCGGCTTGTCAAAACAAGTATTCAGAATTCATGAGACAGTTTTACATGAATTATTATGCATGTTATGACTTTGAAATGCGAAATATTGTTATACGGAGTACTTTATACATTACTTACGATCAGATTGAATTTATGTGAGATGAAACCAACTCTGACATTGTCGAGTAAGATTAGTCCTATAGGCTTTACTACATACTTGGAACGAGGGTTTCATAGGAATGATTTTAGAATCCAAACAATGGTGGACGTTAATCATCATTTTAGTAATAGCAATTGCTGCAACATTAACCATGACAGTCGGTCTGGATGATCGTAAACTTCTGAACTATAAGGTGTATGATTCACGATGAGGAATGAGGACAACTTCTTGGGCAGTGGTGGTGATGAAATGTGAAGAAGGGTTCAAAGGAAATGTGGGAAGGTATATACCAAATTTATACCCTTATGATTCCGTACATCATGTATTCATGTCAACTAGTACTAGTAATTGATATCTAGTTCACTGAATACTTGCGCCTGATAATGACAGGAAATTCAGCACCTCATAAAAAAATTACTTCCTACATGATTTATATTACCTATTGAAATTGAAATTGAAATCAGATATCATCAAAACAGCAGGGAATAACCCATTTTTGAAGATTCCATCTTAATCTAGATCTTCAAATCGCTTGTGTATGCTCCTGTCGATAGTTATTCCGTATGTTGCTAACATTGTTGGGTTAATGAGTCGATCCACGATTTCACAACTGAAACAATTTTTTTTTTGCCAAGTGTAAAAACTAAGTCTTACAAAATGTGGCGACTATACTGTGAGCATGCTTACAACTGAAACAAATGAAAAGATGAAAGTTGCTGTCGAATTTGTATTCGTATCAATATCTGAATCGTCGAATTGACATTTCCACTGGATGGATACACTTTCAAGTCTATAGCAGTAAGGACAGACTAGTAGGAATTGTAGAAACATTCCAGTTTGTAGGGAAACTGTTAGGACACTATAACTTATTTCAATCTACTCTTGAGTTCATCCCACAGATGAGAACGCCGAGGGTATAACTGGTACGATATTGTGCAGAAAGCCAAACAAGCCACTGTACACGAGTTGTTCCCGACAACATTTAGTCACTTACAGATTACGCCCTTTTGTCCTCGGCACCTATGCCTCTGGCCTTTGGGCGCCTGACTGCAGACAATGGTGTAACTATCCCTTGAGAAGACCGACCCAAATCTGATCCTTCAATAAATCCCATCTTTGCCATCATCTTTGATCCAAACCCTTTGGTATGCTTCTCAAACGCCCCAACACCAGGAGTAGCCTTCCTACCACTTCCACCACCACCACTGCCACTACCACGGCCGCCTCCACCGCTTCTTTTGGGTGTTCTGACAGACTCGGGTCTGGCTGCTTTAACAGGTTCACTGCTGTTTTCATCAAATGTCATGCCCAGTCCGAGAGATTTAGGGCGTTGAACTGCCTCAATTGGAAGTGACATTCCCTTGCCATCTTTGCCCAAACCCGCACCTTCAACATATCCCATTTTAGCCATCATCTTTGACCCAAAACCTTTGGTGTGCACTTCAAATGACCCAAATGCTGACGACGTGTTGTCCGATGCTATGATATCCTGATTACAATCTTCCTTTGATTCGACGGCCTCTACTGGGACAATATCTGTTTCCATCACTCCACTGCAGACAAACGACACAGGTTGACTGGCATATGCTTCTGGCTTCTTCCCGCTGCTTCTCCTCTCGTTCCTGCTCGAACTACCGTGACGGTTAACCGAGTTCTTCAATGGTCTGCTCGGCACAGACCTGCTTCCACCCCTTTGAGGAGTATCTGTTACTGGAAAATCAGCATCATCCAGGCTAGCTCCAATCAGCTGTGGGTTCAAAAGCAGTAATTATGAGTATTTGGGCTGAGCCCTAAAGGCATTGCAACCATAAATCTTTTTGTGTTAGCATATCATGCGGTGAAATGTACCTTATCCAAACGAATTTCATCACTTTTGGATGGAATAGACGTGTGCTGCGTTCGACTAACAGTGACAAACCTAAGGAAAAAAAAAAACAAAATCACCAGTCAGTTAAAATATAGACTACTTATCAGAAACATGCACAGATTGCAACTGGTCTATAATCATTCAATATAGTTTACCAGAACACAGAGGAAAGAATTTGTAACATGGCAGACAACCCGTGTTACATTGTAAAACCCTAATACATGTAATGCGATGCATTCAGCTGATTAATTATACTTCATATGTTCACCTTAATAACAGAAGTTAACTTGAAAACCAAAAATACTTAAGCCGCAGTTGACAAAATAAAACAGCCAGACAAGTATCGTGTTCCAGAAAAGGGTAGGAATCTTATACCAACCTTTTCTTGCCAGATCCTTGGGAGCTACTTTTCAACCGATAAATAGCTGCTATTCGTTGCACCTAAATGTGCCAAAGAGCTACCGTTAAACCAAGAAAAACAAGTGTGATATACCAGCGGTCAGACTTCTGGGGATGCATAAATTCACCTGGGAACAATCCCGCGAGTGCATGGGGTGGAACGATAGCATATCGGTGTTGTTTAAGACCATTTGCTTCAGCTTCTACAGATTGGAAACTTTCAACAGTTAGCAGGAAGGGTCCAAAAAGTTTATATAGCTTAACAAAATCAGACTAGCAAATATATCCACAGAAAAAGAGCTGTGAGTCCCCATGAATCATTTATTCATCCCTTCATGGGCAGCACATTTACTTGATAAAAAAATTCTCCTCGTCTCCATCAATTGTTACCTATTCCAATTTGATTGGGGTGTCAAGTTTTTTTCATATAAATACAATTTAGTCCAATTGTCCCCTCAAAATCAATAGCAAAAAGGTCCCTCGCTCTCTCACCTCCCCTTAATCTTTGTACCAAACACAAAGATAAACAAATGCCCCCTAAAAAATTAACACTACGAAAAAAATAAGGTGCCCCTTTACAACTTTCACTTTGCTGCTAGTGGTAGATGTGGCAATGTGCAGTCATAAATTTTGCTGAAAATACAGACTGGTCTATCATATCAGCAGAGACCAACAAGAAAACTTGAAGCTAATATTTCTGGGACAATTGTGAATTGAACTGAATTTGAAGCCATATAAGCAACAGTTACCTCAAACCGGCAGTGAAGGCCACAGTATGTGAAAAATGTTTTTTTTTCCACCTCAAAGTTCAAAGTACATAGAGTCTAACATAGATTAATAATAAAAAATGGTACTAACCTTGTTTATAAGCTCAAGATCAACACCGCGACGAAGCATCCTCTCCCTTCGCTTTACAGCAATCATCTCTTTCCTTTCTTTTTTCTTTTCACCTAATCATTGTATGATATCACAATGTTACCAAACTTAAATGGAAGCATGATGCAAGTAAACTTCACTCACATGTGTTCCTAACTCGGCAAAGTGACTTGCATAGTTTAGCATAAAGGTAAATAGGTAATGGTTTAAGATTTTTTAGGAAATACGAAGCTAGGAGGGAAACAAACTACACAATTAATTATTTTTACTTGAAATGACAAAACTTTGTTGAGAATTCTCTCAACGGATCAATTCTTTTACAAAACCAACACCAATCACGGAGAAAGGTGATACCTGGATATCTCCCAAAGTTTTTATTTTTACGACCCTGAGAGGGCCAAGACTGAGGAAACCGAGAAGCATGTTTATTTTTTGACGAAAACCATCTTGGATCTTTCATGACCATCAGATCATCCAAAGGAGCAGACCAATCAATGGAAGGCCCCTTAGATTTACTAGACTTGGAGGAAGGCTTCTTTTTCGACTGCTGTTTTTGAGAACCATATCCCCTAGACGCTTCTTCAAGAGCAACCCCACTCAACTTCTGTAGTGTGTCTTTATAATGATCACTGCTAGAATCATCATCACTGTCATCACCTATCTGGTGGCCATCAAGATTCTGTGATGCCAACCATTTGGACTTCAAAATTTGACTTTTTCCTCCTATTCCATCCAAGTAATCGTCCATGATGTCTTGGTCAATATCAGAAGCAAAGTCTGAGCTATCTTCAGAATCATCACTTTCAGAGGATTCAGATGAGCTCCCATCATCATCATCATCAGAGTCGTCGTCAGAGTCACCCCCCTCTTCTTCCTCCTCACCATCATCGCTTTCATCCTCATCAGATATATCTTCAGTGTACAATTTCATGCCACCAATAGATAAGTATGCAGAATTTTTCCTAGAGGATGGAGTTTTATCTGGAACATCTTGAAGCAAACCAGGAGCATCTTCATCCATAGAACCCTCTTCATCACCCTCATCATTCATGCCCTGGGCTGAGTCATAGAATGTCTCTTCTTTGTCTTGTATAATTGTAGATGAAAACACAACTCCACCACCTGAAGCATCCGCCTGCTCTGTGAACCCCAGTCCCCGGTGAAATTGTTCGTCTTCGTCCATTACCCCGGACGACAACTCACTAATGTCCGGGTTCACATCTTTGTCGTCAGAGAATCCCAGTCCAGCGTGAGAGCTTCCACCCAAAACAAACTCAGAACTGTATTCATAGCTGTATTTCACCTCAGAAGTTCCCACTGAAGGTGTAGGGTCCTCATAAGCAACAATTTTGTTATCCCTGGCGCCTAATAAGATAACTGGTTGTGATCCAGACAAACTTTTATCTGCATTCTCTTCCACAGTGCGCGTCTCTGATTGTACTACATTCTGTAATATTTCAGGTAAACATCTTTTAGCAGCCGATACACGAATACCTGTTCTAATAACAAGCGACACAAACTGCACCAAAACATCTAAAAGATAAAACATAAAACGTAAAATGACAATATCAAAAAAGCACAAACCAAAATTGGAAAAGGGATTGCTACACTGGCATATACACATTTATATTTTATACTGCCTGTCACTGCCGCAAATGTTCAAGTAAGTCTGAATTCGCATAAAAACTGCCATCTTTTGGCATAGAAGAATGAACTTGGAATGCAAAATCGACGACTTGGCTCAGTCAGAGCTTATATGATGGTGGTAAGAGCAATTCAAGCTTAAAAAAATAAATCCGAGTTCAGTCCAAAATCACTCAACAAAAGTTTTTTAAAGACTTCCAATGCAAATATACTCCATTACAATCAAGCTTCGATTTTCCATACAACAACATTACCCCAGTAGAAAACCGCGAATGTGAATGTGTTAGCAACACAAAAAGACTGTTTCCGGATAACCCGAAAAGATAATCAAGCTCTATATTTCCATACAAATAAAAACAATTAAAAGGGATAAACATACATATAAAAGTCAAATTTAAAAAAAAGAAAAAAAGAAAAAGAAAAAAAAAAGAGACAAACCCGAGGATGAAGAGAAGGGTATTGGTATTCATAACGAAAAGAGGTTTTGGCAGGAACCCTCTTAGAACTTGAACTTGAATTTGAATTGGACCCATTTCCAGAATTCCCAAACCTCGAATTATTAGGTTTTCCTGCATTTCAGCCTTCAATACTTCCGACCCAACAATTAAACAAAAAAAGGATCAAATCCCCAAATCAAAAAAGAAAAAGTGAAGGATTCTACCTGGGCGAGAAGATGAAGAAGGAGGAGCAATGGGTGAATCAAAGCCAGCCAAAATACCACCTTCAATGAAGAGAGATTGTTGTTGTTGTTGTTTAGGAGGGTTTTTTCTTCCTCTATTACCTGATCCTTTACTACTTGATCCCCCTTTACTACTTGATTTATTATTATTCATTGGTCTCCTCTTTCCTCCACCCATTTGATTCAAAGTTTGATTAGTTACAGATTTGGGATTTCGTAAGTGTTCTACGATAACAGGATCTATAGGCTCGCTCGAATTTAGTTAATAACCCAGAGAAGTGAAAGATAGAAGTTGTTTGTTAATGGCAGAAAATGGAAGATGAGGGCAGGGGGGGCATCAAGTTAGAGGCATCTCAATTCATTCATTCATTCATTGATAGGGTATCGGTATCTACCTTGCGGCCCAAGTAAGTAAGTAAGTATATTCTCTTCTCCATTAACTGGATCACTTTTTCTCAATTATGGGCTTCTGCTTTTAATGGTAGGCTTACCTTAGACATAGACCATGTTTCAATTCAAGTAGTAGTACATACAGTTTGCTGCTTGGGTTTACATCAACTGCGCTAACAAATCTGGGTCGCCTAATTGGGCCAACTATTTGTATTTTTTTCAGGTTTGGGTCAATCGGATCATTTCGGGTTTCAGGTTAGTTTCGAGTAACAGAGTGCAGAGTACATGTTGGATGTGGTCATTTCGGATTAGGTCATTTTCGGATATGAGTCAGGTCGTGTTAAAACACTTGAGAATATATACTATTCCATATTATTTTCATCTCGCTCATTTGTTTACTTCCTTTTATTTGTAAGAATGACCAAGACGAAGGAAGTCGTACTAATTTGACTAACATGATATTTTACAAAATTATTTAATTTATGAAACATTTTAACTTATTTATTCTTTGTTTTGACGTAACAAACACTACATGGATAAGTACTTTATTAAACAATAAAAAAATCATAGGAGTAATAAACTTGGAAAGGTAAGTGAAAGAAGACGAGAATCGAATAATTGATTGATAGTCGGACAAATGTTTGTCTCAATAATTATCATGTAAAATTATATGGAGTATGACTGAAAATATCAAACCCATAATGAAACCAAAGAGGCACGAATGTTCCAAATGACTGAAATAGATACTAAAAGAGATGCCCTCAACATTGGAAGTAGGGATGGCAATGGGTCAGATTCGGATCGGGTGAAGCCTCACCTGCATCCATCACCCGTCTCTATTCGCCCACCCGATCAATCCATCATCCACTAGGAGTGTCATCCATATCTGATCCACCCGTCATCCACGAGTGAAACGGGTGGTTCGGGTGATTCGGGTGTACTACGGAGTATTATTTTGTTAAATAAATACCAAATCGAAAACAATTTCTTGTGAGACCTAGCTTGCGACTTGACACTTTTCGTTGGTTTTGAGTTAGGTCTAGTCTAGGAAATAAAAATGAATAAAGTTTTAGGAAAACAAAGGGCATTTTCTTATTCTCGGGTAATTTTTATAATATACGGAGTATATATTTTTTAAATGGATGAATGTCGGGTGGTTAACGGATTACGGGTGGGATAATGCTCCACTCGCATCCGACCCAATCCATCACCCGCTATTCATCCATTTAATCGGATTTTCATCCATTTATTTTTTTCGGGTGGATTGGGTACGGGGAGGATGCGGGTGAAATTGTCATCCCTAATTGAAAGACTAGGCTCAAGCTTATTTTTGACTAGTATATCCGTCGTAAATTTATGATTGGTCAAATAACATTACATAATAAATAAAAATAATTAAGTCATTTATTTTTGTTTTATCTAATATTTAACCCGTTAAAAATTTGTTGACAGGTGTACTCATCACAAATGTACTTAGAGAGGAGGAGTTGAAGAAGAATCCGAAAAGGAAGTAGTGGTAGTAGGGCTACTAGAAATTAGAAAAGAGGCAACTTCCAACGAAATACAGCAAACAAGTGGATGGCTGGAGCATCAATGTTTGAGCATGCATGATGCATGATGCATGGCCCCGGCCCCTCTTTGCAGCTCACCGTCCACCTGCTTTCTCCCTTCTCCCTTCTCCCTTCTCCCTTTTGACTTTTCTCTTCTTTATTCATTCATTTTGGCCTCATTTATGATTTATGATTTTCTCCTTAATTAGGCCAGCCATCTAGTGACCATTTCTTTTCTTTTTAGGAACGCGATCAAATTAAATTACCCTATTAATCATTCTCATCAAATAAAAACAAGAGCTTGGATTTGGTTATAACATAAGCAACTTTGTTAGGTTACCCATAATAAACACCATAATATAAAATAGGAGACCACACGAATTGATCGTAATAGGTAATTAAGTGACAATTAAATTCGTAATTTTACTCAGTTATCAATCAACCATATAAAATAGATCACAAACAACTGAAACAATCATCTTACTACTAAGAGGATAGGAGATGATGAGGTGTCACATTCTCATTAAAAATTTTCCCTCCAAACTCTATCACTCAAATAAAAAAACAAATAAAACATCAAATAATTATAATATCTAAATTCAAGATAAATTAAATATTGATGTAAAATTAGATAAAAAATTCTTCAATAAGACAATAAATAATATTATTATGTATGGGCTATTAAAAAAATAGACATTTATGAGACATTTTTTTAAAACTAAATATAAATGTTACAAACTATCGAGATCATATATCGACGTAAACAAATGTAAAATATTTGATGATGAAAAAATATACGAAGTATAAAATACTTTCAATTTTTTATTTTAATATATAATTTTTTTAATCTGATAATATTTGTAGTATTATGTTATCTTCTAATTTGTTGAAAAAAGTTCTAACTAATCTGAATATATTAAAAAAATTATTTGAGATGCTTTGTTTCATGATAAGAAACTAAACTTTTAATTTATTAATCTGGTTAAAAATTATAAAATATTATCATTTATTTTGTAACAAAAAAATATACTCCCTCCGAGTCTCTCTTATTGTCGCATTTGATTTTAGGTGGGACAAATATCAAACTCAACTAAGGAAAATTGAAAAATAGGAACTCGGGGGAGTATTTATTTAAGTATACATTAGATGAGATTACTCGATTATCTTGATTATCTTTGGAACTTTAAATCAAGAGGTAAAACTTTAAAATGTAAAAAAGCTAATATGTTGTTAATTAGACATGGAATACTAAATAAGTGATGCAGTAACTAAATATGAAATCTTAAATGTACCGCGCATTAATGCGCGGGATCTACACTAGTTGGTTACTTGGCTATAAAATGGATAACATAATTAAATAAATTAGGTAACTATCGAATGAAGAAAAAAAAAGAGAGTAGTAATTCAATTCAATTCTTAACTTTGATCTTAATACGACTAATTACGTACTCCTTCCGTTTCAATGAATTGTTTGCCTATTTCATATTGGAGCGTCTCAATGAATTGTTTGCCTTTCTATTTTAGGAATGTTTTTTACATGTAATCTGACCCTTGACTCCACATGTCACCTCATAATTAGATCTCTTGTCATTGGTGGAAAAAGTAAAGACAAACAATTCATTGGAACGGAGGGAGTACTTCATTGGATAAAATTACTCCATTATTTAATCATGCCTTAAAAGTATATGAGAAAAGATACGCCGTGTATACATGACTAATTAATTAGAAACGGGGAGCGTTGGTCGACCCCAAGTGAAGCTCAACATAAATACATACGCTTCCAAGTTGCTTAACAGAAGAAGACAAGTAACAAAGGAAAAGGGTACATTACATATATTATATATACCGTGTTCCACTCTGTAGGTTGACAGTAGCACCTCTATATAAAACTCCACCTCCTCTTTTGTTCTATCATTTCCTCTCACAAAACTATCTCACACGTACATTATTTACTCCAAGCAAGAGCAAGAGCAAGAGGTGGAGGGAGATGGCAGAGGGGATGTACGAGCTATACAACTGCGTGTTCGATGGCTGCATCTCAGGGTACAGCTACGAAATAGAGCGTCGCCCGTATCATAAGAACTGCGGCTGCCCTCTCCATGAATTCCGAGGCGGCTGTCCTCACCAGACAACCCTTAACGTGTCCTACTCCATGCGACGTTCCTGGAGCGAGGGAAGCCGCCTTTGTTTGGCTACTTCTGCTCCCACTAACTCCTCAACCACCATGTCCATCATACAGCCTCCTCCTCCCATCTTTCAATCATGGGCCACCAATTCCTGATCATCCACCCATCCTAGCTATATTCATTCTTAGCTTAGCTTCTTTCTATATATATATATATATATATATATATATATATATATATATATATATATATATATATATATATATATATATATACACGTACGTAGTATTTGAATTGGTTTCCTTGTGTTATGTAGAATAATCATTTGTTATTCATTGCTTCTAGAACTAGGATCAGAAATGAAAGTGTAATATTCCCTCTGGTCTTATAACAAATAAAACAAACAGTACAGACAAGAGGGTTTAATTAATTTGCTTGAATTCAATTATTATCAAGCTGCTAACAGTTTGGCTTTCTTCGGCTTTTGCTCTCACCAAAATTCAAACTCGATTGCATTACGAGCTTACCAGAGTGAAAAAATTGAGCTCGCACCAGTTCCAGCATAATTCAAACTTAATTATATAAGTATTGAATTTCGAGTTTTTAGTCAATTTTTTTAACTGGGCATCCGAAAGTTTTATATGAAAATATCAGAATTTGGTAAATCAATGAGAGCATACATTTATTATTATAGTGAAACAATTACTCCGTACATATAATCATGATAAAGACTACTTCATATATAACTGAACATATTATTTCAAGCCGAGCCAATGACTGTTCAGCTTAACTTATTAAGTCGTTGAGTCAATCTCAAAAACTAACCAAACTTAGTCGAACTCAAGTTACTCACCAAATCTATGTCTTTTTATCATCCCTACATTTGATTCTTAGGTCAAAAAATTGTTGAGAGATTTGGGTAAGATTTTGTTTCCTCCTTTTGCACGTTTGGATACAATGGTTAAGAAAAATGGAATTTGACAAAAATAATGCACAAGTTACGTACAACTTTGTGGTGGAAGTAACAATCAGTAAATCACTCTCTTAATTAATTCCTGGGTTGTTTCACAATATTCAATAGTCAATACTCTTTCGTGCACCTCCTTCTCTTCTGCTCTCCAGGTCAGGTGTTTTAACGAAAGTCGAGACCTTGAATTACGATACTCCCTCCATTTACATATTATTTGATTCGTCCTGACGAGTAGAAAAAAGTATCAAAAAAATTACTCCCTCCGTTTCAATCAATAATATACATATGTTTTTTGCACAAGATTTTGGCCCTGTTTGGTGAACAGCGGATTCATATTGGCAGAAACAGATTTAAAAAGCAGATTTGACTAGCAGAATCAATTGACAGATTTGACTAGTAGATTTAATTAGCAGAATTACTTTAGTAGTGTTTGGTAATTAGCTGTTATAGATTAGCGGATTGATTAATTGATTTGTTAAATGACAAAAAAGGACGTAAGCAAAATTTTGATTAAAATATGTCAAACATTAAAGCTGAACTATCACACCAACCATTTTAAAATAATTAATATCGTCGATTTCTTCTACTAGACACCACCCTACCACTATATTTACAGATGTGCCGTAGAATTTTTTCAATTAATCTGTCAAATTCAAATATGCTATAAATTAACAAAAAGAATTAGGATTTGACGGCATATTTCCTCATATTCTACCTTAGAACTAATTCAATTGACGTACAACCAAATAAATTGAATGTCGTCAAGGAAGACGTACAACCATAGAATCGTATAAAATACGGAAATTTAAGGCAATTGAGAAATAAACCGAACATGAATTAATTAGTGCAAAAAAAATCAAGAAAGACCTACCTTATGAGATGAATTATGAAAATGAATCAAGAGAATGATGAAGTAAGGTTTGATTGGCAAAGAGGTAAGGAAGTAAAAAAATAGAAAATTGTAATCCGCTAAGTGAATATGCTGCTACTAGCAGCATATTGTAAATTGGCGGATTGGACTTGAATATGCCATTCCAATCTACCATTTACCAAACACTCACATCGGCGGATTTTATGGTCAAACATGCTAATCAACCCAAATATGCTGATTTTTGGCGGATTCGCCGACAACCAAACAGCCCCTTTAGGTGGGTGGGAAAGGGATAATTTGATGTTGAACTTACTATTTTACCCTTTGTCAACTTTTAATAGGGTTTGGGGGTTGGATGGGTGGGGAGTAAGAAGGGTTATTTAGGTAATTTAATAATTAAATGGGTATTGTGGACATGACATAGGTCCACCCCGACGCGGCGAAGCGCGGGTTTTGGGGAAGCGATAGAATTTTCATATGAGATGGATCGAATAGAATTTTAAATCAAAGTAGGAGTCGCCACCGAATTTTATGGTTATTCGGAACCATTCGAACCCACTCTATGTCGTAGTGGGTCATACTTAAAGCCTGACCCATTTCCGATGTCAGAGTTTATTGGGTTCGTCCCTTTGCATATCGATACCGATGCCGACTGGGCGGTTAATCGTATATTGAATGACTCTCGTTGCCAATGGTTTCGGACATCCGGAAACCACGGTTCTGAGTAAGGGGTGAGGGTACGTGTTGGGAAGTTCAGCGAGAACACCCAACCCCGCCCGCACTTAGCGGCCTTTACTAAGATATCGTTCGATTTTGGTGTACACGCGTTAGTTCGACGATGAAATGATATGCAGAGATTATTTTCCTAAGACATGTGAGGAAAAATAAATAAATGGGTTGCTAAGTCGTTTAATGCATGTTAAACTACTAACGTCAGAGTTATTTTAGCATGTGAAGTTCGTTTTAGTCTAATAAAACGATAAAAAGAAAATATGAGAATAGTTTGCTACAAACACGAGAAAACGGGTTAGTAACGATTGAAATAATAATATAGGAAAGAAATATAAAATCGAGAAAATAAATCGAAATCTGGAAAATATAGTTTAAAACGTTGTTTTGTATAAAAAAACGATGTTCGAGAAAAATAAATAAAAAAAACGAAAAAAAGGTGTGTTTGGGCCGAGAGCCGCGCGACTCGCCCGAGACTAATGCGGGTCGCGTGGCGGCCTGATTTCGACAACGGTTTTCGGAAATTTTTTGATTAAATCGCGTACGAATATCGCATAACTCGTACTCGACTTAATATTCTCGATATTCGTTATATTCGATAGTTGATTATCAAATATTTAGAATAGTTTTGGAAAAGATGTAAATTTAGAAATCGTTTCGTAAAATAATAAAAATAAACGAACGAAAAACTAAAAAAATAGAACCGGATCAGACTCGTGCGCGAGTCGCCTGGACCGGGCGCGACTCGCGTACGGGTCTGATTTTTTTTATTTTTTTGTTCGAAAATCGTTAATCGCGTACAAACATGAATTAATTTATACTCGGTTTATATTTTCGATATTCGTCGTATTCGATATTCGATTATGAAATCGATATCGAATATTCAGAATGACTTTAGAAAAGGTTTTGAAAAAGTTTGTTTTTGAACGAAAAAAAAATAAGAAAAAGGAATTTTGAACGAAAAGTTGTAAAAAAGGATTTTTGAACGGACAAAAAAATAGAATGAAGTCGTCGAAACCTTAATATAATTCTTTTCGATACGATATTCGATTATATAGAATCGATATCATATTTTAAGAATATTCGAAAATAGTTTTTAGTAGTATCGATATTAGAAAAAAAAAAAAAAAATCGACGAGAGACCCATAAAAAAACGAGAGGAAGGAGAGAGAAAGGGGAAGAGACGGGTTTGATTTACACCCTCAACCTACATGCTTTGTTTTCTCGGGATAAGGCTTGTCAGACGGTGGCTTAGGCACGGGAGCGTCGAGATGATGTGGGTGAGTTAAGGTGTCTCGGTTTAGGTGGGTTTGGGATGCCGGGTTTGGTCGTACGGTCTAGACTCCGAGGCTTCGGGAAAAAGTGTCGGGATTTGCTAACTATTGGATTGTATGTAAACCGTGTGATAGGTGTGTGAAAACCGTGTATATTGGCTGGAATATCGTTATAAGGCTCGTCAGACGGTGGCTTAGGCACGGGAGCGTCGAGATGATGTGGGTGAGTCAATACTCTTTCGTGCACCTCCTTCTCTTCCACTCTCCTGGTCAGGTGTTTTAACGAAAGTCGGGACCTTGAATTATGATACTCCCTCCGTTTACATATTATTTGATTCGTCTTGACGAGTAGAAAAAATATCAAAAAAATTATAACTTTTACTAATATGTACTGAAAGATATTAACGATTTAAAATGTGTCTCGACAAATGTGCATAAAGAAATACTTCCTCCGTTCAAATCCACTTGTCTCATTTCACTTTTTGACATTATTCACACTTAAGGGGAATCTTCGATATTCTCGACAATCTATAAGTGACATTAAGAATATCAAATTTTTATAATTTTTGCTAATGTAAAATGAAAGATATCGCTGGTGTAAAACGCGTCTCGGCAAATGTGCAAAAGCAAATGAGACAAGTGAATTTGAATGGAGGGAGTAGATCAGATAAATTAGAGTTGAATGGAGGGTTAAAAACTGAGGTCAAATAATAATAAAAAACTTTCTCAAAATTTATACTCCTTCCATCCCACTATAATGTTCTCATTTACTTTTTGGGGGTCAAAGTTAGTAAACATTGACCATGAATTTCGTAAAAAGTATACAATTCTATAATACGATTTTCACATAATTACATTTGTTATCAAAAGATCTTTGTAAAATTATAACTTCAACAAAAAATAATGACGTATAAAGATGATAAAACACGATCAAAGTACCGTCTCGAAGATCGCGAAAAAGTAATTGGAAACATCTCCTTAGGATGGAAGGAGTATTGCTTTACAATGTTTTTGGTTCTATAAAAATGGAGATTCAATTATGTCTCTCCACTTGCACATGACCTTAACCACCTCAGTTTCTACCCTTGGTTACGCACTTGTTTTGTCCACCATTGTTGAGTAAGAGCAACCACAATGGTTGTCCATTTGCCGCCACGTCATTTACTTACAAACTCAACCCTTATGAACTTGTATCAAGAATGGTAAAAGTCCATCAAAGTTCATAAATGAGTCTCACCCATAATCTACTCCCAACATTTAATTTCTACTAACAAAATATCATATATTTAATTAATAATCATTTTGGATTACTTTAACAATGAACTAGTAAAAATAATTAATACAAACACTTTTTAAAAAATTAAATTAAACTAAATTACTTTTACATAATTATTATTTTAACATTATAAAAACGTACAAAGTACTCTCAAACTCAACGGGTCGTATCGGGTTCGCATCAAACGGGTTACAGGTGAATTAAAAAAATGACTCATGAACCTAAAAATCAGGTATAAATTTATCTGTCAATTACTACGTATAAATTTATCGGGTCAGAGTATTTTTCCGGGCCGACTCCGATTCAGCTTCCAACAATAGAAAACGTATTGTTAATAGAAAAATTGTTATAAAATAATTTTATGGTTAATAGAGAAAATAATACATTGGGGGTTAGTAGAGAAAATTATGGTTCACAAATATAATTATGATTAATAGAATAAAATAGTTAAAAATTGGTTAATGGAGTTTTAGGAAATGAAAAGAATTGGTGGTGTGCAGAGAAAGGAATAAAATTGGAGTGTGCACCATGCAAATGGTGCGTGTACTTCACCCACACACTTATTCTCATTGTTTAATTCCAGCGTGACCCACACACTCTCTCACCATTTTGTATCACACAAAGTATGAACATTGTCCGTCTGCAAGAACCCTTTGCCATGGACGAACCATGAACTTCACCCAACAATGGTGTCAGTTCGTCCATTTGCAATGAACCTCTCAAATGAAACCCCATTGTGGATGCCCTAAGGATAAGGGTCGTCGTCCTTAAATAATGAATATTTTGAGATCTCTTTACATTTTTAGGAAAAAAAAAAGTCTTATTAGAACTCAAAAAAATGTTTATTTTGCTTGCCTTTCCTTCAATCACATACTCCAGCTTACTTTTCGATACTATTCATAATTAAGGAGAACTTTCAATATTTACGACAATTTATTAAAGAAGCATAAAGAAGAGGAAGACATGTAAAGGAGAGGGATAGAGATGGCAATGGACCGGGTCTGGACCGGGTCCACTAGGATCCAGACCCGGACCCGTCAAAATTATCCTGGACCCGGACCCGATTCGGGTCCAAAATTTTAAGACCCAGATCCAGACCCGCCGGGTCCAGGTCTACCCGCGGGTCTCACTATTTTATTTTATTTTGTCCTGCATTCCTCATTTCTTCCAAATTTCAGATTTCGCTAGTGACTTTTAGCACGTACAAAATTGTACTAAAAAATTAAACACTCTTACAAACTCATTCATAATGATCTTAGGAGACTTACATAAATGTCCGACAATAAACTAAATTTACCACCACAAGTCCACAAGTCATAACTACAAGTCCACAAGACCACAATGTTTACATAAATTCAGTACATTGAAAGGGTGAGGAGAGAAGTGAGGATGAGGGAGTAAGCCCAGTAAGTTGTCTGTTGTTTGCTGGCTTCTGCTTAGGTCGATAGATTTTAGTTGGTTTTTTCTTCTTTTTTGTTTTTTTTAATTAAAGTGTTGGGTCCACGGGTCGGGTTCGGGTCCAGTATTTCAGACCCGAACTCGAACCCAATTTTTTAAAAACAAGACCCAGATCCGACCCGGACCTGCCGAATCTGAAAAAATGAGACCCAACCCAATGGATCTGGACCAGGTTTTGGACCCATTACCATCCCTAGAGAGGGAGCATGAAGGCACTAGGTTGGGCAAGTAATAAAAGAAGAAGAAATAGTGGGACTTAAAATTAGTTAATCCCCCCAACCGTTTCCCCTCTTATTGGAAGACTTATAAAAAGCAAACCCAAACCCAAACCCAAACCTGGTCACACCACACCCCCTTTCCCCTACTTCCTCGCAACAAATTATTCATACTAACAAACAAATTAAACCCAACTCATTTATCTCCCCTTTCCCTGCATTATTAATTAAGATCGATCGATCGATCAGCATCAGGCAGGCAGGCAGGCAGAAAGGTGTTTTACCTACGATGGCGGCTGCAGCGGGGGGAGCAGGGGAGGTGTTCCGGGGTGTATTCGAGGGGTCGATCAGCGGGACTCACCTGGAGGTGGATCGTCGGCCCTACCACAAGAACTGCACCTGCCCGCTCCACGGCCTGCGCGCTCCCAAATGCCCTCATCACAAGAACGTAAAGGTCTCCTACCCCATCCGACGATCCTGGAGCGAAGGCTCCTTGGCCTTGTACGCCGCCTCTTCCTCATCGCCGTCTTCTTCGCCCACGCTCTCTCCTTCCTTCAGTCATCATCATCGTCCCAAGCAGCCTACCCCTCCTCCGCTCCCTCCTCGCCTTGTTAATCTCTGTATTCCAGATTTTAATCATTCTTAATTAATTAATTAATGTTTAGGGATCGATTAGGTGTATGGGTTAATTTATTTACTACTCCGTATGTATTATCAAGCCTAAGTTTTACTATTAATTTAATTGATATGATATGAGGGGTGTGGTTGTGGGATTAATTAATTTAATTAATTAGTGTAATAAGACATCATGTGATTCATCTCATTGCATCCAAATAACAATGTTTTATCATGATTGATCATATCTGCAGACTGCAGAATTTTTGTTCCTGTTTCCCTTCATTAATGTTCACATTGTCAGTAGAAGTCTCAATCCAGCGATTAAGCGTTTTTTAGGAGAAAAAAATGAGTATATGTATTGCAATTTGGAATGAAACCATGATTCATGTTAGCCCCACGTTAGAGCCTTGACACCTGACCAAACCATGTGGTGTCTTTGATATTTTGTTAGTCGTCCCTGGCTTCACCCCACATCCATGATCCATGGGTATCCTATGCTCCCTTTGATATTTATGCTTCAAATTTAGTTATTTATGGTTCAAATTTATGAATCATATAACGGTAATGTTAAATACACTCTTAGGGTTGTATATTTGACATAAAGTTAGAAATTTAAGAATAAATTACACATACATTGATACAATTAATACAAGTATTAACATTTTATTTCCTCTTTTATTCTCTTAGATACAACCTTTAGGGTTGTATTTATCATTTTCCATCATATAAACACCGTCTTTTTGTCTTCCTCACTTACATACAGTGGTTAAGATGGAGTTACGACGACTAATTATAAATTATGACATGTAGGCAAGTCCATGTAACCCGCAATTTGGTATGAGTAGGTTTTGTGAAGACTAATTACATTATTAACCAAAACTAAGTATCAGTTACATGAGAGGTGTATGGTTAACGATATTGAAAGACGGTTTTTGCAAGGGTTTGTGTATTATTATTAGCAGAGTTGATATGAGATGCAAAGTAAAGGAATCGTAAGTTATTAAGTGTTAATTCGGATCTAAAAAGACAGATGAGATCCAGGATTAAGGTGGAGGTAGTGGTGGGGATGAAAGCATAGAGTTTTGGAATTGAATCAATAAAAAGTAAAGAATGAATGAAGGCAGTGACACTTAAAAACATGGGAAGCACGTGCATTTTGAAAGAGACGCCTCACGCCTGCCTTTCAACTTGATTCATTCCATTCCATTCCATATATGAAGTAATTACTCATTTGCATCTTGCTAATCATACTTAAATCTGTTACTCTTGATCAATACCTGCTTTCTAAGTGCCTAACTAATTTGGTCGGCTGATGTAATTAAGTTTGGTGTAACTAATTACAAGTACTCCGTACAAGAATAACACAAACTTATCAGAGACGGTTTTCAGTAACATTAACAAAAAACTTAGATACTCAAACCTTCAATATACTCACAACTCACTTAACTAAGCAACTGGACATTATGTGAATAATAAATCAACTGGACATTTGTCTCCAGCCACTCCAATTTATGTACCTACAGACTCCGACAATCAAGACCAAACCGCCATAAAATTAAAACCACACATACATAATACGAGTAAATCTAATAATCTAGTATTTGCTAATTGAATATCGAAAGATTATCCGAATTTTGAAAAGGAAAAAAACAAGCAAGCCAATCAGACATTGGTGGTAGTGGTAGTGGTAGGTGGGGTTTGGGGTTTTTGGGGAACCTTGGAGGCTGTAGCACGCAGCTCATTTGCGATTTCAGTGAAATTGGGCCTCTCTGATGGCTCCGCTGCCCAACATCTTTCCATTAGGGTTCTCCACTGAGGATCGCAGTTCTCTGGCACCGCTGGTCTCAGTGTGTTGCTCACTATGCCTCCTGTTTTATCCAACAAAAAATCAATCACCATCCTAAATACGAGTAGCAGATACCAATAACTAAAACTGGATTCAAGCGGTGTGAGATACTAGATAACAAGATCCAATTTCAATCCGACTTTAGCAGGATCTACTGTTCCAACTTCACTGTGATAGACATTAGACTCACAACTACTCAAGATAGATGCATGTAGAAAAAAAACAAAAATCCCATAAAAAGGGTTCTTGATTTACCAATAATAGCACCATAGTGTAGATCAGCATATGGTTCTTCTCCAGTGAGAAGCTCCCACATAACGATACCAAAGGAAAACACGTCAACCTGGATGGATAGACATGGGAAAAAAGAAAAACGAAAAAGAAGAAGCGGCATATTACTAGGAAGGCAAAAGTATCAACAACACAAGATTACAGCATGTCAAACAACATCGAACCTTCTCGGAGACCAGACTGCTGCTGCCATTCAGAAGCTCAGGTGCCATCCACGGAAGTGTTCCCCGCACTCCACCGGATATTAGTGTTTGACATTTTACTTTGGATAGACCTAAATCACCAACCTGCCAGTCCAGCCAATAAGAAAATATGATTCCAAAAAATTGTATTATCATTCTAGGACCCTACTTTTTCAGTCTATTACATGTCAAAACCGAAAGTTGACATCATGTAACTTCATCCGTACTCGACCCATGGCTGCATATAAAGCCTCAACAAGCAACAGTCAAGCAAAGGACAATATACCAAACAAAGACGAGAAGAACATAGATGCTAAGTGGCAGAAAGTAAACATTTAACATTATCTTGGGTCATCGCTAGACCTGTCAACATTCGACCTAACCTACAAATCCGACTCTTTTTCCAGGGTTAAGCCCCGGAAATTTGATCCGTTAATTTAGGGTTAAAAACTGACCCATATTTCCAGACCATATTTGACCCGACCTGTATCACTTGTCCCACCCGACTCGTTTGACAGGTCGCATTGCATCAAAACCTACTGACAATAAACTTTTAAGGTGTATACCACAGCCCACAGATACGACTACCAAGATTGTCTAATCTAATGTCGCTAGCTACAAGCCTACAAGTAATGTCAACATCTACTAGTTGCTAATTTCTTCAAGGCAAACTATTAAGGGACCAACAGCAATATGCAAGACCAGTTACACATCTTCCTTCCAAAAATCCAGACTTGCATCGTAAAATTGGTCCACTTACAACAGTATCACATGTCTTCCTGGTTATTTGAAACCTAATTTCTTAACCCAAAAGGAGGGTTTAATAAAAAAAGAAATCTGCATCTGTTCAATTTGTTAAAGATAAGAACTTTGCAACGTATTATCACTTATCAAGAGTAAATGCGCAGTGAGCTTGGTGGTAAGAAACTAACCTTACAGATAGGTCGATGTGGATCTCGAAGATTCACGAGTAAGTTGTCACTCTTAAGATCGAAGTGCACAATATTTTTTGAATGTAGATATTCCATTCCGAATGCCACATCCATGGCAATCAAAAGACGCTTTCTCTTGTCCAGATTCCTAAATTGAAACATTACACCAGTACTGTCGATAAATTTAAGCACGGCAACCAGTTGCATAACATCATTCAATTGGTAAATCGTTGATCAGGCTTGAAATACCTTTCACTCTTCTGTAAAGCTGTTCTAAGAGAGCCATTGACCATGTACTCAGTGACAGTAGCCACAGAACCACCAGGACCATCAAGAACAACACCATAGAAAGCCACTACATTTGGATGATGCAAGTCCGCTAATTTGATGGCTTCATTCCAAAAATCATTCCTCTAGTTAAAGGATGATAGTCCATATAAACAAATATAGAAATAATAATAATCAAATTATAGCGGAGAAAGCGGCACATGATGAAGTAAAACAGTGTTTACCATACGTTCCTGCTCGGAAGCCTTCCCTACAAAACACCTATCATTGATTCGCTTAATTGCAACATCAGTTCCCCTCCATTTCCCATGATAAACAGTGCCAAAGGTACCAGAACCTAGTTCCCGCAGCTCTTCAAGATCACCGTTCTTGATAATCTGTGTGACATAGTAGCTTACTCGACTTCATAGAAAGCTCCTTCTGGCAATTCAAGACAAGGAAATATAAAATACAGTGCAAAAATATCTCACCTGCAACCGACCCATGCCATCCGACATTGGAAACCCTAAGTTTGCCTTTTCCGGGTTTATTTTTAAAGCCTGAAATTAAGGAAAAATTACAAGTGACATAAACATCAATTAGCAAAAATACGCCAGCTCTAATCCTTTTACATTCTATCTGAGGAAGATGCCATGGACGAAGACAGCAAGAGAGTAGATGAAAGAGTATATGTATTTAATTTTTTCAAAATTCACCTCGATTTTAGTTTGTATATGTGCATCACTGTTTTGCCCATCCATCTCATGGCCAGTTTCAGAAACAGGAGCACCTGATTCCTGTGAAGAATAATCAGTATTTGATGGCACAGATGAGAGTAGAACAGAAGCGGCAACTCCTTCTGCTGTCGCCTGAAGTTGCTGCTTGATATGCTCTTCTGCTGATCCTGGAAACAAACCATCAAGAAAAATACAGTAATAAATAAAAATATAAAACAAATCCTTGAAAGTAAGTAAGGCTCAAGCCAAGTAAGTAGATATTCCCCACCTTTACCAGTTTGAACTTGTTCTAATGTCGGTTTAACTGCATCTGAAGATTGTGCTTCTGAACTCAGATTGGTGTCACCGACACGCAATTCCTTGGCAGATGACTCTCTTCTCATAGTAAACTTTGTTGGCTTAGGAGGAAAATGTGCCTCAGCCATCATATTCCAAGGATCCTGATTACTAAACAATGAGTGAGCATCAGGATCACTGGACGCTGCAATCCAATCATGGGGAGAAACTGAATTTTGGACAGGAGGAGTGTTTGTGGTGACATTATCAACACCAACACCAGTAGAGAACCGAGTTGCGTCATCCTTCAGCTCCTTGATAGGTGACACAATGTTAACTACAGGTCCTTCAAATGGACCTGGGGGGTTCAACACGGCGAAAGTGACATTTGACTTTGGGTCCCTTTCCAAAGTCTGAGTTATCCCTTGCTCAAAAAAATCATCTTTCCTATACTGATGAAGAGGTGACTTGTTCTGCTCATTTCCAGATATAACATCAGATGGTTTTGTTTGAAAAGTCTCCCTAACAACCTCCACAGGTTTTACAATTTCATATGAGATTGTAGGCCTCACTATATATGGCTTCTGATCCGGAGGAACTTGGTAAGATACGTTACCAACAGGAGAAGTGGTCTCACCATTGACGGGTTTGCCTCCCAAGACTTCTTGAATTGGCTGTGATGAAACAACTGGATGCTTGTGGAGAGCATCTTCAGCAGTGACTGCAGCAACGTAGGGGATCTGTACAGCAGCTAACCCCAAATCACCACCATGATTCACTGGAGGAGGAGCCACAGCGCGAATTCTCGAAACATCGTCTAATCGAAGACTATGATAGACCGGGCTTGCATCGGATCCCATGCCCATGGCTGAGTGATTATCCTTCTGGTCTTGTACAAGCGTGTCAGAGTGTGCATGAGGCAGAGCTTTTTGGCACATATAGCAATCAGCTGACCTCGGGACTACTTGCGGGTGTGGGTGTGGGTGTAGGTGTGGGTGTGAGTGTGGGGCCCGTCCCTCCGAATAGGGCACATGGTCAGGAGATGATGCAACCTGATGCCAGCCATAGCCTCCACCAACCTGAGGTGGGTAAGCATTGATGTAGCTGCTCTGATCAGCAGGAACGGCAACAACCCTCGGTGGTTGCACGAGTGGCTGAACAATACTGGGATTCATGCTCAAATGGGAAGATGGTGGTGGAGCTACAGCCATCTGAACCGCAGGTACAAACTGCGGGGTCATCATCGGCCTATTATCACGATACTGAGTTTGAAAAAGAATGGGTCTTGGATTACCCAGTACCTGATGATTTGCATAAACCATCTGCGGAGGAGGAAGGTTTTGATAGTCTGCACCACCACCACCACCACCACCACCGCCGCCGCCGAACGCATCTCGATGAGGATCTGCATAACCGGTGGTTAGATAGGCAGAGGGTGGAGGCGGGAAATTCACAGTGGTTTGCTGTAAATCATATCCTTGCATTTGTTGCTGACCATGTGCTTGAAGGGGGACGTTCCTCTCAATTCCAAACACAGGCTGTGTCGAAGTAACTACTACAGGAGGAGGAGGAGGAGGAGCAGATGTCTCTAATCTCAATGAACTGTCATCAGCTCTAGGTGAAAACATAGCAGCATTGGATGATGGTCCAGAAGTATCAAGATTATTAAGAGCAGCTTCGAGAAGCTCGGCCCCACTCATGTCAGAATTCTGAGTGGAAGCAGCACTTGCTATGCTTTCTTTCCTGGTAATGCCACCGACAAAGCCTTCCTCAATCCCATTGACAGCATCCACATATTTATGTCCAGAGTCTTGCAAATCCCCAAAGTGAACCAACCCAGCCGTGTTAACCTCAGAAGCAGAAAACAAGAAGACCCTAAGCTTCGCAGACCCATCAGGAGAAGTCTCCACCAACTTCTGATACTCCTCCAACATATTATCGAGATCATCAGGGCAGGAAACGGACACAAGCGCATCGAGATCCTCAAAAGGGAGCTGATACTTAATAACCACAGGCTGTCCATAAGTATCAACCATCTTCTGAACCAACTCAGGAAACGTCACATTTCTCCTAAGACTGATAATCCGAGTCTGTCCGCCCACATACCTCAACGTCCCATCACTGGGCCTAGGCAGAATCTTGCCACCAAAACTACACAAGAACTTAACTTTCTTCCCAGAAACCGAACCTGAACCTGAACCCTCCCCACTTTCCTCACTAGCCTGATCACTAGGAGTGGCAACAGTAACAGTCCCACCTCTACCACTGCCACTGCCACCATAAGTGGGACTGCACACAGGCTGCCCCGCCCAGGCGGGAATCTGATTAACAAATCCTAACCCTTGTAACCCCCCGGGTGCATCAGTGTAATAGGACACACCCGAAGAAGGCGGGCTGGTGAGGTTGCCGGAGGTGGAGGTGGAGGTGGAGGTGGTGGGAATGGGTGGGGCAATGTGGGTTTCATCGGTTCGAGCTACATTAATGGGTGTTAGATCTTTTGATAGAGAATTGGGATCAAATGCCATCTTTATTTAATCTAACCTAATCTAATCTAATCACCTAGAAGAAGAAGAAAGAAATGCAGAAAGTCAGGGTTTTTTATCATTTAAGAAGTAATCTAAGAAAGGGCAATCAACAAAATCAAAATCATGCCAAACCACAGAATAATAATCAAATAAAACTCAATCAATCAATCAATAAATAAATAAATAGTGAAAATTGCAGAGCACCTGTTCCTATTGTTGGTGGAGTGTGGGTTTGGGATTATTATTATTATAGAGAATACGTATAGGAATGAAATAGAGATAATTTTGGATGGGTTTTATTTGTAATTAGTGGGAGTGTGTGAACAGAATTAGGAAGAAACTAAGATTGGGATGACAATGGAAATGGAAATGGAGTTGGAACAACAGTATGAGGTTGAGGTGGGGGAACCAAATCTGGGTAATATTACTAAACATAAATTAAGGTTGGTTTCAGTTGACCGACTGGGCTTCTTCTTCCAGGTGGTGATTGTGATTGTGACTGCGATGGTGATTAAATGGGTATATCCGTCATAAGTTTACGACGGACCAAATAACAATGATATTGGTGGGGTAAAGGTAATTCATTTGCTATTCTCAAGTATTCCACTTTTTGTCATCCATATATATCAACGTCGCAAACAAGAATTGGTTTTCTACTAAGGGAATAGGTAGACCTGGCAAACCGGGTCGGACCCATCTCAATGGCCCGGTCCGGCACGAAAATAAACACGACCCAGTCCGACACGGTGATGAAATGACGAAAAGTACGGGCATAGCACGACCGGTCCCAAGTCGGGCCGCGGCGCCAATTTGAAGAAAAGCTCGTGCCTAGGCACCAGGCACGGTTGGGCCGGTATGACTCTAAATCCAAAAAAATGAAAAATCCTGAAAATTTGGTCGGACACGACCGGACTCAGGCTAGGAACCGTTCCTCGACGCATGTTCTCAGAGTCAGGCACGACTAAACCGAACTGGACAGGCACGAAGCACGACTAGACTGACATGAAGCACGGTCTGACACATCTGACTTGGCAGCTCTAGGAACAGGAAACAAGATAGAGAAAGATGATGTTGAGTTGAGTTGAGTTGGAGAGGTATGCATTGCCACCCGTTTGTGTTTGCTTCCCTTTTCCTTCCACCTTTCCCTCTCACCATTTCGCATTTACTGACTACATGTACATGGACCAACTACACACACCTTCATCGTATTATCATACTATTTGGCTAGTCGAAAATATACGATATCGACATACTGATTTTATTAATACGTATACGATATGGTATATAAAATCATAACAGATGCGTAACAAAAAAAATTGAAGCTGGATGTACAATTTTTGATCCGGTTATTTAAAAAAACCAAACATAGAGTAAAGTTTTAAACAAGTTCTAATTGGAATCCAAGAGCATATCAATCACAATCCACATAAAAAAAGTGGACAATTTTTCTTACAAATTGGACTAGTATCCTATTTGCAAACACTAACACGAACACAAATCCGATATCCAACTTGATTTCCACATCCAAGAATTGAGTCAAGTCGAGAAACCGTAACTAATCTGAACACAGGATTTATAGAACTGCAAAAAAAATAGCAGCAGCATGAACCAACCCAACCACCCAACATACCCCGACCTAAACTTGACCCGTTTGCCCGATCATCTCCTCATCCTGCTACTCAAACGAACCATCGTCTTCCAGTACTTTATCGAGGCTACTGAAACCCTCAAATAATTTCCGCTTTCCTTCCGAGTTATGAATTTCTCCGTCAGGAGGAGAGCTATCTTCTCCTGCTCAGCTTTGTTCTGAGTCTCGAGCATCTGTAAGAGGTACAAGTTGCGGTGATCTTTTTTTTCCAGATTCTTGCCGCAAGTATAATAAAAATTGCTACTATGGAGCTTACGACCAAAAGTTATAGCCGGTCAAAGTTCTGTTTGTGAAGGAGAATAGAAGCTCACGTTTTCAAGTCTACAAGCGACACCTGCTCAACGGTGCTAGTTCTGTTCTCTGGATTATCTGCAGACAAGATCGACAATTAGCAATGAAGAGCTCTACGCTTCACCATAAGCAAAACGTCCGCCACATAAACTATAACCAATGCAAGATAATTACGATCCTCAAACAAGCACATAAAGTATAGCCTTCCGGTGAGAAAGCCATATTGAGAATGCATTCTAGTATTCTGACCAGGACAATCACCAGTCACGTGTAAAAATAATACGGAGTAATTCACAAAAGCCATTTTTCCAGGACACAGGAAACACACATTATTGTCGCCTTGTCGGATCAGATGGCATATATAGTACTAATACGTTCAATAGACCATTTTGTGCAAATCAACCACTGTTTTCTCCATCCTTCGTTTTGCAGTTTGCCACTATTTAATTATTGAATGAAATATGAAACACCTTTTTCTACTTCCTAGTAATACATAAAGATTAGCCATTTCTGGCAGGGGGTCTAAATCATGTCAGCAAAATCTAGGTAGGTTAGTGAGAGAATCGAGAAGACAGCTCTCAATGAATACGATGTTAGCATATAGCCATATACTCCACTGTTTTCATGGTGAACGAAAAAGATGTTTTCTTCGTCTTCTATGTCCTCGTGCATAGACTTCGTACGTGTAACGTAATGTGACTCAAGGTAAGAAGCACTTTGTAGTTTGTACAAGCTAAGCTTCCGGCTCTACAACGGGAGAGGGATTGGATGAGATGACCAAGACATAACGAAACAGAAAGAACAAATATGTAAATATAAATTAAAAGAGAGTAAATATATACTGTAATTCGGAATGACATTCAGATGTTTCTGGTCCTATATTTCTGAAATTAAAAAAAAAATATACACGTTAGCTCAAATGACAAATAATGTAAATGAACGTAGTGATGTACAGCATTTACTAATATTAGTAACATAAACTCGTAAGTCGTACCTGCAGCCTGCAGGTGGCTTTTCACATGGTAGATTGGTAGATGGTCAGGCATTCGTTCAACATTCATGAGCCTTAAGACGACTTTGGGAGTTGCTTCTGAAATTAAAACCACCGGTCAGCATTCACTTACCGTAGATCACACCATCAAGACTCCTCTACCCTAAGCAAACAAATGAAAAACAAAAAGCATTTTAGAGAGCGACAACAGGTCAAAACGCACTTTCTCTACCGCCAAGCTAGCTAAGCTGATTGACAGCATCAACAAAGGCTTCATGAAGTTCTGGTGTCCATCACATCCGAGGTCTATTTGACTGAGAAGCAGACATCGAATTGGAAGCAGCAGAAACTTCTCTAGAGGGTAAAGAAATAAAGCTGCTGCTGTAGTGACTAGTGACGGCTGTGGAACAAACAACTAAATCAGAGGATGATTGCAGTACCTGCCAATCTGCCATAAGCACAACGAAAATAATTAAACTGAATGACGATGATGTTAGCCGAGTTTGAAACTTTATTTCAAGTTTGAAACTTTTGGGACTAAGGCTTTGATGTTGTTGTGACAATGATGATATCATATGTAAGAACAGCATTACCGTAGATCTACTAGACGTAGAGTTACATAAAAGCAAGAAGCTAAGTCAAGAACCCACCTTTGATTAGAATCAGCGAGAATCTCATTCAAGTTAGGCTCCAAAATGTTTGGCTTAAGGTCGTCATCCGTAGGTTCTTTCCAAGCTAATCTCATCCCAGTTATAAACACAAATTTGAGTTTGCAGCAGGTATATTCTTCACAAACTTGTAACAGAGACTCGATCATCGACACTCAATCATCATATCCAATCAAACAAAACTCCATTAAAACCTACTCAAATTTGATTATTTAAAGTGATTATAAACCCCCATGGTAAACACCAATACTTGTTTGCGACACGTATATCCATCACAAACTTGTAACAAAGACTACGAAACTAAACTAAACTAAACTAAACTAAACCCGAATCAATCACACTAGGTCCCACACACCAATCATTACAAATTCATCTCTAATCAACAAAACTTCAAAGACCCACCATTTCAATCACAAGAATACTTAAGTACACACTTAACATCACATACATGATACATTTAATCAATTCAACAGTAAAAAAACAATTGTACAAAGCATAAAAAAACACATTAAATTAGAGAATCTGAAAGCACCCATCAATGAAAAAGCAATTATTTCAATAAAATAAGAGGAGCCCATCATTTGTACATCAAATTGGATAAATGATGAGTATAAGAGAACAAAATAAGTTAAGTTGTGTGAAAGAACCTATAATGGGCCACCAGAGGAAAAGAAATGCCGATTCATATGTTACACCAATTCGGACTTCTCAGATCACCTTGCCTACCGATGTCTAACACTTGACACTGAGACAAAATACATGGAATTTCGAGAAAGTAATCGAATCGCACACTTGGACACACCTTGGTGGAAGATAATAACAAATCCATGCAAGCGCAAATATAGCTTGTTACAGGATATGATCATCCCTTGGAAAAAATATTAGAAAGTTGGGGCTTAACCCTAACCTTAACCCTGTTCATATTTTTCAGAACTCTAGTAGCGCAAATCCACTGTCTTGGTGTTTCAAGGTCATCATCTATTACAGTCGGTAGATGCCAACTGCCTCCTTCGGATTCTTGGATGACAATAGAGTAAGGTGGAGGCATGTGGAGGTCGAGTCCTTTTCTCGAAACCGTCATTCTGACCTGATGTTTCTCCTTCCACCTAGGAAAAATGCTATTCCCTAGAAGCTGGAACAAATGGTCTCTCATTTCATCATTTGTGACAAGCAAACACTTGTTACTGACAGCTGCATATAACCAATACCAATCATCATTCGAGCCCTTTGGTGTGGCATACAGTGAACCCGCCTTCCTCCAGTTTTCTATCATTCTTTTGGCATTTGGGTTATCGGCGGGGCCTCCAGAAAGGCGGCCTTTATGAAGTATAATAAGTGGCAGTTTCCTTGAAGGGCTGATTTGCTGTAACTGATCTACAACATTATCAATCTGCCTAAAGCTAAAACTATGAGTATCGATCATGCCAACATTAGCACCATCCACGACTGCATCAAAAGGTCCATGTATCCTAAGCCACTCTTGAAACTGCACAAAATTAGCCCTCTTTTCTTTCTGGCAGGCCAAAGAACTCAATGAAGTAGCAAACCCTTCGGTTTCTTCAGGATCGATGTCAACGCACACAAGTTTCTCGCTACAGGAGCTACATACCCCCTTCTCATCCATCACCGCCTTGACCACCTTCCACTTACCACTACCAAGCCATCCTTGACAGTGACACCCACCTCCGCTCCTCGCAAAACCTTCCTTCACCTTCTCCACATCCCAATTCTCAACCCCAACACCACTACCGGTCTTGGACAAAAACCAACCCTCCACAATCTTCGCAGTCTCCTCAGAAATCTGTCTGACACTAACTCGCAACCGATGCAACATCTCATAAACCTTTTCCCCTCTCTTAGCATCCACACTCACCTTCAAAAGCGCAGCTAGCTCAGACTCCTCTGCCATCACCCCACATTCCAGCATATGCACATCAACATCATAAGCTCTATCAGCATTACCTTTGTCACAGAAACCAAACAACACCGGCGCATATGACCTAAGCTTAGGAGTAACACCACACCCCTTCATCTTCTTCACCACTTCAAAAGCCATTTCTGGGTCATTTTTGGCGGCCGCCAATCTAGCCAAACTTGTAAAAGTAGCCTCATTCGGCTCAATCTTATTAATGCCCATTTGCCTAAATATCTCATAACCCATTTCCAGGCCATCATTATTGAACCCATTATCATTACTACCAGCAGACGATGCACACAAATAAAGCAACACATTATAATGATATACAGAAAGTGATATACCATCAATCAAAGCA
This sequence comes from Agrostemma githago, assembly GCA_958450325.1. Classification (NCBI taxonomy): domain Eukaryota; kingdom Viridiplantae; phylum Streptophyta; class Magnoliopsida; order Caryophyllales; family Caryophyllaceae; genus Agrostemma; species Agrostemma githago. The sequence continues at coordinate 5,353,225 of OY288241.1, read as the reverse complement.
GACTTATACAAAGAAAGAGCCTCCTTGAGATCGTTATTCTTAGAACACATGTTCAATTTGGCCTTGAACACAGAATCAGGGGACACGTAACGCGCTTTCTTCGTCATGGGGGGCCTTGAATTGCATTTTTCCTGTTTTGCAGTGGCCGAAGCTGCCAATGTGGACAAGTAACTTGTTGATTTGATGGAAAAAGAGTAAATGTTTTTGGAATATGAAGAAAAATGGGTAGAGGGAAAAGGGATGGGGCAAACGGCGGAATTTTGAAGGAAAGTGAAAAAAGGGCAGTAGTGAGAAAGAGTGAGACGAGGCATGGTTATCATAAGAGGTAGCTTGGCCATGATTTACCAGCAAAATCTGGAGGTTTGGTAGTCGTCCGTTGGTGGTGGTGTTTCTGAGGGTGATTTAAGTTGAATAAGGGCTTAGGGTTTATCCAATTCCACAAGATAATGCGTCAACATTGTCTGTCTTACGGAGGGCGGAGTAAAAGTTGAATAAGTGGAATCTTTACCTGGGAATTAGACGAAATTAGACTAATTCTACGAAATAAACACAAGGCAAACTGCACATTTCCAACACATACAACACCTATACAAAGAAAACCCAATTAGAGATACACAATGCAGGTTGAATAGAACCCTAGGACGCCTTCAGAACAACGAAATTCGACAAAATTAGACTAATTCTACAGAAAAACTCGAGGCAAATTGCGCGTTTCCGAAACATAACAACACCTATACAAAGAAAACCCGGCATCTATATCGAATTTAAAAACAATGTATCACAATACATGCAAGAAAGAAACCCTAACCTCCAATACCAACACCACCCTACAAAAATCAAAACAAAACCTGGATTACCCATCAAAATATAACAATCACCAATCGAAATGGAGAAATCGAGCATAACTCATCAAATATTTCAGCCCCAAAAATCCCATAAACCCAAAAATCCTGATAACAATACCTAGAGCTGGCAGAAGTTGACGTGACGCGAGAAACCAAGTCAAACTACCCAAAACCCGACCAGATAGAACCCGGAGTTTGAATGAACGGAAACTGACCCGACTCAACCGAAAGGCGAACCGATAACCAATACAACCCAAAATACTATTAACCGAGCCCGACCTGACCGATCCAATGGTAAACCGAGATCCCAATAGGACCACGAAAGGATATTGACTCGAACTGAATTGACTCGACCCCAATTGACAAGTAACCCGATTCAACCCAAACTCAACTCGACCAAAACCGAACTGAAACTTGCAATTGCAAATAAAAATCACGTCTCACAACTGACTCCATTGTTGACCTCTTCTTCTATCTATACTTTGACCCACCTCACAAGATTCGACATTAAAGCACGACACCATAACGGTAGACACCAACCTTAAGCCGTAATTGGAATGTTCAATTCCAACAAAATTCATACCTTAACAAATTACTGAAATGGGCTGAAATATAAGATCGAAAAATCATAAATTAAAACGGAAACAGTGATGAAATAAAGTAAAGAAAAAAATCGCGCGACTAAAAGATGCAAATGACGTTAAACAATTATGAACCAACAAAACTGACTAAAGTTGAACCTGTTTGACGATAGAGTTGATACGGAGAATCAAGGCTTCAATTGCTTTTTTTTGCTATGAACACTCACTCAAGCAGTGGTGCGGCGGGACGGATGAACCACGAAGGCTGATAAGTGATAAGTTTGGTTCAGGTTTGGCCTTTTAATTTTGCTGCGGGAGTACTCCGTATTAGTTACTCAATTAGGGATCGTTTAGTTCGCTCAGTTCAGGTATTAGGTATAGATTTAGAATGAACCAAACTCATGTTTTTATCTATTTGAAAGATCAATCTTCTTCTTTATATAAAAGAAGACACCACACTTAACTATGTGCCACAATGAGGGAGCTCAATTTGGGAATAAGTCCTTATTTTTAGTGTTTTAGTTTTGCTTAGTTAATTAAGTTAGTGACTCAATATCAATTGAAAATGAGATTGTTTAGGCAACAAGTAATCTCCACCTTCATTTAAAGTTATATCTCGAAAATGGATGTTCATTGAATGTATCTTGGTTGAATAAAAAATTCAAACACTCACCTACACCAAACAAAGAAAACTAGAAAGACTCACAAGTCACGGTTTGCAATTCAACCACTCTCTCCTTAATTTGCAATTTACACTGGTTAGTAAACAACAACTCGGCCCTTCGTTTCTATCATCAGCTCTTCCCACCATTCTTGATCATTTTCGAGGTCCTTGGATTTATTGTTTATGGTCGCATAAATTTGTCATCATAGGACCCGTGATATACTGCACCTGGAAGTATTTTCACATTCTTCACCGTCATACACATTTTTGCAATTTCTTTACACAACAACTTTGGATCTTTTCTAAGGAAGATAGATCTGGAGTCTTTGATTATGGGTTTTAAGAAAAGATTTGAATTTTTGCAGGAGAAAGCAAATATCCAAAGATCCAGACGAGGGAAAGTAATGAGAGAAGGTTTTTGGGTTGAAAGAAAGAAAAAAACGTCCAAAAGGAGACCCAGAAAAACGTCGAAAAGGGAATGTAATTCACGGGAACTTCTTCTGATTGATGCCTAGGTAATTCTTCTGATTGATGCTGAGGTAATGTCGATATTTGTATAGATACTATGCTGAGGTAAACATTATGCTCCTCTCTCTTTTGTTGTTGCATCTCCATGAACTACAAACTAGAACAATTATCGTCATACGTATAATGTACACAAACAATTATTATCATACGTAGTAATAGTATTTTTGACTTTGGTCATCTTAAATTATGTTAATGTATCTCTGATGGTGCGTGATTCACAATGATGGGTAATTGTATATGCAGTACAAGTGTTAATATTATTTTACTTACAGATTATTTCATATAATTCGCATTCATACTAATGAAAGAGTATTTTAATGAAGTGTGCATTGATTGATTACCTGCACATCTAATGTCTTAAATTAGCCTGAAATGCAAATTGCAAAGTTGTTAGTCTAAAGAGTCAAAGCAATCTACTGAAATCCTCATTTAATCTACTGCAAGTTGCAAAGTTGTTAGTATAATGAAAAATTCTTCTTAACAAATCCAATGCCAAGAATTTATATTGTGAATGCTCTAAATATATTTTTCTCACATACTTCATATCTGATTTCATCAAACAACTCATTATCTCAAGTATGATTATAGTTTACCATTATTCATGATTCCCAAGACATGAATTCAATGTAATTTCAACTTTGTTGACAATATCTACCTTCCAAGAACAAAGTTTTTGTGTAAAAATGAATAAATACAATCCATTTAAGAAAAACACGGATTCAATTAAATATTGAATTTAATCTGACATATTTTACTAGAGACCTTTGAAAAATCATGAAAGGATGCAAGTTTGACGGTACACAAGTATATTTCACATTTAGACTTTAAAAATGGAAAAAATAAGGAACCAACTCAATAATCAATTGATTAGAAAGGGTGAACATGACTCAAGAAATCAAATGGCGTGATTTGTTGATAGATACAACATGCATGCTCTAAAATATAGTGGATCTATATACCTTTATCCAACTGTTGATGAATTAACCGTTCCTCCCCCAATTCAGTTACAAATTTACAATATGATCATGCTCCTCCCACTTTCATAAAGATTGAGACCTTCGTGCAATTAATCGAATAGGAATCATACATTGAAGCAATTGGTGATGTCTCATGTGTATGTGGTTTTCTGAATAACAATTTTTTTGATGATCATAGGGGTCATGGTTTCAATTGGTCTCTCTTTTAGGGTCTGGAAGATAAAGAAAGGCATGAATCGTTTCAGTTATTAATACTTGTTTTGGTAAAAATTTACCGGGTTTAGATTCGGGTTGTGGGTTAAAGCGATCGAACTAAGGCCAACGAACCAATAAGTGAATTGAACCTACGAATATGAAACGTGAAAAGAAAACAAAGAGACACGAGAATTGGTGACGCGGAAACCCAATGTGGGAAAAACCGCGGGGGGAGTCGGAATCTCACCAAGCCAAAGTATCAACTATGAACGATTTGGGATAATTTGAAATACACAGTATCGACTTTTGACTATTGGGGGTTGAATTTTTCTAGTATGCTTTCTGAAGTGGGGTTGAAGTGTGTTGAATGATGAATCCTCTTCTGCCTGGTGATCGCTTTGGGGTTTATACTCCTCTTCCTTCTGTTTCCTTGATTCCCTCCTGCTCTGGTGGATCTGTCCCTAGATTATAGGGAGTTGTTTGCTGACCATTTCCTTTGCTCAGGATAGGGCTCTTCTTGGTGTTGGATCATTCCCGGCCCATCTCTGTACTCGGCTGTTGGTTGGCCCAATTTTGGGTATTGGGCTTTATCTCTTGTGCTGACTTTCTCTTGTGTCGGGTTTCCGGCTTTTACGACTTTGACTTTTGACTTTCGAATATTATTCCATAGTTTCTTCATGTGTGACTTCTTGACTTTCTGACTTCAAATATTCCACGTCATTTTTTAAGAACGCGGAATTTATCCCAAACAAATGCCCCCAAATTTCCGACTAAGTTCATCTTAGGCGGGAATTTCTGTTCGTGTTGTTCTCAGTTGGTGACGATTTTCTTCCGCAGAGTTTGTCTTTCAGTCTACTTCCCTCGTTTTTCCAACTGACTGCTCTTCTTCCCTCATGATGATTTCACCCTCTCCCTCTTTAATTACTCACTCTTCCCCATACCATCTCCCTCTCTTTAATCCACTCAACTTTTCTCTCTCTCTCTCTCTCTCTCTACTTACTCCCATTCCTCCTTCTTCTTTCTTACCCCTATTCTTTCGAAATTCAAATCACTTTCGCCTCCCTTGTCTCCCGTCGTTCGTTGCCGCCGTTGCACTGTGCTCAGGTGAATTCCTTTCCTTCCTGCTTTTCATTGTCCCCCCCCCCCTTTTTTTTTTACCGATGGCCCCGAAATCCAATCGTAGCAAACCTTCTACCTCTCCGGCTTCTTCCTCGTCGTCCTAACCGATGATGTTTTCTCCTTCTAACATCCTGGGCAAGACACACTCTTGCGATTCTAGCTTTTCCCCCAAGGATCTTTCTTTCATCAGAGAGGTCTTCGGATTTGGTGAGGGGATTGAGGTTCACATCCCTTCACCTGGGCAGAGAGCGGACTCTATCCTTCCTGGGTGGGTCTGCATGTATGCCTACCCCTTCCTCTTGGGTTTGCGCTTTCCTTTTCTTCCTCTTGTTCAGGAGCTTCTGAACTATTACAAACTAGCCCCTTGTCAGCTGGTCCCTCATACCTGGAGGGTATTATTGTCCTTCTGCGTGCTGAACCATCGCCATCAGAAGGATTTCTCTCTGCGCGATGTCTGCGCTGTGTTCCAGGTGCGGCCCCTGGGACGTGGCCAGGTGACGATGCGCGTAAAGGACAAGAATTTCCCTGGTATAACCTTCCCCTCCAATCCTCCAGACGCAGATTGGTTCAGAGACTTTGTCTTTGTGAAGACTGATTCCCTTCTTCCCTTTCCCCATGACTATCTCTACTCAGAGTGGGGTCCTGTCACAGGTACTCATCGTGTCTTTGATTCTTAAATCTTCTTACACACTTACGTTGCTTACTGGTTTCATGCTACAGGTTTGCAGCAGCTTAAGGAGGTGACACCCATTCTCGACTTTGCTGCCAAGCTTTCTAGTTTGAGTTCTGAGCAACTCGCCTTCAATAACCTCTTTGTCCCTTCTGGTAACGGCGCTTGTCCCCCCATAGCTGACGCCATGTCTCCTGGTGAGGGATAGTTTGCTGAATGTGTTGGTATCTTATGTTTTTTGGTGTGTGTGTGACTGATTTTGCCTTTTTGCATCCATTAGGCAATTCCAAAGCTCCGATGACCTTGGACCGGGTTAGGGCCAAGAGGAAGAGCATGGCTACTCGCTCGTCCTCCAGGATGGGTTCTGGCTCATCCCCTGCCCCTTCAACCAGTTCCAAAAGGAAGCGTAGCCTCACTCCTCCTGCACGCGTCGGTTCTGCAGATGAGAATCCTGTGATCCACGTGCCTGATTCTCCTCAGCCCTCCGTTCCACACTCTGCTGAGTGTGATCCGGATGACATTCTGCTGTCCTTTCCCAAAGATTTTGGGACTATCAGGGACCTGAAGGATCTAGCTCCTCTGGATCAGCTCCTCTTTCCCGGTTCAGAAGTTGTGATGGCCAGGGAACCCCTCATTGAGGTGGCCACTCACATTTCTGTCCATGCCTTTGAGGTAACTTTTCCTCTCACATTTGTTTGCTTAACCCCTGAATTCTTTATTTTCTTTGGTACCATGCTGATGATGGTCGTCCTTCTGGTCAGACCCTTCAAATGGCTTTGTTTCTGAAAGGTGGGGTATCTCATGATGCGCGTATTTTATATACACTTTTTATGCTCTTATTACGCGCATTCTCGTGTTTATTGAATAGTGAAAACTATTATTTTGCCCCGAATTGGCTACTTTGTGGTGTGTATTGTCCTTTTGCAGGAACGGAAGACAAATGAGCTAAAACGAACCAAAATCGTGCCAAATCGAAGCTGGAAAATTGCTGTACGCTGAAACGGGCGATAGTCGACCGACTATCACAATAGTCGGCCGACCATGACGATAGTCGACCGACTATTACAATAGTCGGCCGACTATTCTGGAGCTGCAGAGATCAAGTTGATGCATGATTAGTCGACCGACTATTACAATAGTCGGCCGACTATTTCCTGGACTGCGGGCAGATTTCGTGATCAGCAAGGAATTTCCTAAACGCAAAAGTTTCCTAAACAGTTTTTAACCCATCCAATTTGTATAAATAGGGCTTTGGGAGCCACATTAGAAATCACTTCTTAACATCTCTCAACTTCTTTCTTATTCTCTTTACTTCTCTTTAGATTTCTTTTAGACTTCTTCTCTACTTTTATTTTCTCTAGTTTAATTTCTTCCCACAACTCAGTTATTGTAAGAACTTTTGGATTCGAATCGCCTTCATTCCTTCGGTAATTTTATTAATCTTCCTTCCTTCTTCCTCGTTCTTGATTGTTCTTCTTCATATTTACTTATTCTTAATCTTTGTTTTATGCTTGTCGTAATTCTATTATTATTCGTGACGTTTAATCTAGTAAATTCTTTTATTAATCTTGTTGTTCTTAAATTAATCATGAGTAGCTAATTTCCTCGCTAGGATTTAGGGGATCTGCGAATTGAATGTGGTCGCTAAATAATTTATAGATCTGTCAATGATATTGTGTCTGAGTTGTCACTTGTAGCATATAATCGCGATTAGTCAGTTAATGCGCATGATTGATTAATTGAATCTGGTAAACTTGAACCTAAGATCGGAAGCCTGGTAAAAGTTAGACCTGCTACAACACATTAGTTTGCCCTAATAAGATCGGAAGCCTTTAGACGCATGCTAGGGTGAATAGCGGACCGGAAAGACCTTTTCAATACCCCTTAGACCAATATCTGCGACAGACCTGTGACTTAGACCGTGACCATATGAGATTCGTAGTGAACCGACAATCCTAGTTTTCTCTCCATATATTTATTCATCTTCATTCGTCTTATTTTATTTTAGTTATTTCTTTTCTCTTAATTCTCTTTCTTTCATTACTTTAGTTTAGATAAAACCAAAACCCAAAAACCCCCAATTTGGTTACTTAGATAGACTTCAATTGCAAGTAGAATTTATTTGTCTCCTTGTGGATTCGACCTGACTTCCCTAGCTATATTTTTAGTTAGACCTAAGTTGGTTATCTTTGATAGGTATACGACTAGCTTATCATCTCACCTCAGAGACCTGGGGAGCCGGCTGCAGTCTGAGAATGCTCGTCTATCTGAGGAGGTTGGCCATGCCAGGGCGGAGGCTCTGAGGCTGGAGGAGAAGGCTGCCAAACTGGAGGAGGAAGCTGCAAAGTTGAGGGGGGAGCTGGACCAGGCCAATGGACAGCTTGCTGAGGGGGAGAAACAGAAGGTGGCTGCGGAGGAGATGCGGGCTGAGCTTGCTAAGGTTCAGGATGTCAATTCCAACCTTCAGGAGAAGGTGGTCACACTGCAGGAGAACATGGAAGGGGCTCTCAGCTGGTCTGCTCTGAGTACCGAGATCCAGATGGTTAGCGCCTTCTCCAAAGGGAAGCACGTGAGCTGGGACCTGGCTGCTCTGCAGAAGAGGATGGAGGAAGAGTTCCCCAATGGCTTTGATTTGGAGATGCTTGCTGGGGGCGAGGAGGAGGTTGTGGAGGAGTCGGTTTCCTCCCCCCAGCAGCTCAAGAGGCGCCTGAACCCGTAGATGCTGATGCCATGATTGTGGAACCCCTTGCTTCTCTCCCTCATGAGGAGGAAAATATCTAGGCTGTTCAGCCTGTTACTTTCTGCTGTCTTTGCCCTGCGTGGCATAAAAAATACTTTGTTAAAATTTGATTTGTTTTGGATTTTCTTCTGCTCAAGGGAGCAGAATACCTGAATTTTACCTCTGCTCGGGGGAGCAGAGGGTTTGAACTTTGTTAGGATGCAATGTTTTTATTGCACTTGTTTGCTTACTCTGTGATGTTTCTGTGTTTTGATTATCGTCGTCTGTTGTGTGCATGCCTTTGTTTGTATGGTCGACCCTTGATAGGTGGTGGCCTGGGATTTTGTTCACCCACTCAGTCAGAGGTGCCACGCTTTGCGTGGGTGTTGAGTGGCGCAGGAGACTTGTAATGTCCTGGTTGTAGGCACTCAGCACAAGACGCACGCCTTCTGTGGAAATTATACATTCCACCAGATCAGTTACCCATATCAGTTGGCAAAATAATCGACAAAGGATGAAAATTTTTATCTTGTTTGAAGGTATTAGTGAGAGAGAATTATATCTTTAAAACGTGTGAGGGCAAAAATCAATTTCATAGGTGCGTGAAAGGGGATAAATAGAAACATGTGACAGGAAACTCAAAGAGTGCAACAAAATTAGGTTTTGAAAATATGTGAAAAGGTTTTGGAAATTTTGAGATAAAAGAAAACAAGTTTTTTTTTTTTTTTAGGTTACGCAGAAATCTGATCAAGTTTTGAGACATATGAAAATGAACTAAGTCTAAAGCTTTTTTTTTTTAAATTAAATTCCGTCTTAGATGTCAAAAATCTTGCAACCTAAAGGACATTTTGAAAGGTAAGGTAGAGTTTCAAAGACAGCAGATATGATTACCTGGACTCTGGTGGAAGTGTATCCGGCAGATTGAATACCTTATTTCTGGCGACAGTGGCCTATACTTCTGGTGATTTTTACTCAGCAGAAGTATTTTTTCAGATGTACTATGTTCCAAGGTTTTTGGATAATCTCTCCTTCCATGGTCATGAGTTGGTATGCTCCGTTTCCAACTATTTTCTCCACTTGGTAGGGTCCTTCCCAGGTGTAGGCGAATTTCCCTGCCTGCTGGTTTCTGGTGTTCTGGAATACTCTTCTGAGGACCAGATCTCCTTCTTGCAGGACTCTGACTTTAACATTCTTGTTGTAGCTTCTGGCGACTGTCTGCCTGTAGGAGGCCATTCTGATCTGAGCATCAGTTCTGAGTTCATCTATGGTGTCTAAGCTGTTTGTCATTTCCACCTGGTTTCTTTCTTCTGTTATGCAGCCATATCTGTGGGTGAGTACTCTCACCTCTGCAGGGATGACCGCTTCAGCACCAAAGACCAAGCTAAAAGGCGTCTGTCCTGTAGCCACCTTAGGTGTCGTTCTGTCGGACCACAGGACCAAAGGGAGCTCCTCTGCCCATCTGCCCCCTGCCTCCTCTAGTCTCCTCTTCAGATTATCCATCACAATTTTGTTGCTAGATTCCGCCTGACCGTTGGACTGAGGATTTCTGGGGGTAGACTTGTTTAGGGCGATATTCCACCTGGCACAATAGGCCTCCATTTTGTTGCCAATAAATTGGGACCCGTTGTCGCAGATGATTTATGAGGGAACGCCGAACCTGCCGATAATGTTACGCTTAATAAAGGATATAACCTGCTTCTCAGTCACCTGAGGGAACGCTTCTGCCTCTATCCACTTGGAGAAGTAGTCGGTCATTGCAAGCATGAACACTTTATTTCCTGGTGCTCTTGGTAACTTCCCCACAATATCCATTCCCCACTTCATGAAAGACTAAGGGGAGATTATTGGATGTAGTGGTTCTGCTGGCTGGTGGTTGACCGGTGCGTGTCTTTGGCAAGCGTCGCATTTTTTAACATACTCTTTGGCGTCTCTGCGCATTGTTGGCCAATAATAGCCTTGGCGAAGTGCTTTGTTGGATAGACTCTTGCCCCCTGCATGATTTCCACACTCTCTGCTGTGGAGATCATGCAGTACCATCTCTGCCTCTTCTTGACTTAGGCATCTCAGGTATGGCCCGGCGGTCGATCTTTTGAATACTACGCCATCAATGAGGGTATACCTGGATGCTTTCATCCGGAAACTTCGGGCTTCTCTTTTGTCTGCCGGCAGAATATCATCTTGCAACCAATCCTTGTAGGGTTTTCTCCAGTCTGAGATTGCCTCCTGCTCTGCTGTGGTGCTGCAGATTCTTGCTTCCTGAAACCATTGCATCCCCTGATCTGGTGGATCCCCTTCTGGTGTTTCCCACTTCCCTGCGTCTGCGTTTCTCCTGATTGCTGGCTCTAGCACGTGGACTATGGGTATGGTGGACACTTCTCCTGGTTTGAAGGTTGCCCCCAGGGTTGCTAAGGCGTCTGCTTCTACGTTTTGCTCCCTTGGAACTTGGCTGATCGAAAATTCTTCGAACTTTTGGGATAGACTCTTTGCCACCTCAAGGTAAGCTACCATCTTGGAATCCTTTGCTGCGTATGAGCCATTCATATGGTTCACTATTAGTTGGGAGTCACCATATACCTCCAATCGCTTGATTTTAAGGTCTAGGGCCAGCTGGAGCCCTAAGATTAGCGCTTCATATTCTGCTTCGTTGTTTGTTGTTCGGAACTCGCATCATACTGCTTGGACTATGAGATCTCCCTGAGGTGATTTGAGTACCAATCCTGCTCCGGATCCTCTCATGTTTGAGGCGCCGTCTACATTAAGCCTCCACACTTGTTCGCCTTTGTCTTCTTCCAAGAGAGTGATGTCTTTCTCTGCTTGCGTCTGTAGCATCGGGCTGAAGTCGGATATGAAATCTGCTAACGCTTGAGACTTGATTGCTGTTCTGGGAGCAAACTTCAAATCAAAGCCACTCAAGTGCATGGACCATTTCGCCATCCTGCCTGACAACTCGGGTTTTCTCATAATAGTTCTTAGTGGATAGTTTGTTATTACAGATATAGTATATGATTCAAAATAAGGACGCAGTTTATATGACGCTGTAACGAGCGCGAGTACGAGTTTTTCAAGGGATGTGTACCTGGTCTCTGCAGGGAGCAGAGACTTACTGACATAGTAGACGGGATGCTGTGCTCCTTCGTGTTCCCTTACCAACACTGCGCTGACTGCCACCTCTGTTACTGATAGATACAGGAAGAGTGGCTCTCCAGGTTTCGGTTTTGACAGGAGTGGTGGAGTGCTCAAGTAGTGCTTCAGTTCCTTGAATGCTCTCTCGTGCTCCTCCGTCCAGTCGAATCTCTGAGCCTTCTTCAGGACATCATAGAATAATCGACATCTGTTTGAGGATCTGGAGATAAACCTATTCAGGGCGGCAATTCTTCCAGTCAACCGCTGCACATCTTTCGGTTTCTGTGGAGACTCCAACTGCAGGATGGCTTTGATCTGCTCTGTACTGGCTTCAATTCCCCTCTGGGTGACCATGTACCCTAGGAATTTTCCACAGGATACCCCGAACGTGCACTTGGAGGGATTCAACTTCATCTTGTACTCTCTCAGGGTGTTGAAGGTGTCTTCCAGATGCGCTGCGTGCTGTGAGGCTTGCTTGGACTTGACAATCATATCATCAATATATACCTCCATGGTATCGCCAATTTGCTTCTTGAACATCATGTTGACTAGCCTCTGGTAGGTGGATCCTGCATTTTTCAGACCAAAAGGCATAACATTGTAGCAATAGATACCTCTCTCGGATCTGAAGGCGGTTTTTTCTTGATCTGCCGGATGCATTTTGATTTGATTGTACCCACTTCATGCGTCAAGGAAGGTCAGCATCTCATGGCCTGATGTGGCGTCTACCATAGCATCTATGTGCGGCAGAGGAAATGGATCTTTTGGGCACGTCTTGTTTAAATCGGTGAAGTCGACGCACACTCTCCACTTGCCATTCTTTTTTGGGACTACCACCACGTTGGACAACCATTCTGGATACTTTACTTCTCTGATTTTTCCAGCAGCTAGCAGGTTATCCACCTCCTGGTTGATAACTTGATTCCTCTCTGGAGCAAACTTCCTCCTTTTCTGTTGGATTGGCTTGTAGCTTGGATCCACACTTAACCTGTGGGTTATGATGTTTGGATCTATTCCTACCATATCATCATGGGACCAAGCAAAACAATCCATGTTAGTTCTTAATAATTCGATAAGGTTTTGTCGTGTACTACCTGCGCACTCCGATCCGATCAACACTTTTCGCTCAGGATGGTGCTTGTCTAGGTTGACTTCATCTACCTCCGCCTGAGGGGGTTCGAGATACTCTTGCAGGGGAAGGTGAAGGCTCTGTAGTTGCTATGCTGGAGGACTTGCCGTCTTCTTCAGCGCCACTCTGTAACAGTCTTTGGCCTCCCTCTGATCACCACTGATCTTCTGCACTCCCCAAGGTGTGGGGAACTTCAGACATTGGTGGTAGGTGGAGGTTATGGCTTTCATCTCATGTATCCACGGTCTTCCCAGGATCACGTTGTAAGTAGAAGGACCGTCAATGACCAAATACCGTACTTGCTTGTTTACGCCTCCTGCGTAGGTGGGAATCGTAATCTCTCCCAGGGAGTATTTAGTTTCCCCACTGAAGCCTACAAGAGGGACCGCCTTTCTGCTCAGGTCCTCCTCGCTGAACCCCATGTTCTGCAGAGTTTCTAACATAATTAGGTTAACAGAGCTTCCGGTGTCCACTAGTATTTTCTTCACAGTGCAGTTCCCTATGGAGAGCGTGATGATTAGGGCGTCGTGGTGAGATTCTGGAGATGGTTCTGCATCAGATTCGTCAAAGGTGACGGCTGGGAGGTCTGGACAGCTGATTCTGCAGGAGTATTCTGGTTTGTCTCCCTTGGACTGGAAAGCGTGCCTCTTGGCTGCTGAATAAGTTAGGCCACACAATTCCGATCCCCCTGTGATCACATTGACGACTCTGGTGCACAGCGGAGGAGGCGAGGGCAACACCTGATCTGCCGCATTTATCCTGCTAGAGCTTCTGGATATCAGATGATCCAGGTTTCCCTGGTCGTAGTGGAACTTCACTTCCTTCCTGAGGAGGACACATTCCTCGGTGTTGTGCCCAATGTCGTCGTGAAACTCACACCTCTTGCTGGCATCCCGACGGTCGTTGGCATATTCTTGTCTCCTGGGCCACCTGACTTTGCACCCTAACTCCTTTAGGGCCTTGAGCAGACCAGCAAGGTTGGTAGAGAACCCGTACTCACTGATTTTAGGTGGGAGTGCGGGACTCTCCTTCCAATCCCTCTCCTCAGAAACTTTGTGCACACTCCTGTCATAAGGCTTGGACCTTTCGCCTCTCTTCTCTGCTGGTGCCTTTCTGGAGACATGCTCAGAACCATAGGTAGCTCTTCTGGGGCCCGAATCTTCCTCCAACCTGATGGCCGCCATTGCTTTGGTTTGTACATCTTCGAATGTGGCACATGGATACTTGGTGAGATCTTTGTAAAGATCTGAATCTTGGAGGAGCCCTTGACGAAAGGCTTCTATGGCGGTGGCTACATCACATCTGGGAATAGTCACTTTCTCCCTGTTGAATCTATTGAGGAAATCTCGCGTAGATTCCTCGAATTTCTGCACCACCCTGTACAGATCGCTGGTCTGCTTCTCTGGCTTTCTGCTGCTGGCGAACTGCTGGTTGAAGGCATTGACCAGATCGGCAAAGGAGGTGATACTTCTATTTGGCAGGCCCACGAACCAGTGAAGGGCTGCCCCTGAGAGGGTGGAGCCAAACCCCTTGCACATGTAGGCTTCCTTCAGAGGCCCCGTGGCGGTTACCACCATCATTTTTTGCTTATATTGGTTGACATGGTCCAAGGGGTCTGCAGTGCCATCATAGAGCGTCATGGCTGGTGGCACAAAACCCTTGGGCACAGCAACGCCAGCCAAGTCGTCGGTGAAGGGCGAGTCTGCATAGCTGTCTCTGGCTGCTCTCTCCAGGGGGCGTGGCATTCCAGGGATTTTGCTGATCAGCTCCCTCAGCTCCTTCAGTTCCTGGTACTGCTGGTCTGCAGCACTGTTTGTTCCTGCAAGAGGGTGAGGAGCAGGAGGAAAGAAACTGAAAGGGGTACTCCCTGTCTGGGGTCCTCCAAGGTGGCGACTGATCGGGGGTGGAGGCGGAAGGGACATAGTCACTGCAGGCTCGGGCCGCCATCCTGATGCCACCTGAGGTGAGTTCTGGGACGGCCAAGCTGCTTCAGGGTAAGGGCTAGCGACCATGGGATTGACCGTTACTCTCGGCTGCCATCCAGATGCTTGCTGACTGGGGGTAGGTGCCCTTCCCAACTCTGGTGGGAGGCGGTTGTTGGCTGGGGTGTGCACTCCTGGCGAACTTACCGGCGGTCATTCTGGTGCTTGGTGAACGGAGGTACCTGCAAAAGACAACGGATTAGCCTCTCGATTTTCAAGGCTAAAGGAAGAATTACCTGCGATGGGGGCAGATCCATGGGTCAAGTAGCCCAGCCCTCGGGGTATCATGGCTTGGCTAGGTGGTGCCAACTCCAAATCCAGCCTGGTAACCAGTTCCTGAGGGAATGACTTGGAAATTTGCCCGCTGGTGACAGACTCTCTGTGGGAGCTTGGTGTTTCCTCAGGCGTCGTGAACTGGACCTCAGGTGACGACTGGATTGGTATAGGTGGTGGTTTCGACGCCGCCTTCATTTGAGCCTTGATGTCCCGGTTGTCCTTCTGCAGGGTCTTCACCGCCTGGCGCAGAGTGTTGATCCCCTGGAGTATCTCTGCCATGGGATCTGGCGCTAACAGAGTTCTGGAGGCGTCTCCGAACAATCCTCCATGAGCCGCCGCCTTAGATGGCGTCCCCCCTCCGCTGGTTGCGAATGAGTTGGATGCCCTTGACATTGAGGACCCCTGAGGTGGTTTTGAGGCGCTCGGCGTTTGCCCTACCGCCTGACTAACTGGAGTCGCCTGGGTGGACGGCGTGGTGAACGGGCCTGTCATCCCTGAGGAAGGCGTTTCTTCGGTAGATTGAGCGGAAGTGTTGGCGAGGTCTTGGCCGGATCCAGACATGTTGACACGTGAGTTACTTCGCTGCGCGATTTGGCTAGCAAACGATCACTTTGCCCCACGGTGGGCGCCAAATTGTTTTGGTAAAAATTTACCGGGTTTAGATTCGGGTTGTGGGTTAAAGCGATCGAACTAAGGCCAATGAACCAATAAGTGAATTGAACCTACGAATACGAAACGTGAAAAGAAAACAAAGAGACACGAGAATTGGTGACGCGGAAACCCAATGTGGGAAAAACCGCGGGGGGAGTCGGAATCCCACCAAAGTATCAACTATGAACGATTTGGGATAATTTGAAATACACAGTATCGACTTTTGACTATTGGGGGTTGAATTTTTCTAGTATGCTTTCTGAAGTGGGGTTGAAGTGTATTGAATGATGAATCCTCTTCTGCCTGCTGATCGCTTTGGGGTTTATACTCCTCTTCCTTCTGTTTCCTTGATTCCCTCCTGCTCTGGTGGATCTGTCCCTAGATTATAGAGAGTTGTTTGCTGACCCTTTCCTTTGCTCAGGATAGGGCTCTTCTTGGTGTTGGATCATTCCCGGCCCATCCCTGTACTCGGCTGTTGGTTGGCCCAATTTTGGGTATTGGGCTTTATCTCTTGTGCTGACTTTCTCTTGTGTCGGGTTTCCGGCTTTTACGACTTTGACTTTTGACTTTCAAATATTATTCCATAGTTTCTTCGTGTGTGACTTCTTGACTTTCTGACTTCAAATATTCCACGTCATTTTTTAAGAACGCGGAATTTATCCCAAACAATACTCTCGCCATTCCATTTGGTTTTTTAAGTTTGTTTTTAAACAGTTGTCAATGCAAATGATCTTTTCTCCATATCTTCAGTTACAGAGTACGTATTTCTAAAAATTACTGTATACAAATTAAACACTTTAAACAAGGTCTTGCACTTTATTAGGTTGTACGAAGTAGTATATTTTATCTTATACCGAGTATATTACGGAGTAGAAGTTATATTGATTATTCTACTCACTTATAAATAGTTCCCAAAATTAAACATAAAGAATTAAATGGAATGGAGGAATAAAGTATGAAACTACTGAGTGTTGTTTTAGGTCGTCGGTATTTCGCCAGGTCGTTGGCGCTTTTTAATGTGAAAAGGCAACAACGCCATTCCCTAATTACATTCACTAACTTTGTTAATGGAATTAAAAAGTTTAATCGTATTAATGAAAATCGATAATGAAACGGTTTTTTTTACAACTGTCATTTTATTATGTTACGGATTATGATATATTATATATCCTCCTCCACCCACCACAATACTAATATTATTAATAATATTAAAATTGTACTAATAGACGATTTTAGGGGTTTTTAGAATCAGATATAGATGATATTTTAGTAAAAATTATCAACAATGTTCAATTGGTTTAGTGGTAAAGAGATTCATTTCATGTTTTTCATGTTTTTTTAATAATTTTTCGTACGGAAATCAACGGTAGAGCCGTATAAAATAGAATACGTCAAACCGTAACAACTAAAATTGAATACTTCATTGATTACTTAACCATATACTAGCTACGTACAGGGAGATTAAACTATCAAGCTAATCACAATTATAATGAAACTAATCGAGCTGAATAAAATCACTTACAAAATATAAATATTCCCGAACTTTATTGAGACACGTGTCTCAAAAATCGTCAAAAATGATCAAAACCGTAATCTTATAGTAGTCGGAAAATATTAATTAGATTAATTAAGTAAAATATTAATATCATTAATCATAATTAAAGAAGAGCAAAAGAGTAAAATCACGTATAAAGCGTCGACGAACTGACTGAATGCCGACGACCTAATGTAGGAGGGAAACTACTCATCAAATCACTTTTGCTAATATATTTTTTTCGAAAATAAATAAATTTACTCAATATTTAATCAATTACTTGGTATAAAAGACAACTAAATTTCATCTTGGGCACCATGAAAAACTAAATACAAGTGTAAAATGAAAAATGGAAGGAATATTGCATCTTTAGTGATAATAAATGACAGCGAAGCATTTTATAGCATTTGTATAGCGAAAAACGTAAAACGATGAAATAACATGTAACTCAAATTTCGACATGTAACTCAAATTTCGACATTTGTATAGCATTTTCGGCAATTTATTTTTGTATAGTTGTCATGTGATTATTTTGTCATTTGTATTCTCGATTAGATGAATAAAAGTTAATGGACGATGAAATTGATATTAAATGGGGATAGTCATGTCAAACCTCTAATCATTGTTTTGTATGGTTCATCTACCATGCATGTATGTTGTGGAAGTAAAGAAGTATACTGTATACCACGTAAAAAAAAATTGAGGATATTGTTCGGGCAAAAAATTTGCACCTTTGGAATACCACGTGGCAAAATACGAGTGGACGGTCAAAAGGTCAGAAGTCAAAAGTCAACAACGTAAGGGTCCACGGTTCACGGATGAAAAGTCAAAGTCGAATATTAAAAGATGGAAGTCAAAAATAATCAAAGACCGTCAAGTCAAGCAAACCCGGGGTAATATAAGATGACGGGTTGAACAAAACATAAGAGTAAACAAACCATGGGCCACTTAAATCAAACAGGCCCAACGAACAAAAAAAGGGGCTCAGCCCATATAAAGAGGAGGAAGCAACAGTTGTTGCACCTACAGAGGAGGAAACCCTCCTGATGACCAGGAGATAAATGAGGAGAAGAATATAACTGCTGAGGAGGATGCAACGGCTAAGAGAGGATTAAATACCAAAATCTCAAGCAATAAAAGAGGATTAAACACCAAGATCCTAAGCAATAAAACGGAGGTTAAATGTCAAAGATTCTCATCAATGAGGAAGATAACAGCCATTAAGAGAGAATTAAAGAGGAAGATTCTGAGGAGGAAAGGCAACGGATAAGAGGCTTAAGAGCACTATAAAAGGGACAAGGCAGACATAGAAAAGGGACATCAAAAAGAGCACTCAACAAAAGCAAGCATCATAAGAAATATACACCATAACCATAGGTCGTGATAAAATTCTTTGTATTAATATTCCTATTTTACTCTTCTCCATTGATAGTAGAAACTTTGGTGGGATTCCGACTCCCCCCGCGGTTTTTCCCACATCGGGTTTCCGCGTCACCAAACTTTGTGTGTCTTTATTTTCTTTCGTTATTCCTCGTTCTCTAGTTTTACCTCGATTTCACCGACCCGTAGTTATAGGACGATTGCTTTGACCCGCAAACTTAAATCGAAGACCCGGTATATTTTTTACCAAAACAATTTGGCGCCCACCGTGGGGCAAAGTGATCATTTCCTATAAGCCAAACCCTACCGTGAAGCAAACTCGTGTCACCATGACCGGATCCGGCCAAAGTTCGTCCAGCAGTCAAGGAGCATCAACTCAGCCCATTGGAGGAAGGTTGTCCCCAGGATCAGCAGAGCTGGTTTTCACACCCCTCACCTTGGGTATCCCCACTAGCCAAGCGGTGAAACCCACGTTGCCAGTGTCTAGGCCCCCTCCGACGCCTAAAACCTCTGGGGTCACCAGCTCCTCCAGGGCCAGGAAAGAAAGCGTACCAACCAGAACCTTGACTCCAGGAGGATTCGTAGAAGAAGCTTCCAGTGGAGCGGGGTCACCAGACCTGATGCAGAGTATGCTCCAGGGAATCAATGCTCTGCGCCAAGCAGTAGAAACCTTGCAGAAGGACAACCAAGATATCAAGGCTCGGATCTCAGCAGCAGACAAGACCCCAGTTGCATCGCTCCAGATGTCACCAGAGATGCTGCCTCTGATGCCTAGGGGAGAACCTGCAGCTGGCAGGAAGACCACCAGAGAGGTCCCTTCAGAGTTGGTCACCAGACTGGAGCTAGGATTGGCTCCACCAAGCCCGGTTATTGAACCCCAAGGGTTGGGTTACTTGACCTATGGCCCTACACCCGGCAGATCTCCTACCACAGGTAACTTTCTCTCCAACATCGAAAGTCGAGAGACTAACTCACTATCTTCTGCAGGCACCCCTGTCCACCAGACGCCAGGATGGCAATTTGTAACTCCACCAGAGATGACCACCTTATCCAACAACCAGCCCTCTGGAGGAATGTGGACAACGCCTACCCTCAACCAGCAGGCGTCAGAGTGGCAGCCCAGATCCGTGACAGCAGCACCACCTTTACCTCCTCCTCCTAGTAGTCAACACCCTGGAGGACCTTATGCAGGGAGTACTCCTTTCAACTTTTCTCCTCCTGTCTCTAACCCTCCTGCAGGAACAATCAACACAGCAGATCAGCAACGCCAGGAACTGAAGGAATTGAGGGACCTGATCAACAAGATTCCTGGAATGCCACGCCCCCTGGAGAGAGCAGCTAGGGACAGCTATGCAGATTCACCCTTCATCGACGATCTAGCCTGTGTTGCTGTACCCAAGGGCTTCATGCCACCAGCCATGACGCTTTATGATGGCACTGCGGACCCCCTGGATCACATCAACCAGTACAAACAGAAGATGATGGTGGTGACCGCTACGGGCCCCCTGAAGGAAGCCTGCATGTGTAAAGGGTTTGGCTCCACTCTGTCAGGAGCAGCCCTCCATTGGTTCGTCGGTCTGCCTAACCGAAGCATCACCTCCTTCGCTGACTTGGTCAATGCCTTCAACCAGCAGTTCGCCAGCAGCAGAAAACCAGATAAGCAGACCAGTGACTTGTATCGGGTAGTGCAGAAGTTCGAAGAATCTACACGTGACTTCCTCAACAGATTCAACAAGGAGAAAGTCACCATCCCCAGATGTGATGTACCCACCGCCATAGAAGCCTTTCGCCAAGGGCTTCACCAGGATTCAGACCTCTATAAAGACCTCACAAAGTACCCATGTGCCACATTCGAGGATGTGCAGACCAAGGCGATGGCAGCCATCAGGTTAGAAGAAGATTCAGGCCCCAGAAGGGCTGCGTATGGTTATGTCACCAGAAAGGCGCCAGCAGAAAAGAGGGGTGAAAGATCAAAGCCCTATGACAGGAACGTGAGCAAAACTTCCGAGGAGAAAGACTGGAAGGACAATCCAGGATTGCCACCTAAAGTGAGTGAGTATGGGTTCTCTACCAACCTTGATGGGGTGCTCAAGGCTCTGAGGGAGTTAGGGCGCAGAGTCAGGTGGCCCAGAAGACAGGAGTACACCAATGACCGAAGAGACGCCAACAAGAAGTGCGAATTCCATGATGATATCGGACACCATACCGATGAGTGTGTCCAGCTCAGGAGAGAGGTTAAATTCCAGTATGATCAGGGGAATCTGGATCACCTCATGTCCAGAAACTCTAGCAGAATAAATGCAGCAGATCAGGTATTGCCTTCTCCACCTCCAATATGTACCAGAATTGTCAATGTGATAACAGGAGGATCGGAATTATGCGGGCTGACCTACTCAGCAGCCAAGAGACATGCCTCTCAGACCAGAGGAGACAGACCCGAGCACTCCTGCAGAATCAGTTGCAAGGATCTTCCAGCTGTCACCTTTGACGAAACTGACGCAGAAGCTACTCCAGAGATGCACCATGACGCCTTAATAATTACCCTCTCTATAGGGAATTGCACCGTGAAGAAGATTCTGGTGGACACAGGGAGTTCAGTCAACCTCATCATGTTGGAAACTCTCCAGAACATGGGGTTTAGCGAGAAGGATCTAACGAAGAAGGCGGTTCCCTTAGTGGGTTTTAGTGGTGAGACCAAGCATTCTCTGGGAGAGATCACCATTCCTACCTATGCCGGAGGAGTGAACAAGCAAGTACGGTACCTAGTCATTGATGGACCCTCCACCTACAACGTGATCCTAGGAAGGCCTTGGATTCATGAGATGAAGGCAATCACCTCCACCTACCACCAGTGCCTGAAGTTCCCTACACCCTGGGGAGTGCAGAAGATCACCGGAGACCAAGGAGAGGCCAAAGACTGCTACAGAGTAGCCCTTAAGAAGACGGCGAGCCCTCCAGCATAGCAATTACAGAGCCTTCATCTGCCTCTGCAGGAGTACGTAGAGCCACCTCAGGCGGAGTTGGATGAAGTCAACTTGGACGAGCAACATCCAGAGCGAAAAGTGTTAATCGGATCAGAATGCACAGGTAATATCCGCCAAAACCTCATTGAATTATTAAAAACTAACATGGATTGTTTTGCTTGGTCGCATGATGATATGGTAGGTATAGATCCGAGCGTTATCACTCACAGGCTAAGCATGGACCCAAGCTACAAACCAGTCCAGCAGAAGAGAAGGAAGTTTGCTCGAGAGAGAAATCAAGTCATAAATCAGGAGGTGGACAGTCTGCTGGCTGCTGGAAAAATCAGGGAGGTGAAGTACCCAGAGTGGTTATCTAACGTGGTGGTGGTCCCAAAGAAGAATGGCAAGTGGACGGTGTGCGTCGATTTCACCGACTTAAACAAAGCATGCCCAAAAGATCCATTCCCCCTACCACATATAGATGCCATGGTAGATGCTACAGCAGGCCACGAGATGCTAACCTTTCTTGATGCATGGAGTGGATACAACCAGATCAAGATGCATCCAGCAGACCAGGAGAAAACAGCCTTCAGGTCTGAGAGAGGTATATATTGTTACAATGTAATGCCTTTTGGTCTGAAGAATGCAGGTTCCACCTACCAGAGACTAGTCAACAAGATGTTCAGGAGACAGATTGGGGACACTATGGAAGTATATATTGACGACAGGGTCGTCAAGTCAAAGCAAGCTTCGCAACATACAACACACTTGGAGGATACCTTCAACACCTTGAGGGAATACAAGATGAAGTTAAATCCTTCAAAGTGCACATTTGGAGTGTCATGTGGGAAGTTTCTGGGGTACATGGTGACCCGGAGGGGAATTGAAGCTAGCACAGAGCAGATCAAGGCCATCCTCCAGCTGAAATCCCCACAGAAGCCAAGAGACGTGCAAAGGCTGACTGGAAGAATTGCTGCTCTGAGAAGATTTATCTCCAGGTCTTCAGATAGATGTCGGTTGTTCTATGATGTCCTGAAGAAGGCCCAAAGGTTTGATTGGACAGCAGAGCACGAGAAGGCGTTCAGCGACCTGAAGCACTACCTCAGCACTCCACCTCTGCTGTCAAAACCAGAACCTGGAGAACCACTCTTCCTGTATTTATCAGTAACCGAGGTAGCAGTCAGCGCGGTATTAGTACTTGAGCACGAAGGAGCACAATGCCCAGTATATTATGTTAGTAAGTCTCTGCTTCCTGCAGAGACCAGGTACACATCCCTTGAGAAACTCGTACTTGCACTTGTTACGGCATCTTATAAACTTCGACCTTATTTTGAATCGCATGCTATTTCCGTAGTAACAAATTACCCACTAAAAACTATTATGAGAAAACCTGAGTTATCAGGGAGAATGGCCAAGTGGTCTATACACTTGAGCGGCTTCGACCTGAAATTTGTCCCCAGAACAGCGATAAAATCTCAGGCGTTAGCAGACTTCGTATCCGACTTCAGCCCAACACTGCAGACACAGGCAGAGAAAGACATCCTCCTCCTTGAGGAGGACAAAGGCGAACAGGTGTGGAAGCTAAATGTAGATGGCGCCTCCAACATGCGAGGATCTGGAGCAGGATTAGTTCTGAAGTCTCCTCAGGGGGATCTCTTAGTCCAAGCAGTACGGTGCGAGTTCCGAACAACAAACAACGAGGCAGAATATGAAGCTCTAATCTTGGGTCTCCAGCTGGCTCTAGACCTCAAAATCAAGCGCCTAGAGACTTACAGCGATTCCCAGCTAATAGTCAATCACATGAATGGTTCGTATGCAGCTAAGGACTCCAAGATGGTGTCTTACCTTGAAGAGGCTCGAACTCTCGACCTCAGGATTACTCAGGAGCTCTCCCTCAGGTTCGTAGCCTTCTCAATCAACCAAGTCCCTAGGGACCAGAACGTGGAAGCAGACGCCCTAGCCACTCTGGGGGCAACCTTCAAACCAGGCGTAATTTCCACCATACCCATTGTCCATGTACTGGAGCCAGCAGTTTGGACAGGCACACAGGAACACCAGATGCTGAGGCAGGAGGACAATTCACCAGACCAGGGACTGCAGTGGCTGCAGGAGGCAGGAGTCTGCAGCACCTCAGCAGAACAAGAAAGAATCCCAGACTGGAGAAAACCCTACCAAGAATGGCTGCAAAACGATATCTTGCCAGCAGACAAGAAGGAAGCCCGGAGTTTTAGAATGAAAGCGTCCAGGTACATCCTCATTGATGGTGTCATGTTCAAAAGATCAGCCGCTGGACCATACTTGAGGTGCCTAAGTCAGCAGGAGGCAGAGGTGGTTATGCATGACCTCCACAGTGGTGAGTGTGGAAATCATGCAGGGGGCAAGAGTCTATCCAACAAAGCACTCCGCCAAGGTTACTATTGGCCGACAATGCGCAAGGACGCGAGGGAATATGTTAAGAAATGTGACGCCTGCCAGAGACATGCACCGGTCAATCACCAGCCAGCAGAGCCGTTGCACCCAGTAATTTCTCCCTGGCCCTTCATGAAATGGGGGATGGATATTGTTGGCAAGCTACCGAGAGCCCCAGGAAACAAGGTTTTTATGTTGGCCATGACTGACTACTTCTCCAAGTGGATAGAAGCAGAAGCATTCCCTCAGGTGACTGAGAAGCAGGTTATATCCTTCATAAAACGTAACATTATCTGCAGATTTGGCATTCCTTCAGAGATCATCTGCGACAACGGATCCCAGTTTATTGGCAACAAGATGGAGGCCTACTGCGCCAGGTGGAACATCACACTAAGCAAGTCTACCCCCAGAAACCCTCAGTCTAATGGTCAGGCGGAGTCTAGCAACAAAATTGTGATAGACAACCTGAAGAGAAGGCTGGAGGAGGCAGGGGGCAGATGGGCAGAAGAACTCCCCTTGGTGCTGTGGTCTGACAGAACTACACCCAAGGTGGCTACAGGACAAACACCCTTCAGTTTGGTCTTTGGTGCTGAGGCAGTCATCCCTTCAGAGGTGAGAGTGCCTACTCATAGATACGGATGCATAACCGAAGACAGGAACCAGGTAGAGATGACAAGCAGCTTGGATACTATAGATGAGCTTAGAACTGATGCTCAAATAAGGATGGCCTCCTACAGACAAACAGTCGCCAGAAGTTACAACAAGAATGTCAGAGTCAGAATCCTGCAGGAAGGAGACCTAGTTCTCAGAAAAGTCTTCCAGAACACCAGGAACCAACGAGCAGGAAAGTTCGCTTACAATTGGGAAGGACCCTATCAAATAGAGAAAGTAGTTGGGAACGGAGCCTACCGACTTATGACCATGGAGGGGAAGATCATCCAAAAGCCATGGAACATTGTACACCTAAAGAAATACTTCTTCTGAGTGGGCCACAGCCGCCAGCAATCTGGGCCACTGCCGCCAGAAACATGGGCTACAGCCGCCAGAAACGTGGCATCTATTCTGCCAGGTGCACCTCCACCAGAACCCAGGTTTAATCTTTTCAAACTTTGCAAACACGTATTTAAATTTTCCTATCATTCTTCTGTTTTCTTTTCTTTCTTTTAGCAAAATTCAAATTTTTTCCCGCATATTTAAATCAGATAAAATTTTGATTTCCTTTTTACATGTGTCGACAAAATTCAATTTTCTTTGGCATTAAGGTTTGATTTTCTTATTGCGTACGTTTTCGAAATTTAATTTTCTCTTTCCATATATTTTCGAAATTCAATTTTTTGCTTCCACATATGTCTTCAAATATTGTGTTCCCTATCTTTGCCAAATTTTTGTCAGTTTTCTCAAACTAAGTGCTGGTGACTAATCTGGTGGAGTGTACGATTTCTACAGAGGGCGTGCGTCTGTGACTAAGTGCCTACAACCGGGACATTACAGTCTCCTGCGTCACTTAGCACCCACGCAAAGCGTGGCACCTCCGACTGAGTGGGCGAACTAAACCCCAGGCCACCACTATATCAAAGGTCGACCATACAAACATAAGGCATGCATACAACAGAAGGTAGTTAGACAAAACTACAACAAACGATTACAATCAGACGCAAACAATCACGATCCAAAGCAAACATTTACGACCTTCTGCTAAGGCACGAAGTGCCACAAAATACTAACACACGTCGCTCCCCTGAGCAAAGGTGAAGTCATTACAGAATTTTTTGCGAACACTAACAAATCGGAAGTACATGCCATGCAGGATTCACAAGCCGGAAACAAAGGAGGAGTAACATCACTCCAGCATAACTTTGTCCACGGACTGGACATTCTCCTCTGGTGGAGGCGGAACTATAGCAGGTTCTCCTGCAGCAACCTGGGTCTCTGATGAACAACAACATAATCTCCCCCAGGGTAATCAAGACATCCTGCTGGTCCACGCTCTCTTGCCCATCAACCTCCTGATCAGCAATGAGAAATCAGCGGACTCCATCAGATCCTCCGCCTCCACATCAGAAAGAGCATCCAGGTCAAGCGCCACAGGAAATTCCTCATCCAGTCACTTCTTCTCTACAACCAGATTCCTCCGCCAACAATCTGCGAACCAAGTCCAACTCCTTCAGAGAACCTTCTTCTAGCACAGACCTGGGACCAGGAAGTAGCATATGATCCAGGAAATGCATATCCCCTGCAGACTTACCAAAGCCTTCAGGAAATTTGAGCACCACTTCAGCAGAAACCTCATCAACGGATCTGGGGGCAGAGTAAGAGGTAGACTTAGAAAGGTCTGCCACCAGAGATCCACTCTCTGCGGGAGTAATTTCTAAGAGAGGGGACAGATCGCGCCTTCTCCTAGAACCAGCAAGCTAAGGCCAGCAGAAGCAGAGCCGAATGCCTACAATAGAGGCAAACGGAAATTCCCGCCTAAGATGAGCTTAGTCGGAAATTTGGGGGCATTTGTTCGGGCAAAAAATTTGCACCTTTGGAATACCACGTGGCAAAATACGAGTGGACGGTCAAAAGGTCAGAAGTCAAAAGTCAACAACGTAAGGGTCCACGGTTCACGGATGAAAAGTCAAAGTCGAATATTAAAAGATGGAAGTCAAAAATAATCAAAGACCGTCAAGTCAAGCAAACCCGGGGTAATATAAGATGACGGGTTGAACAAAACATAAGAGTAAACAAACCATGGGCCACTTAAATCAAACAGGCCCAACGAACAAAAAAAGGGGCTCAGCCCATATAAAGAGGAGGAAGCAACAGTTGTTGCACCTACAGAGGAGGAAACCCTCCTGATGACCAGGAGATAAATGAGGAGAAGAATATAACTGCTGAGGAGGATGCAACGGCTAAGAGAGGATTAAATACCAAAATCTCAAGCAATAAAAGAGGATTAAACACCAAGATCCTAAGCAATAAAACGGAGGTTAAATGTCAAAGATTCTCATCAATGAGGAAGATAACAGCCATTAAGAGAGAATTAAAGAGGAAGATTCTGAGGAGGAAAGGCAACGGATAAGAGGCTTAAGAGCACTATAAAAGGGACAAGGCAGACATAGAAAAGGGACATCAAAAAGAGCACTCAACAAAAGCAAGCATCATAAGAAATATACACCATAACCATAGGTCGTGATAAAATTCTTTGTATTAATATTCCTATTTTACTCTTCTCCATTGATAGTAGAAACTTTGGTGGGATTCCGACTCCCCCCGCGGTTTTTCCCA
The DNA here is from genome assembly GCA_958450325.1 of Agrostemma githago. NCBI lineage: Eukaryota > Viridiplantae > Streptophyta > Magnoliopsida > Caryophyllales > Caryophyllaceae > Agrostemma > Agrostemma githago. The sequence continues at coordinate 5,326,210 of OY288241.1, read as the reverse complement.
CATCGGGTTTCCGCGTCACCAAACTTTGTGTGTCGTTATTTTCTTTCGTTATTCCTCGTTCTCTAGTTTTACCTCGATTTCACCGACCCGTAGTTATAGGACGATTGCTTTGACCCGCAAACTTAAATCGAAGACCCGGTATATTTTTTACCAAAACAGATATTATATAGAAAATCGCTTATTGAGTGTTATTATTGTTAAATATAAATATCTATTATGTGGGTCTACATGTATATGGTCATATGATTGTATTTAGTCATCTTATTAGTAGCCTACTTAAGTGATCAACTATTGTATATAAGGCTTATGATATCTAAATTATAATATGGATTAATATGTGTAGAAGACCTTATATTATTCTACCTTATTATTTGATGGACCTAATAGGGTAGAACTTCTATAAATAGGAAGTTGGTCCCCAACTCATTCCTCTCACCACTTCACTAAGAAAACCCATCAACTAAGTGAGAATATTAGTGAGAGGTTTAGAGTAGGAAGACCCTCCCTTCCACCTTAAGAAATCATCAATCATGGATCAAGGTAAAATTTCCATATCCATTATCTTCAATTCTTGATAATACACATGATAATTTAATAACTATATAAAGACTAACAATTGGTATCAGAGCCAATCATGTAAGTATTATCGAGAATTGTTGAGTTTATCTCGGTTTTGGGGTCTTCGATTATGCCATTTTTATCATGCATGTCAAGTTAATCGATCACACTAATAAGAACATGATCAAGATTGTGCATGCATGTTGTGTTGGCATGTCTACCGATTTTGTAGAGATTCTTCATTACATGTTTTTCTTTGTTTCATTTTATATTATTGTATAAAATGATTAGTTATGACAAAGATCAAGTTAATAAGTATTAAAATTACTCATGCATGTCATTTTTTTGTTGATTTTTCAACTTTCTTTTGCATGCATGTGTTTGATGTGGTCTACTGGTCTTGATGATCCATGTGTATATTTGCATGCAACTAGTTTTGTGATTTTGTTTATTTGATGATCAAAATTTTTGCATGCAACTAGTTTTGTGATTTTGTTTATTTGATGATCAAAATATTTGCATGCATGTGATTTTGTTTATTTGATGATCAAAATATTTGCATGCATGTGATTTTGTTTAATTGATGATCAAAATATTTGCATGCAACTACTTTTATGATGTTTTTATTTTGATGATCAAAACATTTGCATGTGATTTTGTTTATTTGATGATCAAGATTTTGGCATACATTATGTTGAACATTATTTTTGGCATACATGCATGCTAGTTTCATTGTTTAATCATATGGTAAATCGTTGTTGCATGTTAAGTATTCCGCATGAATTGATCATAAAATGTGAAGTTCCGGGTTGAGCTTCACAATTTTGGGATAAATTGTTAATATATAAGTTCAGACAACTATAGTATATATGTCTAATATTTGATACGATTTAATTGAAGTAAGTAAAGTTCGCCAAAGCGGATTCTCTTACATAGATTTTATTGTAATGAATATTGGATGATTGTGTATATATATTTCATGCGAATATTAACCGTCCCAAAGGACGATCAATATTTGGCCGAATTATGTATACATGGGTGGTAACAAATATGTGACGATTTTCAGTTTTCCATGTGAATGATAAATTAGTCCAAAGATTATTTTATTATTTGACAGGATTTTATTGTCAATATTTGATTATCTACCACTAAAGGAAGTACTAACTTACAAGTTGATATTTTTGTCCAAAGACTAAGTATTAATGTTGTACTCGGTACTTTGTGATGGGCCTTAACATTGTCTGAATCTTTATAATAAAGATCTAATATGAGCTTGTTTTGTTTTCAGTTACTAATGCCGCATCATTAATATCTGCTAGCATCAACTCCATTCTGTTACTGAATAACACTAATTTTACGGAATGGAAAGAAAATGTAAGCATTGTCCTCGGATGCATGGATCTAGACCTCGCGTTAAGAACAACAAAACCTGCTTCTCCTACGGATGCGAGTACCGCGGAGCAAAAGCGGGAATATGAGAAGTGGGAACGTTCTAATCGCATGTGTCTTATGATCATAAAGCGAGGAATTCCATAATCATTTAGGGCTTCTGTGTCTGACCAGGTCGATGCTAAGGAGTTTCTTGAGGAAATTGAGAAACGTTTTGCTAAAAATGATAAGGCGGAAATTAGTACAACTTTGTTGAACCTAATTTCCCTAAGGTATAAGGGTAATAAAGCAAATATAAGGGAGTACATAATGACCATGTCTCATCTTGCCTCAAAACTAAAGGCACTAAAGTTAGAGCTATCTGATGATTTGCTCGTGCATTTGGTCTTAATTTCTCTTCCCGGACAGTTTAATCAGTTGAAAATTAGTTATAACTGTCAAAAGGAGAAGTGGACTCTCAATGAGCTCATTTCTCATTGTGTACAAGAGGAAGAGAGGTTGAGGCAAGAAAAGACATAAAGTGCTCACTTAGCCAGTATATCAAAGGACAGACACAGAAAGAGGAAAAATAATAAGGTTGCTGCAGTTGGTCCTTCACAAAAGAAACAACAACCTGATAAAGTTGAGGAGGTTATTAAATGTTTCTTTTGTAAGAAGGATGGACATGTAAAGAAAGATTGCTCCAATTATCATAATTGGCGTGCAAAGAAAGGTACACTTCTCAGTTTAGTTTGTTCTGAGGTTAACTTAGCTTCAGTGCCTATTCATACTTGGTGGGTAGACTCCGGTGCTACTACTCACATAAGTGTGTCTATGCAGGGTTGCCTGCACTACCGAACGCTAAGTGATGATGAAAGACGCATCTTTGTGGGCGATGGGAAGTCGGTTGAAGTTGAAGCAATAGGGACTTTTAGATTACTACTAAAGACCGGTTCCTTTTTGGATTTAGATGAAACTTTTGTTGTACCGTCTTTTAGACGAAATCTAGTTTCTGTTTCTGTTTTGGACAAATCAGGATACTCTTGTTCATTCGGAAATAATAAGTTTAGTCTTTCTCTAAATACAAATGTAATAGGAACCGGTACTTTGTCGTATTATGATAAGCTTTATATGCTAGATACTATTGCTTCATATAATGAAACCCTACATACGACTACTAGAGGTACAAAGCGAAAGTTAACAGATGAGAATTCTGCTTCGTTATGGCATAAGCGCTTAGGACACATTTCGAGACAAAGAATTGAAAAGCTTGTGTCAAATGGAATTCTCGATTCTCTTGATTTTTCGGATTTTCAACTTTGTGTTGATTGTATCAAGAGAAAACAGACAAACAAAAGGAGATTAGATGCCAATAGAGCTACAGACGTCTTAGAACTAATTCATACGGATATTTGTGGACCATTTCCTAATCCCGCTTGGAATGGTCAACAATATTTTATCACGTTCATAGACGATTTTTCTCGGTATGGCTATCTATTTCTTATTCATGAGAAGTCTCAAGCATTAGACGTTTTCAAATCATTTAAAGCTGAAGTTGAAAACCAGCTTGAGAAAAAGATTAAAGCCGTTAGGTCTGACCGTGGTGGGGAATACTATGGTAGATACGACGGATCAGGTGAACAACGTCCAGGTCCATTTGCCAAATTCCTAGATGAGTGTGGAATTGTCCGCAGTACACTATGCCGGGGTCACCTAGCATGAATGGTGTAGCTGAAAGGCGTAATAGGACACTTAAGGATATGGTAAGAAGTATGATTAGTCATACTAATTTACCTAAATCACTCTGGGGAGAGGCAATTAAGACTGCAGCATATATCCTTAACAGAGTTCCAACTAAAGCTACTAATAAGACCCCATATGAGTTATGGACTGGAAAGAAACCCAGTATAAGGCATTTGCACATTTGGGGTTGTCCAGCGGAAGCGAGGCCTTATAAGCCGAGTGAAAAGAAGTTGGAATCCAGAACAATTAGTAGTTATTTTGTTGGATATTCTGAAAGATCTCGGGGGTATAAGTTTTACAATCCCACTAACAGGACATTTTTTGAGACGGGTAATGCCCAGTTCTTTGAGGATATTGAGTTTGGGGGAGAAGATAAGATTAGAGACATTGTCTTTGAAGAGGAAGCAATTTCTCTTCCTGCGGTTATCATGAATAATGATGAAGTCGAAGACATTGTTGTGAATCTCCCTATTCAGGATCAGTCGGTCATTCAGGAAGACCAAACTCAAATACAAACTCAAACACCTCAAGAACCTACGCCATTAAGAAGATCCGCTAGAGAAAGGAAAAGTGCAATTCCAGATGACTACGTTTTGTATCTTCTGGAGCACGAGGATTACGATGGAATATTATAAGATAGTGATCCTATCAACTTCCATCAGGCCATGGAAAGTCCTAATTTTCAAAAGTGGATTGATGCCATGAACGAGGAAATTAAGTCCATGAAAGACAATGATGTTTGGGATCTTGTTACACTACCCGAAGGTGCAAAACCTATTGGCTCTAAATGGGTATTTAGAATCAAACGGGACACAAAGGAAAATGTAGAAAGATATAAGGCACGTCTTGTCGCAAAGGGCTTTACTCAAAAGGAAGGCATTGACTATAAAGAGACTTTCTCTCCGGTTTCTTCGAAAGACTCTTTTAGAATCATAATGGCATTAGTGGCATATTTTGATCTTGAACTTCATCAAATGGATGTTAAGACTGCGTTTCTTAATGGTGACATTAATGAGACAATTTATATGATGCAACCTGAAAACTTTGTATTAGGAGATTCAAAGAGAATGGTCTGCAAATTAAAGAAATCCATTTATGGTCTCAAGCAAGCGTCTCGACAGTGGTATTTCAAATTCCACGAAATTATACTCTCATTTGGTTTTGAGATGAGTAAAGTGGAAGATTGTATTTACCATAAGTTCAGTGGGAGTAAGCATATCTTTCTGGTTTTATATGTGGATGACATACTGCTTGCCAGCAACGATATAGGTTTGTTATGCGAAACCAAGAGATTTCTATCAACCAAGTTTGAGATGAAAGATCTTGGTGAAGCATCCTTTGTATTCGGAATTGAGATCCACCGAGATCGTTCTCAGTGTATCTTTGGGTTATCACAAAGGAACTATATCGATAAGGTCCTAAATAGGTTTGGCATGCAGAATTGTAAACCAGGAGATAACCCCGTTTCGAAAGAGATAAGTTTTGTCTCGACCAGTGCCCTAAAAACGATTTTGAGAGGAAGGAAATGCTTAATATTCCATATGCCTCGGCAGTTGGAAGTCTCATGTATGCCCAAGTTTGTACGCGTCCGGATATAGCGTTCATTGTTGGAATGTTAGGCAGATTCTTAAGTGATCCGGGAATGGGTCATTGGAAGGCGGTTAAAAGGGTCTTAAGGTATCTACAAAGAACAAAACATTATATGCTCACATACAAAAGGTCGGATCATTTAGAGATCATTGAGTACTCTGACTCAGATCACAACGGATGCTTAGATAGCAGTAGATCCACTTCAGGCTATGTTTATCTGCTAGCAGGAGGGGCAATTTCATGGAGAAGTGCCAAACAAGAGATTATTGCCACTTCTACTATGGAGGCAGAACTCATAGCATGTTTTGAAGCATCCAATCATGCCATATGGTTACGAAACTTTGTTACAGGGTTACGAGTTGTGGATACAATTCAAAGACCACTAAAGATATTTTGTGATAATAGAGCAGCGGTGTTGTATTCCAATAACAACACTAGTGCGACAAAGTCTAAGCATATTTTGCTCAAGTTTCGTGCCATAAAGGAAAGAATTCAAAGGGGAGAAGTGTGTGTAGAACATATTGGAACAAACTCCATGATTGCGGATCCGCTCACTAAAGGATTACCACCCAAAAGGTTTCATGAGCATGTTGCTCACATGGGTGTTATTTTGTTTAAGGATATAAAGAATTAGTGGGAGTTTGTAATATGATTTTCTACAAAGTAGACACAAAATTACAGTTCAGGATGACGTCAACCTTGGTTTCAGGCATTTTCGGAAAGGTTTTCAGTTTTCCCCTATGTATATATTTTTAGTATGATCTCGCTAAAAATTAAAGTTGGACCAAGTTGGAAATAGACATGTTACGATCACATTTCATGAAATTTCCATGCTACATATCCATATTGATCTATGTCATTTGATTTTGTTTAATGTATGTAATCATTGAGGATTTAGTCATTATTTATGACAAAAGTCGCTTTGGTTCTATGTTGACAAGGTCAATGGACGAGATTGTTAAGAGATATCATTTTGAAAAGATGACAAATTTTTGGAGCTCATGAGGTTTTACATATCATATGTAATGCACATGTAACCCAAGTGGGAGATTGTTAAATATAAATATCTATTATGTGGGTCTACATGTATATGGTCATATGATTGTATTTACTCATCTTATTAGTAGCCTACTTAAGTGATCAACTATTGTATATAAGGCTTATGATATCTAAATTATAATATGGATTAATATGTGTAGAAGACCTTATATTATTCTACCTTATTATTTGATGGGCCTAATAGGGTAGAACTTCTATAAATAGGAAGTTGGTCCCCAACTCATTCCTCTCACCACTTCACTAAGAAAACCCATCAACTAAGTGAGAATATTAGTGAGAGGTTTAGAGTAGGAAGACTCTCCCTTCCACCTTAAGAAATCATCAATCATGGATCAAGGTAAAATTTCCATATCCATTATCTTCAATTCTTGATAATACACATGATAATTTAATAACTATATAAAGACTAACAATTATTAAAAGTAGATTTCTCTTAAATTAAATCTAAATGTTGAAGTTCTTTTTATCCTCCCTCTTTTTTTGGCACAATTAAAGGAAAAAAATGTGGGGTATAAAGTAGAAATATGGTGGGGTTTGTGAGTAAAGAAAATAATAAAGAATTGAAAGAAGAATAAAAAATTGATTAGAATACAGTCCAAAAATGGAAAGAGGGAAGATTGTTGAACTAGTGTCAAAAAGGAAAGAAGGAAGATAAAAAAAACTAGGAGGGAGTATAATATAAAAAAATACAAATAACTTAAGAAAGTACTCCGTAATAAACACTCAGAGCTCGTTTGGTTCAACATGGGAATATGATGTTACCGAGAACTTAAATTCACGTGAATTTATATTTCATGGAAATTACAAAAATATTGTGTGGTTGGCATGTGGTAAATGATTTCATGCGGGGAGTTCTACACACCAGGGGAACCTTGGTCAGTAACTTCCCCGTTACGAAGAAAGTGACAATTTTCATGAAATGGACAACCAAACAATTCCCTGAAAATGCACTTCCCAATATCTTACACTTTCCGGTAATTAGATGAATAACAAACGAGTCCTCAATGTAAAAATTTTACCCTTCATTGTTTGCAGTAAAAATGATCTACCTTCTCACAAATCGTCCTGGTAGTTATCCATCTGTTTAAATTATTATTTTACGCAAAATATAACGAAAGATTTCTTATAGAATAATTTAACACATTGAAATGTGATCAAAGAAACCATTTTTTAGAAATCATAGAAGTTTTTTCTAGTTTGATTGAAGTGATGTTGGGTAATTACTTCATAAGCACGACTAGTTAAATGCCAGCCATCCCAATTCACGCGTTCTTCAGGGTGTTCGCAAGCTATTACTCCTTCTGTTCCACATATGGTACCAGAATTAAAGTTGTAATCGTCATTTCCTTTGCCACAACATGCCTTCAAAGTAGCATCCTTATCAAATCCTGCAATTCATATATCAACTATGTTATAATATTCTTATTTTATATCTCTCGGGATACTAGTTTTTATCTCATTCTATTAAAATATTCCTCACAAATATTGAGATAATTGAGTAAAAAATAATGTCCGGAGGGAGTATTGTTAACTGAACTACAGAAACAGGAAAAAAAAAAAAAAAAAAAGCAGAGGTAGGATTCATCATATGCACTAACCGTATGTAGTTGGATTTTGAATCATTTTCCTCATGCTTCCCTCAAGGTCCATGTACATAATGGTAGTTTGAGGGTTCTTTAATTGAAGTATTGTAATCGCCATACGTAAATAATTATTATGAAATTTGGCCAAATCATTTAAGTATTTGATACATTTTAGGTCATCATGTAAATATGGGTCATTTGGATTGGACCCAGCAAGATAAACGGACATGCATCCCGGTAGAATATTCCCTGGAATAAATATCAAACGAGCGCCTAGACTTATTAATGCCTGTAAAACGTAATCATTAGTGTTTTTTTAGCAAAAAGCTTAATGACAATACAACTTTCAGATAAGGAAAAAGCTTAATGACATTCCTGCGTAATTTCAAGGTTGTGTGGCGAGGATTAGGATTTACGACTCAAAATATTTGATGAACTATATAATGCAATAACCAAAGTTAGAGGTGGCACTTCGGGCCGGGCCGCCGACGCCGGCCCGATCCGGCACGAACCCAGGCACGACCGGCCCGGCACGAGGGCAAAATCGGGCCTGGCACGGGCACGGCCCGCCGGGCCTCGGGTCGGGCTGCGGCGAAGAGGTGACTGAAAAACCCGTGCCAGGCACGGGCACGATCGGGCCCGATCCGACACGGCCCGCTGACAGCCCGCTGACAGGCACACGGGCTGGACCGACCCGGGCACGGCGGGCCCGAGGCACGGCCCGGCCCGACCCGACACGCCTCAACGGTCCCCTGCTGCTGCCTTTGCTGAGTGTTGGCGTGCTGCAGTGCTGCTACTCTGCTGTCTTTACTGCTATTCCCCTTCCCAAGTTCTCGTTTCTCATTTTCCCAAGGACCCAACAGTCACCTGTCCAACCTCTATCCCCATTCCCCAAAACAACCCAACGTCTCTTTTACTTATTTGAGTTATTTCCTCTATTTTTTTTTTCATTTCTTTTCCTATAAAAACCCACTTTCATCCATCTTCATTTCACAAATCATTCTTATTAATCTTTTAAAATCTCAATACTTTATAAGCCTACATTTCTATATTCTAAAAAATATATATATAATATAATATAAGTTATTAAAAGTAGATCGAGGCACGACCCGAAAACTGGCACGAAAATCGAAGCACGGGCACGAGCACGAAAATAGCACGACGGGCCGGGCACGAGACCCGGCCCGAGCACGGCACGACTGGGCCCGTGCCTTGGGCCGTGCCTCGGCGGCAAGGTTGGCTGGAGCTCCGTGCCGGGCACGGCACGAGCCCGGGTCTAGGCACGACCGGGCCGGCCCACCTAGGCACGAAGCCCGCCGGGCACGACACGAAGCCCGGCCCGGCACGATTAAGTGCCACCTCTAACCAAAGTGATGAGGTGGCATCATATCACACATTTTCATTAGGTTATTTCCAATGGTAGGACTTATCAAAGTCTCTAAACTCTGTCACCCCAGCCATTGCTATAAGGGGTGTTGGTAAGCCAATTCTTTCAAACAACTTCATTTTTTGTAATTCACGAGAAAATTCTACTTCTCATGTTTTTACTATATATGACAACCAAAAATATCCTATATATAGGATATGTTTAGAATAATTCCACGATTAAGGTGGTTCACTATAAGTGAAACTGTTTGGGTGGTCCACAATGAAGATGATCCACCATGAATGAAATTGTTTAAGCGGAAAAATTAAAGTACGAATTATTCTCTTAGCTAAGATATGATTTTGTTTTACATAAATTATAATTCAAAATTTTTTAATACGAAGTACTCTCCGATTCTTTGGGTTTGTAACGTATTTCACATTTGACAAATTTATCAGCTTTGCAACATTTATATTTTGGGTTTTATTTTTCTTATAAAATAACTAACATACCCTTCACTTATCATTATTATATTCCAAAATATTCACTTAACTTTTTACTCACCCAACCTACTCACCCAATCTAATATTATTATATTGTTTAATCTTACATGACATCACCTAAAGTGATCCACATTTACTTTTCTTATTTTTGATGTAAACAGTAAATGTTGCAAACCCAATGAATCGGAGGGAGTACCTCAAATGCAGTTCGTTCAAAATTAATCGCATTTGGTAAGAAAATGAAAAATTTACCTCCACAGAACTTGATATGACTTCAACAATTTCAGGGACCATTTGATACCAAAATTCTGATGGTTTACCCCAGGCAAAGTTATAGTCATTGCCTCCAATTTCACCCACTACAAAAGCTGCCCTTGAGATCTTTTTTTTGCACGCTGAAAACGTGATAATAACGTGTATCAATGAGAATGTAAATAATAAATACTACTATGTATTATAAACAAACTTATTTTATCTTATACTACCTTTCATTCATTTAATCATTTACATATGATTTTCACCACTTTTAAGAAAAATGGTAAAAATAGAAGTATTATTGGTAAATCAAATAATAGTTTTATCAAATAGTTTTATGGATCCACCCAACTTAAAAGTAAAGAAAAAATAGTGACATTTTGTGTAAGTAAAGGAAAGATATGAGGATATAAGGTAAAGTTTTTTGTTAAAAGAAAAATGTAAAGAATTGATTGAATTGTCCATTTATAATAAGTGTAAAGAATTGTTTGGATGAGAGAGAGTATGAAGTTTATTTCACTCATATATGAATAAACCGCTCGATTGTACACATATAATAGTAAACACAAATTCTCATTTGAGACGGTCTCACAATACGAATATTGTTTTTGACCACCTTTCATGTGAGAGGTCTCATAATATTCGTATTCTGAGACCGTCTCATGTGAAATTTACTCTAAAATCTTTGAACAACATAAAAGTCACAAAAGATTAACTAAAATAGATTAAGACATACATCTTCACATAGTTGAATGAAGCGAAATCTGATACGAACGATATTAGATCTCTATACGACGACTTTATAAATAATATAGGTAAGGTTTCTCTCTCTTTTCCTATGACGTAATAAGTGTTGTTTCTTCTTAATTTTGCATAGAATTTTTTATGGAAAAATCTCCATTATATAGGCAGAGAGAGGACAAATTACTATTAGGGTTTTAACTTAATTTAGTCGCAATCTTCCATCAAGGTTGAATAGGTATGGAAATGTTCCTTATTTAGGGGTCAATTGGTTCAAACAAAAAGAATTGAATGGATTGAATTCTAAACAGGGAGGTATGAAGTTAGAACTTATTGCTTATTAATACTCGTTTGGTTTGATCTTGAAATGGATGGTAAATGTGCATGAGGAGGGATGAAGTTGAAATCATGGGTAGGAACTACGAATTGTGATTTCAAGGGGTTATGGTGAAATTAGAACCCATTGGGTTTCTAACTCCATTCCAAAACTGATGAACCAGACACCAAAATGGATGAAATCCATTCCAAAAGTCACAACCTAACAATCCTGGTACGTACGTAGTATGAGGGTCGTTCGATTCAATTATTTGTAATAGAATGGATTGAAAAATTAATCCATAGAAGTTTGTATATGTAACACCTCGGCTCAAATTAGGACAAAAAATGTTAGTCGCGATAGTTCACCATACTCTGTACTGGTCACACGGACCAGTCCTTTCCAGCGCATTTTGTCCTCACTAATGATCAGAAAAGAAAGTGCACTTAATTTGTTAATATGAATAGTACTTTCAATCTCTTTAAACACAAGTCATTATTGAAGCTCATAAATAAGACCTCTTCATCTAACATGAGGTGTTTCAATATGGGATCCAAATCCGTTTCATATAAAACTTGTTTGGTTCATCAAAATTTAGAAGATGATGGAATGGAGATTGAAACCATAAAGAGTTGAGATTGAGATTCCAAGGGGTTGTGGTGGATTTAGAACCCTACGAGTTTCTATCTTCATTCCAATGTTCAACCAAACACTTCAATTGATGATCTGATCTCCATCCCAATCCATTCCAAAACTCAACCAAACATCCCCGATATCATTGTGATAACATATCTCTTGAAATCTAATATTCTTATATCCTATAATAATATTCTTATAGCGAACACTTCTTGATACTGTAATTTTTAATCAGCATCAATTTGCACCCAACAAATATTTCACTTTGCAGTTATATGGAACTAGAGACATGTTTTAGTTTGTTTAATTTATAGTGCAATGCTTAAAAAAAGCTCAAAAATATAGGCATAATAATTTCGTTAGAAGTTTAGCAAGGGGTTTTTACCTTTTGGGTTAGAACAAATGGAAGCGAGATGTGTTTTAAACCAGTTAACTTGTACGGATAAAGAATGACTAGATGTATTGAGAGCCGTGGCACCAATTACAGCAAAATTCACTCCATGTTTAAAATTTCCACTCTTATTTAAATAAGGCTCAATAAATGGCAGGCCAAAATACTCAGCTGCATTAAAACAGATACAGTTAAAGTTAGAGATGAAAGTAAAAAAAAAAAAGGATCCATGGATAAATGCATAAAGCTAAAACTTGAAGAAGTTGTTGGATATATATATACCCATATAGTCAACTAGAAGAGGTCCATCTGAAGCGCGACCGGTTGGCTTGTGAAAGTATGTCATACCATATGGAGGTTGAACAAAGCTTGAATATGGATTCTCGCTTTTATAATTTCCCACGTCTGAAAGTGAATCTCCAAATTGATAGAGACTATCAACATTATTACATTTTCTGCTTTTCCACAAATATAGAAGATACATAATTAAAACTTGATAGAAATAATCTTCTAATTATTAAATGTGAAAAAACTTTTAGGGAGCGTTTGGAAACATGGAATTATTTTCATTTCCAAGAATCTAATTCTAGATATTCAATTATTGACATTCAATTCCATTTTCAATTCCAAAATGTTGTTTGGGTATCCATGGAATTGGAATTGGAATTGGAATTGGGCGGGGCAGAGCTGGGTCGAGGTCAAAAAAAATTAATTTTTGAATTTTTTTTCCGTGACGAAAATGTATATTTTCAATTAGGGACAAAAATTAATAAAAAAAAATATATATTCCGACTAGATTTACGCGGAAAAAAAAAACAATAAATAGTGACGGAATTGAAATGACTACCCTGTGGGTAGTCATTTGAGAAAGTCAAATTTAAACAAGGTTGGAATTAGTATGGAATTCATCTCAAATCCAATTCCAAATTCTCGGTTTTCCCAAACACTTGAATCATCTCAATTCCGGAATTGAATTCCAATTCTTAGTTCCCAAACAAGCCATTAACAAACTTACATGTTCACTAGTTCGTTGTATAACATATATTGAAACGTTTAACAATATACTCTGCAGTGAAATAGTGGGATCGGAGTATATAAGACTTAGATCATTATTCGACTATCTCCGGTTATCCATGATCTTTTTTTTTGGCACAACAAAATAAGAGTATACAGAATTGATTAAAGTTGTAGACACCCACATAAGTAAAGTGAGATATAAAGTGAAAATATGATAGGATTTGTGAATAAAGAAAAAAAACAAAAAATTGAAGAAAAAATAAAGAAATGATTAAAGTAGAACCCAAAAATGAAAAGAGGGCAGATGACTTTAGTAAGTCCAAAAAGAAAAGAGGGAAGATCATGGATAATACTAAAAAAACTCATTTAACTGATTACACTTGTTTTTATTCTAACAATATATAAGTCTCTTGCTTGTGAGACGGTATCTCACATAGAGTTAGTTACTAATTTTAATACTAACCTCGGGATATGAGAGAAAGCAGAAGTTTGGATGTGATGAGGTAGACTATTATCGGACGAGACTAATCTTATGGGATTATCAACAACATTGAAGGAATTGGATGATGATGATAATCCTGCAAAACATGATATAACAACACCCACTATTATGAATAAAAATGAGGAGATACTACTAAGAGTAGACATCCATGCATAACATAGATCAAGATTTAAGATAATTAATTAAATTAATTAGAGAGCTGATATTAGTTAAGTGTTACTCATAATGGTTTCTATATATAAATAACGTGGGTGCTCATAACGTGCCTTCTATATTACTATTGTATAGAGTAATTAATTCATTAGGTTTTCCACAAATTATTGTACTGGAGTAATTCACAGCCACAGCTATGCTTCATTGACTTTCTTAATATACTATTATACTCCGTAAATGTTTTGCATGACAAGTATTTTAAATTTTTAATATTAATATGCATGATCAGTATTTTTGTTTTGTACGTATTCAACAGGGAATCTTAGCTTACATCTAACAATAGGTGGATTTAATTAGAGCTTATTCAGGGCGGGTACGGTTAACCCGTTTGGTCCGCCCCGTTAGATTCGCTTAGTAATCTAGCTTCATCAAAGAATTTTAAAAAATAAATGGACAACAGATAATGAAATCCAGTCCACTAAAATAATGATCAGACTTGGACTAGAAAAAATTATCCAGCTATTTAGCCCATGCTATTATACAAGTAATTAATTTATAAAAATAAATGTACATTGAAAAAAATTGTTACCGTCACGTTTTATAAAAATTGTAATTTGAACTTTTGTGTAATAACAATAACGTCAAATTGTTTTTATATTCAATGTTTTGTGCACTTATTTTTGAATTTCAATATTCTAATTAAGAGTAATTACGACTTAATTGTTACGGAGTATTACCGTAAAATGTTGGTAAATTAACCAATTAAGCGATAAAATACTTCTATTTTAGGAGGAACGGAAAATTAATAGTTTTATTTAGGCCCATGACCCGACCCGTTTTATTGTAGTGGGCAGGCTTGAAAAACGATAAATATGTAGCCCGTTATTGTAACGGGCATGAGCTACAAAATATGACCCACCGGAGACATTTTTCATGGTTAGGCCCAGACCGTGTCCGACCCAAGCTAGCTCATCATGATCCGATCACCTCTAATTAAATTTTTATTACTGAGTATTATTTATGTAGAATATAACTAGTTCTTATTATTGAACATCATTTTATATTAACACTAAAAATATAATATACAAATAACTTAAGAAAGTACTCGTAATACACGGACTAGTTGTCATACTGTGTATCATGTTTCTATTTGTAGGTACGGACTCAAGAAAGACGGGACAAAGTGAGTCGAAACGGGTCAAACAAAACTCAAAAGATTCATTCTAACTATCACTATAATCAAATGATATTCAAGACGGGTCTTCGAGTTATACGAGTATCATATATACGTTTAACAAAACTCAATGTGAGTCTTTAAATTATACGGTTATTATAAGACTGTCCCATATAATGGTTATCGTGTTTGATTAATTATGCATTTGTCGTACGAAATTTAGTTATAGTCTTTGTAAATATAACAAATTTATAAACAATCCCGTGAGTTTTCACGGGTTTTCCACTAGGTGCATAAAAAAAGTAAATTGATTAAAAAAATAAGGCTCTTGAATGCATTTGCAATTATTGATTGGGCTTGCATAATTTGTAGTCTCAAATACAATTAAAACAACTCTTTATTAGGATGTGTGAATATATGCGTGGCAAATAAATGAGTCAATCAATTTGTATTCTGCAATCAATTCGTACCTCAGCTCTTCCGGGTTAGACAATCAATTTGTATTCTGCATTTTTAAAATCGTGTCTACTTTGGTTAAAACTCATGTAAACCGAACAAATAGTAGATATCTATGATCCAAAATAAAAAATTGAACAAGGATGGATGCAGTAGTATTAAAACAACTTACTACCTTCGAGCGGATGTGATGTTCTCTATTTACGCTTGGAGCGGAGTTTGATCTTCTTCCCTGTGTACTTTTTAGGCTATCAATATGTATGCCCTCACATATATCATCATCTTTCTTTTGTGAGTCACTTAATGTTTATCCCATCCACAAAAAGAAATAAAGTGGAGGATCATAGCTAGGGATGGCAACGGGTAGGGTATGGGTCGGGTCCGGCAAGACCCGGACCCGGACCCGTGTTTCACAAGTTGGACCCGGACAATTTTAGACCCTTACCCGGACCCGTCGGGTACGGGTAGGGTCCGAGTCCGTCACGGGTCTTATGCACGACAATTTAATATGTATAATATGTACGATAACCCGACATTTCAAAAGTCAAATTAAAATCGCCACTCCAAACTTTAAAGACCTTATGGCAGCTGTGAGTTCATGGCCCTGGGTTACAACTGCATCTTGCAAAGAAAATAAATACAGTAATATATATAAGTAAACCTACAAAGTTAACTTACGGTAGCTTTAATGACATATTTCTGTCTCAAATATAAATTCTTTTTGCAAATCATTGCCCTTTCTTTTGCTTATTCTTACTTTGTTGCATTACACAAATATGAGAATACATATATTTTTTATTTTTTTATTTTTTATACGGGTCCAAGGGTTGTTGAATAATATTTTTCTTAATCAATTTCGTAGAATCGCGTTTACTGAATTTTTTTGGGGTTATTAGGTCTTCGTGTTTAGTGGTTGATTTCACCCAGAAAGATGCCTAATTGTTGTCTCTTTTTTAATTCATATACTATAGTATGTGTCACTAATCAGTTTATATATTTTTGTAACTTCGGTTTATATATCATGTAACTTCAGTTCATATCTTTTGTAACTTCAGATCATATCTTTTGTAACTTCAGATCATAAATTGTGTCTTTGTTGTGTTCTTTTTAATTGGATCGTGTTCTTTAATTTTAGGTTTTACCCGATTTGAATTTTGTCATCAGAATCTATGTGAATTGTTGAAGATTGAATTTCTATTGTTTTGGGATGAATTTGATTTCTGGGTTTTGTTTGTTTGTTTGAGTTAGGGATGAATTTAACGACGAATCACACGTAGTTCAGGCATCTGAGTTGAAGGAGTTCAGTGTTACTAAACATGACGTCCATGATTGCTTTCTATTACCTCGTGGTCCGAATGAGTGGGAGTTGATATCGATCGGACGAGCTTTGTAAATGAGCTGCTTTTTATATATAATTGTAACTTCAGTTCACATATTTTGTAACTTCAGTTCACATGTTTTATAACTTCAGATCGTATATTGTAACTCCCTCCAGTCAATATATTTATAACTTCAGTTCACATATTTTGTAACTTCAGTTCACATGTAACTTCAGATCGTATATTGTAACTCTAGTCCATATATTTATAACTTCAGTTCACATATTTTGTAACTTCAGTTCACATATTTTATAATTTCAGATCATATATTGTAACCACAATCCATTTTTTGTAATTTCAATTCTAATCATTTCATATATTTTTGTAACTTCAATTTATATATCACGGAACTTCGGTTCATATATTTTGTAACTTCAGATTATATATTGAAACTCCGGTCATGTTTTGTAACTTTATTTTGAATCAGTTCATATATTTTTGTAACTTTAGTTCTTATATTTTGCAACTTTAATTCATCTCAATTAATATCCGAAACACATATCAATTCATCTCAATTCATCGAGCCCGAAACACATACCCCAAAGAGAAAAATACCAGAAGAGTTGAAGTTACAGATAGATAAAGTCGTAATCCCTTTAGATAAACGGAATTCGTAGATAAACTTATTGTACAAATACTTTCAACTCCAAGCAAGAACGGAGAAGCTGAAGAACATGCTCATGTGATTTCGTCCGTATTATTGAATTGGTGGAGAAAAGAAGAACGTATACCCAGAATCGATGAGAATTAAATTGGGTTGGAGAGAGATGATATTAAATTGGGTTGTCTTGGTATTTGTTTAGTATGTTAATTGCTTTGGGAGTACTAAGTGCATTAATTATGATTAACTAAATCTTAGCCCTCCATCCTCACCTCATCCAAAGACTTAAATGTGGACTTATGGACTTATAGGGAGGGTTGTTCTTATGTGAACCCCTATATATATATATAGAGAGAGAGAGAGAAATGATCATATAAGTCCCTTCTTCTCTTATAAGTCCATAAGGCTTATTATAAGTCATTGGATGAATTCAAGATGGATGGCTGAGATTGAAGTAAGATATCATTAAAAAAAAAGGTTCATCAGTAATTAAACCACCTTCATTACCTCGTTTTCTTCCCACCTTCATTACCTCAATATTCCCACCTTCATTCATTTCCCAACACAATTAAACCATACTACCGCTCACTTCCCACTCCACTACTCCATCAGCAACATTCATCATCCGCTCGTACATTCATCATCCCGATCAATTTGGTTCTCGATCAACATTCATCCGCTCGTACATTCATCATCAGCAACATTCATCATTCATCATCCCGATCAATTTGCTACTCCATCACACAATTGTTGGTTCTCGATTAATTTGTCCTCTTTTCGCAGGTAAACGTCTTTTCTTTCTCTAATCAAAGTTTTGTTGTATAATCTTGCTATTTGTTTTTTAATTTGACGAATTTCGTGGTTTAATTTTTTAGTTAGCAAAATTAAACCCAGATTTATCAACTTCCTCACCAAATTTTAGACCTTGTTAGACCAAATTTTTAATTTGCGAGTTTAATTAGGGAAATTAGGGTTTAATTTTTGAGTCTGTTTTCCGAGTTTTTCTGGGTATACGAAATTAGGGTTTGCGAAATTAGGTTTAATTGTTCACAATTTGGGTATAATTGTTGCAAAATTAGGGTTTAATTGTTGCGAGTTTAATTAGGGAAATTAGGGTTTAGTTTTTGGGTCTTTTATCTGAGTTTTTCTGGGTATACGAAATTAGGTTTTACGAAATTAGGGTTTAATTGTTCACGAAATTAGGTTTAATTGTTGCGAAATTAGGGAAATTAGGGTTTAAATGCGAAAATTAGTGTCTACGAAATTAGCTTATCGATTTTCTGGGTTAACGAAATTAGGGTTTTACAGGGTAATGTCTGCATTTTTTTTATGTTCACTGTTTCCGGGTTTTATCAACTTCCTCACCATGCTTATCAATTTGTATGCATGTTTGATCCATTAACGAAGGATTTGTGTTGAAAATGTTGTAAGTAAATCAGTATGGATTGTTGATGGGTTCTGGATTCTGGATTGATTAATGTGGATGTGGTAGTGGTACCTACCCGACATCTACCACCATCTGCTGCATCATCAATATCACTCATCCCTATTTTCTCCAGATTTCTTACCACCCCTTTCTATTTCTTTCATTGTCAGGTGAATCGTCATTTTCCATTTCTCATCCCATTTTTTGCACGCACCCTTATATGGCATCAGGAAATGAGATTGTCGAGGTCGTGGGGGTCGACGAAGAAGAGGAGGAAGAAGTGGGTAACATTCCTGTGAAGTGTAGGGGGCGTAGGCTTGCGAAGCTTGTATCGAGTCTTAATGAGAGACAGAAATAGGCGGTTCGTAGAATTGGTTTTGGCGGGTTGTTGGATTTTAAACTCTGCAGGTACCCGATTTCATACGTTTCGATCTTTATGGGAGCCTTTAATGATGGATCCCACGTTTTTAGGGCATCACAGTTCAAAGAGTTCAGTGTCACCAAACACGATGTTCACAACTGTTTTCTATTACCGCGTGGGCCGTACGAGGTAAATGTGGTTCCCACAGGTCGACACAAAGACTCCGATTGTGACGAAGTAAAAGCGTTGAAGGATTTCTGGAGGAACCGATATCACGTAAAAAGTACCTCTAGTCAAGTGAAGTTGGGAGGCCTTGTGAAGGACATGATGGCGGACAAACTAGGCAGTGATCTGTTTTGCAAGATGTTCGTCCTATTTGCGATGTCGTCTTTCCTATGCCCAACGTCCAACAACGGACTTGACTTGAAGCTTGTGAAGGCCGTACATAAAGTTGACGATATCAAAAAGTACGATGGGTGTAAGTACGTTCTGAATGGTATCGTTCAGGCCGGGGTCCAGTCAAGGGGTGATCCTAAGTTTATTGGAGGTTGTATTCCGTTTTTGATGATTACATACCTTCACAGGTTTGTTTCTCATACCTTTCGTTTGGTGTACGTACTTTCCGCCTTCACAGGCCTTCCTTTTTTTTTGTTCTCCTTTTAATATCTGCGTTTTTTCCTGCGTATACCAGGTTTGATTTTCGTGGTGAACCGTGCCCCCACGAGCTCCCCTTAATTAAGCATTGGGACGATGCCAAACTCGCGAAAAGGCTTGACGCTGAAATGCTCGGAGGGTCGTTGGGTAGGCAAGTTTGGTCCAATATTACGTATCCGCGCTCGTTTCAGAACGGTGCTGAAGTGATAACTGTGCCCGGAATTACCGACAATGACAATGATCAGTGTACGGCGACAAACCCCCCAGTTCCGAATCTTGTGAAAAGATACGTCCAACTGGAATTGCCTCCTAAGCTAGAGGACGACAGCGTACCGGCGGGTCGGGCAGAGGACGTAAGTACATTTCCTCGTCAGTCCTACTTTAATATTTACGTACATTTCCCCAGCTGTTGAAGTCACATACCGTTGAAGTCAAAGTGACATTTACATGGTGTTGAAGTGTCAGTAAAGTAATAATTACTTGTTATTTGCACTCTTGTACGCGTAGGAACTACATGGCCTATGTGTCTTGATGGAGAGGAACGCGGTTGCTTTTAATGGTGTGGTCCGTGAAATAGCGGACAGAATCAAGGTAGTGTCAGCGGCCCGTTTTAGAGAGCTGTAGACAGGTCCATCGCAGTCGTTCTGGCATAACGAGGAATTCCACCGTTACGTTGACAAAGTATGTGACCTAGCGAGGCGATTCCAAACGTCAACCGGCAACCCACCGTTTGTTGGTGAAGCATCTACAAAAACAACAACGGAAACTCCGGGTCCCGAGGGGAATTATGAAGGGGCAGACGCGGTGTTGAGGGAGGTATTGCGTGACATTGCGGACGATACACCACAGAAATTAAATCCGGGTCCTGAGGCTGTATGTGGTACGTCCCAAACCGACAACACTGGTATGTAAAATAAATGACAACAATTATTTCATTTTTCCTTTTATGTGATGCAGGGGACATTGTCGACAATACAAACCTTGACAGAACTCCGGGTCTTGACGCTGGAAACGACATTCCAGATGTAGAACAGACTGCTGCGAACGCAAATTCGAAGACGGTATTGTCATCGAAGAGAGTGACTGAACGTTCGGAGACGTCATCGAAATGACCGTGCATTGAGAAGCCGACGCCCCCGTATCCCCACAACCTGCCTCACCAAATCAGAACACAATGTCCTCCTTACGTAGCCTCAAAATTGGGGGTGGGGATGGTCTAGGGTGCAGCTTGGATGTCGGAGATGTAGACGTAAAAGCCGTCGTTGTGTCAAAGTTCTGTCGGGACAACCAGCAACTACTCAGCACCCTCCCCAATTTACGGAAGCACGTAGCAGATTTCAGCCTACTGAACGACTACAAATACAAAATCGAGTACTTTTTCCCCTCATCCTTTTTTTTCAATGTTTCGACTGTATTTGTTTACCACTGCCGACGACTACATCACTACGCATTTTCTCAATTACAGTGACATGCTGGCATATTACGGGAAGGACGCTCTGCTAACTCGGAGGGATATACTGTCAATACTCCCTGACACGGACATGGATTCCTCCGTGGTGGAGTGCTGGTCAATACCACTAAGTCGCCTATCCGCATCTGATGAAGTTGACGAAAATCTCCCAAAGAGGACATACTTGGGGATACGACACTCGGTAAGCCTATTCTGCAGACCTTAAATTTAGCTTACTATTATATAAATGCGAACAACACAACTCAGCAATTACGGAGTTCCGAAACTTAACTTCATATGTCTTAACGAAATTAAATACTTCAGTTTTCCCAACTTTCAAAGTTATCTACTGTTAGAGCAATACTTCAACTCTTAACCATGAAAGTTATAACTTCAAACCTTTATGAATATAACTTCAATTTTCATATGTACACCTTGTAACATAATCAGCTTCATAATTTTAATACTTCAGAAGTTAACTTCAGTAGACAACATTTTCAACTTCAGTTGCCAACATTTTCAACTTTAACACCATTACATATTCATCTGTGAAATATATAACTTCAAAATAGCAACAATGCAACTTCAAATCGACGAAACCAGCACATAAAATAAATGCACCGTCACCTAGTTGTAAAGATCAAATTCATAACTTCAAGTGTATTACAACGTAACTTAAGCACTAAAACTATAAAACTTCTGACAATGCTATGAAATAAAAAACTTCAGAGTTGTAGGAACGTAACTTCATCCCCCTAAAACAACATTTCAACTTTTAACCACAACATTCGTAACTTCAGATATTATAGAACGTAACTTCAATACTCATTTAGCATTCACAACTTCAGAACTTATATAACGACACTTCAACCCCATTAAATATTCACCTGTGAAATATATAACTTCAAAATTGCAACAATGCAACTTCAAATCCACGAAACCAACACTTAACATATATGTAACGTCACCTAGTTAATATCAAATTCATAACTTCAAGTATTTAGCGACGTAACTTCAGTGTTGTAAGAGCGTAACTTCATCCCACGAAAACAAGATTTCAACTCTTAACCACAACGTTCGCAACTTCAGATATTCTTGAACGTAACTTCAACACTAATTTAGTTTTCACAACTCCAGATCTTACATCACACAACTTCAACTGCCATGTCCGCAACTTCAACTTGTACCACATTATTTTCAACTTCAGTACACAATAATCTCAACTTCAACTTCAACAAATCGCCACCTCAGTTTTCAGTACTACACACACGACACTTCAACTACATAGGTTGTAACCTTCAGTTAAATGAAAACCTTATGGATGTAAACTACAGTTATACACTATAGTTAAATGTACTATATTCTGTGAAATATAAAACTTCGAAGTTGTAAGAACGTAACTTCAACGAAAGTACACCAACATTTCAACTCTGAACCACAACATTCACAACTCCAGAACTTACATAAGGACACTTTAACCCCATTAAATATACATCTGTGAAATATATAACTTCAAAATTGCAACAATGCAACTTCAAATCTACGAAACCAGCACATAAAATATATTTTACACGTCACCTAGTTGCACATATCAAATTCATAACTTCAAGTATTTAACGACGTAACTTCAGTGTTGTAAGAGCGAAACTTCATCCCACGAAAACAACATTTCAACTCTTAACCACAACGTTCGCAACTTCAGATATTCTTGAACGTAACTTCAACACTAATTTAGTTTTCACAACTCCAGAACTTACATAACACAACTTCAGCTGCCATGTTCGCAACTTAAACTATTGCCACATTATTTGCAACTTCAGTACACAATATTCTAAACTTCAACTTCACCTTCAACACATCGCCACCTCATTTTTCAGTACTACACATATGACACTTCAACTACAGACGTTGTAAACTTCAGTTAAATGAAATATACAACTTCAAAGTTGTAAGAACGTAACTTCAACGAAAGTACACCAACATTTCAAATCTTAACAACGACATTCACAACTTCAGAAGCTTTATAACATAACTTCAACCGTCATTTCTATAAAATTTTACACTTCAGTTCCATTACATTGACAATTCAGACCAAGGTCTGTACAGTAATTACTTTCACTTCAACACAACACGAACGTCACTTCAACTATCAAAGTCTTCAACTTCAACCCTCAACTTTAATTTGAACCGGATTACTAAAATCTCGATTTCCACCACAGGATGTAATCACCAACGTCATTGAGACTTTCGACCACGCCACACCACTAGACGGCCTACGAGACAAGCTCTTCAAGTTCTGGGACATATTTATTAATGACTGCGGCGGAGTTGTGAACTTGGAAGCTGACCTAATATTTGTTCCTGTAAACCTCCATGGGT
This sequence comes from Agrostemma githago, assembly GCA_958450325.1. Taxonomy (NCBI): domain Eukaryota; kingdom Viridiplantae; phylum Streptophyta; class Magnoliopsida; order Caryophyllales; family Caryophyllaceae; genus Agrostemma; species Agrostemma githago. The sequence continues at coordinate 5,302,549 of OY288241.1, read as the reverse complement.
ACTTCGCCTGCATTTGTGTCAACTTAAAGAGCAGAACGATTGACGTGCTAGACCATCACCTACACAGCAACTTTGGAAATTCTGACATATACAAGGCTGCCTTCATAATTGTAAGTACAATATTTCTACAGTACTCTTGAATGTACATTTCTCTCAATCATAACATATTCCGCATATCTAATTTCCCTTTTGTAGGCTTCCGGGATGAGTGACTATTTGGAAGACAAGAAGGTTGAGGGGGGAGACCTCGTTTGCACCTTTGAAATCAAAGAAGTTGCAATGGAATGGAAGAAAAATGTGGTGAACAGAGAGGAGTCCGGTCTCTTCACTTTGATGCACATGCTTCTGTACCATGGTGAAATGCCGTCACATGAGGATATGCCGTCCAAGGTCGCAAGGAAATTCCTTGTCGCGGAGGTCATTGCTGCACTCATACTGTCAGACTTCAACAAACAATGTAAACGAACCACTAGGCTGATTGATGACTTCAACACAAACAAGGACAGCATCCTAACCGACGTTAAGGTGAAACGTGCTATGGAGAAGATCCGTGCTGGTCCGAAGATCAAAAAACGCACAAAAAAGTAAAGTGTGATTAGTCTTTTCATTTAAAACATTATGCTGTTCTGATAAAAAACTACTAATTTACTACAAAGACCGACTTCTAGTTCCGCTTATATGTTAGTATATGCGGAGTTGGATCAATTTTGCGGAAACATGTAATTTTTGGCGGCCGTATGACAAGAACTAGTTATCCTGTTGATGGTCAATATTTTAAATTCAGTGGGTTGCCTATTCTGCTTCCGACATTGCCTATTTCACTTACGTATCATTTTTCCGTGGAGCTGTACAAGGTCTACGTCTACACACACGTTTACTTCAACTATACAACTTCAAAGAATTAACAACGTAACTCCAACTCAACCAAACACACAATTCAATAACAGGTAATTTCACCTCATTGTAGCTCTCCAATTCAAAACTTCAAGAATAAAAAAAACATCGCCTCATAAGTTCAAGTTTAACACTTCTACCAAAATTGCTAAAGCCTACTTCCAACAATTCAATGTGCACATTAAAACTTCATAAAAAAGGTGGACAACGGTTTTTCACTGCGAAAATGTTTATTACACTGGCACCTCATTCTCAGGTTTACAAAACACATACCTCAACTTTTACACTACGATAATGTCACTTCAAACTATTACACGTTCAACTTCAACTTCTGTGTATTTAAAAACACTTCTACGTACTGAAGTGAAGAACATTCAAAGTTAAAATGACAATATCATGGCATTAATGTTTAAAACATATAACAAAGACGTTACTAAGACAATTCGCGTACATTGACGAACAAAAACCTAAAGGAAAGATGTGAATCAGAGACGTCTAATATATAACGGGAGATCTCTAGTCCTCCATAATACGTTATCACAAAATATCGTCCGATCGATCTTCGTCACTGCCACCAGCGGAATCCTCATCCAACGGTGGACTCTGGGAGAAGGGGTTGGGGCAGTTTCTCTTGTCGTGGTGGGCCATTCTTTTGCAATTTTTACACATTCGTTTCGGCCTCTTCGCCAGGTCCGCCGCCTTGGTCTTCGTTGACAACATCCTCTTCCCACTACCTTTGTTCTTCGACATTTTCGGAGACAATATCGTCACTTCAGACGTGGATGCACAACCAAGGTATTTCACCAACTCCTGTCGTTTTGTCGTCGGTTCCGAAGTTCCACCCACTCTCTCTCTAAAAGCTCGTATCGCTTCCCGTAATTTTTCAACTTCGTCTTTACCCTTATCGCGAACAAATCCCACTGCTTCGTGAATCTCCGACCACAACTTCGTCATCGCCAACTGCTTCTCATCAATCAAGTCTACAGTACCATCGAGAAGAAAACCATCATCCACCGACATTCCTCGCACAGCATCAACCATCCACCGCCTGCATACGTACGCTGCCGGTATAGTATTATGTCCATAGGACGTTAAAATCCAGATTAAATGTCTACACAAAAGCCCTCGCCTTTCGAACAGCTTACAGCTGCACCTTGAGTCCTCATTTTCTGAGGAGGAAAATTCAACTTCAGTCAAGGCGTAATGTAACTCTAAACGTCGAAATAGCAACTTCAAAAAAAGGTAACAATAACTTTTATCAAACGCACCTGGATTTACACGCACTTCGTAGACTCTACCCCTAATTTGATCCTTCACCTTCGTTATCTCAATCCCGTCAACCACCTCGAAGCCACGAACCGTGCAAGTGTTGACTGAGAACTTCACCTCATCTTGGAATTCACTGAATATTTCATGGGTATACAACTTAGCACCATCGGTCTCCATTGCCACGTGTGTCTCCGTCTTAGGTCTTGAGTGTCTGTTTTCACTGTCGAGTTTCTTTTGGGTGTTCCTTTGGTGGTCCATGACGCTTTCAAAACGCATCCAAAACTCGACCAACGTACCCGATTTTTGTTCAAACCTCTTAAAAAACCTATTCTCACTCTCCGATCTTTGAGTGGTCCTCATAACGGTTCCCATTAGAATGTCACGGCAGTGAGCCATTACCCACTGACTTCTTATGGCAAATGTGCTCTTAAACCACTCAACGTCTACCAGTCCATGTTCTTCCATTATTTCCATCCATCTCTCATCAAACTCCGATGCTTCAATATCATCGTCCCACACAATTTCATTCAGTTTCCGTATGAATTCAAGGTAATCGCTTCTCGTCGAACCATATTTAACAGGGACTTTGTTCATTATGTGCCACATGCAAAACCGGTGTTTCGTCTTTCTGAAAACAGATTTAACTGATGCTATAATCCCCGGGTCTTGATCCGTTATTACGTATTCTGGTTCCTTTCCACCCATAGCGTCTAAAAACCGTTTGAAAACCCAATTGAAAGACTCCTCGTTCTCACGCGCAATGAGTGCACCACCGAACGTCACAGACTTCTTATGATTGTCAACACCAGTGAACGGAGTGAATATCATCGAGTACATGTTCGTCCCATACGTAGGATCAAAGAACATAGCATCCCCGAACTTTGCGTAGTTTCTTTTGGCGGGAGCGTCTACCCATATCGCTTTATTTAAACTCCCGTCTTCTGCCAACTTGTAGTCAAAAAAAAATCCTTCCCTGTTCTTCACCATTTCCTTAAAATTATCCACGAACAATTGCCCATCCCGTTCATGAAGAAAACACTTCACATCCCTCCCATAATTCTTGAAATCGGTCAAAATCGCACCAAGATTCTCAAATCCATTCACATGCTCCTTACACATATTGTACGTTCGTGTCGCTCCAATTTTCAACTGTCATCAGAGCATATAATCATTCAATCCCAGAGAAAAAAAAACACCCAACACAGAATTGCTAATTCACCACATCAGTTTTACGTCCATGACTAAGAACTTCCATACTACACACAAGTCACTTCAACTACATAGGTTACAAACTTCATTTACACAAACACCTCATGTCTGTAACTTCACCTGATTACGACTCACAAATTCAGAACTTCAACGACATAACAACGTAACTTCAGCACACAAGACAAAATAATACACGCACCACAGAATATTTAACATAAATGTACAGAAAGTTTGACATTATTACGGAAAATAAAACGCCTTACTCTTGAGTTAGCAATTATCAACTGCTTGTGGTAGTCCGACAACTGCCGTGACATTTTCTGAAACTCCCTCTCCGCAACTGAGAATAGTTCATGGTTGTGGCCACAAGTGAACTCCTTCACAACCACAACACCTTTCACTACGGCCAACAAGATTCTTGCATTGCAACTAACTCTTGTCACTTTGGTCTGACGTCTCGTCTTATTTTCATCACAGGATTTACCTGCATCGCTCTTCTTCGACTTTTTTGCCGTCCTACCAGTACAACCAACTACCTTAGAATTAGATTTTTTACACTTTCTACCTGCCTTACGTCCGGAACCTCCCCCTCCTGCTGCACCGTTACCTGCCTTTGGGACGTACGTGATCGTGAAACCCTCTCTGCTGCAAACTACCGGCTGAGATTTCAACGTACCATCACGGAATCTCTTCGTTGACCACCTACGGACATCAAAACCGCAAGCGAGGCCATACGCTTCATAGAACTCAACAGCTTTATCGACGTCGGAAAATTCCTGCCCCACATAAGGCGTCTTGTCCTTATCAACGTCGAGGAACCACGGCCATGAAATTTCCTCCATCAAGATGACGATTTCAAAGATAACAACTTCAATTAAATTATAATTCACCCCCGCAAGAAAATTCGCAATCACTATCATACTACAATCTTTAAATACCTTCAGATCCAAGCAGAAAGGAAGAAGTCGAGGAACCACGGCCATGAAATTTGGTCCGTGTTATTTATTTCTGGTGAAGAAATCAAGTGTATGTTTAATTGTATAGGAGAGAAAGGGAAAATTAAAAACATCCTTGGTATTTGCTGCGGAGAGAGAGAGATAAACATTAATTAAGACTTATAAATCTGTTGCCTAATAAATCTTAATTCAATCCCAGCCTACATCTTCAATTCATCCCATGGCTGAAACAAGTACTTATGGACTTATAGGGAGGGGTGTCCTTATGTGAATCTCTCTCTCTCTCTCTCTCTCTCTCTCTCTCTCTCTCTCTCTCTCTATATATATATATATATATATATATATATATATATATATATATATATATATATATATATATATACTCTCTCCGTTTCATTGAAAGCTTCCACTTTTCCTTTTTTGTAAATTTCTTTGATAGCTTCCACTTCCTTTTTTGGTATAACTCTTTCCCTCTTACCTAGGTGGCCCACCTACTTTACACCCTCTCTAATTTTGAATATTTTATTATTATTCTTAAAAAATGTGTCATTTTTTAGGTGGAATCTTTCATTGAAACGGAGGGAGTATATATTAAAGAATACACCATGAACAATGACGTGGCAAAATGACAATCCACCATTTAGCACCCAACTTCTTTACCACTACACCACTCCTATTTTTGTTGTTAGAATTTTATAAACATAACATTTATTGAGGGTCTTCACTTACTTGAGTCATTCGTATTTTTAATTAGTTTTCTGTTTTTTATCGCAGAAAAATTATTATTCATTTTTTTATTAATTCTTATCTCAATAATGTATATATAAATGTTGAATGAATAAATGACAAAACTCAATTTTTACATACTGTACATGAGTGTAGACACCCGCATTTTGCCTGCTAGTGTCTATAGCAGTTCCCGACAAACACCCGATGATGATCGGACGCAAACGTGACTTAGTATACTCGGATTTGGGCCCGAAATCAATAATATCTGACATGGACTTTTAGCGGAGTAATAATCTCACAAAACAGACCTCAAATTCAGGCCCAGCGGGTCGTTCCGAGCAAAATGAGACTAATTTGGGCCAAAACCGGCACCAAAAATAATTCCCGTCTTTTAGCGACCAGGTCAAAACCCGGTCAAGACAAACCCGACACAAAGAGCGACCGGGTGCGTTCCCGAAACATGCACCAGGTTCACAAATCTATCCAAATCGCTCACAAAAATCAGCCAAAATCAATCCAAATCAAACATAATCAATTAAACATAAATCAAGGGCAATCACGCCCAAAATAGCCCGGCCTAATTGATCCACTCGGTCGAGTGGATTGGTCACTCGATCGAGTGGAGCCTCTTCGAACCCGTCCAGGTACATTCACGAGGACACTCGACCGAGTGCACCCGCGCCACTCGGTCGAGTGACCCTAGGACGGGGTAAAGCCTATAAATACCCCTTCAAACCCATTGCATTGATAGAGGAAAAACTAATGCAAAATTACCCTAAGCTTCTACTCTAACCTATCTATACTCTCTACACTACAAGCCTTAGCAACCCTAAGCCCTATACACAAAAAACCGAGTCCCTTGTCCCTCGATAAACCGACAACACACACACACACCATAACTTACGTACATCCTCGATACTCCATAGTCCCGTCACTATTTGCGAGCCCATTTCCGAGGTCCTTACTAAACATGTATGTTGAGGGTGTCCCAAACCCCGTTTCTATCTTTGTTATTTACGCTTATGTTTTTGTATCGTTTATTTTGTACTTTTACTAGTATCGTAATCCTAACATCTAACACTCTAACATCTAACACTCTAACATTTTACTTTTTCTTGCATACTAACTTTTACATTTTCGTTGCTAACATTATAATCATACCGCGTACATATATAGTATTACCAAATTCTTCGGTTTCGGATGCGTTTGACTACAATTGTCGCCTAAAGTCCGTCTAATCCCTTTACGAGCAACGACGGAGGTGGAGCCCTTTCGAGGAGCCCCGCCCCAATGTACTCAAGGGCGTGACGTGATCGCGACTAATCGTAGTTGAACGTATTCGATCCCATTTTTATTAGTGCGGAACCCATTGACACGAAAACCGACATCACATAACCCGAAAGGGTTAGTTCCGATGTCGTGACGTAGAGGGAAGCATTTCGTTACTAATTCAAATTTTCTAACACAAACGTTTCATAAAATCCCGACAACGGTATTATAATCGTACATGTACACGATTATAATACCGGAGGTTGAGTTAAATTCGAATCAAGCGATATTTGTATTTAACTCGACCGATCGTCGTTTTCAACCCCAAAAATGAAACGAGTTAACACTCGCACAGGGACTACTCGACCGAGTGCATAGGCCACTCGATCGAGTAGTGTCCACAAAACCGGGCAGACTACTCCCCAAGGGTACACTCGACCGAGTCAGGCCATGACTCGACCGAGTGGATCCTATAGCCCAGAAAACCGAGAGCTTGGATGCAACATTTAAGCCTCGTCTCTTTTTTTTTACGACTCTTAGTCGACACGTGTAAAGCCAATCACGTGAACTCATTTTCTAAAACTCACGTTTATCGTGGTAAACCGAATTAAATCTAAATTCGTCAATATTTTGATTTAATTTGGCCAACCTTCAAACTTAAGACACATAAATCACGAGTCACAACTCGTACAGGTGCCACTCGACCGAGTACACCTGCTACTCGATCGAGTAGCACCCCAAACCGTGGGCAGAAGCTTCGTTTAAGACGCACTCGACCGAGTCAGGCCATGACTCGACCGAGTGAGTCCTGTAGCCCCATAACCGAGGGCCTTGATACACCTTTCAAGCCTCGCTTTTTATCGACATTAGTCAACACGTGTAAAGACTATCACGTGACCTACCTATTTTCAAAACCATGCACAACACGACACGTAGAACGACTTTGACCACCTTCGACGTGATAAGTCGGGACAAGACTACGGGATATGAGATCGGGCTAGCAATACGCCACAGTCTCATATTTCCGTCCTTCGTTTAGTATACAATATAATGTATATTTAATCGGGGTTAGTCCATCTACACATTCCGCGGTCTAGCTTACATACGAGTCCGTCCATATCTTTGTATCGCGTTATTTTTATTATTTCTACGTAATGTTGTATTGTGAATTCCGGGTTGTATTTCCGCCCGTGTAACTTGTACGTTACGTTTTTATTTTACTTTCGAGCTTTGTTTATTTACTTGCTTTTACGCTTTATAAACGAACCTCGCATGCTAAACCATTTTGACCAAGAATAAGATGCATTAAATGACGTAGTTCACAAACTATTAATATGCTTAGCCCGAAAACGCTGTTTGCATATCATTTAATCGTTTTACTAGCGCGCACACACGAACACGAACGATGTCTTAGTAGAGGCCGCCATGTGCGGGCGGGGTTGGGTGTCCTTAGTGGGCTTCCCAACACGTACCCTCACCCCTTACTCAGAACCTTTGGTTTCCGGATGCCCGAAACCCTTGGCGTACGAGAGTCATTCTATACACGAAAGCCGGTTTATACGGAATCGGTATTGCAATGCAAAGGGACGAGCCCAATGAACTCTGAAATCGAAGTGGGCTTACTTTGTGTATAGCCCATGACGACATAGAGTGGGTTCGTATGGTTCCGAATAACCACAAAATTCGGTGGCGACTCCATTTTGACTTAAATTTCGAACCCGAGAACAATCTCACCACGAGATTCATTCGCCTACCCAAACCCGCGCGTGGCCGCGTCGGGGTGGACCTACGTCATGTCCACAATTTGGCGACTCCGCTGGGGATACCTGATGTACTACATGGCATCGGGGTTCCTAGGGTGAGACTCGAAGAGAAATCGTTCGAATATTAGTGTGTGCGCATTAGTTTAATGGTTCATGCATAACCCAAATTTCGCCCGGGCCGGTTACTTGTGACCGACGTCCCACTATACCACGGTGCATTCCTACATGGGTGCACTAAAGACTTCGATGGCGGAACTCACCGGGGTTTTACGGCAGGTTCTAGTTCAAAATTGGCTAGGAAGTCCGTCCCGTTTCGTGAGAATGCGATCGTTGTTGGTATAGACCCTATTGTGACTGACCGAGACTTAGTGTAAAGCATACATAAGCGTCGTTATAATGCTTGTTTGACTACGTGCTGCTTGGTTTCCGTGTCATTTTTTTAAAACCGTCATTTCAAAAAATGCATCTCTCCAAAAACACCCAAATTTTGAAAAAACCCGAAATGCTGTCCGTTTCGGGACCCGTCTTTTCAAAATATCCAATTTTCAAAACTCGGAATGCCGCCGAAATTTAGGATCTACCGATTTGACTCAAAATATCCTTTTTCTCTAGTCGGCATGCTGCCCATTTTAATTCGTGAATTTCCAACACCATCTCGATTTTCTGAATTTTTCAAAATTCTAATCTTGGTTTTCGGAATTCCGTTTTTTTTCAAAACTCCCAGAAATTCTTCCGCTCATTCAATATTCAAATTTCAAACATCCAACTATCCTAGTAAACCTTCCTTATTATAGGACCTACCGTCTAGCCGTGTGTCGGGTCTTTGCATAGTATGTCGAAGGTCTATAGCGTCGAAACTCCGCTGATCTTATATCACGAGTTTCCCCCCTTTCCCGAGTCCGCCTTATCAGTCAAGGCACGACCGACCCGCGTAGGGCATACCCCTACAAAGGAAAGTCCGTCCATACACTCGAGTCAAAAGTCTGGGGAAAAGTCTCACGTGGACCTTCCTTCGAACGGGATTAGGCCCACAAAGCCAAAATCCTAAGGAAGTTATACCACCCATCGAGTCATCCGTCTAGATGTCTTTCTTGAGTCTCTAGTCTCCTTTCCTAGGGTTGCTCGGGATGTACTTTTCCTTTCCTTTTTCGAGATCTGGGTTCAGTTTCTGATTGCGCGGTGTTCTTACAGACAGGCCACCGGCAACCAGACACGCTCGAAGGATGGCTACTTTGAATAGTCTGCAAACTGCTTTAGACGCCATGGTCGCGAAGCAAACCGACATCGAGGCCCAACTAACCGAAATGAGGGCTGGCCAAGTGGCCATTGTTGCTCGCCTAGCTACGGTGGAGCAAGGGACCCCTAATGTCGGAACTACTGGGCCCATAACTGAACTGGTCAGCGCAGTGCGCCGGCTAGAAGAACAAGTCCATTTGACTGGGAGTAACAATATCCACCGGGAGAATAGCCGAGAGTACTCCACGGTGAGTGACAAGCTGCCTGCAAACCTGAACCTCACAGGTTTGCCCATGTTCGAGGGAACTGAGGACCCGTTACTACATGTACGGGCCTTCAAGGAATTCATGGCCATCAAGGGAGTGGATTCATCCATGTTCAAGAATCTCTTCGCTGCATCCCTTGAGAAGCACCCACGGGCCTGGTACTATAGGCTAGACCCGAAAAAATACCCTACATGGGATGATGTGGCTACCGAGTTCGCTCGGAACTATGCTGACAACACCGAGATCCAAACCACAATGCGATCTCTGGAGGTCATGGCCCAAGAGCCAAAAGAAGGTTTCACTAAATACCTTCAACGCTGGAGGGCCGAGAGCGTGAAGTTGGTCGATAAGCCCAACGAGAAGACCTTAGTGGAGGCTTTTGTCAAGAACCTCCTCCCTTCCTACCGGGTTCACCTCCGGTACGCAGTCATACCCAATTTCACCACCCTTACTGAAATGGGTATGAGGATCGAAGATGACCTAAGACTAGAAAGCCTCACCAAGGCTACTAGCAAAGGATACCAAGGGGCCTCTTCATCCACCGCTAAGCCCCAGGCTGCAACCCGCAGCATCTTTGACGCGGTCAATGTACTAGATGCCCCGTCCAAAAAGAACACCCCACCTCGGGTCTTCACTGATATAGGTACTACCTATACTTATGCCTTACAAAGGCTATCCTCCAAAGGCCTAATCCAACCGATAGGCCCAACTCCTGAAGTTCCGGTCGAGCGACGCTCCAAGAACTACAATGCCCAGGCCTACTGCCAATACCACCGAGGCAATGGACACGATACCGAGAAGTGTTGGAAGCTGAAACACTTGATCCAGGACTTAATTGAAAGTGGAAAAATCCCGCTACCCGGAGATAAGCCCAACAACAAGGAGAACCCTTTTAGCTCCCATGCCATTTTTGCCGGGGAGGTAATCGACTGCTCTCACCTTATCTCCCCCTACGTCCCGCAAGTGAACGGGATCTGGTTTGACGACGAAGATGATATCTACCTCGCTAAAGGGGAAGCCGTTCCCATCACCCTTGAACAGATTCGAGAGGTCAAAACTCGAGTCCTAGCCAGCAACAACCTTGGTCGTCCCTACTTAGCTACAAGCACTGGGGACACCCCTACCCCGACAACCATCACCGATCCACTCGGGATGGAAATCGCCCCTGAAGAGCCGACCGCTGAAACAGCCGTCGTGAGACAATTGAAGAGAACCCGAGTTGACCTCACTATATGGCAACTCCTTGTTAGCTCTCAAGAACATCGAGAGGCACTTACGAAGGCTCTCGATCAAGTCAAGATCGACTCCCTGGCTACCCCCGCTGAAATGGTAGCCACAGTCCTACCCCACCTAAAGGGTAAGACCAAAGTAGGAGGCCCAATGATCACATTTTCCGAAGCCGATCTACCGTCATTCGGGACCTCCCACAACCTGGCCCTTTACATCACGGTGATTTGCCGGGGGAAGTACCTCCCGATGACCCTAGTTGATGACGGGTCGGCCGTAAATGTCCTTCCTCTAAGGACCGCCAAAGCCCTCGGCATTACCGAGGCTGACTATATTCCGACTGCTCAAACCATCCAAGCCTTTGATGGAAGCCCAAAGTCGGTAGCTGGGGCCATAAAACTGACCATCATCACGGGCCCAGTAGAAAAGGAGCTTGAATTCCAGGTGATTGATGTCACCTCCTCATTCAGCCTGCTCCTAGGAAGGCCGTGGATTCACGCGGTGAAAGCTGTATCCTCCACCCTCCACCGCAAGATCAAGATGCCTCTACTCGACGGTATTATTACTCTAGAGGCGACCCCAATGACCGTGGCTAGCTGTAACGCCACGGGCCGCACGGACCTCTGGGGGTTTGACTTTGTGGGGATGATCGAGGAAGAGTACCTTTTCAGGCCTTACTTCACCACGAGCATTGACACGATGCTCCAGAACCTAGGGTACCTTCCGGGGGCTACCTCTCGACCCGACCTTCCAGCTGGGAAGATCATCGAGGTCCTTAAGGACGAAGACTCTCACTTCGGCCTTGGCTATGCCCTCACTCCTGACAACGTTGTCCGAGCAGGAATTGAAAAAGCCTGCAACATTATGAAGGGTACCTACTTGAGCCCTTATAGCCCACGGTTGTCTGACTACTTTGTCACACCCGTATTCGGGGCTGTCCAGGTTGGACTATACCAACCCAATGCAACGCACCTCGGGACCCACTTGGCCCGGGATTGCAACTACATCCCAGATGAGGTGTTCACCCTCACCCAGTCCAACGGAGCGGACGATATCGAGCCTGCGCTGGGGCTACTCTTCGGGGAAGACACCGTAGCCCCGACTCCAAAGGAAGACCTGGTCAACCTGATTCTCCGCAGCAACAGGTTTGACCCAACCAAGCTGATCTCGGATGTCGGCTCCGAGACGGGAAAAAGGGCCTGGAGGAAGACTGTCAAGTGGACTGACAGTCAAGGAAGGATCTACAAGCTGGTCGCCGGAGAGGGAGACATGCCTGAGTCTGAGTCCGAGTCTGAGTCGGAGTCTGAGTCAGAGTCTGAGGTCGAGTCTAGAGAAGTCGGTGCTAGAGTCACTCCTGTAACCCCCCTCCCTTCTATCATTCCTGCTGCTGGCACTTCGGGGTCTGTCCCGAGTGCCTTGCCAATTCCGCCTCTGACCAATGATCAGATGGCTGCTCTCTTTGAGCTGTTTTCCAAATTTTCAATTAATAATAACAACCGTTCTGCTTACGACTTGTCTCTTTTAAATCCTGTTTTCAAAAATGATTTATGCTATGACATTGAGAAATCCGACGAACAGGTACCCTTACCTCCACATCTGATCGAGCAACTAGAGCAAAGGGAATCCCGGAATCCGGTAATTGAAGAGACCGAATCCATAAACGTGGGAAGAACCTTAGAGCCTCAGATACTTAAGATAGGGTTATCCTTAGATCCCGAGGAGAAACAACAGTTCATAAACCTCCTCCAAGAGTTCAAAGATGTCTTCGCGTGGTCCTACAAGGACATGCCGGGGATAGACCGGGAAATAGCCGAGCACCACATACCTATCAAAGATGGGTGCAAACCGGTCAAACAGAAGCTTCGTCGAATGAGGCCCGAGTGGTCTCTCAAAGTAAAAGAAGAAGTCGACAAACAATTCAAAGCCGGCTTCATACAAGTGTCCGAATATCCGGACTGGGTTGCAAACATCGTGCCGGTTCCTAAAAAGGACGGTAAGGTGCGGGTATGCGTAGACTTTCGGGATCTTAACAAAGCAAGCCCGAAGGATGATTTTCCGTTACCACACATCGACATACTGGTGGATAACACGGCCGATCATGCCCTTCTGTCATTCATGGACGGGTATGCCGGGTATAATCAAATCAAGATGGCGGAAGAAGACATGAGTAAGACTACCTTCACTACACCTTGGGGTACTTACTGCTACGCCGTCATGCCATTTGGTCTCATTAATGCCGGGGCCACATACCAAAGGACCGCTACCACTTTACTACACGACATGATGCATAAAGAGGTAGAGGTCTATGTAGACGACATGATCGTCAAATCCAAAGAACGGGACGGTCACATCACCGCCCTAAGAAAATTCTTCACCCGACTGCGCAAATACAACATGAGGCTAAACCCTCAGAAATGCAGTTTTGGGGTAACGTCAGGCAAATTACTGGGTCATATCGTTAGCCAACGAGGTATCGAAGTCGACCCAGCTAAAATCAAAGCCATTACCGAGATGCAAGCTCCTCAAACCGAAAAAGAAATAAGGGGATTTCTCGGGAAAGTCCAGTATATTAGTCGATTCATTTCCAAGCTAACCATGGTGTGTGAACCAATTTTCAAGAAACTAAAAATAGGGGAACGAGTACTATGGGATGACAAATGCCAAGCTGCTTTCGACAAAATCAAGGAAATTCTGTCTGCTCCGCCAGTTTTGATGCCACCTCAACCCGGTTTGCCTCTATCATTATACCTAACAACGACCGAGACAGCCATGGGGGCTATGCTGGCTCAGACAGTTAACTCCGAAGAGCGAGCCATCTATTACATCAGTAAGAAGTTTTTAGAGTATGAGTGCAAATATACCATGCTCGAAAAGACGTGCTTGGCTCTAGTCTGGGCCACTAAGAAGCTCCGACATTATATGCTCAGCTATGAGGTTCATGTGCTATCCAAGATGGACCCGATCAAATACCTCTTCGAGAAACCCATCCTCAACGGCCGGATTTCAAAATGGACTCTAATGTTGGCAGAGTTCGACCTAAAATTTGTACCTTTAAAAGCTATTAAGGGGCGAATAGTAGCTGAATTCCTCGCCGACAGCCCGGTAACCGAGGAAGGACACACCGATACCTGGTCCTTCCCCGACGAAGATATTTTCCATACCGATGCCGAAATATGGGATTTATACTTCGACGGAGCATCTAATTTTCGAGGGTTCGGAGTCGGGATCCTCCTAATATCACCAAGAGGGGAGCATACTCCCGTCTCCATCAAACTGGACTTTGACGTCACTAACAATGCAGCAGAATACGAAGCATGCATTTATGGGCTACAAGCCGCCGCCAACCTAGGGATCACAAATCTCCGGGTACATGGTGACTCATCCTTGGTCATTAACCAAGCACTTCAAAAATGGAAGACTCGGAATGCCAATCTCGTGGCCTACCAGGCACGAGTAAGGGATCTCGAGAAACAATTCCAAAGGGTAGAATACATATACCTGCCTCGGGAAGAAAATCAGTTTGCAGATGCACTCTCAAAATTAGCATCTTTACTGAACATTCCCGACCATGTGACCAGTATGCCAATTTGCGTCGAAAGACGGTCCGAGCCGGCGTACGTCTATGACATCGAAGACATCGAGATAACCGATCCCGAACCATGGTACCAAGCCGTGTTAACATACCTGACCAACGGAGAGTATCCCCCCGGGACGGAAAACCGAGCCAAGAAAGCCTTACGGAGGCTAGCCACCCAGTTCATCCGTACTGATGACGGGCAACTGTACAAAAAGACGGCACAGGGGGCTCTTCTCCTTTGTGTTGACAAATATAAGGCCGAGAAAGTAATGGCCGAAGTACATGATGGCGAAAACGGTCCACACATGAATGCTCACATGCTGGTCCGAAAAATCATGAGGCTCGGGTATTACTGGAACACCATGGAGGCCGACTGCCAGGTATATGTCAAACACTGCCATAACTGTCAAATCTTTGGCAATGTGCAACATATGCCGCCATCTCTGCTCTATACCATGACGTCACCTTGGCCGTTCTCGACATGGGGTATCGACATAATCGGGAAAGTAAATCCCTCCGGTACGGGTGGACATTGCTTCATTCTGGTGGCTATCGACTATTTCACCAAATGGGTCGAAGCTGAATCATATCGCATCCTCAATGCTAAACATGTTGCCAAATTTATCCAGAACAAGATAATATGCCGGTATGGAATCCGGCATGAATTTATCAGTGATCATGGAACCCATTTCCAAGCTGAGACCGCGGCCCTGCTGGCCAAATATAAAATTCAGAGACACACATCCTCGCCCTACCGTCCCCAAACCAATGGAGCAGTAGAGGCAGCCAATAAAACGTTTGTCACCATACTCAAAAAGATGGCTGATAATTATCGGGACTGGCCCGACAAAATACCTTTTGCCCTATGGGGGTACCGGACGTCAATTCGCACCGCAACCGGGGCAACGCCATATTACCTAACCTATGGGATGGAAGCTGTCCAGCCCGTCGAGTTGGAGGTACCGTCCCTCAGAATTCTGCTAGAAAGTCAAGTACCCGAAGCTGACTGGGTTCGAGCACGGTACGATTCGTTGGTTCTACTAGACGAACGACGGTCCCGCGCTCTCAACAACATTCAAATTTACCAAAAACGGATCCAACGAGCCTTCAACAAGCGAGTGAGGCCCAGACACATCAAGGAGGGCGATCTAGTCCTTAAGTCTATTCGGGCTCTGTTATCGGTTGACCCAAGGGGAAAATTCAAACCCAATTGGGCTGGGCCGTATCTGGTGAAGAAAATCCTATCAGGGGGAGCAGTAATGCTGACGGACCTGGACGGGAATGAATTTGTCAACCCAACCAACCTGGACCAGCTGAAGCGTTACTACCCTTAGCCATTTCTCAATGTCATTAGCAATTTTTATCAAAATCATTTATTTTACAAAAGCAAGTCAATGAGCTAGAATTATTTCATTCTACTGTCGCAAAACATCTTGAACCAATAGTCTTGGTGTAATTCGAGATTGCAATTTCCTAAGCCTGAACTACGTTTGGTTTGATTCTGCTAATTGCGGATACGTAGGCAGCCCCTCAAAAGGGCACAACCAATGCAATCGAGAAAAGACAGGAACGGTTTTAATAATAAACTTCCCTTTATTTATCACAAAAAAAGAAAATCCCAAAAAGCTCGGGAAAATTACAAGTGCAGGAATTCAAAAAAAAACTACAAAAAAAAAGCACACAACAATAATAATAATAATATTTAAATAATAAAAACTGAGGACTCGGTATCTAGGGCATCTTGCCCTTCCCCTTGTCCTTGGCCTCCTTGGCCGTCCACTGACGACGACGCGGAGGAGAGCGTTCCCGAATCACCACAGGAACCTCTTTAGCTCGGACTCGCTTCTTGGAACTTGAGTCCTCACCCACCTCGATTGGCCCAAGTCGGGCCCTTACGGGCTCGGGGAGCCGGTCACGCGGACCTAGTCGGTCCCGGGCCGCCAGCCTTGGCCCAAGTCGCCGCTCCAAGTCAGTCTGGGGGCTTTGCCGCCCCCGCGTGCCACTAGCACCGGCATCTTTAGCTCGAGTCTTAGTATGTGACTTAAGACCCGACTCTAATCGGACTAAGGTAGCAGGGGTCTCTCCCTCATCGTAGAATCCCCTATTGTCCTTTACCGTCTCCCGACGGACCAGTTCGAAGGCCTCATCGACCTTCAGAGCTTTGCGAGCCTCCTCGGACTCCTCAGAAGTCCATTTCTCGTAGGCTCGAGAAACCCAAGCAGATTGGCAAGGGTTGGGAATAGTCCATGTAGGACGGGTGAACCACCTCTGCAACCAAGTGTCGCACATAGCATCCGTCAGTTGGAGCGGGACGCTAATGATGGCTTCAGTCTCAGGAATGCGCTGAGACGAACCGAACAGCCTCAGAATGCGGTCCGGGTAGATGTGAACTGTCCAGTCAAGGGACAGGATCACGAGATAACGGGCTTGGTCCCTCTTGGCCAATCCCGTCAGCTTGGAAAGGAACCACCAAGCAACCGTCCACCTAATCAACGGGCCACCATGGAACACCAATTCCTCATCCCAGTAAGCTCGATTTATGTGGTGGTTCGAGCTTATCTTGCGCCCCCTGGAACTGAGTTGGTTGTTACGGTAGTTTGGAACGCTCGGAGGAGGCTCTATGATCGACAAGCGCTCCGACAACCAAACCTGCAAACGTGTACACGCAACTCATGAGTAACGGAATGGTTCGCTACGGCCCACTCGATCGAGTACACCCTCTGACTCGATCGAGTGAGGCTCTCTAAGACAACCAGAAGTTCGTCAGGTATGACACTCGATCGAGTACACCCTCTGACTCGATCGAGTAAGACTCGCTAAAACAAACAGAAGCCTATCAGGTATGACACTCGATCGAGTACACCCTCTGACTCGATCGAGTAAGCCCTTCACAGGCCGGCAGAAGCACTTAACAGACACCACTCGATCGAGTGGTAGGTCCACTCGATCGAGTGACTTACGGACTTCAAGGAGCCGCGAAACAAAAAAAATCGCGCAAACCTAAATTGAAAAATCGAAAGACGTTTACCTGCAGAATAAGGATACTCCCCGTCAGTTGCCGGGTCGGGTCAAGTCGCCTAGCATCCAGACCCATGATGAGTTCTCCCGTGACTAGCCAAGCAGGGCTGTGACCAGTCTCCATCTGGTCAACCACTCCGATCAGTCTAATCTGGCCCACGCACGAGTCAGCATCCATCAACCCCTCGAAGACGTAGCGGTGCAGCATGCAAAACGCGAAGGCCCTACGCCGGTGAGAAGGCGTAGCCCTTACATCCTGGCTATTCATGAACTTGTCAGCCAAGTCAAAAAGGGAGACAGTATCTCCCCGCACCATTCGATCTGTCTCAGCATGAGACAGACCCAAGAATTCCCTCAGCCTCCTCCTCGGGTCCGGGTAGAACGGAGGAATGGCAGGGCGAGCAACAGGGCTCCAACCGCCAATGGCTGCGATCTCCTCGGGAAGAGGGCATATCTCTCCCCGCGGGAACACGAAGACGTGATGGGTAGTGTCCCAAAGCGCCAAACAAGCGTCCAGAAAATGCACATCAGGCACCAGACGCCTAAGAGGAAATAGGCTGGTAATCCCCATTTGGGTCAGCTGAATCCTGTCATCATCCCGAAAGTATTGGGACCAGGCAAAAAGCATTGAAGTGAGATGCTCGATACCCATGGCAGGAACTTGATTTCTTAAAAGACTGAGAGATTTTTTTTAGAGAAGAGAAGGGTTTTGATTTGAGGTGCAGAAAGCTGAAGCAGGAAACCTGTATTTATAATATGGAAGCCTGGCAGTAACCTGACTAACCCTGCCTCCTCAGCAAATTGGGCCCCAACATGCGCAGGCCTGACTTCAACCCAGAATAGGAATCTAGTTATCCTGAGCTTTCCTAAATTCTTTCTAAAAATCGCTTTTTCGAAAATTCCAAATTTTTTTCAAAATCCAGTACACTTTCCCCAGCACAAGTCGGTGTTTTGCCTACGTGTTACATGCAATATATGATGTGTCAGCATGCAGGTACACCCCAAGACTTCAGAAGCAAGTCCCCGCGCAGCTACTTTGCTCCCCAGCGTGAGTCGGTGTTCTCCTGGAACGCTACATCCAAAATGTGATGTATCAGCATACGGGTACTCCTACACCTCCAAGCACAAGTTTTATTCCCCAACGGAGACAACCTTCCCCGGTATGCTACATCCGAGACGTGATGTATCGGCATACGGGTACACCTACGCCCCGAAAGGCAAGTTTTACTCCCCACGGAGCATCATCATCAGGTCAGGTACGACTCGGGGCCTCAAAAGCAAGCCCGTGCAGCTCACATATCTCCCCGGCGGAACGCCCGAGGCGGCATTTTCTCCAAAATGATACAGGACGGGCCCACATATAGGCGCGCCTAGGACTTATGCAACAAGTCTGACTCCCCGCGGAGCTATCATCGGCAGGACAGGTATGACCCTCAGCTTATGGCTGGCGAGCCCTTCACGCAAGTCTACTGGACTATAAGCGACCCGACCGGAAGGCTGCCAGGTCGTAATCTGCGATTGGCCTGGCGGCTACTCTGACTTTCGCCTTGTCCAAGCCTCAGTCAGAGTGGGGGCTCTGTAGACACCCGCATTTTGCCTGCTAGTGTCTATAGTAGTTCCCGACAAACACCCGATGATGATCGGACGCAAACGTGACTTAGTATACTCGGATTTGGGCCCGAAATCAATAATATCTGACATGGACTTTTAGCGGAGTAATAATCTCACAAAACAGACCTCAAATTCAGGCCCAGCGGGTCGTTCCGAGCAAAATGAGACTAATTTGGGCCAAAACCGGCACCAAAAATAATTCCCGTCTTTTAGCGACCAGGTCAAAACCCGGTCAAGACAAACCCGACACAAAGAGCGACCGGGTGCGTTCCCGAAACATGCACCAGGTTCACAAATCTATCCAAATCGCTCACAAAAATCAGCCAAAATCAATCCAAATCAAACATAATCAATTAAACATAAATCAAGGGCAATCACGCCCAAAATAGCCCGGCCTAATTGATCCACTCGGTCGAGTGGATTGGTCACTCGATCGAGTGGAGCCTCTTCGAACCCGTCCAGGTACATTCACGAGGACACTCGACCGAGTGCACCCGCGCCACTCGGTCGAGTGACCCTAGGACGGGGTAAAGCCTATAAATACCCCTTCAAACCCATTGCATTGATAGAGGAAAAACTAATGCAAAATTACCCTAAGCTTCTACTCTAACCTATCTATACTCTCTACACTACAAGCCTTAGCAACCCTAAGCCCTATACACAAAAAACCGAGTCCCTTGTCCCTCGATAAACCGACAACACACACACACACCATAACTTACGTACATCCTCGATACTCCATAGTCCCGTCACTATTTGCGAGCCCATTTCCGAGGTCCTTACTAAACATGTATGTTGAGGGTGTCCCAAACCCCGTTTCTATCTTTGTTATTTACGCTTATGTTTTTGTATCGTTTATTTTGTACTTTTACTAGTATCGTAATCCTAACATCTAACACTCTAACATCTAACACTCTAACATTTTACTTTTTCTTGCATACTAACTTTTACATTTTCGTTGCTAACATTATAATCATACCGCGTACATATATAGTATTACCAAATTCTTCGGTTTCGGATGCGTTTGACTACAATTGTCGCCTAAAGTCCGTCTAATCCCTTTACGAGCAACGACGGAGGTGGAGCCCTTTCGAGGAGCCCCGCCCCAATGTACTCAAGGGCGTGACGTGATCGCGACTAATCGTAGTTGAACGTATTCGATCCCATTTTTATTAGTGCGGAACCCATTGACACGAAAACCGACATCACATAACCCGAAAGGGTTAGTTCCGATGTCGTGACGTAGAGGGAAGCATTTCGTTACTAATTCAAATTTTCTAACACAAACGTTTCATAAAATCCCGACAACGGTATTATAATCGTACATGTACACGATTATAATACCGGAGGTTGAGTTAAATTCGAATCAAGCGATATTTGTATTTAACTCGACCGATCGTCGTTTTCAACCCCAAAAATGAAACGAGTTAACACTCGCACAGGGACTACTCGACCGAGTGCATAGGCCACTCGATCGAGTAGTGTCCACAAAACCGGGCAGACTACTCCCCAAGGGTACACTCGACCGAGTCAGGCCATGACTCGACCGAGTGGATCCTATAGCCCAGAAAACCGAGAGCTTGGATGCAACATTTAAGCCTCGTCTCTTTTTTTTTACGACTCTTAGTCGACACGTGTAAAGCCAATCACGTGAACTCATTTTCTAAAACTCACGTTTATCGTGGTAAACCGAATTAAATCTAAATTCGTCAATATTTTGATTTAATTTGGCCAACCTTCAAACTTAAGACACATAAATCACGAGTCACAACTCGTACAGGTGCCACTCGACCGAGTACACCTGCTACTCGATCGAGTAGCACCCCAAACCGTGGGCAGAAGCTTCGTTTAAGACGCACTCGACCGAGTCAGGCCATGACTCGACCGAGTGAGTCCTGTAGCCCCATAACCGAGGGCCTTGATACACCTTTCAAGCCTCGCTTTTTATCGACATTAGTCAACACGTGTAAAGACTATCACGTGACCTACCTATTTTCAAAACCATGCACAACACGACACGTAGAACGACTTTGACCACCTTCGACGTGATAAGTCGGGACAAGACTACGGGATATGAGATCGGGCTAGCAATACGCCACAGTCTCATATTTCCGTCCTTCGTTTAGTATACAATATAATGTATATTTAATCGGGGTTAGTCCATCTACACATTCCGCGGTCTAGCTTACATACGAGTCCGTCCATATCTTTGTATCGCGTTATTTTTATTATTTCTACGTAATGTTGTATTGTGAATTCCGGGTTGTATTTCCGCCCGTGTAACTTGTACGTTACGTTTTTATTTTACTTTCGAGCTTTGTTTATTTACTTGCTTTTACGCTTTATAAACGAACCTCGCATGCTAAACCATTTTGACCAAGAATAAGATGCATTAAATGACGTAGTTCACAAACTATTAATATGCTTAGCCCGAAAACGCTGTTTGCATATCATTTAATCGTTTTACTAGCGCGCACACACGAACACGAACGATGTCTTAGTAGAGGCCGCCATGTGCGGGCGGGGTTGGGTGTCCTTAGTGGGCTTCCCAACACGTACCCTCACCCCTTACTCAGAACCTTTGGTTTCCGGATGCCCGAAACCCTTGGCGTACGAGAGTCATTCTATACACGAAAGCCGGTTTATACGGAATCGGTATTGCAATGCAAAGGGACGAGCCCAATGAACTCTGAAATCGAAGTGGGCTTACTTTGTGTATAGCCCATGACGACATAGAGTGGGTTCGTATGGTTCCGAATAACCACAAAATTCGGTGGCGACTCCATTTTGACTTAAATTTCGAACCCGAGAACAATCTCACCACGAGATTCATTCGCCTACCCAAACCCGCGCGTGGCCGCGTCGGGGTGGACCTACGTCATGTCCACAATGAGTAACTATGAATTTAACTTTCCTAGCCTTATTTTCCTTTTTTTTGCCGGCAGTAAAAATATGATGGTTACATAACGTTTGAGTTCTCAGAACTCATGTTACAACCTTTATTAAACCTGAAAATATTACTTAAAGAAACGTGAAACATAAGATAAATTCATCGGGGGTCCACAAAGTTGAGTTTGTGGACATCGGAATAATGGTCACGATCAAAAGTACCATCTGCATCAACACAGCTAACCTTCCGAAACCGTCGAAGAAAATGAGCCTCAGGGTACGACGAACCAGGTGCACTTACGCTCTTGCGAAAAGAACGTAGAAAGAAGAAATGAGGTGCAAGACAACGAGGTTTGCCCTCGGTGGAGTAAAAACTCCTACACCTAGGAGATCGAATCCTTGGATCATAAGTCCAACAGTTAGAGAAAATCAGGATGCTAAGAGAAAGCACAGAGAGCACGGAGAATCCTTCAACCAAACTCCTATCCCGAATCACTAAGAAGTGTCGTCTTCTGAAGAAGCCAACCCACATCGAACTCACAAGAGCCATAACAAACTGACAATGGTCTTTATTACTACCATCTAGAACTACATAACTTAAAAAGACCGAGCTACAATCGATCCCACAAGGGAGATTTATTGAAAAAAGTAAAATAACAGCTGCCAAGGGAAAAGAAAGACGTGAAATTATTGGAAGCATCAAAAGGAGGAAGCCAAAAGCCCAACCACACTCCAAACACCAACACCCACGCACAGAATCAGTCAATCAAACTTAGAATCCAAGACCGAACCCAAAAAACAGACAAACGCCAAGACTCAACAGAGAAAAAGCCCAAAGCAGAATCAAAGTCGCGAAACCGTCTTAATAATTTTGTGAAGACAAAAAATTAGAGAACCCACATGAAGGAAAGGAGACCACCCGAACAAACCCACTACCAAACCACTTCAAAGAAAGAAGACAACAAATAAAAAACAAACAGAACTTGAGAGTGACCAACAAAACCGACCTTAGACACACAACCACCGGAGGATGAGGGAGGGGGCGAGGGGAGGGGGGAGACATCCTCCGGCGAACAACATCAAAAGAGGTTGGCCAGGATAAGAGAACGACAAGGACGACTGAAAAGCAATCGGCGACGGTGACCGGAGACGACGGCGACGGCAGCCGGCGACGGCGGCCGACAAGGGGAGTGTAGGGGGACTGATCGCACATAATTGGACCAACAACAAGAAGAAACAAACACTTAGAAACGACGGTGACGGCAACCTGAGACGAAAAGAGAAAATCTGGGATCGGGCTAGAAACTTAGTTATCATGACTGATCGGCCGGAGGTAGGCATAACTGACCATACCTCCGGCCAGGTGGGTGGGTGAGGGAGAGGGAGATAGGGTAAGGCGGCGGCTGGGTAGAAGGGTTAGAGTTTTTTTGTTTTTGGTTTTCTCCTTCTCTCTCCTCTGACTTCTCTCTAAAAGTAGACTAATAATAATTTCATTTTCCTTATTTCTAGAGTATAATTTTGTTTTCATTTTCCCTTTTGTTTGTATGAATCTTGTGAAATGCATATTTTACAAATACTCATTTCGACGTCACGTGTCGTTATACTTACGATATCTTCTACATTTATCATACACTCTTCAAAATTGGGCGAAATCTATATACTCACATGAGTTCTTTAACTTAAATATTGAACACACTGTAATAATTGTCTGCGTCAATATTCATTTCTTTTACGTTATTTACAACCAATATAGTCTTTTCGTTCATCCTCATATGGATTTGTCCTTTTGATGCAAAAAAATGCTTCAACCCCGTGAACTTTCACGGGTATTACACTATTCCTCTAAATTCAATAATTTCACAAATGTACCATACAATAAGGTATTTATATTATACTGCTTATTAATTATCGTCGATATTTTCTAATTGTAATGAAAACGTTTCAACCCCGTGAATTTTCACGGGTTAGTACACTAGTTAAGTCCTGTAACAACAAATTTGTGTTTAATCTGCAAAATAGAGAGAAAACACAAATAAAATGCGACAAAATAAATTTTATTAAAATTGAAAGTTTCGAGTACAATCTCTATTTGATCTACTGATTCAATTTGCATACAAATGGAACAAAGTGTCGGCGGAGGGTCTTGATTTGAAGACTTGGTTCTCCTACGACGGGTGTGGATGCTTTTCTTCGAACGTGACTGCAATGGGACTGCATGACGTCGGCGGAGGAAGAGTAGTTTCGAATGTCTTTCTTTCTCTTATTTCCCTTAGAAGAGAGTTTGTAAAGAGAAATGAGGCTTTTGTAATTTTTGAGTGAGTGTTTCTGATTTTTGTTGTGTATATCAGGATTAGTCTCCAAATGAGACTAGAAACTTGTATTTATGGAGGAAGAAATTAGGTTAGTGTAACCTAATTGAACTTTTTTAGTCTATTGTGAGGAAGACTTAAAAGTCATTGGACTTTGTAAACTTCACTTTGTATTTGGCCCATCTCAATAAAAGTTGACCCGATTAGACAAATAGTCAACATTTTTTACTTTGACTTCTTGACTTAAATATTGTGAGACGGTATTTGACTTTGACTAAAATAATAGACATATTTTTACGTCTACAAGTCCATAATGTAACGCTTTTACCCTTCATTTACGGTGAAATGATGTAATGAAGATACATTTACCTCTTCCACAAGTTATACATGTATTTATGAATATTTTTATTATGGAGCACTCCGCATAACAAAAAAATACTCCGTATTCAAGTTGAAGAAAAGGTTTGTGCGAAGTTGTTAAAGTTTCCCCCAATTTGAGTGAATTGTTGTTTAACAATGATTTCATAAACACGACTAGTGAAATGATAGCCATCCCAGTTCACCCGAGTTTCGGGATGTTGGCAAGCTTCTACTCCTTGCGTTCCACATACGGTATTAGAGTTAAAGTTGTAATCGTCATTTCCTTTCCCGCAACATGTCTTGAAAACAACATCTTTATCAAATCCTGTTATTTTGAATGTATTTCAAATACACCTTATCAGATTAATTACTATATTAAATTAGATTATTTATTTATATATATTTTGAAACAGAAAAAATAAATAAAAAGTTAAGAATTATGATATGCACTAACCATGTGTAGTTGGATTTTGAATGATTTTCCTCGAAGCTTCCTCAAGGTCCATGTACAAAATGATAGTATGCGGGTGCTTTAATCGGAATTTTCTAATTGCTATACGCAGCTGATGATTGTGAACTTTGGCCAAATCATTTACATATTTCATACATTTTAGTTCATCGTATAAACTTGAATCATTTGGATTGGAGCCCGCAAGATAAAGGGGCATGCATCCCGATAAAATATTTCCTGGAATTAATATCAAACCAGCGCCAATACTAATTAATTCCTGCAAAACATAATTTACTTTTATTAACAAGAAGCTTAATATCGATAATACATCATTTATTAAGGGATCTCAAATTAAATTAGATTTAACCCTAAGACAAGAGTCCAAATTTCAGAATGGAGTATCTGATTAAAGAGATTTTTAGTATAATTTTTGATATTATTACTGGTGTGTTGTATTTTTATATGAGTACTCCCTCCATTCTCTTGAATTAGTCCATATTCCTTTTTGGGTATTTTTTTGGTTAGCCTCATTTTCTTTTAAAGAAATATTTTTATCTCTATTTCTCTCTCGCATCCTATCATCACTTTTCTCTGACTTTTTCATATTTTCTTAAATTTCGTGTCAAACCCAATCATACTAACTCAAGAGAATGGAGGGAATATTTTTCATCCCCGTTTTAGCTGATTTTTACATGGTCGTATTACACTTTCATGCATTTAGCCAAAACCAATCATCTAAAAGAAACTAAATGACACATTTTCTCCTGTTTACTAATGATCTCATACCATGATTTGACAATGTGACTCAACCTCGTAACGTTATCTTCTTGCAACTTTTGAGAGAACTTTCGTTCGATTCAACGTTACTTTCTACAGTTTCAAAGATCGCCGACAATTAACTTGTATCAACCGAAAAGATGAGTGATAGAGTTATTATCAACAAGCTAAGCTAGCTACTTTTATCCATATCCATATCGTAAATAAAACTAAGCACCATACTAATTGATGAAGAAACTGAAATAATAAATTTCTCAAAAACAACTCTCACTAGATGACAACCATGACTTCTCTTAATCAATACGAGTAATGATGATTTAATGTGTAATCCTTCAATAATTATACTAGTAATTTTGTTTCACATCAGCTATATACGGAGTATTATTCAAAAATTGGTTCAAAATTAACCGTATTCGATAAAAATAAAAATATGGAAAACTTACCTCCAGGGAAGTTGATATTGCCTCAACAACTTCAAGGACCATTTGGTACAAAATATTTAGTGATTTCCCCGCAGTAATGGCTAAGTAGTAGTCATTGCTCCCAATTTCACCCACTATAAAAACGGCCCTAGATATCTTTATTCTGCATGCTGAAAAAGTGATAGACCTTTATTACTGAGAATGTAAATTGTAAAATTACCGACTATTGTAACATACTCGTTGGTCAACGAAGAGCGCACTTAGTCGCATTACATTATAGGGGAAGGGGGATTCATTCGAACCTGAGACCTACTGTCTCAGAGTACCTAGTCCTAACCACTTAGGCAGACATCTTCGGTAGGGTATATTTTACCTTTGTAAATGAATAAATTCCTTATTGTAATGTAATATTCTCATAACAATACTAACTAAAAGACACGTAGACACAAACTATAATAACTAATCTATAATACTCCGTATTAGTTGTTTTAGTTGAATTTTAACATAATGTTTTTCAGTGTATAGGTGCAGATTATACGAAGTACTCGTATATGATAATGAGAAGTTTGGCGAAGAATTTACCTGTTGGTTGCAAACAAATGGAAGCCAGATGTGATTTAAACCAATTAACTTGTACGGATAAGGAATGGTTGGTTATCTCCGGCACGATATTTTTGGCTAGTAAAGTTGACACATTGAGAGCAGTAGCCCCAGCCACAGCAAAATTCACTCCGTGCTTAAAATTTCCACTTTTATTCAAATAAGGTTCGATAAATGGCAAACCAAAATGCTGAGCTGCATTATAATGAAAAAAAAAGGAGATAATGATTTCGGGGTAATAGAGCAAAAATGAACTAGAAAATGATGGAGAATAGTAATGATTCTAACGGCTTGTTTGGTTGCCCTTGTGAAATCATGAGAAATAGGATTTCCCATGAATTGCAAAAAAGTGAGTCGTTTGGTTGCCTCAAAATTGCACAAATGTGGGAAGTGGAACTTCCCATGGAAGGACTTTCTGCATAAATGAAGGAACTTTGATTAACGGTCCCCTCCTGATAACTTGCAATTCTCGTGAATTAAGTTTACCGCGTAGATAACCAAACACTTTTAGAAATTCTCGTGAATTAAGAAAGAGAGTTTATTTCCCATGATTTTCTATTTCCCATGAATTTGCACTCCCCGCATCAACCAAACGAGCCCTAAACGGAAATGGAGAAAATTGAGGTAATCTAGCCTATTTGGGGAAAACATTACTCCCCTCCCCCCAGTTATGCATTACTCTCCAATGGGGATAATTGTTCCCCCTCCTATCTCTTTGACACCATAAAATGTCACAACCAAACACCATTCTTCTCCAATTCTAATTTATCTATGCTCTATTATCCCCGGAATTATTACTCGCATCTCAAACGAGCCCTAGAGTTAATAGATGCATCGAGAAAGCTAAAAAATTGAAGAAGTTCTTTAGTACCTATATAGTCAATCATAAGACGTCCATCTGAAGCGCGGCCGGTTGGCTTGTGAAAATATGTCATCCCATACGGAGGTTTAGCAATAGGAAAGTTTGGATGCTCCAATATATAATTACCCGCGTCCGAAATTGAATCTCCAAATTGATAGATGTTATCAATGGAAAATCTATATTTGAAGACAAGATATATATAATTAAATTTGATAGAAATTATGTCCTTATATTGTTACAATGGAAACAATGAATTTGGTTCGTGTTTGCCATATCCAAAGCAAAACATATACTCCCTTCATCCTGTTACGAGTATCAATTTTCTTCATTTTTTCCCCTTATTCACACTAATTTGGTTTTCTTTCCTTTTTTATAATGTACCTTTAATCATTCTTTGTATTATTGCTGCAATTGTTTATTCTTCTCTTTTACGCACAAGCCTAACATCTTTTCACCTTATACATACCTTTTTTTTAAAAAAAAATTTCCTCACCAAAATAAAGGGAAAAAAACTCCATAATAGGATGGGTATAAAATTTGTAAACCGGAAAATTATCTTGAACTTATACATACATGTCAACTTACGGAGTATTATATAGGTAGTGGAAAGGTAGGAGATCAGAAATAAATATAAACAAAAATAACCTAAAACAAAGGACATGATACTATCGTTAACTGAATCGTGGACGATGCAACATAAACCTAACGTGAGTCATCAACGCTTCCACACAACCCAAACCGGCAATAAAAGAAATTTGTGTCATATTGGTTAAGTTTAGCATTCAATAGTTTGGAATGCAATTACAAATTCTACATATTGAGATCAGCTAACTTCGCATATGCATTATTGCAATTAATTGTGAACAAACATCAACAGTTGACATGAACTGATTAAGCATATATGATCAACAAGTGCTTAAAAGTATGGGTTTAAGAATTGTGAATTAAAATTGACTATAAATGATGATATTTGGAGATCCAATTGCACATTACTCGAGGTTGAATAAACATATTTTAAGTTCAATTTTACGAATTAATCGATATTGTTTTAAGTGGCTTGGAGACCACATATCAAATACGAGTAATTTGTGCTATTAAAATTCACAATTTGATCGTTATCATGTGAATAAATTGATCTCTTAAATTTGGCCTTTAGAATCAGCCATTAAAAGTCAATTATTTTATGAACCACGTACTCCCCGAAATATATCATAATCTTGCAAAATACTCATCAATGAAATATTATTTGCATATGATATGATAAACGCATTCTAAGGTGGTTAAGTAAATGATTGCAATCTATCTTGAATATTTTTTTACCACCCTAGGGGGAGAAAGTGAGTGACAAGTTGGTAAAACAAAAGAAGTTTTATCATATCAAATTACGCGTATTTATCGTGTACAGTAATATATAAGTAGAATGACGATTCTACGAAATTACATCGATATGAAATGGCTACACATTTGTGCGCAATATCAAGTGGCCTATTGAATAAGGATTTTATAAATGCGTACGACCGTCGACATATTTATTGGTATCAATGAGCTCATAATCCTGAAATTCATCAAATTTATTGATGATATTGAAAAGTATACAATACAGTTTGCATATCGAGTCATCATGTTGATATATAGAAACTAAGTATATCATTTCATGTTAGTTTTCTTATCACATCGTTGCATCATTTCATATTCATATAGTTTAAATTTAGTCACATATTATATTCGTGCAAATTATTGATAATTTGACTATACTTTGAAATGTTGAAGCTATATTTGGATGAAGACGCAACAATCAAAGACTATCTTCATATTATCCGTATAACTATTTGAAGATCAGTGATAAATTTCTAATTATCGAAGACGTCTATGGAGTTTATCAAGTATGATGATGATTGTTATTTCAATATCGAGATTTATAATTACATCATGGATAATGTAGTTATTTTCCGAGTGATGTAACCATCATGGGAAGTATATATGCACGAGCTGTACTCTTTTTCCTTATCTATGGTTTTGTCCCACTCTATTCTACACTAGTTTTTTTCCCACATGGTTTTTTTTCGAGTGAGGTTTTTATGAGACATATTATTCCGTAATGTACATTCAAGGGGGAGTGTTATGAAATCATATTAGATGAATGTCCATTGGGCTTTTGACCCATAGGTAAACTCCCTTATCGTTACTAATGTACTATATATACCCTCCCAATGACATGAATAAGACAACTCTCTCACATATTTTCTCGCTCTATTTTCTCTCTACTTTCCCTTTCTCTCTCGTTTTATAACAAATAGGATTATTATGGAGTAATAAAAC
Source organism: Agrostemma githago (assembly GCA_958450325.1). Lineage (NCBI taxonomy): Eukaryota > Viridiplantae > Streptophyta > Magnoliopsida > Caryophyllales > Caryophyllaceae > Agrostemma > Agrostemma githago. Next base: position 5,272,536 of record OY288241.1, on the reverse strand, counting down.
GATGGATGCATCATGAGGCAATTAATGCATCATTTTATAGCACATGCATGAAACAATAATAAAAATCATCCACATCCCACCACATGCATGCTACCGTAGGAAGTACTCCCTGCAGTGGCGGACCTAGGATTTTTTTGTTAGGGGACACAATAATTTTTTAAACAATGACATCTATCAAAAAACAATGCGACTCGAAAATGATCCTAAATGACATACCCAATATTAACTTGAATATTTATGGTCATAACCCAATTAATATAAAATTTTTGATTAAATATTCTTTAATACTCCATAGCAACCATAAAAATATTTATTTATTTCTCCAATTGTTTGAAGAATACTCCGTATATGTTTTATATACATATATGTATTTTTTTTAAATCATATTTTTATGACATGATTATTAAAATCATTACAAAATTAAATGAAATAATTACATTATCTAACAAAACATTAAGTCAAATATTTGTAAAATGTTGTAAAAATCTAGGAGTAAAAGAATGAAAGTTTTGATAAATTATTTAAGTACAGAGTATGAGATTATTTTCCATTGATGTAGTGCATCAAGTATGAGGTTGTGAGATTGATTACGTGATCAAAGGACTAAACCATTGCACCACCACCAACATAATGATATATCTCATTGTTAGAAATTAATTATTTCGAAATGGGCTGAGGGGGCCCGTGACCCCCCGGACCCATGGGCGGATCTGGGTGTGTGCATGGGTGGGCGGTTGCCCTCACCCAGATCCCATAAATAATTACAATTGTTTAACTAATTTAATCATTATATTGCTTGTGGCACATTGGTTGAGATGGTCTCCACTTGTTTCTGAGGTTCAGGGGTTCGAAACCCTTACAGGACTTTTTTTTATTACTTATATAAATAAGTTAAGGGCTAAAATTATGCAAATAGCAAGAGTCGAACCCAAGAACTCATGTCAAGATGACTCCAACTATCCAAGTAAACCAACGAGCCACACAATTTTGATGTGATGTGTAAATGTTAAATATGTTGAAACATTATACGGAGTACTTTTTATAAGTTTAAGTCTTCATCCATTTTGTTCATTTGTTTATCTTTTAGATAATTGTGACGATTATTTTTTTATCAAATACTAATAAATGAGTTAGACGGAGGGAGTATAAATGGTGTATTTTTTTGCAAGTCTTCCAAAATGAAGCAAAAAAAAATCAAAATCAACATTAATTTATAAAACAAAACTTGGTTTTCAAGCAATTATTTTTACTTTATAAATCCACTTATAATTTTTTTTCAAAATACAAACTATGTACGGAATAATTTTCTAAATGCCCCCCCTATCGGGAAATCCTGGATTCGCCCCTGCCCGGACCCCCTCCTAGGTCCACCCCTGACAGTGACGGACGCAGAGATTTCTTATAAGGGGGGCACCAAAATTTTTTTAGCATATTACTTTTATCTTAGAAAACATTTTAATTTCTTGTTTTTTTTTTCTAAAATAATATCTTAAAACATTAAAAAAAAAAAAGACAAATTATTTGGTTTGAACGGGAGTCTTTTATGCTAAATAATATTTTACGTTGATTTTTTTCCACAAAATGCTATAGAATCCATCCCCTTTCCACTAAGAGATTAACACTCTAACCAAATTTTCCCTCCAAAACCTCTTCTTACAATTAAGGAAACACTAATTAATAAAAGAATAAATAACAATTAATTTTCAATAATTATGAAACTCATATCAATAAAACTGTTTATGATAAAAAAAAATAGAAAGACATAACCAAAATATTCACAAGTTTTTATACATATTTTTTTGATTAACTTTGATTAAAAGAGTCAATTAATTATACTAAATATAAATGTCATTGTTTAATTTCAACTTAAAAATATCATTTTGTTTTTCCTTTTTTTAAGTATTCATTTATTAATAATATTAATAACATAATCTAAGATTCAACAAAAAAAAAATTAAATTTGATAAAATTACTTTAATTTTATACTTATTTATATATTCCTTACAAAATCATGCAATTACTACAAAACCATGCAATTGCATGAAGCAATTGCATGGGTCTATACTAGTTAAAATTTAATAAGCAATAAATGAGCCCATATAATAAAAATAATAAATATGCCGCCACCAGGATAACCTGGGATGTTCACAACACAAATATAACCTTCTACTAACTGATCTACTATAATTTGCTGCATATATAAGATACACATAAAAATTTATTTCATAGATCTTGTGGGGGACACTTGGCCCCGAGGCCCCCCCTAAATCTACCCATGGCCGCCACATGTCGTTATTTAAAAGTCTCAACAAAAAAAAATTGTTTTGGATTGACTTTTAACTATATATATATATATATATATATAGATAGATAGATAGATAGATAGATAGATAGATAGATTAGTATTCACAGTTATGTAGTGTTAAATCTCCCTCTATCTTTATCGAAGATGTCTTACTCTCATTGATTAGATAGAGGTATTACTGTATTAGGATTAATATGTTTGAATTATCCACTCCTCTGTTGTAACTTGTAAAGAGAGACTAAAGTACGCTTTCCGTTCATATCCAAAGGGTATATACATTTCTATTTTGTACAAAGATTAAAAAGATATTAAAATAATATTAAAAATACAATAATTATGCTCAAAGTGATTGTCCATGTCTCATAATAATTCACACCCAACATGTTCATTTTATGGCCACGAATTGAACCACCACTTATTAACATACCCTAATGTTTTCTTATGTCGTTAAGACGAGCCATTCATCATTGTACAATACGCACGTGAAAGTGAATGTCGATCTCCACTACTCTTTGTGTAGGCTTTACAATCGTATTTAGCAATTCATTTCTGTTACAAAGGGGTATAAACATTACGTACTATGTAATTGATTACTAACTTCCGATTATTTTTTTTAAAAAAACGTTCACATCCCTATGACATGTCACGAGTATCACACTAATTAACACTTAATTATCCAAAATGTACTTAATGAGGGTATCACAATGGCATATTGAACATCTTTAATTAAGAACATCTTATAAATGTCTTTAAGAACATACTTATAAATTAAATGAGGTTAGTGTTATTATTAATCAAATAATAAATGCATTAGTAAAGGGAGTAGAAGATACTACTCGTATATGATATATATACCCGAAATTTGGAGAGAAAGCAGAAGGTAGAGCATTATCCGACGGCGACACTAATCTTATGGGATTATCAACAACATTGATGGAATTGCTGGATGATGATATAATTATTACAGCTACTATGAATAAGAAGAATGAGGAGATATTATTAAGATTAGGCATAGATCAAGATTTAAGATAATTAATTAATTAATTAGAGAGGTGGAGTAATTTTTACAGTATGGACTATCCTATATCCTTAATTCCTGTAGTGTATGTATGTATATATACGGAGTAGTAAGCAACTCATGGCCTCATGGGGGTGTATGCGTATGTTATGCATCTCTATCAGTTAACAAACTGTAATTGACAACTATATGCTGCATTAAATGTTATCACGGTAGTAGTAGAGATAAGAGGAGAAGAAGGTAAGATCTTATCTGGAACGAAACAGAGATTGTGTCGCGACAATTGTCACTGTCCTAAAGTTGATTTATGCCCCGTCTGCTACACACGGCCTCAATAGCACTCAACTCCCAGGATTCCACAACCAAACCGTAACTTCAAAATACAGCCAAGAACGTTTGCCAACAACTTAACCGGAACAGAGATGAAGACAACAACTTAACCGGAACAGAGATGAAGATATGCAGTATTAAGGGGTTGTTTGGTTACTCATCCAATTACCGGGAAGTGCAAGTTCTCAGAAAGTGCATTTTCAAAGAGTTGTTTGGTTGCCCACTTTCCGGGAATTGTCACTTCCCGGGAATTGCCACTTCCTCCACAATGGGGGAAGTTACTCACCAAGCACCCCCTTGTGTGTAGAACTTCCTGCATGAAGTCATTTCCCACATGGCAACCAAACAATATTTTTTAATTCCCATGAAATACAAATTCACGTGAATTTAAAGTTCTCGGTAACTTCTTCTTCCCATGGTGAACCAAACGAGCCCTAAGTATATGAGGTGAAATCCGACTACTAAAAATTACCCGCAAGCGGTGCGCCGCGGGCCCAAAGCCCGAGCCCGGCTCGGCGCGCGCGCTAAGTATATGAGGTGAAATCCGACTACTAAAAATTACCCGCAAGCGGTGCGCCGCGGGTCCAAAGCCCGAGCCCAGCTCGGCGCGCGCGCGTGTGTGTGGTGTACGTAGTCCTCTCTTGTACACAACTAGTAGAGCATTTTAGTGAGTCATATATAAACACATATTAGTAGTCATAAATGATCCATGTGGGATAGTAAATGTCACTAAATGAGCTTCTTTTGAAGCATTAACTCTAACAATCCCCCACATGATTCAAAAGAAGAAGAAAAGTGGAAAAATCATTGGCAAACGGAGTTTTAGTGTTTAGATGTTCAGTGTCTTGTGGACTTTAACTGACACCCAGTGCGTACACAAACCTAGAACCATCATTTAGAGGTGGATCAAAGCCTTTAACCTCCTAATGATATTGGTAAAAGGTTAGTGCGCACTTACCGTACTCAAATCAGGGCTAGTATTCGCACCATCCATGAACTCATCATGAACGCTAACTGTATATAGTAAGTGTTTTACTTGGACTTCCCAAGTGCTCTCCAAATGAATCCTGGTAATTCATGAATGTCTCTAGAGATCCTAAAGCCTAAGGATCTCTTGGGGTTTAGAGCAATAATCCCCCACATTCACATAGGTAAATTCATCAGGTTTGACCGTCACAAACCATCCATTTAGGACTATGAATTTATTAAGAGCCAAAGCTCAACCTTAACACACAAGACACTAGATATCAAAAATAGAATATATGTCACGCAAAACAATTACAAAAGGAAATGGTTGTGACATTATTACTCGAGTTTACTGTGACTTCGTTTGACCGCATTAGACCTTAGCTGAGCTAAGTTGGGTATCAATCACAGTTTACTCCTTTACGGGCTTTAAACCCATTTCCCGTGCTGTCTCCAGCACCATCTTTCTACCAAGGCCTTTGGTGAAAGGATCCGCTATGTTCCTCTCGGATCTTACAAACTCAATTGAGATTACATTTTCTCTGATCAGATTCCTCACTATTCCATGCCTTAGGCGTATGTGTCTCCTTTTCCCATTGTATGTTTGACTGTGAGCTACCCCAATTGCAGCTTGATTGTCACAATGCATGGAGATTGATGGAGTCGGCTTCCCCCACAATGGAATGTCAGCTAGCAGACTCCTCAGCCACTCTACTTCCTGTTCTGCCAATTCTAGAGCAATAAATTCAGATTCCATTGTCGATTTGGCAATGCAAGTTTGTTTAGACGATTTCCATGAAATAGCATCACTAGCAAGTGTAAACACATAACCACTAGTAGATAAAATATCAGGAGAATCGGCTATCCAATTAGCATCAGTGTAACCTTCTAGGACAGCAGGTGTTCTCTCATAATGTAAACCTCAATCCATAGTGCCCCTCAAGTATCTCAACAAACGAATAAGGGCCGTCCAATGGTCTTGTCCGGGGTTATGAGTGTACCTACTTAGTCTGCTTACTGCGTAGGCAATATCGGGTCTAGTATAATTCATTAGGTACATGACACTACCTATAATCTTGGCATATTCCTCTTGTCCCACACTGTTTCCGAGGTTTTTAGCCAGATCTATACTAGAGTCATAGGGTGAGGACAAGGGTAAACTATCAAACTGATTGAACTTTTTCAGAATCTTTTCCGTGTAGTGAGACTGACTCAAACATAATCCTGTTTTAGTTCTAGTTATTTTTACCCCAAGAATAACATCTGCCTCCCCTAGGTCCTTCATGTCAAAACACGAATTTAGAAAACTTTTGGTAGCTTCTACCACATGCATGTTTGTTCCAAATATGAGCATATCATCCACATACAAACATACTATTACACAACCAGAATCATCATATTTAGAATACACACATGCATCAGAATCGTTTACCGTGAAACCATTGGATCTGATAGTTTTGTCAAATTTGTCATACCATTGCTTTGGTGCCTGTTTCAGGCCGTACAAGGACCTGATGAGCTTGCATACCTTGTTCTCTTGTCCAGGAGCCAAAAAACCTTCTGGTTGTTTCATGTAGATCTCTTCATCAAGATCGCCATTTAAAAATGCAGTCTTTACATCCATCTGATGAATAACTAAATCATGTATAGACGCAAGTGCAATTAGAGCCCTAATAGTAGACACTTTAGTAACAGGTGAGTAAGTATCAAGGAAATCCAAACCTTTCGTTTGACGATTACCACATACAACAAGTCTGGCCTTAAATTTATCAACTGAGCCATCGGGTTTGAGTTTCTTTCTAAACACCCACTTATTACTTAGGGGTTTACAACCCCTAGGTAAATCTGTTAACACCCAAGTGTTATTACTCATAATAGACTCTATTTCACTATTAATGGCTTGAAGCCAAAAAGTGGAATCAATGGAGCTCATAGCCTCTTTATAAGTTCTAGGATCTGTTTCGAGCATAAAAACATTTACAACATACTCATCAACTAAACTCGTTTCGGTAAGGAAAGCGGTCACGAAATCTGGACCAAAACTGGTTTCGGTCCTGAATCGTTTGCTCCTTCGAGGTTCCTCGGGAACCACCGCAGGAGTAGGGGGACGCGCTGCAACAACAGGAGCCAAAGAGTTAGTTTTCATAGGAAAAATATGCTCAAAAAATTCTGCATCTCTAGATTCTTTTATGGCCCCGAAACCAGACGAATCTTTAAGAATGAAGCGGTAAGCGGCACTATTCATGGCATGCCCGATGAAAATTCCGTCTACGGTTTTCGGTCCAATTTTGCTCCTTTGAAACGTTGGAATCCCGATCTTCGCCAGGCACCCCCACACTTTGAGATATTTGAGATTGGGCTTGTATCCTCTCCACAGCTCATAAGGAGTCTTACCTGTTTTCTTATGAGGTACGCGATTCAGAACATGACATGCATAAAGGACTGCTTCACCCCACATATTAGTTGGCATTCCAGAACTTAACAACATTCCATTCATCATATTCTTTAGTGATCGGTTTTTGCGTTCGGCAACACCGTTTTGTTGGGGTGAATAGGGGGCAGTCCTTTCATGTATAATACCATGGGTCTTACAATAGTCACTAAGTGGGTTACCGTCGTATTCACCTCCCCGGTCAGATCTTACTCGTTTTATTTTAAGGTCTAATTGATTTTCAACCTCGGCTTTAAACTCTATGAACTTGTTTTCAGCCTCATCTTTGGTTGTTAATAAATAGACCCTAGTGTAGCGAGAATAATCATCCACAAAAGTGATATAGTAATGTTTCCCACCCCTACTTGTGGTGTTCTTAAAGTCAGCTAAGTCCCAGTGAATTAGCTCAAGAAGCGTAGTAGAACGTTCCACACATTTATTAAAGGGTGTTTTAGCATGCTTAGCTTCGACACATATTTCACACTTATCAAAATTTGTGTCACTAAAGTCAGGAATAAGGTCATGCTTTTTCATGTTTTTAATCGAGGTCACATTAACATGTCCTAGTCTAGCATGCCATAACGAAACAGACTCAGCAATATAAACAGAAGAGGACGAATTCTTATTAATAACTTCTATGTCTAATACAAATAATCCACCATTACAAAAGCCTTTACCGACAAAATTCCCATTTCTAGTGAGCACAAGTTTATCAGATTCGAAAGCTAATTTGATACCTACTTTGTTTAATAAAGCTCCAGAGATAAGATTTCTTCGAATATCAGGAACATGTAGCACGTTATTAAGTTCAAGAGTCTTACCGAAAGTGAGCTTCAAGATAACTTTCCCTTTACCAAGTACCTTCACGGTGCTAGAGTTTCCCATAAATACGCATTCCCCACTTGGTACTTGAGAGTAATCCGTGAAAACATCCCGATTGGAGCAGATGTGCCTTGTAGCGCCAGTATCAACAACCCATTCGGAAATATTGCTTACTAAATTAACCTTTGACACAACAGCAGCAATTATATCGTCATCTTGTTCAGTAAGATTAACATGAGATTTATTGGGGTTCCTTTTACCAGCGGGAGAAAAACCTTCGGGACAAAATCTAGCCGAGTGACCCGGTTTACCACATGTAAAACAATTTCCCTTAAATTCCCGTTTACCTTCACCTTTAGAATCCCCCTTGCCATCCCGTTTGAAGGTATTCTGGTTTCTAGTCCCATGAACTTGATTAGAAGACTTGTTACCCCTTTTTTGACCCTTGTAATGGTTCTTAGACTCGGTCAGGTTAGCCATGGAAGAAGAGTGTTTGACTTGTTTACCTAAAGTCTGTATACGGTTTTGTTCCTTAATCTTTATATGAGACACTAGTTCTAAAAGGGTAAAGTCCTTTTGTTTGTGTTTCATACTACGAACATAGTTTTCCCAAGACGCCGGAAGTTTATCTAATAAACAATTAGCCTGAAAAACCTCACAGATTTTCATACCTTCTGCCATTACCTCTGCACATAGATTTTCGTATTCATGAACTTGATCTAAGATGGGTTTGTCATCGACTAACTTGAAATTTAACCAACGACTGCAAGCATACTTTTTCGTTCCATAATCATCAGAACCATACTTGGTTTTGAGAGCATCCCAAATTTCAGTAGCCTTCTTAAACTTACTGTAAATTAAGTACAAAGAAGAAGTCATATAATGCAGTAACATTCCCCTACAAGTAACATTATCCATTTCAAAAACTCTACCCGACTCTTCCGGAGCCTCAGATTTAGTAAGTGTATAAGCGACCCCCAATTGAGTTAGAAAAAATTCCATTTTATCTGACCACATCCGGTAATTTTTACCATCAAAAAGTTCTAGTCTGGACATGTCGGGTATGAATGGGTTATGAACAACAGCAGTAGGAACGGAAGTTAAAACAGAAGGAGGAGGAGTAGAAGGAACAACATTAACAGGAGTACTAGCCATGATAAAAACGTTAAATCAACTTTAGATTGTTATCACGGTAGTAGTAGAGATATGAGGAGAAGAAGGTAAGATCTTATTTGGAACGAAACAGAGATTGTGTCGCGACAATTATCACTGTCCTAAAGTTGATTTATGCCCCGTCTGCTACACACGGCCTCAATAGCACTCAACTCCCAGGATTCCACAACCAAACCGTAACTTCAGTGTAGGTGAAGAACGGATGAATACAGCCAAGAACGTTTGCCAACAACTTAACCGGAACAGAGATGAAGATATGAAGTATAAAGTATATGAGGTGTGTTGATTGTGTTCTGGAAGTGAAATGAAGGGCAGTATATATAGTGGAGCAAGGGTAAGAGGTTCAAACTGCAACAGTAAATGCACACTGGAAACTTGCACAATCAGTACAGTAATCAGCCTCGAAAAAGCGCACAATCTGGAAACTTGCACAATCAGTACAATAATCAGCCTCGAAAAAGCGCACAATCAAAATTACCCGCAAGCGGTGCGCCGCAGGCGCTCTACCAAAGCCCGGCCCGGCCCGGCCCGTGCTCGTCTCGGCGCGCGCGCGCGCGCGTGTGTGGTGTACGTAGTCCTCTCTTGTACACAACTAGTAGAGCATTTTAGTGAGTCATATATAAACACATATTAGTAGTCATAAATGATCCATGTGGGATAGTAAATGTCACTAAATGAGTTTCTTTTGAAGCATTAACTCTAACATTAAATTGTGTGTTGCATCACATGTGAAAACGTTTTTTTTTTTTTATTATTTTTTATTTCTATCCCAACAAGATGTACTTTAGCTAGACCTAGAATGGACCAATTATTAAATACTTGTATAAGTTTGGAGAGTTGGAGACAGTGAGGTTTATGAACAAAAACTTTATAAATATACGTAAGTTATTTCGTTGTAATATTGTTAGGGTTGTTAAAATAAGTACTTCGTCTACATAGGTTTTATTTTAGAATCAAGTTTTTAAACTTTCAAAATAATTGATCTGAAGAAAAAAAGTTTGGGATATTTCCCATGGTACTCTCGAACTTTGACACATTACACATGGTACCCCTCATTTTAAGTTTGTTCCTATGGTAACCTTGTGTTTTGCGTTTAGTGCCCATGGTACCCCTGATCAATTTTCCGTCATAACGGCGTTAAAAGTTAGTTTAATTAAAGTGATTAATTTTAATTTTTTTTGGTGAAATTAGTTAGAAAATTAATGAAATTCAAATTAATTGAGGAAATGTCCATGGTACCCATGTGTTTTCAATATTTTAACCATGGTACCATAGTATTTTCCATTTTTTCTCCATGGTACCCTAGTGGTTCAATTATTTGTCCATGGTACCACATTGAAAACACAGGGGTACCACGGACATTCCCTCAATTTTCAATTATTTTCATTAGAAGTTCATTAATTGTTCTAACTAATTTTTCCTCTGAAACAAATTAATCACTTTAACTAAGCTAACTTTTAACGTCGTTATGACAGAAAATTGATCAGGGGTACCATGAACACTAAACACAAAATACAAGGTTACCATAGGAACAAACTTAAAATGAGGGGTACCATGTATAATGTGTCAAAGTTCAAGGGTACCGTGGAAAATATTCGAATTTTTTTTAATGGATCTCATTTAATAATAAAATAACACATCCTTCCATTGTAATTAAAATTTCATCATCTTTGAGTAGAGTAAAAAATGACTTGGTGTAGGAAGAATTGTGGTTGCTATAATACACATATTTTATCATGTGTCCTAACGAAACAAGCAATGAAAAGCGAAATCAGGGCGACCTAGTGCTTACCTAGGCCGGGTGGCACAACCCTCGTGAGCGAGGACTCAATTTTAGTTTAAGTCAATAAAAGCTTAACTATGTTAATTTTACTTAAGCCCATGTTGTTATGATTAAATAATCGAAATTTAAAGTAAAATAAGAAGAAGATAATTAAGAAGAACAAGATTTACGCAAAATATCGCTAACAAAATTACTTTTTCCTAGCGAATGTTTACTCAATTCTAACGAATTTACCCCAACTTTTCCAACTTTATCCTCTCCATAATTCACCCTTCCCAAAAAAGAGTAAGTTGTGTGTGCAAAACCTAATCTCCGCAAAATTCCCAAATTAAACCATCGACTTTTTCGACTAAAGATTTGTCCTACGTCTATAGAAAAATTAGAAAAACTATGAAAAAAATTAGGAATTTGCTTTTTCTAATGCTGGCGATCAGTTCATCACGCTAGTTTCGTTTTTTTATTATGAAATGACTTATTGATCGTGTTTGAAAAGTGGGGGTTGAGAATTTTGGGAAGTTGACATTGTTTTAATAGAATTGTTTATTGATGATGATCATTAGTTCCTAACTTTTTCTATTGCTTATCAATGGAGCAATAATTAGAAAGGTTTATTACTTTGTTTGATTGCTTTGAAAAAGTTAGATCATCGTCATAGTGTTGTTCGTAAGTTTTTCCATTGAAAAAAAGTACTCAGCTCGTCATATTTCTGATCAATGGACTAATGAATTATATGAAAAAAATTAGAAAAACTAGTTTTTCCATTGATATAGATCATCAGTTTGTTATAGTGCTATTTATTACGGAGTACTTTGTCGGTGAAAAGATCATTACAAAATTTCTAGAGAGAAGCATGAAAATAAATTTTGATGAGAAAAATAACAAGGGTGAAACGGTAAATTGTTGTTAGGATTGAGTGATATCTCGTTAGTCTTACTGGCGGACATAGGATTTTTTCGTTAGGGGGGCACAATATTTTTTTTAACAATGACATCTATGTGTAGACACCCACATTTTGACCGCCAGGTGTCTATAGTAGTTTCCGACAAACACCCGATGATGATCGGACGCTAACGTGTTTTAACGTACTCGGAAATGGGCTCGAAATCAATGGCATTTGGCCTAGGCATTTTACAGAGTACAAATTTCACAAAACCAACCTCAAATTCAGGCCCAGTGGGTCGTTTCGAGTCAAATAACACTAATTTGGGTCGAATCCGACACCAGGGTTAAAACCATCTTTTAGCGACCGAGTCAAAACCCGGTCAAAGATATTTCCCGAGACATATGGGCTGACCGTGATGTCTCACGTGTCCAATTCGGACTCCAACTCTACGAAATCAGCTACACAAAATAATAAACAAGTTCGTTTAAGGGTAGAATTCGATCTCAAGTAGGAATCCTATCCGAAAACCGATTCAAACACCCAACCGAGTGCAAAACACTCGGCCGAGTAGCATGAACCAGCCGAGACTCCTTTTCTTCCCTCACAAGAAAACGGAATTCTCGTTCTCCTCAGCTTCTTACCCAAGCGGTAATTCTAGTTCAAACACATCTCTCCTAAGTCAAGGTCGGGAACCCCTATAAATAGGACCTCCCATTCAACACTTTGGAGACACCAATTATTAGCAACACACACACATTGATTATCGACATCAAATATTAACATCAGAAATACACAACCTTTCACATCAATCATCCTTACACTTAGCATCGAGAAACCGATATTACAAGCCCGAAGGAAACCGGTCCTATACCCGACACCCTTCACCCGATTCTCGTCCAAACCGAACCCCCTAGCCGAACCAAACATCGCTCGACGCTCCCGTGCCTAGCCACATTCCGACGAGCCCCGATCCGAGTCAACAAAAGCATGTAGGTTGAGGGTGTACCAAACCCGATCTCTCCCTTCCTTCTTCCTTCTCTTCATCCGTTTTCCTTATGGGTCAAGAGTCGTTTTTTTCTTTCTCTAATATCGTTATTAACGAAAAACTATTTTCATAACAAATATTCTTAAACATACGATATCGGTTTTTCTATAATCGAATATCGTATCAAAAAGAATTATATCAAGATCTCGACGATGTCAAAATCGTTACATCTTTTTTTAAACTCTTTTTTTAAACGATTTTACAAAACCTTTTTTTAATTCATTCCGAATATTCAATATCGATTTCATAATCGAATATCGGGTATGACGAATATCGAAAACATAAATCGAATACAAATTAATTCATATTTTGTACGCGATTTATCAAAAATAACAATTTTCGAACAACGAGCGAAAAAGGGACAGGCCCGCACGCGAGTCGCGCCCCTCACAGGCGACTCGCGTACGAGTCTGAAACCCGCGCTCCTTTTTTCAACTTTTTCGTTCGTTTTATTATTTTTCGAAACGATTTTTAAAGTTTACATCTTTTCTAAAAAACTATTCCAAGTATTTGATATTGATTTCATAGTCAATTATCGAATATAGCGAATATCGAAAATATTAATTCGAGTACGAATCATGCAATATTCGTACGCGATTTAATAAATCGAATTTTCAGAAAACCGCGTCCAAAACCAGCCCGACACGCGACTCGCCGGCGTCCCGGGCGAGCCGCGCGGCCGGCTGTCCCGACGCACCTTTTTCGTTCTTTTTTATATTTTTTTCGAACTTCGTTTTTTTATACAAAACAACGTCTTTTCAACAATATTTTTTCAGACTTCGATTAATATTTGTTTTCTCGATCTCGTATATTTTATTTGCTATATTATTTCTTCACAAATCGATACTAACTCGTTTGTTCATCTTGTAGCAAATTCATTCTTTTTTTTATCATTTGTTTTATTATACTAAAACAAATCTCACATGTTAAATTCAACTTTGACGTTAATTTTTCATGCATTAAACCGATTTAGCAACCCATTCAATTCCTCGCATGCTTAGGAAAACAATGTTTGCATATCATTCATCGTTCAACTAACGCCCGCATTAAAACGTCATTCGATATCCTAGTAGAGGCCGCTAATGTGCGGGCGGGGTTGGGTGTTCTTAGTGAACTTCCCAACACGTACCCTCACCCCTTACTCAGAGCCGTGGTTTCCGGATGTCCGAAACCATTGGCAACGAGAGTCATTCAATATACGATTAACCGCTCAAGTCGGCATCTATATCGAACTGCAAAGGGACGAGCCCAATAAACTCTGACATCGGAAATGGGCCGTATTTTGTACACGGCCCACTACGACATAGAGTGGGCTCGAACGGTTCCGAATAACCATAAAATTCGGTGGCGACTCCGACTTCGATTTAAATTTCCATTTGACCATCTCATGGAGATTCATTCGCCTCCCCAATTTGGACCTATGTCATGTCCACAATTTGGCGACTCCGCTGGGGATTTACTGATGCGTTAATAACCTTCGGTATCCTTCAGGGTGAGACTCGAATAGAAATCGTTTGACTAGTACAATACGCGTTTTAGTTTTACGGTTCATGCATAACCCCATTTTCCCGGGCCGGTACTGGTGACCGACGTCCCACTATACCGTTGATATAGTCCGAACTGGTTATGTCAAAGGTGTCCATTAGCCGATTCGTATGGGTTTTACGGCATGTCCTAATCTCAACTCGAGTTAGGGAGTCCGCCCCGATTCTCGATAGGCTATGTACACTGGTATAGACCCTTATAGACTGACCGAGACTTAGCTTAAGAGCATACATGGCGTCATTATACTGTTTCCATGACTACGTGCTACTTGATCCACATCTTTTTCAAAAATCGTCATTTTTCAAAATTTGCATCCTTTTCAAAATATCCAATTTCAAAACCCCGGACATATACCGAACTTAGGACTTATGATTTTACTCAAAATAGCCTTTTTCTATCCGGTATTATGCCCAATTCAAAACTCGAAATTATTTCCGAAAATTTTCAAACCGTCACCCGGCCCACCTTTTCCGTTTTCCTCGAAAAAGGGCCGGTTCTCCCCGATTTTTTTGGGCCTTTTCAAAAAATATCATATTTCAAAACTTCCTCTTCTTAGGACTTCCCGTATTTAGCAGTGTCGGGTCGTGTCATAAGTCGTTGAAGTCTTTAGCGTCGAAACTCCGTCGATCTTACATCACGGATTTTCCCCCTATCCTAGTCCGCCTTATTTTACTAAGGCAAGGCCCACCTACGTAGGACATACTCCTACAAAGGTTGGCCCATTAACACAATCGAGTCTAAAAGTCTGGGAATGTCTCACGTGAACCTTCCTTCGGACAGGGCCCAACCCACAGCGTTGGATCCTGAGGAAGGCCCACCTTTTCACAAGTCACCCGTCTAGGTGTCTTTTCCGAGTCGTTACCGTTTTAGTCTTCTTCCTTTTCCCTTGCTCGGGATGTACTTTTCTTAGGATTCGGGTTAAGTTGCTAATTACGTGGTGCTCTTACAGACAGGCCACCCTTCACTCGAACCATGACGCAAAAAGCCATAGACGAGTTGACCACCTCGTTGGCCCAAATTCAGGACCAATTAAGGAGAATGCGGGAGGACCAGATTTCCATCGTCACTCGGGTTAGTGCCGTGGAACAGGAAACCCCCAATGCTTCGATCGAAGATGACGGACCTCTGGCAGCACTGGCCGGCGCGGTCCAAAAGTTGCAAGAACAGGTCCATTCGACCACTAGAAACACCATTCTCACGGAAAATGCCCGTACCTATTCACCCTTAACTGATGAACTGCCCGCTAACCTCAACTTAACGGGCTTGCCAATGTTCGATGGGACTGAAGACCCGGTACTTCACATTCGGGCTTTCAAGGACTTTATGGCTGTTAAAGGGGTCAAATCGACCATGTTTAAGCATCTCTTTGCTTCCTCTCTGGAGAAACACCCGAAAGCCTGGTATTACAGGCTAGACCCCAAGAAATACAAAACTTGGGACGATGTTGCAATGGAATTCGCGCGAAACTACGCAGATAATGCTGAAATCCAGACTACCATGCGTACTCTGGAAGTTATGGCCCAAGAACCTAAGGAGGGTTTCACCAAATACCTTCAAAGGTGGAGGACCGAAAGTGTTAAGCTGGTGGACAAGCCCACCGAAAAAGTGCTAGTGGAGGCCTTTGTCAAAAACCTCATCCCCGCTTACCGAGTCCATCTCAGGTACGCTATCATACCCGACTTCGCCACTTTGACCGAAATGGGTACTAGAATCGAAGATGATCTAAGGCTAGAGAACCTTACTAAGGCCTCTACCAAAGGGTATCAAGGAGCCAGTTCATCCTCCAGCAAGCCCGCAAACACAACGGCGGCCCAAAGCATCTTTGACGAGGTTAACTCACTGGACACCTCAACCAAAAAGAATACTCCAAATTGAAACATCTATCACCAAGGCCCAATTCCAGAAGTTCCCGTGGAAAAGCGATCCAAAAGCTACAATATTCAGGCCTATTGCCACTATCACCAAGGCAACGGGCATGACACGGAGAAATGCTGGAAATTGAAACATCTTATCCAAGATCTGATCAAAAGTGGGAAGATACCGCTACCCAGTGACAAGCCTAGCAACAAAAATAATCCTCTTGCTACTCACGCCATTTTTACTGGAGAGGTAGTTGACTGCTCTCATCTCATTTCCCCTTTCATTTCCCAAATCAACGGGATATGGAACGACGATGAAGATGATGTTTACTTGGCCAATGGGGAAGCTGTCCCCGTCACCATCGAAGAGATCCGGAAAGCCAAAGCCAGAGCTCTGGCCGGTTCGCACACCATCACGACCAGTCTCACCACTCCGGAAACCGTCACTGAACCTTCCAGGACGGAACTTGCTCCCGAAGAGCCAAACGCCGACACGGCCCTAGTCAGACAATTGAAGAGGGTCCGAACTGATATTACTATATGGCAGCTTTTGGTTAGTTCTCAGGAGCATCGAGCGGCACTTACTAGGGCCCTTGATGAAATCAAGGTCGACTCATCGGTTACCCCCACCGAGATGGTAGCCACTATCTTGCCACACCTCAAGAAAAAGTCCAAAGGAGAAGGCCCACTTATCACTTTCTCCGAGTCCGACCTTCCACCATTCGGGACCACCCATAACTTGGCCCTGTACATCACGGTGATCTGCCGCAACAAGTATCTACCGATGACCCTGATTGATGACGGGTCCGCAGTAAACGTCCTTCCCTTAAGGACAGCCAAGGCCCTCGGCATTACCGAGGCTGACTACCTTCCGACTGCGCAAACTATCCAGGCTTTTGATGGAAGCCCAAAATCAGTTGCTGGGGCCGTAAAACTAACAATCATAACGGGCCCAATCGAGAAGGAATTAGAATTCCAAGTGATCGATGTTACTTCATCTTTCAATCTGCTACTCGGGAGACCGTGGATTCACGCGGTCAAGGCTGTGTCTTCCACTCTTCACAGGAAGGTCAAACTACCTCTACAGGATGGGATCGTCACTCTTGAAGCTACTCCCATAACCGTGTCAAGCTGCAACACGGCAGGCTCAGCCGACCCACGAGGATTCAACTTCGTGGGAATGATCGAGGAGGAATACCTTTTCCGGCCATACTTCACTACTAGCATCGATACGATGCTACAGAATCTGGGTTGTCTACCGGGAATCACATCAAGGCCCTATCTTCCACCCGGGAAAATTATCGAAACCCTGAACAACAGGCAATATCACCTCGGTCTAGGCTACACCTTGGAGTCCGGATGCACGAACCAGTCCAAGGCGGTCACGTTCGTCACCCCGGTGTTCGGAGCTATTCAAACGGGCCTCTATCAGCCCACCATCTCATATCCCAGGACCAAATTGGCTCGGGAATGCAATTTCATCCCAGATGATATCTTTGCCCTTATCCAGGCCGAATCTAAGGAGGGTACAAACAGTACTGAGCCCATTCTAGGACTACTCTTCGGGGAAGACAAAATCGTTCCGACCCCTAAACAGGAATTAGTCAGCTTGATTCTCCGCAGCAGTAGGTTTGATCCAACCAAGCTGATCTCTGAAGTTGGTGCCGACACTGGGAAGAGAGCTTGGAGGAAGACAACTAAGTGGACCGACAGTCAGGGTCGAGTCTACAAGCTAACCACTGGTGAAGGAGATATGCATGCTATCGAATCTGAGTCCGAATCTGAGTCCGAGTCAGAGTCAGAGTCGGAGTCTGAGTCAAAGCCTAGAGGGTCTAGTACTAGGATCGAGTCTGTAACCCCTCTCTCTTCTTTAGCCACACCATCGGGAGCCCCGGAGTCTGTCCCGAGGGCTCTCCCTATCCCGCCTCTGACCAACGATCAGATGACAGCTCTCTTCGAGCTCTTTTCAAAATTTACTATCAATAATAACGATAACCGTTCTGCTTACGACTTGGCTTCTTTTCAAAATGTTTTCAAAAATCTTACTTGCAATGACATTGAGAAACCCGACGAACAGGTGTCATTGCCTCCGCATCTAATCGAGCAACTTGAGCAAAGGGAATCCCGAGATCCGGTAATCGAAGAAACCGATTCCATCAACGTAGGAACCCCTTTAGAACCTCAGATGCTTAAGTTGGGCCTATCTTTAAATCCCGAGGAGAAACAGCAATTTACGGATCTCCTCCAGGAATTCAAAGACGTTTTCGCATGGTCCTACAAGGACATGCCGGGAATAGACCGGGAGATAGCTGAACACCGAATACCCATCAAAGACGGGTACAAGCCGGTAAAACAGAAACTCCGAATATTGAGGCCCGAATGGTCTCTCAAAGTCAAGGAAGAAGTCGATAAACAATTCAAAGCAGGCTTTATCCAAGTGTCTGAATATCCAGACTGGGTTGCAAACATAGTACCAGTACCCAAAAAGGATGGCAAAGTCCGAGTATGTGTAGATTTTTGGGACCTTAATAAGGCCAGCCCAAAAGACGATTTTCCGTTGCCACACATCGACATACTGGTGGATAACACGACTGACCATGCCCTTCTATCATTCATGGACGGGTATGCCGGATATAATCAAATCAAAATGGCAGAAGAAGACATGGGTAAGACCACCTTCATCACACCTTGGGGGACTTACTGCTATACCGTAATGCCATTTGGGCTTATTAACGCTGGTGCCACTTATCAACGGACCGCCGCCACTTTATTGCATGACATGATGCATAAGGAAGTAGAGGTCTACGTCGACGATATGATTGTCAAATCCAAGGACCGAAACGGGCACATTGCAGCCCTAAGGAAGTTCTTCACCCGACTACACAAGTACAACATGAGGTTAAACCCTCAAAAATGCAGTTTCGGGGTAACATCGGGCAAGCTACTGGGCCACATTGTCAGCCAACGTGGCATCAAAGTTGACCCAGCAAAGATCAAGGCCATAACCGAGATGCAACCGCCTAAAACCGAAAAGGAGATAAGGGGGTTTCTCGGGAAAGTCCAATATATAAGCCGGTTCATTTCAAAGCTAACCATGGTATGTGAACCCATTTTCAAGAAACTGAAGATAGGAGAACGAACACTATGGGACGACAAATGTCAAATGGCTTTCGATAAGATCAAGGAGATTCTATCCTCTCCACCGGTGATAATGCCACCTCAGCATGGTTTGCCTCTGTCGATATACCTAACAATGACCGAGACGGCCATGGGCGCTATGCTAGCCCAGACGGTCGATTCTGAAGAACGGGCTATTTACTACATCAGTAAAAAGTTCTTAGAGTACGAATGCAAGTACACCATGCTCGAGAAGACATGTCTAGCCTTAGTATGGGCCACTAAAAAGCTCCGACACTACATGCTTAGTCACGAGGTACATGTGCTATCCAAAATGGATCCAATCAAGTATCTGTTCGAGAAGCCCATCCTCAACGGCCGTATATCCAGATGGACCTTAATGCTAGCTGAGTTCGACCTCAAGTTCGTACCTTTAAAAGCCATCAAGGGCCGGGTAGTAGCAGAATTCCTCGCCGACAGTCCGGTACCCGAGGAAGAACACACCGATACTTGGGCCTTTCCAGATGAAGACATATTCCATACCGACACCGACACATGGGATCTGTATTTCGACGGAGCATCCAACTTCCGAGGATTTGGTGTCGGGATCTTGCTAATCTCACCACAAGGGGAGCACACCCCGTTGTCCATTAAGCTAGATTTTGACGTGACTAACAACGCAGCCGAGTACGAAGCATGCATTCACGGGTTGCAAGCCGCCGCCGATTTAGGGGTAACAAACCTCCGGGTCCACGGTGACTCATCTTTAGTCATAAATCAAACCCTACAAAAATGGAAGACTCGAAACGCAAATCTCGTGGCTTACCAAGCACGAGTAAGGGTTCTCGAAAAACAATTTCAAAAAGTGGAGTACATTTATTTGCCTCGGGAAGAAAACCAGTTTGCGGATGCTCTTTCAAAATTAGCATCTTTACTGAACATCCCAGCACATCTAACCAGCATGCCCATTTGTGTCGAAAGACGGTCAGAGCCGGCATATATCCACGTTATCCAAGATATCGAAATAACTGATCCAGAACCTTGGTATCAGGCTGTTCTAACCTACTTAACGTTAGGAGAATATCCTCCGGGAGCTGAAAACCGGGCCAAGAAAGCTCTACGAAGATGGGCAACCCAGTTCATCCGCACAGACGATGGACAGTTATATAAGAAGACAGCACAGGGGGCTTTACTCCTATGCATTGATAAAACTCGAGCCGAAAGAGTCATGGCCGAGGTACATGATGGTGAAAACGGTCCACATATGAACGCCCATATGTTGGCCCGGAAAATCGCAAGACTCGGTTATTATTGGAATAGCATGGAAAATGACTGTCAGTTATATGTCATACACTGCCACAACTGTCAGATTTTCGCCAATGTACAACATATGCCTTCATCCTTATTATACACAATGACATCACCATGGCCATTCTCGACATGGGGAATTGATATAATCGGGAAAGTGAACCCTTCCGGGACGGGTGGTCACTGTTTCATCTTAGTGGCTATCGACTATTTCACTAAATGGGTTGAGGCCGAGTCATACCGGATCTTGAATGCCAAACATGTGGCTAAGTTCATCCAAAATAAAATTATATGTCGATACGGGATTCCACACGAGTTCATCAGCGATCACGGGACCCATTTCCAAGCTGAAACTGCCACTTTGCTGGAAAAGTACAAGATCCAAAGGCATACATCGTCACCTTACCGTCCCCAAACAAATGGAGCGGTAGTGGAGGCGGCCAATAAAACAATTGTCACCATACTTAAAAAGATGGCTGAGAATTACCGGGACTGGCCCGACAAGATACCCTTTGCCTTATGGGGATATCGGACATCAATTCGAACTGCAACCGGAGCAACTCCATACTATCTGACATATGGAATGGAAGCAGTCCAGTCAGTCGAGCTAGAAGTACCATCCCTTAGGATTCTGCTCGAGAGCCAGGTACCCGAAGCAGATTGGGTCCAAGCCCAATGTGACTCACTAGTCTTCTTAGACGAACGACGATCCCGGGCTCTGAATAATATTCAGATATATCAGAAAAGGATCCAACGGGCTTTTAACAAAAGGGTTAGGCCCAGGAACATCAAAGAGGGCGATCTAGTCCTAAAATCTGTTCGAGCTTTACTACCAGTTGACCTTAGGGGAAAATTCAAACCCAATTGGGCTGGGCCGTATCTAGTAAAGAAGATTCTTTCGGGAGGAGCAGTAATGCTAACAGACTTGGACGGGAACGAGTTCGTCAATCCAACAAACTTGGACCAGCTGAAGCGTTACTATCCATAAACCCTATCTCAATGTCATTTGCAAAATTTATAAAAAATGTCTTTTTATGAATTTTCAAAAATTCAAGCAAGTCAATAAGTTGGGATTATTTATCCTACCGTTGCACATCTCGAATTAATAATCTTGATGTATTTCAAAAAATTGCAAAAATACTTCTGAACTACGGAAGGTTTGATTCCATTAATTTTGGATACGTAGGCAACCCCTCAAAAGGGTACAACCGCTGCAATAACGAAAAGACGGGAACGGTATTCACTAATATGTCTTTTTTATTATTTCAAAATACATCACAAAAAAAAGCAACAAAATCACACCACAAACAATAGTAGTAATACTTAAATAATAAATTTAGGAGACTACTCGTACATTTTTCCTTTCCCCTTATCTTTCGGGTCACATGGAGCCCGAGGCCGACGGGGTGGGGGCGAACGTTCCCTGATCACAAGGGGAACTTCCTTTGCTCGAACCCGCTTCTTCGATTTTGGGTTTTCCACCATTTGCACCGGTCCAAGCCGAGCCCTAACGGGTTCGGGAAGCCTGTCTCGAGGACCCAGTCGGTCCTTGACCGCCAGCCTTGGCCCTAGTCTCCTTTCTAATTCCGTCTGGGGGCTCACTTTCCCCCGTGCACCCTTAGTACTGGACCCTTCAGTCTGAGTCCTAGATCTCCTTTTCTGACCTGTCGAAGTAGCTTCTTCGGCAAAGAAGCTTCTATTATCTTTGGCATGCTCCCGGCGTAACAGGTCATAGGCCTCGTCAGTCTTCAAGGCAGCTCGGATTTTAGCTGAATCAGCTCGGGTCCATCTTACATAAGAATCACTTACCCAGATCGAATGAGGATTTTTGGGAACAGGCCAAGTAGCTCGTGTATACCACCTTTGCATCCAGGTGTCACACATTACATCTGTCAGCTGAGTAGATTCACTCACGACTGCCTCAGTTTCCGGGATTCTTTGCACCCGACCATATTGCCTAAGTATGCGATCGAGAAAGAGGTGAATTGTCTACCTAAAAGATAGGATTACCTGATATCTAGCCCTATCTCGAGACTCTAGACCGGTCCAGACGTAAATCTGCCACCATGGTACGGCCCAACGGATCAGTAAGCCTCCATGGAAGGATAGCACCTCGTCCCAGTATTTTTGGGTATTGAAGCGAGAAAAGGGAATAGCTCGTCTTCTCGACATTACTTGCCTGGGTTGATATCGGCTCACATCTAAGGGAGGGTCCAAGATCGATAGCCTCTCAAACAGCCACAGCTGAAAAACCCGCAAAAAAATCAAAATCGCAAAAATCGTCAAAATCACGTGAAAAGACGTGAAAACCGCAGGAACCGGGAAAATCGGGAAAAAACCGCGCAAAACCGGAAAAATCGGGAAAAGCAAAAAAAATCAATCAAAAAACGGCATACCTGTAGAAGACGGGTACTCCCGGTCAGCCGGACCGACGGATCCCTCTTGCGATTGTCCAAACCCTGGATAATTTCTCCCGTAATCAACCAAGTCGGGCTGTGCTCCGTCTCCATCAGGTCAGCCACAGTGAAAAGTCTAACGTGGCCCATGCAAGATAGTAAATCCATATGTCCTTCGAAGGCATAAACATGGAGCATACAAAAAGTGAAGGCCCTACGGCTATGAACCGGCCTGACCCGGACATCATCTGGGTTCATGAATTTTTCAGCTAGATCGATCAGGGAAACGGTGTCTCCTTCTAGCATACGGGATACCTCCATATGGGAAAGCCCTAAAAATTTCCTTAACTTCCTTCTTGGTCAGAAACTGAAAAATGGATAGCAGGGCGAAGTATAGGATTCCATCCTCCTGCAGCAGCAATTTCCTCAGGAATAGGGCAAATCTCTCCTCGAGGAAAACCAAATACATGATAGGTATCGTCCCAATAGGACAGGCAAGCATCCAAGAAGTGGCAATCTACTTGCATCTGACGGATCACAGACAATTGGGTAACGCCATTCTGGTTTAGGATAGCCCTATCGGCATCTCTAAAATATTTGGACCATTCATGAAGCATCCCAACTAATCGGTCGATCCCCATAATTTATTTGCAAAAAGGAGGAATAAATTTTTCAGGGCTTATTCTTTTTTTAAGGAATTATGGGAATTGTGGAAATTTATGAAGCAAGGAGAGAGTATTTATAGCATAAAATCAATTTCCCCTCCTCACCTTAGGATTCCCAATCCTAGAGCGTTTAGCATACAAGCCATTGTCCTAAGGCTTAGCTAAGTCATCCCGAGCATTCCTATTCCTTTTCAAAGTCACAAAAAATTCTCTAAATTTTCAAAGACTTTTGCAAACTCAAAAATTCAAACCTTTTCTCAAAATTTTTATTCCCCAGCACGAGTCATTTTTTCCTACAAATATTACATGCAAAACTTTGCTACCTTGCATAAATATGTACAGGACGACTCAAGCGGGACCATGCGATTTGCATAACTCCCCAGCGGCATTTAACAAGATGAGCCCACATACAGGCCCATTTTAAGTCTTATGCAACGAGTTCAATTCCCCACGGAGTTATCATCAGTTCAGGTACATTTCTAGCCCATGGCCGGCGGGCCCTTCACGCAGGTCTAATGGACCTTAAACGACCCGACCGGAAGCTGCCAGGTTTTAATCCTTGATTGACCTGGTGGCTACTCTGACTTTCGCCCTGTCCAAGCCTCAGTCAGAGTGGGGGCTCTGTAGACACCCACATTTTGACTGCCAGGTGTCTATAGTAGTTTCCGACAAACACCCGATGATGATCGGACGCTAACGTGCTTTAACGTACTCGGAAATGGGCTCGAAATCAATGGCATTTGGCCTAGGCATTTTACGGAGTACAAATTTCACAAAACCAACCTCAAATTCAGGCCCAGTGGGTCGTTTCGAGTCAAATAACACTAATTTGGGTCGAATTCGACACCAGGGGTAAAACCGTCTTTTAGCGACCGAGTCAAAACCCGGTCAAAGATATTTCCCGAGACATATGGGCTGACCGTGATGTCTCACGTGTCCAATTCGGACTCCAACTCTACGAAATCAGCTACACAAAATAATAAACAAGTTCGTTTAAGGGTAGAATTCGATCTCAAGTAGGAATCCTATCCGAAAACCGATTCAAACACCCAACCGAGTGCAAAACACTCGGCCGAGTAGCATGAACCAGCCGAGACTCCTTTTCTTCCCTCACAAGAAAACGGAATTCTCGTTCTCCTCAGCTTCTTACCCAAGCGGTAATTCTAGTTCAAACACATCTCTCCTAAGTCAAGGTCGGGAACCCCTGTAAATAGGACCTCCCATTCAACACTTTGGAGACACCAATTATTAGCAACACACACACATTGATTATCGACATCAAATATTAACATCAGAAATACACAACCTTTCACATCAATCATCCTTACACTTAGCAACGAGAAACCGATATTACAAGCCCGAAGGAAACCGGTCCTATACCCGACACCCTTCACCCGATTCTCGTCCAAACCGAACCCCCTAGCTGAACCAAACATCACTCGACGCTCCCGTGCCTAGCCACATTCCGACGAGCCCCGATCCGAGTCAACAAAAGCATGTAGGTTGAGGGTGTACCAAACCCGATCTCTCCCTTCCTTCTTCCTTCTCTTCATCCGTTTTCCTTATGGGTCAAGAGTCGTTTTTTTTTTCTCTAATATCGTTATTAACGAAAAACTATTTTCATAACAAATATTCTTAAACATACGATATCGGTTTTTCTATAATCGAATATCGTATCAAAAAGAATTATATCAAGATCTCGACGATGTCAAAATCGTTACATCTTTTTTTAAACTCTTTTTTTAAACGATTTTACAAAACCTTTTTTAATTCATTCCGAATATTCGATATCGATTTCATAATCGAATATCGGGTATGACGAATATCGAAAACATAAATCGAATACAAATTAATTCATATTTTGTACGCGATTTATCAAAAATAACAATTTTCGAACAACGAGCGAAAACGGGACAGGCCCGCACGCGAGTCGCTCCCCTCACAGGCGACTCGCGTATGAGTCTGAAACCCGCGCTCCTTTTTTCAACTTTTTCGTTCGTTTTATTATTTTTCGAAACGATTTTTAAAGTTTACATCTTTTCTAAAAAACTATTCCAAGTATTTGATATTGATTTCATAGTCAATTATCGAATATAGCGAATATCGAAAATATTAATTCGAGTACGAATCGTGCAATATTCGTACGCGATTTAATAAATCGAATTTTCAGAAAACCGCGTCCAAAACCAGCCCGACACGCGACTCGCCGGCGTCCCGGGCGAGCCGCGCGGCCGGCTGTCCCGACGCACCTTTTTCGTTCTTTTTTATATTTTTTTCGAACTTCGTTTTTTATACAAAACAACGTCTTTTCAACAATATTTTTTCAGACTTCGATTAATATTTGTTTTCTCGATCTCGTTTATTTTATTTGCTATATTATTTCTTCACAAATCGATACTAACTCGTTTGTTCATCTTGTAGCAAATTCATTCTTTTTTTTTATCATTTGTTTTATTATACTAAAACAAATCTCACATGTTAAATTCAACTTTGACGTTAATTTTTCATGCATTAAACCGATTTAGCAACCCATTCAATTCCTCGCATGCTTAGGGAAACAGTGTTTGCATATCATTCATCGTTCAACTAACGCGCGCATTAAAACGTCATTCGATATCCTAGTAGAGGCCGCTAATGTGCGGGCGGGGTTGGGTGTTCTTAGTGAACTTCCCAACACGTACCCTCACCCCTTACTCAGAACCGTGGTTTACGGATGTCCGAAACCATTGGCAACGAGAGTCATTCAATATACGATTAACCGCTCAAGTCGGCATCTATATCGAACTGCAAAAGGACGAGCCCAATAAACTCTGACATCGGAAATGGGCCGTAGTTTGTACACGGCCCACTACGACATAGAGTGGGCTCGAACGGTTCCGAATAACCATAAAATTCGGTGGCGACTCCGACTTCGATTTAAATTTCCATTTGACCATCTCATGGAGATTCATTCGCCTCCCCAAACCCGCGCGTGGCCGCGTCGGGGTGGACCTATGTCATGTCCACACTATGAAAAAACAATGCGACCCGAAAATGATCCTAAATGACATATCAAATATTAACTTGAATATTTATGGCCATAACCCAATTAATATAAAATTTTGATTAAATATTCTTTAATACTCCATAACAACCATAAAAATATTTATTATTTCTTCAATTGTTTGAAAAATACTCCGTATATGTTTATATATATGTATATTTTTTAAAATCATATTTTTATGACATGATTATTAAAATCATTACAAAATTAAATGAAATAATTACATTATCTAACAAAACATTAAGTCAAATATTTGTAAAGTGATGTAAAAATCTATGAATAAAAGAATGAAAGTCTTGATAAATTGTTTAAGGACAAAGTATAAGATTATTCTTCCATTAATGTAGTACCTCAAGTATGAGGTTGTGATATTGGTTAAGTGATCAACATTTGATGCAAGTGACCTGGGTTCAAGTCTTTAACCCAGCAATTTTGTTATTTCGAGATGGGCCCCCTTCTAGGTCCGCCTCTGGTTAGGCTTTACATTGTGGTTAATGTGTAGACTCCCTCGTATCATGTGACAAGGTTCAAACTTGCATTGCGACCTCTAACTCAAATACCATGTTACGTTATGGAACCAATTCAACCAAAATCTTATGGCGACAGTTGAAGCTCATTTGTATTCAATTAATGGCAAACTAGTGTAGGCCCCGTACATAAATGCACGGTATACATAAAGTTTACTCTGTAGCATATGAGGTATATTAATATTTACATTCCTCAATTTTGAGAAAATAATTTCAAATTGATAAGCAATCAAGGTAATGAGTAAAATTAATAAATGTATGTTTAGATGAAAATATTATATCTACAATGTATATTTTTATTTATATTATTCTCATATTTCGAAACATTTAATTCCTCATATATATATATATAGAGAGAGAGAGAGAGAGTGAGGATCCGGTGAGTCTCTCATCTTAAATGAGTTCGTCCCGCGATCTTAGACCATTGGATCTAAGAGATCCAAGGGCTGTCATTCAACCACGTCCCCAACTAATTTCATATACGTTTCTCCCCTCCTAATCTTCTACCACCTTGACTCTCATTCATTATACTTAGAAAAAAAATCAACCACGTCCCCAACACTGCTACTGTTACTGTGTGACAGTGTTACAGCAAGATATTTCTGTTACTGTAACACTGCTACTGTTACTGAGACATTGCTACTGTAATTCCTTATTGATGTGACATTCATTGATTTCATATTACTGTGACACTGCTATTGTGACATTATTACTGTGACACTGCTACTGTAATTCCATATTACTGTGACATTCTTTGATTTCATATTACTGTGACATTATTACCGTGACACTGCTACTGTGACATTATTACTGTGACAATGCTACTGTGACATTATTACTGTGACATTCTTTGATTTCATATTACTGTGACATTATTACTGTGACACTGCTACTGTTACTGTGATATTTCTGTTACTGTAACACTGCTACTGTAATTCTTTATTAATGTGAGTCATTGATTTCATATTACTGTGACACTGCTACTGTGACATTATTACTGTGACACTACTACTGTGACATTATTACTGTGACACTGCTACTGTGACATTATTACTGTGTGCTACTGTAATTCCTTATTACTGTGACATTCTTTGATTTCATATTACCGTGACACTGCTCATATGTGCACAAGTACTTCGCGTGCTTTTCAGATCGTTGATCTGATCAAATCGAACGGTCCTGATTTGCGGGACGGACTCATTTAAGATGTGAGGACTCACATGATGCAATTTCTATTTCCACATTTTTATAAAAATTAATGTTTAGAGATTCAACTCGAAAAACAAAAACGTTATTTAGAAAAAAAAAGCCGAATATATTTTTCTAGTGTGAAGCTAAGAATAGCTATACTATAAATTTACCATTTTGATGATTTTATCATCATCCATGAAATGTAATGGGTTACCAATTTATTCTAAAGTACTTTTGTTAAACTTCCATCTTTAGAAATAATGCATTTTGGAGGGAAAATTTTGGAAAGTTGTTATTCTTTTAGTATATAGGGGATTAAAGTGGGGGTTAGTTATTGAGTTTATGCTATTGATTGATATTTCAAATACCTTATCAGATTACTAATTAAATTAGGCTTCGTTTGGTTGCCCACTTACTTCCCGGAAATTGTAACATCCATAAATTGCATTCCCGGAGAGTTGTTTGGTTACTCCAAAAGTAAAAAAAAAACGGGGAACTCAAACTTACCCCACCAGTTGCAATTCCTGCCTGATGCGGTAACTTGCTCACCGATCCCGCCTCAGTGAGTTGCACTTCCCACATCCAGATTACTTCAAATTACTTTATTTTTACCCTTCTCTACTCATCTATTTCTCACTTTATAACCCAAATTTCTCATTCAATTCTCCATTTACCGTTTCCTCTCAACTCTTCTTCATTGCCTTCTTCTCAAAAAAAAAAGACATTTTACCCGCCAAAATCATTCATGGACTCATGGTAAATTACTTTTTTCGATCTTGTTATATACTCCCTCCGAGTTCCTATTATTGTCTCACTTTCCTTTTTGGGTTGAGTTTGATTTTTGTCTCACTTTCTTTTTAGGTCATCAATATGTGGTTCACAATTACTCTCTCATTTCTCTCTCTTCCTCATCCTTTTTTCAACCACTCATTTCTCCTTCCTTATTTTTCACCCCAAAACCTTTTGGGACAATAATAGGAACTCGGAGGGAGTATTATATTTTTTGTCATTCTTTTTCGTTAATGTTTGCTACTGTATTAATCAATCAGCCGCCGAATTATTTACTAATGTCTGGGATGTTTTACTCGGGTTTCAAACTTTAATTAGTAAGCGTTTTTATTTTCATGAACAATGATTTTTCCGGAACAACGATGATAATGTAACTCAGAAAGTTAATAGCAATAATACTGACTATTGGCCGTGTTCCAATAATAATACCAATTACAATTAATCTGAGAATAATACATCGAATTGAAGTATTCTAATGATAATGGTACAATTGCATATGTTACCTGCAATAGTAGGTAATCTCCCTTAAAAACAACCGGCTACTAAACCCTCCTCCTTCTTTACCCTCTTTCTCCATCTCCTTCCTACTTATATCCTTCCCTTCAATGGCAAATGTACAAAAAAGTATTAAAAAAAAGTCTATATTTTCATTACCCTTATCTTCTTATTAAATCTAATAATAGGCAAATCTGTAAAAAGTGTAAAACAACTCTGAATCTTTCCTAACAAATGCACCTCAAATAAGAACTTCAAGGGCACACTACTCCAAGTGTCATACTACACAATATGTCACGTAAGTGAATAAAAAACACTAATTTTACCTAACAATTTGATTCAGATTGGATTAGGAGGTAAAATGTTAAAAAACCCAAAAAAATAACTTAAACCCTAGAAATATGAATTCAGTTCAGACAATCGATTAACTTACCTCTGTCATTGTCTTCGAAATATTCTAAAGCAAACCAACTTCAACTTGGCATCTGTCAATGTCGATTAATGCAATTAATTCGTAGAATTTGGGGAAAAAAATTAAATTGAAGAATAGGTACGGATTTACTTACCAATTTGCGAAATGGATTTAAAGATTGGGGTTGGTGAGGTTGAAGGTATGATGGGTGAGGTTTAATTAATGAAGGTTGAAGGTTTGGTGATGGTAACGTTATTGGCGGAATGAAGGTTGAAGGGAGAGTGAAGTTGTAGGAAGTAAATTAGGCGCTTAAGGGAGGTGACCTGTTATTCAGGTAACCCGTCCACAGTACCATTATCAGTAAAATACTCCCATTCAATGTATTATTCTCAGATTAATTGTAATTGGTATTATTATTGGAACACGTCCAATAGTCAGTATTATTGCTATTAAATAACCATTTTTTTTAAAAAAAAATAATGTTCGTTATTTTTTACGCTGATAATGTAATTTCGTTACGACTGAATATTATATTGAACACAATTTCAGATATTTCATAAGTTGTTGAAAAAAAAAAAATTCATAAGTTTTTGAGTAAGTCTCCCTTATGACAGATATATCCGTCACAAGAAAATAACGGGTCAAATAATACCATTGGATTAGAAAAGACAAGGCTAGCTAGTGGGTAGCACGTGGCTTTGTCTTATTCACCCAAGTGGGTATTATTTGACCCGCCACACGTTTATGACGGATAATTCCGTCACAAACAAGAATTTGCCTAATTTTTTATACCTTTGATTAATAAAGGGCATAATAGTCCTTGTAATCGAAATCATGGGAATTAGGTCGAGTCAACCAAACAAGATGTAGGAATTCAATTCCCGTAAAGTGTGAATTCTAGGATGTCAACCAAATATTGCAAATTCCCGGGAAGTTGATGTGGGGAGCGAGTAACTTCTTGGGAATTGCAACTTCCTCCAATAAATAAATTCTCGGATGAACCAAACGAGGCCTTAGATTATTTACTCAGGGCTCGTTTGGTTACTCATCTAATTACCGGGAAGTACAAGATCCCATGAATTGCATTTTCAGATAATTGTTTGGTTACCCATTTCATGGGAATTGCCACTTCCCATGAATTGTCACTTTCTCCGTAAAGTTACTCACAAGCCCCCTTTGTGTGTAGAACTTCCCGCATGAAATCATTTCTCACGTGGCAACCAAACAATATTTTTGTAATTCCCATGAAATACAAATTTATGTAAATTTAAGTTTTCGGTAACTCCATCTTTTCACGGTGAACCAAACGAGCCCTTATATATTTTGAAATAGAAAAAAAAAGAGCAAAGAGTTAACAAGACTTAAGAATTATGATATGCACTAACCATGTGTAGTTGGATTTTGAATAATTATCGTCATAGTTTCCTCCAAGTCCATGTACAAAATGATAGTCTGCGGGTGCTTTGATCCAAGTTTTCTAATTGCTATACGTATCTGATCTAGGGGTGGTAATGAGACGAGACAGCTCGCGAGCAGCTCGAACTCGACTCGATCAAAGCTCGGTCAAAGCTCGGCTCGTGCGAGCTCGACTCTAACTCTTCTTCTTCTAATTCAAAGCTCGGTCAAAGCTCGGCTCGTGTATAAAAATACAACACACTAGTAATATCTAAAAGGGTTATTTCATGGGAATAATACCAACTATGCGTGTGCTTCTTAAATTAATACAAACTATACGTAATCTCATTTTAATACGAACTACGCCCTTCATTAATCTCGCTTTGTTATGAGTGACCGGTTACCTGTTGAACCTCCATTATTCAACTTTTTCTCTAACTTTTCTTCTTCTAATTCACATTTTGTGTTCATTTTCGGCCATTGAAAAAAATAATTAAATTTTCCGAAAATTCATCTTTCATTTCTTTTTCAATTAATCTTATAGGAGCTATGGAAAAAAAATGTTTTTATTGTTATTTTGGCTTTCACGATGACTGCAACGGACCTAATAAAACCCTAGAAAGTTACTACAAGTCACTATGACCTGTAATAGCAAGTCATAATTTCATACCTAACAAAGCGAGATTAATGAATGCGTAGTTCATATTAAAATGAGATTACTTATAGTTTGTATTAATTTAAGAAGCACGCGCATAGTTGATATTATTCCCATGAAATAATCCTTTTAGACTAGTGTGTTGTGTTTTTATACACTTTTCATCCCCGTTTTAGCTGATTTGTACATGGTTATATTGCAGATTCATGAATTTAGTCAAAACCAATCGTCTAAAAGAAACTAAATGACAAATTTTCTGTTGTAAACTAATGATCTCATACCATGATTTGAAAATTCGACTCAACCTCATAACGTTATCTTCTCGCAACTTTTGAGAGAACTTTCATTTGATTCAATATGAGAGAAACACTACTTTCTACTATTTCAAAGATCGCGACAATTAACTTCTACATATCAATAAAAAAGACGAGTGACGAGTTATCAATAAGTTACTTTTATTTGTAACACAAATAAAACTAAGCCCTACACTAATACTTCGATCAAATGATGAAGAACCTGAAATAAATTTCTAAAAAAACAACTCTAGCTCACTAGATGACAACCGTGACTTTTCTTAATCAATAATGATTATTTTATGTGTAATCCATCAATAATATACTCTATTTCGTTAATAATTTATACTAGTAGTAATTTTGTTTCACATAAGCTATGATTCCAAAATAGGTTAATACTCCCTACAAATTAAAGTACCTGGATGCAATTCATTCAAAACACAATAATCGTATTGTGAGTCCGTCTCACATGAGACTAACTGCATTCAAAATTAATTGGATTTGATAAGAAAAATACATTCCGTAGCCAATGGATCGGAGGCCTCATGCCAATGCAACACTATTGGCCTGTCAAGGAAACCGATAAATGTCATCGGTCCATTAAGTTTGCTGTCGATAATAAGAGTAGGATAAGTTTGTATTTTGTTGTGTTATTCATCTTAGGACTCGTATACATATATATAGCACATAACCGGGAACGAAACATTGAACCCGACAATGACTATTCGAGAGTTACAACCTTACGAATTCTAATACTTATTCAATTAACACTATTCAATGAAGCTTAATAATACGATTCACTTCATATTCCTTAATACCCTCCCTCAAGCTGGAGCGTGGAGATCAATAACGCCCAGTTTGCCGAGAATAAAACTGAATTGCGGTGAACCAAGAGCCTTGGTAAATATATCAGCAAGTTGAACCGTAGTAGGGACATATGACGGAGCGACAAGACCTTCTGTAATAGCATCACGAACAAAGTGACAGTCGACTTCTATGTGCTTCGTCCGTTCATGAAAGACGGGATTTTTTGCGAGATAAAGAGCAGATTGATTGTCGCAAAAAAGAGACATGGGCTTTGACAAAGTAACACCCAAACTAGAAAGCAGACCAGTAAGCCATTTCAGCTCACAAACGACAGAAGCCATTGCTCGATATTCAGCCTCGGTGGAAGAAAGAGAGACCGTAGGTTGTTTCTTCGTTTTCCACGAAATAGGAGAATTACCCAGAGAAACGAACCAGCCAGTAACGGAACGTCGAGTGAGAGAGCAACGGGCATGATCAGAATCACACCAACCGGTGATATGAAAGGTGCTATCAGCATGAAGTAAAATTCCTTGACCTGGAGAACTCTTCAGATATTTGACGACTCGTAAAGCTGCGTCCATATGTTCTTGGCGAGGTTGTTGCATAAATTGAGACAAAGTATGGACGGCATAGGTTAAATCGGGTCGAGTAACAGCAAGATATACAAGGCGCCCAACAAGACGCCTGTACCTTTCAATATCAACAAGCAACGGACCTTGAGAATAACTAAGACAATGATTTTGCTCTACGGGAGTGACGGCCGGCCGTGAGCCTAAAGACCCGGTTTCTGAGATAATATCAAGAGCATATTTACGTTGATTAAGAAACAAACCTTCGGTGCTTCGGGCAATTTCTATACCCAAAAAATACTTCAAACGACCAAGATCTTTCATACGGAAACACCGCCCCAAATAGTCTTTGAAGGATGACACAGATTGTGAGTCATTCCCCGCAATGGCAAGATCGTCAACGTAAACTAGAACATAAATGCAAATATCATCACGAGCATAACTAAATAATGAATAATCCGAGTAAGATTGGGTAAAACCATAGTCACGCAAAGCACTAGCTAATTTAGCAAACCAGCAACGAGGGGCCTGTCGTAAGCCATAAAGAGCTTTGCGTAGCCTACATACCTGTCCGTCTTTACCTTTCTCAAAACCTGGTGGAATCTTCATATATACCTCTTCAGAGAGGTCCCCATGAAGAAAAGCATTATGAACGTCCATTTGGTGCAATTCCCAGTTTTTTATAGCTGCGACGGCTAAGAAAGTACGGACAGTGGGCATCTTAACCACGGGGGCAAATGTTTCTTCATAATCTATGCCTTCAACTTGATGATTCCCAAAGGCGACTAAGCGAGCTTTGAGTCGTTCAATACTCCCATCGGAATGGTATTTTATCTTGTATACCCAACGACACCCGAGTGCTTTTTTGTTTGGTGGAAGGGTCGTTATTTCCCATGTTTTATTATCCTCAAGAGCTGTAATCTCATCTTTCATAGCCTTACGCCATCCCTCATCCTTTACGGCCTCGGCAAATGTGCAAGGTTCAATTCCTGTAGTAATAGCCGCAAGAAAAATACGATGGTTCTCGGAGAATTGGTTGCAATTAATATAATTGGCTAAGGGATATGGAGTACCTGAGGACGATGAAGGAGCAGGAGTCGATGGTGAGCTAGAGGAGGATGGACAATAAATCGTGCCAACAACAAAATCTCGAAGACGAGTAGACGGTATACGTGGTCGATGCCCTCGACCAAGAGGAACAGTAGGCTCAATTGTATCATTAGCACATTCTTCACGAGACGGCTCTGCATCAAGTTGGTTTGCATCAGCAGTCTCGGGTTCTCCTGTGTCGGTCGTAACCTCCTTGTCCGATTCAGCACAATCAACATTAATAACCGGTTCAAAGTGTTCTGTCGGTGGAGCAAGACTAGTGCTCACATCGTGGGAAGACGATTGATACGAGAAGTGTTCCTCATAAAAAATAACGTCTCGTGAGACAAGGAAAGTTTCGGTGGCTAAATCGTAGACTTTCCATCCTTTTTTATTATGTGGGTACCCGACAAAGATACACTTACGACTCCGAGTAGCAAATTTATCTCCGTGAGTATTTTTATTATGGACAAAACAAAGACACCCAAATACTCGTAAATTTGAATATACCGGTGGAACTCCAAATAATATCTCATATGGTGTTTTATTTTGGAGAACCATGGAGGGAGTACGATTAATTAGATATGCTGCACTCAAAATGCATTCACCCCAAAATAACTTAGGTAAATTGGCCTGAAACATAAGAGCACGAGCAACATTAAGAATATGTCGATGCTTACGCTCAACCCGACCATTCTGTTGTGGGGTCCCGACACATGACGTCTGAAAATGTATTCCTTGTTGAAAAAAATATTCAGCCATACAATTGAACTCTATCCCATTGTCACTTTGAACCGTTTTAACTTTTTTTGAAAATTGTGTACGGACCATGGCTAGAAAATTCATAAACATCTCGGTTACTTCCGTCTTATCAAGTAACAAATAAACCCACACACAACGAGAACAATCATCGACAATTGTTAGAAAGTACTTAGCACCACATGAAGAAGGAAGTCGATACGGTCCCCATAGATCACAATGGATCAAATCAAAGATACTTGTAGCAGTTTTATCATTCAAATTAAAACTATGTCTATGTTGTTTTGCGAGGTGACAGATATCGCAAACAAAATTATTATTCGAGCTAAATTTGCTAGCAAGAGGAACGAGTTTTATTACTTTATCAGCTGGATGACCGAGACGACGATGCCATAGTTCAAGTGAACCATCACTTACTCGATGCACGGTTGCTTGTACCCTTTCTTCACGGAAAATATAAAGTCCATCCTTTAGCTCACCGACTCCAATCATCGTCCTCGAAACATGGTCCTGAATATGACATAAATTATTAGTAAATAGGAAGGAAAAATTATGTGAGGCACTAAGTTGTGAGACGGAAATTAAATTGCAATTCAATCCCGGGACAAACAGGACATTGGTTAGCAAAATATGGTCATTCAGCCGCACATTCCCAATGAATGTTGCTGTTTTTTGTTGTCCGTCAGGCAGTCCCACAATACGCGGTGCTATTGTTTTCGTGTTAGTTAGACACGAGAATGTGCCCGTCACATGATTAGAAGCACCTGTATCAATTAACCAATAATTATTCATACCACTCAAACGTTCTTCTTCTGATATTGAAGCATGACTAACAACAGCGTTAGCCCGAACCGAGATTTTGTTTCCTGATCCTCCATTTCCAGCCCGTGATGCCCGTAATTCAGTAAGTGTACGGGGCCGATTTCCCCACCATTCCGGAAAATTCTGATTTTTAATATAACATGTGTTATCACTATGCCCACGTGAAGTACAGTAAGTACAAGACAATTTTTGTCTTTCTGCTCTCTCCCGGTCACGAACCTCCTTCCAATCGGGTTTTGATTTCACGGTATAGGCCATAATTTCTGTGGAATCGGGCACGATTAAAGTAGTGTTGCGAAGTCGTTCTTCCTGGAGCATCACATGGTACACTCTATTTAGCGAAGGCAGAGGATCTAATGCCAATTGTTGGGACCGAGTTGTCCCATATAAAGTAGCATCGAGACCCATTAGAAACTGGTGAAGGCGCTCCGTGTCCTGTCTCGCGGTTGCTTCTTTGCTAATGTTGCAGGTACAATGACCGCATTTACACACAAACGATGGCTCGTGTACGGTCAAAGCATCCCACAACACCTTCAATTTCCCGTAATAAGCGGTTACGGTCATCCCCTTAGTTTGAATACAATCCTTGATTTGGGTCTTTATAGACTGAATTTTGGTGCCATCAACGACGGCAAATTGCTCCTTCAAATCATCCCATAATAATTTTGCTTCCTCAAAGTAGGTAATACCATCTTTGAGTTCATTGTGAATGGAACGCATAATCCATTGGACAATGGTACAATTGACCACTTCCCATTGATCCAAAAGTGTTTTGTCGGTTGGTTTCTTTATACTTCCGTCACAAAATCCAAATTTTCTTCTTGCTTTTAGAGACATTCTCATGGAACGACTCCAATCTTCATAATTTTCTCCTCGGAGTTTGATGTGAGAAATATCTATTCCGGGGCCATCTTGGGTCCCTAGATAATAAGGTGATAAAGGATCAATTTTTGTGATGTCGGTTTTCTCGGTATTGATGCCGCCTGTCATCGTAGGACAGAGAAGCAATGGAGTTTGTGTATTTATCAGGAAGGAAACAACTGCTCTGATACCATAATAAGAGTAGGATAAGTTTGTATTTTGTTGTGTTATTCATCTTAGGACTCGTATACATATATATAGCACATAACCGGGAACGAAACATTGAACCCGACAATGACTATTCGAGAGTTACAACCTTACGAATTCTAATACTTATTCAATTAACACTATTCAATGAAGCTTAATAATACGATTCACTTCATATTCCTTAATAGTCGAATTGCTGTCACGCTGACTCTGATACCATGTTAGATGAACCATCTCAATCAAAATCTTAACAATTGCAACAGGTTGAGGCGATAGGAAAAGCAGCAAGCGAGTACATACACTGATACACGAAGAAGTAAAGACGGATTATATATGTATATGACTGCATGTTACATCTACTCACCGAATATGCCAAGTTATTAAAGTTCAACCCCACATCAGTAACGAAGAATACAGTAGAGTTATGTTCAGAGGCCATGGGCATCGGATAATCATAAGAAGTTTATGATGGAGTCTCTGGTTAAGACGCCTTCGGATAGAGGTCCGTGTGCCATGCCGCCTCCTTATGACAAAGCGGGGTTGGTTAGACAGTCGAGACGGAAAAAGAATGCTGAGAAACAAGTTGAAGTAGAGTGGGTGGGAGAAGAGTTACTGGATTAAATTTAATCAAACTATGCCATTATAGATACTATATATAGAAAGGTATGAATTGCATATTAGATTGTGTTATTTGGTGTAGATCAACTGTTTTATTTGTTCATTTTTTTTGGGATTATGAAACATTGGGATTAATTTAGGCATATGCGAGAGCCCTTGATGCGTTGGGATAATATTGTTATACCTTTCGTTCTGTTTTTACTTTGATAAATAAATAATAGTTGGATATCAACCAATTACATGATCACGGGTTAGAATCCTGACAACTGGCAAAATCTCACAATGAAAAACTCGACAACGACAATAACAACTAGAACAATATATAATGAGAAATCTCAGCTGTGCTTTTGTCGATTATCATAATGGTATTCACTCCACAACGATGTTTATATAACTTGTAGTCTTGTACCTAACCTGGCTTTTCACCCGACAATGACCTGATCCGATGAAACCATCACCGAACCATACCTCTAGCGAGATCCCCATGATTGTCGTTTAATTTGAAGCGACAACCAAAACCGAGTTGGCGTGTGATCAACGACTTTCTGTATATTTTGTTTGTTTGTATGTTTGTATGGTTGAAGCTTCCTAGAAAATAAGAATTCAAAAAACATGATCATTATTATTGTGAAGTAGATACTTGCAACAATATGATACGGGTGCATGAATATAGCACATTTTCTTCAACAAAGTAGAGTACGGAAACAGAAGACCTTGACTACGTTGCCCATGCACGCGTAGGAAATTATGAATGAAGTACACATTTGACATTTGTTAGTATACTTGTATGTGAATGTGTTGAGCTGAACCTCAGGTTTTAGTCGAATTGGTTCCGATCCATGACCTACGGACAGGGGCGGACCCAAGAATTTTGTTATGGTGTAGCGAATTTTTTAAATCCGAGTACGTATTTATTACCGTACTTCTTATATTACGAAAATTTTTTATCGTGTTCTATCATTATACTCCGTATTTTATTTAAAGTTCATAAGAAATTTATTAATAATTACTGTACTATTTACAGAGTATTATTCTTACCAAAATAAAATGTGTGACGATAAAATTGCGTTAATGTAAGGAATATTCCTATTATAGAACAAATAAATACAATGGACTTAATTTTGCCATTGAATAAAATTAAAGGGTTAATTAATTATGGACATTAATAATTAAATACAATCATTATGACAGTAAAACTATTAAAGCACAGATTAACAAAAAGTATTGGGGAATTGAACTTCAGAATGGAGTAACACTTAAATGCTTTGAATGTTGTGCAATGGGATTAGGAAGAATGAGAATGTATTAAATAATGGGTAAATGGTGTAGCAAAAATTCAATTCCCTCAAAAATTTTCTGAATTATGGTGTAGCAACTGCATCATGTTGCTACAACGTGGGCACGCCCCTCAGCCCCTGCCTACGGTAAATAACTTTCCTACTATTATAAAAGCATGCACCAATCTTCTCTTCCAAAAACATAAAAAAAATCGATTTTCTTCTTAGTGATGGGAAGGTCCTGCTTTCTCTTTCTCTTTGTCATTTTTCTTTTGCATTGTGTATTCCACTCATCAATATATTTAATACGTGGACATAGCAAAGAAGTTGAATCCTTGAGGTTTGTAAGGTGCAAAAATCATGAATTACATGCCCTATTAAAGTTGAAACATAGCTTCACCCAAGATCCTACGAATCGCCTTTCGTCATGGGGGGTTGGTGAAGATTGTTGTGAATGGGTCGGAGTTACCTGCGACGATGTCACTCACAATGTTGTCAAGTTGAGTCTCCGGATCCGGAGTCAGACACCAGCGTATGATGTCGATCCTTATGATGTCAATAACGACGTGAGAAGTTGTCTGTTCCATCCCACAAAATTTTCCATGGTATCGCCTAGAGTAAGTCCGGCTTTGCTAAAACTTAAGTTCCTAACTCACTTAGATTTAAGCGGGAATGACTTCTCTGGAAGTCCGATTCCAGATTTTATAGGATCCTTCAGACACTTAAGGTATCTGAATCTGTCTTCAGCTGGCTTTTCTGGACCCCTTCCCCCTCAACTTGGGAACCTCACAAATTTGGTTAACTTAGATCTCTACGATTTACGTCCTTGCCTTCAATCAAGTGGTTTATATAGTAAAAGTTTTGGATGGGCATCCGGTCTTTTAAAATTACAGTCTCTTAATATGAGCGGCTATAACCTATCCCAAGCGCGTGACACTTTCAAAGTGATCATGACGCTTCCGTCCCTTTCATGGCTTAGCTTATATTATTGTCAGATAGATAACACACATTTATCAGAGGCTTTAACCTTGAATAATACTACTTCTAATTCATTTTTTTCGACTCTAAAACATCTTAATCTTGGGCGGAATACGTTTAAAGATCCTATTCCATCTGTTCTTGACAAATTTCGTTCCCTTCGATTCCTTTCTCTTAGTGACAATGGGTTTAATGGGTCAGTTCCGCTCTGGCTTGAAGGCATGACGCGACTCAACTTTCTCGATTTGAGTTACAATTTGTTTAGTTATGTGGAAGGTGGAGTTCTAGGAATAATGGGAAATCCTTGCAACTTCAAACACTTGAACTTGAGAAGTAATTCTATTTCCCAAAATGATATACTAGAACCTTTTCTGAGTTTATCAGAGTGTGTTGTTTTTGAGTTGGAATACTTTGATCTTTCACACAATGAAATTAAAGGTCGAGTTCCTAAGAATATTACGAAATTGTCGGGTTTGAAGCATTTGGATTTGTCATACAACAAGCTGAGCGGATTGCTCCCTGATTTTACTAGGAATTTAACCCAAATAGAGCACGTAGGAATTTCTTCCAACTCCCTCCATGGTACCATTTCTGGTATTGGTAGTATTGGAGTTTACTCCTACTGCTTCCCGCCAAACCGTCATCAACTGATTCAGTTATACGAATCTGTTATTCCTTGTAAACAGATTATAAGTTGTTACAGATATTTATCATGTATCTTATATATAAACAGATGATACATGGTAACAGATTAAGTTTTACACAAATAATAAAATACATCATTCATATTTACTCTGCTTCTTCTTCAAGCTTGAGTACAGTACGTTAATGGAGTAGTTTCAATATGGTATCAGAGCTCGGATTTTTGATCCAGATTTCTCCATTAAAGTAGTGCGTTTGCTTTCCTTTGCAAATTACAGTTTCATTTCATCATAAAATCACAAAAACAAGTATTTTTCCTTCGATTCAATTACGATCGATTTCGATTCCGCTGCGATTTCTTCATCAAATTGCGATTTCTTCTCTTCAATCATGCCTGAATCAACTTATACTTCACTGTATAAGGATCCACTTCATCTTACATCAGGCGACCAATCACTTCTTCAGATTACGCCGCAAGTTTTCTCTGGTAATGCTTTTCTTCATTGGACTCGTCATATGCGAGTAGCCTTGATTTCTAAGAACAAGCTAGGTTTTGTTGATGGAAAATATCCTAAACCAGCAGAAACTGATGCGAAGTATCATGATTGGATTCGCACTGATTACACTGTGATGCGATGGTTGTTTCACTCTCTATCTGATGATATAGGTAGTAGTCTTAGCTATATGTCATCTAGCAAACAGCTTTGGGATGATCTTGCTGAGAGATACAATCAATCGAATGCACCTTACCTGTATCAGCTCAGAAAAGATGTTGTACAGATTACTCAAGGTGATTCCAAAGTTGCTGAGTACTTTTCTCGCCTCAAATCGATGTGGGAGGACATGCGATCTCTTGATCCATTGCCTCATTGTGAATGTAATGTACTTGATCAATGTACATGTGAGCTTCTAAAGCGAATTGTGAGTCGTGAGAACACACACAATCTCATTGATTTTCTCATGGGCCTGCACACACGATTTGAACAGACTAGGAGTCAAATTCTGGCTATGGAACCTCTGCCAACAGTTAATCAAGCTTTTGCTAAAGTTCATCAGGCTGAAATTCAGATGAATATTACATACTGTGATCCTGCAACTCAGGGTGATGTTATGGCGTTGGCTGCTGCTCGTCAGGCATCCCAAACTGGCGGTGAAGGTCCTTCTAATGTTTGGAGGCGTGATGGCAAGAAGACAAAGTATGATCGGCCTAAGTACCATTGCACTCACTGCAACAAAGATGGACACATTATTGACTACTGTTGGCATTACAAGAAGTTGCTCAAAGGCAAGAACAATGATGGTGGATCAAAGAGAGTTGCAGCTCATGTCGAAGAAGTTCCTGATTACATGCCTGAAACTCCTTGTGAAGGATCTACAAATGCTGCTGGCAATCCCTCGCCTATGGTCAATCACACAGCAGATCCTACTTTTGTTCAAGCTGTTGCTAGAGAGTTATACAAACTCCAGAATTCTTCTACATTCGAAGTAGCAGGTCCTTCTTTCTCAGGTACATTCTTGGCTTCCAGTGCAAATATTCAGTATCCTGATATATCTCTGCATACTTGGATTATTGATTCTGGTGCCTCCAATCACATGACCTATGATAAGAGCTGTTTTACTGCATCTCATGCATTATCTAGGCCTCTTGCTGTGGTTTTACCTGATGGACAGCTCAAATTTGTTGAATCTATTGGAGAAGTTCAGATAACTTCCAAGTTAAAACTCACCAATGTGTTTTACTTGCCTGATTTCAAACATAATCTTTTATCCCTTGGTAGTCTATTAAAGGATGAGATATACTCTGCTAAATTTACTTTCACTGGTTGTGTGATCCAGGACAGTACCACTGAAGAACCGTTGTGTACTGGGACAAAGAGAGCTGGTGTTTATAGGATGACTGCTATACCTTGTAGTATAAATAATAGTCTCCTTGAGAGTCAGTCATGTCCTGTTTTCGCTACTGTTCTTACCAGAGATATAGGAGTAATGCATGCTAGACTTGGGCATAGCTCTTTGTCCACCCTAAAACATGTATGGCCCACTGTCTTGTGTTCTGCTGATATGAATAAATTTCATTGTGACACATGTGTTTTAGCCAAACATCATAAATCCTCCTTTCCAATTAGTACCTCTACTTCTGCTCATCCATTTGATCTCATTCATGTGGATTTATGGGGTCCCTATAGGGTTAAAAGTCTCACAGGTGCTTCTTATTTCCTAACCATTGTGGACGACTTTAGTAGAGTTACATGGACCATTCTTCTCAAGAATAAAGACCTTGTATGCATCACAATGCAACATTTTCTTCAGTATGTCAGTACTCAATTTAACACTAAAGTTCGAGTGTTAAGATCTGATAATGGCACTGAAATTGTGCAACATGAGTGTGGTCAGTTGTTCCTTGATAATGGGATTGTTCATCATCGGTCTATTCCTGGCAACCCTCAACAAAATGGCCGTGTTGAGAGGAAGCACAGACATTTATTAGAAGTAGCGCGTGCCTTGAGGATTCAGGCGTTTCTTCCTAAACATTTTTGGGGAGATATGGTCCTTGCTGCTACTCACATCATTAACCTGCTACCTACTGCTGTTCTTGGTTGGAAAACTCCTTTTGAGTGTCTCTTTGGTAGTCCACCT
This sequence comes from Agrostemma githago, assembly GCA_958450325.1. NCBI lineage: Eukaryota > Viridiplantae > Streptophyta > Magnoliopsida > Caryophyllales > Caryophyllaceae > Agrostemma > Agrostemma githago. The sequence goes on along the minus strand of OY288241.1, from coordinate 5,228,824 downwards.
GATTACAGGCACCTCAAAGTTATAGGTTGCCTCTTTTATGCAGCCATTCATGAGGGAGACAAGTTTGAAAATCGAGCCCTTAGATGTATCTTATTGGGATATCCTCTAGGGCAAAAGGGATATAGGCTTTTTGATTTAAAGAATCACAAAGTTATTCTCAGCAGGGATGTTGTTTTCAAGGAAGATTTGTTCCCTTATTCTCCTAATTTCAAGTGGGATACTGGACTTATCTCTACTCAGGGGCATGCTTTGCCTCTATTACCTGCGGATCAGATTGATCCTGTTGATGAGTCTCCCCCTGCGAATTTCATCGACGATCATTCTCCAGATTCTCCTCCGAATGATGGTGCACCTAATATTTCTCAGGAGCCAAGCTTGAGTACAGTACGTTAATGGAGTAGTTTCAATATGGTATCAGAGCTCGGATGTTTGATCCAGATTTCTCCATTAAAGTAGTGCGTTTGCTTTCCTTTGCAAATTACAGTTTCATTTCATCATAAAATCACAAAAACAAGTATTTTTCCTTCGATTCAATTACGATCGATTTCGATTCCGCTGCGATTTCTTCATCAAATTGCGATTTCTTCTCTTCAATCATGCCTGAATCAACTTATACTTCACTGTATAAGGATCCACTTCATCTTACATCAGGCGACCAATCACTTCTTCAGATTACGCCGCAAGTTTTCTCTGGTAATTCTTTTCTTCATTGGACTCGTCATATGCGAGTAGCCTTGATTTCTAAGAACAAGCTAGGTTTTGTTGATGGAAAATATCCTAAACCAGCAGAAACTGATGCGAAGTATCATGATTGGATTCGCACTGATTACACTGTGATGCGATGGTTGTTTCACTCTCTATCTGATGATATAGGTAGTAGTCTTAGCTATGTGTCATCTAGCAAACAGCTTTGGGATGATCTTGCTGAGAGATACAATCAATCGAATGCACCTTACCTGTATCAGCTCAGAAAAGATGTTGTACAGATTACTCAAGGTGATTCCAAAGTTGCTGAGTACTTTTCTCGCCTCAAATCGGTGTGGGAGGACATGCGATCTCTTGATCCATTGCCTCATTGTGAATGTAATGTACTTGATCAATGTACATGTGAGCTTCTAAAGCGAATTGTGAGTCGTGAGAACACACACAATCTCATTGATTTTCTCATGGGCCTGCACACACGATTTGAACAGACTAGGAGTCAAATTCTGGCTATGGAACCTCTGCCAACAGTTAATCAAGCTTTTGCTAAAGTTCATCAGGCTAAAATTCAGATGAATATTACATACTGTGATCCTGCAACTCAGGGTGATGTTATGGCGTTGGCTGCTGCTCGTCAGGCATCCCAAACTGGCGGTGAAGGTCCTTCTAATGTTTGGAGGCGTGATGGCAAGAAGACAAAGTATGATCGGCCTAAGTACCATTGCACTCACTGCAACAAAGATGGACACATTATTGACTACTGTTGGCATTACAAGAAGCTGCTCAAAGGCAAGAACAATGATGGTGGATCAAAGAGAGTTGCAGCTCATGTCGAAGAAGTTCCTGATTACATGCCTGAAACTCCTTGTGAAGGATCTACAAATGCTGCTGGCAATCCCTCGCCTATGGTCAATCACACAGCAGATCCTACTTTTGTTCAAGCTGTTGCTAGAGAGTTATACAAACTCCAGAATTCTTCTACATTCGAAGTAGCAGGTCCTTCTTTCTCAGGTACATTCTTGGCTTCCAGTGCAAATATTCAGTATCCTGATATATCTCTGCATACTTGGATTATTGATTCTGGTGCCTCCAATCACATGACCTATGATAAGAGCTGTTTTACTGCATCTCATGCATTATCTAGGCCTCTTGCTGTGGTTTTACCTGATGGACAGGTCAAATTTGTTGAATCTATTGGAGAAGTTCAGATAACTTCCAAGTTAAAACTCACCAATGTGTTTTACTTGCCTGATTTCAAACATAATCTTTTATCCCTTGGTAGTCTATTAAAGGATGAGATATACTCTGCTAAATTTACTTCCACTGGTTGTGTGATCCAGGACAGTACCACTGAAGAACCGTTGTGTACTGGGACAAAGAGAGCTGGTGTTTATAGGATGACTGTTATACCTTGTAGTATAAATAATAGTCTCCTTGAGAGTCAGTCATGTCCTGTTTTTGCTACTGTTCTTACCAGAGATATAGGAGTAATGCATGCTAGACTTGGGCATAGCTCTTTGTCCACCCTAAAACATGTATGGCCCACTGTCTTGTGTTCTGCTGATATGAATAAATTTCATTGTGACACATGTGTTTTAGCCAAACATCATAAATCCTCCTTTCCAATTAGTACCTCTACTTCTGCTCATCCATTTGATCTCATTCATGTGGATTTATGGGGTCCCTATAGGGTTAAAAGTCTCACAGGTGCTTCTTATTTCCTAACCATTGTGGACGACTTTAGTAGAGTTACATGGACCATTCTTCTCAAGAATAAAGACCTTGTATGCATCACAATGCAACATTTTCTTCAGTATGTCAGTACTCAATTTAACACTAAAGTTCGAGTGTTAAGATCTGATAATGGCACTGAAATTGTGCAACATGAGTGTGGTCAGTTGTTCCTTGATAATGGGATTGTTCATCATCGGTCTATTCCTGGCAACCCTCAACAAAATGGCCGTGTTGAGAGGAAGCACAGACATTTATTAGAAGTAGCGCGTGCCTTGAGGATTCAGGCGTTTCTTCCTAAACATTTTTGGGGAGATATGGTCCTTGCTGCTACTCACATCATTAACCTGCTACCTACTGCTGTTCTTGGTTGGAAAACTCCTTTTGAGTGTCTCTTTGGTAGTCCACCTGATTACAGGCACCTCAAAGTTATAGGTTGCCTCTGTTATGCAGCCATTCATGAGGGAGACAAGTTTGAAAATCGAGCCCTTAGATGTATCTTATTGGGATATCCTCTAGGGCAAAAGGGATATGGGCTTTTTGATTTAAAGAATCACAAAGTTATTCTCAGCAGGGATGTTGTTTTCAAGGAAGATTTGTTCCCTTATTCTCCTAATTTCAAGTGGGATACTGGACTTATCTCTACTCAGGGGCATGCTTTGCCTCTATTACCTGCGGATCAGATTGATCCTGTTGATGAGTCTCCCCCTGCGAATTTCATCGACGATCATTCTCCAGATTCTCCTCCGAATGATGGTGCACCTAATATTTCTCAGGAGCCTGATCCACCAGACATTCCTCCTCCTAGAAGATCTGCCAGGGCACGTCAAATATCTTCCAAGTTACAGGACTATATTTGCAAAGGCATACCCTCTTCAGTTCTTGATAACAGTAAGGGTACATCAAATCATGTAGAAGCATGTCCAGATTCCTTACTTAATTTGCTGGATTTGGAAGCTTATACTACAGAATATAAAGCTTCCTGTTTTAATGTCATGAAGCTTTATGAGCCTTCTTGTTATTCACAAGCCAATGATGATCCTAATTGGCAAGCTGCAATGCAATCGGAGTTGAAAGCTTTGGAGCAAAATTCCACCTGGGTTCTTACCAAATTACCCCCCGACAAGAAAGCAATCGGAGCAAAATGGGTGTACAAAATCAAGTTTAATCCTGATAGTACTGTAGAACGCTATGAGGCTCGATTAGTTGCCAAGGGTTATAGCCAAATAGAGGGCAAAGACTACAAGCATACTTTCAGTCCTGTTGCTAAATTCACAACAGTAAGGACTCTCATTGCTGTAGCAGCATCTCAACAATGGCCTTTACACCAACTTGATATAAATAACGCATTCTTACATGGTTATCTTGATGAGGAAGTCTATATGAAGAAGCCAGAGGGGTATCATTCAGGGGATGATGGGGAGGTATGTCTTCTCAAACGTTCGTTATATGGTCTGAAACAGGCATCCCGACAGTGGAATATTGAATTGGGAAAATTTCTCATTAAGCAAGGGTATGCCAAATCGAACTCCGACTACTCTTTGTTTCTTAAAACCGATTCCAATGGTTTATTTGTGGCAGTAGTGGTCTATGTTGATGATCTATTGATAACTGGAACAAGTCCTACTGAAATACAATCACTCAAAGATGAGTTAGACAAGGCTTTTACCATCAAAGATATTGGCCTTCTTCGCTACTTTCTGGGTATAGAAGTTGCCAGGTCTTCTGCAGGAATTTTGCTCAATCAAAGGAAATATATCCTTGATATTCTTCGAGATTCTCATATGGAGGATTGCATCCCTGCTAAGTTTCCTTTTCTCACTGGCCTAAAGCTATCTACTGTTGATGGTGAATTACTTTCTCATCCCGAGTTATACAGGCGACTTGTGGGAAGGCTTTTGTATCTGAACCTGACTCGCCCAGACATCAGTTACAGTGTTCAGCAACTCAGTCAGTTCTTAAGTGAGCCTCGCCAACCTCATTTTAATGTTGTGTTGCATCTTGTCAGATATCTAAAAGGTACTCTGAATCTCGGTCTCTTTTATGCATCTAATGTGGATGTTAAAGTTCACAGTTTCTGTGATGCAAGCCTGGGAAATTGCGATTTTACTGGTCGCTCTATTACTGGTTATTGTGTATTTTTGGGCACGTCTCTTATTTCGTGGAAATCCAAAAAGCAAGCTACTGTCAGTAAATCCTCTACAGAAGCTGAATATAGGAGCATGAGTCAGACATCAAGCGAACTTGTCTGGATTAATGAACTCTTAAAGGATTTTGAGCTTACAATTCCTACTCCTATCACACTTTATTGTGACAATAAAGCTGCTCAGCATATCGCAGCCAATCCCGTCTTCCACGAACGTACTAAACATCTCACACTTGAATGTCATTATATCAGGGAACGCATTGCTGATGGACTTATTGCAACCTCCCATGTTTCGTCCTCTTCTCAGGTTGCAGACATCCTCACCAAAGCTTTGCCTGAACAGCAGCATTTCCATTTAGCTTCCAAGCTGGGCCTTGTAGATGCCCCAAGTCCAGCTTGAGAGGGGGGTATTGGAGTTTACTCCTACTGCTTCCCGCCAAACCGTCATCAACTAATTCAGTTATACGAATCTGTTATTCCTTGTAAACAGATTATAAGTTGTTACAGATATTTATCATGTATCTTATATATAAACAGATGATACATGGTAACAGATTAAGTTTTACACAAATAATAAAATACATCATTCATATTTACTCTGCTTCTTCTTCAAGCTTGAGTACAGTACGTTAATGGAGTAGTTTCAATAGGTAGCCTCTCGAAATTGACCTATTTGGATTTGGGGTTCAACGACAATCTCAATCTCAATCTCAACTCGAGTTTTAACTGGCGACCACCATTTCAACTTACAGTTTTTAAAGTTCGTTCTTGTGTGATAAACACAGTGTTTCCTCAATGGTTAAAGAATCAAACACAAATTATGAACTTGGATCTTTCACATACTGGCATTTCGGGAGAATTGCCTGGATGGCTATGGAACTCGACCAATCTTCTAGGACTACGTCTTGCAGGCAATCAACTCACAGGTTCAATATCAAACTTTCGATGCTCATTTTCTTTTGTCTATATCTTTAGTTACGTATTACAGTACTGAGGGAGTATGATGATTTTGTTTCCGACAATTTTCTCATGCCAAATTCTCTTATTACAGGATCCTTGCCGCGACATAGGCCTCCAGGCTGTAACCTGGAGTGGCTCGACCTACACCACAACTCACTTTCAGGACCCGTACCTAGATGGCTTGGATATTTAGAAAATATTCAGGTCATAGATTTATCCTCAAATATGTTATCAGGACCAATATCGCCTTTTAATATTGGAAATACTTTGGAGGTACTTAACTTGAGTGACAACAAGTTGTGTGGAGAGATACAATTTGGACAGCAGGAGGTTGATGATGATGCATCGTCTTTGGTAGTCCTCAGTCTACAAGGAAATCGTTTTAATGGATCAATACCCTCGCAGCTTTGTGATTTTGTATCGCTTATGGTGCTGGAACTCGGTCAGAATCATTTGACGGGACACATTCCTCCATGTTTAGGCCTCATTCCTTTTTACAATAGTTATGGTGGGTATGTTAGTGACATCAGTTTGGAAATTACAGAGATTGTCAAAGGAATAGTAGAGGTGTCCACGGGGCCTGGAGGCGGTCAATCCATCGTCGACCTCTCAAGCAATCTTTTAGTTGGCGGAATACCCGAGGAGCTCACAAATGCATCGAACTTATTTGCATTGAACTTGTCGTATAATCATTTTACGGGACACATTCCCAAAAACATAGGCAATATGAAAGAGATCGAATCTTTAGACCTGTCGAATAACCGTCTTTCAGGGACTATACCACAGAGCCTGTCTGCCATACCATGGCTGAGCAAGTTGAATTTGTCCAACAACAACCTACACGGCCCAATCCCAAAAGGTAATCAACTCCAAACTCTCGACGACCCATCTATCTATGCCGGCAATTCAGGCTTATACGGGTGTCCCTTGCCAAAAAATTGCACTCCACATGATTCCCCACCAACTTCCACAAATACTAACCCTACCGCCGCTGGAGAAGGTGATGTCGAGACAAAAGATAAATATGCCAAGTTGTGGTTCATTCTAGCTATAATGTCTGGTGTTGCTACCGGCTTTTGGGGCGTGGTTGTAACTTTGATGGTCAAGAAAACTTGGCGACATGCTCATTTTCGGTATATTGAAGACCTTGGTGATAGAATTTATGTGCCGGTTAAGGTGAGGGTGAACAGATTCAAGAGAAGGTTTCTGTGAGATTTCCCGTGGAAGCAATGGGTAGCCCGGTAGGTGCCATGACGTTGATGAAAGGGTATTATGTGCCGGTAATTTAAAAAATTAGTGCAAAACTCGCACCATATGCAGATATTTATTTCTATATATATTAAACTGTAAATATTTATATTTCTATATCATACGAAGTACTGTACTATTTAGCTAAAATTTTATTCGATATTTCATTAAGCTGAATAAAAAAACGAGTATTGCTTAAAATTGTGATGCATATTACTCGTAATTTGTATCCGTAGTATACAGAGGAATATAACCTGGCTCAAGTTTTTATTGTTTGTTTTCTGCATATTTGCAATATGATATGGCTCATTATATGGGTCGGGTTTTTTAGAACGTAGAAACATGAAGTCACACAAAGAATGTACTTACACACACGTTCGATAATTGATGTACTCTATTGACTATTGTTCAACATTTACCTAACGTATTTAGTCTAGATAATAGTATTCCATACGTCTTCTTTGTTTGAAAAAAAGCATTGTGTATAAATATTGAACGACTTTGCACCTGCTACCTTTAAATAATACTAGTAAATTTTAAATTTGACCCTAATAAGGATGATAACGAGCTGAGTTGAGAACGGGCTTAGTCTTGCTCGGCTTGTGCACATGTTAAGATACTAATAAAACAAAAATTAGATGAAACTTTTTTATGTAGGACAAATATGATGAGAAATCGAGAATATATTTCAATTTCTCATCATGATACATTCATTTAAATTATTTTTTCTTCTAATCAGCGGTTAACATGTTAAAAAAATCGTATTAAAAAAATCAAATCAAATTTGTACCCATTATCTAATAATCATTGAATTAAATTCAATTCAGTAACCTTGAGGTTAACTTAGACTTGGCAAAACTGATCGACCCGAATGACCCGATCTGAATAAGTCAATCAGACACCCGAACAGAAGATTCGAGTTTGACCCGTAATCGAATTGGTCCACATATTAACATATACATATAGAAAACGAGTAGATATTCCTAAAAAGGTTGAGAATAGCAAACCCAAAAATGACCTGAACCAGAGATGATCCGCCCAACCCGAAGTCAACCTAATTTTAATAATCCGAAAGTGGTCCAATACGAACCCGATCCATTGACCCCTTTTGCCAGTTCTAGGTTAGCTCACGTTACACCGGAAAATAAGATTATACACCAGGTTGTATAATAGCTTTGTACAAACAAGGCAAAGTTGTTGAGCTTTTGTGTATATCTATTGAGCTTATAAAAGTTTTTGAGTTGAGTTGTAAGTTTTTGAGCTTAAACATTCATGTGATTTAACTCGACAACTTTACCTAAAACTCAAAAAGTTTACACCAAAACTCGAAATCTTTGTGATAAAGCTCAAAATCTTAAAATTAGTTGTACATAGAGCTCTATACAACTGGTTGTATAATCCTCTGATTCCGTTACACCCCATAAGACCAAGACTTACGCTCCATAGGACCAAGACTTTATTAACCATAAAAGTATCAATCATGAAAACATCATCCAAAAGACCAAGACTTTAATCAAGAAAGAATTTTCAACCTTCACCAACAAATTAAACGTAGAGATCGAATCAAAGTACATTGTGATTAACATATACGGAGTATATAAATAAATGTAAACGACAACCTTCTACTAAATCAAATAAATATCATTCACCAATTATTAATTATATTTATACATACAACAATATTACATAACAATGACGGTCCATTTTCCCTTTATATCATATAATCACCTTCTCATTGTAGTAGTATTATACTATAGTTGCCATGTTAGATCATCCGAGGATACTAGCAATCACTTCCGATGTGTGGAGACAGAGAGAGATGCCTTGCTTCACTTCAAACAAGGCATTCTTGTCGACTATTGTGGGCTCCTCGATTCTTGGGAACGTAGTAAGGATTGTTGTCAATGGCGTGGCATTCGCTGCAACAACCAATCTGGTCATGTCATTGGTCTCAAACTTTGTGGCTCTCACGTTCCTAATTATCTTGGTTATAAGCCTTGTTTAGAAGGTACACTCAGTGTTTCTCTACTTAAGTTAAGACATTTGAAATATTTGGACCTCAGTGGTAATAATTTCGATGGACAATTACCAAAGTTTATAGGTTCGCTTACTAACTTAGAACACCTTAATCTCTCCAATGCCGGGTTTAGGGGTGTGATTCCTCAGGAGATTGGAAATCTTTCTAGATTAACATCCCTCGATCTTAGAGGTAAAATCAAGATGATGGTGGATAAATCTGTCATGAGAGTGGAAAATTTGTGGTGGCTTTCGCGTATGAGGTCACTTAGAGAAGTCGATTTGAGTCGTATTGATTTGAGTGCAACTAAAAACACTTGGCTCTCTATCGTTAACAATCTGCCTTTCTTACGAGAGTTACGTTTAGATACATGTAAACTATCTCTAAAATCACCTCCGTCTCTTTCATATATTAATTCGTCCACAACCCTCAGTGGCGTCAGTCTTTCGGGTAATTACTTGAATAACACATCAATATTTGATTGGTTGTTCAGCTTGAGCGGACTTGAGACCAGCCTCGTATATCTTGATCTCTCCTTCAATAAAATGTTTGGAAATGACTTGAAACTCTCGAAAAGTTCATTGAAACTCCTTGATAACTTATATGTAGCTTGGAAACCTTGGACATGACTTTTACAAATCTCAACTATAAGTTCTATGACATCGTCCAATCTTTTTCGACATGTCCACACAAGGCATTGACGTCTCTAAAATTAAGTGGAAACCAAGTTTGGGGCTCGATTCCGGACAATATTGACACCTTTTCTAACTTAAGGACATTAGAAATTTATCAAAATCAACTTAATGGTATCATCCCTCAATCTCTTGGCCGACTTACCATGCTTGAGAGTTTGCATCTTGCTTTTAATTCTTTGAATGGAACTCTCACAACTGCCCACTTATCGAACCTTTCAAAGCTACGTTATATGGAGTTGTCATATAACTCAGAACTTGTGGTTAACATTAGTATCGATTGGATTCCTCCATTTCAGTTGGATACATTGCGATTGAGGTCACGTAAGATTGGCCCTAATTTTCCAAGGTGGATTACAACTCAAAATAACTTGTCAGAGATCGACATATCCAATACTAATATTTCAGACACAATCCCTATTTCCTTTTGGAACTCGAGCTTGTTGTCGGGAATTAGTTATCTCGACATGTCCCACAACATGATTTATGGTATAATTCCAAATGTATCCATCGTCTTTAAGAACCTCCCTGAAATTGAACTAAGTTACAACTTCTTCGAAGGCGTAGTACCCTCGTTTCTAAGGAATAATGTATTAATTCTACATCTACACAACAACAAGTTTTCAAAAGGGCTTTCTCATTTCTTGTGTCCTCACACACAAGTACCTCTCTATGATCTCGATCTATCCAGCAACTTGTTTTCGGGAAAAATTCCGGATTGTTGGAGTTATTTCGATCAATTAGAAGACTTGCATCTCGAGAACAATAGTCTTTGGGGAAATTTACCAACCTCGATGGGTGCGTTAGATCAACTTCGTGGGGTACACTTGAGTAAGAATAATCTATCTGGAGAACTACCGACATCCCTACTAAATTGCAAGTTATTAGTAATTCTTGACCTTGCAGATAACTCATTGTTTGGCCAAATACCCCATAACTTTGGGCATAGTTTCAAGTATCTTACAATTCTTGACCTACAAAATAATGGCTTTACCGGAGTTATACCTACAAGCTTTTGTGATCTTTCCCATCTTCGACTAATGGATCTTTCCTACAATCATATCTCTGGTACGATTCCAAGATGTTTATACAAACTGGTAAGCATGGCTAACACGGTTGACGAGTCGTCGTCTCAACTGTTGGTCTACTTTCTAGGTGGATATGACAACTACGGTGTTACTCGCGTGATGTGGAAAAGAAATGAACAAGCATTTGGTGGTAGTTCTTCATTAGCATTGCTTAAAGGCATTGATATTTCCAACAATAAGTTACAAGGTCGTATTCCAAAAGGTATATCCAGCCTCATCGGCTTGAAATTCTTAAATCTATCGAGGAACAATCTTAGCGGAGCTGTAATGTCAAGGATAGGTCAACTGACCTCTTTGGAATCTCTTGATTTGTCACATAACCATCTTACCGGTGAAATCCCAGCAAGTTTGGCTAACATTAGCTCTCTTGCTACTTTCGACATTTCTGACAATAACTTGACTGGGAAGATTCCCGTGGGCACACAACTACAAAGCTTCGATGCATCATCATACGTGGGAAACTTAGGACTTTGTGGAGCACCGCTCCCTAAATGTGACAAAGATGTTGAAGCACCCGCCATTGCACCAAATGATGAAAATTTGAAGCAAGACACGAAAAACGAGTTTATGTTAGGAATGTACATAAGTGTGGTGCTCGGATATGTCACGGGATTTTGGGGAGTTTGTGGCACTTTAGCCATGAAAAGATCTTGGAGACATGCATTTTTCCGATTCTACGAAGATACTAAAGATAGGGTGTACGTTTTTTGGGTTGTTAATTTAGCTGGGGCTTGGATGAAAAATTAAAGCTAGTGAGTCAAAATAATCCTTTTTTTCAACTTGAACCGGAAAGTTACCTAATCTGGTTTGACCTATATATATAATGAGTCAGAACATGCCCCATAGCAGGTTAACCGTTGGGTCAAGATAGGTTGTGTTCCCGCCACTGAATTAAGTTTGACAAATGGTGGTCTTACCGCTAGAGCAGATGATGTCGATAAAGAAAATAAATATGTATTATTGTGTACTACTGCACCATAAGATCGATGCATTTTTGTAATGTTTTCGATTTCACATCAAAAGCGCAACGGTATGACAAATCTCATCATGATTTTGTCGATTAACAAGCGTTATTCGCTATGCGACGATGTTTAGTTATTAATCCGTAATTTCCATCACAAGATCAAGGCTCATGCGGATGCTTCATTCACAAGTACAATTATCATCCGGTAATTAATCTCGCTCTAATATGAAATGGGGTCTCGTCGCTTGGTGATGACATAATTCATATGACACAAATTCTTGTATGACACGGTCTCGTCTCACAGAAGAATTTTGCAGTAAATTGATTACCAAATTCTGCCGCATTTTTGGTTGGATATATTAATTAGAAGACCTTGACTATGAAGTAAACGGACCCCTATCAAGTCCACATTGACAGCGTGACACAAGAAGAAATTTATCTCAAACAAGACATTACAAAGCACTAGTTAATTAGTTCAGCATATTAACGTACGTATAATAATTATTTCAATTTCTCGTGATAATATCATAACGCTAGTTAATTAATGTTTTCAAAAACTCAGTAATCACTACATGCGATGAGAGGATCGTCATGCTTCCTTGTTACCATTCTTGTTTTGGATCCTCTGAACCGCCTTTCGTCATGGGTTGGTGAAGATTGTTGTCGATGGCATGGAGTCACTTGCGACAATGTCACCCACCATGTTGTCAATAATTGAAACTGAGGACACTGCCAGGAGTCAAAGGTGGTTGTCTGCCCGATCCTTCAGTTTCGATGGAATCTCATGAAGTAAGCTCTGCTTTGCTTGAACTTAAGTTCCTAACTCACTTGGACTTAAGCGGGAATAACTATACTGGAAGTTGGATCCCAGAATTCATAGGATCCATGACGCATTTGAGGTATCTAAATCTATCTTCAGCTACATTTTCAGGCTTACGGCCATGAGCCGCCTTGAAGTCCTTGATTTGAGTCGGAATGAGTTTAGTTATGTGGAAGGTGGGATAATGGGAATATTGGGAAATTCTTGCAACTTCAAACACTTGGATTTGTCTCAAAATATTATTTCCCAAGGAGATATCCTAGAGTCTTTTTCGAGTTTGTCAAGGTGTGGTTCTTTCGAGTTAGAATACCTTGATCTTTCTCATAATGAGCTTCAAGGTCGACTTTCGACATCTTCAGTGAAATTGTCTACTTTGACGTATTTAGATTTGTCATACAACAAGCTCAGCGGACTGATTCCAAATTTCATTCGATATTTAACTCAGTTAGAGTACATAGACATTTCTTCCAACTCCTTCCAAGGCACTGTCTCTGACTCTCTGGTATGGGTAATCTCTCAAAATTATCGTATTTGAATTTGAATTCCAACAATATCAATCTTAACTCGAGTTTCAACTGGCGACCTTCTTTACAACTCGAAGTTTTTCTAGCTCGTTCTTGTGTGATAAATGCGGTGTTTCGTCAATGGTTAAGGAATCAAACTAAGCTTGAGTACTTGGATCTTTCCTATACTGGCATATCAGGACACTTGCCTAAATGGCTATGGAACTTCGACCAATCTTGTAGTACTGTATCTCGCAGGCAATCAACTCACAGGTTCAATTCGTTCGCTCGCCAAGCTTTTATTTAAACCATGATATACTAAGATGCTGTTTGGCCTAACCGTGACAACTGAGGTGTCTACCTTAGCAGCCTGAAACTTATGTGGATTTTAGGCAATATATACACTCACAATAACTTTTCTTACTAGGATCTTTACCGCGACACATTGTTGCTGATGGGTCTAATAATGATCTTTTTTTCTATGGTCGCGTTGGATATTAGCAACAACTCGCTTTCTGGGACAATACCGAATTGGCTGTGCCTTTTGAAAAATATTGAAGTGATCGATTTATCCTCAAATATGTTGTCTGGGGAGTTCTTTAACAGAGAGAATGTTTCGTCACTATTTTTTTATGCTGGAAGCGTGCCAAGCGTCTTAACGATCCTTGACCTGAGTGACAACAATTTGTCCGGAGAGATACAATTTGAAAAGAAGGATTTGAGTATGAGTAGTTCTTCTCTGTTTCAAATCCTGAGTCTACGAGGAAATCAATTTGTTGGGCCTATTCCCTCAACGCTCTGTGATTTTCAGTCCCTTTATGTGTTAGAACTTGCCAATAACAGAATTACAGGACGCATTCCTCGTTGCCTAGGTTCCATTGGATTTAATTACGGTACTCTATCCGGACGTGCTGATATCATGAGCAGTTTATTAGAAGTTAAAGAGATTGTCAAGGGAAATGTTGAAATGTCCACCGTAGCAGTCGAGAGTCAAATCATGATCGACCTCTCGAGCAATCACTTAACGGGAACAATACCCGAGGTTCTCACAAATTTATCCACATTTATTGTCTGGATTGAACTTGTCATATAATCATCTTACAGGACACATTCCCGAAAACATAGGAAATATGAAAGCGCTCGAATCCTTGGATCTTTCAAATAACCATCTTTCAGGGACTATACCCCAGAGCTTGTCGACCATATCGTTTTTGGAAAAGTTGAATTTGTCCAACAACAACCTACATGGCCCAATTCCAACCGGTAATCAACTCCAAACTCTCGACGACCCATCTATCTATGCTGGCAATTCGGGTTTATGTGGCTCTCCCTTGCCAAACAATTGCAGTTCAAGTTTGACAAACAGTAACCTCCTAACGCCGGAGAAGGTGATGTGGAGAAAGAAGATAAATATGCCGAGTTGTGGCTCATTTTAGCCATAATGTCTGGTGTTGCTACCGGATTTTGGGGTGTGATCCTAACTTTGATGGTCAAGAAAAATTGGAGACATGCCTATTTTCGGTATGTTGAGGACCTTGCTGATAGAATCTATGTTCCAATCAAAGTGAGGATCAACCGGTTCAAGAGGAGGTTTCAATGAGGATTTCGATAATAATCGTCGGTTAAAAAAAATCAAAGGATGGATATGTTTGTATTCCATCCTTTTAAGTTTTAACGGCACTATATGTAACTTAAGCTCTACGTATTGTGGTTAGCAATATGAACTTCTTACGGTTGTAATTAATATATACGTAGTATGCATTTTAGTAATGTTTTCGATTTGAGATGAAAAACTCAACGACGACAATGGTGAGAACAATGAGAAATCCCAACATGATTTTTGTTGATTGGTCGGGTCAGATGATGAAGTCGGGCTAGTTTTGAATTTTACTTGATTTGACCCACTAGTTTTCGGCTTGATTTATTGCTTAAACAAGTACTTTGATAAAGTTCGATAACCTTTAAGATATTTAATTTTACAAACGAAATCCTGCCGAATTTTTGTTGGATTTATTAGAAGACCTTGACTATGAAGTAAACACCCTTACTTGATGTAAACAAGATGAAGACAGAAGACAGAAGACTTTTCCAACTTTGCTCGATCACATATTTAAGATAGTAAGATGCACTAACACCAAACACAACTAAAAGTTTGAAAATTTCATTTATAAAAACAGAAACTTCAAATTGATTTTGTCTTACTTTAATTTATTGATGGGAAGAGCCTTTTTTCTTTTCGTCGTCATTGTTCTTTTGCTCGATTCAGTATTACTATGTGGATATGGCGAAGAACTTGAATCGTTAAGTTTGATAATTAGGTGCAAAAAACATGAAGAAGAAGCTTTGTTAAAGTTCAAACAGAGCATTACCCATGATCCTATGAACTGGCTTTCGTCATGGGGGGTTGGTGAAGATTGTTGCCAATGGCACGGAGTCACTTGCGACAATCTCACTCACAATGTCGTCAAGTTGAATCTTCGAACTTTGCCAGTAGATAATTATGTCGATGATGATGAGTTTACAAATTTGCCTGATGATCGAGTTTCCATGGTATCATCCGGAATAAGTTCTGCTTTGCTTGAACTTAAGTTCCTAACTCACTTAGACTTGAGCGGAAATGACTTTGGAGGTCCGATCCCAGAATTCATAGGAAGCATGAGACATTTAAGGTATCTAAATCTCTCTTCAGCTACCTCTTCGGACCTCATACCCCCTCAACTTGGCAATCTCACAAATTTGGTGCACCTTGATCTTCATACTTCCTACACGTATTATCCTTCTGTTTCAGCTGGTAGAACTTTAGGATGGGCTTCGGGCCTTTTAAAATTGAAATCTCTTGACATGAGCTACTATAACCTGTCCCAAGCAGACGACGCTCTGAAAGTGCTTACGAGGCTTAATTCTCTTTCGACGCTTAGCCTGTATGGGTGTGGGTTGACTACCTCACATTTATCAGAGGCTTCAATTTCGAATACTTCTAACTATTTTGGTTCCACCCTTCAACATCTCGATCTTGGGAATAATTTCTTCCAAGGTCCTTTTCCTTCTCTTCTTAAAAATATGGTTTCCCTCCGTTCCCTATCTCTACGTCACACTAATGTTCTTAGTTGGTCGGCTCCTATTATTGTTAAAGGCGACGTTCTTAGTGGGTCGGTTCCTGTTTGGCTTAAAGCCATGAGCCGCCTTGAAGTCCTTGATTTGAAAGGAAATCAGTTAAGTTATGTGGAAGGTGGTGGGATTCTGGGAATACTAGGAAATCCTTGCAACTTCAAACACTTGGATTTGTCTAGTAATGCTATTTCGCAAGGAGATATCCTAGAGTCGTTTTTAAGTTTATCAGGGTGTGATTCTTTTAAACTAGAATACCTTGATCTTTCTTATAATGTTCTGAAAGGTCGAGTTCCTGCATCTTTTGCGAAACTGTCTGGTTTGAAGTACTTAGATTTGTCAAACAATCGGCTTAGCGGATGGATTCCAGATTTCATTGGACATTTAACTCAAATAGAGCACATAGACATTTCGTTCAACTCCCTCCAAGGCACCGTCTCTGATATTGGAAACCTCGCAAAGTTGTCGTATTTGAATTTGAATCTCAACAATTTCAATCTCAATCTCAACTCGAGTTTCGACTGGCGACCTCCCTTTCAACTAAAAGCTTTTGAAGTTGGTTCGTGTGTGATAAACGCGGCGTTTCCTCAATGGTTAAGGAATCAAACTCAAATTGAATACTTGGATCTTTCGTATACGGGCATCTCTGGAGAATTGCCTGGATGGATATGGAACTCTAGCAATCTTCGAGAACTACGTCTTGCCGGCAATCAACTCACAGGTTTGTATGTCAACCTTTTATTTTAAACCGTGATACCAAAAATTTATCATTACCAAGATGACGATTATTACATAAATTCTTAAAATATCGATTCTATAACAGCTAGCTTTTCTTACTAGGATCCTTGCCACGGCATAGAGTTTATGACGGGCCTTCTATCTCTGTTTTAATGAAGTTGGATATTAGCAACAACTCGCTTTCGGGGACAATACCTAATTGGCTCGGCCTTTTTGAAATTCTTGAAGTGATGGATTTATCCTCAAACATGTTCTCAGGGGAATTCTTCAACGGTATTAATGTTTCTTTACTGATGGACTTATATGTGCTTGACCTGAGTGACAACATGTTCTCCGGAGAGGTACGATTTCAAAACACAGATTTGGAGTATATACTTTCTTCATTGCAAATCCTGAGTCTACGAGGAAATCAATTTGTCGGGACCATTCCCTCAATCCTTAGCCATTTTGGGTCTCTTTCTGTATTGGACTTCGCCCATAATGGATTTACAGGACAAATTCCTGGTTGCCTAGGATCCATTGGATTTAATTATAAACCTCTTTTCCTATTTGAAGATTTTGTGAGGGATCTGGAAATTAAAGAGATTGTCAAGGGAAATGTTGAAATGTCGGGATTCAACATGCAATTCATAATCGACCTCTCGAGCAATCAGTTAAGCGGAACAATACCTGAGCTTCTCACAAATTTAACCTCCTTGTCTGCATTGAACTTGTCATATAATCATCTTACGGGTCACATTCCTGAAAGCATAGGCAACATGAAAAAGATCGAATCTTTAGATCTTTCAAATAACCATCTTTCAGGGACTATACCACAGAGCCTGTCTGCCATATCATGGCTGAGCAAGTTGAATTTGTCCAACAACAACCTACACGGCCCAATTCCAACCGGTAGTCAACTCCAAACTCTCGACGATCCATCTATCTACGCCGGCAATTCAGGTTTATACGGGTGTCCCTTGCCAAAAAATTGCACTCCACATGATTCCCCACCAACTTCCACAGATAGTAACCCTACCGCCGCTGGACAAGGTGATGATGTCGAGACAGAAGATGGACAAGGTGATAATAAATATGCCAAGTTGTGGCTCATTTTAGCCATAATGTCTGGTGTTGCTACCGGGTTTTGGGGTGTAATCGTAACTTTGATGGTCAAGAAAAATTGGCGACATGCTTATTTTTGGTATGTTGAGGACCTTGGTGATAGAATTTATGTACCGATCAAAGTGAGGATCAACCGGTTCAAAAGAAGGTTTGTGTGAGAATTTCTAGAGAAATAGTTGGTATGAAATCAGCTATATATAAGATCTGTTTGTATGTATTTCTTCCTTTTAATTGTAGTATCAAAAGACTTTTGTTAGATATCAAAAAACGAATTATTACTCTTTATTTATAATATAGAATTTCATCATCATATTATAATTTGTCGATGTGGGATAATTTTAAAACTGTTATATGTAATAAATTCATTACATAAAGGTTTTTAACTAAGAATGGTACAGATGAACACAACTTTGTTTGCATAGAGAGTAAATGCCTCACAGAACTCCCAAAAAGACCGATGACAGGTTTCGAACCCGCGTCCTTTGAGACAATTCCCAACTTACCGCGCCACTGGGCCACTTTGCTGATTGTGAGAAAATATTACAAACAAAATATACTACCTTCCACAGTTCCCCCTTAATCCATCAACAACCCGCCTCTTCGTCTTCTCCATTCCTCATTTACTGATCATTCAATTCATCAATTACACTCCATTTCAGTCAATCATCCAGTCTACTCATCCTCCTCGAAAACTCATCCATCATTCATCTCCTCGAATACCTTAATCATCAATTCACCCCCCCTCCCTCGGAAATCTTCATCTTCTTCAATGATTCCTCGCTGGAAGTTGTGATGCCATTTAAACCCGTCCCATGATCTCCACAAGCCCTTTATCTTACTTCCGCCAGAGGTAATATATATCTGTTCAAACCGGTAATTGCATTTCCCTATCAGCCATTAATTCTTTTCTGAACTCCTCTGCTCTTTTTCTATTACTACTGTTATCTTTCCCCGCTTTAGCCACCATGTCTGTTATACGTCGTGACTCCATTTCAACATTAAGTGAGGGTGTGCGTGTGAGGGATCTAAATGTCAGGGTGATCAATCGATGGAATAGACTAAATTTTAATGACAAATCCGTCACCGACTCAATTGAGTTGCTGCTTATTGACGAGAAGGTTGTTTCCCAAGTAGTATTGATGTATAGCTGTAGACAGTGGTTATGATGTTTTATTTTGTTGATATTTTAGCTTTTTTTTATATATCAGGATGATTTGGTCCAAGCTACTATAAAGAAACCCTTGATTAGCAAGTTCATTGACAAATTCATAGTGAAGGAGGCTTATAACATTCGCAGTCTCACCGTGACGACTAACACTGGATCGGAGCTAGCCACCTCCCATGCCTGCAGGCTTCAAGTTGAATTCTCGACAAGGGTTACTCATTTGCCCAAATGTTCATCAATTCCTTTCAACATATACCGCTTTGCGAGGTTTGATGACATCGTCAATGGCAAAGTACCAATGAATCAGTACATAGGTCTCCATTATTTTACCTCTTGGTTGCATTTACTTACACAATATCCAGCCTGAAAATGATTCTGAGCTTTTTCATGTTTGGTAATGGTTGATTTGTTTTGCAGATATTGTTGGCAAGGTGTACGAAATTGGTCCAATGCAGGAAACGAAGAGGGCTTACAAGTGCAGAAAAATTAAGCTTGAAGATATTGAGTATGTACCCTTATTGAATTCGTAATTAAGTAAATTAGTTTTCATTCTTTGACCCATCAACCGCTTATTGTTTTCTTTGTTGATTTCAGGGGTGTTGTTCTTCAATGTACACTATGGGCTCCTCATGCCACTGAACTTCCGGAGGTTTTGCAGGTTCTTCCGTCCCCGCAACAGTCTCAAGTTGTTGTTCTCAGAGGTCTTGAGACGAGGCTGTTTGACAGTAAGCTACTTCTGTATTATTGAAGTCATCTACTTCCCTCTAACGCGAGTATTTAGTTAATTTGATATATATTTTGGTTGTTCGTTTGATAGATACCTGGATTGTGCAAACCACGTTCAACGCCACAACTTTTGAGATCAATCCAGCAATACCCGAAGTCGAGGCTTTTCAGGAGAGGTTTAGGATTGCATCTTCATTTGTACTGTACACTCTGAAATCTTGCACCTTTATTGTGATAACAGTTTTGTTGCTTTTCAGTTTATCATCCCAAGCCCCTAGCAACTCTCTCCAAATAATCGAGGAAGGTGGTGAAGAAGAGAGTTTCAACTTGCCCGTTGACAGTGTTTTATCAATTTCACAGATTGTTGAAAATGAGAAGGTAGGATCCCAAACATTGAAACGGAACGCTATGACATGCTGTTTTTCTAACTTTCCAGTTTTTTTCGGTGTTTACTCCTTAACAACCAGGCTGGGTCGTTCTACACTGTCGCAACGATTGTCGACATAGATTCAACTGCGGGTTGGTACTTCTGTAGTTGCAGGTCTTGCAGGTCGAAAACAGCGAAGAACGACAAGGGTAGATGGGTTTGCAAGAACACGGGGTGTGATGGAAGCAAAAATGGATACATGACCTGCAATTCGAAGTAATTCTAATACTTGCACTTTCGCTATATGTACCATTTACCCCCCCCCCCCCAATTTAACTTTTCCTGCATCTAAATATTTTATTATTTGCCACAGATTTCAGTTGAAGTTTGTCGTCCAAGATTTCACCGACACAGAGTGTAATTTTGTTGTCTTTGATAATCAAGTGGAGCAGTTCCTTGATACCACGGCTATTGATCTTATTGCTAAGAT
Organism: Agrostemma githago; assembly: GCA_958450325.1. Lineage (NCBI taxonomy): Eukaryota > Viridiplantae > Streptophyta > Magnoliopsida > Caryophyllales > Caryophyllaceae > Agrostemma > Agrostemma githago. Next base: position 5,208,255 of record OY288241.1, on the reverse strand, counting down.
GGAAAAGGTACGTACCGTTTGGTAAATGATGCCCCCTCATTTTTATTTCTTTCTTCTAGGTCAAGTTCTTCACTCTAAATTTCACCCGAGTGTTACTCTTAGGATGGACAGGGCCATTCCATGCCTGAAGAGCTCTCCATTTTCCTTGATCAACGTTATTTGTTCAAGATAAAAATAGATGACAACTTCAATGTCAAACAATTCTCCAAGTCATACACTGTGTCGTGGATGTCCGACGACGTTGACAAGATCCACAAGTGGCACATGACATACGATCAAGCCCTCAAGGTACGTATTCACACGCTGGCCTACATAAACATTTCAAGTAGTATATACGGTCTTTTGAATTCCTCAGTTGAACGCAACCTTCTGACGGGAATTATAATGTAGGTTGAGATGGACGCATATACTTCGATGACAAAGAATCTCCGGCGTAAGTCGACCACCTCAGGCAGTCAGAGCTTTGAAGATGTTCCTGAAATTGAATTTAGTGGTTCTAAAGACGTTCACGCAACAACTACTGAACCGGTTTGTTCTTCATATATTTTCTAAAATTTCATTTAACTTTGTTACTACAACACAAATCTCACGGTTTGTTTACACCTCATCTGATCGCATTTGTACTCTGTTTGCAATCAGGTCATCGATTGTGAGACAGCCTCGACGTCATCTAGGATCACACCTTTGAAGAGGAATGGAGCAGCGGTCGAATTGCAGTCTTATGATCTAGATGCCCTTGCAGAAGACGCCGCATCTGCTACTAAGCAGATCCTGTCTATAAAGAAGGAAAAAATTGATGATTGATGTGTTTGTCGTTTGTCATGAAAAACTGTTAACCGTTGTCTCTTCTTTAAAAACTTTTGTCATTTGTCGATTGACGATTAAGGGCTATTCACCATTTCAATGTGGTGATATTATTTGTCCGATGAGACATTATTATCTGCCAAATGATCTTTGATGAGGACTCTACATGTTTGGTTTTTGTGCACCGAATGATTTGAACCTCTATGGTAGAGGTTTTTACTTTTATATCTCTAGCATGTTTCGTCGTTTGATTGCTTTTGCAGGTTACAGGTTGATTTCCATGTTCCGGTTTTGCTCTTCACCAGGCTCACCCATATCCTCATCAGTGTCGAGTAACACAGAAGTTTGTGGCTGAATTGATACAGTTTTATTCGAGGATGGATTTTTGTCGATTTGTTTTCATCACCTTCCTGATTACTATGTATTGTACTTAAATGATATTTAAAGACCTAAGTTCATATATGTAAACATTTCAGTGCCTTTGATTTAAGCATCTGTGTAGAGTACTCTTATTTTGAACTTTATATACCTTTCTATTGTCATTCCGTTTGCAGCTTTTGTTTCCACTTTACAACTTTGTCATCATATGTTCTTCTTATGGAGAACGTTATGAAAATGTAAGCAGAAAGGAGGCTAAGTTAATTGAAATGAACATACGTACAATATTTGAACTCATAATGGAAATTTAGATAAAGGACTACAATGGTCGCAGATAAATGAACGCAGTACGTTAGCGTTGTTCCAAGGTACAACGTTTATTTTTTTGACTCCATTATGTGAGCATCCTATACTACAATCTTTACTACGCTACAATTTCTCAGTCTCTTTACTCCAGCGTCGTAATCCCCAAGTTACAATTTAAATTTTTTGCCTTAAATCATGCGCATTATAATGCCCCATTTGCAATTATTTGTACTAAACTTGGACATTAAGAGTAACTTGCCCTCTCATATTTTGACTTGGTACAATGTCTCTTCATCATCTTTGATAATCATGTCTATATTACATATTGGTTCCCGGATCACAAATCTACTTCGTTAAATTGTGCCTCTCCAAATTATACTCTCACTACTGTTTTACAGCTTCGTGAAATTCTATTTTAACACATATAGTTCCCTATCAATATCTTCTTTAATAATTACGATGAGTTGCATTAACTTGCCATGATTTCAATTGAATCCATGACCCCTCGACTTCAGAATCTCATTTTCCTGAACAATTAAATATGTTCCACAACTTCCAATTATGTATTGTTGTATAAAACTGTTGTGTTTCATTTTTCTTCCACATTAGTATCAAGTAAAGTAAGAACTATGGATGGTGATATGAGCCTAAATGCAGATAAAGTTAAGTCGGCTACTTCGAAGCGAAAGTCTACTAACGTCTGCGAAAATTCAGGTATTGAGAGTGACTCAATACGGAGGAAGGCACTTAGGAATGGTAAGCACATTGACCGAAGGTTTCAACTATCTCTGCAGTTTGTTTTCTGCCTGTTAACCACCATTTCGTATTTCTGTTAACTATTTTTTTAATTTCGTTAACAATTGTTAGGTCGTAGGTCTCCTTTAAAGAATGTTACAAACACAGTAAGCAGTCCTGCAACCGGTCATGACTCAGTAACACCTAGGTGCAATCTTAGTTTTGATCAAAGCACACCTCCGAATCATAGTTGCAGGTCTTTAAACCTTGAATGTAGACCTTCGGGATCGCTGCCAGGTAAGCGCATGTTAGCAGAGTTTCCAAACCAAACAACCTCAGCCGGAAATGACCCCTCAGGTACAATGCTGTGACATTATGTTCTCTTAATGCGATTATCCACTAAATGTATCCTAACCGTGCCCTACAATTAAAGTTAGTGTCATTCTCCAAATTCATATTTAGGTTCGTCGCCCACCACAGCCCCAACAGACGAGCTTGAAACATTTGATCGGGATAAAGTTCTTTATGAAGATGGTACTTTGTTTTCACTGATAAGTATTATTTGTTCATGCGTTTTCCTGTATATCCTTTATTTTCATCTGCAATGTCCATTCATGAAACGTGGAATACTGAACTGCGCAGCAATTGGTCTTGAGAAGTACCTCATTAAATATCTCACAGCACAACAAGCACGAAGGGATTTGAAACATATTTTGGCTGACAGGAGGGAGGGCCATAATGCATATCAGGATGCCATGTACACTGACAAAGATCCTTATTGTGAGTGGCGTACGAAACTTGCGCGTCGTAAACATGCCGTCAAATTCAGGGAGCGTAGGGATCGAAACTTACTACAGACTTCGCCGGAGACAATTTCCTCTTCTCCTTTTTCTGAACTTACGGGGGGTAACCTTCCTAACTCAATTGTAGTAGTCATTTTTTGCTCTTTGGTTTTCTATTTTATTAAATCCATAATTAACTAATGTATACGTTTATGCGTTAAATCTGTCAGCCTCTATTGGCCGTGTCGTTGATGTTATACGTGAGTCATGCGTAACTGAAATCAGAACGCCACAGAATATAGTGTCCACCGGGAGGTTTACCCAATCGAGTCATCGTGATATAATAATCAACAGCTTAGCACGTGACATATTTGGTGGCCCATCCACCGAAGACAGCCAAGCAATTACAGGTTTTCAAAAGACGCACAAAATTTTGCTGCAACTCATATATTCTTAGCTACTAACAGTTATTCAATCTTTGCAACTACGTGCAGGGTGGGAAGGCTATGAGGACATAGGAGACCCTGTCTACAGCTGTCAGAGGTGTTCTGCGCAGATGTGGTACGGGGAGCGCGACAGGATGGATCGAAGACCGTTGATACCAACATTTTCGATGTGCTGCAAAGACGGTGTGGTTGAGTTACCATATCTTACGGACCCCCCTCCACTAATAAAGCATCTACTCCACGGTGATCATCCCAAGAGTCGACATTTTAGGGATAATATTCGGATGTACAACTCCGCTCATGCATTCACTTCAAGTGGAGGCAAGATAGACCATTCTGTCAACAATGGCAGGGGCCCTTACACGTACAGGATTGGGGGTCAAAATGGTCATTTCATTGGCAGCCTACTTCCGGGTTCTGATGAAACTCCAAAGTTCTGTCAGCTGTACATTTACGATACCGGTGAAGAACTTAACAACAGGAAACGAGCTTATAGGTAATACACTTTAACATCGCTGCTTGATAATTTCGTTGCAACACATTTTGAAAGAGTCACCTAAAAATGGTCACCTAAAAATGTTACCTTGGAATTGTTCAATTTGTAGAGGGCAGTCGAGTAGAGCGGACAGGTTTGATGACGACCTTATGCTTGATCTGAGGTCCATGATTGATGAGTACAATCCGTTAGCTAAGTCCTTTCGAATGGCGAGGGACACTATATTGAGCCGGCAGGATAGCGTTGAGGTTAGTCTACGGCTTATTGATGGACGGCACACGGACGGTCTACAATCTCCCGTCCGTGTCTGAAGTAGCTGCTATTATTGTCGGTGACATTGATGAGGCCATTGAGAGCAGAGACATCGTCGTTGTTGAAAGGTGCGGACGTCTTCAGCGAATTTCTGAACTTCACCCGTCTTACCTCGCACTTCAGTATCCACTCTTATTCCCGCATGGGGAGGACGGTTACCGTCTTGGAATTAAGCATTGCCAAATTCTATCGAAACCAGTCGTAACCCAGAGACAGCCCATAATACTCTTACTTTGAGAGAGTGGTTTGCATTTCGTTTGCAGGATCGTCCATCAAATGTAGAACCTGACACTTTGTTGCGAGCAGATAGGTTATTCCAGCAATTGGTTGTTGATGGATACACAATGGTCGAAGCCCAACGAATAACTTACCTGAAATTCAATCAGCCTAAACTTAGATCCGAGAATTACAAGCAGTTAAGGAATGCTGTCGATAATGGAGAAACAGACACCTCATCTCAAGGTGTTAAGTACATTCTGCCTTCAAGTTTTGTTGGGGGTAAAGGTTACATGAGGGAAACGTATCAGGATACGATGACGATTTGTCGCTGGTGTGGCTACCCCGATTTGTTTATAACGTTCACGTGCAATCCGAAGTGGCCGGAAATTACACGTTTTGTTAAAAGTAGAGGGCTGCAACCCGAGGACAGACCCGATATAGTTTCCCGTGTATTCAAGCAGAAATTGGATCTTCTAATGAAAGACTTTAGGGAAAATCACGTCTTCGGACGAACCAGGGCAGGTATATTCCATCCCACATCCATACTTTCCAATTTTAAATGTTATTCTATGTACTTTATTATTGTGATGCCAATTTACTTTGATGATTTGCAGTTGTGTACACAATAGAGTTTCAGAAACGAGGTCTGCCCCATGCTCACATACTTTTGTTTCTCGAGAGGGAGGACAAGTTCCCCGAGGCGTCGGATGTCGATGCTGTTATTTCTGCAGAAATCCCAGATCCGTCGGAAAACCCATCACTATATGAAGCAGTTCAGGATTTAATGATTCATGGTCCCTGTGGCCTCGCGAATCCTAATTCACCGTGTATGGTTAATGGTGTATGCACTAAAAGATTTCCTAAGGCATTTTGTGAACGTACAACTGTCGATGGTGACGGTTACCCGATGTACCAGAGAAGAGACAATGGAGTTAGAATTGACAAGGGTGGTGTGAGCGTTCACAATGGTTTTGTTGTCCCTTATAATGCAGATTTGCTTAGCAGGTATCATGCGCACATAAACGTCGAGTGGTGTAATCAGGCAAGATCCATCAAATATCTATTCAAGTATGTTAATAAAGGGTATGACAGGGTGACTGTTGGTGCATCTTTTAGGACAAAACCCGACGAAGTGGATCACATCCAGGAATACTATGACTGTCGGTACGTGTCGCCGTGTGAGGCCGTATGGCGTATCTTTTCATTTGAAATACACTATAGGAATCCTCCAGTACTTCGTCTGGAGTACCATTTGCCGAACGAGCAAAATGTTGTGTACAATGACGATGACCCACTTGAAGAAATTGTTGCAAGGTCGAACGGTGCTAGAACGAAGTTCACCGCTTGGTTGGAGTACAACGCAAACCATCAGGAGTCCAGGGGACTGACGTACACCGAGTTTCCAACCAAGTACGTTTGGCAGAGAGAGGGTAGGTGTTGGACCCCCCGTAAGAGGGGCTTTAGCCTTGGCAGAATGTACCATATGTCTCCAAACGGGGGTGAACGATACTACATGAGGTTATTACTGAATTTTGTCAAAGGTGCTACATCGTATGAGGACATTCGTACGGTGAAGGGTGTCTTATACGAAACATACAAGGATGCTTGCTACGCTCTAGGTATGCTGGGTGACGACAAGGAGTATATCGACGCAATAGAGGAGGCCAGTTTTTGGGGCACCGGTGTGTATTTAAGGAACATGTTTGCAACCCTTCTGTTTTCCGGAAGTTTGGTAAAACCAGAGGAAGTTTGGGAGAAGACGTGGCACCATCTCTGCGATGACATTCTATCTAGGCGACGGAAGGAACTTCTCAATTTTGGTTTGTCTTCTACAGCTTTTATACTAACATACACTGTTGTTAGCTGTTCAATATTGCAATTATTCGAATTACACAAATGACTCACAAGTATTGAATCCGATCTAATTTATGTGTATTGCAATGCAGAATTGCAGATGACGGATGACCAATTGAAGAACTACGCCTTATCTGAAATTGAAGCTGTACTTCTTGGTAATGGTAGTTCGCTTTCGAAATTCCCGAATATGCCACAACCCGACAACGAACTTTTTCGTGTCGATTCGAATAGGCTGATTTCGGATGAATTATCTTACGACCGTGACAATATGCAATCTGAGCACTTATCATATATGTCAACTATTACTGCTGAACAGAGGTCAGTGTATGACTCGATTATTGGTGCAGTTGAATCCGGTTACGGTGGTCTGTTTTTCCTGTACGGCCACGGTGGTACCGGGAAGACATTTATCTGGAAAACTCTGTGCGCTGCTCTGCGAAGTAAGGGCGAGATAGTCCTGCCTGTAGCATCAAGTGGAATTGCTGCCACCCTGCTGCCGAGAGGTCGAACTGCTCATTCCAGGTTCAGTATACCTATTAATGTGGATGAGAAGTCTATGTGTCCCGGAATTAGGCCTGGATCTGACTTAGCTGAACTACTCACTAAAGCTAAGTTAATAATATGGGACGAAGCCCCGATGGTTAGTCGATATTGTTTTGAGGCTCTTGACAGGAGTCTTAGGGATATCATGCGCTTTGTCAACCCTATGTTTGCGGAAAGACCGTTCGGGGGCAAGGTGGTTGTACTGGGTGGAGATTTCAGACAAATCCTACCGGTTGTGCCGAAGGGTAGCAGACAGGACATTGTGTACGCCACAATTTCTTCTTCACCTATTTGGAGAGATGTAAAGGTCAGGCCTTACGTGATATTTCTGTGCCTGACTCATGCATTGAACCTGGAACATCTAACGAACTTTATTTACGTTATATGTTACTGACTGGAATTGCATTCTCACCTGCAGGTCCTTCGGTTGAAAACAAACATGCGCCTTCAATCTGGACGCTCCGGAGACGATGTTGATGAAATTCGACAGTTCTCAGAATGGATATTGAATGTAGGGGATGGGCTCGAGGGGGGTCCTAATGATGGTGTAGCAACCATAAAAATACCAGACGAGTTCCTAATAAACCCTGGTGCAGATGCCATTGCAGCAATTGTTGATAGCACATATCCAAATTTGTTAATAAAATACAAGGACACTGACTACTTGCAGGAAAGAGCTGTGCTTGCACCAACTCACGACGTTGTTGAGAAGGTTAACGCTTATGTATTGTCAATATTACCCGGAGACGAAGTTGTCTACCTAAGATCAGACGAGATTAGCAGTGATGAAACAAGTATTCCTATTCTGGAGTTGTACTCTACTGAGTACTTGAACACTATTAGATCTTCAGGGCTCCCAAATCACCGTTTAACTTTAAAAGTTGGGGCAATTGTCATGCTATTGAGAAACCTAGACCAAGCTAACGGCCTATGTAACGGGACAAGATTAGTTATATCGAAACTCGGAGATCGTGTAATTGAAGCCAAGGTTATATCAGGGGTGAGAAAAGGGGAAATGGTGTACGTACCAAGGATTAAACTGTCACCTTCAGATGATAACAAGTTCCCCATCAAGTTCGAGAGAAGGCAGTTTCCAATAACTGTGTGTTTCGCGATGACCATAAACAAGAGCCAAGGTCAGTCTCTATCTAATGTCGGGTTGTTTCTACAGCGGCCTGTGTTCACCCATGGGCAGCTCTATGTCGCGTTATCAAGGGTGACGACTAAGAGGGGTCTTAAAGTTCTAATCCTAGACAAAGATTCTTTCGACACGGACTCCACCACAAATGTCGTCTATAAAGAGATCTTTTCAAACACTAGATGATAGCTATGTTGTAATCTACTCAAAGTGTAGGAAACAGGGTAGACTGGGTTACAGAAAATGTTGAACCGTTACATGTATCGCTTATTCGACCTACAATTAATATTCCCCACAGTTATTTGGGTGATGTTCCGGCTTACAGATCCGTCCCCAATACGTCCACCATGAACAACTGCCAGTTAGTGTAACACAACTCAATTGATAGAATTCAAACGCAGATCAAGCATCCGCATCGTAATGAAACTGACTAGAAGGTCACATAGTTGTATGTACTTCATAATTCAAGGTGAAAATATTCATTGTCGCAAACAAAATAGGGCAAAATAGTAACAATTCATACCAGTAATCCATTACAGACTGTTTAAAATTTAACAACAAATTAACTGACAAAGAAGAGTCCAGCAGTTAATTGAGTGAGATAGTTCAGTAGACAATTGAAAAGGGTCATTGCATTGAGTCAGGGGGAGTTACCTTTCAGACATAGAACCCGGGGCGATGCTGCTTCAGCTGATTAAACACGCACACGTATGTCGATAGGCTGTCCGCGTCCGCGTCCGCGTCCCCGTATCCCAGCCTCTTCCAATCAGCTGACAGAGCAATGCAGTTCATCCCCTCCTTCACCAGCCCAAGATCTGCATTAGTTGCAACCCACAGGTGAGGACCCGACGTTCTGTCTGAAGTCTTATCGAAGTCCGACCTACCCCTACCGACTATCTCAAAGCATTTCTGCAGTCTGAATGCACTCCTGAATCTATGCTCGCCCCTTGAGAACTCAATTGCAATGGCCCTCTTGAAGTTCCCGGGCTTCCCTTTCCATACATGGAAGACCTTCCTAACAGGGTACCCCAAACTGATCAGTTCGTCCCTCACAAAGTTGAAACTCTTGCCAATTACCCTCCCCTCACCTTCGATTTGAAAGGGCAGGTTGTGCATTATGACAGTAGGTGGGTATACATACGTTTCAGCCATGGATACAAGATTTCGACTCTGTGAAATTTGTTATATGTATTGCAGTTGAAGATGGATTCTTATTTTGGAAATGATCGGATGTTTTTTTTTTTTTTTTGCATGCTAAAGACTTCCCTCAGACGGTTATTGATTGGTAGTACAGTAGTTTTTTGTGATGTCATTATTACCTCAATTTTGATAATGAGGCAGCAGTTAATTGGTAATTATGCTACTTGGAATACATAATATAATGTGACCCTTTGCTTGCCAATTTGGTTAAGCAGTCATCATTACTTTTTCTTCCAATTAACCTCCCTCCGTCTTACTGCTTGATCTTAATGTATCGTAGTATCCTTTTTTGTAGCAGTCCGAACGTATACAGTCGAGTGTTATTTCTTTGGCAAAACGTATTCCGTATTAGATCTATTCACTTTAAATGTACGGTAACAAAGGTGATTGGTATAGTCTACGTAACATTCGCTCATTCGTGAAATTCTCTAGACAACAATTTTGTTTTTTCTTATTCAACAGTAGTTCAATATTTTTGATTAGTTAACCTATTTACGGACAACCTCGAGTTTACGTTTGTGTTACGATTTTCGTACAAAATTAAGTTATTTTGTTACTGTGTCGAGTCCGAACGTCTTAGTGCACAATTAGTGCTTTCGCCCGTTACTTTTTTGACACACTCTGTTTATACTACCTACCCAATGGCTAATTGTCAATGACGACAACTGTGGAGATTCTTCATCGAAAAGAAGATAATTCCATAGAACGCACCACTTAGCCAATATTTGATGAAATATTTTATAACTAACACCGTAATCAAAATATATGAATACCGAGGTCCAAGTTCTTAACATTCAAACTATTTACATATATAAAAATTTAGTTACAAACACATACGTACATCTTTCAAGCTACATATGTTACTTCTATTTACATCGAAATCAGTCAACATACTTACATCCGTTGACATGCATTCAATCGACGTAGAAATCCCGGTATATTTCATTCAAAGCGTCCATAACATGTCCATAGGTCCCAAATTCCTCGGCCTCACCCAAGTACGTTCCAACGTAACGGCACCAAATTGGCACCATATGGTAGTCCGTGGTCGTTGATAAATACTTTTCATCCTCCCAAGAAGCGACCCAACAATGTGGACCGGCCTGGTGATCCCATTGGTTGGCCATAGCTTCCTTGGTCATCCCTTCATTTTCAAACTCCCTTTGAAGTTTGAATGCTTGAAAGTAGTTTGGGAGCCTCGCTCCAAACTCAACTACGACCGCCCTTTCGAAATCAAGCGTAGGCGATATACAAGGATCTAACCCAACCACGTTATAGCCTAGGTAGATTAATCTCATTTTAAGAATATGCAAATTCTGGCATATATACCACCCGTCTTGCACATCGTATGGCATGTTGTCGAGAATGCATTTAGGCGGCCACATCAACTCTCTATACATGTCGATTGATTAGAAAACGTTGGTTGTTGGATTGTGCTTTTTAATGGATGTAGAGGAGCTAGATTTGCATGCAAGTTTAAGTTTTCTCTTAAAATGCTCAAATTGGTAGATGTCATGTGTACTTTGAATATATATATATTTGAATGGTAATAACTCTTCGACTTCCGGTTCGCGTGATTTACTTACGACTTCGACCAATATATATATACACTCATTAGAACATGTTTTCACTAATTTTTACCATATAAAGTTCGTTCTAATTACGACTTCTTAATACCGTCAGGAATGGTGCTTTTAAGTTGCGGCTCCGTTAGCTTCGTGTCAATCACATTATACTCGATGTTCATCAATTTCTCGCTGGACTGTTGCCCCCAATTGTGGACCAGGCAGTACTTTCTGGCCCATAACTGGTATTGCTTGGTCACACATTTCTATTGGACCGAGGAATCCAAGCAACCCGAGATAGTTGAGCCATGAATCAGCCTTCTCCACTACACTTCCAGCAGTGAAAGTCAGCCCAATATACAAGGAAAATGGCCTATTCCAAATTTTGATCCCGTACTCCGTTATGCATCAGAAAATCAAGCAGGTTTCATTGCGTTTAGCCTTAACTTAAGTGAACCCAGTCCACCCAACGATTAGCGTTGGTCATTTCAGAAATGTTGCGTGCAAATTTTTTTCCACACCAAATTATCTAATCTTGCTGTCATTGACACAGATCAGGGAAAAAAAATGGAATCCAAATTTCTTTTGTACAAAAACGTTCTTTTTAATTGTAAGTTACAACAAAAGGACATCCGATACGAACTTCAGATTATAAGAATGCCAAAACTATATCAATATTTACCGCTGCGATGCTTACTTTGAACATATATGATACGTGGTAGCTGCTGATGACCGGGTAGCTATGGGATTCTATAATATACTCCGTACTAATTAGCCGTGCTGTAAGACGCGTTGACATCGCCCTCTTCGTTCATATGCTTAACTGTTACATAATGAATCTATTCAAGTACTCTCAACATGGAGTAGAAAGTTCATGATGATGTCATCTTGAATAGATTGCTTACTTTTTAATATACATTGTTGATTGATATCGTCAGAACCTTATTCACCGCCTTACTTCATTCCATCTTTCATATAATCACAAGCGAACAACCCGTGAAATTTTTCACGGGTAACACACTAGTATATATATATATATAGATATATATATATATAGAGAGAGAGAGAGATGAGTTCTGGTAAGGTCATGACTAAATTTAAGTGCATAAGTCTTATTGTTGGTCATTGGATGAGGGATGATGTATGGTTGAGATTTGATCAAAAAACACAAACTTTCACCCTAATTTACACTTCCTAGGTAGCAATTACTACCATTACTAATCCTTTCTCTCTCCTTCCCCACACTAATTAACTCCTAATTACTCTTCTACCAATAACCAATAACTTTTACACACTAATTAACTTTTTTTTACCAATAATCATCTTTTTTCTTCTTCCATACAATCATAATTTAAAAAAAAATCAGAATTCTTTAATATCTCTAATTTCTTCTCTTCTTGTCCTGCTTTCGTTTTATCATCTTCATCACCGTCCATTTTGTTTCTTAGTAGGAGTATTTTTTTTTGCATGATTTGAAGTGCTATAACTTCGAATAAACGTAGTAAATAATTTTATTTATCTCTTTCTTATTTGTTATTTTTAATATGTAATTTATTGTATTTTTCGTTATTGCTATAATATAATTTTATTGATCTTAAGTTACAAAACATATGAACTGAAGTTACAAAACGTATGAACTGAAGTTACAAAATATGTAAAGTTACAAAATATGTGAAGTTACAAATGTTGATTAAACTTATGTTGCTATGGAGATGAAGTTACAAATTTATCAGTTAAAGTGACGTTATAAAGTAATTGAAGTTGCATATTGACCAATTAAAGTGAAGCTACAAACTTAAACAATTGAAGTGACAGATCAATACAGTTGAAGTTCCTCTACATACACCTAGAGTTATGGATACTAAAGTTTCAAAACAATTGAGTTGAAGTTATAAAACAAATGTATTGAAGTTTCAATACATACACTTGAATGTTTACAACAGTACGAAAACAAATATTTATTAAAGTTATGTTGTTATAGAGATGAAGTTACAAATTTAGCAGTTAAAGTTAAACTATTGTTTCTCCACCATTACTATCTCTAAGTCAACTATAATCTATCCTCGTTCCAATTAAATATTATTGAAGTTACATTTGTTGTCAGCTGAAGTTTCATATATATTGACCATTCAAAGTGACGTTAAACTTCATTGAGCTTCGAAATCAGCTTCACAAGTCTTCGTCCCCTACATCTGACAAGGACATTACCGACATCTTCCTTTGCTACCGCCTCATTTTCCGCAACTCCAATAATTTGACCTTTGGACGATATCTCGGCTAACACATATGCAATGAACAACAAAAAACACAATATCACACAAACATCATGAAATGACACATAAAACGCACAACAATCAGCTTATAAGACAAACCAATTGAGAATATTATACAAGAAAATGACAAATAAAACACTAAATAATCAGCTTATAAGACAAATAAATTGAGATTATTGACGGATAGTGTAGTATAAGTGAACCTCTCTACCCCTACACAAATCAGGCACGCCTCCACAAGTCCTTAAAACCATCGATCCCACTTACTGCATATAAGAAACTCCTCAAATTTACACTACGACCGTATTTAATTTAATTTTACAAAAAAAAGACTTAATTCTATTAAGATGATTAGTTGTACCACTTCAATGTATAGAACATCTATTTATATTTTTAACCCAGTACGACTTCAATGCGAATCACGAACTACGAAATCGACTACGAAATCATCAAAGATAAAGTTTACTTCTTTAACTTAAGTTAGAAGGGTAATAGCATCACTTAGCTTACCATAGGAGCATAATCGATTAAAAAAATTGATGAAAATAAAAAGTAAACCCTATGAGAAGAAAATATAACCTGACGAAGGCTGCCGCCGAGTTTTATACTTTGGTGAGTGATTGTAGAGAGATCTAAAACGACATCGTCGGAAACTTAAGAATGATTGAAAGATAAATATAAGCAGAAAAACAATTGAAGGAAGATAAAATGAATCAAGTGAGAAAAAGAAGGAAAACTTACAACAAGTTGATCTATGAAGTTTTTGCATTCAGTAGAAAGATCTTTCATTATTCCTCTTCGATTTCATAGTGCTGCTATTTTTGAGGTACTGTAAAACAATAGGATCAAACTTATTCTTGTTTTATTTTAGGGAAAAATGTAGATGAGATGACGTTTGGGAAGGGGGAAATGTATATTCTTCGCCCGATCTTTTATTGAGATTGATGATGAAGAGATTCTGGAGCAATTGATTTTTTATTGTTCTTTACTGGAGGAGGAAAAAAAACAGTGAATGAAGGATGAATAATGAAGAGTGAGAATGGTGATAGGAAAGGTGAGAGTAATGAGGAGTGAGAGTTGGAAGTATACTGAAATGAATATGGTGGGAATATTGAGGGTGAAAAAAAAGAGGTCACTTAGGAATACGTAAACCTCATTAATCTTTATTTGAAAAATAATTAAACATCATCAAATCTAAACCATCCATTCCATTTTGATCTAAAGGATGAAAATGGAACTTATGAACTTATATAATGAAGTAGAACTTATGTGATCCTCTCTCTCTCTCTCTCTCTCTCTCTCTCTCTCTATATATATATATATATATATATATATATATATATATATATATATATATATATATATATATATATATATATATATATATATATATATATATATATATATATATATATATATATATATATATATATATATATATATATATATATATATATATATATATATATATAATATTGATTAGATAAAAGCCCGTGCGTTGCACGGGTTAGTTGACTTAATTGCATTGATGATGTACATTCGTTAAATAAGAAACTTAATCAAACTATGTCATTACAATAAATAAGATGATCACATGATATTAGTAATCAAACTTAATTTCAACTGAATTTATAGTCTTAAGAGCTCATTTTAAAACTCAAAAGAACACATGATTGCTCTTATTTATAATATAAAATTTCATCACCTTATTATGAATTTTCAATGTGGAAATAATTTTACGCTTGTAGTCTTATTAAGAGATTTTTTAAGAGATCTTATTTCGATGTGGGAAAAATATACTTTAACTATATAGTCTTAGTCTTAGGAATTTCATTTTAGTCTTAAAAGATTGTTGGTTAATATCTAAGAACGAAAGATTACATAGAATTCTATCACCTCATTATAATTTTTCGATATGTGATAATCTAATTTAAATTTGTTTGTAGTCTTATTAAAAACTTTTTAAAGTTTTTTTGTTGATATCTAAGGACGAATGATTAGTCTTATTTATAATATAGATTTACATCATTGCTTTTATTTATATAATAGAATTCCATCGTATTATCATAAGTGTTTTTAAGACTCAAAAGAGAAGGGGTATAATTTTTCGATGTGGGATAATTACTTCAGTTTATATTCTTAAGAGTTTTTTAAGACTCAAAAGATTTTGATTAATATCTAAGAACAAATAATTAGTCTTTATATAATATAGAATTTCATCACCTTATTATAATTTGTCGATGTGGGACAATTTAACTAAAATTTGTAGTCTTATTTATAATATAGAATCATCACCGTAACTTATTTTAATTGTTTCGATGTGGGATAATTTTAAATTTGTAGTCAAGACCTTTTTTTAAATCATAAGTTTTTTTGAAAAGACTACAAATTCATGACCTCATCATAATTTAAAAAAAAATGATATAGAATTCCATCATAGTTTTTTTAAAAAAATAAAAGGTTGTTTGTTGATTGATATTTAAAAACAATGATTACTTTTAGTTGATGTCTAAGAAATTTTTTTTATTAGTTTTATTTATAATATAGAATTCCGTCATCTTATTACAAATTTTTTATTTAAGTGTATAGTCTTACCAACTTTTTTAAGACTCAAAAGATTTATGTTTGATGAAACTTAATAATTTTTCGAAAGTGGATAGTTTTAATTAAGTTTATATAGTCTTAATATATATTTTAAGACTCAAAAGATTTTTGGTTAATATTTAAGGGCACATGATTACTACAGAGTACTCCATTAATTATTTATAATATAGAAATCTATCGTCTTATTATTGTGGACATGACATAGGTCCACCCCGACGCGGCCACGCGCGGGTTTGGGGAGGCGAATGAATCTCCATGAGATGGTCAAATGGAAATTTAAATTGAAGTCTGTAACATCCCTAAATTTTCGCAACCAAAATAATAAACCAAAAACCGAAAACTCAAAACTGTTACTCCACACTTAGCTTACCGAGCCAAGTGCAAGGAAAAGGATAAATAATAAGTGAATAAAAATAGAAATTTGATAGCTAATAAAAATAGAAACGTTGCAGCGGAAGTCTTTAAGTTTTACAAAATCCAAACGGTTTAAAACAATAGTAACCAATAAATCCAATAATAATGTAAATAGTTTGGTAAATAACAAAAAGTCATTCCTCGCTCAGCACAACCCGATACCAGAATGCACCCATGCAGCAATCACGTGTACCTATCAGCTGTACCCAAAACACAAATAGGTACAGGTTCCAGCGGGGGAACGACCCAAAACAAAAGAACGTCAGCAAAGCTGAGTAAAAATATTATAATATAATAAATCGTGAAATAATAATAATAATAATAATAATAATAATAATAATAATAATAATAATAATAATAGTAATAATAACAACAATAAACTGAAATCAGAATTAAAACCGACGTTTAAATAACAGAATACCATAAAAATCATAGTTAAAATCAAACCAACCAAAATATATATTTTTCGCAACCTGTGTGTCAAGGTCCTACCCTTGCACGGTCTAGAGGTAACCACCTGTGCTTAGCTAGACTCATAATAGTGCGCACCTCTCACATTTGGACAGTCAGTAGGATGAAACTGCCAAAGGAGAAAGTCTAACTCCCTAGCGAGTGAGGGCCGGACAATCCTCACTCAAAAATAGTTTCGGAACAAAGTCCCAGGAACGTCTTAGACGCACCTTAAAACCGTCTAGACCAACAGAACTCCCAGAGTCTGTTATAAGTTACTCAAAATTACCAAAATAGTACCAATATGTAAGTAGTGTCACAAGGTTCAATATTCAAACATTACGAGTATTATAAAAATATTTACGATCGACAAAATAATTTACGAAACCGTTATAAAAATATATTTTAACCCGAACATGCTCTTTACTTAAAAGTGAAAAGGGTAAAATGTCCTTACCTCTCAAGACGGTCAAACTCAGCTAATATTAATCCAAGAATTCCTTCTCCTCGAATCCACAAGCTACAATTAATATAAATATAATTCAATAACTAATTAACATTAAAACGGTCCAGCCTAAATAATACCCATCTATACTACCAAAACCACTCAACCTCAAGACACTAACTATTTACTCACACGATAATGCAAAATATCACTCGATCCAAATTACTTGACCAAAAATCGGATACCCCGATAAATAAATTAAACCCCAAGTAATCGAGAAAACGACCAAAAATCATCACTGCCTCATTAATTCACACTCACTAATTCATGACCAAAAGTCATTAACAATAATACACGCCCAACAAATTTCACTTCATTATACTGCCATTAATTCCCATCGCCTGCGTCATCACTGCCTCATCGTTGCATCATCAATAAAATTTCCACACCTGCACTTCTATCTTCTCCTACCCACGCCTAAATCAAAATGGCCCAACATGCTAATTACTACTTCACGAGCCAAATAATACCATCAAAATAATCTGATACCAACGCCTATAAACAAATCGTTTGACACAACATCCCTTAACTTCGACCCATTATAAAAACGCATCCAACAACCTATCCAATATTAATTACTCACATTACTGTTAATCCATGACAGATAAATTCTTAAAGAATCGGTTTTAAAACTATAAGACAATTTATAAAGGAAAGACGTTAATTAAGTAGAGTACTTACGATATTTGTTGGTAAAGGAAGTCAAGACGGACAATTGCAAGCAAAGGATTAAGACCCGATTTACGCCGGTGAAGAAACGGTTGGGAATTAAAATTAGGAAACAGAGGAATGAGAGATAGGCGGCAGAGGAGTTGAAGAAGAATGAATGAATAAGGTGAATTGGGCAGAAAAGGGGCGTGGGGTTTAAATATAGTTATAGGCTTTTCCCTTTTTTTTTCTTTTTTTTTTTATTTGAATTTGACCCAACTTTTCAACCCGATACAAAGTCGGTTAATAATTAAAACCCAAATCTTTTCAAAACCAGAATCGATTAAATAAAAGGAGGCCCAAAATACTTAAACTTTATAATGACATCGAAAATATTTGTCCCGACTTAATAACCCGATTCAAATAAAATAGACCAGTAACACCTTATAATTGACTCGAAAAATAACGAGGTGTTACAGACTTCCCTCCTTAAAACAAAACTTCGTCCTCGAAGTTTAAACTCGTCCTCAAAACAAAGTCTCACATTACTATAAGTGCCCCAAAATGATTATTCACTCCATATATCCAAATTCGCCAAAGTTCCTCATATATATCCAAAATAAACCATTTACTCTATATACATCCAAAATCCACCAAAACAAACGTGTAACCTTTAAGATCACTTACATCTCTAAATCCCCAAAAATCCAAAGCACCTAATTCCTCAATTTTTAAAGTACCGCAACTTCACCGCCACCTAATTCCACAAAATCAGAACAAATTCCTCGAAATAACGCTAGAGTTCGAACCCACAGAATTCTCACCATCCTCAAAAGTATCACTTAGAAAGCTAAGAGCATGCCGGGTAAATAATAATTAAATATTTTCAAAGTTTTGAAATTTCCCAAGTAAACCACCAATATAAATAAACAAGTATTTCAAAAATTATCAAAACCAATATCAAACCATAACCAACAATAACCAATGGAAAACCAATCCAACAATAACCGATAACAACCAATAGGTTCATATTTGTAACCAACAAGCAATAATAACAAGAAACCACACAACAAGGTTAATCCAACAAAAATAAAGTAGTAAATAAGGTAGTCATGCATAGTTTCTACCCCCTTAAAATAAAGCTTCGTCCTCGAAGCACGAAAATTTACCTTAGGCAAAAAGATGAGGGTATTTCTCTTTCATGGCTGACTCAACTTCCCAAGTAGCCTCCTCCACATTGTTATTATTCCACAAAACTTTGACCATTCTTGTCTCAGTTCTACGGGTTTTACGCACCTTACTATCCAAAATCTGAACAGGAGTCTCCTCGTAAGTCATAGTCTCATCAAGCTCAATAGTCTCCGGGTCTAACACATGTGATGGATCACTGATGTATTTCCTTAGCTGGGAAACATGGAATACATTATGCACTCGTTCTAGATCAGCTGGTAAATCAAGTCGATAAGCCACCTCGCCAATACGCTCCAAGATTTCATACGGACCAATAAACTTTGGGCTCAATTTGCCCTTCTTACCGAACCGCATTACTCCTTTAGTAGGCGAGACACGCAAAAGAACTTTGTCACCAACCTCAAATTCCACGTGCCTACGAGTCTTATCAGCATAGCTCTTCTGACGGTCTTGAGCTGCCTTCATCCTGTCCTGTATAATCCTGACACTCTCAACCATTTCAGTGATCATCTCAGGCCCTAGAATCACATGCTCACTAATATCACCCCAACATATCGGACTCCTACACTTGCGTCCGTACAATGCCTCAAACGGTGCCATCTGAATCGTAGCCTGATAACTGTTATTATAAGAGAACTCAATCAGATCTAACTTATCCTCCCAGCCTCCCTGAAATTGTAAGATACAAGCTCGTAACATGTCCTCAAGTATTTGATTTGTTCTTTCAGTCTGACCATCGATAGTTGGATGAAATGCTGTGCTCATATTAAGATTGGTTCCCAAAGCTGTCTGAAGTTTCTCCCAAAATATTGAAACAAATCTGGCATCCCTATCTGACACAATATCCTTAGGAACTCCATGAAGTCTTACCACATGATGTACATAAGCATCAGCAAGCTGCTTCTTCTTCCAAGTATCTTTCATCGGAATAAAATGTGCACTCTTAGTCAGCCTATCAATTATCACCCAAATCATATTATTACCTCTCTGTGACCTTGGCAAACCAGCTACAAAATCCATGGAGATTGAACTCCACTTCCACTCGGGAACTTCTAAAGGTTGCAACTTCCCTTGAGGTCTCCTGTGTTCACTTTTAACCTTCTGACATATCAAGCATCGAGACACAAAATCTGCAATATGTTTCTTCATACCGGACCACCAAAATGTTAATTTCAAGTCCGCATACATTTTATCACCCCCGGGGTGAACAGAATACGGTGTTGCATGTGCCTCAGTCATGATTCTTTCCTTTATCTCCCAGTGGTTAGGCACGCACACTCTATCATGAACCTTAATCAATCCACTCTCATCGCGTCTGAACAAAGTAAGCTCATTCACTAACTTATCCTGCAAATACTTATCACCAACCTGCAATTCTCTAATCTCCCCTATCAAATCACTCTCAACAGACAACACATTAGACGGGGTTCCTGGCTTCGCCATTTGGATCGCAAAGTTCACAAATTCCTCTCTTAACTTATCACGGTTCATCACTAACTGTACCGTATGGAGAGATTTCCTACTTAAGGCATCGGCCACCACATTAGCCTTTCCTTCATGATACTGGATCTCGACCTCGTAGTCCTTAATCAACTCTAACCACCTCCTCTGTCTCATATTAAGCTCCTTCTGAGTGAATATATATTTTAAGCTTTTGTGATCAGAGAAAACCTTAAAGGGTACACCAAATAAGTAATGTCTCCAAATCTTCAAGGCAAAGACTACGGCTGCTAATTCTAAATCATGAGTGGGATAATTTTCTTCATAAGGTTTCAGCTGCCTAGAAGCATAGGCAATCACTCTCCTATTCTGCATAAGAACACAACCTAACCCATTCTTAGATGCATCAGTATAGACTTCATAAGCTTCATTCCCATCCGGTAAAGCTAACACCGGAGCAGTGGTCAACTTCTCCTTCAAAATCTGAAACGACTCCTCACATCCCTCATCCCAATGAAATTTTGTTGCTTTCCTCATCAGTGTGGTCATTGGTCTAGCTATTTTAGAAAAATCCTTCACAAATCTCCTATAGTAACCAGCTAAACCCAAAAAGCTACGAATTTCAGTCACAGATTTCGGTCTAGGCCACTCCTTAACAGCTTTAATCTTAGCAGGATCTACTGATACCCCATCCTTAGATATAATATGCCCCAGAAAAGCTACTTGATCCAACCAGAACTCACATTTCGAAAATTTGGCATACAACTGTTTCTCTCTCAAGATACCCAAAACAATGCGTAAATGTTCCTCATGCTCATCCTCACTCCTCGAATAAATCAGTATGTCATCAATGAACACCACAACAAATTTATCCAGGTAAGTCCTAAAAGTTCGGTTCATCAAGTCCATAAACACAGCAGGTGCATTAGTCAACCCAAAAGGCATCACAGTAAACTCATAATGGCCATATCTAGTGGAAAATGCAGTCTTAGGGACATCCTCAGATGCTATCTTCAATTGATGGTACCCAGATCGCAAGTCTATTTTAGAGAAAACAGAAGCTCCCTTCAACTGGTCAAACAAATCATCAATCCTAGGTAAAGGATACCTATTCTTGATAGTAACTTGGTTCAATTCCCGATAATCAATACACAGCCTCAAAGTTCCATCTTTCTTCTTCACAAATAAAACAGGGGCACCCCAAGGCGACACACTAGGTCTAATATACCCTTTCTCCATCAATTCATCTAATTGTTTCTTAAGTTCTTGCATTTCTAACGGTGCCATTCGATATGGTGATTTAGCAATTGGACCTGTTCCTGGCACTAGGTCGATTTTAAACTCAACTTCTCTAGCAGGAGGCATTCCCGGTATTTCCTCAGGAAACACATCAACAAACTCACTCACTACTGGAACTTCACTCAAGTCAGGATATTCCACCCTCAAATCTTTTACATGACACAAAATCAACTCAGCTCCCTTAGATAAATGCTTTTTCACTTTCATAGCAGAAATAAGTTTCACTCTAGGACCCTTTACATGACCCCTATAGGATACCCTCACATTTTTAGGCCCCCTCAAAGAAACTTTACTCTGTGCACAATCAATATTAGCCCGGTGAGACCCGAGCCAATCCATCCCCAAAATCACATCAAAGTGAGGTAACGGAAATTCTATCAGGTTTGCCTTAAAATCATGATCACCAATAAACACAGACACATCCTTAAAAATTCTTTTACAGTTCACTAAATCCCCAGATGGCATAGCAAAATTATAATCCACAATTTCACTAGGTTCAACATTCATTTTATCCACAAACTTAGTTGAAATAAAGGAGTGAGACGCACCAGAATCAAACAGAACATGAGCTGAAATGGAGTTCACAAGAAAGTTACCCGAAACGATGTCAGTGTTTTCTGCTTCTTCTCTATTCATGACATAGAGCTTCCCAGTGGGCTTCTTAGTACTCTGTGCCCCATTCACTTGTCCTGCGGGCTTACTAGCTGCGGTCGTGTTGCCCTGAGTTGGAGCTGGGTTCTTATAAGTGTTGTTAGATGCAGATCCACCATAACTCTGTGTTCTTCCCTGACCCTGAAATCGGTTACCCTGATTCACACTCACACTAGCAGGAGGTGCACTACGGGGTCTTCCCGCCTTCTTATTATTACACTCAAACTCACGGTGTCCCAATTTTCCACACCAGTGGCATGTCACCCTATTTCCCTGACAGTCAACTCCTGGGTGATCTCCCTTGCATATCTTGCAGTAATAGTGTCTGGTAAAGACTTGGCCTGTCCCCTGACTCTTACCATTCCAGTTATTCCCTTCTTCTTTCACATTCCCGCCAAAAGATCGGGACTTATTCTGAGGGTTGTTGTTATTATGGAAATTTCCTCTTTTAGCTGCGGTGTCAGATTGACTCCCTTGATACTCCCTCTTTCTGGTCACACTAGATCCCAACTCAGCCTCCATTTTCTGATTACTCCTCTCAATGTTCACAGCTCTAGCATAAATATCCCTCAATGAAGTGAAGGTCTCCCCAGCAAACCTACCCTTAATCTTCCAATTTAACTTATCCTCAAACCTTGCCGCTTTAATTCGCTCAGTCGGCACCAACTCCGTAGCGAATCTGCTAAGTTCGATGAATTTGTTATAAAAATCCTTCACACTCATCTCATCTGTCTGCTTTAGATCCCCAAATTCAGCCAGTTTCTGGTTCTTCACATGGTCGGGGAAAAATTCTTCCTCAAGTAAATCTTTAAGATCATCCCAGTCTTTATCCTGAAGTATAACGGTACCATTAGCATTTCTCACCCTCTTAGGTTTCATGAAATCATCTTTCACAGTCTGCCACCAGATATCTGCTTCCTCCTTCAAATAAAAGACAGCGATCCTAGCCTGGAATTCATGTGGGCACCCAACAACCAAGAATATTTTCTCTATCTCCCTAATCCAGTTATCTAGCTCAGTAGGATCCCCTTTCCCAGTAAAAGACGGCGGCCTCTTCTTCTGTACCGCTTCAGACATCCCAACAACAGTAGGTGTAGGATCGTTTTCATTCTCAACCCTCTCATTCATATTCCGCGCAACCGTAGTCATTTGTTGCACGGCTTCGACAAGAACTGTGTTTTGAGCTATAAGTTGCGTCACCATAGCAGCCATATCAATATTGTTGTTTTCATTTTCCCTTCGTGGAGGCATGGTTACTATATATATAAACAAGGTTTTATTAAGTATAAGCATAAGACCGTTCTATCACAAATAATAACATAAGTAGCATTCACAGTTCAGGTAAGGGTAATAGCACAAAATATTATCATATATATACAAATATGAATATATAAATCATGCGTATGCAATGCACCCAAACCACCCAACACTCTGTTTATATTTATATATATATATATATATATATATATATATATATAAAGGTAAAGTTTTTTTTTTTTTTAAACCATTTCAAATTTTGCAAAATATTTTGGAAAACCTATTGCTCTGATACCAACTGTAACAGCCCTAAATTTTCGCAACCAAAATAATAAACCAAAAACCGAAAACTCAAAATTGTTACTCCACACTTAGCTTACCGAGCCAAGTGCAAGGAAAAGGATAAATAATAAGTGAATAAAAATAGAAATTTGATAGCTAATAAAAATAGAAACGTTGCAGCGGAAGTCTTTAAGTTTTACAAAATCCAAACGGTTTAAAACAATAGTAACCAATAAATCCAATAATAATGTAAATAGTTTGGTAAATAACAAAAAGTCATTCCTCGCTCAGCACAACCCGATACCAGAATGCACCCATGCAGCAATCACGTGTACCTATCAGCTGTACCCAAAACACAAATAGGTACAGGTTCCAGCGGGGGAACGACCCAAAACAAAAGAACGTCAGCAAAGCTGAGTAAAAATATAATAATATAATAAATCGTGAAATAATAATAATAATAATAATAATAATAATAATAATAATAATAGTAATAATAACAACAATAAACTGAAATCAGAATTAAAACCGACGTTTAAATAACAGAATACCATAAAAATCATAGTTAAAATCAAACCAACCAAAATATATATTTTTCGCAACCTGTGTGTCAAGGTCCTACCCTTGCACGGTCTAGAGGTAACCACCTGTGCTTAGCTAGACTCATAATAGTGCGCACCTCTCACATTTGGACAGTCAGTAGGATGAAACTGCCAAAGGAGAAAGTCTAACTCCCTAGCGAGTGAGGGCCGGACAATCCTCACTCAAAAATAGTTTCGGAACAAAGTCCCAGGAACGTCTTAGACGCACCTTAAAACCGTCTAGACCAACAGAACTCCCAGAGTCTGTTATAAGTTACTCAAAATTACCAAAATAGTACCAATATGTAAGTAGTGTCACAAGGTTCAATATTCAAACATTACGAGTATTATAAAAATATTTACGATCGACAAAATAATTTACGAAACCGTTATAAAAATATATTTTAACCCGAACATGCTCTTTACTTAAAAGTGAAAAGGGTAAAATGTCCTTACCTCTCAAGACGGTCAAACTCAGCTAATATTAATCCAAGAATTCCTTCTCCTCGAATCCACAAGCTACAATTAATATAAATATAATTCAATAACTAATTAACATTAAAACGGTCCAGCCTAAATAATACCCATCTATACTACCAAAACCACTCAACCTCAAGACACTAACTATTTACTCACACGATAATGCAAAATATCACTCGATCCAAGTTACTTGACCAAAAATCGGATACCCCGATAAATAAATTAAACCCCAAGTAATCGAGAAAACGACCAAAAATCATCACTGCCTCATTAATTCACACTCACTAATTCATGACCAAAAGTCATTAACAATAATACACGCCCAACAAATTTCACTTCATTATACTGCCATTAATTCCCATCGCCTGCGTCATCACTGCCTCATCGTTGCATCATCAATAAAATTTCCACACCTGCACTTCTATCTTCTCCTACCCACGCCTAAATCAAAATGACCCAACATGCTAATTACTACTTCACGAGCCAAATAATACCATCAAAATAATCTGATACCAACGCCTATAAACAAATCGTTTGACACAACATCCCTTAACTCCGACCCATTATAAAAACGCATCCAACAACCTATCCAATATTAATTACTCACATTACTGTTAATCCATGACAGATAAATTCTTAAAGAATCGGTTTTAAAACTATAAGACAATTTATAAAGGAAAGACGTTAATTAAGTAGAGTACTTACGATATTTGTTGGTAAAGGAAGTCAAGACGGACAATTGCAAGCAAAGGATTAAGACCCGATTTACGCCGGTGAAGAAACGGTTGGGAATTAAAATTAGGAAACAGAGGAATGAGAGATAGGCGGCAGAGGAGTTGAAGAAGAATGAATGAATAAGGTGAATTGGGCAGAAAAGGGGCGTGGGGTTTAAATATAGTTATAGGCTTTTCCCTTTTTTTTTCTTTTTTTTTTTATTTGAATTTGACCCAACTTTTCAACCCGATACAAAGTCGGTTAATAATTAAAACCCAAATCTTTTCAAAACCAGAATCGATTAAATAAAAGGAGGCCCAAAATACTTAAACTTTATAATGACATCGAAAATATTTGTCCCGACTTAATAACCCGATTCAAATAAAATAGACCAGTAACACCTTATAATTGACTCGAAAAATAACGAGGTGTTACAAAGTCGGAGTCGCCACCGAATTTTATGGTTATTCGGAACCGTTCGAGCCCACTCTATGTCGTAGTGGGCCGTGTACAAAATACGGCCCATTTCCGATGTCAGAGTTTATTGGGCTCGTCCCTTTGCAGTTCGATATAGATGCCGACTTGAGCGGTTAATCGTATATTGAATGACTCTCGTTGTCAATGGTTTCGGACATCCGGAAACCACGGTTCTGAGTAAGGGGTGAGGGTACGTGTTGGGAAGTTCACTAAGAACACCCAACCCCGCCCGCACATTAGCGGCCTCTACTAGGATATCGAATGACGTTTTAATGCGCGCGTTAGTTGAACGATGAATGATATGCAAACATTGTTTTCCTAAGCATGTGAGGAATTGAATGGGTTGCTAAGTCAATTTAATGCATGAAAAATTAACGTCAAAGTTGAATTTAGCATGTGAGATTCGTTTTAGTATAATAAAACAAACGAAATAAAAAGGATTAATTTACTACAAAATAAACAAACGAGTTAGTATCGATTTGTAAATAATAATAGCAAGAAATAAATATGCGAAATCGAGAAAATAAATATTAATCGAGATCTAAAAAATATTGTTGAAAAGATGTTGTTTTGTATAAAAAACAAAGTTCGAAAAATAGTAAAAAAGACGGAAAAGGCCCCGGCAAAACAGCCGGCCGCGCGACTCGCCCGGGACGCCGGCGGGTCGCGTGGTGGCCTGTTTCGGTGCCGGTTTTCGAAAACTCGAAGTTCGTATTAAATCGCGTATGAATATTGCATGATTCGTACTCGAATTAATATTTTCGATATTCGTTATATTCAATAGTTGACTACGAAATCAATATCAAATATTTGGAATAGTTTTAGAAAAGATGTAAATTTTAGAAATCGATCGAAGAATAAATAATAAACGAACGAAAACGTAAAAAAAAAAAAAGGGATCCGGGTTCCAGGTCTGCGCGCGGGTCGCCCGGACATGGCGCGACTCGCGTGCGGATCTGTCCGTTTTTATTTTTGTTCGAAAATTGTTATTTTGATGAATCGCGTACAAACTATGAATTAATTTGTATTCGATTCATGTGTTCGATATTCGTCGTATCCGATATTCGATTATGAAATCGATATCGAATATTCGGAATGAACAAAAAAAAAGGTTTTGTAAAATAATTTGTTTTGAACGAAAAGTAAAAGAAAAGGATTTTGAACGAAGAAAAAGATGTAGCGATTTTTAGTATCGTCGAAATCTTAATATAATTCTTTTCGATACGATATTCGATTATAGAAAAAAATCGATATCGTATGTTTAAGAATATTCGTTATGAAAATAGTTTTTCGTTAATAACGATATTAGAAAAAGAAAAAAAAACGACTCTTGACCCGTAAAGAGACACGACGGACGAAGAGGAGAAGAGGAGAGAAAGGAAGAAATCGGGTTTGGTACACCTTCAACCTACATGCTTTTGTTGACTCGGATCGGAGCTCGTCGGAATGTGGCTAGGCACAGGAGCGTCGAGACAACGTTGGTTGGGTTAGGGTGGTATGGTTAAGACGGGTGAAGGGTGTCGGGTTTCGGACCGGTTTCCTTCGGGTTTTGGATGTGTTATCGGTTTCTCGATGCTAAAATAACTATGTGTGTGTGTCAGAGGTCGTATGTATGTGTGTTGATAATGTGTGTATTATTGTTGGTAAAAATCCGTGTGTGTAAATTGGTGTTGGATGCAAGGGGCTATTTATAGGGAATTCCCGACCTTGGCTTAGGAGAGTTTGACTACTGCTTGGGATAGGAAACGTAGGAATCTGAGGGAAATAAGAATTCCGCTTTCTTGTGAAGGAAGAAATGGAACACGGCAGGTTTGGGCTGTTTTGGCCGAGTGTTTTACACTCGGTCGGGTACTCGAATCGGTTTTTGAATAGGATTCCCGTTTGAGCTAGAATTACCGCTTGAGTAAGAAGCTGAGAAGAACGAGAATTCCGTTTTCTTGTGAGGGAAGAAAAGAAGAAAAACCAGCTGGTTCATGCTTCTTGGCCGAGTGGTTTACACTCGGTTGGGTGTTTGAATCGGTTTTCGGATAGGATTCCTACTCGAGATCGAATTCTACCCTTAAACGGAATTGTTTATTGCTTTGTGTAGTTTGATTTTTGTAGAATTGGAGTGTGGACCAACCATGTGAGGTGTCACGGTTGACTCACAAATTTCGGGAAATATCTTTGACCGGGTTTTGACTCGGTCGCTAAAAGACGATTTTACCCCTGGTGTCAGATTCGACCCAAATTAGTGTTATTTGACTCGAAACGACCCACTGGGCCTGAATTTGAGGTTGGTTTTGTGAGATTTGTACTCCTTAAAATGCCTAAACCAAATGTCCATAATTACGAGCCCATTTCCGAGTATGTCAAGGCACGTTAGCGTCCGATCATCATCGGGTGTTTGTCGGAAACTACTATAGACACCTGGAAGTCAAAATGTGGGTGTCTACAGAGCCCCCACTCTGACTGAGGCTTGGACAGGGCGAAAGTCAGAGTAGCCACCAGGTCAATCAAGGATTAAAACCTGGCAGCTTCCGGTCGGGTCGTTTAAGGTCCATTAGACCTGCGTGGAGGGCCCGCCAGCCATGGGCTAGAAATGTACCTGATGATAACTCCGTGGGGAATTGACTCGTCATATGAGACTTAAAATGGGCGTGTATGTGGGCTCATCTTGTTAAATGCCGTTGGGGAGTTATGCAAATCGCATGGTCCTGCTTGAGTCGTCATGTACATATTTATGCAAAGCTGCAAAATTTTGCATGTAATATTTGTAGGAAAAATGACTCGTGCTGGGGAATAAAAATTTGAGAAAAGGTTTGAATTTTTGAATTTGCAAAAGCCTTTGAAAAAAATTAAAGAATTTTTGTTTTGACTTTGAAAAGGAATAGGAATGCTCGGGATGACTTAGCT
This sequence comes from Agrostemma githago, assembly GCA_958450325.1. Classification (NCBI taxonomy): domain Eukaryota; kingdom Viridiplantae; phylum Streptophyta; class Magnoliopsida; order Caryophyllales; family Caryophyllaceae; genus Agrostemma; species Agrostemma githago. The sequence goes on along the minus strand of OY288241.1, from coordinate 5,179,313 downwards.
AAACCTTAGGACAATGGCTTGTATGCTAAATGCTCTAGGATTGGGAATCCTAAGGTGGGGAGGAGAACTTATATTTATGCTATAAATACCCCCTCTTGCTTCATAAATTCCCATAATTCCACAATTCCTCAGTTACCTAAAGAAAAGAATAAGCCCCTGAAAAATTTATTCTTTCTTTTAGCAAATCAAATATGGGAATCGACCGATTAGTCGGAATGTTGCACGAGTGGTCCAGATATTTTAGGGATGCTGATAGGGCTATCCTAAATCAGAATGGCGTTACCCAATTGTCCGTGATCCGTCAGATGCAAGTAGACTGTCACTTCTTGGATGCTTTCCTGTCCTATTGGGACGATACCTATCATGTATTTAGTTTCCCTCGAGGAGAGATTTGCCCTATTCCTGAGGAAATTGCTGCTGCAGGAGGATGGAATCCTATACTTCGCCCTGCTATCCATTTTTCAGTTTCTGACCCAATGAGGAAGTTAAGGGAATTTTTAGGGCTTTCCCATATGGAGGTATCCCGTATGCTAGAAGGAGATACCGTTTCCCTGATCGATCTGGCTGAAAAATTCATGAATCAAGATGACGTCCGGGTCAGGCCAGTTCATAGCCGTAGGGCCTTCACTTTTTGTATGCTCCATGTTTATACTTTTGAAGGGCATATGGACTTGTTATCTTGCATGGGCCATGTCAGACTTTTCACTGTGGCTGACTTGATGGAGACAGAGCACAGCTCGGCTTGGTTGATTACAGGAGAGATTATCCAGGGTTTGGATAATCGTAAGAGGGATTCGTCAGTCAGGCTGACTGAGAGTACTCGGCTTCTACAGGTATGCCGTTTTTTAATTTTTTCGGCTTTTCTGATTTTCCGGTTTTTTCTGTTTCTGCGGTTTTTCCCGATTTTTCCCGGTTTCTGCGGTTTTCTCGGTTTTCACGTCTTTTCACGTTTTTTTTTGTTTTTTTTTACGTGATTTTGACGATTTTTCGCGATTTTGATTTTTTTTTGGATTTTTCAGCTGTGGCTATTCGAGAGACTATCGATCTTGGATCCTCCCTTAGATGTGAGCCGATATCAACCCAGGCAAGTTATGTCGAGGAGACGAGCTATTGCCTTTTCTCGCTTCAATACCCAACAATATTGGGATGAGGTGCTATCTTTTCATGGAGGCCTGTTGATCCGTTGGGCCGTGCCATGGTGGCCAATTTACCTTTGGACTGGTCTAGAATCTCGAGATAGGGCTAGATATCAGGTAATCCTATCTTTTAGGCAAACAATTCACCTCTTTCCCGATCGCATACTTAGGCAATATGGTCGGGCGCAAAGAATCCCAGAAATCGAGGCCGTTGTGAGTGAATCTACTCAGCTGACGGATGTGATGTGTGACACCTGGATGCAAAGGTGGTATACACGGGCTACTTGACCTGTTCTTAAAAATTCTCATTCGATCTGGGTAACCGATTCTTATGTAAGGTGGACCCGAGCTGATTCAGCTAAAACTCGAGCTGCCCTGAAAATTGACGAGGCTTATGACCTGTTACGCCGGGAGCATGCTAAAGACAATAGGAGCTTCTTTACTGAGGGAGCTACTTCGACAGGTCAGAAAGGGAGACCTAGGACTCAGAATGAAGGGTCCAGTACTAAGGGTGCACGGGGGAAGGTGAGCCCCCAGACGGACTTAGAAAGGAGACTAGAGCCAAGACTGGCTGCTAAGGACCGACTTGGTCCTCGAGACAGGCTTCCCGAGCCGGTCAGGGCTCGGCTTGGGCCGGTGCAAAGGATGGAAAACCCAAAATCGAAGAAACGGGTTCGAGCAAAGGAAGTTCCCCTTGTGATTAGGGAACGTTCGCCCCCGCCCCGTCGGCCTCGGGCTCCACGTGACCCGAAAGATAAGGGGAAGGGCAAAATGTACGAGTAGTCTCCTAAATTTATTATTTAAGTATTACTATTATTTTTTTGTGGTGTGATTTTGTTGCTTTTTTTTTGTGATGTATTTTTGAAATAATAAAAAGACATATTAGTGAATACCGTTCCCGTCTTTTCGTTATTGCATTGGTTGTACCCTTTTGAGGGGTTGCCTACGTATCCAAAGTTAATGGAATCAAACCTTCCGTAGTTCAGAAGTATTTTTGCAATTTTTCGAAATACATCAAGATTATTAATTCAAGATGTGCAACGGTAGGATAAATGATCCTAACTTATTGACTTGTTTAAAATTTTGAAAATTCATAAAAAAGACATTTTTTTATAAACTTTTGCAAATGACATTGAGATAGGGTTTATGGGTAGTAACGCTTCAGTTGGTCCAAGTTTGTTGGATTGACGAACTCGTTCCCGTCCAAGTCGGTTAGCATTACTGCCCCTCCCGAAAGAATTTTCTTTACTAGATATGGCTCAGCCCAATTAGGTTTGAATTTTCCCCTTGGGTCTACTGGTAGTAAAGCTCGAACGGATTTTAGGACTAGATCACCCTCTTTGATGTTCCTGGGCCTAACCCTTTTGTTAAAAGCCCGTTGGATCCTTTTCTGATATATCTGAATATTATTTAGAGCCCGGGACCGCCGTTCGTCCAAGAGGATTAGTGAGTCATATCGAGCTTGGACCCAATCTGCTTCAGGTACTTGACTTTCGAGCAGAATCCTAAGAGAGGGTACTTCTAGCTCGACCGGCTGGACTGCTTCCATTCCATATGTCAGATAATATGGAGTTGCTCCGGTTGCAGTTCGGATCGATGTCCGATATCCCCATAAGGCAAAGGGTATTTTGTCGGGCCAGTCCCGGTAATTCTCAGCCATCTTTTTAAGAATGGTGACAATTGTCTTATTGGCTGGCTCTACCGCTCCATTTGTTTGAGGACGGTAAGGCGACGACGTATGCCTTTGGATCTTGTACTTCTCCAGCAAAGTGGCAGTTTCAGCTTGGAAATGGGTCCCGTGATCACTGATGAACTCGTGCGGAATCCCGTATCAACATATGATTTTGTTTTGGATGAACTTAGCCACATGTTTGGCATTCAAGATCCGGTATGATTCGGCTTCGACTCACTTAGTAAAATAGTCGATAGCCACTAGGATGAAGCAGTGACCTCCCGTCCCGGAAGGGTTCACTTTCCCAATTATATCAATTCCCCATGTCGAGAATGGCCATGGTGATGTCATTGTATATAATAAGGATGAAGGCATATGCTGAACATTAGCGAAAATCTGACAGTTGTGACAGTGTTTGACATACAGCTGACAGTCAGTTTCCATGCTATTCCAATAGTAACCGAGTCTTGCGATTTTCCGGGCCAACATATGGGCGTTCATGTGTGGTCCATTTTCGCCATCGTGCACCTCGGCCATAACTCTTTCGGCTCGAGTTTTATCAATGCATAGAAGTAAAGCCCCCTGTGATGTCTTCTTGTACAGCTGTCCATCGTCTGTGCGGATGAACTGGGTTGCCCATCTTCGCAGAGCTTTCTTGGCCCGGTTTTCAGCTCCCGGAGGATATTCCCCTAACGTTAAGTAGGTTAGAATAGCCTGATACCAAGGTTCTGGATCAGTTATCTCAATATCTTGGATAGCGTGGATGTATGCTGGCTCAGACCGCCTTTCGACACAAATAGGCATGCTGGTTAAATGTGCTGGGATGTTCAGTAAAGATGCTAATTTTGAGAGAGCATCTGCAAACTGGTTTTCTTCCCGAGGCAGATAATGTACTCCACTTTTTGGAATTGTTTTTCGAGAACCCTTACTCGTGCTTGGTAAGCCACGAGATTTGCGTTCCGAGTCTTCCATTTTTGCAGGGTTTGATTTATGACTAAAGATGAGTCACCGTGGACCCGGAGGTTTGTTACTCCTAAATCAGCGGCGGCTTGCAACCCGTGAATGCATGCTTCGTACTCGGCTGCGTTGTTGGTCACGTCAAAATCTAGCTTGATGGACAACGGGGTGTGTTCCCCTTGTGGTGAGATTAGCAAGATCCCGACACCAAATCCTCGGAATTTGGATGCTCCGTCGAAATACAGATCCCATGTGTCTGTGTCGGTATGGAATATGTCTTCGTCTGGAAAAGCCCAAGTATCGGTGTGATCTTCTTCGGATACCGGACTATCGGCTAGGAATTCTGCTACTACCCGGCCTTTGATAGCTTTTAAAGGCACGAACTTGAGGTCGAACTCGGCTAGCATTAAAGTCCATCTGGATATACGGCCGTTGAGGATGGGCTTTTCGAAAAGATATTTGATTGGATCCATTTTGGATATCACATGTACCTCGTGACTAAGCATGTAGTGTCGGAGCTTTTTAGTGGCCCATACTAAAGCTAGACACGTCTTCTCGAGCATGGTGTATTTGCATTCGTATTCCAAGAACTTCTTACTGATGTAGTAAATAGCCCGTTCTTCGGAATCGACCGTCTGGGCTAGCATAGCGCCCATGGCCGTTTCGGTCGTCGTCAAATATAATGATAGAGGCAAGCCATGCTGAGGTGGCATTAGCACCGGTGGAGAGGATAGAATCTCTTTGATCTTATCAAAAGTCATCTGACATTTGTCGTCCCATAGTGTTTGTTCTCCTATCTTCAGCTTCTTGAAAATAGGTTCACATACCATGGTTAGCTTTGAAATGAATCGGCTTATATATTGGACTTTCCCGAGAAACCCCCTTATTTCCTTTTCGGTTTTAGGCGGTTGCATTTCGGTTATGGCCTTGATCTTTGCTGGGTCAACTTCGATGCCACGTTGGCTGACAATGTGGCCCAGTAGCTTGCCCGATGTTACCCCGAAACTGCATTTTTGAGGGTTTAACCTCATGTTGTACTTGCGTAGTCGGGTGAAGAACTTTCTCAGGGCTGCAATGTGCCCGTTTCGGTCCTTGGACTTGACAATCATATCGTCGACGTAGACCTCTACTTCCTTATGCATCATGTCATGCAATAAATTAGTAGCGGTCCGTTGATAAGTGGCACCAGCGTTAATAAGCCCAAATGGCATCACGGTATAGCAGTAAGTCCCCCATGGCGTGATGAAGGTGGTCTTACTCATGTCTTCTTCTGCCATTTTGATTTGATTGTATCCGGCATACCCGTCCATAAATGATAGAAGAGCATGGTCGGCCGTGTTATCCACCAGTATGTCGATGTGTGGCAACGGGAAATCGTCTTTTGGGCTGGCCTTATTAAGGTCTCGGAAATCTACACATACTCGGACTTTGCCATCCTTTTTGGGTACTGGTACTATGTTTGCAACCCAGTCTGGATACTCAGACACTTGAATAAAGCCCGCTTTGAATTGTTTATCAACTTCTTCTTTGACTTTGAGAGACCATTCGGGCCTCATTCTTCGGAGCTTCTGTTTTACCGGCTTGAACCCGTCTTTGATGGGTATTCGGTGTTCAGCTATCTCCCGGTCTATTCTCGGCATGTCCTTGTAGGACCATGCGAAGACGTCTTTGAATTCCTGGAGGAGATCCGTGAATTGTTGTCTCTCTTTGGGATCTAAAGATAGGCCCAACCTAAGTATCTGAGGCTCTAAAGGGGTTCCTACGTTGATGGAATCGGTTTCTTTGATTACCGGATTTCGGGACTCCCTTTGTTCGAGTTGCTCGATTAGATGCGGAGGCAATGGTACCTGTTCATCGGGTTTCTCAATATCATTGCAAGTAAGATTTTTGAAAATATTTTGAAAATAAGCCAAGTCGTAAGCAGAACGGTTATCGTTATTATTGATAGTAAATTTTGAAAAGAGCTCAAAGAGAGCTGTCATCTGATCGTTGGTCAGAGGCGGGATAGGGAGAGCCCTCGGGACAGACTCCGGGGCTCCCGATGGTGTGGCTAAAGAAGGGAGAGGGGCTACAGACTCAATCCTAGTACTGGACCCTCTAGACTTTGACTCAGACTCCGACTCTGACTCTGACTCAGACTCGGACTCAGATTCAGATTCGATAGCATGCATATCTCCTTCGCCAGTAGTTAGCTTGTAGACTCGACCCTGACTGTCGGTCCACTTAGTTGTCTTCCTCCAGGCTCTCTTTCCAGTGTCGGCACCCACTTCAGAGATCAGCTTAGTTGGATCGAACCTGCTGCTGCGGAGGATCAAGCTGACTAGCTCCTGCTTAGGGGTCGGGATGACCTTGTCTTCCCCAAAGAGTAGTCCTAGAATAGGCTCGGTATTGCTTGTGCCCTCCTTTGATTCGGCCTAAATAAGGGCGAATATGTCATCTGGGATGAAATTGCATTCCCGAGCCAGTTTGGTCCCGGGATATGAGATGGCGGGTCGATAGAGGCCCGTTTGAACAGTTTCGAATACCGGGGTGACGAACGTGACCGCCTTGGTTTGGTTCGTGTAGCCGGACGCCATAGTATAGCCTAGACCGAGGTGAGATTGCCCGTTGTTCAGGGTTTCGATGATCTTCCCCGGTGGAAGATATGGCCTTGATGTGACTCCCGGTAGGCAACCCAGGTTCTGTAGCATCGTATAGATGCTAACGGTGAAGTACGGCTGGAAAAGGTATTCTTCTTCGATCATTCCCACAAAGTTGAATCCTCGTGGGTCGGCTGAGCCCGCCGTGTTGCAGCTGGACACGGTTATGGGAGTAGCTTCGAGAGTGACGATCCCATCTCGCAAAGGCAGTTTGACTTTCCTATGAAGATTGGAAGACACAACTTTGACCGCATGAATCCATGGTCTCCCAAGTAGCAGGTTGAAGGATGAAGTAACATCGATCACTTGGAACTCTAACTCCTTCTCGATCGGGCCCGTTATGATGGTTAGTTTAACGGCCCCAGCAACTGATTTTGGGCTCCCATCAAAAGCCTGGATAGTCTTTGCAGTCGGAAGGTAGTCAGCCTCGGTAATGCCGAGGGCCTTGGCTGTCCTTAAAGGAAGGACGTTAACTGCAGACCCGTCATCAATTAGGGTCATCGGGAGATATTTGTTTCGGCAGATTACCGTGATATACAGGGCCAAGTTATGAGTGGTCCTGAATGGTGGAAGGTCGGACTCGGAGAAGGTAATAAGTGGGCCTTCTCCTTTGGACTTATCCTTGAGGTATGGCAGGATCGTGGCTACCATTTCGGTGGGGGTAACCGATGAGTCGACCTTGATTTCATCAAGGGCCTTAGTAAGTGCTGCTCGATGCTCCTGGGAACTGACCAAAAGCTGCCATATAGTGATATCGGTCCGGACCCTCTTCAATTGTCTGACTAAGGTCGTGTCAGTGTTTGGCTCTTCAGGAGCGAGTTCCGTCCTGGAAGGTTCAGTGACGGTTTCCGAAGTGGCTGTGATGGTGTGTGTACCGGCCAGAGCTTTGGCTTTAGCCCTCTGGATTTCCTCGATAGTGACGGGGACAGCCTCCCCTTTAGCCAGGTAAACATCATCCTCGTCGTCGTTCCATATCCCGTTGATTTGGGAAATGAAAGGGGAAATGAGATGAGTGCAGTCAACTACCTCTTCAGTAAAAATGGCATGAGTAGCAAGAGGATTGTTTTTGTTACTTGGCTTGTCACTGGGTAGCGGTATCTTCCCATTTTCGATCAGATCTTGGATAAGATGCTTCAATTTCCAGCATTTCTCCGTGTCATGCCCATTGCCTTGGTGATAATGGCAATAGGCCTGAATGTTGTAGCTTTTGGACCGCTTTTCCACGGGAACTTCTGGAGTTGGGCCTATCGGTTGGATTAGGCCTTTTGAAGATAGCCTTTGTAAGGCATTAGCATAAGTTGTCCCTATATGTCAGTGAATACCCGATTTAGAGTATTCTTTTTGGTTGAGGTGTCAAGTGAGTTAACCTCGTCGAATATGCTTCGGGCCGCGGTTGTGGTTGCGGGCTTGTTGGAGGACGAACTAGCTCCTTGATACCCTTTGGTAGAGGCCTTAATAAGGTTCTCTAGCCTTAGATCGTCTTCTATTCTAGTACCCATTTCGGTCAAAGTGGCGAAGTCGGGTATGATAGCGTACCTGAGATGGACTCGGTAAGCGGGGAGGAGGTTTTTGACAAAGGCCTCCACTAGCACTTTTTCGGTGGGCTTGTCCACCAGCTTAACACTTTCGGTCCTCCACCTTTGAAGGTATTTGGTGAAACCCTCTTTAGGCTCTTGGGCCATAATTTCCAGAGTACGCATGGTGGTCTGGATTTCAGCATTATCCGCATAGTTCCGCGCGAATTCCATTGCAACATCGTCCCAAGTTTTGAATTTCTTGGGGTCCAGCCTGTAGTACCAAGCTTTTGGGTGTTTCTCCAGAGAGGAAGCAAAGAGGTGCTTGAACATGGTCTATTTGACCCCCTTGACAGCCATAAAGTCCTTAAAAGCCCGAATATGAAGTACCGGGTCTTCAGTCCCATCGAACATTGGCAAGCCCGTTAAGTTAAGGTTAGCGGGCAGTTCATCGGTTAAGGGTGAATAGGTACGGGCATTTTCCGTGAGAATGGTGTTTCTGGTGGTCGAGTGGACCTGTTCCTGCAACTTTTGGACCGCGCCGGCCAGTGCGGCCAAGGGTCCGTCATCTTCGATCGAGGCATTAGGAGTTCCCTGTTCCACGGCACTAACCCGAGTGACGATGGCAATCTGGTCCTCCCGCATTTTCCTCAATTGGTCTTGGATTTGGGCCAACGTGGTGGTCAACTCGTCTATGGCTTTTTGCGTCATGGTTCGAGTGAATGGTGGCCTGTCTGTAAGAGCACCACGTAATTAGCAACTTAACCCGAATCCTAAGGAAAGTACATCCCGAGCAAGGGAAAAAGAAGAAGACTAAAAAGACGGTAAATGACTCGGAAAAGACACCTAGACGGGTGACTTGTGAAGAGGTGGGCCTTCCTCAGGATCCAACGCTGTGGGTTGGGCCCTGTCCGAAGGAAGGTTCACGTGAGACATTCCCAGACTTTTAGACTCGATTGTGTAAATGGGCCGACCCTTGTAGGAGTATGTCCTACGTAGGTGGGCCTTGCCTTAGTAAAATAAGGCGGACTAGGATGGGGGGAAAATCCGTGATGTAAGATCGACGGAGTTTCGACGCTAGAGACTTCAACGACTTATGACACGACCCGACACTGCTAAATACGGGAAGTCTAAGAAGAGGAAGTTTTGAAATGTGAATTTTTTGAAAAGCCCGAAATGAATCGGGTGGAGAAATTCGACCCTTTTTCGAAAAAAGAAAAAGGAGTGGGCCGAATGACGGGTTTTGAAAATTTCGAAAATAATTTCGAGTTTTGAATTGGGCATAATACCGGCTAGAAAAAGGCTATTTTGAGTAAAATCATAAGTCCTAAGTTCGGTATATGACCCGGGTTTTGAAATTGGATAGTTTGAAAAAAGGATGCAAATTTTGAAAAATGACGGTTTTGAAAAAGATGATGATCAAGTAGCACGTAGTCATGGAAACAGTATAATGACGCCATGTATGCTCTTAATCTAAGTCTCGGTCAGTCTATAAGGGTCTATACCAGTGTACATAGCCTATCAAGAATCAGGACGGACTCCCTAACTCGAGTTGAGATTAGGACATGCCGTAAAACCCATATGAATCGGCTAATGGACACCTTTGACATAACCAATTTGGACTATATCAACGGTATAGTGGGACGTCGGTCACGAGTACCGGCCCGGGAAAGTGGGGTTATGCATAAACCGTAAAACTAAAACGCGCATTGTACTAGTCAAACGATTTCTATTCGAGTCTCATCCTGAGGATACCGAAGGTTATTAACGCATCAGTAAATCCCCAGCGGAGTCGCCAAATTGTGGACATGACATAGGTCCACCCCGACGCGGCCACGCGCGGGTTTGGGGAGGCGAATGAATCTCCATGAGATGGTCAAATGGAAATTTAAATCGAAGTCGGAGTCGCCACCGAATTTTATGGTTATTCGGAACCGTTCGAGCCCACTCTATGTCGTAGTGGGCCGTGTACAAAATACGGCCCATTTCCGATGTCAGAGTTTATTGGGCTCGTCCCTTTGCAGTTCGATATAGATGCCGACTTGAGCGGTTAATCGTAAATTGAATGACTCTCGTTGCCAATGGTTTCGGACATCCGGAAACCACGGTTCTGAATAAGGGGTGAGGGTACGTGTTGGGAAGTTCACTAAGAACACCCAACCCCGCCCGCACATTAGCGGCCTCTACTAGGATATCGAATGACGTTTTAATGCGCGCGTTAGTTGAACGATGAATGATATGCAAACATTGTTTTCCTAAGCATGTGAGGAATTGAATGGGTTGCTAAGTCAATTTAATGCATGAAAAATTAACGTCAAAGTTGAATTTAGCATGTGAGATTCGTTTTAGTATAATAAAACAAACGAAATAAAAAGGATGAATTTACTACAAAATAAACAAACGAGTTAGTATCGATTTGTAAATAATAATAGCAAGAAATAAATATGCGAAATCGAGAAAATAAATATTAATCGAAATCTAAAAAATATTGTTGAAAAGATGTTGTTTTGTATAAAAAACAAAGTTCGAAAAATAGTAAAAAAGACGGAAAAGGCCGCGGCAAAACAGCCGGCCGCGCGACTCGCCCGGGACGCCGGCGGGTCGCGTGGTGGCCTGTTTCGGTGCCGGTTTTCGAAAACTCGAAGTTCGTATTAAATCGCGTATGAATATTGCATGATTCGTACTCGAATTAATATTTTCGATATTCGTTATATTCAATAGTTGACTACGAAATCAATATCAAATATTTGGAATAGTTTTAGAAAAGATGTAAATTTTAGAAATCGATCGAAGAATAAATAATAAACGAACGAAAACGTAAAAAAAAAAAAAAAAAAAAAAAAAAGGGATCCGGGTTCCAGGTCTGCGCGCGGGTCGCCCGGACATGGCGCGACTCGCGTGCGGATCTGTCCGTTTTTATTTTTGTTCGAAAATTGTTATTTTGATGAATCGCGTACAAACTATGAATTAATTTGTATTCGATTCATGTTTTTGATATTCGTCGTATCCGATATTCGATTATGAAATCGATATCGAATATTCGGAATGAACAAAAAAAAAAGGTTTTGTAAAATAATTTGTTTTGAACGAAAAGTAAAAGAAAAGGATTTTGAACGAAGAAAAAGATGTAGCGATTTTTAGTATCGTCGAAATCTTAATATAATTCTTTTCGATACGATATTCGATTATAGAAAAAAATTGATATCGTATGTTTAAGAATATTCGTTATGAAAATAGTTTTTCGTTAATAACGATATTAGAAAAGGAAAAAAAACGACTCTTGACCCGTAAAGAGACACGACGGACGAAGAGGAGAAGAGGAGAGAAAGGAAGAAATCGGGTTTGGTACACCCTCAACCTACATGCTTTTGTTGACTCGGATCGGAGCTCGTCGGAATGTGGCTAGGCACGGGAGCGTCGAGACAACGTTGGTTGGGTTAGGGTGGTATGGTTAAGACGGGTGAAGGGTGTCGGGTTTCGGACCGGTTTCCTTCGGGTTTTGGATGTGTTATCGGTTTCTCGATGCTAAAATAACTATGTGTGTGTGTCAGAGGTCGTATGTATGTGTGTCGATAATGTGTGTATTATTGTTGGTAAAAATCCGTGTGTGTAAATTGGTGTTGGATGCAAGGGGCTATTTATAGGGAATTCCCGACCTTGGCTTAGGAGAGTTTGACTACTGCTTTGGATAGGAAACGTAGGAATCTGAGGGAAATAAGAATTCCGCTTTCTTGTGAAGGAAGAAAGGGAACACGGCAGGTTTGGGCTGTTTTGGCCGAGTGTTTTACACTCGGTCGGGTACTCGAATCGGTTTTTGAATAGGATTCCCGTTTGAGCTAGAATTACCGCTTGAGTAAGAAGCTGAGAAGAACGAGAATTCCGTTTTCTTGTGAGGGAAGAAAAGAAGAAAAACCGGCTGGTTCATGCTTCTTGGCCGAGTGGTTTACACTCGGTTGGGTGTTTGAATCGGTTTTCGGATAGGATTCCTACTCGAGATCGAATTCTACCCTTAAACGGAATTGTTTATTGCTTTGTGTAGTTTGATTTTTGTAGAATTGGAGTGTGGACCAACCGTGTGAGGTGTCACGGTTGACTCACAAATTTCGGGAAATATCTTTGACCGGGTTTTGACTCGGTCGCTAAAAGACGGTTTTACCCCTGGTGTCGGATTCGACCCAAATTAGTGTTATTTGACTCGAAACGACCCACTGGGCCTGAATTTGAGGATGGTTTTGTGAGATTTGTACTCCTTAAAATACCTAAACCAAATGTCCATAATTACGAGCCCATTTCCGAGTATGTCAAGGCACGTTAGCGTCCGATCATCATCGGGTGTTTGTCGGAAACTACTATAGACACCTGGCAGTCAAAATGTGGGTGTCTACAATTATAATTTGTCGATGTGGGATAATTTAACTAAAATGTGTATGCTTATTTATAATATAAAATCATCACCGTATCTTATTTTAATTGTTTTGATGTGAGATAATGATAAGTCGATATTTTACCTATTTTTGTCCCGCATTTGTACTCTTATTTAGTCAATTTTATTATTCGTTTTGTTATTATTTAGTCGTTTTGGGTTTGTTTAGCTAATTAGTCGAATCTTAGATAAATAATGTAAAATTGTGTTATTTCTCGAGAAATTGGTACTGCGCATCCACGTTTGTATTTGTAGGTATCAACTCGGGGTAACCAATACAAGGAATCGAGAAAGACGGAACGAAACAAATCAAGATAGGTCAAACCAAGCTTGACCAAGTCAATCACCCAAAACCCAATTCAATATCTCCCTCACCATACTAACTCCAATCAAATCAATTTCTTACTCCATACAACTTCCCATTCTCCACCATCAATCGTCTTCATCAATCAAATCATAATCTTCCATTAATCTCTTGTACTAACCATCACCATTGCAAAGCCTTCATTACCTCCACCCATCATCATCATCACTTCATCAATCAAGCATGGAAACCATCATCTCCAACCTCCATTATCAATCAATCAAACTCCAATCATTCAATCACCACTCGCCCCCGACATCACTTCTGTTCTCCGTCCACCTGAGCTCCGTCATGCGCACCACCGCCGTTCTTCTCCGTCGATTCGAGCCACCAACCACCAGCTCACTGCCCTTCGCTCATCATCACGCTCCCACATCCGGCGCAGCAGCACCGTCACCGGAGCACCAGCAGCTCGCCGCCGGCAGCCACCGTGCGTAACTGGCACAGGGACCATGTCGCCGTGCACAAATGACCGTGCTCTCTCGATGGATATTTGTTGGTTTTTTACAAACTCAAAAGAGAGGGAGTATAATTTTTCGGCGTGAGATAATTTACTTTAAGTTTATAAACTTAAAGAGTTTTTTAATTCAAAAGATTTTGATTGATATCTAAGAACAAATAATTAGCTTAGTCTTATTTATACTATAAAAATTCATTGTTTTATTATAATTTGTCGATGTGGGATAATTTAACTAAAATTTGTTTTCTTATTTATAATATAGAATCATAACCGTACCTTATTTTAATTGTTTCGATGCGGGATAATTTTAAGTTTGTAGTCTTATTAAGACCTTTTTTAAACTCAAAATATTATTGGTTGATATTTAAAAACAATGATTACTCTTATTTAGTAGAAATTCATAATTTCATCATAATTTTTCGATGTGAGTGAATTACTTAAAGTTGGTGAATGTTTAAGGAAGAATTATTATGTCTTATTTATAATATATAATTTCTTCTCCTTATTATAATTTTTTTACTTAAGTGTATAGTCTTAAGAACGTTTTTAAGACTTAAAAGATTTTTGTTTGATGAAACTTTATAATTTTTCGAATGTGGGATAGTTTTATAAGATTTTTGGTTAATATCTAAGAGCACATAATTACTCTTATTTATAATATAAATTTTCATCACCTTATTATAATTTTTCGATGTAAGATTATTTTTACTTAAGTTTGTAGTCTTATTAAAAGACTTTTAAAGACTTAAAAGTTTTTTTATTGATATTTAAGAAAGAATGATTAGTTAGTCTTATTAATAATATAGAATTCATCAACTTATCATAATTTTTTGATGTGAGATAATTTATTTAAGTTTATAGTCTTCCATCACCTCATCATAATTTTTTGATGTGAGATAATTTACTTAAGATTATAGTCTTAAAAACTCTTTTTAAAACTAAAAAAAGTACGTTCTTACTTTCGATTATAATATTTCAATGTGAAATGATTTTAAGTTTGTAGTCTTATAAATTAAAAGTTTTTTGTCAATATTTAAAATTGAATGATTACTATTATTTATAATATAGAATTACATCACTCCATCATAATTTTTCGATGTGGATAATTTAAATGTTTTTCTTGGTCGATATTTATTTAAAACCGAATAATTACTCTTCTTTATAATAAAAAAGTTCACTACCTCATCATAATTTTTCGATATAGGATAATTATTTAAGGTTTATAGTCTTAGGAAGACTTTTTGAGATTCAAAAGACTTTTGTTAGATATCGAAGAACGAATTATTATTCTTTATTTATAATATAGAATTTCATCATCATAATTTGTCGATGTGGGATAATTTTAAAACTGTTATATGTAATAAATTCATTACATGTGAAACAAATAATATGAAATTTATACTCTAATGAAAGCATTTTTTACCACGAATATAATTATTTTATTTTTATAATTTATTTTACGATGATGTTTTTAAAAAATGAACTATAAAGGTTTTTAACCAAGAATGGTAAAACATCCCATTAATATGATAAATTAAATATATATTATAATAATTAAAAGATTCTCTAGTTGATTTTTTTTATTATTTATGATACTTTTCTAATTTGAGGTTTGATGAAACGGACCAATGAGATCGCTCGAAAAAAGCCTAAAATATATATATATATATATATATATATATATATATATATATATATATATATATATATATATATATATATATATATATATATATATATATATATATATATATATATATATATATATATATATATATATATATATATATATATATATATATATATATATATATATATATATATATATATATATACTAGATTAAAGCCCGTGCGTTGCACGGGTTAATAGGCTTAATTACATTGATGAGGTATATTCGTTAAATAAGAAACTTAATCAATCTATATCATTATAATAGATAAGATAATCACGTGATATTAGTAATCAAACTTAATTTCAGCTAAGTTTATAGTCTTAATAGCTTATTTTAAAACTCAAAATAATACATGACAACTCTTATTTATAATATAAAATTTCATCAACTTATTATAATTTTTCGATGTGAAAATAATTTTACGTTCGTTGTCTTATTAAGAGATTTTTTAAGACTCAAAAGTTTTTTTTGATTGATATCTAAGAACGAATGAATTTTTTCATTGATATTTAAAAACGAAAGATTAATCTTCTTTATAATATAAGATTCTATCGCCCCATCATAATTTTTCGATATAGGATAATTTACTCAAGGTTTATAGTTTTAAGATCCGCTTTTAAGACCCGGAAAAACGCACGATTACTCTTATTTATAATATAAAATCATCACTTTATTTTAATTTTTTCGATGTGAGATAATTTTAGGTTTGTAGTCTTTTTAAGTATGTAGTCTTTTTAAAAGCTTTTTAAAACTCAAAAGATTGTTGGTTGATATTTAAAACCAAAAGATTACTCATTTATGATATAAAATTCCATCACCTCATCATAATTTTTCGATGTGGTATAATTTATATAATTAAGTTTATAGTTTTAAGAGCGATTTTTAAGACTTAAAAGAGTTTGTTTTATATCTAAGTTAAAGGATAGACGATTAGTTTTATTTATATAATCGAATTTGATCATCATATTGGAGTATATGTTTTTGATGAATGATTAGTCTTATTTATATAATAAAAAAATTCACTTTATTATAATTTTTCGATGTGAAATAATTTTACTTAAGTTTTTTTAAGTTTAGATATAGTCTAATTCAGAACTTTTATTTATAAAGGAATAATTACTCTTATTTATAATATATAGAATTCCAACTTTAACTATATAGTCTTAGTCTTAGGAACTGTTTTTTAAGTCTCAAAAGATTGTTGGTTACGTAGAATTCTATCACCTCATTATAATTTTTCGATATGTGATAATTGTTTATAATATAGAATTTCCTCATCTCATCATAATTTGGAGAAATTGTTACTTTTATTTATAATAGAATTTCATCGTCTTATTATAATCTCAAAAAAATTTAAAAACTCAAAAGAGAGGGAGTATAATTTTTCGATGTGCGATACTTTACTTAAGTATATAGTGTAACAAATAATTAGTCTTATTTATAATGTAGAAATTCATCACCTTATTATAATGAGTGCTGTTTTTCGTCGTCGACATTTCAGCCACGTCGTCGGCGCTTTTTAAAGTAAAAGACGATCTTGTCCTTGCCTTGTCCTTGCCTTAATTAGATTAGTTAACTAATGTTATGTAATTTTAGAAGTTAGATTAGTTATTGAAACTCGTTAATGAAGCGGTTTTTTAATTTTTCAAACCGTTCCGTTATTATCTTGTCCTTATTATATATCCACTCAAACTCCACTCACCATATTTAATTTAATTTTCTCTCACTTAAAAAAAGCGTCTTTTCTTTAGAGAAACCCGACTTTTCTAGAAACCCGACTTTTCTAGAAATTAGGTTGTCGGCGATTTTTAATGTGAAAAGACAACAACGTCCTTCCCTAATTACATTCACTAACTTTGTTAATGAAATTAAAAAGTTTAATCATGTTAATGAAACTCGATAATAAAACGTTTTTTTTTTTGAAAACCCTCATTTTATTATGTTACGGATTATGTTATATTATATATCCTCCCCCATCCACAACAACACTAATATTATTAATAATATTAAAATTGTATTAATAGGCGATTTTAGGAGGTTTTAGAATCAAATATAGATAATAGTTTAGTAAGGTTTATCAACAATGTTCAGTTGGTTTAGTGGTGAAGAGGCTCATTTGTGTTCAAGAGGTTGTGGGTTCGAGCCTTACTAACTACAAATTTTTTTTTTTTTTTGGCGTCCAGGGGACCCCCCAGACGCGGATTTCCAGCGTCCAGGGGACCCCCTAGACGCGAAATTCATGCGTCTGAGGGGCCTCCTAGACGCGAAATTCATGCGTCTAGGGGACCCCCCAGACGCGGTTTTCCGGCGTCGAGGTCTGTTTCCAGACCCAGTTCGCGAAAAATCGAGCCCCATTTCGATTATAATTAATACTATTAGATTGATAGTTTAGGTTCCCCATAGCTAATTTGTGTGTGATATATACCCTAATTGAGTAGTTATTGTTTTCTATATTCGATTTTGGTATCGATTTGGCTGATGGTGGGATCGATTTCTGCGAAATATAAATTTCCTAAACATATTCCCGGGATACATTGAGACACGTGTCTCGGAGACCGTTCAATAGTCCAAAAACCGACATTTCATATTAGTCGGGAATATATTTGTTACGTTAGTTAAGAAACTTAATTAAATTCATTAGAATATATTACATAAGGGTAAAAGAGTTACGTTGAGACACGTGCCTCAAAAACCGTTCAAGAGTACAAAAACCGTAATTTTAATTTACTCGGAAATATTAATTACATTAATTAACAAACTTAATTAATATCATTAATCATAATTAGGGGAAGGGTAAAAGAGTAAAATTCACGTATAAAGCGCCGACGACGTGGCTGAAATGTCGACGACGAAATGTAGTAGTGATTATAATTCGTCGATGTGGGACAATTTAACTAAAATTTGTAGTCTTATTTATAATATAGAATCATCACCGTACCTTATTTTACTTGTTTCGATGTCGGCTAATTTTAAGTTTATAGTCTTATTAAGACCTTTTTTAAACTCAAAATATTGTTGGTTGGTATTTAAAAACAATAATTATTCTTATTTAGTAGAAATTCATAATACTTAAAGTTGATTTGATGTCTAAGGAAGAATTGTTATTAGTCTGATTTACAATATAAAATTTCATCACCTTGTTATCATTTTTTACTTAAGTGTATAGTCTTAAGATTTTTTTTAAAACTCAAAAGATTTTTGTTTGATGAAACTTTATAATTTTTCGAATGTGGGATAATTTTACTTAAGTTTATGGTCTAATATATTTTTAAGACTCATTAGATTTTTGGTTAATATCTAAGAGCACATAATTATCTTATTTATAATATAAAGTTTCATCACCTTATTATCCTTTTTCGATGTGAGACTATTTTACTTAAGTTTGCAGTCTTATTAAGAGATTTTTTAAGACGTAAAAGTTTTTTTTGATTGATATTTAAGAACACATGATTAGTCATCACCTCGTAATAATTTTTCGATGTGAGCTAATTACTTAACCTTATAGTCTTAAGAGCTCTTTTTAAAAAGAAAAAAAAATACATGATACTCTGACATTACTCTTGATTATAATATAAAAGTTCATCACAATGTGGGATGATTTTAAGTTTGTAGTCTTATATATTAAAAGTTTTTTTAATACTCAAAAGTTTTTTTGGCGATATTTAAAACCGAATGATTACTCTTATTTATAATATAAAGTTTCATCATCTTATTATAATTTTTTGATGTGAGATTATTTTTACTTAGGTTTGTAGTCTTATTAAGAGACTTTTTAAGACTTAAATGTTTTTTTATTGATATTTAAGAACGAATGATTAGTCTTATTTATTGAATTCATCAACTTATCATAACTTTTCGATGTGGGATAATTTATTTAAGTTTATAGTGTTAAGAGCTCTTTTTAAAATTAAAAAAAAATACATCATACATTACTCTTGATTATAATACGAAGTTTTTCAATGTGAGATGATTTTAAGTTTGGAGTCTTATATATTAAAAGTTTTTTTAAGACTCAAAAGTTGTTTTATCGATATTTAAAACTGAATGATTACTATTATTTATAATATAAAATTTCATCACCCCATCATAAGTTTTCGATGTGGGATAATTTAAAAGTTTTTCTTGGTCGATATTTAACACCGAATGATTACTCTTATTTATAATATAAAATTATAATTTTTCCATGTAGGATAATTACTAAGGTTTAGTCTAAAAAACTCTTTTTGAGATTTAAAAGACTTTTGGTAGATATCAAAGAACAAATGATTACTCATATTTATAATATAGAATTTCATCATCATATTATAATTCGTCGATGTGGGATAGTTTTACAACTGTGATATTATATAATAGATTCATCACATAATGTGAAACAAATAATATGAAATTTATACTCTAATGAAAGCATTTTTTAACACGTATATAATTATTTCATTTTTATAATTTATTTTACGATAATATTTTAAAAAAATGAACTCTAAATGTTTTCACGTCAGAATTGTAAACATCACATTAATATAATAGATTAAATATATATTGTAATAATCAAAAGATTCTCTAATTGATTTTTTTTATTATTTACGATACTTTCCTAATTTGAGGTTTGATTGAACGGACCAATGGGATCGCTCGAAAAAAGCCTAAATATATATATATATATATATATATATATAGAAATTGCATCCGGTGAGTCCTTATATTTTAAATGAGTCCGTCCCGCAAATCAGGACCGTTCGATTTGATCAGATCAACGATCACGCGGTGTACCTGTGTATATAAACTTCTTCTCCCTCGCGAAACTCCCTCTCTACGCTCACTTCTTCTCCCCCTCTGTTTCTACGTTCTCTTCAACTTTTCTCAATCAAATTCATCAAATTCAATCAAATTACGCAACACGTTCAATCAAATTCATCAATTTACGCAACACGTTCAATCAAAATCATCGTTTGATTAGCGTTATTTTGCAGGTGATTCTCACAGATGATTCTCTGTTAGTTTTCCTTTTATTTTGCAGAAATCAATCAACATTTATTCAATTAGCTTTTATTCAATTTGATTTGAGTTCTTCTAAACGTACGTGTATGAAATTAGTAATTCCGGTGGTTATTGCTGCGAATTCAAGCTACGTGTAATTCTATAGTTTGATGTGATCGATTTCCTCAGATTCGAATACTGGCACAACAGTCCGAGGTGGAGATCTATCCAAAAAATCTGTTGTTTGTAACCGGCAAGGCTTTAGAGACAATAAAAAAAATATACCTTGTAAGATTGTGAGTGATGACAAGAATCCAGTTATTGTTGAAAAGAAGGATCCAGTGAAAAAGAAGGTTAAAAGGAAAGTTAAAGTAACAAGGGTTGGATGCCAAGCACGTGTCAGATTTAAACTTACGGGGGGTATTAAGGATCCAGTTATCGTTGATGATTTTTGTGAGATTCATAACCATCCTTTAACCTCCATTAATGATCGAGATCTTGAAAAAGTTTCAAGAACTGTTTCCCTTTTTCACAAGCAGCTTATTATCGACAATTCCAAATTAAATATTGGGGCTGCAAAGACTTTTCAAATGTGTAAAGAGTATGCATCTGGATACCAAAATGTAGGTGCTCAATTGGTTGATTTCAAAAACTTTCAGCGTGATGTGAAATGTTTTATAGGATTAAGAGATTCAGAACTTTTTATTGGTCGTCTTAAAAAGCTTGAATCCACTCGAAAGGGCTTCTACTTTGCTCATGAGGTTGACGAGTCTAACTGCCTGTCCAGGGTTTTTTGGGCTGATTCAATTTCAATAAGGAACTATAGGCTGTTTGGGGATGCTGTTAGTTTTGATCCCACCTATGGCACAAATATGTATAACATGATATTCACTCCGTTCACTGGTGTTGATCACCACAAGAAATCAGTACTCTTTGCCTGTTCTTTACTCGCACATGAGGATGATGAGTCGTTCCAGTGGGTTTTTCAGCATTTTTTGAATGCAATGGGAGGAAAGCAGCCTACTGTTATCATAACAGATCAAGATCCGGCTATTAAACTTGCTGTTCCTGATATTTTTAAGGAGTCTATACATCGTTATTGCATGTGGCATATCATGGAGAAAGTTACTGTCAAAGTGGGTTCAACACTATGCAAAGACACTGATTTCCTAAAACGATTCAATGCTGTTGTATGGGATCCTGATTTGGAACCATTAGATTTTGAAATAAAGTGGCAAGAAGTTATTTCTGATTTTAATTTGGGAGATCATGAATGGTTGACTACAATGTTTGGCCTACGAAAACAATGGATACCTGCCTACCATCGAGATCTTTCAATGGGTGGTATATTGAGAACAACTCAGAGATCTGAAAGTGCCAATTCATTTTTCAAACGTTATGAGAATCATTTTGGGACACTGGTGGAATTTTGGATGAGGTTTAGTACAGCCATGGACCAACAACGTTACTCACAGAGGTGTGCCGGTCATGACTCTGACCACTCACTTCCTGTTACTGTAACACAGCTACATTTAGAAAAACATGCTGCTAATGTGTACACACATGCTGTGTTTTATGAGTTTCAAAAGGAAGTGGAGTCCTCCATATCCAGATGCGGTGTTGGTGGCTTTGCAAAGCAGGGTAATGTTCAGATAATTGATGTGGAAGATTCTGAAGCAAACAAAATTTTTACTGTAACGTTCAATGTGGCAACCAAAGATGCAGACTGTAGTTGCAAACTCTTTCAAAGAAAGGGTCTAATTTGCAGACATATTGTGTGGGTGTACAATGGCAAAGGAATTCAGGAAATACCAACCAAGTACATTCTAGATCGTTGGACAAAGAACACTTACAGTAACAGGTATATCAAATGAAAACCTAACCTGATGTTTCATATTCATTTCCAGGATTTATTACAATATATAGTAACATTATATTGTGTTTCATTTTCAGGATTTATTTTGCTGAATCTGAAATGGCTGAATCTGAGAACAGTTATATGTGCAAGGTTTGGGGAGAGTTCAATTCAACAATTAGCATCCTCAAAACATTGCCTAATGTTCACATGGAGGAGTTAGCTACACTTCTCATCCAGTTCCGGGAGAAATTATCCCAAGGAACTGAACCCCTTACAAAAGAAAAAGAGTTAGAGATGTTGTTGGGATGCAGTGCGTCGTCGACAATCACTATTCTACCACCTGTTATATCAAGGAACAAGGGAAGTGGAAAAGGGTTGACGTCAACAAGAACACAAAGCATTGAAAAGGCATCAAAACCAAAGAGGCTATGTGCATACTGTAAAGAGAAAACTGACCACGACAGAAGAACTTGCCCTGTCCGCATTGAAGACGAGGCTACTTCATGATCAACTAATAGTTTTTTCATACTGTGAAAGCGTTACAGAATTATGTGTAATACAGTGATACTGTTACAGTTAACAATAATCATCATAACCAAAGAAGCTATGTGGATACTGTTACAGTTTTGATTTTCCATTCCGTCTTAGTTAAGCCCCATCATTCACTCTTAAATAAGGCCCCCCATCGTTTAATCTCAATCCGTGTTTTTTTAATATGTAATGTTTCAGTAACAATGGTGCAGTAACATTGTTACTGAAACATTGTTTCAGTGATAGTGAACATTGAATCCTGTATTAACCCTCATTAACAAATTAGCACAAATACAGTTACAGTAATCAGATCACAAATACAGTTACCAGATTACAATTTGATATTACAGTAGAAAATCCCATATATCCAAATTACAATTTGATAGGGTTAAAACCTTACATTAATGAATCAAAGATCTTCCTACCCATCATACATACCCATCATACATACCCATCATCTTCTTCCTTTTTTAACATCTTCTCTCTTTTGTCTCGGACGAGTCCAAATTTTTACCTTCTTTACTTTGAATTCGTCAAGGCTTGCCAACAAGTCTTCCCTCTTCTCATTTACATCAGTTAAAAGTAAAGTTGCAGCAATTTTTACACTATATGCACGCCTACATTCTTTTGATTTCAGAAAGGACTGAAACTGAAGTCCTTGAAATTTGGCCATATGGACCATTAGGAAACATGCTGACTCTTCATTAGATGGAGACTTGGATTGCCAGTCAAACCTTTGGGCAACCATTTCATACTCATGTATGTCTTTTGCCCTTCTATCTCCAATTTTTGTCAGGTAACCACTCATGCAATCAACCTGAAAAAAAATAACCTGTATATCATATTTTTCTTCTTGTAACGCTGTTACAGATAATATTTTGAAGACATAAAGCAGTGTATTCCAATCAGGAGACTTACAACTAAAACAGCAATGCTGTAGTTCTTGGATGATTCCCATCTGATATATTTTTGGTTGTCTAACACACTAATCTTCTTGTGCTTGAAATTAAAACACACACAGAAGTAGTGGTTGCCAACCAAACAAGGCACAAAAATAAATTGTGCACCACTAACAAGACCGATGGATATGTTGCTTTCTTCTATGAATTTGGTCCAAATATCGAAAATTTGTGACTTTATTTTATTTGGCTCATTTCCTTTGTTCATTAGAGCCATTATAAGATCCTGTGACATTTGGAATAGAATATTTTTGAAAAATAATAATCATTGATGAAAAATAAAGTAAAAATAAACATCTAATGCTGAGGGAACTTACCATGCCAGATAATCCTAAGTTGATTTTGTTTGGACTCTTTTCACCTGATACAACTCTCTTACATTCTGACGTGTTCAGGAGGAAGCACCAGCATTCCACCAGTTTGCTTTCTGTATGATATTTTGGCAATACTGAGATTATATCACTTCTGGTCAGCTGTATTGCCCCTCCATTGAAAATAGCAAGTACCTCACTGTAACATCAGAAACAAGTAATTTTAATATACTTGTACGTACATCAATAACTGTACTACGGATACTACGTTCTGACTTTACCTCATCTTCAAATAATCATCATCCAGGAATGCATAATCGATTGCTTCTTTTTGAAAGTCACACGCTTCTACCATTAGTTCCTTGTTTGAAATCATAAATTCAGACACGACAAAGAATTCTTCTGTCCAAGGGTTCAAATCCAAGTTGCACAATAAAGTTTCATTGTTAATGATATTCCATTTTTGGTCCTCCTCATCTTCTCCCACCTTATCCTTATCTTGTTTCTCCTGATCCTCCTCTTCCACCTCCTCTTGTTCTTGTTCCTCCTCCTCATCCTCAAACTCCTCCTCATCTTCTCCCCCCTCATCCTTCTCTTCTTTCTCCTGATCCTCGTCATCTACCTCCTCTTGTTCTTCTTCTTGTTCTTCCTCCTCATCCTCAACATCTTCCTCCTCCTGTTCTTCTTCTATCTCCTCATTCTTATCATCATCCTTCTCCTGCTCCATCTCCTCCTCATCTTCTCCCCCCCTCATCCTTCTCATCTTTCTCCTGATCCTCCTCATCAACCTCCTCTTGTTCTTCTTCTTGTTCCTCCTCCTCATCCTCAACATCTTCCTCCTGGTTTTTTTTCTTCTATGTCCTCCTCAAACTTGTCCTCATCTATCTCCTCATTCTTATCATCATCCTCCTCATCCTTTTTTTTATCCTTCTCCTGCTCCATGTCCTCCCCATTCTCATCCTCATATATCTCATCTTTCTCCTCCACCAGTTCAAATGAAGGCAAGTCATTTGCCCTCCTCCTCAGGGTTTTAACCTGTCGCAACACTTTCTTAGTGTAAGTACGAATCGGTTTTGCCATTCCTTTAAATTCTTCCAGCTTTTGAATAATCTTGTGATAAAATAGGTTACAATCCTTTTTGATTGTAAGCAGCTTCTGATGTGTGTCCTAATCAAATAAACAAGAAAAAACAATAATTAGATGTCAGATTAAATTGTGGTACATACGAATGGCAACATATTAATAATGTAACATCTTAAAGGTATGGAATAAAACTTTAAGAAAAACCTACTTTCTCTTCTTCCTCTTCTTCCTCTTCTTCCTCTTCTTCTTCATTTCCTATTTTCAGCAACATATTAATAATGTAACAATCTTACAGTATTAGTGTTACAGTAACATAAGGGTGTTTAGAAATATTGGAAATATTAATAATGTAACAATCTTACAGTATTAGTGTTACAGTAACATAAGGGCTCACCTGACCTTCCCTCAAGATAAGCGACCATCGCCTCTTCATTAACACGTTTAGAAAGTTTTTTGTCTGACCACTGTTTGATCAGAGGCAACATGGAAGGTTGGACCTCCCTTTTAGTGTCTGCCCGATGAATATATGCTAGAATAAGCACTAGCGTACATCCACACAAATTCTTTCCTCCTTTCTTCACTGCCTGAATACTTTCCGCCAACTTACGAATGACATACTTTGACCAGTTATATTTTTTAATTTTCTTCACATCTTCTACTGCTTTCAATAGCCTAAAGTCAACTGTGTAGTTGGCTGTAGGTGCTAAAAAAGTAGAGAGTGCATACAGGGCAAACACCTGTTTGAAAAGCTTCCCAGACTCATTCGGATGGTCGGAAAACCATTGGGTCACTGTGTTCAGAATGATGTTCCCATTACCAATAATGCCAAACTTCTCTCTCCACTTCATTTTCAAAATATTTGCCT
Organism: Agrostemma githago; assembly: GCA_958450325.1. Lineage (NCBI taxonomy): Eukaryota > Viridiplantae > Streptophyta > Magnoliopsida > Caryophyllales > Caryophyllaceae > Agrostemma > Agrostemma githago. The sequence continues at coordinate 5,153,894 of OY288241.1, read as the reverse complement.
CTATATCTTTTGTGTTACCAGTAGAGATCAACTTTACATTCTCACCTTTCATAGGAAGCGATAATATGTCGTGGACAACAGCCTTTGTCAGCAAAATTTTGTCGTCACCTTTTATTTTTAAACAGTAGCTTCCATCATCCATAACATTGAAAGCCTCTACTAGTAGGTCTGTCAAACCACCCGGGATGACTTTGACCTTCATCTCAAGTAGGCCGCCAAATCCAATTTCACGGACAGCCTCTTTTTGTTTAGTTGTAAGATTGTTAATCACCTTAACAAGTGAGTTGGCTCTGCACTTGTTTGTTGTGGATTTTTCTGGCCTGCAAATCATCATTACAGTAGTAAGTTTACTGTGACAGTGCTACAATAATAAAGTAACATCCATTCATTTACAAAAAGAAAATACTCGGGGGTTGCATGCATACTTTTTTGAGAATTTTTTTTCCTCTAGCTTTGGCTTTTTTATCTTTACCGCCACGTAATCATCTGACTCTTCCCGTGTTCTTTTCTTTATTGCCTTCTCCGAGACATCTTTCTTTTTCTCTTTCACTGGAGTTGAAGCTGCCTTCTTTTTCTTTGTTGGGGCAACATACATGTCTCCTTGCCTGACACTATTACAGTATCACTACTACAGTAATGCACTATTACAGTAACAGAGCAAGTACTATTACAACATCACTATTACAGTAACAAATACGAAAACCTAAACCCTAAACATTAGCAAATCTAATTAATCGTTTCCTAAATTTACATTAATTGCACCAATTAATTACTCGTTGCGTGAATTAGAGTAATAATTTATTAAGGTGCTGCCTTTTCTGGTGAACTTGAATTTATTCACTTCAGTTCAAGCCAATTCCTTCAATTGCTAATTAAAAATTAATGTAAATTGCACTGGATTAATTTTGTTTCGGAAGTGGTAATACTATTACCCTAAAATCACAGTACTTTCCTAAATCGCAGTGATAAACTACTCAAAAATCAAACTAAAATTTTTTGCGCGAAATCAAAGCAATATGACAAAAAATTAAACTTCATGACTAGATCTGTGATAAATTATGATTAGAGCAAAATGCAAAGATTTGTGATACATACCTCTTCATTGTCAGAGAATAAAGATGAAGATGAAGATCGCCTGAAGATGAAGATGAAGTTTCGCCTGAAGTAAGTTCGTCTGAAGTCTTGGATTTATTTCGCCTGAAGTGAGAATAAATGATCAAGTAGACTCGGGTTTTTTAGTATAGTTGGATTTATGATTAGAGTAGGTAGTGATAATAAATGAGATTTTTTTTAAAAAAAATTTTAAAAATTGTTGGGTAATTTTTTTAGACGGGATTTATGATTAGAGTAGGTAGTGATAATAAATGAGATTTTTTTTTAAAAAAATTTTAAAAATTGTTGGGTAATTTTTTTAAACGGGATTTATGATTAAGTAGACTCGGTTTTTAACGGGCAATATATTTGAAATTACTGATCTCCTTAAAGTGGATAAAAAGTACCGAGTTTCAACCCAACCAATGCGTCTCTCTATCTAAATATGACATATCCTTCGAGTATTTTAAAATTTCGCCTTTTGTTTCGTTTGGGTGATATTTTAAAAATTATTTAGTAGCAATGTTTTTGAAATTTGTGTTATATCTACAGGTAATTAAGTAGACTCAGTCTTTAATGGGTAATATTTTGAAATTATAGGTTATATGTTAAAGTATGAAGTTCATAATGTTAAAGGAACAGTGTTACAGAAAACAATATAACAGTGTTACAGAAACAATGTTACAAAAACATTGTTACAGAAACAATGTTACAGAAACATTGTTACAGAAACATTGTTACAGAAATAATTGACATTTACGGAGTAGATTTGAATACTTTCCCATACAGTGTTGAAGTAACAATGTTACTGTGTTACTGTAACACAAATATATTACTGTAACACTGTCACAGCAAACCATGTTACAGAAACAATGTTACAGAAATAATTGACATTTACGGAGTAGATTTGAATACTTTCCCACAGTGTTGAAGTAACAATGTTACTGTGTTACTGTAACACAATTATATTACTGTAACACTGTCACAGCAAAATAATAAGTCAAAAATCAAATATATTCATTGATTCCAGTGATGTCAAAACTTCAGTGATGATCAAAGTATCTATATATTTACGGAAACTTCAGTTATGATCAACGTCGAACGACATTATGCAGCAAGGGAACTTCAGTGATGGGTTTCTTACGTTTTTTTTCAACTGGTTCCTCCTCTTCCTCACATGTCTATTTTGTTTGTTTTCTCTTTTCACGCAAAAGAGGCCATATTTCCTTCTTCTTCACTTCTAAGCGTTTCACACGGTTCAACAACTTAGCCCTCTCCATGTTGATATCTGCAAAGAGTAGACTAGCTGCAATTTGTGAACAACATACTCTCCGTTCTCTTTTCTTTGCTAAAATTGATGAAAACTCAACTCCTCGGAAGCTGGTCATGTGCATCATCAGGAAGCATGCTGACTCTTCATCAAGGGGAGAAGTTGTTTGCCAATCGAACTTAAAGTTGACAATTTCGTAATCCAGCACGTCCGGTGCCCTGGTATCGCCCACTCTCTCCATGTAGTTACACATGTAACCGGTCTGACCACAGAATATTAATACAGTTAGTTTAATAACTTGGGAACATGTTACAGTAGTAACGTTACTGTAAAAATGTTACTGCAATATTTTTTTGGCAACATGAAACAAAATATCTTCATCTCATGAGACTTACCAATATATTTGCAGCCTTGTAGGTCACCGAGAACTTCCAATTGGTATGGCTTTGGTTGTCCAATACACTGATCTCATGTTTTACAGTGTTAACACAGACACAAAAGTAGTGCCTCTGGAGCAAACAAGGTAAAAATATGAGATGTGCATCATTAAATCTAATGGCGGTGTTGTTGTCTTCAATGAAATCATTCCAAATTTGAAATACATCTGACTTTATTTCTTCAGATTCACTATCTGCTTCCATCATAGCCATTATATGCCCCTGTTAAATACCAACAAATAAATTTATAATGTGCATAACATGAATTTTGTTATGACAAAAGAAAACATTAGCAAGGAAATTACCAAGTCAACTAATCCAAAGAAGAGTTTTGTTGGACTAACTGGACCAACAAAACTTTTGTTGCGCTCAATTTGATTTAGCAGGAAGGACCAACATTGTACCACCATGCTTTTTGTATGATGTTTAGGCAATATTGAGACTATATCTTCTCTAGTCAAATGCCTATTTAGCTTGCCTTCAAACATTACTAGGATCTCACTGTAATACGAAATTAAAGAATGTCACAGTAATAATGTCACAGTAGCAGTGTCACAGTAACAGTAATAAGGAATTGTCACAAGTAGCACTGTCACAGTAACAGTGTCACAGTAGCACTGTCACAGTAATAATATATGAAGCATTGTAACAGTGTCACAGTAGCACTGTCACAGTAATAATATATGAAGCATTGTAACAGTGTCACAGTAGCACTGTCACAGTAGCAGTGTCACAGTCAATAAGGAATTACAGTAACTACAGTAAGAATGTAATTACAGTAGCAGTGTCACAATAGCAGTGTCACAGTAGCAGTGTCACAGTAGCAGTATGAAATGTAATTACAGTAGCAGTGTCACAGTAGCAGTGTCACAGTAACAATGTCACAGTAGCACTGTCACAGGAATTACTGTGACACAGTAAGAATGTAATTACAGTAGCAGTGTCACAATAGCAGTGTCACAGTAGCAGTGTCACAGTAGCAGTATGAAATGTAATTACAGTAGCAGTGTCACAGTAGCAGTGTCACAGTAATAGTATGAAATGTAATTACAGTAGCAGTGTCACAGTAGCAGTATGAAATGTAATTACAGTAGCAGTGTCACAGTAGCAGTGTCACAGTAGCAGTATGAAATGTAATTACAGTAGCAGTGTCACAGTAGCAGTGTCACAGTAGCAGTGTCACAGTAGCAGTATGAAATGTAATTACAGTAGCAGTGTAACAGTAGTAGCAGTGTCACAGTAATAGTAAGGAATTACAGTAGCAGTGTTACAGTAGCAGTGTCACAGTAGCAGTGTCACAGTAATATGAAATCAAAGAATGTAATTACAGTAGCAGTGTCACAGTAGCAGTGTCACAGTAGCAGTGTCACAGTAATATGAAATCAAAGAATGTAATTACAGTAGCAGTGTAACAGTAGTAGCAGTGTCACAGTAATAGTAAGGAATTACAGTAGCAGTGTCACAGTAGCAGTGTCACAGTAGCAGTGTCACAGTAATATGAAATCAAAGAATGTAATTACAGTAGCAGTGTCACAGTAACAGTGTCACAGTCAATAAGGAATTACAGTGTCACAGTCAATGAGGAATTACAGTACCAGTGTTATAGTAACAGAAATATCTTACCTTGGCTCAAGATAATCATGGAGGAAAGCATAATCCAGGACATTTCTTTCCCGATTAGGTCTAGTTGAATGTAGTTCCATATTGGATTTCATAAAATCAGAGATTAAAAACACATTCTTGTTAGAAGGACCAAGTTTTAATGTACACACCAAGTTCTTCACTTTTTTCTTTTGAATTGTTTTAGATTTCACCCCAATCTTCTCCTCCTGCTTGATTGATTCTACTCCAATTGATTTCTGCTCTGTTCTTTGTAAGATGAGGATCTCCTGCAACTCTTCCCGGTTGATCTTTTTCAGGCTTTCCAAAAAGTCCGGTCTTGAATCATTGAGGTCACTCAACACAAGTATCGCACATATTTCAGCACGGTAAATTATTCTTTGTTGGGGATCTTTCAGACCAACACAATCAAACACCTCACCCATGTAGAAGGTGAGGTGGAAAATAAAAAAACACCCGCAATCTAAATTGGTAGAATTGTTTTGCCATCCAAACTTGACGTTATGAAGTTGAAAATGTTCCACTTCATTGCCTTTTTTAATGCCTTTTTCTACCATAAACTTTCCCATCAATTTTGCCTGGAAATAATGTTAAAGGAACAATGTTACAGAAACAGTGTTACAGAAACAGTGTTACTGTAACACAAATATCTTTGCCACAGTATATATCACAATACCATTATTACTGTGACAGTAATAATGTTTTTGTCACAATATCTGTCACAGCAACAGAGAACTATTACAGAAACAATATAACAGTAACAGTATAACAAGTATCTTTGCCAGTGTAACAGTTATCTTTGCCACAGTGTAACAGTAAAACGGTGACAGGAACAAAGATACTCACAGCTATCTTTGCCATCTTCGCTTTTCTCGATTTGACGTAGTAAGTTTTGTTATCAAGATATTCAATCCTCCTCGAAATGAAATTTATGCAAGCACAAAAGAAGTGTTCTTCGTGAATCAGAGGAATAAATACCTACAATCACATGAGCTTTTTCAACAATCACCTATATAACATTTCCTTTTTCAAAAGACCAAATATGTAAAAGAACAAATGTTACCATGTCACGGTCATAATTCAGGTCATGCCTGTTATCATCGCTCCAATTTTTATAGCCTTCAATAACCTCGGCTTCAAGATTTGGCAAAGCATCAGGTTTTGTCGCCGGCGCAACTATAGAGGCTAAGGGAGTCTAAAAAAAGTAAATGAACAAATAATAGTTAGTGTAACACTGTCACAGTATTAGTGTAAGTGTGACAGTGTGATTATTTTTAGAACTTATCTACAAACATACCACAGAATTCAGGCCCAAGAATACTCTCGAAGGTTTATTCCTTGCAAGATTTTGGTGGGTGAGCTCATTAAGCATGATTAACCAACAATCAATCACTGGGAGAATTATTAGTTTATCAGGAACCAATGATACTATATCTTCCCGTGATATGAAGCGATTAATGCCGAAAGTTGCAATCCTTTCTCTGTTTGACAAAAAAATAGTATCAGTGTCTCAGTATTAACCTTTCATGCTAAAACTAAAATAAACAGAGAACTTACGCATGTCTAAGGTCTGCATAATCATCAAGAAAACAATAATCAATTGTTTCTTTCCTTAGAGGCAGAATGGGATCCATTAACCTTTCATGCTTTAACATGGTATTGGACAATAGGGTTACATGAGATGATGGTTGGCCACAGTCCAATGAGCAACCGTAGTAATGATCTATCACCTTGTTTGGTTCGGAATGTAACAAATAATCCACTTTAATAGTGGCACCATCATCACCATCATGCACAATATAATCAACAGGTTTATCATCTTGAATAGCCTGGACAGGTTTATCATCTTGAATCAATTTATCTTCACTTATCACGTTGTTTAGTTCAGAATCATCATCCACTATATAATCATCATCATCATCAACTATATAATCATCATCACAATCATCCACAATATAATCATCACCATCATCATCCACAATTTCAGCATCATCGCCAGCCTCATTGTCAACAGGCCTATCTTCTTGAATAGCCTGGACAGTGGATTCACCGCCCCTAAATTTATCTTCATCCGTCTCATGAGTAAGTGACAAAAATTAAATATGGAGTTGTTGAATGGTCAATGTTTGAGTGACTAACTGTTACAGTAACCGCACCATAGTTACATACGTTGATACAGTTACTGTAACATGAACACAGTAATAGTAGAACTGTATTACCTTGGGGAGTTGCTTGGGGAGTTGCTTGGAGAGTTGCTTGGGAACTGTATTCGTCGGAAAAGACCTCCTCAAAAATGACAACTGCACCCTCATTGTCAACAGGCCTATCGTCTTGAATAGACTGGACAGTGGATTCACCGCCACTAAATTTATCTTCATCTGTCTCATGAGTAAGTGACTAAAATTAAATATGGAGTTGTTGAATGGTCAATGTTTGAGTGACTAACTGTTACAGTAACCGTACCATAGTTACATACGTTGATACACTTACTGTAACATGAACACAGTAATAGTAGAACTGTATTACCTTGGGGAGTTGCTTGGGGAGTTGCTTGGAGAGTTGCTTGGGGAGTTGCTTGGGAAAAGACCTCCTCATAAAGGACAATTGCACCCTCATTATGATCCACCTCATTATGATCCACCTCTTCATCTATGTCACCAGAAGTTGAATGATGAAAGTCTGTGTGATTAACTGTAACAGTAACAGTACCACGGTTACAGTACCACGGTTTACAATAATACAGTATTACCTTGGGCAGTTGATTCTTTTTCATCAACCTTCTCTTCTTCACCAGACTCCTCTATCTCATCTCCACCCTTCTCTTCTTCAGCAGTGGTTGATTTTTCAAAGAATGGAAGGCGGTTTGCTCTCATCTTCAAGGCTTTAGCCATTTGCAGCACATTTTCTGTATAAGTACGAAATATAGGCTTTAAATGTTTTTCTTCTTTATCTTCTGTTACAAAGTCTTCCAATCGTCGAAGAATCTTGTTGTAGACAGTGTCGCAGTCCTTTTTGATTGCCAGGAGCAACAGATGAGTATCCTAAGCAAAAAAACAATCAGATAACCTTCTTTTTAATCCTTATGTGGTAAGAATGGTAGATAATTAAATTGAAGAAAAACCCTCACATTAAGAGCCTTTTCATCCTCATCTTCATGACCTTCTGTGACAATGTTACAGTAATAATGTCACAGTAGTAAGGTCACAGTAATATGAATTTAAAGAGTTATAAATTCATTATTACCATTATTTATGGGGTAGGCTGTCTTTGACCCTCCCCCAAGATAACCGATCAATGCTTCTTCATTAACTCGTTCCGACAGTTTTTTGTTGGACCAGTGTTTGATCAGAGGCAAGTCGGAAGGTTGGACCTCCCCATTAAACTCTATTCGATGTATATAGGCTAGGATAAGCACTAGCGTACATCCAAACAAATTCTTTCCTCCTTTCTTCAATGACTGAATACCTTCAGCCATCTTATGAATGACATACTTTGCCCAATTGTAACTTCTTATCTTCTCCACATCTTCTATTGCTTTTAACAACTTGAAATCAATCGAGTAGTTTGCAGTAGGGGCTAAGAAACTAGATAGAGCATAAAGGGCAAACATCTGCTTGAATTCATCACCACACACATTCTTATTATCATCAAACCATGTTGAAATGGAACCCATTTTGATGTTTTCGGCACTAGCCACTTTAAACTTACTCCTCCATTTCCTTTTCAGAATCTTACCTTCATTTATCTTTGAATGACCTGTGGAAATAAGCTCAACATCATCACCTTCCATAGGAAGTAGAAAGGCTTTATACACATCAAGATGTGACAATAAGAAATCATTTTCTTCAGAAACTTTGAGGTGATAGCTTCCATCATCTTTTACTTTGAAAGCGTCAATCAGTAGTTTGTTTAATCCTCTCGGAATAATGGTTACTTTCATTTCGAGTAACCCCCCAAAACTAATCTCCCGAACTGCCCTACATTGCTCACTTGATAGTGCGTTAATCACTTGAACAAGTGATTGTGATCGGCACCTGTTCGTGTAATTATCTGGCCTGCGAATCACGTTACAGTAATAAGCTTAAGGATAACGTTACTGTAATAAGGTCGTCTACGGATCACATTACAGTAATAAGCTTACTGTGACAATGTTACTGTAATAAGGATAATATAATAAGAAATCAGTCAAGGGCTGCATACATTTTTGAGACATTTTCTGATGCCTGACATTTCTTCTCAGCGACAACAACCGTTTGCTTTTTTGCTTTCTTTGTTGTTGGCTTGTCCGAAACTTCATAATCCTCATCATCATTAATCACACTGTTACTGTAAAGGCATGTTGTTAATTTAAAAGTTACAGTAACACTTTCACAGTAATATTCATATTCTTACACAATAAAGTAGTACTTACTAATTAAATAACCAAGTGTTTCTACTAACATTCATCAATTTCAAAATCAGTACAGAATTTACAGGCTGTACAAGTTGATAGTATTTACAGTAACAGTGTCAATGCATCCTGTTACTGTGATATTCTTACTTTTTGGAGATAAAATTCTCTTGGGTTTTCGCCTTCTTAATTGCTTGCAACATTGTTTGCATAGTAATAATGTCACATTTCTCTTGTGTTTTCGCCTTCTTCTTTGGTGCTTTGCATAGTATTGATTTCCTAAAAATGAAAAGTTACAGTAATTGTGTGTCAATAAAGAAAATAAAACAGAGTAACAATGGCATGAATACAACAGTAGGTGAACAATAAACATTACTGTAACTGTATCACAGGTACTGTGATAACTATTTTTTGCTACTACTACCAAGAATCAACAACAAGAGCAAAAAAAATGCAAATCAACAGCAAGAATTATACATGAATCAAAACAAAAAGCGAACAATAATGCTTGAAAATAAAGATTGAACAAATTAACAAACGCTAATTACAATAAGCATTAATCACGGCAAATTAATTTTTTCATAAAAAATCAAATTGTTTATACCTCTTCATTCTTTGATAACGTTTTTGAAGTAGAATAATTGAGCTTTGTTCTTGATTTTGGTTTTGATTTTCGCAACACTTCTTGATTTTCGCAGAAAATTTCGTTTTTGATTTTGATTTTGATTTTGTTCAAGGTTTAGGGTTCTTGGCTTGCGTAGAGGGTAACAGCGGTTTTTGTTTTTGCTTTTGCTTAAGAATGACGTCCGTAGAAGGAATTGGAAAGTCATTCAATCTCCGCGCGTTTTCTTTTACTTAATGATGTGGCGCATTACCACCCCTTCGATCTGATTAGATCGTGTGGCTCGAATTTATGGGACCGACTCATTTAAAGAGGGAGACTCACCGGATCCTCACTCTATATATATATATTGATTGATTGATTGTACGCCATATGAAATTCTTATTTATCGTCATAATATGTGATTAAGCATCATAGTAATGTTTTCGATTTCAGTTGAAAAAATGCAACTGCAACGGCTAGCTTATACTCGTAACATAATACGAATATCTCATTTCGAATTGATTTATTGCTTAAACGAGTACTTTGACGAAATTAATCTTTAGAGATATTTAATTTTACAGACAAAATCCTGCCGAATTTTGGTTGGATATATTAGAAGACCTCAACTATGCTATGAATTAGTAAACTCCATTATTAACAAGATGACACAAGACTTCCATCTCAAACAAGATATTTGATGTTAATGTTAGGAATGCATTTAATGATAACTTGAAGATATGAATGAATGGATGAAGACTTAAGACTTTTCCAACTTTATTTCTTCTGTCACATAGTCACTCTGGTCACTGTTTTTTTTTCCGTTTCATTAAAATACTCCTCACAAATATTCATGAGATGAGACAAAAAAAATAGCGATAAAAGTACAATCCACTAACATCGGCAAACTAACTCAACTGAAAATTTCAATTATAAAGACAGAAACTCACTTCAAATATTTTTTCTTACTATGATGGGAAGAGCCTTCTTTCTTTTCGTCGTTATTGTTCTTTCGCATATGTTTCACTCGGTACTATGTGGACATGGCAAAGAACTTGAATCATTAAGTTTGATAAGGTGCAAAACACATGAATACGAAGCTTTGTTAAAGTTCAAGCAGAGCTTCACCGAAGACCCTATGAACCGGCTTTCGTCATGGGGAGTTGGTGAAGATTGTTGTCAATGGTATGGAGTCACTTGCGACAATCTCACTCACAATGTCGTCAAGTTGAATCTGGGGACAAAGATACAATACGATGATGATGCTGATTGTCTACCCTATCCTCCATTTTCCATGATATCTTCTGGACTAAGTTCGGCTTTGCTTCAACTTAAGTTCCTAACTCACTTGGATTTAGGCGGGAATAACTATTCTGGAAGTCCGATCCCAAAATTCATAGGATCCATGACGCATTTGAGGTATCTTGATCTCTCTGCAGCTACATTTTCTGGTCCCTTACCCCCTCAACTTGGCAATCTCACAAATTTGGAGCACCTTGATTTTCATAGTTCTCAGTGTTTTGGTGGAGTCACATCTGGTAAAAGTTTCGGATGGGCATCGGGTCTTTTAAAATTAAAATCGCTTGACATGAGCTATTGTAACCTGTCCGATGCACACGACACTCTTAAAGTGCTTGCGAGGCTTAATTCTCTTTCGACACTTAACCTAAATGGGTGTTGGTTAAATAACTTGCATTTTTCAGAGGCGGCTTTAATTCCGAATACTTCTGACTCATTTTATTCCACTCTTCAACGTCTTGATCTTGGCAATAATGACTTCAAGGGTCCTTTTCCTTCCCTTCTTAAAAATATGGTTTCCCTCCGATCACTATCTCTTAGTGACAGTTATAATCTTAGCGGGTCGGTTCCTCTTTGGCTTAAAGCCATGAGCTACCTTGAAGCCCTTGATTTGAGTTTCAATGAGTTTAGTTATGTTGAAGGTGGGATTCTTGGAATATTGGGAAATCCTTGCAATTTCAAACACTTGGATTTGTCTGGAAATGGTATTTCCCAAGAAGATATCCTAACGCCGTTTCTAAGTTTATCAGGGTGTGACGCTTTTGAGTTACGACACCTTGATCTTTCTGAAAATGAGTTCGGTGGTCAATTTCCCGCTTCATTCGTGAAATTGTCGACTTTGACGTATTTAGATTTATCAGGCAACCAACTCAGTGGATTGATTCCGGATTTCATTGGACATTTTACTCAGATTGAGCACATAGACATTTCGTCCAACTCTCTCCATGGCACTCTCTCTGGTCTTGGTAACCTCTCGAAATTGTCGTACTTGAATTTGAATTCCAACAATTTCAATCTCAATCTCAACTTGAGTTTCAACTGGCGACCTCCTTTTCAACTTAAAGCTTTTCAAGTTCGTTCTTGTATGATAAACGCGATGTTTCCTCAATGGTTAAGGAATCAAACGAAGATTGAATACTTGGATCTTTCCTATACTGGCATCTCAGGAGACTTGCCTGAATGGCTATGGAATAACTCTAGCAATCTTCAAATACTATATCTCGCTGGCAATCAACTCACAGGTTCGTAAGCTAAGCTTTTTATTTAAACCATTGCATGATGTCAAGTCAGCCGCGCGCTATGATTTTTGCATTAGTTATATACTCGTATATGATACTCTATCATGATACCTTAATACTACGACATTCTGTATCTGATTTTTAAGCAATATACTCACAATAATTTTTCGTACTAGGATCTTTCCCACGTGACGAGCCTTATGACTGTTACTTGAAGGCGCTCGATATTAGAAACAACTTGCTTTCTGGGGCTTTACCTAAATGGCTGGGCCGTTTGAAAAATATGAAGGAGATAAATTTGTCCTCAAATATGTTATCAGGGGAATTCTTTGATGGACATAATGCTTCATCACTTTTTTATGCTGGATTCGGCTTAGAAATGCTGGACCTGAGTGACAACATGTTATCTGGAGAGATACAATTTGAAATGGCGATCCAGGATTCGCCTGTTATGTTTTCTTTGGAAATCCTGAGACTACGAGGAAATCAATTCGTCGGTCCCATTCCCTCAATGCTCTGCGATTTTGGGTTGCTTTCTGAATTGGACCTCGCCCAACGGATTTACAGGACACATTCCTCATTACCTAGGCGTCATTGGATTTGATGAAAATGCTGTGAGGATGTTAGATGAAATGATCTCAGAAGATTTTGAAATCAAAGAGATTGTCAAGGGGAATGTTGAAATTTCCGACGCACTTTACGATAGTGAAATCATAATCGATCTCTCCAGCAATCAGTTAAGCGGAACAATACCCGAGCTTCTCTCAAATTTATCCAGCTTGTCTGTATTGAACTTGTCATATATGTTGGATATTTGGGACTTGTAAGGCACTATCATGATCGAAATCTACAAGACACACAAAACTGGAGCACCCAAAAGGAAAGGATAACTTGGATATCTATGTAGAATCGTGAACGAACTCACTTTCCTTCAAGAATAATCGACCCTATAGTGTCTCGGGTTACACGATTTCCTTGTGGGATAAGACTACAAGAATCACACTCGCATTCCGACACTTAGAATTTTGAGCAATAACTTATGGAGAGTAATTGTTTTCTTTACAAAGCAAAAACAAGAGATACTAAGATGGAGTCTCCTCTATATCTCATGTAACTTGATGTCTCATCCATCAATTAGCCAAAATGATCAACCCTCTTAAAACAATGCATAACCAACCGTAATGCATCCCACATGTGTCATGCATGTGTCATCAAAGTAAAGAACTATGACAAACCGAAGTGTACCAACGCGACACGTCAAAATAAGAAGCCAACCGTTGAAGAGATAAGATCAACGGAAACTTGAATACCCGTACGTAATGTAACACGTACACACACCTCGGATACACAGGGTTCCGAACCCCGAACGAGATTCCTACCCGGGTATAATCGAAAACGTACAAATACGTTCACTTGATCATTTATACACTCCGTAAACTCAATTTAGGCTTAGACAAGCGTGCACTCCGCACTCCCAACTCGTCATATAGCTAAACCGAGTTTACCCTTCTTTGTAACTAAACCCCAACTACACCAAATGAACCGGTGATTACCTCAAATCACCAACAATATAATCATCTTACCGGACACATTCCTGCAAGTATAGGCAACATGAAAAAGATCGGATCTTTAGATCTATCAAATAACCATCTTTCAGGGACTATACCACAGAGCTTGTCTGCCATACCATGGCTGGGAAAGTTGAATTTATCGAACAACAACCTACATGGCCCAATTCCAACCGGTGCTCAACTCCAAACTCTCGACGACCCATCTATCTATGCTGGCAATTCGGGTTTATGTGGATCTCCCTTGCCAAACAACTGCACTCCACATGATTCCCCACCAACTTCCACAAATAGTACTAACCCTACTGCCAACGAAGATAATGATGTGGAGAAAGAAGATAAATATGCCAAGTTGTGGCTCATTTTAGCAGTAATGTCTGGTGTTGCTACCGGGTTTTGGGGTGTGATCATAACTTTGATAGTCAAGAAAAATTGGCGACAGGCTTATTTTCGGTATGTTGAGGACCTTGGTGATAGAATTTATGTGCCCGTTAAGGTGAGGGTGAACAGATTCAAGAGAAGGTTTCGATGAGGATTTCTACAGAAATACTCGTAGTTGTAGTTGTAGTTGTAGTTGGTACGAAATCAAATATACAGGGCTAACTTGTTATTGAATAAATCTACAGAATTGCTCACTGTTGTAATATTCATTTTAGTAATAATGTTGACTAATATTGACTTTTGATACATCGAATTATTTTACTGACGAATATTTCTGAGTATAAAATTATTAAATTGTTACATGCATCGTAATTTTTTTTTTGTTCAACGCGCACTAGGATCACTAGGTTAAAACATTTTTGGTATAAAATATATAAGTATAAAACACTTGAATCGCTTCATTCGGTCCATATCGGAATCCGGTCTTTATCTAGATCGGACTGGAAGCTCGATTTTCAAAATTTCAATGACCTAGGACCATATTGGATCGATTTTCAAAATTTCAAGGTCAATTGTAAATTGATTTGAGATGAAAGTCGTCCCTTTTCTCCTTGTGCTGGATGAGTGCCTAACCCTCTTTAACAACTTTAGAAGACCTTGATCATTACTACATCGTAGGACTTCCATCTTTTCTTGCCACATGTATACAAATGCGGATTCAAACTTTGTCTACTACACAATTGCATACTCCGTATAACATTTAATTTTCCCTTACATATAACATATACTATGAAGATATAACACAAACCGAGTTAGTTATAAGTGGTTGTGAGTTTGTTATGAGTAGTTAGTGACTCATGTAATGTAGTGGCTATAAATAGACACCTATGATCAAACTTTTCATCACGTTATTACATTCAATATCATTGAATTAACAAACATTCAATCACAAACTCCTCTTCTTGCATCTTGATCACACACAGTTTTCATGGTATCAGAGCACCTCAGGTGTCTCTTCTTCGTTGACGCTTCCGCATAACAGAGTTTCTTCGTGTGTAGTTCTCGATCTAGAGGTAGTTCTTAATTCTTGATTTAGCGTTTATCTTCAATTAATCCTTGAAACTGTTAAAAAAGGATGAATCAGAAAGCACAAATACGACTGTAAATTCGGCGTATGATTTCTTGAATGATCCCCTTTATGTTACTTCTTCCGATCAACCTACCTTACAACTGGTGGGGATTAAGTTTAGAGGTGAAAACTTTCTTCAATGGAAAAGGGACGTTTTGATGGCCCTTATTGCCAAGAACAAAGAAGGCTTTATTGATGGAACTTGTAAATGTCAGAACAAAACAGAGAAAAATTTTCACCAGTGGACCGGGTTAGGTGTGACCTATTGGTGAGGAAGTGGATATTAAACTCCATGGATAATGAGTTTGCAGCTAATTTCCAGTATTCCAGGAATTCTAAGGAGCTTTGGGAGGATCTTCTTGAAACTTATGGGCAAACAAACGGGCTAGAAATTTATCAATTAAAGCAAGATTTGTCTCGTATTGCTCAGGATAATGTTTCGTTACTGGAATATTACAGTAGAATGAAGCGAACTTGGGAATTGAAAGCATTGACGAGTTAGATCCTATACCCCATTGTACATGTGGGGCAATCAATTCCTGCACTTGTCATTTGCTTAAGAGAATAATTGAGGGTAACATTATTGGTGAGTCTTGTCTCAAGACTCATGTGAGTCTTACCAATAATGTTACAAAGTCTTGAGCAAAGTCTTAAGATTTTTGATAGTTTTGAGGGAGTCTTAAGATTTTTGGTAGTCTTGAGAAGATTATTGGTAGTCTTCAGATGAGTCTTGTCTAAAGACTCGTGTGGGATCTACCAATAATGTACCAAAGTCTTAAGTTGAGTCTTGAATTTTAAAGACTCAACTTAAGACTTTTGTGGGGTCATGACTCATGTTGCATATTTCTCGACGTATTATCCAATAAACGGTTCGTATTTATACAATTTTTTTATTTTTTATTGTTTTTAAAGTCTCACGTCGTTGTCTAATTGTCCTTTTTGTTGTTGACCCCTAATAAAATTATTAATTACGATGTACATATTTATTACTAATAAAACACATAATTATTCAATTTAACGTACGAAGTAATTACCTAATTAAACACTGAATCGAGTATTTTCACTTAATTAAGTAATTAAATATTTATTTAACAAATAAAAATTCAATTTCACCTAATTAACCGAGTCAACGTAATTAAACACTTATTTAACAAATAAAAATACAATTAAGTAATTATACGTAATTAGCTAATTAAACACGAAATTAACTATTTTAATGTGTCGTTATTTTGAAAAGGACAAAAAAGGATGACCGTTTGGCCACCAACGTTTATTTTTCTTTGCAAAATAACAATTACGAGTACATTTTGATTCTATGGGAATCGTAAGTCAATAACCTAAATCGATATACCTAAGACCATGTATGAAGAAATTATTATTAAAATATCGTAAATTAATATAAGCAAGGCATAATTAAAGTATCATAAATCATCCGGATCTATAATATGAACGAAGACCAAAAGACGTCTACCCGTCTTTTTGTAAATCAAACAAAACCAACAACAGTAAAATAAAACAAGTTAAATTTTTTAATTAAACTAAATAGTAAAGTAATTACGAGCAGTAATTTGTACCAAACAAGTAAGTTGTATTGTTTAATCACAAATTAAATCAAATTAATTCATTTTTTAATCAAATTAAGTCTGGTGCTAGAGTCACTCTTGTAACCCCTCTCCCACTTGTCATTCCTGCTGCTGGCACTTCGGGGTCTATCCCGAGTGCCTTACCAATTCCGCCACTGACCAATGATCAGATGGCTGCTCTTTTCGAGCTGTTTTCAAAGTTTTCAATCAATAATAACAACTGTTTTGCTTAGGACTTGTTTCTTTTAAATTCTGCTTTCAAAAATATTTTATGCCATGACATTGAGAAACCCAACAAACAGGTACCCTTACCTCCACATCTGATCGAGCAACTAGAGCAAAGGGAATCTCGGAATCCGGTAATCGAAGAGACCGAGTCCATTAATGTGGGAACAACCTTAGAGCCTCAGATACTTAAGATAGGGTTATCCTTAGATCCCGAGGAGAAACAACAATTCACGAACCTCCTCCAAGAGTTCAAAGATAGTCTTCGCTTGGTCAGGACATGCCGGGAATAGACCGGGAAATAACCGAGCACCACATACCGATTAAAGATGGGTGCAAACCGGTAAAACAAAAGCTCCGCCGAATGAGGCCCGAGTGGTCTCTCAAGGTAAAAGAAGAGGTCGATAAACAGTTCAAAGCCGGCTTCATACAAGTGTCCGAATATCCGGACTGGGTTGCAAACATCGTGTCGGTTCCTAAAAAGAACAGTAAGGTGGAAGATATAAACAATTAGGAGGGAATACTACAATTATGAAATTTCAACTAATCCACTAGTTCACTACTTAATTATAATATTACTCCACAATATTATAATTAAACTATTTAAATAATAATAATAATTAAATACTAATTAAGCGAAAATTACACATTACAACCTTATAAAATTTCGTTTTTTGCAATTACAACCTTATAAATTTTTTTTTTCAATTACTACCTAATAAAGCACTTTTCCTTAGCGATTGCTACCTTTAATGAATTCCGGTGGGTTAGTCAACTATTTTCCGACCTAAATTAGATTATGCCTAATTATGTGACCATTTTGCCCTTGACTCTATATACTCTTTCCCTAACCTATCTCTCTTACAACTCCTCTTAAAAATCCATCCTCTCAATTGCTTCACTTTTCAATTCAATTTTTGGGGTTTTCAATTTCTTCATCCTCTCTCTATCGTTTCTATCTCTTCTTAATTTTCGCCGCCATTAATGCCTGCAGTTTGTTGTTGTGTACGAACAAGGTATGTAACCCTAATTCACGATTCTGTAATTTGCAAAACTTCTGGTAACCTAGAAATTAGGGCTTGGTGAAATGTAGGGTTTATCCCTAATTCCCCTTATTATTCGTCCAAGTGTTGCCTTTGTTTTCCCTAATTCATGTGTGAATGAATACATTGACTGACGCATTTGAGTGAATTAAGGTAGCTCGTTGTTCATGAACCATTGTTGCTTAGAATTGAGTGAATATGTAGGTAGTACGCTGGAAATTGGTGTTTGGTTGATGATTGGCACATTTGATTTTGTATACATTTTGGGTTTTCTTCTTGCTAGGAAAATGGATCCGGGCTCAAGTCGCAGCTATCGACGGTCGTCATATTCTAAATCTGAACGTAGCTCATCATATAATTCCGAATTGAGGGTTTGTCGTTGTGGGTTTTCTCCTGTTGTTCGCACTTCATGGACGGAAAAAAATCCAGGGAGGAGGTTTGAGAGCTGTAAATTTTCCAATCGAAACAACAATCGTGATGGATGCAACTATTTCAAATGGCTCGATGAGAATCAAACCACTTGGCAAGCACAGGTTATGAATGATCTTCTCAAGGAAAGGGAGTTATTGTATTGTAAAGTAGAAAATTTAGAGCACAAAATTGAAAGGCTTGAAGACGAAAGGAAAGAATTGCTTGTTGCGATTGAGAAAGCTAAGGTCGGGGTGTTGAGCAAGTTAGAGAATACGGATATGTGTAATAGTCCGATTTTAAGAGGCACCACATTAGCCGTATATGTAATGGTATTCGTCTTCATGTTGTTTGTATACAAAGTTGTAGACACCCGCATTTTGACTGCTAGGTGTCTATGGCAGTTTCCAAAAAACACCCGATGATGATCGGACGCTAACGTGCTTCTATGCGCTCGGATACGGGCTCAAATCCATTAATCGCTGGCTAACACACTTACAGAGTACAAATCTCACAAAATCAACCTCGAATCCAGGCCCAGCGGACCATTCCGAGCCAAACAAGACTAATTTGGGCCAAAACCGACACCGGAATTAAAACCGACTTTTTGCGATTGGGTCAACCCTGGTCAAGGTCGTTTCCGAGACATACAACATCTATTACAAACCCTAATCAAACCCTAGCAATTCCACACTAGCAAAAAAAACCCTAAACCTAGTTTTAGGAATCAATCCCGAGCCACCATAACTTAACCTCCATAAAACCTCGAATACTCTTGTGTTAAAGCCACGGTTACGAGATCGATCCGAGACAAGAACATGTAGGTTGAGGGTGTCAAAACCCCGTTCTCTCCTTCTTCTCTTCCTCTCGTCATCTTCTTCGCTTTTTCTTACTTTTTTTATTTCTTTATTGCATCATAATATCGATAATACTAATACAAAACATTAAAATACTTATCGATTTGTGTCGAATAAGAGGGGTATCGGAATAAGAAAACACGAATATACAAGTGTACTGCACACAGCGTTGACGGTCGCTTGTTCCAATACCCCGATTATTTGATTATTGAGATAAGTTAACTTAAACAATTTTTTTTTATTTTGTTTGCATCATTATCATTAGTCGTATATTTACATTAATTTTCAAAAACAAGCATTATATTTAATAAGGGTCGAAACCCGTTGATGCGGATCCGACATCAAACGATTCGCAAGAATTAATTATGATGTCGGGATGCGGAGGGAATCAAGGCGAGTTTTTTTAAGGTGTCGATCTATTAGATTCGATACCAATTCCATAATTGGATGTCGAATCTAATGATTTAGTCAAATAAATTAATTAACACGATTTTCGTTGATGCTAATATAGATGTCCTCTAATTCAATTGAATTAATTACGACATTAATAAACGCGGAGAAAATTTATATCGTGCTAGTTAATTTAAAACAACTTATATTATTTTATTCAAGTTTTCGCTCTAGCATTTCATACCGATTCAATAATCGGATATGGGATATGACGAGCATCAAAATTAAAATCGAGTATAAATTATTCCAAGTATTTAATATCGATTTCATAATCGAATATTGAATACGACGAATATCGAAAATATTAAGTCGAGTGCAAATTACGCAATATTTGTACGCGATTTAATAAAATCATCAATTTTCCGAAGAAAACAATTTGGCGACTCCGCTGGGGATCAACTGATGCGTGACTTACCATCGGCATCCTCAGGGTGAGACTCGAATAGAAATCGTTTGACAAATACTATACGCGTGTTAGTTCTACGGTTCATGCATAATAACCCATATTTTCCCGGGCCGGTACTGGTGACCGACGTCCCACTATACCATTGATGTACTCCAACATGGATATGTCAAAAAGTGTCCATAGTCGATTCGAGTGGGTTTCGCGGCATGTTCTAAGCTCAATTCGACTTAGAGAGTCCGTCCCGATCAACGTCTAGACTATGTACACTGGTATAGACCCCTTCAGACCGACCGAGACTTAGTGTAGAGCATACATAGCGTCGTTATAATGCTTGTGTGACTACGTGCTACTTGGTTTCCGAGTCATTTTTCAAAAATGTCAACTTTTCAAAAATTACATCCTCCTTTTCAAGATATTCGATTTTCAAAACCCGGGACATACCGAATTTAGGACTTATGATTTTACTCAAAATAGCCTATTTTCTAGCCGGTATGCTGCCCGAATCAAAACTCGAACTTTCAAAACTCGTGGCCCAATGACTTTTCGTCCTCTTTTTTCGGAAATTTGGGCCATTCACCGAGTCCACTCGGTCCTTTTTCAAAAATCATCAATTTTCAAAACCTTCCACTTCTAGAACTTCCCGTATTTAGCAGTGTCGGGTCGAGTCTTAAGTTGTCAAGGTCTTTAGCGTCGAAACTCCGTCGATCTTACATCACGAGTTTCTTCCCTATCCCAGTCCGCCTTATTAGACTAAGGCAAGGCCCACCTACGTAGGACATACTCCTACAAAGGAAGGCCCGTCTACACACCCGAGTCTAAAAGTTTGGGGATGTCTCACGTGAACCTTCCTTCGGACGGGACTCGGCCCACGTAGCCAAATCCTAAGGAAGGCCCACCTTTCACGAGTCACCCGTCTAGGTGTCTTTTCCGAGTCAACCTTTTACAAGGCATAGCCCTATAACAAAAGGTTCACGGTCCTTACGTCTAAGGGTCACTCGTCCCACACTCGAGTCTTAACAAAATCTTCGATCCCACTCGGGGATTACCCCTTAGCAGGGCGATCAATCACGGTTGCTCTAAGGATCATGTCTTACACGTGTCTCACATAACCCACTTTCGAGTCACTCAGATGCCACACCATCTGAGTCCCTAGCCTCACTTGGGGGCTATTCTCCGACGGAATGACTAATCACAGTCACTCCGAGAATCGTACCCTACACATTTGTCTTAGAGGAGTCTAACCCGAGTCAAACTGGGGCCGTCCCTCCTCTTACGCTATTTCCCATGCCTTGGTGAGTTTGAGTTCCGAAGCAACCTCTCTAATTACGTGGTGCTCTTACAGACAGGCCACCCGCAACCCGATATCAACGCAAGATGGAAGAATTGAAAGATGCCCTAACCAAAATCGAGACTCAACTGACCTCCATCCTTGCTAACCAAGCAACTTTGGACACTCGCCGGAGCACTGTAGAGAAGACGGTCCCAGTTGAAGGAGCTGAGTCCACTGGGCCCATAGCCGAATTGGTCAGTGTTGTTCGCAGGCTCGAGGAGCAAGTTCACTTATCAACAAGCAACTCAATCCACTCCGAAAATGCTCGCATTTATTCACCTTTGAGTAACGAGCTACCGGCCAACCTCAACTTGACGGGAATTCCTATGTTTGAGGGTACCGAAGACCCGGTCCATCATATCCGGGCCTTCAAAGACTTCATGGCAGTCAAAAGGGTAAAGTCCACCATGTTTAAGCACTTATTCCCTTCCTCCCTCCAGAAGCACCCCAAAGCCTGGTACTACAGGCTCGATTCTAAGAAATACCCGACTTGGGATGATGTGGCAACAGAGTTCGCTCGGAACTACGCCGATAATATCGAGATCCAGACTACAATGCGTACTCTGGAAGTCATGGCCCAAGAGCCCAAAGAAGGGTTCACTAAATATCTTCAAAGATGGAGGGCCGAGAGTGTAAAGTTGGTAAACAAGCCCAACGAGAAGACGCTAGTGGAGGCCTTCGTTAACAACCTCCTGCCTTCTTACCGCGTCCATCTTAGGTATGCCGGCATTTCAAACTTTGCCGTACTTACCGAAATGGGCATTAGGATTGAAGACGATCTTCAACATAATGAAGATCTGGGTGAAGTTGATACTAAAGGCTATACTGGACATCAACTCGAGTCCTTAGAAGCCGACGACTAATGACAACATTATCCGAGAGTCCGGATCCGATTTGAGTCCGAGTCTGAGTCCGAGTCTAGGATGTACTATTCCCTTCAAAGTCGAAGTCAAAGTCAAAATCAGAGTCAGAGTCAGATTCAGTTGTATTCTGTCCTCTTTTTCAAAATTCAATAAAATCAGCTTTCAATATTCTTTCTCATATATATTTTCCTTATGTATTTTCGAGAACATGATGAACACCATCATACACTGTGAGCACACGCACGTGACTATTATGGGCACATC
Organism: Agrostemma githago; assembly: GCA_958450325.1. Taxonomy (NCBI): domain Eukaryota; kingdom Viridiplantae; phylum Streptophyta; class Magnoliopsida; order Caryophyllales; family Caryophyllaceae; genus Agrostemma; species Agrostemma githago. The sequence continues at coordinate 5,131,440 of OY288241.1, read as the reverse complement.
TATAATGACTGCAGGAAACCGAGCCCGTGTTTTCTTTTTTACCTATTCCGTGTCTGGTATAGAAAAACCACATAACTACACGGAGCAGAAGCGGTACCGAATCCTATGACAAATCTAGGTAATCTCCTAGTTTGGGTTCAAGACGGGAGGCAAGCCCATTTCCCACCATAAAATACCCCTCCAATAAGACTGACCAATCTCTACCTTAGGTGTTAGTCTGACCGGCAAAAAAAAAACAAAAAAACACTGGAAAAAAAAAATCAAAAGTAAAAAAAAAAACAAAAAGAAGACCATCAAAAAAAAGAAAACTGGACACAAAAAAAAAAATCGAAAGTCCATGAGGAAAAAAAGCAAAAGGCCAAAAAAAAAGCAGGTCATCATCAAAAAAAATTCAGAATACCCATGACCACGGTCAACGGTCAATTCAAGTGAAAGCCCCACGACCAGGGTACGGTCAAAATTATCAAAACCCATGACCGCGGCTAAGAGGTCAATCAAAAATCAAATACCCATGACCGTGGTCAACGGTCAACTCAAGTGAAAACCCTTTGACCGTGGTACGGTCAAATTCAAAATTATCCATGCCATCCAATAGGGGAGTAACAATCAAGCTGGTCAGCTAACACCACACTCAGCCTTCCCACATTACAACCCTCAAGACCTTCCCGAGACCCAGGCCAGAGACAGCCCGGAATTTTGAGGATTCAAGCTCCATAGGATACCCCTAACAATTAGGGCCAGACATGGAAACCAGATCCCGCATTATCAAACCAGCCCTCGAAGCCTTAGCTCCACAGAACCGAGCTCCAGATTTCGAGTCATCAAAACCAGATCCCACATTATCAAACCAGCCCTCGAAGCCTTAGCTCCACAGAACCGAGCTCCAGATTTCGAGTCATCAAAGCCATTTACTTCCTAGTACCACATTTCCAAAAACATCAAATTCCCCGAGAGCAGAACTCGTTAAAAATCCCGAGAACAAAACTCGTTAAAATTCCCCGAGAGCAGAACTCGTTAAAAATCCCGAGAACAAAACTCGTTAAAATTTCATCCAAACCAGTTACCAACTCCAAACACGGGAACTCAACTTGCAGTCGGCATAGAACATGCCCAAATAGTTCACACCACCTCTGGGGGCTACCCCGGAGAACGCTCACAGTCACAGGATTAACATCCTAACAATTCTAGCCCTTTGATCAAGACATCATTGGGAATGCACCTAGCCTTCACCATCGCTCTGGCTAGTTACACACAAAGCCCTAATAAACTAGGCGCCATAATACATCTTCCAGTCCACTGAACTACGGCATGGTTTGATTTCACTACACGTGAATACGTAGGCAGCCTTTCAACAGAGGCACAACCACCCACATTGACACACATTCAAAAAGCGCCATCATTTCGGTCACGACACCATCATGTTCTCAACAGCTAGCCTTGTTGTCCCGGGGGCTTCTCCTAGGCAGAAGTTCCCCATCCACTCACAAAATACAGATAAATCCAACAAAAAATCTAGCCTCTTTTCTGTAGTGTGTCCTAGTACTCGGCTCAGTCGAAGACAAGAATCTGTCAGGACTCGAGGCAATACCCACTTTGGAAATGTACCCTAAAATCAGAAATCCGGAAGGGCACCAGACTAAAACAGTCCCATTACAAGCTACCGCAATCCCCCCATAGCATATCTATCCTGTTTCGATGTGTGACCATGTTGCCACTCGCCTAGGCTACGGGATAGCGCAACTTAAGAGTCTTGTTAGGCGGCCCATACCCCTACCGAGTCACGGTCCAACCCCTCGAGAGTCCAGTCGTGTCAGTCAACTCGTCTGGTCACGTCCAGATTCGAGTCTGTCGGTAGGCCTCTCTCTTCAAATTCCACTTTGAAATTTGCAAAATCTAGCCATTCGAAAAAAGATCCTTTTCGACAAGGTCAAATTTCGGTCTATTTAAACTGCAAATTACTTTCCTAATCTTTGTTAGGAGTCAAAAATCTCAAAGTTTCCAAAATTAAAAAAATCTCAAATTTTCAAGATTTCAAAATTCAAGTTTTCAAAAAATCATTTTCCCCCAGCGCGAGTCATTTTGCTACCTACGTGTTGCATGCATTTTATGTGACTTATACAGGTACGACTCAAACAGGGACGTGCAACCCACTATACCTCCCCAGCGGAAGCCAACGGTGGTATCTAACGGGATGGGTCTCCATATAGGCGCACCCAGGACTTATGCGACAAGTCCAATTCACCACGGAGTTATCGTCATCAGCTCAGGTATGACTTCTAGCTTATGGCTGGCGAGCCCTTCACGCGAGTCTAATGGACTATAAACGACCCGACCGGAAGTCCGCCAGGTTTCAATCCGCGATTGGCCTGGTGGCTACTCTGACTTTCGCCTTGTCCAAGCCTCAGTCAGAGTGGGGGCTCTGTAGACACCCGCATTTTGACTGCTAGGTGTCTATGGCAGTTTCCAAAAAACACCCGATGATGATCGGACGCTAACGTGCTTCTATGCGCTCGGATACGGGCTCAAATCCATTAATCGCTGGCTAACACACTTACAGAGTACAAATCTCACAAAATCAACCTCGAATCCAGGCCCAGCGGACCGTTCCGAGCCAAACAAGACTAATTTGGGCCAAAACCGACACCGGAATTAAAACCGACTTTTTGCGATTGGGTCAACCCTGGTCAAGGTCGTTTCCGAGACATACAACATCTATTACAAACCCTAATCAAACCCTAGCAATTCCACACTAGCAAAAAAAACCCTAAACCTAGTTTTAGGAATCAATCCCGAGCCACCATAACTTAACCTCCATAAAACCTCGAATACTCTTGTGTTAAAGCCACGGTTACGAGATCGATCCGAGACAAGAACATGTAGGTTGAGGGTGTCAAAACCCCGTTCTCTCCTTCTTCTCTTCCTCTCGTCATCTTCTTCGCTTTTTCTTACTTTTTTTATTTCTTTATTGCATCATAATATCGATAATACTAATACAAAACATTAAAATACTTATCGATTTGTGTCGAATAAGAGGGGTATCGGAATAAGAAAACACGAATATACAAGTGTACTGCACACAGCGTTGACGGTCGCTTGTTCCAATACCCCGATTATTTGATTATTGAGATAAGTTAACTTAAACAATTTTTTTTTATTTTGTTTGCATCATTATCATTAGTCGTATATTTACATTAATTTTCAAAAACAAGCATTATATTTAATAAGGGTCGAAACCCGTTGATGCGGATCCGACATCAAACGATTCGCAAGAATTAATTATGATGTCGGGATGCGGAGGGAATCAAGGCGAGTTTTTTTAAGGTGTCGATCTATTAGATTCGATACCAATTCCATAATTGGATGTCGAATCTAATGATTTAGTCAAATAAATTAATTAACACGATTTTCGTTGATGCTAATATAGATGTCCTCTAATTCAATTGAATTAATTACGACATTAATAAACGCGGAGAAAATTTATATCGTGCTAGTTAATTTAAAACAACTTATATTATTTTATTCAAGTTTTCGCTCTAGCATTTCATACCGATTCAATAATCGGATATGGGATATGACGAGCATCAAAATTAAAATCGAGTATAAATTATTCCAAGTATTTAATATCGATTTCATAATCGAATATTGAATACGACGAATATCGAAAATATTAAGTCGAGTGCAAATTACGCAATATTTGTACGCGATTTAATAAAATCATCAATTTTCCGAAGAAAACAAAAGTTCTTCAGTAGGTAGTTTTGTAACTCTTCATATGACATCTTAGTTGGAATGTAATGACAATTTCTTTCTTTAAGTAATCACTTTCTGTTTGTCGACATTATTGAGTAACGTTTGCTTCTTCTTCACACTCCTTGTCAAGCTTATTGAACATTTATCATCGTCATTATAGACGAAAATTTCAGCAACTTGCAAGCATCAAATTTGCACATTTAGAGCCAATTTCACTTAGTAGCTTTAAAGCAAGCTCAATTCGTCAAAATACAAACAGTCAGTACTTGCAGTAGCATTTCAGTACATTACAGACATAAAACAACTTCTCAAACTGATGCTTAAATTAAATAGATCCATTACAGATTGCTAGTAGTGTATTAAAGACATTAAAGACATTACAGACACATTAAAAATCCCATAGTTCATATGTGCTTGCTTGTGACAGTAACTCTGTGAAGGAAGTGGCTTGCGTTTGTGTCGCACTTGCAGTTGGAGCCTGCTGAGTAGATGTTGGTGATGCTGCAGTAGTAGGCTGATTTGTCGTAGCGTCAACATTTTCAGCTCTGTTTTGCCTTTGTTCTCTACTCTGAATTGCCCAGGCTGTTTGGAGAGGAGGTCTTCCACCTGGACGCCTTTCCGTGTTTGGAGGAGCTTGAGGGTTCTTACAAGTTCTCTTGTAATGACCTAACTGTCCACATCTGCTGCACTTGTTCTGTTTTTTCTGCCTCTTCACTCTACTGCCACGACCTTCATCAGCCTCCCTTCTTCTCTTCTTCTTGGAAGGCCTGCCAGTCATCTTTCTCATTGGAGGAGGGAGTGGTTGAGGTAAGCCCGAATCCTCCCATTCATTAGAACCTGGCATGGGGGAGATGGCAGGATTGTAGGCTAGCATGTACCTGTCCTTAGTGTAGGCAAGGTCAACAAAATCAAATGGGTTTTGCCTTTGGAAAAGGATACAAGCCACCGCATGAGGACATGGTATGCCACTTAATTCCCAATGATAACAACTACAAGTTCTTTCATCCAGTTTAACCACCCAAGTCTGCCCTCTTTGCTCAACCTCAAACCTATCAACTCTACTTCTCACAACATTACAAAACCTAGCATCTTTCTCTGCCCAAATGAGGTATCTTTTAACATATGGCATATAATCCTCATCCCACTTCTCTGCAGCCTCTCTTTTTTCACAATTTCTGTTCATAACGTACCTTCTTATCCACTCCAACATGGTCAGAATAGGTTTGTCTCTTACATCCTTCAACACAGAGTTAAAAGTCTCACACAAGTTGTTTAGGAGTAGATTACACTTACTAGAAGTTTTAAATGCATGCCTACACCAATGTTTAGTAGGGATTGCATTTAGGTACGACCAAGCCTCGGTTGAGATGCACTTCATCCCATTCATTTCATTGGTAAACTGAGTCTGAAATGACAAGTGCAAACAACAACAAAAACAAAAAAATGTTAGTTGACAGTATATTACAGAAGCAGTATATTACAAAAACAAAAAAAAGTTAAGTGAAATGGACTGAATTTACCTTAGTTGTGGATGTAGCAGCTCTCCAGAAACTGTCTTTATACAGTTGCCCACTAAAGCTCTTCTTGAAGTTGGCCCATATGTGCCTGACACAGTACCTCACCTCCGCTTCTGGGGCCACAGTTTTAAGGGCCTCAACCAGTCCCTTCTGCCTGTCTGACATGAAGGTCAGACCTTTACCCTCAACCTTGTCTAAGTCATTGCATAGTAGTTCTAAAAACCAAGTCCAGATTTCTGTATTTTCCACTTCCACTATTGCCCATGCCACAGGGAATATGGTGTTGTTTCCATCCATTGCAACAGCTGCAAGACACATTCCAGAGTAAGGGCCTTTCAGATGACACCCATCCACACCTATAAAAGGCCTACATCCTCTTAGAAACCCCTCCTTACAAGGCTCGAGGCACGTGTACAGCCTCTTAAAAATTACTGGTGGCCTCTCTATATTGTCACACATCACCATGACAGTAGATCCTTCATTATACTTCTTCAATGCTGCAGCATAATCCCATACCCTTGCATATTGGTCTTTACCATTACCATAAATGATAAGTTTGGCTCTACATCTTGCAAGCCAACAAGTCATGTAGGTAGCATGAACCCCTAAATCCCTCATCACATGTTCCTTGAATGACTTCAGCTTCCAGTCCATGTTAGACCTCCAAAATTCTATGTACTTCTCTGCCAAATACTCAGACCTCACTTTCCTATTGTAACTAGTCATCTTACAAGTGTGTTTGAGGTTTAATGACTTGATTTGGAATGTCTCTTCCCCCTTAAGCTTGGCAGCATACAATCTGAAGGGACATGGGTTTTTAACACCACAAATGCATGGCCCAAAATTTGACCTTTTCTTATTCCACACACAGTTGCACTTATACCTACAGAATGCTGTCACTCTTTGACTACCATTTTGTTGGTAGTAGAAGTCGTAACCATTCTCCACACAATGATAAATAAGTGCCTTTCTAAGAATCTTATTACTCTCAAATTTTAAAGCTAATTTGAGAACAATCTTACCACCAAAGTCCTTCTGTGTGTTGAAAGTTGGCCCAGTGTCAACCTCATCATCATCTGAACCTTGAAGACTTCTTAGCTCATCAGAATCATCTTCCCTTTCTTCAATACTCCCAACATCTAAGTCATCCACCCCCCAAAGTTTTGTTTTTGACCCTTGGCCCTTCTCCACTCCTAAAAAACTCTCTACTCTTTCTAAAAGTTCATCATCTTCAGCCCTACCCTCACCAAAAGACTCCTCAAACAGCTCCTCGCTTTGTCCACCAGTCACAATGTCTTCCTCAACCCAGTCTGGGTCACTCGAAGCATCACTGTCTTCTGCTTCAGAGTCAGTGAAATCATCTTCGTCATCCTCATCATCTTCACTTACCAGATCTGCCACAACCTTCTCTTTTTCTTTGTTTTTTGAGACCTCACCAGTTGCTTCCTTCTCTTTTTGTTTCTTTTTTAAGACCTCACTAGCTGCTCCCTTCTCTTTTTCTTTCTTTTTTGAGACCTCACCAGCTGCTCTCTTACTTACTTCTTCAACTGGGTTGTTCCTCCCTTTGTAGCCTACTGTCCTCCTCCCCTTAACAGTTGTTGTTTTTTTTCTCCTAGGAACCCTCTCTTCCTCCTCACCAGTTTCCTTTTCTCCCACCACAGACTCACTGAAAGCTTCAAATGTTGTCACCTTCTTTGAACCACCTAAACCACTATCTTCCACATCATTTGAACCACCTAATTTGCCACTCTCTTTACCTCTACCAATATCCACCAAAGAAATCAGAACCTCAGCAACTTCAGGTTCCCTTTCAAGCCCCCCAGATCCCTCTTCTAAGACACCCTCACCAGTAACTATCCCTTCCCCATCTGAGTCAGCAAACTCAAGCAACCTTTTTGACCTTCTGGTTAACAGTTTCTCAGGTCTTGTCAATGAATTAGATGGAGGTAAAGGGTTCTGGGGTGTTAGTTTTGGTGGTAGATTAGTGGTTGAGGGAGATGGAATTGAAGAAGAGGTAGGTTCACAGGTGGGTAGGGTGTTATTATACCTATGGCTTCTCCTCAAAGGGCCCCCAGTAGTCAAACTTTGGGGAATCTTTTCCTTACTTTTTGTCCTACTATCACCTTTAGGATAAGAAGGAATCTTCATCCCATATCTTTTGTACAATTCTGCATTAAGGTTAGGATGAGCTCTCAAATTGGGTTTCTTCTCAAATGGGCTAGGAGATGTAGGTGGGCTGATGTGATGTGTGTTCATGTCCACATTTGGTCTTTTGGTTCTAGGTAGAGATGAGCAACTAATTAATGAAGGTGTACTTGGTTCAACAAGATACACAGTTACTGTCTCCATTCTACATCTTGTCCTCAATAAAGATATAATATCTACCTCAGAAACTAGTAAAGTTTTGCCAATAGTCAAACTCCTACCATGCCTCCTATACCAGATTTCATACTCCTTACCTTCCATTATACCATCAGCTATATTTTTCAAGAGCTGGACATTGAAACTAGTACTAGAAATACCACAATTGAGATGTAAAGCCCCCCCTTCATACGTTGTCCTACCTTTCTTGTAGACAAAACTGCCACCAAACATCATCCGCAAGTTAACCGTGAATGGTTGAGTATCCATATCTACAAAAAAAATGAATAGCAAAAGCAACATCAGCAGACATTAAGCTAAACAAAATCAACAACAAATTGGAGAAACCCTAAAAATTGAAATTATCTAATCGACAACCACATTTGGCTCTCAACATGCTAACGAACTACAATAACACTATAACTACACTTAATTCATATTAGAAAGACTAAAATTAAATGCAAATCTGGGTTTCGTGTGAAGAATCGATTCAAAACCCTAAATTCACGAAAAACCCCTAAACTAACGAAAAAACCCTAAATTAACACAGGATTTGGGGCTACTTACTTGCAGATATGTCGTTCCCTTCAATTGCGCCAGAATTTGGTGTAGATTTTGGATTCATTTCGAAAATTAATTAGGGTTTGGTGTATGATGATTGAAGAGGAAAGGTACGGATGAGTGAGTAGCGTAAGAGGTGAGTAAAAGGGGTTAAAGGAGTAAAAAGAAGATTTTAACTTTAAGGGTATTTTCGTCACTTAACAACTTTGCTATCGGAAAATAGTTGACTGACCCACCGGAATTCATTAAAGGTAGCAATCGCTAAGGAAAAGTGCTTTATTAGGTAGTAATTGAAAAAAAAAATTATAAGGTTGTAATTGCAAAAAACGAAATTTTATAAGGTTGTAATGTGTAATTTTCGCAATAATTAAATTAATTTTGAATCATTTATTTCAACATCAACCCCACAAAGGGGTAGTTTAGGAAGACATACAGAAGACGCGACCTTGACTTTGTGTTGTTCATCACATATGAATGTCAATATATACACATTTGATGTGAATGTCCGAAATGCATTTAATATCTTTAAAATTTGGTTGATGACATGAAGATATGAATGAACATAGAAGACTTAGCTTGTCAACTTTTCCTACATATTAAAGTAGCAAGAGGTGAACTAACTATACTGAAGATCTCAGTAGTTACCAAAAAAAACAGAAACTTCAAACTGTGATGGGAAGAGGCTGCTGTCTCTTCGTCGTCATCGTTCTTTTGCATGTGTTCCACTCGTTATTACTACGTGGACATGGCGAAGAACTTGAATCGTTAAGCTTTATAAAGTGCAAAAAGCATGAAGAAGAAGCTTTGTTAAAGTTGAAACAGAGCTTTACAAAAGATCCTCTGAACCGTCTTTCGTCATGGGGGGTTGGTGAGGATTGTTGTCGATGGCATGGAGTGACTTGTGACAGTGTCACCCACCATGTCGTCGAATTGAATCTGGGAGTACAGCAACAATACTCGGATTGTATGCCTGATTCTTTAAGTTCGATGGAATCTCATGAACTAAGTTCGGCTTTGCTTGGACTTAAGCTTCTAACTCACTTGGATTTAAGCGGGAATAACTATTTTGGAAGTCGAATCCCAGAATTCATAGGATCCATGACGTATTTGAGGTATCTAAATCTTTCTTCAGCTACATTTTCTGGTCCCTTACCCCCTCAACTTGGCAATCTCACGAATTTGGAGCACCTTGATCTTCGTTCCGATTGTTTTGGTGGAGTAACATTATCTAGTAAAAGTTTAGGATGGGCATCGAGTCTTTCAAAATTGAAATCTCTCGACATGAGCTATTGCGACCTGTCCCAAGCGCATGACATTTTTCAAGTGGTTACGAGGCTTAGTTCTCTTTCGATACTTGGCCTATATGGATGTAGGTTAAAGAACTCTCATTTATTATCTGAGGATTTAATCTCGAATACTTCTTCTAACTCAGTTTATTCCAGTCGTCTTCAACGTCTTGATCTTGGCAGTAATGACTTCAAGGGTCCTTTTCCTTCTCTTCTTAAAACTATGATTTCCCTCCAATCCCTGTCTCTCAATAACAACTATCTTATTGGGCCGGTTCCTATCTGGCTTAAAGCCATGAACCGCCTTGAAGCTCTTGATTTGAGTCGGAATGAGTTTGGTTATGTGGAAGGTGGGATTCTGGGGATATTCGGAAATTCTTGTTACTTCAAACACTTGGATTTGTCCTTCAATTTTATTTCCCAAGAAGATATCCTAGAGTCGTTTTCTAGTGTTTCAGGCTGTGGTAGTTTTGGGTTAGAATACCTTGATCTAAGAAATAATTATAATTATATGATGGGAAGTAGCTTACCATCTATGTTGGGACAACTCACAAACTTGGTATACCTTGATCTTTCATATAGTCGTTTCAAAGGCCGAATTTCTCCATCTTTTGCGAAGTTGTCTGCTTTGACGTATTTAGATTTGTCACACAACGAGCTCAGCGGATTGACTCCGGATTTCATTGGACACTTAACTCAAATAGAATACATAGACCTTTCGTCCAACTCCCTCCAAGGCACCGTCTCTGGTATTGGAAACCTCTCGAAATTGTCGTATTTGAATTTGAATTCCAACCATTTCAATCTCAATCTCAATCTTAGCTTCAGTTTCAACAGGCGGCCTCCTTTTCAACTTCAAACTCTTGATGTTCGCTCTTGTGTGATAAACGCGGTGTTTCCTCAATGGTTAAGGAATCAAACTAAGATTCAATACTTGGATCTTTCCTATACTGGCATCTCTGGAGACTTGCCTAAATGGTTATGGAACTTGAGCGGTCTTCAAGAACTATATCTTGCAGGCAATAAACTCACAGGTTCGTACTCTGAATTGTTAACCATGATTCTAAAAGTGGGTCGTTATTTGTTTGAAGTCCTGAAACTTAAAGTGAGACCTACTGTTCAAGGTACCGTAGGAAAAACCAAATGTTGTGAGTCGTAACTAACTTACTAACTTATAGAGGTCGTTTCATATTTTGTAACTCACCTTATTTATCATTCTATATATAGAGGAGTTAGCTACATGAATAACTAACCCTTAACCAACTACCTAACTAAGTTTGTTACAAGCTTTTGGTTATTCCTACCAGTACCTAGTCTTAGCCACTGAAATAAGACATCTTCGGTGAAACTTACGTGTTTTTTTCAATAGAATATAAACGGACTTCAACCATCGCCTTGAGATTCTTGTTGAATTGGTTTTGTAACTTTTTAAGCAATATACTCACAATTTTTACTAGGATCTTTACCACAACATAAAGTTGGTGGGCCTTACGACGACTCTTTTTTTATGCCGGTGCTGGATATTAACAACAATTTTCTTTCCGGTACACTACCTAATTGGTTGGGCGATTTGGAGAATGTTCAAGTGATGGATTTATCCTCAAATATGTTCTCAGGGGAGTTCTTTAATGGTGATAATGTTTATTTAATCGGAAGCCAATTACGAATGTTGGACGTGAGTGACAACAAGTTGTTCGGAGAGATACAATTGGCGAATAACATCGATAATTTGGGTGCTACTTCTTATTCTTTGCAAATCCTGAGTCTACGAGGAAATCAATTTGTCGGGTGCATTCCCAAAGTGCTCTGCAAATTTGGGTCGCTTACGGTATTGGACCTCGCCCATAATGGAATTACTGGACACATTCCTCGTTGCCTAGGCTCCATTGGATTTAAGGACAGTAATACATTGACGATTGAAGGTGACACGGGCAGTTCAGAATTTACAGAGAATGTCAAGGGAAATACTGAAATGTCCACTTTTAGCAACGGGTTTGAGGGTCAAATCATAATAGACCTCTCGAGCAATCAGTTAACCGGAACCATACCTGAGCTTCTCACAAATTTATCCACATTGTCTGGACTGAACTTGTCATATAATCATCTCACGGGATACATTCCTGAAAACATAAGAAATATGAAAGCGATCGAATCTTTAGACTTGTCGAACAACCATCTTTCCGGGACTATACCAAAGAGCTTGTCCCTCCTATCTTTCCTGGGAAAGTTGAATTTCTCCAACAACCACTTACATGGCCCAATTCCAACGAGTAATCAACTCCAAACTCTTGACGACCCATCTATCTATGCTGGCAATTCAGGTTTATACGGGTGTCCCTTGCCAAAAAACTGCACTCCACATGATTTGCTACCAACTTTCACAAATACATTTTGACCGCCAGGTGTCTATAGTAGTTCCCGCCAAACACCCGATGATGATTGGACGTAAACGTGCTTTGATAGACTCGGATATGGGCTTGTAATCATGGACATTTGGTTTAGACTTTTTAAGGAGTACAAATTTCATAAAACCAACCTCAAATCCAGGCCCAGTGGGTCGTTTCGAGTCAAATAACACTAATTTGGGTCGAAACCGTCACCAGGGGTAAAACCGTCTTTTAGCGACCGAGTCAAAACCCGGTCAAAGATTTTCCCGAGACATGTGGGTCAGCCGTGACACTCACACAGTTGATTCCAACCCAAATTCCTACAAAAATTCAGATTCATTAAAAACATTAAACAATTCCGTTAAAGGTAGAATTCGATCTCGAGTGGGAATCCTACCGAGAACCGATTCAAACACTCGACCGAGTGCAATTACTCGGCCAAGTAGCATGAATCAGCCGGTTTCCTCTTTTCTTCCCTCACAAGAAAGCGGAATTCTCGTTCTTCTCAACTTCTTACTCAAGCGGTAATTCTAGCTCAAACGGGAATCCTATTCAAAAACCGATTCGAGCACCCGACCGAGTGTAAAACACTCGGCCAAAACAGCCCAAATCTGCCGTGTTTCCCTTTCTTCCTTCACAAGAAAGCGGAATTCTTATTTCCCTCAAATTCCTACGTTCCCTATCCTAAGCGGTAGTCAAACTCTCCTAAACCAAGGTCGGGAACTCCCTATAAATAGCCCCTTGTATCCAACATAATCACAACAATTAATTACACACACATTATCGACACCAATCATCTGGAACACAACGATAATACATCAAAAAATACCGAGACACAGCAACACAACAGCAGTAAAAACACGTCCGAAACCCCCTCCACACACGGTTCATACACAAACCCGATAGTTAGCAAATCCCGACACTTTCGAAGCCTTGCAACCTCGACGAAACCGGCCAAACCCGTCGTCCCAAATCACCAAACCGATACACCTTAACTCATCCTCATCATCTCGACGCTCCCAAGTCTAAGCCACTTCCCGACGAGCCTTATCCCGAGAAAACAAAGCATGTAGGTTGAGGGTGTAAATCAAACCCGTCTCTCCTTCTTCTCTTCTCTTCTTCTCGTTTTTTATGGGTCTTTTTGTCGGTCTTTTTCTATTTTTCTAATATCGATATTATTAAAAACTATTTTCATATATCGAATATTCTTAAAATATGATATCGATTCTATATAATCGAATATCGTATCAAAAAGAATTATATTAAGTTTTCGACGAAATCGTTACATCTTTTTACAACTTTTCGTTCAAAATTCTTTTCTTTTTACCTTTCGTTCAAAACGAACTTTTTCTCAAAACCTTTTTTGAATTATTCTGAATATTCGATATCGATTTCCTAATCGAATATCGAATACGACGAATACCGAAAATATAAACCGAGTATAAATTAATCCATATTTGTACGCGATTTGTAAAATCAACGATTTTCGAACAAAAATAAAAAGTGGACAGACCCGTACGCGAGTCGCGCCCGGTCCAGGCGACTCGCGCACGAGTCTGTAACCCGGTCCTATTTTTTTAGTTTTTCGTTCGTTTATTTTTATTATTTTACGAAACGATTTCTAAATTTATATCTTTTCTAAAACTATTCAAAATATTTGATATTGATTTCATAGTCGACTATCGAATATAGCGAATATCAAGAATATTAAGTCGAGTGCGAATTATGCGATATTCGTACGCGATTTAATTAAAAAATTTCCGAAAACCGTCGTCGAAAATCAGGCCGCCACGCGACCCGCCTGAGTCCCGGGCGAGTCGCGCGGCAGACTGTCCAAGCGCGCCCCTTTTCGTTCTTTTTTTATTATTTTTCGAACTTCGTTTTTTATACAAAACAACGTTTTAACAATATTTTTCAGATTTCGATTAATATTATTTTCTCGATCTCGTATATTTATTTCCTATTCATCGTTACTAACTCGTTTTCTCGTGTTTGTAGCAAATTATTCTCATATTTTCTTTTTATCGTTTTATTAGACTAAAACGAACCCAAATGCTAAAATAACTTTGACGTTAGTAGTTTAACATGCATTAAACGACTTAGCAACCATCTATTTATTTTTCCTCACATATCTTAGGAAAATAATCTCTGCATATCATTCAATCGTCGAACTAACGCGTGTACACAAAACCGAACGATATCTTAGTAAAGGCCGCTAAGTGCGGGCGGGGTTGGGTGTTCTCACTGAACTTCCCAACACGTACCCTCACCCCTTACTGGTTTCCGGATGTCCGAAACCATTGGCAACGAGAGTCATTCAATATACGATTAACCTCTCAAGTCGGCATCGGTATCGTAATGCTAAGGGACGAACCCAATAAACTCTGACATCGGAAATGGGCCAGGCTTTAAGTATGGCCCACTACGACATAGAGTCGGTTCGAATGGTTCCGAATAACCATAAAATTCGGTGGCGACTCCTACTTCGATTTAAAATTCTATTCGATCCATCTCATATGGAAATTCTATCGCCTCCCCAAAACCCGCGCTTCGCCGCGTCGGGGTGAACCTATGTCATGTCCACACATGCTTATTTTCGGTATGTTGAGGACCTTGCCGATAAAATTTATGTGCCAATTAAAGTGAGGATCAACCGGTTCAAAAGAAGGTTTGTGTGAGAATTTCTAGAGAAATAGTTGGTATGAAATCAGCTATGTTTGTATGTATTTCTTCCTTTTAATTGTAGTATCAATTGTACGCCATGTGAAATTCATATTTATCGTCATAATATGTGATTAAGCATCATAGTAATGTTTTCGATTTCAGTTGAAAAAATACAACTGCAATGGCTTGCTTATACTCGTAACATAATACGAATATCTCATTTCGAATTGATTTATTGCTTAAACGAGTACTTTGACGAAATTAATCTTTAAAAATATTTAAGTTTACAGATGAAATCCTGCCGAATTTTGGTTGGATATATTAGAAGACCTCGACTATGAAGTAAACTCCATTATTAACAAGATGACACAAGACTTCCATCTCAAACAAGATACTTGATGTTAATGTTTGAAATGCATTTATTAATAACTTGAAGATATGAATGAATGGATGAAGTCATAAGACTTTTCCAACTTTCCTCTATCACATAGTCTCTCCGGACAGTCTCGTTTTATTAAAATATTCGTCACAAATATTCATGAAATTTGCAAAAAAAAATAGGGACTTGTGGACGGAGGTAGTATTAAAGTAAGATCCACTAACATTTGCAAACTAAACTCAACTGAAAATTTGAAGATTTCAATCATAAAATCAGAAACTTCAAATAGTTTTTTTACTGTATGTGATGGGAAGAGCCTTCTTTCTCTTCGTCGTTATTGTTCTTTTGCATATGTTCCACTCGGTACTAAGTGGACATGGCAAAGAACTTGAATCGTTAAGTTTTATAAGGTGCAAAAAGAATGAACAAGAAGCTTTGTTAAAGTTCAAACAGAGCTTCACTGAAGATCCTATGAACTGCCTTTCTTCATGGGTCGGTGAAGATTGTTGTCAATGGTATGGAGTCAGTTGCGACAATGTCACCCACAATGTCGTTAAATTGAATCTCCGGACTTTGATGCTAGATTATGATGACAACGTCACGCTCTACTTTGTGTATCCGCCTGACCCCCAAGGTAGTCCCATGGTATCTTCTGAAGTAAGCTCTGCTTTGCTTGAACTTAAGTTCCTAACTCACTTGGATTTAAGTGGGAACGACTTTTCCGGAAGTCTAATTCCTAAATTTTTAGGATCTTTGAAGCATTTAAGGTATCTAAATCTCTCATTAGCTGGCTTTTATGGCCCTATACCCCCTCAACTTGGAAATCTCACAAATTTGGTGCACCTTGATCTTCATAGTTCTTATTCTACTTATGTTTCACATAGTAAAAGTTTTGGATGGGCATCGGGTCTTTTAAAATTGAAATCTCTCGACCTGAGCTACCGTGACATGTCCCAAGCGTATGACACGCTTAAAGTTGTGACAAGACTTAATTCTCTTTTGACGCTTAGCCTATATGGGTGTAGGTTAAATAACTCACATTTTTCAGAGGTTTTAATTACGAATACTTCTAACTCTTCTAGTTCCTCCACTCTTCAACACCTTGATCTTGGGGAGAATTTCATCCAAGGCCCGCTTCCTTCTCTTCTTAAAAAGATGGTTTCCCTGCGATCACTATCTTTCTTCAACAACGATCTTAGTGGGTCGATTCCTGTTTGGCTTAAAGCGATGAGCCACCTTGAAGTCCTCGATTTGAGTAAGAATGAGTTTAGTTATGTGGAAGGTAAGATAATGGGAATATTGGGAAATCTTTGCAACTTCAAATACTTGGATTTGTCTGGAAATGGTATTTCTCAAGGAGATATCCTAAAGCCTCTTTTTAGTTTATCAGGGTGTCACGCTTTCGAGTTACAATACCTTGATCTTTCTAATAATAAGTTTAAAGGTCGAGTTCCCGCGTCTTTTGTGAAATTGTCTGCTTTGGCGTATTTAGATTTGTCAAACAATCAACTCAGCGGATTGATTCCGGATTTCATTGGACATTTTACTCAGATTGAGCACATAGATATTTCGTCCAACTCTCTACAAGGCAACGTCTCTGGTATTGGTAACCTCTCAAAGTTGTCGTATTTGAATTTGAATCTCAACAATCTCAATCTCAACTTGAGTTTCAACTGGCGACCTCTCTTTCAAGTTAAAGTTTTCAAAGTTCATTCGTGTGTGATAAACGCGGAGTTTCCTCAATGGTTAAGGAATCAAACTCAAATTGCATTCTTGGATCTTTCGTATACTGGCATCTCTGGAGAATTGCCTGGATGGATATGGAACTCTACCAATCTTGTAGTACTAAATCTTGCCGGCAATCAACTCACAGGTTCGTAAGCCAAACTTTTATGACAATTCTTAAATTCATAAAATATACACACTAGGTTGAAAGTCCCTGCGATGCACAAGTACCCACAGTGAAATACCACGTACTACGGTATTATTTTTCAAAAAAATATTTATGTTTAATATTTAGTATATAAAATTTATTTATCAACTTACAGGCTATGTTAAAATTTCACTGAGTATTGAAAATAAAAGCATTTGCGTGCTTAAGTTCGATTGTATTTCAAGTCTAGATGAATTATACTAGGTCAATCTTCAAATTTTAGTTAATCGACTTTGAACGAAGTCATATCTAAATGCTGATGATCTTTAATGTGAACGTAATTTGATGTGAATTCCTGCAGGACTCGCGACCAACACACCTTTATTTGTTAGCATTTGAAACTTATGTGAATTTTTTAGGCAATATACTCACAATAACTTTTATTTCTAGGATCTTTACCAAGACATGTTGTTGGTCATGGGCCTTATGGCTATGTTTCTATGGTTGCCATGGATATTAGCAACAACTTTCTTTCTGGGACAACACCGAATTGGCTGAGCCTTTTGATAAATATCGAAGTGATCGATTTATCCTCAAATATGTTCTCAGGGGAATTCTTTGATTCACATAATAATGTTTCATCACTTTTTAATGGTGGAAGCATCTTAAAGGTCCTTGACCTGAGTGACAACATGTTGTCCGGAGAGGTACAATTTGAAAACACAGATTTGGGTGCTTCTTCTTTTTTGCAAATGCTGATTCTACGAGGAAATCGATTTGTTGGGCCCGTTCCCTCAATGCTCTGCCATTTTAAGTCGCTATCTGTATTGGACCTCGCCTATAATGAAATTACAGGATACATTCCTCGTTGTCTAGGCTCGGTTGGATTTATAGGCAATTCTCTCCTCGGAGATGGTTACACCAACAATTTAGAAATTAAAGTGTTTGTCAAGGGTAATATGGAAATATTCACCTTTGGCTTAAGTTTAGGGTTCGAGGGTCAAATCATCATCGACCTCTCAAGCAATCAGTTAACCGGAACCATACCCGAGGTTGTCACAAATTTATCCAGATTGACAGCATTGAACTTGTCATATAATAATCTTACGGGATACATTCCTGAAAACATAGGCAACATGAAAGAGCTTGAATCCTTGGATCTTTCAAATAACCATCTTTCAGGGACTATACCCCAGAGCTTGTCTGCCATATCATTTTTGGAAAAGTTGAATTTGTCCAACAACAACCTACATGGCCCAATTCCAACCGGTGCTCAACTCCAAACTCTCGACGATCCATCTATCTATGCTGGCAATTCAGGTTTATACGGGTGTCCCTTGCCAAAAAATTGCACTCCACATGATTCCCCACCAACTTCCACAAATACTAACCCCACCACCACCACCACCACCGGTGAAGGTGATGTCGATAAAGAAGATAAATATGCCAAGTTGTGGTTCATTTTAGCAGTAATGTCTGGTGTTGCTACCGGGTTTTGGGGTGTGATCGTAACTTTGATGGTCAAGAAAAGGTGGAGACATGCTTATTTTGGGTACGTTGAGGACCTTGCCGATAGAATTTATGTGCCAATTAAAGTGAGGTTAAATAGATTCAAGAGGAGATTTCGGTGAGAATCATTCAAATGTATAATAGATCTCGTGGATGGATAACCTGGTTTAAGTTCTATGTATTGTGTGCCATATGTACTTCATGCCGTTGTAATATACATGTAAGTTATGTTTTAAATTTTGAGTTCTGTGTATTGTTTGCCTTGAATCTACGCACTATTCATAGACAATCGATTTTAATTAGGTTTCATTAAACAACTTCCGCAGTCCCTACCAAGAACATTGTTAAAGAGAGTGTTTTTGGAACACGTTTACGGGTGAAACTAATAATAAGGATAATTGTGTAAACATAATCAACTACTGGGTAATAAGGAAGAAGCTTAAGGTTAATTCTTTTAAATTTGGGAAGAAAAATTAAAATAAACAATAATCACGTACATGTGGTTAAGACGGACATGGATAATAAGTTTCTTATTCAACCACTCTCGTTGTTATAATACAACTAAATATGATCTTCGTATAAAAATAAATAAATAATCACAATATTTACTTATCTCAAATATCTCCATTTCACATGGTTTTACAAGATCCACTTTTTCATCTCCTCTTTGTTACGTTACTTACGTAATACTCCTACTCCTTATTTGAGTACTGTGCACTTTCAGTAACCGTTCTAATTGGCATGCAAAACATCTTCTAATAATCGTATTAATATCTAATACGTTCTCCTTACTGATTTAAATATATATATATATATATATATATATATATATATATATATATATATATATATATATATATGCAATAATCTTACATATAATAAATTTACGACAAGATCTTTGACTTATATGTTTAATCCTTTCGTCTTGATCATTTATTTACTTTTATTTTGGGTACGTAGACAAATGATGAATAAATAATTAAATATTTGTCCAGAGTCGTTTTTTCTATTGGATGACATTTTTAAACCAAATAAAATATATAGATACATGAGTAGTTTGATCATAAAGATCGAGCATTTGCAATTAAAATAAAAGTTATATCAACAAATAACTTAGAGCATGTTTGGTTGTCATGTGAAATCATGGAAAGTGGAAATTCCCATGAATGAGGAGAACCTCGACAAATTCCCATGAACGTGAAATCATGGGAAGTGGAAATTCTCATCAACAAATAACTTAGGGCTTGTTTGGTTGCCTCAAATTTGCACAAATGAGGGAATTGGAACCTCTCCTGGGACGGGAGTGACTTTCTACATAAATGTAGGAATTTGCTTACCGACATTCCCTCGAGAACTTACAGTTCCCATGAATTGAGTTCTCACATCGGTAATCAAACAATGTTTAGAACTTCCCATGAATTAGGAAAAGAACTTTATTTCCCATATTTTTTTTACTTCTCATGAATTTGCACTTCCCGCATCAACCAAACGAATCCTAAGACATCCTAAAATGAATGAAATAGATGAACAAATGATGCCATGTTCTACAATACCATCTTAATGTAAAACCGTGTCACAAATAAAAGACTTCCTCGGTCAATACAATACAGTATGTAGTCAGTATTAATTTGAGTAGTGGTCAGTGGTCACTTATCGTAAGCAGGTTCAAAACACAAGATCACGGCGCACAGTAAGCTGGTACCCAGATTTTTTTTGTAGCATAAAAAATATTTGTCATGCAAAACATTTTTCCTCTTCTGGTATCGTATCGACAAAGTCAATCAAGTATATAACTGGGAGTTACTACTACTACTCCTACTACTCACATTTTATGGAAAACTTACTACTTGTATACGAGTATTAATTAATGAGTATATATACCCACATTATTATATTAAGCCTCGGATTATGCATGTAACATTTATTTATTTTCATAAAAATTTGACCAAATTTAAATTATGCCTACTACTTATCTTAATATCTCCTCATTCTTCTTATTCACAGTAGCTGTAATTATTATTTCTAGTTTTGCAGGATTATCATCATCATCTTCTTCTTCTAATTCCTTGAATAATAATGTTGATAAATCCAGAAGATTATTAGCAGTGTCGGATGGTGTTCATGACCACCTCCAACCCTCTGCTCACTCCATTACCGACGATCTCTTTAATCTCAGGTATTTTAATTATCCGTCTCCACCTCTCAATTTCATTATTGTTTCTTTGATTTTTCTAACTGGACACATGTCACAAAAATCGTTGTTTGATTAATTAATAAGAAGAAATAATATAATTTTTTTTGGAAAATATAGATTTTTCATTAATAGTCTATATCAATTTGGAGATTCACTTTCGGACGTGGGAAATTACAAATGGGAGAATCCATATTCAAGCTTTGCTCAACCACCCTACGGTATGAACTACTTTCATAAGCCAACCGGTCGCCCATCAAATGGACGTCTTATGGTTGACTATATAGGTACCTACGACAAACTTTTTCAAATTTTTTATATAAACGAAAACTCTTTCAAGTTAATTATGTGTATTTATATGTTTTATTTTGTCTTATTCTAATGCAGCGGAGTATTTCTGTCTACCATTTACTAAGCCATATTTAAATACAAGTGAGAATTTTAAGCATGGAGCAAATTTTGCTGTAATTGGTGCCACGGCTCTTGATGTCTCAACTTTGATAGCCAAAAATGTGGTGCCCACCGTCACTAATCATTCTTTATCTGTACAAGTTAACTGGTTTAAATCACATCTCGCCTGCATTTGTTCGCACCCATTAGGTAAATTCTGTGCTAAATAATTTTTTCAAACTGTTTTGCTGACATTTCCGTGAGTTTTTGAAGCACAATGACGTACAACCAAACTGAAAATGTCACTACTAACTACTAATTACTCGTTCCCTACATCTAGTTCATTTATTTGTTTATACAACTGTAAAGTAAATTAAAATATTAAAAAAAAAAACGATTATTGGTTATACGTAATTGTTATTAAAATATGGTGAAAAAATTACATAATTGTTGTTAGTATTTTTTTTTGAAAAAAAACAAATGATTAACTAATCAGATGATTTCAAGTTGCCCACGAGCTCTTTGAACCGAGTCAATGTTTGCTCTGCTTGACTAGTTAACTTCGAGTTCGTTGCTCGCGAGTTGTCTCGTCTCATCATTACCTCTACTCAAGGTTAATTGTTATCATCACTTTTTCAGAATGCAGAACAATAATGTCTCGGGCAGCTTTTGTAGTCGGTGAAATTGGGGGCAATGACTATAACTTTGCTATTTCTACGGGTAAATCGCCAGATTTTTTGTTCCAAATGGTCCCTGAAGTTGTTCAGGCCATATCAAATGCCGCCGAGGTAATTTTTCTGTTTTCATATCAAATTCAATTAATTACGAATGAACTGTATCCAAAGTATTTCGTATTAACAAATTTTGAGTCAATTAACTGATATAAAAATCAAACTATAAGTTAACGAACTAATTTTTGGCGGAGAATTATGCACTCCTTTCTTCTTTTTGTATTAGCCCCACGATAATACCACACAAAATTTAAAGATAGAATACAAAAGTACGGGTAATAATTACTCATATCAATTTACTTGTGAGTCTTAGCTTGTGACTTTGTGAGGCATCACATTTCTCACCTCAAATTAATAAATTATGGCAACGATGAAACCGTCTCACCCACGCTTATTGTGAGATACACCCTATAAGCCACTAAAACTAAAGTCGATAACCACCATTATGTGAGAATTCTCACGATAACCACCTCAAATTTATTGTGAAACCGTCTCATATGAGTTTTTGTGCAATGTTAAACAAACTGACAAGGGTTTTATGGTCCCTTAACGGGTGGGCGTGTTGCCCCTAAACATCTAAATCTTGCTCCCTCCGTTTATTATTTTTCGTCTCATTTCTTGAATATTTGTGAGTAGAGGCGGATGCAGGATTTTGATCTAGGATAGGCACCGGATTTTTTTCACCCGATAAACTATCCAGCATATTAAAATAATTTTTTTTAAAGCAAATTTGTATAATAATGATAAAAAAAAATACTCCCTCCGAGTTCCTATTATTGTCCCAAAAGGTTTTGGGGTGAAAAATAAGAAAGGGAAAATGAGTGGTTGAAAAAAAGAAGGAAGAAAGAGAAATGAGAGAGTAATTGTGAACCACACATTGATGACCTAAAAAGAAAAATGGGACAAAAATCAAACTCAACCCAAAAAGAAAAGTGAAACAATAATAGGAACTCGGAGGGAGTACATTTTTATGAATTTTTTCATCAATGAATAATGAAAAAAAATGTTTTGTATGAAACATTTGAAATGTCATTGTTGCTTCTAAGTCTTATCGTAATTAATTTAACACCTTAATGTATGGGGTAAAATTTCAGCCAACAAGAATCGAACCTTGACTATGTAGGCCGCACCATCAAACTTTTACCAATTTTTACCAACTATGCAACTCATATACACTACATAAACTAAAGGTCTTATAAAAATTTATATTAAACCTGCAGGGGTGGCACGTGCCCACCCTCAAATCCGTTATTGTTTGTGAGAGGTATTTTAATGGAATGGGATAAAATCTAAGACTTAGATACTACTTTTTCCGATATTTTTTATGACTCTTGCTAATAAATTATGTTATGATTATGCTTTGCAGGAGTTAATTTGTTTAGGCGCTGGATTAATATTAATTCCTGGAAATATTCTAACGGGGTGCATGCCAGTTTATCTTGCTGGGTCCAATCCAAATGACCCAAATTTATATGATGAACTAAAATGTATCAAAGTTTTAAATGATTTGTCCAAATTTCATAATAATCAGTTACGTATAGCTATTCGAGAACTTCGATCAAAGCACCCGCAAACTATCATTTTGTACATGGACCTTGAGGGAACTATGAGGAAAATTCTTCAAAATCCAACTACACATGGTTAGTTCATATGTCCATTCTTATTAATTCTATGCCTTTTTCTTTCAAAAGTTAACTTCATATTCTAAAATTAGAATCTGATAACAACTTTGGATATCAATTACTTGTAGGATTTGACGAAGATACACTTTTGAAGACATGTTGTGGGAACGGAAATGACGACTACAACTTCAACTATAGTAGCATATGTGGAACACAAGGAGTATCAGCTTGCCAACATCCTGAAAATCGTGTGATTTGGGATGGTTGGCATTTAACTAGCCATGTTTATGAAATTATGGTTAGACAACATTTGTATTAAAATGACAGAAAAGTTGAGTGATTTCTTTAAAGCGTTGTTTTTTTATCTCAAATTATTGTGTAAGGTTACTCTATGTCAAAATTTTGCTTATGCAAATAATAATTCAAAAATCGATAACTAAAAGGTTGATTTGTAGGAGGGGTAAATGTATTTTGATTAGATCATTTTGGTACTAATTAAGTATAAATTCGTTATATTAAGAATCTAGTGAGTACTATCTTTTAAGTATAATGAGTAATAATGAATGATTGATTGCAAATGATAATGTTTGATAGATTGAATAATGAAATGCCATGTAGTTGATTTGTGAATGCCATGAAGGGCTGAAGGATGCATATTGTCTCAGGTTACTAATTTACTGGCTCTCACTATGTAATAAAAACCTAGCTTTTCCTCCATTGTTTAATTACCAATTTTTGATAATCAAATTCTTTTTCAATAAAAATCTCTCTTTTACGAGAGTTTTCATTTTTTTATTTTGAGGTTTTTTTCCTTTCTTTCAAGGTTTTTAGTCATTTACATTAATATAAGGCTTATCAATAACTATGGGCAAAATCATGAGAGCAATTGAATTTTTTCGTACAGTGATACTATTGAGGTCAAACCTCGGTCTACTATTTGTCAAAATAGAGAAAGTTATTCCTTCGCGAAAAGTTGTGTCACATGTGAGTAGGGAAAGATGATCCACCTTATAAGTACTATTGTCAATTGGTTTTAGAGTAGTGGAACTCTCTTGTCTTGTGAGCCCGTTATGGAATTTCACATATTCTAATAGCAATTTTTGTCTCGCCAATAATGATATAATAATTTCAAAGGAAGATCAAACCGACTATGAAAAAAATTACTCCGTATTCATTATTTATTGAGACGTCTCGCAATAACATACTGTAATAAATAGTTACTCCCTCCGTCCCAATGAATTATTTGTCTATTCCAAATTGGGGCATCTCAATGAATTGTTTGCCTTTCTAATTTAGGAATATTTTTTATATGCAATTTGATATTCTCATGAGTTTTGCTCTACATGTCACTCCCTCATTGCAGAAAGGCAAACAATCCATTGGAACGGAGGGAGTATCTCACGTGATAAAAGAGATTTCTACCAAAAAAACAAATAAGAGATAATATGTGATCTCGTTTCAATATAATACTCATAACATATAAAACCGGAGGAAGTACGTCTCACGTTACAAAAACGTGACGATGAAAAGACATTAATTACCCATAAAACAGTGAAGATAATTAAGAAAACAACTCCTGGGCAACAATACAAGCATCAAAAGCATGATAAATTCATACTTGTAATTGATATAATACATTGGATTATATTGAATCAATTAACCACAAAATATAATCTCAAAAACGTACGTACTGTAGGCTATATATCATACAATTGTACGTACGTATGTATAATCACTACATACTCCATAATCCTAATTGATTACTTGCATACACCAACATGATCATCGTAATCATAATAGTAATAATAATATACCAACAACGTAACTCTGTTCCTCTACATACGTACCAAAATGAATCCTTCCTTTCATAAACTACAAACGAACAAACTAGGCAGCAATCGCAAAATAGATAGATAGAATGAATGCAAAACTTGATGGAGCAGTTATTTTTTTGTAATTAATTAATTAACTGCAGGCAGTGATCTCCCTCGGGGAGGAGGAGGAAGACGGAGACGGAGAGTGAGATGGAGACGGATGAGAGGAGGGTTGAGGAGAATTGAGACGAGTCGTAGGAAGAGGAGGAGGAGGAGGACGGCAACGAGGGGATGGAGGAAGCCGAGACGAGAAGTTACGGAAAGGGAAGTCGTCGTGGATGCCAGCATTGTCATCATTATCGTCGAAATTAAGTGTGTAGCTATGATGGTCGTAACGAAAATCGGTAGACTTGGATTTACGATGAGGATGAAGACGAGGATGAGTGCCGATGCGGTGGATGATGTGACGCATCATCCCGGTGGCGCCACCGGAGGCAGACCGCTGGAGAGGCCGTTGTTGAGGGGACGTACCACTGCTACTGCTATTATTATTGAAACAGGCGGAGAGGGAGTTTTTGAGGCGGTTTTTGAGAGACGGAGACGACGAAGACGAGGATGAAGAGGAGGGGGGGTCCTCTGTCTTCTCCTCCATCGTTGAGGATCGTTGATGAATGAAGAAGGGAGAAGGGAGAAGGGAGAAGAGAGGAAAATGGGGAGAGATGGCGTTGACGTTGTGTAGAACAACGTACAACGAAAGAGGATTTGGGAGATTCCAAGAAGAAATATAATGAGGAGGAGTTTGCAATTGTTGTTGTTGTTGGCGTGGGAGATGGTAGTTACAGTTTTCATGCCGCTTTTGTCGCACACCACCACCTTCACTTACTCTCCTCTTTTCCCTTTCCAATTTGGACTCCCTCCCTCAAATGCATGCAGGCCCAATATCTGACTCACCTAACAAACACCCCAATTATATTTCTGTGTCCACTATCCTAACAAACTCCCAACAACCCCTGATTCCTGGCTACTGGGTCCGGCTTTGGGTCGTGTCACTACCGAATTATAGTAATCGGGTTAAATTTGGGTTTGCTTTTTTTAACCTTTTTTTTTAGGATATGATTCATTTTATATAATAATAGTGATACGGGTTAGTCGCGTCACCGTAATCAAAATAATCCTAGATTACTACTAACAAGTAGTCAGCGGTAAGTAGGGTCGATTCCACAGGGAGGCAGGGTGAAAATTATAAGCCATCAATTAATCTATGAATCACGATTATAATTGGTTGTGTGAACTGACAGTATCCTAAAATTACAGAAATTAATTAAAAAGATAAAAATATGAATTAGAAAAATGACCAGAGTTGTCGGATCACTACGATTAAAACAAGCAAACATGCGACTTCCAAATAATCAGTTAAGATGAATTAAAGAATATCGACACGGTCCTCTCGGATCACTAGTCATCTTAGAAGTCACCTAACGGGCTCTCGCTACGTATTAGGGATTTCTATCGATTACAACGAGTCTAATCCGTTCCCGAGCTTTCGCTACGTAGGTCTGGAATTACGAGATACAAATAATCAATTACGGCCTATAATTAATTACTCGTCGTTATAATGTTGCAAGAGCGATTCAACTCAAAAAGGTCGATTATTTAGTCATCACAAATAAACTCGGTTCAATTCGCAGTTCACCTAAACTCTAGTGAAGAAGATTAGCTAAGCATAATAATTACAGTGATAAAGAAAAAGAGAATATGAAAATAACAGTAACTGAAGAGGAGGGAGATTAGGGAAGAAGAGGGAATTACCGAAACGAAAATTGCTAGCTAGTAGATTGAGACGGAAAATAAAGAAGAATAATAATAAAAACCGAATCTCGACTGAATGATGAAATTCTGAAAAATTAATTAGGAATAAACTAAATCTAACTATTTACAGAATTGTGTGAATGATTGAATGAATTACTGAATAAAAGATAGAAGAAGAAGATGAGATGAAGAGATAGAGATCATAAAATTAAAGTTGTATTTAAACTGCTTAAACCCTCCATAACTGTCCTCCCTTTCCTGCTATCTTCAATCCCATTAACTAGGTAGTGGGAAGAACTGAAGAGCGTAATAGGGGGAGTAGTGGGTAACGTCAACTGAATTAGTCTTGGAGTGGTATCCTATCCTGCAGACTTGGATTTTAGGCTGGTAGACTTGAGATCCAAGTCTGCAGACTGAGTTCAATCTAGGCTTCCAACGGACTTCTTCTCAGTCTACGGACTGTTTGCTGCACTTTCTCAGTCTATAGACTTGTTTCCCAGTCTATAGACTTGTGCTTTAGTCTACAGCTTTATTCCTTCTTCTTCTCAGTCTATAGACTCACAGTTCAGTCTATAGACTTGCACTACAAGAAATACTGAATGTAGCTACTAATCACGCGCGACTGATAGATTCAGTCGCTAATTTAGCGACTGAAAGTTCAACGCGCGACCGACATTAGTAGCTGGACGAGGAGACGAAAAATTAAAATATCAATTTTTTTTAGCGACCGAAATCGGTCGCTAAAAACGAATTTCGCGACCGATTTCAGTCGCTAAAAAAGAAAGTGCGCGACTGATTTAGCGACTGAAATCGGTCGCTAAAAACGAATTTCGCGACCGATTTCAGTCGCTAAAAAAGAAAGCGCGCGACTGAATTAGCGACCGAAATCAGTCGCTAAAGGTCGTACTTTTTTTTAAATTAACGAACACCCCCCCTCCCCCGATTCATTCCCTCATTTCACTTTATCTCTCTAAACTCCGCTCCCCCCTCTCTCTAAAGTCGTCCCTCCTCCTTTCCTCTTCATTCTTTATTCAATTCTCTCATTTTCCTTAAGGTATGTTTATCTATCTTTATTTAATTTCAATTATTTGTTAATTTCTGTTTTTATCGATTTAAATAAATTAGTTATTGGGTTGGATAGTTTCTTAGTTGTTGGAATATTTAGTGTAGTTAGAATTTTAATCGCCCAATAGGTTCCCCAATTTGAATTAGATAGATTGTTAGTATAAAATTAGGGTTTGCGGTTAAGTAGTTGATTGAATTGGGTTGTTTTGATGTGTTAGGAATTTGGAATTAAAATACAATTATGCCGATTTGGTGATGTAATTATGGACGAATTGGGTGGAAATAGTACTATGTTTAGGTGAATTGAGAATTTTACATAATATTTGAATAGTGTATATATATTAGTAAATTACTTTAGAGAAAATAATTTGTCAACGGTTCGAGTGTATATATATTAGTAAATTACTTTAGTGTATATATATTAGTAAATTACTTTAGATGACGTCGAGGAAGAGGATGTCGTCGGTTCGAGTAGGCAAGTTGAAGATGACAACGACAGTGACGATGATTTTTAGTAGTGTATAGTTTCAGTAAGTTATATTATGTGTACATAGTAATCTGCAAACCTTGATTTTTTTTCGAGTGTATTTCAATATTATGATGTCAGTTCCTAACTTTCAACTATTACATGTCTGCAGATATGACGTTGGCCAGCAGGTTGCGGTTTGGAAGTTCGAGCAGCGGCAGCAGCAGGAGCAGGGATCGGGTGCAGCAGCAAGGCGAAGAAGAAAACAGGCAAGAGGAAGTGGAGGACGAGGAGGTGCATGGCAATGATCAGGAACAAGAACAACCGCAGCCACCCCAGGATGAAGCGCTGCAATACACACACGACGGGCGCCTAATCATTGGCCCCGAGGGCACATGGTGAGACATTGTATTTCTTTTTTTTTGTGAGACATCATCTTATTTCACTCTTTGGTGTATACCTACATGTAGGTTTCGTACTCGTGCGACGGTGACAGGTGTCAAGGACAGTTTCATGGAAGATTTGACTACTTACTGCACGAGCTGGACTAAGTTGCCTCTGTGGCAACGGGAGAAGTGGTTTGCCAACTTCAAGGTACACCAATTTCTGATTTTTATTAATTATCTGTTACTGTTTACAGATTACTTATGCAACGACAACAAACTATCTTGCAGATAAAACACTTCTACAACGATGGTCTCGAGGTGGCTGTTCGAGACAGATACATGGATGTCGCAACTGTAAGATACAAAGACATGATGTATAAGCTGGCAAGCGATGGAAAGTTACAGCAAAAACTTAGAGGTTTGATTACTAAATTGGTATTAGTACCTGAACAGAAAGTCGTATATATATCCAAAACATTTATTGATATCAAAGTGTATAAATTGTAGGTGACGCGATCCAACAGTTCCAAACAGCGCGAGCTGACCCGAAGTTCCTGAAGAGATCCGTCCAGGCTAAGAAGAACAAGAGGCGGGGAGGGGATCCCGAGACAGAGGCGGAGCGCACCCACTACGGTGGGTCGCAGTCGATGCACCAGCGGGCCATGAACGTTAGTATTTTCGTCTCCTTTGATTATTATATTGGATTCTTATTTAATGTTTTCATTATAAAAATAAATGAATAATCTACATGTACTGTCAACAGGCGAAGAAGAAAACCGGAGAATTCCCTCCTCCTGTTCAGCTATTTCTCGAATCGAAGAGTAAGGGGGACGATGAGACCGGTCGATCATTCGCCACGAAGAAGGATTTGGAGACTTGGGTAAGTTTCAAACACAATACTTTGTTACTTTTTTCCTTCAAACAATCAACCTAATCATGACTTCTATTTCTTTCAGAGATCGTATTTGGCGGCCACTAGAGCGCCCGAAAATGAAGGTGTGGACCCGAGCACAATTTGGTTTAGAGTCGCCGAGGGATACCGCAAGGGAGCGGTGTACGGTACGGGGAACGCTCATTCCCTGTACTGGACACCACCCAATGTTCGGGGGGCCCATTCTACGACGACCGAGTGTGTGCCATCCGAGATGGCTGAGATGAGGGCTCAAATTCAAGAGGAGAGGGCGGAACGGGCAGCTATGGCCGAGCAGATGAAGGAGCAGAATGAGAGGTTGAAGACGCAGGAGTCCATTAACCTGCAAATTCTGGAAGAGATTCGGCGTCTTAGAAACACGCAGCAATATAACTGCAACTCCGGCCCCACTCCCCGATTCCCGGATCCTAGAGACCCCTTCGGCGGTAATAGTGGTGCGTCCGCCAGTTTTCCTGTTGGCTGAGTTGATTTATTGAAAACAATTTGTAGTGGGAGTAATGCTTGTTGAAAAAACTGTTTGTAACAACACTTTTAATGTAGTGTATGTATTCACGACGTTTGCGTACTTGGTTGACAATTTTGGAGTATGAAGCTTGCATAACGTTTGGAATAACGTTTGGAATGATGTTTGGGATGTATTGTAGTTGTTGTTTTGTTTTATTGTGCAGATTTTGGCTAGAAAAATAATAAATTGAACCGGCCTATTTCTGGCACGGTAGCGACTGATTTCAGTAGCTAAGTTTTATATTTAGCGACTGAAATCAGTCGCTAAATGAAGTTTTAGCGACTGATATCAGCCGCTAAATCAGTCACTAATGCCGGCTTTAGCGACTGATATCAGTCGCTAAATGAAGTTTTAGCGACTGATATCAGTCGCTAAATCAGTCACTAATGCCGACTTTAGCGACTGATATCAGTCGCTAAAAGCTTCGTTTAGCGACTGATTTCAGTCGCTAAATTTAGCGACTGATTTCAGTCGCGCGCTTTCTTAGCGACTGAAATCAGTCGCTATTCAGCGACTAACTGTAGCTACTGTCGCTTAGCGACTGCTGACGGTCGCACGTCTGTTATTTGCGACAGATGTCAGTAGCTAAAATCAGTCGCCAATGACTTTAACTCTTGTAGTGTTGCTTCCTTCTTCTTGGTCTACAACGAATCGGTTTCAGAGCTTTAAGATTTTTGATGCAATTTTTAGCTCTTTTAACTACTCGGTCTCGATTATCTGCAAAACAACAAAAGAATACCCGAGTAGCACATATGGGAGAAAATAGCGTAATCCGACTCCTAAAAATAATAAATCGACACAGAAATGCGTGCCAAAATAGGTGAAAAATCGAATAGGAACGGCACGCATCAAATCTCCCCAAACCGAACCATTGTTTGTCCTCAAGCAATCAAACACAAGATCTATGGGAACGGTATACAACTCAAAGTTGTTTACCCAAACTAGACTCGCTACAAAAACTAACTCAAGCTAGCGACACTTATAAAACATGAACTGACTCAAGCTATGACATAATCAAAAGAATAACAGTGAACCGTCAACCTTGCTAGGCTTGTTATTGCCGGACTCTCGCGTTTACACTCTACTCTCATGAAGGGGATGTGGAATATAAATGTGAGATAGAGAGAAAGAAAGACACTCGCCTAATCTGCGACCTATAAACACATGCATGCAGTCTAATGTGATGACAATCTCTACCAATCAATTGCACATTCAAACTAATCGAGACCAAAACACATATCGAGGCATAAAATGGTGAAATGGGATATGAGTTTAAGTGACGGGTAAGAAAGGATTATTAATATGGGAATGTGGAGGTAATAGTCAAGCTAGTCAATTCCAAACTTCCAAATTATACTGCCAAAAATCCCAAGTCACAAAACAGATAAAATCAAGTCGATTAACGACGACATTCTCCAAATCTCGCTTATTTCACCAAAATCGATTCCATAATATTATTGCAATGAAGTATCGGAGTCCACAACTCAATTCTTTTTCCACTTTTCTTTTATTCTTCATTTTTTTTTCTTTTTTTTTTCTTTTTTTTCGCTTTTTTTTTCAACATATATATACAAGAACCGAAACATATATATACACCAAACCGACTTATCTCAACCAACACATCAATATCACCATGCTAGCTCAACTAGGGTAGGCAATTTAGGCTTGTGGTTAATTTTATAGTGAAGGGATAATTCGATTTTTGAGTAAAAACGAAAACGGGAAAGGGAAAAAGGTAAGCCTCAATACATGCTGTAGTTACGACCCGAATGCACAAAGACTTAAGAGACGGACTTCACACTTATGCAAATTGATGTTACATGCGAAATAGGGAGAACTACTCTCATTCCTAAATAAACCGATCATGGATGTCATCGGTTTCATAAGGCTCTAAATCTCATAATTTAAGTAGTTTGCCAACAATTTAAGCCAAGTTTAGTCGCGTCAAAATTGATACGGGTTTAGTCGCGTCACCGTAATCAAAATAATCCTAGATTACTACTAACAGGTAGTCAGTGGTAAGTAGGGTCGATTCCACAGGGAGGCAGGGTGAAAATTATAAATCAGTCAATTAATCTATCGAGTCACGATTTTATGGTTTGGTGAGCTGACGGTCTAATAAAATCTAAATAATAAAAATAATGAAGTAATCAAAATAAGAAAAGCACCAGAGTTGTCGGATCACTACTATTAAAACAGGCAAACATGTGATTTCCAAATAATCAGTTAAGATGAATTAAAGAATATCGACACGGTCCTCTCGGATCACTAGTCATCCTAGAAGTCACCTAACGGACTCTCGCTACGTATTAGGGATTTCTATCGATTACAACGAGTCTAATCCGTTCCCGGGCTTTCGCTACGTAGGTCTGGAATTACGAGATACAAACAATCAATTACGGCCTATAATTAATTATTCGTCGTTATAATGTTGCAAGAGCGATTTAACTCGTAAAGGTCGATTATTCAGTTATCACATGTAAACTCAATTCAATTCGCAGTTCACCTAAACTCTGACGGAAGATTAGCTAAACATATTTACAGTAATCCTAACAAAATAAAACATGATGAAGGATGAAGGGGGATGAGAAAAAGCTAAAAATAAAAGAGGATAAAAGTTACAGGAAACAAACGGAAGGAAGAAAAAAATAAAAGTTACAGTAAACTAAGACGGAGAGAGGTTAAGGA
The DNA here is from genome assembly GCA_958450325.1 of Agrostemma githago. NCBI lineage: Eukaryota > Viridiplantae > Streptophyta > Magnoliopsida > Caryophyllales > Caryophyllaceae > Agrostemma > Agrostemma githago. The sequence goes on along the minus strand of OY288241.1, from coordinate 5,098,555 downwards.
AGAAGAGAGATTACCAAAATCGGAATACAGTAGAATAAGAAGGAAAATAATAAAACCCGAGTCTTGACTGAAAATAATAAATACTGAATTCTCTGAAAAATTAAATAAAAATGAAATCTAACTATTTACAGGATGTGTGAAAGACTGAATTACTGAATAAAAGATAAAAGAAGAAGATGAAAGATGATTAAAGCTGTATTTAAACTGCTTAAGCCCTCTATAACTGTCCTCCCTTTCATGTTATCTTCAATCCCATTAACTAGGTAGTGGGAAGAACTGAAGAGCGTAATAGGGGGAGTAGTGGGTAACGTCAACTGAATTAGTCTTGGAGTGGTATCCTATCCTGCAGACTTGGATTTTAGGCTGGTAGACTTGAGATCCAAGTCTGCAGACTAAGTTCAATCTAGGCTTCCAACGGACTTCTCCTCAGTCTACGGACTGTCTGCTGCACTTTCTCAGTCTACAGACTTGTGCTTTAGTCTACACCTTTCTTATTCCTTCTTCTCAGTCTATAGACTCACAGTCTAGTCTATAGACTTGCTTCCTTCTTGGTCTACAATGAATCGGTTTCAGAGCTTTAATATTTTTGATGCAATTTTTAGCTCTTTTAACTACTCGGTCTCGATTATCTGCAAAACAACAAAAGAATACCCGAGTAGCAAATATGGGAGAAAATAGCGTAATCCGACTCCTAAAATAATAAATCGACACAGAAATGCGTGCCAAAATAGGTGAAAAATCGAATAGGAACGGCACGCATCAAATAGTCGGGTCACTTTCGGGTTAGCCCGGGTCAATTCGGGTTACAGGTCAACCTCAAGTCTTTAGTTCGGATTCGGGTTGGCTTATTCGGGTTGGTCGGGTCAGTTTTATCGGATCTATTCGTTAGGGTCAGTTTCGTATTTTAATGCCTCGACTGAAACATGGTCATCACCATCAAGCCTCAACCTAGATTCATTAATTTCTTGTTAAGTGTTCCTATCATATCATTGTTTACCGAATCTAAAGAAATTAATACAAGGAAGGATCATATGAGAAAGAGTCAAATACAGTAAATATTTATGAAGTATTTCCTGAACGGCAATGAGCATGCCAAGTTGCCAATGTACACTCCGTCCTAACTTATTATCATTGACACTTGGTGACATATATATATATGTAGAGGGGGATCAAGGAAGTTAGCAACTCTCCAAGAGTTGCTTAGTGTTGATCCCTCCATCAATTCATCTTAATATGGACGGTGGATGGATGAAGTTCTATTATATATATAAAAAAAAGGGAGTTGCGGGACTGACAAGCCATCAGCCATCAACCCCATCACTAATCAATAGCCCCTCACTCTACCCCCATCACTAATCAATACCCTCCTCTCTATACTCTCGCCCAAACCCCTTTACACTTCCCCGTTCACCCCTTTTGAATTCATTTCATCGGCCAATCACTCACCACTCTCTTCCTCTCTCTAAAAAAAACCCATCTCCGCAGCTTCTCCATCTTCGATAATGCCTAAAATTCCGGTGGTGCTACAAAGGTATGTTGAATGATCCATTTTCGACCTCCATTTTTTCTTTTTGTTCAACCCTTTTGTTCAACCCTTTTGAATTCCTTTTGAATGATGCTTTTGTATCCCTTTTTCATGAACTCCGGTCATGCATGAACCATAAAAAGTGGTAAAAGAGCATTTTTCCAACCCGATAACCCTAATTTTGAGTTGAAGTTGTTGTAGTTGTACAGTGGTTGTAGTTATAGAGTCAAAGATGAAGTTTTTTTTCTTTGTTGAAGTTCATGTTGAAGTTCCCATAATCATCATTGTAAGTATGCATGTGCAATCGAGTTCCCATAATCGTCATTGGGAAGATAAAAATTTACCATTTGAATAGTCATACAGAGTTGTTTATACAGTCATACAGAGTTGGTTATACAGTCACCCGTTTGAAGATACATAGTCGCACTCGTTATACTCTGTTGTGAAGTCACAAAATGATGTACAATCACACCTTTGAAGCCACACAGTCGCAGTAGTTATGTTGCAAAGTCACACGCTTTATATTGCATAGTCACATTATATAACTGATGCGGGTTTTGTTGTAAAGTCACAGAATTGGTGTTTGGGAAGATAAAAATTTAACATTTGAATAGTCATACAGACTTGCTTATACAGTCACCCGTTTGAAGCTACATAGTCGCACTCATTATATTTTGTTGTGAAGTCACATAATGATGTACAATCACACGCTTTATATTGTATAGTCATGCAGTGTTGGTTGTATAGTCACCCGTTTGAGGCTGTATAGTCACATTCGTTATGGTGCAGAGTCACTGTCATTTTACTGTAGAGTCACACTGTTGAAGTCGTATACTCAGTTCTACCATCACACTCATTACGCATGTTGTTATTGCCGCAGAAAGTCTGGTGCGAAGAAGAAGGCCGTGGCAGAGACATTGGTCCACGAACATGTAATTGATGATAGAGTGGTTGTGGACCAAAAATTGGGTAAGAAGAAGAAGAAGAAGACTGTTGAAGATACATCGGGGGATCACATCGTTGCCGAGACGGATGTGGGGAGGACAGATGTTGATGACAAAGGCAGACGAAAGACAAAAAAGAGGGTGACTTTTGATAAACCGGTCGCCGATTTGGATGTGGGTGAGACAGAAAATGTTGAGGAAATCAGGCCAAAAAAAAAAAAGAGGAGGGTCACATCTGATATACCGGCCGACCCCACTGTCGTGCGCGAGTCTCAGGGGGAGAGGGGAGGGGACCGACGACAGGGTCGGCTAGCAGGAAAAAGAGAACCTGGAGGTCAGCCAGATATTCACTGTAGGCCCAGGCGGTTGTACCAGATAATTGCGCAATTATCGAATGATCAGAAAGAGAGGGTGCGTGTTGTTGGCTTCGGCGGGCTATTGGAGCTGAGGATCGAATTGGTCCCCACTGACCATGCGCTTATGTTCCTACGTGCATTTTCTGACGGGTCCCATATTTTCCGTGCCTCACGCCGGGAGGCATTCATGATGCCAAAGTACGACGTCCACGATTGCCTCCAGCTACCTTTAGGCCCTCATCCGGTGAAACTAATCCCAACACAAAATAAGAAAGGGGCAGACTCACCTGACGTGATCAGGTTAAAGAGTACCTGGAGGAAGGGGTTTGATGTGGTTGACAGCAGCGGGCCAATATCATTAGGGAGGGTGCACAAAAAGTTAATGGCAACCAAGGCTACTGACGACGACTTTGTCCGCAGGTTCGTGTTGTTTACGTTGTCATCATTCCTCGCGCCTACTACGAACAACTCACTGGACCTGAGCCTGCTGGCCGCAGTGGATGACGTGGACTTGATTTGGGAACATGAGTGGTGTAGCTTTGTCCTGCAGGATCTGGTGCGAGCGGGTAAGGGGACGCGTGACCTCAACAAAGTCCTCAACTACCTCCGGGGGTGCATCCTCATTCTGATGATTGCGTACTTCCAGCGCTACGATTTCCGTAGCGAGACTTGCAGATGCGACATACCATTTATCGCACATTGGGATGCACGGAGAATATGCGATCGTCTTGCTGGGGAACTGGAGACAGGGTCACTGGGAAATCAGTTGTGTTCGAAGGTGTCGTACCCACGTACATGTGGGAAAACAGGCAGCGAGGGCACCCCCGCTATAACGATGCCCTCTGACAACCAGCACTCTAGTCCCAAAAGAATAACGACAGGGGGGAGAGAAACGATCAATCTGAAGACAGCGCGGTTGACGCAAGTGATCTCCCAGCCACTCTATAGATCATCAATTAATTGTTCATGAAACGATTTAATCTGAAAGCCTTACCTATGTTTATAAAAGCATATACGATTCATAAAACTGTGTTTATAATACAGTTGAGATTCAGTAGTCACGGTCGTTATGATCACACTCATCCTGATGTATAGTCACATACTATTAGTTGTATAGTCACACACTGTTACTTGTATAGACACACGCATTATGTTATCCAGTCAGTACTATAACCTGCATAGTCACACGCTATAAACTGTATAGTCACACACTTTATTCCTTACAGTCACGCACTTATTCCTTACAGTCACACACTTATATGCTTAGTCATACTCACACTGCCAGCCTCAACACCACTGAGCTTCGCACTAATGATTTGACTTCAACTGAATTATAGGACGACCGGCGGTTTTTCATGGATTTCCGAAGGTGTGCGCTAGCCTTTTGCGGTTTCTGTGAGCATGCTGCCTCCTAAGTAAGAGAAATATCGACGAGGAACAATGCAGTTCCAAGTCAGGACTCGTCCTCCCAACCATTCTGGGAAGATCCATCTGTCCTCCGGTATATCGATGAAGTCGTTTTGTTGGCCGGCCAGTTGAAGCAGACAACCCAGAACGCCCCCATCGTTGAGGGCGAGGAGCAGCGCGATGCTGAAGCCTGCAGTCTGGTACGCCAAATTGTGCAAGACTTGCGTGATTCTGGATACGCGGATGAAGATATTGAGAAATCAGGTTTCTACGTGGGAGATGGTGATGGAACAGAGGGTTGCGATGATGAGGGCACTTTTGATGGTGGCATCGTGACACCAGGTTTCTGTGAGGGGGAAGTTGAAGAGAATGATGCTGCTGTAGAAATCAACCAAGACTCCGATGTGCAGGGTTCGGTCGACATGAGCCCGACCGTAGTGGTGGCTCTACGGCAAGCAGGGTGGGGGACAACTGACGCACGGTCGGCTTTAGATGTTACACCGGCTCCGCCCGATGCGACAGTCAGTTCTACTCTTGAGAGGGAACTGCACAAAGTAGGCTGGGCTGTAGCGGACGCTGTTGCCACCACGCCCGCGCCGGCAGAAATCGTCACGACCGATACTCAGCAGACAGGTTTTAATTACACTGAACATTAAAAAAGATTTTTGGCGCTGATGTTGAAGTAACTTGCTTTACGAGTTAGAATAACACAACTTATGAGTTAAAGTAACACATATGTCCCATGGGCGTAACGTTTTTTTTTTTTTTGCAGGTAGCATTGGCAAAGAAGCAAATGCACAAGAATAGTGCAGAGATGTGGGTGAGGCGTTCACTCCGTACATGGGGCAAGTATTCGGGGAAATCGATGAGGCGGTGGAATTTTATAAAATCTACGCGTTGGCTTGCGGATTCGAAGTTGTTTTTTTGTGGGTTTACAAGAATAACTGATTTTTTACATATTTTTTTACACATAATGATGTACAACGTTGCAATTAACTCTATATTTATTTAATACATGCGTTTTTGGTTAGAATAACATCTCAGGTGTATATATTGTAGTAACACAATTCGTTCCTTAAAGTAACAAATATAATGCATAAAAGTAACTGAAGATATTAGCGTTGTTTATCATTCATTCTTAGATTAACCACAACCATTTCTTATAGTAACATGATTTGTTTGTTAAAGTAACAGCTACACTGCGTTAGAGTAACACATATTTTTTTCCTAAAGTAACACAGTTCATGAATTAAAGTAACACATTGTATGAGTTAAAGTAACAGTTTTTGCAAGAGATTATACAACAATTCATGAATTAAAGTAACACATTGTATGAGTTAAAGTAACAGTTTTTGCAAGAGACTATACAACGTAACAAGTTTTATGAATTAAAGTAACACAGTTCATGAATTAAAGTAACACATTGTATGAGTTAAAGTAACAGTTTTTGCAAGAGACTATTATACAACGTAACACATTGTATGAATTAAAGTAACACAATTCATGAATTGAAGTAACACATTGTATGAGTTAAAGTAACATAGTTTACGGGTTATGATAGTAACATAGTAACATGCGTACAACGACAGTAGAAAAATGATGATTTTTTGGTGAAGATGAAAAAAACTTAATTTTAAAGAAACTTGTTGTGTGAGAGAAAGAAGCAGTTAAAAGATTGATAGGAGAGAGAAGATTTGCATTGAGATAAGAGAGAGAAATGATATATTTACCAAGATTTGTTAGTTATTTCCTTATTTCACCTCAAGCAATCACAATCATCCATCTTCCACTTGATCAATGGTCCAAGATTGGACTCATGGACTCAATGTATATAGAAGGACTCACTTGATCCTTCCTCTATTCGTATATATTCATATATTGTACGAGTATGTTATTGTAAAATATGATTAGTATGATCCCCAAATTTAGGTTAGTTAATATTTGTATCATTGTTAATCAAGGTAATATACTAGTGGAATATACTACTTTCATGAGTTATATATATAAAAAGTTAACTAATTAAAATAATTACAATGTGAAAACAAGAAATATTCTAAATTAATATTTTTGCAACTTATAACACAGTCATCTAAACAAGTGTAAACTGAAGTTAGGTATTATTGTACCAGTCAAAACAATAAAAATCGCGATAATTGCATTAATTGATGTTAAATATGAGGCCGTTAACAGGTTGATTAGATAGCAATAGCCAATAGAGAGGAGTTGGAAAGGAAACGGGATGAATCGAGATTCCAATTCTTCTTCACAAACAAAAACGTCCTTCAAAATTACGTAGGATTATGAATAAAACCTCTCTTCTCCTATGTCTTGTTCTTCCATCATATATCAAATTATCAGACAAACGAAAGAAGATGTGATGCAGTTCAGATAATCAGCCCGATAAACAAAATTCAACATCGACAATAACATCACCCCCAAACTCCCACAGTACCATAAATTGTAAAACGCGCTTATCCAAATGAAAGAATTCGTGTATTCCCATTTGAAGAGGAAAACTTTAGCAACATTAACCCAAAAAAGGCATGAAACTTCATCAGAAATACAGCATTGACCCGAAAAGGATTAACACTTTGCATACATAGACAGCAAAACGCACAAAAATAACATGGAAAGAAAAAAAATGTAAGAAAGACCTCAACAAGATCGCTTTGCAAATCCTCACCGAGCACATCAACTTGCACTCCTTCCCTCTTTAGCACTTGAATTGCACTTCGTCTTAGATGCTTTGACGGGTTTCTAATCCCAATCACCACTCTCTTAATACCCGCCTAATCACAACATTAACATAATTAAATCATCATTTACAACATTTCACACACATTAAGCATAATTAAATCGTCAATTCCTAAAAACAGTGATCACTGCTCGATCAGCCATGTTTAATACATCATCAATCATCAATTCAGCATGAAAATTGCAAAAAAAAAAAACATGGTAAAAAGCATACGGAGTATATCAGCAACTTCAATCACTTTTCCGTGTAAAAGAGTGGTTCAGACATCAGTCTAATGGATCAAGATAACAGTTATACGTTATCGAGGGAGTCCCAATGAAACTACATACTATAGGTTATCCTTATATAGACTCCGACTCCAGCTTGCTTTGCTCCACCACGTACACAATCGTTCTTCAGTATGTTCCTGCAACATCAATCAAATGAAAATGAAAAAAAATTGGATCAACTATGGGAATTGCAGGTGGGACCGGATTCACAGCAGCAGCAGATGTACAATTCTTGTTGCAATGTGTCCAGTGATACATAGGTCGTTCACCAGCAAATATATGATGTGCTGCTAGTTCCGCTCCATCCGTCTCAACAGCATATTCTTGATTTGTAATGCTCATCTGCATCCCATACTTCTTATGCAATCCCTTCAGAAAATCAATGAGATAATGCGCATTTTCTTGAGAATTGCACAAGTACAACTATCAAGGGGGCATTGTACTTAGCATTGAGGATCCCAGTAGACACAGACAAAAACAGCACATTCGATTGATTATATGGCAAGTTTCATATTTCATTAACATTTGATGAAATGATGGAAGCAAAAGGGGACAATTTCAGACCATCATGAACAGTATCATTCTACTACAATTGACAACCTAAAAACACAAAATCAACTCTACGACCCATAATAATAATACTTCGATAATCACCATCATCAAAATCAAGTTCTACAGATGTACTATAGTTGCCCCAAGCATGGAATCCATTGTCATGTAACACACGCCATCACCCTTCTCGCTTAACCTCTTCTCACTCTCGAGATACTGTAAACAGGGCATCATCTCACCGTTAACCAAACCCGTTCCAAACCCAACAACACAAACACAATGTCGCACCGTGCGTTTATGATTACACTCCACACAAGTATGTAATCTCGGTTTGTGCTCACTGACATAAATACCGTCCTTACCCGGGTTGTAATTGATGTCAGGGTAAAAACTTCCCAACACTGGACCTTTCTCCTTTAAATGCGCCAATACAGTATCCCAGTTCTTTTTTGCATCCGGATCATCACCAAATCTGTAGAAACTGCAACCGCTCACCTTGAACGGATATTCATCACAGTCAGTTGCCTTGATCTTTCCTTCGGTCGATTGTTTGAGACGATCAACCAGTCTCGGGACCGTCATCGGAGGCTGGAAAGTGCGTATTAACCACCTAAGGTCGATGGTATGCCCGTTGTCAAACCCTTTGACGATCTTATCTAAGGTTTCCACTGCCGGACAAAAGCTATGATGTACACACGACGCCGCTGATAAATCCCGTTGATTATGAACTCTCGGATGAATCAGCAGCTGACCATGTTCGCGTCCTAACCAACTGACCAGACTGGTTTCAACAATTTGGTTCTTCGCCATTAAACCCTACAACCACAAATCAGACTTTGTGAAACCTAGAAATTAAGCTAATTGAATCACTTAGAAACCCTAGAATCAATCATCAGTTCATCATCAAAATTGAAAAAAAAAAAATCAATCAATCATACACACACTGACATGTGTATAATACTGATCGTTCAGCCATGTTTAATACACCATCAATCATGAATCTATGAATTCAGAACAAATCAATCAAGAGTCTAAGCAGTATACTAGATACCCTAAAACCCCAAATCAGAATCTATTAACTCCTCGAAATTACTTACGAGACGAAGAATCAGCTGACGGAAATTGAAGAATCGGTTGGTTGGCGGCGAACTGGTGGACGCCGGCGGGGGTCGTTCATGGTTGAAGTTTGGTGTTTGTGTTTGTGGTCGTGACTCCTTAAAATTGAACTGGTGACGAAATAGTATGTATCCACCCTGCAAAAATTTCCATAAAACTTTTTTCCAAAAAAAAAAATCATACACTAATAACAGGCCTAACACTTCATATCACTAGCCTCATGATTCTATTACAGAATTACGATATTTTTAGCACGACAATCAGAATCCCTAACTTCAAAATTAATCCACAATTGTGCGATTTTCAGCTCAACACGATCAAAATCCCTAACTTCAAAATTAACAACCCTAAGAACAAATTAATCGCGCAATTGTGCGATTTTTCAGCTCATCAATTGCAAGTTTATCACACCTAACACTTCCTATCACTAACCTCATGATTCTATCACGGAACTGCGATATTTTCAGTTCGACGATCAAAATCCCTAACTTCAAACTCAACTACGCTAAGAATACTTCAACCGCGCTGCTGTGCGATTTTTAAGCTCAACAACTAAAATCCAGACATCGAACTTACTCGTCTAACAATGGCATAGCAACATCAATTGCAAATTTATTGATCGATTACGAAGAGAGAAAACTAGATATATTACCTCGAATCACAGATCGCGCGGAATTCTCCGAAATCTCGACTGCAAGATTACATCAGTAAGAAATTAATGAGTAGCAAATTTATCGGTTATATGAATCGATGAAGAGCAGAGAAAACTAGATATTACCTCGAATTGCAAATCGCGCCGAAGTTGTTTGCAAATCGCAAGAATTCTCCGAAATCTCGGCTGCAAAATCAAATCAACAGAAATTAATAACAAATTTATCGATTAAAGAAATCAATGAAGAGCAAAGAAAACTAGATATATAACCTCAAATTACAAATCGCGCCGAAGTTGTTCGCAAATCGCGAGAATTCTCCGAAATCTCGATTGCAAGATTACAAATCGATTAGTTACAAATTTATCGATTAAGGAAATCGATGAAAAAGAGAGGAAACTGGATATTACCTAGAATTACAAATCGCGCGGAATTTGTTCCCAAATCGCAAGAATTCTCCGAAATCTCGACTGCAAGATTAAATCAGTAAGAAATTAATGGCAAATTTGTTCACAAATCAGTAAGAAATTAAGAAATCGATGAAGAATAGAGAAAACTGATGCTAATGCTTCGAATTACAAATCGCGCGGAAATTGTTCGCAAATCGCAAGAATTCTCCGTAAATTTGACTGCAAAATCAAATCAGTAAGAAATTGAATTGATTAATCAACGAATTGGTAGAAAAATAAGCGATTGAAGTAAAAGGTGAAGTTTCGAGAGAGAGCGGGAAAAAATGGCGGAACCTCTGAGAGTGAAATTCGAAATTGGGGATGAAGATTCTGGAAAAATGACGGAAATGTTTGGACGCCAAATGGGGAATATCAAATTGGTCAAAACTTACAAAGGCTCACCGGCTGATGACTCGACCTCATCTGACCCAATAAACTCGATCCGAGTCATTTGGGACTGACTTTTAATAATAGTCGATGATTAGCAATCGGGTGTTCATCGGTCCAAACTCGGATCAGAACGGATTGACCTGCGGACCGGCAAACCTGAATATCAAAACCCGCAGACCGGACCGGTTAACAAAGAAACCTTGATCGGACCAGACACCGAACCCTCTTAAGAGGGGACCGGACCGTAAAAATATCCTAAATTTGATTTTTTAAAAAGTGTAGACCGGATCGGGATTGCGGCGGTCACCAAGTTTTTTGCGACCCGGAGACCGGACTGTTACGTTCTCCGGTCTAGACCGACCCGAACATTACGGTTCAGGTCACTTTTTGAACACCCCTAAACAACCTAACCTGAGTCATTTGATGACGCGATAATTTTTAAGTTTGGTTTTATTAATTACTGTATGAACTATTGGTTGAAATTTCGAATAATTGCGATAGAGAATTGACGATAATAGGGGTCGATGATGATGACACGAAAATTTAACCTGATTCAACACATCATTTGACCTGATAACGACTTAACCCAAGTCTAACCATGTGTATATCATTTGACTTGATAACAACTCCCATCAATATTGACTTTATTATTGAGGTTTTGCAAACTCGGTGTGACCTAAACCTGATATTTACTTCGATGGTTATGTACCCATGACCCAACCCAAGGTTCGCTGACAGGAAACCTATTACTCACTTATTATCATTGCTGCAACTTTTAAATGATCGATCAGCACCGAGTTTCAACATTGCTGCGTTCTCAAAACTCGAACTCGTAAATCTCTGGTTAAACTAGACAACTAGGCCAACACACCTTGATCATTAGTTGATATAACTACTCACGAGTACATCAACTGACTATATATGAGAAATACTTTGATCAAATGCATTAATCACACATAGTAAGAGAGATTGATATTGGCTTTACGATTTCAAGTTCTGCTCAAATGCATCGATCACACAGAATAAGAGAGATTAGTATTAGTTTTACGATTTCAATTACTCGAACTTTAGACACGATAATGTTAAACTCGTCAAATAAATAACAACTTTCCCGTCCGATCCCTCGGAAAAAAAAAAGGCCTCATTAACAAAACATCCTTTGTTTATTAAAACAAAGACCAAGGCAAGGCAGCTGAGGTGGCACAACTCATCTTCCTAATCAGGCTATCTTCAAACTATAAGAATTATTCTTTTATTCTTTAATAAATAAATAAAACACTCAATCCATTTATTTTCATCAGTACTGAATGTATATTCATTTATAAATATTATAAGATACATCTACCAGAATTATAAGAATTTATATCCATTTACCATTATGATATTCATAGTATTCTTCAAAAAATTATGTTACTTGAAACAGTCGGGATTCTTTTATACTGAAATTTTAACCAAAAACTAAACTAATATTTACCAACTAAATTAATCTGTGATTCAAAATATGAAACCCTAATACATCTATGACAGTATCCCTTTAGTTTAATATTTGCAAACAGAAAACGTAAAACCTACAAAACCCTAATACAAAATTAAACCCTAATACGTTTATCACCTTTGTCGATTACAGACTTACAGTATAACTCAATATTTATTCTCAAAAATGTCTGCTGCCATTTTTTAGTCCAACAGTTGTATGATTTTGTTTCTTTTTATCGATACGGATTATTGAACAATAAAAAATCTCTTCGATAATTTGAGAAGGAATAAGTTATATCGAGTAATTTTTGCTTTATTAAAACGAATTAGTAATTGTTAAGCTTAATATAATGTAGTGCCTCACTAATGTTTAATAATACCACTCGAGTGTGTGTCAAATTTTCGAAACAAAATGTTTAATAATACCACTCGAGTGTACAGTGATCTCTATCAATTTAACTTATTTCAATCTCACAACAAGTAAAGTAAAAATGTTGTCTACTACACAAAAAAATCATCATCACATAGTCCACTAATAAAATATTAAAGTTGAAAATTATCACCCATAGCAGATCATTCGTCGAGATGATATTAGTTTGTATTTATCGTGAAAATGAAAAAAAACACCACGGCATGAAATTAAAATAAATTCGCCAAAAACAATAGAGGGACTTACGTAAATAAAAAAAATGCCCCAACCCGTGAATTTTCACCGGTCATTACACTAGTTTTACTTTAAAACTCACATTTTGGTGCCATTGGTGGTGACGCATGTCCTCTAATTGTGTGGCCGTAGCGTAACTTTCGTTTATATCCGTTTTTTTTTTTTTTTGAATTTTGATTCATGTCGCTCGGGTAGTCGGGCTTACTAAAAAAAATTAAGGCTAAGTTTAAAGGGAGTCTGAGTATGAGTCTAAGTAAGAGTCTGAGACTCAGATTTGTTGAGTCTGAGACTCATACCTGGATAATGTGGTTGGTACGAGTCTGAGGCTCAGACGGATGAAAGATTAAAGGAGGTCTGAAGTTGAGTCTGAACAAAAGTCTGAGTCTCAGATTCTTTGAGTCTGAGACTCATATCTGGATAAAGTGGTTGAGACGGTCTGAGACTCAGATAAGTCTGAAGTTGAGTCTTGGATTTCAAAGACTCATCCTCAGACTCGTTCATTCAGTTCAGTTCAGTTCCGTTCATTTCAGTTCAGTTCAAATAAGTTGTTATTATTATTATTATTATTTGTTAAATATTAAAACTAATGACATTTTTATAAAAATTTATATTAATATAATAATAAAAATTAATATTGTTTTTATTGTTATTAATATTATTACTATTAAATATTACTCCGTAATATTGATTATTAATATTAATATTAGTATCATTATAATATTATTAATAATTAATATTATTAATATTATTATTTATTATTACTATTATTACTATTGTTATTGTTATAAATATTATTATTATTATAAAATATTTTTATTAAAAATATTTTTATTAAAATTAAAATTAATATAATAATTATAATAATTAATATTTTTGATACAATAATTAACATTATTATTTGTTGTTACAATAATAATTAATAATTTTTTTGTAACTATTAAACTTGTTATTATTATTTCTGTATTTCAGGCTACTTTAGTTCAATTTGTCTCAGCTCAGTTCAGTTCAGTTCAACTTATTTTTCTTTAGCTCATTTCACTTCATTATAAAAGGACATGATCAAAATAATTTGTATTAGATGATATAGTTGTATATATATGATAAAAAGCAAATTCGTATAATAAATGATAAATAATACTGCACGTAGTAATAAAAACGGATAATGAATTGATAGTTATTCTCGACCAAACCAAAAAAAACCTAGTTCGACCTGAACATGACCAAACCGACCCGAACCAACGATCCGATCCAGACCCGACAACTAGACATGACAAAACTGATTCGACCTGAAATGACCCAACCTTAATAAGCCAACTCGATCCCGATCTGATATCCAAATTAAAGATTCTAGGTGGACTCGTAACCTGAATTGACCCGAGTAAACCCGAAATTGACTCTCTTATTATTATAAAAAACTAGTCGATATCCCTAAAAAGATGAAAATAGCAAACCCGAAATGATCTGCCCCAACCCAAAGTCAAAGCGAAACTCACTTAACCCAAACCCGACCCGGTTGACTTGTTTGCCAGGTTTATCGACAACCCAACCCGAACTCGACCCACCCGCCCGATTGCCACTTTTTATAATGACCACTTGGAAATAAATTTATTCATATGTCACAAGATTTATTTAACAATTAATTATTTAATTGTAATTATTCGAGTAATTAATCGAGTTATAAAATAAACGTAGATATTGAGGTAAATAAAAAAATAAAATAAGTTACGCAGAAAGTTGAGGTGAGATAATGTAAATAAAAAAATAAAAAAATAAAATAAGGTAGATAAAAAGTTGAGGTGAGATGAATAAAAAATAATAAAAAATAAGGTATATGAGGGGAGAAAGTCTGAGATGAGTCTATGGATAAAGTGTACTGGGTCTGTGGATAAACATACTCTAACAAACACTTTACGGAATGCTTTGCTTTGTACTGTATTAATTTCCATAATTTAGATTTTTTTTAGATTACTGGAGTTTTTTTTTTCTTTTTTTAGGAAAAAAAGTTTTATGGAAATTTTTGCACTATATAGGTGGGGTGTATACATACTATTTCGTCACCAGTTCAATTTTCAGGAGTCACGACCACAAACACAAACACAAACCTTCAACCCGAAATACCGCTGATTCTTTACGTAAGTAATTTCGAGGAGTTTGATGGTGTATTATACATGGCTGATTGATCAGTATTATAGATTCTGATTTGAATTTTATGATTTGGATACTGTGTATCAGTGTGTGTATGATTGATTGATTGTTTTTTTTTGCAATTTTGATGCTGAACTGATGATTGATTCTAGGGTTTCTAAGTGATTCAATTAGCTTAATTTCTAGGGTTTCACAGAGTCTGATTTGTGATTGTAGGGTTCTTAGTACATCGCTTATGTTTTATAGATTGTTTTTTTTTGCAATTTTGATGCCGAATTGATTATTGATTCTAGGGTTTCACAGATTCTGATTTGTGGTTGTAGGGTTCTTAGTACACCGCGTATGTTTGATTGATTGTTTTTTTTGCAATTTTGATGGGGAACTGATGTTTGATTCTGGGGTTTCTAAGTGATTCAATTAGCTTAATTTCTAGATTTTCACAGATTCTGATTTGTGGTTGTAGGGTTCTTAGTACACCGCTTACGTTGATTGAAGTTGCTGATATACTTAGTATGTTTTTTACCATTTTTTTTTTGGCAATTTTGATGCTGAATTGCTGATTGATGTTGTATTAAACATGGTCTGATCGAGCCGTGATCACTGCTTTTAGGAATTGACAAGTATTAATTTGTAGGGTTTCTAACTGATTCTATTAGCTTAATGTGTTTAATTTGCAGGGTTTCTAAGTGATTCGATTAGCTTAATGTGTTTAATTTCTAGGGTTTCATAGATTCTGATTTGTAATTGTGGGGTTGTTAGTACACCGCTTAGGTTTGATTGATTGGTTTTTTGGGATTTTAATGCTGAACTGATGATCCATGATGTCGATACAGCTTCCAAATTAATTTTTTTTAATGACAACCGCTTTCAGTAATTGACAAGTGAGTATGAAACTGAAGTTGTTGATGAATGGATGAAAGAATTACTCCGTAGTATATAGGGTGATGCTTGTTGATGTTGAGCCTAATCCATTGTGTGATTGATTGCAGAAAAGAAAAGAATGTCGGACTTGAGGAAGACGGTGTTGATGAAGGAAAGTATGGACATTGATTCTCCGACTTGGAAAAGTATGGACATTGATTCCCCGACTAGGAAAAGCATCGACACTGACACTGATAGCACTGGCGATTCCACTCTCACTACCCTCTCTCTGTAGTATGTTTCTTTTATCATCTTATCCCTTCTCGTGCAATTGTTTGTTGTTCTTGAGTCCGTGATCGAGAGTCATCAGAAAATTATAATTGAAATGTTTAGCGAAGTTGATCTCCACAGTCGGTTGAACTATCAACATTTGCTTGTCTTCCTTTCTTCAGTCGGTTTAAGTTGGTTATGCTCTTGTTTCTCAGAATGTAATTGTGTAAGTTTTTGCTTGCAGTTCGAGTGACAGCTCATCTCGCTCTTGTTCCCCTTCGCCTCACCTACCCGATATTTATGACCCAAAGTGCGTATTTCTCTACCATTTTTCCAATTTCCGATGTTCGGTTCTTTTACGTTTTGTTTGTTTCTTATCAATTTCATTCTGACAGCTACATACTTGTTAAACTATTTGTGATTCTTGGTTAAATATCATACTGGACTAATCAACAATAAATTCTACGGGGTATGAAACATGATATGTTGTACCCCTCCGATTCTTTTTTATCTTTCTACTCCCCTATTATATGTGAGTGGAGTAGGAAGATAAAAAAAAATCGGAGGGAGTGCTATATATTCGCGATACCAGATGTAGAAAAGTTAACTAAACTGTAGTATTCTATATGTACATGTTTTATGCACTTTAATTATTTTTTGTTTTTCTTGCATTTCAGTTTCGACTACCAAAAACTATCACCTGAGGAGTACCGTATGCTATTAATCTCAATGTTGAAGCCTCCATCAAAAGTTGATCCCGATTGGAGACTATTCCCTGAGAAGTGTGCCGAACTTGTTTTGGCATATTACAAAGAGAAAACGGTAATCTTCTCAGCCTTACGTTTTTTTTTATATATATATATATATTTCCAATTGTTATCTATTATTTTTATTTATTTATACATTTTTTTTTGCTTTTCCAATGAAATAGGGCGAAGAATATGAATTCGTAAGGATAAGATCGCTGTGCCCATTTCCACCACGAGATGGGAGGGATTCTGGCGGGACTCATCTGAATTTTTTTGCCCGTCATAGAGGTCACGAGTATATGTTCTATGGAGAATTGGTGCATTCTTCTGAAGTACTTAATACAGTGGTGGATTGTTATATTTTTCCTCTTGGACTTTACCACGGTATTTTTTTTTCATTCCTTTTCGTATCTTCTCTATTATACACTTTGGATGTGATTCAACTATGATTGTGTCTTGTTTACAGGTATGGAGTTTACAGTGCACCCCCCTCACGTTGACTGCCCTGATTGCAATGACCCCGGCCTCTACGAAGCAGCTTGCGACAGTGATGATGAATTCTGAATAGTTGGATTATGTCAGCGATATCATATTACTCCGTATTATGTAAGTAGTTAGCTACGTAATATTTAGATAATGTTAAAATCGGATTTAATTATATTTTTCGAGATCTAGACGAGTTTTTATTCACTTAAGATATTTGAATTAATCTAATGTTTGATGGATTTCTCCAATGTCCTGTCCCGACATTTCTTCGTCATCTCTTTTTCATTTACTATCTTTGTTCATTTCATTGACCCTTTTTCGGTCCCATGGTCAAGACGTCGAGAGGGTAACATATCATGAAAACCTTCCGATCTTAAACTCAGTAGCTGCTACTTCCATTCCCTGTAAAAATGTGATGAGTTTGAAAAAAGTATCAAGTCTGGGTGGATATTTTTCAATATTTTCGTAAAATTTCACAAGCCGGGAAGTTAGCTCGAAAAAAAAAACAGTGCACACCATCACTGTTAAAACCTGATTTCCCCGGCTCAAGCAAACCCGAGACATGTGCTGTAAAAATCGAAAGAAAATGATACATTGCCCTGCGAGACTCTCCCAACGGCTCAAAATGAAGTATGTAGTACACGGTTTTCGAAAATTCGGGTGTCCGAAAAAAAAAGTGGTCGGAAATTATATAGAGTGTTCCGTTCCACGAGGCTGATAAAAAGACCATATAAATTTCTAGCAGCAATAAAGAACGTTTGGTGGCATCGGGATATGATAAATCATCGTCGGTCGAAAAAATTGATTAGTAGTGGAAAAGCGAGGAGTAGTTATTGTTTTGGATTGAAATCAAACGGGGAACCTAGTCAAGCAACTCAGGACACAAATGCTACTTTGCCCTTGACCTCCCGAACGACTCAAAATGAAGCGTATAATACACGGTTTTCGAAATTTCGGGGGTCCGAAACAAAAATGGTCGAAAATTACACAGAGTGTTCCATGGGTGTGCTAAAAAGACGGTACAAAGTTCTAGCAGCAACGGAGAACATTTGGTTGTGCCCAAATGTGATCAACCATCCGAACATTTGGTTGTAACTTTACACTCCTATATCAAACCGCCTTTATTTTCAGTTTTTTTGTTGTTCATCTTATAATTTGGGTTGAGACTTCATTACTCATTTATCAGATGACCTCCCTTGTGGTGAGTGTTGTGACATGTTATAACGGGTCAAATATCACACATGCTAGATAAGACAAAATCATAATGACTTAGGAATATAAAATGTTTTTGTCTTTATTTACCATGTGGGTAATGTGTGACCGATATAATATATACTCCCTCCCATCCATTCAATGCTTTACATAGGGAGTTTCACAACTTTTAAGAAAAGTGGTAGAAGTAAGGGTATTATTAGTAAATCAAATGGTTTTATGGGTCCACCAAACTTAAATAAGGAAAAAGTTGTGATATTTTATGTAAATAGAGGAAAGATATGAGGGTTATATGGTAAAGTTTTTTGCTAAAAGATGAATGTAAAGAATTGATTGGATTGTCCATTTATATTAAGTGTAAAGAATTGAATGAATGAGAGGAAGTACATCTGTAAACAAAAATTTAGGTTTGTTTATGTAAGTGGGTGGATACGAACCCAAACCTATTTGGATCAGTTTTGAATTGAAGAAGTTATTAACCGTTCATTTAAAACATGAACATGGTAAGGAGAAGATAGTGTACTACGGAGTATTTATTTGGGTTGTTTCAGATTTCATTAATTTCTTAAATAAGAATGGTAAAGCGCGTGAATCAGTGCATCTTATTCAATTATTACCAAAACCAGGAAAGTTGTACTTCGTAGTTTTGGGGCAAAAGTAAAAAAAAGTACTTGACTCATTCTTACTTGACTTGACTCATCACTCATTCAATAAGAGTTTTTACTTTTCTCTTGATTTACTTGACTCATTACTTATGTCAAAGTTGTTGCATTCACCCGAGGGTTTACCCAGAGCGGACCAAAAAGGTAGCGGCTGCGGGTTCCTTCGTTCATTAAAAAAAAAAAAAAGTTGTTGCATTGTCTTTTAAAGCTCGATTATTACTCCATCCATTTCATTGAAAGCTTCCACTTTCCCTTTTCACATACTAATAGTATAACGATTTTTCTAACGTGTGTCTACTAGGCACATGTTAATAGTTTAATGAAGGGAAGTTTATCAAATTTATTCTTTAAGTATGGTAATTATAAGTAATCTTCCAATTTCTCATGATAATTTGATTGATAAACCTACCTTAAGTAAGGTAATAACATGTGTCCAGTGGACACACGTTAAGAAAAACCGATAATATAATACCTTTTAAGTGAACTTTTTATCCCTCACAATAGAGTACTAGTGTAATTAAGAGTAGATTATGATATAAGTAAAAAAAATTAAAAACCTAAAAGAGTTAATGAAAGAGCTACCCTCACACATAATAGTAGCTCTATTCATTTTTTATTTATTTTGTGTGTTTTTAATTATCTTTGACTGATTTAGTACGTGAGAGACGGTCTTTCACTAAACCTACTCAGATATGTAATGAAAAATGAGCACTTCGTGTCTCTATCAAGTCTCACGGTACAATTATTATTGGAGTAATCATTATTGTATATATATGCGAGACATGGTCTCCCAACAACACACATAAAAACATCAATAACTTTATTAGTAATTTCTTCCAAGTAAGAAATTTTTCAATAATCATAGTGTAAGATCGATCTCACTCATATAAAAACTGATAATTCAAAATGGCTGATTACACGAACCAATTTCGATATTTTCAAGCTACGGGTTCCTCTTCAAGGGGAGCGGGTTGTAACCATATGTATGTCGACCTTTTCTTTACTCTTAACTCGAGTTTTCATATACTTAACACGAATACTTACAATAATAGAGTTCACCAAAAAAAAAAATACGTACTTACAATAATAATGGAGAATACGATATTATTACAATACTAGTGTAAAATTTGGGCCTACGCAATGTTTGGTTAATTAAAAATTATTGATATGAGTTGAGATAATTTTTTTTATTATATCGAGTTGTTTATTATAGAAGTATTAATGTAACACATTTGATGAAAACCCGTGAAAGTACGTATAAAAATTTATTTATCTTAAACTTAATTTTACGAAATTTAATTTTAATTGAAATTAGACGTGCACGATATAAATTTAGACAAATTTAATTATAAAAAAAGTTTATTATTTTTTTACTCCGTATTCAATTTTTAATTTAAGTGATAAGTGATTAAATAAAAAGAATAAAATGCTTTGGTTCATGATATTTGGGGTACTTGGTTTAATATAAATGAAGATATATTTATATAATTATGTTGATACTAACGAAATACGGAGTAATTTTTAAAATATTGAATGATCATAAAAATTTCATTATTTTGCAGTAAATTGTAATATTAAACAACATAATACATAAAATAACATTACTAAACACAATATTATTAAAAAATGTATCTGCATTATATTATGGGGGAAACGATTCTAACCTAAGACTCACTTAGTCTTAACCAAGTAGGGTATCTTATGTAATCAAATACTCGTACCAACGTAGAATAATACTCTTTCTGTTCCAGTCGTCATTTTATTATGTTAACCTTTAATATTCGTGAAAGTGGTAATTGAGTCCTTAAGTTTTTTCAATTGTGAAATTAGGTTCCTTGTGATTTATCTGTAAATATCGAGTCTCACAAAGTGAAATTGAACCCCATTACTTAATTTTGGGTAGGAAAAAAAAAACTCATCTTATAATCCGGTTAATCATATAGAAAATTTAAATTTTACGATTGTGTAACTTTATACGACACGTAATTTTAATACCAATATAATTAATCCAGAAATCTCTCTGATGACGAGATATTGGAGTGCTGCAAGGCGAGAGTTCAGCAGCACCTCAGATTACTACAGAGGGCTGAGGTTGTTTTACCTAAATTCTTTTTACCTACTTATTAATAATTACCTAAATTCTATACATGTTTCGAAAAATTGTCATCAAATTTTGTGATTTTATGTTTGGTTTAGGAGGAGAAAATTATTGTGGGTAAAATTTCTGAGCACAAAATAATTGAGAGGCGGAGGACAAAGTACAAAATTGTGCACCTAAATGTTCCAATACAAAATGGTAAAACCGTCTTTGCTGAAATTTGTCAGTTTGCGAAAGGACAGACGGTTAATATGTGCATGATTTTGGACGACCAGCCGGGTACGTTTACCTTCATCATTTTCAACTAATTATAATAATAATTACTCGTATTTTATTTTTATGTTCTTAGTAATTAGATTACTCCGTAAATTTTAGTTCTTCTTCTCTCTCATCAAAACAAAGTTTTAAACTTATTATAATAAATATCTAATGTAAACATTTGATTGGATGACGAAGTATTTAAATATTACTCCGTATATTAATTAATTTTGTGCAGTGAAAGGGTGTCGTATATGCCCCGATCGAGATGTGTTACATCCATCTAACACGCCGGTTGATGTCACCCCTATTGAAAATCCCAGGTGCTCGACTTGCAACAGGGTGTATCCTCTAGAATGTAAGTAACTGTTTCATTACATTCATATTGATTAATTACTCGTATTTCTTATGGTTATAACCATGCATGTTTCTCCATATTTGACAATTAATAGTAGTTTAAGTCTCCTAACTCCAAAAAATAATGTATTCCGTTATATATTAAGTTTGCCGAGAGAATACAGATTATTCATCCCGTCGTTTCAGTCATTTGTTCACCTTTACAAATGATTGGATGAGCAAATGAGTTAGATAATATGCATAACCGCTAGTAGTATAGACGGATTAATATAGTAATCTCAAAATCCTGATGCAGAAAACATAGAAGAATTCAAATAGAAACAGCTCGACCCCAATAACGAAATTCCTAATTCAGATAGATTAACATAAACCCGTGATTATTGTTATTTGAAGCGACAATCAAAACATATATACTTTGTATTAACTATATATGATACGGTGAATGCAGTGTGATGCCGATTGAGAGGACCGTGTCATTGAGAAGAAGCAATGCAAGAACTGGGATTGTGGTTCAGGATCGGAGAAGTAGCTAAGCTAGCTAGTGTTAAGAATTTGTGTATGATCTGATGAATTGGTTAATGTTAATTGCTGTTTGAACTTTTATGATTTCTGTTCTGACATTCTAGTTGGTTGGTTAATGTTGTTGTTTCGATGAACATGTGTGCAATGCAGATTAAGCTTACGATCCCATGTTTTGGGATCTTTGATGATTATTTCGAACCAATAGTTGTTACCTCCGTTTCAAAAAAATCGTCCCATTTTTCGTTTATTTATTTATATTTATTATATATTTGTGTCCAAAAAGAAAGGAAATAAAATGAAAACCAGGAGCGAGTATCGTGACAAAGAGAATTTTCGATATTCATGACAATCTATCAAAGAAAATAACTCCTGTGAGTACATTATTAATATCGAATCTTCATAATTTTTACTAATATGTTACGAAAGATATTAACGACGCAAAATGCGTGTTGACAAACGTGAAAAAAATAAAGGGGAAGGTTCGACTTGAACGAAGGGAGAATTGTTTTTCTAATACTCGTATTACACACTCGACACACGTTAATAGTTTAAAATTCGCAAAAATATTACTTCGTATCTAAGAATGATAAATACTACTTCCTCCTCTCAACTAAGATTTTCCCACTTTCCTTAAAAGGAAAGTCCACTAAGATTTTCCCATTTCATAACTTTCCTTATTCATCCAATTTACTCTCTTCCTATTGGTTACTTTTTGTGATTTGACATCTTGAACCCCACTAAACAATTTACCATCATTCATTATTGATTTCTTAATCAATGTGCCATATTGAAATGGGAACATCAATGTGGGGGAGGGAGTACTCCGTACTACTTATGAATCAATAGGAGGATATCATGTGGGGGGAGGGAGTACTCCGTACTACTTATGAATCAATAGGAGGATATCAATTTCTCATGATAATATAAAACTATTAGAAAAATCAATTAGTCTTCCTTGCGACAAACATATCCATCGTAACTTTAAAATTAGAGTTGTAGATTAATTGATTTTTTGTTTTTCTTGTAAATGATTTAAATTTCAGTATCGACTTTAAAAAATTATCTGAAGAGGAGTATATGGAGAAATTTCTGTCATTGTATGTATAAGCCTCCACCAAAAGGTGAAAAGAAAGGGTCTCGCATTACTCACATGTTTACCGAACTGGTTTTGGCATATCATAAACAGAAAACAGTAATTTAATCTCCTCATACTTACCCTACTGGACACACCTTAGAAAAACCGTTTTTATTCATATGTATTTTTTTTTTGTTTTTTGTTTTCCATGAAAATCAGGGCGAAGAATATACATTCTCGAGAGAAAGATCCTTGAAGCCATTTCCACGACGAGTTCTAGACGAGTTCTTGTTGACTTATGTATTTGAATTAATCAAATGTTCGATGCATGATTTCTTCAACGTCATGTCCCATATTTTCTTCAATCATCTCTTTTTCGTTAATTATCCAAAATCTCGAGTGTATGGTGTGGTATATGGAGCGGGACACAAAACTGGGACGGGAGGTTCGAACTGAATGAACATTGGATTGTTCATTAGGCCTTCGAATGACCGTAACAGATCATCGTTGAATCGTAAAAATACATTGCACTGTACATGGGATGTTCAAAAAGTGGTCCGGACCGGTAAACTGGACCGACCCGAAAAGTACAGTCCGACTTCCGGGTCTCCAAAAACTTGGTGACCGATCTGCGGCCCGATCCAGTCCACAACACTTAAAAAAATAAATAAATCAAATTTAGTGTATTTTTTCGGTCAAGGTTGGGCTTATTTGTTAATTGGTCCAGATCTCCGGGTTTGAATTTTTTGGGTTACCGAGCCACGGGCCAATTCGATCCGGTCCGGTGAACACCACTAGCTGCACGGATATATATATATATATATATATATATATATATATATATATATATATATATAGAGTAAAGATCAAGTGAGTCCTTTTATTTTTTTTGAGTCCATGAGTCTTAATCTTAGCCATTGATCTAAACAAGATGGATGGGTGAGATTGTATATTGTAATTAAGGTAGTAACTACCAAATTTTGGAAAAAAATAAAAAAAATCTTCCTCCTCCCTAGATTAGCGCCAACCGCAAACTCTCTCTCATCTTACCTCATTCAAACGCTCGTCTAAGAAACCCTTCAACTTCACCTCATTCAAACTCTTCGCTCAACTCAAGCAAACCCTTACACTCAATCGAACTCAACTCAATTTCTCAACTTAGCGCCAACTGAAGCTTCTAAGCATACTCGAGCACTCAATCATCCAACTCAACCCTATCGTTCAACTCAACTCAGTCGCTCACTTTCAACTCGAGCAAGGTTACTTTCTAACTTCAGCTAACACTATCATCATTGTTTGATTTCATTAATTTTTTCGCTAATTATTGATTGATTAACGACCTTGCTGTTCTTTGTGCCCTATAATTAATTTTTTTGTTATCATCATTATCTGGGTTTTTATCTGATTCGTATAATTGAATTCATTATTGATTGATTAACCTTGTTGTGTTTGTGCATTATTGTCTGGGTTCTCATTTGTTTCGTGTAATCTGTATGTGTCATATGTATGGTGTTATTTCGAAGACAACAATGTGTTACTGTAATGCAGAAGAGGTGTTACTCTAACTATCAACTTCGTGAAACTCTGAATCATTTTAATCTGGTACACTCAATTATGTAGATTTGTTATTCTAATTCTTATGTTACTTTAACGCTTTGTTTGTGTTACCTTAATGCTTACCAGTTGTGCTTGCAGTTTATGGCGGTGGTGTGACACTTATGGTGTTACATTGAAGAACTAATTGTGTTACTGTGATCTAGGAGACGTGTTACTTTAGTTAGTCTAACAGTTGTGCTTGCAGTTTGTTACTATCTGGTCTATTTTTATGTTACTTTGTATGCTGTTAATGCAACACTTATGGTATTACATTGAAGAACTTATTGTGTTACTGTAATGCAGAAGAGGTGTTACTCTAACTATCAACTTCGTGAAACTCTGAATCATTTTAATCTGGTACACTCAATTATGTAGATTTGTTATTCTAATTCTTATTTTACTCTAACACTTTCTTTGTGTTACCTTGATGCTTACCAGTTGTGCTTGCAGTTTATAGTGTTAATGCAACACTTATGGTATTACATTGAAGAACTAATTGTGTTACTGTGATCTAGGAGACGTGTTACTTTAGTTAATCTAACAGTTGTGCTTGCAGTTTGTTCTATTTTTATCTTACTTTGACGCGTATCAGCTGTATGTTTTGATCAGATGGCAAAAGGAGGTGACAAGTCCAGAAAATCTCGTGCCACAGATGGCAAAAGCAGGAGGCAGACCAAGATGAAGGTCAGTTGCAGGCATTAGTATTGTTTATGTTCACCTATTAAGTGGTGCATATTTAGGTCTAACAACAGTTGAACATACTAATTATCTTTATGTTTGTCCCTTTTCAGAGGGAAGAAGCGGAGGAACAAGAAGTTGTTGTAGCTAAGAAGATCCAGTTCAGGTGTAGGCCACAGAGCCTCATCGAGTTGATCTCAAATTTTAATGATCGGCAGCGGGATTCTGTCATCAGAATAGGTTTTGGGGGCCTACTTTCAATGCGACTCAAAAGTTTCCCCGGTAAGTATGCAGTCGAGTTCATGACGCTTTTCGCGGATGACACGCTGATTTTCAGGCTACCAAGGAAAAGCGATCAATTCTTGGTAACGAAGCACGATGTCCACGATTGCTTCCTCATTCCATACGGTCCGAACCCCGCTGAATTGCTCCCAATGGGTCGGTCGAAGGAAGCACTGGCTGAGGATGTCGTCAGTCTGAAACAAGCATTTAGGGATCGGTTCAATATTCCTACTGCAAGCGACACGATCTCTTTGTCTCTGTTGTTGGAAGAACTACAGAAGGACGTTCACGGGGGGGATGACTTCTGTAGATTGTTTGTTCTGTACAGCATGTCTATATTTCTTAATCCAACATCGAATTACACCGTTGATCTAAGTCTGCTGAGGTGTGTGGAGAACGTAGAGCAGATCAGGAACTATGATTGGTGCACTCTTGTATTGAATGGGCTTGCTGCTGCCTGTCAAGACTATGTTCTTCATAAACCGACATACCTGCTCGGTTGTCTGCCATTTTTGATGATCACATACTTTCACCGTTTCCAGTACCGTGATCATCGTTGTCCGCACGATCTGCCGCTTATTAAGCATTGGGATCGCGAGCGGATGATAGATAGGCTGTATGGTGAATTTGTTGGTGGTGGGCTTGGTCGTCTTACCAAGTCAAAGGTGAAATACCCCCGTTGTCTACTTGAGGAGGTGGTGGACGAGGAGGTGGTGGATGACGGGGTGCCGCTGAGGATAACGAATGCCCCAACACCATCCGCGCACAAATCTGTGAAGTCCATAAACATCGAGCTAGCTGATGGCGTTGAGGATGATGCTGATCTAAGAGCTAAGGCGGTTGATGTAAGTAATAAGAATTTTCATCAATAAATTCAATGTGTTTATGTTCCTGTGTTCATTGAATACGCGTTGTTCGCAAGAATGGTGGTATTTGTCCATTTGTTCCCCTGATCTAATGGAACTCAGAAAACGATTTTTGTTGTTGCTGTAGTTGCCTAAGTATGTTACTATAACTACCATATGTGTTACTTTAATGTTGATCACATGTTACTCTAATGAACCAGTGGTGTTACTTTAATTCAAATAATAAGTTACAGTCACCCCCTCAAACTAAAACCATCTGTTTATTCTTTGATGCAGGAGGTACATGAATTGTACCTCATGATGGCAAGGAATGCAGTTGCATTCCATGATTGGTGGATATCAGCCTCTTCCAAACTCAGAAGAATAACATCCGGCAAACCACTGAACGATGACCCCGTTCCGTCACAGGCCTCGCAAGACTTCTGGAGTGGAGAAGAGCTGCACCGGACGGTCGATGAAGTGTGCGAGGCGTACGCACGTGCGAAGAACGCAGCGACCCAAGGCCCTGCATTCACATGCCAGCCCACACAAACAGCAGGTTCGAGCATGCGTACAAATGTGGCGGGGGTTGATGATGTTGTCACTGCTGATGAGGATGTTGTCACTGCTGATGAGAGTCGAGGCTGTTCCGACTTCGAACTGTACACGACGGCGGAGATGGTTGAGGCTGTTAACGGTGGTTCGGAGGACAGGGATCACCAAATTGATGAAGCGAATGTTATTGAGGATTTGTGGGTAGAAGTCGATGGACGGAAGGTCTTCCATCCTTACTTCCTCCATTCTGAAAAATATTTAGATTGCATGCAAGTTGTCGATGAGAAGCTTGGATGCTCTTATGACTGTGGAACACCTGAACCAGACCAGATAATAGTATCTGATTTTCTTGTCAGAAACAGTACATTGTTCAGGTCGGTTTTGAGTGTTCGGAAAGACGTAATGGATTACGTCTTTTATAACAATGACAAGTACAGTGCGAGGTATGTTTTCAATAGTGATCTAATTTCTTTACCTGATTTTATTTATCTATGTTATTTTTTTTATCGATTGTCTTATAATTCATTCAAATTCTTTTAGTGAGATGCTGGTCAGGGTTGACGACTTTTTCAACGTCCCTCGTGATCAGCTCTCGACACTCCAGCCGGGGCAGCAGCTGTCGAACGCTGTTATCGATACCTGGTGCATACTTCTTAACAGCCTGGACGCGAGTCAGACTGCGCCACGTCCTACATCACGCTGCTTCTTTGGCGTTAGCCACAGTGTAAGCTTGTCTGTGTTATTTTTATCACACCGACACAATCAATAAATAGCGTCACTAACATATCTGGAATGATCATTCGTAATAACCATTATCATGGGTTTTATTTCACATTAGGAATCAACATTCAGAATGAGTATGGTGTGTATACTGTTACTCATTGTTCTTATATCCATAACTAGTGTTACTCTTACACATTAATACTGTTACTCTATCACGATAACAGGCGTTACTGCAAGGGTTTCATAGTGTTACTTTAATTAAAAATTAGTGTTACTCTTTCTTATTACCACGAATCATGAACTGTTACTTCAACATGTTACTCTTTCTTATGTTCTCTCGATTAGATCACTAACATATCTGGAATGATCATTCGTAATAACCATTATCATGGGTTTTATTTCACATTAGGAATCAACATTCAGAATGAGTATGGTGTGTATACTGTTACTCATTGTTCTTATATCCATAACTAGTGTTACTCTTACAAATTAATACTGTTACTCTATCACAATAACAGGCGTTACTGCAAGGGTTTCATAGTGTTACTTTAATTAATAATTAGTGTTACTCTTTCTTATTACCACGATCATGAACTGTTACTTCAACATGTGTCATGTAGAAAACAGTAATGAAGCTGTGGAAGGGCACAAAGAGTGGTGCAAAGGTCGACGTTGGCGATGAATTGTTCAACTTCTGGGACATTTGGACCGAAGTGAATAAAGACACCATAAACCTAGACTCTGACTTGGTACGTCTATATGAAACTCTTTATTACCCTTCATTACAGCTCTTTAACAATAATCGCCATAATCTTAATTACCAAATAACAGGTATTCGTCCCGGTGCTTTCGGACAACAACGACCACTACAGCTGTGCATGTATCAACTTCCTGTCAAAGCAGATTGAGTACCTAGACAACAGGAGTTATGAAGAACAGGATTTCGAAAGCTTGCCATATGTCGGGATGGCAAAAATCGTCGTAAGTGAATTTTGTGTTGATATATAATCGTACATTATTTTACCTTTCGTCTCATTTTTTTTGTTGTCTTTTGTATGATTTAGGCTGTGGAAATGGGAAAGTACATGTTCAAAAAAGGTATCGTGAGGGGATCGGATGTCGCGGGCTTCCCTGTTGTCAACGTCCCATTCGCATGGCAGGGCGGAGGTTTCTCGGCGAACGACTGTGGTGTCTACCTCATGATACACATGATGCTCTACAGGG
Organism: Agrostemma githago; assembly: GCA_958450325.1. Taxonomy (NCBI): domain Eukaryota; kingdom Viridiplantae; phylum Streptophyta; class Magnoliopsida; order Caryophyllales; family Caryophyllaceae; genus Agrostemma; species Agrostemma githago. The sequence goes on along the minus strand of OY288241.1, from coordinate 5,069,404 downwards.
GGGAAGTGTTCGAATGTTGCCTTGGCACAATGGAGGCGAATAACCTCTATAGAGCGGAGATTGCGGCGACTCTGATCCTGTGTGACAACAATAAGGATAGAGATGAGGTTATAGCGAGGGTGAGAGAGTTTCTACACGATAAAGCGAATATCGCCATCGAGAGAACTATATCGAGTGTTGCGGGGTCTACCGGGGGTACCGCCAAGAGGGCAAGCGGGACAGAGAATGTTGAACGACCGTCGAAGAAGAAACGACCGTCGACATCTGACCCTAAAACCCCTGTCGCAGAGACAGTGCTTGACTCTGACTTCTCAACGCGGACAAGATCCGCTCTGAAGAGCCGAAACCGTGGTGAGGGTGACGGACTTGGCTGCTCAATTGATTGTGGCGTTGAAGATGCAAACTCTCCCATGCTGTCACCGTTTCTATTGAACAACAGGACGTTGTTAAGCAAGATCCCCGTCCGTCGCAAAGACGTCGTGGACTACTGCCTTGTGGAGCTTACAACTCTCCAAAATTGGTACGCATTTACTGTAACATTAATGGGTGAATATTAAAACAGTTTTTTTGACGAGGTATTTTTTGTGTTTCCTTCAGCGACGAGGTTGCAAATTATTCTTTTCTGGCTACAATTGAGAGGAGTGACATACGTTCTATGTTACCGGGTCAGAATATGCAGTCGTGCATCATCGAATGCTGGTCGATGCTGTTGAACAGGCTTCCACCTCCCGCCACTGGTTCGGGCGAGATACCTACTACAGCATACTTTGGTTTAAGACATACGGTACGCATTACTGCTGCATTTGTGTACATATATTTCTATTTATGACCATGGTTCCAGGAGAATACACGTCCCTCAACATCTGAATGGTGTTATTTTAAATATGAACTTGCGTTACTGTAATGTAGGAGACATGTTACTTTAATCTGTGTCTTTGCTGTACATGAATTGTATTTGTCTGATGCGTAGTGAATGTGTTACTTCCTCACAGTTGAACCCAATCTGATACGCTTTGAATATGTTTGTAGGACTGTCTCTATGGGATGCTTGACGAGGATGAAGACGGCCCATCCACGCGGGCAGTGGACATCTTGATGTCCCATCTCAACCTTTTTAAAAGGAAGTGTGGTCGTTCTCTTAATTTGGAAGCTGATCTCATATTTGTCCCGATCAACATCGATTATTACTACTCATGCGTGTGCATCAACCGTAAGAATAGGACAATAGATCTCCTTGACCACCAACTTTACCCGAACGTGGAAGAAACAATGTTGTACAAGGCCGCAACGATAATGGTTAGTATATATATTCTAATATTTATTATTGCATACGGCCATCTGTTTCTCACCTAATAACGTTGTTGTGGCTACACACAGGTGTCAACAATCAGCGATTTCCTCGATAAGCACAAAGTCCCTAATGCAGCTGATATTGTTACCTTCGAGTTTAAGGAGGTCAAGTTTAAGTGGCAGAAACCGGGCGTAACATCTGACGAGTCGGGGATTTTCACCATGATGCACATGTTGATGTACGAGGGCCGTACATTCCACCACATAGACCTTGAGAGGAAGGTCAATAGACGATATCTGGTGGTCCAACTTGCAGCCACACTTCTATTGGCAGACAATAACAATGTGCGATCGCAATTGTTGGACAACGTAGCGAAGTATGAGATCACTAGACAAAAAATTATCGATGGTCCGAAGAGCAAGCCAACAAAGGGCCGAAAAAAATAGCGTGTCTACTGAACCATGTCATCTCTTTTGTAACTACGATTTAATGGTTTCTATTCTTTATTAACCTGTCTAATTACATTTGTCTTTTCACTATCACCAATACATTGAAGCTGTGAAACTCTGTTACAGTGACCAGCTGCACCTGTTACTCTAATTCATCCTTGGTGTTACTATTGGAATTATTGAAATTAACAATTTTTCTTGGTCTCACAATCTGTGTGTTATACCGAAGCACTGTGTGTGTTACTTTAATGAACAAATTATGGTACTTTAAGTGATTAATGCCGGTTTTGACACTTTATGAACAAATTATGTTACTTTAAGTATGTTACTTTAATGTACGATGATATTGCAATCACCAATTTTTGGTACTCTGTCAATGAATGAACAACACTGCTGTCCTCATGAGATTGCGGCAATGTACAATTTTTGTTACTTTAAGTATGTTACTTTAATGTACAATGATATTGCAATCACCAACATTGCTGTCAATCACCAATTGCTGTCCTCACCTATTTCAGTTACCTCGATGCATTTTTTCTGTTACTGTAACAAGTGAATAGTGTCACTTCAACCCACATTAGATGTTACTTCAACCAAAAACACACGTATTAAGTAAATATAGTGTTAATTGCAAAAATGTGTACAGGAATAGTTTTTTTTGTAAACCAGGGAAATCGAAAAAATTCTTATAATGTCAGACACTTGAGTATTATCAAAGCACTTCTTCATCGTCAGTGTCTTCTTCAGTTTCCTCTCCATCGATGTCTTCATCTACTTCATCCTCGTCATCCGCATCATCGGTTTGCTTGGTAGGCTGTTTAGGGGGTCGTTCTGCGTAAGGATTTGGACAGTTTCGTTTGTCGTGGTGCGCCATCTGCTTGCAGTTATTGCACATGCGTTTCAGCTTTCTAGAAAGTGCGACCTTCTTTTCCTTGCTTGACAACATCCGCTTTCCGCTTCCCTTTGTCTTAGAAAACTTAGGAGGTAGTATCGTGATATTTTCTGATGTCGTACAACCAAGCATATTTTCCAGTTCCTGTGTCTTGCCAATATTCCCCCCACCAGAAACTGGCTGCCTCTGCAACCTGAACTCCCGAATTAATCCGCACAAGCTTTCCACATCTGCCTTGTCTCCTGCCCTTAGAAGTCCCATTGTCTCATGGATTTCCGACCACAATCTCGACATCTCTATCTGTTTTCTGTCGATGATGTCAGTGTTTTCGCCGTCTAATCCTTCATCACTGATACGAGCAATGCGCACAGCCTCCTTTGTCCACCTTTTGGTTACCATGTTTTCGGGTATAGTGTTCAGCCCTTTCGATGAATATATCCAGATTACGTGTCTACACAATATCCCTCGCAAATTGAACAACCGACATGTGCAGCTTGATTCAGACGTACCTGGACAGATTCACATCCATTCTTTCAATCAGCAGAGACAGCAAAGACATTGGATATAATGGTTTGCAAAATGTAATGTATTGCAGAAAGTGTTACTTTTTGGAATGTGAAATGTTACTGTAATTCATGGTCTGTGTTACTTTTATGCCTTTTCAACACAGATGTCCAATTGACATCCATAGTTACTCCAAATCATTATATGTGTTACAGTAATGAACGACTGGTGTTACTTTAAGGATTAATGAGTGATTTTTAAGGAGTACCTGATATATACTTGACCGTAAACTCCTTATCCCTCGTAGCATCCCTAACCAAAGTCTCCTCAACCCCGTCCTTCTCAAGGAAGCCCCTCACGCTGCAAGTACCCACAGAAAATTTCACCTCCTTCTGGAATTCTTCAAATACGGCGTGGGTGTAAACTTTCGAAGCGTGATGTTCAATTGGCAGGTGGGTTGCTGTTTTTGGAGAAGCTTGTGCATTGTCATTGTCGAGTTTTTTCTGTGTATACCGTTGCTGGTCCATGGCACTCTCGAATCGCATCCAGAATTCGACCAACGTCCCCGATTTTTGTTCGAATCTTTTGAAGAAACTGTTCTCACTCTCCGACCTTTGCGTGGTTCGCATTAAGCCGCCCATCTTCAAATCCCTGCAATGTGCCATCACCCACTGTCCCCTGATGGAGTATGTAGTTGAAAACCACTCGTCATCGCCCCCATGGAACTCCTCCATTATGGCACACCATTCCGCGTCGAACTCGTCTCCATCAATCTCCACATCCCATACTATAGCATTTAATCTCTTCAAAAAATCCTGGTAGTCACTCCGGGCTGCACCGTATTTGGCAGGAACCTTGTTCAAGATATGCCACATACAGAAACGGTGTAGCGCCGTCTTAAACATTTTCTTCACCGCTGGTATAATGCCCGGATCTTGGTCGGTAATTATATACTCCGGCTCCTTACCTCCCATTGCAGTCAGAAATCTCTCAAACACCCAGACGAACGACTCATAATCCTCGTGCGCTATTAAAGCGCCAGCAAAGGTTACCGATCGTTTGTGATGATCAACGCCTGTGAACGGCGTGAATATCATCCTATATTTGTTCGTCCCGTACGTTGGGTCGAACGAAACTGCATCCCCAAATAACTGGTAGTTACGCCGCGCCTCACCGTCAGCCCAGAAAACCTTGCTCACACTCCCATCTTCATCCAGGTCGTAGTCAAAATAGAAACCCTTCCTGTTCTTAGCCATGTCTTTGAATCGATCGATGAATAGCTGACCGTCCCTCTCATGTAGGAAGCACTTTATATCTCTCCCCCAGTTTTTGAAGTCAACCAAGCTCGCACCCACGTTTGCGAATCCCTCTACCTGCTCCTTGCACAAGTTGTATGTCCGCATTGCGCCGATCTTCAGCTGTAAATAAGAATAAAGCGTTGCAGCAATATGACGTTAATACACCAGTTGTGTTACTCTGGTACTTAAGCAGTGTTACTATATAGACTCACTGGTGTTACTCTATCAAATTTTACACCAGATTATGTACATAATGATCTAATCCAGGTGTTACTCTTATGCTTACGTACTGTTACTGTATAGAATCACTTGTGTTACTTTAGCAGAAGTAACTAGATCATGCACACATTGGTCTAATCAAGCTGTTACGACCTACTCACATGTCTTTCTATAAAAAAAATTGTGTTACTCCATACCCGCGAATTATTTAAGATCATTTGCTTGTGGTACTTTGTTAGGTTCCTCGAGAGCTTTTGGAATTCTCTGTCTTTCGGTGAGATTAGTTCGTGGTTGTGGCCGATGTGGAACCTATCAATCTTGAGAATGCCTCCTTTATTGAACAGCCTAATCCTTGCCTTGCAACCGCAGCGACGGACTTTCGTCTTCTTTTTAATCGCGTCCACAACAACTACTTCCCCATCTACACCGTTAACAACTTTCACAGCTGCAGGTGTATTGTTGACAGCCTTAACAGAGTTCGTATAACCCTGTCTGTTGCAGACTAGGAGCTTCGACTTTATCTCACCACCGTGCCATCGCTTCGTGGTGTACTTCCTCACGTCGAAACCGCAAGCCAGCGCGTAGATTTTGTAAAATTCCACTGCCTCATCAATTGTCCCGAATACCTGCTCCATGTATGGAGTGAAAACCTCACCCACATCTCTGCACCATTCCTGTGCATTCGGCTCTTTACCAATGCTTCCTGCCAAAAGGTAAGAAGAGTAACGCCAATGGGAATAAGTGTTACTGTAACTCATAAGTTGCGTTACTTTAAATATAAGAGGATGTTACTCCAACGACAGCGCGAAAAATCATTTTTTAGAGTTACATTTTTGTGTTACTTTAATTACAATTAGGTATTACTTTTAATTCATTACTTGTGTTACTTCAATGCAATGTGTGCTTCAACATAAAGTAAAACAATAATATCGGTGAAACAATAATATCAATGAACCATAATATTAATCCATGATTAATCAAACGAATTAATTTTCACCTTTTCCAGTGTTCTCTTGTGCGTTCGCATCTGTGGCGCAGGTACCTGCACAGAATCAAACAGCGTTACATCAATGCAAATACTGTGTTACTATAATTGGTAAGTGGTGTTACCCTAACGTGTACAATACGTTACTCCAGCATCATCAAAACCCTATTCCTTAACGTTTCATTTGTGTTACTGTAATTACAATTAAGTGTTACTTTAATTCAGAAGGCGTGTTACTTCAGTGACGAATCTGCGTTATTTGATATCAAAAAAATGTGTGTCAATGGATATCAGGGAAAATCTTTAAAAAAACCAATAGAGACCTGTAATCTATGGAGATCGAGATATCAAAATACCATTGATACGAAACTATGAATCAAAACGCAATGACATCAAAAAGACGCAAATTGATACGAAATATCATTGAAAGAACTATAAACATGAATATCGACGTAAAAAAAAACGCAATTTGACGCGATAAAACATTGATATGAAAACGGAGATTGAAAGCAATATTACTATTGAAATCCGTGAAGAAAAAACGAATAAAAACGTGAATGAATCACAGAAACTCACCATTGTTATAATCGATTAGTTGCTTATCAACCGTTGAAGACGATGATGCTGTCATTGAATCCATTGTAGCAGATTTTCGAAATCAAAAAACGATGAATTAGCGTGAATGAAGAAAGGGTTTTTCTGGTTTTTAGGTGTGAATGAGCGTGGGATTGAAATGAACGTGAATGAAAATGAACGTGAATGATAAGAAGTTATTTGTTTCCTAAATTCTTGTGAGTTATTTTAGGAAAATGAATCTCCCTTTTTTTTTTTTTTTTTAATTGGATGGATCTTGTCCATCCATCCTCATCCCATCCAATGGATGGGATGAGGACTTAAGGACTCACAAAGAGTAAGGGACACATTTGAGCTTTACTCTATATATATATATATATATATAGAGGTGGGATCAGGTGAGTCCACTTATATATTTTGAGTCCGTGAGTCCTCATCTTAGCCTTTGATTTAATTACAGATTAATGGTCAAGATTCGTTTTGTCAATTAAGGAAATAACTAACAAAATCTTTGTAAATATTTCATTTTTTTTCTCTCCTCTCTAATTATATACTCAAATCTTCTCTCCTATTAATTCTTTTTTTCACTGATCTTCTTTCTCTCACCCAACACATTTATTCAAAATTAATTTTTTTCAATTCACAAATCCTCCCGCATAACTTACTCTCCGTTTTGACGCTGTTTATTTTAACTTATAGATTGTGTTACTTTGACTCATACAATGTGTTACTGTAATTCATGAACTGTGTTACTCTAACTCGTAAAATCTCTTTCGTTGCATAATAGTCTCTTGCATACACATGAGTCGTTCCAATTAACCAAAAGAATAATGTTTGTTTTTATTAAGGATATTCCAAAACAAAAATTGATACAAGAGTTCCAACTTAATCAACTTCATTACAATTCCAATGTTTCACATCTATTACTCATAATTTGTGTTATTGTAACGCATTAAGTATGTTACTCTAACGAATAATGTATGTTACTCTAACAATATACTGTCCTACTTAGAATTCTGCTTCTTCATCCTCCTTGTCCGCTTCTTTATCATCATCGTCAGAAGTTTTGATTTAATCTAACCACCGCGCCATCTTTTTGTTGTGGACCTCCTCACATCAAATCCACAAGCCAATGCGTAGATTTTATAGAAGTTTACTGACTCATCAACGTCCTTGAAGATCTGCCCTATGTATGGAGGAAACTCTCACTCGCATCCCTACATCATTCATGTGCTTTTGCGTCTACTGAAACACAATAACAGTGCCAATAAACGTGGCGAAAAAGAAACAATCAAAACTTGAAATATGGATTAAAGTAATAGATGACAAGAATTAAAGTAACAGATGAAGTGCATTGAAGTAACACTGGATTCAGTTAACAAAGGATGCTTATACACCAGGTATAAAGTAACATAGGTCAGACATTAAAGTAACAGATAGTGTGAATTAAAGTAACAGATCATGTTCATTAAAATAACACCAGGTACAAGTTAGTGCAAAAAATTCATATAATGATAAAAAAGGAGAGTACGCAGTATCTATCTTTGAATGAGAGCGATACTCTTTGATATTGTTTCCTATTTTGAAGTCAATCATGTCCCATAATTATAGGAAACAATATCTTTCTTTTTTTTTTTTTTTTTTTATATGGCGGTATTCTAAATCTTTTTTGTCACTTCAATGCATTACAGTAACAGATGAAAAGAACTAAAGTAACAGATGAAGAGCGTTAAAGTAACATTAGATTCAATTAACATTATGTCCATTAAAATAACACGGGTTAGCCATTAAAATAACAGATTGTGTATATTAAAGTAACACAGTATGTGCATTACAATAACTCCATATATTTGTTCGTGCGTAAAATTCATATAATGATTAGACCTTCAATAATATGCAGTTTCCATACTGTAAACTTTAAAATCTAATAATATGGAGCATCCTAATGACGCGTTTTCAGTATAAATTAGAAACCAAATACTCACCGTTTGTGTATTCGACGATTTGCATATCCGCCATCATATGATGAACGTAGTAATGTGAATGAATGAATAAAGTGATTTACTGTTTCCTAAAATCATGAGAGTTATTTTAGGAAACAGTATCTCTCCTTTTTTTTTTCTTTTTTTTTTAATGCAAATCTTAGGGCAGTTACACTTTTTATTTGTTTCCTATTTTGTTGGCAATCATGTCCCACCATTATAGGAAACAATATCTTTTTTTATTATTACTGGCGGTTTCATATATTCACATGACTCACTACTGCGTTACAATAACAGACGTTAAGAACTAAAGTAACAACTTCGATGAATTAAAGTAACAGACCATAAAAGTAATAGAAGTTTGTCATTAAAATAACAGACACTCTACACTAAAGTAACACAGTATGTGAACTAAAATAACCCAATATCTTTATAATTTAATATGCAGTTCAACGTAGAAAAGTAGAAACTAATAATTTAGTATCATCTTAATGACTCAATGTCCTTTCAAGTATAAACTACAATATATATACTCACCGTTTGTTTTTTCCACGATTTGCATATCAGCCATTGAATGAAAAGTAGAAACCGGATTGATCGAACGTATTATGCAGCAGCACGATGAAGACGATTATTGACTGAATGTGTTCTTGATTGTGTGGTTTTGAAATAAATGGCAGCGGCGCGATGAAGACGATGACTGACTGAATGTGATTTTGAAAAATGAATGATTGAATGAGCGAGAGAACGATGAAGAAGAAAGTGATGGAAACAGAATTGATGAATGAGAGAATGAATGATTGAATGAACGAGAATGTTAGGTTAATGAAATATTCACCTTCCTATTTTGTTGGATGCAGTATCTTCTTATTTTTTTTTTATTTTTTTTATTAAAATAGTGATTTATCTCGTCCCTTGATCCATCTCTCATCCAACGGATGAGATGGGGACTTAGGGACTCAATACTTATGAGGGACTCATAAGAACCTATATATATATATATATATATATATATATATAATCCCTAGATTTAATTTAATTTCAAAAGGGAGTAAATTTTAAAATCGGTATTTTAAAAGGGGGTAATTTTTAATTTACTTTTATATAAACTATCAATTGGAAAAAAAATCATCACTTTCGAAACACACACGAAAGAATTATTATCGTCGCTCAAATTTTATTCAGTTGTAATAGGTTAATACTACTCCGTATATACGAGTAGAGGATTTCCGTATTTTAAAAGTTTTGATTTTTTTGGAAAAGAAGTTTTATGGAAATAATTGCTCTATGACATGTATATATACGAGTTGGTTTAGGAGACGGTTTTGAGGAATTTCCACTTACAAAAAGAAGTTACCATTCGATTCATTGTTCACCCACCGTTACAATTTTCACCCAAAATTGAACGAACGATGTCGATCTCGAATGATGGTTCATCACCTCGCTCTCGTTCCCCTTCACGTAACCTACCCCGTCTTGATGACCCGAGGTGCGTATTTTTGTGTCATTTTTTTTTAAATTTCAATTTAATAACGTTATTGTAAGACCGTCTCATACAAGTTTTTGTGACGATGTAAATTTCAGTGTCGACTTTAGTAAACTATCTCGTGAGGAGTATTTGGAGAAATTTATGTCACTACGGGATCCTCCACCAAAAGATGAGCCTGATTGGAGACTCAAACCCGAGAAGTATGCTAAACTTGTTTTGGCATATCACAAAGAGAAAACGGTAATTAATCTCCTCGATCAATCACTTTCAGACCGTTAATTCTTCTTCAAATTGGTTAAAAACGAGTTAGGTTATGTAATGTAGCCGGTTAAAAATTTACCAATACGGTTTTTGTTTTTCCATTGAAATTAGGGCGAAGATGATGAATTCTCAAGAATAAGATCTATGAGCCCATTTCCATCACGACTCGATAGGCGTCTAGGCGGTACCCATTTGAATTTTTTTGCCCGTCATCAAGGATCCGAATATCTGTTTTATGGCGAGTTAGAGCACTCGTTCCAAGTCAATACAGTCGTGCATTGCTATATTTTTCCTCTGGAGAAAGAAGACGACGACGACGATTGTATTTTTCTTTACTGTTTTTGTTGTTTCCTTCCCAAGTGCCTAAATACAGTCGTTCTCTTATCGGTTTTTTTCTAACGTGTATGATTGATTGATTGTGTGTTGGTTTACAGGTATAGAGTTTACCGTCCATCCTCCTTATATTAACTGCCCAGATTGTAATGAACCCGGTCGCTACGAACCAAACAGCAGCGATGATGAATACTGATCGAGTAGTTATTGGACGATCTTAACGATAGTCTATTATTAATTTAGTTTGGTTAATTTTTTTAAAAAAATTGTTAATTCGGATGTATGTTTTTCGAAATTTAGACGAGCTTTTGTTTTCTTAGATATTTGAATTATTAGTCTAATGTTTGATGAATGATTTCTCCAACGTCCTGTCCCGACATTGAATTGAATAACGAATATTTTTACTCTTTTACAGAGTAGTTTGCTTTATATATACTCGTATGAACTAGTATAGACTCGTGTAATACTGCACGGATATGTACTTTTCTTAATCAAGTGATAACAAATATCGAGATGGATAAAATATCATCCTTAGATTTTTTTTTAAATTGTTCTTCTAAATTGTAACAATTAATAATGTTTACAATTATAATAGGTTAACATATAATTAGATTTCCATATTTTAGAAGTTTTAAATTACTAAGGTTTCCATTTTTTGAGTTTTTTTTTTTTGGAAAAAAATGTTATATCTTGTAAGTTAAAATAACGGAATTGCTAAATCATACACAGATTTTACTCCGTTGTACGCAATTTCTCATTTATTTTTCCATGTTTGCCCTTGACTTAAAAAATTATTGTGAAATCTCTTCCATAATCTTTGACAAATTAAGAAAAAAACTTTAGAATTATATAATTTAATTTGCACAAACTTGAGTTTTCTTAATTTTCTCTTTAATTTATTATTAGTATTAGAGAAATTCAATCGTACTCGTGCTACTTTGTATGAATTTTTTTCATGTAATTAGGGTTTGAGGGGTTTGGGTTGGATTGTTGATCGGGTTGCCAATTAGTCAGGAGATCGACGGAGCAGGGTGGCCGACGTAAGGTGGTCAATTTGTCGAGTTTCAATTGTTCAAAACTTATAAAGAAAATGGCACAAACCAACTAGAAATAAATTAACATCGTCAAAAATTTCAGCCAACGAACCACAAATCGATTAATATCTAAAGAAGAACATTTGATTTGATCTCAACCAAATGCTTTAATATGCATTCTAATACTTTATCCAGTTCTTCAATTGCAACTCCAAGGACACTTTTGACAGGTTGTCGAGGGTGAGGGGAGAGGTGAACGGTGATCGTCGGCAAGAGATAAGAGATGGTAAAGAGAGGGCAGCGGCCGCCGACGAGGGGTGACGGTGGAAATGGCTGGTGTTATACGTAGAGGAGGGTGAGGTTGGTGTTACCACGCCCGCGCCGGCAGAAATCGTCACGACCGATACTCAGCAGACAGGTTTTAATTACACTGAACATTAAAAAAGATTTTTGGCGCTGATGTTGAAGTAACTTGCTTTACGAGTTAGAATAACACAACTTATGAGTTAAAGTAACACATATGTCCCATGGGCGTAACGTTATTTATTTTTTTGCAGGTAGCATTGGCAAAGAAGCAAATGCACAAGAATGGTGCAGAGATGTGGGTGAGGCGTTCACTCCGTACATGGGGCAAGTATTCGGGGAAATCGATGAGGCGGTGGAATTTTATAAAATCTACGCGCTGGCTTGCGGATTCGAAGTTGTTTTTTTGTGGGTTTACAAGAATAACTGATTTTTTACATATTTTTTTACACATAATGATGTACAACGTTGCAATTAATTCTATATTTATTTAATACATGCGTTTTTGGTTAGAGTAACATCTCAGGTGTATATATTGTAGTAACACAATTCGTTCCTTAAAGTAACAAATATAATGCATAAAAGTAACTGAGGATATTAGCGTTGTTTATCATTCATTCTTAGATTAACCACAACCATTTCTTATAGTAACATGATTTGTTTGTTAAAGTAACAGTTACACTGCGTTAGAGTAACACATTTTTTTTTTCCAAAGTAACACAGTTCATGAATTAAAGTAACACATTGTATGAGTTAAAGTAACAGTTTTTGCAAGAGATTATACAACAATTCATGAATTAAAGTAACACATTGTATGAGTTAAAGTAACAGTTTTTGCAAGAAACTATACAACGTAACAAGTTTTATGAATTAAAGTAACACAGTTCATGAATTAAAGTAACACATTGTATGAGTTAAAGTAACAGTTTTTGCAAGAGACTATTATACAACGTAACACATTGTATGAGTTAAAGTAACACAATTCATGAATTGAAGTAACACATTGTATGAGTTAAAGTAACATAGTTTACGGGTTATGACAGTAACATAGTAACATGCGTACAACGACAGTAGAAAAATGATGATTTTTTGGTGAAGATGAAAAAAACTTAATTTTAAAGAAACTTGTTGTGTGAGAGAAAGAAGCAGTTAAAAGATTGATATGAGAGAGAAGATTTGCATTGAGATAAGAGAGAGAAATGATATATTTACCAAGATTTGTTAGTTATTTCCTTATTTCACCTCAAGCAATCACAATCATCCATCTTCCACTTGATCAATGGTCCAAGATTGAACTCATGGACTCAATGTATATAGAAGGACTCACTCGATCCTTCCTCTATTCGTATATATTCATATATTGTACGAGTATGTTATTGTAAAATATGATTAGTATGATCCCCAAATTTAGGTTAGTTAATATTTGTATCATTGTTAATCAAGGTAATATACTAGTGGAATATACTACTTTCATGAGTTATATATATAAAAAGTTAACTAATTAAAATAATTACAATGTGAAAACATAAGAAATATTATAAATTAATATTTTTTCCATTCCAGTTTATATTTCCGTACAATTTTTTACAATGTGAACATATATTTATAATAAATATTTTTTTATATTTGTAAAAAAACGTGACTATATTAAAAAACATTAATTAAAATTTTCCCACCTTCAAAATTAATTCATTGTATTTTCGTAATTTTAAAGTAATTATTCAACAAATAAAAAAATTTGTAAAATAAATTAAAAAACACCATTTTCCAAATTAAAAATATTTTAAAAGGCATTTAAATATTTCCATAATTATAATCTCAAGCCAAGATACTATTGATTACAAAATTAATATAGTATTACAGAAAATATTTAGAAAATCTTGTTTGTTATTTTTGAAAATCAGTAAGATCTAAAGAAAAATAACGTACATGAAATTCTAACAAACACTATTGTTGACTAATAAAATAAATTTTTAATATATTTTCAATTTCGAAAATTTTAATATGTTTATTAATATATTATTTACCTTTTTCAAAATTTTAATATGTTTAGTAATATATATTATTTTACGAAAATGTTAATTATTAATTAATTATTTTAATATATTTATCTTATAAATAATAATAAGGGTTATTTAATAGCAATAATACTGACTATTGGCCGTGTTCCAATAATAATACCAATTACAATTAATCTGAGAATAATACATCGAATTGGAGTATTCTAATGATAATGGTACAAAAGCATATGTTACCTGCAATAGTAGGTAATCTTCCTTAAAAACAACCGGCTACTACACCCTCCTCCTTCTTTACCCTCTTTCTCCATCTCCTTCCTGCTTAAATACTTCCCTTCAATGGCAGTTGTACAAAAAAAGTATTTAAAAAAGTCTATATTTTCATTACCCTTATCTCCTCATTAAATCTAATAATGGGCGAATCTGCAAAAAGAGTAAAACAACTCTGAATATTTCCTAACAAACGTACCCCGAATAAGAACTTCAAGGTCGCACTACTCCAAGTGTCATACTACCCAATATGTCAGGTAAGTGAATAAAAAACCTAACAATTTGATTCAAATTGGATTAGGAGGTAAAATGATCAATAACCCAAAAATAACATAAACTCTAGAAATATGAATTGGCTTCAGACAATCGATTAACTTACCTCTGTCATTGTCTTCGAAATACTCTAAAGCAAACCAACTTCAACTCGGCATCTGTCAATGTCGATTAATGCAATTAATTTGTAGAATTCGGGAAAAAAAATTAAATTGAAGAATAGGTACGGATTTACTTACCAATTTGCGAAATTGATTTGAAGATTAGGGTTGGTGAGGTTGAAGGTATGATTGGTGAGGTTTAATGAAGGTTGAAGGTTTGGTGATGGTAACATTATTGGCGGAGTGAAGGTTGAAGAGAGAATGAAGTTGGTAAGAAGTAAATTAGGCGCTTAAGGGAGGTGACCTGTTATTCAGGTAGCCCGTCCATTGTACCATTATCAGTAGAATACTCCCATTCAATGTATTATTCTCAGATTAATTGTAATTGATATTATTATTGGAACACGTCCAATAGTCAGTATTATTGCTATTAAATAACCCTAATAATAATAATAATAATAATAATAATAATAATAATAATAACAACAACAATAGTGTTCGAACATCAGGGGACGAGGACCATGGCTATGGAGCTAAGCTTACCTCGGGGACGAGGACGACCTCGGAAAAATAGTCAGGCAGACGCGGATGCCTCTCTGAAGCTCAGTTCGAACATCAATATCGGGATTGGACCATCTTTGCGCTCACAAACTAAAATCCAGATACAATCACAAATGGCGGGAAATCAGAGTTTTCGCTCATGATCTTAAGAATGATAAGGGAGGTATGTCTCCGCGGAAGGAAGACGGAAAGACAAATGAGGAAATAGTTGAGGAAATCGCCATAGATAATGAGAAGGTATCCCTTGTTCGCTCATCAAATTTGCTAAATGATTTGAATAATAAGGCGTTTTCATCAAAATCTGGAAGTCAAATTGGTATAGAATCACAGAAATCTGCAAAGAAACCTGTTACTGAAACCTTTATTGAGAAGCCTGTTATTGAGACAATCATTGAAAAGCCTAAATGGAAAGATGCTGTTACTAAACAGAAAAATGTTGGTATGGAACTTCACTTTGATCAAACATGTGTTGATGCCATAGAAATTGATATTGAGCTTGATGATTTTGCTGATGAGCTCAAGAAATGGAATCATATACTTATGGGGCATGTTATTGGGGCAAAACCAACGCTGCAGGGAATGAAGGATTTTACTGTAAAAAATTGGGTGAATGTCACTGCTCCTACTGTTAAGATCTTCAAAAAAGGGTGGTTCAGTTTTAGTTTTCTAACAGTGGAAGACATGAATGTTGTCCTCAAAGGGGGGGCCTTGGATGTATGGTATTCATTCTATTATTCTTAAGCAATGGACAACAACTTCTAAAGACATTGATTGCATATCCATTGTTCCTACTTGGGTATTATTCAGGGATCTTGACCCTCTCCTATGGACTGACATAGTGCTAAGTAAGTTAGCTAGTAGGATTGGCAGGCCACTCTTGCTGATCTTACTACTACTACACAAGCACGGCTAGGTTTTGCAAGAATCCTTGTTGAAGTAGATGTATCTGTTAACAAACCATCTCAACCAAAACCTTAAGGCGATGGTTGAGGGCCGTTTATATTCTATTACGCCCCCTCACTCGAATGCCCTTTGGGCTTGAAGAGTGGTTAGTGTGCACCGGCTCCCCCGTACCGTGTGCTGAGATTCCACTTGAGAGTTCGAGATATTGGGGGCTGCCAGGGTTCGAACTTGTGACCTCTGGCTCTGATACCATGTTAACAAACCATCTCAACCAAAACCTTAAGGCGATGGTTGAGGGCCGTTTATATTCTATTAGTATCAAAGGAGCTTTCTGAATCTATGATTGTGAATGCTCCGATCATTGGTCAATTTGTCCAACCAATTGAATATGAATGGTTGCCCTATTTTTGCCAAGAATGTAAAAAGTTGGGGCATCTTCAGAACAATTGTAAGCTGGTGAAAAAGAAACAGCTGCCAAGACAGGTTTATAAGCCTAAAGGTGATATGGGAGGTGTTAAGGAGGGTAAATTTGCGCTAGGTGGTACCTTAGGCCATCAGCAGGTGAATGCTATGAGCATTCAGTCTGAGGCTGGCAATACTCAGCTCGATACCATAGCTACTCCTGTTGACCTGCCTAAAATGCATCAAGAATGCGCAGAACAGGATGGTTTAGCCTCTTTTATTTCCAAAGGAAGAACTAAGGGCTACACAGGACCATGTCGAAAAATATATCCAGAAATCCAAAGTTAGGGAATACCACTAAGGAATAGTTTTACTATTATGAATGGTATGAGTAAAGATCCTCCACTAGGTGGTACCTCAGATGGGGATGGAGGAGATACACTGGCACTGGGAATAGAGGATGATCAGTTAGGTCACAACTCTTCTCATCCAGTTGATCCTACCACTCCTCAGGCTGTAAAGCACTCAGGATGTGGAGAGCAAATGAAACTAGGCTGTCTTCCTAGTACGGGAATTCATAAGGAGGATAGGGCAGCTATCCCTCCTGACAAGTTATATCCATGATTACTGCCTCTTGGAACATCAGAGGGGGTAATGATCCACTGAAACAAATTGAAGTCTATAATTTCCTTAAGGGGAATAGGGTGGATCTTATGGGTATCATGGAAACTAGAATAAAAAAGATGAAAGCTGCCAAGATTATAAAGAAGTATTTTCATACTTTTCAAGTTGCACATAACTATAATTCACACTATAACGGGAGAATATGGGTGTCTGGAATCCCTCTACTGTGACAGTGCACATTAAAAAGATTCATGGACAACTTATGCAGGTGTTTCACCATGCATCTAATAGCCATATGAAAATTATTATGGTATATGGGTGTAATGATGGTGGCGAAAGAGAAGATTTATGGAACCAATTGTGCCAGATTAGTAAAACAGTGGATAAGTGGCTCATTCTTGGGAATTTTAACATTGTTAGAGATGTTACTGAAAGAATTAGTGGGACTGATCCTAATCTAGGTGATATCCTTGTCTTTAATGCTTGTCTCAATACTTGTGGGTTGGATGACATCACTACAACTGGTTGTCAGTATACCTGGACCAATAAACAAGAAGAAGGAACTAGGGTTTGGTCTAAAATAGACAGAGCCCTTGCAAATTCAGAATGGTATAATCTCTTCCCTAATACTCATACCATTAATATGCTACCTGGTATTTAAGACCATTCCCCTGTATTGGTAAATATTCTCAAAACTGAAAGGCTACCTCCCAGATTTTGCTTCTTAAATTGTTGGATTACTAATCCCAATTATCATGATATTGTCAAAGTAGCTTGGGAAGAAAAGGTTTTTGGAAAAGAGGGTTACAAACCGTTTTCTAGGCTTAAAAATGTCAAAAACAAGCTTAAGCAGATCACTTGGATAAAAGAATTAAGGATGCAAAAGTAGCCTTGGAAGTTTGCCAGAATGCTTTGCAAGATAGGCCTCTAGATGCTGATCTTATGAAAGCTGAATTTGACCTGCTAGCCACATACAAAGAACTCAGATTAGCTGAATTGAGCATACTAAAATTGATTATATCACCCTTACTGATGCATCTACTAGTTATTTCTTTAGCAGAATAAAGGAAAGGAATAAGCAACAGATTGTTGGGTGTATACAAGTTGGGTGTATACCCTTACTGATGCATCTACTAGTTATTCGTTGTTGTCGTCGTTGTTGTCGTCGTTGTTGTCGTCGTCGTTGTCGTCGCCGTTGCCGAGATATTCGTTGTAATGTTATAACAGATCAAATATTATTTATTGGGTGGTGCTTTTTTATAGGTGTGTATTACTCATTTGTACTTGAAAATTACATAATTGTCCTCCCCATTTCCTCCTCCCTCATCATTGCATTATAGAGAGTTTTGAGAGAAATCTAAAAAATTCTCAACGTTTCAAATTCCATCCACCTCCACCTCCACCACCTCCCTACTCCGGCTGCCACCACTCCGGCCACCACTTTTTTCTTTTCTTTTTCCTTTTCGATTTTTTTTTCATTTTGAAAAAAAAATATTAATGTTATTATTGCCAAGTTTTTTTCTCGAAAAAAATGATCAGCACTCAAATTTATTTGTAATTTGGGGAAAATTATACATGCGAGAATTAAAATACAAGAATTACAATCGCACAAATCAAAATTAATTCGAATAAAATTCGAATAATTAACACAAAAATCTAATTACAAAATACTATTTTCAAAATCTAATAAATAAACCTCAAATAAAAAAATAAATAAAAACAAAGTACAGGCGCCGGTGCCGCCCCTCCGCCGTCGCTGACTCGCTGCCCTCCACAAATCCTCCAGTCACCGCCATCTATTCCGGCAATCTCCGGCGTCCCAAACCCTAAACCCTAAAATTCTAAAAACAATTAAACATACTTATCAATTAAATCATAATTTGCAAATAAAATTAAAATATTGATTACCGATTTGTAATCCATAGCGAATTCCAAACTAGCGATCGATCGATTGTCAAATTTGATGAGATTTAAGAAAGAAATTTTGATTAAAGGTGGATTAGAAAAGAAATAAAGAAGTAGGTTTGAATAAACATGAAAAATTATGGGAAGGGCAATATAGGAATAATTAGGAAATTTTAGTGATGATTGAGTAACACGCACCTATGAAAAAGTAATTCCGTATTTATTTACATAGAAAAATGACACAAACACATACGAAGTAACCTAGAGAAGAACAGTTTGTGCTTTTCTCCGTAAATAAGTAATATTCGACCCGTCATAAAATTACATAAAAACATACCGTCTTACTTAACATAGAATATTCCCCTCATTTGGACAATTAAATTATGTGAGATTAAAAAATGTGAATAATTTGTAATTGGAATTTGCACACCAAAGGATACAGATTCAGTGATTGTACATATTTAGAATAAGAACGTCAAAAGCGACAAGTATTATCCCCAGAAGGGATTAATACAAAAATAAAGGAAAGAGAGATTAGAGTTCATTTTGTTTTGTTTTGAGCCTGCATTCAGTTTGTGATAATACAGCTCATCTCCCAGAAAACAGATGTACAATGTTCACCTCATACGTTTGTTACTCAAAATCGTTGCCAAATCACAATCACAATCACAATTTACAAGTAGTTAATGTGGGAGACGATTTCACATCATAAAACGATCATTGGTCACTCATTAATCGAAGATAAATGAATTCTCTTTGTTTTGTTTAAGAGATCCTCTCGCGTGTAATGTAAGACCATCTTTCACTATATGTATCTCAATACATATTTTAGCAACGAATTAAATGCCTAAATCCTAAATCATGTACTCGTCACCAGATGGAGCAACACCAAGCGTACCAAATTTAAAAGAAGTTGATTTTGCCACATACAGCAGCAGGTGGATCAAGTTCTATACGAAAGGCCTTCCCCTCGGACACCAGTTGGGGTAGATAGTTTGCTTCTCGGGCCGCAACTCCAGCTGCTGTCCACATCGTAACATGAGGCCACTCATTCTTCGACTCCACCTTTTCACCATCAATTGACCCAACTTGTGCTTCTAAGGCAGCCATGCTTTCAGACCACAATATGCCTGTGAACTTCACGTCAACATCACGCTCGACAAACTGACTATAATTAGCAACTGTTATCACACCGTGACGTCTTTTATGAGCAAGAGTGACATGAGCTTTTGTAAGGCTGTCTGTTAGATTTCTGTTTTTGAAGAATGCTTCGATATCGGGATGGTTACCACCGATCTGCATAACAACACAAACATAATCAACATACAAGCTTAAATTTAGCACAACAATGGACAAGGGTTACTCAGTAAGTTTATACGGAGTAACTAACAGCAAACGAAAAGAATATCATGATGCCAAATATTCCAAACTCCAACCAAACAGACTCATACGGAGAAACTGTGAGATTTATTCTCAACAAGGCTTCGATATAATGTATAACGGGTAAACTGAGCAGTAAAGTACGCAACTGTTTGAGATGTCTCTTTTAAGACTGTGTTATGATGCATTGTTATTCCATTAATCTAGCTATGGGAAGTTAAACAGGCATCAGAACATCCATGCTTTATTTCAGCCTTACTGGTCAGTCTTAATGCATCAGTAAAACTACATACCAATGACCAATTCCAAACTGATTTTCAGACAAATACCAATTCTTGAAGTATTTCTTTTGTAAATTTCCGTTGTGTTAGAGCAATCCCACCAGGAACACTGATGAATTCTAGACCCTAGAAAGTAATGCAAGTTGCCCAAATCCTTGATCCTGAACTTATTATCCAGAAACGACTTAAGGTCACTCATTTCATCTTGGTCATCACCAACCATCAAAATGTCATCCACATAAACTGCTAGAAATAACTCCTTTCCTCCAGTCTTTTTTTGAGAATAAAGAGTAATCATTAAGAGATTGCTTGAATCCTCTAGATTTCAAAGCATTAGAAAGTTTCACATTCCATTGTCTTGAGGCTTGTTTCAATCCATAAAGCGATTTTTGTAACTTGCAAACGAGATTGGAACCTTTGATGTTCAGACCTTGAGGGATCTTCATATAAACCTCCTCATCTTCATATAAGCCAAATAGAGCAAGAAAAGCATTGAGAAATATTGGTAGGACAGAAGTACAGAACGCTCATGAAACAGAAACTTCAAGGCACTTAAGTTACACAGAATGAGAGTAACCAGGTTACAGAACAAAACATGAAATGCTAACAAAAGAGTTCAAGTTGATCGATTCATTTCTCAACTGTCGAAAGCTGCAGAGTAGAGCCATATAAAGGCACTTACCTCTCTGAGAAGATCAAGGATTTTAGTAACAGGCAGACTGACGGCAGCATAAATGATTGCTCCAATCCTTTTCTTTTCTGTGCTCGGAGGAACATAATCACCTCTATAAATCGTCCTCAATTGCTCTAAAACATTACATACTGCACTCTCAAATGGAACCTGCAGAAACACAAATCGACTTTACCAAGTCTTTCTAGGAAAACAACATAAAAACAAGCATCTCTCAGGCCTCTGGCCTCAGCATGAATCATTCAAAATCTGAAGGCTACTTCAATGGAATGATAGAGGCCCTAGAAACTGACATTCAACAGGTTACAGGCATCACTGAGGGCAACATGCCCTTCAACTGCCTGGGAGTTCCCATTCAATCTGGCAGACACGCCAAAAAGGAATGCTCCATCCTTACTGAAAAACTAGTGCAAAACTCATGCATATATTACGGAGTATTAAGATAAAGTTATTGTATTGAATCGATCGGATAATAAGTATGATGTTTTTACCCTTCATCTAATATGAAACGTTTGATTGCGAAATATTTTTTTAAAAAAAATCTAGACTTAATTTTATGACAAAATTAACTCAAATTAAAATTAGACATTACTTTAGAAATTTAGAGCATAATTTTATTAGACAAAACATAAGTAATTTGTTTTTCTGTATAAATGTTGAGCTATTGAGATAAAGTGATAATGATTAAATGAGGAGAACATAAAAGGAATGAGATCATGATTAGACCTGGCAAAATGGACCCGACCCGACACTCCGCAGTTCGACCAGTAATCCGAATGAAGGAAAGATTTAGAGGAAAAACTCCCACACAGCATTCTTCCTCCCTCCCCTCCCTTTCCCTCCGTTTTTGCTATCCGGACAAGTTAGGTCAGAAAGGGAGAGGCGGCTAATACATTAGAAACATTTACAGAGATATTACCTGGATAGAGCGCAGGTACTCTGCATTGTCCATTAAAGTCTGTCGCAACCGTTTCTCCCAACTTGCCCAGTCGCTTGCATATGTTCCCTTATTTGGCTCATTTCTGCAATTTTGATATTGATGCAATTTTTATTTATTTTCTTTTTTCACAAAAGAGCGTGAGGAGCAAAGATAGTAAAAGAAGATAAATAATGTAGTTGTAAGAGTTCAGAACAATTTCTATTTTTTTGCAATTCACATTACTTTACTAATTAAGGAGCTGTCAAAAGAAAAGAAATAACAACTTTCAAGGGTATTATTAGACCATCATGCCGTAAAACACAGATCAAAATGGATTCCCATATTCTGACTTTTGAGTCATTAATATCACATCCAGTTGATGCTAATTCCATAGAACCATAGTATAGGCAATTGCTTTTGAACCAGATAAGTAATCAGCATGGCTGCTTTCATATAGTTGGTTCCCTTAGGTATTTGCTTAATGAAAACTCATAAATACTGCATAATGTAGAAACCTAATTTTTCCGTGCATTACACATCACATCTATATCAAAAATTAAAACAGGACAAACCTTCCATGCCGCTTTGTGTGTATCCTATACAGGTTAATCCCCTCCTCCAGTGTGGCTTTCACAGAATTAGGTAAACTAGCCCTGTACCAAACAAATTGTGCATTCCCAATAATAATGCAAGATAAAACAACAATTATTGACAGCTACTCAGTGAGTAGGACGCAGATGAAAGGATAATTTTAAAATTCAGATGAAAGCAAATCATATTCCTTGGCTGTCAAATGGTTCCAGAGTAGCTATATGCTCCTAACAATTCTAAGGTATCATGTTATTTCTTTGACAAGTCCAAAGTAGAGAATCAAGAGTGTTGAGTTGTTAGCCAAGTAGAGTGTAAAGGAAAAGTGAATCGTAATCTAGCTGACATCCTTCTACTAGCGATGTTAGTGCATATTCCTTTCAAACTCATGTCCCTGATTATGTGAGTGGTTTGTACAGTAGTCAGGGGCCTTAAAGCATCGGTAGATTCACTGATCATTAATATTTCATCTGTAAATAAACCTGTGCTGCTAATCACCTTCTCAACTAAATGTTCAACTTTTCCGCACAAACTACATACATGATACAACCAGACAACCAGTGAAGACAGGTAAAAAAAAAAGTAAAAATCACCAGTACAAGATGGCTATTAGAAGTACTACCAGGGACTACGATTAAGGTTATACATACCTTGCAGAGTTCAGCAAGGGCATCCTCACAAGTGAGCCAAACCGTTCGATTAATTCGGCCTCAAATTCCTTGCGAGTCTGGTGGTAAAGTTGAGAAAAGCAGGTAGATGAATAATAGACACTAAAATCACAATATGTCACCACTCACCACTCTGTCAAATAGGTTTCACGATAAACAACCACTTGCAAGAAAGAAGCTTGAATTTTTTTCACTGAATATTAAGCATGTGAACGGTTAACCTGACAAGTTTTCACATCTAAAGCATACCTTGCCCTGATAAAGGTGGTAAAACATAAGCAATACGTAGCCTGAATTTGGAGATGACTTGTCAAGATTTCCCTGACACCAAATTGAAAAGTTAATAAACTGATACATGACAACCACTAATACATGACAACCATGATTTGAAGGAAAAGACAAGATCCAAAAAATATATATACTGGATGGTTGACTCGTTGCAGAACACGAAACATAAATACAGCTAGTGCGTCCAAGCAAAAAGGATTTAAGTCAGCACCTGCATGACAAAAAATATACGGAAATGAGGCATCCAAAGGCCACATCTATCAGTGAGACATTTTTGAAAATCAATGACAGATTATTAATGCATGGAAAGTGCACCAAATCATGCGAAGGATATGATGGGTACACTTCATGATTAACCAAACCCTGCCATGATTTGAAGCATGATAGTCCAACATGACTTTTCCTTTTGTTTATTCTGATAGAAGAGCAGGTTTCAATTATTGATGTAATCTTTGAGAGGGAGAGGCTATGTCAAAACAGCAAGCAATACGACAAGTGGCTTACTAGACTTGAATACCAAAATCCCAGATCCCAGATCTCTGAGCTTTCTCTTCCGACACACTTCAATAACTCAAAGATGTACAGAGCACCAAATGCTTATTTCAACCAAATTCAATAGAAAATGCCGTAGGATGAGGTTGTTAGACTTGCAACATGACAAACTGTTGAGCTAATACATCATATCTTACTGCTCTTATCTCCTTCCCTACATATTTCCGTCTTATATAGAAAAAAGTTACCACTGGAAGTAGCATATGGAAGTAATGGAACCTTCAGCTGACTAGATTAGTTTTTTCATATACTCCGTAATATGAAAACAACTGTTAAGGATGCTCCTTAAATATGTTCACCAAAACTAAAACAGTGAAAGTTATGTAAAAAATGCATAATCGATATCCAAAGCATCCAAATCAAAGAGTTTGAAGATGAAGAAGAATATAACCTATGGACTCAGATACAACTGGGACAGCAGATGTTTTGCCAATTCGGCACATGCCCTCTATCTGTAAGCAAGCACGACAAAACTTGCATCAACGAATTGAAAAAGTGATTTATAAACAGCTAGACATCATTGTTCAAAAGGACCAAGGTCAGTGTCCCCTTGAGCACAATAAGAAACGAACTAACAGATCTCATGTGCGTAACCAGCCACATAATTCATCATAATGAACCCATAAAAATAACTTCGCAAAGGATGTAGATTTGTGAAGAACAATTCAGTGGACAGTTTCTAACTTTCAAGGGTCTACAAGGCCCCAAATTTACATGCTGACATGCAGCAAACTTCTGCATTTTAGCAGTGTTGCTTAACTCCAAGAAAAGTATGAAATGCTTGAGACATTTTTAGACAGCTCAATGAACAGAACCACAATCCCAAGAGAAGGTATTTTACATTGATTAGTCATGAATCGTGAATTCATGATGCCGGTAGTTGTAGCATTAGGCCTGAATCATGATTGTAATAACGATAGACGATTAGTAGTTGTAGTTTTAAATTTTTTTTTTTTTCCTCTCAACAATTGCATCATTATCGTAGTAAGATGGATGACTTCTTTGTTTGCTAAATTCATTTCTGCATGACCTATAGAAGGTGTCATAATATTTTCTTTCTCTTAATAAATGTAACCTATATTTGGAACAATGTCCACTATTATTTTAGTTTTGAAAGAAAATCAATTGTCCAAATTGACTACTAATATTATACTACTATATAGAAAACAAATTACTTCCACCATTATTGTGAGGTGGATTTTTAATTGATGCGGAGCACTTGAGTCTGAAAGAAGGAATTACAATTATACTCCGTACTAGGTAGCCCGCACAATGTTATACTATCTTAAATCAGATTTATTTGATCCAAGTAGCACCAACTGTGGTGACAAGGTGGCCATATAATTTTAATAGAAGTGATGTATTCCCTATAACCTTTATTTATTGTCCTAATGTCTATTTTTGAGACTTTTCAAAACAAAAAAAAGTAATTAGAATAATTTTATTGGGATGGAGGAACTAATAGTAGTTACCTAACTAGGCGCAATACTGGATGTTCACTCGTTTTTCCTTAATATATCAAGAAAATAACCAACTTGGGATAAACTAATGATAAAAGAGGACAGCATACTTGGGATAGAAGGCTACACTAGGTCGCCCAAGAGTGGAACAGGCACCCAAACTAGTCAGACCACAAAGTGATCAAACCAAATTTGGAATCATTCTGTACATCAAGCCTATAGCATATAAGATAATAGTCTACCTTCTTACCTGTCTCCAAACCTCCTCGTTAGGCGCATTTTTGTCAGCAAGCATTATGGTATTGGGTTTTTTCTTGCATACGTCGGCAACTTTTTGCCAGTATCGCCCTGCATATGTACACCAGAATCACACAAACAACTCAACACTGTAATTTCTGATACTAAAGCCTTTAGATAATTACCCCCTCCCATTCAATCCATGCTTTACATGGACCTATTGAGGATATACCTTAGTTATTCCGTATATCCTAACCTCTTCTTAATTAGAGTAGTCAATCATGTATTATAGGAAGAGATATATTCTGTTATTGTGTACAGCTAATCTTGAGATTCTAGGTTACGGCCACTGCATATAGGCTTACATCTTATTGTAACTATATATATTGTATCTCCTCACATAATACAATCAATCAATTCTGATAATCCTCTTACATGGTATCAGAGCTATACCGCTCCACCCAAAACAATCCCTAAAATACTTCGGCTGTCTCACCATGTCCAGTTCAGCCACCCTCCTCCAAAATCCTCACGATGAAAACTCACCATTCATTGCTGTAACCTTCGTCGGCGTTACTGTTCTCACACCCGACACCTATCGTGCTTGGTCACGAACCATTTCTGATCTTCTTCATGGATTCGATCTATACAAATTTCTCGACGGATCTCACCCTTGTCCTGCCTCTCATGTTACATCACAGGACAAAGATGGCAAACCTACCAAAATTGCCAATCCTGCTTATTTGTCTTGGCAACGTCAAGACTCCCTGATCCGAGGTGCTCTCCGTAGTACAATTTCAGGAACAATTGTTAACTTCCTGGAGTCGTGTCACACCTCCGAGGCCATTTGGACCTATCTACGTACGACCTATGCCAATCCGTCCCGGGGTCATATACTCCAAATTAAGGATCGGCTAAATTCTATTGTCAAAGACAAGCTCACTGCTACGGAATATATGCACGCTATTCAATCGTGTGTTGACGAACTTGCTAGTCTTGGGAAACCTATGGATAACGAGGACGTCATTGCTAGGGTCATCAATGGGCTTGATTACTCGGTCTACTACAGTCTTGTTGAAGCAATTAAGCATCGGGATGACCCGATTTCCTTTGCCGCCCTACATGAGCGTCTCATCAACTTACACCTCTCACAAACTTGAACCGAAATCTCGACCCTGTATTTTCATCGGATACTCGGCCACACAAAGTGCCTACCACTGTCTTGACCCCACCACTAACAAGGTCTTCACATCCCGTCACGTCCACTTTGTCGAAACGGAATTTCCCTTCCCCTATCTCACGTCATCTGTCCCTACTACCGAGTCTCACACTCCCCATTCCTGGTGCAAGTTCAATGTCACCCTCCTGCCCCCGATCCCCCCACCCGTCGCTCCTGACCCTCCTCCACTCCGTGTCTATACTAGGCGCCCTCGACCCACCCCCCTAGATACGCCTGCCGCCACTAATTCCGCCCTCACACCTGCCGTTGAGGCCTCTCCTCCTCCACCTCCTCGGGTCACCACCCGATCCATGAACAATATCCGGGTTCCTAATCCTAAATATGCCGCTATAGCCCAGCTGCCCACATCCTCCTCACCTCCTGTCACTCCTAAATCTGCTCTTACCGATCCTAAATGGAAACTCGCTATGGATGCTGAGATTTCCGCTCTTCATCGCAATAAGACTTGGACTCTTGTCCCTTCCTCTCCTCTTAATATCATTGGGTGTAAATGGGTGTTTCGAATAAAATACAACCCTGATAACTCGATTAATAAATACAAAGCCCGTTTAGTTGCCAAAGGCTTTCACCAGCGTCCCGGGGTTGATTACTCGGAAACTTTCAGTCCTGTCGTGAAGCCCGTGACTGTCCGACTGATTCTTACCTTGGCTCTGACTCGTGGTTGGTCCCTCCGTCAGCTTGACATTAACAATGCTTTTTTGCAAGGTACGTTAACTGAAACTGTTTACATGTCTCAACCCCCTGGCTTTGCTGATTCCACTCATCCTAACCACGTCTGTAAATTATCTCGTGCTATATATGGTCTAAAACAGGTTCGAGGAGCCTGGTACACTGAACTAAAAACCTATCTCACCACTTACGGCTTTACTCGGTCTCAATCTGATCCTTCATTATTTTTTCTCCATCATCAAGTCACACCGATCTATCTGTTAGTATATGTTGATGACATCATCATAACTGGACCCGTGTCCCCAACTCTTACAAACTTCTTTACCGCCTTTGCCCGTCGCTTCTCCCTTAAAGATCTTGGTTTCCCGTCATACTTTCTGGGTATTGAAATCACACCCACACCGTCTGGTCTCCGTCTCACACAAACCAAATACACCCATGATATCCTCACCCGCGCCTCCATGCTTGACTCTAAACCTGCCATTACTCCTATGGCCTCCTACCCGCCCCTACTTCACTCCACTGGTCACTCTATTGCCAACCCCACTGACTATCGTACTCTTATTGGCAGTCTTCAATATCTCTCCCTTACCCGTCCCGATATTGCTTTTTGCGTCAACAGACTGGCTCAATTTATGCAGGACCCTCAAGAGTCCCATTGGACGGCCCTTAAACGACTGCTTCGTTATCTCAAAGGTACTCTCACGATTGGTATTGACCTATTTCGTTCCACCCCTCTATCACTCCATGCTTTTTGTGATGCAGATTGGGCAGGTGACAAAAACTCCTACGTCTCGACCACCGGTTTCATTGTCTACCTGGATCGTAATCCTATCTCTTGGTCATCTCGTAAGCAACAATCTGTTGCCCTCTCTACAACTGAAGCTGAGTTTCGTGCTGTAGCTACTGTCACAACCGAACTCATATGGCTCCGGTCCTTGCTAATGGAGCTTCGTTGTCCTATTACTACCCCTCCAGTTATTTACTGTGATAATCTAGGTGCCACACATTATGCAGCTAACCCGGTTTTCCACTCTAAAATGAAGCATGTTGCCATTGCATTCTATTTTGTCCGCGAACACGTTCAGCAAGGTGCCCTTCGAGTCCAGCACATCTCCACGGATGATCAGTTAGCCGATGCTCTAACTAAACCACTACCACGCCCGCGTCTCGAGCCTCTTTTGCGCAAGATCGGCCTTTCCTCTGGAACGTCCGACTTGAGGGAGCGTATTGAGAATATACCTTAGTTATTCTGTATATCCTAACCTCTTCTTAATTAGAGTAGTCAATCATGTATTATAGGAAGAGATATATTCTGTTATTGTGTACAGCTAATCTTGAGATTCTAGGTTACGG
Source organism: Agrostemma githago (assembly GCA_958450325.1). Classification (NCBI taxonomy): domain Eukaryota; kingdom Viridiplantae; phylum Streptophyta; class Magnoliopsida; order Caryophyllales; family Caryophyllaceae; genus Agrostemma; species Agrostemma githago. The sequence continues at coordinate 5,040,405 of OY288241.1, read as the reverse complement.
CCACTGCATATAGGCTTACATCTTATTGTAACTATATATATTGTATCTCCTCACATAATACAATCAATCAATTCTGATAATCCTCTTACAGGACCTACTTTTTGTGAGGACAAAAGTGGGCCCTATGTAAAGCTTGGATTGGATGGGAGGTAGTAGTTATCGGTATCACCATTGCAACATGTCATCGTCTGCTTCTAATGTGCGGGCTGCCACAAAGCCATACCCCTCTACTTGTTCTATAACCAAGATGTGCTTTTATTTCCTTATTTCTCACCAAAAGAGAGGTTTAATAGCGGACAAGATGAAATAGGAGTAAATGCATGTTTTGATGGTCTTTTAAATACCAGCTAGACATTGGTAACAAAAACAGCAAAACAGTAGCTGATTACTTAGTTATCACTTATCAGTCCATGCAAAGAAGACACCATAAGCACATACGCACACAATCATATATGATGAGATTAGACCACTATGTTATTTTCCATTATATAACTGTAATCAAACAATATTATTTTGGCCGTGACGACAACTCTTTCAAATATCTTTACTGATTATCAGTAAAATAAATTCATACAACCCATTATTTAACGAAAAGAAAGCAGACTAGCAGTTTGCAAGTGATATATGTGTTTCTGTTTGACAAAAAACAGTGGTAATAGCAGGGCATGCATAGACAACTAGGCTACGATTGAAATATCTAATCAATTTTGTAAGCATTTGGGAATTGAGATACTAATGACTTTAGGCCACATTTCTTATTTATCGAAAAGAAGGCAGACTAGCAGTTTGCAAGTGATATATGTGTTTCTGTTTGAAAAAAACAGTGGTAATAGTAGGGCGTGGATAGACAACTAGGCTACGATTGAAAAATCTAATCAATTTTTTTAAGCATTTGGGAATTGGGATACTAATGACTTCAGACCACATTTCTTTACATCAAGACCAAATCTTCCCCATTTCATTTTCGTTACATATGTGGGACCCCTTACTAAGATATCACAGCTGCTAACACGACCACAAGCAATAGTAATTTATCAGTCCCTTCAGTTCTTTTATTTGACCTTCTGCATATCAAGCTAACATTTGAGTTTAGGTCACTAAGATATTATTCACAGCAGTCACTTAGTTTTACCTCACTAAGATATTGCTCACAGCAAACTCGCTTAGAAAATAGTTCTGGACAAGACGATGGACAAGAGGATATAGACTACAGAGAACATAGGTAGACTGTCATACCTTTCGTGAGATCACCCATCAAACTCTTGACAACGCAGTCATCCCCAAACACCCCAGGGATACTTAGCAATTCCTTGCAGAGAGCAGACTTGGCACATCCTGGTATTCCTGAAAATAGAATAAATGAGAAAATAGAATTAATTATCTTTGCGATTCCAAAAGAGGTAGTTGCAGTCACTAGTTGACTTGTTTCTCAATGATACATTGAATAATTTCATTTAAACCACGTTTTACAAAAAATAAAAAATAAAAAATAAAAAAACTCTAAATTACTCCAAACAAGCTCAGAAGTCAAGATACGAATTCTATCCAGAATTGTTTATTTACTTGTAAGTCAATTTCTTCCATTATCATGTCACATCGGCAATATAAATTAAGCAATTAGATACTCTACTCAGCAAGTACAGCATATAGATTACCATCACCGTGTTAACCAACACCACCAAGCACTTGTAAGTTATAATCATAGTAGGAGGTTAAAAAACAAGCTTATCACTCTGAAACTGTACGTAGTTCACTAGCATAGCAATTTTGTGTGACTTGCAGCAACTCAAACAAACCTAACATAAAATTCTACTACTATAAAACATACATCAATGATCAACCTCACCTCACCTCACATACACAATGATCTTCCATGTCTCACCCTCTGTCAAAGGCATAACTCAAATGACACATTTAAGTCTTACTAATCTCACCATTCTCACTGATAATCTTAGCTTACTCGTTGGAAGTCCATCATGGGAAAGTAGGCAGGAAATTAAACAAAAGATACCAATAAACCAGCTTTTCTAATATTCTAATGGTCACAAACAACAACATTACCCCAGTGCCTCAATGGCTCCCGCAAATTAAGGGGTAAGGGGGTTGGATGTACACAACCTTACCCTTGTGTTAGCAGCACAAAGAGGCTGTTTCCGAACAACCCAAGATGAAAATTGCGTCGAGAACATCATTTAATGACCGCTACTTCACAAGGGAAAGAAGTGCAGCCACTTTACTGAGCCATTTTGATTTATTCCATCATAATCCAAAACCAAAGAGTAATGAGTTTTTGGCTCCATTCTAATGGTCACATGTGCAATATTTTTTTATGCTGAGTTTTGACATGTTTTAGAGAGATTCTATTTTAACTGGGATCTTAAGTAGGGATGAAAAACCTTGAGACAACTATCAGGTTATCAGCAGCTCACAGGAATACAATAGCACAGCAAGTTGATCACCCTAGGCCTAGGAACAAGCAACGAACATCTAGTCTAGTCATCCACAACTAACTTTTGATGCAATCCAAGATGACCTTAACTAGAAAATGAAATATGGTTTAAAAGCTTCCTTGTTATAATAAAGATTGTAGGTTTGTGTTCAAACAATAGACTTCTTTACACAGAAAAGCTCATCAATTTGGTAAAACCATCATCATACACACACTACCTTACCTGCCCTCTCCTTGACACTAATCCCTATTCCCTGCGAGAGTTCGCAAGCAACAACTATGAGAAAATCAGCATCCATGCAAGGACTCACGTACCCCGCCCGGTTAAAGACTTGAAACTAATGCTTAGTATCACTTACCAAAATCTAATGCTTTTATTTGGGGAAAAAAACTGTTATTAAAAATAGCTCACATAAACCGATTAGTAACAATACATGAACTTGAAGAGATTGCAGAATCATAAGCAATGAGGCTTTGTGCTGTGTAAATGAAATGTAAATACTAACCTGGAAAGAACACCACAAGGCCATTCGTTTGTAAGCTTTCTCTAGGGCTAAGGGATGACACTGCTGATTCCACCTCATGTTCTTTGTTGAGGTCACCTTCTTCATCCATGTCTCCAACTATGGCCAAAAACTGTTCGGAGTTTACCAAATTTCCAACTGCACCTACGAGCACTTGATTTGAAGGACTGCGCTTTGCATATTGTTCAAGGAAAGGCTCAGCCTCACTGAGGTATACATCCGACTTCAACTGCCTATGGCCACATTTCCTTCGAATGTATACAGCCCTTGAACACAAGGTAACATCAAGTCTCAATTCTGTATATATAATTTTTTTTGAATGTGAGATTGATGAACAATAATGACGCCTACCATTCATCCAACAAAGTACTTAATTCCTTTTTCTTTGCATGTGAGGTACCCCATATTTTCATCTGCCTGTGAATCAAAATGCATTCTAAATTTAATAGTTGTTACTTGTAAGCACTATGCCAAACATATAAACAATAGCCAAAATAGCTTCCTTGAATGAGATATCAAAAAAATCAAAGTCCTAATCCCTCTGCATTTTCTTACAACTAGCAATTTGAATCCAATCATTTCATTACAGCAGAGACAGTAAGCGAGTATTACCAAAACAGGTATCCAACACATAGATAAAGCCCTTACAGTTTCATTTTTTTTTTTTTAAAAACATGAAGCAAAGTATGCTTCCATTTTACGTTCATCAACTAGACAATCAAGGCCAATAAAAACAACAACAAAAGGTCAAGGAATCTAAAGATAAGATAATTAGATAGGATTTGTAATTCAAAATAAACAACGTAACAAAATAAGTTTGGAAGTTACCATGCTGCCTGTCCTGATGCACAAGATTATGGTTATCCTTTAAAGCGTCTTACAAACAAAAACACACCCATGACCCACAACAGAGAGAACTCACCTCATATAATATGCCTTGTATGCATTAGGTCCATCCTTGAAAAGAATCGACAAACCATTTCGAATCAAAAATGTTCGCAACTGTGAGAGATATCAACATAGGAGACTCATTAAAACGACAAACATGAGACATTGGAAATAGGAGGATGTGAATCAGGCAAAGATATATAACATCTACAGAATAATGTGAAAGGGCATTGTGTGCATATAAGGGAAGTTAAGTCTATTGCCTTACCTTGTATGTGAGAAATTTCAGTTTAACCATTAAGTTCGCATCTTCATCAGCAAGTGAATCTGCTCCAACTGAATCTAAATTCATAGCTGCACTCATGTGTTTCTCGATATCTGAATCTCTCTCTTCCCTTCCTTTGAATAAGTTTACATCAACAAAAAAGCCTAAAATAAACTATCGTTAGACCTCACAGTGGAATAGTTTTCCAGATGCCAAATAAGCTTTAATTCATATTTTGCAACTAGAAATCTAGAACAGTATGGATATTAAACATGCATACTCTGAAATAATGTGTTCTTTATCTTATCAGATCAGAAACTTCACAAACCTCACTCACAGATAAAGAAAAATATTTCATCATGATGGACAGATTAGGGATCCTCTAAACAAAAAGAACTGAAAATAGCTTAGAAGGTCTGACAATGATATCCATAGTGGAAAGCATTGGGTAATGAAACATTGGAACCATATTAAAACATCCGACCACATAAAATACAAGGACACCCTCAAGTGAACAATAGCCAAAAACGTCTTATCTCCTACAAGTACAAACCAACCTCATGATGCGGACACATGTGTAGTTAGTCTTTGCCATCAAAGCACAAAATACACAACAGGTGACAAAGTCTTGAGCGGCCTCTAGTTAGCCAGTTATCCACAGTTTTAAATAGATAAACCAATAAAACAGAAGATAACTTTAGAGAAATAGGAAATTTAGCTCTTGAGAGTTGTGTTTATAGACCGGACTTCAAGAGAAATCACTAGATAAATCAGTAATTCACAATATCGACCATGCATCAGAAATTCCTAGTAATGAAGCACGATTCCAAAATATATGTAAAACATAATCTAGCCCTCCCAGTAAAAAGCAAAAACACTCAAGCAAATAGATTGGAATATGGTATATACACATGATGCACATGTGGAACAAGACAACCAAGATCTGGTAGCTCTAAGAGGCAAGAACGTCCTGTCCCACTCCAACTGAACTTCAACTTAAAAATGGAAGGACGGTGAGAACATAAATCACTAAATCTACAGCACCGCATTAAACTGTACCATTAAAGGTTCATGGAACAATCAGGGGTAAGGTTATAGGAGGGAGCTGCCTTGACAATTTACATGCTCAAGAATCAAGATATACTAGATTTCTTTTAAATTACAGATTCATGGTCAAATACAAGGATTGTAAGTACCCAACATTTTTTTATGCTAAAAATAAGACACCTGCTACATTATGAAACCCTAAAGAAGAAAAAATTACCCCTGTATAATGGCCACAAAGAAGGATTGTGCCTGTAGATGAAACCATTCAAACATACATTGTATAAATATAAAATCATAATGGAACAAAATAAATCTAGAAAACACTGCGTAGTGATAAGAATTAGAACCTCATTTCTTTCTGATACCGCCTAAAGCATGTATCGCTGTGCACATGAATAACCATTTTATAATGGATATTGTCTTTTGACATGGTGTCAACATTGTGAAAGTTATAGTAGCATTTGAAGGCAGCAGGCAATCGATTTTCCTTCATCAGACGAATCATTTCCTGGAACACATACAAAGTATAGTAAAAAGATAATACTTTGTACAAGATAGATAGCCACAGAACGCAAACGGAAAAGCAATCACCGCAATACTGTAAAGACTAAGACTAACATCATTTTCAATATAAAACCTAAATGCCTAGACAAACAGAAATGTTCTTTTCTTTTCTCAATTAGATAAAGAGAATAAATTATGGCACGTCAAATGAGCTGAAGTCACTGAATAATGAACATGGCAAACAAGAAGGAGTTAATATAATAAATGTGTCTGAAAATACAGGAAAATATTGAAAAACACCCTCAAGTTCTATATAATTATTGAGAACCCAAAACATAAATCAAGTATCGCTTTCGTTATTTCAATATATAAAGTAAGTTTTGATGATGATTAGAAAACACCCTTAATTGTATAGAAACTAAATAATGATGGAAGATGATGATGGTGGTGGTGATTAAAAAACACCCTTAAATATTACCCCGTAGTAAAAGATCAAACTAAACCTGCAATTTATGAGTCGATTCATCTGTTGGATGGGCTTGGAGAAACTTTGCAACAATAGATTTATCAGCAGTTCTCGAATGTTGATCACCCGATGCTTTCCCCAACCAATCAACAAAACTAGGGCAAAACGAGGTCCAAGTTTCATTAAGAAGAGCTTTTATCTGCTGCATCACAATCTCAGAAATACTTCATTGGTCTTTAGAAACAATAAACACACACAGGCATATCATTTTGCATACAAATTGAAAATTACCTGTTTCTCACCGGACCTATTTGTAGCACAAATTTCCCACAATGTTGGTCCAAACTCACGCTCAGCTGGAACATAAAACATTCATCAAGCCTTTCACACGATATATTAACATTAGATAGCGCACTTGTTCATTACCATATGCACAAAGCAACATAGTGTTAAACCACAAAACAACAAACCATTCTTCTTTTCTGGAAAACTAATGAATCATAATCAAAGAGAAGAGTATTCAAGAACAATTGGTCCTCCTCACAAGTCACAGTGTCCCCCTTCCAATAATCATTTGTCATATATAATTGTAAATGACGAGGTTCTATGCTCCCTTATCTTCTCAATGTCTTATATAAGCTACAAATAGAGATATACTGCTAACATTGTTGACCAAACAGGATTCCTAGTTATAACTTCTAATCCTACTTCTAGAAGGATGGCAAACAAGCTTCTTGTAGTCGTGACTCGCGCCTAAGGTGCAAAAGACATCTAATCGCTCACTGAGACAAACAATCCAATGGGCTGATAAGTTGATGTTGGTAGCTTAAAAACTGTTACGACTTATGAGCTGTCTCTAGAATGGACTACAGAAGGTGGTAATTGTCTATTAGATGAGCCAAAGCTGATAAAATAATGGTGGAGATAAATGAAACGTGAGACCCGCGTTTCTACAATTCCAGAAATCTAGTTGCATATTTTCAACTTTAATATCACACATAAAGTTTAGTATATACCCCCATCTGCAGATGCCATTGGATAGTCCCACATAACCTCCTGCAAACATCTTGAACTTTCTGGGCTCACAATTCGAGCAACAAGACCTTCAAGAATTTCACCCTGATACTGAATATGGTCGATAGATCCTGAAACCAACAGGCAGAATTTCTCAACCATCATCTCGTATTAATTCAAGTCACACAATAACCCCACGCAACATAACAGCAAAAGGGGAGAAGTTGGAAAGGCACTAGACGTATGAATCAAAAATCGAACAATGCATGAACTGGCCCACATAGCGGTCTTGTCTTTGTGTGTGTGCGGGAGGTGGGGGGTTATCCAATCAACTAAAAACTAAACCATGGTGGCCTTTCATCTTCCCTAACATTAGAGCCTGAAAGTCCCATCATATCACTAAAAGGATGTGCTCTTCGTCCATATATAGAAGATCACCTGGTATACAGATATCTGCAACTTCGTCCAGCGCCTTGCACACAGTAGTTGCTGTTCCTTCTTCACATAAAGTATCATAAGCTGCAAAAAATGATGTTGCTGACTTCCTACAAAAAACAACACGAATCGATATGAAGTATCAGCTCCAGCTAAGCCCTAATGAAAGCTGTCATTGTTAAAATGAGAATATATGAGCAACGGGGTTATTGGAAACCCTGCAAATCTGGAGGTCTCATGATGAGTGAAGAAGATAAATGCTTTAGAATATGCAACACTATGCTGCCCTTGGGCCACGCGGCCCATGTGATAGTGATTTAGGTGGAAGCACATTCATGCCCAAGTAAGGCCAGAAAAGAAAGAGATATTATCAGATGCTTTATTCTCAAAGAAAATAAAGCTTATTGACAACAAGGTCACTAATTCCGTTGTCCATTCTTCTGTCTTTAATATAATTTCTTATTTTTGATATAAAAAGTTTGAAGTGAGATATAAAATGATAATGATAATTTGTATAATTGTTTGTTGTAACCAAAAATATGCATTTTAGGACTTCAGGACAGGTAAATAAAGGAGCATAGGTAGCAAAAAGATACACTATATCACAAAATATACAAGAGCTAGCTCTCCTCATAAAATTTTACCAACTGACCATGCATGAAGGAATATGTTTAAGTTGAACTGGAAACCATGAAAAAACATCTGCAGTACCTTGTGGAAAATAACCAAACTTGATTGGTAGGCAACCGCCAATTCTGACAAAATGCAAATATCTCAGGAGTAGAATAGAATTTTGGTTTGCCGGTTCCCAACTCCGTAACAGCAGTCACAACAACTATAAAGCCCATAGTCAGTAGTTGGACGTAAATATTTCAAGAACATCAGAAAAGGCCAAAATCTTCAGCAACTGAAATACGAGTAAAAATCTGTTACAAGGAGGCAGAGAAAGGGAATCTCACCATAATCTTCACGTGGTCGCTGCCCATGATCACCTAATACAGCAGTTACAAGCTCCATTGATATGCAAATACGGCTCCTCTGCCAAATCAGGGGAATTACATATATTCTTTGAATAAAACATGCTACTACAGCACGTAGCAATTTCACGTGATCTTAACAATTAAGCAAAGTAACCGATTACAACAAAATGGCTCGCACAAATAGGATTCATATTTCTTCAGTACTGACAGAGTGGCGCAGAAAGATGGGCCCACTCACTCACTCAGTCTTAATTTGATTTCATTTTTTTTTTATGATTAACCGACAATTTGAAAGTAATATAAAAACCATAATGCAATGTTCACAAAAACACTTTATAAATTATCCTAAAAATTGAATTAAATGATAAACATGAGCTATTATCTACTCCTCCCGTTCCAATGAGCTATTATCTACTCCTCCCGAGTTGCGGCCCAAGATTATAGTTTGTAAGTGGACATTCATTATGGCATTCATCAATCAGTGTGTGACAATCCTTACCTCGAGAAATTCATTAAATTCTGCCTGTTTTCTTTTTGCTCGTGTTCCCCAAGCCTCACGAAACATCCTTCCAAGAACAAAGACACCAACTGCAGTATATCTTATACAAAATAACCGTACTACATAAGTATAAGAAAATAAAAAACAAAAACAAAAAATGTAGCCATTTATCAAACTGATGTTGCATCAAACTTGACTACTTGAACTGTCTTACATGCGATATTGCTCTAATACATGGAAAATAATAGAAGCACAAACATACCATGCGAGAAACATAATGATTCTAGTGCCCCAGAAAATATTGTTCCAAAATTAATGTTACCTAGCCTAACCTAAGAATTCTACTTAACATCTGTGCTCTGATTCTTACAACGCTAGAAACCAAACAAAAAAAATTAAAACCCACTAGATTAATTACCATCTAAGCCAAAAAAGTAAAACCATAAAAGAAAATGTGAAAATTGAAAATTTAGAAAAGAAAGGACATGGAGTATAGAGGATGCATATAAAAAGGCAGACATACATATTCCCATAACTGTTTTTAGCATAAGCTCCGCCTTTGTGCCCAGCATACATAAACAAAGACCCAGAGTGTTTGAGGGACACCTGTGTGCAAATGAAAAATTGTACAGAAGAATATTCAAAGTCACATGCTACAAAGTAGTTGTTGAAATACACAAGAGTTGAGGACAACATAGGCAGGCAAAAAATTGAACTCCTACCTCTAAGGTGGCAAGACCTTTGGAAACCATTTCAATCATCCTCGTTCTGATCTGCATACGAGGAAAATCAAACAATGAGTGGTAAATATGAAACTACATATAAATTTTGGTTGGGTAATCTCAATCATGATGTGAGGGGGTTCAATTTGGTATAAACTACAAGTGTACAAATAAGGTGTGGGTAATGAAGGAGACCTGAAAGGTATCAAGAAAAAGATAGCATAATTGATCATGTCAAATGTTGTAGTGGTGTTGACAAACGTTTAATTATACGTGTTCTCGAAATTTCATTTTGAGTTGAATACAAATATTGAGGTAGATGGTTTTATGCGTCAACAACCATGCATATTTAAGAGCCTTGAGGCCACAATGGCAAGTCATCAATATATAAAGATTTCTATTTCCTTACAGTTGTGCCATATTTAGTTATGCAAAGACAAAAGCAAAGGACTTACAAGAGAACAAGCCACGAGTTACTCAATCTCACACATATTGTCCTCTATTTGATTTGGATGGTCAGATAACAGTTATACATGAGTTATATCAATATTAAAATGATAAAAAATCAACCAAGCAAGTTTTACATTGTTGTTCCTAAATATATTAATGATCAGCAGAATACCAACAAATATCCTACCTTTAAGATTATGTCAGTCAATTATAACTGTAAGCTAAAGAATGTGGGTACTTCTAAAACTACAATACATTTGAGATTAATCCTTCGCCTTGATGATGTCTCCATATAAAATATAATTTCACTAAAAAGGGTTACATTTGGAGTATTACGGACATAATGACATTTACTGATGCAACATAGTCAACCAAATACCAAAAATGAAAAGAAGATGGTGGAAAAGGTACCTCTTGATCAGATTTCTCGTTTTCGAATTTTGGATAAAAGGTGGCTCTGATTTGAGCATGTGAATAGGTGAACTTATCAACATTGAAATTCTCGAATAATTTCTCTCTGGATAATGAACTCAAAGGGGCAGAGAACTTCTCCCTTGCAGTTGTTTCACTCACCATTTCTTCTTTAGTTCCAGCTGCAACTTGACTAAGCGTGACATCACTTGAAGTATTCTGAGATTTAGGCTTCCATATTGCCCTCTGTTCAGATACTGCAGTTTGTCCACTTACACTAGATGTGCTGATGTTCACAGTTTGTGTGCTCGAAGATGATCCACCATTGCTCGACTTTACTTTCCATCTTTCCTCCTTGCGATTTGTACCCTTCCCCGGAGGTTAAAACACACGGAGTAATACAGTTATTGCATAAGTATCTTAAATCAATAATAAATACAAGAGAAATCTATAATAAATACTTATATTGATACCAATGTATTGCATCTTAAATACCAATGCTACTCCAATCCCATTCACACAATATAATCAGAAATAGCCAACAGACTCAAGTTCAAACTCACCAAGTAAGAAATTTTGTTCGATACCAGGACTGAGAGTGAGAGGTTAGGAGTTGATGAGAATATGAGATACCAATGTAGAGCTTACAATTTCAGGAATTCGATCAGCACCATCAGTGATTCAATAATCACCGATATAGTGATTTTTACATGATACAAGCGAGACGGTTTCACATGTCATACGCGTTTTTTGTGGAATTGGTAGTAGCTAACAAACAAAACCTCAAAAGGAAGGGTCTGAGAGGCGAAGAGCGAAGTGACGGGGCAGGTGGCATAGATTACAGTCCACCATTACGACATTGTCCTCATAAATAACGAGTCGCCGATCATAAAAAACTATACCGCTGCGATAATCAAGCGCCATCAAAGCAAACAGAGAATAGGAAGAAAAACAGTGGAGTGAGAGAGTTACCTTGCGCGGCATGGTAGGTAATGGTAGAGATTAGAGAAGAGAGAGTTACCTTGCGCGACTGTGCGTTTGTCTTAGCTTTTTCAGTTTTTTTTATGGTCACGTGAGTGCACAAGCCCTCCCTTTCCCTACCACTACTATTTAAAGCAGGCAATTCGGGTCGGCTCGTCGCCGCCGGCCCGAATTTTGGCACAACCGGCCTGGTCCGATTGTGAAATCGGGCCTGGCACGGACACGGTCATCTGTGCCTCGGGTCGGGCCGTGACAGTGAAATGGTGGAAAAGTCTGTGCCTGGCCCGGACACGGCCGGGTCCAGAGCCCGCTGACAGGCACGGTGTCAAGGCCGATCAGGCCCGAGGCCCGGCCCAGACACGAGTGACCCGTTGCTAATTGTTAGTATTATTTCTGAGTTGTTAGTTGTTATATTATTTAATTCTTATTATAATCATTTTTAACTAGTTGTTACTCGGTAATTGTTAAATATAACTTCTTAAATATATTTAAATATTAACTTATAATTATATTTAAATGTTATATTATTAATTATAACACTATAATTTATAAATATTGTATTATCTACAAATACCTAATGACCTAAATCATTTTTTTCCGGATATCTACAAATATTCGGATCACTCATCGATTTTTCCGGAAAAATAAAAAAAATAGATCGAGACACGACCCGAAAACTGACACGAAAATCGAAGCACGGGCATTCGGGCAAGAACCGGAAACAAGCACGATGGATTGGGCCCGTGCCTCGGCGGGGATGGTGGCCGGAACTCCGTGTCGGGCACGGCACAAGTCCGGCTCCAAACACGAGCGGGCCGGCCCGCCCAGGCTCGACTAACTGCCCCTGCCCGACGGCTGGGTCCGGGTCTGGGTGGATCGGGTTCTTAAACCCCCGAAAATCAAATAATGGAAGGGTGGTAGTAAGGGTCTATTTAAAGTGGTCTGTGGTTCTTAAAACCCCGAAAATTGGGGAATCCTAGAGACATACATGAACATGATGGAGGAGCAGGTGAAGGTGGAGATGGAGATGGAGATGGAGGTCCGAAGCCGCCGACACTTGATTTCCCTCGCTGGGTGCTAACCCCTCTCCCCCTCCCCTCAATCACCACTCTCCCCTTTATTTTCCCAAACTTATTCTTTTTTATTTGCAGGAAATGTGGAGGTGGCTCCATCACACACCATGTCCAACACTTCCATTTGGTCACATTGCATCAACACACTCGTAATCATTTAATCCTCTTCTTATCAGACGCCCTAATTCTTTTGGTTTAGACCCAGATTTTATTTGATAAGAACATCAAGATGATGATGATGATGATGATGATGATTCTCGCTTGTCAGTTTTAACCAGAACAACCCCTTGATCAAGTGCTGATGGACATGGGTGATATATGATGATGTTATTGAATGAATATTTCATGGCGCAGACCGTCATGAACCCTACTTGAAAAGTGTTATCAAGAAGCTCATTACAGAAATTGAATCAACCCGTGGATATGTAATCGATGGTATCACTATCACTCAAGGTGGTCACTTATCATTCGGGACCTTTTCATTTATACTCACTCCTTAACAAATTTACAATCACATGGACATGGTGTTGCAACTGTTGTTACACACTCACTCACTGACTGCTGATCCATGGGTTGTCAAAAGCGTCACATTTCTTTTTAACCATAGTAATGGCATGACTGCTGATATAACCGCCAATTAACTGTTGCCTGTTGCCTGTTGCCTGTTGCCTGTTGCCCGATATCACCCAACTTTTATCTAAATATTTGCTGCTTCCAGGCCGGGTTTTCATACCATTAAGGTGTTCTCTCAACATGCTGCAAGGGGATACTGGGTAAGCTTTGTTTCTCATACTTTTCCGTCCTTCTGTAATGTGTATGATGATATCAGATGGGTATTTATTGCACGTGACATTTATGATTTCTCGTTGATCAAGTGGAGAATTTATGAAACAAACCTTCTGAACATACAATTTACCATGGATGGCTACCCATAGAATAAATGCCTAAAAAAGTTGATTTCAATCTCATAATTTGGCTGACCATGTTTTTTCTAGTTCTGGTTTGTTTTGTGCAGATTTGCTGCTTTTCATTTATATATATATATGTATAATTTCGATTTTCCTGTATCTGTATAAATGATAGATATTCAGTTCCAAGCACAGATTGTTTGAGATTTTGATTACTAAGTTACTCATGTTTCTTTTGATCATGCGACATTATGGATATATAAACATGTTCGATGAATAATTGAGTTTTGCTGCTTTTAGCTATATTGCTTAGTAAGTTGTCAATTTTTTTAAACAAGAATAATAATTCATTAATAGAATGCGAAACGGAACTTACAATGAATACCTATAATCACAATCAAATCTAATACGGAGGAAAAACCAAAGAGTACAATTTCTCTTAATAATTAGGGATCTCAAAACATGATCTTACAATTCGGCGTGAACTCGTATAGCTATCTTCTTGCAGCTTTTGATGAGGGGATTCTTTGGTTGATTCATGATTAGAGAAAACTTACCTTTTGGTTCTAGAGATCGTTGACAAATTACTTGTATCCATTGAATATACAAGCAATGAACCGTCAACAAATTCTTGTCAATAAGCATAAAACTAAGCCTGATACTAACGTAAAGGACCGAAACCTTCAAATAAAGGAGCGAAACCTTGAAATAAAGGACAAAAAAATGACTGCTCTCATGAAAAGAGAGATTTTTATTGAATAAGGAATGGATTATCATACTAAGAATTGAAAATCAAACAATTTTTGGGGCTTATCATCGATGGAAGCCCCGAATGAAAATGGAGGCTAGGGTTTTTTCTAGGAGGAGGGGGAGGTGGAAAGAAAGTTTGTTGAAACGGAGTCCTCATTGGATTTTCTCTCGTGATTAGCCGACGCACTTTGCTTCGTAATTCCTTGTCATTAGTTTTACCAGAATCTTGCACTGAATTCTTGGCATCAAAAGTTTACAGCGTATTATCTATTTTCAATTTCCTTGTAAAGCTAATTATGTACATATTACATGCAGGTGTGCTCTTTGGCCGTCTTGTCTTTTTCTTTCGGAGTTCATTCTTTCATTCCCTGAAGTGTTTACAAGAAAATCTTGTTTTGAGGTGTGATGTATAGCAATGATCTACCTTTAGGCAGAAAAAAAAAAGTGTATCCAGAAGACCAGAGCTGATTGTTTTTCTCCTAGTAAAGCTAATTAAGTAAATAACCATGTTCTTGCTTCTGTGATTGCTTGCCTCCATCTTAGTCTTGTGAATTTGTGATTAATGCTACAAGTAGCACTATATCAGTCTGAGTGCTATAACTTGGCTTGTTCAGCAGCTTTTGTTATGTAAATTGCATTTATTTTTAAAGTGCTGCATTTAAAATTCTGAAGGCTAAAATTAGCTGGGACAATGACTGCACTTTTCTTTGTTGGATGTGAACCAGGTTGGTTCTGGAGTAGGTCTGGTTGGCATTTGCCTTCAACACGCTGATGCCTCACAGGTCTACTACAATGCATCTTTTTTTGGATATTGCTTTATATATTTAGTGCTGTAATCTTTGATAAATTGTCATTGTGGCGTACCTTGACAATGGATTTGCCTTTGACAAGTTAACGTTCTCCTCTAATCTTGTTATCGTCCCATATTTTGAGACTGCAAAGCCTAGAGAAAAGCTTCTCAATTGTGCTGATGTGTTTAGTATGCAACTTTTACTTTGCATGATGTAATATAACCTTATATATGCAAAAACTAAGGCGTAGACACCAGAGCATCTAACATCTTATCCATTGATAAGATCTTATACCTTGCAACCATTTTCTTTGAGCTTGTTCCTTTTTTTTGTCACTCGTTCACGTTTTCTCCTATCTCAAGTATCACAAAAACAAATCCTTTAGACTCCTTTGCTCTCTTTCATTGTTGCATTTTTTTTCCTTTTCTCAGATCCTATATTCAGATTGAATTGAGTTGTTTTAACATTACTCCTTTCATATTTCTCTTGTTGATGTGGTGTCCAACAATTTCATGGTTCTGCAATGTCTTCTTCCATTATATTCAAAAACTTTTTCACCTCACTAGTCTGCGTTGACATACTCTTATTTTATGTTCTTTCTGCTTCTCTATTTTTGCCTTAACACCAGGTGATCCTGACTGATGGTGATGCATCAACTTTAGCAAACTTGAAGGTCAATTTGGAAATGAATAAGATTGGCGGTGTAGATGGAGGGTCTTTCTGCGGCTTAGATGCTGTAAGTATTGATCAACTTTCCCTTTGTTGGAGTGGGCAAATATTTTTTTTTGTCTGAAGGCACCAGTTGCTGCTAGTGCATTAGTGTCATTTTTTTTTGTTTTTCTGCATATCGTCAATGGTTTATCATAAATGAGCAATATGACATTACCTTAATGCTTGTAAAGGAGTTGGGTGGGATGCAAGCAGCCTTACTTTTTGTGCCTAACACAAAGATGTTTGCTCATGATTGATAATGAAATTGTTTTTTTTTCTTGGTAACTATTGATAATGAAGTCACTGCGTCAATCGTCTGTTCTTCACATGCCATAAGCGCGCAGGCTAAGTGGGCCATTTTTCTTTGTTCCATAATCCCAAAGCCAAAGAATAGCGAGTCTTTGGCTCCATTAGAAAGGGAAAATGCAAATATCTTGACCTCTGTAAAGGAACATGAAATCTGGAAAAACTTAGCTGGGCCACCCTTCAATGGGTTCACTGATCTGTAAATAATGTCAACAATTGAACGATGAACTGTATCTTGAGCTCTGCTGAGAGGAACATGCAGATACATAGTTGTCATTGTCATGACTCATACTGCTGTCTCTTATTTTCTATATTTGTATGTGTTCTCTTCTAAAAACCTTACAATTAATTCTTCGTCTCAAAATTGCTCTATCGTCAGTTTCGTACACACATGTTGACCAATAACTGTGTTGAAAGGCAGAGTAGGTTGTAGTATGGTACTAGGTAGCTTTGAGTCCTCTGAGAGTTGGTACGCATCATTTTTACTCGTTATATTTAAAGTGCATTATTTTAAATTTATTTTTGTCAAAACATTCTGAGAGAGCTTGCTAGCTTGCATTAGTGAAGATTTATACTGTACATCAATTTCCTGTGTTATTTTTCAACTTAGGTCCAATGCGTTCATCTACCTTGGGAATCTGCAAGGGAAAGAGAGCTTCAGCCATTTATGCCAGATATTGTGTAAGAACTAAAAGCTCTCGTTATGTCATCCCCGGATGTTGTTGCACATGTTCTATCCACTGTGGTTTTTAGACGACGCTGCATCTGAGAGACCACTATGCTGGTGATCAATTTATTTGTGTATGAACTCGATGCGAATAGTGCAACACAACTACACCAGTAGCAAGAAACATCTTATTTTGGTGTCAGAGAATTTGTAGACTGTAGACGACCCAAAGATAACAAATTTCCTTTAGATGGTCAATTGTGATCTCCTCTCCTTCAGACAACCGGAGATTTGATCCTAAATTTTTAATTGCCGGGAGCTTCTGTGAGATAGCTCATATTAGGCATTTACCTGAATAATTATAAGCTTCCTTGATGTATAAAAAAAATTGCTCAAAAAAGATCCGAGGTCACTGGGAGCTTCGAAGATTGTGCTTAAGCTTGCTGTATTTTTCATCAAAATTCCTGCAAAGAGGAAAAAATGTTTGAAACTTTACAGACTTCGTTGAAGCACCTTGAAAATATAGGGTAGCTGTTGTGTTTTTGTAAGTCACACAGGTGTGGGATATATATAACCTTTGGAAATGGCGATCGATATCTCCGTTTCTCATAAGGTTAAAGTATCTTCTGTATGCCCAAAAAATATTTATTTGAGGAGCCACATTACCTTCGCTCTTATTTAACCGGGCTGAGTAGAGTGTTACCTCATATATTTTCTTTGTCCATGAGTAAACTTCCTTGTTTTGTTTGCATAAAAATTAAGGAACATGATAAAATGTGGATTAAAATGCGAGTTGGGAAAAATGTGGGGTAAAAAACGATAGTGATTAACATATTTACGATTTTTTTTCTTTCAAAGAGATAACTTAATTTCACTAGGGAAGCACACTAGGATTGCTAACCTTGTTGAGGGATCCCATACTCCTGTTTCGAGAATTGTGACTAGTGATATCTTATTCAGAGGAGATAGCATTAACTGGAAAGGAAAGATTGGTGTTGCATTTTTGTCACTGTAGATATGTAACTTGTAACTAAAGATAGTGTGTAGAGGCTAAATTTCTTTGTCCATTGTCTGCAGTTTGGGTGCTGATGTAATATATGATCCATCATGCCTCCCTCATCTTGTTGGAGTACTGGCACGACGTGAAAAAACTGCTGATACTCACAAGGCCGAGTACGGTGTAGTGAAAATTTTGGTTACATAGAGGGTGATTGTGTTATCTTCGATAAAGCAATAGTTGAAGCTGCTAGTATGGAATTGTTGAGTGAAGAAATGAAGTCTGGGCCCGTGGCTTTAATTGCTTCAGTGATACGAAATGTTGATACTTTCAATTGTTTTCTGGATACGACCCGCCAAGCTAATTTGGTGGTTAGGGATTTAACTAATTCTGTAAAGGTCCCTAATTTGATTCCATATATGGAATCATACAAGCGGTCAGATGTACGCTTGTTTGTGTTGTCGTGTGTGAACAAGTGAGAATGTTCTTGTCATAATTGAACGTTTATTGTAGTGATTTGAGATGGTTGAGATAACATTAGGTTATGGTTGGGAATGTTGGAATGTAGGAGGTATTTTTAATACTATGAATAGACGAAAAGATCAGATGTTAAGAGGCTTATGCATAATAAGAATGTTGGTTGTCTTTTTGGAAGTGAGTGCAAAAGCCATGGGGGCTAATTCTTCTTGATTATGATTTATTATGCCTTTGATGTGCTTAATTTATGTTTGATTTATCATCATGTGTTTTGTCTTGCTTTCTCTTGACAATTGATCTGAGACGATTTCATAGCCATTCCCGAGCCAAGAGCAAATGAGAACTAGATCCCGTGCCTAAGGCAGCTCCACACAAGCGAGTCCCGAGCACCGTGCATCATAAAGAAGGCAAAGAGAATTGAAGTTATTAGGGGCATCCCCATCCCTAAGGAACATCAACTGTGATGAAAAGAACAAAGAAAGAAGAGCAGCTGAGGAGAGGCGTGGCACACTGGTAAGCTCGTTTCATCTATAATGCCGGTTTTGGATGCATTTTATGATATATGTCGGATTCTACTTCTGCCTCGTAATATGGACTTTTTTGGCTCGATTTTAATTTGTAACTATGAATAGATCGATGAAGCAACTTATATTGAAGCTCTTGCTCACAATTCATTATGATGAGCAAGGGATCGGAAAAGAGGATAAGGCTGAAGAATCAGTTATGGAGATGCAATACAGTGAATGCAAGTTGCAGGTCTATGTTGAAGCATATATCGCCTTGGTGCGAATGGAGTAGGCTATATTCACTCCTTTTGTTCAGTCCCTCATGCCTACTCTAATACAGTTGTTTCCAGTTAAAAGCAGGGTTTAGAGAATTTATAGGCTGCATTTGATGTCAAATGCTCTCAAACCTGGAATGCAAATCGGATTTTATTGGCTGGAAACGCTCTGTTTTAACACCAAACGGAGGCTGCATATTTAATTTGTCAGTACGAGCTGCAAATTCAGTCTAATGCAGGCCGTGATTTTGTTCAGTTCCAGATGCGTGAATGAAGATGTGCCCATTTCTGATAGCAAGGGCCATTGGAAATGGAGCAGTCAGGTCTAACATTCACTGAAAGTGAGGCTGCTATTTCATCAAACCTGAAGGAAAGCTGATTCAGGCTGCAGTTTGTGACAATTTTTGCAGTTGATTTTCCTTCTCCACGCAATTATCAAGTTTTCCATCGTTTTAGTGTAATGTGAATTAGCTTTCCATTTAAATTTAGCGTATTCGTGACCTGATTTTGAACCAATTGACAATGAAAATGAAAACGGCGGCTATTAAACATTGACAATGAAAAGAGATGCTTGAACATGGTCGATTTGACCCCTTAACAACCATAAAATCCTTGAAGGCCCGGATATGAAGTACCGGGTCTTCAGTCTCGTCAAACATTGGTAAACCTGTTAAGTTGAGGTTAGCGGGCAGTTCATCGGTAAAGGGCGAATAGGTACGGGCATTTTCCGTGAGGATGGTGTTTCTGGTGGTCGAGTGGACCTGTTCTTGCAGCTTTTGGACCGTGCCGGCCAATGCGGCCAAAGGTCCGTCATCCTCGATCGAAGCATTGGGGGTTCCTTGTTCCACGGCACTTACCCGAGTGACGATGGCAATCTGGTCTTCCCTCATTTGTCCTAATTGGTCTTGGATTTTGGTCAACGAAGCTGTCAACTCATCAATGGCTTCTTTCGTCATGGTTCGAGTGAAAGGTGGCCTGTCTGTAAGAACACCGCGTAATTAGCAACTTAACCCGAATCCTAAAAAAGTACATCCCGAGCAAGGGAAAAGAAAGAAGACTAAGACGGTAATGACTCGGAAAAGACACCTAGACGGGTGACTTGTGAAAAGGTGGGCCTTCCTTAGGATCCAGCTATGTGGGCTGGGCTCCGTTCGAAGGAAGGTTCACGTGAGACATTCCCAGACTTTGGACTCGATTGTGTAAATGGGCCAACCCTTGTAGGAGTATGTCCTACGCAGGTGGGCCTTGCCTTAGTAAAATAAGGCGGACTGGGATAGGGGGGAAACTCGTGATGTAAGATCGACAGAGTTTCGACGCTAAAGACTTCGACGACTTATGACACAACCGACACTGCTAAATACGGGAAGTCCTAAGAAGAGGAAGAAATATGATTTATTTTTTTAAAAAGTCCGGAAAATTCGGGGAGAACCGGCCCTTTTTTTCGAGAAAGAAAACGGAAAGGCGGACCGGACGAAGGTTTTGAAAGTTCGAAAATATATTTTCGAATTTTAAATTGGGCATAATACCGGCTAGAAAAAGGGCTATTTTGAGTAAAATCATAAGTCCTAAATTCGGTATATGTCCGGGGTTTTGAAATTGGATATTTTGAAAAGGATGCAAATTTTGAAAATGATGTTTTTTGAAAAAGACATGGATCAAGTAGCACGTAGTCATGGAAACAGTATAATGACACCATGTATGCTCTTAAGCTAAGTCTCGGTCAGTCTATAAGGGTTTATACCAGTGTACATAGCCTATTCGAGAATCGGGGCGAACTTCCTAAGTCGAATTGAGCTTAGAACATGTTAAGTGCTATTTTTAGCACTATTTGTGAGTATATATCGTCATATTTATAGTGTTTGAGAGTGGATTTTGGACGATATAGTGATATTTGAGTGATTTCCGATGATCTCACATGATTTGATTATATATGTGATTTTTGATGACGCTTCTAGCTATTTTGAAGAGCCGAGAAATTCATGTATTATGCCCGGATTATAGTGGTGGTATACATGTCAAATGCCGGGTTATATCGAGGATTGAATGAAGAAAAAAGAGAAGAAAATCAAAGGAAAAGCAAAGAAGAAAGAATTGAGAGTTTTTAAGTGCCGCTACTAGCGGATGACGAAGAGCAAAACTGCCGCTAGTAGAGGCTTCATCAGAATTCATGCAATTTGTGAAGCTTCCAGAGTGCCGCTAGTAGCGAAATGTGCCGCTACTAGCGAATAGCTACCCGTCAATGACTCTTGATCTTCCTCTATTCTATCCTACTTATATGTGATTACTATTATTATTAGAAGATCATCATCATTCCTATACTAGATACACAATACTTGGGCAATTTTATTAGATTTATGCTTTTTAGTTTTATTATTCCAAATTTCCAAGACTTTGAAGAAACGATCGTTCATCATTTTGTTCATTATTCAAGACTAAGTTTTTCTAATTCCCTACTCTTTATTTTATTTGTTGATTATTATTTTGATTATGAATAGTGAGTAGTTCTTTTATCTAGGGCTCGGTGAGCCGATAATATGGGTTATTGATGCTTTGATTTAAATTTAATCGTGCTTTGTTGAATTATCAAATTGGGTTTGTTTCGGTTGTGCTTAATAATTGATTGATTAGTTTGAATTGCTAGGTTTGAGTCTAGATTATCATTACAATGAAAGTTGGATGTTTTCATATGAATCATGCCTAAAAGTTTGTATCTTTGTCGATTAATTTCTACTCAATTTTAATTACGACGAGAGTCGGGTTTTAATTTAGAGAACCGAAACAAGATTTGAACTTTCACATGAGAATAGTGAATTGGAATAATTGGGACATGTTAGTATCGATTCTTAATGCGTCTAGTCTTGTTATTCGTGCCATGAGAATAGGATTTATAACATGCTAGATAGGCTTTTTATGTCTCGACGGAGAATATAAGGTAATGATTAAAATAGGAATGCTAGTCTCACACAAGACGGTAATTTGACAAAGCTGTGTCACATTTTGATTGCATCGATAATCCATGTTATTGGTGAACCATTGCCCTAGGTCTTTTAAATTATTGATTTCATCTCGATTTAGTATATCTAGTTCGTTAAAATTAGTTATACAATCAATATCTTATTATTCGACGTAGATAACTTGAGTCAAAATTTAGCTAGTACTTAATCATTCACCTCCCTGAGATCGACCCGTATGCTACAATACCCGTATGCTTGCGGTACTATAAAATAAAACGTAACAGAACATGCCGTAAAACCCATACGAATCTGCTATGCACACCTTTTTACATATCCAATTTGGACTACATCAATGGTATAGTGGGACGTCGGTCACCAGTACCGGCCCAGGAAAAGATGGGGTTATGCATGAACAGTAAAACAAAAACGCGTATTGTACTAGTCAAACGATTTCTATTCGAGTCTCACCCTGAGGATGCCGATGGTAAGTCACGCATCAGTTAATCCTCAGCGGAATCGCCAAATTGTGGACATGACATAGGTCCACCCCGACGCGGCCACGCGCGGGTTTGGGGAGGCGAATGAATCTTCATATGAGAATGGATTGAATTGAAATTTAAATCGAAGTTGGAGTCGCCACCGAACTTTGTGGGAGTTCGGGCCCGTTCGAATCCACTCTATGTCGTAGTGGGCCGTGTACAAAATACGGCCTATTTCCGATGTCAGAGTTTATTGGGTTCGTCCCTTTGCATTTGATACCGATACCGACTTGATCGGATACCGTGTATTGAATGGCTCTCGTTGTCAATGGTTTCGGACATCCGGAAACCGAGGTTCTGAGTAAGGGGTGAGGGTACGTGTTGGGAAGCCCACGAAGGACACCCAACCCCGCTCGCACATTAGCGGCCTCTACTAGGATATCGTTTGATGTTTTAATACGCGTGCTAGTTGAATGGGAAAATGATATGCAAACATTGTTTTCCCTAAACATGCGAGAATTGAATGGGTTACTAAGCCGGTTTAATGCAACTAAAATTTAACGTCAAAGTTGTATTTTAGCATGTGAGGTTCGTTTTAGTATAATAAAACAAACGAAAAGAAGAAGTTGCTAAAAAGATGAACAAACGTGTTAGTAACGATTGAATAAATTGAAGGAAAATATGAATGCGATGAATAATGTAGAAATATATCGAGATCTGAAATATCGCTAAAAAGACGTTGTTTTGTCCAAAAACGATGTTCAAAAAATAATAAAAGCGAAGAAAACGGGTCGCGTTTCCAGCCGACCGTGCGACTCGCCTGGGGTGCGCGCGACTTGCGCCCTGGCCTGTTTCGAAGTTGATTTTTTGGAAATCGATGATTTTATTAAATTGCGTACAAATATTGCATAATTTGTACTCGATTCAATGTTTTCGATATTCGTCGTATTCGATTATGAAATCGATATCAAATATTCGGAATAATTTTGGAAAAGATGAAAAAAATGGTTTTAAGAAATCGTTTTGTAGAAAAAACGATGTTTAAGAAAAATTGAGAAAAGCGAAAAAGAGGGCCGCGGAATCAGGCTTCCGCGCGAGTCGCTTGGGAGTGGCACGACTCGCGTTCAGGTCTGTCCCGGTTCGGGTTTTTCGAAAATCGTTAATTTCGATAGATCGCGTACAAATATGAATTAATTTATACTCGATTTATGCTTTCGATGTTCGTCGTATTCGATATTCGATTATGAAATCGATATCGAATATTCGGAATGCCTTTTAGAAAAGGTTGTATAAAATTGTTTTAAAAGAGAATTTGAACGAAACGAAAAAGAATGTTGGTTCTCTCCGCGTTAAAATCGTTGTATTTTGTGAAAAGTAACGATTTTGTAGCATCAACGAGATTAATGTAATTATTTTAATACGATATTCGATTAGGGAATCGGTATCATATTTTTAAGAATATTCGTTTATAGGAAAATATTTTTAGTAATATCGATATTAGAAATAAAAACGATGAATGACCCATAAAAAAACGATGACGACGCGGGATGGACGAAAAAAAAACGAGAAGAAGAAGGAGAGAAAAGAAGAGAAGTCGGGTTTGATTACACCCTCAACCTACATGCTCTTGTTGACTCGGATCGGGGCTCGTCTGATTGTGGCTAAGGCACGGGAGCGTCGAGTTAATGTTGGTGAGTTTGGGTGGTTTGGTTCGGACGTGAAGGGTGACGGGTATAGGGGGACCGGTTCCTTCGGTTTCTAGACGTACTATCGGCTTTTCAATGCTAAGTGTGTCGGTGTGTTTCTCTTCGCTAGGAAAAATCATGTGTGTATCGTATGTGTATCAAAACGTGTCTCTAATGTGTGTCTCAAGGGTCCTATTTATAGAAGAAGAAGTTGAGAGAGGTATCTTGCTTGGACAACAAGAAATACCGGTTTGGATTCCGTTACTTGGTGAAGAAGAAAGGGAATCCCGGTTTGGGAAGAGGAGCTCGGCTGAATCAGGCTACTCGGCCGAGTGTCCTAAACTCGGTCGAGTGTTTGATTCGGTTTTCGGATAGAATTCCTACTTGAGATCGAATTCTACCTTTAACGGAATTGTTTAATATTTGTGTAGCTGATTTTTTGTGGAGTTTGAGCTCGAATCAGCCACGTGAGGTGACACGGCTGACTCACGTGTCTCGAGAAAATATCTTTGACCGGGTTTGACTCGGTCGCTAAAAGACAATTTTGCCCCTGGTGTCGGATTCGACCCAAATTAGTCTCATTTGACTCGAAACGACCCACTGGGCCTGGTTTTGAGGTTGGTTTTGTGAAATTTGTACTCCGTAAAAAACCCAAGCTAAATATCCATGATTTCGAGCCCATTTCCGAGTACGTTAGAGCACGTTTGCGTCCGATCATCATCGGGTGTTTGTCGGAAACTGCTATAGACACCTGGCAGTAAAATGTGGCTGTCTACATATATATATATACACACACACACATACTTATGGACTTACCTTTCATGGCCTTCAACTACCTTAAGTGGTTAGCTACGTGTAGAGGTGGAAATCGAGTAATTTGGATCGAATCAGGTCAACATACTTTTTTGGGTTTAGTCTCGTTTGGATCGGATCACTATCAAGTCAGCTGATATGTCTAGTTAAATCGGACTCAGATTGAGTCATTATCGAGTTTAGTTTAGCAGTTGGTCTCTCTTGCGACGGATAAACTTAAGACGGGTCAAGTAAGTACCACTTGAGAAGAAAAGAACAATTATTTATGTAGGTTCCACCAATCTCACTTTTATTTTATCCCACCTATTTGATACCTATTTGACCTGTCATATATTTGTGACAGATATCTTTGTCGCAAACAAGAATTTGGGTTTAGTTTATGGGTGATATTATGTGGAGAATGAGGTGAGTGATGGTGAAAGTGAAATGTGAAAATGAAGAAATCCTTGAGAGACAAACACCATCAATGAGCGAAAGTCACATCGTCAGAAAAGCACAAAGAGAGCACTATAACTCTACAAAGACAGACATACAGATACACTCATCATACAAATAATTGAGGTTGTGTCATGTGTAGGTGGGTGCGTGGTCAATCAGTGGGTGGATCTCATCACTCTTATCATAATCAATCACTCAGCTTAAACATTAAAGTTGAATGGTTTCACCCTCAAAATCAATAGGGACAAGGACTCGTTTGGTTCACCATGAGAAAATGAAATTATCAAAAATTTAAATTCACGTGAATTTGTATTTCATGATAATTATAAAAATATTGTTTGATTGTTACGTGAAAAATGACTTCATGCATCATGGAGAAAGTGACAATACTTGTGCAATGGACAACCAAACAACTCCTTGAAAATGCACTTCCCAGGATCTTGCACTTCCCGATAATTAGATGAGCAATCAAACGAGCCCTAAATATTGTTTGTCCGTTACAAGCTTGCGACCAGTCAAATATTATCATTTCTTAGACATTTTATTTTTGTCTTTATCTCTCTACATGGATAATATTTGATCCATCTTATACTTACCACGGATATGATCATCACAAATAAAAATTTGTGAGGGTTGAATGGATGATAGCTAGCTAGCTAAAACATGGCGTTCCTTTACAGGCTTCTACACCTATTTTTATTTCCAATTTCAGTACTCATTTTGATTCCATCTCTTTTTTAGGATTGTTTTCGGTTCAAAAACAATTTTAACTGACAAATTTAAATAAAGTCACGATGTTAATAAGGGTAATTTTTGATGTTAACGAAGTCGAACCCCACATCATGAACGTCACTTCTAGAGCAATAATCTTACCATTTACAAAGTAAATTAAATTAAACTGGATGATGTTCATTTATTTAAACTATTGATAGAATTAAATGAACGATCTTAAATAAAATAATAGTCCGTAGGTTTCTAAAATAATTAAATGGATAAAACATATAAAATGGACCAAGTAACATAATTGTGAGGATGTGAGATGGTAGTAGTGTCATTTAATACTCCCTCTATTCCAATTAATTTCATAAGTTTGTTTTTTTTCACATTTTTTAATGCATTTTTTCTTTTGTTCATATATTTAGTTAAATATTTCTAAAAAATATAAATTTTTGATATTTATAATGCAATCGATTAGACAATTTAAACAAAATCTCACATAATTATATTTTATCTTATACTCCTATATTAAAAGTTACTTCTATATCGAAGATTCTTCTTATTTATGAACGATTTTCCTAACCCATGTTCACTGGGCACATGTTAAAACCTTTAAGTAAGGAAACATTATTAAAGATATTATCATCAAAAATTGAAATGTTAACTTAAGCTTATATTTACCTTACTTATCTAATAAACTTGATAATGTTTCCTTACTTAAGGTTTTAACATATGCCCAGTGGACATATATAGGTTAGAAAAACCGATTTACGAATAATAATTAAAAATCAAATGTATAGAATTGATTGTAACGGATGAGTAGAAAGCAATCTTGGGAGGATCTCCCTCTATCCATCATTGGAAGAAGTTAAAGTTCCAAATTTTTATTTTTGACCATCGTAGTCTCTTCGTTTCGTTCATTTATTTGATTTGTGATACTCCCTCCGTTCCAATGAATTGTTTGCCTATTCCATATTGGGGTATCTCAATGAATTGTTTGCCTTTCTATTTTAGGAATGTTTTTTAATATGTAATTTGACAATTTTCATGAGTTTGCTCCACATGTCACTTTCTCATCGGATCTCTTGCCCTTGATGCTAAAAGCAAAGACAAACAATTCATTGAAACGGAGGGAGTATTTTTGTGGTGAACCCAAGTAGAAAGTAGATAATCAACCTTTTTAACCACAATAAATCTGTAACAGGATTTAATTTAGAAGTGGCTATAAATGGGGAGGGAGAGGCAGAAAAGGAAGTGGATCGGGGTGGGGTTGGGTTTGAATGAAGAGAAGAGTGTCCGAGATTGACATGAACGTTCCATGCAATTTCCTACTTTACTGGTAACATATCTCTACCTTAACTAAATTATACTACGTCTACGTCGTCTATTGTATAAATAAAATACGTAATAAATATCATAATTTATTGATGTCTCGTGTACAATGTAACGCATTGTTTTGGCCACCACCTTTCCATTCGCACGTATATACGAGTACCTCTTTCTCAACACCCAACCCATTCTTCACAATTTTAACTGCCACTAGTATTTTATTTTCTCTCTCTCTTGAATCAATCAATCAATCAATCAATCTAATTAAATCAGTTTTACATTTGAATACTGAATAAAAATGGCAGGGATGCTACCGGGTGTTGAATCCGCAAGGAGAAGACGTGTCCATCAAACCAGTTCCCCCGCCATTGGAGTTGGAGTTGTCGCCTCCTCTTCTCCCTCTTCTCGTCGTTCCTCCTTCTCTCTTTTCTTCCCCACCTCCTCTCCTTCTCCCTCTTCTTTGGTACATATCCACCTCCCTCCCTCCCTTCCTCTCTCGATCTCTCTTCGTCCATTATATATCGATTTATTTTAATCAAAGGGAAACAAATGAACCAGACGGGATGATTGTATTGATTGAATATTTGTGTGTGTAGGTGCAACAAAGGAGCAGAGGACAACATCAAGTAGACGAGAAACTAGGACAAGTGGCAAGAGAAGCCAAGGAAAGACTAGATGGGAGGCTTCGAGCACAAAGAAAATCACCCCTTCCACTTACCAGGTCTCTTTTCCTATTTAATCTTGTTCAAACTATCAATTGATTCAAAACTCATGATAGAGATAGTAAAGATTATGTTAGGAATCCCGATTCTGAGAACCTTTTTGTAAACCTCAGGAATAATAATAATAATAACAACAACAATGAAGTTGGCGAAAGGAGGTCGTCAGTGGTGAACGTAGGAGAGTTGAGAAGGGAGGTTTACGGTTACGGGTGGAGGAAAAAGGGAGGAGGAGGGAAGAAGGCGGGGAAAGGGTTAGGGTTAGGGTTAGGGTTAGGGTGGAAGTCAGGGGAGCAACAAGAATGTACAATCTGCCTCGATGAATTCAAGGTAGGAGACGATCTGTTGAACCTGGGATGTGCCCACAGGTTTCATTCCAGGTGTTTGGTGCCTTGGGTCCAGACTCATGCACACTGCCCTTGTTGCAGGACCTCCATTTCTTCCACATCTTCCTCCTCCTAACATCATTCATTATTTCGTATATTATTATTGTTATTGTTATTGTTATTGTTGGTGTTGTTTCGGGCCCCGCCCCTGTCACATTATTCGCGCCTACCATCCAACCTCGTAAAATTAGTTCCGATACCTAACCCCTAGCAAATTCCTGATTTTGAATCGAGTCGGATTGGATTGGGTGGATATTAATTAGTTGGAATTTGTGTTTGTAAAAAAAGTAAAACAAAGTGTGGTTGTTAAATGTATGTATCTAGACTAGTACTACTACTTGTAGAGGAGGGTAGGCCATTAAAAGAGTGTGGATGTGTGATTATGGAGGTGTACGTTCATCTGTAAACAAGGGATGGATCATCATCATCTTCTTCTTCTTCTTCTTATTGCTTTGTTAATTATTTACTCCTACTTATTGAACTTGATGTATAATATGGTAAGATCGATCCTCGACATTTTAAGAATTTGGAGATACATAAATGATGAGCAAGAGAGTCGTAAAGGCGAGTATGATACAAGTAGAATTGAATCCAATCATGATCTTGAAAAATGAATTGAGTTTCAGTTGTCATAATTTCATCAAGTTAGCTAAGATTTGCAGAAATAATAAAGGTAGACTTTGAAGATCTAGAAGCATTTTTAGGGAGAAAATAATACGAGTGGTGGGCTTGACGGCTTCACTAAATAAATGGGTTATTGACGCGGAGGAGCAATTATGATTTATGAATAAGACTGAACTAAACAAGAAACCTTTAATAAAAGGAATAAGACTGAACTAAACAAGAAAAGGAGTTGGTAAGTCTTCCTTTCAACTCCCCAATTGAAAGTCGACTTGGACCCATATACTTCCTCCGTTGCAATGAATTGTTTGCCTATTTCATATTAGACCGTCTCAATGAATTGTTTGCCTTTCAATTTTAGGAATATTTGAGTTTGACTTCACATGTCAATTACTCATTGGATCTCTTCCCTTAATGCCAAAAATAAAGGCAAACAATTCATTGAAACGGAGGGAATAATTTTAATGACCACCTTCCCAAGTAGGCAAGTACAAGTGTAAACAATCTTAATCAATTAAGACACAAAGATTATAGAGAATTACGGTCACTTGTATTGGAACGTAATTCCAATCTCTCAGTTATTTGTTCAGCTTTATATTATAAAGTCTTCGTTCCATCTATTTGTATAAGTTTACTTTTTGAATATTATTCATAAATGAGAATTTTCAATATAATTTTTACAAAATAATACTCCCTCTTATTCCAAGTATTCCTGCCGCCTTCCTTTAGCTTAGTTTGGTTTTCTTCCCACTTTCCTTTTTTGGATATAATTATAATCATTCTTTATTCTTCCTTCAATTCTTTATTCTTTTCCTCCACACCTAAACTCAACACATTTTTCACTTTATACCCTACCTTTTACAGAGTGCTGTTTTTTGTCATCGGCATTTCAGCCACGTCGTCGGCGCTTTTTAATGTAAAAGACAATCATGCCCTTCTCTAATTACATTAGTTAATTAAGTTAATATAATTTTAGAAATGAAATTATGTTAATGAAACTCGTTGATGAAACCCGACTTTCCTAAAAATTCGACTTTTCTTTGAAAAACCGACTTTCCCCAAAATGGATCAACAAGCGGTTAGTGCACTTTTAATTTTATTTTCCTCCCTTTTGATTATATTTTCTCCTTTAATATGTTAATGTGTATTAGTTTAGCATACAAAATCGTTTTTTCTTGTTTAATTTGTCGTTTATGTTTACGGTTTGTCGTATTCGATGTTGTGCTCGATTTTCATGCTATATAAAAATAAAGAGGGGACGCGGAGAAGAAGTCGGGCGTCGGTTTCTGGTGCCTGGGGGGTCCCTGAACGCCAACTTTTTAAGATTACGGTTTTTGTAGTTTTTTACGGTTTTTGAGACACGTGTCTCAATGTAACCCGGGAATCTTTTTAGGAAATTTCTAATATTTTGTTAACAATTTTGTATCATAATAATTCCAAAGATTCAAAATAACAATACCCGAGTCACGATATAAACATTTATCGAAGAACGAAAATAAATTAAACGAATATCGTAACGTATAACGTCGTACGAAAAAAAAAAAAGGAAAACCTGGGCTGGGTGTCAGTTTTTGGCGCCCAGGGGACCCCCTGGGTGTCAGTTTTGGGCGCCCAGGGGGGTGTCAGTTTTTGGCGCCCAGTCTAGTTTTTTTTTTTTGTACGACGTTATACGTTACGATATCCGATTAATTTATTTTCGTTATTCGATAAATGTTTATATCATGACTCGAGTGTTGTTATTTTGAATGTTTGGAATTATTATGATACGAAATTGTTAACAAAATATTAGAAATTTTTTAAAAAGATTACCGGGTTACATTGAGACACGTGTCTCAAAAATCGTAAAAAACTACAAAAACCGTAATCTTAAATTAGTTGGGAAATAATAATTACATTAATTAAGAAACTTAATATTAATGTCATTAATCATAATTATGAAAGGGTAAAAGAGTAAATTCACGTATAAAGCGCCGACGACATGGCTGAAATGCTGAAATGCCCGAAACCGTTGGCGCACGAGAGTCATTCTATACACGATAACCGGTAGTGACGGTATCGGTATCGCAATGCAAAGGGACGAGCCCAATAAACTCTAAAACCGAAATTTGCCGTACTTTGTGTACGGTCCATAGCGATATAGAGTGGGCTCGAATGGGCCCGAACTCCCACACAGTTCGGTGGCGACTCCATTTCGACTTAAATTTCAATTCGATCCATTCTCATATGGAGATGCATTCGCCTAACCAAACCCGCGCATGACCGCGTCGGGGTGGACCTACGTCATGTCCACAGACTATACAGCATGTTGAGTGTGACTAAGCATCTCATATATAGTGTGTGACTATACAACATAATGAATGTACTAAATGTGTGTGACTATACAACATAATATGTGTGATCCTACAACATAATGACCATGACTATTCAACTTCAACTGTATTATAAACACGGGTATGCAGTCACATAAAATGGTTTATAAACACAAGTAGGCAGTCACACTAAATGGTTTACAAACAATTGAAAACAGTCGCCCTTTATCGATGGTATAAAGAGTGGCTGCGAGATAACTTACGTCCACGGCTCTGTCCTTTAATTGATCATCGCTCTCCATATTCGACGTTAGAGAGACCACTGCGCGTGTAATATTACCCGTGCGCGGTATTCTTTCGGGACTGGAACGCTGGTTGTCAGAGGGCAGAGTTATAGCAGGCAAACCCTCGTCTCCCGTCACCCCACATGTACGTGGGTACGATACCTTGGAGCGCAACTGATTCCCCAGTTCCCCATCCAGACGATTGCTTATCCTCTGTGCATCCCAATGCCCGATAAACGGTAGGTCTTATTTGCAAGACTCGCTACGGAAATCATAGCGCCGGAAGTAGGTAATCATCAGAACTGGGATGCACCCCCGGAGGTAATTAGGTTGTCTACTGGAGTCACGCGTCTTCTTATTACCCGCCCGCACCAGATCTTGCAGCACCAAATTGCACCAGTCTTGTTCTCAAATTAATCCCACGTCCTCCACCGCGGCCGGTAGGCTGAGGTCGAGTGAGTTGTTTGTAGTAGGCGTGAGGAACGACGACAATGCGAATAAGTCGAACCTACGTACAAAGTCGTCGTCCGCGGTATCGGTTACCATTAACTTTCTGTACACGCACCCTAAACCAATTGGTCCGCCGGCTATCACCACGTCAAACTGCTTCCTCCAACTATTCTTTAACCTGATCACGTCAGGCAAATCTACCCACTTTTGGTTTTTTGTTGGGATTACGCTCACCGGGCGAGGTCCAAAAGGTATTTGGAAGCAATCGTGCACGTCGTACTTTGACACCATGAACGTCTCCCGGCGTGAGGCGCGAAAATTATGGGACCCGTTAGAGAACGCACGGAGGAACATGCATGCATGGTCTAGGGGGAACGAATCGAATCTCAACTTCAACAGCCCACCGGACCTCACATCACATACCCTTTCTTTCTGATCAGCCGTTAATTTTGAAATAACCTTGTACAACCGCCTAGGCCTACAATGAACATCCGGCTGACCTCCCTGTTCTCTTTTCACTACTGGCTAATCATGTGGTTGTTCTTTTTTCCTCTTACCCCCAGACTTTCGAGCGGTTGTATCCGGTACGCGCACAACAACGTGGTCGACCGTTGTATCAAACTTGACCTTCTTCTTCTTCGCACTGCCTTTCTCAACAATTTTTGTCTTCCCCACATCCATCTCGTCAACGATGTGGTTGCCCGATGTATCTTTCACAACCTTCTCCTTCTTACCAAAATTTTTCTCCCCCACCACTTTCTCGCCAAAGTCATGGTCGCCCGGTGTATCAAGCACGACCTTCTTCTTCCCACTCCCCTCCTCGCGAACGACGTGGTCGGCCGCTGTCTCTTTCACGACTTTATTCTTACCGCTCTTCTTACCAACAATTTTCTTCCCACCAGCCATTTTGCTGCATTAACAACATGCGTAACGAGTGTGACTGTACAACTGAGTATGCAATTAAAATGAGTGTACAACATAAAGCGTGACTATACAGCTTCAACTGTGTGATTCTACAACAAAATGTTTGTGACTATATATTTTCAACTGTGTGATTCGACAACATAACGATTGTGGCTATCCAACCTCAACCGTGTGACTCTGCAACATAACGAGTGTGACTACACAGCTTCAACTGTGTGACTATAGAACATAATCTGTATGTAATCCCCTAGAAATTCTAACGCAATACAGTGGCGGAAACACTGTAGATATGGGGCGGTAACATACTGTAACTATGTCTTGATTAAATAAAAGGTTATTTCATGGGAATAATACCAACTATGCTCGTGCTTCTTAAATTAATACAAACTATACGTAATCTCATTTTAATATGAACTGCGCATTCATTAATCTCGCTTTGTTATGTATGAAATTATGACCTACTATTACAGGTCATAGTGACTTGTTGTAACTTTCTAAGATTTTATTAGGTCCGTTGAAGTCATCGTGAAAGCTAAAATAACAATAAAAATATTTTTTTTCCACGGCTTTTATAAGACTAATTGAAAAAGAAATGAAAGATGAATTTTCGGAAAATTTAATTATTTTTTTCAATGGTCGAAAATGAACACGAAATGTGAATCAGAAGAAGAAGAGTTAGAGAAAGGGTTGAATAATGGAGGTTCAACAGGTAGCCGGTCACCCATAACAAAGCGAGATTAATGAAGGTGTAGTTCGTATTAAAATGAGATTACGTATAGTTTGTATTAATTTAAGAAGTACACGCATAGTTGGTATTATTCCCATGAAATAACCCTTAAATAAAAATGGTAAGTCAATACATAAGCCATAAAATAAAAATTGCTACAAAATAAAAATAAAATAAAATCCATAAAAAGGGTTATAACAATCCATAGTTCAAATTATTAATCAGCGAAGCAGGATCCGTAACTACTCGCTAACCCACCCGAAGGAAAACACATATACCTGTCATGTTAAAAACATAACAGCCACAATCAATGAGGAGCAACGACAACGTTCTACTGGCCATATTACAAGATTTTAAAACTGTAATTACTATTATAGAAAAATAGTAAAAACGGAAAACAGTAAAACATTATTCATAAAATAAGTTTTCAACGAAAAACTTCAAGTATCGAAACAATAAAAAATAAAAATGAGTTTTCCGGAGAAAACATAAAACATTTGCCAACCTGCAACCAAATTATATCGATAATAATAAAAACAATCAAAATGACGTTATGGATAAAATCAGTGTAGACGGCTAGACTTTCACTAGGAGAATACTAAAACTAGCTTCGAGAACTTAGTTCAAACAATTCAAACTTCGATCTCTAACTAGGCTACTCAACCATTACAGGGCGGCAACTTATAAATGTGTGGCCCTAGTTTAATATAATGCACACCCCTCCTGGGATTACCTGTCACCCAGTTCAACATATGACAGCGACTTACTGCGAGGCCTAAGCTTAAGGTCAAAATGTACACAACTTTCGGGATACCTGTCACCCGGTTCAACAATCAATGTACCGATTCCTGATACACTAGCATTATAGTTGATGACAAAAACGTAGACCCTAGAATATATTACTCTAACCTCACACTTGTCTTTATTTCATAACTCCAATATAAAGCCATTATCGATATTCAAAAGATATAATCATTATAATAATAAGAGAACAAAATGAGTAATCATTATTTTTTAAAAGAGTAAACTTTCTATTTTAGGAAAATTCTATTTTAGAAAATTTACTAAAAATAGCATCACATCAAAATATCAAAAATATTAGTTCATACTAACACAACATTTTTAGTCAACGATATAGATTTATAAAACTAATACTTTCGGCCTTAATGATATCAATTGTTAAAGTGAGAACATTTGAGTTTATGAAATTATTGAAATATCACACGAGTGTTTATAAAAAAAATGTCTTAAACATATTAATACTACTAATTAGAGTGTTTTCAAAATTTATAAAACCAAAATTCCCTAATTATTAATAATTTCGACAAAACAAGCATAAATAAGACTTAACGGCAAATGTCATAATAAATCATTTAACGTTTACTTAATTAAACCGTTAAACAAATTTAGAATATGATAAGGAGTAATTTAACTCTTAAAGTTTCAGATTTCACTATTTTCAAAATTGCTAGAAAAATAATTCATTTAGTTGAAACGGATCATTTTAACGATAAATCGTAATTTTGTCCAAAAATCAATACTATCATTTAAAGGCTTTGATAATTAGTACAAAAATTATGTAAAATAGCTAAAATACAATTTTGGACAATAACGATTCATAAAAATAATTTTGATTTTTCCAGAATCTTTAAACTCGATTTTTAAAGGGTATTCTCGTCAATCGTCTAATCTCGACAATAACGATTAATAAAAATAGTAATTACAAAACGATTTAAGTATTAATATCCAAATTTTTTTATTAATCCTAAAAATCATGATTTTCCAGAAACTATAAATTTTTCCATACTTCCAAAATTCCAAATTTCACAAATTCCATTTAAACCGTCTTTTAAAACTCGTTTCCACAATTAACGATTCTCTTAATAAAACTTGTCCTTCCTAATATTTTATTAAAGCACTAAAAATTATAAAAATACATTTGATGAAGAAAATCAGAAACATTTTTTTTTTCCAGATTTAAAACAAAAATCAGAAATCGGAGACTAAAATGACAAACCCGGTTTTAACGATAAACGATGATTTAAAGTGATTAATTATTTCACCCACTTAACAATTCTGAAAAATTATGAAAAACTTCAGAAAATTCTTTTTCACCAGAAAGATCATCCACGCCAAATTTTAGATTAAAATAAAATGTTTAAGTGCTAGAACTAAAAATCGGCTTTTGATCGTTTTTGTCCGAAAACGGTAATAATTCAATAATCGATAATTAAAATATCAGAAAAATACAAAATTATCAAAAATCATTAAAAACATCATTTTTACAGAATATATTCATATATTACAAGTTTAGGCCAAATATTACGATTTTACAAATTAATATGGCAATTAAATCGTTAATCTCGTAAAAGCGATAAAAATACCGAAACATGCAAATTTTCAACTTTTAAAAATTCTGGACAGCAACTTTGTGACATACATATATTGTCAAAAATAAAATATAAAAATATACATGCAATTACACAAATAAAATAAAGTAATACCGAGTAACATCGACGTTACCTTCAATCCAAATCCGAGTCTACGATAAATTCGTTGGCTTCGGGGTCGCTTCAGAAGCCTAAAAAACAATGAATTCCATGGTATAAAAATACCATAAAATCGCTGGAAAATCAAGGTCACAACGATTAGAAATAAAATCGATTATACCTTAACGAAGAAGACAGAAAGACGATTAATTTGGAGATGATAATGAGACGATCAAGACTCGATTTTGAGATAAATCTTGGCTGGAATTACAGCTGGAAATCATGTCCAAAGGAGAGGAAATGAAGAGTATTTGCCTTGAATAAATTGGTGAATGAATGAATAAAAGAGTATGAAAAGTTTATGCATAAATGAGACTTTAAAATTGACGAAAACAAGACTACACTAACTTGATAAAACCAGCCAAATGAAGTGTGTATGGAGTATGAAAAGTTTATTCTTAATTCATCCAAAATAAATGAGAAGAAAGAAAATATCTAAAAGTTTAATCCATGTTATAAAATAAAATATAGTAAAAATGTAATGTAGTGTGTGACATGGGGGTCACGGTCCACATAAGGAAAATATGAGTCCGAAATTAGTTGTAGATTGATAAAAATAAGGATCGTAAAATTATTAATAAAAGCATTTCAAAGTAATTCGAGTAAACCTCGCGTTGGAAAATAATTATTTACCAAACTTCGTAATAAAATCGTTAAAGGCTAAATTTTCGTAAATAAAAATATTTCTAAGTTGAAAATATTATATAATGTGTTTAGACATTTTTAGGAAAAGAAATAACTTAAATCCTAGCTCAAAACGTTAATCGTGGAGAAATAGAATTTCTCGCGAATAAATAAATAATTTACGATAAAAATCAAATAAATAGGTTTAAACGAATTAAAATCTTTTAATATAAAAATAAATGTTATTTGACTCAAAAAAAAAGTTTGGAAATATGATGAAACAGAAGGCCGAAACGTGATAGAGTTATGACAAAGTCATAACGGAAAAGATAAAAGCGCTAGGAAAAATAGCGGGTGTTACACTATATGACTATACAACCTACTCTGTCTGACTATACAAGTTTAATTGTGTGACTATACAACCTAATCTGTGCGACTATACAACTTCAACCGTGTGATTATAGAACATAATCTGTATGACTATACAACTACAATATCACTTGTGACTACAACAAGATTGAATGCGACTCTACGACATAATGACTGTGACTATACAATGTCACCAGTATGACTATACAACTAAAACCGCATTAGCGAAGTTACATGCATAATTAGAAAGATGATTATGAGAACTTTAACATGAAAAAATCAAATGACTGTACAGATTATATGAACTTCAACAAAGAAATATTCAGATTATATCCGCTAAAACAAAGAAATAAAAACTTAAGGAAATCTTTGATTGTACAGATTACATGACTATACAACTACAAACATATATGACTGTACGCACTTATTGGCACAAAAAAATGCATTATATGAATTTGAACAGAAAATATCAGGGTATTAATGCATTATATGAATTTGAGCAAAAAATACATTATTAATTTTAGGGTTATCAGAACGAGAAATAATTTTAGGGTTTAACCACTAAAAAGACAATGGAAGTTTATGCATGAACATACCTTCGTATGATGATCGGAGTTCAAAACGGAGTATGATCGGAGTTGTTGACGGAGTATGATCGGAGCGACTGATGGAGCTTACGATAGGTTTTCTTAGAGAGAGAGAGATTTTAGATGGAGTGGGAGTGTGGTTGATAAATGAGTGTGTGGCTGATGAAATGAATTCAAAAGAAGGTGTTTGGAGAGTGTAATAGGCAATAGGCGCGAGAGTAGAGGAGGGAGGTAATGACAGTGGAGGAGGGTGGAGGAGGGAAGTGATTGATTTGGGTGAGGGATGACGCGCGACGTTTGCAGTAAACATGTCAGTCCTTTTTTTATATATAAACTTGAAGCCCATTTATCCATCTTAAATGGATGGAAGGTCAAGATCAACACTAAGGGACTTCAAGGAAGTTACTAACATCCTTGATCCTCCATCTCTCTCTCTCTCTCTATATATATATAGATAGAATCACATAAGGACAAGAACTCTTATAATTTCCAGTGTTAAAGTTACACAAAAAGTGCTTAAAGTTACACGAGATGAGTAATAAAGTGACACTTTATCACTTCAAGTGATAAAAGTGCTGAATGTTACAGTTACATATTAATTTTCAACAAATACAACTTTATCGTATGTCATCTGTAACTTTAATATAGACTTAATTAGATATGATGAACTTACTTGATCTCTTCTATATATATGTATATATATAGATAGATAGATAGATAGATAGAGGTAGGTCCTCATAAGGTCAAGAACTAGAACTTTTATAAGTTCATAAGTTCCAGTATTAAAGTTACACAAAAATTGCTTAAAGTTGCATGAGATGAGTCTAAAATTACACTTTATCATTTGAAGTGATAAAAGTGTTGAATGTTACAGTTACATATCAATTTTGAAATAATGTAACTTTATCGTATGTCATCTGTAACTTTAATATAGACTTACTTACATATGACGAACTTACTTGATCTCTACTTACGATTCTGTTGAATGGGGATTTGTGGACGACCTTCTAACTCAAATGAACTTTCCTGGTAATTTAAGAAGGCTTATCATGAACTGTATTACTACCCCGAAATACTCTCTTGTGCTAAATGGTAAAATTTTTGGATATTTCCAAGGTAAGAGGGGGCTTCAACAAGGGGACCCGATGTCCCCCCTTGTGTTTACACTCTGTATGGAATACCTTACCTGAATGATCAAGTATGCAGTTCAAAAGTGGCCCTTCCAATATCATCCCAAATGCGGACAAATGAAGCTTACCCACCTCATCTTCGCGGATGATCTAATGTTGTTTAGTAAGGGTAATAGTCAATCCATTATGCTACTAATCCGTGCACTGTCCTCGTTCTCACGAGCTTCGGGACTTACCCTTAACAGTAGTAAGACTGCTATTTATTTCAATGGGATGACTCGAGAGCTTAAAGAAGATATCATCTACGCAACAAATTTTACTGAAGGTACGCTGCCATTTATTTACTTGGGAGTCCCGATGCAAACTAAAAAGATTGACAAAAAGGAAAGCCAAAATCTGGTGGAAAAAATTGTGGACAAAATAAGAGGTGTGCGAGCCAAGAATATGTCGTATGCGGGTAGAGTGATCTTTATAAATTCTGTGCTTAATACTATGCATAATTACTGGGCGTCCATGTTCCTCATCCCCAAAGGTGTGATAGATCGTATTGAAGCTATTTGTCGCAACTTCTTGTGGGATAGGGAGGCTGATTACAGGAGGGTTCCGCTTGTAGCCTGGGACAAAATTACTAGACCTAAGAAGGAGGGGGGCCTTAACATTAAAAAACCCGAAATCTGGAATGTTGCAGCGGTGGGAAAGTTGGTCGACTGGATTTACAATAAGGAAGATAGAATATGGGTCCGATGGGTGCAGGTGAACTATATTCGAGGTCAAGATTGACACTCCTATAAACCTCCTCAGGATTCCTCTTGGACTTGGCGCACAATCTGCAAGGCAAAGGAAAGGCTCAAATCGGGATTCCTGCAGGATAATTGGCAGTCAGACCCGCTGGGGTACACTATAAAGGGGGGTTACAGATGGCTTGTGGGAGAGGAAGCAGAAAAATCTTGGTATAAGATGGTCTGGAATGATCTTAATATGCCCAAACATGCCATGAACCTTTGGTTTTTAATGAATGATGGCCTGAGAACTCGAGATAAATTACACAAGATAGGGGCCTGTATGGATGTTGAATGCTGCCTCTGTGGTCAGAAGAAAGAAGACGCGAAGCATATTCTCATGGACTGCGTGTTCAGCAAACAGATAAAAAGGGAAATGGAGACATGGATGAAACAAAGTATGATTGATTACTGCTACCATACACAGTTGCAGTATGATGCTAAAACGAAGATAAATATCATGATGCTTGCGGCCTACTGTCATTGGATTTGGAGAGCAAGGAACCAAGCGTTGTTTGATGGGTATGTCCGGCGACCAAAGAAGATACTGAAAGAAATAAAGGATGAGGTTGCGAGACATATACAAATGAAATTAAAAAGCAAAAAGATGGATAGTGCTATGAGATATGAATTGAACAAGCTGTAGTGGTTTGTTTTTTTGGTGCTCGTTTTTCTTCTTTAATTTTGTGCTGGTTTGCCTGTCCACCATGTATATGATTTTTAAATTGTTCCGCTTGAAGTAATACAATCCTCACATTTCATCAAAAAAAAAGGAGGTTATGAATAGACTACTAGGGATTCATCCTACAGTGCAACAGTAAGTTAGATGCTTCCTTACCTAGTTTATAGCAAAATATGTAAAGTGTATTTGGATCTCGATGCCAAGTTGTACTCCCTCCATTTTTTATTGTTGTACCCATTTGCTTTATACACAGTTCTTAAAGAAAATGAATAAAGAATGAAAATTGGAGAAGAATTGATACAAGTGGGGCATAGTAGAAAGTATTAAAAAATGAATATGTGAGAGACTAATATAGTAAGAATAAAAATGGGAAGAATAATAAAAAAGAGGATAGAACATTAATAAATGGAGGGAGAGTGTTTTTTTTTGGAATGAAATTACTTACATTACACGGAAATAAAAATAAAAATTAAGACCTCACCCACCCAATTACGATAAGTACAAGACTGTGAGTGGCGTATCCCAATTCGCATCTGTTTTGCTGATTTACGGTTTCTGTTAAGTTGTTTTATGTCGGTTAGATCACTTAGATGTAGACATTCTAGACGTGGCGGGAACACCGTAACCCATTGAATTGCTAGATTTTGTAGTGTCGTGGGGTCGGAGATCATGCTTGATTCAAACTTCCGCAGACCGCTTTGAATACTCCGCAGACCGCTGTGAATTTGGAGGAAGTTGATTTTATATAAGACCCATTTTACCTTTAAAGAAAGTATACGAGTAGAAAAACTCCTCTTTCTTTCTGCAAACCAACGCAAGCCCCACAGCCACAGGCCACAGGCCACAATTTCCGCTTCTCACACTCTTTCACTCACTTCTTTGATCCCCCAACTTCCATGCCTCTCCTCTTGTTCATCTCTACTGCTTAGATCAACAACAAAAATTAGGAAAACCCCAAAACACAGAAAAGAACTTACAAGTTTGATCTTTTAGAACAATGGCAATTAGCAAATCAAAGGTAGAAAGACCAACATTACTCATAAAAAACATCCCAGTAACTGCAACAGCACAAGACATCTTAGACTTCCTTGAGTCACACATTGGAAAAGACTCGGTTTTTGCAATTGAAATATTCACTGAAAGAAAAAACTGGAAGTCTAAGGGGCATGGGAGGGTACAGTTTGAAACCCTTGACATGAAAAATGAGGCACTTCAACTTTTTGACCAAAAAAAGCTTAACTTCAAAGGGTATTGTATCGGGCTTGAATTGGCCCATGAGGATGTTGTGATCAGGCCCATCGAGCCCAAGGACCGGTCCAAAAGGGGAGACTTGCATGTGGGTTTGATGCTTGAAGAGGAGAAGATGGGTGTGATTGATACTTTTGAGAATGTTGAGATTTGGGTTATGCCTGATAGGGGTTTTTTTGAGTTTCATGTTGGTTTTGATGGGAATGTTTTTAAGTTGGAGGTTATGTTTGATGATGTTTTTGAAGGGTTTAGGTGTTATTTTGATAATGATTGCCCTGCTCTTCTTTTCAAGGTATAATCATCTTTTTTTTGACATTTTTCCTTTTGCAAGTTCTGTTGATTAATTATGTGATAAATGAGTACAGGGTTATTGGAAATTTTGTGTCTTTTTTTTTTTTTGTGGTTGCATGCTTGTTTTTACTGATTGGATGTCATTTTCCAATTTAGGATGAGATTGATGAAACTAGGGTGTGCATGACAATTTGCTTATTATGTTGCATCTTTTAAAGCTGATGTTGCTTTCATCCCTGTGAATCTGTTGCTGAGATTAACTTCATACTTTGGAGTTCTTTTTTTTGGTGGGTGCATGTGTTGTTTGTGTTGATTTGATGAAAATTGTGGTTTAAATTGAGTACTTTGTATGATCTTTCTCAAATTCTGTCTTCTTACTGTCACTTGTTTGT
Source organism: Agrostemma githago (assembly GCA_958450325.1). NCBI lineage: Eukaryota > Viridiplantae > Streptophyta > Magnoliopsida > Caryophyllales > Caryophyllaceae > Agrostemma > Agrostemma githago. The sequence goes on along the minus strand of OY288241.1, from coordinate 4,997,823 downwards.
ATTTGAGCATTCGAGGTTATTGTTTGATGATTTACCATTGTCCTATTTACTTCCAGATTCCTTGATTGAATACACGCTTGTTATGACGTATCGTTCTGATTCCCTTTGTTCATGTTGCAGATGAAGTATGCTCCCAAAATATACAAAAAGATTTCTGGGCCGAATCTACATACAAGGTTCAGTGCAGACCGTTATCATATCTGCAAGGAGAATGTGGAGTGCCTTTGGGTTCGAACAACAGATTTTACGAATACAAAGTCTCTTGGATTATCATCTGCCATTTGTTGGGAACTTCATCAGGGATCACTGGGTACAGATTTCTTGTCCAGCATTCCCTACTATGTTAAGGATTTGAAAGACCTCGTACTAGAGGAGTACGAATATTCTTATATCTCCGGTCTTGTTCCACTTGTAAAACTCGATGATATTTCCAAATTAGATTACGAAATTCTTTTCCAGATCAATTCCTTAGTTCACACCCTAAAGATCAGTCTCGCCTCTGTTAATGCTGAGCTCATTGAATTCCTTAGCACCTTGAACTTAGGCACAGCTCTCAAGGCTCTTCAGAAGCTCCACAAGCTAAGCACTACTTGTTATGACCCCCTTTGTTTTATTAAGACTCAGGTAGATGCTCTAGGCAGTGAGCAAATAAACATTCCATCCGCCGAAAGCCGATTAGTTAATGATAATATAATGAGTTGTCATAGGGCCTTAGTCACACCCACCAAAATATGCTGCTTGGGTCCTGAACTAGAGTCCTCAAATTATGTTGTGAAGAATTTTGCGGCCCATGCATCAGATTTCATGAGAATTACTTTTGTGGATGAAGACTGGGGTAAACTACATTCAATGGTAGTGTCTGCCGATACCGAGAAAGGTATTTTCTCAAAGCCACTTAAAACGGATGTATATCACCGGATATTGTCTATTCTTCAAGACGGGATTGTGATCGGGAGCAAAAGATTTGAGTTTCTAGCGTTTTCCGCAAGCCAACTCCGATCAAACTCGGTTTGGATGTTTGCTTCAAACGAGAAGGTGAAAGCCAATGATATCCGAGAATGGATGGGAAGTTTCAGCAAGATTCGGAGTGTGTCTAAGTGTGCAGCTAGGATGGGTCAGCTTTTCAGTTCTTCTAAACAAACATTGGTTGTTCCTGTGCAAGATGTAGAAGTAATTCCTGACGTGGAAGCAAATTCGGATGGTGTTAACTACTGCTTCTCCGATGGTATTGGTAAGATCTCACTTTCTTTTGCTAGACAAGTTGCTCAAAAATGTGGAGCAAAGAGTACTCCTTCAGCATTTCAGATTCGTTATGGTGGTTATAAAGGTGTTATAGCTGTAGATCGGAATTCTTTCCGGAAGCTATCTCTCCGAAGTAGCATGCTTAAGTTTGAATCCAAAAATCGAATGCTTAACGTGACTAAGTGTTGTGAAGCCTTGCCATGTTACTTGAATAGAGAGATTGTTACGCTTTTGACCACCTTAGGAGTTGAGGATGCTAGTTTTGAAGCAATGATTCAAGAACACTTGCATCTTCTTGGAAATATGTTGACTAGCAAAGACGTGGCTTTGGCTGTGCTGGAGAGCATTGGTATGGGTGAGAATAATGTACTTGCTAAAATGTTGCGTCATGGTTATGATCCAAGTACGGAGCCTTATCTACATATGATGCTTCGAGCATACTTGGAGAACCAATTATCGGACTTGAGAGGTAGATGTCGACTTTATGTTCCAAAGGGACGCATCTTAGTGGGATGTTTGGATGAAATGGGTATTTTGAATTATGGTCAAGTGTTTGTCCGACTAACACTAAGGAAAACAGAACTTGAAAATTTTGATCATAGTGTGTTTCAGAGGACCGATGAGACGACTGCCATAGTTAAAGGTAAAGTGGTGGTCACCAAAAATCCTTGCTTGCACCCGGGAGATGTCAGAGTCCTTGAGGCCGTGTATGAAGTTGTATTAGAGGAAAAAGGTCTCGTCGACTGTCTGGTATTTCCACAGAAAGGAGAAAGGTAATAAAACATTTCTATTTTGCTCTTTTTTCTTAAATTCTTTAATAAAAGTATCTAATGGAAGTACTTCAGAAAGGCTTCTTTCTGTTTTAAATGTTTTTATTGATGGATCTCTGCTATGCTATTGTCATAAACGAGGACAAGTAGATCACTTTATGCTGTATGCAGAAGGACTTAAAAGTTAGAGAGAATAAGCTAAAATGCTACTGTAAATGTTATGCTTGATCTATGCAGACCACATCCAAATGAATGCTCGGGTGGAGATTTAGATGGCGACTTATATTTTGTGAGCTGGGATGAAAAAATAATCCCACCTCAAACTGTGCCACCCATGGACTACACTGCATCAAGGCCTCGTATCATGGACCATGATGTTACTATGAAGGTTAATCTCTAAATAAACTGTATTCTTTCTTTATGAAAATTCCTCTTTTCCTCCACCGCTCCCATGAAAATTTCAAAAGGCAAAAATATAAAAGGTATTTTCAGCTCATTTGTGTTCAGTTAAGTTGTCTTTAGCCAATCCAGCCTACTCCCTACTTCACTCCACTTGAGTTGAGCTCACTTCAGCCGCAAATAATAGAATATGGAGGAAAAAACACGAGGTTACTTTACAAACACTTGCAAACAGGCAACTCAGGTCGGTTCATTAGGAATTGGGCCATTTTGGGTGTGCCATTATGGGTTGCTTTTTTTAGGGTCAAGGTTACGAGTTGGTCCAAATGAGACAGGTGTAGTTCAGATTCTTTTTGGGTTCGAGTCATGTAGATTTTATCAGATTTTTCCTACGGTTGTGTTTGTGTCGATCTATGCAGGAAATCCAACGGTTCTTTGTTGATTACATGATTAGCGATTCACTCGGAGCGATCTCGAATGCACACCTAATACTTGCAGATCGTGAACCAGAGAAAGCACTGAGCCCTAAATGTCTGCGCTTAGCAAGTCTTCATTCCATGGCTGTCGATTTTGCAAAGACAGGAGCCCCAGCTGAAATGCCTCGAATCTTAAAACCAAAAGAGTACCCTGATTTCATGGAGAGGAGGGAGAAGCCGACCTATATATCTCAAGGTCCTCTAGGCAAACTCTATCGCGCCACTGTGGCTGCCACGATTCAAAGAGGAGGTTTCACTTGGTCGGAGGAAGTTGCCAAGTCAGCATATGACCCCGACCTCGAAGTTCCCGGGTTTGAGGCCCACCTCGAGGCAGCAAAACGCTGCAAAGACATGTACTTGGATAAAATGTCAGCATTGTTGAGATTTTACGAGGCTGCCAGCGAGGATGAGATATTGACCGGTAACCTAAGGAGCAAGTTAGGGTATTTGCAGAGGGATAACAGGAGGTACCTCGAGATGAAAGATCGGATCTTGCTTTCGGTAAAGAGCTTGCAAAAAGAGGCTAAAGGATGGTTCGAAAGTAGCTGTGAACCTGAAGACTGTCAAAAGATGGCCTCGGCTTGGTACCATGTCACTTATCACCCCACTCTTTGTCATGACAGTGAGAATTGCCTCGGGTTTCCTTGGACCGTGGGTGAGCTTCTGCTTACCATTAAATCTGCTAAAGGCAAACGAACCTTAGTTCCCTAAACCCATTGTCTCAACCCTAATGGTGTTAGTTATCTCATGAGATTACCGACTTGGTAATCCCGTAGAATAAACGTGTAATGGTGCATTCACTGCACTGTACGGAGTACTTGCTTGAAATTTGTAAAATAAAAAAATGTAGACGTCACAAACTTATAACTGCCACTTGACGTCCGAGTAATCTACAATGAATAAGTCTCTTTTTTGACTTGACGGGTGCATATATATGTCACAAACTTGTAACGACTGAAATATCACCATATAAGTGGGTAAAGAGAACTCATTTGTTGTTTCCTAAACATTACTTCCTCCTATTCAGAGTGGAATACTTTAAATAGGAGGGAGTACGGTATATAAGTAGCCGATGTTACAAGTTGGTACAATTTTTGGTACGAGTATTTGATTGGCACCCGCTAGATGAATGATTTGAGTGCTTTGAAATATTTGTGCGACATTAAACGAAATCATTATTTTTGAGGAAAGGGGAAACAATCAACTCATAAACTCCAAATATATCAAATCATATCCCTTCCTCTTCCTCTTCTTGTTTCTTCTACTCAAGTATCTTCCACTCAAATCTCATCCAAATTAAACAAGAAATCAAAAGCGATTGGTCACATTTATGTCATGGCAACCTGTCCCATATTCACACTTTGTGTAAACCCTTATGGATTTACTCTTGCAATCGGTCTTCTACTATTGGTAGATACTTACTCGATATAAAAATGTTTTTTTTATTTCTACCCCATTAATGTGGGACAAGAGTTTGCACCCTAACAGGTTAACACAGTAACACTATCCAACAAATTATATGGGCCACATGAGCCTCTAATATGCTAATCACATAACCCCAAAAATCATGTTGTTGGGCCAACAATCGAATGACGCGCCTACCATCCCAAATCCCAACGGCTACTCCAAATTTCACATAGCCGTTGAAGAGCTCATTCAAAAACAGAAAGAAGAGAATCATCAGGAAAAACCAGTAAAAGTTGATCATACACACACAACACATAAAGAAGAGAAAGTTTAAGAATCAATCAGTCAATCAAAGAAAAACAAAGGAAATGGGTTATGGATACACAGCACCATACTACTCAACATGGCAGGATTCTATCAGTTCAATCTGTAAAACAATGCTGCCTTTTTCGATGAAGAAGCCGAGTTTGGGAGCTGCTGAGACTAAGTTATCGAAACAGCATTCGGATTACCTGAAATGGCAGCAGAATGCATACCATGAGATCCTCAATTTGATGGGTCTTCATGATCATGGCCTTTTGCCTGCTTCCAAACTTGCATCTTTCAAATGCAATCTTCTCGACACTGTCATCGCTTCCAAAGGTTCCGATTTTGAGCAACCGTCTCTCTTGAGGGACAAGCTCCTCTTTCTCCAGGTTAGGCCCTCTTCATTTCTGCTTATTTTCAGCTTACCCCACTTCGCCTTAGGTTAAGTAAAGCCTACTTCAGTTCAATTCATTTCCGTTCAGTTCAGTTAATAAGCCTACTTCAGTTCAATTGTGTTATATGATGGATGTGTAGGAGCTGTTATATGCAAAATGTATATCAGAAGAAGAGTATCATGCATCAAAGAGGCCCTTGCTTCAGAGATTAGCAGTTCAAGGAGCTGAGCTTGAGGCGACAGACGTGATCGTTGGGGTGCAAAAGGGCAGCGGTGAGGAGGGGGAGGAGGATGAGGATGAGGATGAGGAGGAGTGGTCGACGATCGACCTGAGGGACGATAGAAGCTTGATGAGTTCAGGGTCCAAGAAGAAACCTAAGAATAGAACATCAGCAGCTATGAAACGCATTAAAGATAGAGCATCCGGTCTGGGGCACGGAGCGTTTGAGAAAGTAGGCAAAATGAGAGGGCAGAAGAGCATTTTTGACAATGCTGGAGTGTTGGGTGAAGAGGGTGTAGTACAACAGACTGATGAAGGAAACTGGATTTTGGGTGCCGTTTTGACAGAAAGTCGAGGGGAAATTGGTGAGGGTAAGAAGGGTGACAGGAATCCGAAATCAGGATGGAAGCAATGGGGGTTTAATGGGTTGAAGAAATGGAAGCGAACTCCTTTGCAGGACGAAACAACTACTTTGCCTCTTGCTGATAAATCGAGTCATTCTGCACACGACAAGCTTGTTTCTGATGCTCCTCCGTCTACCTTCATCATTGACAAGGTACTTACTATTTTGTCGTCTGATTGTCCCTTTTGCTGTCAAAATGTGAAGACTGTCTTGATGCGATATTCAGATACTGTGTAATGCTGTTGCAGGTTCTTGGGGAGAAAATCAAGCAGGAGTTGTTGCAGATTCAGGCTGAAATGTCGAGCACAAATCCAAATTTCCAGATTTCGTATGCATTTTATTACAAAGCTAAATTGTTTCTAACTTTCTAAGCTAAATTCTTGCCTTTGTTATACTTGTCCTGAATGTTAACTGCTGCTGGTCCAGGGATGATCAAATGAACGCCATATGTCGGGAGCTTCCTGCAGGAAAATCAGATCTCGCGCACTTGTTTCCCAAGTAAGCTCGAAACTGAAAACCCTCCCCTTTGGTTGGTTAATAGTATTAGTGTCCCCTCCCTCTTACACTGTCAAATATATATATATATATCAGGTCGTGGTGCGCGCAGTATGGAGAGGTGGTGCTGGATGCAGTGAAGAAACAGAAGAAAGAGCATGTAGAGGAGAATAAATACATGCGTAATGCGACCTTGGAGAGGCGGCACACCAGCTCAAAGAGACAGACGACATCCAACCATGACGAGAACTGTCATCCTAACCTCTTTTCTCCTCAAAACAACCACCATCACTCAGCTTTCGCTGCAGACCAAAACCCATTCTGGAACCGCGACAAGTAAAAACGTCTACTACCATATCTGCCACCATACTTTGTGGTTACTTCAGCTCTGTTCTTCAACTTCATTTAACTTGACTCCAAAAATGCAGCCATTGTCTATCTATCTATCTATCTATCTATATATATATATATTCATTGTGTCGCTGTAATTTCTTTTTTGGGTGTTCAAACGCGAGATAACTCCCTAAACAAAACGAATCGAAAAACTAAACTAATAGGACAGAGAACGGGACCAGTTCAGGCCACGAAACGGCCCCAACATCAGCTAACGTAAGGTGAATGGGTCAATTTAAAGCCATTTTACAGTGAGATTTAGACCTGGCAAAGTAAACCCGGACCCGAAAAACCGATCGAAAATAACTGAATTGAAACCGATCGAACACCCGATAGGATTAACCTGGAATAATACCCAAAACCCGATTCAATCCGAATCGAATCAAAATTGTACCAAATTTAATATAACCGAATGATACCCGAACCCGAATATAACCGAACCAATAATAACCGAATCGATTGACCCGATTAATAAACACTTTTTTTTTTTCATAAAAACACCCAAATTTAGAATTTTCTTTCTTGATTCTTTATTTATTAATAGTTTTATAATCTATTACCTACCATTTGAAGGTATAACAAACTCAAAATCAAATTATTTATTTTTTTTATTCAAGAAATTTATGACCCGAGACTCACCTGACCTGCTATTGACCCAACCCGAACCGTACCCGACTCAAAATAACATAAACCGATAAAAGTGGCTAACCGAAATGAACCCGATCGAAATCGAACTGAAACTGAAAGTTATGCTAACCCGATTATAATCGAACCGATTTAACCCGATCCGAAATCGAATCGAATGACCCGTTTGCCAGGTCTAGTGAGATTTGTGTTGCTCATATTTTTTACAACTTTCACCCTCAAACAATCCCTTATACACATTCGGAAAAAAAAATACTCCATAATGATTAATTTAGTATCATTATACATTTGCTACAAATCTACTAATATTTCCATATAAATCAACATCATTCAACCAATAAATAAATTACTCCCAATAGTGCACCACCCAAATTATTACTCTCAACTCACACGTCACATTAATTAATTATTAAATTTATTTGTGGAGTAATAAATACGGTATAATAGAGGTTGGTACGAAAAAATTGACTACCATTAGGCCTCTTGAAAATTTGACTATTACGAGTATTTTAGAAAGAATTTTCAAAGAATATTACTGCCTACTTGATTCTTCCTTCTTTCTTGCATTATTATTATTATTATTATGGAGTAGTACTCTTATGTCAAATAGGTCGCACGTCTGGAAATCGTGTTTGGTAGGATGAATATTACTCCTACCACCAAACTTACTCCTAATACCCCTTGCATCCAAGTTTTTTACGGAGTATTTTTAGTTCCATTAAAGTGCATGATTACTTGGTTTACAATAAATCGGATCCTACAATTTATTGTTCATAATATTGCATGAACTGTGTGACGGTGTCCTAATTCTTAGAGTAAGATGTAAGAATACATTTTAGTAATCCAAAAAAATTGATACGAGCAAGCAAGATGAAGACAATATAGACAAAATAACACAAATTATATTGAATATATCTTGGCCTAGTGGTTAAGATTAGGTACCGTGGACTATAGGTTTCAGGTTCGAATCCGAGATTATGGTATAAGATCACTTTATTTACGAAGTACGAGTATATTATTTAGTCCATATAAATGAGTGGCTTTTATACTACAACGGTATTATTACGGTATAAAATCGACTTATACAATTTTTTTTTTTGTGTTAATCACGTCGGGGCGTCGGTGGCTTATCAATTTCGCGAAACCTCCGCATCTAAAATTCTAAACCAATAACTCCCTATATCACTACATCACTCTTTCTCTTTCTCCATCCTTCTCTCTCTCTCTTTCTCTCTCACATTTTGCCCGTTTCTCACTTCTTCTCTTTCATTTTTCACCTCAATCACTAAAGGTTTGTCTGATCTCTCTTTGTTTCTCTCATTTGCATCCGTAAAGTTTAGATCTTTATGGTTTTAATTGAATCGTTCGATCTGAAATTTGGATAAACCCTAAAAAAGTTTGTTTCTTTGGGATTATTGAGGTGAAATCTGATCTGGGTTTGCAAGATCTGAGGAAATTTGGGTAAAAGATGGGGTCATTTTGTAATTTGGGGATCTGGGTAGTTGTGATTTGCATGGTATTTGAAACTGGATTTGGGTTTTATTTACCTGGTAGTTACCCTCATAAATATAAAGTTGGGGATACATTATCTGTCAAGGTTAATTCTTTGACCTCAATTGATACTGAAATCCCCTACAGTTACTATAGTTTACCCTTTTGTAAGCCTGAGGAGGGTGTCAAGGATAGTGCTGAGAATTTGGGTGAGCTTCTTATGGGTGATAGGATTGAGAATTCTCCATATAGATTTAAGATGTACCAGAATGAGAGTGAGATCATTCTGTGTAAGACTAACCCGCTTTCGCCCGATGAGTTTAAGCTCATGAAGACTAGGATTGATGAGATGTACCAGGTTAATCTCATCCTTGATAACCTCCCCGCGATTCGCTATACCAAGAAGGATAATTTCTTCTTGAGGTGGACTGGGTACCCTGTTGGGATTAAGGTCCAGGACGCGTATTATTTGTTCAACCATTTGAAGCTTACGGTCCTTGTTCATAAGTATGAGGAGGCTAGCGTGGCTCGCGTGATGGGGACTGGGGATGCTGTTGAGATGGTCCCTGGAGGGAATGTTGTTGGTGGATCTGATGAGCCGGGTTACATGGTTGTGGGTTTTGAGGTGGTGCCTTGTAGCGTTCAACACGATATGAATGCTATTAAGGATTTAAAGATGTATGGCAAGTACCCAGGGAAGATTAACTGTGATCCCACCACTGTATCGATGGCTGTTAAGGAGAATGAGCCTGTGGCTTTTAGTTATGAGGTGTTGTTTGTGGAAAGTGATATTAAATGGCCATCTAGATGGGATGCTTACTTGAAGATGGAGGGGGCCAAGGTTCATTGGTTCTCCATCCTGAACTCACTTATGGTTATTACCTTCCTTGCTGGAATAGTCCTTGTAATATTCTTGAGGACTGTTCGCCGTGATCTGACCCGTTATGAGGAATTGGACAAGGAGGCCCAAGCACAGATGAACGAGGAGTTGTCAGGATGGAAACTTGTGGTTGGTGATGTTTTCCGTGCTCCTAGTCATCCGGTGTTGCTCTGTGTAATGGTTGGGGATGGTGTCCAGCTTCTTGGGATGGGAGTCGTGACAATCATGTTTGCTGCTCTAGGGTTTATGTCGCCGGCATCCCGAGGAACTCTCCTCACAGGTATGGTGTTCTTCTATATGATTCTAGGTATTGCTGCAGGGTATGTTGGTGTTAGATTGTGGAGAACCATTGGGTGTGGTGATCACAAAGGATGGGTTTCGGTGTCTTGGAAGGCGGCTTGTTTCTTCCCAGGCATTGCGTTTTTGATACTGACGGTCTTGAATTTCTTGCTTTGGGGAAGTCACAGCACCGGAGCAATCCCTTTCTCCCTTTACGTCGTTCTTATCTTGCTGTGGTTTTGCATCTCTGTACCCCTGACCTTAATCGGTGGTTACTTTGGTGCAAAGGCCCCACACATTGAGTACCCAGTGAGAACCAATCAGATTCCACGAGAAATCCCCCCTCAGAAGTACCCATCGTGGTTGTTGGTCCTCGGTGCAGGGACCCTCCCATTCGGCACCCTATTCATTGAGCTGTTCTTCATTATGTCCAGCCTGTGGATGGGTAGGGTGTACTATGTATTCGGATTCCTTTTTGTTGTTCTGATCCTGTTGGTCGTCGTGTGTGCTGAAGTATCCCTAGTTCTGACATACATGCATCTGTGTGTGGAGGACTGGAAGTGGTGGTGGAAGTCTTTCTTTGCATCCGGTTCAGTGGCCATATACATCTTCCTCTACTCCATCAACTATCTCATATTCGACCTTAAGAGTTTGAGCGGCCCTGTCTCTGCCACGCTCTACTTGGGATACTCCCTTTTCATGGTTCTGGCTATCATGTTAGTCACAGGCACTGTCGGGTTCCTCTCCTCATTCTGGTTCGTTCATTACTTGTTCTCCTCTGTGAAGCTGGATTGAAGCAACTTGGATTTTTGGTTAAGAGATGTTATGGACATCGTTTTGGGCGAAAGGCTGAAGCTGAGATTGCAGCTTCTTTTAGGAAATTTGGTCAAGATATGTAATAAAAAAACCTCTCTCGTTAAATTTTGCTTGATTATTTAATTACATGGAAATTTACCTGCATGAATGAGATTACATAGTTAACTTGCGTGTTTAGAGTCGGTCTAGCTGTTATCTTAGTGCCTACTGTGCATGAGGGTCTTTTGTAATTGAGACTCACTTCAGTTGAAAATGTAAGTTGAATTTGGTTTTTTTGTTAATGCTTTTGCCTATACTTATGTGATTTTGTGAGTGTTTTGATTTTCCCCGGAATATGAAGCATGTTTGCATCGGACTGACTATTGAGCTTTGGGTGCTACTGCTCGCGCTGCTCGGTTCTTAACAACAGTCATACCGTGAATTGTCGAAGTCGAAATGGATATGCATCTTGTCTGTGAAGTCCTGTTGATATTAATCAGATGATTTGAATGCATGGAATGTTAACTACTTCACACCAAACATAAGCCTGCAAATTACTCCGTATATGATTGAGACAGACAACTGAATGATGTGAATGATGTGATGCAGTATTTGATCAAACAATAACAGAACGAACAGACTGGAACTTGTGGGGAAATGGTTACTATTTTTACTACTGTAATAAAATGACTCGCACACCTGTATACAAACAGGTAAATAAATGATCGGGACCGAGGAAGTAAAGACAAGTATGTGGGGGTAATCTGATGTGATGTGATGTGGTGCACACATGGGGGTCGTTATTCAGTTAATTTCAGCCACTCCCTCCCTCCCTCCTCATATCCCTCTCCCCTTTGTTTTTTCTAAAACAAAAGATGCGCACCATTCTGTGTGCCTGTTTACGCATCCAAGCTGAGTCTGTCCTACGGACTATTCAATCATGATGCTGTCAGTGTCTACGGCCAACCTGTCGTCGTCATCATCATCGTCTTCCTTCTCCTGTGCTTCTGACTCGAAAGCTGCGTCCATCACTCCTTTTTCGAATCACTGCAACCTTTCCCTTTCTACTACCTCTTCTGTGTCACTTGGTCATCGCCTACTGCATCTTCGTGTCCACCACAAGAGTCGCGCTAAGATATGCTTCAAATCCAAGGTGACTGGAAAGCATTCAGTTTTCTTCTTTCTTGCTTCTGCATACTGTTTATTCGGCATTAATGCATGATTGTGTGTATCTTGTAGAGAGCGCAGTTATGGGTAAAGTGTGCGGCAAATGAGCCACCAAAGATCATGATATCCGGGGCGCCTGCTTCTGGCAAAGGAACTCAATGTGAACTCATTGTTCAGCAGGTCTTCTCTTTTTTTCTCTGTTTTTCACTTGTTGGTTTTGCTGCTAATTTTACATTATATTCTACGAGTAGCTCGGAGTGGTCCACATCTCAACTGGAGACCTTTTGAGGGCAGAAGTGGCAGCTGGGACTGAGATCGGAAACAAAGCCCAAGAGTACATGATTACAGGCCGTCTCGTACCTGATGACATTGTCACAGCTGTATGTGTATAGTATACCTAATTTCACTTTTTATATGTTTGAGACTTTTGATTTGATCATATTGATTTGGGAACAGTATAACTGCATTTACTTAATAGATGGTTAAAGCGCGACTTTCTCTTAAAGATGCAAAGGAAAAAGGATGGCTTCTTGATGGGTATCCTCGAACCTCAGCTCAAGCTCAAAGCCTCGAACAATTAGGAATCAGACCTGACATTTACATTGTTTTAGAGGTATTGCCTATGACTCATCTCTCACATTTCTCTGTCCCATATATCGTGATGTGATAGCCGTATTGTTCTCTAAAGATATTGGCTGGGATAGGCACTCGGTCATCTGCGAATGCAAGTTTTGAAGACCTGAAAAAAATGCTGTAGTCTCTCATCGTTACAAACCAACTCATCTTGATTAGAGATTATGAAACTGTATCTGTTGTTAAACAGCAAACAAGTTCAAACAATGCATTTTAAAGACTCAGAGAACCTGAATCTTAGTTGTCGAAACTGATTATCCCAGACAAGCCTTCCACATAAAAGTGGTCTGCATATCACTGCGGTCTCAATGAAATAAAGAGAAAAATCCTTGTAAATTTGTATTCTAAAATCTAAACACTTGACCCTGTCTCCAGTGTCTTCTACTCTTCTCCCCATTGTATAGATTTGTTTATAGAAGCTCCATTTCTATTGAGGGTGGGGTTCAGGGTGATATACAATGATATGTTTTGTGGCACTCAGGTTCCTGATGAAGTTCTGATCGAGAGATGTGTTGGTAGACGGCTTGATCCAGTGACAGGGAAGATATACCATGTAAAAAGCTTCCCTCCTTCGACTGAAGAAATCAAACAAAGGCTCATCACTCGACCTGATGATACCGAGGATAAAGTATGTTCAGCTCATTTCTGTATGTCGGCCTTTGCTCATTTCTCCCTCCTTTCAAGTCATTTTCATACAATTGTTCAAACATTCTCAAACATATTTTGAGCAAACGTATGAAAATGACTTAGAAACTTGAAAGGAGGTAGTAAGATATATGCTGCAAGCTATGAACGACGATAATTTTCCATGCTTACTTTTAAATATAATAAGGTTTTGCCGTCTAAGATCAATAGCATGTACAATAAGAGCTCTTAAAGACTTGCTCTCAATCGTCGGAGAGCAGAAAAGTTGTGTTTTTTTTTTTCGACCAAAAATCACAATAGACTGCTCTACTGGAAAGTAGATCTTCATTTGAAGGTGGGTTATGACTCATGACAGGCCATTCACATCCTGAGACGGAGAAAAATGGAAAACGAAACATGTGCTCCCAACTCTATACTATTGCACATGCTCCAATGTAGCAACGAGTTTTGAAGTGAAAGATGAATGTTGAAGTAAAGTGATGAGTAATATTCGAAATCCTAAAAAGAAACTGGCAGAATGTTGTTGAATGCTAGCTTCATATTACATCTCATACTTGTGTATTTTTTTCAGGTCAAATCTCGACTAGCCATATATAAAAAGAATGCAGAGTCGGCCTCAACAGCGTATATGACCATAATGCAAAAGGTGCTGCAAAAATTTGATAGTGTGAGCCTTGTGGTTTTACGTGTTTGAAACCTACGATCTAATGTTACTGAAGCTCTGTCTTTTTTAACTTTTGGAAATTTAGGTTGATGGAAATCGCCCAAAAGAAGTAGTATTTGACGAAATAAAATCATTGCTGACCCAAATGCAGGATGAGAAAGTAAAGGCTGCTAACTCCAGTGAGAAACTCAAAATTTGAACGACTCATTTCTTCTGTAGTGTAGGATCATTCTCAGCATACGTTGCATCTGTACGACTGTACTGCATATTTGTATACGCTCAGTATGGCGGATGTAACTTCATTGACGATGCTATCTAGTACTCTTTGCCTTCAGACATCGTTATTTCTGTATAGAAACTCACTTTACCATTTTCGCAATTCCCATGTCAGGCAGTGGACTAACTAAAAGTAGCAGTTCTGATCTTGCGCCTGCAACTCAGGTATTTGCCCTTTTAGCAACTCCGGTGCTTCTTGTAATTATAAAAAAATGAGGCCTGTTCAAGAAAACACTGATGGATTCGAGTCATATACTTGCCTTTTTTGCTTATGCTACTCCTAACATTAAATCAAGATGGAAATTTTTGTAGGATAAATTCAGGGGAATTCCAACGAGGCTAAATAATATTCCACATTCTAGAGAAATCAGGAAATATTTCTATGATGATGTGCTGCAAGCTACAAAGAGAGCTCTAGAAGACGGAAGAAAGAGGCTGAAGGTAACACCGTATTGCTTAGTCTCCTTCTTTTCTGAAACAACTTCATATATACAGGCATGCAGCGCAAGGTTCTCGAGCTTGTACATAGTAGAATCCTTATTCCCTATTTCGTCCTGACAGGTGGAGATCAGTATTCCTGAGCTAAATCCAGCAACGGTATGGTCGTTCATCTTTTCTGAAAGATTCTAAAAAAGGAAATTACGGACTTAATTGTACGATGAGTATGCTATATTTCAGGATGTATATAGAATAGGGACTCTCATGGAACTTATTCGAGCCATTGCTCTTACATTTGCTGATGATGGAAAGCGAGTAAAGGTCCGTTTTTCTCTAACTCAACACCAGTGTATTCTATATTTCTCCAACTGGAAAGTTATCTTACAGTTAACATGTTTTCTAATCCTCGGTTTCATTTTGCTGACCAACCTCTTCCTGGTCATCATCAGGTATGCGTCCAAGGATCTATGGGCGAGGGTTCATTGACTGGGATGCCGCTGCAGCTGGCAGGCACTCGAAAAATTCTTGAGTACATGGACTGGGGTGATTATGACGCCAAGGGAACCTTCATCAAATTCGGCTCCATAGGTAGAGGACCGACATTTTATTAGAATTTGTTTACGTTGTACTTTTTCTTTAGATTATATGAGTAGAATGCTGCCTTGATGAATCTAGTATAATTTGTAGGTGGGAAAGAGGTAGAAGAAATGGATGACATGTTTATCCTTGTGGCTCCTCAAAATGCTGTGGGAAACTGCATTATTGATGTAATTTAAGGAGCTTCACTTTCCATATTAACAGTAGCATCTGTTTTCTGGTACTGCAAACCTCAAAGTAATGCATGTTGCAGGATTTGAAGGCTATGACGGATGCTGCTGGGAGCCGTCCAGTGATCCTAATAAATCCTCGCCTCAAGGTTTGACAGATTTCTCTGTACTTTACCGTCAAAAAAAGCCTTATCCTTGAAATCCGCTAGTGATGAGCATTTGCTCAACTGCAGGACGTACCTGGTTCAAGCGGCATCATGCAAGTAAGTTAGAAACTTCAACATGATGAAGATGTTTTACTCTTGTGCTCCACTAGTTAATCCATGTTCCTTGTTTTGTTACAAGACCATGGGGCGCGACAAGAGATTGGAATATGCTGCATCGTTTGAGAATTGCTATCATTTCCGCCTTCTTTATTATGCCGGAACCCAGTACCCAATCATGGGTGCTCTTAGGTAATGTAACTTGCCATTTTGTGTCAAATTCTTTCCAATTTCGCACAAATATGATATGTTTGGGGTTTGGGGTTTGGGGTCAGTTTTCTTAGCTTTTGTTGGATTCCACAGAATGGCATACCCCTTCCCATATGAAGTGTACAAGAGGGTCGATGAAGCCCCTGGTAAAGAGAAGTATGTCATGCTGTCCACATTTGAGAAGCAGCCGAATCCTGACGAGATAAACGATTCTTTCCTTGACAAGCCTAGGTATTCCTCAAATTTCATATCAGTGTTTTAATTTGACAATGCATTCAAAAATACCCGAATGACTGAAATTCATATGGCGTACTGTATATGGTATTGCAGGAATGTGAAGAGCACCTCAGGCATCTGGTAATGACACAAGCCTTGTTTTCATAAAACAAACACAGATATATAGACTTTTAATTTAACAACTGGATGTTGTTTTTCGTGGAATTGCAGGGGTTTCTTGAATAGCTTGCTGAATTAGAGACTGGAATGCCATGGTTTATTATCTTTGCCTGACAGGAGTTGTATCCTGATTGATGTCGCCTGCTAAAACTGTGAGACGAATGGGGATCAAATTAAAGGCCATGCAGTTGAGGAAGCTCATTTACAAGGGAGGATTTCGCAATCTACTACTAAGTTCATTATACATGATGCTAGCAATACGGTGTTTAGAATATACATACGATACCCTCATCGCAAATCTAAATATAAAATTTAAGGCCATGTAGTACGATTTTTGTGGCGATTCTAGGATTTCGTACTGATTAAAAAGAATGAGAAGGGGGTAACAAGCAAGAAGTTGGGTTTAATGAGCACATGCTGAAACATGAGGGAATTACGTACTGTACTATTTTATCAAGCAAAACAAAACCCAACTCCCCCAACTTAAGACTTGTTGATTGGCACTGGCAGCCACATCCTTTTCCTTTATTCATCACCAAACCAAACGTACTACCTACTCCTACTAACATTGTTATTTGTTGTTGATTAACCAGTTTGGCATTCCCCACATTTATAAATTATTATTGTTTCCTTGTTTTAATCAGTAGTCTTGGAAACAATTTCTTATGCAAAATAATCTTGAGAAATAAAAAAATCAATTAAAAAGGTTTAAAATGGTGTCTTTCCATACTAGTACGGAGCATATACCATCTATATCATCATTTATTACTCTGTAGTATACATACGGGGTATAAGAATCACATGGATTAGATTTGACTTGATACTAAAAAAATCCTACTCCCTCTATTTTCTTGAAAAAAGAGGAGTGAGGCTAATTTAAGATAATGGGGGGAGTACTAGGTAAGGCGGAGATATCCGGTTGTAATGGGTCAAATATTTAGTCATTTAGATAGGATACAAACAAAAAACATTATGGAGTACTTATCTAACTACAAATTACATTTGACTCGTTATAATGACATGACGGATAATCCGGAGACTGATTGAGGAAAGGGTGGGTGGATGCACACATCCACATAATATTTATACCACAAAATCATAATCCATCCAAATGTAATGTAGTTCCAAAATGTGGAAAGTGATGAGAAAGAAGAATTGACAGCAATGTGATTATCGTGAAGGCAATTAAATGCTTAAAATGCTCCTGCTACTGCTACTGCTACTGCTACTACCTTTTTTATATCATTCTATTCTTTAATTAATTAATTAATGAAATCCACCAACTACTGTGTACTAGTCCTCCCCCTCTCTTGACTTGACTCTTCCTTATATTAAGGAGTACAAGTGTATGTATGAGTAGCATTCACCAATATCTCATTCTTCTGCGCTGCTAGTGTAGTACATGTGGGGATGTAAGAGTGAACGCATCCAAAGTAATCCAACACAACACGCACTAATTACTTACTTCCTTGGCTTTATAATACTAGTAATAAAAACCCATCACATTCACATAAATGAATGGAAGGAAAAGTCGTGCCAAATTGTATGACCAGCTTGCTATATTATTACTCCACTATATAATAAATGTTGCATCAGCAATCAGCATAGCTAGTTCTTCTGTTTATTAAATACTCTACATTGCTGTCATCAATTCCTGTTCCTGGTCATCCATATTACTAGTGTAAGGAAGATGGCCGGAGGGCCGTTGGGAGCGAGCACGGTGGTCTCAGACAGGGCGGCTCAGTACAAAGGACGGGTCACCCCTTACGTCATTATCGCATGTATTGTTGCTGCGGTGGGTGGCGCATTATTTGGTTATGACATCGGAATTTCAGGTTCTTTCTCTTCTTCAACTACCTAGTTTTTTATTTTTTCAAGTTTCAACCAGAACCACCCACAAATTAAAATAACAGTAGGATGATTTGCATCGACTGAGACGGGTCAGGTCGTAAAATGTGGTGCTACACAACCTTAGGCAGTTAGGCCTAAGCTGAGCACAAAGATCTTCAGTCCATGGATGCTTACAAAGTGAAAGAGACTAAATTCACCATTTCTTATCTTTCCTTTATTTATGGCCCATATCTTTCTATTGTTTTGTTTTTTTCTGTGGAGACTTGTAATCTTTGGAAAACTTATTTACTGAAGTCATCATCGTAGCAGGAGCGTCTAAGCTAAGGCTATGTGCAAGTGGAGAGACGGAACTGCACCTTCACTTTTAGAGGGTCCAAAACCTTTTATGAAGTGATTTCATTTTGAGAAAATATATATATAGTTGCGGAGTAGAAAACCTAACATAACAATTTTTACTTTTTCCCCCAAAAAATTACTTACTGTATTAGGATTTCTTATAAATTAAAAACAGATTTTCTATTATTATTATTGGGTCTCATTTTTTTTTCTTATCGTAGCTCAGGATCTTCACTTTTATTAAGACGGCCTGCAGCCATGCATAATAGGCTATTACTTCATGCATAGATTTGGGCTAGTTGGTATTTCAAGATATTAGATGGACTGTTTTGATCATGTGTTGTTGGTAGTGTTGATGATTGTAGACAGCATATGGGAGGTTAGGATGACCAAAATGTAAACCAACTGATGAATAGTTAACTAAGAATTGAGTTGATGACTTACCAGGCGGGGTTACATCCATGGACGGCTTTTTAAGCCGCTTCTTCCCTGGAGTTTACGAGAAGAAGGAACACGCCACTGAAAACAATTACTGCAAATTCAATGACCAGGTCTTGGCTGCCTTCACTTCTTCTCTCTACCTTGCTGGCTTGGTGGCCACTCTTGTTGCATCTCCCATCACCCGCAACTATGGCCGTCGTATTACCATCATTTGTGGCGGTATGTTCTTCCTCACTGGGGCTACTATCAATGCTGCTGCTGTCAATGTCGCCATGCTTCTCTTGGGTCGAATCTTGCTTGGCATCGGCATTGGCTTTGGAAATCAGGTTCATCCCGGCCCAACATACAAATCCAACCAATTTATCTTTTGCTTCTTTTCCCCTTGAATTACTAATTTGAATATTTGATACATGATGCTTTCATCAGGCAGTTCCTCTGTATTTATCCGAGATGCCTCCTACTCATATACGAGGGGGTGTGAACATGCTGTTCCAACTGGCAACAACGCTTGGGATATTCACAGCAAACATGATCAATTATGGGACCTCGAAGCTCGAGCCATGGGGATGGAGACTCTCTCTCGGGCTGGCAGCGTTACCAGCATCCCTCATGGTCATAGGAGGGCTACTGGTACCTGAAACACCCAACAGCCTGATTGAGCGAGGATACATTGAGAGAGGGCGCAAAGTCCTTGAGAAAACTAGGGGGACCAAGGATGTTTCCGCAGAATTCCAAGACATGGTTGATGCGAGCGAGTTTGCAAAAACCATCAAGCACCCCTTCAGGAACATTCTGCAGAGGAGGAACAGACCACAGCTGACCATGGCCTTCTTCATGCCTACATTTCAGATCCTCACAGGAATCAACTCCATCTTGTTTTATGCGCCTGTGCTTTTTCAGAGTATGGGATTCGGTGCAAATGCTTCTCTTTATTCGTCAGCTCTCACTGGAGCTGTGCTTGCATCATCGACTCTCATCTCCATTGCCACCGTGGATCGTTTAGGTAGAAGGATACTTCTTATTAGTGGAGGAATTGTAATGGTCATCTGTCAGGTCAGTACACAATTAGTAGTATCTCTTAATCATAGTCTAATAATATAATTAAGCCATAATCATAGTATCTCTTAATCTTAGTACCTAATCAGCTTCAAAATAACATTGGCACAGGTGATAGTGGCAATAATTTTGGGAGTGAAACTCGACACGCAAGGGGAGCTGACAAAGGGGTATTCAGTTACAGTGGTGATTGTAATATGCCTCTTTGTGCTGGCATTCGGGTGGTCATGGGGACCTCTAGGATGGACAGTCCCAAGTGAGATATTCCCACTCGAGACACGTTCAGCAGGGCAAAGTATAACAGTAGCAGTGAACCTATTCTTCACCTTTGTAATTGCACAGTCATTCCTGTCACTCCTATGCGGTCTCAAGTATGGGATATTTTTGTTTTTCGCGGGTTGGGTCACCGTCATGACTATTTTTGTCTACTTATTCTTGCCGGAGACAAAGGGTGTCCCTATTGAAGAAATGATGCTGATGTGGAGGGAGCATTGGTTCTGGAAGAAAATAGTTCCCCAAGATCCCCATGGCCCATAGTACTGATGATTGTCTTTAATATACACAAGAAGTACATTACTTTTGTTTTTTCTTACTTAGAGATTTCAAGTGAATGCTTCAGGAAAAAATATGTAAAAGGAGATCAAAATGACAGGCGACGCGAAAAGAAAAACAAGCACATACATGATACATACCTTCAGTCTTCTCCTGGGTTGTTTTGGGCATCCCAGCATGTCGAGACCTTTAGATGTCTTTCCTTAATGCTTATTGAATGACAAACAGAATATTTAAGATGAAAAAACAACACTACCTTCGAATTTACGTGTCAATAATTAGTCAATCTTAACAATATATGATGCCACATGCACTCTGGGATAAGAAACCATTCTTTTCTGTGCCTTCTCTCTACATAATTCTGCACAGCAGGAAATTATGATATGGTTCATCAAAAACCAGGCACAAACCGGCAACATACACGCTCTTTTGTGTCACATGACATCCTCAGACAAACACACTTCCAGCAAACTAGCAGACTGAACAAAATTATGTAAATCAAAATGCAGAATGTAGTCCCTCCCTGCACACCATTGACATTTGCTCACCTGTCTCAGTTCCACATAACAACTACGCCTATGTTGTAAGTTTCGAGGGTTAGCTTTCCACCTTCTCCTTTTAATCTTCTCTTATCGTTATTTTAATCGTGTATTAGAGGAGAAGTAGATAGTATTTCTCTGTAAGTTTTAGATAATTTTAAACTTGACTCGTTAGTACAAAAACGTAATTATTTTTTCAACAACATATTTTTCCGTCAAGTTTCAAGCTTACTCTTTTAATTCTGTCACTTGACTCTTATTTCTAGTATTTTTTTTCTTCTTTCCCTAAAAGGCTAAAACTGAATCAAATTGCACCAACTAGGGTTTCTCGTAGAACCCACATAATCCGTTTGGTCAAAGCTCGACCCAAATCGATCAATATTGATTCAGAGACAATTCCATATCAAGCTTGACCAAATCCGAACCGATTTTGAGCTTAGTAAAGATCGGATTAGAAAGCTCGTTTAGGCTCATTCTATTTTTTTAGGGGTTTTTCTACGTTGTACCCTTCTGTTTTTCCGTTTTCTATCGTATACCTCTCCTATTTTCTAAACCCCCACTTATGCCCCTGCAGTTGATTAATTTCATTAAGCGTGACCTAATTACAATTATTCTACCTAAAACCCTTTTTAATTTTCATCTCCGTCTCCTATGTTTTCTCTAATTCTAATTTTACATGCATAATTTCTGATTTTTTTTCTTCATTTTTATCATAACTCTTTCACTTTTTATTTTAAGTGCAACATCAATGCTTTGTTTGTTAATGTGATTAAATTAATTTCGTTAGAAATCAGTAAAATATCATTATTTTCAGCTAAAGAATAAGCTGGGGAGAAAGTGGAAGAAAATCAATAAGGTAAAAAAGAATAAGAAGTTGATGTATAAAATGAGGAAAATGGGGTATATTAATGAAATAGAGGAAATGTTGGGGAAAATTGAGGGAATACGAGTCAACGTCGTCAAAACTAGTTATGTCATAGCCTAGAATCATTGTCATGTCACCTAATTAACTGAACATTAGACGGATAATTATGATTAGGTCACGTATCATGAAGTTAATCGACTATAGGGGTATTAGTGAGAGTTTTGAAAATAGGAGGGGTACATGGTAGAAAACGGAAAAACAGGAGGGTACAACGTAGAAAAACCCTTTTTTTAATTATGTAATTTTAATATTTTACAAGTGTTTGTATTCTTATTTAAATTTTATTTTCACATTTGTAATTTATATTTTTATATTAATTGTTGATTATTTTTTTAAGTTGCTTTAAAATTGAAAAACCATAAAATAATTATTTAATTGGGCTCGAGCTCGTGTCTTTCTGAGCTTCAATTTTTTTAGCTCCGAGAGTTTAGATCCTATATTCCAAGCTCAAGCTCAAACTCAAATTGGCTCGATTACACTCACATCCCTAGCCCCAACATCTTCAGCTATGGATTTTAACTCACCGGTTACTTCATTGAAATCGTTGATCTAAGTACAAATGCTTATTTATACCACAAAAATCTACATCTACATGAATTTCATGTATATATCACAAAATCTGAAAAGTAATCACAAAAGAGTCTGAATGATGAAGAATTCACAACAATGTGAAGGCAATTAAATATTTAAAATGCTACTTTTATCATTCATTATTTTTTATTCACCAATATCGGATCCTAGTAGTGTATTACACTAGTGCATGTGGGAATGTAGGATACACCTAAATTATAGGCTGTAAACTGTAACTGTAATAAAATGATCTATCTATCCAACACAACACACACTTGTTAATTCTACAAAAAAAAAACATCCACATTATATCACACATCTCTTGCATTTCATTTATAGAAACCTATCACATGAATGAATGTGGGATGAAAGTTCTGCCAAATTGTATGATCATGGTATATAATTTGAATATATGATAAATGTTGCATAAGTGAAGCTATGTATATTAATCAGATAGTATCATCAATGGGTGGAGTTCATCTGTGTCGTTAAAGTGTAAAAAGAAAGACGAGGGGAGATGGCAGGAGGTCCGTTGGGGCCGAGCAGGGTGTCCTCAGAGAGGATGGCTCAATACAGAGGAAGGGTAACGTCTTATGTCATTATCGCATGTGTCGTTGCTGCCGTTGGTGGCTCATTATTTGGTTATGACATCGGAATTTCAGGTTCTTCTTCCCTCGTCCTTTTTTAACCTTATCCAGATCTTGATTAGATAGAAATGTATATTCATAGGATCATAGATTCACTAATACTTACATTCCTGTTGACTTTTATTTCAAAAAAAAAAAAAAACATTCCTGTTAACTTCCTAATAACATGGATCATGTAATGATTGCATCAAGTTTTTCAAATCTAAAAAACAACCTATAATGTTGGGTCCTTTCAAGTTTCAACTACCCACTACGGAGTATTTCCTACTGTTATTGCTGTCTACCCCTTCACTTCAGGAATACTATTAGAACAAATAGGAGTTTTTGGATAAGAGAATTATTTGTGTTATTTTGTTCCCCTGGGATTTTTTTTTAGTTTTTTTGGATAAACGGAAACAAATAAAGGTATTTTGTCGAATTAGTCAAGTACAAAGTTGAAATAATTACAAGTGTGTTATGATTTACATCGACTCACTCACACAGGTCAGGTCATAAACGCCGTGATTAGCTAACCAAGTGACACCAAAAGGTTGGCTACAGTACAACCAACCTCAACGTCGGTTGGACAAGAAGTCAACCGTGACACTAAGCTGACTACAAAAATCTTCCAGGACCCTAACAAATTGAAGGATTTAACCCTGACCACTTCTTAGAGCTCCTATCTTACGTTTATAACCAACATCTTTCTCTTATTTTTCCCTTTTTCTTTGGAGACTTGTAATAATTAATTTTAATCCTTGGAAAACTTATTTACTCAACTCGTCGCCCTAATTAGGTACCGTCTCCATTTAACCAAGTTGTTTATGAATCTTGTCGGAAAACTTTTAACCATAAAAAATATTTATACTCAAATATAACAAAAAAAAAAAACTTTCCCGTAATTGTCCTTTCACATAAGCTAATACGGAGTACACTTAGCTTTAATGGAAAAATAAAAGTATATTCAAACAAAAGAATCCCAGTGACACATAGACGATATCGTGGTAATTAGCCGGTTGCTTGTCCTCATGTGTTGGTCAAGAAACCAGTTTCTCACTATGATGGCGGTGGCTTATCGACACTTTCAATTCGAATATCAATTTTGGACTCATAAAATAAAAAATAATAATAATTTTTAAAATAAATAAATTTGATTGTATTGCAGTTAACATGTTAGGCTATTTTGGACTGTTTCGATCATGTATTGATGTTAGAGTTGATGATTGTAGACAGCAAATGCGAGGTTAAGAACTTAAGATGACCAAAATGCAACCCAAATGATGAATAATTAACTAAAAATTGAGTCGATGACTTACCAGGAGGGGTTACATCCATGGACGACTTTTTAAGCCGCTTTTTCCATGGAGTGTACGAGAAGAAGAAACAGGCACATGAAGACAACTACTGCAAATTCAATGACCAGATCCTGGCTGCCTTCACTTCTTCTCTCTACCTTGCTGGCTTGGTGGCCACTCTTGTTGCATCTCCTATCACCCGCAACTATGGCCGTCGTATTACCATCATTTGTGGTGGTATGTTCTTCCTTGCTGGGGCTATTATTAATGCTGCAGCTATGAACGTGGCAATGCTCCTCTTGGGTAGAATCATGTTTGGCTTCGGCATTGGCTTTGGAAATCAGGTTCATCCCGGCCCAGCAAGCAAAACCAACCTATTAATCTTTTGCTTGTTTTCCCATCAAATTAAGATTTTGACACGTGATGCTTTCAGGCAGTTCCTCTGTATCTATCTGAGATGCCTCCCACTCATATACGAGGGGGTGTGAACATGTTGTTCCAACTGGCAACAACGCTTGGGATATTCACAGCAAACATGATCAATTATGGCACCTCAAAGCTCAAGCCATGGGGATGGAGACTCTCTCTCGGGCTGGCAGCATTACCAGCATCCCTCATGGTCATAGGAGGGCTACTGGTACCCGAGACACCCAACAGCCTGATTGAGCGAGGATACATTGAGAGAGGGCGCAAGGTCCTCGAGAAAACTAGGGGGACCACGGATGTTTCTGTAGAGTTCCAAGACATGGTTGATGCAAGTGAGTTTGCAAAATCCATTAAACACCCATTCAGGAACATCCTGCAGAGGAGGAATAGACCACAGCTGACCATGGCCTTCTTCATGCCTACATTTCAGATCCTCACAGGAATCAACTCCATTTTGTTTTATGCGCCTGTGCTTTTTCAGAGTATGGGATTTGGTGCAAATGCTGCTCTTTATTCTTCAGCTCTCACTGGTGCTGTGCTTGCATCATCTACTGTCATCTCCATTGTCATCGTGGATCATTTAGGCAGAAGGGTACTTCTTATTAGTGGAGGAATTCAAATGGTCATCTGTCAGATCAGTGTAAAATTAGCATCTTTTAATCAATCTCAGCATATCTATAAGCCATAAACATTCCAAAATAAAAAGCAATAAACAAAGTGAATGCTTAGTGCTTTTCAATTTTCAATTTTCAATTTTCGGAACAGGTGATAGTGGCAATCATTTTGGGAGCAAAGCTTGAAACAAAAGGGGAGTTGTCAAAGGGGTATTCAATTACAGTGGTGATCGTAATATGCCTCTTTGTACTGGCATTTGGGTGGTCATGGGGACCCCTTGGATGGACAGTCCCAAGCGAGATATTCCCACTCGAGACACGTTCAGCGGGGCAAAGTATAACAGTAGCAGTCAACCTATTCTTCACCTTTGTAATCGCACAAGGATTCCTATCACTCCTATGTGGTCTCAAGTATGGGATTTTTTTGTTTTTTGCTGGTTGGGTCATCGTCATGACTATTTTTGTCTACTTATTCTTGCCGGAGACTAAGGGCGTCCCTATTGAAGAAATGATGGTGATGTGGAGGAGCCATTGGTTCTGGAAGAGAATAGTTCCCCAAGAGTCCCAAGAGGGATGATTGTCTTCAATACTCCATATATACGAAGTATGGAGTACATATCCTCGTTTGCCATACTCAATCATTTCAAGTGAGTGCATGCAGAAAAGCTAAGAAACAAGTATGCAAAAGAGGAACAAAATCACAGGCGAAAAGAAAAACAAGCAGATACCTTCAGTCTTCTCCTGGCTTCATGACAATCCTCACCTCATTTTCAGCCCTTCAGAGGTCTTTTCATAACACTTATTGACATCATATTTACGATGGAAACAAGCTCAACAGCAGCTCCTTCAAAGTTAAGTACAAATAACTAGTCAGTCTCAATGAAATGCCACTCTTAATAGAAAATCACCCTGGAATAAAAAAATCAATCCTATTCAAAATGCTGAAAAGTTGTATCCATTTTCTGTGCTCTTTCACTACATAATTCTACACAATAGGACTTTAGGATATCATGAAAAGTTGTATCAAGCACATTATGGATATATGATTCATCAAAAACATGGCACAACACAGCAACATGTCCTTGTATGTCACATACCACTCTCTGATAAACACGTTTCCAGCAAACTAGCAGGCTGAACATGATGTAACTCAAAATGCAAAATGTAGCCCATCAACATTTTCTTAGCGTCTCAATTCAACAGAATGAAAGTGGCAGTACCTTGGTTGGTTAACATATTGATATCCGTCCAAGAGCACATGTACTCTTTCAGTAGAGGACAACGCATACGAAACAGAAAGTGAAATAAAGTTGATTACAACATAAAACACAGGTAAGTGCTAGCTGCTGCAAGATGAAGGGGGCCTGAAACAACCACAAGTGAGCGGAACTTTCAAAAAGATTCAATGAAACAAAAATAATGCACAGACATCCACTTCAAACTCTCATAACCCTCACTTGGAGGAAGGGGGGCTGCAAAAGACGTCCAAGAGACTCCCCTCGCCGATTACACAAGAAGAAATACACCAGGTTACCAGCGCCATCATCCTATCATACTGTATGGCTTTACAGGGAACTAACTGCCCTTACCTTATACGTCAATACAGAAAACATAGCTAAATCATGAGAAACGTATGTGGTAGGAAAGTAGTCGTAACATTCTTGTTCGATACCCTCCTGCAACACATGCAAATTCATGATATTGATCAAAGAGCAAGTACCTCCACCAATAGAATACCAGGCAGGTTGACAAAACCATGGAGGGATGAACTTCAAGTCTCGTAATCCAAACATTATCAGGCATCTATTCACAAAACCCACTTGCATCTTTAAAGCAGGTTTCTCGGACATTCTCTTGTGTAAAGTTCAATCTGCACTATACGATGTGGAATCAACACGAAACACGGTATTCCATAGGAGTTTAGGAACGTTTTTAACTCTAGCATCCTGTACTAATAGATCAAGCGGGGAAAATCACAAATAGGTGCTCCATCCTGTCAACCAGTCGCATAAATAACACGGCACAGAACAATGTGGATATTCCAAATAGGCGTAATGAAGCTTTATTCCTTGATCGAAAAGGTACATAAAAGACGTAATCACAGAGTTACAGAACTCTAGGTACTACAGGAAAACTACTAGTTGTCTTGTTGACATCTATTATCACGAAGAAAACAGGCAATCCCGACTAATTCGCAGATTGACGACTATGAGCTCGATTTTGATCGCACCTTACTCTTATTGAAACACCTAACATCAAACAAGAACCTTACAGCAGTCATGATACTAATTGAGATTTAACTAATTATATCCTCAAATCCATATTTAAATAAACGAAAGGTAAACAAACGATTGAGACGAGGAAGAAGTAACTTGGAGCGTCGCAGGGTGTATGATGAGAGCGCATGCCTTCGATGTGGGAAAAAATATCAAGGAAAGCATAGAATCTCTTCAACACCACTCCAATTGAGACGAGGGAACCGAAGATGTCTTAGCCTAACGAACACGAACACGGAGTCTTCAAATCTTAAGCAACCTCCTCAAATCGGTCTCCATAACACTACGACAAACAAAAGCGGAAGGAAAAGGCAAACAACTCGGAGGCGGAGCAGCAACACCAGCATACAAATCAGGAACCCTAACCCTAACATGCTTCTGTACAATTTCCGGATCCGGACCCAATCGATCGGCGGAAGAGAGGTCGGACTTGATCTTGTGGTTGTCGAACATCGCCGGCTTCAAGGCTTCGCCGCGCTTGAGGATCTTCACCTGGCCCATCACGAGAGCGGTCTTCGACGGCGCGGTGGCGGTTCGCCTCTGGCGGCGGCCTCGGCCTCGGCCCCCGTGTTTCGATTTAGGGTTAGGGTTGGAGTCGCGGACGCAGTTGTGAGAGCGAAGGATGGTTGTTGTCGCCATGATCGTATGTCTAGGTTTTTGAGGTCGATTGGATTGGCGTGTGATCTAGGTTTGGTTTTCGACGTCGTTTTGGTAATTGGGAATTTGAGGAGGGGGACGATGGTGGTATTTATAGCCGGAAAATAAATTCCCCCAATAATGATAATGATGATAATTTCTTTTCTTTTTTTTTTTCTTTTTGCCGTTTTCGGGGCAATTGGCTTTAACTTTCTGTGATGGTGTATCCACTTTTATCTTTTCTGTCAATGTAACGAGTAACGACACAATTTTTTATTTGTTTATTTATAGGGATATTATTTTCCACTCGATTCCGTTTTCGTAACTTCTTTTCTTACTCGTATTAGGTAAGTTTGATTTGTACTTGAGAATGAGAGAAAACGGAAAATATGAGAGAATACTACTTCTTAAGACCACATCGACTATTTAACGTGAAAGCGGAGCTGAGAGTGGTTAGGTAGAGGGCAAAGTTGAAAGGGGACCCCTTACCTTGTTTAGACCTTTGCCCAACTAATCCGTTGACCTAGGTCCCAGACACCCTTTTTCTTAACCCGTCTACTTCTCTAGCGTCTTTCTCCTGTAGTTAATCCTTATTTTTACCTTCTTCTATTATTAGTTTATCTGTAGACTCACTTTTCTACCAAATCCCCCCCCCCATGTCAAACACTAGCTTGACCTAGCTAGACTCACTTCCCAATTGTCCTTATGATTCGACCCGAATTGTCGCTACTATGTAGAGGTTAGTTCGGTTACATATTTTGTTTGATCGGCGGTGTGCGGCACGCCACCCGTCAGGCTTCAAACTTCCTCAAAGGATTTGCGATAGTCTTTGGACTATTGAGAAATTTTGGTGGGGAGTTGACATAGGAAACTAGGAAAGTGTAAAATACCTTGTGGCATGGAGAAACTTTGTCTACCCAAGAGCTTAGGAGGACTCGAGTTCCAAGATTATCACAATTTCAATATGATATTACTTGGTAAACAGACATGGCGAATGATGACAGCCTAGTGGATCCTATTGGAAGTCAAATCTTAAGCACAACCCGAGCTATACGTACATGGCGTGGAATCTGGGATGTTTGGGATGCTATTAAAGCTGGGATCCGTAGATGAGTTGGAAATGGGTCGAACACGTATGTGTGGCGTGATCCATGGGTTCCTAATACAGTAATACCCAATCAAGATGCATGCGTTATGTCATGAAGGGAAGAAGCCAGAAGCAATGTGGTGGCAACGGAGATGTTGGCCACCGGTGGGTTTGAGATTAATAATTTACATGACAACCAAATCAGATAAAAAAAGGAGAAACAAATATTTGTCCAACGTTTCATTATCTCTACAACAGATAAAATAAGAATCGTTGATTAGTAGGAGAGTGATAATCTCAAGTTCTCAACTATCATAAATTCATAACATGAGATGGTAATGTTACCTATATAATGAGCTACGTGTATAAAATACAAAAATAATTTTATACAAAACACAAATTTTAAAAACGGGCACATCGTACGTGCGTCATCTCAGTAGGATCTGTGCTCACCAATATTCACGGGTTAATGCTACGGAGTAGTAATTCATACATACTCACTCCAATTTCATAATATTTGTCTCATTTTAATAAAATATTCCGTCCATATACTCAAATATGTTCAGTGACATAACTAATTGAATTTTAGTGGAATCTATCAAATATCACGTCGGTATTCTCCTTAGTGATTATTGATGGTTGGTTTGGTCATAGACTCATGGCGGGGGTTGGGGGAATTCAATTAAATACTCACTGGTGAGGAGATGGAATGGATGGGTCGACAAATGACCAGAGTCCATTAGATTACAAAAATTAATATGTAACGGTCTATGATAAATTTATCGCAAGATTTCTCACAAGATGGATACGGAGTAGTTACTTGATTAGATTTTATTTTTAATTATTTTTCTTATTTTTTAGTCTTATTTCTCCTTACAAAAACAATCCTAAGTAAAGAATTAAATAAATGAGAGAGAATAGCTTATTAGAAACATATGTCACGCTATCCCGGTATCACAAGAGACTAATTTTTTTTCTTGGTTAACGAAGATTGCACTTATAGCCTTATAGGTGAAAGAAGATTTGAACCTGAGATATACTCCCTCCGATTTTTATTTACCTTCCCTGTTTCTTTATTGGGCTGAAACACTATTTGTTCCCTATTTCTATTTTGGGTAATGTAGTCTAGAATTACCCTTACATTTCTCTCTCATTCTTCTTTCTCTTCTGAGCCACCCATTCCTACCCCTTATTTTTTACACAAAAGTCAAATGAGAAGATAAATAAAAATCGAATGGAGTATTATTTAGGATACAATCTTAACCATTAGACTGATTGCCATTAGATTGCGTAGATATTAAAATGAAGGCGATGGAACACGTAGCATACGCTGCAAATGCGATCATATAGTACAATTACAACACCAACAACAAAAAAACAAAGAGAATAGGAATAGTAATAGAAGCGCATTGATCTCTCCACAATCCAACAATATCATCATTCATTTCATTCATTCATTCATTCATGAATAATAATAATAATAATAATAATAATAATCAATGTCTCCTCTTCTCATAAATTGCGAAATCTAAGGCAAAAAGGCTGGAGCAAAGTGTGATCCCCAGGCCTGAATTACTCGCCTTCTGCGGGCCTTACCTCCCCAGGATCAATCCCAACCATAGCGGGATGACGACCACCGCCGCCGCCGCCTCCTCACCCACCGCCAAGAAGCCCACGCTCTCCACCCGCCGCTCCTTGTCCGACGGCGAGGGTATGTCCCTCTCCTTGTCTTCCATGCACAGCGGCGAGCTCAAGAAGCCCAATTTCGAGTATTTCGGCTGGATCTACCACCTCGGTGTTAATAAAATCGGCCATGAATATTGTCACCTTCGTTTCTTGTTCATTCGTGGCAAGTATGTCGAGATGTACACTCGTGATCCTCATGATAATCCCGGCATTGTACGTTTTTCTTTAATTCAATTAATTACCGTCCATTGATGATAATGATCTGCAATGTAGATTCATTGATTGATTTGATTTGATTTGATTTGATTATCGCAGTTGCCGATACGGAGAGGTGTTGCCGGACATACTCTTTTGGTGAAGGAGCTCGGCCACCGGAAAGTTAACAGCCATGGAGTTAGTTCTTTCTCTTCATTTAATCATAACCTTTCTTTATTTTCTTTTTATTTGGCATAAATTGTACTACTCCCTCCGTTCCAATAGTTTTTTTACTTTTGCATTTTGGAATATTCATATGTGGGGAATTGTGAATATAACTTCTCTTATACTCCGTATACGATATATTCACGTGAGATCTTGTTTTAATGCGTTATAAATATCAATTTTTTTATAATTTTTAGAAATATGCAGCTAAAGATATGGAAAAAAGAAAATGTGCAGTGATAAGTGTGAAAAAGCAAACATAAAGAATCAAATGGAACGGAGGGAGTATATGCTACCATTGATTGAAAAAATAACCGTTTTGTGGTGAAAAGTAAACATTTTGTAATAAGAAGTGACAATTTTACGGTGAAAATTGATATAGCGTGATCACTTTTACCCATATAATGATCGCTTTCCACCGTGATTAATAATTTTTTGGAGATTTGATATAGCGTCAAGGTTCTGATGGTTACTTTTGTAGGATGTGTATGTTATTCAATTCTACAATCGGCTGGATGAATCAAAGAAGGGAGAAGTATGTGTTCTTTCTTATCTTTTCGATTTTAGTTTAAGTACCTCTATGTATCAGCTGTCGAGTTTAAGGGGTTGGATGCATGTAGCTTTAGAATAGGTGCAATAAGAGCTAACGAAACTGCCTGTCAGTTGCTCAAAATTTGAGATGGCACGCTTATACACGAGTTTTCTTGTCGTGTGTTAGGACTAATATGCTAGAATCCCTGCCCAAGCGAGAGTAACAGAGTATTGTATTGATATTGATAGCATGTTAGATTATTATGCTAGAATCCCTCTTTAAGGGAGAGTACTGTATTGATATTTGTAGAGTTAACAATACATGGTATGAAGTATATAATGCGGGCGTGGCTAATATACAGGGAAGCCCTATTAGTGAAATATTTATATTCTAACTTCGCGGATGTGATATTGATTTTTGCATTTTTAAGACAGAGAGAGTGTGCGTGTGTAAATGAAGAGCAAAAGATGAGCTCTTGATGTTTTCTCATTGTACATGCTCCAAAGAGACTGTTTTAGATCACCCATAGTGAAAATTATGTCGGAAATAATATCCGACTTATTGTTATAACTAGTTAACTACTACATAGGCTGTTCATATGTTCATGTGATCACTTTTTTTTTGACTGAAGATTGCTTGTGCCACACCTGAAGAAGCTCGGAAATGGATGGAAGCTTTCTTGCAAGCTAAGCAACATGTATGCTCTACTACTTTCAGTCAGCAGCTCATGTTTTGAGAGTAATTGTTTACCATTCTCTTTTTGTAGTTCTCTCAAATTGCATCCATTTTTTTTTACAAATGACACCAGTTCTGAGTCCTTATACTTGGATTTATCAACAGTTGTATGTACTTTTTTGTCTGGTTTTATGATGTATAGTTAGGACAAGATCCTGTGATGTTCATGATCACATGTAAAGCTGTTTTTGTTGTGGCAGGCAGAGTATCAGTTTTCAAATGGAGGAAATCTCCGAGACAAGTTGAATTTGGAATCCGAGTATGCCTTCTGTCTTTGTTTATAAGTACAAGCGATCCTTGGGTAGCTTATTTATTCAAACTCGCCGAGTTTAAACTGAATTAGGGGTAGCTTATATAGGGTCAAACCCGCCAAGTTTAAAGTGAATTAAAATCTCGTTAAGCCATTTGCCTCTGCCTTCCCGCTAAGTCATGCCTATATGGATGAAATGCATGGGCTGTCATTTTTCTGTGCTCCTCATTTGGTATTCTTTGGATGTTCCACCCGCTTTATGACACATGGCACTGATGATTTTTCCTGCTTAAAAAATATCTATTTGGATGTAATGCCATTATTGTTATTTTTTTGTTCACTTGTTTCCATATGGCTGCCAACATCAAGATTATTAATTGGCTTGTTTGTTGCACTTAGACCATTAACAACAGAACATTTTTGTAAAGTTCTTTCCATGCCATATTTCATAACCCCCCATATTTAAAAATTATCATCCACAATGGATGATCTTTATATACGGTTCTTAGATGAAAGTAGACCAAGGTTCAAGGTCTCCACATTTTTCAAAGTCATATTCATTGGACTCCACATCCCCATACGCTACAAACTGTGTTCTTATATTAGAATTCAATTTTTAAAATTAAGACCAAACTCTTTATTGTTTTTTTTAATAAGGTTCTTGCCTTCTTGGTAACAACCTTGATAAAAAGAAGTAAAGAACTACTACTGCTATTGTGCTTAAGCCTCTTGATTTTATACCTTGAATGATGATTGCTATACGTTTATCATTAAGGTGTCATACATCATATGCAACCTTGAAGTTGCTCTGCTAATGATCCTTCGTAACTTATACGCCTTTTTGTTTTCGGTTCAAAGGATCAATCTTGAGGGACATCGACACAAGATGAGGCGGTATGCACATGGCTTCAAAAAGCTTATTAAAATCGGACAAGGTGAGCTATCTACAACTATCAAGGGGACAAATAGTTTGACCATCTAGTCATTATGATGATAAACATATCGAGGTGTTTAACAACTGGGTTAGGTGGCACTCCCTCTATCCATTGAATTGCATATACATTTGCATTTGGCACATTCTATTAGGGAAAACAGAAAATATGGCGTCTTTAGTTCATCGTTATTAAAATTACCCCTCAACTTACTAAAAATGTGGATAGGTAAAAGGTCGGAGGATAGGGAGTGAAATTGATGGCAAGAGTGCCTAGAACTGACTAATGGTAACATTTGCAATTAACAATTACTCTACTAAAATAGGAAATGTACACTATCAAATGTAATTTTCTAAAATGGAATTTGTATACTATTTAATGGATTAGAAGGAGCACAGCATTTCTATTTTTTCTTTATCTTTTCAAAGAAAGGAGTTGTGCTCATGTTACTATCACAAATCCTTAGTTTTGCAATGGATAGAGAAACAGTTGTTACTTTGTCTATGCATAAGCAAGCAAGCAAGCAAGCAACCACTAATATATCTTATGACTGCAATTTGGTTAGTGGTCACTCCGATTACTCGATTGGGTCATCTTTGGGCCAACGGTTGTGGAATCGGTGAATTGAGTTCAAATCGGGGGATTTTGCGCAATGTCTATTATTATTGTTATTTATTTATTTTGTTGTAAATTTTGTATTATTATAGTTCAGGTTAGTCATTTCAGATCAATTTGAGTTGATTGCGGTCATTTTCAAATTGCTATGTTGGGTTCAACTCCATTAAGTTAAGCTTATCTCAGTCAATTCAACCAAACCACCTCATTCGGTTGAGGTCAGCTCAAAACCTCATTCAGTTCAGTTTAGCGTCACTTACTTCAGCCCCATTCAACTCAGCTCATGTACTTTAGAATAGGGCCTTACTCTATTCCAAGTGTGTTATTATTGGATCATTAAAAGTTAGGCATCTTCACATTGGGTCACTTTTGGGTTGAGTGGTTTTGGATAGGATGGTTAGGTACTGGGTCAATATCAAAGTTCAAATCGGTTGTGGGTCTGTTAGGGTCAATTTAGGGTTTCAGATTATATTCATCGAGCTGTCCCTTTTGTCTCTAATTTGGGTTGCAGGTCCAATGATTAGCGTTCACTCAACTTTGCCTTATCTATTTGCCTTGTTAATTGGTATCTGGCAGCACTTAGATTAGACAATCTAATTTGAGAGTGAATTACAAATTGTTCCAATTGTTTTATGAGATTATCATAGGATTCCTTCAAAAGCCTTGTTGTTGGCCATATAAAAGCTCCTAAATGAATAACTTCCCTCAAAGGAATTCTCACTATGAAACAACTCGGTGAAGTTGTAGTTGTTTCTTTCGATCCAAATAACCCAAAAATTACCCTGAAGGACAAACTAAGTCTCCTCTAAATTTGCAAGAATGGTACCTATATAGATCACACAATGTCATAAATTTAGGTGTGAGCTATCCTCACAATTGTACACACATCATAGATATAATATGAGAAAGATATGTTGTTATTTGTTAATCTTCATCGTTATACCGTTCCCAACATTTTTAGTCTAAACAAAAGCTTGAACCATGAGAGGAGCCTTGTGTTTCCAAATTCAGAAGGAGAAGGCATGATGATATGTTTACAGAAGGATTTACATGTGAAAGAATATGTACCTTCATATCATTCCACACCTTAATATCATTAGAATCAGTCCCCAACAATGTGTCAAAAAAGAAAGATCATAGTCTCCTGATGGCAAAGATTTCTACGTACACGGGAGGTGCCAGCAGTTGGTTATGGACCTACCGAAGAAATTCTTATACTTGCTATATTGTGTAGGCATATGCTTCTTTTCTTTGAGTATTTGATCTGGAACTTTGCTTCTTATTCCTTAATGATTGCTGTAAGTAGTCATACCTTGTTTCAGGTCCCGAGCCACTTTTGCGTCAGTCATCAGCGTTGCTTGATAATGTCGTAACAGATGGTTTTTTAGGAGCTGATGGTGATACTGATGCAATTGAAGCTCACACATGGAAATGCGTTTGCACTATGAATGGTATGTACTTATATAATTTTATACTGTATTATTGGTTGAAGCGATTTTTGTGACCTCTGCATTAGGGACAGTTTTGGTAGGGTCAACTCTTTCTGTATTAGATACTCCCTCAGGGGTTTTTTTATTGTCCCATTTCAATAAAATACTCCTAACATGTATTCATGAAATGAGACAATAAATTAAAGCCCGGAGGGAGTAGTTAGGATTTCGAAGGAGTTCATTTTCTGTCAACCCTCATAAATTTTTGATTGCTACTTCAGCTAATCATTCTTTCAAATTTATAGATTATACGTGTCACTCAGAGTCTCAGAGTTATATGTCTATCGTGAATTAAAACCCCATGAGTCATCCCCTATATAATAAAACAGAAACCAAGGGACAACTAAGAAAATTTACCTTTTGCGCCAAAAACTTCCACAGATTAAGTATTTTTTTATTTATGTAAATCTACGGAAGTTGTCTTGGTGAGACTTGAACACTTGACCTATAACTCCTTTTCTCTTCTATTCATTAACCGACTAAGCTACATTATTATTGTGATTACTAAGAGAATTAAAATGATGACATATTAAATTTAGACTTTAGAGGATTGGTCAATAAATAGAGGTCTGGTCACTACTACTCCGTATTTTTTTACCTGATCGCATTCAAATACAAATGACGCTTTACACACATGGTGGTTCAGGCTTATTGATCTGGTTTGTGTTTTTTACTTCTTTCCTTCCAGGAATAAGGATCTTTGAGGATATTTCTGATCCCAAGGTTTGCTCTATCTCTGACTATTTTAAAGATTCTGAATTTTGAAATTCTCCTCTTTTTAAACTTTCACTCCCTCCTTTTCTCTGATACCTTCCACATTTCCTTTTATAACATTTTTTTTTGATTTCTACCACTTTCTTTTCTGGTATTGTTATCTAAGTGCCCCACTGACTTTATTCCCTCTCTACTTTTGTATATTTTCTTGTTTACATCAACAATGTGTCAATTTTAAGGTGGAAGGAATCATTTTGTCATCAAAATTTAGAGACAACTAATCTGCTTGTGACAGTGGTGACTGGTGGGGCATATATTTTTTTCTCAGGGCTTGGTTTAGATAAAAAAAAACTTCTTTGTTGGATTACAATTATTTGGTAAGAGTATTTACCTTAAAGAATCAGGGAGGGACAATGTTTTGTGTAGTAAGGCATGGGTTAGCAAATTATCATAGGTTTAAAATGGAAATTGGTGTAGCAGAGTGGAATATCTTGGTTTTAAATGAAATCCCACAATGTATCTATTTATCAAATCTTCTCGTTAGTATTATTTTTCAAAATATTTTGTCAACTATAGAAAGTTCAGTTACTTCCACGAGTACTGCTTACTGTTTCCAAGATGATTGGTGCTTCTTAATTACTGTTGATTATGTTGTCTGGGTGACTCTTATATATCACAAAGGGTTTTTTTTCGTTGTTTTTTTCCTGGTAAATTAATTTACAACTAGCTATTTTTTTCTGTCTTTCTAGGGCGGTAAAGGCGTCCTCGTGAAATCTGTGGGAATAATTGACGCCAGTGCTGATACTGTTTTTGATATTCTCATGAGCCTTGAACCTTCTAGGAGATATGAGTGAGTTAATCATTTCTGTTCACCCTTAGATATTTTTCTTTCCGATTAATAAATGTATTAATATAGTTCAGAACTTGATCTGTCTAGATCTGTCCAGAACTTGATGAAATATAGTTCACTGTATGATCCACCAGATTGATTAACTCGAGTAACTACTGCTTGTTGCTGCAGGTGGGATATGTTGACTAGTGATTTGGAGCTTGTGGAGTCTGTAGATGGGCAGTATGACGTTGTGTATGGTACATATGATCCAAAATACTTTACTTGGTAAAGTCTGCTTTTTCAGTTGTACTTTAATTTTTGTTGTTTTTGTATTATGCAGCTATTAGGAACACGAATGAGCTATGAAATTTGTTAAAGTTCATGCACAACTTTACATCACATGTCACTCATGAACCACGTTAATGTTTTATTGCTAAACATATATCCTTTTATATATGGAAGACAAGTAACCTATTATATACATGCAACGTAGTAACTGGAAAATTAGCAGGTCAGGATTAAATTTAGAATCTAGCTAATCTCCAAAACGAAGAGAGTACATTTTGCAGATTCAATAGGTTTTTGTAGCAAGTGGAAATAACATATTTTCATGTAATTCGCAGTGCTTCCCGAAGTTTGATGCATGTTGTTATGTGGAGACTAGTGAGTTTTGACTATCCCTGAAAAGTACATGATAACTATGTCTCCATGCAGGTGGAATTCTAAAAGAGACTTTGTATTTTCACGGCAATGGTTTCGTGGACAAGATGGAACATACAGTTCGTAAATCTTTCCCTACACCTCATTGTACTTATTGTATTTTACTGTAGCTTCTTTATAATTTGGATGTCAAAAGTATTTCATAAAGACAGTTACGTGCCATCTATGTTGCGATTGGTGTCTCAGCTCGAAAACTTTAACATCACAAATACCATCGGTATTAATTTTTTTTATTCTTCAATATATTTATGGTCAAACTTATTTTAGTTTGACCCGAAAAAGTGAAAGGGGTAGGAAAAAGAAGTCTTGGGGGAGTGGAAATTAGGAAAGAAAGGCAGGGAATACTGGGGCAAAGGGAAGGGTATAATATACGAGAAAATTAGGAACTAAATAGCACTACTTCTTGTAAGTTGTGCCTTCTGTGAAATGCGCACCTACAGTATCTTGGCTAGTGACTCTGTGAGCCTTGCGCTTGGGTGCACGTTATAACCACCTAACTCTACTTCATTTACATTAATTCACCAAGCATCCTTCAATCCTCTAAGAAAAGTTATCATTTAATTTGAATGAATGAAATGATATGCTTACTTAGAGGATGTGTCATTATTTATGTACTTAATGCTAGCTGTTGATCTTATACTGACGCTAGTTGTGCAAATGGATGCAGCAATTTTACAATTACCGGCAGTACATAAGAAGCGGCCTTCTAAATCTGGTTATCAGCGTACAAAGATCAACCGTAAGCCACTTTGCATAAACTTTGTTTATCATAAGGGAACTAGAAAAATGTCTGAAGTACATTGCGGTCAAACCTCGCTTTAGTTGATGGCTCGTTTACCACCTAACCGATGAGGGTGCTACTATATATGAAGTCTAAACTATTTTAGTTTTGTTAAATGGTTGCTACTTGCTAGCATTGATCATCTTGTTTAAACTTTAATATTGTAATATGTATGAACAAGAATGTGTGTTGCATATTCTTCAGCATCATTGGGTCTGTTCGGGTTTTTTGTGAGTTCTTCGGAACAGGAAAAGGTAATGACTTTGGCGTCGATTGATAAGTTCCCAACATGTTTAAATCTCTTTACTGTGAAACATCTATTTTGAGGCAATAGTATAGTTTTTCCTATTGAGACGCGACTCAATTCTCTCCCTTTCTTTTGACTCCTTTTGTAGCTTCTACTTGGGAGATAAAAAGTTTAGCTGCTCCAACAGCTGGAGGATCTGGAAGATGTCTTGTAACAAATATGTTAGAGATACAATCTGATAGCTGGGGCCTATGGAAGAAAACTCGCACTTCAAAATTTGAAAAATCTATCCCCTATGCGTTATTGTGCCAGGTCTCAGGTTGTTACTTCTTCTAGTCTTGATTACGTAGCAAATGTGCAATCCAGTTCAAGTCATTCTGTAGCCTCCTTTAAGTAGCTTTGAAATCTAGAGTCTTGAAGCATCTCTTTTTTGTACTTACCTTATTGTTGACAATCTAGTAGAGAGTGAAACCATCTATAAGTACACTACAAAATCTTCTTGGTGACTTGACTGGTTATGTTAAAACATAAGAAGGCAAGACTTTCTAACGTGATAAATGTGCCATTTAAATAAGTTGTACTTATAGTGAGCTGCTTGTAACTTTTTGACAAGGTGTTTATCTTCCGTGATTCTTCTGATTATCTAACGTGATAGATGTACCAACTTCTTATGAAATAGAAAGAAATACTCCATTCTGGATTACTCCCTCTGACTAAATAGATTCTTTATGTTTTATTAAAATACTCTTCACAAATGAATGAAACTGTAAAGAATTTGCTGAGTCGGAGGGAATATATCATCACGCCGATTATATAGTTGTGACCTGCAAAACAGTTATTTACCACTTGAAGATTTTTTTGTAAGGGTTGTATATGGGTGTCACCCCCTTGGTGAGTTTCAGTGAATACTAAGCAGTATATCTTACCTGTCAGAAAGGAACAAGATCACTTCAGAAGTGAAATAGCCTATGGAACTGTCTGCAGAAGCTTATAAAATATGTTTGCAATAGTTATTCAAAGATTTGGATTATCATCAGCGAGTGCAGCTCTAATCCACTTATCAGTTATCATTGTTGAAATCTGAATACAGGTTTAAAAGAATATATTGGAGCAAATCCAATCAAGCACCTCTCTGGTACAAATTTTTTTAGTTCACGGTCCTCTAGTGTTAGTGTCTCCAGCAGTGACTGTGATGACGATGTAGTAGATGAGTTTTATGATGCAATTGCTGCGGAGTCTTCTGAAGATGAAGGAAGTGATAATGGCACAGAAATTGACAAGAAGGTTTGAACATTTACTTTCTATCTTCCATATTATTAGGCCGGGAGGGATATGTGTAATCAACTCTGGCTATACAATGGTATTATGTAATCTTTCAAGCTGTTGCTATGCCATCTCTTCATTCTTTATTTTCCCTTTTCAGCAAATGAATCTCTTCATTGTTTGTTGTTTGCAATAATTTTCCGTCTTCTACTGTTTTCACTGTATAATTTCTCTCAACCAGTCTTTCATATTGTAACCTTCTCAATCACTTTCAATTGGGTATTTCACTTATCTCAAAGATGAGCTCCTTATTGAAATAAACCCCGATATGGTCCTGAGTTTACTTGAGTAGAGGCTAAACCCCATATTTGGTGATGTATTAACAATTGCGCGGATGGTTTTATTATGATATTGCAAAAAGAAGAAGTAATGAACGTGATTCCAGCACTTGTGTTTATCAGGACCATGTGACACTGAAGAACGTTTCTTGGGCTGTAGCAAGCTTATCCTTGAAGACAGATTCAGGTTTTTATCTTCCTTAACTTTTAACATACGATGTTTATGCTCTATCAGCGTGCATGGTTAAGCATCTTGCTTGCAATTTCTAAAAACTACATTCTTTTTTCTTCACTTGTATGATATTGTAATGCTAGGTTTCCATGATCTTTTCTTTCAGCTTGCTCGTAATTTTTTTGGTGTTGGATAGACATGTGTTGCAGACTTGCAGTGTATTATATATACAGTAGATGTTCTCAACTAAATTTTTTACCGATATTTTCAGTAATTTAAAAATATCACAAGTCGTTTTACTCGATAAGGCAATATGACTAATTAAACTTGTTGCGCCTCTTTTAATTATCAAGTATCAGTCTTTCGATAACTAACGATGCAATTTTCACTATGGACTAAAGGAATGGCCGCATTCCATTATTAACATTGGGCTAATGTGGATTGGTCAAGTAGGCCTCCAACTTAAGCTCTAGTTGCAGATAATAAACATGCGATGATAAACTTTGCCTCTTAATCTTCTCCATTAACAACTGGAGTATTATTGTTGATTTATAAATAATGTGAGCTGGTCACTTATTGTCTCTGAAGGCTGTAGTTGCAGAGCTCTCTGTGTAAATAAATAAGTGGCCTTAAAGGAAAATTTGGAGATGACAGACTTTGCCCCTTGGTCTTCTTGATTGACAACTATTATAAACATAAATGTATATGCTTGTCTTATTATTCCTTCTCAGCTATCATCATCAATCTGTTTACATTATCTTGTGCTCCAGATAATGATGCAAACAAAGAGTTAGATACAACCATACCCCCTGTACCAATGGACCCCACCTGGTTTTGTGGTTCATTGCGTGAAGGCAAAGATGACAATGACACAAATTGCTGGATAAATCCTGGTGGCTCCGGATTTATGATTAGAGGGAAGACATACCTGCAGGATAGTGCTAAGGTAGGCTTTAAGTGTCCCTGGGATTATATCTTACGTGGATTATGTTCAACTAAGTTTGCATCTGTGTGCCTTTTGTGGAGTTTGTACTCTATTCCGATTCTAGCCTTTTAATTTAAAGGAATTGAGTCATGATACTCGTGATGTCAAATTTGGGTCGGGCTAGGCCCGTTACTGCATTGGGACCCATCTTGAAGGTACTAACCAATTTTGAGGCGGTATCGGCTGCATTTATGCCACAATAACTTTTAATATGTCCCGACTACTGGTTCTGGGATTATTACCACAACTTCGTTTCTTATGCATCATATCTTTTGCGACGTGTTTTGATTGTCAATTTTCTCGATGAATTATATGTTGTGTATTTCATAATGAATGTCTGCTTGACTTAATTATTTTCGTTTGAATTACCATGGTCAAATGACTCTTCTGTCAGACATAGTAATAGTTACGGTAAGTTGCGGTAGTTGTAAAGTTATCGATTATAACGAAGAATTCTTGCAAGTAAATCCGAATTTCTCCTTTGGAAGAAGAGCTTGTTTCTAATTTATCTGCATGCCAGTATCCAGTTTCCATTAGATTTTTTGTTGGATGCCAAATATTTAGCTTGCACATGCATCGGTTTGTTTCTTAAATTTTGAGTTATTACTGAATGTATAATTATGGATGACTTCTCAAGGTTAGAAGTGGAGACCCCCTTCTGAAGCTTATAGCTGTTGATTGGCTCAAAGCTGACCAAAGCATTGATAAGATTGCATTACGACCATCCTGTGTTGTTCAGGTAATTGTGCTCTTTTTTTAATCACATTACTTGCATTTTGCTTTCCTAACTAATTCATCCTTAACTAAATAAATTACTCCACTTAACCGACATTTATATTAGTAACTGCATGATCGAGTAGTGAAAGTAACAATTATAATGCGGGACTGCGGGAGTACTAAAAGTAACAGTAAAAACTAATGTAAGAAGTAAAAGTCAAAGTAAAGTTTGAGAAGACAGCAGTAAAAATAAATGTTAAAATAACGAGTAGTGAAAGTAATGGTAGAAAGAACATGAATAGTGGAAGTAACAATAATAACACCGTAACTATTAAAAGTAAGACTAACAGAAGTAGGATATATAGTAGAAACATATACTGTACTAACTACCGAACATTTAAAGTAAGTAATATTATGAGTGAGGGTTGCATGTAATCACACTCACTAGTCACAATGTTTGAATACTAGTTTGCCATAATGCTTGAAAAGTTGAAATCTTGCCTGATATTGGCTGCTGCTGGTTTAATTAACATTTATATATTACTCCATATAATTTTTTGTCATGTATGTTTCCACTCCAGTTCCTTTGCTTCAGTTTATCAGATATTATTTCGCTTTCAAAAAACTTCCCTTAAAAGCAGGGAAATGCTTAGTGTCAGTAAGTAGGTGCTATCGCTCAAGCACCCCCTTCCACTCTATGACAAGCTTTGAACTAGTTTGAATCATATAATCGAATAAGAATGCCATCTCGCTGAGTACTTTATTGATAGTGTACTCAGGTCTTTGGTTTTTGTATTTACATCTGAATGTACTCCTAAAACATGTCGTTGAGCTTATTTTACATCTTTATGAAACTTGACACTTACCGTGATTGATTGTGAGCTCCATGGAGTACGCTATTTTATTAATTTTATTGATTTCACTTTTGATTCTATTATCTCAGTCAGAAGCAGGAAAAAAGCTTCCATTCATTCTTGTGTTTAATCTCCAGGTAACCATTCCCTTTTCCTCCCATCTTTCCCTTGCTGGTCATTTACATCAACAAACATATACTACTAGTTTTTTTCTGTATTTGCAAGGCAATCACTTTAAATACTTTGATGTGTTTTCCAAACCCTAGTGAATCGTCATGAATCTTAGGATGCACTTTATCACAAGAAAGTTGTCTAACATAGCATTGGTAGTCCTAGATATGATTCCCAACTTCAGTCAGTTATTCTATCCTATCTATGTTGCTGTGTTTGGCTTTAATGTTCAAACGATGCTGATTTTGGTCGATATTATCTCACAATTTGCATCAGGTCCAACCTATTAATGCTAATGCAAAATTGCAAACTGTTCTTTTGACAAATCAAACATGATAGATTTTGCGTTGTATCTCTATCAATATCTGGAGAAATTAATGGTCAAAGATTAAAAAATGATATTCATTGACCACTAAATTGAAATGGGACATTAGATTTGGGATGGACGTGGTACTTTTGAAGTAGTTGGGGTCTTGGGGACTTGACTAGTTGTCTAGTTTGACATAGGTGATTATTTGTGCATTTGAAACTTAGGAGCCTTTAGTTTGGATGCAATTAAGGTGCATCTTTCT
The DNA here is from genome assembly GCA_958450325.1 of Agrostemma githago. Lineage (NCBI taxonomy): Eukaryota > Viridiplantae > Streptophyta > Magnoliopsida > Caryophyllales > Caryophyllaceae > Agrostemma > Agrostemma githago. The sequence goes on along the minus strand of OY288241.1, from coordinate 4,953,513 downwards.
TGGTACAATCAAGATGGACCTTTTTGCTTAAGGGTGTGTTTGGATCGGTGTATTTATAGGGAGAGGGGTGATTTCCTTTGTTTGGATAGCAGAATAGAGGTCACGGGTTTTCCTTTCACTACCCTAATGCAGGGTAAATTGTTTCTCTTCCAGCAAAGGGCAGATTTGGAGGGAAAAAAAATCTCCATCTCACTCCCCCCCTTCCCGGTTTCTATCCAAACCAGGCCTAATTGTGGACCGTTTACATTTAGTTGTTTCAGGGATTGTCTTTTAATTAGGTATCTGCCTTAGTTTAAAACAGTGCGCCTCGATTCAGGCACTACCAAAACGCCTCGGTGCATTTTAAGTGTGCCCTTTTTGATAAGGCTTGCTTAACATGAGTCACTAGTACACACTTTCCAAATCTTTTGAAGCTATATTGTTAATTATGTCATTTCTTCTCCCCATTATTCCAAACTTTCACTCCTTTGCATGTTTGGCAACCAGAAAATTCCTAAAGAAGGTATTGTTGCCCAAAGTTTCATTTGAAAAATAGCAACTCGTTACTAAAATTAGGGTGCCTCACATCCAAATTCCAAAAGGCACACGCCTTTGTCTTGCGCTTTGCGCCTTGTCACCTCGGCCCCTTGGCGAATCGGTGCGCCTTGCGCCTTTTCAAACTAAGATATCTGCAACTGTAACACTTTACAATAGCCTTACACTGTGAAACTATAGCCTATAGGATATTGCACAGTGCTGTGAGTTTTTATGGTGCCAGGCGAAGGTGCACACATGGCTGTTTAGTTACACTTTTGAAAGAGGACATTGCAATAGATCTATTATAGAATTTAAAGCCAGGAAAACTTGTTGCGATCTAAATTGGATGCTTACGTATGTTCATAAGTGTTTTTTAAAATATTAAGTTCTTTCTGCTCTTACTGATTTTCATGATGCTAGTTCTAGATCTAGTTATTTACCCATCCTATTGTCACCATCATTGTTCCAGATCCCAGCCAAGCCAAACTACAATCTGGTTTTCTATTATGCTGCGGATAGGCCAGTAAATAAAGATTCCCTATTGGGTAAATTTGTTGACGGGACTGACACATTTCGTGATTCTAAGCTCAAGCTGATACCAAGCATTGTAAAGGTAGACTATGACTCTGCAGCTGACTTATTTTAATATACTAACGCATTATGCTGACTACTTTATTCATCTATTCCCATTCGAGAAACTCATAGTAATTATGACTAATGGTACTCTGAAACCAACTGCTTCAAATGGCACAGGGTTATTGGATGGTTAAGCGTGCAGTTGGAACAAAAGCTTGCCTTCTGGGAAAAGCGGTAGCCTGTAAATACTTGAGACAAGATAACTTTCTGGAAGTAAGTCGTTTGCTTCTTTTGCCAGTATATTTAAATTAGCGCTGCCATCGACAGAGCTCTACTGAGGCTTAAATAGGGATACCGTCTCTTTAAAACATGCATATCTGATTGGGTCATTTGACTATTCAGTAAAGCTCTTTATGGGTTTCAGACTAGTTCAGGAAACAATTTGAATTTTCAACTACTTTATCACACAACCGCCGAATGGCAAATATTCTTTTTATTATGATTAGGCTTTTCTTATTATTAAAGTGCTTCAGAAACAACATTTCATTGCCGTAGCTATACCATCAAAATGTCTAGAAATTTTAATCAAGTGTTGCCTCCATTCTACATATCCCTCAAACTAATCAACAGTCCCAGATAGTTTTTTCCTTTTCTGGAAAACCTAACTCAGCTGGTCAATGATATCATTTCACGTGGAGACAACTTATTTTGAGTTTCAGTTATGCGGAGACATTGAAAACAATGTCTTAAAGTGAACTTACAGATATTGTTCCAGTTATCTTTGATGCAAACTTGCTGCCTAGAGTTTTTTTTTTTAAAAAAAAAATGTTCCAAGGGTTTGATTGTTAGGCATGTCTGATGTGTAATTAGGCAACAGTGCTACTCCTCTCATCCGATTTTTAGAAGCTTCTAAGCTACAACTCGAATAATTTGTTCCCCACTTCAATGATGCTTGGTGTGCCTGTTTTCTCCAATTGTGTTTTTGTCAGATCGATGTGGATATAGGCTCATCAGCAGTTGCTAGAAGTGTAGTTGGTCTTGTTCTTGGATATGTCACGAGCTTGGTAGTTGATCTTGCAATTCTGGTTGAGGTTAGTGATTTTAGTTTGCTTTTATTTTGTCAAGATTATACTCCCATGTCATGAAAATTTTGAGGGGTGTTGAGTTGACATACCACGTCTGTTACTTTGCGCAGGCCAATGAGGAGGCGGAGTTGCCAGAGTACCTTCTTGGGACAGTGAGGTTGAATTGTGTCAGACTCGACTCGGCCTTGGAGGCTTGATCTTTGTCGGACACTGCTATCTTCTCAAATTCAGTTACTACTACAGAGACCGACCTGCTATGGTTAATAGTTGATCAGAGATCCCTGGTCATTCAGCAGCAACTCTGACACGAACAAGGAAATACCCATTTCCGGCCTAGTGAAAGTGTTGATGTCTCTTATTTTTTTGGTTTTTTTACATTCTTTTGCCTAAATTTAAAGCCGTATTGGCATAGAGAGATACATAATGATTAAATATTATTCAAAAAAAATGCAAGAATGTTTTACCCATATTAAAAAAAGACCACGGTATGTATGGTGGAGGTGAAAACCTGTTTTACCCACGAGTCTATACCTGGAGTTAAGAACCCGTCTGTAATAATATCGTTTTTGTGGGTTATTATGGGAAAAATTTCAAGTAATGAGAACCTGTTTTTTCACTAGAAAAGACTGTCAGATAGCCACGTATTCTGGTTGCTTTTATGATGTTTTCAAATGCAAATGAAAAACCCTAAACATGTACTGTATGTCTGTATTGTACTTGTACTAGGAAATTATCATGTCAATCAAAAAATAATCGCCTTGTACATCGTCTTACATGGAAACTAATTGCTCCGTATGTCAGTAGAGTGCTTGTCTTGGAGCCATATTGCCCGCCATACGCATCTCGTACGGTTGGCTTGAAGAACTTGTATACCCAAATGGAACTTGGGCACCACTTTGCTGCACACCGAGTCTTGAATCAGTTGGCCTCTAATTAACCGGATTACTCTGCACAAAACCTGCTTGATGGTTCGGATATAGATGATGCGGGTCCAAACCCTGACCACCCATCTGTTGATATTTCAAGTCAGAAACCTTCTCAAAGGGCTTAGGGCTTAGGGCTTGGCCTCTCTACCTTGGTCTTAACTGAAGGTTGGGAGGCATAGCCATGCAACCTCAGCTCCAACTTGAACAAAGTAATCCGAATCCCCCGAGGCATCACCACTATTTGTTCGAGAAATATGAGCTACAAATTACATGGAATAAAAATGGAATAGGATATAGACCTGGCAAACGGGTCGATCGGATCGGGTCACCTTTGGGTTATAAAAATCGGGTGGAGATATTTCGGGTTCGGGTCATTTTCAACTTTTTTTAAGGATATCGCTTGTTTTCTATAATAATAGTCGAGCCAATTGGGGTTACGGATCAAATTCGAGTTTTCAATTTGGATGTCAAATCGAGTTCGGGTTAACTTATTTGGATCGGGTCAGTTTTGTGAGGTTCAGATACAAGGAAATGGGCTGGTTCAAATAAGCCCATAAAATGATGGATGTTTTGGCGCCAAAAAAAGGCGCCAAAATCACACTGTTATCAGCCTCACCCCTAATTCCTTCGATTCATTTCCCACTTCCTTCTCCTTCTCCACTTACTCCTACTGCAACTCCCTTTCCTTGCGCCGCTCACAACTCCAACTGCAGATCAAAATGTCGGGTTGGGACGAAGGTGGTGTCTACTACAGCGACCAAGCCCAGTTTCCACCGGGTTCCGGCGGCCGAAACGACGGCGTCGGAAAACACTCGGTGCTCCTCAAATTCAAGGAATTCATTCGCGGCTTCGAAACCGATAAAAATGTCTACCCGTATAGGGAGAGCCTGGTTCATAACCCGACTTCTCTGGTCGTGGATCTGGAGCATCTCGACGCCTTTGATCCTGACCTCCCCCAACTCCTCCGCTCTTCCCCCGCCGACTTCCTCCCTCTTGTACGCTCCCCTCTTCCCCCTTATTTCGATTTCATACTTCTATTTGGATGCTGTGACGAATTGGTATTGCAATTATTTCAATTCGTCATTTTTTGTTTTTGATTAGGTTAAATTTGTAAAAATAAATCGAAAATTTGGAGGAGATTTGATTAACTATTGATGAAATAAGGTAGGTAAACTCGTAAATAATTGAAAATCTCGATTGCGGTGGGGTGGAGGAACTGGTAGTTGTTGTTGTTGTTGTTGTTGGTCTGAATGGAAGTGTTATACAGTTTGAGACGGCGGCAGCGGAGGTGTTGACGAGCTTTAAGTCGAAGGTGGCGGGAGACACGGGAGAAATGGAGGAGCCGGTGGCTCAGGATGTGCAGATACTGCTGACATCACGGGAGGATTCGCTGTCTATACGGTCGCTTGGGGCTCAGTATATATCCAAACTGGTGAAGATATCGGGGATTACCATAGCCGCTTCTCGTACCAAGGCCAAGGCTACTTATGTCACTCTTCTTTGTAAGAATTGTCGTAATGTTAAGCTTGTTGCTTGTCGTCCTGGACTTGGTGGCGCCATCATTCCCCGTTCTTGTGATCATATCCCTCAGGTCTGCTTCATTTCTTGTGTCGGATTTTAGAAACTGTTATAGCAATTGGGATGAAACCACTGTAATCAGTTAACTAGGGTGATGGAAATGGTGGAATTGAGGGACTAACTAACATTCTCCTTCATAATTGTATAGCCTGGTGAAGAATCCTGCCCTATTGATCCCTGGCTTGTTGTTCCTGACAAGAGCAAGTATGTCGATCAACAAACGCTCAAACTTCAAGAGAATCCCGAGGTTTGCCTTCTTCTTCGCCTACTTTTTACTGCAGTCCTATTAGATGCTGACTTAGAGGTGTTGTAGCATTGTGTAACCTGAATGTTGTTTTGTAATGTTAGGATGTTCCGACTGGAGAGCTGCCAAGAAACATGCTTCTTTCAATCGATAGGCATCTTGTCCAAACTATTGTTCCTGGTACCAGACTCACTATCATGGGAATTTACAGTATCTTTCAAGCTTCCAATTCATCTACTTCGTATGTATCAGTTTCTGTAACTTGTTGCATTTCCCTTGGTTTCTCTTTCTGTACTTGTCTTATTCTTTCGGCCTCTCTCCCTGTGCAGCACCAGAGGAGCAGTTGCTGTTAGACAGCCTTATATTAGAGTCGTGGGGATCGAAGAAGCCAATGACAACAGCTCCCGTGGTCAAGCTGCATTCACTGCAGACGAGGTTTGCTGTGCAGCACCTTGCTCTTTTTTTTTCTATTCTTCTATTGCATGCCAATTCTGATTGCTTGGGAGATCATTTGTTCGATATATAGTAGCTTATGTGCTTCTACCGCAGATTGAAGAATTTAAAAAATTTGCTGGTCAAAATGATGTCTATGAACGCATATGCTCTAAGATAGCTCCGTCTATATTTGGTCATGATGATGTGAAAAGGGCTGTCGCTTGCCTATTGTTTAGCGGATCACGAAAGGTAGCCATCCATATAGCTTTGATATTGCAGTCTTGATTTTCCTTACCATGGCAATGTTTTGTTATTACTGCTGTGTATTTTATTTCACAGCACTAACTGCCTTAGTGGCATACTCGCTATCCTCTGGTTGCAGACTTTACCTGATGGTGTCCGATTAAGAGGTGACATCAACGTCCTACTTTTAGGTGACCCTTCTACTGCCAAATCACAGGTAAACCTCTCTTATCTCCATATCGCTTGTACTCTTTTTATCTGCCAGTGTTATTATTACTCAGAACTGACTGTATGTTTCCGTTCTTACATCTGAAGTTTCTTAAGTTTGTCGAGAAAACCGCTCCTGTTGCTGTGTACACTTCGGGCAAAGGTTCTTCAGCAGCTGGTCTTACAGCGTCTGTGATTAGAGACAGTGGCACAGTAAGTTTCAACATGTGTATTTTATATGCTATAATGAATAATTTAAATCAACATATCCTCTGAAACACGGCTTAAGATATTAACTGATTATGTTTATGCTGCAGCGTGAGTTTTATCTTGAAGGAGGTGCAATGGTGCTGGCAGATGGTGGTGTTGTCTGCATCGATGAGTTTGATAAGATGAGAACGGAAGACAGGTTAGTCAAAGATCACAAATTTAATATATACGGAGTGTTTGACGATAGTCCACTTAAAAGTTTACCTTTAAATGCTACTCCGTAATATTTAAGTCTGGTTGTCCAGGGTTGCTATTCATGAAGCTATGGAACAACAAACAATCTCCATTGCTAAAGCCGGAATAACAACTGTTCTCAATTCTAGAACATCTGTGCTTGCTGCTGCAAATCCTCCATCAGGGCGTTATGATGATCTGAAGGTATGTACTTTCTTTTCATTCCTCAAAAGAAATGAGTATTTTTGATTGATTATGTGTTTTTCACACATGATAGTTTCGTTAATGGAAAGTTTATGGTGTTCCTTGCCCCAGACAGCGCAGGATAACATCGACTTGCAGACAACTATTCTTTCTAGGTTTGACTTAATCTTCATCGTGAAAGACGTTAGGATGTACAGTCAAGACAAGGTAATTGCACGATGTAGTTAGCATATCTACTTCTAGCTATGATATAACATAGTGATTTGCTTAAACTAGGGACATTTAACTGGTTAAGTTGGATTCTTTTATCAGGAATATGTTTGACACTTCTTTTATTTGTTTTACTGGGCTTCAAAGGAGCTGGATCTTTTCAGCAGAACTATCACTCAATACCCATAATTTTATCTTCTTCAGATAATTGCAAGCCATGTGATTAAAGTGCATGCATCAGCAAATGCAGTTACCGGGGATACTAAAACTAAAAAGGAGGAAAATTGGTTAAAGAGGTATCTCCTTTGTAAACTCTCTTGATATTACCTAATATCTAGTACCATTTACTTGAATGATGACTATGTCAGAACTCTCAGAATCATTGATGCATGCACTGGCTTGTATACAGATATATACACTACTGTAGAACTGAATGCCACCCCCGCCTTTCGGATTCAGCTGCCAAGAAATTGCAGACGGAATATGTTAACATTCGACAGGTACTAAAAAAATGTGACTGTTTTGTTTTACCCCTTGCCCCCCCAACTATTTGTTTACCTTTGATCAAGCCTTAAAGTAATTTTTTTTAACGAGTCGTGATGATTACTGTACTCATGTTTTCATACTTTGATAATCTGTAGAATATGAGACAGCAAGCAAATGAAACTGGGGAAGCAGCTGCAGTCCCAATTACAGTTAGGCAACTGGAGGCTATAATTAGGCTGAGTGAATCCCTTGCGAAGATGGGATTGTAAGTGCTTACCTTCTGCTCGACTACTTATATGTTTTATTGGGAGATTGGATCTTCATAAACATAGCTTTATTTACTTGGGTATATTATGCATGATGCTCATGGATGTGGGACAATCCTATGCTTATGCTCTCTCTGATTGATTTAAAATGACATCGTAATGAAAACAAAAGGAATACATCTTTGTGCTGACTGGCATGATAGTCGTCAGTTTGTTTTGTGAGCCACCGTTGCTGTACATTGGTGATGTAGCTAATTTTAAAATAATTGTGCTGTTTATTATGGTATTCAGGTCACATGTAGCAACAGAAAATCATGTACAGGAGGCCATACGACTCTTCACTGTTGCCACAATGGATGCTGCACGCTCTGGAATTAATCAGCTAATGAATCCAACTCCTGAGATGGCAAATGAGATAAAGGTATAGCTTGAATGCTTGTGTTATCAATGAATTCATATGGGTTTGAGCCAACTCTAATATCTGTTTCATTTTGTTGGGGGGGGCGAATAGCAAGCGGAAGTGCAGATAAAGAGAAGGATAGGTATAGGGAGCCACATATCAGAAAGACGGCTAATAGATGATCTAACCAGAATGGGGATGAATGAATCGGTTGTAAGAAGAGCACTTGTGGTAATGCACCTGAGAGATGAAATCGAGTACAAAAGGGAGAGGCGACTTGTTGTTCGTAAAGCGTGAGATCTCTTTTCTGCAGGCAAACGAGTTCTTCGTGCCGCTTTCTACAATTTGTATGAGTAGTTGTACGTGTCAACCAAATCTAATGGTCTCGATTGGACTAATGCTTAATATTAAGTTTAATCGATTGTGAAATTGTTGATTGAGTAGTTTGTTACTAAAGCTTCCGATGCTAGAGGTTTACTGTGTAATCGAATTTGCTACTGTATTAAGTTTCAAATGGCATCTGCAACCTGGTATCTACAAGAAAATCAAATCTGTAGCCAACTTCCTCTATTATCCATTTAGATCGAACAATAGAGAGGAGGGAGCGTGCTAAGAGGAGATTGATCCTCTCTATTGTGTATGCTTAAAGAGATATACTCAAATCTGATCGCTTTGTTCTGGATAGTTATTCTTCGACTCTAGAGAAAATTCATACTTAAATAATATGGAGTGTGAACTACACATGATTAATACTCCCTTCGTTCCAACCATTTGTATACGTTTGCTTTATGCACGTACGTCGATACTCGTTTTTTTTTGTCTATATCTTTAGTTACGTGTTACTAAAATGTATTTTATTAGACAATTTAAACAAGATCCCATGACTATCTTTTATCTTATATATTAGAAGTTATATTGAAGATTTTCATCACTTATAAATGTATACAAATGGCTGGAACGGGGGAAGTAGTTGATAAATTATAGCGAAAATATTGATTAATTTCAAGTGTTAACCTAGAAAAAGATATCACTTGAGATAAATCAAAAGGTTTGAAATTTAGGTGGTTACTATAATTGAATGAAACTAAAATAATTATCTACCTTCTTCTCTCGCATTCACTTAAAATATTGCACATACGAGGTTTCATTCACTTGCCTTCGGACTCTACACGATGAGTATATTATTACGGAGTAGTTTAATCGATTGTGATTAGATTTAGGGTTCAATTTTCAATTAAGTTAGATAGACGATGATTATAGTCACAAATTAATACTGTAATAGTCAAATAATATGACTTGGCTAGAAAAATCAAACCTGTAGAGTAGCAAATGGTTTGTCTCTATCTAACCCTTGTCATAAGTTTATCACGGATATTTTCATCAAATTTTGGGTTGTCTAATTGAGGTTTGAGGGTGGATTGGAGTTGGGAGTTGCAGGCAGCAAGAGATACAGATTGGGGCATGAATACTCATTCCCAGAATGACCTCAACAACAACAACGACAACTGGTAGTAGTAGTAGTAGTAGTAGAATACCATCATCATCAGTACGGTGCTGTTCAACAATTACTACTTCTTCTTCTTCTTCGTCCCTCAGGTCTGTTTCTTACAGTAATTCTTTTCCCTTTTATTATACCTGCAATCTCCATTATTATTATTATTATTATTATTATTATTATTACTAGTTGAGGTGTATACAGTTTAGTTACTGCCGCCTGCCTATACAATATACATACTACCTGCTTGCTTGCTCCAATTACTGTAAGAATTAAGATTGTTGACATGCAGGTGTGCCGTTCTTGGTGCAGGGTTTGCTGGTTTATCTGTCGCCTGGCATTTGCTCCTCGTACTCTTCTCCTCCTGCTCCTCCCATTTTGCTTTTACATTATTCTGCACTCTCTTTGCATACACGGCCCGGCCGTTCATATGAATAAATCTCCGTGTATGTGTATGTGTATGTGTATTTTGGCTTTAAATCAAGTCTAGTGTTCATTGATATGTGAGGAACAGGTAGTCAGTCACGAGGATAACACAAAAATAAATCAGAATGTCCAGGAGACGGAAACCAGAGTAATGTAATCACTGCAATGCTAATGTAATTGTCATTAGGGAAGTCGTCTCGTCAAAGCCACTTCTCAAGCATCTAGTCTCGCTAGCTATGCTATAAGTATAACCCCTCTGCTGCACTTGTTTCTCCATTGATTTTTCATTTTTGAGTCTTCGAGTCCTCGTCGTATGTTTTTGGTCATTGTAATATAATACAGCAGTATCTGAAAGATAATTGCCTGCAATTGGCAGAACAGTCCCAAGGAATTGAAATTGCATGTTGATATATTTGACGAATTGGGAATTGGTGGCGGTGCCTCGGGAGTCTCTGGAGGCCTTATCCATCCGTATTCCCCCAAAGGTAGGTAGGTAGGTTTGACCCCTATGCATATGCATATATTCATACCTGGGACGCATTCTTATTGAAAAAGTAACATCTGACAGTGAAGCCTCTCTGGAGAGCTGAAGACTGTTGGACAGAGTGTCTCAATCTTCTCAAGGTTGCTGAAGATGCTGCTAAGTCGACTGATATGGGTTCTCACTTTGGACTGGATATGGATCCCTTCATTGTTAGAAGAACGTTAGTCAAACACACTCTCTTGCTCTTCCCTTCTCTCACACATGTTTGATTAATCGTTTCGTTGTTACTTGGACAACAACAAAACTATGCTTTATCATCTAGCCCACTTATAATTCTTGGTTAGATAACATGAATCGTCATAAGAAGCTACTACTGGAATCTCCAAAACTAATAGAAAGGTGGAGAATAGGAGAAAAGGCGTAAGAAAAAGGACACGATAAGAACCGAGTCTTTTATCTTGTACGGAGTAGTATTCAGCTTCCATGTCTGATGCCTGAGAGCTTTTTCTTTGGTATCAACTTCGGTATGCTTGTTTTCAATAGGTATCTGTTTTTATTCAGGGGTATACTGAGACCAGCTGTCAATGAGAAGAACTTAGATGTGATGAAAGAAGTAATATAGCTGATCCAAAACTTGAATGGTAAATAATCAGGGTATTGCATTCATTACTTTTTAATGACGATATTGCTTCTGGCGACAGAATACTTTGAATTGTTTATCAAGCTGTCGAATAAAAACCATTGACGGAGTTGCTGCAAAAGAGCTTGTGCCAAATCTGTCTACACCTTTAAACACAGCTTTCTTCATGCCTGATGCTGTGAATGTAAATCCCCAAGTTTATCTTCAGGTATCAGAATCACATTTCAAGTTTTATTGTTTATATTATACGGTGAATATATAATGTCATCCATGGGGTACTAAATTTTGTCTTCTTTTGATTAGGCACTCTACATAGCTTGTGAAAACTTGGTCTCTAGGATGCAGTCAACGGGGTCGCAGGGAAAAAGTATAAGTTTGCAGGAAAAGTTTGTTGCTTCTCTTCATGATCTAGAAGGTGGTATACTACCTGTGGTAGAGCTCTTTAGATTGCTGACTCTTTCACTGATTTCTCGTGTGTGTTCATGTAGGTGACTATGATGCTGTAGTAGTTTGCCTTGGTGCTAAAGCTGACATGCTTCCTGAGCTGTCTGGAATGCTTCCTGTAAGGACATGCAGAGGCATTGTTGCTCTCTTACAGCTGCATGATGTTTTGTGGTATTAAAATACTCCTCCCTTGATCATTGCAGGACAACATGGATATATTTTACAGACATGACTAGAACTAATACATTAGAATTAAGAATTGACCGTCACAACTTATTGGGGGTGACCTCTTTGTTCTCAAAGAATCTTATATATACAGAGGTATCCGACAGTTGTGCTTGTCGGGGGTTGAACTCAGTAATACAACCTCCATCCTATTCATATAGTTCCCTCTTGATGGGCTATTGAAGTTAAAAAAATACTGATGAAATAACATTGTTACGACTTGACTAAGTGGAAATAAGGAGTTAAGGACGATATAATTTGATATAACATGGGTAGTCGAGTCACAAATATTGGCGGTCTGTTTCTGAGCTTCCATTCCGTAGTACTCCATAGTTAATTTCAATTTTATTAATATTGTAATGCAGTGAAGAATACCCAAAACATAGCCCATCGATCCTATCAGATGCTTGGATTGCTGTTCAGAGCCCCCGGAGTTTGTGTCTAGGTTCAACATGGGAATGGGGATCGAGAAATTACTCTTCATCTGTTTCCTTGGAGGAAGCCTCGGCAACACTGAGGGAACTTGTTCCCAAGGCTTGTACAGTTTATCCAGAAATAACAAAATGGAGTTTAACAGGCGCACGAGCAGGTGTGAGGGCAATGCCACCGCTCACTCCCCAGGGATCGTTTCCCCTTTTGGGTTGCGTAGATGATCTGGTTGGAGGATCTTCTCCTTGTAAGTTTTGGTTAATAGGAGGTCTTGGTGCAAGAGGACTACTCTACCACGGGTGGCTTGGAAAGTTGACTGCGAGAGCTGTACTTTCTCGTCAGGAAGACATATTCCCACCTGAACTCACTTCCTGGAGACAGATGAAGCGAAACTGACCGACCTTGGGAATTTGTTGATCCTTTGTGAGCTCTAGCCAAGGTGTAGTGAGTAGCTTCAGTTTTCTGTATTATGGATTATGAAACAAACTTTGATGAATTGATGCTTGAGACCATGAAGAGTTCGTTGACATTGATTTTAGATTCATTTAACAAGATTACAATATGTGAACTCAATTGGGTAAAACCATCTCTAGACTAAGGTATGTATGATTCTGATGTTCCTTCAGGTAAGTTGAGCCTTGTAGAAGTGTATGTGAAGGTCTGACGATTCTTATTGAACTTTAGCTTATGACGTGATCCTGATTTTATATATAACTAGGAATATCCCGAGTCGCGATTATGGAGACTGTAACTGTTTCATTCAAGGCATTCAACGATTGCATCACCTTCCGTTAAGGAATTAATCACCAGTTTTCGAGGAATTGCATCGTGTATCGGTGTATGTCATCGTCGAAAATAATAGTGCAGTATATGACTATCAGTTTTTGGTTCAGTCTTCAGGGGTAAATCTTATCTTCTGTCACACAGTCTTACGGTTTTACTGTGTTAATTTCAGTCATGTGAATTTTTGTTTGTGGATTAATTGGTTAAATAATATTTCAAATTCTATTTTCTTTCTTTCTAATTGAAAGTTCACTCCCTGTTGGAGCTTTTAGTTTATTTGAGACACTGGAAATTAGAATTAGTTTAATGGTCCGTTTGGGAACACGAATTTCATTTTGAAATTTGGATTTGACACAAATATTATGTTTGGGAAACAAAGTGAATTTGTGAATTTGAATTTTGTCAAATCCAACCAAATCCAAGTCTCTCACAAAAATGTTCGTTTCCAAATGACACCTTAATGCATATCATTGTAAGACCATCTCCATCCTCATTCATTCTTCAAAAATGGGGGAGAATGAATAGAAATTATGTGCTCCATCCATGAAGAATGGAAACAGAGGGAAATGGAAGAATGAATGATAGAAAGAGTTTAACACTAATTACCCCTTTTATGTTACCCATTTTTCAAATTACCCCCAAAACTGGTTTCCGTTAAAATTACCCCCGTGAAGTTGTAAAAAAATTAGATTTTACCCCAGGTGTCCTTTTCTCCTCTTTCCGGTGAGTTATGCCCTTTTTCTTCCCATTTTGCCCCTCCCCTCACTAACACCCTCTCTCCTCTCCTTAACCCTTTTTTACTCACTCTAACTCACTCAACTCTACCAAAACCCCCAAATTCCCCCAAATTCCCAGAACCCTAACCCTAATTTCGAAGATCGACCCAGAATCGAGCGCGAGACCAAATTGCAGACAATCGATCCACTTCTAAAGGTAATTTCTCTTCCTTCCTCTTCCCATTTTCGTTTTTTTTCGCGGTTTTGCAAAATCTGATTAGGGTTTAGTGTTCGAAATTGAATTGAATACTACTGTTTATTGTTTGGGGGCACCTGTGTTTATGTCGTGGTTCAATTGAAAACTATTTCAGTTGGGTTTATTTTGCACTTTCAATGTCCGGTTGTGTTTTGTCATGAAGAAAATGTTAATTGAAGTAATTTTGTTTATATTCTGATTAGGATGGAGTTCCATGTGGAGTTCAATCTGCGAACATTCTTTCGTGGTGAGTTTGCTCTAGTCAATGGTAGAAGTGAATATGTTGGGGGTGGTATGCATCTAGAATGTGGGTTAAATACTCGAAATCTGAATGTCCAGTACTTTAGAAATCTAGGAGAGCGTTTGATGGGAAGAAGAGACTTCGAAATTTACTATACTAGAGCCGATCCTAGACTTGCTCAAACCATGGGGAAGGCAATGGTTACATGTCCACATGATGTGGACTGTTTGTTGAGGACAATGACAAAAGAGATGTCAATTACGGTGTTCATGGCGATAAGGAAAAAGTTGAATTACGTGCCCCTTCCAAGGACCAAACGTCCAACTGAGGACCAAGTGGAAAAAAATCAGCAGCACATGCCAAGGGACCACTTCCCATAAGGTTACCTGGAAGGCCTAAGTCTAAGAAAAGAAGAAGAGGGGCTGGGGAAGTCGAAGAGCAACGGGTTAGAAGGGGGACAAAGGTGAACAAATGCAGCAAGTCAGCAACTGTGGCGGGCGTGGACACACTAAAAGAACATGCAAGAACCCAACTGCACCCTCTACAACTACAGCAGAGAGGGCTCCTGGAGGTAGGCCTTTGGGAGGTAGTGAGTGGGCTGTAGAGACAAGGAGGAAGAGGCAGGCAAGGAATGTCCAGAGAGCACGTTTGGTTTTACAGAATCAAGGGTGTATTAATTATATAATTAATACACCTCCGCAGTCGAAACGGTAGGAGAGCGGACGTTCAGGCTGGACCGAAAGCGGGTGAACAGGTACCTAAGCAGACCTTTCGTAAATATATCGGCATATTGATAGTCGGCCGGAATATGCAACACGCAGACTTGACCGAGACGAACTTTCTCGCGAACAAAATGAATGTCGATTTCAATGTGTTTAGTTCGCTGATGTAGGACCGGGTTGCCCGAGAGGTAGACGACGGAGACATTATCACAGTAGACGACCGTGGCTCTGTGAATTAGCATGAAGCTCGAGGAGTAGATTACGGAGCCAACAGGTCTCGGCGACGACATTAGCAACACCGCGGTATTCGGCTTCGGCACTGGAACGAGAAACGGTAGGTTGTCGTTTAGAGGACCACGAAACCAGATTATCCCCGAGAAATACACAATAACCAGAAGTGGAACGACGGAGATCAGGACAGCCGACCCAATCAGCATCGGAATAAACGGTGAGGGTGGTAGAAGCAGATCGACCAATGCTAAGCCCATGATTGAGAGTGCCTTTCACGTAACGGAGAATGCGTTTAAGAAATTGAAGATGAGGCACGCGGGGGGCGTGCATGAAGAGACAAACTTGTTGGACCGCATAGGAGATGTCGGGCCGAGTGATAGTCAGATATTGAAGTGCACCGGCTAAGCTTCGGTAAAGAGTGGAATCAGAGAGGAGTATCCCAACGGTGACACTTAGTTTCGAGCCGGCCTCAACGGGAGTATCTCTCCTATTTAACTCCACCATTTATTATTATTTACTCCATCCTTGGTTTTCCCCCCAAAAAAAATTGGGCAGAATACTTGGAATAGGAGGGAGTAATATATTAGGGGTCGTCTAGGATTAAGAATATGGTATTATTCCGATATATTTCTATATAGGTTTAGGAAACGGTAACAGTTTTATTGTGAATAAGATAGATTATTAATAAAAATAATATTTATCGATCAATGTCCTGCTTTATATGATACAGAGTATAATATTTCTTTATAAATTAGTAACGATTTTTCTAAAATGTGTCCTAGGACACATGTTAAGAAATTAATAAATGAAAGATTTACAAGATTAATCCTTTAAATAAGGTAATTATGAATTTAGATATCAATTTCTGATGATATAATCTTGCAAATCTTTCCTTTATTAATCTGTTAACATGTGTCCTTGGACACATTTTAGAAAAACTGAGTACTAGATTAAAGCCCGGGCTAGTTGGTTTAATTACTTTGGATTTTTTTATAGAAATAAAGATCTCATATGAAGATTATAAATATAAGGGTAAATTGATATTTTATACCTTAAATAAGATCATTTTTCAAACTTCATACTTGAATAACTTTCTCTCAAATAAATACTCCGTATTTAATACAGTAGATTATTAAGAAAAATTAACACTTTAATAACACAAATTTAAACTTTCTTCTAACAAATTTCACTATTGTATAGATAATAATTAAAACTCATAATATCTCTCTTTAACACAATACTCGGTAAATATACGGGTTGATAGTTAATATCTTAGAACAAATAATTACTTCAATTTATAATCATAGGATGACATATTCATACCCTTATGATAATGTCTAAATACAATGACTACTCTTATTAGTACTTAACTAGTTTAGGCCCCGTGCAAATGCACGGTTTAGGTAGATGATAAGATATTATCGATACAGATAAATTTTAATATAATATACCGACTCATGTTAATTTTTTAGTCATCAATTGAAATAAAATATTGAAATAAATTTTAGATGATACATTAACTTTTTTATTTAAAAGCTGAGTAAATTATTATTATTTTGTTTAATCAACAAATTATTCTCGAAGATTAATACGAAAAGATTCACAATTTTGGATTGATTATTATTATTATTATTATACTCCGTATATGATTTTTTTTACTGAATTTTAGGAAGGAAATATACTGACTAATTTCCATCATAAAATTTATGACAAATTAATCCTAAATCATGGGTTGAATTA
Organism: Agrostemma githago; assembly: GCA_958450325.1. NCBI lineage: Eukaryota > Viridiplantae > Streptophyta > Magnoliopsida > Caryophyllales > Caryophyllaceae > Agrostemma > Agrostemma githago. The sequence goes on along the minus strand of OY288241.1, from coordinate 4,936,861 downwards.
TTCAATACTTTGCTAGTTTCTTAAATTAATCAACAATGGTATGAGTGGGAAAATTTTGCATCACGTTGCGACACGTGTCCTGACTTCTACATTGGTTTCTCAATTAGTATATAAGAGAAGAGATAATTTATGGTGCCTAAATACAATGACTACTCTTATTTATAAGGCAGAATTCCATAACCTCGAAGATTTTTAGAGGATAACGAATGATTAATATAATAGAATTTTAATTTTATGTGAGATAACGAATAATCTTTCGATGTGAGATAATTTATTTAAGTTTTAGTCTCCTATCACTTCGTCACAATTTTTCGACGTGGGATAATTACTCAAGTTTTTGGTCTTAAAGAACTCTTTTCAAGACTAAAAAAATTGACTACTCTTATTTATTTACAATATAGAATTTCATCGATGATTTTAACTTTGTAGTCTTATATATTAAAAATTCTTTTAAAACTCTAAAAAAATTGGTCGATATTTAAAACCAAATGATTAATATTATTTATAATATTAGATCTATTGCCTTATCATAATTTTTCGATGTAGGAAAATTTACTTAAGTTTATATTTTCATGATTGTTATAATATGGATGTTATTATCCTTCCAAGCAATACGTCTCTCCGCGAAGAGACGCGTCCTTTATTGTTTCGATATCTATAAATATCGATCTAACTCATGTATTGTAACACACATCAATATAATCTCATTCCGATTTCCGGTTTACGACATTGTTCTATAATATATTTATAACACGTTATCAGCACGATTCTCTGATTCACCATCAACGATCAATCATGATACCATTAATTCTTTGATTAGGGCTTGAATGCGAAAAGATTATCGGAACCCTATTTTCTTATATCTAATTCTTATACTACTACTCCGTATAATTCTCCGCGGTTGACTCTGCGCATAAACAAGCAAGTTTAATTCGTAAGTAATTCTAATTATCCGTTGAATTCCATCAGTTCCTTGTTTAATCGATCCGTATGATACCATTGTTTCCATTGCAGTTTATGAATGTTTAATTACCATCATCATTGTATAATTTGTATGGGTAATGTTATCATCATACTTTGCGTAATGTTATCATCATAATTATTCTAATCATTTTAGCATTGAAATAATGTTTATAAGTAACAATTATATGATGGTTTTTATCTTTGTTTGGAATAGTTAACTTTTATGACTTAACAATTATATTGCTAAGTCGATCATAGTAAACATGTTTATATGATGGTTTTTTTTTGTTTATATGACTTAACAATAGTAATATTATACTCCGTAGTTAACATGTTTATATGATGATTTTTGACTTTGTTTATAATGTTGAGATTAACATTTATGACGTACTTAACAATTATATTGCTTCTAGATCAAGTAAATTTACTTTTTGATGGTTGATCATTGACGGTTTTTTTTTTTTTTTTTTTTTTTTTTTTTTTTTTTCCTCTATATTGAACATATATGGCGGTGATGGTATGTTGGGATAATTACAAGTACTCCGTAGAATTATTTTTGTTTCATCTTGTTTTGTGTTGTTTCATGTTAATACATATGATATGAGATTTTACATTGAAATCATTTTCTACTGTTATCTATACATTGGATTGACTATGCCTTTTTACTGAGAGTGGATTGACAAGGCCATCCGGGTTCTTATTAATTATCATGCCATTTGTTTACAATAATAAAATTTGCTACTATGGTATAAATATTTTTAAATGACTTATATATCAAGTGTTGTAAGAAAGATAGAACTTGAGATATGTAAATAAGAAGTTTACCCATACTTGTATTGTTAAACGCGTTCGGTTAGATCGTTCTCCGGAATTGTAATAAGGGATGATAATATATATGCTATTTAGTAGCAACATGAAGTTTGCAAGATTAGTACATGGTTCAACCGACAAAAATGAAGTAGAATATATTAAGTATACATGTAAAATGAATGAATTACGACTTTTAAAATACACGTCATATTCCCGGAAGGTATATGGACTGTGTTAATATCACTTATGTGATGAGAAAATTTATTCCCTTACCCTTGAGTGGAAAAATATTGTCCTGAAGGCAGTATAACGTGAAAAGAGTTGTTAGAAATACTCTGAATAAATTTCCTGTTCACTTGAGTTGAACAAAATAATAAGTACGGAGTATAATTTTGGTGAAGTGGTTGTGACATTCGATAAAGACTCTGCCAAAAGCAGAAGACGGGTAATGATATAAGAGTAATTATCGCAAATAAAATTTAATTATTAAAAGAAAAATATAGTCATATTCCCAGAAAGAATATTGAAGAGTCTTGCTTATTTATATGAGACACCAGTTGTGTCATGTCACATCTATCATTTTCGTTTTGGCCATATGATAAAATACAATTATTGTGCACATAGATGTATATAGCTAACCAGAAGTTTTAGCATGATGAGATTCAGTTAACTGAAAATACGGCATACGATAAGTCGATTTATCGAGATATAACCAAATGCATAAGAAAATTGCAATGAAATGAAGCCAAAGCCGACAAGAAAATGATAAAGATGTGACAATAAAGGCCATCCGGGTTCTTATTATTACACCCGTTTTTGATAAATCCGTAACTTATCTTGAAAGAAATGGAAAAGTGCTGAACTTCTCTCGTGTATCAATGAAATAATATTTGAGGCAAGACAATACACTGAGATGAAAATTATGTTGGAGATTTGAATACTACTTGTAGTCGGATGATAGAAATGAATATGTTTATGTATGGTTTAATTATGTGACCTGCAGTCACAAAGAATTTTACGAGTAGTTTGGGTAATCAAAGTTCACAATTTGAGTATTATGTGAACAATATAATCTCCTAAATGGGCAATTTTAAGTCAGCATGTGGAAAACAACTGCGTTATATCTAGCTCCCGATTGAAATTAAACAATTATTTAAAGTTTTATGAAGTATGAGATGTTTTCTAAGGTGGAAATGATTGCCCTTTAAAATCTATCAGGTAAAGATAGTTTTTACCACCTTAGGGGGAGATTGATAAGGAAAAGCTGGTAAAAGGAACAAACAAGTAATAATTGATCCCCAACTGAACACAAAGTTCAGTGACTTGTTAATTTATTAATATATCAACAATCCGAGAGTCAAGAAAACTCCGTATGAATTATGATTTACATCATTTGGATATGATGACGATGATATATCAGCACCTTATCATACAAAGATATAAATTGATCAGAAAAGCTTGCCAAAATTATAAATTAATCACATTTGATGTGTAGTATGAAAATAATATTCGGTTCATATATCATAAGTAAGAAAATGGCAAGCATGTGCAGTTGGTACTAAAGTTTGGAAATAAATGTCCCAGAAGTGATATAGATATCTGAAAGAAAATAGATGGCCTATACGAAATATGTGAATTCAGATATCAAGCAGTACTGATAATATAAGAAATTATATCGATATACATACTTTTTAGAACCGAATACAATTTGCGCGCGATATAAAATGGACACTAGTGGGGATCTTATATAAAAGTCCATCTAGAAAGTCGACATACAATTTATGGTTAAAATGAGCTCATGGATCTGAAGTCCACCTATTGACCCGAAGTCAATCAAATTATGAATATTCGTTAAAAGTTCCGTGTAATTTACATTTAGTCTTCATGTGCATGTAAATAGAATTTCATTTTTTGTTTCATACATTATTATCATTAGCTTAAAACATTGTTTATATTATATTACATGCATGCACATTATTATTATTATTAAATGTTTTATTGCAGGATAAATGAATTATACTCGTAAATGTTGTCATGATCTATGACTCCCTGAAGGAGCTTGTTTTTGAATGATCATGAAATTGAGAGTAATTAATGAATGGATCGATTATTGTAAACTTCTTCATTATGATGTGAAGTTATCCTGGGTTAAAAGGGAATATTAATAATCCTGAAGAGTTTAGTTGAATAATTCATTATCGTTTGAACCAAAAGTATAATTGTAATATTATCTTGAACAGAAGTATGAGATATGAGAGGAAATAGAAGAATGAATATCTTGCAAAGTATATGAAATAATTGTGGTTCAGAAGTACCATAAAGATTGAAAATGATGACAACTTATTTGATGATCGGAATTGATTCTCCTGAAGAGATCAAAATGGATAGATAACTTCTACACTCTTTTTCCCTTCGACTAGGGTTTTGTCCCACTGGGTTTTACCTAGCAAGGTTTTTAACGAGGTAGATGTGTATCTTTTATGTTATTGACATGACAATTTTCGTGAACAAGTTATGTCACGAACATACCACAAAACAGTATATAATACTTGAAATGAGTGGTAGGTGACTCATTAATATTATGAGTTTTGAAGACACGTGATGACTACAAGTATATCACGAAGTTTTATTAATCGAAGATAATATCAAGTTTATCATCAGCTACAATGGAATCGACATCGATGATCAAGAGTTTTCGCCAAATTATGTATCATTTCAACGTATTAAGTGATGTAATCATGAGGGGGAGTAATGCGAGCTGTACTCTTTTTCCTTAACCATGGTTTTTTCCCACTGGGTTTTCCTGGTAAGGTTTTAATGAGGCAGCGGTTCATTCGCATTGTAAAATGTCATATTTTTGGATAATAGACATCCAAGGGGGAGTGTTATAATATGGATGTTATTATCCTTCCAAGCAATACGTCTCTCCGCGAAGAGACGCGTCCTTTATTGTTTCGATATCTATAAATATCGATCTAACTCCTGTATTGTAACACACATCAATATAATCTCATTCCGATTTCCGGTTTACGACATTGTTCTATAATATATTTATAACAATGATCTCTTTTTTAGATTCAAAAGGGTTTTTTGGTAGATATCTAAGAACGAATGCTTACTCTTGTATATAATTTCATAACCATGTTATAGATTGTCGATATGGAATAATTTACAACTGGTCAATTGCTCTATGTAATAAATTTATCACATTTTTTTGAACAAATAATATAAAATCTATACTCTAATGAAAGCATTTTGTACCACGAATTTACTTATTTCATTTTTATAATTTTTTTACGATAATTTTCTTAAAAAATGAAAACTTTAAAGATTTTACCTAAAAATTGCAAGACATCATGCATATTAATATAATAGATTAAATAAATATATATATATATATATTATAATAATTAAAAAATTATTTAGTTGATTTTTTTTTTGTTTACGACACTTTCTAATTTGAGTTATGATGAAACGAAGCAATGAGATCGCTCGAAAAAAGCTTCAAATATTTATATATATACTCCCTCCATTCCATTTAATTGTTTGTCTTTAATTAAAATACTCCTTAATATGAAAGACAAACAATGGAACGGAGGGAGTATATATATATCAATCAGGTGACTTTGGAGGAGTATACACACACGTACTAGTACAGTAGTAGTCTGCAAGTATAAGGTGATGATACTCAACAGACAGAATACCAAGAATACTGTTCTCAGTTAAGGATCCCATTAACAAACATTTAGTTTAGGTGACTATTGAGGAATACAACTAGACAGAATGAATACAGTATGCAACATATGTATGTATGTATCGAGTATCTTTTGCACATTTTGAAAAAATGAGACAGACAGTTAATTAGTTAGTTAGCAATGATGATCTAGTCGTGAATTGAAGCGGATGAAGCTGTACGTAATCAATCTCTTAGCATGTATGTCTATTTGCAGAATCATTGTCACTGACAAGGTCCACAATATAATGTTAATGTGCAGCTAAAACCAAGGTCAGAATGAGGGCTGCCAGTAGCCAGAGACCGACACTGACAGTGCTTCTTGGGCTAGTTGCATTTTTGGTATTGCTATTAGGCGTGGAGCTATCAGGCTTTGTGACTGGAGGTAGAGGTGGATCCACGATGTGGGTTGAATCCAGAACTGGCGCCGGTGCTCTTGATGGTGGTAGGGCTTCATGTACAGCTAAGTCAAGCAAGCCTCCTGCTTCTACAGGTAAAAAGGGGTACTCTATGTTTTCAATACTTGGATCTGCACATGGACTCTCTGCAACACAAAATAAACTTCTTAGGACTCTTAATCATACATACAACTACTCCACTACTTTTGTTGATGCTGTTGTATAGACAGACTCACTCAGGTAGACATTGGCTGTTGCCGGGTAATCTGTGACGACTCCGTCGACTTTAAGTCCCTCGATAAGTGTGGCCAGCTCCATGATAGGATCTGCCATGACATCAAATGACAGAGTGGTGTACTCATTATACAGTGTGGAAACATGTACAGATATATTCCCTGCATGCATTTCTTTCACAACATCGGTGAAGTTTGTGAGGAAGAAGCTTATGCTTTTGAAGATGGAGGGTCTCCTGATGTCCACAATGTCAGCATATTTCTTTATTTCATCAACGGCTGCCTTTGGAGCATCACTAATCGTTTCCTCAATTGCAAAAACTCTTTTGTATGACGGGGTTTCCTTGAATTTTGCCAGCACTGAGGTGTCATCTGACTGAATCATCACTATTTGTGTTGATTGCTTGTCAAATGTGGCGTTACTTAAGGCAGTCGTTACGGCACCTACTATGTCTAGGCCTTTCTTGGAAGCAAGGTAGGCTGCGTTCTGTGAAAACATACATATACATACACGCACGTTGAATGCCTCAAACTTCATGTGAAATGCATATTATTGCTGGCTAGATGTCGTTGAATTTTACCGACTAGTATGTATAACCAAGAATTACGAAGAATAGATACCTACCTGTATGTTGACCTTAATTCCAGTGACCGCCTTGGTCTTGGCAAGGTCTAGAAACTCTACGAGGGTCAAGAATCTACCCTTGTTCTTGTTGGCCGGGTTCCTTGGCAAAGCCGCGAGTTGTGTTAGTGGGGTGTTGAGTTGAGCTGTAATGATGGTGATTTGATGAGTAAGTGGGCATTGTATTGTACAGTATAATTCAACGTCATCAGATACATAGAAGTTTTAAGAAGGAAGCTTACGTTTCAAGGTTTGGATCTCAGCCCAGGTGAGATCAAACGAAAAGACTCCATTTTTTTGTTGAATTTCAGGTACATTGGAGGATTTTGACAGGAAGGCAGTAACGGCGTTGCTATCTCCTGAAAGATCAGCAGATCCCATGCAGAATGCAATTCCATCCTTGGACATTTGGACTGAACAGTCAATTATGTCGGCTCCATCCGCGACTGCTTTCTCATACGCAAGGTCAGTGCATCCAGGATAATCTCCACTAGCACCGTCATGGCTGATGACCAAAGTTTGTTTCCCTATATATATAAGGCAAAACCAAATGGCTGCCTCAGTTTTCTTCACCAATGAAAATACGAGCTAGTATGAAATTAGACCCTTTCCAAATGTAGTTTTCTCACCTTTTGGCCTGCTACCGTTTTTGTTGTGTGCCAAGCACGCTGCAGAAAAAAAAATATCAGGTCAGAATGCCGCTATGTAAGATATTTTTTTTTTTGAACAGGAGAAAGACTCACCAATGCTTTCAGATGCTGTTGCAGGAAAGTCGGTGAGCACACCGTCAACAGAAAATAGACCATTGTCAATAAACTGCAAGATTTCCGCAGAGGGATCATAGCTATAGTTGTAACTGCCAGGCATGTCATTGGCAAATCCAGAAACATAGACTTCGAGGCCCAGTTTATGGGCATCAGTGACAAGAGTGGTGGGCGGCAATAGATACATTTCTTTGTTAACTGGCCATATGTATGTCTTGGGGACGAGAATGCCTACTGCAAATTGTTTAATGGCTGCCAGATTTTTCAGAATAGCTCTGTACGGTTGCATCGTGGTGGGCTCCATGGCGTCAAGCTCTAGGAATCTGAAAATGAGTTTGACTCGTGCTCTGCCCGCTTTTATAGCAATGCTTTTCAAAAAGTTGATCTCAGGAGAGGATATGTAACTCAATCCTGCATATTTCAAGTTGTCGAGGTATAGCGCTGGGCTAATTCTGTGCTGGTGGTAGAATAAATCATACTGCATTCCGAAATTAGAGTCAACAAAAAAGGGTGAGGAAACTGAGTGGATGGTTCAGGTGACTGAGAAACTAACCTGAATATTGAGCCACACTCGAGGAGGTGGCTTACCCATTACTGAAACATCTTCAACCGTCATTATTGGCACCCCATCAAAGGCAGATGGTCTAGACAACACATTCTGTGTCACTGGAGCCGGCAAGAGAAGCGATTTGTCAAGTCAGGAATCAAAAGCAAAGCAAAGCAGCATCTGAAATTCTGAACATATGACTTACAGGTGACTTTATTCAGAATATCCTCTGCCAAATAATCAAGTGCAAACCATCCCTGAACGTCCTTGCCATTAACGTTGTATGTTTTTTGGCCTTGTGGGAAAATAAAGCCTATATTTGTACAAGTATCAAGCTTCAACTCGGTTTGACAGATTCCTACGCCATCTTTGGTCAACTGAAGATCGCAATAGTTGATGGTGTCATGCAAGCTAAATGTTGTCAAGAACTCGTAAGCCATCCGACTGGAGTCAGGAAACAATCCCGAGAAACCTCCTCTTGCTATCGCCACTGGTCGCTGACCTGCATCGTCATTGTGCTACTCATTACACATCCTTCACATTTGATTTAATGATTTGGTCTGGTCTGGTCTGGTCTGTTTCTGTTGTGCCTAATTTACACACCTCTTAATGTCAACCACGGAGTTCCAGGAGGCTTCTGCGCCGTAATAAAGCCAAACCAGAGCATGGCTATCGCCAAATATTTGATCATTTTTCCAAACTCACTCCCTGACAGTACATTCATTCAATCATATACAGATACAACAGCATGCAACAGGCAACAGGCAACAGGCAACAGAAGAGAACATAAGACATTCCTTACCCTTATCCCAGTGCCTGCCAGGAACAATAGGTCATCAACCCCTGCAACATCATTCATGCAAACATTTCAATATTCAATATCGAAAATGCTCATTGAATGGATTCGTCGACAACTTACTAGGAATGGGGTGCAGGAAACGCCTGGGCTGGCCTCGATCGCCTCAAATATGTACAATAATATAGTAATAGTAATAGTAATAACAACAATAATAATAAGAAAAGGGGGAGCTACGTAGAAATAATGCCAAGAAATAGTAATAATAATAGTAAAAATAAATAAAAGAGAAAGAAAAGGGCCTATATCTCTTGAAATTGAGAGAGATTTAGGTGGTTAGTTTTTACAATAACTCCCACACATTAATGTTGTATGCGTTTGTTAATATAACACATTCACAATTTACTAATTCCAGAAAATGTTACAACTATTCTTTCCTATTTTTAAGATTCAGATACTAATATCTCACCACCACCACCACCACCCCCTCTTTCTCCTCTTTTCTCGTCTCTCCTTCCATCCATTTTCTCCCTTTCTATTCTCCACTATTTTATTTTTATTCTTCAAGCTCCGAATTGGCCCATAACTTTCCAAGCATACAAAAACTCAACCTTAGCCACTTTTTACTTCTTAACTTTTAAAAGCAAACTAAATATGAGAAAATTCCGTTACTAACGCTCAAGTTTTCACTTTTCTCAAGTATATGTAAACATCGATTATACCCTCATTAGTTGTTCCCAACCGTAATCAATATATCCTAAACCTGGTTGGGACAACTAATCTGATGACGTGACATGACTCCTACGAGGAAAAAAACCCTAATACCTACTACCTCCGTCCCACTAAGATTGTCCCGTTTCATTAAAATACTCCTCACATATAATAGAGAAATGGGACAATCTTTTAGGGACGGAGGGAGTATGATATTTCGATTTTATTTTAAGACGAGGATCTTGTAAGGCCGATTAATTTGGAAAAAAATCGTCTATTACTTTGCACAAACTTAATGAGTAGACCAAATCAGATTGCGACCAAACTAGAACTGGCGTCATGCTTTTTGTACACCAACTTTCTGGCTTACAACATTCGCTGATTTGCTACTTCCATGCGTAAATCATTCAACAACATTAGCTACGCTACTGGTCGATTTGGTGGAAGGAATTTTCGTGTTCCATCTTACGTTACATAACAAAATGATAGAGACACAAAACGAGATACGGAGTATTATATAAAATGATACGAGTATGGCTACTACATACGAATACGACTACCAGCTATGTGCATTTAACCGTGTCAATGCATCACAAATTCACAATACATCAAGATGAAGATGAAGATGAAGAAAGTAGATAGTATTTCTCGATGCACGACTACTTAATACAGTCCTAACATACATACTCGACTGAACTGGACTAGACTGAACTGAACACACGACACGACATTGTATCTATCTATTTGCCGAAAACAGACTTGATCCACCAGAACCCCGTCTTATCCTCAGGCCCATCTTCACCTTCCGGCGGCTGCTCGCTCTGCGGAGTCTTCACCAACTTCGACACATCATACCCGGCCTCCCTCGCCTTCTCCAGCAGCCCCTCGTACACCTCCTCCTCCATCACCGCCTTCCTGCACAAAACCCACAGATACCGCCTCGACGGCTGCCCCACCAGCGCGTACTCGTAGTCATCCCCCTCACCCAGCTGCAGGACCCAGTAATCCCCCACCACCGGAAACACGGGCAGGAATGGGGGCACCCAGAACTTCACTTTCAGCTTCGCCTCGTCCGACGCCGGGTCCGCCTTGTACGCGGACCCCTGGATGGAGCTCCGCTTTCCGGAGCTCCACGTCTCGTTTAGGACGCGGACGGTTGCGCCGTCGGATTCCAGGGTGTAGGTGGCGCGGGTGTTGCAGCCGTCGCGCGGTTGGAATCGGGAAGGGATGCAGGCGATTTCGTACCACCGTCCCATGTACCGCTTTAGGTCCACCCCGGTCACCGTTTTCATTTCTGGAGTCGACGACATTGAATTGAATTGATTTGGACTAGGATTGAATTGAGTTGGGGAAGAATGGGTTTTGCGATTGATTTAGGGTTTAAATATATAGGGGAGGAAGAATTAGGGGTTAAGTTAAGTTTGGGGGACGTGGCCTTATTGAGAACCATGAATATGGGGCATGCTGCGATTACATACGTCGACCGTAGTAAATGACGATGCCACGCTCCAAAACATGGGAGACACGCCTATTCCTTCTCTCTTTTTTGTCAAGCTGTGGGCTGTCTACGGATTTACGATATTCAGTTGTCAATAGAAATACACAGATTCTTAACTTTTTTTTACGGTCATATTCGTCATGTTAATGTGACGGTCGGTCAAATAATGTTCAACTAGGAAAAAAAAAGACAAAAACAAATCATATGAGTGATAATAATGTTTTGTTACGGGGTAGTTAATTGATTCATTATAATGATGTGATGGATAATTCTGTCACAAGCAAGACTAACTCAGATACACAAAGTTACTCCCTCCGTCTCACTAAGATTGTCCCGTATTCCTTTTTGGGTAGGTTCTTAAAAATTGTCCCATTTCTCAACTTTCCTTTTTAATCTATCATTTTTTACAACTTCGTCCTTACTATGACAAAGTATTTACCATTTTGTCATTCCATAACCCACCCCACCTCACACATCATCCTATAAAGTAGTCATAATTGCATATATACCCTATAATTACACAATTTTCTTAATTATTGTGCAAAAGTAAATGGGACAATCATTTTGGGACGGAGGGAGCATGAGTTAACAAATCTTGCACCTTTTTTTCCTGTAACGTCGAGATAAATTATCGAAGTTAAACGATATCCCTATTTAGAAGTTGATAATTTGTTAAAAAGAGATATTACCTTCGTTCATAATAAAACTTCATGTCTCATATGGTGCAAAAATTAAGGAGATAAATAATATGCGATGGAAAATGAACACCGAGAGAGGATGTGAAGTATAAAGTATAATGACTACAAATATCACACTAATAAGAAAAGATTACAAATATGAAGTTTAAATATGAACAACTAAAAAAAGAAAAAGTCGGAAGTATTATATAAATGTTTATTATTGCGCCTTGTATTAATTACGATGTTGTAGCCTTGTAGGTAATTAATTCCGGATTATTTTTCTTATTTTCTCTAAATTTTACCAGATGTCTCATTGAGTAGTAAAAAGAGACATTAGATTTTGAAAGAAAGGGGTTGGAATATGAGGAAATAAGTAGAGACAGCAGATGTTGTAGGTGCGAAAATAAAGCAGGATCCAGTAGAAGAAGCAGCAGCAGCATGGTTCTGAATGGACTGTCTAAGCCTCACAGGAAACAGAACAACAGACTTGGTTCTGTGCTTCCTAAGCATTACAACACAAACAGAACAAATCTGTTCCTTTAATTTAGGAGGACAACGTAACATCAGTCGATCTGCGCGACACAGGACGCATGCATATCATGTCGACTGAATAAACGAATCAATGAACAAACAAACATATAGCAGCAAACTAGCAGTAAAAAATACATCTGACTGACTATCTTAATCTATCTAAAGGGTGGCTGAATCGAGTTCAAAGTCATCTCCCATCTGTCCTGTTTCATTATTGTCCTGCAACAAACAGATAATAAATAGCATTAATATCACACTACTTATCCATCCTCTAATGTCGTTGCACGCGTAATACAGTATATAATTTGTAACCAATTGTCATCAGATCACCTGTTTGAGAAATCGTCCGACTATATCTTCCAGGCCGCCTACAAGCTTAGGGTCGTCTATCAGGAAATCATCCACCTTCATATTTGGGTCGGTGCTTATGTTAGTATGGTCTGCCGAACCAACAGCTGGGATTTGGGAGCTTGAAACACCAACACCAGCACCAGACATACAGGAATCCAGGTTGTGATCTTGCCATATTTGCGAGAAACTGAAGCTGTGGCCAACACTGCCACCATTCAGACAGTCCTGCTGCTGCCTCTCCGCGTCTCCTTTGGTATTATCGACACACAGGTAGTCAAGAGGATTCGTTTTCATCTGAGTTTCAGCATTAGGAGCGATAATGGGAGCATCGCCAGATACATTATTATTAGTAGTAGTAGAAGATGTAAATGGATTAGGCTGGAAAGGTTGTGAAGTCCCCCATCTACTGTAAGTATCTATCAGATTAGAGGCGCTCCCATTTATTCCGTCCAACACTCCCATGTTTGAGGATGATTTGTTGGCAAAATCGTTAGTGTTGTGCTGAGGTAATTGATACATAAAGGCATTCGTGTTTTGCTGATTTGGAGGAAATCCCTGAAATAGAGCAGCATTTGAGTTCTGAGGCTCAAAATTGGGCATGGGAGGGAAAGAAGGGGTCGCGTTTTGGAGCATTGGAGAAGAAGCAAGGCTTCGAATGCTCAATCCAGCTGCAGCGTTGAGTCGCCCGTACATTTGTGGGTGAGATAAAGGTGGATTGTATCCTGGAAACTTTCCTGTCGATCCTGCCAATGACCGGAAAACTCCATAGCCTCCACCAAGTGGACCGATGTGTGCATCCTCGTACGCGCTTATCTTGCTTGATGTCTGATTAGATTGAGTACTAACCTTTTTCAGGTAAAGCCTATATTTCTGAAACACAGAGAAAAAACGACAGTTCGCTTGTAATCAGTCACTGAACTCAATTCATCAGCATAGGAATGAAATCAGTGAATGCAACATTTAATTACCTGCAAGTGACTTGCCACCTTTTCTCTGGTGAGTCCTTCCACATTCATCAGATCAAGAATCTTCTTAGGAAAGGCCTCTGCATTAAAAGTCACGGAAACTTCAAAACACGTTCTCCCCCACGCAAAGAGTGAATTAATCGAAATGTATACGGGCAAAAAAAGTACTGACTTTCAATGCCTAGTGCGTCAACAGCATCGACAAACTTCTGGTGAAGTTCAACAGACCAAAAGAGGCGGGGTTTCTTCTGGTGTGTAGGGTCATCATTCTCACGCCCACTGTCATCATGTTCATCGTCGTCGTCATCATCATTGTTGTTATCATCATCTCCACTTGAATTCTCAGGGCTCCTAGTTTTGAATCTATTACTCGGACCTGCATTACTGGCAGAAGAAGGTGGAACAACAGCTGAAGGTGAAGGTTTGCGCAGCGTTATGGATTTATTCCTCCTCACAACATGCTGCCATATATTTTGGAGCTCCTGAATTCTCACAGGTTTCACCAGATAGTCACATGCACCATTTTTTATCCCTTGCATCACCCTCTTCGTGTCGCTATAAGATGACAGCACTGCCAGTTTGAAAACAAGTTCAATTCCAATTCCTTGAATTGAAAATTATTCAAGGCTCATAACATAAATGTAAACAGTAGTGAAACGGCGTTCAGAACTTAGATGTATCATATGACTCAAGCGAGAAAAGAGATTAACACTTCGCGCTAGGTGTACAAGTCCCAAAACCCGGATGGTTTAACCATTTGTTTTGTGATTAAGATCCATAACATGAAAACTTCAAACTTGATTCAATTTATTGATTTCTGTCGATTAAGATGTAAAAGGAAAAGTACATTCTGTTGATACCACGTTTTTAGACAATCAGCGTATCTAAATTCATTAATACCAGTTGCAAGTCATAAAGTTCCGATTTATGGACTTGGAGCGAATAAGACGTAATTGGAGAATGATCTGAGACATCCTTCGTGAAAAGGGTTCATGGAATTGGATAAAAATCTTGTACTGTATGAAGTATTTTATCGGGTGGAAGGATAGATAAACCATAGCATCGAAATACAAAGGAAGGTTACTCACTGATGACAGGTATATTCATCTCGAGACTTATAAGTTGAAGAAGCTTGATGCCATCCATATCAGGCATCTCGACATCACTGATAACGATATCAAATCTGTTGCGATGATTCTTGAGAAGTTTCAAGGCATCTTTCGCTCTGTTGGTTGTCGTCACTGTTTAACAAAAACATACACACATTTATTTGATTCACATTCACAGCGAAGAAACTGATTGATCAACAATGATTTTTGCATCCAATCTAAGGTAACACGGTTCAAGATACAATTCCAAAGACATGAACAAAAACAACATTTGAGACAGAATACAGACATACCATTGTATTGGCATTTACTCAGAAGATTGTTGGTCAACTTGAGACAAGTGTTATCATCATCGACGAGAAGAACTCGCATCCCAGCAGGGAAGCGCAGTTCAGGCACTGAATCTTCTTGTTTCATGATTTACAACTACGCTGTAAAGGCTTGCCTGGCCTACCCAAGTGCAAAACACGGTACAGTTTGTTTTATTTCGGAATGATTCAGGAATCAGGACAGAATGAAAGTCTCTGAAAAGATTGCGAAATTTTAAGTGAAGTCTATTTGTATATCATGGATTTAGATTACAGATGCAAGTCTATGTGTAATATATACATAGGCAGAGCAGAGATGGGCAAGTAGAGGGAGTGATCCGACTGGCGACAACACAAGTTGAGAGGACAAAAGAAGAGTAAAATCATAGGTTTCCCACAGGATGTTGAGAAAAAGGGGTAGAGTTAATGTATGGATTTTGACAGTAAAGGTAAGTTATCCTAGGAGACACAGAATGGAATGCATTCCATCAGATTTGGAAACATCAGGTTACACATTTTGCTCATCCCTCCGAGTCTTACATCGCTTTATCCATCTTCGCTTCTTTTCTGTCGCCGTGTTTCACAAAACCGTCGCTTTATCCATCTTCGCTTCTGTTCTGTCGCCGTGTTTCACAAAACCAACACGTTTTTACCCACAGTTTTTTTGAAAAATATTCTCTCTTCTTTGGAATGTGATTTTCATTTCCTGAAGTACTAATTTGTTTCCATCATTGTAAGATATCTTTATATATTTGCATTTATCACACTTAAATTTTATAAACCGCGATATATTCTCTCTATATATACACATATCGACATTTAAAACATCGGAAATCGTGAAACTAAAACTACAGCATTTTACGCACGAAGAACATAATTCATGTTATATTACTCGTATTACATTGGTACTGCAATGTACTTTCACTCAGTCAACACTGGAAAGAATCGCGTGGTTACATCAATTCTGTTCACTTTTATGATCAACTTTCGCTTGCATATTGAGCGTGTTCGAAATGCTTATTTATCAATCAAGGTTTACATACAACACTGGTCTGTTTTCAGATGTACACTCAAGTCTTTGGGGATATCGAATACATTACTGTATGTACGACTGTATGTACAACGACGACTCAATTTTTCAATAACTTGAACGTTAATACATACTCCTACCGGGAGCTGGATGCTGTTGAAACATTACAGACTCCTCCTTCAAAGACGTTTCGTCATCAATAACCAAGACCCACACTTCGCTAACCTTGAGTACTGTAGCACCTGAAAACTCTACCGTAGTAAAGCCTCTAACTGATCCTCCAGATCCAGGATGCTTCACTCTAGGAACGATAGCCCCATTGAGGTACATGGCATTGTCAGGCCCAACTGTCATCATTTTCCTAAAACCTCCACATGCCAAATCTTTATGCATATGCCCAAAAACTACCAAAGGAATTGGATAATTGGATGTCTCCTTCACTAGGGATATCGCTCGGGCCAAATCTGCATCATACAACACTCATTCTTATTACAACCATGCATAAACATTTTAAAGTTTTAATAGGTTCCCACTTTATGTGGGTTAAGGGAGTTCCGACTCAACAGTCTTTCTCATGCAATTTACGTAAGGACTTTTTGTGAGTGACTCCAGCCAAAAACAAAGTTAAAGAGCTTTAACAGGCAATTTGGATTTATTAAAAAACACTTCCCAAAAACTACTTCATGCTAAACAAAAAGTACATCTTTCTTCATTCAAAGATTCCACGTCATTTTAGCAGAAGCAATCATCGCACCAACATGGAAAGAAAAGATGCAGAACCTTAGAACATGACAGAGCAGGATGTTCAAGCCATATTATAGATGGAACCTCAGAAACCTATCTCATATACAGTTTAAATATCAACTCAACTGTATCAAACATTTACTAGCATATCATATCATGTGAAGGAAGATGTTCATCTCAGTCAACTACACAAGTTACTGACAAAGGTATCCACAGAAGTAATGAAACTACAAAGGTAAAGAAAATAATGAGTGAACTACCTGGATCCCCATGGTCTCCACCTCCGTATACCCAATCTTTACCACATAGGTCATCCGCATTAGACCCAAGACCTGTACATAGGAGAATTGGAAGTTACATAAACACCAAAGACTAGATTACAAACTAAACAGTCCTTTAGGCCTTAACATAAACGAATAGATGAGATTGAATACCTGTTGGCCCATTATGAGCAAGAAGTATGATGGAGTGGTCCACCGGAGCCTTAGTAGCGGCAGAATGGATTCTATTTGCACTTTCTTCCATACCACTAACTCCATATCTGAAAGTAAACAACAATTTCGTTGGTGTCGTGAACAGCAATTGCAAAAAAATTATCCGATTGCCTCTGAAAGGTTTCCACGTACGTGATCAGGTGACGTAAGGGGCAATCAGATGAATGCAGACCAAATTCTCCGGTATTTAGTATCATGGTTTTAACATCAGTGGACAAGGGACGGATCATTGGATGCACAAAGGTTAATGAACGTACAGTGCCACTGCACATATATTCTGAATTTCTGACATGTAACGAACCTGAATATACCATTTTTGGTTGTTACGGATATGGCTGATCTTCGACTAATATGACTGATATTTGACTAATATGGCAGTAATTCCTCTATACAGCAAATGCTGGATATATCTACCACCAAACAACCATTACTAGCCCGAAAAAAATATGACAGAATAAGTCCTGATTTGCGTCACCATGTCATTGTATATTAACATAATTCAGAGATCTTGATTAGCATTGAATACCATGCCTAGCATGCACATAATATGTAAAAGAGATTCCCTCAAATGATAAAATCTGCCACTTGCATACAAGTATTTATTATGAAATAGCCTCAATCTTCAAATTGGACTTTTTTTTTACTATCCAAAAATGACTTGCCTAAGTCAAAATATTCACCACTTCGTCCAGGTACAAACCCATCAACCTGGTAACTAATACTCGTACTAGGTATTACAGAAAGAAAGAATTGTCCCCATAGACGAGAGAATAGAGAATAAAGAAAGGATGAGATTAGATTCCAATTTAGATAAAAAAGAGTAACAAATACTATCTACATAGATTAAAGGCGTTTTATAACATTTGACCAGTTCGCCTATTGATTTCATAGCACGTTACTCCCCAAATATATTGAAAATGGTAGACTATAGAAAATAAGTGTGTGACATCAATTACCATCTTAATAAAAAGGGTCGTGCCTTATGTTAAATACACTCATGCACTTGTAGTCTCTTTGTACAGAAAACTGAAGTTCTTCATCCCTTTGTTCTCATATTACTACCAAAATTTCAAGAGTTGATACTACGTACCATCTAAAAACAAAACTGTATACCAACTAGCCAATAATAAGGTCTGCAGTTTCACAGAACTTGCAAGTAAGAGAGAAATCAAAAACGAAACCTACGCAGTACCATAGAATAGAAACATAGTCAAAAACCACAGACAATTTGACACCGCAGCTTATCCATCGAGTAATAACTACAAATAAAATTTTACAACAAGACAATGAATTCAGAAGCATTAAGTTTAGTTAAGCCCACCTCAGTTCAATTCATTTTAGCTCCATTGGGTTCATTTTATTTCGAATAATTCAGTTATTTCGGTTGAGTTAAACGCACTTCAGCCTGAAAGACCAGCGCCAAATAAAAAGTAAATCAGGAAAAATAACAAGCACAACATATAACCTGCCAGGATTGATGAAGTCCTATTGAAAACTTGCTTTAACTTGTTCACTCTCAATATTTCCCCATAGCCTCACATATATTGAAGAGCGGGAAAAATGGAACAAACAAAAGGGAGTGTATACCTTTCAATCAGAAGCTTTTTCCTGTATAACTGATTACCACCACAAGAAAATGGCCGACCACCAACAATACTAAGCTTCAACTCAGGGAAGTCCAAGTGCTTGTATCCAACATGCTCTTCGCCTAGACTGGAAAAAAGAAGATTAACACGGAGTAATAGACGTAATAAAATTAAGGCAATCCTAAATATCTAAAATTGTAAACTATTTAAATATGATTAGCAATACCCACATTTGATCAGCAATTATCCAATTTTATGATGGACAGGGAATTGCTCATAGAATGATCAATAAATGGAAACAGTCGGCTTTATAAAATAAGGTTTAACAAAGCTCGCTGGTCCATCTTAGGAAAGGGAGTAGGTAAGCAGATGCAGTCGTTTCCCATGATTGCTGATTAGTGATAATTTTCTGTTTTCAGAAACCAAAGTGGCTTTCACTTCTGATTTTCAAAAAGTAGAGGTCAAAACAAAGAAGAAAAAGAACAAGCAATGGCGGCGAAAAGAAGATGATGGGATGCTGAAGGAAAGATGAAAGGGGTGTTAACTGAAGTGAATTCAGCTTTGGATTTTCATGGTTTTAAGAACTTAGTCACAAGAGGCAGTCAGCTAAGTACCTTTCTTCAAATCATCTAGTAATCAATTTATTTATGAATTACATCCTCACATAGAACATTTGGCATTTCATTATTTGCAGTCGCCATGTAGTGGATTTGTATGGGGATTAAATCGCACAAACTACACGTGACGAACAACATATCATCTCTTTCTTACTTATTTCTTAAATAGTGCAAGCTTATAGAGGTTTCAATGTGACAAAAACCTATACGTATTTTCACTACGGAAACTCTCAGTAAAGAAGAGGAAATGTACCAGTCAAGCTGAAGCTGAACTCTATCCTTCACCCTGCCAAGCATCAGAAGGATACGTAAATAACAACCATGATACATATTACGTAGTATAATTAAAAAGACACCAAACTGACTTATGTTTTATTTGTTTGAAAATATCATAATCTAGTCCAAATACATGTACAAACATAGAAAAAGAAGGCGGAGGGTAATAGGAAGGTAATCATATTTTGAAGAATGCTCCAAATTCACCCGAAAACATGTTTATGGTAACATCGTAAGTCGTAAATGAATGTAACTAACAAGATGCATATCTAGAACCGATAATTTAGAGAGGGGGAAAATGTACGAAATATAATATCAGCGGGAGGGGAATTACTTGTGAGAGAAGCGATGAGTATGCCAAGTGTCATGATTCCCTAGAATGGCAGCTTTAGGCATTTTAAGGTCGGCAATGCTTCTGACAAGTTCAACATTCTCATTACCAAAGTCACCTAAAGATGTCGAAGGTGGGCGTCACGTGAGTTCATGTTAAGAATTGTGAAGGTCTACACAAAATGGTATACTGACGGTACAGAAACAAGGAAACATACCCGTAAAAAGAACCACGTCGGGCTGCAAGAAGAGTGGAGGTTAAGTTGCAGAAGAATTGAGCTAAAAAAGGGGGAGAATCCCCCGTATATTCCCGTATTACTCCGAATTCTAACATATACTACCTTTGTTTTCTAATGTGTGCCCTAATAAGTTATTAGGAGAAAGATTCAGGAGGATATTATTGGGTAAATATTAGTTAGGATATCAATTTATCACGATTTATTCGTGTGTATCTTATTAAGATGAGCCTTTAAGAACCCACGTCAGAAAAACCGTTGTAAGAATATCGAGTGTACCCTAACCCTAATTACTACTCCTAGTTCCAAAATTACCAAAACGTGATAATTCAGCCTCATTAACGTTTAGATTTTATATCCAAAAACTGTGTACTGACTACTGAGTGACAAGTAAATGATGAATCCATGGATTAATAATCAACAATTGCACCAACATAACTTAAAATGTACCCCTCGATTCGAGTATTATATATGAAGAAGTTTCCATTGAAGTCCGAAAAATCACAGGTATATTGAAAAAGAGAGGGTACCTGTAGAAAATGGAGGGCTTTGGAGTCAAGCTCTAAATCCCAATCGTCATGCTTCACAAAATAATCAAAAAAGATTTACGATGAGACCGTCTCACATAGGAATGAATTAGAAAAGGAAGGGAAAAGAGAGACGTACGACGTCGCCGACGACGGCGATGCGGAAAGAGGGAGGAGAGCACCGTTGCTGGTGGTGGTGGTGGTGGTTTAGGCGGGAAATCGGGAGGGATGGTTGGAGGGGGAAGGGAATTGCTTCTCTCATCTCTGTGTTCTCTACCTCGCGATTGTTTGGAGTATCAACTTCATCGTCCCCTGCTTCTGCCAGTCCTACCACTGCTTCTTCCCTTCTCCCACCAAACCAATTCTTGACCAAATTCATTTTCAATTTTTCATCATGTTGTCCGCTTCTCCGACTTGCCCCCCATCTATTTACTCCCACCTCAAAAGTCAAAAATTCCTTTGACCACGGAGTTGTCTTGGCCTTCAAGTTTAAGATTAGGTATTGTGGACGATTGATCACATGTTTTAGGGTCGAACAGTACAATAGATGGACTCCTTCTCGATTTGGTTGGATCATGCTTAATACCGACGAGGATTTGCAAGGGATTCCCGGGTTGGTGGGTTGTGGGGGCTTATTATGTGATGACTCGGGCACTCGGATAAGTTTGTATCCGCCTACACTTTCTCTTGTGGTATTAGCACATCTATGCAGGCAGAAATGAGAGCAGTTGTGATAGGATCGGAACAAGTTAGAGCTCTTGATCTACTCAATGTAATACGCCGTACTAGTTAAAATGGATGATTTGACCCTTCCCCAAATCTAATTCGTGAAAATTAATTAATGAGTAGTATTCTTCGTCCGTTAGTGCATCAACGCATGGAGCTGATGAATTTGTCGAGATGTGTTGTTAAAACCAGGCACATCTTCAGGGAGGCCAATTGTGTGCCCGATTGGCTGACTGTGCATTCTTCTGCGTCTACTATTACACTTCTCGACTTTCCTCTTAATGATCTTCGTTCGATGCTATGAGAAGATATATTAGGAGTTGTTTTCCCCCGTTTAGTCCTTAATTAGTTCGTTTGTAATCGGGGCTTCACTCCTCTTGATTCTTGAGTGCCTACCAAAAAAACATAGTAGGACTACATTTTCCCTTTTAATTATTTTCTTATCTTTTACTCCGTATGTTATTTGTAAGGATATTATAATCCACTAAACAAATAATTGAGACGGACGGATTATATATTATTCAAATCAAATTGCAAAGGGTGAACTGGTGAAGACCTTAATTACTCTTACTAATTTACTATTCCCTCTGGTTTTTTTATATTTTCGTCCATTAACTTTTGCACATAAATTAAGAAATTTGATAAAGTATTGATAAAAAGAGAAATGATGATGTAATTTTGGTGAGTAACACAAATGACACATCAAACTTAAGGTGATGTAATGTTAGTTTAGTTAGTACAATGACAAAATGTGAAATAATAGAAAAACATAAGGGCAATAAGACACTCAGGTCTTATTTGGTTACTCTTCTACTTTCCGGTAAGTCCGTAAGTGCAAGATCCCATAAATTGTATTTTCAGGAAGTTGTTTGGTTATTCCAAAAGTGAAAAATGGTGGACTCAAACTTACCATATGAGTTGCAATTCGTTTATGAGGTGGAAACTTGCTCACCAAACCCCAGGTGAGTGCACTTCTCACATCTCGATTTTATTTTCCACTTTATAACCCTAAGCTTTCTTTTTTTAAAAAAAAAAGCAATGCTACCCACCAAAATCATTCACGGTACGTCATCTTTATATTTTTTTGTCAATTCTTTCTAGTTAATGTTTGCTATTAATCAATTAGAATAGTTGTTTATGTAACTCAGAAAGTTTTTTTTTTTTAAGAAAAAAAATAATGTTCGTTTTTTTTATGTTGATGATGTAATCTGGTTACGACGGCTATTTCATAAGCTGCTGTAAAAAAATTATTTCATAAGTTTAATTTTATATCCTTGGTTAATAAAAGACATAATAGTCTTTATAAATAAAAGCAGATAAATTAGATCAAGACAACCAAACAATATGCAGAAATTCAATTCATGAGAAGGGTGAATCTCAGAATGTCAACCAAACAAATATAGCAAATTCTCGGAAAGTTGACGTGGCATGAAAAATGCAACTTCCTCCGAGAAATTAGCTTCCGGATGAACCAAACGAGGTCTCATAATATTTACGGAGTATGAGTAATACATGAGACAAATAAAAAAATAAAAAAAGAAATGGGAACAAAAAATAAAAACTTCTCAAATAAGAGATACGCGGCGAAAATAAAAAAACACAGACGGTCCCTCAATAACTCAATAAAAAAAAGGAGGGAGTATATGCATACTTATCCCAATTGATTGCTCTTCTAAAGCAAATATTTTCCTCTTAAAGAAATGCATTATTCTTGAAATCTTACTAAAAAAGAGCATGTACGAAATTAAGAACACAATTTATTGTTTGCAAATGAGATATCCGTCATGATCAAATAGATACTCTGTATTAAATAGGAAAGATATGACAAAAGTAAAATTTATGGGCACTAGGAAAACAATTGTCCTATTTACTCAAATGTACACTTATTTGATACTCCCTTGTTTAATTTGATTCTTTACATTTACCTTTTCACACTTGTCAATGCATGTTTTCTTTTGTCCATATTTTTAGTTACATATTTTTAAAAATTATAAAAATTCGATATTTATAACGCATTCGATTAGACAATTTAAACAAGATCTTGTATGACTGTATTTTATCGTTATATATTACTCTTAGAAGTTATATCGACAATTTCATCCACTCATGAATAGTGCCCAAAAAGCAAATGTAAAGAACCTATTGAAATGGAGGAAGTATGTTTTAATCTTACGACAGATAGATCCGTTTTAAGAGAGTCTCCTGAACTAAGAATGTGAAGTTGCTGACAAAAAAATGGGAAACGCAATAGTTGAAATGGGTGACAAATGAGTAAATGAATGAATAGTAAAGTAGATTGGGTGGACATTAGACAAGCGCAGTAGTCATATTTTGACCATTGAATAATCTTAGCTTGCTTGATAAATTAGGTATCTGTACCTGTAGCTATGTCCTTCAAGTTGTGTTCAAGACAGTACACGAGTGATCGACGCAGAAGTTATCCACCATCTCTTAGACTTTTCATCCTACGCCTTACGCTCACATGCTACACTCTTCCTTCTACTTACTATAAATACAAGTTCACGCAATCCATTGAATATATAGTATTACCAAAATGGGGTTAAAGCAGTACCATGTAGTCATCAGTCTGATTGCAGTTATCTTGAGCCTGCAGGCATCATTCTCCCAGGCAGTCGTCAAGGGCGGCTACTGGATTCCAGACGACGGCCTTGATGCATCTGCCATCGACACCACCCTCTTCACCCATCTCTTCTGCTCCTTTGCCATCCTCAACCCCAACAACCAGATCTCCGTACCCTCTGGATGCTCTTCCAGCTTCACCCAGGCAGTCCTGCAACGGAACCCCTCTGTCAAGACCCTTCTCTCCATCGGAGGAGGGAATGTCGCCTCGTCTGTATTCAACAGCATGGCCAGCCAGCCTGCTTCCAGGCAGACATTCATCGCTTCCACCATCAACCTCGCTAGGTCGAATGGCTACCAGGGTGTGGACCTGGACTGGGAGCAGCAGACCACTTCCAACGAGATGACCAACTTCGGCACCCTCATCACTGAATGGCGCACTGCCATCAACAATGAGGCAGCCAACACCGGGCGACAGGCTCTGCTGCTGACTGCAGCCGTTGCTGTCAGCCCCCGTGTTAACCCCTCCGCCTCTTTCCCTGCGCAGGCCATAGCCAATGCGCTCGACTGGGCGAATGTCATGGCGTACGACTTCTTCGACCCCACCAGGTCCCCCTCGCTGACCCGCTCCCATGCCGCCCTGCACGACCCCTCGGGTGGGGCCAGTGGCAGCAGCGGCATCAGCGCCTGGATCAGCGCTGGGGTCCCCGCCAATAAGCTTGTCCTGGGGTTCCCCTACTACGGCTATGCCTGGCAGCTGGCGAATCCCAACAACCATGGCATCCTGTCAGCAGCAAATGGTCCTGCTACGGCGGTGGCAGATACACTCAAGTACAGCCAGATCAAGAGTTTCATCAGCCAAAACGGAGCGACGGTGGCATTTGATTCCACCTATGACACCAACTACTGCTACTCGGGGAGCACATGGATCAACTACGACGACTTACGGAGCATAGGAGCAAAGGTGTCGTACGCCAAGAGTAACAACTTGTTGGGGTATTTCGCATGGAGTATACCCCAAGATAATAACTGGGCTCTTTCCCAACAAGCTTCCCAGACATGGGGATAATCTTGAACCTCAACCTACATACATCTCGTTTCCGGATTATTAGTACACTTTTCCGTCATAAATCATAAAAACAATGTTGTGTACTGTGTAGTGTAGTAGACTACGTACTTCCAACATTGTAAATTTGTAATACTGTACACCATCTATCAGCAGCACTTGCTATGAAATACACAAGAAATAATTGCTTCTCATGCTTATAACTTGCAACAATAATTGCATCTCAGTTAAGTCATGACAATTCTTAAGAACAGAGTTAGGTAATAATGTAGTACTGTACTCCGTAATATGGTAATAACGGTTATGAGAAGCTCTTTCACAGTTTCACATCCTCTAGGAAAGACCGATACGTGAACTTCGGTTGGACGTAAGCCCTACCGTGATACAACGCTCCTATTTCAGCTGGGACGATACAGGTTCAATTCTTACCTTGCGACATAATACTCCCCTTTTTAAATAAATAAAAAGTCAAGACAATTCTTTGAGTTTTTTTTTTTGGTAATGAAATCTTAATTGGATGCTCAACACGTTAAATTTAGGTGTCTTGTAATCTTGTTTATAGAAACGTTAAAATGTCATTGTGTTTGGACCAAAAAAATCATATTTTTAGAACAATTTGTTTTTAGTATTTACGAGTTATATTTCGTTTTTATTGTGCTCGTCGGGCAAAATAGTGATCAAGTGAAATGGGGTTCGGATGGGTTCGATTATAGCCTTATAGGTTTACTTCTATCGGATTATGCATGATACGTCACCCACTGATTCGATCAAGCCAGTTTCAAAATGAAATACAGAGTATATTCTAATCAAGTAGGATTAGGTTTAATCAAATTTTGGACGTGGTTGAGTCGATCTTGCAAGCTCTAGTCTCTCAAGACTCAAGAGACTTCCACAAGACCCCAACTTTAAACTTACCCCGTTATTTTCCATGAATATTATACTCCCTCCATCCACTATTTATCGCCCCCACCCTGTTAAAATACTTTTCACATATATTTATGAAATGGGCCGATAAATAGATAAATAGTGGAAGGAGGGAGGATCTCTCAATTTAATTAGAGGCAAATGAACAATTTTATCTAGGGATTGAAGTTGTAGCCCCAGAATTTCCCCCTGAAACCCCTTCGATACCCTAACTCTTCCGCCATTGTTAAGGATGTTCAAGAACACATTTCAGTCAGGATTTCTGTCGATTCTATACAGCCTTGGGAGCAAACCCCTCCAGATATGGGACAAAGAAGTGTCGAATGGTGGTCACATCAAGCGCCCTCAAGACGACGATATTCAATCAAATGTTCTGGAAATCGTAGGATCAAACATTCAATCAACCTACATCACTTGCCCTGCCGATCCCGCTGCAACACTAGGTATAAAACTCCCTTTCTTGGTTATGGTTGTCAAGAATTTGAAGAAATACTTCACCTTCGAAATCCAAATCCTTGATGATAGGAATGTCAGGCGTCGTTTCCGCGCTTCCAATTATCAGGCCGTCACCAGAGTTAAGCCTTATATATGCACAATGCCTCTTAAGATGGATGAGGGCTGGAATCAAATTCAATTGAATTTGGGTGATTTCACTAAACGAGCGTATGGAACTAATTATGTTGAGACTCTTCGAGTTCAGGTTCACGCTAACTGTCGTCTCAGGCGCATTTACTTCTCTGATCGCTTGTATTCCGAGGAAGAACTTCCTCCCGAGTTCAAGCTGTATCTCCCAATGCAGAAAGCTTGACTTTTGGTATCGATGATTCTCGTAGTTTAACTTACCCAGTGGCTACTTACTTACTAGCGATTTGAAGATTTGTTATAGTGTGTTTTGAGCCCTTTTAATTTTGTTTATGTGGTAGTATGTGATTTCTTAAACCTGCAAGTGTAGTTTCTACTGTGATTCTCTCTTTAATATATGCAACATCTATGATTCATCGATAATTCACTCTGAACTCCAAAGTACAGGACATATATCGTATGATTGTTTTAGATTACTGTAATCTGATTCTGATGAGAAGGTAAATATGATGGAGTTATGGACACTTGATGTAGACCTGCTCCCATGCCGCCCTGCGTGACCCATCTGATAGGGGACAGTGGCACCAGTGGTCGTGCCTAGCTGCTTGAGTGATGCGGTGTTTTATGATGATTGGGTAATATGGGGTCTGAATCTGATAGGACCTCATAGGATATTTGGAGACGGAGGAGTATATGGAGTAGTGAACTGGTTTTTCATAGTAGGAGCCATTGCTCCAGTGGCTAGTTTGGTTGGCAAATGGCAATGAAGTCCTTTCCAAATCTCAAGAACGGATTATGCTAATCAACATGGATGTGTTAATAGGTGCGACTGGAATGATTCTGACAGCAACAACGGTGAAATTACAGTGCTTGGATACTGGTGGGGTTCCTGTCAGGATATGTAGCAGTTTGAATTTCAGATATGCACCAGAATGGTGGGAACACCATAACTACTGTATGTTACCAGGTGCTCTCGATGTAAGGTTAGCGGTTCATTGGAATGGCATTGGGGTTGGAGGATGTGAATTTGAGTTATTCACCTTGGCCCTACTCAGGAAGGCGTCTTTGTCCAAGGTTGCCCCTTCTGGACTCCTAGTTCTTCCTCGTGCTTTTACATGCATTCAGGTTTCCTATGTACCCGAATGGTATCACCCTTTCTATGTCATTCCAGGTACCTAGTCTTCATTAGACCAAGACATCTTCGGTAGAATTATACTCTTTTTAAAGTACTAGAAACAAAAGAGGACTCACTTTGTTAACATGAAGTATTAGCAATCATTAATTGTTCTTGGTCAGATTGTAACCTAAATCGAGTAAGAAATATTTTCGAATTACATATCACATTATTTCCTAAAACTTGTTTCTGTTTTTTTTTTTGGGTGAACCATCCGCTTTAATTCACATTTGAGTCAGGTAGAACCTCAATGCCAATGAAGCTCTTCATCATGAGTTTTAATGCTACTATGTTTCCGCTTCCCGGACTCAAACGCAAGACTTCTGATTAAGAAGTGGCGTTGTTGACTAAAAATGAGAAATGCAAAATGTATGAAGTAAGATTGATAATACGGCAGTCGGCAGCCTTGTTTTGACCATTGAATACAGGCAGTGGGTCATACACTCATACAGTCCCTTGAAATCGTGAAGAGAATAATCGCCTACGTAGAAAAATGTTGGGACATTCACATCGGACTTAATTACACACAACTAAAGTTAGACTGGAGTGCAGGACTCTTTTTCTTCAATCCTCACTCCTTATATATACACACTGTATGTAGAGAGTGTGCACAATCGATCACAAAGAGTACTCAAAATGGGGTTAAAGCAGTACCACATACTGAGCCTGCTAGCCACCCTCCTAGTCCTGACCCTGCTGCAGGCGTCATCCTCCCGAGCAGCTGTCAATGGTGGATACTGGCTTCCAGGCAGCGGCATTGCTGCATCTGACATCGACTCCACCCTCTTCACCCATCTCTTCTGTGCCTTTGCTGGTCTCAACACCACCACCAACCGCCTCTCCATATCCTCCGAATGCTCCACCTTCACCCACACAGTCCAGCAACGTAACCCCTCTGTTCAGACTCTTCTATCCATTGGAGGGGGTGATGTCGCCACAACTGTATTCAACACCCTCGCCAGCCACCCTGCTTCCAGGCAGACCTTCATTGCTTCCTCCATCACTCTCGCCAGGTCTAATGGCTTCCAGGGTCTCGACCTCGACTGGGAGCAGCAGAACACTCCCACCGAGATGACCAACCTGGCCACCCTCCTCACTGAGTGGCGATCTGCCATCAATGCCGAGGCTGCCACCACTGGTCTCCAGCCTCTGATTCTCACGGCAGCCCTTGCTTTTAGCCCAAACAATAACCTCTCAGCCATCTACCCTGCACAGGCGATAGCGCAGGCGCTTGACTGGGTGAACGCCATGGCCTACGACTTCTACGACTCCACAAACTCCCCATTGAAGACCCACTCCCATGCCGCCCTGTACGACCCCACGGGTGCAGCGAGTGGCAGCGGGGGCATCAGTGCCTGGATCAGCGCAGGGGTCCCACCTCAGCAGCTTGTCCTGGGGTTCCCCTACTACGGCTACGCCTGGAAGCTTGTCGATCCCAATGACCATGGTATCCTGGCACCAGCGAATGGTGTGGATACGTCCGTGGGGGGGACACTCACGTACAACCAGATCGAGGAGTTCATCAACCAAAAGAAAGCAACGGTGGTGTTCAATTCCAGCTACGGTACAAACTACTGCTACTCGGGGAGCACCTGGATTAACTACGACGACACGCAGAGCATAGCTGCAAAGGTCTCCTACGCCAAGAGGAACAACCTGTTGGGCTACTACGCATGGCAGTTAGCCCAAGATGATAACTGGACTCTTTCCAAACAAGCTTTGCAGACATGGGAATGTTGAAGTCTGCAACCCCAACAATACCCATAAATAGAAATCTGTAAGATATTTTGCTAGTCATATAAATAGAATCTGTATACCATAAAATGATTATCAGTTGTTGAAGTATGTACGAAAGCTTTCACCCTATTTAAACATGACTCGAAAGATAGTGTAATTGGTTCTAAATGTGTTTATTTTAAATAGTACCCACATTTACTCACTCTCAGACATTTGTGCAACGTATGGAGTGGTTACCGTCCAAATATCGGGACACTTAATTTCGAGACCAAATTAGACTGAAAAATATGGATAATAACCTTCAAAATCATCTGTTTTAGATGATTTTTTGAAAACTTTGAGAAATTTTACTGAACATATAAATAAGGCATGTATACCATAAAATGATTGTCTGTTTTTGAAAAACCTATAAAAGCATTTCATTCCAAGTTTATATTGAACCTTTCTCCCTATTTTAATGTGGCTCGAAAGATTGTTTAATTGGTTCTAAATGTGTTTATTTAAAATCGTACGCACATTCATTCACTCCCAGACATTTGTGCAACAAATGAAGTGGTTACCGTCCGAATGTTAAGACGTTTAATTTCGGGACCAAATTAGACCGAAAAATGTAGATAATAACCTTCAAAATCACGAAACTATGGTGATTTTTCGAAAACGGTAAGATACTTTCTTGGCCATATAAATAGGATCTGTATACCATAAAATAACGAAATTACTTTTTCCCAACGAGCCTTTACTCCATCCTAACGAAAATAACGATACTTTTCCAATTTTACCCTTTCCATAATTTAATCTAACTTGTAATTTTTCTCTCTTCTTCTTTGTCTCTTTACCTCCCCAATTTCTTTAATCAACTAAACTCTTTTGAATTCGATTATAAATTTTAATTCAATTATCAATGAAGTAATATCATTTTAATTAATTGATTTATATTTTGTTCAGGATTTAATTAATTTTTTAAATTAGGGTTAGAGATTTAGGGTGCATTATGATTTTTCTTTTCATGTAATTTTTTTAATTCGGTTTTTTACTATCTTAATTTTCTTTTATTATGTCAAATTAAACTTAATTAATTGTGTTTTGGGTAGTGTTTGTTGGTGTTTTGAGTGGTGGTTGTTGGTGTTGATAGGTTTAATTGTGTTTTGGGTGGTGTTTGTTGGTGTTTTGGGTGGTGGTTGACAGTGGTTGAATTTAGAGTTTTTTTAAAAGAAAATCAATTTGGGTGAAATGACAAGGGCAAATTGGTAAAATGTCGTTAGGATTGAGTAAAAGCTCGTTAGGAAAAAGCACGACCCTAAAATAATTGTCGGTAGTTGAAAAAACGGAGTATAAAATAATTTTATACGAGTATATATTGAAGCTTTCGTCGTATTTAAACGTAACTCGGAAGATAGTTTAATTTGTTCCTAACGTGTTTATTATAAATCGTACGCACATTCACCAACTCCCGGACTTTTGTGCAATGTATGGAGTGGTGGTCGTCCGAGTATTAGGATGTTTAACTTCAGGACCAAATTAGACCGAAATACCTACGTGGATAATAACCTTCAAAGTCACAAAATTCAGGCGATTTTTCAAAAGCAATAAGATATTTTGATGACCATATAAATAGAACCTGTATACCATAAAATGATTGTCGGTTGTTGAAAAAATTATAAAAGAATTTGATTCGAGTATGTATTGAAGCTTTCGCGCTATTTAAACTTATAAAAGAATTTGACTTGAAAGATAGCGTAATTGGTTCTAAATGTGTTTATTTTAAATCGTAACCACATTCACTCACTCCTAGACATTTGTGCAACGTATGGAGTGGTTATCGTCCGAATGTTGGGACGCTTAATTTGGGGGCCAAATTAGACCGAAAAACGTGGATATAATCTTCAAAACCACCTGTTTCAGATGATTTTTGGAAACCTTTATGAAATTTTGCTTGACATATAAATAAGGCTTGTGTAACATAAACTGATTGTATGGTTTTGGAAAAACTATAAAAGAATTTGATTTGAGTATATATATTAAACCATTCACCCTATTTTAACGTCGCTCGAAATATAGTTTGATTGGTTTTAAATGTGGATAATAATAACCTTCAAAATTACCTATTTCAGATGATTTTTCAAAAACTTTGATATTTTGCTTGACATATAAATAAGGGTTGTATAACATAAAATGATTGTCTGGTTTTGAAAAAACAATAATAGAAATTGATTTAAGTATATATTAAATCATTCGCCCTATTTTAACGTTGCTCGAAAGATAGTTTAATTGGTTTTAAATGTGTTTATTTCAAATTGTACGCACATTCACTCACTCCCAGACATTTGTGCAATGAATGGAGTGGTTATCCTCCGAATATTAGCACGTTTAATTTCGGGACCAAAATAGACCGAAAAACGTGGATATTAACTTTCAGAATCACCTGTACTGTTTAAGATGATTTTTAAAAAACTGTGAAATATTTTGATGGACATATAAATAGAACTTGTATGACATAAAATGATTATCGGTTATTGAAAAAAATATCAAATAATTTTATTCGAGTATATATTGAACCATGTGCCCTATTCAATCGTGACTCGGAAGATAGTTTAATTGGTTCTTAACATGCTTATTATAAATCGTACGCACATTCACTCACTCCCGAAAATTGGTGCAACGTATGAAGTGGTTACCGCCTGAATATTAAGACGTTTAATTTTGAGACCAAATTAGACCGAATATGTGGATAATAACCTTCAAAATCACATAATTCAGACGATTTTTCAAAAACTTTAAGATATTTTCTTGACCATATATAAATAGGATCTGTATACCATAAAATGATTGTTGGTGGTTGAAAAAACAATAAAATAATTTGATTCGAGTATATATCGAAGCTTTCGTCGTATTTAAACGTAACTCGGGTGATAGTTAATTGGTTCTAAATATGTTTATTTCAAAGCGTACGCACATCACTCACTCCTAGACATTTGTGCAACGAATGGAGTGGTTACCGTCCAAATATTTGAACGTTTAATTTCAGGACCAAATTAAATCGAAAAACATGAATAAACCTTTAGAATCACCTGTTTCAGATGATTTTTCGAAAACTGTGAGATATTTTGCTGGACATATAAATAAGAGTTATACACCATAAAATGACCGTCGGTTGTTGAAAAAACTATAAAATAATTTTATTAGAGTATATATTGAAGATTTCGATGTATTCAACTGTGACTCGAAAGATAGTTAATTGGTTCTTAACGTGTTTATTTTAAAATCGTACGCACTTTCACCGACTCCCGGACATTTGTACGAGGTACGGAGTGGTTGTTGTGTGAATATTGGGAGGTTAGGTTTAATTTCGGCCCCAAATTAGACGGAATAACGTGGATAGATACTTTTCAGGCCATATAAATAGGACTTGTAATGTACAAAAAAAATTGAAAAGTACTCCATTCTATATCCTTTTTTAGATAGTACATGAGACACATATACCTGTCTAACTAAAAGCTCTTGATTTGGCTAATCAAGAGCACATCCTCATCTGCAATATCATCTAACCCTTTTCTGTCAATCTTAAACTACTACTTTATCAGTAAACTTCCGAAAGTGGCAGTAATTCTGTGAAAACACAAGGTAACAAAAGTCTACCAAGGGAAGAAAAAAAAGGTTAATAGTATGAACTAAAATTACAAAAACAGCTTTCATTCCTAAATCGGCTGGAACGATTTGGGTGCCTGTCGTCCTCTGGAGAGCCTTTCGATGAACCAGTCAGAGCTTTCACGCAGCTTGGCTTCAGCAAGTCATACAAAATATTCGGTCCTACTATCGTCAATGGTATTCAAATGAATATTACATTATGTATGATTTACATTACATATTTTTAAAAAAATCATCTCTCGCATCAAAAATAAAGAGAAGCAATAACTCGGATTGCATACACGCAATCCCCATTTCATCTGCCTGCCTGCATTTGTATTGCATGAAGATCTTTGATGAAGCCCAAAGGACCAAAGCCAGATACAAACTCTCACTGACTACTTCAGCTGCTGAGCCACCTCCTCTTCCTCGGAGGCCTTTCCTGTTTGACTTCAGGATTCACTGCAGCCTCAGGCACAGCCTCGTTGTCTGCCTTCTTGATTGTTGGTGCATCCTTTTCACTTGCTAATTCCAGTTTAAAGCGTTCTCTACGCCTCTTCAATCTTTCAACCGAATCCATGTGCCGACCATCTACTACATCTTTCACCTCTAACCCTTCTCCACTCTCCTTGACTGCAGCAAGGGGCTCTTCGACGTTCTTTGCAGATTCATCACCAACTAAATTAATGGATCCAGACGCATTTTTATTGTTGCTCATCTCCTTAACCTTAAGAGACGAAGACTTCGAGCCGGCATCATGATCCCTGTCTTTATGACTTTGCCATCGTTCTAGCTTAGACCTCCCTCTCTTTGAATCCTTCTGCTTGTCATCTACAGAAACACCATCTCTAGAAATATTGTTGTCCAATGACGTACCATTCTCAGCCACATCTTTTTCAGTCAAACCTTTCACATCAGCCTAGCAAATGGAAACCATTTCTTGACAATAAAGCAAATTTCATAGAGAATTTAACGAATTGCAAACAGAAATATACCTAAAGGTAACAAACAAGTGACTAAAGCTTAGGTCAAATCCAGTGGGAGTAATACAGTAGCATTGCATTGCATGATTAACTACGACATCCTATATGCATGACTGTAGATCTGATTCCTCATAGTTTGCAGTTAATTACAAGTGCTCCAATCTCCAAATTGCCCAGGAACTCCTAATACATGCGACTTTGGCTAGACGTATACAAATAACAGAGATATTCGGAGGGACTCATCGGGCCGACGAATGTAATCTCAGTAACTCAGTCTCAACATTCCATTGAAATGAAAGCAGACAAAGCAATTTTATTTTTGTGATAATTTCTATTTGCATCTTGTTTACAAGAGCCACAAAAGGATAAATCTTTAAGCTAAATTAAAGAAGAAAATTTAGATTGAGCTCAGTTCAATACTTCAAATATTAAAAAAATAATTACATTTCAGCAGGAGCAAGTGGGTTACTATTGGCAAGATATTTGATATAGAACATACCGTATCAGTTGCTACACCTTTTTCTCCCAGGTGCCTCTTCGATAATCTTGACGTGCTACGGCCTTCAGATTCTCTGACTTTTTTAACGAGATCTTTAGGTTTTATGTCATGTAGCTTTTGGTTATCTGCAGCACTAGTAGCACGATCATTTCGAGAAGCAGACTTTTCCTGCCTAATTTTTCTGCTATCCGTAACAGTTTGATTTCCACGGGAATAGACATCCTGGGCTCCTCGATGCTGCAAACCAATATCCTCTTCGACCCGATCTCTCCTCTTTAGTTGTTCACCATGCCTTCTTGCATCTTTATCATGGCTCTTGTACTCTTCTCTTCCATGAGAATGGCCAGCCCAGATTTTTTCTTCTGTGGCTCTACTGCTCCTTATAGAAGCGCGTCCCTCTTCTCTGTCCCTTCTCGACAAATTTTCGTCATAAGATTGTTTACTTCGATACCATTCATCCCTATCTCTTTGTTGTTCATCTTTTTCCCTTTGTGCCCAAATTTCATCCTTCAGCCTAACAGAGTGATGATTATCATAGGTGTCCCTAACCCTTGGATGATCATCTCGTTTCTGTTGGTTTAGAAACACATCCCTGTCTCGCTTTCCACGACTACTGGTACTTTCTCTAAGACCAAGTGACCTGTCTTGCTTATCAACGTGGTCCCTCATATAATCATCATCCTTTCTTCGGTTGCCATAATGGTCATCCATAATATCATGACGATTCTTAATAATATCATCTTTTTCCCTGTGACGTAACCCTGCTTCTTTTTCTTGATAACTTTTAACATTTTCCGAAAAAAATTGTGGCTGAAGATACACGTCTTTGTCACTTCTCTCAGTTTCTCTGACCTTTCTCCGGTGCCTCGATGCCATTTCATCACCACGCTGCTGCTTTTTTGCATCTTCAGCCCTAACTCTTCGCCCGTGAGGATCTTCATCTTGCCGTTGCCAGCTGGCTTCAGAGTTATCTTTCCCTCTTCTTCGATCCCCACCCTCTACCTTAGCCTGGAAATGATTGACTGTATAAGGATCCCATTCTTTCTGAGAATAGTAGTCATCCCTACCTTTCTCAGAAACATAATTCCTGTCCATATCCAATCTATCATCACGATATTTTCTTCGTGAATCATGTCCAACTTCACCACGATGCCGCTTGGCATCCCCCATGTATGTGGAACGATTATTTTGCACGACTTCTTCATCGATTCCATTGCGCCATTTTTTATTATCTCTGCTATTCCCCGTTGCCTTGCTGGTGTCACTACTTCTAGAGGCTTTCACGTCCTCTCTATCATCAACATCTACAGTAGCTGATGGCTCAGCCCGATTACTCTGTTTTTCTGGTTTTTTAGAACGAAACCTGTGATTGTTCTTTGATGTGTCAGTATGGGCGATCGCATCACTATCTTCCTTCTCTTTTCCAGACTTCTGATCAGTTTCAAAATCATCATCTGCCTTTGATTTATCATCCATACTTGTGTCTACAGTATCTTCCCCAGGAGCAAGAGAGAAAGACTCGGGACTATGCTTTTGTTTTATGCTGTCAGAGGAATCTTCCCGTGGATGATCTAAGGATCTTCTATAATGTGCACTTTCACCGGAAGACATAGGAGGGGATCGCTCACGAGCAGTATCCTTCGTCCACCTAAAGAGTGAAATTACAGAGATGAATAACTAAACAAATCTATCTATTACCAGAATTCCTGAAAAGAACATGAAATAAAGGCTCCAACTTAAATAAGCCCAATATTAGCTACGTGTAATAGCCAGAACAATATTTCCTACAAACAGCTCAATAAAAGTCAAAAAACTATTTCTGTATATATTACTTTCTTCAATCACACTTGTTCGACTTTAAGTGTGCTAAATATTAGACTAGGTTTAGTGCTAGGTAGCACCGCCCTGCACCGGTGTCACAAGATGACTCTTTCACAAGCGCACTCGATACAAGAACCTCGGTTAGATTATAAGCCAACGGTGACACCGTGCTACCTTGCATTACGTGTAAAACATAAATCAATTTTGATCTTTTTAATAACATTTACGATTATCTTTTATTCACATACATTTTACCATAATCCCACTCTCTCCGCTACAGGAAAAAAATTGTATTCAATACAAAATAGAAATTTATAAGTCATGTTAGAAATACCAGCAGACAGTTTTGCAGCTTTTTTCACTTGAACCTTATTTATCCTAGAGGTCCAAAAAAAGAAACAAACACAACTACTGATCTTTCTAATTTAATTCTTGAATTAATACTATAAAAGTAGAATATTTCCTAAATGGAGAGAATTATGAATCATTTGCAGCGTTCTGAATAATGTTACTCGGACTCTTCCATTTTTTCAGCATTGTCAAATAATTGACAAGACGTGGACTCAACATTTTAAGCCAACGCAATATTTTAGCCATGTTAGATGATCAAATCATCAAACATGTAAACTATTTGTAGGCCATGTTGAGCAACATAGGTAGCATTGAAATAAATTGATTAATTGTAACCCGCAAGTTACAAAAGTCAACGGATCTACATATTTTTTTAGAAATGTCCCGTTTTCCTAATTTGGCGTAATCTTCTAAATCTCCTCATTGCCATTTTTAGCTGAAATATGCGAATTAAACTTCGATATTGCGATTCCTAAAATACCATTTATCATCTTTATAAATAAAAAACATCATTGTCATCCTTATTAAAAAAAACAGAAAAACAGCATCCTGCTTATTACTCCTTGATATCATAGACATGGTGCACATCTATACAAATACACAAATGGGGGTGAAAACCATACGCGAACCCTGAACGCAGCGTCCATATAATGACAAGGATGATTACCCTCTCAGACTATCATGCATAATCTTATCCAAATCTAGAAACATCACGTTAAAACTATGTAAGTGACACTCAATCCTCTGTCTCTTGAGGAGAAAATGGAACTAAAGTATTATTTTGGCACACGATATTTGGTGTGGTGATATCTCTATAGAAGCCCAATATCCAAACCTCTATACAATCCCCTCTCAAACCAATGCCACAGTCGAGGATGTTGCACGAGAAAAAGACCATCGTCATTAATAAATTTTGTTATTTAGTCATTGGAAAACATTGTTATATAGATTAATGAATTATTGGGAGGACTCCTTTTTGTCGAGGCTTTTAAAGCTTCTCTCTTGCGTTCAATTTGTGCAAGAAGGCTCTCACAAAACTATTTGGAGCCTGATCATGTGGGATCATAAATGGAAAAGTCCACATTTTGCGACTTCCCAACCATGGAGATTTGAAAGTCTAAAGCTCCTACTAAAGCTTGTTTCTTTGCTTGGGCAGTAACTAAAGGACAAAAATGTACTGAAGATTTGCTCAAAAGGAAAAATTAGCTTCTCTGGTCAATGTACTCTTGTAGAGAGCATGAAGAGTCTATTGATCATCTTTCTCTCTTGCACATGGTTGACATCTTTGTGGAATTAATCTCTCTTTTTGGAGTAAGTTGGGTACATCCTCAGAGAACAAAAGAAGCACTCTTTTCTTGGAAGAGAATGATGAAAAGGGGTTCACTTGCCGATTTGTGGATGATGTTGCCTCTTCACACCAAGAGTTCAAGTTTCATTTTCTTAAGCTTTTATATTTTTGGAATCTTATACTCCATCCACATGGAAACTTGACTTTTAAAACTTTTGTACATAATATTACACATGATAATTTGAGAGGATAATTTCTCACCTCTCATTATGTATACGGCCGACACATTCAGGGTGTTTTTTGTTTACGGTTATCACCCTCATCATGGCTTTTGTAGATGCACACAACTTCCATGATTTGTTTTGTATATGGGTCTCACCCCTTGGTATCCTATTATTACTATTATTATTCCCTCTATGGAATCCTACATCGAATATATGTAAGGAGTATTTACTCATATGATAGGAATCCAGTGAATGAGAGGGAGTATGCCTTGGCAATAAGAAAAAAGAAAAGCTTACACTCAACTATGTCCAAACATCCAAACTTTGAACTAATGATCACATATAAACATATCTCTGCAACAGCGTAAATGAAGTCGTATTGCCAATTTGCCACAACAATTGAGCTATGAAAGCAATCATAAAACAGGAAAGAAGCAGCACGATGTCTATAACATTATTTGTTAGGGAGCATGACATTGAAGAAATTAACGGACGCAAACCAAAAAGCCTAAAATAATAGAATCCACACAGTGATCTTAGAGCCACTAAAACAGGTAGAAAGATAGGTTGCGTGCAGCAAGTACCTGTCCTCAGACGGTGAACCAATATGCTCAGTAGAATCATGATCTTTCAAGCCAGAATCATGATCACTTGATGCTCTTTCCGCTAATGACCTATCTCTCCCATTGTCGTGTGCATCAGCTTGAGGTGAACCCGTCACAGGTGAACCTTTAACAGGAACATCCTCCGTCATAACATCGCGTCCTTGTCCATACCCATCAATATCTTCGTCACCACCCAAGGAACCATTTTTATCAATGGCATCAACCTGCTCATCCTCTCCATATAAATCATTATCTGAAGTAGCTGTGTCGCCATTACCAGCAGAATCCTGCAAGACAATCTGTTCACCAAGTAACCATAATCAGTACTGGGCTTGAAACCAAGTGTGGAGGGAAGAGAAAAAAGAGAGAGAAATGACAGCTGAGAATAATTGCCTCAATAACAGAATCTGAATCACGAGCTCGTGGCGGTCGGGCATCAACGGAGGGAAGACGCTCCCCATATCCGGTTTCCACTTGTATGGCTCGGCCAGTGGGCTACAGATGAGGAGGCATTTAGCGCTTGAACATTACAGAGGGAACAGAATAATACAAAGATCACAAACAAAAAAAAGAGGACACACCATCATTGGCCGAGCAGAGGCAGCAGCTTTAGCTGGGTCACCCAAACCACCATCTACTTTATTAGTGGCCACATTTTCAGCTGAAGGATCATTCATAGCAGCAGCAGCAGCCAGTTCAGGGGGCAAATCAGGATCATACTCCTGAAATCAACACAAACGATACCATTAGCTTATCTAAATTACTCAGCAGCATGCAACTTCCAATCCAAGTTAAAGAATAAAAACCTGCTCAGTACGGCCACTCTCGTAAACACGAATTTTGCTCTGCATAGTTGACTCCAACCGCAATTGCTCCTGAAGAAACAAAAGTCATTCACATCATGACAATCTTACAAGCTGTTGGACTGCAGTCAGATCACTTCCTAGTCCTATAAACCCTCTCCCCCCACAAAACAAATCCAGAAAACGAAAAGGGTCAATATAATGGGAAGTATGTTTTGAGCATCTTACAAGTTGTTTGCAGTAATCCTTCCAGGTGTCCTGGTTCAAATTGAAATTGAAAAAGTCGGAAACATCAGCACCCGGATATTTCCATGGTTTGTCCTCAAAGATATCAATATCAACATCAAAAATAGTCCTGTGGAACAACAGGAATGTCAAAGACTGTAGCAATATCAAAACAAAAGAATCGACAAAGGAGCTAGAAAGACTCCTCACTTGTGGGAGGGAAGAGTGAAGTCCAATCCACGAGAAGGGGCGTTGGGGCCCCAATGTGGAGGAGTAAATCCCTTGTGCATAGGCGGCCTGAAATCACCGCGACCTCGACCAGGAGCAAGACCACCCAAAGGGGGCATTGCGACAGGGGGGCCTGCTGAACCTGCAACCGGTATCGGCCCAGCACCAGGTCTAACATACTGCAGGATAATTTACGATATCAGTTGGTCAAAGTTTTCGCTGCTGATTAATCAGTAAATTAAATTGGGGGTGTTTGTTTACCTTGAACTGGGAATGAAAGGAGTGGTAGGGAGGGGCGTAATTAGGTCGAGGGGGGTTAGGGGGTTTAGCAGCAGAAGGGTCAGCAGGGGCGTCGTCAGCCCAATTAGGGTCGTCGGTGGCGGCGGTGGCGGCGGCGGAGGGGTCGTCGTCGGGCATGATGAGGAAGGGGTCATTGGGGTCGTCGAGAGGGAGAATGCCGCCATTAGGAGGGTCGGTATCATTCAAAACAATCTGCAGATCGTCGTCGCTGTCGTCGCTGCTGCTCTCACTCCTGTTATCAACTACTCTAGTTGCAGCAGGAACCCCCAATCCAGGAATAGGGATATCGTCGTCATTAGGGTTTTGTTGTTGCTTTTCGACTAAATTGGAATCCCTAATAATCAAATTGGAATCGGAATTGGGGGGATTATGATTATGATTCTGATTATGAACAACAGGGGGAGGAGGGGAAGGGGAAGGAGGAGGAGGGGCGGCGGCGACGGCGGCGGAGGAATGGAAGGTGGTGATGACGTCAGTGTAAAGATCTCCGAACTCATCTTCCTCCTCCATT
Organism: Agrostemma githago; assembly: GCA_958450325.1. Lineage (NCBI taxonomy): Eukaryota > Viridiplantae > Streptophyta > Magnoliopsida > Caryophyllales > Caryophyllaceae > Agrostemma > Agrostemma githago. The sequence goes on along the minus strand of OY288241.1, from coordinate 4,895,751 downwards.
GGGTTGAAACCTAATTAGAAAAAGGGGAGGCGTACGAATTCAGTGATCTCCACCTCAATCTTCAAGGTTCCTCTCTGATTGATTGTTTGAATTGATTGGAATTGGGAAGATGAATTCCAGTGAGAGAGGGGAAGGGGGGTTGGGGTTGGGGTTGGGGTTGGGGTTGGAGTTGGGGTTTGTATTGTATTTTGATGAATTCTCAGTAGTTCAATTGAGGAGAAAGAGTAGAACTCGTATTCATTCTTTTAGGCGGCGTTTGATCGTATAACTCCTACTCCTACTCCTACTCTACTAGTCTTGTACTTGTACCCATCACTTTTGATGTTAAGTTCCCCTTTTGAGGTTTTTTTAAACTTTTAAAAACGATTGTACACTATATTTATTGCAAATTTATGACGACGATTCATATATTACGCACATAGATAAAAATAAAAATTTGTTATTTTATTGGTACTTTATTATTTAACCCGTCATTGATTTGTAATGGGTGTATCTGTCACAATGGGAGATGTACTTGTAATTTTGTAGAAATATTAGGATGAACGTTTGTATGACATGTAGACTCAAAATAAATGGTAGGGAAATAATAATGGTGATTCATGAGAGGCATTTTTATTTGGAGACGAAGTTTTGTCATGGTTTTTCAAAACGTTCATTCTCAATAGTTAGCCCAAACAAATTCGTTTATCGTTGAAGAAAAGGAACAGAAAAAGTAACAAATGATGAAATAAAATGAAGGGTTGAAGGAGTGAAAGGGGGCGTGGACTTCACGATATACGATTATAAATTGATCAGATTAAATACAACTTTTATTAGACTCTACGTTATTTATGTTCGAACATTATCTTGGTTTACTTTTACTTCTCTAACTTTTTAAGATCTTAACTTCAATGGATTCACACCGATGTATCTTTTAAGTTTTTTTTTTGAAGTCATTATCCTAGACGACAGCGGCTTATATAATACAGTAATTCTATAGTAAATTGTTGCTCCAACAATGATTTCTATCCTTTGCATCAAGTCACTGAAGTCAATAGCTACTGACTTTGTCAAAAAAATATTGAAAGAGCAATCCACTCTTGTCTTGCTGGTTGTACAGTAGCAGAATGTAATGCATTTTGCACGACCCGTTTCTGCACAGACAAACGAATTCAACACAATATGCACAACTCCAGCAAATCGAGTCAACCACATTATGCATTCAAAAAACAAGCCAACTTCAAACTCCCATCACATAAGAAGGATCAACTAAACACCCAAATTACATACTGGAGTATCAATCAATTTTCTTTAAAATCCCAACCTTTAGAATCACGGCACCTTCTTGATCGTTTTGGCCTTCAAGATGGTTCCTTGGCTTCACTTTCTTGTGTTCAACACTTCTACGTTTGGACAAGTCGTACTTGCTCTTCTTCATCTTCCCCCCATTCATATTTTTCGTCATCATCTTTTTGGCTACAGAATCCAATGTCCTTGTCTTGTGTTTTGCAAGATTGGTAAGGACACCTTTTGCATGCCTCAACATACGGAGTATAACTGAACTGAATTGACACGTTGTCTGAGATGTCAATAAGCATCCGTATAGCTTGGTGATAGGTGTAGACATTCGACATCGTCTACAAACTACATAACACAAATAATTAGCTGCATCCAAAACAGCCGCAGAACTACCCATATCAAATTTCATTAGCTGAATTGAGCATCCAGGCCATGTTTTGATGTTGTAACCTCAACTGCAAATAAAAAAAAATGTTGACTCAAATTCAGTAGGGTAAGAAAAACTACAGGCAGAAATAGCATGGATAGATTGATAAAATGGGTTGAAACAGAAAAGGGAGTACGTACCGGATGCAAATCATGCAATGACAGAAACAGTAGTCAAGTTATTCTCAGGTGGGGCAGCTGAGTACAACAGCAACATTAGAAGCTTGAGCAGTCTTCGCAGAAGCGGCTACATCTTGGCCTAAACCACGGTAAGCTGCACAGACGTAGACCGAAAATCGATTAAAAATGGGGTATGTCCAGGTGTTAGGACTTGGAACTTATGAAAAATCCTTGCGATATGGCTTAAAGTATCATATCAGTGAGATATGGGTACATCTAACGCCTGCAGTATAAGCTCCTTCCTTCCATTGCCAAAGAACCAAGTCTCCTGAATTCAAACGATTGTAGCCATCATTTCATCGATTTACAAAGTACTCCAACCAAGTCTCCTCCTCACTCCCTTTTCCTTCATCATTGCCCTCACTATCTCTGCGTCCTTCCACTCACCAGTTGAATCCAACATATTTGACAAGGCTATATAGTAGCCATCATTTTCAGGATCAGCCTCGATAGCAAGACTAGCAATCCTTTTTCCAATTTCCACTTCATTGTGAAGTTTACAAGCACTTAATAATGCTCCCCAAAGGCCTCCGTCAGGAGTCACAGGCATTGACATAACCATGTCTTCTGCTTCCTTCAAATTACCGGACCTGCCAAGGAGATCTATGATACAAGTATAGTGTTTTAAAGCGGGTTTTACTGAATAATCTTGCATCTTGTTTAAGAAATATCTTCCTTCTTCTGTAAGACCTGCATGGCTGCAAGCCAGCAAAATGCCTAGGAAAGTCAGTTCATTTGGCCTAACACCACATTCTTCCATTTGTTTAAAGACTTCAATCGCTGATAGTGCTTCTCCGTGCAAACCATAACAAGAGATCATTACATTCCAAGATACTACGTCTCTTTCTATCATGGAATCGAAAATCTCCCTTCCCATCTCAAGATTTCCACATTTCCCATACATGTCAATCAGCGCTGTTTTAAGTGAGATTGTCAACTCAATTCCAACTGAGCTAATGTAGTTGTGTATCTTCATTCCATTATACAAGGAAGCTAAACGAGAGCAAGCTGATAAGACGGTCACAAGTGTTACTGTATCTGGAGTTAATCTTTCATCAATCATTTCATCGAATGCGATTAATGCTTCAGCGAATTCTCCCTTGATCACAAGTGCTGAAATCAGTGTATTCCAAGTAACCGTGTCTCTCTTTATCCTCCGGAAGATGCTCTTCGCAGTAGCTAAGTTACCATACTTTCCGTACATATCCAAAAGCGAATTGTACACTGGAATATTATCATCAAAAAGGTTCTTGATGACATAACAATGCACAGATTTCCCGAGGCGGGGTACTCCCAACTGTGAACATGAAGCAAAAACAAATATTAAAATTTTGGAATCACACTCGATCCGTCGGTGTAGCATTTCTCGAAACAAACGCAAGCACTTTTTGCTTAATCCAGCTTTCCCATATTCATAAACCATTAAGCTCCAGGTTTCGGATTTCTTTTCCTGTAATGTATCAAAGATTTTTTCTGCAGTAGCAAATTCCCCAAACTTGCAATACATAGAGATCAGTGCCCTCTGAACTACTTGATCTAGAAGATAAGTTCTTGTTATTATTAATCCATGAAACGCCATTCCTTCACAAACCCAATTAGGGTCGCCAAACGATGAAAGCACACAAGCAATAACAATTTCATCAGGAGATATGCCAGCATCTTGCATTTGCCAAAAGAAGCTTAGGCATTTGGTTATAAACCCAAATTTTGCATGAGCAGCAATGATTGATGTCCAACATTTAAGATCCTTCTCTCCAATCTCGTAGAACGAACAACTAGATTCAGCAAGAGTCCCCCATTTTGAATACATGGACAAAACTGACGACTGAACACCACGACGATGCCCGTATCCACTCTTTATAGCTAACCCATGTAAACATTTCCCTTCTGCCAAAGCCCCTATATTTCCACACGCTTGAAACCCTCCCTCCAAGCTCCTATTATTCGGCCGCTCACCCTCTTTTCCAATTCTATGCATCAACCAAATACATTCCAAACTTCTCTCACTTTCACCGTTTTGCAAATAACCAATCACAAGGGCGGTCCACGCAACGACATCTCTCACCTGCATTTCATCAAACACCTTATGTGCATCCCCAATACGACAACATTTCGAATAGAAATAGACTAAAGAAGATCCAACAGCAGAATTCCCACCAAAAAGGCCAAATTTTGCAGCTAACCCATGAATCATTACCCCATAATCCAACGCCAACAACTCAGCGGAAGCGGTAAGAATCATGGGAATGGTGAAATCATTAGGTGGGGTATTAGAAAGCCTCATACCCAGAAAAATATCGAGAGCTTTTTGATAAAAACCATTGGAAAAATGTGATTTGATGACAGAATTCCAAAGAAAAGGGTCTTTGCAATGCACAGAATTGAAAACATGAGTAGAAAAATGGGGTGCAGAGAGAGAAGAGTAGAAAGAGATGAGCTTTGAAGCAAAGAAGACATTGTTGTGATTACCAGAGACAATGATGAGAGCGTGAGATTGAAGGAGAGACGGCAAGTTTAAGGAGTGATGAGACAGAAAGGATTTTAAGTGACAGTTGATGCAGTTGTAGTTGTAGTTGGTTACTGATGAATGTTGGTATGCTGTTGTTGTTGATGGTGATGAGTGGCAGAATAATCTCCTCCTGAGCAGGAAACTTGAGTTGAATTTCACAAATTTAAGCATGGGGGTTTATTTGTGTTTCGAATTAGGATCAGCCTCCTTTTGCTGTATATCAACCTCACAAACGAGTCGACTGGATCAAGTTTAAATCGAAAGAATTGGTTCAATTTTGGTTCAGACTGAATCAGGATCTCGACTTATTTGGAGTACAATAAAAGTTCAGGACGGATCAAACTCGCATTTTAAGTTTGGGTGTGGGATCGTGTTTGAGTTTGGGGATCGGATAAAAACCTAATTTTTATGGCCAAAGTGAGTAGTAACGAAGTTATGAGATATAATCATACAACTCATTGAAGTCGCCAACCGTTGTTTGTGCAACAACCATATAAACCGCCTTTTAATTTATCGACCTCCTGAAAAAACTCCTGTTTCCCATCTTCAGCAAATCAAGTTTACACTAGAATTGATTACCGATTTTGATTTATCTATGTTGTTGCTTGTAGCTGAGATATGGCATCACATCTTCACTCTCCCATCACATAACTTGTCTAGAAAAATGTAGTAATGTAGAGTTTGTTTCAAGTGAAGCATGGAACTTATAAGGTTATGAACGGTGCAAGGTCCCATTCTTTTCAACTTAATTCGACAACATTAGGTGCATTTTATCTTTGACTAAACTCCTTCCTTCACCACACTTTAGTTCAATTCAGCAACCTCGGTTGAAATGCAGAGAGCCTAGCATGCGGAACAAAAGCATTTGGTTTTGCCGTATATGTAGAATTGTCTATTTCAAATGTCTAGGGTTGCAGAACTTATATATAAAAGGTTATGATCTTGTATGAGAATTGAGATGGTAGTAAGACTGCTTTAAAATATAACCAAAGATTATTAATATCATCCAAGATAGTTCTGGGAGAAATGAAGAGTCCATCTAACTATCTAACTCGAAACCAGTCTGAAAGCCACACCTTTATAATGAAACTAGCACTTCATCATTCACAACAAGGCATTAAAACCAGACAGACTGGCTGGATGATCGATCGATCTATTTTGGGCTGGTCACTGTGACGAATTTGTGAGAACCCACTCAACCAGTGTTGATACACCAAATCCTGTTGCAGACCGCTTCTTTTCATTCCAAACTGGACCCGCCATATCAATATGCATCCATTGAACTTTTTCATCCACAAACTGCAATATAAGTTCACAAGGCGGTCATTAGATGACAATTACTCCGATCATGCAAAGTGCAGACAAAGCAACACTGAAATTGGCTGCATCAGAGAAATCTGACAAGCTTCTGCGTGCCATTCACATTAAAGGTTTGAAAGGGTTTAAATGGGTAACAATCAGCAGTTCTTAGAAAAGAGGAATATGATAAAGACGTGAATTTTTCACCTGCTTCAAAAATAATGCAGCAGTAATGGCACCACCTTGACGACCGCCAGTGTTAGCCATATCAGCCACCCCTGATTTCATTGACTCCCAGTAACTATCTTCCAATGGCAACCGCCAAAGCTTCTCACCGTTAGCTTCTGCTGCACCAGTAACCTCTTTAGCTAGTGCATCGTCGGGAGTGAAGATACCTGGCAAGAAATAAAAAAAATGTAAAATGGGCAGTAAGTTAAGACCGCAGAAGGTGAATTTGAATAACAGCAGCCAAATTGAAATGGAAAAACTTAAATTCTGCTTTCACTGCTCTCAGGCTCGGTCTTCTGGCGAGAAGATAAACAAATAAATATATAAAACCAGAGAAAATTGCCTTACGATAGAAACAAGAGACTTTTGTCTGAACCTAGTCAAACTACCTTATATTTTGGAGCATTTGTAAATTTATTCAAGTATTGTTCATTTTACTTGTGTTATTAATTAAACTGGGGTTTTGAGAATACGGATAGCAATATTGGACAAAGAAGAAAGAGGAACTGAGAAAGACAAGAAGTGTTATTTGAAGAAAAAGGAGAAGGGAGAAAAGCAAGGAAATCACTAATCAATCAACCAGCATATGCTAAGGGGATCAACACTCAAAAGATTGACCTAAAGTCAACAGGGTCCCTTACTTGGTAGTTTTCAGCAACAAAATGGGAACTTAAGGTAGTTAAAAACAAAACAAATGAGAAGTTTTTTTAATTAATCTGTGCTCATATCATTATCACACAACATGCAACATACTTCACTTTTTACCTGCATTGTACTCAACATATTTATATATACTTATATAGTGTGATAGTGCCTGCCCAAAACCTAAACCAAAAACATATTCAACTCAATTGTCCTTGACGGAAGTGTTAGTGAATTACCTGCTATTGAAGGCCCCAAAGCAACCACACAGGCACCGGTTAGTGTTGCCAAATCAATTATCTGCCAGAGAAGGATCAATAAAATAGTAAAACTAAGAACTAAATTCACTGGAATCAAGCTTGTTTACTTTTAAAGGAAGTTTCAAACATCTGGCATGTTTTTTTTTTTGACAGAAGAGTTTGAGCTTCTTTTCGTTGTGAAGTAACAGTCTTTAGATACACTACTTGACACAATTTTCATCTTCGGTCATTCGGAAACAAACTCTTTGTATTGGTAAATGCTAATACAAGAGTCTTTGTAACTGTGGATATGACTTGCATCATTACAAGACGTAGACACACAAATTTTAAAGACAGAAGGTTAAACTGTCCTATTACCAAGACAAAAAAAAATATAAAAGAGAAGTTGAACAATATCCCTTACTTCCAATATTGTTTTACAAAAAATTTACCTTCTCTGCACCTTGGTTGCAAGCATATACTAAAGCATCTGCGAGAGTTAGTCTTCCTTCCGCATCAGTGTTGTTAACCTGAAAGAGAAAAAACATAGTGACAAGCAGGTAGAAGTTCGAGAAAATGGGTAAAATAGCTACCTTCCATTCCTGCAGTTCTTATGCTGTTTACAATTACAAAGACTTATCACACAAAAGTTTCTCCCTTTTTTGGTTTCCCACTTAGATAAGAAAGATTTTCAATATTCGGATATGAAAATAACCAGTTTCTAATGTCCAAAGCATGAGAGAGACATAACACAGAAAAAATCAGACACAAAGGCCTAAGAGCAAAATGGCATTTGTTTATCATAGTTCCACCAAAAAAAAAATACCTACTGCTTGTCAGTAATTTTATTCAAACAAAGAGCCTCTCGAGTCCCTTCTAATAGGAAAAGCATGCTTATGCAAATTCTTTCAAAAAAATAAAGGTCGTGGGTTAAAAAAATGGGACTATTACATTCTTTTTATGTCAAAAAAAATAAAGCTTGGCTTAACAACCTTAACAATTAGAGTAATCATGTACACAAAGCCAATAATAAATACTCTCTGAATCTCTGAAATCCACTTTTAATTTAAATCCTCCTCGCATATATACAAAAAGTACAAGTTTTGGAGATTCAGAGGGAGTATTATTCATAGAATGTTTAAACTTAAACAGTAAGAGACAATTTTATTTTGTGAGCAATCACGTGAGTAACATAGAAGGGGCATCCATATAGTAGCACGGTAGCACCCCATTTACAAGAGAAAGGGATAGGTAACGAAGTACTGAAAGATGATATCGCTATGATGAGCGAATTACCTCAATGGTCTTTCCATTAGAAGCAGTGAGAACATCTCCGGGTCTCATACCAGTCCCACTAATCATGTTTTCGCACGCAGCAACAATGAAATGAACCTGCACATTCATAAAAGCTCCTTCGTGAACATGAATAAACAGTATTAAGTTTCAAATAAAAGTAAAGTGAAAGTGGTCAATGCAACTTAGCGTAAGAGATTTTGATTTCCGTAAGACCAGACACTATCAAAAATAAAACAAGATGTACAACCTGGAAATAAAATCAACTTAGGGTAAGAGATTTTGATTTCCGTAAGACCAGACACTACCAAAGATAAAACAAGACGTACAACCTGGAAATAAAATCTCATAAGGTGAACTAGACATTGGATAAATAGCCGTTTCAATTTTTTCCAAATACACCAGAAAAAGGCCAAGAATATGCATTTTCAAAGTAATCTCATCACTCATCATTTTCAAGCTTAAGATTCACATACCAAAAAACCCCAAAGCGCTGTGGCTAGTGCCTCACTGGGCCTTGAATTTAAATGCCATGCTTTTTTAAACGAAGCTTTATACAGTTCGGATATCTACAGCTATGACATTGACATTCCTTGCAAATTGAACTCATTTACTAGAACTTGCCTCAACACCAGAAGGTTTGATTTGAGCAATGGCTTTTGCTGCACCCAAAACTGCTGCAGAACCACCCATATCAAACTTCATTAGCTCAATTGAGCATCCAGGCCCAGTTTTGATGTTGTAACCTCCACTGCATATAATTCAATAGAAATGTTGAGGGAAATCCAAGACAGGCTCAAATTCCAAGTACACATAAAGAGAAATATTTGCTCCACATGATAATTCAAATCTTGACTTGACGATCTAAGAGTACAACAAACAGGGAAGTGTGATGCTGGCCATCCAATATGCATCAATGAGGACTATAACTAGCCCTAATAAATGTCTAATCAAAATAATTCCTATAACTAGACCTCAGGGAAGATAATTGACTTCCAAGGGAAAAACAGATGTAACTAAGATTACCTGTCAAATGTAAGGCCTTTTCCAACAAGAGCCAACTTGGCTTTAGCGGGTCCACCAAGAGGCTTATAGCATAGATGGATAAAATGGGGTGGATTCGCGGAAGCAGCAGCCACTCCAAGGTAGGAACCCATTCCTAATTCCTTGCACTCCTCTGCATTCAGAATCTTTGCAGAGAAAACATCACTGAACTGCGAAGCAATCTTGGAAGCCTCTTCAGCAAGTGCTCCTATGGAATGAAGAAAATAGAGCATGAATCACAGAGTTACAAACACAAGGATAGTCATCAAAATTACGCATTTGGAAGAGGGGTGTTACTCAATACTCACCAGGAGTAAGCACATTCGCAGGTGAATTGACGAGCTCCCTCCCAAAAATAATACCAGAACAAATATATTCGGCATACTTGAGTCTCTTCTCCAATTCAGGCGCAGTCCCAAAACCAATGATGTCTAAAGATTTGAGCGACGACTTCTTTGACTCCGATTTAAACCTCGAATCCTCGTGCATGCCAAGTATAGTACCTTCAACAACAACAAAACCTTAGTCCCAAGATCATTTGGAATTGGCTAACATGAATTCTTGCAAACTTGAAAACATGGATAAAATGGGTTGAAATGGAAAATGGAGTACCGGATGCAATGGCAGAGACAGTAGTCAACTTAGACTCAGGTGAGACAGCGAGTACAACAGCAACATTAGAGGCTTGAGAAGTCTTTGCAGCGGCAGCTACAGCTTCGCCAAAACCACGGTACGCTGCAAAAGACGTAGACTGACGGCCAAGGCCAATCAAACCAATCCTCTTAGACCCAAAACCGGGAAGCCTAAGAATGGTAGACTGACCAGGCTTGCCAGTGAAATCCTCTTCACTAGAAGCTTCCCCCAACAAACCCCCTAACTGTGAGTCTAGTTTATTCAATATCGTGTTTTCGAATTTCATGTCCTTGTCCTTGCTCATGTCTTTCTCCGATACACCTACAGCCAGCAGGTCGCCTTTCCATTCCAACACGTCAATATCCTTCAACCCGAAATTCACCTGCTTGGATCCAATTCTAAGTATCACACATTTACATTTGGTTGAGAAGTATCACATTCTAATTCTAATTCTAACACAGCATCACAATTCAACATGCAGCAGTGGCAGAACTAGTTGCTAGCAGGGATCATTGAAAAACTTAATTAAAATCTTTGTATTCCTGATTTTTTTCTATCCCTAGTTCCAAAGGATCTAGCTAGTAGCAACGGATAGCACTCGCAACCCCAAATGTACAAAAAAATGAGACATTTTCCTCCCTAGCAAGTAAATATAATAAACCCTCTCCCCCAAGAATTTAATTCTAGCTTCACCCCTGCATAGTTCACCTTATTCTACCTCCATAAGACGTCGATACCTGTTTTAATGCTAAAACGGATCTGCGCACATATTTCCTCTCATCCAATCCAAAGCTAGCACTTCCGTTAAACGGATCATCCAATCCAAACTAATACGGTACCTGTTTGGATCCATTTTACTATATTGTCGTCTTAAACAAGAATTTGCGATTATGCTAATACCAATGGATCCAATCATTAGTATCTAATCATAAAGTAAATCTGGGGGAGAATACAGCACCATTAACGGTCACATACATTGGTTAAATTAATTGTTTACCTCTACGACGAATGATCGAGAGTAGTAAGGAGGTAGAAGAAAAGCGAGGGACGGACCTTGATAGGATCGAGAGTAGCAGGTTGAGTGAGGCCAAGGTTGGCAGAAGTGAAAGAGCGCGCCATGGTAAGTGAGGCGATTCTAGTTGAAGCAGTAGCAGAAGTAGAAGTAGAAGTAGAGGTGGTGAGATTGAGATGAAGAGGTGATGAGTAGGATAGAGAGAGGCGAAGCAATGGAAAAGGACGCAACTTTGATATAATTAAGGAAGATGACGCGATTGATGCAACTATGGCGGCCATTTCACACCCACACTCCACCTGCCTCTTTTTATACTCTACTTTCTTTTTATCCTCTCTTTCCCAATTTCCATTCCATGTAGCCTCTAGGAGTACGTTTCTAGACACCTGAACTTATAAAACTCGGTCATGTTTCTTTTAGATTGAAATAGCTTAATGTGAGCTGAACGAAATTGAAATAATTTTTTTTTTCTGAGAGAGTGAGATATTATATTAGATCAATTTTCGCTAATGCAATAATCGCATCAGCGAACGACGAAACATACAAAGACTCATCTCCACTCCTAAAACATAAACGAGCAACATGGTGTGCTGCCGTATTACTATCACGCTTAACATGAGACCAAAAGCATTGAACAAATCGACATCTAAAAGCTAGCAAGTCATCCACAAGACCAAACGGTTCCCTCGAAACCCCCTTTTTTGCACTGCTGTAATAACCACTTGGGAGTCACTCTCCATAATCACCTTGTCCAGCCCCATTACACTCGCAAGCTCCAACTCGAAAGCCAGCGCCTTAGCCTCAGCTATGGTGGAGTCTCATCCCACAACCACCCTTCGACAAGCTATGAGTACCACGACCCCATTTGCATCCCCGTCCCACCACTCCCAAACTAATCTCGCCATTAGCATACATCGGAATTGAATTTAATAAAGTCGACCCAAGGGGCTTCCCATATTGATTGGTTGGTCTGGTGAGCTCCCTCGTGATGCCCTCACAATTCCAAATCGTACCTGGAATATTCCTCAACAGTTTTGATCATACCTGTTATCACTCTGCTAGGGAGGGGAAATCTCTCCTCAAAAATCTTAATGTTGAGACAATACCACATGGCCCATAACATAACTAAGAATTGATTCCGGGACTTACTAGAAACACGAGAAAGAGCTATACCAATCTCTTGGTGCACGAAAAGGGCGGCGCTGCAACAATAATATCATGGAATTCGCTCGCTGCCCAGATATCTCTTACCCAAGTACACGCAAATAAGGCGTGCCCCTCTGTTTCCATGCCCGAATTGCATAATATGGAATTCGCATCTGGGACGCAATGACGTTTCAGCAAGTTCGATTTCACCCCAATGGTACCTAAGCAATGACAAGGCTAAAGTCGTATCACCTATATAAAAATAATTCAAACGAACAACTAATAGGCAGCTAAAAGTAACTAAGGGTCGAATCCACAGAGAGACTGATGAAAATCGCTAATTATCTAATAGTCGATTCTAAACTATTTTAATTTCGATTTATTTGATTTTTATCAAAACTAATGCAATATTGTAAATTAATCGAGGTTCTAACAATATTAAAATGATCTAGCTATAGGGCTTTCTGGTTCACTATGCAATTAAATCGGGTAAAGTTAATTAATCATTCAATCAATCAATCAAAGTTATTCAGGACAAAGACATGACCTTTCGGATCTTAGGTCAACCTTAGGATAGATTTTGACGGGCTCTCGCAACTTACCAGATTATCCTAGCCACTTACCTGTAAGTCTACCATTACCAGACTTTCGATCTTAGGTTCGGGATACTAAACATTCAACTACTTCAACATCTCAAACTAGCAAAACAACGATACAAGATAAGTAGTAAGACGATAAGTCTGAGACCCTAGACTTTTCCTTATTGATTTATCTATTAGTAATTAGTTATTAGCTTACCAAAACCAACTCAAAAGTGACCCATAATCTAGAGTCTAAATCTTAGGAATAGACGACTAAATCCTGTCTTCTTGTGGATCGACCCATGACTTCACTATGTACATTAGTTGGTGACCTTAGGGTATCTTTGATTAGGGATACGACTTACCTCTGTCAATGATCGCTAGAGTGAATGAATTTGCATAAGTTGCAGTATTAAGGTGACACGTTCCCAAGTGTGTCTCACTGCAGAATGTTCAATCCATTGATTGAACAGCTAACTACGTATCTACTAGTATTAATACAATTCCCTCTCTCCCTTCATTCTCTTTATCATTTAAGCACTATCATTTAAGCACTATCAAATATTCTCCACTGAGCCGGCTGGAATGTTCTCATTGTCCAAAGTTTTACCCCAGACCAGGATGTATAGGCCGCAAACCACCACGGCTGATCCGATAATACTGATACACACAAGAAATAAGCATAAAAAGAGAAGTTATTAGAATGAAGTAGCTCAATATATATACTACTTCCTCTATTCTCACTCAAATGAACATAAGTATACTATTTTGTACACCAAATGTCAATGTTTTTTTGGTTTAAAATAACTTGTGTTAAAACTTAATCTAGAAAAATATAAAAATTGTAGAAGATGAATTGATGTACGTAGTATCATTTGGAAAGGTAACAAATTGACACAAATCAAGTTATTGAATAGTTATGTTTGAGCTTTTATGAACGTAAGACATAAATGATGAATGCAATCAATCAGTCCATCATTGTGGTTGTTGTTCTAGCTTCTCATTTCTTCTCCTCGTTTTTCAACAGATTAAGTGTAGGCTTTATATATAGCCTTACACCTTGAGCTAACATTGGTTTCAATCCCTAAGCAAAGTAGCTGACATGTAGTGCCAACACTAAGATACAAATGTAGTTGACCACTTGACCTCTAACAAAAGGAGAAAGATGCAGTGATGCTTTCCAACTGACAACATCACCGACCTATATGTAAGACCCTTAAGCATGAAATAAGTGGACTAAGCTTGATGATGACATTCTATCTTTTACACTCCCCCTCAAGATGAGAGTGAGGTTTTGGCAGAACTCTCATCTTGTTGAGTAGCTTTTGATGTTGTGACGTAGAGAGGGGCTTAGTAAAAACATCTGCAAGTTGCTTGTGCGAGGGAATATATGTTGGTTTGATGACACCCTCAGAGACTTTGTCGTGGATGAAATACAGTCGATCTCTATATGCTTAGTTCTCTCATGGTAGACAGGATTAGCCGCAATTGATATAGCTGCTTGGTTGTCACAATTGAGGATAACTGAAGATGGATGCTTAATGCCCAAGTCTTTTAGCAATGTTATGATCCATGTTACTTCACAAGTTGTTAAGGTCATTGCTCTATATTCTGCTTCTGCTGAGGACCTAGCCACAACCCCTTATTTCTTTGATTTCCATGAGATAGGCGAGTTTCCAATTAGGACACAAAAACCAGTGGTTGATCTTCTTGAATATGGGCAGGCAGCCCAATCTGAATCGCAATAGGCAGTAAGTTTAACAGTAGAGGTGTTAGTAAGGAGTATACCCTAATTTGGAGCATTTTTGAGGTATCTAAGCACTCTCCTTGCTGCCTGCCAATGATCAGTTGTGGGTTGATTCATGAATTGACTTAAGATCTGCACTGAATATGCTATATCAGGCCGAGTGATTGTCAAATAGATCAACTTTCCTATTAGGCGCCTGTAGATGTCAGGCTTGTGCAAAGGGGTTCCTTTGCTTGGTTCAAGTTTGGTGTGGGCGTCAAGAGGGACCTTCAGGGGCCTTTCATTTTGCACATTGAACTCCTTGAGCATGTCCTTAACATATTTTTGTTGAGAGACAAACATGCCTTGTTGTGTGTGGGCAATCTCCAACCCCAGGAAGTAGGAAAGCATGCCCAGATCCTTCATGTGAAAGACAGAACTTAGGACAGATTTTAACCCATCAATTTCCTTCTTGTTGTTGCCTGTGATGACCATGTCATCAACATACATCAGAACAGCTGTGATGGATGTGCTTTGCACTTTAACAAACAGGGAATGATCTGAAGTAGATTGTTTGAAACCAGAATTGACTAGTGTGTGGGAGAGTTTTTCAAACCACTGCCTTGGGGCTTGTTTCAGTCCATATAAGGATTTCTTCAGTTTGCACACCAAAGGGCTAGTGTTCTTGTGAGTAAGATATTGAGTAGCTCTCATTCTGTCACCATATCCTGTGTAGCCTGGAGGGAGTTCCATATAGACCTCTTCCCTCAACTCTCCATGCAAGAATGCATTTGTGACATCCATTTGGTACAGTTTCCATCCTTGCATAGCAGCAATAGCAAGTTAAGCTCTCACAATGGTCATTTTTGCCACAGGAGCAAAGGTTTCATTGTAATTTTTACCTTCCCTTTGTATACATCCTTGGATGACCAATCTTGCCTTGTGTCTATTGTTCACACTCACTTCCTCTCTAATTTTGGCTGGTTTGTGCATGCATTATGACCTAGTTTTCATCAAAATTTACTTATCATTTATGCTTTAGAAAACCATCCACTTCAGGGACGGATCCAAAATTTTTTGTATGGTGTAGCAAATTTGCATTAGACACATAAGGAAACTTTTAATAATTATTTTCTCTTTTTTTTCGAGCATTTGTAAAGTTTGTTACTCCGCATTTTGTAATTTAAAAAGTATAATACAAATATATATTAATTACAGTACAAAAATACATTAAGCCTAGTACAAAAATATATTGAGTGAACCTTAGAAGTAATACAAATATATACTACTCAATATAAAAATATAGTCATCAGCATCTCTAGTCTTGGTCATTATATTTACAATATTCTCTCAGTTACGCATACAGTTAGATGTATTTAACTTTTTTACTCCGAAATACGATACATTAAATCTACAAAAATCACGTAAATCTACATTCTCAAAAACTTTGGTGTAGCAAATGCTACACCATTCTTGTACGTAGGTCCGCCCATGTGTAGACACCCACATTTTGACCGCCAGGTGTCTATAGTAGTTCCCGCCAAACACCCGATGATGATAGGACGTAAACGTGCTTTGACAAACTCGGATATGGGCTTGTAATCATGGACATTTGGTTTAGACATTTAAGGAGTACAAATCTCACAAAACTGACCTCAAATCCAGGCCCAGTGGGTCGTTTCGAGTCAAATAACACTAATTTGGGTCGAAACCGTCACCAGGGGTAAAATCGTCTTTTAGCGACCGAGTCAAACCCGGTCAAAGATATTTTTTCCCGAGTCACACGAGCTGGCCGTGACACTACACGGTTGATTCGGACTCAAACACCAAAAAAATCAGCCTTCACAAATATTAAACAAATCTGTTTAAGGATAGAATTCGATCTCAAGTAGGAATTCTATCCGGAAACCGAATCAGACATCGACCGAGCATCAAAATACTCGGCCGAGATACCCCAGTACAGCCGAAATACCTCCCCCACCAGCTGAGATTTTTTGGCTTCTTCCTTAAGAAACGAGAAGTTTATTCCCTTGCGAACTCTCGTATTTCCTATCCAAACCGGTGTTTCTTGTCACACAAGCAAGACCACCTCGGTTCCTATAAATAGGACCCTCCCTTCAACCTCAAAAGGACACACAGAGAAAATCAACCGAAGATCACAACAGAAAAATACCGAGAAAGTCAGCTAGAAAGCAACATCCAAAAACCGACGAAACCGATCTTGTCCGAACCGGCCGAGTCCCCACGTCACACACACATACACTCCAAAAATCGACACCTTAACTCACCCACATCATCTCGACGCTCCCGTGTCTAAGCCACTGTCCGACGAGCCTTATACCGAGAACACAAAGCATGTAGGTTGAGGGTGTATATCAAACCCGTCTCTTCCCTTTTTTCTCTCCTTCATCTCGTTTTTATGGGTCTTGTGTCGGTCCTTTTTTTTAATATCGATACTACTAAAACTATTTTCCTATATCGAATATTCTTAAAATATGATATCGATTCTATATAATCGAATATTATATCAAAAAGAATTATATTAAGTTTTCGACGAAATCGTTACATCTTTTTACATTTTTTTTTTTCGTTCAAAATTTTTTTTTACTTTTCGTTCAAAAACAAAATTTTTTTCAAAACCTTTTCTAAAGTCATTCCGACTATTCAATATCGATTTCATAATCGAGTATCGAATACGACGAATATCGAAAATATAAATCGGGTATAAATTAATCCATATTTGTACGCGATTTATAACGATTTTCGACAAAAAAATAAAAACGGACAGACTCGCGTGCGAGTCGCGCCCGGTCCAGGCGACTCGCGCCCGAGTCTGACCCGATTCTATTTTTTTTAAGTTTTCGTTCGTTTATTTTTATTATTTTACGAAACGATTTCTAAATTTACATCTTTTCCAAAACTATTCTAAATATTTGATAATCAACTATCGAATATAACGAATATCGAGAATATTAAGTCGAGTACGAGTTATGCGATATTCGTACGCGATTTAATCAAAAATTTTCCGAAAACCGTTTTCGAAATCAGGCCGCCACGCGACCCGCATGAGTCTCGGGCGAGTCGCGCGGCTCT
This sequence comes from Agrostemma githago, assembly GCA_958450325.1. Classification (NCBI taxonomy): domain Eukaryota; kingdom Viridiplantae; phylum Streptophyta; class Magnoliopsida; order Caryophyllales; family Caryophyllaceae; genus Agrostemma; species Agrostemma githago. Next base: position 4,878,422 of record OY288241.1, on the reverse strand, counting down.
CGGCCCAAACGCGTCTTTTTTTGTTCTTTTTTTATTCTTTCTCGAACATCGTTTTTTATACAAAACCGCGTTTTAGTAATATTTTCCAGATTTCGATTAATATTTACTTTCTCGATTTCATATTCCTTTCCTATATTATTATTTCAATCGTTACTAACTCGTTTTCTCGTGTTTGTAGCAATTTATTCTCATATTTTCTTTTTATCGTTTTATTAGACTAAAACGAACCCACATGCTAAAATAACTTCGACGTTATTAGTTTAAACATGCATTAAACGACTTAGCAACCCACTTATTTATTTTTCCTCACATGTCTTAGGAAAATAATCTCTGCATATCATTTCATCGTCGAACTAACGCGTGTACACAAAACCGAACGATATCTTAGTAAAGGCCGCTAAGTGCGGGCGGGGTTGGGTGTTCTCGCTGAACTTCCCAACACGTACCCTCACCCCTTACTCAGAACCATGGTTTCCGGATGTCCGAATCCATTGGCAACGAGAGTCATTCAATATACGATTAACCGCCCAGTCGGCATCGGTATCGATATGCTAAGGGACGAACCCAATAAACTCTGACATCGGAAATGGGCCAGGCTTTAAGTATGGCCCACTACGACATAGAGTGGGTTCGAATGGTTCCGAATAACCATAAAATTCGGTGGCGACTCCTACTTCGATTTAAAATTCTATTCGATCCATCTCATATGGAAATTCTATCGCCTCCCCAAAACCCGCGCTTCGCCGCGTCGGGGTGGACCTATGTCATGTCCACAATTTGGCGACTCCGCTGGGGATTAACTGATGTGTCACTTACCATCGGCATCCTCAGGGTGAGACTCGAAAAGAAATCGTTCGATTAGTAATGTACACGTTTTAGTTCAATGGTTCATGCATAACCCCGTTCTATCCCGGGCCGGTTACTTGTGACCGACGTCCCACTATACCACGGTGCATTCCCACTTGGGTGCACTAAAGACTTCGATGGCGGAACTCGTTTAGACTTTGCGGCATGTCCTAAGACCAACTCGGCTTAGGGAGTCCGTCCTCAGTACGAGAAAGCGATCGTTGTTGGTATAGACCCTATCAGACCGACCGAGACTTAGACTAAGAGCATACATGGCGTCGTTATACTGATTCTATGACTACATGCTACTTGATCTTTTTTTAGTCTTTTCAAAAACCGTCATTTTCAAAAATTACATCTTTTTCAAACCCATCTACTTTTTCAAAACCCGGAAAGCTGCCGAATTTAGGACTTATGATTTTGACTCAAAATAGCCTATTTTTAGCCGGTATGCTGTCCAAACCTTTTCAAAAAAAAAAGCCCGAAATCTCGGCCCGATACCCTTTTCTCGGTTTTCAAAAAAAATCGGGTCTTCCAATCCGACCTTTGCTCAGTTTTCAAAATTCAAATTCTCTTTTCAAAACCCCCTTCCGCTTAGGACTTCCCGTATTTAGCAGTGTCGGGTCTTGTCATAGGTTGTAAGAGTCTATAGCGTCGAAACTCCGTCGATCTTACATCACGGGTTTCCACCCCATCCCAGTCCGCCTTACTTGTCAAGGCACGGCCCACCTTCGTAGGACTAACTCCTACAAAGGGAAGCCCGTTTACACACTCGAGTCTAAAGTCTGGGGATTTCTCACGTAGACCTTCCTTCGAACAGGACTAGGCCCACTCTGCCAAATCCTAAGGAAGGCCCACCACTCACGTGTCATCCATTTAGAAGTCAGTCTCCGGTCTTCTTTCTAGTCTAGTCTTTTTCTTGCTCGGGATGTACTTTTGATTCTAAGATCTGGGTCAGATACTGATTACGCGGTGCCCTTACAGACAGGTCACCCCACACTCGAGCCATGACGCAAAAAGCCATAGATGAATTGACCGCCTCGCTGGCCCAAATCCAAGACCAACTGAGGAAAATGCGGGAAGACCAGATCGCCATCATTACTCGGGTTAGTGCCGTAGAACAGGGAACCCCCAACGCTTCGATCGACGATGACGGGCCTTTAGCCGCATTAGCCAGTGCAGTCCTCAAACTACAAGAACAGGTCCACCTCACAACCCAAAGCTCCATCCATACGGAGAATGCTAGGATCTATACCCCACTGACCGATGAGCTACCCACTAACCTCAATCTGACGGGTTTGCCAATGTTCGAGGGTACCGAAGATCCGGTCCACCATATCCGGGCTTTCAAGGAGTTCATGGCCCTTAAAGGGGTTAAGTCCAACATGTTCAAGCACCTATTCGCTTCTTCTCTCGAGAAGCACCCAAGAGCCTGGTACTACCGGCTTGATCCCAAGAAATACAAAACTTGGGAAGACGTGGCAACGGAATTCGCTCGGAATTACGCCGACAACACGGAAATCCAGACCACTATGCGCACCCTGGAAGTAATGGCCCAGGAACCTAAGGAAGGATTCACAAAGTACCTTCAGCGCTGGAGGGCTGAAAGCGTCAAAATGGTCGATAAGCCTAGTGAAAAGGTGCTGGTTGAGGCCTTTGTCAAGAACCTACTTCCAGCTTACCGGGTCCATCTCCGGTACGCCATCATACCTAGCTTCGCGGTCCTAACTGAAATGGGAACAAGAATCGAGGATGATTTAAGGTTGGAAAGCCTCACTAAGGCCTCCACTAAGGGATATCAAGGGGCCAGTTCATCAACGAGCAAGCCCGCTACTACAGCTGCCACTCGTAGCATTTTCGACGAGGTAAATGCACTCGATACCTCATCCCAGAAAACTACCACCCCCCGGGTGTTCACCGACATAGGCACTACCTATGAAAATGCCCTTCAGAGGTTATCATCGAAAGGCCTGATCACCCCGATAGGCCCAACACCTGATATCCCGGTCGAACGTCGCTCTAAGGCCTACAACCTCCAGGCCTACTGTCACTATCATCGTGGTAAGGGACACGATACCGAGAAATGTTGGAAACTCAAGCACCTTATCCAAGATCTCATTGAAAGCGGGAAAATCCCTTTACCCGGGGGTAAGCCCAACAACAAAGACAACCCGTTGGCCACTCACGCCATCTTTTCCGGAGAAGTAATGGATTGTTCACACCTCACTTCTCCATTTATCCCACAAATAAACGGGATCTGGTGCGATGACGAAGACGATGTCTACCTCACCAAAGGGGAAGCTGTCCCCATCACACCCGAGGAGATTCAGAAGGTTAAGTCCAAGGCCTTAGCCACTAGTCAAGCCCTCATCACTGCCGAGCCACTCAAAGTGGAGCCCGCTCCGGAAGAGCCGACTGCTGAAAAGGCTCTTGTGAAGCAGCTAAACAAGACTCGAGCTGACCTTTCCATATGGCAACTCCTAGTTAGCTCCCAGGAACATCGAGAGGCACTCACTAAGGCCCTCGATCAAGTCAAAATCGACTCCATGGCTACCCCGGCCGAGATGGTAGCCACAATACTACCCCACCTAAAAAGCAGATCCATAGAAGAAGGCCCACTGATCACCTTCTCCAATGCCGATCTACCACCATTTGGGCCAGCCCACAACATGGCCCTCTACATCACAGTTATCTGCCGAGGAAAGTACTTACCCATGACCCTAATTGACGACGGGTCAGCAGTCAATGTCCTCCCCTTGAGGACCGCCAAAGCCCTCGGCATTACCGAGGCCGACTATATTCCAACAGCTCAAACCATTCAGGCTTTCGACGGAAGCCCAAAGTCAGTAGCCGGAGCCACAAAACTCACTATCATAACCGGCCCAATAGAGAAAGAGCTGGAATTTCAAGTGATCGACGTGACTTCTTCCTTCAACCTTCTTCTAGGAAGACCTTGGATCCATGCAACCAGGGCCGTGTCCTCCACTTTGCATCGGAAAATCAAGATGCCTTTGCATGACACCGTCATCACTATAGAAGCCACACCTATGACTGTGGCTAATTGTAACACCTCGGGCCGCACTGATCTATGGGGGTTCGACTTTGTAGGAGCCATCGAAGAAGATCATCTCTTCCGCCCTTATTTCACCGTCCTCCTAGACCGGATGTTACAGAATCTGGGCTTCCTACCAGGGGTTACCTCAAGGCCCGATCTCCCGGCAAGAAAAATTCTTGAAGTTCTGGACAATGGAAGGACTCAAGCAGGCTTGGGCTACACCCTAACTCCAGAAAACATGGGCCAGACTGAAACCAGTAAGGTCACCTTCGTCACTCCAGTATTCGAGACTGCTCAGACCGGCCTATATCGGCCCACACACCCTGGGACCCACTCGGCCCAGGACTGCAACTACATACCAGACGACATCTTCGCTCTCATCCAGGCCGAAGATGCTAAGAATGCCGAGCCCGCGCTAGGGTTACTTTTTGGAGAGGAACTCGCGATTCCAACACCAAAGGAAGAGCTAGTCAGCCTCATTCTCCGCAGTCGCACCTTTGATCCGTCTAAGCTGATCTCGGAAGTCGGGTCCGAAACCAGAGCTTGGAGGAAAACTGTCAAATGGACTGACAGTCAAGGAAAAACTTACAAGCTGATCACAGGAGAAGGAGAGATGCCAGAATCTGAGTCTGAGTCCGAGTCGGAGTCTGAGTCAGAGTCTAAGATTGAGTCTAGTGAGTCTGGTGCTAGGGTCAATCCTGTAACTTCCCCTCTTCCTTTAGCCATTCCTGGTGCCTCGGGGTCTGTCCCGGGCACTCTACCTATCCCGCCACTGACTAGCGATCAGATGGCAGCTCTTTTCTCAATTTATGATCAATAATAACAACCGTTCTGCTTACGACTTGTCTCATTTTCAAAATTTCAAAAACTTTATGTGCAATGACATTGAGAAACCCGACGAACAGGTATCCTTGCCTCCACACCTGATCGAGCAGCTAGAGCAAAGGGAATCCCGCAATCCGGTAATCGAAGAAACCGAATCCATCAACGTGGGAACAACCTTAGAGCCTCAGATGCTTAAGATAGGGCTATCCTTAGATCCCGAGGATCGGAGAAACAACAATTCATAGTTCTCCTTCAAGAATTCAAAGACGTCTTCGCATGGTCCTACAAGGACATGCCGGGAATCGACCGCGAAATAGCCAAGCACCATATACCGATCAAGGAAGGGTTCAAGCCGGTTAAACAAAAACTCCGGCGCATGAGGCCCGAATGGTCCCTCAAAGTCAAGGAGGAGGTCGATAAACAATTCAAGGCTGGGTTCATACGAGTCTCCGAGTATCCAGATTGGGTTGCAAACATAGTACCAGTCCCTAAAAAGGATGGTAAGGTTCGTGTCTGTGTAGACTTTCGGGATCTTAACAAAGCAAGCCCGAAAGACGATTTCCCGTTGCCACACATCGATATACTGGTGGACAACACAGCAGATCATGCCCTTCTATCATTTATGGACGGGTATGCGGGGTACAATCAGATAAAAATGGCAGAAGAAGATATGGATAAGACCACCTTCATTACACCTTGGGGTACTTATTGCTATACAGTTATGCCATTCGGTCTCATCAATGCCGGGGCCACCTACCAACGAACCGCCACGACTTTATTGCATGACATGATGCATAAGGAAGTGGAAGTCTATGTGGACGACATGATCGTCAAATCCAAAGACAGGGACGGTCACATCACCGCCCTGAGAAAGTTCTTCACCCGATTACGCAAATACAACATGAGGTTAAACCCTCAGAAATGCAGTTTCGGGGTAACATCTGGCAAATTACTGGGTCATATCGTTAGCCAACGAGGTATCGAAGTCGATCCAGCCAAAATCAAGGCCATCACCGAGATGCAGCCCCCTAAAACTGAAAAAGAGATAAGAGGGTTTCTCGGAAAAGTCCAATACATTAGCAGGTTCATTTCAAAGCTAACCATGGTGTGTGAACCGATCTTCAAGAAACTGAAAATAGGAGAACGACTACTATGGGATGACAAATGTCAAGCAGCTTTTGATAGAATCAAGGAAATTTTGGCCTCACCACCGGTCCTAATGCCACCTCAGCACGGTTTACCTTTGTCACTATACCTAACCACGACAGAGACAGCCATGGGGGCTATGCTAGCTCAAACGGTCAATTTTGAAGAACGAGCCATTTACTACATCAGCAAGAAGTTTTTAGAGTACGAGTGTAAGTACACCATGCTCGAAAAGACATGTTTAGCTTTGGTCTGGGCCACTAAGAAGCTCCGACATTACATGCTTAGTCACGAGGTGCAGGTATTATCCAGAATGGATCCAATCAAATACCTCTTCGAAAAGCCCATCCTCAACGGCAGGATATCAAGATGGACCCTGATGTTGGCAGAATTCGACCTAAAATTCGTACCACTAAAAGCCATTAAAGGACGAGTAGTAGCCGAGTTTCTCGCTGACAGTCCCATAACCGAGGAAGGACACATCGACACTTGGTCCTTCCCAGACGAAGACATTTTCCACACTGATACCGAAGCATGGGATTTGTACTTTGACGAGGCATCCAATTTTCGAGGATTTGGAGTCGGAATTCTTCTAATCTCACCAAAAGGGGAACATACTCCCGTATCCATCAAACTAGACTTTGACGTCACCAACAACGCCGCTGAGTATGAAGCATGTATCCACGGGCTACAAGCCGCCGCTGACTTAGGGGTCACAAACCTCCGAGTACACGGTGATTCATCCCTGGTCATTAATCAAGCACTTCAAAAATGGAAAACTCGAAATGCTAATCTCGTGGCCTACCAGGCACGAGTACGGGATCTCGAGAAACAATTCCACCAGGTAGAATATATATACCTACCCCGGGAAGAAAACCAGTTCGCAGATGCACTCTCGAAACTGGCATCTTTACTAAACATTCCCGATCATATGACCAATATGCCAATATGTGTCGAAAGACGATCCGAGCCAGCATATATCCACGACATCGAAGAAGTCGAGATACCCGATCCCGAGCCGTGGTATCAAGCTGTACTGATATACCTAGCAACCGGGGAATATCCACCCGGAGCTGACAACCGAGCCAAAAAGGCCCTACGAAGACTGGCAACCCAGTTCATCCGCACCGACGATGGGCAACTCTACAAAAAGACAGCACAGGGGGCTCTCCTTCGATGTGTCGACAAAACCAACGCCGAAAAAGTTGTGGCTGAAGTCCATGATGGCGAATGCGGTCCACACATGAACGCCCAGATGCTGGTCCGGAAGATCATGAGGCTCGGTTACTACTGGAATAGCATGGAAATCGACTGTCAACAATATGTTAGACATTGCCATAATTGTCAGATTTTTGCCAATGTACAACATATGCCACCATCCTTGCTATACACCATGACATCACCATGGCCATTTTCAACATGGGGAATCGATATAATTGGAAAGATAAACCCCTCGGGAACCGGAGGACACTGCTTCATTTTGGTGGCAATCGACTATTTCACCAAATGGGTCGAAGCTGAATCCTATCGTATTCTCAACGCTAGCCATGTTGCCAAGTTCATTCAAAATAAGATAATATGCCGGTATGGGATCCCTCATGAATTCATTAGTGACCACGGGACCCATTTCCAAGCCGAAACAGCAGCCTTGCTAACCAAGTACAAGATTCAAAGGCATACATCTTCACCCTACCGACCCCAAACCAATGGAGCGGTAGAAGCAGCTAATAAAACAATTGTCACCATACTAAAAAAGATGGCTGATAATTATCGAGACTGGCCCGACAAGATACCATTTGCACTTTGGGGATATCGAACCTCGATTCGTACTGCGACCGGGGCAACGCCTTATTACCTTACATACGGCATGGAAGCAGTCCAACCTGTCGAGTTAGAAGTGCCATCACTCAGAATCCTACTTGAAAGCCAAGTGCCTGAAGCTGATTGGGTTCGAGCACGATATGACTCGCTAGTCCTTCTAGATGAACGACGATCTCACGCCCTCAACAATATTCAAATTTATCAAAAGAGAATCCAGCGGGCTTTCAACAAAAGGGTGAGGCCCAGAAACATCAAAGAAGGAGATTTGGTCCTCAAATCAGTTCGAGCTCTATTGCCAGTAGACCCAAGGGGAAAATTCAAACCTAACTGGGCTGGGCCATATCTGGTAAAGAAGATTCTATCAGGTGGAGCGGTAATACTAACGGATCTGGACGGGAACGAGTTTGTCAACCCAACTAACCTGGACCAGCTGAAGCGCTATTACCCTTAACCCACCTTTCTCAATGTCATTTGCAAAAGTTTATTAAAAAAGACATTTTTTTTCAAACTTTTAAAGACAAGTCAAAAGCTAGAATTATTCATTTTACTGTTTCAAACATCTTGAACCAATAGTCTTGATGTATTTCGAAATTGCAAATTAATTCAGTCTGAACTACGTTTGGTTTGATTCCATTTATTATGGATACGTAGGCAGCCCCCCAAAAGGGCACAACCACTGCAATCGAAAAAACAGGAACGGTTCTTTAATAAACCTTTCTTTATTTCAAAAAATAAATAATAATAAAATTACAAAAAAAATCCAAAAAAAAACAAAACATCACAAAATAAATAATACTAATACTTAAATAATATAAACTAGGGCATTTTTCCCTTTCCTTTGCCCTTAGCCTCCTTTTCGGTCCATCGGCGTCGAGGTGGGGGTGAACGCTCCCTGATCACCAAGGGAACCTCTTTAGCCCGAGCTCGTTTCTTCAAACTCGACTCCCCGGTCACCTCGTTATCACGCGGGCCTAGCCTGTCTCGGACCGCCGTCCTCGGTCCGAGTCTTCCCTCCATATCACTAGCACCAGTCTCATTAGTCTGAGTCTTAGGTTTTGACTTGGAATCCGACCCTGACTCAACAAAGGTAATGGGAGACTCCTCGAAGAACCGTCTATTATTCTTGGCCGATTCTCGGCGGGCCAAATCAAGAGCTTCCTCGGTCTTCAAAGCTTTACGGGCCTCCTGGGATTCTTCAGAAGTCCATTTGCGATATGATTCAGAAACCCAAGTGGTTTGACAAGGGCGAGGTATAGTCCATATGACACGGGTGAACCAACGTTGTAGCCACGTGTCACACATAGCGTCCGTCAATTGGATCGAAACGCTAATTATTGCCTCAGTCTCAGGGATCTCCTGAAACGAACCGAATTGTCTTAAGATACGGTCCGGATAAATATGGACAGTCCAGTCCAAAGACAAAATCACCAGGTAACGGGCTTTGTCTCGCCTAGCTAATCCCGTCAGTCTCGAAAGGAACCACCAAATGACGTTCCATCTGATCAAAGGACCACCATGAAATTTTAGCTCTTCATCCTAAAATTTTTGAGTTACGGGATGACTTGGTCTTATTCGGCGAGATCTTGAACCGATCTGATTGCTGCGGTATTTGGGTATATTCACCGGGGGCTCCATGATCGACAGACGCTCGAATAACCAGGTCTGCAAAATTTTCGAAAAGTCAAAAACATTCGAAAAAATCGAAAATTTCAAAAAAATCGGAAAAATTAAGAATTTTTGTAAAAATTCAAAAAATCGAAAAAATTAAGAATTTTCGTAAAAAAATTCAAAAATTCGGCAAAATCGGGAAATTCGAAAAAAAAAACCGGAAAATTGAAGATTTCGAAAAAAAAAACGGAAAATCCGGGATTACCGAAAAAAGAAAGAAAAGATCGGAAATCGAGTATTTTATCGAAAATACCTGCAAAAGACGAATGCCTCCTGTCAATTGTTGATTTGGTTCAAGCCTCCTAGCGTCAAGGCCCATAATAATCTCCCCAGTTATCAGCCAAGCTGGGCTATGACCCGTCTCCATTTGATCAACTATGCTGATTAGCCTGATCTCACCTAAGCATGAATCAGCATCCATTCGGCCTTCGAAGGCGTACCTATGCAGCATACAAAAGGCAAAGGCCCTACGTCTATGGGTAGAAGTAATTCTTTCACCCACTGGGTTCATAAATTTATCAGCCAAGTCGAATAAGGAAACTGAATTTCCCTTCACCATACGGGCCGTCTCAGCATGGGACAACCCTAGAAAATCCCTCAGCCTCCTCCTTGGATCAGGATAAAATGGAGGAATAGCAGGACGAGCGTTAGGGCACCACCCTCCAATAGCTGCTATCTCTTCAGGAAGAGGACATATTTCTCCTCGAGTAAATGCAAAAATATGAAAGGTAGTATCCCAAAAGGATAAACAAGCATCAAGAAAGTGCGAATCTACCCTAAGTCGCTGGAGTGGGAATAAAGCCACAATTCCCATTTGAGTTAACTGGACTCTGTCTTCATCTCGAAAATCCTGGGCCCACGCATGAAGCATTGCGGTCAGATGGTCAATACCCATCGCGAGAATAGTTTCTTTTATTTTATCCTAAAAAGTCTAAGGGATTTTTAGATAAAAGAAAGGATTTGAGTAGGAATATGAAAAATAAGAAACCAAGGCTCTCTATTTATAATAGAGAATATCCCTCCTCCTAGCCATCACAGGAATAGGATTCTACCAATTTTCCTCCTTCGCTTAGGCATACAAGGAAATTCCAAATATCCGTGTCAGAATCCGATTAGGAATCAAAGTCATCCCAGGCATTCTTATTTCCAAAAAAACTTCCAAAAATTTCAGCTTTCCTCTTTTCAAAATTCTTTCAAAAAAAAAAATCTTTTTCCCCAGCACAGGTCAGTGTTTCGCCTAAATGTTACATACAAATTATGTCAGCATACAGGTACACTCAAGACCCCCCAAAGAAAAAAATTCTAAGTTCCCCAGTGGAAAAGTTCATGCAAGCTCCCGCGCAATTCTAAGACAGGATGTATCTGCAAACAGATATACCCACAGCTTTCTAGGCAAGCTCCCGCGACATTATCAACATCAACTCAGGTATGATTTCTATTCCGTGGCTGGCGAGCCCTTCGCGCAGGTCTAATGGACCCTAAACGACCCGATCGGAAGTCTGCCAGGTTTTAATCCTTGATTGACCTGGTAGCTACTCTGACTTTTGCCTTGTCCAAGCCTCAGTCAGAGTGGGGGCTCTGTAGACACCCACATTTTGACCGCCAGGTGTCTATAGTAGTTCCCGCCAAACACCCGATGATGATAGGACGTAAACGTGCTTTGACAGACTCGGATATGGGCTTGTAATCATGGACATTTGGTTTAGACATTTAAGGAGTACAAATCTCACAAAACTGACCTCAAATCCAGGCCCAGTGGGTCGTTTCGAGTCAAATAACACTAATTTGGGTCGAAACCGTCACCAGGGGTAAAATCGTCTTTTAGCGACCGAGTCAAACCCGGTCAAAGATATTTTTTCCCGAGTCACACGAGCTGGCCGTGACACTACACGGTTGATTCGGACTCAAACACCAAAAAAATCAGCCTTCACAAATATTAAACAAATCTGTTTAAGGATAGAATTCGATCTCAAGTAGGAATTCTATCCGGAAACCGAATCAGACATCGACCGAGCATCAAAATACTCGGCCGAGATACCCCAGTACAGCCGAAATACCTCCCCCACCAGCTGAGATTTTTTGGCTTCTTCCTTAAGAAACGAGAAGTTTATTCCCTTGCGAACTCTCGTATTTCCTATCCAAACCGGTGTTTCTTGTCACACAAGCAAGACCACCTCGGTTCCTATAAATAGGACCCTCCCTTCAACCTCAAAAGGACACACAGAGAAAATCAACCGAAGATCACAACAGAAAAATACCGAGAAAGTCAGCTAGAAAGCAACATCCAAAAACCGACGAAACCGATCTTGTCCGAACCGGCCGAGTCCCCACGTCACACACACATACACTCCAAAAATCGACACCTTAACTCACCCACATCATCTCGACGCTCCCGTGTCTAAGCCACTGTCCGACGAGCCTTATACCGAGAACACAAAGCATGTAGGTTGAGGGTGTATATCAAACCCGTCTCTTCCCTTTTTTCTCTCCTTCATCTCGTTTTTATGGGTCTTGTGTCGGTCCTTTTTTTTAATATCGATACTACTAAAACTATTTTCCTATATCGAATATTCTTAAAATATGATATCGATTCTATATAATCGAATTATATCAAAAAGAATTATATGATATCGATTCTATATAATCTAATACCAAATTTTGAAAAACCCGAAATACTGTCCGTTTCGGGACCCATCTTTCAAAAATTTCCAATTTCAAAAACTCGGAATGCTGCCGAAATTTAGACTTACGATTTGACTCAAAATAGCCTATTTTTAGCCGGCATGCTTCCCATTTCAAATTTCGAATTTTCGATTCCCTTTCGACTTTCGAATTTTCAAAATTCAACTTCAATTTTAAAATCTTCAAAATTCACCTCGATTTTCAAGTCTTCGAGATTCCATTCTCGATTTTCAAATCTCCGAGATGCCGTTTTCGATTTTCAAATCTTCGGGATCTTATTTTCGATTTTCAAAATTTTGGAATTTTATTTTCGATATTCAAATTTTCAAAATTCCAAATATTCAACTTATCAAAAAAAAAAAAAAAATTCGGCCCTGTCGGCATGCTGCCAATTTCAAACGACGGGATCGCCTCCTCAATTTTCAAAACGCGAAATTACTCGCAACCATTCTAACATTTCAAAATGCCCAATCCTATTGGCCCACTGCCAATTTCAGGACTGTCCTCTCAATTTTCAAAATTCAATCATTTTTCAAAAACCTTCCTTATTATAGGACCTAGCGTAATTCGTGTGTCGGGTCTTTTCGTAATTCGTCGAAGGTCTTTAGCGTCGAAACTCCGTCGATCCTACATCACGGGTTTCTTCCCCATCCTAGTCCGCCTTTTCCTAAAGGCATAACCGACCAACACGAGTCATACACTCGTAAATGGAAGGTTCGTCTGAACACTCGAGTCCTAACTAGAAAGTCACACGCGATCTTTCCCTCCGACAGGACGGTCCCCACGACCTTTCCTAGGGGAATTTTGCCCGTCTTTCAATCCGTTAGTCGAGTCATCCCAATTCAAGTCCTTTAACTTTAGGGTCTACCCTAATCACAAGGTCTATCCTTATTCAAGTCAAGTCAAGGGTCTCTAGCGTCGAAACTCTGCCGATCTTACATCGTGAGTTTCTTCCCTTACCCCGTCTGCCTTTTCTCGAGGCCGAGTCAACCTTTTACAAGGCATAACCCTATAACAAAAGGTTTGTGGTCCTTACATCTAAGGGTCACTCGTCCGACACTCGAGTCTTAGCAAAATCTTCAATCCCACTCGGGGGCTACCCTTCAGCAGAGCGATTAATCACGGTTGCTCTAAGGGTCATGTCCTACACGTGGTGTCTCACGTGTGTCACTTTCGAGTCACTCAAATGCCGCACCATCTGAGTCCTATCAGAGTCTTCAGTCTCACTTGGGGGTTGTCCTCCACCCGAGCATTCGACCACAGTCACCTTAAGGAGTACCTTACGTTCATCATACACCGGCGTCCTTATGATGTCTTCTTCGAGTCGTACCTATGCTACGAACCCCCGAGTCTCCTAAAGGTTTAGGTCGCCACGGTTGGTCCAAACACGTGACGCGGTCAAACACGGTCGCCCCATTTTCGGACTTACCCTCGTGCAGCTTGAGTCTCATCGTCGAGTCCAAGCCAGAGTTGTTACCTCGTCTAGGTCAACGTTCGAGTATCCCGGTTCAAGAGTCTTTGTCGACCCGTCACCCCGGGCCGTGTCTAGTTTGACTTTCTCTCTTGCATTTGCGCAAAGTCGAGTTTAGGCGAGTCGTGGCACCTGTCGTTTTCTCCAATCAAGGACCTTACCAAAAAAAAGAAACAACCAACCGAGCATCCGGAAGTCCGGATTTGATTCGAGTCTAAGTCCGAGTCCGAGTCTAGGATACTCTACATCCTCATTTCAAAGTCAGAGTCAGAGTAAACTGTATTCTCTCCTCTTTTTTCAATCCAATGAAATCAACCTTTTCTATTTCTCATATATGCATGCTTCCCTTATGTGTTTCCGAGAACATGATGAACACCATCATACACTGTGAGCACATGCACGTGACTATTATAGGCACATCTATAATGACTGCCGGAACTGAGGACCGTGTTTTCCTTTACCTATTCCATGTCTGGTATAGAAAGCCACAAAACTACCCTTAGCATGAGCGGTATCGAATCCTATGACAAATCTAGGTAGTCTCCTAGTTTGGGTTTAAGACGGAAGGCAAGCCCATTTCCCACAATAAACACCCCTCCAATAAAACTGACCAATCCCTACCTTAGGCGTTAGTCTGACCAGAAGCAAAAAAGAAGCATCGTGACTCTATAGGCTTGATGCCAAAAATACCCAACTCGGGACGATGCTCCCACTAAGCCTGCTCGAAATTATGATGACAATACCGAGATCCAAATCACCATGCTTACCGTAGAGTACTCCACCGCGAGTTGCACTCACCAACTAGGCTTACACCTTACAAGGGTTTAGCTCCACAAGCCTAATCCAACCGATGGGCCCACCCCCAAATCCACCCACAACATCAAAGGGAGGGATAGCCGAAAAAAAAACTGGACAAAAAACAGAAGTCCAAAGAAAAAAAGCAAAAGGCCGAAACAAAAGAGCTGGCCATGACCAAAAAAGAACTCTCAACATCCCTCGACCAGATACGATCAATCCCTTGACCGGGACACATTCAACTCAAGTGAAGGATCCCACGACCGGGGCTAAGAGGTCAACCCAAAAAAAAAAAAAAAAAAATTCAAATACCCATGACCGTGGTCAACGTTCAACTCAAGTGAAAATCCCTTGACCGGGGTACGGTCAATTTAAAAATTATCAATGCCCATACCATCGAATAGGGGAGAAACAATCAGCTGGTCAGCTAACACCACACTTAGCCTTCCCGCATTACAACCTTCAAGACCTTCCTGAGACCTAGGCTAAGAGACAGCCCGGAATTTTGAGGATTCAAGCTCCATAGGATACACCCTAACCATTAGGGCCAGACATGGAAATCAGATCCCGCATTATTAAACCTACCCCGATCGAAGTTCGAGTCATTTTTACTCGACTTCCCCCTTTCCTACCACATTACAATACCTTACCCTCGAAGCCTTAGCTCCACAAAATCGAGCTCCAGATTTCGAATCATCAAGGCCACTTACGACCTAGCTCCACACTTCCAAAAACATCCAAACCAGTTACCAACCCCAAACACGGGAACTCAACCTGCGGTCGGCATAGAACATGCCCAAATAGTTCACACCATCTCTGGGGGCTACCCCGGAGAACGCTCACAGTCACAGGATCAACATCCTAACTATTCTAACCCTTTGATCAAGACATCATTGGGAATTCACCTAGCCTACACCATCGCTATGGCTAGTTACACACAAAGCCCTAATAAACTAGGCACCATAATATATTCTCCAATCCACTGAACTACGACTTGGTTTGATTTCACTACACGTGAATACGTAGGCAGCCTTTCAACAAAGGCACAACCACCCACATTGACACAAATAAAAAAGGCACCATCATTCCGGTCACGACACTGTCATGTTCTCAACGGCTAGCTTTGTCGTCTTGGGGGCTTCTCTTAGACAGAAGACCTCCATCCACTCACATAATCCAAAGACTTTCAAAAACTAGCCTCCTTTCTATAGAGTGTCCTAGTACTCGGCTCAGTCAAAGACGAGAATCCGTCAGGGACTCGAAGCGATACCCATTTTGGGACTGTACCCCAAAACCAAATATCCAAAAGAGCACCAGACTATAACACTGCCACTGTTAAGTCCTGTCGTTACAGTCTCGTTACAGGCTACTGCAGCCACTCTATAGCACATCCTTTCCATTTCGATGTATGTTCGACTGTGTTGCCACTCGCCTAGGCTACGAAATAGCGCAGCTTAAGAGTCTTGTCATCTTAGGTGGCCCACCCCCCTACCGAGTCACAATCCAACCCCTCGAGAGTCCAAGTCGTGTCTGTCAACTCGTCGTCCTGTCACGTCCAGAGTCGAGTCTGTCGGTACCTCCCTCCTCAAATTTTCACTTCAAAGTTTGCAAAACTTAGCTATTTGACAAAATCCTTTTCGACAAGGTCAGATTTCAGTCTATTTAAACTGCAAATTTCTTTTCTACCCCTTTCAATTTTGAAAACCTATCTCCTAGCACGTGAGTTGCTTTCAGGACTTCGATTTCAAAATGAAGCAAAAACCATTTTCCCCAGCGCAAACTAGTCTATAGATGCTAACTGCATTTCCTATGTGCTATTTTGCTATATACTATGCCTGCTATTTCTGCCTATGTATCTAACATTTCAGGTGCCAGCTAGTGCTTTCCAACGGAACATCAAAGGCGGTGTTTCTCTTGAAATGCTACATGCAAGTTGTCATGTGTCAGCATACGGGTACACCCAAGACTTCAGAAGCAAGTCCCCGCGCAGCTACTTTTCTCCCCAGCGAGAGTCTGTGTTTTGTCTATGTGTTACATACAAGTTGTTATGTGTCAGCATACAGGTACACTCCAGACTTCAGAAGCAAGTCCCCGCGAAACTATTTAATTTCCCCAACGGAGTCAGCTTTCCCCGGTGTGCTACATCCAAAGTGTGATGTGTCGGCATACGGGTACACCTACTCCCCAAAAGAGGCAGGCTTTACTCCCCACGGAGCATCATCATCAGCTCAAATGCGACCCAAGGCTTCAGAAACAAGCCCGTGCAGCTCCTATATTTCCCCAGCGGAACGCCCAAGGCGGCATTTTCCCAAAATGATACGGGATGGGCGCACACAGGCGCGCCCAGGACTTATGCTACAAGTCTGATTCCCCGCGAAGCTATCATCATCAGGACAGGTATGACCCTCTGCTTATGGCTGGCGAGCCCTTCACGCGAGTCTACTGGACTATAAACGACCCGACCGGAAGTCTACCAGGTCTTAACAGGCTTGGTAGCTACTCTGACTTTCGCCTTGTCCAAGCCTCAGTCAGAGTGGGGGCTCTGTAGACACCCGCATTTTGACTGCCACGTGTCTATGGTAGTCTCCGAAAAAAACACCCGATGATGATTGGACGTCAACGTGACTAGTATACTCGGACTCGGACACGAAATTCATAATAGCCGACATGGACTTTTAGCGGAGTAAAAATCTCGCAAAACAGACCTCAAATTCAGGCCCAGTGGGTCGTTCCGAGTCAAATAAGACTAATTTGGGCCAAAACCGACATCAAAAATATTTCCCGTCTTTTGGCGACCGGGTCAAAACCCGGTCAAGGACGAAACCGTCACAATATCTCAGCCAGGTTCATTTAGGCGCACAAATCAAATTCAAAAATGAGTCAAAACAAGCAAGATATTCTTGCCTTATTTATCTCAATCTTCGTTGATCCACTCGATCGAGTGGATTGCCCACTCGGTCGAGTGGAGCGCCTTGAACTGGGCTTGGCCCGTTTTCAAGGGCACTCGATCGAGTGCACTAGGGCCACTCGATCGAGTGCCCCTAGGTCGAGGGGTGAGGCCTATAAATACCGCTTCACCCCCATGCATTTTCAAGGGAGGGGACACTCACTTTTACCCTACAATTTCAGCCACATTTCACCCCACTTCAACCCTACTTCATCACACATCAAAGCCTTAGAAATCCTAAGCAATACACACAAAGACCGAGTCCTTCGTCCCTTGAAAAACCGACGTGATACACATACACATCCATACACACCATAACTCGCATACATCCTCGATACTCCCAAGCCTTGCCGCTATTTTACGAGTCCATTTCCGAGGTCTATACTAGCATGTATGTTGAGGGTGTCCTAAACCCTTTTTCTATCTCTTTTCTATATCGTTTTTATGTACATTTTTGTATTATTGCATCGTAGTAACACTAACACTAACACTAACTTCTTTACATTTTTCATCTTTTTTTTTCATCTTTTTTTTTATCATCTTTTTTTACTAATGTTATTAATACCGTGTATATATATTAATACTAAAACCGGTTTTAAAACGTTGGACTACGATGATCACTATTGGTCCGTCTAATCCCTTTACGAGCAACGACGGAGGTGGAGCCCTTTCGAGGAGCCCCGCCCCAATGTACTCAAGGGCGTGACGCGACCGTGATCGGTCGTAGTTGAACGAATTTAATTCCCTTTCCATAATTGGTACGAGACCCGTTGACACGAATACCGACATCACGTAACCCGAAAGGGTTAGTCCCGATGTCGTGACGTAGAGGGATATATTTCGTCACCAATTCAAAATTTCCTAATCTAACACAAACGTTTTCATAAAACTCCGGTGACGATATTATAATCGTTCATACACGATTATAGTACCGGAGGCCGAGTCAAATACAAATCGTGCGATATTTGTATTTGATTCGGCCGATCATCGATTTCAAGTCATAAAACCGAGCGAGTCACCTCTCGTACAGGGGGCACTCGATCGAGTGCCATAGGCCACTCGATCGAGTAGCACCCCAAAAAGTGGTCAGTAGCCACGCTAATGACACACTCGACCGAGTCAGTCAATGACTCGATCGAGTGGGTCTCATAACCCGCAATACCGAGGGCTTAGACACATATTCCGAGCCCCGTTCTTTATCGACTTTAGACCATCATCCGACCTTCCTATTTTTCAAAACTATACACATCACGACACGTAGAACGACTTTGACCACTTTGACGTGATAAGTCGGGACAAGACTACGGGACGTGAGATTAGGCTAGCAATATGCCGCAGTCTCATGTTCCCGTCCTTCGTTTAATATGCGACATAATGCGTATTTAATCGAGGTTAGTCCGCCTACATATTTCCGCGGTCTAGTTTACATACGGGTCCGTCCCTTTAATTATATCGCATTATTTTTATTTCATTTCTTTACGTAATGTTGTATTGTGAATTCCGGGTTGTATTTCCGCCCGTGTAACTTGTACGTTATTTATTTACTTTCGAGCTTTATTTATTATTGGCTTTTACGCTTTTATAAATGAACATCACATGCTAAATCACTTTGACGTGAATCAAGATGCATTAAATGACGTAGCAAACCAATAATTCACATGCTTAGCCCGAAAACGCTGTTTGCATATCATTTCATTATTTTACTAGCGCGCGTATCACGAACACGAACGATGTCTTAGTAGAGGCCGCCATGTGCGGGCGGGGTTGGGTGTCCTTAGTGGGCTTCCCAACACGTACCCTCACCCCTTACTCAGAACCTTTGGTTTCCGGATGTCCGAAACCCTTGGCGCACGAGAGTCATTCTTTACACGATACCGGTGTAGATGGTATCGGTATCGCAATGCAAAGGGACGAGCCCAATGAACTCTGAAATCGAAGTGGGCTTACTTTGTGTATAGCCCATGACGACATAGAGTGGGCTCGTATGGTTCCGAATAACCACAAAATTCGGTGGCGACTCCATTTTGACTTAAATTTCGAACCCGAGAACAATCTTACCACGAGATTCATTCGCCTACCCAAACCCGCGCTTCGCCGCGTCGGGGTGGACCTACGTCATGTCCACAATATCAAACCCGTCTCTTCCCTTTTTTCTCTCCTTCATCTCGTTTTTATGGGTCTTGTGTCGGTCCTTTTTTTTAATATCGATACTACTAAAACTATTTTCCTATATCGAATATTCTTAAAATATGATATCGATTCTATATAATCGAATATTATATCAAAAAGAATTATATTAAGTTTTCGACGAAATCGTTACATCTTTTTACATTTTTTTTTTCGTTCAAAATCTTTTTTTACTTTTCGTTCAAAAACAAAATTTTTTTCAAAACCTTTTCTAAAGTCATTCCGACTATTCAATATCGATTTCATAATCGAGTATCGAATACGACGAATATCGAAAATATAAATCGGGTATAAATTAATCCATATTTGTACGCGATTTATAACGATTTTCGACAAAAAAATAAAAACGGACAGACTCGCGTGCGAGTCGCGCCCGGTCCAGGCGACTCGCGCCCGAGTCTGACCCGATTCTATTTTTTTTAAGTTTTCGTTCGTTTATTTTTATTATTTTACGAAACGATTTCTAAATTTACATCTTTTCCAAAACTATTCTAAATATTTGATAATCAACTATCGAATATAACGAATATCGAGAATATTAAGTCGAGTACGAGTTATGCGATATTCGTACGCGATTTAATCAAAAATTTTCCGAAAACCGTTTTCGAAATCAGGCCGCCACGCGACCCGCATGAGTCTCGGGCGAGTCGCGCGGCTCTCGGCCCAAACGCGTCTTTTTTTGTTCTTTTTTTATTCTTTCTCGAACATCGTTTTTTATACAAAACCGCGTTTTAGTAATATTTTCCAGATTTCGATTAATATTTACTTTCTCGATTTCATATTCCTTTCCTATATTATTATTTCAATCGTTACTAACTCGTTTTCTCGTGTTTGTAGCAATTTATTCTCATATTTTCTTTTTATCGTTTTATTAGACTAAAACGAACCCACATGCTAAAATAACTTCGACGTTATTAGTTTAAACATGCATTAAACGACTTAGCAACCCACTTATTTATTTTTCCTCACATGTCTTAGGAAAATAATCTCTGCATATCATTTCATCGTCGAACTAACGCGTGTACACAAAACCGAACGATATCTTAGTAAAGGCCGCTAAGTGCGGGCGGGGTTGGGTGTTCTCGCTGAACTTCCCAACACGTACCCTCACCCCTTACTCAGAACCATGGTTTCCGGATGTCCGAATCCATTGGCAACGAGAGTCATTCAATATACGATTAACCGCCCAGTCGGCATCGGTATCGATATGCTAAGGGACGAACCCAATAAACTCTGACATCGGAAATGGGCCAGGCTTTAAGTATGGCCCACTACGACATAGAGTGGGTTCGAATGGTTCCGAATAACCATAAAATTCGGTGGCGACTCCTACTTCGATTTAAAATTCTATTCGATCCATCTCATATGGAAATTCTATCGCCTCCCCAAAACCCGCGCTTCGCCGCGTCGGGGTGGACCTATGTCATGTCCACACCATGCCTGTATATAAGGAGCATGTCTTTGTTCTAGCTTATCCACCTACCGTGTTAATTATTTATTGCAGGCAGGAAAATGTCAAGTTGAGAAGCAGAAGCGGGATAACCAAAGTATCAGGCTCACTAATGTGCATAGGTGGAGTAATACTTTTGATGTTGGACAAAGGATTCCGGACAAGAAGGTCATAACGTGAAGGTCGAGGAGCCAACGCTAAGAAACTGGATTATTGGATCGACTTTCCTGGTTTTAAGCATCTTATGTTGGTCAGGGTGGTTTCTTATTCAAAGCAGAATCGGTGAGATGTATCCATGTAAATACACAAGCACCACCGTGATGTCTGCTTTTGGTGCAGTTCAGTCAGCTATTCTATGCCTTGCTATCAACCCAGATCTTAGTATCTGGTTTCTCAAAGGAAAGCTCGAGATCATCACCGTACTATTTGGAGTGAGTAGCACACTTCTCTAATCCAAGTAATCATATAATTAATACTCCCTCAAATGTATAATAATGTGATAATTACAGGGAATTGTGGGATCAGGACTTTGCTATGTCAGGCTATCGTGGTGCGTGGAAGAAAAGGGGCTGATGTTTACAGCCGCATTCAGCCCTTTCATGCAGGTTTTTGTCTTGGTATTGGAGTTTACTTGCTTTCACGGACAAGTTTACTTCGGAAGGTAAGTCGCCTTAATATTTAAAATGCCTAAATCTCGAGTTGTTAGTTTTTTATGTCGATTGTTATTTGGGCAAGGTAGGTTAATGTTTTATTCCTGAACGTGGGAGGATTAGTGTGAGAATGTAGTTTTATTTTATTGGATGATTGTGGTTGCTTTTATTTGTGTAAAAGATAGAATGTCATCATCAAGCTTAGTCCACTTATTTCATGATTAAAGGTCTTACATATAGGTCAGTGATGTTGCCAGTTGGAAAGCATCACTGCATCTTTCTCCTTTTGTTAGAGGTCAAGTGGTCAACTACATTTGTATCTTATTAGTGTTGGCACTACATGTTTTGTCAGCTACTTTGCTTAGGGATTGAAACCAGTGTTAGCTCAAGGTGTAAGGCTATATATAAAGCCTACACTTAATCTGTTGAAAAACGAGGAAAAGAAATGAGAAGGTAGAACAACAGCCACAGTGATGGACTGATTTATTGCGTTCATCATTGATGTCTTGCATTCACAAAAGCTCAAACATAACTATTCAATATGGTATCAGAGCATTGAGCTTTTGATGCTTCATTCTCTACCAAACCTCTAAATCTCTTTCTCTCTTTCTCCCTCCTTGCTAGTTCATGGAAAAGGGTCCTCTAACAACCTTTCACCATGCCTGACACTGATGAAGTAATCAACAGCAACTCCTCAACAGATCCATTGTACTATAATCCTGCAGATGGCACTCAAACCCTCAGAATTACACATATTCTGAGTGGCTCTGAGAATTATACTACATGGAAACGCAAAATGGAGCTTGCCTTGTCTGCGAAGAGGAAGTTAGGGTATGCGACAGGTAAGGTTACAAGACCTGAATCTAACGAGGAGAAGATAGAAGCATGGGTGGTTGAAACAACCTTGTCATTTCGTGGATCCTACAAAATGTGAGTGAAAGAATCAAACTCATCATTATGTATGGTGAAACAGCCAAGAAGGTGTGGGAAACACTTGAAAGAAGGTATACGGTGGCTAATGGTGCTCGTAAGTTCAAACTAAACAAGGATACTTATGAGATATATAAACCAAAACAGGAGATCTATTGAAGAGTATTACACCCAACTGCAAATAGTTTGGAATGAATTGGAAAATATGAGTGGGCTACCACTTAAGGGCTCTACAGCTAAGGGTCAGCAAAACCGGATATCCGATCCGGTTTTAAAATTCTGAAATTTTCCTATCCTGATCCGATCCGAATTAAACCGGATATCCGGTTTTTCCGGATATACGGAAACCAAATATACGGACACCAGTTTTGAGGTTTTTTTTAAAAAAAAAATTCTTTAATGCACCGATTTTTGATTAAGGTCGTAACGAACGTTGCGTTCATTGTTATACAAAAAAAATACGTAAATAAACAAGAAAAATATCTAAAAATAATTTTATTATCACAATCATCCCGAATATTCTGAATACTACTAATAATTCTACGATAATAGAGTCATAGGTTCAACCTGCTTTCTTCAAACAAGAAGCTTGAAAATCAAATCTTTTCCACACAAATCAACCCAAAACAACAACAATTGACAGACAAACGAAGTAGTGAACAATCAAACAAAGAATCAACCTTAATGAGCATGAAACGTGAAACGATGGCCTAAAATATGAAGTAGTGAGAGACTGAATGTGAGAATGTTGAGTTTTTTTTGTTTTTAATCCATTAAGTCATCTAGTTTTAGTATAATAGTTTGTTAATTTTTATTTATTTTTTTGTATTTTTGAAAATCGGATCGGAAACCGGATATCCGATTTTCAATTTTGCTGATACGTATCCGCTACGGTTTTATGAAAAACCGTATCGGATATACGGAAATCCGTATAATTGCAATCGTATACCATATCGTATACGGATGATAAAACCGTATCAGATTTTTCTGCTCACCCCTATCTACGGCTGAAGTTAGAGCATTCTTAAATGCTTTGCACAAGCAAGATGAAGAAAAGAGGCTCTTTCAATTTTTGAATGGGTTGGACAAAGAGTATGGGTCTCTGAGAAGCACCATTATTTTGATGAACCCACTACCAAATGTGGAAAGCATTGTCTCTATAATGCTACAAGAGGAAGCACAAGCAGCTAACCTAACTAAAGGGAAGATGCCTGAAATGACAGCCCTTATGAGCAAGGGGGAGGAGACAGAAGATAGGTGCAGACATTGCAACAGAAACAACCATAAAAGTGAAATGTGTTGGGAAGTTGTGGGTTATCCAGTAGGGCATCCCAAAAATAAGAAGGGAAATGGAAAGCAAAACAATGGTAAGAGTCAGAATGGTGGCAGAACACAAAGGTTTAACCCAGGAAAGAATGGAAACTTCCATGGAGCAAACAAGAGAAATAAGAGATATGCTGCTGCAAACTTTGTGACAGAAGACCAAGGATTAGCTAGTGCTATCAGTGCAGCAACACAGCAGCTTGAGAACCTACTCAAGATGGTACCAGGAAGCGGCAAAAGTCACCAGAAAGGGGAAGGCAGTGAGGATGAACTGGAATGCAACTATGCAGGTATGAGTCATAACCTTAAAGGTGAAAGTCTCACAAATAAATGGATAGTAGACTCAGGAGCCTCTGATCATATGGTAAATCTAATTGACATATTAACTAATGTTCAAACCATAAAACAAGAGGCAAAGATAAATCTACTTAATGGAGAAAGTGCTAAAGTCACACACAAAGGAGATATGGTGTTGAAAAATGGTCTTAAGCTCCTGAATGTTCTATATGTACCTGAGTTCAAACAAAATTTGGTGTTAGTTCAGAAACTTATCAAAGACAACAATTGTTACATAATCTTCTATGACACTCACTGTGTGGTGCAGAACTATGATAGAGGTGAAAGAAAGGTCCTAGGAAGAGTCAATAGTGGCTTATACTACCTCAACCCCACCTATCCTCAAGCCAAAACCAACCTCTCAAGAGAAGCTTTTGTCAAGACAAGCCTAAAGAACACTGAGTCTAGGTGTCTGTCTTTTAGTTTATGTAATCCTAGAAATAAATCTTTTGATTCAGAGTTATTAGAAGCAAAACTCATTGGTTGTAATCAAAATTCCTCTTCTAATGCAATGGCAACTAGTTCATCCTACTCTTCATGGCATCATAGACTAGGACACGCACCATATAGCAAATTGAAGCATATCTCAAACATCCATATCAAACCAAATGAACAAGAAAGCACCTTGTGCTTATCTTGTCCCATGGCTAAACACACTAAATCCCCTTACAATCTTAGTAAGTCCACTGTTGACCAACCATTTGACCTAGTTCACATAGATATATGGGGACCATATAGAGTCATATATAAAGGAACGTTTAGATATTTTTTTACTATAGTTGATGAGTATTCGAGAGGAACTTGGGTGTATCTTTTGGCTCACAAATCAGAGGCGTTTGAGTACCTAAGCCAGTTCTACAATTATGTGAAGAACTAATTTAACAAGCAAATCAAAGTGATTAGGTCAGACAATGCCCTTGAGTTTGATGACAGCCAATGTAGGCTGCTATTTGCTCACAATGGTATTGTGCATCAAACCAGTATAGCTGACAGACCTCAGCAGAATGGAGTGGTTGAGAGAAAGCATAGGCACATACTTGAGATCACCAGGACATTGAGGTTTCATTCAGGTTTCTCCCTACACTATTAGGGAGATTGTATACTAACTGCAGCCTACCTGATCAACAGACTACCATCTTCAGTTAGAAATAATATAACACCATATGAGCTGATCCATGGAGCAAAGGCATATTATCGACATCTAAGGGCATTTGGATGCCTGGTCATTGCATATAACCCAGATAGACACAAAGATAAATTTCAAGCAAGGGGTGTTCCATGTGTCTTCTTGGTCTACCCAGCTAATAAAAAAGGCTACAAGGTGCAAGAATTAGTCTCAAAAAGGAGATTTGTGTCCAGGGATGTGACCTTTCATGAGCATGTATTCCCTTTTACTGAAAGGGGGAGCAACAAGTACATGTCTCCCACTCCCATTACAATGCCAACAAGAGAGATTATCACCACCTGTGATGACTCTAATGTGATGGAAGAACCTGAAAACAACTCAGAGAATGATGATGGCATGATGGGGTTAAATGAGGGACCTGAGGGACAGAACAATGAAGAAAGCCAAACTGAAGAACCTCAACAACCTCGGAGAAAATCTAACAGAGAAAGAAGAGTTCTTGTATGGATGAAGGACTTTGTGCTAAATGCACAAAATAAGAATGATAAGGTCAGTGCAGCTGAAATCAGAAAAGTGACTGATACTACTGTCCATGAAAGCTTTGCAAATTTGGTCAATCAGATCTCAGCAAGTAAGGAACCTCGACACATCAATGAAGCTATCACACAAGTAGAATGGGTGAAAGCCATGAACCATGAGATGGAGGCTTTGGAAATGAACCAGACTTGGGAGGTCACAACCTTACCTTCAAGAAAAAGGGCCATATTGTTGGAGCGAGTGTCCTCCACAATAGTGCATTGATATATTAAATCTCATGAGCGGAATATATTTGGGATAATTAGTACATTGATACTCCACGTCAGTTGATTAACGTAAATCGGTAACGCTCAGCTGACTAGAGTTAGACGTTACTGTCGTATGACGGCGGTGATCAGCTGATCCCTTTTGGTCACACCTATAGGATGAGACCCAAATAGAAGACTAATTATTTGTATCTGATACAGCTAATTAGTTCCTTGCGTATATAGTGATATATGCATGGTAACGAGAGTTATTTATTGGAGATGGAGTTTGGAACTCTGTCTGATTAAGTTTATTAGTCTATTATACGATAATTGACTGAATAAATTTTACGTCTTATTTTAATACGATTAAATAAGACCTAATTTGGTATTTAAACGTTAATTACTAAATTAGTTGAGGTTTTGTATGCTTTTATGGATAGTGGTAATTAGCCGTTAATATATTTACAAGGAGTTGTAAGTTTAGCTAATTGATTATTATTATTAATATGGGACCTATTATATATAGATATAATAGTAATATACTACTTAAGGAGTTAAGTGTATATTATTTGATGTGATCAATTATGGAGATAATTGATCATGTCACACATTGCATTTGTATGACAAATGACAATAAATAAGGACCCATTTTTATGTACATGTGTGTGTGACACACTAGTAAATATAATGACAAATGTGGTTGTTCTTATTTTTACTACATACATAAATAATAGTAATAATGACACTAGACACTTGACATAAGCATGCAAATAAAATTAAAAGCTAATTGGTCTTCCCATGTGGGGTGGCCGGTTTTGGGGAGCTAAAAAGGGGACTATTTGTTCACTTATTTACTCTATCCCATTATTATTTCATGCATGAGCTTTTGCTGTTTACCTCATCTCTCCAAAACTCTCTCTAATACTAGTATTCATCTTCATTACTAAAGTAGTAATAGATTCATAATATTAGTGTTGTTTTATCACTACTATTATCTAGTTAATAATAGTGGTGATTATTTGGGTTGATTCTTGGTGCAACTTAAAGGAGATCTTCTACATTGGAGATTCAAGGTTTTGGAGGATCATCCATATTATTATTAGCTCAAGAACAATAAGAAAAGGAGTTTTCTTATTGTGCCCAATATTTCCTCATTGTTTATGTAAGGAAATCTCTTCTTATATCTAGTTTTTGTCATTTGATGTCATGCATGTAACTAGATCTTTATATACTAAATTAACAAGTAATTTAGTAACTAATTAGAGGAGTCTAATTAGTGGGTATCGAACCCTTCAAGTGGTATCAGAGCTTTGTTGTTGCATGCATGTCGATTTTTGACATTTTTTTCGGGTTATATGATAACTTTGGAAAAACCGAAAATTGTGTGTAAAATGGGTTTCACACGAAATTTTTGGGTACATGCATACCTAATGATCTCAAAATGGTTGTGGTCGAGTTTGGTAATTTTTGGAATTTATTTGCTAATTTATAATCATTTATTCCTTAAAAACCGAGTTTTTATGCCTATTTGATGTTAAAAGTTAACTAAAAATAGTTGCATGTTGTTTTTGGGCATGGTTTTTTGGTGTACATATCTTCATATGTTGATGGACATATGTGTAAAATTTTGAAATTTATTTTGTCCTTTTGGGATGTTTATTGTTTTTTATGAGATAAGAATCGATAAACATGCATTTATTTGTTCCTATTTTATTCGAGAATATTTGTGGACAAGTTTTTGTTTTGGAGTTCCTGGAAATGTTCCAGAATGAACAAAATTATTCATTTTTAATTTTGGACGTTTTATGATTTAATTTGAATTTATTTCATAAAATTGACCATTTACCGATTAAATTAGCAAATTAAATCAATTCAAACTAATTTTTATTTTTCAAATTAGTGGAGACTAATTCTTGAAATTCCAAATTGGTTTGGAAAATTAGTTTGAGCTTAATTGAGAATTAAGTGTTGATTAATGATTTTTAATGGTTAAAAATCAATAAATTCCATAAAACCGAGCTAGGATGAACTTGATACATTATGGGGTGATTTTGGCATGATTTTTACAGCATTTTATTTATTTTAATGTTGTTGAATGAATGAATGTCATTTATTGTTTATTTTGCAAGATTGTACCTAGTATGGCCTAGTCTTTTAATCGGTATTACCCGTAATGTAAGGGAATATCGATTTGGTTGTAATTAATTGCGATCTCGTATCGCCCGTTTGTAATAATTAATAGTTTTATTTATACAAATGTATAATAGGAAATGCTATGTATCATTTGTATCATTTGTAATTAATTATTATGAAGACGGAGATTACACAAGATGGTGGACAAAAGACAGTGCCTTTTGGTGGTGTTCCATTGAAGAGGTCAGGGACCAAGGAGTTGGTTTCCGATTTTGTAATAGTCTAGTTAATTAGATTAGCTAGATGGCCATACTAGGATTTATTTGTTTGATGCTTGCTTTATTTTCGCTCATGCCAAAATCGCCAATCATGCATTTTATTCGTCGATTGTCAATTCACCAATTTACGTAATCACCAACTTAGTTCACTTATAAGTGATTAGTAACCTAATATTGACAAGACCTCTCACATGCATCGTAAGAATTGAGATTTAGCCTTACCAATTAAAGCACCTATGAACCCCTTGTTCATTAGGGCAACCACAACGTGGACCCTTTTTACCTAGGGTAAATAGGGTGATAAGATCACATGCCAAGATTGGGTTGGACTCAACGAAATAAAAGTTATTTCGGGACTAGGAGATGGATTTGGTTGAAATCCGTCGACCGAGAGTTCTAGGGTAGAATTAGTCAAGTAATGACTTACCGTTTTTACATAAGGATTGCATGCGATGTTAGTTCTTATCTAGATACGGGTCTTGGAATCGCTTATATAATTTCGTGAGGGGTCATTATATGAGTGACTTGTTAAAATTGTTTTACAAGTAAATTATATAACAATGAATGTTAATATTTCCTAAACTTTGTTGTAGTGTTTATAATTCGCTATGGCTACTAATGCAACCACTCAACTCGGAAAGGATTCTTGGCTTAGGTCCGTTATGGACAAATGTATCTTGAAAGACGATGGAAGTAATTTCATCGAATGGGAGTCTACCATTAAAGGTGCGGCGTTGTCCGACAACGTCCTTCGTTACTTGAACGAACCACCACCCAACGAACCCGGTCCTCGAGCCGCCCCGGCACAAAGGACCGCTTATGAGGAGTATTTGAAGACATCCAACGATATCAAGAATGTCTTGATATGGTCAATGTCTCCAAAACTCAAGCTTCAATACATTACCCTTAATGCATATGAGATATTCTCAAGGGTTACGACGGCTTTTTCCCAATCACCCGATATCCGTCAATATGAGGCTATGATGAAATTCTTCGAGGGTAAGCTAGAAAAGGGCCAAAAAGTGGGTCCTCATGTGCTCAAGATGATTGAGCATATTGACACACTAGAGCGTCTAGGGTGTAGCATTCCCAAGAAGCTTGCGATCGATCGCATTCTTCACTCACTCCCCTCCAAGTTCTCCCAAATTAGGGTGAACTACAACATGCATGGCATGGACAAGAGTTTCCAAGAGCTTCATGCACTCCTCAACCAAGCAGAGAGGGACATGGAGGCTAGTGGGAGTGAGAAGAGAGACATGCTCTCCATGAAAATGAAGAATCTCAACCTTGGGGTTCAAAAGGGTAAAAACAAGGGTAAGACCAAATTCAAGAGACATGGAGAAGACAAGAACAAAGGGAAAGCTATTGAGAATAGCAAACCTAAGGCTAAGGTTAACAAACATGCCGACGCCGATTGCTATCACTGTAATGGCAAGGGACATTGGAAGCGCAATTGTCCCAAATATTTGAAGGAATTGAAGAACAAGAAAGACGAGAGTGAGACTCCGTCAGGTATTGTCCTCACTTCCCTCTATATGATAGACATTAACTATACTTGCACTTCCACTTGGGTATTAGATACCGGATGTGGTTCTCATCTTTGTAATCATTTACAGGGCATGAGGGACGTGCGAGCACTAGCCAAGGGTGATGTAGACCTACGCATGGGAAATGGAGCTAGAGTAGCCGCTATATCCGTAGGCACTTATATACTCACTCTAGCTAGTGGTTTTGAGTTGTATTTGAATAATTGTTATTTCGTACCAACTCTAACTAAGAACATTATCTCCATTTCCGTACTTGATATGGAAGGTTTTTCCTTTATGATTAAGGACAATTGTTGTACTTTTTCATTTAATGACATGGTTTATGGTAAAGCTACGTCTATCGGAGGTATTTATGTTCTAGATAATGTTAATGATGTATATCATGTAGAGAACAAGAAGCTCAAAACGGGTGAACCTAATCAATCCTACCTTTGGCATTGTCGTTTAGGACACATAAACGAATGACGCATAAAGAGACTTGTTTCAACGAAACTTCTCAAACCATTTGATTACGAATCTTATGGTGTATGCGAGTCTTGCATATTAGGCAAGATGACTCGTGCTCCTTTCTCAAGTAAAGGAACACGAGCAAGTGAGGTATTGGGCCTTATACATTCCGATGTGTGTGGCCCAATGACTATCACCGCTAGGGGTGGTTACAACTACTTCATCACTTTTACCGACGACTTAAGTAGATATGGGTATGTCTACTTAATGAGGCATAAGAGCGATGCTTTTGAAAAGTTCAAAGAGTTTCAAAGTGAAGTAGAGAACCAATTGGATAAAAAGATTAAAGTACTACGATCCGATCGTGGCGGTGAATACCTAAATAATGAATTTGATTCACACCTAAAAGATTGTGGCATAGTGTCACAATGGACTCCTCCTGGCACACCACAGTTGAATGGTGTAGCCGAAAGGAGAAACCGAACTTTATTAGATATGGTTCGGTCCATGATGAGTCTCACTGAGCTTCCTGATTCATTTTGGGGTTTTGCCATTTTGTCCGCAATATTTTCGCTAAATCGAAGCCCGACTAAAGCAGCCAATAAGACACCATATGAGATATGGAAGGGAAGGGTTCCTTATTTGTCGTTCATGAGAATCTGGGGTTGTGAGGCATATGTTCAGAACAAGTCTGACAACAAACTCGCACCAAGATCCGACAAATGTCTATTTGTAGGGTATCCAAAGGAAACACAAGGCTATTACTTCTACAATCGTCACGAAAACAAAGTGTTTGTGGCACGTGACGCTGTCTTTCTAGAAAATGACTTCATTTCTAGAAGACAGAGTGGGAGAAAATTTGAACTTGATGAAGTCCAAGAGCCACAAACCGAAAATGAAGTGGAGGAAAGCGTTCCCTCCTCCTCGGACACGGTTTTTGTTCCCTTTGAACCTAGGAAATCCACGAGGATTAGTCATCCTCCTGATCGATACCTTGGTATTGTCGAGGAAGATGCGTTAGACATGTTGCTTTGCGAAAGTGACGAGCCTAACACCTACAAGGCGGCCATATCTAGTCGTGATTCCATGCAATGGCTTCAAGCCATGCGATCCGAAATGGATTCTATGCACGAAAACCAAGTGTGGGATTTGGTTGATTTACCTGAAAAGGTGAGACCTCTTCAGTGTAAATGGATCTTTAAAATCAAGAATGGCATAGATGGACATAGAGATGTCTACAAAGCTAGATTGGTGGCAAAGGGTTTTACTCAAGTTCATGGTCTTCACTATGACGAAACCTTTGCTCCAGTCGCAATGCTTCGCTCCATAAGGATTATCCTAGCGATTGCCGCATTTCATGATTATGAGATTTGGCAAATGGATGTCAAAACCGCCTTCTTGAATGGGATTCTAGAAGAGGAAGTGTATATGACACAACCAGAAGGTTTTGTAGATACATCTAATCCTAGGAAGGTATGCAAGCTTAAGAGATCCATTTATGGTCTTAAGCAAGCGTCCAGAAGTTGGAATCATCGCTTTGATCATGTTATCAAACAATATGGTTTTGCTCGAAGTGTCGAGGAACCTTGTTTGTACATGAAGTTTAGTGGGAGTAAGGTAACCTTTCTTGTCTTGTATGTGGATGACATACTTCTTATCGGGAATGATGTTCTGATGCTTGCTTCCGTAAAGGAGTGGCTAGGAAAACACTTCCAAATGAAAGATTTGGGAAATGCACAATGTATTTTGGGTATTCGGATCCATAGAGATAGATCCAAAAGGACGTTGGTATTAAGTCAAGAAGCTTATATAGATAAGATTCTTGATCGATTCAAAATGAAAGACTCTAAGAGAGGCTTTCTTCCCATGAGTCAAGGTACCATTTTGTGCAAGTCACAGTGTCCTACCACACCCGAAGAAATTGAACGCATGAAGTTGATCCCATATGCTTCCGCGGTTGGATCAATCATGTATGCCATGACGTGCACTCGTCCCGATGTTTCGTATGCTTTGAGCATGACGAGTCGTTATCAAGCCAATCCAGGTGAAAGTCACTGGACAGCCGTGAAGAACATCCTTAAGTACTTGCGAAGGACCAAGGATTCGTTCTTAGTGTTTGGAGGGGATACTGAATTACGTGTAAGAGGTTACACGGATGCCAGTTTCCAAACCGATCGGGATGATTTGAAATCCCAATCCGGCTATGTTTATATGTTGAATGGAGGAGCCATTAGTTGGAAGAGCTCCAAGCAAAGTGTCACCGCGGATTCTACAACAGAAGCTGAGTACGTCGCGGCTTCGGAAGCTGCAAAGGAAGCTGTTTGGATTCGTCAGTTTTTGGAAGGACTAGGAGTAGTCCACTCCGTCGAAGATCCTATCACCATATATTGTGATAACAGCGGGGCCATTTTTCAAGCAAAAGAGCCCAAGTCTAGCAATAAGTCTAGACATGTACTTAGGAAATACCACGTGATAAGAGATCTCGAGGAAAGGAAGGAAATCGATATATGTAAGGTTGGGACAGACGAGAATATCGATGATCCTTTAACCAAGCCTCTTTCAAAGGCTAAACATGATGGTCATGTTGTTGCAATGGGATTGAGAAAAGTCCCGGATTTTCCTTAAGTAATCTAAGATGTAATAATTGGATATTGTAGCAATTTTTACATTTATGATAATAGCATTCATTGTTCGAGTTTCAATATGAACTTTTTGTTTAGTTTGACTAAACCCATACTTTGTTCATTCGAATGGATTGTGAGACAATCTTGAACCCTATTCAAGTGAACGTTTGAACATAGTATTTTTGCCCCTTGTCACTTAATGAGGTGACGACTCGGAGTGACAAGATTGTAAGTTGATCGATGGTTAGTTCAAGACCATGGGGTCATGGAGATGACTGGTCATTTACATAGGCAGACTGATTGTCACTCTGCCGGGCAGTGACCACAATAGAGTCCCTTATCAAATTAGTTGAAGCCTGGTCGTGGCGGGGATTTCTATTTTATTCCTATGAGTCGATTCTTTAGACTGGCGACCATTTATCTGAGTCGGTGCAGTTTCCGATTGACTTAGGTTGGTGTCCTAAGTCGTGCCGTGAAAGGAGGCTGATGGGCATCTTCTGGGTCATGGTGATCTGCATTATACAGTATAAGTTGGGTCAACAGGAATTGTCCACCCACGTCGGGTACATACGTCCTTGGGCCACTCGAGGAGAAGTAACTGGAAATGCGTGGCCACGCTCGGAAATAGATCTATGGTAGATTTTCCGGTCAAACAGTTATTCTCCAGATCGAGAAAACCACTCTTATTATATTCAAATCACAAGTGCGACCTGAAAGACACCTTGTGATGAGTGGGAGGATGTGACATCAAAGAGACAAGAGAATCGGTAGCGCACAACTTGTGTAGACAAGTGGGAGACATTGATGGAGTAGCAGTACTCCGCAATATAGTGGCTACATGCACAACTTGTATCGGACAAGTGGGAGATTGTTGGAGCGAGTGTCCTCCACAATAATGCATTGATATATTAAATCTCATGAGCGGAATATATTTGGGATAATTAGTACATTGATACTCCACGTCAGTTGATTAACGTAAATCGGTAACGCTCAGCTGACTAGAGTTAGACGTTACTGTCGTATGACGGCGGTGATCAGCTGATCCCTTTTGGTCACACCTATAGGATGAGACCCAAATAGAAGACTAATTATTTGTATCTGATACAGCTAATTAGTTCCTTGCGTATATAGTGATATATGCATGGTAACGAGAGTTATTTATTGGAGATGGAGTTTGGAACTCTGTCTGATTAAGTTTATTAGTCTATTATACGATAATTGACTGAATAAATTTTACGTCTTATTTTAATACGATTAAATAAGACCTAATTTGGTATTTAAACGTTAATTACTAAATTAGTTGAGGTTTTGTATGCTTTTATGGATAGTGGTAATTAGCCGTTAATATATTTACAAGGAGTTGTAAGTTTAGCTAATTGATTATTATTATTAATAT
Organism: Agrostemma githago; assembly: GCA_958450325.1. Classification (NCBI taxonomy): domain Eukaryota; kingdom Viridiplantae; phylum Streptophyta; class Magnoliopsida; order Caryophyllales; family Caryophyllaceae; genus Agrostemma; species Agrostemma githago. Next base: position 4,843,954 of record OY288241.1, on the reverse strand, counting down.
GGGACCTATTATATATAGATATAATAGTAATATACTACTTAAGGAGTTAAGTGTATATTATTTGATGTGATCAATTATGGAGATAATTGATCATGTCACACATTGCATTTGTATGACAAATGACAATAAATAAGGACCCATTTTTATGTACATGTGTGTGTGACACACTAGTAAATATAATGACAAATGTGGTTGTTCTTATTTTTACTACATACATAAATAATAGTAATAATGACACTAGACACTTGACATAAGCATGCAAATAAAATTAAAAGCTAATTGGTCTTCCCATGTGGGGTGGCCGGTTTTGGGGAGCTAAAAAGGGGACTATTTGTTCACTTATTTACTCTATCCCATTATTATTTCATGCATGAGCTTTTGCTGTTTACCTCATCTCTCCAAAACTCTCTCTAATACTAGTATTCATCTTCATTACTAAAGTAGTAATAGATTCATAATATTAGTGTTGTTTTATCACTACTATTATCTAGTTAATAATAGTGGTGATTATTTGGGTTGATTCTTGGTGCAACTTAAAGGAGATCTTCTACATTGGAGATTCAAGGTTTTGGAGGATCATCCATATTATTATTAGCTCAAGAACAATAAGAAAAGGAGTTTTCTTATTGTGCCCAATATTTCCTCATTGTTTATGTAAGGAAATCTCTTCTTATATCTAGTTTTTGTCATTTGATGTCATGCATGTAACTAGATCTTTATATACTAAATTAACAAGTAATTTAGTAACTAATTAGAGGAGTCTAATTAGTGGGTATCGAACCCTTCACATATAGGCTGCAAATGGCTGTACAAGCTGAAATTCAAGCCTGATGGAAGTTTGGATAGAGACTGATACCATATGAATGTAATGGAAAGCTTGAAGTTATCATTGATAATACATGTCAACTTATACAAGGTTAAATGGTCTAGAATACAAGGCATGTACCTACTGGAATATGTGTAACTAAGGGTTGATTTACAATGATCACAATTAGTGATTATAATTGGATTAATTACAGAAGCTATTTGAATTAAAATGGTCAATTAGTGATTGTTACTCTCTTTAGATGATTGTGGGGGATTGGTAGAATCAATCGGTGAGAGTGCATTTAAACATGAGTCAGTATCCAGACTATTATCGTTAATAGACTCTCATACTCACATTGTCAATGGGTACCAACAACAAATGCAACCCAGCTCAAGGCAAGATACTGCCAATACGCCACCACCCTTGCCGCCGCCACCTCTGCCGCCCCGCTCCTCGCAACCGCCACCCTAACAAGAAAAAACAATATCAAAAAACAAAAATCATAAAAAAAAACAAGAATATCAAAACCCAGAAAATCTTTTTACCTCGAGATATTAAGACCCGCAAAATTATCCATATAGTGCAATATCGGCAACATGGTTAGCGAAACCGGGTGGAAATGTGGAATTAGGATTTTTTGTGAAAAGACACCTAACATTTAGACATTCTATAAATAAGGCACCTATAATTTTTTTTTGCCCAAAAATACCTTAAATTTACGTTTCTTTGTCTAAAGGCACCTAACCCCAACTTTCATAAAAAAAACGTTAACTTTGACGGTGCTCATCCCTTAATCATCTTCCCCTCCCTTAATCAACCTTTATCCCTTAATCAGCCAGAGTTAACCCTCTTTTCTTAATCAAACAATCATTCCCTAATGAAATCATCATTCCTCTCTTCATTTGCATACATCTCAATTAATCTTCATTGCTTAAGTCAAATCCATTTAGTTTTCATTCAATTGGTAAGCTCTCAATTATGACTCTTTATCCTTTAAGTCACTTAAGTCATCAACAACAAATTAAAATTTCGAGTTCAATTTTTGATTTTATGTTATTTGGTTTGTGTGTTGGAGTAATTCTATTAGAGTATAATCTCAAATTTTGTTTTAGTAACCCTAATTATTAATTGTTGTTGTCACTTCATTTTTTATTTTAGCAACTATTGCAAAAGTGAAAAAAAAAATCAATGAAGGGTTTAATTAAGGAGAGAATAAAAGGGGATTTTGGGAATTAAGTTTTTGGGAGAAAACATTGAGTATTGTGGCCTTGTGGGAATAAAAAAGGATGAGAAAAAGAAAATAATTCTCTTACTAATAAAAGAATAACACTTGCTGACGTGTCAAGCTCTCATTAAGTTTTTTCCCTCCAAAGCATCATGACTTTAATAAGGAAACAAATCAACCATCAACCATTAAATTCAAATAATTATCAAGTATAATGTCCAGATTCAAGTCAAAGTCATTATTTATGTAAATTTAGAAAAAAAAAATTATTTAATAAATAAATGGACATGCTAAATCATACCCAACTTTTTAATGATTCGTACCCACATTTTCCAAATTACCCTCCTCATTTTTCTTCGATCAATCCACCCCACAATCTCTCTTTTCAACATTTTCTCTCATCTTCCTCAAACCTCAATCAATTGACCACTTATATCTCAATCAATTCACCACATATTGATATTGTCCGTAACCCTAACCACTCCGCGTCCACCCCTTACCTTCAACAACCACTCTAACAACCACCCTAATTTGAGTTTAATTCAAAAAGATTAATCAATAAATTGGTCCAACCACCCTAATTAGGGTTTAATTAGAAAATTAAATCCAATGATTATACTATAAAGTAAAATTATTAATAGAAACAACGAACCAATTGTATTGATCCGTACATCTAAAGTTACATAAAGATGAAACTAGGGTTTAATTAGAAATTAAACAAAAAACTTAATCAGTAAGATAATTAGGGTTTAATTAGAAATTAAACAAAAAAATTAAGATAACATCCCATAAATATATTAAAAAGTGAAAATATTAATAAAAACAAGAAAATTATTTGTCTCATGTGCAAATTAGCGGAGTTATCAAAGAATTTAGTTAGGTTTCGATGAATTAAAAAAGATGGAATTCCTTAGGTTCAAAAGGGATTGGGAAGTGTTTTTCTAAAAGAAATGGTAGTAATGGAAAAATAATGAAAAGTTGGGTATGAACTAGTAAAAGTTGGGTATGATTAGCAACTACGTAAATAAAATTATGTAGTACGGAGTACTCCCTCCATCCCACTATCTTCTTTCCACTTTCCTAAAAAGAAAATCCCACTAACATCTCCCCATTTACTTTATTTTCTTATTTGGTTAATTTACTTTACCATATTATCTTCTCCATACCACCTATTTACACATTATGTCATTCATATGAGTTGAATTGAGTCCACTTGCATTTATTTATAATATTTTCTCCAAAAATTGGACTCACTAACAATATTATATATTTATTCTTAAGAGATGTGCCCATATCAAATGGGAACATCTCTTTGGGATGAAGGGAGTATCATGTATTAGCTAAAAAAAGGCATTTGTGTTACAATTTTTTTTTGTAACAAAATTTAAGTGTCTAGAAGTACTATAGATAAGTCTAAGTATTATTGATGTAAACAAATAAATCATTGATGATGGAAAAATCTATATAAAATACTTTCACATTCTGATTTTAATATAGAAATATTCGGTAGTAATTTTTTTATCTGATACGGAGTAATATTTGGAGTATTTATGTTATCTTCTAATTTGTTAATAAAATTTATAACTGACCTGAATATATAAGAGAATGTATTTTAATTGTGACAAAAAAAAATTAAAATTGTCAAGTAAAAGTTATAAATTATTATTATTAGCTTTGTAAAAGAAATATGTTCATTAAAATATTAAATATGCATTAAAATGAGATTCCTCAATTACCTTGATTATCATTGGAATTTTACTTTAAATTATTTTATCAAATCAAAATATAATGATTAAAATTGGGAAAACAAGTTACCAATAGATATTTATAAATAATCACTAAATATAAAATTTTAAATATATACCGTGCATTAATGCGCGGGATCTATACTAATAAAGGATAATGTAAAGAAAGGAGACGAAGGAGTTGATTGAGTTTTGATTAAGGGATGAGAGAAGATGATTAAGGGATCCACCGTCAAACTTAACATTTTTTTGATGGAAGTTGAGGTTTAGTGCCTTTAGACAAAGAAACGTAAATTTAAGGTGCTTTTGAGAAAAAAAAATAAAATTAAGGTGTCTTATTTACAGAAGGTCTAAATGTTAGACGCCTTTTGACAAGAAACCTGTGGAATTACCTCCACTTTTAGTCGATATTCCGGGTTATTTATACCACGCGAACAACACTCGACTTACTCTGTGAAGATTTCGGTCACCACCCACCAACGAAACGCCGGGGGTTCCCCCGTTTACCATCTTAGGGAACGCTGCAAATGAAACGGAAGACGTATATATTGCCACTGTCAAGACACCTAGCGTTGATAAAGAAACTGCCACCATTTTCAGCAATTCCCCCATCTGCTGCGTTTAGGGAACGCTTGAAGAAATTATCATACATTCCTTCTGTCATGTTACATCTGTGGGAGTGAGACATTTGAGTGAGGCGAACAGAGTAAAGAGAAGAAGGAAAGGAAAGGAAAGAGAAGGGGAGAAAGAAAGCGGTCAATTTTTTCAATTCCATGGGACAGCCAGGTAGACGTAATCCCTTTGTTTTTTTTTTTCAAATAATAATTCCCCAAACCCATTTAAAACATGCCCGTAATTAAAGTTGAGTGACTTGATTGGGTCATCAATTCTTTTGAGTTGGGTTGGTTTTAGATCGGCTCATAATCGAGTCTAGTAAGTTTATCATCTAACTTCGGTATTTTCTTGATTAGTTTTGTTTTTTTACTATTATTTTGTTATTACGTCTAATGTATCAAGTTAAATATTAATTCGTTTTCGTTTGGATTAATCTAGAATATCAATCTTATCAGTTCGGATCGGGTCAGATCACTGATCATCGGGTCATATCGAGTCTCAGGTCACAAGCATGTCGGATCGATTTTCGGTGACTAGATTTTCAGATTCTAAATATTCACTACAACAAATATCACTTGTGCCACGAAAAATTTTGTCGTGACAAATAGTCTAGCCACGGGAATTTGACACTTATGCCACGGAAATAAACGTGGTTAGGATACAATATCCAAGCCACCTTAATTTCCGTGGCGCAAGTGTCAAATTCCTGTGGCTAGACTATTTGCCACGGTAAATTTTCCGTGGCATAACAACAAAATTTTCGTGGCACAAGTGATGATTTGTTGTAGTGATTCGAGTCGGGGTCTGCTTTTGTCAGCTGAGAGTTCTACAGGTCGTAGGTCTTACTCATATTGAGTTGAACATCAATCGCAATGCACACGTTCCTTCCTTTTTCATGTGATTTAACATAGTGGAATGTCACAAAAACAATAATGGCGTTGTCTGAAATAAGTTGATCCGGGTTGAAAACACTTTGCGCTCCTTCAACTATTTGGTCCAGTATTGGCTTTAATCGGTTCCCAAGGATTTTAGATATACCAATATATAAAGAAATTTCATTGGGATCAAGACAATGTTTTATTGTTAATCTTTGCCACATCATGCCTCCCCTCAATAGTTAAGTTTTACTACATTAGGTCGTCGACATTTCAGCCAGATCATCGGCGCTTTATACGTGATTTTACCCTTTTGCCCTTCTTTAATTATGATTGTGATATTAATTATTTTACTTAATTAATCTAATTATTATTTCCCGACTACTTTAAGATTACGATTTTGATCATTTTTGACGGTTTTCGAGACACGTGTCATTAGTAAGTATATATATCGATTTTTTGGTACTTTATATTTTGTAAGTGATTTTATTTAGGTCGATTAGTTTCATTATAATTGTGATTAGGTTGATAGTTTAGGCTCCCCGCAGCTAGCTTTTGGTTTAGTAATCAATGTATGTAGTATTCAATTTTAGTAGTTATGGTTTGACATATTCAATTTTATGCGTCCTTATCGTTGATTTCCGTACGAAAAAATAAAAAAAAAATACACAAAAAACGCCCCGTCGTCAAAAATTGACGTCTGTGCGACCCGTTATGCGTCAATTTTTTACGCCTATGTGGCCGGTTGGACGTCAAAAATTGACGCCTAACTGGTCGCACAAGCGTCAAAAATTGACGCCTAACTGGTCGCACAAGCCTTTTCTATCATGGGGTAATTCTTTTCTGCCGGTCCCAAGGCCTGGCCGATGAAGTATATCTTGATTGCTAGACTTTCTGGTCCTCTTTTAGTATGACGGCGCTCACTGTGACGTTGGTGACGACAATGTATAGGTATAGCTTTTCCCCCTTCGCCGACCTTGCTAACGTCGGCAGCGTTTTCAGGTGCTCTTTCATGTATAGTAGTGTTACAAAAAAACACAAAACTACTTCGATACCATTCAAAATATTATTCTCTCTCTAAAAACTGCTTTCCCATCTCTCTAAGAAAACAACTCCCAAGAAAAAAACAAAAAAATCCTAACCTAAGTTTGCAGTCGCCACCGCTCCTTCTACACCCAGCCACCGGGATCTCCTCGCCTGCCGGAGATTTGCTTGTCTTCTTGACCTATCTCCGACAGGCTGACTCGACTACTCTTATCCTTCTCCGTTTGTTTTCAGTCTTTCCCACCTCGATCTCCCTCTCGCCGGTGGTGGTCACCTTTCGATGTTCTTGGTCTAGTACACCATTATTTTCTTGCTTTTGGGGATGACCGACCATTTCCTTGCCTGATGCGTCGTTGCCGACTCGTTCCAATCGGAGATCGGTTCCTACCCCCCGTCTGTCCGTCCCCCTGTCGTGTGCCGGCGTTCGCCGGGAGCGATCCCCCCTCCCCTCGCCCTCTTCCCCGCCCTCCGGTGACCGACCCTTCTCCCCTGGTTTGTTTCTTGAGTCGACCACCATCTCCCTTTCTTTCGCCGGTGTTCGACGGGGGCGATCCCTCCTCCCCTCGCCCGCCCTCCGGGGACCGGCCTCCTTCCTTTTGTCTTTGTGTCGGCCCCTGTCATTGACCACCGTTAGTAGGTGTTTCCCCTCCCCTCGTCCCCCTCCCCCATCTGCCGGTTGTTGTCAATGTTGTTGGGTAGCGTTGTCCTGGTCTTGGTTTGACCTTTGGTTATGTTTGTTGCTTTTTGTTTTGGGTGGTTGGTCCGTGTTCGTTTGGTTGGTTTGGTTTCCGATTTGTCTAATCGGTTTGTTTGGTCTTAGGCAAGGGGCTTTAAGGTCTGTGTCTTCCTCTGTTTTCTTTTGTCTTTGGTCTTACTGGACTTGGGTCGTGATGGTGTATATCCTGCCTAGACGGTTGTGGGTCTTGATGTGTGGGCTGATTCACTTTATCGGACGGTTTCGGGTCTGGGTATCTTGTCATGGTGGATCTGGGTGGCTGTCGCGTGTGGTTGGGTGCCCGGTGGCTTTCTCCAATAATGATCTCTTGTGTAGCTGTCCTTATTAGTTTCTTTTTTATATGCTTAAGTTTCATGTTTGTTAAGAATAAAGGCCTCCCTATGGCGGCTTGTATGCGTCTGGAGTGGGTTGACCTGACCATAGATTGGTCTTGGATTGGTTCTTCTGTTAGGGGTTTGGTTTTGGAGATATCCTTATCCTCAACTCTTTGCATGTTGCTCGGCTCGTTGGTCCATTCGACATATGGTTGTATGGTTCGACGACTATCAAGATGTAGGAGTTTTTACTCCATTAGAGGCAAGCTTAATCGCTTTGCTCTCACCCGTTTCTTTCTACACCTTCTTTGTAAGTGCGCAAGTGCATCTTGGTCTCGTCTTTGTTCAATTCATTTGTGTGGATGGTATCTGGGAATCAACAGTTGTGTGGATTATGTGGATGAAGACGCTCATATCCAAATTCCTGTGCGCCAACAACTCACTACTTTTACCCGACGTCTCTATTTTATCGTTATGGTTTTAGTTAATGCTTGTAATGTTAATTTTATGTTCATTAGAGGATGTAATATGGGTTCTGAGAATCCAACCAGCATGTAATCCAATGCTTTTTCTTTGTTGGAAAAAAAGTATAGTAGTGTTAGGCCTGCTAAAATAAATGGACATGCTTGGACTAGAAAAAATTGTCCCCACTAAGCCACTATTTAGCCTATAAATTATTTTCATTTTAAAAAAATAAACATACACTTGTAAAATACTCTCTCCCATCCAAACAAAGTCTCAAGTAGAGTCTACTTTTCTTCTCATAAAAGTGGCCCTAAGCCCCTAAGTAAGACTTTGTTTGGATGGGAGAGAGTACCTAGTACCGTGAAGTTCTTTTAATTTTTGTGTAACAACAATGTCGACCTCTATAAAGTTTTAATTTTAATTTTTGTGTAACAACAATGTCGATCTCCATAAAGTTTTAATTTTAATTTTTGTGTAATAACAATGTCGACCTGTTTTTTTTTTCAATTTTTAGTAGAGTTATTTGTTGATTTCAATGTCCTAGTAAGAGTAACGACAACTTAATTGTTCTTACCGTAAAATGTAGGTAAATTAAGCGATAATAGTTTATTTAAGCCCATGCGTCGACCCGCAGTGTTGTAGTGGACATGCTTGGACAACGGTAAGTGGCTCGTTGTAGCGGGCATGAGCAACAATATAAGACCCCCGGACATATTTTCCATGGTTAGGCTCGTCCATGTCCGGCCCAAATCCGGTCATGACCACCTCTACGACAAACCCACCTTATCCTTTTTTTTCTTTATTGGATCAGATAGGGTAAGATAATTTATGGATCGTCTCATATTACGGGCCATCTCGGGTCGGATGATGCGTGAAGCGGGTCGTATTGAGTCACCATATTTTGAGGTCGATTCGGATTTGGGGTGACATCAGGTTCTAAATGTACAGCAAGGTGTGGGACGTTGGGGGGTAACACACGTCCTGCGACCTGACACTGAGCTGAAGCCTGACACAAATGAATGATGATGAGGACGTAGCGTATTATGAATTTATGATCATTACTCTGTAGTCAGTTAGTTACTACTTCTTCTTCTTCGTCTTCTTCAACTATGATCTGATCAAAAGATCTGTGAATTCTGGAAAATTGAATCAATTATATATAAGGAGAGAGAGAGAGAAATGGCGCTTCTTCGTAAATTGTTTTACCGTAAGCCGCCCGATGGACTTCTGGAGATTTCCGATAGAGTCTATGGTATCTTCTTCATCTTCCTCTTCCTCTTCCTCCTCGCTCTGTTATACGGTGTTACACTAACTACTAGGACTACATTTAAACAAAAATCAAACACCGAGTATAACCGAAAACAAAAAATATTTTAAATACCGAGTACCTAATTAAATAAAAGTTGGTTCAGCAGAATATATAATAGAACAAGAGTTGGATGGCCTTGGCATTTCTTCGATTTTATTCTTGAAATGATTGAAATTAGGAGCATCAAATCGAACTGCAAAATCATCCTTGGACGTCAAGCATAAAACAAAGTGCTTCAAAACGGATGCATTACCAAGCAGAAATTTCATGACATTCAGTTCTTGGTCACATCCACAGCATTGATTAATCACAATTCGCTTGAGATGGGACTGCAAACATAATGGGATTGCTTCAGTTGTTCGCAAACCGTCAGCTTCCAAAGCAACTACCTCCAATTCTTCAGGGCCATTAAAATTACAACTCCTACATACATGTGAAAACAAACCCTGCAAACAACACACACACCGTTTAAAATGAGGTTTAATGATACGATTATCATCTACTCCGTAAACAAATACTCCCATAAGTATCGTGTCCAAGTGTCACGCAAGGTAATTAGAAGAGTCGAAGTAAGGTAACTCTAAACAATAGCATGGAGATGAAAAACACAAACTAACCTCCGTAAAAATAAGTGCCTCTAACAAAGGTGAAGAATGAAGAATCAACATCAGCACAATATCCCATCTTGATTTGTAGGTCAGATCATCTAATGGAGACAGGTTCAAAGTTTTTAGATTACGAAACACAGGTAGCTGATCCTCCAACCCACCGACAAAATGAAACAACTGCAACAAAGACAAAAGGCCAGGGTTCGATTAAATTCATGTATATTGACAGTGACCTAGGCAAGGATGAAAAAGGAGGAGAGACAAACCTCAGCAGCGCATCCGTGCAGGTTTAAACGTTGAACGTTAGACACGGCTCTTACAAGACTAAGCAGCTTCTGGAAAGAAGTCTCGTGATCGTCAAATTGCAACGTGTTATCAATATAGATGAAAGCTTCAACAAGGGAATTCGAATTCGAATGTGCAAAAGAGTAGCTATATGCTAAATTGTCGCTGTAACTCAAATACTGCAAATTAGGGGTGTCAATAACCACAAGGTCACTGTTTTTCTCTTCTTCATATCTCCTAATACATAAGTCCAATCTCCTAAGAGAATGGGAGGAAATGATCAGACGATCCCCCTCCTCCCACAAACAAACCATACACAGGTCTTCAAGGGCAGGACAGTTTGAAACTAGTTTAGTGACAAGATCATCCTCAGTAAAGACAAAGGAAAGGAGGTGAAGGAGCTTTAAGTTAGGGAGACGAATGACGGGGATTTCAGCGGCCCCGTTAAGTTGGAGATTTGAATCGAGCTTCAAAACCTCTAATGACTCGCAAGTGAAAAATCCGAGGGGAAGGTTATATTGACTAGGGTACTGTACATGAAAAGAGAGGTCAAGTTCCCTAAGGCCGCTGCAATGGGCTAATGGGTAAGATATCCATTTATAAAGACGAGCGGGTTGTGGGTTGGGGCGACAAGCTTCCTTACATCTGTGCCTATTTGGATATAAGGAATCGGGGATGGTGTTCCCACCCATACAAAACCTAAACCGGGTAAGAGACCCAGAGAATTTATGAAATACATTGTCGACGAACGACTCAAAAAGACAGAAGCGCTCAACAAGATGGGGGCGTTGTTCGCAATGTGATACAGGAGAATCATCCAAATCAAGACTTGTTATCGAACAGAAAGCTCGTCTCATTCTGTTGGACAACACTTGTGTCACAGCAGCATCCTTGGTGGAGAGCATTGACAAAATTCGAGTCAATAGATCATCTGGTAAACTTGTTAATCTATCCACACCAAGTATACTGCTACCTATAGAGCACCTTTTCAACTTCCATTCCATACTCTTCAATGGTGTTCCGATCCTAACCAAAACAAGAAGAAGAGCTTAATTGGTTAAAAGCAATGGAGTATCATATGATGATTTAGTGGATGAAGTTTATGGAAAAGAAGCAAAGGGGCAACTTCCATTGGCCAAAATTCAATTAAAAAAAACAAGGATGACTAGAATATACTCCATGTCAATGCACATGCATGCACATAATAGATGGAAACCCGGTGGCTGGTGCTGGTGGTGCATATAGATATAGTCTAGTTTCTATGCCCACTATAAACTCAGCCTATGAGACGGTCTCAAAGTAACAGGCCAGAATAATTATTTCGCCAACTGATTCATGACCTGAAAATACTGAAAATTTAGACTTTCAACCTCAATCAATATTCATTCCCCTAAAAAAAACATATTATTAGAAAGGGTTTTTCGTACCATCTGTTTTTTTGTTTTCTATCATGTACCCCTCCTATTTTCTAAACCAAGCTTATATCTCTGTAGTTGATTAACTTCATGAAACATAACTAAATCACAATTATTCGTCTAATACTCCGTTAATTAGTTGACATGGCAGTGTGACATGACTAGTTTTGACAACCTTACATGTTTTTTCTTATTCTTTTTTACATTATTATTGATTTCTCCCTCACTTTCTTCCTGAATCTTACTTTCGCTGATATTCTACTGATTTCTAAGTTCTAACGAAATTAATCCAATTATATTAACACATTGATGTTGTATGATCATGAATTTTAAAAACAAATAAAGAGAAAATGAAGAAAAATCCAGAAATTGTGCCTGTAGAATTATTGGAGAGAAGATGGGAGACATAGATGAATTATGCCAAACTCAATGAAAAGAATTACTAATCAATCAAGTGAATAGAGAGAGAGGGAGGACTTACAACGTGAGATGAATTGCAGATGGAGCTAATCCCCCCAATCAATACTATTTACTTTGATTTTGATGTTGAATATGATTCGTAGCTCATCAACCAAAATTAATAAATAGCCTATTAGAGTCGGAGTCGGAGTGGGAGTGGGAGAAGCAGAAATCAACCAACCAAAAGCAGTGAGGATGTCGACTGTCGACAAGGAAGCCCAAGATTACAGAATTTGTAGTCACATTCTCAATTTTACCCAGTATTTTATTTTTGAATTCCTACCCACAAAGACCAGAGCCGATCAAATGCGGGTAGTCCGTTTGAACCACTTAATAAGTGGGTTTGGTCAAGAAATTTGAAAAAAAAAGGGACACGAACAATGAAATTAGGCCCGTTAAAATAAATGAACAAGTTTGGACTAGAAAAAATTCTTCACGGGCGACCCGCTAACCCACTATTTAGCCTATAATATTGATGGGGGATAAATCCCCCAGACGTGTAGGCCGACTTAGACCGACATGTAGGACCGACCTCGGGAATAGAGGCCGTCCTTAGGCACCGGACCCCGATCCCGGCTCGACCGATCCACGATCTAGCCGGACCCCGCGTAGACCGAACTCCGAGTCGGCCGGCTCCCGCGCCGGCCAAACCTCGGGTCGGCCGGACCCTCGTACCGGCTGACCGTCCTTACGAGTCGCCGCTAGTCGACCCGAAATAGACTCCTCATGACATCACCCAGATGATGTCATCGGACGACATCACCCGGGCGACATCACTACGACGATGTCACCACCTCTCCCCTCCTCTATAAATACCCCATTTTGGTAGAGAGGAAAGGGAGGCCAATTCATTACTTATCCCTCCGCTACCTCGCTTCCACCTGTGAGACGACTTATCCGTAAATATCCATAAATATCTATAAATACACACAATATACTGACTTGGGCGTCGGAGGCTCCGCCCCGGGGGCAATCCCTTGGGGCCGGAGTTCACCTTGCAGGAACGCCGACGACTCGCATCCGGATCTCGAGGAGAGCCGAACAGCTGCTCGAGCCGGGAACCATGTTTGTACCCCAAACAATTGGCGCCGTCTGTGGGGAGCTTGAACAAAAAAGTCGCCTACTCTCAAAAATATCAATTTTTTCGGATCTAGTATTCCATCTTGAAGAACGATCCACCAAAAAATCAAACCCAAAAGCTAAAAAATCAACCACTGTCGAGACATTTTTAATCTCCCGTCTAGGCACTAGACAAAGATCTAGATGTCAAATTGATTATTATAAATAAAGTGGAGTGTATGAATAACCATGGAGTCTTGCATCTACTGTATTTTATTATTAGAAACGTGTGTTTGAGGGAAAGAAACGAATCAATTTTCATGGAGTTGCCAACCTTTCAAGCTCATTTGCACACAAAAATTAGGCTGAGAAACAAGATAGAGATAAAATTAATTTAAAGAAAAAGGAATACTCATACGAATTACAAAAATCCACAGCCGCATATACGTTACGAGCAATTGCTCACAAATTTATTCACAAAAAAATCAATCTCCTAAAAATCAAGTCTTCGGTCTAGTATTCCATCTTGAAGAACGACCCACAAAAAGTAGAAAACCTTACGAATCTGGTCATACGCTTACATATGAGCCGGAGTAAGAAAAGAATGTCTACGGCAAGTTCCGAGTCGCCGTCAAGCAGATAATGAATGAATAAGGAGTGCTCCGTTACAGAAGGAAAAACCCCGCTCTCCTTAATTCAATAAATGGACAATGCAAGAGTATACAAATGGAAATAAAGAAAATAAAAATCAACTGCCGACTGTTATTAACTCAAGCCAAAGCAGTATCTACTAAAGAGGAAGAAGAAGAACAACAAACCAAGGCCAAGAAGTGAAGACCCACGATAACACGATGAGGGTGGAGACGAGCAATACAAACGTTAATACGTCAAACCCGCACAAATACCAAGTGTAAACTCCATTTTAGCGAAAGATAGCTGACACCGCTGCCTAGTATATATCGTATCGAAAATTCACCAGGCCGATCTTTGGTTGACCTAACGGAAGGCGTCGGCCCGCAAAGACGACCATCACAAGACAACCAAAGGCCACCGCCAAGCACTAGTCCGACCGACGAGCTAGCCGTCAACATTCGGCAGCAGAGCCGGCCCTCGAATTCTCACCCAAGTGTCGTCCCGACGCACCGTCAACAGATCACTCACGATCAAAGTCGAATCACCAACTTATCAACAACCTGGCCGCCGTCCCGGGGTTTCTCGCTAAGGCGAGAAGTGACACAATGTTGTCGACCGCCGAAGCAAGCATCTGCTAAACAGGAGTCGGCCACTATCTTCGACGGCCATCGAGCCAACCGACCGAGTCGGCTCAGACCCGACGTCGGACGTCTCAACCCCGTCGGCGGCTAGGCTTCCGATAGACGGGTCGGTCTCCGAGCAAAGTAGGACTCAGCCATCAGGCCTTTGGATCAACCAACGAGATATTACGATAAAAGAGACCGGCCAAAATAATACGAAAGATGGCCGGCTACAAAATGTTTCATAGTAGAAAACCGGGACTAAAGCAATTACTATGGAAGACTTATCTTGGGTAAAGGAGAAAAGCAGCTTTATGGAATTGGAGCAAGTGGGTGGAGCAGCATGTGACTATGTGTTGCCAGCTATCATTCACTTGACAAGGGGAGGTGTTCACATTTGATTGCCTACTTGACCATGAACAAGTGATACAGTGTGGTGAAGGCTTTATTTTTGCTCCGCACGTGAGAAACTAAGCCATAAAAAGTTCAAATTCTCGGGACTAGTATTTCGTCTTGAAGAATTACCCACAAAAACCGCCCACCTAAGATAAAGTGACGAAATAAAGAGCGGGGAGAGCCCCGACCAAGCGTCGTCCCGGTCAACGGACGAACCAACAACTTTGACGAGTTGACGACCAATCAATGCCTCGGCCTCGTCGTCCCGGTCAACGGACGAACCAACAACTTTGACGAGTTGACGACCAATCAATGTCTCGGCCTCGTCGACACTACCACCGGCCACCCTAGAGCCGGCTCAGTCCTGTCGCACCGGCCATCTTCGGAGCCGACAAGCTCGACCACCGGTCATCTTCAACGCCGAAAAGGTAGACCACCGGTCACACACTTATGTCGGCCTCAGAAAATCTTGGCCTCGCGAAAAAGAGGAAAAAATATGGCGACCGACAATTTTGAGCAGCGAAAAAAAAAAAAAAACTCGATATCTACCCATCACCTGTTCATTACTCTCACAGATAATGGGCAGGGGGCAATAAGGGGGGGAGCCCCTATTCACCTACCGCAAGGAATGGACACCCCACCAAAAATCCAATAAGGGGGGGAGCCCCTATTCGCCCATCATCAAGAATGGACCCCCCACCAAAAGTTGGGAACCGACTGTGGCCTGACCACAGCCGGCCTACCAACCAAATAAGTTGGGAACCGACTGTGGCCCGACCACAGCCGGCCTACCGACCAAATAAGTTGGGAACCGACTGTGGCCCGACCGGGCCTACCGACCAAATAAGTTGGGAACCGACTGTGGCCCGACCACAGCCGGCCTACCGACCACCTAAGTTGGGAACCGACTGTGGCCCGACCACAGCCGGCCTACCGACCACCTAAGTTGGGAACCGACTGTGGCCCGACCACAGCCGGCCTACCGACCACCTAAGTTGGGAACCGACTGTGGCCCGACCACAGCCGGCCTACCGACCACCTAAGTTGGGAACCGACTGTGGCCCGACCACAGCCGGCCTACCGACCACCTAAGTTGGGAACCGACTGTGGCCCGACCACAGCCGGCCTACCGACCACCTAAGTTGGGAACCGACTGTGGCCCGACCACAGCCGGCCTACCAACCACCTAAGTTGGGAACCGATTGTGGCATGACCACAGCCGGCCTACCGGCCACCTAAGTTGGGAACCGACTGTGGCCCGACCACAGCCGGCCTACCGGCCACATAAGTTGGGAACCGACTATGGCCTGACCACAGCCGGCCTACCGACCACCTAAGTTGGGAACCAACAAGTTCTCCCCACCCAAAGTGTGGGGGCATAAGTCGAGAACCGACTGTGGCCTGACCACAGTCGGCCTACCGACCCAATTCTCCCCACCCAAAGTGTGGGGGCATAAGTTGGGGACCGACTGCGGCTGGACCACAGCCGGCCTACTGACCAAATAAGTCGGGAACCGACTGTGGCCTGACCACAGCCGACCTACTGACCAAATAAGTCGGGAACCGACTGTGGCCTGACCACAGCCGGCCTACCGACCAAATCTCCCCCACCCAAAGTGTGGGGGCACAAGTCGGGAACCGACTGTGACCTGAACACAGCCGGCCTACCGACCAAATCTCCCCCACCCAAAGTGTGGGGGCATAAGTCGGGAACCGACTGTGGCCTGACCACAGCCGGCCTACCGACCGAATCTCCCCCACCCAAAGTGTGGGGGCATAAGCCTCCGAGCGCTATCGTCAAAAGCAAAGGTATGACCCTTCTTAAAGCTTATTTCCATTATTATTTACCGGACATGGGTTACGTCCCTCCGAGTTATATCGCTCGTTCTCTTCACGACGTTATCATATTATTTACCGGGTATGGGTTACGTCCCTCCGAGTTATATCGGTCGTTCTCTTCACGACGTTATCATATTATTTACCGGGTATGGGTTACGTCCCTCCGAGTTATACCGGTCGTTCTCTTCACGACGTCATCGTATTGTTTACCGGGCATGGGTTACGTCCCCCTAAGTATTACCGTCTTTCAATAAAAATCGTGATGCCCCAAGCAGCCCCGGTCCGTGAAGGGGTTATTCTTCATGTATCCTCCGACTACCGCTGCGCACATTGCCGAGCTCTTTATTTGAGCGAATTGAGGAAACGATTTGCGATATTTGATCATCCAAAGCCGGGGTAAAAGCTTTGACAGCTCCTACCGTATTTTTTAAGGCTAAACACTTGATATTACTCAAAGTAAGGTCAGGTACACCATTCATCTCATAGGTCGGCCACACTCGGCACCAGACCCGGACACTAGTATCCGACTCTGCTGAGGGCAAATTGATGGGGGATAAATCCCCCAGACGTGTAGGCCGACTTAGACCGACATGTAGGACCGACCTCGGGAATAGAGGCCGTCCTTAGGCACCGGACCCCGATCCCGGCTCGACCGATCCACGATCTAGCCGGACCCCGCGTAGACCGAACTCCGAGTCGGCCGGCTCCCGCGCCGGCCAAACCTCGGGTCGGCCGGACCCTCGTACCGGCTGACCGTCCTTACGAGTCGCCGCTAGTCGACCCGAAATAGACTCCTCATGACATCACCCAGATGATGTCATCGGACGACATCACCCGGGCGACATCACTACGACGATGTCACCACCTCTCCCCTCCTCTATAAATACCCCATTTTGGTAGAGAGGAAGGGGAGGCCAATTCATTACTTATCCCTCCGCTACCTCGCTTCCACCTGTGAGACGACTTATCCGTAAATATCCATAAATATCTATAGATACACACAATATACTGACTTGGGCGTCGGAGGCTCCACCCCGGGGGCAATCCCTTGGGGCCGGAGTTCACCTTGCAGGAACGCCGACGACTCGCATCCGGATCTCGAGGAGAGCCGAACAGCTGCTCGAGCCGGGAACCATGTTTGTACCCCAAACAAATATTATTTTCATTTTTTAAAAATAAACGTGCGCTTAGAAAATACTTCCTTTAATCCAAACAAAGCCTTTAAGTAGGATCCATTTTTTTACTGTGAAGTTCTATAAAGTTGTACTCTCTCATCCATTCAATTTACTCGGAAGGTTTCACTGTTTTTAAGAAAATTGGTAAAAGTAAAGATATTATTGGTAAATTAAATAGTTTTATGAGTCCACCAAAGTTAAAATAAGAAAAAAAAAAATATAATGACATTTTGTGTAAATATAGTAAGGATATGAAA
This sequence comes from Agrostemma githago, assembly GCA_958450325.1. Taxonomy (NCBI): domain Eukaryota; kingdom Viridiplantae; phylum Streptophyta; class Magnoliopsida; order Caryophyllales; family Caryophyllaceae; genus Agrostemma; species Agrostemma githago. Next base: position 4,826,072 of record OY288241.1, on the reverse strand, counting down.
ATTATAAGGTAAAATATTTTCCAAAAAGAGAAGGTAAAGAATTGGTAGGATTATTAGAATTGAATGGAGAGAGGAGTAATAATTTTAATTTTTGTGTAATAACTTTTTTTTTTTTTTCAATTTTTAGTAGACTTAGGTGTTGATTTCAATATCTTAGTAAGAGTAATGATGAATTAATTATTTTATCGTAAAATGTAGGTAAAGTAAGCAATAACAGTTTATTTAAATCTCACTTTGTTGTAGTGGATGGGCTTGGACGACGGTAAATGGCTCGTTGTAGCGGGTACGGGCAACAATATATGGCCCGTCGGACATATTTTTCATGGTTAGGCTCGTCCATGTCTGACCCAAGACCGCTCATGATCACCTCTGCGACAAACCCACCTTATCCTTTTTTTCTTTATTGGATCGAATCGGGTAAGTTTTAGGTCGGATAATGATAATTTATGGATGGGATGATACATGAAGCGGGTCATATCGAGTCACGGGTTGACTCGGATTTGGGGTGACATCAGGTTCTCAATGTATAGCTAGGTGTGGGACGTTGGGGGGTAACACACGTCCTGCGACCTGACACTGAGCTGAAGCCTGACACAAATGAATCAATGAACGATGATGAGGACGTAGCGTATTATGAATTTATGATCATTACTCTGTAGTCAGTTAGTTACTACACTTCTTCTTCGTCTTCTCCAACGATGATCTGATCAAAAGATCTGTGAATTCTGGAAAATTGAATCAATTATATATAAGGAGAGAGAGAGAGAGAGAGAGAAATGGCGCTTCTTCGTAAATTGTTCTACCGTAAGCCGCCCGATGGACTTCTGGAGATTTCCGATAGAGTCTATGGTATCTTCTTCATCTTCCTCTTCCTCTTCCTCCTCGCTCTGTTATACGGTGTTACACTAACTACTAGGACTACATTTACTGCATTTTCATACGGAATTACATGCGGATGTTGTCACTTTTTGTTACTCTATCCATGGAGGAGTATAGTATGAACCTTCTCACAACAATATACATTTACTAATCGAATAAGGTTTACTACTGTAGAAAAATAGGCTCCAATTTTCCAATGTGAATCACTGGCCTGCACCTGGAGCGAATTAGGGCCATGCAGTTGTCAACTAACTTAGCTCGTAATCGTATTATGGTGCTCATAATGAGAGTTCCAATCTCCACAGATGTCAACTAAGTTAAAATCTTCTGTTTTGAGTTAGAAAGTGGCGCCCCTTTTCACTCATAGAAGTTCGTCTCATTACCTTAGGATTTTGTTTTCGTTTATTACTTTTGATGATCTTCGGATTTTGTTCCGTAACTGTTACAGTATTAGTTTTGATGAGGTGAAGGGTGAATAATGATTTTATATCATCCTATAATTTAAATAATTTGTGTTAAATGAACTGGAAGGTAATGCAGAGGATCGATTCCCTTTTTATTAAGTACGAGTGCTGAAAAGTGGTCACTAAATAAGTTAAATGATCGCTTTTCACTCTGAAAGTAGTATGAATCATTCATATTTACCTCCGTTACATCATACGGATGTAGAGTATGATTTGTGATATGAAGTGTGGGTATCTAATAGTATGAGCTCATTGATTGAGTACTTGTTTTGTGTGTGTGTGTGAATGAATTCTCATTTGGCAACCTGGCTTTGTAGTTTTTGACAGCTGTTTTAGTATGGCTTCCTTGGAAGAGAAGGACTATAAAGGTTACATAGAAGGCGTAGCAAATCAACTACGGAACCAATTTCCCGATGCTTCCTTGTTGGTATGCAACTTCCGTCAGTTGGAAATGGAGACCCAGGCATCTCAGATAATGTATGAGAATAATATGACCATCATGGATTATCCTAGACACTACGCGGGTTGCCCAATACTCTCATTCGAGTTAATCTATCACTTCCTGCGTTCCACTGAAAGTTGGCTTGCAGTAGGGCCTAACAATATATTGTTAATGCACTGTGAACACGGTGGCTGGCCTGTCCTCGCCTTTATGCTTGCTGCATTTTTGATTTATAGTAAACAATATAGTGGGGATCTTAGAACCTTGAATATGGTTTATAAGCAAGCTCCACCAGAGCTTTTGTGTAGGTTGTCACTGTTGAATCCTGTCCCGTCTCAACATCGGTACCTTCAATATGTATCAAGGAGAAATATTCCGTCACACTGGCCTCCTTTGGATAGGGCACTCACATTGGACTGCATAATGATACGATTAATTCCTCATTTAAATGGTGAGGAGGGATGTCGTCCATTGTTTCGGATTTATGCACGGGATCCACTTGGTGGTGATGATGACCGAGCTTCAAAGTTGTTGTTTTCAACTCATACAAAGACTAAAGCTGTTCGTTTGTATAAGCAGGTGATCCTCCTATAATGCACCCATATGTATGTAGCTGCTGGCACAACTGGTTAGAATTAAGTTCTATTCCCACTGAAACTGTGTTTTTTCGGGTCATATTAGATCGGGGTTTTCACTGTTGTTGCTTGAAATCGTCTCCCGCATGTGTTCACATCATTTTGTGTGTTGTCCTTACCTGTTTTGTGCTTTTAAGGTCACGTTTTTTTATTTGTGTGTGGTCTAGCGTTTCCTTGCTCCATAAACCCTTTCTGCTTCCCCCATCCCTTTCTTTAGGTTTGTAGGATATTTTTCCGTGGTTTAAACTCAAATGCCTCAGTAGCGGTACTTCTTGGGAAGTGAGAAACTGCATGCTTGTTTGGTTGACAGAAGTGTAGAAGTCAAACCTCTAACATAATGGGACTTATGAGGAGGTGACTTCTGAGAGCTCGTAAGTCGTAGGTGAGCCTTTCACTTGAAGTTCACCTTCTTACGTACGGCCAAACTGTGTTTTCTATTACTAATGCTTTATGAATTTGTAGGAAGTTCTATCTCCCAGAACCAAATTACAGTATATATATGCTGCTTTGTATTTGTGTTTTTGTTGGGTGTATACGATTGGCTTGAAAATGTTGGCACCTTTTTTCACTGTTACTGTTCCGTGCAGGCAGAATCTGAGCTTGTAAAAATTGATATTAACTGCAATATCCTAGGTGATGTGGTACTTGAGTGTAGTAGTCTCCGTAGTGAAATGGGCCGTGAAGAGTCTGAAGACATTATGTTCCGAATCATGTTTAATACAGCTTTCATAAGATCCAATATTTTAATACTCAATCGCGATGAAATCGATACACCATGGAACACTAAAGATTATTTTTCAAAGGACTTCAGAGCAGAGGTTTGTTTTTTTAATACTTTTTTCAAAGGAGTATTACTTTATTTCTGCTTTGATTATTGATTGGTGTTAGTTCATGCACTTTATATCTGCTTGATGAGAACAACCATCATTTGCAAACCCTTTATGTAGGTTCTGTTTTCAGAAATGGATTCCACATCGTCTGCTATAGCTGCGAATTTATCATGCTTCGAAGAAAAACAGGGTCTCCCAATGGAGGCATTTGCCAAAGTTCAGGAGTTCTTTAGTCAGGTGGATTGGCTAGACTCTAGGGCAGATGCTGCCCTTAGTGTGATCCAGAAGATTTCTGCCTCATGTAGCTCATCTGAAAACTCGGACTGTGCAGCTGGTATATTGCATGCATTGAAACCTCAGAAGTTCAATGACGAGCTGGCTTCTAACATAAGTGGCAATTTTGAGGGCGTACATAATCAGAGCACACTTTCATCAAAGTTACTAGAGAAATTAAATTTGGGAGAAAAAGAGAAGGAACTGAACAAACAACCAGGAGCTATTTCTCAGTTACGACCTGAAGATTGTCAAATGGCCACCCGTTCAGCCTCTTCAAGTGTTACCACACCTCATGAAGGTAACGAATATGATATGATCAATGATTCCATTCCTTTCCATGATGGCTTTTGCTTCTTCATTTGGCTCACTAGAAATTCTTCAGTGTCAGATGTACTATTAAAGTTGCTTCATAGCCATCACCAAGCGAGCTCAGAACAGGTTACTTCCTCAGGAACACTGACTGCATCACATACCTCAAATGCAAAACTTCCTTCTGCTCTTTCAAAAGTAGAATCAAGCCCTGATACTTTTCCTTCCTCTAGTCCAGCACTAACTGTAAGTGAAAATTCAGTTCGTGCGTCTGGAGACTCCGCATTACACCCATCCCCTTCCTTGATAGTTCCAAAGGCGTCTGCACCACCTTCAGATTCAAGCAGTAACTTAGCTAAAGTTAAACCTACTCTACCCACAACTCCTTCGAATGTTCACGTAGATGGTGTAGGAAAGACTGAACCTCCACTCCCACCTCCTCCTCCACCTCCTCCAGTTGCTTCATCTTCACTAACAGTGAGCAATGAAAATGATAGATCTCGCGCGGCTCTGCAGCCTCCATCACCGTCGCAGCAATTAGAAACTTTGAGGTCTACCCCGGGGCCGCCGCCACCACCTAGGCCCCTTCGGCAGCAGTCATCTTTGAAGACTACCCCGGGGCCGCCGCCACCACCTAGGCCCCTTCCGCAGCAGTCATCTTTGAAGACTACCCCGGGGCCACCACCACCTCCACCTCCTAGCTCTGTACGCAAACCCCCACCCCCACCTCCTATGGGTTCTGGCAATGGAGCTCCAAAGGCTGTCACTGCTGTTGCTGGATCAGCACCGCCATTAAGCTCTCTTAATGCAAGGGGGCGGAGCTTTTCACGTGCATCAGGATCCAGAGATTCTCCAAATAAAAAGTTGAAGCCATTACATTGGTTGAAGCTGACCAGAGCGGTGCAAGGGAGTATTTGGGCTGAGAGCCAGAAGTTAGGAGAATCCTCAAAGTATGTCTTGGTTTACCTTCAGCTATGAATATTTTCTTGTGTATGTATGCTGTGTTTACAAACCTAAACTTAAGGCTTTGATTGCTGTTTTCTTAGTACCCCAGAGATTGACATGTCAGAGCTGGAAAATTTGTTTTCTGCTTCAGTTCAAAATTCAGGAGGAACTTCTGGTGCAAAGTTCAGGGCTGCAGTTGCAGCGTCCAAATCTGATAAAGTGCAATTAGTGAGTGAGCTGCTTCCATAACCTGTTAGGTTTCTTTTATTTCAATACTTCAGAGGTTTCATCATGAGGGCAGTTTGTGACTGCATGGTTTGACCCATATCAGAAAAAAAAATATATATATATATAAAAAAAAACAAGTGGTAAGAAGCCTAAGAGCTTTCTTATTCCAACTATGAGGTTTGAGGTTCGATTCTTACCCACGGCATAGTGCGCTTATTTGACAGAAAAGAAAAGAAGTTATCATTGTCGCTTACATTTGGCATTAAATTATGCAGATGTACATGTTTGAAATAAGCACTCTTGTAAATTACAGGCTTTATGGTTTTAGTCACTTGTTTCCTACCCAGTACTTATCATCATGATTGTTTGATGTAGGTTGATTCTAGAAGAGCATGTAATTGTGAGATCATGCTTTCAAAGGTTAAAGTTCCATTGCAGGAGTTAATGGTATGCTAAGTCCTGATTTGAGTTTATCTATGCGCACCTACCTGGTCCACCCGTTATATAATTTCTTTCTTTTCAAAACTCCTACCTTTTCTAAATATACCATTCAAACCTCGTACCAATAGTTAGTTTTTTCTTACACCTAATATCAAATATGAAGGTTATTTGTTGTTGCCCATAATTGACTTTGGTAACAGGTGGTAGGAGGTTTGGAGTAAATGTTCAGAAAATGTGGTGAATTCTCTTGTACAACAGGTGGGAGTTATTGAGGATGGGATATACAAAATTTAGGAGTTCTGAATGTATCCAACAAGGAATACCAATCAGCATACAGAACAATTGTGTCTTTAGTGAATTAATCATGGGTTTTTAATTTTCAACTTCAAATCTTGGCTAATGTAGCTTATTATCTGCCAAAATAAGGCGAGATAATAACTCCCATCTTTTATTATGGTCTCTGGGTTTGCATGGCTGAGAACCTTGTGTGTGTGTGTTTGATATTGTGTGCCACTGCTTCAAGGTACACTACTGCATATAGTATGTTATTCCATCTGTGCCTTCAAGTTCATACATTTCAACCCCTCAAATTTTTTGAAAACGGCCAATTGGAACAGATGGAGCATAAACTAGTGTGCCTACTGATGCAGTTAAGTGTTAATTAAAAAAAAATTGCCTTATTCTCAGGTTTCTGTGCTTTCTTTGGAAGATTCTGCTTTGGATACAGATCAAGTTGAAAACCTTATAAAGTTTTGTCCAACCAAGGAGGAGATGGAATTACTTAAAGTAAGATACTCATCTGAATCTGAGCATATAGACTAATCTCAACTGTTATTGCCTGGACTTCATGACTTGTATAATCATGGCTAGACAGGGCACTATCCCCCCCCCCCCCCCCCCCCCCCATTTCAGTAAAAGTGATGAGTGATGCATCAACTGTTTCTCATGCAGGGTTATAAAGGAGAGATTGATAAATTAGGGAAGTGTGAACAGGTAAGCGATGATTTTTACAATCTCCCTTTTTCTTTTAGTTAAGGGCAGGCTTGAGAATTTTCAAGCGATGATTTTTACAATCTCCCTTTTTCTTTTGGTTAAGGGCAGGCTTGAGAATTTTCTGTCGTAAGCTGCAAGCATGATCTTGTAATTCCGTTGTGAGAGTCTATTTTCAAATCGGAATTGCTGTTGTATATCTTTTAATTTTATTTATGGTTGATTCTTACCATAATTATAGCAACATTTCCTTCACCAACTGAAAAGCATCGAACCCGGTTGCTGGAGTCCTTTTGTATAATATGCAAGAAAGGTTCAATAGGTGTCTTTAGTTTTGTATATACAAGTATACAGCTAAAAAGCCTTTGTCCAAATAGTTTGTGGTTGGCTTGTATGAGCCATAGAGCCGAAATAAAGAACAATTACTAGATGAAGTGTAGCAATCTAAAAGGTAGAAAAAGAGACTAAAGAAGAGATGAGAAAGAATGACAGAGGGAAGAAGATCTAATTCTGGTAAGCAAGAAGTCAGTAAGTCAGGGAAAATAAAATAAAAATAAACTACTCCGTACTAGTGAAAGAGAAACGAAATTAGTCTGATCTGATGAAATGCAGATGTCGTCATTAAAGACTTCTCAGCATGTCTATATTTCTACTTTTGTTGATAATACGATTCTCTGGATTCCCATGGTTGAGAACTTTGTGTGTGTCAGGGATCCCTGTTATCCTATTCCCCTCTTCCAAGAGCCTAAGACATTATCCCCAGAGCTCAGGCCTGGTAGTAGGCACTCAGTTTAGCAGTCACACAGTTACCTTTTAAAATATTCGTATGGTTCTCTTTGAGACGCAGGGTTGTAGGGATGAGAAAAAATATTGGTGCCTTTTATGTTATCTTTTAGAATATGATACAGAATATCTTGTGTGACAGTTTTTCTTTTCATTGCTGTGACAGTTTTTCTTAGAATTAATGCGAGTGCCAAGAGTTGAGGCTAAGCTGCGAGTTTTTTCATTCAAGATGCAGTTTGAAACTCAGGTGAGCGGTAGATGTTCAATATGTTAACTGTCTAGCATTCTAGCTGCTTTATCAATATCTGATGTGTGCCTGTGATGTAGGTTTCTGATCTCAGAAAGAGCCTCCACACTGTAAGTTCTGCTTCTGATCAGGCAAGTGATGTAGTGCATTCAATATTTCAAGAATTTACCTTTTTGTGGTGTGGTATCTTGTACTCCAGAGTATTATGCAGCCTTTGGATTATTTTCGCTCAAGAATCTCCATCCTTCAGCCTTTTGTTCTATTATAAATTTCCTTTTCTGTATTTTGACTTGATAATTTTCTTTTTTCCAGATCCGAAGTTCTGTAAAACTGAAAAGAGTGATGACGACAATTCTTTCATTGGGTAATGCTTTGAATCAGGGCACAGCTAGAGGTATGCTCAATTGGGTTTTACAGTTGTTTTTAGAGGCACCAAAGATATTGAAATTGAACTGATTTCTGAAGCTTGCTTATCGTAATTTCAGTTTGGTTCATTTGATGCTAACTATAAGGAGTGAGCTAATAGGGAATAAACTTCAGACAAATCACTAGTCATCCCAGTTCCCTTTATGTTTTCGTAGGCTAAAAAACAAAAACAATTTTAAATCACGCGTCTTGTTTTTTCCATTGAGAAATACGGAATATGAGAATCATATAGATTTTACATTCCATCGTCATGTCCTCATATTTGTTAGCTATGCAGTCATGACTTGATTCTGAATTAGTTAAATTCTCATCGCCGTTGAGACAAAATCCAATTTCAGATCGTCTTAAGCCTTATGATGACATGTTTACATGCGATGTGGCTCATTTAGTTCTAACTATAATGACTACGCTGGAATTTAAAACGGTCTTAGGCAAGGCTAATTTTCCTCTAGAAGCCTGCTCAGTGTTTACCATCCTGCCCTTTTCTTATACTATTTGATGATGGTTTTGTATTTTGTTGTTAGGTTCGGCTGTTGGTTTTCGACTTGATAGCCTATTGAAACTCACTGAAACCCGTGCCCGGAATAAGAAGATGACTTTGATGCATTATCTTTGCAAGGTACATCTCACTGTCTGGTTTTGTAGGAAAAGATGTTTAATATGTGTTTTTGCCATTGTATTAAAGGATTTGCTCGTAATCGAGGTATTAGCTTCCACGACCTTATCTCGCTAAATGAAACCAATATCACTGTAAAATGACAGTCAAATGCGATCACAGTTTGTTATCTTTAAAACCTTTTGAGAAAGGCTGTGTTTCACAGCTTCAGTGTCTTGGCCTTGATTAAAACCATGCTTTATAGCGGATTCAGGAAAATACTTGTAGACAAGGTCCACAAACTAGACAATGAAATCAAATTGCTACCGCTAAACAATGCACATGAAAACAAGATTCATGTTATTTAGGAAGCTGATTTAGGTAAGGAGATTAGTTGAGCATCAACTTGCAGAGAATGTGATTTAAGTTTTTGAGACTTGAGTTTGAGGACATGGTGAAATGCCTCAGGGAGGATTGTTGTGGGAAATATGCAACTTTGCGGAATAGGCCATCAATGAGGTTCATGAATCTTAAACGTTATTGTAGCGCACTTCAATTCTTTAGACAAAAACTTAGGAAAGATGGTATACATGTATTATGATTTTAGATTGTGCCGCATGAAACCTTGGATCTTAAGGCATGCTCAAGTGCATACATCTATATAAGTCAATCATGATTGGTTTCCATGTTTCAAATTCACAAAAAAAAAAGATTTTTTTTTCTCAAATCATATTTCTCTCCACTTTCACATTTGATCTATCCTAAGATCAAGATCCTAGACTGTAATGCAATCAAAGGAAAACGACACAAGTCTAGTCTGGCCGACCCACATGACACAGGTGATCAAAGGGGGTACTCCGTTCTACCGACGGGTTCATGTTTTTTGTATAGCTTGTACCAGTGACTGATAATTGTTGATTCTCTGGGATTTGCATTTGCATAAGAATCAAAAACTCTAAATTACGAAGAATTCTAAATTGCTGCAAACTGCTTGTTTTTCCCCTGTTCTACTTTATATCTAGAATAATACTCGTATAACTTCTGTCAGAGATTACTGTTATTTTATGTTCACCAATTGCTTATGAAAATAGACTTTAGTCTTTATGGTCCTGATAAGAATGTGTTCGTGCTGTTGATATTTCACAGGTTATTGCTGAAAAATTACCAGAGGTTCTAGATTTCTCAGAGGATATTACTAGCCTGGAACCTGCTTCAAAGGTCTGTTGTATTTCATTTTGAATGGCGAATGGATTAGCAATATTTTGTATTGACTCTTTCATTTTTCAGATTCAATTAAAATATTTGGCGGAGGAGATGCAAGCAATTAACAAAGGGCTGGAAAAGGTTGTGCAAGAATTATCGATGTCAGAGAATGATGGGCCTGTTTCGGAAACATTTCACAAGGTACTGACCATATATTTTACTGTTTGCAGTGAGTTAAGAGCATGTAATGTAATTGCATTATCATTAATTGATGTTCGACAATGCACAATATTTTTATACATTAAGGCAAAGTATAACATGTATGGAGTAATTTGTAAAAGCACAGATAATCAAGAATGCAGACAACATTGAAATAGCTAGTCAAACCTGAACCTACGTTGCTGCCACAACCCATCTGAAACATTGGACCATTAGTTAACTGTTCCGGTTTATCTGATGTTACTCCGACTCAGCTGCAGCCTAATTGCTTGCACAAATAACATGCCTACTCTGTGCACTTAGGGTATGCTAAACCTGAATTTTGCCTTCTTGGGGTAAATGGGTGGAAGGAAAAAATTTAGCATGACTGGGATATTAGGATGTATCCTGAACCAGAAAGTTAAATGCTTAAACTAACCGTCATTGTGTTGAAATGTTTCCAAGGATAATTGCTTTCACTCTTCAAGTAGTTGAAATCATTTTTACCTGTTGCTAGGATGTCTTCATTCGTGTCACTGATTCTTGAGCAGTTCCATTCATTATATCAGCCAAGAAACCACAGTACTTAAGAAAACACTCATTGTTACCAAAGCACAAAGTAAAATTAAATTGAAGTATCATTCGAAAAGAATGCAGGTCACTGAAGTAATACAATATTGCTTGAATTGAAGTAATACAGTACGGAGTAATGGTTATGACTTGTGAGGTTGTTTTACTAAGTTAAGAACATAGAACACGGATTCGTGTTTGTTATGTACAATCTTCCCACTTCAGGTTAATATGAGTTTATTTCCTGTCCATTGTTTAGAAACTAAAGGAGTTCCTGTGTTTTGCTGAGGCGGAGGTGCGCTCGTTGGCATTGCTTTATTCCAGTGCTGTACGTTCAGTTCTCTCTTTTCTCCGTTCAGTTTGATAAATTCTTTTCTCATTCCCTTCGAGCATCCTCATCCAAGAATGATTTTTTCATTCTTGGATGGGACCCACCTTATTACTTTTATCCTACTTTTTTCATCATAAAAGAACTGCTTTATCCAAGAATGAAGTTTCTATTATCCAGTGGGTCCCAACACATTTCATTACCCATTCATTTATTTACACGTCTCTTTAATTTATTTTAATATTAATATTTTTATCATGGGGACCCACGATTTTCATTCTCCACCTCATTCTTTTGAAAGAATGAATATCTTCTATTCTCCATGAAGAATGATTTCTCCATGAATGGAGGAACCATTTTTCTCCATTCTCCTCCAAGAATGGAGAATGGATGGGGATGCTTTTAGGCCTTGTCAAATTCTGAAGTTTTTTTCGGTTGGCTCATTAGCTCATCTTTATACCTGTAATTGTTATATCAAAACATTGCAGGGTAGAAATGTTGACTCTTTAATCGTCTACTTTGGGGAAGACCCATCTCGTTGCCCATTTGAGCAAGGTAGATGTCACCTTTTAACAATTTCTGGGTAGAAATGTCGACTCTTGTTCCCCTTGTTCTTTTTTCTAATTACTTGTATCATTATACTCGTATGTTGTAGTTGTTACAACATTACTCAACTTCACCTCAATGTTTAGTCGAGCTCATGAGGAGAACTGCAAGCAACTCGAGCTTGAAAAGAAGAAAGAGAAGGATTCAGAAAATCAAAAGCAAGCAAATTAAAAAAGATGGCAGGAGGATTAAACACAATGCCCTCTGGGGTCAGTTGGTAAAGCGGTGCTACAAGATCCGATTATTTGCTCGAGCCTCACTGACGAGTATCCTTGACAACGAGCTCTTGTTGGTGGATATATTCCGTGGTGCAAGTGATACTCTGAACGCCTTCCAAGTTCATATACAGTTTTGAGTTTTATGATAACTTTTTAGTTACAGCAAAGCAAAGGGCAGGGCCGACTTATAACCAGTACTACTACATAGCAAAGCCCCAGTTTTCTATTTTGAGGTTGGGGGCCAAAAGGTAGTGACTTCCAACATGTAAAATGTACTATCGGTATGGTTTAGGAGCAAACACTACCTCCCATTGCCATCAATGAAACAGAGAAAATTGGTCAAGAGACTTGTGAAAACTTAAATCTTGGTGCAAATTTTACATTGTAATGTGCCACAGAAAACTGGCAATTGTTGGATCTACCATGACACTCAGAGAAATCAGTACCCTTGTATATCTCGAGCTACGATTGTCAACCGACTCTTTACTACTATGATTTGTATACCTTGCAGCATTCATGCCCTCAGTAAATACTTTAGCAAGAAATTAAAATATGCTCAATAAGAAGACATCTTCGGTAGAGAGAACTTTTGTTTAATAATGCTCGAAGTTTGTTGAGAACAGATTCAACTACAACGGGTAGGACCAAGCCGGCAGAGCCTCTTTAACCCAACCATACGTGACACGACAAAACAAATACTCCGTAGGATCCAAAACTATGAGACAAAAAAAGACGGGTATAGCTTTGGTAATGGACTACTTTTCGTTGAATCATCGGATTAGTTTGGATTCATGTTGTGTGCCTTCTACATAAAATCCGTGAAAATGAATCCATAATTAGTTCAATGGAAAGCCAGGCCTGTTTGTACCACAAAGGAGTGTCAAACAGACCAGAAATGCGGCACCAATGGCCATGTAAATAAGCAAGTGAAGATCATCACCCTTGTCAGTTCTTCACTCTGTCTCCGTGGTCCTCAAAGGGTCATCGAAACTCTCTGAACACTAGTAAGTGATTGCTCTCAAATCTTCCGTCTCCACAACTACAGCTGCTCAGATATTATACACCGTTACCATACCTTTGATCTTGGCCAGAAGGCTCAGAAAGTCTGAAAAAAGAAACCTGTAACAGCGCTCTTACCGAAAGAAACCACCAAAACTACAGGCACGACAAACGTCACCCCCTCCCAGGACACCATCAGTTCTGAAAGCAATACCATAGCAGCAACAGCACTCTTCCTGATATATGGATCAGAAAAAAGGAGTAAACTGTTCCATTACTGAAACAGATAAGAACCAGCTGCGGTATGGTATTTGCTTGATGCTTTTCTTTGAATAGGAAAGCTGAAAGTTAGGATGGCTAACCACATAAAGCAATGTGCCGATGAGTCCATGATTAATTACAGAGATGAAAGTTAGGATTTTTTTTTCAGGTTTGTTTCGGAACTAGCTCTTTTTCTTCCTGCATATTTCTTAACAGAATATAGCATGGTTCAAAACAGGCATCTCATTTCAAAACCAACACTGTATTATTATACTTCTATGTTCTAAATACAACCCATTGGACTCTTACATCGATAGGAATAGTATCAACCAAAACACATGAACAAGAGAGATCAGTGAGGCAATTGATTGATAGATTGTGCTCCTATACCACCAGACCTAGACACCATCATACCAAACCTCGTCCTAATGATGCAAATGCTCGGTTAATTGTGCTCTATGCCACAGATAAAATTCGACAAACAACAAACAAACAAACAAAACTCTTCCACGGAGCAGTAGCTAGAATTATAAATATGAGAATTTGGCCACAAACATGGCAAAGCGAATAACAAGGTGCATTCGTTACAAAATATCAGCATGTACTGATGTACTATCTATAGGAAAAACCGTAATAATAACAGTTAGTCATACTTGAAAACTGTGTTGAGCAGTTATTATAAGCTAACAGTAGCCGAACCACAAAAACATGAAACGAAGACATCCTAATCGTAGTAAAAGGGATTCACATGATCAAAATTCAAGAAGACGATGAAGATGAAGAGGAAGAGGGAGAGGCCTCCTTGAAGGTGTAGGTTTGTGGAAGTGTAAGCGGACCTCGCCTCAATTCATTGTCATCTAACAACCTCTGACCTCTCTTCTTCGCACAATACTGCCTGTCGAAATGCTTCACCTGCTCAAAATAAAAACACAATCAAAATCACACCGAACTAACTACATTGATTGAGTGATTGATTGATTGCAGAAAAGTAAACTATCATCCCGATCAATTGTGTAGGGTAAACAAATGAATCGATAAACAATGAAGATGGAATCAGAGAGGGATACCCAAGAAGGACGACAATTCTTCTCGTAGTGAAGCCTAGAAGGTTTGCAGGTGGAAGGATAGAGAAGACCAACAGAAGCAAGTTCAGAGGATTGATCGGAGGAGTGAGACTCGATGCAAGAGTAGAATGCATCGCGGGCCTCGTAGCAAGCTTGTCTTGCAGAAGCAAGCACATCGCTATGGATTTTCTCAGGGTTTTGCGACATTTTTTTGTGGATTTTGGGGTTCTTCTTTCTTTATTTCTTCACCCAGTTAGCTGCAATTTCATCCTTATTGTTTCTTCCACTTGGGTTGGCTGATGCCTGATTGTCTCTACTTCTCAACCTAACTATAAACTACTTATCCACCAAGCTATTCATTGATTTACACTTGCTACCGGAGATAGAAGGTGGCACGTGGATCCAAGGATCAGCACGCTTTAACGTGGAAACCGCCAACTTTCAATCACTCGGGCAAAGAAAAAAAATAAAAAAGTTGACACTTGACAAATAAATAAATCGGGTTCGTGTTATACATAAACGGGTCACAAATCTCTCAACCAAACCCGGCCCATTTAAGTTTCGTGCTGAACCCACTTACGTAATTGGTTCATTGAGCCTCAACCCAAACCCATTAACTTTGTGTCAAGTTCGTGTCGTGTTTTCATGTCAGGTCAATATTTGGAAAGTATTGGGATAACATATTTATATAAAAAAATGACTTAGGCTAATTTAATAAACAGGTTATTCATGTTTTTGAACCTCAACCCAAACCCGTTAATTTCGTGTCGGGTCATCATTTACCGGCTCTAGGTTTAACTAGTGGATTTAGTGTTGCAGAATGCAGACGGGGTGGGTTGGCCTAAGCACGGAAATGCACGACACGGACGAAGGGCCAAGGTCTGAATTTGGAAATGAAGGCGCAACACAAGCTCCACTTCGTCGTGCCGGCATGGAGCACGATCCACTTCCATCTCTAGCTACTGCCCACGGTTTCTTTTGTGAACCTGGATGATCAATGCAACTGTAGTAACTTCCTTGTAGCATCTCCATCTCTATGCTCAACAGTCAATACCACCACATACAAAACCTTTGAGGAAACCACCTGCTGGCTGCTGTAACAGTGCAGCACCATTTCTATAGGTTTATAAGTTTATTGGTTTCAACATTCTAGTAGGATTCTAATGTTACTTTGACACACTTTCACTGAGTGTCGCCAGCATCTAACATGAACACTCCCCATCTTTCAATAAGACATTACTCCTACATTTCAGTTTAAGCCGATTTTTTTTTAGCGTTTTCACAAAATAAAATAGTTGTGCTCTGACACTCAAATATGTGTCGCATTCGAGTCAAAGCCAAGCAAGAAAACAGCAAGCTTAACAACAAAAACTTTAACATCAAAGGAGGGCTGCAGCAAAAGAGAAGCATATCTAATGCATATCATGACAGCCCAATCAGAAATTAGAATTAGTACAGTTGCAGCTCATTCATTGCTCAAGTCTCAAGTCTCAACTATCATATCCATTGTTAAAACTCACAATCAGTATGATTGAACGACCAAGTTCTAAAACAGGTGACTAAAAAATCGTCATAATGTGAGAGCTAAATGACGAAAGAATCATTTTGTTACCAGCATTCAACCCCAACTTCAGCAGCTCGACGAGGCTTGTTTTTCCTTCGACTACCAATATGTCGAAACCCGGTTGGCTTGGTGGACACGTCAGCAACTAAGATCGCTCCACTGTTATTTTCTTCCTTGGTTGGAGAACTGCGTTTTCTCTTGTTACCATTCTCTAAGACAGTTGTCATACTTTGATCCTTGTTCTCACTGTCATCTTCTTCCAATTTGCTTGCATCATTATCAATGATCTCATCCTTGGGTGACTTTAGCGGCCTTCCTCTCCTCTTTTGGGGAGGAATCTTCTCCTCTCCACCACTACCAGTATTGTCGTGGGTGGTAACTGTCAACTTCTTGGATTTCCCCCTACCTCGACCCATAACTCACAGTATTCCGCAACAGATTCACGCTACCAAACAAGACAAAAGAAAAATAATCTCAGTTTTATTCTTAACATCCAGAGCATAGCCACTGAGAGTTTAACTAACACCAAGATAACATACGTAAAAGAGTTTAGCCTATGTCGATTCTACCATAAGCTACAAGCTAAAGAAAATTGGGACATGAAAACATCAACCAACATTACCAAACCAACATCTTGATTCCTCTGAACGAAGGCAAAGTAAAGGACATCAACATACGAATACCATCAACACTCACCATAATATCTCATGTACTCTGTATCTATTAAGCCATAACTGTTTTAAGACTTTCTCTGTGATTTCTTGACCTATTTCATTTCAGGTACCTTAGTCATTATGAAATTGCAAATGTTTTTAGCGGTTATTTTGATCATTCACATCTTGACCTACTTTTCATGAAATACCAACCATATTCACAAATGGACTTCTCCTCTTAGCACAATGCCTTTACCAAAAGCAAAGATATAGAAATGACCCAGATGAAGGGAGTGGTTGCATTTGCATAGGCATCCAAGAATAGTAGGATCACAAATTCTGGTTAGTGACGAGCATATAAAGTATATCACCCAGTCCCACCACAAGGATAGATAAAGATCTCGTGCACTCTGATTTTGTCTTATCTAATCAAAACCCGTCACAACTCACAAGGGAGGCCTACTGATGAAGGATCTTATACATACATACATACATACACACACAAGGTATTATGACAGTCACAGGAAATATCAAATTTTTATTCACTTGAAAGCAATAAAGCATGCAACTTAATCTCACATCACAGTCATGAAATCAGAACTATAATTCCAATCAACTGTAGCAAGAACAGTAACAAAATCAGAATTATAACTGCTACTAATTCAACTGGGAGTAATTACAGAATTAGCATAAACAATCCCTAAACCCCAATACAAAAAAAATCAATTACAATCAGATCCACAATCACAGAAACCCAATTCACTACTATTAAAAAAAGAAAGAATCTGACCTTAAACTGAGTGTTAGAGAAACATAAGCACACACACATATACGGAGTACTTCAGAAACCCATGAATGTTTATGTATTAAATCATTGATATTGAAGATAAGAGACAAACCCCAGTTCAAATTTCATCAAAAGATTGCTTCTTTGGTTAGAAATTATTTCTTGTAGTAAAAGTGGAATATGAAATGGAGTATTGTAGAAGGAAGGAAGGAAGGAAGAGGGGGGGAAACAGATCAATGAACAACTAAAAGAAAGGAATGGAAGAAAGAGTTTAACTGGAAAAGGGTAATGTCAGACTTTAGAAGAGCAAATCACAATGATTTACTATATTTGTGTCATTCTGTTCATACTCTCCTCATTCCAAATACATCTATGTTTTCAACGTGTATCTAGTCGTATAACAATAGATGAAAGAGAAAATTTGAACCTGAGACCTACCGTCCACCACGCGATTTGTTGGACATTTTAGGAAATAAAAAGATTTCAATATTCGTGATAATTTATATTATAAGAAACAGTTTTTCTAACGTGTGCTCACTAGGCACACGTTAATAAGCTAAATAAAGCAAGATTAAAATGGATATTGTCTAAGTATGGTTAATAGATTTTAATATTTCCATTTCTAATGATAATATCTTTGTAAAAGTTGTTTTATTTAGCTTAATAACGTGTGCCCAGTGGGCACACGTTAGGAAAACCGTATAAGAAAAATGTAGATGTAGTTTGTGTGATCGTGTTTGATTCGTTTTTCAAAACATATTAAAAATAACAAATTATGACACTCAATATTCGACGAATTGTGCAGTTAGTCACTTTATAATATCGGAAAGGGAATTCGAACCTAAAACTTACGGTATTATTCAAGGTACATAATATTAAGCATCAGACTAAAATATCTTCGGTTAACTTGCACCAGTAACCACCTTTCAATAATGGGCGTCCATGACTATCAAGGGTCTAACTGCTGAAGCCAGATGTTTAACTTTCATAGTTTATCAATAAATGTGTTTAATTATGTTTTATTAAGTAGGACCCTGAAAGTCATATCACAATTACTTGAACAACTCACTTTATTTTACCTTATTTGATTAGTCTCACTAATCCACTTTTTGTGAGAAAAAATGTGAATTCACGATGCTAAATGGATATATTTTTAACATATGTCAAAGAAGAAGAAGTTAGAAAGCTTGATGAAAAGAACTGACATGTACTGTATATAGATAAATAAACTAGACATGCTGCTACATCTTCAAAATAGTAGAAGTGGTACTATTTGTAGTAAACAGAAATCAATAATTGAGACACTACTGTAAACTATCAGTAAAAGATGTAGGACATGGAGGACTAGGAACATCAGTAACTCCCTCAAGCATCTCAGTAACCCTTTTCATAGTAGGTCGATCATCCGGGTTGTCTTGAATGCACCAAAGGGCAACCTTCACGAGCCTCTCCAGTTGCGCCTTGTCGTTCAACGCTTCCATGTCATCCTTCACCAGACAGTCTAATGTTCCAGATTGATAACAGTCTGATGCCCAGTCTGTCAAAATTTCACCCTCGTCTGCACTCACTTCCATGCATACGCACTTCCGACAACAAACTATTTCCAGCAGCAAAACCCCGAAACTGTACACATCCACCTTCACAGACACCGGCTTGTGCTTGAACCATTCAGGCGCAAAATACCCTTTGGTTCCTCTCACAGCAGTAGTAGTTTGGCTCTGATTTAGAACCAAAAGCTTGGCTAACCCAAAGTCAGAGATTCGAGCATTGTGATTCTCGTCAACCAGTACATTCTGTGGCTTTATGTCACAATGCATGATTTGAGTGGTGCATTCCTCGTGCAAATACAAGAGCCCTCTTGCTGTCCCTAGAGCAATCTGAATCCTTCCCAGCCAACTTGGCCTTACATGGCCGAACAGATAATCAGCTACTGTACCATTACTCATGTATTCATATACAAGCAACCGTTCATCTTCTTCTCTGCAGTATCCTATAAACCGGACTAGGTTCTTGTGGTGTGTCAGGCTAATCACATTCACTTCGGCCTTGAATTCCTTATCAGCGCCTTTAAATGTCCGATGTAATCTTTTAACTGCGACAAAATACTGATTACTACCTGTTGTTATGTTTCCCTTGTATACAACACCAAATGAGCCTCTTCCTATCTCGTCCCTGAACCCATTTGTGACAGATTCAAGCTCTTTGTAAGTGAAGCTGCGCGCTGTATTACATTCAGAAATAGATAGCCTTTTGCGTTCATCGTCAAGTCCTTTTATTCTACTTGTGTTATACATGAAGAGTAACCCCAAACCAACTCCGGTTAACACTAAAAAATTAACACATAAAGAGCTACTAATGAGGCCTTTTGTCACAGCATTCCACTTATATTCGACTTTTCTAGGAGGGATGGAAGGATTATTAGTGCCATTATCATGGCTTACCTTAAGCCAAGCGGTCCTTGATACCGTGCTGCTTTGCCTTCCGTTGGAGAGTGGCAGTTTCTTCTTCCAACAGGTATTAGCGCCATCGGAAATGGATGCAGCACAGAAGCAATCACTCATACAAGACGCCTTACATTCGTCCTCAGTGCAAGGGCTCATCTGTGCATAATCTGCAAATGGCCAGTCAGTATTCTGAAGCGGGATTAAAGTATATCTATTTTCAACACCACCACCATCTTCAAATTTTCCACAAAAATCTGAATTGAAATTTGGTATGCAGCTTCCGTGCAAATCAGTAGGATCCATCAGTGAGTAATTCGGAGGGCATTGACAAATGGGCCTTGCGTCATTACCTAGGCTGCATATGCTGTTAAATCCACAGGCTCCACTGCCAATGGTTGTTGGCCCCTTCTCACATATGTTAGAAGGGACAGACTGAATATTGGACCAAACACCTCCTTTATCGCCGGCAGAATTTCTTGGGTAGTAGTACCATATTAGTACTCCATCAAATTCCAAAGTTGCTCTCAGATAGTAATCTTTGCCTGATTTCAACCCACCTGATTGCATGAGATCCACTCTGGAACCATTTTGAACTTGTATAAACATATCCCCCAACTCACTATAAACCAGTTCCACACCATTGGTGCCAGTACTGCCAAATACGTAGTAAGAGTCGTAGTCATAACCGGTGGCTATGTCCCTGGTATTAAGGACAAGGTCACCGCCATCAAAATGTAACTGAAACCTTCCTTGTGTGAGATTGGTCTCTGATTTCCGAGAAATAACATTTTGAGTTGTTCCCAAAATTTGTGTAGGAAGCAAAGTATCAGTTGGATAATCAAAAGTCTGCCAAAGTGTAGCAGCATTATTGATGCTACTTAAAAGAACAAAATTCCCGGTATCATTCATGAAACCATAACCGACAGCTCCACCACCAGTTAAGGCACCAGTAGTACTCCACAGAATAGATCCTTGAGGATCACTGAGGACTAACCCCTCATCAACTGTTAAATTTAGTTTCGATCCTTGAGGAATAGGTTTACCTTCATTTGCATACCACACAATTGTGTCAGGAATCTCAGCATACCAAATGGATAGCAGGTAAAGATTAGTATTCTTAGAAGCCTGGTGAAAGCCGAATGCAAAATCCCCCGAAGGAGAAAGCAATGAAGTGCCATTGATTTGGGCTGAGAGATACTGACCAACTTGAAACTTGCCATTATTTTGTGAATGAGTTTGTGATGGTTGAAAGAGGATAAGGCCTAAGTAAAAGGTCAGTAAGAAGGATGGAGGCCAAGCCATTTCAGGTTTTCTAGATGCAAAGAAACATAGACAGACCCTGAAGGATAAGATATACTCACAAAAGAAGAGCATAAGCAAACGTAAAGAATCAGTTGTATCCGACTGTCCGAGGTCCAAGACCTGTCGTTGACTTAGAAAGACTTTCCCAAGTCAATTGAAAAGTCTAATGCTACACTATTCCACAAAATTTGGAAACAGTTGTCTGTGAACATGTGCCAAATGATTGTCCACAGAAGTTCAAAACTGGCAGCTGTACCAAAAGATCAGCCTAGCAAGACTGGTCCAGACTGTTTGAATAGTACCCCCCAAAAGGAGTACAATTACTCAAGTTCAATTGGATCAACATAAAACACACGGGACACTTAACTCAAATGGGACCAGTGACATTGAATTTAGAAAAACGAGTTACTGTGTACTGCAATTCGGTGCGAGTTGATGATGATCTGCAACTCTTAAACCTGTAGTCGATAAAATAAAGAAGAGCAAGTGATTTGTTAGCCGGAACACCAAAGTCATTAGCATAACACCTGATATCAAAATTGGTTTTTGTATCAAACGACAGAGAATGTGTACGATACCAGGTAAAGATGGTGCTTGAATTCTTCGGGATACTTTAAAGGACTTCAAAACTTACACACAGTAGTAAATCGTCTTTGTGTGAAGTTGTAACAGGGTTTACTTCAAAAGTAGATCACCATAGGCGTCCATAGCTAGGTTAACCGCTTGTTATATGTTTCGGTTTGAGTAAGAAGGAAAAAAATGGCTAAACAGATAACAATAAACAAGTACTCAATATAATGTTGGACTGTAGGTGAAGGTAATAAATCAGATAATTTTTATTTGTTTCTAAATTCAAAGAATGTTTTGTACTTTTAGGGCAGCTGCAAGTATGCTCAGGGAACAAGAACCATTCCATAGGCGTAGGAAAATACTATACTACTACTGTAATAAATCTATCCTTCGAAAAACTGACAATGGACCCGACTTGAAGCGAAGCTAACACACTGCACCTCGCACTGGCCCCAACTTGAACAAAAAGACAACACACGGTGATTGCTAGGAAGAGGATGGCTACTGCCGCAAAGTGTGTCGAGGCTCATATATTTGAATTTTGTATCAAGCATGGTTAGGCATTACTCTTCTTAGAAACGCGATTGGTTGTGCCTCATCAGGGCTAGTTTTCTCGAAGGAAACATAGTTTTCTTCCTTGTCATAGATGTGGCATGTAGTCATAATCGTTTTCATTAGCCGCCAATTCCATTTAGCCTTGTTCAAATACTGCATTGTTCAGAGCTACAAGTTAATAGAATGTCAAGCAAAAAATGTAACTTCTAGGGACTGTAGTTAATAGACTGCAGAAGAAAAAAACAGAGACGTACCTTTCCCCAGTTCTCATTTAGAGACTCTTGAGCCGCTCGCAAATTGTAACTTGGTATTTTAGGAGATATGTGGTGAGGAATATGCACATTAATGTCATGGCATAATATCTCTATCCTGGATGTACAGATGGGCATTGTTAGAGCTCTATAGCTAGTGACTTCCATTTACAAAGGTAACAGCAGAAAACATACCACCGAGGGTAGTCACAGTGGACAGTTCCGTTAAGTTGGGCCTGAGCAGCATTCCATTCTTCTGAATTTTTGAAAGGAATATGAGGTGATGTATGGTGGACAATCGTAAAAGTGCTCATCTACAATTTTGGGATAGAGCCAACATTAATTAGGCTAAACAAGTTTCAGAAGATTTATTACATCTGATGACATTAATAAAACCAAAAATAAAAAAAATACGTCTGACTTGGTAAAGTTCACTTGCACAATACCACTGTCAGTTCTGTCGTATAGGATTCTTACCCAAAAGTGGTAGCCCAACCATGGCATTAGCCAGAACTTGATCCACCCAGCGATTCCGGTCTTATATATTATGAGTGGCCAAGCTATACCCATGAAAGCAAAAACAGCGGCTAAGCTTATCATGACACGCTTCCTCTCGCTTTCTCGAAACTTCTCTAAATTGAAGTGCCATACTATCCTGCAACGACAAAGAAGCATATCAATTTATGGCTGTTACAGTATGAAGGAACTTTGGACAGCAAACATTAGTCAGGAATCAAGGTCATACCAATGTGCTATTGACATCCATGGCCGAAGAGGGCCATAACCAAGTATTAGCGCTTTACGCATGGCTGGTGAAGAGTCTACATGTTCCTTCTGAATTGGCTGCCAGGCTGTATCTACCATCAACCTAACAAACAGCCCTCAGCCGTCAGTGAAACATAAAAAAGCATTTATCTTCAGTAGTAAAACAAGGGTATGTACTGAAGCATTTTTATGCTTACACTAATGCCATATTACAATACAGAAGGGGATGTAAAACAATGTAACCTCATGCAACAAAGGCAGGATAGGAGTTCAAGCTAAGATTTTGAAGTTGAGTGACGCAAAAACGTATAGAGATTCAAGCTTGTGGCTCGTGATATTGAGCTTAAGAGAACGGGGGAACACTCTAGAGAAAGCTACTGATTGTGTTCAAAGTAATGTAAGATGCTCACATGTTTGTTTTAGCGTGGTGCAGATCATGCTTGAAGCGCCATGGTTCATAAGGATATACAAGAGGCATGAAAGCAAGTGTGCCGACAATGTCTTCCAGCAGCTTATTCTTTGAAAAGGATTTGTGAGCACAGTCATGTCCTATCACAAAGAACTGAAAATAAAACAAAAATAGGAGAAGAGCGTCATCAACGGAACACGTGCAGATAAGCATGGTAGAGAAACAACTCGTAAATCACTGAGAAAAGAGCTAACCCCGGTGACAGCAGTGCCTGTCCAAGCCCACGCAAGAGGAAGCAAGTACCAAGGTGCTTTAGCAATCATAAAGATACCCAACGCATACGAAGTCACACTTATTAAGATTGAACCCAACGCTTTCATGTCATCGATCTCAAAAACCTTCTTAGGCAAGGAAGTGATGATGTCCCTGAGTGTGACATCATCAGAAAGCGGCTCACCAATTTGCTGAAAACCATACCGCTCTGCCAACAGTTGAAGGTGGGACAACGGGTTATCATTGGGGGAAGACGCGGGTGATGGTGTAACAGGAACGGCAACAGCTTGCACCAATTTGGACATCCTCCAGCAGGTCCTTTGGTGTTGGTGTGCAAGGCCAAACTTGTTTGTGCATCTTTTGGGCCAGTTTATACCTTGAAGAGAAGACGTTGCAATGTGAGAATGCGAAGGCAGTAGGGTATGAGACATGAAACGATAACTGCAATGCGGATTTCTAAAATAATACGAGTACAACAATTCCTCATGCACAATAGAAATCAACAACAACAAGTAAAAAAGAGAGTGAAGTGAATAAAATACCAGAAGGGTAAAAAGCGGAAGGTTGAAGGGAAGGGAGAGGAGTAGGAGTAGGAGTAGGAGTAGGATTTGGGTGGTTAAGAAGAAAGAGGGAATTTGAAAGTTGGGAAGACATTGAAAATGAGTAGAAAGTATAAGGTCGACAATGAATGTCAAAAACTGGGAGGGATGGGATAATAACAAGTTAACAACAGAGAGTGCGCTAATTTCTAATTTCTAATTTCTAATTTCTGATGGGAATCCAAACACCTTCCTCCGCAAATGTGCATTCAACCAACTCTCTTAAAAATCCCTCCGTTTCAGCCTGCAAATCGTGTATTCCTCCGCCTCACTAACGCATTTATTGAATTGGGTTGGGACGTGGATCATTAAAGGACCTTGTAATCTTCAACAAATCCACTCAGCTTTGGATCCGGCTTATATCATTTTCAATTTTTGTAGAGACGGACTAATAAGCATTAGGGCTCGCTTGAAATAAGAGAAATTATTTCGGGGATAATAGAGCAAAAATGAACTAGAAATGAATGAGCATGTTACTTGATTGTGACATTTTATGTTATAGAAGGGATATAAGGGGGATTAATTACCCCCATTAGATAATGCATTATTTGGGGGACAGGGGAGTAATAATTCCCCCAAATAAACTACATTTCCTTAATTTTCTCTATTTCCGTTTACAATCATCACCACTTCCCGTTATTTTTTAGTTCATTTTTGCTCTATTACCCCAGAATAATTACCTTCACTTCAAGCGAGCCCTTAGAGTTGATCTGTGCCCCTCCGTCCCCATCATTTGTCTTACCTATTTCTTTTTCGAGCGTTCATTCATTTGTTTACTTTTCTATTTTTAGATTGTTTTAGTTGGCAAAATCATCGTACATTAAAGCTTCCGTCATCCTTCCTTGATTTTTCTACAAAATTAAAAGAAATCATCTTTCACAAGACTACTCTAACAATTATTTTATCGATTTTTGTTGTCATAATAAATTGTGAATCGTGCCCTCACAGTTCCGGTCTTTCGTTTTCCTCCCGAGTATTTCCTTAGTTATTACTACTTCGTAAATTTTTTGCAACAAGTACGGTGAATGTGAACCAATCTCAATTCTCAACGTTGAAACAAAAGTTCAAGAAAAGGGGAGGAATTCGTGTCATTCAACATCCTTTATTAATGTAACGTTGAAACGTAAGTCCACTCAATTTTCCAACAACTCACTTTAGTGGACACTGAGATTTCTTATTTTTGTTTTTTTTTTCCTCAAATGAATGTAAAACATAACTTAATTATGGAGTATTGATAAATGGCTCATCTTTTTATTAGAAAAAAAATATTTCACGATGTAAAACCATCTCACAGTAACTATTATTTGCAACACTAATCTCCTGCTTCATAACCATTTTCTTATTTTTTTTTTTTTTTTTTATTATTATTATTATTATTATTATTATTATTATTATTGCATGAATCTCATTACACAGCAATACAGAGTAATAATAAACTTTTCAAACCGTGTTTAGCTTGAAACAGTACAGTTCGGACGGTCTCTTTTTATGGTGTGGTTTACTTAACAACTAAAATGACTATGTTGTCAGCATAAGACGGTCTTACGCAAGACTAGTTGTTCAGGAAAAGGGAGCAAAAAAAAACATAAACCCTCCCAAGAAAAGAACCTATATGAGTATAATTGTTGTCGATCAAGTTGGTTGCTGTGTTCCATTGACTTGTCTCCACTGTTTCCTGCACCTATATGTTTCTCTATTAGAACTTCTGCTGTGCAGGATCCATTTTCGAAATGATTGCGTACATTTCAGCAATTGCTCTCTCGAAGTAAACTTTGGCTTGAGGTCTCTTTATCTGAAACACAAACCAATATTAATTATGAGGACTGTCTGTCAATCGCTGCACGACCCTGTTATAAAGCTCGCAGACTGAAGTAGTAAAAACTGCATAAATGCAGGCGTGGAAACAGAGAGTATAGAGAGACAATCAATGCAGGCGTGGAAAAAGAGAGCGGGGGGGTAAGAGACGGACCTTAAATGTTGGGGTGAGGAGACCATTTTCCACGGTAAATGGTTCTGGCACCAATGTTACAGCTTTGACAAACTCAAATCCTCTCAACTGCCATATAAGAGAGGTTAGAATGAGAACTGATTGAATTTTATTCACGTCGAACCGAAAAGTGCATGAAGCAACTTACCTCAGCCTCTCTTCCCACAGCATCCATGTCCGCCAAAACTGCGGCCTTTGCTCTAGGATCATTACATAGTTGACCTAAATCTTCGTACTGCAATTCAAGTAATAGTGGCAATATGTAAATAAACTGAAAAAACGTGAGGAAAAAACATTGTCTTGACCAACCACCAAAACAGTGGACAGTCATCAAAAGCTATACATCAATAGCATGAACCTAGTTCTTGTGAAAAATTGTTCTTACTGACGTAGGTAGAGACAGTATGAACTACCTTAATGCCTTCTCCAGTAGCCCAAGCATTCAATACTTCGGGATCCACGGAGATGACTGCTACTAAACATGAATTGAAGCTATCACCTGATAACAGTTGCAAACTTAAGTTACACAGTACTAAAATACATGACAGCACTTTTAAATCGTTAGGGTTGCATTTGAGCTTACCATATACAAAGCACTGCGCTACAAATTTACACTTTGCATATACATTCTCGATTTTCTCCGGTGCTATATACTCGCCTTGTGCTAGTTTAAAGATATTCTTTTTCCTGCCAGCAGGGAAAAAAAACATAACCTAAGTAAAGAATTCAAAGAACTAGACAACAGTCGTGTTACGTAATCGTGACAAACAGTCATTTGGTTGCTCCAGGTCGAGGTTGGTCATTTTGCGTACATTGTTATTGGATGATCTTAGGACTTGGGTATGGCTCAATTATGTTGAATATCAAAGATTTTTCAACTAAACTGAATTGCTGAGTATGAAAAATGACAACAAATGCACTTTACGGTATTCCACCACTCTGCCATTAAGGATTCAATTGAATGCCAATCAAAAAGTCACCTGTCTATTATCTTAAGACGGCCTCCAGGTAGCCAAAGCCCTATGTCTCCAGTGTGAAGCCAACCATCATTGTCAATTACTTCCCTCCTGAATTAAATTGCATGTAAGTCAATGAATGTGATGCTTCAAGTAAACAAAAGAATAAGACAATGACAGAAGATTCAATACGTTTGGACTTCATCTTTGAAGTAGCCTTTGAAAACAATGGGCCCTCGAACAGATATTTCTCCACGAGGGTATGGCTGATCCTCAGAGGTGTAATTCATTTCAGGAACGTCCACAAGTTTTACCTCTTTGTAGAAAAAAATGGCAATACATCAGTCACCAATTTTCAAACACTAGACATGTTATCGAGTCATACGCTTAACGGCTTAAGCGAAGAACAAGAGTATTGTTAAAGACTTGGATGTTACCAGTCAAGAAAAAAGTAACAACAAAGGCATTTTCCACTTAAAAATACTATTCAATCACATTTAGCTTCTTAGCTGGACAGGATAGACAAGAAGAGGCAAGACAAGCATTACTGCATTACATAGCCTATCAGACAAATGGTAGGATCAAAACACAAATGCATTAATTGTAACATGTATATTTGTCAGAGAATGTGAGCTACTAACATGTCCCAAGATAAATCTTGGATATGAATTACAATTAATGTGAGCTACTAGCAGTCGGAACACTGAAGTTCGATAAGTTCTGTCAGCCAAAATGAACTCACCACAGGCAGGATTAGGAGAACCAACATGACCCGACAAGGTGTCTCCTTCTTCCATTGAGGTTATAACACAGGAAGTCTCAGTCATTCCATATCCTTCCACCACTTGGCAACCAAAGCACCTAAAGGTGAAAAGTTCATAAATTCAGCACCACGGATTATTGACCGACTGACAGGCTAAAATATTGGTTTAAAAGGGTTCATGATTGCATTACTACTAATTTGCATCCATAAATCTTTCTGAGATACTAATTTACCAGTGGATCAAAATTAACTCACACTTTCAGGAAGTCCAAGACATCAGGCGACAGAGGTGAAGCACCTGATCCCATAAAGCGAACTCTGCCACCTACCTTTGCTTTAATTTTATTGAATACTAGCTTGTCCCAGATGGGTGATGGGGTCCTACCTGGAAAAAAAAAGTATCTGAATTACTGCTAAACATAATTGCAATTGCATTTTAAATCAACAACAGATAAAGAGCACACTTCTTATTCACTTGGAATAAAGCATGGGTAAACAATAAAAGATGATTTGAGACAGCTCTAATAACCAGAAATAATATAAATGTACGGAGTAATTAATTAAAGATCAACAGGGAGAGATGGCAGTAACCATTCACGATTGAAATCCCATGCTGTAACCTAGAATACTTGGACATTGTAAATGAAGAATGCTGGACAAAGATACAGTACCATTTATTACAGCTTGCTTCTTTGAGTTATAAGCCAAATTAAAGAGACGTTCCTTAAGACCACCAGAAGTCTTCACAGCATTTACAATCCTAGAACACAAAACAATGTCAGAGACACAAAGGTATTTAAAATCCAAACCCATACGTATGGTTCCCTATGGCACCTAATACGGAGTAGTAAACAAAGACTTTACCCTGCATAAATTCTGTTGTACAGGCGAGGAACACTACAGAAAATGGTTGGACGTAACTCCAGCAAATCATCCATCAACTTCAAATTGTCCTATAAAACAAACAATGTACAACTTGATTGACTTCTTGCCGTATAATCGTCCTTTAATATTAAATTTAGGCTCTGTTTAAGCTTGAAACCGACTGTCGCAGCTAAGGTCGGTTGTTACGCCATAAATGCAGCCAATACTGCGGCTCAAATGCAGTAGCAGGAACCTTTAGGGCTTTCTAACACGTCATAACTCATAAGTTCAAAAAAATGGTATATATCAAATCATTGCCACAAGACGGGATTCAAACAGTAGGTCTGACTTTTGAATTGCATACAATTGATGATAAATAAATCATAAACTCTGGGTGGGACTTCATAGAATGACAAAAACCAATACGAAGTATCACACATGAGTACATGACCAACACGCTGCAATCTAAGCTGGGCAAATAAGCCCCTGATAAGTTTCCTCTCAAAGTTTGATTAAAATAAGGTTTCCTTTCAGTGTTTAAAAGATTATGTTCCAGAGCATTTGGAATTGTATGCTACAATGCTTACTAATCTGTCCACACTTCTTATTGTGAAGTCCATAGCCAATGCTTTTCATAATTTGTCAACCGGAGGAGGAATTTACATACATACAAACTCCTGTTATAGTGTTATTCGCTGCCTATGGACTTATTTAAAGTCATTGGCAATTGAGAAAATGTCGTTTTTACACTTATTGGCTTTTTCCCTCACTTCATATAACCGAGGACTCGAGGAGAAGATGAGTAGTTTCATGAATAAAATAAAGAAAACAGTAAATAGCATAATATCTTCGAAAAATCTCAAGCTAAAATAACTTGAATCACCTACCCCTTGGTAAAAACCAACAGCAACACCATAGTAGGCTGACATAATCTGGTTTGCCCTTTCATATATGTGCGCCAAAGGAAGATAGGATATATAGCTGTCACATTCAGTAAGTTATAGGCTATATACAGATTTAAACACGTGAAAGTAGAGATAAAGCTACTGACTTGTAAGAATATTTGGATTTTTAAAAAATCGTTTTGGGTGCCCAGGCGGCAAACTTTCACCATGGGTACCTTAGGTTTGACTAACATAGATGGGTTGTTAGAATAATATTTTATATACATGTGGAAAAATTGCGAACCAAATAAAATTCGGCATCCAAAGGACCAAAACTAATTTCTGGAGAGCTCACGTGCCCAAAATGGATACTTACACATCCGTGGGATGAAATTTGACCGGGATGCTCATTCCAGCAGTACTTGAAATCAAATTTCCATGTGTCAGTACAACTCCCTTCAAGAAGAAAACATAAGCTTTCAGCCCATCATGACATGTCAGCTACGTGCATATATAGAGAGTTTGTACCTTTGGTGTCCCAGTTGTGCCACTAGTATAACATATTGTTGCAACGTCCTCGGGTGTTGGAGGGCAGAAGGCCTGAAGACGTCTCTGGCCCTGAACATATAAACTTTTGGTGACCCATCAAATATTACGAAAGAAACTATGTTTGACTAACATATGGAAAATGAAGACTGTTGGAATTGGGAAATATGTCACCTTGAAGAGTCAGACATAAGTAGTATTATTAATTATTATTATTATTATTACTCCGTATTAATTAATCTCTTTATGCACTCATTTGAATTCCTTCAGTCTTAATAATTATCCTCGTAAATCTAGGGTATTACACCCGACTAGCAGATACATCCCACATCTCGACCACCAGCTTCAACTAGCAGTCGAATCCCCCAGCTCAAGTGCCCAACCTTTTCAAATAAGCCTCAACCTTCCTTTCCTAACCTTGTCTCCGGCAAAGAAAGGTAAGAAAATCAAAACTGTTTTCTTGATGTACAACTATTGATAAAACAAGGGAAAATCAATACCATAGAAGTATTTAGACTCATTTGTAAAGTGGTAAGACCGTAAGAGCTTCCACTTTTCTTAAACAGATACACTAGTATGGATGTGGTGTTGTGGATTCATCGGTGGGCGGGTTGGAAGTTTCATTGTAATTTTAGGGCTTGTAGAATAAGTTGGTTCGATTCTTAAAGGCTCGCCCACTTGCTCTTATCTTTAATTACATAATGTGTTTCTTCGAATAACACAGAGAAATGGAGGAGCTACGAAGATTTTTATTCAACAAATCTATGGAGATTTTATTAATGAGTATCATTAGTTTCCCCACTAGAGTTGGAATAAGCAAAGCAGATGAAAATTACCTGGCTTAATAATTTTGAATAAGAAATAAGTGTGACCCCTGATGCCTGAGGAAGTGAGGGCAAGTGTTCATCCACCCCTCCAACTACCTGTGCAATATGCAGTGAGAAAGCTGAAGCAATGCTTAAGCAAAACACCACAGCAATAAATTGTCATGATGTCATCTATAACACCATTTAAGGTTCTCAAGAGCCTACCACTATGACACGAACAGTAGGGATCTCTGATAGAAAGCTCAACAGCTGCGATTTCCACAAACAGAACACAAATTAGTGGGAAACAGTGCAGACAGATAAAAACACAATAGTTAAAGACAAAAGATACTAGTACTACTTTAAGGCGATGATGTTATTCTATACTACTGTGTTTGCATCACGACCTGTAAAGTTGTTGGTGTGGTGTGGTATACAAATACAGATGAGGCAAATAGGAGAGTTTACACTCTGCATATATAATGTAAATTGATGAGATCAAGGTAAACAATTACTCCTTTAAGGGCTAAGGGCTTTCTTGAAATTGGGGTAATTATTACAGGAGTAATTTCACGCATGTTCTCCTTTCCCTGCACCTCTATTTCCCCAATGAGGCCCTTACTCTTAATCTCGTTTTTATTTGTCCTCCACCATGGCTACCGCTTCTAGCCAACGAATCACCTTCACCAACATCTTGATCAACCTTAATCACCATGAACATTAATGTAATCATCACTCTTTTCTCTCCTAGTGGATGCACAACTTGATTTGATGTCATGACCACCACTGAGTGTCATTCTCTCTGCCTCACCACTCTAACCGCCTTTTCCATTGACACCTCCACGCCTCATCGGTTTCTTGAGGGTTCAATAAAGCACACAATTGACATAATTTCATTAACTGCATTGAAAACTGTTGGTTTGAAATCACTCTTTCTTACTTTTTCCCTTCAAAAACTGTCAAAAACAGAACGGAATGTAAGAACCCCCATGGTCAAGAACTCCACTAAACCCTACACCAACCTACCACCAAGAATAAAACAAATTCTCTTTTTTCTTTTCTTCGTCATTCTCACCCTTTTAACCATCCTTTTTCCATCCGAAATTACACTTCTCGTCCTACTACCATACAAGAAGTTAAGCAGCACTTCAAGATTCTCAACACGCATAGTCACATAGGTCAACAGTCTCAATACCACGTTTCCGTCTACTTCTTAACAATATTGGTCTTACCCTTCAGATGCCCATCTTGCAAAGGTGTGTTAATGATAAAGGTGAGTCCATGAAAAGAGATGCACCTTTTCATGTGCAACTAAATACGTACATTTGTGTGTGTGTGTGTGTCAACATTTCCTATAACTACCACCTCCTATTATCCTTAGCTTTTTCCTCTACCTAGCCGATAACAATTATCCTCGGTTCAGCCAAATCTTTGAGGCTTAGTTACTGCATCCTGCGATGATTTCTGCACTTCAATTTTCCAAGAGTTTGTTTTCTTAAGACCTTCATTTTCTTCAAGTTATGTTGAACTTTTCAAACTGTTTATGTAGATCTTGTCTGAAATTTTCTTGACTTTTCGATGGGTTTAAACGAAAATAAACTGAAGACGGCAGATCTTAGTTCCAAAAAAATCTCTGCTAAATCACTGAATTACATCCTAAATTACTAAGCAAATGAAAGACTATGCTCATCAAAAAAACTCACAGCATTCAACGTGGTTGGTACACAAAAGATAGCCTGTACGTCAGCATGATTCACTATATATTTGACAGCATCTGGACCTGAAGCCAGACAAACACGTTAGTTTCAATTCAATGGACGTTGGCAAATTAGAGGTTTACTAAAACTTTAAAGAGCTGAGGAGACAATACCAAGTGTATCATATAAAGGAACTGAAATAAATGAATAAGCCGAGCAGGCATGATCCACAACTATCCATTCTGGTCTATTGACAAAATAGAGTCCAACACTCATTCCCTGCCAGAAACCAATAGTAAAACATTGAAGATGTGTAAAATAGGTTGAAAATAAGTCTAGAAAGGAGACAATGTGTAAGCTACAAATTTTGGTAATAAAGTTCTGATAAAAATGCTTGACAAGAACCGCATAAAGTGAACATAAAGAATACAACAAACAAATCATGTTTCTATTTTCAGTTGAGTCAAAACTTCACGATTATGTGGTTGTGAGTTGTGACTATGACGGAATAAACTCACTGTGCCTCATTGTGAAGGAGTCATTCAAAGAAATTTAGATCATGGGTAATCGCAAAACCATATTACTAAGTCTTACTTCGGTCAACGTCGTGGTTTTGGCTGTCATGGACGGCCTAATTTCCGTAAATGTGGTCAGTAAGCTTTTAAATGTGGTAAATTAAGGTCCGGGTAACCTCCAAAACCTTGATCATAGTCACGAATCACAGCTGCGGTGAATATTTAAAACCAAGAAAAACAACCTCTCTGTATTGTTAACATAGGCCGCAGGGAGGAGATAACATACTTCCGAGTTCCGACGTTTATTACCCCGTCATATGTGGGACTCCTTAGGCACTACGTACTGTTGTTCTTGTTACTTGTTTGTACAATATGAAAAACAGTGAAGCTCGTTAGTTTTCAGCCTCACCTTACCCCACCATTTGTGAGGCATCTTAGGGCACCAGGGTAATGTCATTGTTAATGTTATGATAAAAACATGTATGCCAATGGAGCTTGTACTTTTTAGACTCACATCACCGCTCTGGAGTCCTCATGACGTTTAATAGGGGAAAATGAAGACTGGGATGCTGGACTTACTCTTGATAGTCCAAAATTCTGAAGAGCAGATCCTACAGCCGATCGAGCAGTGCTCACCTCTCCATATGTTGTCCATTTGTACCTTCAGGATCAAAAAAATCTAATTATCATCAATGTGATACCTACCAACCAACAACATTACCGTAGTGCCTCAAGAGATCCGCAAATTGCGGGTTAAGGGAGGTCGTATGTGTTAGATGAACTATCTCAACCAAAACCTTAAGGTGATGGTTGAGGCCCAACTATTACATTTATATCTTATTATGCTAAAATATGTATGCGGCCATATCCCTACGCTAAAAAGACAAAGACCCATTTTTTCGGATGACCCAAAATGTAAATTGCATTGAAAATTGCAGTGAAATAATCTCTGATCGAATTACATACTCTCCCACTGTTCCATCAACCCGTACTCGAGTACCCAAGTACTTGTAGTCTGGAAAACTTTCAACTGCGTGTCTGCATGAATTTGCACAGCTTACAAGATATTAACAAAAATACTCAAATAGCTTCATAACACCCCTATCAATCAATACAGACAAGGAAAAAAGCTCACACGAAGTTATCATGCAACGTCTCAATCTGAGGATGGTCAGGAAATCTAGTAACCAGTTGCAGTGGAGACCGAGCAGACCTGCACAAAATTATGACAAAGCCTGGTGTTACTAAATGACAAACTAATAACAAGACACATGAAGACAACCAAATGCAAAAGCATACTGATCACAATTAGCTAACCTGTACACATTCCACTTTCCTGTATGTAGCTTCTCGGGAAGGACTACACTGTATTTGTCACCTACACAATATTACGTGTCAGTTCCATTTGAAGAAATTGACCTAAAGGATAAAATTTAAAGGATCATAACTTAATTCCTGTAGAGCTTAACACAAACAAGAAGGCAAGCCATCAAATTTAAATAAGAAAGTCTTCTGAAATCATTTTCTGCCGGAGAACAGACTAAATTCAGTATAGTTTCTTTGTCGGTTTACAATATCCTAGCAAGACTTCCCACCATTTAGAATATATTTTTATGTACGTTGAACCAGTCCTGCTACTCTGCTAGGTGCAGTTAACCACATCGTATAAAAAGACTGACAGAGTAAACTTATGGTCATTTGTACTCTGCTTCTTCAGGCATCCCATCAATAACTTCTTCTCTAACGAATGGGTACATGAGTATTCTCTCTAGGTAAATGCTCGGAATTTTTGGGTTCCTGAAACATACTTTCTTATGTCTCTGTACAAACAAAATACAGTATAAAATATCCAAAGCACGCTTCATCGACGCCGGCAACCTTTAGCCCATATGACATTTAAGCCCTCCACGCATAAATCCATGGTGCTTGGTCCATGCGTAGTTTAAGTGATGAATGAGACCAGGAAATTAATAATCATCGATGAATATCTCTTAGCTGGTTTATGATTCATTAAGTGAAAATATAACATTTCAGAGATTGTAGCTTCCAAATAAATGGCAAATTCTGGAACATCAAGTATCCAAACTATTCTCCATAAGACAGCATACCTTCCTCTATAGCTTGCATAGCTCGACATTTTCAAAACAAAAAGAAAAAAAGGTATTGCTCTCATCAGCCTCTTGCATCTACAAGGGTTCTCTTAATAAACGGTCAAAGAAGTATTCCAGCCGCAGTCAACAATTCTTAGCCAAGGTTGACTTCAGAACATTGACCAAGTCAATTTTCTCCAACTCTTAGAAGTAGTTAATGGGAATCTCTCCTCATGCTGTAAGCCTATAATAATATTCTTCAATTTTGAACTATAATCGATTATGAAGGAGAATCTCTACTTATATGAAAGGTGATATTCCAACGACGTAACTACAATTAGAATTGGATTTGAGACATCAATAAGCAATTAACTCAAGACATTTGACACCAGAGCAATTAACTCCAAATCCACTGAACCACAACGGGGAAGTAAATGTACTCTGAATCATCTCTCGTTGCCATCCCCATGACAATTAAGCCGTAACCATCGCCAGTGAAATTGGAATAGACACAAAGCTGCCCTTTACGATGTACCGATATTTTCATGATAAACAAGTCCCATGAGCAAGAAGTTCCAAATCTTCAAACATAAATCCAAAACAACAAAAAACCCAAAAGCAGAAACTTGAACAAACAATCACTGAAGAAACCATGTTTCATAAACCCATTTAAGTCACTTTGGATGGGACCGACAACCAATCCGATGCTACATTTTTTTTCCCCTTTCATTTTCATTCCAAGGTAAATTGTTCATAAACTGAGAAAGGCAATCACATGGGGAATTATTACAACAAACCCATCACATATTCACACATCAACTGCCCTCCCTCCCTTCTCAAACTGTAATTAATGGTGGGACCAGATCATTCTAGCTACTGCATCAATCCAATTCACTTCACTTCATAATCATACTGAAATAAATTGCTAAAGCAAGATCACCCATGACCCACCAATAAAAACACATTAAAAACACACTCCCTCCACTCCAATCATAATTAATTGACCCGTTTCATGAATATTCATACGCGAGGAGTATTTTATTGAAATAAGACGATAATAATTCGTGAAGGGGGGGAGGGAGTACAGAATATCCACCTACACATTAATACATTATAAGCCACATCAAAATCTGTAGAGAATTAAGCATAAGAAGAGTGGGGGAACCAGGATTTGTAGGTAGAAATGATATGAGAAGAGAAAAAGGAAGTACCTTTATAAAATTCTGCAGCAGTAGGAGTTGAGAGAATGATGGAGCCATGATCTTGAGCTTGGTTAGATGAAAGATGGTTTTGAATGGCTCTTAAACGACGTTGAGCAGAAGACTCCATTGATTTCTTCTATCTTCTAAATTCTGGGTTGGTTTGTTTTTCTGGGGATTGAATGATTGATCAAAATATGTGAAGAAGAAGAAGGGTTATTGGTTTGGGTTTAGATCAGGCCGCGGGTTGAATGGAGAAAAGGGTAGAATTGGATTTTCAATGGTGCACGCAATTCTAAGATGATGATGATGACACTAAATTAGTTGATTTTTTACTAGGACATATTCATATTTGCATTTATTGAATGATCATGCACTAATAACAAGGAACCCAAATTCTAGCTTGTAAGAGCAAGTGCAACAATGGTTTTTATTCTCGGGGTTGTCAACCAGAACTTTATTTGTGAAGTTCTTTTACTAAA
Source organism: Agrostemma githago (assembly GCA_958450325.1). Lineage (NCBI taxonomy): Eukaryota > Viridiplantae > Streptophyta > Magnoliopsida > Caryophyllales > Caryophyllaceae > Agrostemma > Agrostemma githago. The sequence goes on along the minus strand of OY288241.1, from coordinate 4,789,174 downwards.
TCATAAAGTTTGTCTTTTATTTTAAGAACTAAGTTCTAAAATAAGAACTTACGGAGTAGTTTATAAGCATAGAGAAGTGTGATGACCAATTATCAATTGCTCATGACATAGAATAATGTGATGCGCCTTTAAATTTTGTCCATTTTCCAAACAAAAAAAAGTTCATCTATTGTAGATAAAGATTCTTAAAGCTTGGGGTTGAAAAAATATGATATGGCATAATAAGAACTTTATGCAAAGTTCTTCTTTTGTTATTGCTCTAACATATCTGTGTTAAATGTATGACTGGTCAAATATTCAGGATGAGACAAAGTCATATGCCTAGGTGATTGGAAAAGATTTTTGCGTTTTCTTCTTAGTTTGGTAGTATATACTTATTTGACTCATTTTAATATTACGATGAATATATTCGTCGCAAGTAGATCAACCAAAAAAGTAGTTATGGTTTGATTCAAATAGACTATTTAATTGAATTATCAAATTACAGATTTGTCAACCCCTCTTTAATTGGTTGTTTTTATGGGTTAGAATTAGTTAAAGAAGTTTAATTGTGATAAATTAAATTTAGTCAAAGTTTTATTGACGGTTTCTATCATAATATTGATTCCATTCAACAATTTTAATGGTTTTACGATTTAAAAAAGGTTTATCGATTTTGAATTACGATATGACTCGTGTTTATAGAATCTTACGATTCTACTAGCTATAAATTTTATATAGGTGGGATCATAATCAGGCTCGTCTTATAGCAAGTTCACCCGATTCTTGGAACCGGGGTCCAAGTTGTAAGAGGGCCACATTAGCTGATCATCATGTGTTATGATTTTTTAACTTCAAATTTATAAGATTTTAATTTGTGTTTTATTATTTTACGATAACTGTAATAGTGTAAGTAACCAAAAGTATATCTTAGGTATAAAAATCTTCAAATTTTCTTTGTTTAAATATGTACATTGATTTTTTTCTTGTCGTGTTCGTGTCCTACAAAATTTCGAATATCGTGTCATGTGTCCGATACGTGTCTGTGTCCTGTATCCGTGTCTGTATCGGTGCAACCTAAATCATATCATAGTGATGCTAGTAGCACCGTAGTAGCAAGCTGGAATTGGAGTCCCACTTTTGGTCTGAGGACAAGGGTTCGGACCCTCAATTTCTAAGCCTATAATTAATGTTATCTTTATCGTTACTTCATTTAATTTCATTTGTAAAAGCGGAGGAATCTCTTAACAAATCCATACTCCATACTCCATTATACATACCGCCCAACAAGCGGGAAAGTAGTGATTGAGCCCCTTTACTTTGCTTAATTGTGAAATCAAACCCCTTAACTCTTAACTGTAGCAATTAGACTCCTTAACTTTGCCAATATGTGAAATTAAGCCCTTTTTTTTTCCGATCAATTGCTCAATTTCTCGTCAATTTCATGTCAATATCTGATTACTATCAATAAATATTTTATCCCAAAATACACCAATATAATACACATACGTATAGAAATACATATTCCCAAGTACGGAGTAGTACAAAAAAAAAATACTATTCGTATTCGTAATGTACGTATTCGTATATCCCAAGTAGTTTGATAAAATATTTTATCACATAATGTACGTATTCGTATCCTATTGTAATGTAGGTATTCTTATTCTATCGTGATGTACGTATTCATATTCTAGTATGAGAAATTGACGAGAAGTTGAGCAATTGATCGGAAAATAAATAAAAAGGGCTTAATTTCACATATTGACAAAATTAAGGGTCTAATTGCTACAATCAAAAGTTAAGGGGTTTGATTTCACAATTGAGCAAAGTAAAGAGGCTTAATCACTACTTTCCCGGCCCAAAAAGTGTTCCTTAATTCTGGGAATAGGTAGAAAGAGGCGAGGGGTAGGGAGGATGGTGAATACGAGGATGTAAGATGGCAACCGACACTTGTAGGCTACGTCAAAATTAATGTTGATGCTGGGTCGTTAAGGAGGGAGAGGGTGTGTGCACTGGAGCAGTTTGCAGGAATGATCGAGGTGTTGTGTTGTGGGGCATCTCTATAGCTCGGGACGAGTCTTGGGAACCATGCATTGCGGAAGCAGTTGCAGTCCTGAATGGAATACTAGAAACGCTGGAGCGAGGACATCGACATGTTTTAGTGGAAAGTGACTACATACCTTTGAGTCATTGATTCTCTAAATGGGTTGAGACGCAGCGGAGTATTTTTTTCATTTATTATTGATGATATTCTTACTGCCTATAGTAGTTTTCTGTGTATTCGTTGGACTCATACGAGTCGTGTAAACAACTGTGTGGCACATGCTTTAACTCATATCTTGCCTATAGTAGACGGTAAATCCTCGTGGTCGGAAACTCTTCCCCATGCTGCGAACGTGGCTGTAATCTCTGATTTATTGTTTATGAAGTAATTGAGATTTCGTTAAAAAAAAAAGTGTTTCTTAATATTATACATACTCTATAACTCACTAAAATTCCAAAATGATAACCACTCTATCCGGTTTATCGTGAGACCGTTTCATTTTAAAGAATGAGTGAATGAGTTAATGATGATTGTTGGGCTTAAGAGTTGGTGCTGTGGTTTAGCACTCGCGGTTGGTTGACGTTACGTAATACTCGTAGTTCTCCGTATATGTTGCGTTTACTCATCATCTATCCTTTTCGGAGCTCAACTCTATTTCTGCATCTCCACTTTTCTCTTTTCTTCCTCAATCATCCCTATTCCTTCCCCCTTGACTTCCCTTCCATCACCAACTATCACCGCCGATCTCCCGCCCTTCAGGTATCCTTCCTCTCCATCAACCAATCACAATTCTCAACTATCTAATGCCAGTATAACCTACTGATTCTCATTTTCCAGGCCAATTTATCAAAAAAAAAAAAACACCATAGCTGATTGGTGTTGATAAGAAATTAGGGTTTGTCTATCTAGGGTTTGAATTAGTTATGATCCGAAATGATGAAGAAGTGAGAGTGTTAGGTGATGAAGAACTTGTTTGGTAGAATTACTACTTCTAAATCGTCTACCACTGATTCATCAAACCACAGTTTCTCCAGTTCTTCGGGTTTAGGTTCGGGTACGGGTACGTCGTTGCTGCCGGCGATAGTAGTCTCTGTGTTCTCTGGTTTCGAGAGCAGCAGGAGGTCGAAGGGGCAAGGGTTGAAAAGGAGTAATAGTAGTAATGGTTGGGGAGCGACAGTGAAGAGAATCATGGCTAGTGGATCTATGAGAAGGATTAAGGAGCACGTGTTGGGGTATTGTAAGTCGAGTGTTGTCGTGTCGTCTAGTGATATATGGCTTCTGGGTGTTTGCTATAAGGTTGATGATTCCGTTGGTGGCGACCCTGCTACTACTCCTGGGTTTGCTGCTTTTGTTGAGGACTTCTCGTCAAGGATTCTAATGACGTATAGGAAAGGTAGGTCTGATCGGCTTCTGGAGATGTGGATTCAATGTACTCTTTTTTTTTTCTCGATCATTTGTTTATCTTTGGTTCCAAGAATAAAAAAGAAATAAAGAGAATTGTTTTCTGCGACGAATTATTTTGCTAACTTTGTTGCAGGGTTTAATCCGATTGGGGAGTCGAAGTATACCAGTGATGTTAACTGGGGCTGCATGCTTCGGAGTAGTCAAATGCTTGTTGCTCAAGTGAGTTATTAAGTTTGTCAGTTTGGTTGCTGTATTAGATTGAATAATGGGATGTCGTAAAAAAATGATTGTGAACATAATAACATTTGAATCAACAGGCATTGGTTGTTCATCGATTTGGAAGGTCCTGGAGAAAGAACGGGAATAAGGTGAGAGCGTAAGCCCCTTCCGCCCTTCCTTCTCATTGGAGTATGCAATTGGATGCAATGGGTTAATAATAGTGCACTGACAACTGTAAATTCGTATGATACAGCAACATGATGAAGGATACACGGAAATATTGAATGTCTTTGGCGATAATGAGGAATCAGTGTTCTCTATTCACCAACTTTTGGAAGTTGGAAAAAGTTATGGGCTAGCTGCTGGGTCGTGGGTAGGTCCCTACGCAATGTGCCGTGCTTGGGAAACTTTGGCCCGAGGTGAAAAGGTGAAGGGTATCGATTTATTGCCAATGGCTGTCTATATCGTGTCTGGTGATGAAGATGGTGAAAGAGGTGGGGCTCCTGTTGTTTGTGTAGAAGATGTGTCAAGTTGTTGCCTTAAATATTCAGGAGGGCAGTCTGATTGGTCAGCTGCCCTTTTGCTGGTTCCTCTCGTTCTTGGTCTGGATAAAATCAATCCCAGGTTTGCTATGCTTACATTTTGTAACTTCTCAGTGTTTGCATTTTGGGTGTATCTTTTATTAAGAGCAGCCTGTTATGAGAGTATAATTTATTAACCTGTGGACATTTGCTTGTTGTTTTGTATGCAAATGAGTGGAAACTAGGTTATGCATACATCGTGTGACTACATCTTGTGCCTTTGAGCTTTTCTTCTCTCTTTCGTTGAATTGAACATGTGCTTATGTTTGAATTAGGAAACCTTCAGCTGTTTGTATAGTATTATGATAAGGATTAATCATACGAAAATTGTAATTCTAGAAGTGGAATATCCCAATCCGTTTGTGGCAGTTAGTTGTAGCTGAATTATGGCTGTTATGAACTACCGTAGTATTTGTCTATTTGTGTATAATTCGCGTACATGTCACCTACATCACTTGTTGCCTTTTCGTAAGCTAGCCAGTTAGGTACTCCGTAATTCTCTTTCTTGAAATAGCTCTCAGTTTCCTTTTGATGGAGCACTTTTTTTTAAAATGAAATTGATCTTTTCCTAAAAAAACAAGAAAATTACAATCAGATGTAGATGCTATACAGAACCTATGCTTCTAGTAAAAGCAGCATTTTGGAGATTAATCTTATATGGAAAAGTGAGGCTTCATATAAAGCAGCATTCTGGTTTTTTGGAACAATCTGTGTGGGGGTTAGTGGATATATTAGCTCTTGAGTCTTGACAGAAGTAGGGTCCTGGAGCTTTGATACAGGAAAATTGTTGTTTGATAGATTAGTTGCTCTTCATGTTTAACTTCCGTCCTTCATGAGTGAACCAAGCACATTGAAATTGATTGTTGTTTTATTCGTGGGAAATTTTACGGACGGATTCTGCGGGATCTATGAGAACCCTAAAACAGCCAAGAGCATCTTCTCAAAGCTTTATGCATATTATGCTGCAGCCTTAGATGTATAGCTAGTCTATTATGTTGAAGTTTTGTAGTATATGGAGTATAAGCTGTAAAGAAGTCAATTAACAGCTCTTAGTCGGTCATTTAGCAACAGACCAACAGCCATTTCTTCTGGTATACTAGTATCCTTATTTTGTACTATAGCTTTCAGTTTGAGTACCATGGACACCTTCGCAAGAGAAGTTTTACTTCCATCTGTAGTGCTTTACAGGATCACAAAATCAAGGTGAATCAACTAGAAAAGTCTGAAGAACAAATAATTCGAACTCTATTTTGTGTTCGTACAAGTCATGAAAAAATAATTCTTTAGTCTAACATAATTTGAATTTCAAAGTCGATGCCTTGTCTTTAATTAGGTGAAAAGATAATTCACGCTATGTATTTCGTTGAGAAGTAAGACATACAAAATTGGTAAGCTAACTTACGAAACTATATGTAATTTGATTAATTGAGGTTTTATGAAAAACAAATCTACAGACCAATTGAATTGGTAGTAGGCTCTACCCTGCTGTTTTATTAGACAGATTCTTTAAATTACATAATATTCCCTCTGTCCACTGATGAAGTTCCTTCTTTCGTTTTTAGGAAGCTCACATTTAGAATTCCTGATTGGCATCATTCAGTTTTTGTTTGTTTCTGTGATTTATGACAACCCCACCATCATCATCATGGCACACTTTTCATCTTCCTCCACATATTTACTTGGGTTCTGTATGCTTATGCCAACGCGAGTAGGAACTCGAGCTCTGTACAGATGAACATTCGAATCACGGTGTAGTTCTCAGTAGGACCGCTAACCGTACTATGATAAGATACTATAGGATTCTCCGTCTCACCATAATTTGCCGTTCTCTTGTAAATGTAACCCATTTACTTGCCATCTACGTTGCTCTGTCACTTCACTTAGGTGCTTTGTCGTGTGTTCAACATGACACGGCATATGGGCACTTTGCTTTAGGTCAAAAAAGTGAAAATTTTGCCCAAAATAGCCGTATCCAACACTCCAACACGTGTGGGTGGGATAGTCAGAGTAACACAGCTTGCCATTTTCTGATTTTGATGCTCGTTTTAAATGGTGGAAGTTACATGCTGATGATAAAGTGTAAAGTGGAATGTAGTGTGTCATGCACGTTCTCCAGAATAGTCCAGACTTTACATTGCCATGTTTGTTTTTCTTTCTCATGTCTGTCTTTTCCAGGTATGTTCCTCTACTGAGGGCTACGTTTGCATTTCCACAGAGTCTTGGTATCTTGGGTGGGAAGCCTGGTGTTTCAACTTACATAATCGGTGTACAAGATGACAATGCATTCTATCTAGATCCCCATGAAGCTCAGCCAGTAAGTGGACGCGTATGATATATGGTTTTTATTTCGGATGTGAAAATGACAGTTTTACAAAAAAGCAGCCATATTAGCTTAGTGTATCGTGCTGTTATTCTGTATACGGCTTAAAATTGTTATAACAGCTCTGACCTTGAAAACTCTGTCGAGTCTACTGTGTTTTTTTCCGTCTCTGTATCTTGTTTTGTGCTGTGAGTGGACGTGATTCTCTGGCCCAGTTTGTATCACATTATACTATTATAGTTGACTCAGTTAGAAGTTAGATTATCCCTTTCTAAATTGTATAACTTGCTGTCCGTTATTCAGTTGCCATTATTATGTTGAAATCCTTTCATTCGACTGTATCGTCAGGCTTGGCTATTGAACTTGTAATGATAAGCCAGGCATATGCATTATTCTCCCATCTAATCTAATGTCTTTAAAAGGAGGTTTAAGTGGGTTTTCACTCATCCTTCAGGTGGCCGAGATAAAAAATGGAGACCTGGAAGCTGATACTTCATCCTACCACAGCAAGTAAGAGTTTTGCCGAAACTAATTTCTTGTGCTGGCTATTATTTGTTTCATATTCTTATACGCTAGATGTTTGTCAGTGTGGTTCGGCACATTCCGTTGGAGTCCATTGATTCGTCTTTGGCTATCGGATTTTACTGCAAAGACAAAGGTATTTGAATTAGTAGTTATTTTTATTTGTTATATTTATGTATGAATGGAAATGATCCGAGTAGAATATATGATTCGATTATTTGTTTTCTTTTTTGATTATATTTATTTTTCTCAGATTGTTATTTTGCTTATTCTCCCCCTTTTCTACTCAGTTTTCCTTTTGATTATCATTTTCGAGATTTTGGATTACTTCCATCCCCCTTTCCACTAACCAAATAACAATCCTCCAATTTTTCAAAAAAAAAAAAGAATTAGAGCAAGTGAAATAAGTTATATGCGAATCGAGCCCTTGACCTTAGATATGTAGTACTTATTATCTACCACTACACCACAATATCTCATTGTTTCAATTATCACTAAATTAATCCTAAAGCTATAGACTCCAATAATTTAATTGAGGAAAATCCCCATTTTTTTCCACTAACCAAATAACAAATCTCCAAATTTTCCCGCCTAATCACATACGGGCCTACCATATGGGCTTACTTTTGGATTATTATTATATTGGTTGGGCTTATATCTAAATTACCCATGCATGTTAACTGCGATCAATAGCTATATGTTTAAAATATACTATCATAAAATAGTATAATAATATAATTAATAGAGTAGATGCTATCATTTTTGTTATACCATAAAATAGTATAAATCTTTTTCTATATATCATACTAATTAATTGATTGATTAATTGACAGTAGCATCTAATTTTATATTTTATATACCATAAAATAGTATAATAATATAATTAATTGAGTAGATGCTACCATTTTTGTTATACCATAAAATAGTATAATTTTTTTTTATATATCATCATACTAATTAATTGATTGATTAATTGACAGTACCATCTAATTTTATATTTTATATACCATAAAATCCCCTTGCTACTAAGAGATTAACCACCCCTATAATTTTTCCGCCTATTCATATTGGACTCATATTTGGGCCTTAACTGCTTTGGTCATGTAATACTGAAATTTTGTTAACAGTATATTTTACAATCTCTGTTATTTGCACCCGTGTATATTATAGAAACTGTATATATACCAACGAAAATACGTTTTATTTTTGTAATAATCATGACTGATATTTGATTGCAATTAAATATTGTAATCGTCTATTAAGTAAGAAAATAAAAAATCTCAAAACTTTTCGCACCAAAATTTTAAGCTATCAATCTCTACTAACTAAGAGAAAAAAAATCTCAAAACTTTTCTCGCCTAAATTTTAAACTCTCAATTTGGACAAAATCAATAGAACTAATGAGGAAGAATCACACTCAATTATCATATAAAAATTCTTACGGGTTAAATATTTAAAAACTAACAACGGGTGTATCGATACAAATAAATTGTAGAAATATAGTCGCTTAAATTTCTAACAACAATTAAGATAATAATTTTTTTGTACTACATATTTCATGATATTAGTCGAGGTTGCAATTTCAAGTTATTTTATTATTATCCAAATACAATGATAGAATCGTGAAAAATTATCAGGTTGCTAAATTTAAATCTACTTTGTATAAATAATTAACTTAAAATATTAAAATTCTATAAATACCGTGCATACATGCACGGGGTATACACTAGTTAATTTATTCATCTATTAATTTTCCGTACACTCATTTCTTTACTTTTACTTAGTATTTTCGTAAGTTTTCCAACTTTGTATAACCTTTTCTTCTCATTATTTCACATGTTGATTTATAGCTCCATATCATTTTCGGATTAAGGCTTTGTTGTTGTTCAAGAAGGGGTCCTTGGCTTTTGTTCTTATGACAAAAGAAAGCAAAAGATGTCACTAAAACTCTACACATCGTGTGTCCTGTTACTATATAACTAACGCAGATCATTATGGATCATTTATAAACAGTCTTCTTGTTCTTCTATCATGAGAGTAAACTGACTTAATTTTGGAGTGTTGACTGACAGATGACTTTGATGATTTCTGCTCTCGGGCAACCAAGTTGGCTGAAGAATCAAATGGTGCACCACTGTTCACAGTTGCTCATAGCCGTAGCTCCCCCAGGGGTGCCAGTCAAGCGGATATATCTGGTGGTGTTGGTGATGTTCGAGGTGATGATTCTTATGATGTGCTCCATTTGAGCAACCCTGAGGGTGAACACGAGGATGAGTGGCAATTGCTCTGATGGTAATTGGTGGGTTGGTGCCCTTATTTTAGTAAGGGCTGACATAGTGAACCATTCTTAAAGCAAAAGAAAACCCTTTTTTTTACCCTTTGTGTGCAGGGAGCTATGATGCGCCATTTGATGCAGACGTGTTTGGAACCCCGGTCATGTGTGCGACCGTTTAGTGACTTTACAAGCAATTAATTAAAGTTAGCAAGGTTTGGGATTTGAGCATGATTCTCCCATATATTTATCTATATGTGATTGTTTTAGCATTTGATTTATGTAAAGCTTCTGCTGTGAAGAAAATCAAACTAGGGAATTTTAATTGGGAGAATCGATAGGTTCTTTAGTTGATGCGTGATTTTCTTGGCTTTATAAATTCTTTTATTCAAGGAAACTAGGTTGTATCATAACTCGTATCATTGTGAATTGTGGATCTCACCACGAAAAACCCGGGAAGTTCAACGTTGGCTGCTGTATATAAACCGAGAAAATGTATGTTTTCTTTGATAAGTTTCATTGAGGCCAAAATTCTACATAGAAGATGGTTTAAGTAGTCAGAAAATTTCTAGGTTGTCAAAATAAATTCAAAACAGAGCCCAACATAAATAAAAAAGAACATTATACATAGAAGAATGGACACTGTTAACAAAAAGAGAAGGTATGAAAAGCCGAAGCCTATGGTTGATGGATGTGCTCTGGTTCGATTTCTTCTATAATTGAGTTGGTATGCTGCTGCTGACTGTTTATCATCGGATTCTCAAGTGGAAGACCTGATTTTTGGTTCAGAGCTCCTAAAGGGGAGATAGACCCCTGACTCGACCCGTTATCATTCAGTCTCAAAGCCGGCATAGACCTGGTTCTCTTAGGAAGGACCTTAACCGTAGTAGGCACAGAAGACATGGTTTTCTTTGCTGTATGAGCCCAATCAAGGAGCCCTTCTTGAATGTGGTCTTCGAAGATCGCTTTGTTGAAGCAGCTACCCATCTACCAAAGCCAATAATCGAGGGAGCTTTAGCATTAATCCTAACATAACTCGGCACAGTGATTGATGATGCGATTCAAGGGGGGGTTAATTACCTGTGTGATAATTGCATAGAGTGGCAATGTCTGTAACTGCACAAGAACTGAACAAAAACCCTGCACATACAATCATACACCATGAATAAACCATACTCTGTACATGGAATGTATAGCGAAAGAGAGACGGAGAATTAGGTTGATTGGTGTTTACGCAATGACCAGCCGTGGAATAGTGTAGCCAATTGATCCCATGATGCAAGAATCGAAACCATATTGTAGCCAAATCCAAAAGAAAAAGGCGAGCTCGAAGGAGTTTTGGAAGAGGATGATATGAATAAGCAAGAGAAGAATGCGAGGCTTGTGGAACCAGAAGTGATCATCAGAAGGCTGAATTTCGACATCATTTCCGACAATGGCAGTGTGCCTTTGAGCCATCTGCCTAGCAAGTTGGATGATCACGTGCTCTAGCTTCGTACCCACGCCTAGTAGGAGCTGCACCAACCCAAATGTGCGCGTGACGCAGTTGTTAGTGCCAGCTTAACTAGGTTGAAAGCCCGTGCGTGGGAATATAAACAGGTATACTTACTATGAGGGGTACAAAAGCGATCCAAAAATAAGCGTGATATCCTGCATTTGCGATCAAGAGGAATCAGTATCTAATCAAATTATTCAGGTAAAATTATGTATGATGTATTGATGTATGCAGCTTTACCGTTGACGTTGAGGAACAAGAAGACCACCACAAATAACCAGAGAAACCAACTGCAAAACACACCAACCATAATATTTCACGTTTAGGACACAGTACAACAACACTCAAAATAAGCATAGTAATTGAAAAGAAGTTGATTGATTGAGCTGACCTTATCCCAACAACTTTCTTGAAATCAGATTCGAATGCACGAACCATGTATTTGTGAAAGTTAAAATTGGGGTTCGTCTTGCAATGTGTCTGCCAAACATTCAAGTAGTAAACGATTACGTTGTACAGAGTACTTGGCAGTTAGCTAGCACGGGGGCTCAGTAATAAAAAAAAAACAGCCTCCATCATTAGCATGCATAATGATTATCGTATGTTTGAAACCGTCTCATTGGAAAATTAGTTGTAGAATAATATTGTTGTTGGTGAGTAATCAGTAATGATCGAGTTTATTATTAGGACGTAGGATAATGGAGTAGTATATGTATATAGATGGAACTAATTACTTACTATGATGAAGCCCTTTCGCATTGTCATATAATCCGATTCTGTGACTGAGCCATAAAACTGCTTGAAAAATGCTTGCTGTATGTGGACATTATTGTTACTCACAAATTAAATTTCAATACAAAACATTTCAGGATCATAAAAGTATAAAAGTATAAGGGTATGTAGTAGTTACTGACCAACCAGCCTAGCGAACTATGGTGAATGGCTCGAGAACGATTCTTAACAAAGTCGTGTAGTTCGATCATTGTCACTTTGGATTTTGCATCTGTATGTCAAAATCTACAACCATTAGAATAGTGCCTCGATATCACAAGAGCGAGTAGAAAATACTCTAAGGTACATTATTCCAAGTTAGATACAGACGCAAATATGAACTGAAAAAATCGTGATAGGTGGACAAAGTAATGAAGAAAGTGTTGTAGCAAATGTAATGTAAAGTACATACCAGTTTCGAGATCACGGGAGTTTCTGTTGATTGATTCTTCCCAGTATCGCCATTGCCTTATCTACAAGAAATACATGCGTGACTCGACCATTAATTTATACATGAAACCTAATCATTTGATAGCTAGGATGATACGGAGTATAATATATACTGCTAGATTGAGTATAAAATCATGCATTGGTTGCTCGACATGCATGCATGATATGGGAGCTGGCATGACCAAAGGTCATGTGTTTGATTAGAAATAAGCTCAGCTCCGTTACATATAGAGAGGCTAATTAATTAACAGAATAAGTAACTGAGATGGAGACGGAGAGGGTCAGTCACTAATACCTTGAGGCCACCAAAGAGGATAGTAAGGGCGCAGGTAGTGACGTGGACAGCGGCTAACACAAAGATGAAGATGTGCAAATGATGCAAAGCTGTGATCGATAGCACTGCAACCTTACCCTGTATAGTGTATATATATATGTCACATCAATTTAATTTTCCAACTAATCTCTAATTAAAACTAAATCAAATCTCCATTCAACAAATCAGTTTGTAATTAATTAAGCTTACTTAAATCATTTTATTTAATTACTACAGATGTTGATGGAATTCACGGTATATATTGTATATTCATTCTACACTCAACATATAGTCCTCCCAATATGGCAATACTAGTGTAATTCCCGTGACACGTCACGGGGTTGTGAACTTTTTTTTTAAATGATTAAAAGTTAATAATACTGAAACATATCCTATGTAGATCGGCAGAGACAACGCAAATGTTATTACCGATATTTGATAAAAAGATTCATATAATAAACGAAGTTGTTTATTTTCCAACATCTTGATGTTAAGTTACGTATTTGTAGTTTTGAGATAACCCGTCACACAACTTTGAAAAAGAAAATTAGTTTGACACCTGTGACACATTACGTGCACGGAGTTATAAATAACATTTGAAGTGTAGTTTGGTAATGACAATACAAATGTTATTTGATTTAAAATTCATATAACAATGAAGGTCTTTGCATTGTTATCTATTGACGTTGAGTTACATATTTTTTGGCTAGAGAACTCATCACAAAACTTCGAAAAAGAACATAAAAAAATGAGAGACCAAGAAAATGAGGTTATTTTGGGTAGTTGTGGGTAGGGCTGTGCAACCGGGCCGACCCGATCCGACCCGGATCCGGAATCTTCAAATTTCATGACCCTGGACCCGGACCGAAAACCAAAATATTGACTCTGGTCCGGTCCAGAAAAATACCGGGTCCGACCCGGACCGGACTGGTTGACCCGATTGGCCCGGAATTTTCAATTTTTTATGGAATTCCGGTCCAAAATTCCGGCCCAGTTGGACCGGAAAACCCGGAATTTTTAAGAAATAATCATAATTCCGGGTTTCCCGGTCCAAACCGGTCCGGACCGGAAAAAACCGGGACAGGACCGGACCGGACCGGAACCCGGAATCGCCCAAAATGATGGCCCGGAGACCGGACCGGAATTTTTTATTCCGGATCCGGTCCGGTCCATTTTTCTGGTCTGACCCGAATTTTGCAAACCCCTAGTTGTGGGTAGAACTTGTCATTGGTAAATGAATTTCTAAGAAAGGAATTGGACATATTACGGGTTTACAAATTTTTTGCTATACTTGTTGTGTAGCATATAAAAAAATCATACGAAGGTGAAATAGTTAACCTAATATATCTCTTATAATTTGAGATAAATTCTTTTTGTGGAAGATAAAATAAGTAAACGGGTCAGTACGTGTTTGACCCGTTGGATCAAACTGAATTTATTAAATTAATACTCCGTAAGATATTTATATTTATATACTGTCACCGGTTTTTTTTAATATTTGCTTCATTTCAATAATAAATACTTCTCACATAAATTTAGGAAATAGGGTAAACATTTTAAAACGGAGGAAGTATTATATTTGGATTGTAATCAAAATCAAAGGGAAACATAAGTTAGACTCGGAAGGAATAGTATTTTTATGGATCGTTAAAAAAATGGAGTTATTTAATATTTTTAATAGTAAAAACATTGGTAATATAAAGACGATATTTTTTAAAATGGACGATATAAAGACGATAAAGACGATATTTTTTAACATTGGTAATCCCAATGAGATGCTATTCTCAAAGTGTAGCATTAAATGAGGGTGAAGATTACTTCTCCCCTAAACAATCTCATTTCTAATTACTAACCTAATTACCTAAACTAATCTAAAACACTAAAAAATGAGACTTATTTCAAAATTGAGCATTGTGGTTGAGACACCTCATCGAGCTTGGTGTCTTCTTTTATATAAAGAAGATTATCCTTTATTTTGAATTTCTTTAACCAATTTTGGACACTTATTTCATTTTTTCTAGAAGAATGCATTTCAATACTTATTAATTGCATTACAATACCATAGAAGGGTGTGAATATATGTGCGATGGACTCACTAAATACATGCAACTATGCAAATATTATTATTTTTAAAGCTTAGCAATTAAGGAACATGAGTGGGAAAAAAACATGTTATGCATTAATTAATTATCTAGTCGCTAATAATCTACTTTGAGTATCCTTTTTCTTTTAAAATTATTGTGGTAATGATCCCTACCTTGAATCAAAAGTAGGGAGCCCTATATTATTATTACGGAGTATTATATAATCGTGTGTATTGTTGTCCTCTATTCAGCATAATAATTAATTACGAGTAGGATTTAGAGAGGCCGCCAAATCTTTTTGGTTAAGCTCGGGATTCCTAATCATACATAACGTTTTGACATAACGTTTTGTACGAGTATGCATACGTTTTCAGGTTTTGGACTCGAGAAGTAGCTAGATTGGTAGAATAAACCCATTTGAACCGAGGAAAAATAAAGATAATCATGCATTATTGGAGCTAGTAGTAAATTAATTAATACTCTTAAGTAGTTAAAAGAAAATAAAGATGATCCATGCATGCATCTTTTGGTTTCCATTAATTAGCAAAGTAAAGCCAAATAAGGATCCGATACCTTTCACCTTTTGACGTGCGTCTGATTACACCAATCTATTATTTTACACAATAATCAGTACTGGTGGTTGTTTTGGCAATGGCAATTCCAGGAATTTGATGCTGGAGGTGCACTCATGCATGCATGCTAGTGAAATATTTATACTTGGATGACATTCTGACTCGGATTTAAACTTGATAAAGTAGCGGTTAGAGTATAAAATCTTCGTACCTGTTTGCGGCAAAAAGTGGGATCGTTGGACTGGGACAGAAGGCGATGATGAGCCCAAGTGCTGTTATTATTACTGGTATGATGCAGTTGCTGTTGCTGCTGATGCTGTTTTTTACAGGGAAGCCATTTGTTAGCTAAATCCTCCGAAATGCATAGCCTTCCTATTTTGCCTTGAAATACCGTCAACAGCAGCGATATGAATCCCACCAACATCAACTCTGCATCATCCCACCCACACAATTAATGTTACATCTATATCTATTTGTCTACTTTACATATACATACGTTTAGTTGTGTAGTAGCTAGGTTAAAAAGCTGAGATGATCAGATCGGAGTAGTTTGTGTTTTTTTTACCTTCTTTGATCTTCTGCAGAGCTTGGTACAAGGGCTTCTTGTTTGTCCTCTTCAAATACTAATTAAAAATCACCATACATACATACATACATACATATATACTCTCTATTAATTAATTAAGGAATTTAGATCGTGCAGTGTACGTACATACAATCATCATTTAGTAAGCTAAGTATGTGTATATACGTACCTTGCCAATGAAGTGGATGAGCCTCTCAGCAGCCAAAGAAATGAGAACAATAAGAGTGCAGACGATGGACACCACCCACGTTGGTGTCGACTCCAACGTCGCTTCCTCTACTCCCCCTCCTCCACCTCCCGACATTGATTGATCTCCCTTAAAAACTCAAGTAATCAGTGGCAAACAAATCTAAGTGAAGACAGTGACGGTGCTCATGTTCAAGAGTAGTATTATTGTATGCAGGGTGTGCTAGCTAGCTAGTGCATACTATATCATACTAGTACTGTATTATTTTGAGCCAAAAGCATACACTTGGAAAATGCTCTACTTTCACTTGCTTTTGCAACATATTCCTATCATCCAACTCAAACGACTATTTTGTAACATATTGTTATTGTTATTATTATTATTATTATTGTTATTATTATTGTTATTATGTTAGTGGGATTTTGTGAACAGGATATTATGCACTTTAATTTATGAGACGGTTTTTAAAAAGGAAAATGAGATGACGCCATCAGGTGACATCCAATTTGTGCGCCACCGCGGATATTATAGTCATTTACCTACATATTTTTATCTCTCTCTTCTAGAATTTGAGTTTAAAATCAATTAGTAGTGAGGGGTATTTTTGAAACTTACTTTTGTAATTAGCTACTCCTATGATTTTGTATCTATTTATTTATTTAACAAAAAAAAACAAATTTTCAAAGAAGATATTGTACGAGTATTTTTTTTCGGAGTCTTGCTAGTTGCTAGCATCAATTCATCCTACCATACCGGACAGCGGTACTTGAATTGCACATACGGAATTAGGGATTGATAAATGCGATTATATTACCTTCAATTTATGAACTTCCACTAATTCAATTAATAAAAGTTCAATCCAATGTGCTTTCACAACAATTTAGCAGTGTTCAAAGAATTTGATATGGGGTAGAGTAAATCACTGTTTACCCCTTTTATGTTCAAAATTTTGCGAATTACCCCCAAAAAGTTTTTTTTTTTAAATCTTACCCCCTTAAAGGTTTAAAAAAAAATAGATTTTACCCCAGACGTTCTTCTCTCCTCTTTCCGGTGACTTACGCAAGTTTTCTTCCAGTTTTGCCCCTCCCCTTACTAACACACTCTTTCCTCACTTTACCTCACATTTACTCCCTCAAACACACTCATCCCTACCAAAAACCCCAATTTCCCCCAAAATCAAGAACCCTAACCCTAATTCGCAGAATCAACGAGAAATCGAAGACGACGAACTGTTCGCAGTCAATCGACTCAATTCATAAGGTATTTTCTCTTCTTTCCTTTTTCTATTTTCAACTGCCTTCGCAATTTTGCACATTATTCAAATCGAAATTTGTTTAGTTGAAGCTCCCAATTAGGGTTTATGGTTCGAAATTCAGTTGAACACTATTGTTTATTGTTTGGGGGGCACCTGTGTTTATGTCGTGGTTCAATTGAAAACTATTTCAGTTGTGTTTATTTTGCACATTCAGAATTGAACACTAATGTCCGGTTGTGTCATGAAAGAAAAGCTAATTGAAGTAATTTTGTTTATATTCTGATTAGGATGGAGTTCAATCTGCGAACATTCTTTGGTGATGAGTTTGCTCTAGTTAATGGTAGAACTGAATATGTTGGGGGTGGTCTGCATCTAGAATGTGGATTAAGTACGACCCATACGACTATGTTGACTATGTTCATGCCTTGAGCTGCTTGCTAGTGAAAAGGATGGACCCATACGACTATGTTGACGACGTTTACTCAATAGGGAGGTACACTTTGGCTTACTCAACCCCTGTCTCACATATGCCCGGTGTCAAACATTGGGAGGACACTGGTATGCCAAAGCCACTCCCAGCACCACACAGAAGGTTACCTGGAAGACCTAAGTCCAAGAAAAGAAGAAGAGGGGCTGGGGAAGTCGAAGAGCAACGAGTTAGAAGGGGGACAAAGGTGAACAAATGCAGCAACTGTGGCGGCCGTGGACACAGTAAAAGAACATGCAAGAATCCAACTGCACCCCTTACATCTACAGCAGAGAGGGCTCCTGGAGGTAGGCCTTTGGGAGGTAGTGAGTGGACTGTAGAGACAAGGAGGAGAGGCAGACAAGGAATGTCCAGAGAGCACGTTTGATTTTAAAGACTCAAGCTCAAGCTACTCAAGCTCAACCTCCAGCGACTGCACAAGCTTCCACCTCCAGCGTCAACCCTTCAACATCAAATCAAGTACCCAATGTACAACCTCAAACACCAACAAGCTTTGTCGAACTTCTTAGTCAAGCTTCAACTTTAACTGGAAATATGATTTAGAACTCTTGGATGTACCTCCTATTGTGCTTATAAAACCTACTTTGCTTATGATTTAGAACTCTACTTTGCTTGTGGTTGTATGACTTTGGATCTATTTTCTATGTAGTACTGCGCATTTGGTTTTCAGGTGCACAATTCCAGATCAGTTATTTCACATTTGTTCCTTGTCTTTGTTCACAAATTGGTGACAATTTGTCTGTATAATGGGGGTAAAATCAAATATTTAATTTTTACACCACTCTGGGGGTTAATTTTATGGATACGTAGGCTTTGGGGGACAATTTTATGGATACATAGTTTTTGGGGGTAATATTGAAGAACAAAGAAATTTGATAGGTATGGATACATAGGAAGACAGGGCCATGTTTGATAGGTATATATGCTACTTACAGAACCGCGCCATACGTGTACCAACATGTAGCAGAGATGGAAGCTGCAAACGACTCAGTCGATGTATGTGCCACAATAGACAGTATAGTAAGGCCGTTGTACACCTAGACGGGACGATAGGATAAATGGTGATTGGAATGTACGAACTACCGTAATGGTGACTGCTAAATTTTCTAATAAAATCCTCATTTCATTATCTTGCAAAATGGCTCTATTATATAGAGTTTACATACAATCCGCAAATTGAGGGCATTAGTAGAACGTACATTACAATACATTATGCTACATTACAATACATTACTGCGTAGTCACTTCACTAAGCAAATGAGATACCGAGTACAAACATCAAACACTTGAAGCGTCGACCGGGATTGGTATGTGTCCAAGAAGTGACTACCGCAACTTCATTGCCGCAGTGACATGTCTCGCCTCCAGCTGATGACTGCACTCCGCTATGGATGGACATGGCTGCAATTTACAGAAGTCACTATCTCGAAGAACCCAGAAACAATGACATTAACACAACCCAGAAACAATGACATTTACCTACACACAAATTCGAATCACTACCGTTGAAAACAACAACCCTAAGCCCTAAATATAAACCCAGAAATTCGAATCACGTACTACCATTGAAAACAACAACTCTAAACCCTAAATGTAAACCCAGAAATTGGGAATAGTTTTTAACAAACCCAGAAAATCGAGATTTGTTAGAAAAAAAAACCCTAATTGCGAAGAGAGATTGAAAATAGCAAGAGGAAAGAAGAGAACCACGACATAAACACAAGTGCCCCCAAACAATAAACAATATTGTCCAATTGAATTTCGAACCGTGAACCCTAATTCGGAGCTTAAACCCAGAAATTTCGATTTTCAAAACCCTAATTGCGAAGAGAGATTGAAAATAGCAAGAGGAAAGAAGAGAACTTACCTTAGGAATTGTTAGAAACGGTTCGTCGTCTTCGATTTCGCGTCGATTCTGCCAATTAGAGTTAGGGTTCTTGATTTTGGAGAAATTTTGGGTAATTTGGGGGTTTTGGTAGGCATTAGTGTGTTTGAGGGAGTAAATGTGAGGTAAGGTGAGGAGAGAGTGTGTTAGTAGGGGGGACAAAACTGGAAGAAAACTTGCGCAAGTCACCGGAAAGAGGAGAAAAGGACGCCTGGGGGTAAAATTTAATTTTTTTAAACCTTTAAGGGGTAAGATGTAAAAAAAAATATTTTTTGGGGTAATTCGTAAAATTTTGAACATAAAAGGGGGTAAACAGTGATTTCCTCTATGGAGTAATATGTTCGATGACCTAATGCAAATATCACGATCTGAAAATCGGGACTGGTTTGGGTCAGGTCATTTTCGGGTGCAGTGTGTTGCTTTCAATTTTTTTTACAAATATCGACTTATTTTCTATAATTACATCCGGGTTAGTTTTGAGTTAAGTTGTGTCAATTCGGGTTAAATTAATGGTCAAACTTGGGTCTTTAATTCGGGTGTCAGGTCGGGGTCAGGTCGATCGAGTCATTCAGGTGAGGATACCAAACATTGGTGCGAAAGATGACTGAAATTTTGTTGTTATCTTCGCTAATGAATCGTATCGGTTCTCTTCCGTTCAAAGTTTACAATTTAAATAATGTATTGAAATATTTACGGTGAAAAAAATGTAATTAATGTAGACGCTTTTTTTAATGGAAATATGGAAGACTAATTTGAGTAAAAAAAATTGAGTTATTTAGAGTTTTATCTTAATTGAAAAAAATGTTGAATATATAAAATTACATAATTATTATACTTAAGTATTTGGCGCAAAAACAAAAACTCACTGAATCTTATTTTTATTTTTCCTATTTTTTAATTACGGTGGCGCTGAAATCCGACGCCACCCGTTGGCGCCGTATCACTATCCTTCCAAAAAACTGTACAAGTACTAATTTTTTCTAATCAATTCTTTTTAAAATACAGAGAATTATCCCTTTACTAGATACAGAACATATAGACATTTCGCACGTTAATTTCTAAGACCGTTATTCTATGAAAATCAAATGTTCCTTCTATTTTCTTTGATTTTTTTTATGAGTAGTATTTTAATCAAAACTTACTAAATGATGGTGTGTGATAACACCACTCCGATATTGCTTTTGTCACTTAATTTTAAGTGTATGATTAAATTATTAAGGGTTCGTTTGGTTGCCAGTTTAATTCATGGGAAGTTGTGTTAGCATATTATTAACATGACATAAATAAAACATAATTCCCATAAATCTTTGAACAACATGAAGGTCACAAAAGATTAATTAAGATAGATTAATACATACCTCATTACGGAATAAGTCGAAATCTAATACGAACGATATTAGATTTCTATAAGACAACTTCATAAATAATAAGACGATAATAAGACGACTTGAAATAATAATAATATCTCTTCATATGATCTTCAAATAATAATAATAGGTACGGTTTCATAATTAATAGGCATGGTTTCTCCGTCTTGTTCTATATCGTAATAAGTGTTGTCTGACCTTAATAATACGCATTAGCATTACTACGTTTTTATTCATACATCATGGAGTTTCTGATGGGGAAGACTCCATTATATAGGCAGAGAGAGGACCGGTTTCCTATTAGGGTTTTAGATTCCGGTAATCTCGACCTTCCATCAAGGTTGAGTAAATATGGAAAAACTCCTTATTTAGTCCGATATTATTGTAATAGCATATCTCTATAAGATTTCAATTTCCAATAAGACCATAATTATGAGGAAGAAATATTAGCATAATAATAGGGAAATATATTACATATCCCATAATATTATTATAGCATAAAATATTTTTACAGTCTCCCACTTGGTCGATTGGAACATCTGTGATGTTCTTTAGAGAATATATAAGTTGCGCATCATATGCTAAAACACTTCATTTATATCGACGTTCATAAGTGCCTTGATTAATTCGATCATTAAAGAGAGTCATGGTGTGCACATGTCAATCTGCAACATGTTTACTTCCATGTACCACTACATTAACGAAATGAACAGTTAAACCATAAGTGGAGTTCTACGTAATGGTCCACATAATGTCTTAAAAAAGACTATATTTCCGTTATCATTCATCCAATAATAAATGTATACACATTGGAAAACAGAAATAATATTATATAGCAAATGTATAATCATTAAAGAGATCTCATTAATTAATTCGTAATCTAAAATCTTGATTCAGTAAAGATATTTAAGGTTCATGTGTTTTGATCCCTTAGATATCATATCATTCATGGAGCTAGAAAAAGATTGCACATGTAACCCAAGACCCTTCTCCCTCCTCCCAACAAAAAAACCTAGCCTCCAAAAAAAACCTTGGGGCTACCACCATTAATGGTGGTAAGCCCCCAATTTTTTAATTAATTATATCATTTTAATATTAGTACTATTAGTATTTTAGTTATAACAATAAGTCCTCTCCTTTTGGAGAATTTCGCCCCCATCAATTGACGGGTTTCGCTCTCTCTTTGAGGAGAGATGTTAAATCTATTATAGTGGAGAGGACGCGGAAGATCATCAGTGCTATAATCGTTCATTACGTGGTATCTCAATTGATGTCAGATCGGCGACTACAATCTATTGGGTTAGATGAAATTAATTCTCGTCAAAACCTTGGAAGATCTGAAGACCCTCTTGTGAAAAGCTGTATCATTAAACAGCGATGTGTTGAAAGAGGATGTGCAGAAGCGGAGATCAAAATCTTAGTGAGAGATCTTTGTTTTAATGAGAATTTATTTTACTCAAATTTTATAGTATTGTATCCGTTCAATTTTGATATAAGTTGTAGATGTCGTATGACTTCTTATTAATGAAATGATCTATTCGCTCAAAAAAGCTAGAAAAAGATTGCAATTTCATTATTATCACGGTAATTACGCAATTATGCTCCTTATATTAAAGTTTCATAATAAGTCACATATTCAGCTTCAATAGTGAAGATATAAAGCAACTGTGAGTACAATGCCTTGTGTCATAACATCCCCAAAATCTGAATCAGAATAATCAGTCACCTGTGGGTGATCTGATTTTCAGATATGTGAGCATAAATAATGTCAGGTTTACCTGAGCATACATTAAGTTACTAACCAGAGATGCATACGGATATTATTTATTTAGCCATTTAAGACATAAGTCTTAATTTCATGTGATAAACCAAGATCGTTACTGGCTAATAAAATATCATCTTATAGAATCAAATATATGAACTTACTCCCACTGATCTTGAGATTTATGCATAGATCAATGATATTTTCTTTAAAATCTGTAATGATTTTATTGAACTTTAAGATTATTGTTTCAATGCTTATTTCAGTCCATACAATGAATTAAGTCTTAGTGTTGATTACAATTATCCAACACAAGAATAAAATACATAATCTGTCATATCTCTTTCAAGATTCATGGAAAGATATTTGAGCAGTACTTTCAGAAGTTAAGTCAGTCGGCTTGTCTTTGCGAAGACAAGTATCTAGTTTCATCAACTTCGAGGCGAACTTAAATTACTCTTTTCATTCAGAATAGTTTGTTCGTTCCATTAAGCTCGAAAACAGAATTGTATCTTAAGATTTCATTTGGTTAGTAAATTTTAGTTGTGATAAAATAAGACAACATAAATAATAAGACTTCAATATGTGAAACAACACGTCTTTAATAATAGTGCTCCTGTGGGTAGTCACTAAAATATTTAAATAAATAGAATGTTACACATGACAATATAATCTATCTGCGGGTAAATATATATTTTTATATGTGAACGATATAATGAATAGAATGTTACATGGTAATATAATGTACCTGCGGGTAAATATATATTTTTATATGTGAACGTTATAATGACTGTAGTAAGTCAAAACTGAACTTTAGTTCTAAATTCACTGCGGTGAAATTTAGCCATAAGAATTTCATATTATCATTATCTAAAACCGAATATGAAATTATAATTATCATAAATCATTATTTGTCAAACGAATAATTATATCGAATGAGCATAAACAATACGGTCAAAATGTATTTCAGTAAATCAGGTAAAGATACGGAGTATATTATAATCATATTCTCATGGAATTACTCATCAATAATACAAAGTAGAATATTAAATCACTTCATATCAAAACATTAATCTATATACTAAATGATCAATATGTATATAGTAAATAATATAATCATGACAAAATCAGTTTAACATAATAATACAATGATGATACAATTTTAGGTTAAATTTTCATTAATTTTCATATCAATAATAAGAACTTTGTCATGGTAAGAAATTTAGGAGACAACAAGTTACAACTTATTACCAAACATTACGTACGGAAATTTATCCTCCTGATAACAATATCAATCAACATGCTTTTATTGGATTTTATCTAAGTTGTAGTATTAATAATACACCACCATCATGCATAACTAATTAACGACGTACAAATTACGCACTATCATGCGTTCATGCTATGCCCAATATAATACGTATGTTCATACTTTTAATGCATTGATTGTATGACTTTTAGTGACCATAATTTGGATAAATTGGCAATTGTGGACGGTATTGAATTCTATCATGCATAAACACACCATATTAGCATACTCCAAAACGTAATACGAGTACATAATAATAAGAATCATAATTGATAGACAAACTCGTTTATAATATGGAGTAGTATGATGTATAATAATACTCGTAATAATCTTAATTAATGGACAATCATGAGTTCAATAACCTAAGCTCTGATACCACATGGTAGCATATTATTAACATGACATAAATAAAACATAATTCCCATAAATCTTTGAACAACATGAATGTCACAAAAGATTAATTAAGATAGATTAATACATACCTCATTACGGAATAAGTCAAAATCTAATACGAACGATATTAGATTTCTATAAGACAACTTCATAAATAATAAGACGATAATAAGACGACTTGAAATAATAATAATATGTCTTCATATGATCTTCAAATAATAATAATAGGTACGGTTTCATAATTAATAGGCATGATTTTTCCGTCTTGTCCTATATCGTAATAAGTGTTGTCTGACCTTAATAATACGCATTAGCATTATTACGTTTTTATTCATACATCATGGAGTTTCTGATAGGAAGACTCCATTATATAGGCAGAGAGAGGACCGGTTTCCTATTAGGGTTTTAGATTACGGTAATCTCGACCTTCCATCAAGGTTGAGTAAATATGGAAAAACTCCTTATTTAGTCCGATACTATTGTGATAGCATATCTCTATAAGATTTCAATTTCCAATAAGACCATAATTATGAGGAAGAAATATTAGCATAATAATAGGGAAATATATTACATATCCAATAATATTATTATAGCATAAAATATTCTTACAAGTTGGAATTCATGAAAAGTTGAAAACTAGACTCTTGTTTGGTTGCCCAAATCATGGGAAGTGAAACTTCCCACATGAATTTACTTCTTCCATCATGCATGTGGGAAGTTCCATCATGCATGTGGGAAGTTGCCTACCAAGGCCCCTGGTAAGTTAAACTTTCCGCATGAATTGAGTTCCAGCATACGAACCAAACACATTTTACTAATTCACCTGAAATGTAAATTCCCGGTAATTCAATCTTTCCGCATTGAACCAAACGAACCCTAATAATGTGAGTATACTGTCACAAACAATTTTAGTGTGACATTATTATGCCTCCCGGATTGAAATGGATGAGACTTTTTTTTACAAACTTTTAGGGCTCGTTTGGTTGCCCCCTCACTTCCCAGGAATTGCAACATCCCATGAAATGCTTTCCTGGGGAGTTGTTTGGTTACCCCAAAACTAAAAAAATGGGGGAACTCAAACTCACCCCATCACTTGCAATTCCTGCATGATGCAGGAAGTTGCTCACCGACCCCTCCCTCGGTGAGTTGCACTTCCCACATCCCAAATTATTCAAATGACTTTTTTGCCCCTTCTCCACTCATCTATTTTTCATTTAACCCTAATTTCTTATCCCCATTCTCCATTTACGACTTCCTCTCAACTTTTCTGCATTACTTTTTTTAACTCAGAATTTTTTGGTTAACTCGGAATTTACTCTTCCACTCATCGATTTTTTGGTTAACTCAGAATTTAAAAAAAAATTAATGTTCGTTATTTTTTACGCCGATAATGTAATTTGGTTACGACTGCATATTATAGTGAAGACAATTCCAGATATTTCTTAAGTTGCTGAAAAAATAAATTCATAAGTTTTTATACCCTTGATTAATAAAGGGCATAATAGTCATTGTAATCAAAATCATGGGAATTAGGTCGAGTCAACCAAACAAGATGTAGGAATTCAATTCCCGGGAAGTGTGAATTCCAGGATGTCAACCAAACAAATATTTCAAATTCCCGGGAAGTTGAAATGGGAAGTAACTTCCTGGGAATTGCAACTTCCTCCAGGAAATAAGTTCCCGCATGAACCAAACGAACCCTTAATATCATGTATAATTGTAGACACCTGCATTTTGACTGCCAGGTGTCTATGGCAGTTTCCAAAAAACACCCGATGATGATCGGACGCTAACGTGCTTCTATGCGCTCGGATACGGGCTCAAATCCATTAATCGCTGGCTAACACACTTACAGAGTACAAATCTCACAAAATCAACCTCGAATCTAGGCCCAGCGGACCGTTCCGAGCCAAACAAGACTAATTTGGGCCAAAACCGATACCGGAATTAAAACCGACTTTTTGCGATTGGGTCAACCCTGGTCAAGGTCGTTTCCGAGACATACAAAACAACCATTCACAACATCAAAAGTCCAACTCAAGAAGCAAAACCAACGGTCCATCTTCAGACGGGCCATCAGGTCAAGTCCGTCAAGGCAAAACCCTAGACACCAAAGTGCATGACCATGCCTATATAAACACCCCCATGCAACACACTTTCAGACATTGAAAAAAACCCTAGAGCAACCCTACACACACATACAACATCTATTACAAACC
Organism: Agrostemma githago; assembly: GCA_958450325.1. Classification (NCBI taxonomy): domain Eukaryota; kingdom Viridiplantae; phylum Streptophyta; class Magnoliopsida; order Caryophyllales; family Caryophyllaceae; genus Agrostemma; species Agrostemma githago. Next base: position 4,762,698 of record OY288241.1, on the reverse strand, counting down.
CTAATCAAACCCTAGCAATTCTACACTAGCAAAAAAAATCCTAAACCTAGTTTTAGGAATCAATCCCGAGCCACCACAACTTAACCTCCATAAAACCTCGAAGACTCTTGTGTTAAAGCCACGGTTACGAGATCGATCCGAGACAAGAACATGTAGGTTGAGGGTGTCAAAACCCCGTTCTCTCCTTCTTCTCTTCCTCTCGTCATCTTCTTCGCTTTTTCTTACTTTTTTTTTTTTTTTTTTTTTTTTTTTCCTTTATTGCATCATAATATCGATAATAACTAATACAAAACATTAAAATACTTATCGATTTGTGTCGAATAAGAGGGGTATCGGAATAAGGAAACACGAATATACAAGTGTACTGCACACAGCGTTGACGGTCGCTTGTTCCAATACCCCGATTATTTGATTATTGAGATAAGTTAACTTAAACATTTTTTTATTTCGTTTGCATCATTATCATTAGTCGTATATTTACATTATTTTTCAAAAACAAGCATTATATTTAATAAGGGTCGAAACCCGTTGATGCGGATCCGACATCAAACAATTCGCAAGAATTAATTATGATGTCGGGATGCGGAGGGAATCAAGTCGAGTTTTTTTTTTTAATTAAAGTATCGATCTATTAGATTCGATACCAATTCCATAATTGGATGTCGAATCTAATGATTTAGTCAAATAAATTAATTAACACGATTTTCGTTGATGCTAATATAGATGTCCTCTAATTCAATTGGATTAATTACGACATTAATAAACGCGGAGAAAATTTATATCGTGCTAGTTAATTTAAAACGACTTATATTATTTTCTTTATTTTTTCACTCTAGTATTTCATATCGATTCCATAATCGGATATGGGATGTGACGAGCATCAAAATTAAAATCGAGTATAAATTATTCCAAGTATTTAATATCGATTTCATAATCGAATATTGAATACGACGAATATCGAAAATATTAAGTCGAGTGCAAATTACGCAATATTTGTACGCGATTTAATAAAATCATCAATTTTCCGAAGAAAACAATTTCGCTCTTTTTTTATTATTATTCTTCGAACATCATTTTTTTTAGACAAAACATTTTTTTTTAGATCTCGATATATTTTTTTCCTTGACCTCGGTCAACACGTGTTAATCCATCACGTGACCTACTATTCTTTCCAAAATCATGCATTCATCACATCTATATCTTTATTCAATTTATTACTCGTTACATCGTTACTAACGGTTTGATTGTTTCCTTTGTCGATTTTTGTCGTTTATTTTATTTTACTAAAATGAATCCACATGCTAAAATTCCACTTTGACGTAGAATTAATTGCATTAAATCGACTTAGAAACCCTTTTCAATTCCATTCACATGTTTAGGGAAAATAATCTTTGCATATCATTTTCCCGTTTAACTAGCGCGCGTATTGTAAGTCACTCGAATTCTTAGTAGAGGCCGCTAATGTGCGGGCGGGTTGGGTGTCCTTTGTGGGCTTCCCAACACGTACCCTCACCCCTTACTCAGAACCTCGGTTTCCGGATGCCCGAAACCGTTGGCGCACGAGAGTCATTCAATACACAATATCCGATAATGTCGGTATTGGTATCAAATGCAAAGGGACGAGCCCAATAAACTCTGACATCGGAAATGGGCCGTATTTTGTATACGGACCACTACGACATAGAGTGGGCTCGAATGGTTCCGAATAACCACAAAATTCGGTGGCGACTCCACATAGACCTAAATTTCAATTCGATCCGTTTCATATGGAGATTCATTCGCCTACCCAAACTCGCGCGTGGCCGCGTCGGGTGGACCTATGTCATGTCCACAATAATCAACACTTCTATTTTTTTGGGTGTAAATAATTTAAGTACGAGTGTATATTAATCCAAAAAATATGTTACAAGATGGGCCATTATCTACATCCATAGAATTAAGCCTTCAATCCAATTACGATCCTTAATTACAAGTTAATGACCCCTTTATTAAGAATTCAAATCTACTTCTAATCTCCGTCTTAATAGTGCGACACACAATGAAATGTCATCATTAGAACTCCCTCCATCGTGCTTCTATTCCGTTGTAGCCAAATATGATAAATAGCAACATCAATAGATTATCGGAATATGTTATTTACCAAACTTATTAAATTAAGAAATCGATAATCAATTATCACCCAAAATGTTGTATTTGCATACAGAATGTGTTTGCTGATGAAACTAAAGTGTACTAAAGTGTATGAGTATATATATGAAACTCTTGAGTCTTGACTTTTTTTCGTTGTATAATACGGAGCAGTAACCTGATCAAAAAGTAACAAGAGATCAATTCAAAAAAAAAAGTAACAAGAGATATACATACTTGTTTTTTCCCTATCTTTTGATTCTTCTATCTTTCTCCGAACCTTTATTGTGCTACTATTACTCTAGGTGTAATTTGATTCCAAAGTGTCAGAACTCAAAAGACAACACATGTTATGAAATTAAAGGAAAAGAGGTTTAAAAAAAGTGATGGGTTCATGGGATTTTTCTTCCCTCTACGTTTATCTAATTTAAAATTTGTGTAGATTAGATCACACATATCTGGTTTTAAGAGTTGAAAATAGGATTATACACTATACAAAAGTTGATGTCAAAGGTACTCTACTTGGTATATTCGTTACAAATTTGTGATAGGTCAAATAATATTTACTTGGTAGAAGAAACAATTTTCTACTTCTTGGATTTGTCTTAGTGGTATTATTTGAAGAGCCGTCATCGTTTAGTGTTCACAAAATAATACTTCCACCGAGTTTTAGTGCTCTTTCATAGTAATTATTTCATTTTTGAGCTAAGTTACCTATTATTTCCTCTTTTTTTTTAAAGCTATCGAGCCTAAATTTATCATTATATTTCTATCTCTTTCTTTTTTAGTCAGTCATTCTTCCACCATTACTTCCTCCATCTCAATCAATACTCCACACTTTGTTTTGGGTGTGTCAGTTAATAGTTAGCCCTTTTTTTATTAACATTCACACTCTAATTAACAATACTTTTTGTGTCATTACCCTATCAATCATGTGTAAAGCAAATGTACCATTTCAACTGAGACGGTAAGATGGAGGGAGTATTTGACTAAAAACTAAATTTAACTAAACCGAATTAAATTGCGTTAATCGAATAAGCCGGGCTAAAAATACGAAGCCAATTCAGAGGGGTTTTTACTTTTTGGGCAACTCATTCCCCCACCAATTCAAAACTCAAAAGGGGTTTATGTAGGGGTTTCAGCAAAAGTTGAAAACTTTCAATCGCCCAAAATCCCCTTCTCATACTTGATTTTTTGATTTCCCAACAATCCATCCTTCTCAAATTGATAATAAAGCAACATGGGTAAAGCTTCAAGGGACAAAAGGGTTGCTTCCTTTTTTATAATCCTCATTCTTGTGTTCTATACAAGTAGTATTTTGTAGTAATTCAATTGGGTTATTACTTCATCAATCATTGAAGATGGGTAGTCTTTATCTTGCAGGATATCTACTACAGAAAAGCTAAGGAAGAAGGATGGCGAGCTCGAAGCGCCTTCAAACTCCTTCAAATTGACGAGGCATTCAATATTTTTCAAGGTTCCTCTTTTCTCAAATTCGGGGCTTCATAATTTCCGCTACTGGCTGATTATTATTCATTTGAGAAATTGGGTATTGTTGGTGGTGTAAATTGCAGGGGTGAAAAGGGTGGTGGATCTCTGTGCAGCACCTGGTAGTTGGAGCCAGGTATTATCGTCTTAAGCTACGAATCCTTAGTTATGGAGTACACAATAATGGAGGAAAACATCGGAAATTTAATAATTATGTATAGGCTAGTTAAGCTCCAGCTCTGCTTGAACTCGGGTTTATGCTCGCAGAGCTCAATATTTTAAAGCCGTGCTGAGCTGGACATCGCTATGAGCTTGATTTTTACTTCATGGGCACAAATCGAGCAAGACAATGCTTGGGTTGGGCTTTATCACCCTTATTGACTAATCACTATTGTTGATGCTACTGGATGAGTTACTTGAATGATATGGAGTAATTGTTAAGTACATATGTGTAACGAGACTATAGCACCTTTGTGCTAAAAGTAGTGTCATTTGGATCTTATTTTGCAGGTTTTGAGTCGACAGTTATATCTGCCAGCAAAGGTTTCGCCTGATTCTAGGTTTGTTTTCTGACTTAGATTTAATTGTGATACATACAAAGTTTTTTTTGGTGTGTTTCTGTGACTTGTTAGTTTGTATACTCAAGGCTATTGGAAGATTATTTAAGCATCACATGCTTGAACATTATTAAAGTATGTTGGTGCATCAAAAAATTGGATAGATCTCTGTAATGTTGGCTGAAAAATGCTTTAGGTTTGCTCAGCAGCGTTGATACTTCTAAAATCATAGGCAAATTGTGTATGAACATCTAGACCCAGTTATCTATCCATCTATACAAACCTTCTTTGCTGCTTTTTTAAGAGTTGTAGTTTCAGCAGTACCATGTTTGTGGTGAAGATTTGATCCGGGTTTTAGTAAGTTTCTTATTTTATTTTATTTTATGAATATAGTTCACTCATGGTAAAACAGTTAGGCCCGTTCGTTTCAACTTATTTTCAGTCACCTCAGTTTAGTCCCAGGAGGCTCATTTTGTCTCACTACTTCAGTCCACTTCAATTCAGTATTCAGCCTACTTCAGTCGAAAAGAAAAGGGCCTTACTATCTCATCGTCTAGTCAATGTAGAAAACCCTTTATGTTTTTGGACGTCTTCTAAATAACATACGTGCCAATGTTTTGACTGGAGCATTTGGATGAGTCCATTTCAATCCAACTGGTACCTAGTCTTAACCAATAGGGTAGGACATCTTCGGTTATTTGTTTTGTTATAAGAGATCAAAACTTACTAAATGATGGTGTATTGGTATGTGATATACTCCTCTATAAGACTTGTGAGTTTGTTGATGGTAGACCTGCGTAACTTGAATGAATTGGAAGCTCCAAATCACCTGAAGAAATACCACTATGCACTAAACATCTTAGTTATCCGAATGTCCATCCTTCAGCCTCAGTTTCATATGAGGCTCATACTGAAGTTGTGTTATTTATTCTAGTCCCACCCAAATTGTAACCGCGTCAATTTCCAGGAAGTTTCTCTAGTTGCTGCCGTAGTTTAATTATAACTACTGCATATCCATGATGAATTGATGGGTAGTAACCTTTTTTTTTATCCCGGTAGAAAAGTGCTAGGATTATAATTGAAGTAGTATGTAGGACTGTGAGAAGAATCTCATGCAGCCTTCATACAAAAGTGGTTGTCGGTCAGTTTGTGAGTTTCATAAACTTCAATTTGTTGTGTTCACTGCCCATTGCAAACTCAGATAAGAGGATTATTTCTGTAGGCATGTAAGAAGTTATTGAAACCATTTTTCACTGTATCAACATTTCATGTTAGTATAACTCAACAAGAACAGTGTAACCCATTAATGGCAGCGTCAAAGGAATTTGATCTACACAACAATTCCCAGTGCAGAACATAGAGAGGTTGATTTTGAATGACTCAGTCAAGAATTGATTCACTACCTCTCTATATGAGAGCCAGAGACATTTTGCTTTGCTCTCATAATTGTTTATAATTTCTTAAGAATGTGGACCACGTAGATCATATATTGTTAAATCAGATAGAACATGTTTGGACCAGACCCATCAGGAGGTGAAAAAATTCGCTTTGCAAGTCCACAGGACGTTTCATCCCATAATCAATTCGTGATTGGAGAAGTCCTTGGTTCATAAAGTTCTCAATTCTCTCTGCTTTTATTAATATTGGACACTGTGACTCTAACATATCAGTACACACAATAGGAGGGGTTTCTTACCTTTCAGATGCCGTAATAAGATATAATTCCAGTTCTCTTTGTGTTGCCTGCATAGGAGTAAAGACGCTTATTTCTGACCTCTTTCACTGTAATTTGTGGGTTTTTTGTAAGGCATTAGGTAATGTTGTCAGCGTCGTTGTTGTTGTTGTTGTTTACTCATGCTATTGTCTAACATCTAAATATATAAAAACTGGCATCGGGAAGAAAAAAAACCGATAAATTGTTCGCAGTGGAGGCAATGACTATGTCCTTTTATGTTACACAAGTTCACATGAAAAGGTGGATGCCACAGCTTGTAATTTGTATATTTACTGCTCTGCAGGGATTCTGTCCCCCCTCTTATAGTGGCTGTTGATTTGCAGCCCATGGCTCCAATTGAAGGGGTGATTCAAGTGCAAGGTGACATAACAAATGCACGTACTGCTGAAGTGGTAGGGTTAGACTTTGCTCTTGGTTATAGTACTATTTGATTCGCATCAAGGAACTGATGTTATTGTTTTGCATTTTTACTAAATACAATCCTCAGGAATGGGATGTAATTCTGATACCCTATTGTTAAAAGTAATAAAAGTCAGAGTTCTGACCTTAAGGTGGAGGCTATGTGGAAGAATGCCAAGTCATAGTTCCTTTCGCAATCATTAAGTTCCTTTCACAATTTCACGACTCTATTTCCAGTCACTAGGCTAATGTTGTTGTTGTTGTAAAGAAGGTAGGTGTAGAGGCAGGACTATAGACACATTTAGGGCTTGCTTGGGATGAGGGTAATACATTAAGGGGTAATGGAGGTTGAAATGTGAAGAAAATGGAGGTGAGGGGTGGTTAGTGGTGGTGATTTATGGTGTAAAGAGGAGGTGAATGAGGAACAATTACCCCCATATGGAGGTAATACATTACTCCCCTCTCCCCCTAAGTAATGCATTACCCCCATATGGAGGTAATTATTACTCCCTCACCTTCCCTTTACACTATAAAACACAATCACTATCCACCACCTTCCTCCATTTTCTTCACATTTCAACTTCCATTACCCCTCAATGTATTACCTCCATCCCAAGCAAGCCCTTAGTGAATGTGTCCTTTAGGTTGTTTGCATAGGGTTTTGAGATTAAAACAATTCTGTGTGTAAGCGACATCATATATTTGGTAACGGCCTAGACCCGTGAGTTTAGCCGGTGTAAGGTCAGAGTACAACAGAAACAACGACAACAACAACACTTCCTTATTCCTTTCCTTGAACGTTGATCAAAGCAAAAACAATACCTTAAGGGCGTCTACAAATTCCACAGTAAGGAGAGACAAATGCATACAACCTTAACCTAATATTGGTAGTACTCCGTAGTTGTTTGCTTATATAGTTGTATGTGGTGTGTTTTGTTATAATCCTCGTTTATATCTAACTTGTGCTATTTTTAGGTAATCCGACATTTTGATGGGTGTAAAGCAGACCTGGTCGTATGTGATGGTGCACCCGATGGTTAGATTGCTATCTCGTTTGTCGTTTCACACGAAACAATTTGTTGGAATAGTAGATCTTACCACATAATATTATCATGTTACTGTGATTCGATATCCCTTCCTATTAAGTGTGAAACCAATAGTTTGGTGAACATTTCTGCATATTTGTTTATTTATCTTCTTGATGGACAGTTACTGGACTCCATGACATGGACGAGTTTGTTCAGGCTCAGCTTATACTGGCGGTGAGTTTCAACAGCTGGCAGTTGTAATCTTGATTATATATTATGTTTTATATTGTGTGAGAAGAGGTCTTATCCTCCTGTGTTCTCGTTAATGCTTCTCTTTGATATCATGACTCACGAGTTTTTTTTATCTAGGTAGTGCTGCTGATGTTATTGTCTACATGCCTGATTCTAAGTTTTGCTTGACATCATTGAACATTGAACCAGTGTTGGTTCATGAATTTACGAGTAATTAGAACCATCTTTGAGAAATACTCTCATTTTTATGGCCTATTTGAACTGTTGCACTATTTTGTACGAGTATTTAACTATTTATCACTCGTAAGCGATGAGCTTTTCGCTTGAAAAAAATTAGATACGGAGTACAAAGTACTAGCTATGTTATTGATTTTTTTAGCTTAATTGTAGTTTTTATTATGGTTTTGAAACTTGATGGTTATGGTTTCAAATTAGTTTCAATGTCAGTCATTTCCTGTAAAACATGATTTTCAGGGATTGACGATTGTCACTCATGTCCTGAGAGTTGGAGGAAAATTTATAGCAAAGATATTTCGTGGCAAAGACACAAGTCTGCTCTATTGTCAGGTATATATCATAAACAGTGGAAGACTTTGTATATGTACTCCCTCCGTTCCAATCAATTTCATACATTTGATTATTGTGCACTATTCATAGGTGAGAAGAATCATCGATATAACTTTTAATATATATGATAAAATATAGTCATGTGAGATATTGTTTAAATTGTCTAATCGAGTGCATCATTGATATCAAATTTTTATAATTTTTAGAAATATGTAACTAAAGATACAGACAAAAGAAAACGTGCATTGATGTACGTGATAAAGCAAATGTATGGAATTGATTGGAACGAAGGGAGTATGTATTTCAAATGGTGATCCTTGAAAAGATTGTTGATTGATTGAGAAGGTGTTTGCTTCTTTGCACATTGTGAGCCCCACCCCTTTCATCTGTACATTCTAGTACTGTATATGCCAACATAGATGTGTCATTCAAACAATTGTTTGACTTGCTATTTTTATCTGCCAACTATTAGTGATCTATAACTAACTCTTTATTTTCTACAACAAGGCCTTAGCAGCAGGTTTTTTGAAGTTTTGTGACTGAATGTCACTCATTGACACTTGAGCCAGAGCTTTAGGGTTTATATGAACTAGGGACTTTGTCATTTGTACCATGCTTTTCTGTTAACACTGTCATGTTGGCCTGCCAAATGGTTTTTCATAGTTTGTATTATGTCTGTTGTGTTGTGTCTTGTTTTTGTTGTTTGTAAATAAGTATATCATCCCGAGGGTCAATTGTGGTCTATTTGTTTAACGTGAAATCGCGTAAACACGATACAAGCATTACATTATTTGTCCATTCTTTTATCTTGCCTAATTATCGGGGAATTAAGTTGATGAGTCATACCATGAAATTATGGAAACGAGTGATCGAGACACGTCGTAGGAAGTGTGTGAAAATATTGGGTGTGCCCTTCTTTTCTCTTTACCTTTATCTATCTTCCCTTACTTTTCCTTTCCAAATATGAGTCCGAACAAGCCCTCAGTGGCATATTCCGTTATTATGCTAGCTGTAAATTTTTTAATACAGTTATTTGTTTTCAGTCTGACATGATATTTCCTTTCCATTTTTACTTGCTTGCTGCAGCTGAAAATATTTTTCCCCAAAGTGACGATTGCAAAACCTAAAAGCAGTCGTAATTCTAGTATAGGTAAGTCATACTCCATTATTCTATCTGTGGTCTTTGGAATTGCAATATTTTCTGTGTTTGATCTATTCATGAAATTGCAATATTTCTACTTTGGTCATGTATTTGTGGGTAAATTGACACAACTTTATTGGATGAAACCACCTCCTCCGTATCCATAATAATTGTGTGAAAAGCTAATGTTGCAATTCCAAAGAATTAGAGGAGGAATTACTTGTTTGGTTTAACATTGCTATGGACTTGTTTCACTTTCTTCGAATGATTGTTTTCAGAGGCATTCGTAGTTTGCGAGGATTACTCTCCCCCGGAAGGGTTTAATGAGAAGGATTTATATCGCGTCCTGCAGCAGAATGGGAGCCCCTCCGGTGCTGATGATTTGGGTGAGCATTTTATGTTCAAAATTGTTCTCAAGTTATTCAAATGCCTTCCTCCAATGTTTTTAACCATTATCCTGCTTAAGAAGTTTGAACCAAATTCAAAGATATTAACCAATGCATTTGGGTGTATGTATGGTTAAATGCATCAATTTAAGTAACAGATGCATTATTGAATCACACATATATAGATAGAATTTACTATATGTTGCACTTGAAGAATATTCTAGACTAAGTTCCTAGTAGTGAATTCCATACTTAGATAGTAAAGCTCAATGTGATAACCAAATAACCAACTATGCTGATTTGTGAGGTTTCCACCTAAGATCCTTTGAAAGAGAAGCCGATTCTTGTTTCTTTGGTTAATCCTACTCATTCAATGAGTGTTATCAACTTCTCTATAAACTTTCACTAATGAAACTAACTGTATTTAGCGGAGTTGTGTCATGGTGTTGGATTGCACTTAACCATTCTAGTTTTTTTGTTTTGCATTTTCCCGTAGTTTATGGTGTAAGACCCTCGAGACAAAATGAACCTAATGGGGCTGAACTGAAATGTGTGCATAAGTGGTACCAAACACTTTTGCTACTTATAACCTATATATATGTTACTCTGGCTCGTCTACAAGTATGATACGTATTGGAATATTGGATACTGATATTTTGTGCAGAATTTTCAATATTTTGGTCTAGAATGAAGTATTGCTATCGTTCTGTCTTAAAATTAGACTGTTTGGCTGCATACTGAAAGACATATAACTCACTAGACTTTCCCAGTGGAAAATGTATAGAGTTGCATTTGAAGAAAATAGCATCTCTGACGTTGGAGATATTTACGATATTTTTATCGTATGCTTCTATGACATATTATTGAATGACATCATGTTGTATATTCATTGAATGACATCATGTGTAAATTCATTGAGACATGTCTTCCCCTATTAGTGTAAAATGATCATTGGGTTATTTATCCATTCTTTGTGTAAGTTTCCCAGACCCTACAATATCACCAACATATACATTGGTGGGTGCATGTAGGATGTGATTTCTCATGAGAAGTTTCTCTTTCGAAGACCGACATGATAGGCAACTTGTTTGATTTTGTGGGAATTGAAATTTATGGGATTTTCAGTACTACTTCTAAATCATGCTTTTTGTGAATCAGTCACGCCGATAATGCTGTTTCATTACCTAACTGTTTAGTACAACAAACTAACTAGAAAGCTGTCTGAATTTAGGCGTGTTGCATTCTGTACAATATTTATCCTTGTTTATGTTAAACGTGGCTCACGCTGTGCTCCGTTGATGTGTGTGTAGATTGCTGCAGTGGCTGGTTAGAGGGTCCCAATAAGGTATTCATTCCATTTTTGGCATGCGGAGATCTGAACGGGTATGACTCTGACCGGTCTTATCCCTTGCCTCAAGTTTCTGGAGGAGGCAGTTATGAGAGCTTAGACCCTGTACAGCCCCCTATTGCTCCTCCTTACAAAAGGGCTCTTGAGCTCAAGAAGGCTTCAAATCAAGGTCTTCCACAACTCGACAACCTCTCAATCGATCCCTAATCCAGAAAATTATTGTGCCCGACCTATTTTTATTCATTTTTCTCTTAAAATTATACTCCGTATCAAACATAAACAAGGTTACTTTGTTTGTTTCAAGTAGAGTTATGTTTTATACTCAGGTATAGACAGTCAACAGTAAAAACTCGATTTCTTTGAAAAATTTCATATATTTAGCCCATTTTGCAACAGCCACAGAGATTGTATAGTGTAGTATGATTTGAGGTTTATTTTAATTGGGAGGTCTTGGAAGTAAAGGGGATATGTTTTAGACGGCATGTGACGCAAAGGGCAAATTTCAGACGTGTTACTCAAAGTTAATGTGTGAGTTGTGACACTTTGCCCACTTGTTTACGTTCCGTTTAACTACTCTATTATGGAGTTATATTAACTTCGTTGACGTGAACGTGATATGGACACACTTATGTCGTTATTTTTTACGATGTGCAACGTTTATTTTTTTTGTACAAATAATAAGGTTATGAGTGCGGACGGTGTGATTCATCAATAAAGTAGAAGATTAAACGTAAACAGAAAGTTACCTAATATAGAAATGTAGCAATTAAATTAAATATGTCAAAAAGGTAAGAGTGAACGTAAAGATTAGTACTCCCTCCGTTCTAATCAATTCCATACGTTTGTTTTTTCATACTTGTCAATGCACCTTTTGTTTTGGTCGTATCTTTAGTTACGTATTTCTAAAAATTATAAAAATTTGATATTCATAATGGGTTTGATTAGACAATTTAAACAAGATCTTATATGAATATATTTTATCTTATATATTAAAAGTTATATCGATAATTCTTCTCGCTTATAAATAGTGCACAATAATCAAATGTATGGAATTGATTGGAACGGATGGGGTAGGAATTAGAGGGGGTATGGAGCATATAATATAGAGTGTTTGACAAGCTTTAGAGGGTAGAACATGCAATAAGTTGGTCCGGTCCATCCATGCTTGACACTTGGGAGTAAGGTGACTCGATTTGATTTTCATGGCATGTGACCTCATTAACTCATTTAGGTCAAGCTCATTTGCTATGAATAATAATACCAGTCTTTTACTTGAAAGTTGAATGAATCAATTCTCATTGAGGTGGTATCAAACAAGTTCGGACCAAGGTATCTATCTAAAACTAATAAATATTCCCATATTCAAAATTTGTTGCCTTGATTATGTGATACTATCGACGAGATCGATTGCTTAATTCTGAAATTATAACCAAAAGATGTACTCGTACTTGTATTGAATGAACCAACAACCAAGTGGTAAAATATGGAGTATTTGGCATATGTTTGTAAGGGATAAAATGTTTCATTTTAGATATTACTCTCTCCGATTATTACAAATTGCAGCATTTATCTTTTGCACAAAGAATAAATTTGTCAGTGTGGAACGTGGTCTCACCAATAAAGTAAACGGATATTTTCCACGGTACCCTCGAACTTTGACAGATTACACATGATACTCCTCATTTTAAGTTTATTCCTGAGATAAACTTATGTTTTATGTTTAGTGCCCGTGGTACCCTTGATCAAATTTCTGTCATAATAGTGTTAGAAATTAGGCTTGAATAGTGATTATTTTATTTCGAAGGGAAATTAGTTAGAATAAAACGAACTTCAAATTAAAATAGTTGCAAACTGGAGGAAATGTCCACAGTACCTCTATGTTTTCGATGTTTCAACCATGATACCCTTATGTTTTCAATTCTTTTCCATGGTACCCTTGTCGTTTCAATTATTTGTCTATGGTACAGAGGTACCTGACTAAAACATTGAAAACACAAGGATACCATAGACATTCCCTCAGTTTTCAATTAATTTGAAATTTGAAATTCGTTAATTATTCTAACCAATTTTCCCATCAAAATAAATAAACCACTAATCAAGTCTAATCTTTAACACCGTTATGATGAAAATTTGATCAGGGATACTATGAACACTAAACACAAAACACGAGGATACTGTATCCCAAACGTAAGCTTGTTGTGATTACCGGCGCTAAGAAATTTCAGAGATGACTTTGTCCGCATGATGTCCACGCTTTGTCGGTTCTGATAATTTTCTTCGGCACGCAATTACCCACAAATTGAAACATTTCAATAGTTTACCAAAACAAAAAGAATCCCGTGACTTGCTTCCATTTGCTTGTCATAAGGTGGAATAAAGGTGTAGATACTAGAATACTAAGATAGACTCAACAAATGACTCAATATGATCCCATCATTTCGAATTTCTTCTAAGTTATAAGTATCCAAATGATTTACTTAGTATTCAAATCATTTTCAATTATGTTATTATCAACTTCTATAGGTATATAGATTTGTACTCGTATATTGACAATAGAAATTGAGGTTGGTCAGGTTTAGTCAAATCAATTAAAATTACAACGCAAGTTCGAAACTTCAGTTTGAATACAACTGTACGAGTATGAGTCAAGTCACTTTCACCAACGTGGACGAAGTGTGATTTTTTACTATCTAGTGAACAAACGCAAAAACAAACCTCCCTGGAGTCTCGGCAACAAATACTAACACGACGCAACTTATTATTTTTTAACCACTACTATGGTAATATTTTTAACAAATACTCCGTACTAAATCTGCCACTGTGGTAATATTTTTAACCAATTTTACACTTATTTTTACCTATTGTCACTTTAATGTCACTTTTCTATACTCTTTGTTTCGATCATTTGGTTATCTTAAAATAATACTCCCTCCGTTTCAATGAATTGTTTGCCTTTAGTTTTGACATCAAGGTTAAGGGATCCAATGAGGAAGTGACATGTGGAGCAAAACTCATGAGAAGAGTCAAATTACCTATAAAAAACATTCCTAAAATAGAAAGACAAAAAATTCATTGAGACGCCCCAATATGGAATAGACAAACAATTCATTGAAACGGATGGAGTATAAAAGTAAACAAATGACGAAACGGGAAGAGTACCAATTTGATACTTTGATTCCCATTATTAATTGTAAGATAAATTTGTTGTGTGAGATTGGAAAATGTTGATAAAGAAATAAACTTATTCGAGCACAATGCTTTCAATCTTTTATACTCTGTATTTGATTAAACTCTACTCGATATGATCCTAGGCTTTTGCCCAAATTTATTTTGTAAAGGATGATGAAGAAGAGGCGACTAGCCTACCGCCCTACCCCACTTAACAACTTCGTTTCAAGTGTTATTTTTTTCTAGAAATATGCATCGTATAAGTCAAGATCAAAATTTATATGACTTTATGCCTTACAAAATTTCCTAAAAAATTTGTACACTCCCTATTTCTTTTTTTACTAAATATAGAGTGAATTCATAATAAAAAAAAAAAGTGATTTCCTCCCAAAATTGCACGTGAAGCCTCCTCGTCGTCTATTAATAGCTAGACATCCATGACCACTGTGATTTTCTTAGTCACATTTTTTTCGGTGATCGAACTATTCGTCATAAGTGTATAACGGGTCAAATAATATTTATTTGGATGGATAAAGATAAAGTCATGTGTTACTCATTAGTCTGATTTTTTCTAACCAAATGATATTATTTGATCTTTCATCGATTTGTGACAGATATATCCATCACAAGAAAAAGACTTATTTTTAAGAAGAAATGCGGCCCTACCCATGTGATACGTTTAGAGTTAGATGCGGTACGCCGGTGCCTTAGCCATTTGGAAAGCAACTCTTGTTGTAAGTTGTAACGAGACATTATTTTCGGTGATTGACCTATCCCTATCCCTTCCCCTCCGCATTTCTCGATCTTATCACTCTCTCCACAAATACATCCCTTTCCATCCCTTTCTTCAAACCAACGTATTGCATCCTCCGAATCTATTCTATTATACCACCCTTATCCACCGTTATAGAGCCTAAGGTAAACCACTTGAGAACCAAGAATATTTGTAGCGACTTAAAAAGCCTAAGAGATATCGAGTATTATTAATTATATGATTAATGAATATGTATGTACAAGTCACAAAAACGTATTCGATATGTGAAACAATATTCTAAATTTTATAGGATATGGAAAGAAAAAACAAAAAAAGAATACAACATGGTTGATTAGACCAATATCTTGTGATTAGAATGAGAATACAACACCGAATCACAGGCAAGTTAGCAGTAAAGAATACGGCATGGCTTGAAAAAAATTAGATGGTCTTATGTACATGTTAGATATAACACAAAAAACTATACTCCGTTCTAAAGTTCGTTTGATGTAATTGAACACTCTTTCTTAATGATATCAGTACATTTTAACCAAAAAAATACATATTTTGTTGCGACTTGCGACAAAATCATCATTACTTTATTATAACCAAATATTAATCATTTAATAGTAGGTCTCTTATGAAAAGGACAAAATAGTGAGTACCAAATTAACCCGTTTGGTATTGATAATGAAAAAGACAAACAATTTACATAAAAATGAATATTATTTGATCAATTATAATAAAATGATCGATAACATAGTCACATCAGAAACCAGCAAAAACACCTTACATACATGACGCAAAAGGATAATTTTATTTTTTCACATTGGAGTAAAACAAACAACATTATTCATGAAATCTAAGGAATGTACAGACTACAGTGAACTCATATATGAAGTACTGTAAGAAAATATTTTATTTTATTTTCAAACAAACAAACCGTCCACTTAATCACATAAAATTAGATTAAGATAAGTTCGATTTAAGATCCCAGATGATATGATGATAGATCGATAGGTAGGACTGTAGGAGTAGTAATTAGATGAAGAGATGTGAAGCAGAAAAGGGGAATCCTAAATACGCAGATGGGGCATGCACATGTTTCCATCTCCAATTAATCCCCTCCTCCCCTTTCTTCTCTGTTTTCTCCAATATGAACACGCCTTCTCCCCCGCACCCTTCCTCCTTACATCCCGATTCCGATTCCCCGCCGCCGCTTCTTTCTCCATTCCCCATCACCATCATCCCCTCCTCGCCCATCTCCACCATCGATATCGACGTCCACCCGCTTACGCTTTTCGGAATCGTGCCCGTATTCAACACTTTCCACGACTTCTCCCCGAAATCGAACTCCCTCAATTCCCCTCCCATCATACAACGCCACCTCCGCACCTCCGCCGTCGTTGATTTCGGAGTTTGACCCGGGTGCGGCCATACTCCCTCTACGCTTTCCCACCTGTTCGTTTCCGGGTCGTATATTTCCGCGTCGGACCGGAATCTCCCTTGAGACTCCGTTCCGTACCCGCTGACGACCCAGAACTTGGAATCATCGCCGCCCGATAACACCCCGTGAGATTCGTCTCGTTCCTCCGCCATATCCGGCAGCGACCGCCACTCATCCGCCTCCACGTCGTAAACCTCCGCCGTCCGAAGCGCGTTTTTCCGTCCGTCGTGTCCTCCCGCGACGTACACCGTCGCGGGGCCCGCTGCAGCACAGGCGAAGAACGACCTCGCAGTAGACATCGGAGAGCCTTCCCTCCAGACGCCCCTAACGAGGTCGACCACCACAACCCGGGAAACCGGGTCGAGAGTGGCCGGGTCCCACCCGCCCAACACGATCACCTTCCCCACTTTGGGCAGCGCCACGCACTGGGCGAAAGTGGGAATACTAATATTGGCCAAATTCCGCCATTCATTTAGAGTAGAATTATAAATACTTAAATTATACAGCAGAGAGGTGCGAGGCTCGGGTTTTGGTTTTTCACGTATTTCTTCTTGTTTTAATTTTGAAGATGTTAGGGACGGCGGCAGGGGAGGAGAGAGGGGTTGGATTAGAAAGACGAGATGCTCCGTCAACGCAGAGCGTTGTCGGAGCGTAAAGAAGGAAGGGTGGGAGAGGGTGGATTTCCAGTGATGGGAGACTAATCTCAGGGTGGGATGAGAAGTAATAGGGACCCTTAAGAGACAGTCTATGGCGATATCATTAGGCAATCCTGGGATTAATTCATTTTGTGATGATTTGGAAAACTTAGGAGTAGGATTAATTGTGGAAGTAGTAGTAGAAGATGTAGAAAGGGTACTTGTAGTTGTAATTGCCATGATTTGGACTGGTTTAAGGTAATTGGGATTGTTAAGTGGAAGAGACTAGAGAGTGTGGGTGTGTATATATATATAAAGAGAGAGAGATAGATAGAGAGGTTGATGCGTGTGTGACATTCAGATTCAGTTAACGGATAAAGGCCACCCGGAGGAATAGTGACGTACACGGTTCACCGTACGTACACTGTATTCCTGAAACAGCGTCTTTGCTCAGGGCAGGGAATGGGATACCCTACTCTGTACGTACATTAAAATCTTTTCGCGTTTGGATAATTGAATATCATTAATTGAGTTTACAATCACCCATCACCAAATTATACACACCCACGTGCTCACGTCATGGTTGTTTACCTTTGATTTTGATATAAACTCGTAATTCCTATGAATTGTTTGTCTTTCTATTTTAGGAATGTTTTTTATATGCAATTTGACCCTTTTAATGAGTTTTGCTTCACATGTTCTTCCTCATTGGATCTTTTACCCTTGGTGACTTGGATGTTCAAATTAATAACAAAAACAAATCTAATATAAAAGGGTAAATAAATCACAAAAACTCATATGAGACGGTCTCACAATAACGTTATTATGAGACCTCTCACATAAAAGAGGTTACCTTTTATTTATTTTTACTTTATTTTTATTTTTTGGTTGATTATTAGTATGTTTTACTTAAATAAATAACTGACTGACACATTCTAACATGAAATAGGTAGACATCATTCAATTCAAGGATGAAAGTAACCCAACGTTAAATACACACAAATACTGGCCACCACATGAGGATGACTGGATGAGGTGACCCGTAAGTAGAGTTGAGGAAGCAATTCACGATCCAATCCCTAACCATAAGACTATATAGGCGGGGCTCTTCTGCCGCCCACTAATTAATGATATCGGACTGTAACGTGCCATGATTTTACGTTGTTTTAGATGATTTTTTTCATAATTCAATACTTACTAGATTAAAGCCCGTGCGTTGCACGGGTTAATTGGCTTAATTACATTGATGATGTATATTCGTTAAATACGAAGTAAGAAACTTGATCAATCTATATCATTATAATAAATAAGATAATCACATGATATTAGTAATCAAACCTAATTTCAACTAAGTTTATAGTCTTAAGAACTTATTATAAAACTCAAAAGAATACATGCGAATAATTTTTTTGATTGATAATATAAGTTTCTATCGCCTCATCATAATTTTTCGAAATAAGATAATTTACTCAAGGTTTATAGTTTTAAGATATGCTTTAAAGACCCAGAAAAACACACGATTACTCTTATTTATAATATAGAATCATCACCTTATTTTAATTTTTTTGATGTGGGATAATTTTAGGTTTCTAGTCCTTTTAAAAGCTTTTTAAGACTCAAAATTTGTTGGTTGATATTTAAAACCATAAGATTACTCACTTATGATATATAGAATTTCGTCACCTCATCATACTTAAGTTTATGCTACATGATAGACGATTACTCTTTATTTATATAATCGAATTTGATCATCTTGTTGGAGTATATACTTTGATGAATGATTAATCTTATTTATATAATAAAAAAATCCACCTTATTATAATTTTTCGATGTGGGATAATTTTAATTAAGTTTATTTAAGTTTAGATAATTGTGGACATGACATAGGTCCACCCCGACGCGGCCACGCGCGGGTTTGGGGAGGCGAATGAATCTCTATGAGATGGTCAAATGGAAATTTAAATCGAAGTCGGAGTCGCCACCGAATTTTATGGTTATTCGGAACCGTTCGAGCCCACTCTATGTCGTAGTGGGCCGTGTACAAAATACGGCCCATTTCCGATGTCAGAGTTTATTGGGCTTGTCCCTTTTGCATATCGATATAGATGCCGACTTGAGCGGTTAATCGTATATTGAATGACTCTCGTTGCCAATGGTTTCGGACATCCGGAAACCACGGTTCTGAGTAAGGGGTGAGGGTACGTGTTGGGAAGTTCACTAAGAACACCCAACCCCGCCCGCACATTAGCGGCCTCTACTAGGATATCGAATGACGTTTTAATGCGCGCGTTAGTAATACGATGAATGATTATGCAAACATTGTTTTCTAAGCATGTGAAAAATTGAATGGGTTGCTATGTCGTTTAATGCATGAAAATTGATTAACGTCAAAGTTGTATTTAGCATATGAGATTCGTTTTAGTATAATAAAACAAATGATGAAAAAGGATGAATTTGCTACAAAACAAACAAACGAGTTAGTATCGATTTGTGAATAATAATAGCAAAATAAAATATGCGAAATCGAAAAAGTAAACATTAATCGAAATCTGAAAAATATTGTTGAAAAGAACGTTGTTTTGTATAAAAAACGAAGTTCGAAAAATAATAAAAAGGACGGAGGAGCCGCGGCATGACAGCCGGCCGCGCGACTCGCCCGGGACGCCGGCGGGTCGCGTGGTGGCCTGTTCTGGGTCCGATTTTCGAAAAACTCGAAGTTCGTATTAAACCGCGTATGAATATTGTATGATTCGTACTCGACTTAATATTTTCGATATTCTTTATATTCGATAGTTGACTATGAAATCAATATCGAATACTTGGAATAGTTTTCAGAAAAGATGTAATTTTAGAAATCGATCGAAGAATAAATAATAAAACGAACGAAAATGTAAAAAAGAAATCCCGGATTCCAGGCCTGCGCGCGAGTCGCCTGGGCATGGCGCGACTCGCGTGCGGGTCTGTCCGTTTTTGTATTTTTGTTCGAAAATTGTTATTTTGAACGAAAAGTAAAAGAAAAGAATTTTGACACAAAAAGATGTAACGATTTCTGATATCGTCGAAATCTTAATATAATTCTTTTTGATACGATATTCGATTATAGAAAAATCGATATCGTACGTTTAAGAATATTCGTTATGAAAATATTTTTTCGTTAATAACGATATTAGAAAAATAATAAAAAAACGACTCTTGACCCGTAATAAGACACGACGGACGAAGAGGAGAAAGGGAGAGAAAGGAAGAAATCGGGTTTGATTACACCCTCAACCTACATGCTCTTGTTGACTCGGATCGGGGTTCGTCGGAATGTGGCTAGGCACGGGAGCGTCGAGGCAACGTTGGTTGGGTTAGGGTGGTACGGTTAAGACGGGTGTGTGAAGGGTGTCGGATATCGGGACCGGTTTCCTTCGGGTTTTGAATGTAATATCGGTTTCTCGATGTTAAGGAATTATATGTGTCGGGATGGTAGAAAGCTATTGCTGAAAAATCGTGTGTGCGTATTTTCTCGGTGTATGATCGTTGTGTTGCTAATAATAATCGTCTTTTTTGTGTTGGATGCAATCATGCAAGGGGCTATTTATAGGAAATTCCCGACCTTGGCTTGGGAGAGTTTGACTACCGCTTAGGATAGGAAACGAGGGAACTTGAGGGAAATAAGGATTCCGCTTTCTTGTGGAGGAAGAAAGGGCACACGGCTGGTTTTTGGGCTGTCTCGGCCGAGTGTTTTACACTCGGTCGGATGCTCGAATAGGTTTTTGAATAGGATTCCTGTTTGAGCTAGAATTACCGCTTGGGTAAGAAGCTGAGGAGAACGAGAATTCCGTTTTCTTGTGAGGGAAGAAAAGAGGAAATACCGGCTGGTTGTGCTACTTGGCCGAGTGGTTGCACTCGGTTGAGTGTCTGAGTCGGTTCTCGGATAGGGTTCCTACTCGGGATCGAATTCTACCTTAAACGGAATTGTTTATTATTTTTTGAATGGCTGATTTTGTAGAGTTGGAGTGTGTACTGGACACGTGAGGTGTCACGGTCAGTCCGGAGGTTACGGGAAATATCTTTGACCGGGTTTTGACTCGGTCGCTAAAAGACGGTTTTACCCCTGGTGACGGATTCGACCCAAATTAGTGTTATTTGACTCGAAACGACCCACTGGGCCTGAATTTGAGGTTGGTTTGGTGAGATTTGTACTCCTTAAAATGCCTAGGCCCAATATTCATCATTTCGAGCCCATTTCCGAGTACGTTAAAGCACGTTAGCGTCCGATCATCATCGGGTGTTTGTCGGGAACTACTATAGACACCTGGCAGTCAAAATGTGGGTGTCTACAGAGCCCCCACTCTGACTGAGGCTTGGACAGGGCGAAAGTCAGAGTAGCCACCAGGTCAATCAAGGATTAAAACCTGGCAGCCTCCGGTCGGGTCGTTTAAGGTCCATTAGACCTGCGTGGAGGGCCCGCCGGCCATGGGCTAGAAATGTACCTGAACTGGTGATAACTCCGTGGGGGAATTCGTCGCATGAGACTTAAAATGAGCCTGTATGTGGGCTCACCTTGTTAAATGCCGCTGGGGAGTTATACAAATTGCATGGTCCTGCTTGAGCCGTCCTGTACATATTTATGCAAAGCTGCAAAATTTTGCATGTAATATTTGTAGGAAAAATGACTCGTGTTGGGGAATAAAAATTTTGAGAAAAGGTTTGAATTTTTTGAGTTTGAAAAAGTCTTTGAAAAAATTAGAGAATTTTTTGTTTTGACTTTGAAAAGGAATAGGAATGCTCGGGATGACTTAGCTAAGCCTTAGGACAATGGCTTGTATGCTAAATACTCTAGGATTGGGAATCCTAAGGTGAGGAGGAGGACTTATTTTCATGCTATAAATACCCCTGCTTGCTCCATAAATTTCATAATTCCATAATTCCTCAATTACTTAAAGAAAAGAATAAGCCCTGAAAAATTTATTCTTTCTTTTAGCCAAATAAATATGGGAATCGACCAATTAGTGGGAATGTTGCACGAGTGGTCCAAGTATTTTAAGGATGCTGATAGGGCTATCCTAAATTAGAATGGCGTTACCCAATTGTCCGTGATCCGTCAGATGCAAGTAGACTGCCACTTCTTGGATGCTTGCTTGTCCTATTGGGATGATACCTATCATGTCTTTGGTTTTCCTCGAGGAGAGATTTGCCCTATTCCTGAGGAAATTGCTGCTGCAGGAGGATGGAATCCTATACTTCGCCCTGCTATCCCTTTTTCAGTTTCTGACCCAAGGAGGAAGTTAAGGGAATTTTTAGGGCTTTCCCATATGGAGGTATCCCGTATGCTAGAAGGAGATACCGTTTCTCTGATCGACCTGGCTGAAAAATTCATGAATCCAGATGATGTCCGGGTCAGGCCAGTTCATAGCCGTAGGGCCTTCACTTTTTGTATGCTCCATGTTTATGCCTTCGAAGGACATATGGACTTGCTATCTTGTATGGGCCATGTCAGACTTTTTACTGTGGCTGACCTAATGAAGACGGAGCACAGCCCGGCTTGGCTGATTACAGGGGAGATTATCCAGGGTTTGGATAATCGTAAAAGAGATCCGTCAGTCCGGCTGACTGGGAGTACTCGGCTTCTACAGGTATGCTGATTTTCCGGTTTTTTCCCGTTTTTGCGGCTTCTGCGGTTTTCACGTTTTTTTTTTTTTTTTTTTTTTTCGGATTTTTCAGCTGTGGCTATTCGAGAGGTTATCGATCTTGGATCCTCCCTTAAATGTGAGCCGATATCAACCTAGGCAAGTTATGTCGAGGAGACGAGCTATTGCCTTTTCTCGCTTCAATACCCAACAATATTGGGATGAGGTGTTATCTTTCCATGGAGGCCTGTTGATCCGTTGGGCCGTGCCATGGTGGCCAATTTACCTTTGGACTGGTCTAGAATCTCGAGATAGGGCTAGATATCAGGTAATCCTATCTTTTAGGCAAACAATTCACCTTTTTCCCGATCGCATACTTAGGCAATATGGCCGGCGCAAAGAATCCCAGAAATCGAGGCCGTTGTGAGTGAATCTACTCAGCTGACGGATGTGATGTGTGACACCTGGATGCAAAGGTGGTATACACGGGCTACTTGGCCTGTTCTTAAAAATTCTCATTCTATCTGGGTAACCGATTCTTATGTAAGATGGACCCGAGCTGACTCAGCTAAAACCCGGGCTGCCCTGAAAATTGACGAGGCCTATGACCTGTTACGCCGGGAGCATGCTAAGGACAAAAGGAGCTTCTTTACTGAGGGAGCTACCTCGACAGGTCAAAAGAGAAAATCTAAGACTCAGACTGAAGGGTCCAGTAACAAGGGTGCACGGGGGAGAGTGAGCCCCCAGATGGACTTAGAAAGGAGACTAGGGCCAAGACTGGCTGCTAAGGACCGACTTGGTCCTCGAGCAAGACTCCCCGAGCCGGTTAGGGCTCGGCTTGAACCGGTGCAAAGGGTGGAAAACCCAAAATCGAAGAAGCGGGTTCGAGTAAAGGAAGTTCCCCTTGTGATTAGGGAACGTTCGCCCCCGCCCCGTCGGCCTCGGGCTCCACGCGACCCGAAAGATAAGGGAAATGGCAAAATGCACGAGTAGTCTCCTAAATTTATTATTTAAGTATTACTACTATTTTTTGTGGTGTGATTTTGTTGTTGTTTTTTTTTGTGGTGTATTTTTAAAATAATAAAAAGACATATTAGTGAATACCGTTCCCGTCTTTTCGTTATTGCAATGGTTGTACCCTTTTGAGGGGTTGCCTACGTATCCAAAATTAATGGAATCAAACCTTCCGTAGTTCAGAAGTATTTTTGCAATTTTTGAAATACATCAAGATTATTAATTCAAGATGTGCAACGGTAGGATAAATGATCCTAACTTATTGACTTGCTTAAAATTTTGAAAATTCATAAAAAAGACATTTTTTATAAACTTTGCAAATGACATTGAGACAGGGTTTATGGGTAGTAACGCTTCAGTTGGTCCAAGTTTGTTGGATTGACGAACTCGTTCCCGTCCAAGTCAGTTAGCATTACCGCCCCTCCTGAAAGAATCTTCTTCACTAAATATGGCACAGCCCAATTAGGTTTGAATTTTCCCCTTGGGTCAACTGGTAGCAAAGCTCGAACAGATTTTAGGACTAGATCGCCCTCTTTGATATTCCTGGGCCTAACCCTTTTGTTAAAAGCCCGTTGGATCCTTTTCTGATATATCTGAATATTATTCAGAGCCCGGGATCGTCGTTCGTCTAAGAGGATTAGTGAGTCATATCGGGCTTGGACCCAATCTGCTTCAGGCACTTGACTTTCGAGCAGAATCCTGAGGGATGGTACTTCTAGCTCGATTGGTTGGACTGCTTCCATTCCATATGTCAGATAGTACGGAGTTGCTCCAGTTGCAGTTCGGATCGATGTTCGATATCCCCATAAGGCAAAGGGTATCTTGTCGGGCCAGTCCCGGTAATTCTCAGCCATCTTTTTAAGAATGGTGACAATTGTTTTATTGGCTGCCTCTACCGCTCCATTTGTTTGAGGACGGTAAGGTGATGATGTATGCCTCTGGATCTTGTACTTTTCCAGTAGAGTGGCGGTTTCAGCTTGGAAATGGGTCCCGTGATCGCTGATGAACTCGTGCGGAATCCCATATCGACATATAATTTTGTTTTGGATGAACTTAGCCACATGTTTGGCATTCAAGATCCGGTATGATTCGGCTTCGACCCACTTAGTGAAATAGTCAATAGCCACTAGGATGAAGCAGTGACCTCCTGTCCCGGAAGGGTTCACTTTCCCGATTATATCAATTCCCCATGTTGAGAATGGCCATGGCGATGTCATTGTATATAGTAGGGATGAAGGCATATGCTGAACATTAGCGAAGATCTGACAGTTATGACAGTGTTTAACATACATCTGACAGTCAGTTTCCATGCTATTCCAATAGTAACCGAGTCTTGCGATTTTGCGGGCCAACATATGGGCATTCATGTGTGGTCCGTTTTCGCCATCGTGCACCTCGGCCATAACTCTTTCGGCTCGAGTTTTGTCAATGCATAGAAGCAAAGCCCCCTGTGCTGTCTTCTTGTACAGCTGTCCATCATCCGTGCGGGTGAACTGGGTTGCCCATCTTCGTAGAGCTTTCTTGGCCCGGTTTTCAGCTCCCGGAGGATATTCCCCTGACGTCAAGTAGGTTAGAATAGCCTGGTACCAAGGTTCTGGATCAGTTATTTCGATATCTTGAATAGCGTTGACGTATGCCGGCTCTGACCGTCTTTCGACACAAATGGGCATGCTGGTTAGATGTGCTGGGATATTCAGTAAAGATGCTAATTTTGAGAGAGCATCTGCAAACTGGTTTTCTTCCCTAGGTAGATAAATGTACTCCACTTTTTGGAATTGTTTTTCGAGAACCCTTACTCGTGCTTGGTAAGCCACGAGATTTGCGTTCCGAGTTTTCCATTTTTGTAGGGTTTGATTTATGACTAATGATGAATCACCGTGGACCCGGAGGTTTGTTACTCCTAAATCAGCGGTGGCTTGCAACCCGTGAATGCATGCTTCGTACTCGGCTGCGTTATTAGTCACGTCAAAATCTAGCTTGATGGATAACGGGGTATGTTCACCTTGTGGTGAAATTAGCAAGATCCCGACACCAAATCCTCGAAAGTTGGACGCTCCGTCGAAGTACAAATCCCATGTGTCAGCGTCGGTATGGAATATGTCTTCATCTGGGAAGGCCCAAGTATCGGTGTGATCCTCTTCGGATATCGGACTATCGGCGAGGAATTCTGCTACTACCCGGCCCTTGATGGCTTTTAAAGGTACGAACTTGAGGTCAAACTCAGCTAACATTAAAGTCCATCTGGATATACGACCGTTAAGGATGGGCTTTTCGAATAGATATTTGATTGGATCCATCTTGGATAGCACATGTACCTCGTGACTAAGCATGTAGTGTCGGAGCTTTTTAGTGGCCCATACTAATGCTAGACACGTCTTCTCGAGCATGGTGTATTTGCATTCGTATTCCAAGAACTTCTTACTGATGTAGTAAATGGCCCGTTCTTCAGAATCAACTGTCTGGGCTAACATAGCGCCCATGGCTGTCTCGGTTGTCGTCAAATACAGTGACAGAGGTAAACCATGCTGAGGTGGCATTAGCACCGGTGGAGAGGATAGAATTTCCTTGATTTTATCGAAAGCCATTTGACATTTGTCATCCCACAGTGTTCGTTCTCCTATCTTCAGTTTCTTGAAAATGGGTTCACATACCATGGTTAGCTTTGAAATGAACCGGCTTATATATTGGACTTTCCCGAGAAACCCCCTTATCTCCTTTTCGGTTTTAGGTGGTTTCATCTCGGTTATGGCCTTGATTTTTGCTGGGTCAACTTCGATGCCCCGTTGGCTGACAATGTGGCCCAGTAGCTTGCCCGATGTTACCCCGAAACTGCATTTTTGAGGGTTTAACCTCATGTTGTACTTGCGTAGTCGGGTAAAGAACTTCCTTAGGGCTGCAATGTGCCCGCTTCTGTCCTTGGACTTGACAATCATATCGTCGACATAGACCTCTACTTCCTTATGCATCATGTCATGCAATAAAGTAGTAGCGGTCCGTTGATAAGTGGCGCCAGCGTTAATGAGCCCGAATGGCATTACGGTATAGCAGTAAGTCCCCCAAGGTGTGGTGAAGGTGGTCTTACTCATGTCTTCTTCCGCCATTTTGATCTGATTGTATCCGGCATACCCGTCCATAAATGATAGAAGGGCGTGGTCGGCCGTGTTGTCCACCAGTATGTCGATATGTGGTAACGGAAAATCGTCTTTTGGGCTGGCCTTATTAAGGTCTCGGAAATCTACACATACTCGGACTTTGCCATCCTTTTTGGGTACTGGTACTATGTTTGCAACCCAGTCCGGATATTCAGACACTTGGATAAAGCCCGCTTTGAATTGTTTATCAACTTCTTCTTTGACTTTAAGAGACCATTCGGGCCTCATTCTTCGGAGTTTCTGTTTTACCGGCTTGTACCCGTCTTTGATGGGTATTCGGTGTTCAGCTATTTCCCGGTCTATTCCCGGCATGTCCTTGTAGTACCATGCAAAGACATCTTTGAATTCCTGGAGGAGGTCCGTGAATTGTTGTTTCTCCTCGGGATCTAAAGATAGGCCCAACCTAAGTATCTGAGGCTCTAAAGGGGTTCCTACGTTGATGGAATCGGTTTCTTCGATTACCGGATTTCGGGACTCCCTTTGTTCAAGTTGCTCGATTAGATGCGGAGGTAATGGTACCTGTTCGTCGGGTTTCTCAATGTCATTGCAAGTAAGATTTTTGAAAACATTTTGAAAATAAGCCAAGTCATAAGCAGAACGGTTATCGTTATTATTGATAGTAAATTTTGAAAAGAGCTCGAAGAGAGCTGCCATCTGATCGTTGGTCAGAGGCGGGATAGGGAGAGCCCTCGGGACAGACTCCGGGGCTCTCGATGGTGAGGCTAAAGAAGGGAGAGGGGTTACAGACTCGATCCTAGTACTGGACCCTCTAGACTTTGACTCAGACTCAGACTCCGACTCTGACTCTGACTCGGACTCGGACTCAGATTCAGACTCGATAGCATGCATATCTCCTTCACCAGTAGTAAGCTTGTAGACTCGACCCTGACTGTCGGTCCACTTGGTTGTCTTCCTCCAAGCTCTCTTCCCAGTGTCAGCACCAACTTCCGAGATCAGCTTAGTTGGATCGAACCTGCTGCTGCGAAGGATAAGGCTGACTAGCTCTTGCTTAGGGGTCGGGATGACCTTGTCCTCCCCGAAGAGTAGTCCTAGAATGGGCTCAGTGTTGCTTGGGCCCTCCTTTGATTCGGCCTGGATAAGGGCGAATATGTCATCTGGGATGAAATTGCATTCCCGAGCCAGTTTGGTCCCGGGATATGAGATGGTGGGCCGATAGAGGCCCGTTTGCACAGTTTCGAATACCGGGGTGACGAACGTGACCGCCTTAGTTCGGTTCGTGTAGCCGGGTGCCATAGTATAGCCTAGACCGAGGTGAGATTTCCCGTTGTTCAGGGTTTCGATGATCTTTCCCGGTGGAAGATATGGCCTTGATGTGACTCCCGGTAGGCAACCTAGGTTCTGTAGCACCGTATAGATGCTAACGGTGAAGTATGGCTGAAAAAGGTACTCTTCTTCGATCATTCCCACAAAGTTGAATCCTCGTGGGTCGGCTGAGCCCGCCGTGTTGCAGCTGGACACGGTTATGGGGGTAGCTTCGAGGGTGATGATCCCGTTCTGTAAAGGTAGTTTGACTTTCCTGTGAAGAGTGGAAGATACAGCCTTGACCGCGTGAATCCACGGTCTACCAAGTAGCAGGTTGAAAGATGAAGTAACATCGATCACTTGGAATTCTAACTCCTTCTCGATCGGGCCCGTTATGATGGTTAGTTTAACGGCCCCAGCAACTGATTTTGGGCTTCCATCAAAAGCCTGGATAGTCTTTGCGGTCGGAAGGTAGTCAGCCTCGGTAATGCCGAGGGCCTTGACTGTCCTTAAAGGGAGGACGTTAACTGCGGACCCGTCATCAATCAGGGTCATCGGGAGATATTTGTTTCGACAAATCACCGTAATGTATAGGGCCAAGTTATGAGTGGTCCCGAATGGTGCAAGGTCGGACTCGGAGAAGGTGATGAGTGGGCCTTCTCCTTTGGGCTTGTCCTTGAGATATGGCATGATCGTGGCTACCATTTCAGTGGGGGTAACCGATGAGTCGACCTTGATTTCATCGAGGGCCTTAGTAAGTGCCGCTCGATGTTCCTGAGACCTAACCAAAAGCTGCCATATAGTGATATCGGTTCGGACCCTCTTCAATTGTCTAACTAGGGCCGTGTCGGCATTTGGTTCTTCAGGCGTGAGTTCCGTCCTGGAAGGTTCAATGACGGTTTCCGGGGTGGCTGTGATGGTGTGTGTACCGGCCAGAGCTTTGGCTTTAGCCCTTCGGATTTCCTCAATAGTGACGGGGATAGCCTCCCCTTTAGCTAGGTAAACATCGTCTTCGTCGTCGTTCCATATCCCGTTGATTTGGGAAATGAAAGGGGAAATGAGATGAGTGCAGTCAACTATCTCTCCAGTAAAAATGGCATGAGTAGCGAGATGATTGTTTTTGTTGCTGGGCTTGTCACTGGGTAGTGGTATTTTCCCATTTTCGATCAGATCTTGGATAAGATGCTTCAATTTCCAGCATTTCTCCGTGTCATGCCCATTGCCTTGGTGATAATGGCAATAGGCCTGAATGTTGTAGCTCTTAGACCGCTTTTCTACGGGAACTTCCGGAGTTGGGCCTATCGGTTGGATTAGGCCTTTCGAGGACAGCCTTTGTAAGGCATTAGCATAAGTTGTCGCTATGTCAGTGAATACCCGATTTGGAGTATTCTTTTTGGTTGAGGTGTCAAGTGAGTTTACCTCGTCGAAGATGCTTCGGGCCGCCGTTGTGTTGGCGGGCTTACTGGAGGATGAACTAGCTCCTTGATACCCCTTGGTAGAGGCCTTAGTAAGGCTCTCTTGCCTTAAATCGTCTTCGATTCTGGTACCCATTTCGGTTAGAGTGGCGAAGTCGGGTATGATGGCGTACCTGAGATGGACTCGGTAAGCAGGGAGGAGGTTTTTGACAAAGGCCTCCACTAGAACCTTTTCGCTGGGCTTGTCAACCAGCTTAACACTTTCGGTCCGCCACCTTTGGAGGTATTTGGTGAAACCCTCCTTAGGCTCTTGGGCCATAACCTCCAGAGTACGCATGGTAGTCTGGATTTCAGCATTATCCGCGTAGTTGCGCGCGAATTCCATCGCAACATCGTCCCAAGTTTTGAATTTCTTAGGGTCAAGCCTGTAGTACCAGGCTTTTGGGTGTTTCTCCAGAGAGGAAGCAAAGAGATGCTTGAACATGGTCGATTTGACCCCCTTGACAGCCATAAAGTCCTTAAAAGCCCGAATATGAAGTACCGGGTCTTCAGTCCCATCGAACATTGGTAAGCCCGTTAAGTTAAGGTTAGCGGGCAATTCATCAGTTAGGGTCGAATAGGTACGGGCATTTTCCGTGAGAATGGTGTTTCTGGTGGTCGAGTGGACCTGTTCTTGCAGCTTTCGGACCGCGCCGGCCAATGCGGCTAAGGGTCCGTCATCTTCGATCGAGGCGTTGGGGGTTCCCTGTTCTACGGCACTAACCCGAGTGACAATGGCGATCTGGTCTTCCCGCATTTGTCTCAATTGGTCCTGGATTTGGGCCAACGTGGTGTTCAACTCATCTATGGCTTTTTGCGTCATGGTTCGAGTGAAGGGTGGCCTGTCTGTAAGATCACCACGTAATTAGCAACTTAACCCGAATCCTAAGGAAAGTACATCCCGAGCAAGGGAAAAAGAAGAAGACTAAAAAGACGGTAAATGACTCGGAAAAGACA
The DNA here is from genome assembly GCA_958450325.1 of Agrostemma githago. Taxonomy (NCBI): domain Eukaryota; kingdom Viridiplantae; phylum Streptophyta; class Magnoliopsida; order Caryophyllales; family Caryophyllaceae; genus Agrostemma; species Agrostemma githago. The sequence goes on along the minus strand of OY288241.1, from coordinate 4,732,211 downwards.
CCTAGACGGGTGACTTGTGAAGAGGTGGGCCTTCCTCAGGATCCAACGCTGTGGGTTGGGCCCTGTCCGAAGGAAGGTTCACGTGAGACATTCCCAGACTTTTAGACTCGATTGTGTAAATGGGCCGACCTTTGTAGGAGTATGTCCTACGTAGGTGGGCCTTGCCTTAGTTAGGTAAGGTGGACTAGGATGGGGGGGAAACCCGTGATGTAAGATCGACGGAGTTTCGACGCTAGAGACTTCAACGACTTATGACACGACCCGACACTGCTAAATACGGGAAGTCTAAGAAGAGGAAGTTTTGAAACATGAATTTTTTGAAAAGCCCGATATGGATCGGGTGGAGAAATCCGGCCCTTTTTCGAAAAAAGAAAAAAAGAGTGGGCCGGACGTCGGGTTTTGAAAGTTTCGAAAGTAATTTCGAGTTTTGAATTGGGCATAATACCGGCTAGAAAAAGGCTATTTTGAGTAAAATCATAAGTCCTAAGTTCGGTATATGACCCGGGTTTGAAATTGGATATTTTGAAAAAAGGATGCAAATTTTGAAAAGATGACGGTTTTTGAAAAAGATGTGGATCAAGTAGCACGTAGTCATGGAAACAGTATAATGACGCCATGTATGCTCCTAATCTAAGTCTCGGTCAGTCTAGAAGGGTCTATACCAGTGTACATAGCCTATCAAGAATCGGGGCGGATTCCCTAACTCGAGTTGAGATTAGGACATGCCGTAAAACCCATATGAATCGGCTAATGGACACCTTTGACATAACCAGTTTGGACTATATCAACGGTATAGTGGGACGTCGGTCACGAGTACCGGCCCGGGAAAATGGGGTTATGCATGAACCGTAAAACTAAAACGCGCATTGTACTAGTCAAACGATTTCTATTCGAGTCTCACCCTGAGGACACTGAAGGTTATTAACTCATCAGAAAATCCCCAGCGGAGTCGCCAAATTGTGGACATGACATAGGTCCACCCCGACGCGGCCACGCGCGGGTTTGGGGAGGCGAATGAATCTCTATGAGATGGTCAAATGGAAATTTAAATCGAAGTCGGAGTCGCCACCGAATTTTATGGTTATTCGGAACCGTTCGAGCCCACTCTATGTCGTAGTGGGCCGTGTACAAAATACGGCCCATTTCCGATGTCAGAGTTTATTGGGCTTGTCCCTTTTGCATATCGATATAGATGCCGACTTGAGCGGTTAATCGTATATTGAATGACTCTCGTTGCCAATGGTTTCGGACATCCGGAAACCACGGTTCTGAGTAAGGGGTGAGGGTACGTGTTGGGAAGTTCACTAAGAACACCCAACCCCGCCCGCACATTAGCGGCCTCTACTAGGATATCGAATGACGTTTTAATGCGCGCGTTAGTAATACGATGAATGATTATGCAAACATTGTTTTCTAAGCATGTGAAAAATTGAATGGGTTGCTATGTCGTTTAATGCATGAAAATTGATTAACGTCAAAGTTGTATTTAGCATATGAGATTCGTTTTAGTATAATAAAACAAATGATGAAAAAGGATGAATTTGCTACAAAACAAACAAACGAGTTAGTATCGATTTGTGAATAATAATAGCAAAATAAAATATGCGAAATCGAAAAAGTAAACATTAATCGAAATCTGAAAAATATTGTTGAAAAGAACATTGTTTTGTATAAAAAACGAAGTTCGAAAAATAATAAAAAGGATGGAGGAGCCGCGGCATGACAGCCGGCCGCGCGACTCGCCCGGGACGCCGGCGGGTCGCGTGGTGGCCTGTTCCGGGTCCGATTTTCGAAAAACTCGAAGTTCGTATTAAACCGCGTATGAATATTGTATGATTCGTACTCGACTTAATATTTTCGATATTCTTTATATTCGATAGTTGACTATGAAATCAATATCGAATACTTGGAATAGTTTTCAGAAAAGATGTAATTTTAGAAATCGATCGAAGAATAAATAATAAAACGAACGAAAATGTAAAAAAGAAATCCCGGATTCCAGGCCTGCGCGCGAGTCGCCTGGGCATGGCGCGACTCGCGTGCGGGTCTGTCCGTTTTTGTATTTTTGTTCGAAAATTGTTATTTTGAACGAAAAGTAAAAGAAAAGAATTTTGACACAAAAAGATGTAACGATTTCTGATATCGTCGAAATCTTAATATAATTCTTTTTGATACGATATTCGATTATAGAAAAATCGATATCGTACGTTTAAGAATATTCGTTATGAAAATAATTTTTCGTTAATAATGATATTAGAAAAATAATAAAAAAACGACTCTTGACCCGTAATAAGACACGACGGACGAAGAGGAGAAAGGGAGAGAAAGGAAGAAATCGGGTTTGATTACACCCTCAACCTACATGCTCTTGTTGACTCGGATCGGGGTTCGTCGGAATGTGGCTAGGAACGGGAGCGTCGAGGCAACGTTGGTTGGGTTAGGGTGGTACGGTTAAGACGGGTGTGTGAAGGGTGTCGGATATCGGGACCGATTTCCTTCGGGTTTTGAATGTAATATCGGTTTCTCGATGTTAAGGAATTATATGTGTCGGGATGGTAGAAAGCTATTGCTGAAAAATCGTGTGTGCGTATTTTCTCAGTGTATGATCGTTGTGTTGCTAATAATAATCGTCTTTTTTGTGTTGGATGCAAGGGGCTATTTATAGGAAATTCCCGACCTTGGCTTGGGAGAGTTTGACTACCGCTTAGGATAGGAAACGAGGGAACTTGAGGGAAATAAGGATTCCGCTTTCTTGTGGAGGAAGAAAGGGCACACGGCTGGTTTTTGGGCTGTCTCGGCCGAGTGTTTTACACTCGGTCGGATGCTCGAATAGGTTTTTGAATATGATTCCTGTTTGAGCTAGAATTACCGCTTGGGTAAGAAGCTGAGGAGAACGAGAATTCCGTTTTCTTGTGAGGGAAGAAAAGAGGAAATACCGGCTGGTTGTGCTACTTGGCCGAGTGGTTGCACTCGGTTGAGTGTCTGAGTCGGTTCTCGGATAGGGTTCCTACTCGGGATCGAATTCTACCTTAAACGGAATTGTTTATTATTTTTTGAATGGCTGATTTTGTAGAGTTGGAGTGTGGACTGGACACGTGAGGTGTCACGGTCAGTCCGGAGGTTACGGGAAATATCTTTGACCGGGTTTTGACTCGGTCGCTAAAAGACGGTTTTACCCCTGGTGACGGATTCGACCCAAATTAGTGTTATTTGACTCGAAACGACCCACTGGGCCTGAATTTGAGGTTGGTTTGGTGAGATTTGTACTCCTTAAAATGCCTAGGCCCAATATTCATCATTTCGAGCCCATTTCCGAGTACGTTAAAGCACGTTAGCGTCCGATCATCATCGGGTGTTTGTCGGGAACTACTATAGACACCTGGCAGTCAAAATGTGGGTGTCTACAATAATATTGTCTAATTAAGAACTTTTATTTATAGACGGATGCATGATTACTCTTATTTATAATAATAGATAGAATTTCATCACACCATCTTAATTTCGATGCGGGATAATTATACATTAACTATATACTTTAATTATACCTTTTTTAAGTTCAAAAGTGGTTAATATCTAAGAACGAAAGATTACGTAGAATTATATCACCTGATAATTTTAATTTAACTTTATTTGTAGTCTTATTAATGATTAGTCTTGTTTATAATATAGAATTTCATCACCAAAGAATTTCATCGTCTTATTATGGTCTTAAGAGTTTTTTGAAGACTCAAAAGATTTTGATTGATATCATATTTAAGAACAAATAATTAGTCTTATTTATAATATATAACCACAACCATATTATAATTTGTCGATGTGGGATAATTTAAGTAAATACAATTTGTAGTCTTATTTATAATATAAAATCATCACCGTACCTTATTTTAATTGTTTCAATGTGGGATAATTTTAATTTTGTAGTCTTATTAAGACTTTTTTAAACTCAAAATATTGTTGGTTGATGTCTAAGGAAACAATTATAATTAGTCTTTTGTGTATAGTCTTAAGAACCTTTATAAGACTCAAAATATTTTTGTTTGATAAAACTTTATAATTTTTCGGATGTGGGATAGTTTTACTCAAGTTTCACCTTATTATAATGTTTCGATGTGAGATTATTTTAGTTAAGTTTGTAGTCTTATTAAGAGAGTTTTTAAGACTTAGAATTTTTTATTGATATTTAACAACGAATGATTAGTCTTATTTATACTATAAAGTTTCATCACCTTATCATAACTTTTTGATGTGGGATGATTTATTTAAGTTTATAGTCTTTCATCAGCTCGTCAATTTTTTTTCGATGTGAGATAATTTACTTAAGCTTATAGTCTTAAAAGCTCCTTTTAAGTAGTTGGATGACCCACTTAGGTTCAAGTCTTTTCCTCCTCTTTCTCCTCAAAAAAATCCTACTTTTCCTCCTCAACCTGGGGTCTCCATCGATAATTAATCGATGGTAAGCCCCAAAAATTGTTTTAATCTCAATTATTAGTTAACATATCTTATTCAATAAAAGTCTCTCTTTTATGAGAGTTATTTTCGTCCTTTATTTCAAGGTTTTGTCCTTTATTTCGAGGTTTCAGTCATTTACATTAGTATAGTTCTTAGATTTCAAGAACTATGTGCAAGATCATGAGAGCAATGGAATCCCTACGTACGGCGATACAATTGAGGTCAGATCTCGGTCTACTATCTATCAAAATAGAGAAAGTTCATCATCATGGAGGCTATTTCATCAGATCTATAGATTCCTTCGCGAAAGACTGTGTCAATAAACAGCGATATATAGAAGGCTATGCAGAAGCGCATTATTTTAATAGTGATCTTTGTCTCAATGATGTTCTTTATTTATTTTTCACAAATCTGTATTCAGTTCAATTTGACATCGTTTGTAGATGCCGGATGACTTATTATTAATGATATTGATCTTCACTTCAAAAAAAAAAAGTTCCCTTTAAGTCTTGATTATTATAAAGTATAGAATTTCATCACAATTTTCAATGTGGGATGATTTTAAGTTTGTAGTCTTGTATATTAAAAGTTTTTTTAAGATTCAAAAGTTTTTTTGTCGGTATTTAACCCATAGTGTTGTATTTAAGCATTTAAAATATTCCACTTTTAGTATAAACATATGGATTATCTTATTATATATTTTGGATGAATGATTATTCTTATTTATATAATAATAAAAATTCACATTATTATAATTTTTCGATGTGAGATAATTTTACTTAAATTTATTTAAGTTTAGATTATATAGTCTAATTATTTCATTACACGAATCTAATTAACACGAATCTAATTATTTCATTTTTATAATTTATTTTACGATAATGTTTTAAAAAAAAAAGAACTCTAAAGGTTTTCACGTCAGAATTGTAAAATATCACATTAATATAATAGATTAAATATATATTGTAATAATCAAAAGATTTTCTAATTGATTTTTTTTATTATTTATGATACTTTCCTAATTTGAGGTTTGATTGAACGGATCAATGAGATCGCTCGAAAAAAGCCTAATATATATATATATATATATATATATATATATAGGTGGGATTTGGTGTAAACACCAATTTTGGTGTAAACACCCTAACAATCTAGACCGTTGATCTTAATCTTGATCAACGGTTGAGATTAATTGTCAGAAAATAACAAAACCCAAAAAAAAAACTCACAACCCATCTCTCTTTCTCTCTCCTCTCTTTCTCTCTCTTCTATCTAGGGTTTCTATCAAATTTTCTCCCAAAAACCCCCCAAATTTCCTCCCAAAAAGCCCTAAATTTCAGATCATCCTAATCTCAAAAAATTGATCAATTGCATACAAAATTCGTGTTTATGCCCGTTGAAGTATTACACTACCACGTTGCGAGGTTCGTTCAATTCTGAAAATTGAATTGAATTCGTTCAATTCAATTCAATTTTCAGAAATTCAATTCAATTTTCAGAAATTCAATTCAATTCGTTCAATTTTCAGAAATTCGTTTTTGATGAGCATGGATTCCACCGAGCATGAACCTTTTGTTGATGAACATGAAGGTAATGTCGTTATAATTCAATACCTATTTGTTTTTGAATAGGTATTCGGTTTTTGAGCATGGATTCGGTTTTAACTATTGGTTTTTAATTTCCTCCAGAATTCTTTATGATGAATATTGATTTCAACACTGAAAACATGAATCAACTTGAAGGTAATCTCAGAATTTTATAGAGTACATGAATATATATGTTAGAATAGTTGAATATATGTGTTGGAGTAATTGGAGTACTTGAGTATATGTGTTGGAATAATTGAATATATGTGTTGGAATAGTTGAATATATGTATTGGAGTAACTGAGTATATGTGTTGGAGTAACTGAGTATTTGTGTTGAAGTAACTGTATTAACTGAGTATATATGTTGGAGTAATTTAGTATATGTGTTGGAGTAATTTAGTATATGTGTTGGAGTAATTTTGTATGTGTGTTGGAGTAACTGAGTATGTGTGTTGGAGTAACTGAGTATTTGTGTTGGAGTAACTGAGTATGTGTGTTGGAGTAATTTAGTATATGTGTTGGAGTAACTGAGTATATGTGTTGGAGTAACTGAGTATGTGTGTTGGAGTAACTGTGTATATGTGTTGAAGTAATTTAGTATGTGTGTTGAAGTAATTTAGTATGTGTGTTGGAGTAATTTTGTATATGTGTTGGAGTAATTTAGTATATGTGTTGGAGTAACTGAGTATGTGTGTTGGAGTAACTGAGTATATGTGTTGGAGTAACTGAGTATGTGTGTTGGAGTAACTGAGTATGTGTGTTGGAGTAACTGTGTATATGTGTTGAAGTAATTTTGTATGTGTGTTGGAGTAATTTTGTATATGTGTTGGAGTAATTTAGTATATGTGTTAGAGTAACTGAGTATGTGTGTTGGAGTAACTGAGTATGTGTGTTGGAGTAACTGAGTATATGTGTTGGAGTAACTGAGTATGTGTGTTGGAGTAACTGTGTATATGTGTTGGAGTAATTTTGTATATGTGTTGGAGTAACTGAGTATTTGTGTTGGAGTAACTGTGTATATGTGTTGGAGTAACTGAGTATATGTGTTGGAGTAACTGAGTATGTGTGTTGGAGTAACTGTGTATATGTGTTGGAGTAACTGAATTTGAATATTGGAATACTTGAATATGTTTGCAGAAGAAACCCAATCCATTGATAGCAATCATACTTAAGTTAGCAACAATGCTCCCATTATGACAACACCAACTTTTGAAAAAAGCACCAATTCTCTAAGCTTGACTTACACTCCGGGTGGTAGCGATAGTTGGACAAGGACGGTAGAAGATGAGCTCACACCTAAGATAGGGAGATGTTTCCGAAGTCTTGAGGAAGGGATTAATTTTTATAAGATGTATTCCCTTAGGTGTGGTTTTGATCCTAGGTTGCATACGCAAGTATGGTTTCGTGGTGGTACAAAAATATATAAGAAGACTGTGGTGTGTAACTTACAAGGTTTTAAAGAAGATCGAAAAAAGACTACAAAAGTATCTAAAAAGACGGTTTCTGCAGAATCTGCCGTTGAAAAGGTCCAAGACGAACAATTGTCCAACCCTATTGTGAAAAAGCAAAAAAAGAAAAAAAAGGAAAAGAAGAGCGATTCTCAGACCAAAACTAGTTCACCACAAAAGCGAAGGGTTGATCGAGTTGGTTGTATGGCAAAGATACGGTTAGTAGCTTTTGAAAACGGATTCAAGATTGATCAATTTGTTGAAGCACATAACCATATGCTTTGCCCGATGAAGGATAGAGAATTCCAAAAGCTTTCAAGAAACCTGACGCTTTATCATAAGCAAACGATTGTTAACAATGCAAAACTGAACATAGGTGCTACGAAAACATTTAGATTGATGAGCGTCAATGCAAATGGGTATGAAAATGTTGGAGCATCTCTTATAGATTTTAAGAACTTTCTAAAAGACATCAAACTCTACATTGGTGACCGCGATGCGGATTTGTTCATTGACTATCTTGAAACCCAGAAGAAAACCGATGATAGCTTCTACTTTGCTTACCATGCCGATGAAGACAATCATTTCTCCAGAGCATTTTGGGCAGATGGCCAGGCGAGGATGAATTACTCTACGTTCGGAGACGTTGTAACTTACGACGCCACTTATGGTACCAACAAGTATTTTATGGTGTTTACTCCTTTCACAGGGGTAAACCATCACAAAAAGTCCGTGACTTTTGCCTCTGCGTTGCTTGCACATGAGGATGAAGTGTCTTTCAAATGGGTGTTTGAGAAGTTCCTTGATTGCATGGGTAATAAAGAACCTCATTGTTTTATCACGGATCAAGACCCTGGAATGAAGGGTGCCATAGCTCAGGTTTTCAAGACGGCGATACATCGTTTATGCAGTTGGCATATCATGGAAAAACTGACAAGTAAAGTTGATTCATCAATTTGCAGGTACATTATTTTTTGGAATAACTGAACATGAGCATTAGAGTAACTGAGTATATGTGTTGGAGTAACTGTGTATTTGTGTTGGAGTAACTGGGTATATGTGTTGGAGTAACTGAGTATATGTGTTGGAGTAACTGTGTATATGTGTTGGAGTAACTGAGTATATATGTTGGAGTAACTGAGTATTTGTGTTGGAGTAACTGAGTATATGTGTTGGAGTAACTGAGTACATATGTTGGAGTAACTGAGTATTTGTGTTGGAGTAACTGAGTATTTGTGTTGGAGTAACTCTTGAAAAGCATATATGTGTTGGAGTAACTATCTTCCAATAGAATCAGATTGGAATAACTCTTGAAAAGCATTGGAATAACTCTTGAAAAGCATTGGAGTAACTCTTAAAAAGCATTGGAATAACTGAATAAATGAAGTAGAATAACTGAATAATAGAGTGACTGTGATTCTTGAATTACTGCAGGGAAACAGAGTTCGTGAATCAAATTAATGCTGCGGTGTGGGATATACATCTAGAACCTCTTGAGTTTGAAGAGAAATGGAGTAAAATCATTACTGAATACAAGTTGGAGGGGAACACTTGGCTAAGCACCATGTATAGCGTCAGGGAGCAATGGATACCTGCCTACCATAGAAACATTCCATTAGGTTGCTTGTTGAGAACAACCCAGCGATCGGAAAGTGAAAATAGTTACTTTAAGAGATTTGAAGGAATACATGGAACACTTGTGGAATTTTGGTTGAGGTTCCAAAGTGCAATGGATCAACAAAGATACAATCAAAAGTGTCTTGACAGAGAGAGTGACAGTTCATTGCCTCAAACTTTGACTCCTTTAAAGGTGGAGACTCATGCAACTAAAGTCTACACGCACACTATTTTTTATGAGTTCCAACGGGAGGTAACTGAATCCATTTGTTCTTGTGGTATTAACAATATCACGAAGATTGAGAACGTTTTGCATGCTGACATCGAAGATATTGCTAGGCATAAGATCGTCCAAGTTGTGTACAATACTGAAACACTAATGATAAACTTTGAAGCGGTAATTTACATAGATAGTGTATTGAGTCGAACAATAGTGTACTAATATGTGTTTCATAAATATGTTTGGTTATGGTTACATATTTGTCCGTCTCTTAATTGATTATCTAGTCCGTATTAAAACTGGAGAAAGTATATCATAATCTAGTGATTAGGTGAAGAATAGATTTGATCGTCCAAGTCTAATGTAATGCCTTGGAATAACTACTTTAATGCCTTGGAATAACTACTTTAATGTCTTGGAATAACTACTGCAATGTCTTGGAATAACTACTGCAATGCCTTGGAATAACTACTGTAATGAATTGGAGTAACTGAGGTAAAACGTTGGAATAACTACTTTAATGCCTTGGAATAACTACTGCAATGTCTTGGAATAACTACTGCAATGCCTTGGAATAACTACTTCAATGAATTGGAGTAACTGAGGTAAAACGTTGGAATAACTACTTTAATGCCTTGGAATAACTACTTTAATGCCTTGGAATAACTACTGCAATGCCTTGGAATAACTACTGCAATGAATTGGAGTAACTGAGGTAAAACGTTGGAATAACTACTTTAATGCCTTGGTATAACTACTTTAATGCCTTGGAATAACTACTGCAATGTCTTGGAATAACTACTGCAATGCCTTGGAGTAACTACTTCAATGAATTGGAGTAACTGAGGTAAAACGTTGGAATAACTACTTCAATGCCTTGGAATAACTACTTTAATGCCTTGGAATAACTACTTTAATGTCTTGGAATAACTACTGCAATGTCTTGGAATAACTACTGCAATGCCTTGGAATAACTACTGTAATGAATTGGAGTAACTGAGGTAAAACGTTGGAATAACTACTTTAATGCCTTGGAATAACTACTGCAATGTCTTGGAATAACTACTGCAATGCCTTGGAATAACTACTTCAATGAATTGGAGTAACTGAGGTAAAACGTTGGAATAACTACTTTAATGCCTTGGAATAACTACTGCAATGCCTTGGAATAACTACTGCAATGCCTTGGAGTAACTACTTCAATGAATTGGAGTAACTGAGGTAAAACGTTGGAATAACTACTTCAATGCCTTGGAATAACTACTTTAATGTCTTGGAATAACTACTGCAATGCCTTGGAGTAACTACTTCAATGAATTGGAGTAACTGAGGTAAAACGTTGGAATAACTACTTTAATGCCTTGGAATAACTACTGTAATGCCTTGGAATAACTAATGAATTGGAGTAACTAATGTTTGAATAACTACTGTAATGCCTTAGACACTTACATCTTTTGCCCTAGCTCGAATTTGTTCATCGGTTTCAAATCCAGCTGGCAACTCCAAATATGTCTTTCCCGGTTGAGGTTCACTCACAACCTCTGTTAATATGTCATTGTTGTTGTTTGTTGTGGCCCTCGGAGTCACCGGAGGATCTGTTAACCACACAAACAAAAAACACATGTTAAATATTGTAGACAAATTAGAAAAAAAATGGAAAAACATTAATAGAATAATTCTACCATTCTTACTAGTTGACTGCTTGCAAATAGGGTAAACACCCTCGATTAAGTTACCGGTTCCTAGCCGACCGGTGCTAAGTTCCGCCCTTGCCCTCTTCTCTAAACTCTTGTTTGACCAATGCTTGATCAGTGGTATATCCCTTGGGGCAGCCTCTCCACGGAACTCTACTCGATGAAAATATGAAAGTAACAAGACAAGTATACAGCCCCGTAAATTCTTGCCCTTTCCGGACCTAACTAAACTCACTCCCTCGACTAGCTGCTGAAAAATATATGAGCACCAATCGTACTCACATATCCTTCCTACATCTTCGACCATTTTTAGAAGGGAGAAATCAACGGTGTGGTTTGACGTTGGTGCAAGAAAGGATGACATAGCATACAAGACAAACATACGCTTGAATTGATCTCGATCTCCACCTTTATCTTTGGGATCAAGCATAGATTCAGTCAGTTGGTTCAGCTTGATACAATCCTTGTTGTTGTTTATGCCAAAATCTTCCCTCCATTTGCGCTTCAACGTGTCTTGAGTTGATAAGATGCCAGGCCCAGTTGGCACTAATTCGACTTCATGGCCACCCCTTGGCAACCCAAAGACGTCATAGACATCATCTTTTGTGAGGAAAAATCTGATACCTGAAGCCTCAAACATGTGGCCAGCAGCGTTGAACTGTCTCACCAAAGATGGCACTATGTCTAATGGGAGTACGGAAACCTTTAGATCGAGTAACCCCCCAAACCCAATCTCACGAACATCGGCCAACTGACGTTGGTCAAGTTTACTTATCAGCTCCACAAGACCATGAGGGCGACACTTTACAATCATTGACTGCGGCCTGCAAACATCAGAACACGTTAGACAACATAACTATTTTACAATCATTTACACCTTGGAATAACTACAGTAATACCTTGGAGTAACTAACATCGGCTAACACATAATTACAGTAATGCTTTGAAATAAGAAACAAAAAAAATAAAAAACTTACAATTGTGGTGGTTTTGCTAATGCCCCACCATCTGTTTTGACTGTGACGGATGATTTCGACCGTTTCTTGGAAGGCTTTCCGGTGGCCTCATCTTTTGTTCCTATGGGACGCTTCTTTTTGTTTTTAGAAATGAAGTCAGCAAGGACATCTTTATCCATGAGAATATGTTCCTTACTCTTTTGTGATGCCATAGAAAGTGGTCCAACCTTAACCAAAAACCAGGAAGGTAAAACTCAATCATCTCAAATTAACATACATAAAGTGATAATACAGTAAAAGTGTGACAAATAAGGAATGCGATTAGCACTAAATATTGGTGTCACTTATCATGTGTATACGATTATCTCCACAACATTTACAGTACAGTGCCTAAATTTCCAGAGATTCAACGCATTACACAAGTCATAATGGTACACAGATATTTGGGCCAAAACACCAAAAAACCCAATGAACACTGACACAATGGCATAGAAATGAACTGAAACAAAGTGTTCATTGTCTCATCGATCATAATGATCCTCTTAAATTACACTTCTCAAACACTTGAGAGTGTATAATTTAGTAGTTGTACTAACACAGTCCAAATAACCTTTGAAATTAGTGGTTTTGACATTGAGATTTGCAATATTTTTTGCAAAACAAAACAAATACGGAGTAAGTAAATAACGCGTCAACATTTAGAAAAACAGAAACTCTATGTTGAAACTTGCACATAATCCTTGCGTATCCACACTTTTTCAAAATGAGACAGCAGAGAATTATAGAACAACATTCCAGTAATAACAGCTTTATTTTTGGTAAGAAATCTTGGGATTAGAGTCTGATGCTTAACCACCCGAATCTCTTCCAAATCCAAATTCAGCAAATACACTAAAATGGAGATGAATGATGGAGACAGATTACATAAAATAAGGTATGGTAAGATAGATTACAGGTGTGTGTGTGTCTACCTGATCAATTCTCCTGATTCACTTCCCATCCATTTGCAACTCAACCAAATTCAACTCTTTATCACCATCACATTCATTTCTCATTCTCTTCTCTTCTCTTCTCTTCTAAGACACTTCCTCACCATCTGTAATAATCTTACTGTTCCAAATTAATTCTCCCTTATTTTCCTTCAATTAATTGCCTCTTATCAAATTTACTCCCACATTACTGAATTCTTTGTAATGAATTTCCATTTTATTCCTACTTAAATCACAAAACTCATCAAACATGGTGCTAAATCTCAAAAACCCATTGCCAGCAAAATGTTTTCATTAACATTAACATTAATTTGTGTAAAATACCTACTGCTACAAATTAAATTTTACAAATCTATCATGTTTCCCATCAGGCCATCCAGGTTGCCTGCAACTTCTGGTTAGGTTTTCACAGTCACTTATGACAAGAGTATTGATTGATAAATGGCCTAGAAATCATATACTCCATAAATAATTGCAGTAAAAATAAATGGACTTCATCCAAACCGAGTAAAAATTATAATACACAATGGTGATATTATAAGCTCCTAATTGCTTCATCCAAACCGATCGGGGAAAAACTCAGGTGTTGCCTGTACAATGGACTTACCATCATTGAATCTTTATAACCAACAATCACAGTCATCTTTATAAGCAATTAAGACAAAATTAGAAAATTAGAAACAAAATAAACATAATGCAGTACATTTTGAACGAAATAAACATATAACTAGTTGAAGATACCAAAATTGGGCAAAAAACAGAGTGAAATAATTGAAGAAATTAGGGCGGAATGATGAAGATGATGATGATTGTTATCAAACCCTAACAGAGGCGAAATGTAACATATACACAGTAGTAGAATCAAATCCACAAAAATCAAGCAGAAATAATGATGAAACGTGATTTAGGACAAACAAAACACAAACGAGAAGTCGGAAATTAAACTCGTCATTCGTCAAGTCGGAAACAGTGCGAACTTTTATACCTGAATCAGTGAGAAATTAAACTCCTACTCAGGAATTGTTGAGGTAAAGCTTGAAGCAACTGAAATGGATGAAATTAGGGCTGAAATTGACGAAAATCACCTGAAAAATTAGCAAAAATCAGCAAACTGAACCTAATGAAATTAGAACTATGATGATGATGAGAGGATTAGAAGGAATCGCGGTAGAATGACCTGAAGAAATTGAACTCAGGAATCGGAATCGCAGTACGATGATGGTGGAGATGAAAGGTCGTTTGTTGCTTGAAGAAGACGGAATGAAGACAGAATGAAGACGAATTTTGAAAATGAAGAGAAGAGAGAGAAAGAGAGGTGGAATGTGGAGGGTTTTGTTGGGGTTTGTGAGATCTAATCTAAGCCGTTGATCAAGATTAAGATCAACGGTCTAGATTGTTAGGGTGTTTACACCAAATTGGTGTGTTTACACCAGATCCTGATTCTATATATATATATATATATTGATTGATTGATTGATTGATTACTCTCTCCGTCCCAATGAATTGTTTGCTTATTCCATATTGGGACGTCTCAATGAATTGTTTGCCTTTCTAGTTTAGGAATGTTTTTTTATATGCAATTTGATCATTCCCATGAGTTTTGCTTTACATGTCACTTCTTCATTGGTTCCCTTAACCTTGGTGCCAAAAGGAAAGAAAAAGAATTCATTGAAACGGATGGAGTATTATTAATTCAAGAATGAATTTCGTTATTTCCAAAAAAAACATCAAGTGAAGTAATTCATCATGCCTTCACTATATGGCATAAGTTAGCAAACACTAATAATCAAATTAAAGTGAAGTAATAGATGCATGTCCACAACCGTATCACATCCTCTTAAACTTATTCCAGAACACTCCGTAACAATCAAATAAACCGAACAAATTCATGCATGTATGATGTCTGATGTATGTATTTCATTTGTTTTTGTCCCCTAAATTTGATGATTCAGCATTATTTTAATTTTGTGAAGGAGACATACTTATCTACTGGAGTAGTATAATAATAATAATAATAGCATAAAGTCGTACATGTACAACAAAAATATAATCAAATTTGTGATTGATAATAAAAGGGTGAGGTCTTGAAGTGATAAAAGGATAACGACTTCTTGTAGTATTAGTATTAATAAATGGGTCTTCAGCCTACAATTCCTCATATTTCTCACACCATTCATTCACTTTTAAATTCCTTCTTTCTTTATTCTTTGAAAATGATTATTTTTTCTGAATTATTGCAATGGATAATAAATTTTGTGATCCTAATCTCAATCTTAGCTTGTTAGAGATTTATAATACATAAAGGAACATCAGCTTTCTTCTAAGATTGTTGTCCCATATAATACGTCGGAATATTTGTATTTGTTGTTTAATTTGTTTAGCGCGAATATGAGCCAAATTTTTTTCGGGATCCAAAACTTCAAAAAAACGTGGATAATAACCTTTCAAATCGGTCATTTTTGGCTATTTCCGAAGAAGGTGAATTTGTACTGAAGCGCGAATGTTTTTTTGACGAAAACTCTTCTGTACAAACATAATGCTTAATAAGGATTGTTAGAACCTTCTAACACATTATATAATGGAGTATCGAATTTTTTTCTTAGATTTTTACAAGTCTCAAAAAGCAATATTATGACATTTAAATGTCTCGATTGAAGACTAAATGAACCTCGTAATACGTTGGGACATTTTATTTGTCTTGTAATTTTTTGGCCGAGAATTTGAGCCGATTTTATTTCGGGACAAAAAACGTGGATAATAGCCTTCAAAATCGGTTGTTTTTGGCTATTTTCAAAAGAGGTGAAATTTGTTCTAAAGCGCGAATATTTTTCGACCGAAATTCTTCGATACGAACATAATGTTTAATAATGATTGTTGGAACCTTCTGACACGTTATATAATGGAGTATTCAAATTGTTTTCTTAAATTTTTACAAGTCTCAAAATGCAATATTATGGCAGTTAAATGTCTCTATTGAAGACCAAATGAACCTTCTAATACGCCGGGACATTTTATTTGTTGTATTATTTGTTCAGCGTGAATATGGGTCAATTTTTTTTCGGGACCCAAAAAAAATGTGGATAATAGCCTTCAAAATCGGTTGTTTTCCTCTATTTTCGAACGAGGTGAAATTTGTTCTAAAGCGTGAATGTTTTTCGAAGAAAATTCTTCGGTACGAATATAATACTTAATAATGATTGTTGGAACCTTCTGACACGTTATATAATGGAGTATCGAAATTGTTTTCTTATGTTTTTACACGTCTCAAAATGCAATATTATGGACTTTAAATATCTCTATTGAAGACCAAATGAACCTCGTAATACGCCGGGACATTTTATTTGTCGTGTAATTTGTTCCACGCAAATCTGAGCGATTTTTTTTCTGAGACACAAAACACTAAAAAAAACGTGGATAATAACCTTCAAATCGATCGTTTTCGGCTATTTTCGAACGAGGTAAAATTTGTTCTAAAGCGCGAATGTTTTTCGACGAAAATTCTTCGGTACGAACATAATTCTTAATAATGATTGTCGGAACCTTTTGATAGTCATATAATGGAGGTATCGAACTTGTTTTGTTAAATTTTAACACGTCTCAAAATGCAATATTATGGCATTTAAATGTCTATTGAAGACCAAATGAACCTCGAAATACACCGGGACATTTTATTTGTTGTGTAATTTGTTCAGCGCGAATATGAGCCGATTTTTTTTGGGACCCAAAACACACACAAAAACGTGGATAATAACCTTCAAAATTGGTCGTTTTCGGCTATTTTCGAACGAGGCGAAATTGGTTCTAAAGCGCGAATGTTTTTTGACGAAAAATCTTCGGTACAAACATAATGCTTAATAATGATTGTTGGAACCTTCTGACACGTTATATAATGGAGTATCGAAATTGTTTTCTTAAATTTTAACACGTCTCAAAATGCAATTTTCATTTAAATGTCTCTATTGAAGACCAAATGAACCTCGTAATACGCCGGAACATTTTATTTGTTGTGTAATTTGTTTAGCGCGAATATGAGCCGATTTATTTTCGGGACCCAAAACACCGAAAAAACGTGAATAATATCCTTCAAAATCGGTCATTTTCGGCTATTTTCAAACGAGCTGATACGACTCGCAAGGCCATTAAATGTCTTTATTTTGATACACATTTCTCTTTTATTAACACGAGGAGTGATTTATATTATACTCCAATGGCATAAGTATGGTGCGAATTTGAAGCCATTTGATTTCGGGATCTTGTAAGACCAAAAAATGTGGATAACCTTCGAAATCGGCAGTTTTTGACGATATTTCAAAATTTGCGATATTGTTTGCTGAAACCATATAGAAACAATCGATATGCGTAACAATGACTAAAAATAGTAATAGAGGATCTAAGTGGTTTGGAATTGAGTATATAGCTTATTTCGTCTTATTTAAGCACGCCTCGAAAAGCACTAGTAAGGCCTTTAAATGTCTTTATTTTCATCCATATTTTCGTGTATTACATGAAGAGTGATGTACATTACTCCCTCCGTTCCAATGAATTGTTTGCCTTTTGTTTTTGGCACCAAGGGGAAAAGATCCAATTAGGAGGTGACATGTGGAGCCAAGGTCAAATTACATACAAAAAACATTCCTAAAACAGAAAGACAAACAATTAATTGAGACGCCCCAATATGGAATGGGCAAACAATTCATTGGGACGGAGAGAGTATATGGCATAATTATTATATGATCAAAAAGCGTGGATAATAAATAACCTTCAAAATCTGCACTTTTCGACGATATTTCCGAATTTGCGATATTGTTTGCATAAACCATTAAGAAACACACGATATACGTTGAAATGACTATCATTTTTTCACAGAGGATGTACGACCATTTAGAATCG
The DNA here is from genome assembly GCA_958450325.1 of Agrostemma githago. Taxonomy (NCBI): domain Eukaryota; kingdom Viridiplantae; phylum Streptophyta; class Magnoliopsida; order Caryophyllales; family Caryophyllaceae; genus Agrostemma; species Agrostemma githago. The sequence goes on along the minus strand of OY288241.1, from coordinate 4,714,360 downwards.
AGAATATAACATATTTTCTCTTACTTAAGTACGCCACAAAAAGTACTGCAAAGTCTTTAAATATCTTTATTTTTATCCATATTTTTCTTTTAATATTACATGAGGAGTGATGTATATTATATGGAGTAACTGTGGTGCGAATTTCAAGCGATTTAATTCCTGGACCTTGTCAGACAAAAAAATGTGGATATACATTAGTTCAAGCGATTTAATCATCAAAATCGACAATTTTTGACAATATTTCTAAATTTACGACATTGTTTGCTGAAACCATTCAGAAACATTATCCTATATGTTGGTTTGGAATTGAGTATATAGCTTATTTTGTTTTATTTAAGCACGTCTCGAAAAGTATTAGTAAGACCTTTAAATGTCTTTATTTTCATCTATATTTTTCATTTATTATATGAGGAGTGATGTATATTATATGGCGTAATTATTGTGCAAATTTCAAGCCATTTAATTCCGAGACCTGGTTAGACCAAAAAAACGTGGATAATAACCTTCAAAATATGTAGTTTTCGATGATATTTCTAAATTTGCGACATTGTTTACATAAACCATTAAGAAACAAACGATATGCGTTGAAATGACTTATCATTTGTTCACTGAGGATCTACGACCGTTAAGACGCCTTTAATTATCTTTACTTTAATCCATATTTTTTTTTATTACATGTGGAGCGATTTATATTATATGGCGTAAGTAGGGTGCAAATTTCAAGCCATTTGATTCCGAGATCTTGTTGGACCAAAAAACATGGATAACAACATTTGAAATCGACAATTTTTGACAATATTTCTAAATTTGCAATACGGTTTGCTGAAACCATTCATAAACAATCGATATGCGTTAAAAAGACTACAATTAGTTAATAGAGGATCTAAGTTGATTTGACATCGACTATATATAGCTTATTTCGTCTTATTTAAGCATGCCTCGAAAAGTACTATTCCGTAGCTAGCAAGGGCTTTAAATGTCTATTTTCATCCATATCTTTCATTCATTACATGAGGAGTGATGTATATTCTATGACATAATTATTGTAAAACATAGTAACATGTTGTGCATGATTTAACAAGTCCCTTATCGTATACTCCGTGGCAAGTTTTGGATATTGTGTCATCCGAAACTCCCAAACTTGTTTAATGCCAAGTCTAAAAGGACGAAAATGGCAGTTTCGGGTACTTACAGGATTGGGGTAGGAGAGTGGAAAGTGGCCACAAACTATGAGTAACTACTACGAGTACAAGAAGTACAATTAATAGTGTAATGAATACTACTTGAAGCTGAAACACACTCTATTTTCCATGGCCGGGGAGTCTCAATCTGTCTCACTTTTGTGTTTCACATCATACAAATGTGTATGGGGTGACATGCAGACAAAAGTAAGACAAAGGATCCTTGTTGAGCAAGTCCTATCATCTAAACTCGGTTCTTATACTATCCTTGATCAATCTAACTATTCACAATTTCAAGTATTGTAGGAGAGTATATTGCTCTCCTTTTCTCTCAAAAAACTTATTGTAGGAGAGTATATACCTTTCCAAATTTGGTAAGAAAAATAGCATGCACATAAAATAGTCACAAATTATTGTTTGTTCTTAGTACTTACATTATTATAACGAGTCAAATATTACTCATTTCCATTGAAAAAGACAAGCAAACGATATGGGAAATGCCAAAATTTTGACTTTATCTATTTAAATGGATAATTTTGACTCATTATAACAATATGACAAGTAATTCTATCATAAGGGAGACTAAGTGGACTCGAGAATATTATCCCTAGTAATTAACCACCACTATTTTCACCACAACAATGTCTATATTCTCTTAAACAAGTTATAAAGTATGTAGTCATCTAGACATACTAACAAAATGGAAAGGCAGACATCAAATTTGAAATGAAAAAGGAAAAAAAAAAAATGAAGGGGGGGGGGGGGGACGAGGTTAGGAAGTGGGGGAGAAATACTTTGCAAACTCAAGAATTTAGACTGAGATGAAGATCAAGAGTTTGAAATGTTACCAAACCATTTAGGGTCTAGATTAAGTATAACTCATGCGGAAAATTGATAGTTGTGATACAAAGAACATGTCGAAGGAAAACAGGTAATGAGATAGGCACATGGCACGAACCAACAAGAGATGCCACGGAAAACAGGTATATGATTCGTTACCCTATGAAACAAAGCATCCATCTATTTTATGGGTTTCATTCTTCAGCAGCACTGGCAGCGCTCAGATCCACATTCAAGTCCAAAGCCTGCGCTTGCAGTTGTATACAACCGGTTCATTAGTAAGACAAACTCATCAACAAAACAATATTTTAATATACAATAAGCAACATTATCTATTATTTTAAGGATACAAGTTAGATCCTAATCCTAGTGATGGTTGTGTTGTGAGTTGTGACACATCAGAAGTTGAGGAGATGGAAGGTGATCGACTAGAAAAGATGTAGTCAAGGAATAAGGCCATTTTCAGGTTTGTTTTTTTTAAATGAAATGGTACATATGTATATTAGAGGGAGCATTCGTTATGTACTTATGTACATAAAAGGGTTATTTCATGGGAATAATACCAACTATGCGTGTGCTTCTTAGATTAATACAAACTATACGTAATCCCATTTTAATACGAACTACGCCTTCATTAATCTCGCTTTGTTATGGGTGACCGGCTACCTGTTGAACTTCCATTATTCAACTCTTTCTCTGACTCTTCTTCTTCTTATTAACATTTCGTGTTCATTTTCGGCCATTGAAAAAAATAATTAAATTTTCCGAAAATTCATCTTTCATTTCCTTTTCAATTAGTCTTATAGAAGCTATAAAAAAAATGTTTTTATTATTATTTTGGCTTTCACGATGACTGCAACAGACCTAATAAAACCCTAGAAAGTTACAACAAGTCACTATGACCTGTAATAGCAAGTCATAATTTCATACATAACAAAGAGAGATTAATGAATGCGTAGTTCATATTAAAATGAGATTACGTATAGTTTGTATTAATTTAAGAAGCACGCGCATAGTTGGTATTATTCTCATGAAATAAGCCTACATAAAATGAGAGTTTAAATTACTCATTTTGGGTCAACTTTACGACAATGGAATATAAGATGGGTGGATCAAGGAATGATAAACATCAAGTCCAACAGACCTGAGGAATTATCAAAATCATGATAAAAGAGCCGGTCGAATATTGAATAAATTTCTGAGAGAAACAAAATACATATGGGTATCCAGCTTTTTACCTTTCCTGTGATTGAAGTATACATTTTGAGAACATCTGTAACAGTTGATTCAAAGTGTGTTGTAGCATCATAACTCTGCATGAACATAACAAACAAAAAGAAAGGGAAAAAAAACCTAAATGTTACAATCAATTTGATCGAAAATTTTATGGATATAACAAGAAAAAGCAAAGCGTCATACCGCTGATATAAAGCAGTTGTCCGAAGAAGAATCATTGACTGGCTCACAGCGATCATACATATCAAAAAATAGCTCATCCACTCCACCAAGAAGGTCAACTCCAGGCTTTAACTCCGTTTGAGGATTGTCAGTTTCAGCCTCTGTCGATACAAAAGCAATGAATTTTCCTTTTGGGGCAACATTGTGTGTGTATGAACAGCAGAAGACATACCTGCAAGAATATACAACATAGAATAAACGAGCTCAATAAAGCCACTTCAGTAGAGCAAGGTGAACATACCAGCAATTGCAAAACAAGGATGTTGATGAATAATTCACATAATGTCTGAATCCATATTAATAAAGGTGGGTGTCGAATTGAAGTACTACCTCCTCCGTTGGAGCCTTCCAACAGATTGTATTTATTTACTTTTGAGTAGAGCTTCAGGAATAGCAAAGGTAAGTAGGGTGTGGGGGTGTAGGTCATTTTGGAAAGTAGATTTCTTTAATACATTAATGTCTTTATTTGGTCCCAATGACAAGTAGGGGCTCTGATACTATAATGCCCTTTTAAACATCAGAAGAATCTAAAGCAAAATACAAGGAGGGTTGGGGCTATTTGGGAGTTTTGGTAATTTAGTTAAAATAACATTCTAAAGAAAGAAATGTATAAACTAGCTGCAGCATCTTAGAACGTAAATGGTATCACAAACTCCAGAGTACCCACGTCACTGAGAGGTCGATGTTAGTGCTCATCACACAAGAATTTCAATTCACAAATATTTGCCTCGAGAAATATGTAATTTAGCCAATTCATGAGATAAAAATGAAGATATAAAAACAAATTTCCCATAAATGAGCATTAGGCAGAAACACAACATTTTGCTTGCATATATAATTCCAAGCTGTGCAAAATTCTTTTTTCCCTCTTTCACCCCCTTAGAAGTTTGGAAGAGGGATGAGAACACATTCGTCCTAAAGCAATCTGTAAATCTTACATGTCTGATTTGCGACCTAGTTGCTTCTGAGGCAGGATGATCTGAACTGAGTGTGAATCATTTGTGTTGGGAATTGGGTGGCTCATAATGGCTATGGCCCTTGCAACCTTCCCCACCTTCTTCACCTGCTCGTAATAATTTAAACAGTCATATCAACTTATTTAGTGTGACTGTGTGAGAGTGTCTGCTAGCAAATAATATAACTTAGATAGCATAAGTAAATAACGTAAATATTGTGTAAATATCTTAAGCACCAACGGTCATAAACCACGCAGACACAGACACTCCCTGCCCTCTTCGTCCTGCACCCTATTACTTTCTTGGTTTTTTGATAATCATAATTCAGAGCAAATAAAAAACGTGTACGTACACAATCACACCAACAGTGGTTGTTTTACCTTGTCAGATAGATAAGAAGGATCGCACACAACTTTTTTGCACTTGGCAGTTTCTCCTTCAGATGTTACCCCTATAACTTTGCCTCCATCATCAAATTCAACCTAACATTTTACGAACATCAAAAGCCATAACTAGAAGGAATTGCATGCACAATCAAAAACATATGGAGTATTAAAATTATCAAAAGAAACCACAAATATACCTTGCAGTCTGGCTTATTTAACATGTACGTCCCACCGTAAACAGCACTTAGCCTTGCAAATGCCTGTGTAAAATACGGTGTTTAATTAACAAGAAAAAAACTCCTAGGAAATGGAGACTAGAATGAGGAAATGATAGGTGGACGTAACCAAAAATTAACTGAACAAAAAGTAGATATACTGAAACCACGCCAACATAGAAGAGGTAGAATTACCTGCGGGAGTTCTCCTAATCCATAGAGGGGATAGATGTATGGAGATCCTCCTTGAAAGCGGGCCATAGATTCAGCATACAACTGAAAACAATTAAGAAGAAATCAAATCATGAATTATACATATAGCTACAAATCAAGTAAGACTCAGATAAACTGGGATACTTGCTTTCATTCTCTTCACACTTTCAAGTGCAGGTTCATTCAGATAACGATCATCTGTATGTAGTGCCAACGCATGTCCAATGAAATCAATAGTGTTGTCATCAAGCCCATACTTTCTGCAAAACAATTAGAAACCATAATCTACGTTAGTATCATGTAGATGCCATATTGAAAAGAAAAAAAAAATGTATGCACAACATCATGCAATAAGAAATCTTTTGCAAGGTTCAAGGTTCGGCCGCCCAATCCTTGAGCCAGATTGACCATCTTGGAGAAAAGTTAGCTTAGCAGAGTGGGTTGAAGAGTTCATTATATTTCAATGCAGTTTCAGGTAGATAATGTTCTACGAGCTCCAGTCCATTCCTCAAATGAAACTGAAAATCTAATATAATTGGTAACATGTAGACACACAAACAGAAACAAACAAAAAGAAACAATCTGACATGCACACGGAAGTAGACATAAGAAAACGTGCGTGCACCTCATGGCTTGGAAAGACAAAAAGACTATTATAGTGTTACGTTGAATACAGAAGGGTGATTCAAGGGCAGTAGTGCGACATACTTTATAAGTCATCTTGGCATGCATAGACCAAAGGGAAATCTTAGTTCAAAAAGACATGAGAAATAACAAGGGAATAAGAGCCCGAGGCGTGCGCCTCATAGATCTTTTAGTTCTATGAAATAATAATGACATCTAACTATGCTATATTGGCTTTGAAAAAAAAACCTCCTTAATCAATGAGTTCTTAAAGAACAAATATAGAAATGAAGGAAAGCTAGGCGAAGAGTCTAAGCCCATCCTAACAACAGTGGTAGAAAGAGATTGTGCCATGAGAAGTGACATAATATGAGTGAACGGACATACGCAATAAGCTCTTTAGTAGTGACTTTGGTCAAGTCCAATCCCTCGTGTGTTTTGGGATCAGTCTCATTGTACTCTTGCACATAAAGAATAAATTTTCGAGCTCGACGCTTTTCAAACAATCCCATCAGTGGGGACTTTAGGGCTTCCATATCAGTTGCTGGCACTTTGTGAACCTGTGAAATGAAAAGACTGGAATGTTCATGGCTCATATATAAAAAACTACAGTTCATATTATGACTAGATGCAAAGGCAACTAAAATTTGCCTACTCCAATTAACTATAAGCATATACCTTGCCTTTGTTAAACACAAAGCTACCATCAACAGCTTTAAAGCTCAAATACTTTGTGACATCTGTGTGAATAAGGACCCTAACAAGGGCACCATTTGCCATTATGAACTGTTATTTGAGGGAAGAAAAGATGGATTAGTAAAACAAAGAACTACCAGTTGCAAACGGTGAATTGAAAAGACACAAAAAAAACCATGCCAAAATGCCAAATTATGAGAGAACCTTTGGCATCATATCCACGTTATAGTCTCTGCTGGAACCCAATTGCGCTGGAGGCTGTGCATCACCCTTAAACTTCTTCCACAACTATAATTGCAAGGAATGACTTACATTAAAGGTTAAGTTAAAAACTATGTGAAATCAAAATATCCTTGACCTACCTAAAACAGTAGGTTAAATACCTGCGTAAGATTAAGGGAGGTTGATTCTCCTCCATAGTAGTCATTTCTGTCCATGTGTAGGACCTACAATTCAAATCGAGGCACACAAAGATCCATTGTAAGCCACACAAATGCATTCCACTAAAGAGAAAGCCACCGTATAAGCGAACATTATATGTTTATATGTACTAGTTAATGAAGGCATCAACATCTGCCAGAAGAAGCCTATTTTGATTATCCTTGCAAAATACTCCATAACAGTAATTTTGCCAATCACTACTCCTGGAATGACATAGCACTAGCAGAAACATTGAAGATCACACAATTTCACGAGATCACGACTCATAGTCACCTAATTAGAAAGTTGCCACACTTCACTTGAACAAAAGTTAATATCTTCTTAAATAATGGTATTAAATGCTCTATAACCTGAAAAATGCAAATACAAGCTTCTACTCTATACTCGTAGAGACTAGAATTAAGATCACGTTCAAATAGAAATCACAAGTTGGATAATCTTAAGTCATACATGGGTAATGATCAACCAATCATCATCAACAACAACACTACTCCAATTCATCAAGGGCTCTCGTAAATTGCACGGAAAGAAGGTCGGATGTACGTAGCCTCACCCTCGTACAAGCAACACAAAGAGGCTGTTTCCGAATGTCAATGGAGAAAAACAGCTTGCATATACCCTCTGTGAATGCTTCCATCCCAAAAACTCACCAATAGATCAAAATAACTTAGCTTAAACGGCAGTCATTGATGAGACTACATATATCTATATTTGACCAAAAAAAGTGTCGTACGACTCATATCCCTTCATCTCTCTATCAAACTACTTATAAAAACATTTAGAGTCTCGTCTTTCTCATCAGTATCACCACCAATATTCTCTCATAGATAACCACCACAGCTCATCAAGTTATGCATAATTGCCCCTCTTTTATCATAATTTTCCAATGGTGTACCACATTGTCGCTGATGCTACAACTGAAACAACGAACCAAACGTATTCAACAAAATTACAAAAACCCCAAATAAGTCTTAACGTAGGCGAACCCAAAACGAGGCAACTAGTTCATCCACATTGGGTCAATAACCTGAACCCAACCGTATCGTACTCAATCACATTGACTCAAAACTCCTTTCGATGATTTCAATCAATAGAATTGGCTAATACATGGAATTGCACCAAATACCATAAAATTGAGTAACCCCTATACGAAAGATTGCCTATTTCTTTCATCATTTTCAAATGGTGTGCAACATTATTGCTAATAACTTTGAACCTCTTTTGATGATCGCAATCAATACACTCACCTAATACGTGAAACAGTATAAGATCAAATAAAGAAAACCCTAATAAAAAAAGCAGATCATCAAAAACCCCATTTCAATTTTAACATCAAAATTCAATCAAACAATGCCTAAAATGAGTAATTGTTACTAGTAAGAAAAGTGAAGAAAAAGATGAATGAATCAAGTAAAGTGTTAAAGAAAGGGAGGACCTTGAGACCAGCAACGGAGAGAAGGCCACTGAGGATGCATTCCTTGAGGCCGGTTCCTAGGACTATGACATCGTATTCTTCATCCATGGCGATTCAGTATCGAGTTAAGTTGATCAATTTGAGGAAGAAACGGTGAGACTCAGATCGAAGGAAAGACAGAGACGTCAGGAGGAGAGAGACGGTATATGTCACGGCTCCACGTCAAAATTCTACTCCACTTTATATAAGGACGATCTTATTAAAAAACACAAATTCTTGGGAGGGACGGACCACCCTTCAGTACTACTCCATTTTCTATTCGTATCTTAAATGACAACTTTGTTTTGTACTGTTTTTATAAGAAGCGTATCCTCTTTATATTGGTATATTCTTTTATGTTAATATCGTAACTACTTCTATTAGGTTTGGTACCACTGTTACTTTCATTTGTACTTAGTCTCTCAGTAAAGTTAATGAGAGACTGTCTTTCAGGAGACCTACTCATTAAAAAAAAAAGTAAACAAATGATTGAAACGTGGTTCATTGATTAGAGTCGACATTAACCTTCGGATTATGAATTGCTTTGAGTTTCAACTTTCAACCATTAACCTCATCGATAAAAACAACATTAGGTTTTGAAATACCGTCATGATCTTTCTTATTCCGTATCTTTTTATACGAGGTACGGAGTACAAGTATTATTTATGGCAAGTTCTGATACAGTCCGTCGTAAATCGTGAGACGGTCAGATCCATACCAAATTACTTCCTTCATTCCAAATTTCCAATCAATTCCATACATTTGTTTTTATCTCGTACATCAATGCACGTTTTCTTTTGTCCATATCTTTAGTCACATTTTTAAAAATTATGAAAATTTAATATTCATAATGCATTCGATTAGATAATTTAAACAAGATCTCACTTGACTATATTTTATCTTATATATTAGAAGTTATATCGAAAATTCATTCTCACTCATAAATAGTATCAAAAAAACCAAATACACATAATTGATTGAAACGGAGAGAGTACACGGTAAGTTGCCTAACAAATACTCCGTATCAAATATTTAGTACTTCTATTATTGTCAGCGTGCTAGTACTTTTATTATTGTTAGCGTGCCTAGCAAAACACAGCTACGTAATTTACACCAACTTTCACATTCATTCTTGTCGAAAAAAAGCATCTTCAGGTTTTGAGGAGGACTAAATAGTCGAGGGCATTGTTGCAAGAAAAGACTAGGTGAAGTTGTACGTTTACTGTGCCAACTTATTGTTGACTGCGTGCCACAGCGATGCTTTTGGCACGACAGCTCAACGATTCAACAAACCAGGCTACTCATAGTCAGACGGCATCAGCATGGGCGTCGTAGTGATGGGCTGATTCGGGATGATATGGGCAAGGTCAGGATGGTTTGTTGCATGAACCACGATACACATTATACATCTACTGCTATGAGATTATAGCATCAAGATCAGCAATGGAATTTTTGTATACATTTGAAACCCATCGAAAGGAAGTATTCTTCTTATATATAATCCTTCAAAATTTGTCTCAGGTATTCTTCTTGCTCGGTGTTACCTTGGAGTTCTTGCCACTACAACACAAACAAACAAAATGTGCAGAGGAATGTTAAGATGAGTAAATATGGAGTACTTTATTTTCCGTCTCGCTCTACTTAGAAATGACAGTCTTGAAGATGAATGTTAGCTTAAGCATGAGGTTAATGATCTTCTTTAAGAAGAATGTTAAACATGTTTAGGAAAACAGATGTGCGTAGGCGGTAGGTTTCAAGAGCCCAAAATATTCAGAGTAGAAACTAGAGCCACATTGATAATGCTAAGTGACTTATGTATTACAACACCACAAGCAGATTCGAAAACTGAAAACCAACGCAAGGTCGTTCAAAAACAAGACACCGAGCTCTATCTATAACACAGAAACATGACGAAGGATGAAAAGTTACAGCATGCAATAAGAATCATCATAAGCATGAGATATCTCAGGCATTAAGTTTATAAGTGTTTTACCTCCTGATGAGAAACTGACGCGAGATTCCACCCTGAAGCAGCCACATATCGCCGTTTCAGCATCGTGTGTCCAAGAGGCACTCCTGTAAATAAAAGAATGTGTTATACTCCGTAAAAGATTAGTTGAGGCTACATTATATTTATATGCTACACTCTGAGAAGGGTCGGGCGTGATGCAATACACATATTAATGACTGTTTTATAGGATCGCACAAGTACAAGTCAAAAAGAGGAGAGACGAGGTGATATGATTGAAGAGTGCAAATGAGCACCTGTATTTCTGGAGAAATGAGTCACTCCATCGATTTCCAGAGCAAGTTTCTTGTTAACGACGGCAGCATCCAATGAGTACGCATCCAAGTCATACTCTTTCACCCATTCCAACCCCGTACTGTACAAAAGACGAGCAACTTCCTTCTGGAATGATGACGTGACCTTTTGATTAAACCTTCTGGTTCTCCCTGCACCCACCATCTTCTCCTCAACATCGCTTCTTAGAGATAAATTAAGAGACGGGTACTCTAACTTCAAGCACTGATTTGCAAAAAACACTTGAGAAGCAAACATGACATCCTCTCTATACTGATCTGTAAGCCTGCCTTCTACAAAATTTTGCAGAGTCGTCCACACGTTAAGGAAAAATTGGCGACCCATCTGACCCAGAACTGTATAGGACCATGCAATATTCCCAAGTTGGTCTCTATTGAATCTAAGCACAGGATAATTTGATCCTTCAGAAACTACAGCTTCATCATGATTTATTGCATCTCTGACTGAGGAACACTGAAACTGTTCAATACCCTTATAAACATCGTCCAAAGCTTCAAGCAAAGGGTCGGCAGGTTCATTTAAAAATGCAAAAGCCCATAACAACTGAGCAAGCTCTTGGGCACGGAAAGTGTGAACTATCTCCGAGGCTCTCTTAGACAACTCCAAGAAGAGAGGTGGTGAAGAGTGCCGCATTGCAGCAAAGGCACCAGCTACATTAGCAACATTTTGGGAATTGAATTCACTAACTTTGGTCATGGCAACCTCGGCAACCCTATCCATTTCAGTCAGATATAGAAGGTCACCTCCAATTTTGGACAGTGCCCAAGCGATGTTTGAAATCCCTTGAGCCGAGCACTCTGGCAGTGCAGTCATAACAATCCCAACCAGCATAGACATCTCCCTCTGACGAGCAAAGGCTAGCCTTCGTGTTTCAGTCATCGATACTTTCTCCATGTTTTTAGCAATTCTATGAATTGTGGTAGCAAGATTTAAAGGCGATAGGGGTGAAGGGCTCAAGCCTTTGCCCACAGCAATTATCGTCTCAGAAACCACCTCAAGCACTTCTTCTGCTGTTTGGGCATCTACTACCATTCTATTCAAGCTAACCTCCTTCTTTCGATCAGAAGGACCGTTAAACTGTGACAACCTTTGAACAAATGTTTCCATCACTTCCTTCTTCCTTTCCTCATACATTCCCCCTCCAAGCATGCTAACAGTTTGTCGAAGATGGTCCCTACCATCTACCCCACCCAAATTGTTCATATCTAATTCATCATCAGAATCCGAATCACTGTCTTCCTCATCATCATCAACCTTGGGTTTCTTTTTACCAACATTCTTTTCAACCACCTTTTTCTTACTCTTCTTATTTTGTTTCGGCTTCCTACTCACCATACTCTCCAAACGTCGCATCATCCCCCTATCCTCAATCGACTTCAATGCAACTTTCCTCGCTCTCACACACCAATCCATACTATCTGTACCCGCCAACAACCTCGATTTCTCCTGTTTCTTCTTTTCAACAGGATCCAGACTTAAAGGCTTACCCTTTCCTAAGAATTCAAGTTCCCAATCCTCCACTTGAGGTTCCTCTTGCTTACCATTCACAGCAGCATAAACCCCATTTCTTCCATAAATTTTACCTTTTCTACCTAAACACCCAAACTGCACCTTCCTTTCCAAAAACCCAGGTGGTAATTTACCCAATTGAAACAGTAAATTACCTTTATGACAAAAAATCAAGGGTTTTAAGCAACTTTCACTGCACAATGAACTACACAACACCTCCATTTTTTCTTCCCTGTTCTCTCAATTTGGTATTGTTTTCTCACAAAATTAAAAGGGGATGATAGTTATACTCAAATGAGAAACTTCACCACATAAACTACTTCAGTGCACTAACTATTTGCAAAACACAAATAATTTAAATTGTTGGATGAAACAACAAGTGGATGAGTTAGCATTCATGTGAAGAAACAAAGAAAAAAATGGAACTTACCGCAATTAATTAAGGGAAAGCAATTGAATTGTGGAGTTGGGGATTGGGGTTCGTGTTGCTCCTCTCGAGTTACAAGTTCAGAAGAGCAGCTTCAACTCAAGTAAGCGCAGCTCATTTTTGTTTTTGTGTGGACTCTCTGTGACGATAAGGAAAGGGGCTTCTTCGTTTTTGACCGGAGTATTGAAAAAGTGATCCGAACCGGATACATCCATCATACATATCGGATTGGTTTTTGATAATTGGTTAGTTCCGACTCATATTTTTTAGTCTATTTTTCAAACGGTCCGTTCCAAACCCAATTCTAGAAGGGTTTGGTTTGGTTTGAGTCTCTTCTCGCCGATCTTATCTCCGATCTCCGGGATTGAATTTTCAGGTGACAAATCTTCAGCTCTATCCGGTTAGGTGTGTCCGACGAGATTTCAAATACTACGAACTATCTCCGACACGTTTCCAAATATTATAAATCGTGTCCGACACATGTTCAAATATATATATATATACTCCCTCCGTCCCAATGAATTGTTTTCTATTCCATATTGGGGCGTCTCAATTAATTGTTTGCCTTTCTATTTTAGGAATGCTTTTTGTATGTAATTTGATCCTTGGCTCCACATGTCACGTTCTAATTGGATCTTTTTCCCTTGGTGCCAAAACCAAAGGCAAACAATTCATTGGAATGGAGGAAGTATACCAAAGGGACGATTTTATAGGTTTTAGACACGTATTGTTGTGTGTCCGGCACGGACACGTTGATTGGCATGAAGTTAGGAAGTCAACAGACATTATCAACAGTCCGTTGTAGTCTAGTTGGTTAGGATACTCGGCTCTCACCCGAGAGACCCGGGTTCAAGTCCCGGCAACGGAACTTTTTAACTCCTAATTCCTGTACTTCACTTTTTTCAGACTTCCTGTTTCCAGTTTATTGCATCCAGTAGCACCACGGCCACCACCTTTATCATAAACAAAGCTTGATCCCGGCAAAGAGTCCTCCAGCTTCACTGACAAGTGACGGAGCTACGTGTAAAAATTCCTTTCAACAGTAAAACGAAGGGAAGGCATAAACACCAAACTCGGAATAAAATGGAAAGAATGAGGATTTGGTTGATGAGCAGTAAGAATGTGAAGACGGTCTTTTTGTGTTGAGCTCCCGACCCACCAGACCCTGATGTTGTTATTGGTTTAGCATCTCCCATGGCTGGCTCACCACACATGCTCTCAATCTCTACACATGATGTGTGGCGCAGCTATTGTCTGCATCGCTGTGATCATGGCTCAACCTCAGTACCAAATTAAGACCAACATACAACAGTTTCAAAGACTTGTTGTGCGTGAGAGAAACGAGAAACATAAAAATAAGAACACAAAAGAAAGAACGCACAAATTTACACTAACAATGTGTAGCTCGCTATGTCCACAGAAGAGTAGGTTTGATTAGTTTGACGAAGCACCCTAGAGAAACCAATGTGATTGTCGCTCACCATCAATGAGTCAACGACAACCAAAACAGATTCAAGTCATAAGTCAACAGTCAGTTCAGAAGAAGCATGCGTCACAGATATGACATACTACAAGTATATAACAATCTTATTTTGATAATTTGTGATGAAACATGTGGCCAGGTGGGCACAAGGAAGGGCCAAGCAAGGCCAGTATCCATTAGGTTACATGTAGCATGGATTGGATATGGAGTCAAGGAACTGAACTGGTATGAAAGTCAACATATGATCACTTGACAAATTAAAACTAGTTTCTGCTAATGTATCTAAATCTAAGCCCCCCGTCACTTTCAAGTTTTGAGGAGTTTAATTTCAGGTGGTCAAGCAAGGAATAATACCAAAGAATATGCCTTTTTCATTCCATGTACTCTATATATTTAGATTTAGGCTTACATTAAGCATAAAATACCTTATTCCAGTTGATCTATTTTTGCCCCAATTCTCCAGAGCTGAGCATATATATACCCTGTACGTGCATGAATGAATATGTTTTGTTGATGGTCGTCTAACCATCACCATTGAATTGAAGTTCGCTGATTTTGGTTAGATGACCATCAACAAACACATTCATACAAGTGCTCTTCCCATATCACATCCATCTCTCCGGATCGTCTCGGAAAAGCTAAGTGTATATAAATTGGTAAGGATCACATTCAGATTCTGATCTATACACACAAAATTATGTAGCCAGTATCTGTTACTTCTGTTATGTACTCTAGTACAGGAGTTCAAATGGATCCTGATGTGACGCATAGTTATAACAACTCAAATACTAATCATATCATACATAAAAAAACAATACAAAACCAATATTTGGGAGACTAGCGGATAAGTTAATCCATAGTCTACTCATCTTGTTCATTTATTTGTCTATTTTAATATATTTCTATTAAAAATACGCGGAAAATAATCGAAGATGGACGTTATCATTTAGAAATGAGAAATGAGAGTTGCTCCAGGACTGATTACTGGGACTTTTAACTCATGAACACGATTCACGTGGCCCAGAAATGAAATCAAACCCCCAACTGTTACAGTTCATACGGAGTATATATTTCATGCAGTGTGATCACCAGAAATGCGATCATTGTTGTCGCAGTCGCACCTTTCTCCTCTCAAATTCATCCTCCTTAAACCTCATCAACTTATGGCGTCTCGGTCTCGTGCTTCTCGATTCGGCCCCCGTGTCGACAAAATGCAACAATTGGTTCAATCTGATCCTTCAAGTATGAACTACCCACTACTCCTTTACTATTCCCAGTATTCCCCCTTTTCTAATTTTTGTCAAGACTGAATTGCTTCTTGTTTTTGCATGGTTTATGATCCTAATTGTTACTTAATCCCTTGATTTTATTGATTTTTTAGTAAAAGTTTCGATTTTGTTGTAAAACAATCCATTTGTATGATGAATTTTATGGGGGCATTTAGTTCGCAAAGTGGCGGTATTGGGGATAAGTATGAAAGTTCTTGAATTTGATACAAATAATCCGCTAAGTCTAATGATTACCGAAGATGTCTTAGTCTAATCGTTAAAACAGAAGCAAGTTCGAATCCCCCTCCCTGTATTGTAATACGACTGAGAACTAGCTTCATTGAACCCTGAAAAAAATTATTGGGCATTTTTCTCAAACCCAATAGAGGGTAGTGAGTGGCATGTTCTTTGCTATCCCTTCACGTGGTGTTGATTCTAAGTGAAAGTGGTTCATTTGAAATGCTAGTGTTTTGCATTCGAGTTTCATTTCTGTGGTGAATGAAGGGTTGTATGAAGTTACTGGAAATGATGAGTAGGTGGATGGGACAAAAGCTGGGAGATGGGATTATTCACATGGGATTTGAGGGAACCAACACCGATTGTTGAGCACCTTGTTCGAAATGATCTTCTTCCAAAAGGGAGGGCCCTTGTTCCTGGTTGTGGTAGTGTAAGTACTTGTACTAAACTTTCTTATCAATTTTTTAGGTGTTTTCAATGTCGTTACTACTTGCTTCACTAGATTGTAAGTTTACTGGTCTAGTCGAGCACTCGAGCCAGTGTTACAGATGCCAAGTCGCCAACTAGCTTAGTTGAGAAAGTCGTGACTCGTGAGAGGTTGTACGGATTGTCTGGGGTTCATCAACGTCAGAATTGCTCGTGGTTCCCTTTATACCAAAAAAAAAACCATGCTATACAACAAATATGTGCCAGATTCAGAACAATTAGAACCATGTGGTGCAGGTGGTATGATCACATCAAGAGAATTGACTCCCTGTGTCAAGTAGTAGCATAGTGTCACGCATTTTACGAAGTAATTGTCATTATAGGTCATCTGGATGATCTCCTCCCTCCTTGATTCTACACCAGGTTAAGATTTTTTATGTCATAGCTACTCTTTGCCGGCCGCATGCAAGAGACATGGAGGCAATATTGCTGTTGTAGGCTGTGTGGATGTAGTGGAGTACATTGGTGATGGCTTGGCTACTCATCACCCCTTGACTCATATACTGAATTTTAATTGGATGTTAATAGCTTCAGGGATAATATTTCGTAGCGCTCAGAGAAGTTTCATCTCATTGAAATGCTGCTGCTACAAAAAATTCATTCTGTTTTCTGAACATGTATAGTTTAAAATTTGGTAGCTTTACATGCTGCCTTAATATGAGTTTCTACCTTGTGTTGAATGCAGTGCATTAATGTATTGTAGGGCTATGATGTGGTGACTCTAGCTTCCCCTGAGCGCTATGTTATTGGATTGGACTTATCAAAGTTTGCCGTGCAGAGAGCCAGAGAGGTGAACTCCCAGCTCTTTTCTTTGGTTTTCTTTCTCACATGTCATTCTTTATTACGCTTCCATGACTCCATGTTTATCCTTATACCCTGAGAAAATATTTAGAAGTAGTATTGTAAGCACGGAAATTGGTCCTCAGGAGTTGATTTTTGTTTCTTAATGCATCATTCTGATCTTAGCCATGACAAGCTGCAAAATGTTAAACATTTAGAATTTGCTTCTGACATGACATGGAAATGCAAACATGCATGTGGAGTTTATGATCCTAGCCCTGGGGCAATGTTTTCAGTGGTGTAACTTGTTAGCTGAACTCTAACTTGCTTTTGTTCTCTTGTCTAATCAGCTGGCTGCGTCGTCGCCGAATGGCACCTGCTTTTCCTTTGTACAGGCAGATTTCTTCACGTGGAATCCAACTGAACTATTTGATCTAATATTTGATTACACGTGAGTGACACGCTCTGAGGTGTTGCTGATACTAATTTATAGTACCTCTTTAATTTGTTCGTGAATACACTTCTTAGTTTCCACTTCGGGTGTCCGTGAATAAACTTCCCGATTGAAAACCTTTTATTTTGTATGTTATTTGTGCTCTTTATGGTTTTTCAACTTGCATATCCATCCATGCCATACTAATTCCCGTAAAAATGTGTGCAAAACAAACCAGGAAGTTTATTCATGTGCGAAGGGAGTATATACTTAGGCAGGTTGTTTTCAATGTGCAGTTTCTTTTGTGCCATTGAACCAAAATTGCGGTCAGCTTGGGCACGTCGCATGGCAGATCTCTTGAAGCCTGATGGAGAGCTTATTACTTTAATGTTTCCGGTTCTTCTCGTCACCTTTCAAATTTTGACTGTTTATTTCTATGGTCGTAGAAAAACATGGCCTTTTATTTTATTTCCCAAATTTGAATAATTGAATGGATATATTTGTCATTCTTGATCCATGGATTGACTGGTGGGTAATAAATAGCAGTCTATCAAACTCTTCCTCCATAGATGTATGGAAATCTTAACTGAAGTGAATAAGGGCATCAAGTTTCAAAGCATTCTGTACATACTTGCCTACTGGAAGTTAATTTTGGAATTCTATCTATCTATCTTATTGCAGATTGATGATCATGAGGGTGGACCCCCTTATAAGACATCGGTTGCTGAGTAAGTTGTTTCCCCCTTGGACCCTTCCACATTGATTCAGCTAATGTCGATTTGGTTATGTGATGCAGTAATGGTGTCCTTTGATGCAGTTATGAAAGCGTTTTGCATCCGCTGGGGTTCCAAGCAATATCTGTCGTTGAGAATGAGCTTGCTATACCCAGTCGTAAGGTAAGTTAAATTTCAAATGTTTCGTGTTCCATCATTGATCAAGTGTTAGCGTTGATATATTGAGGTGGGTGGTCTCAGGGAAGGGAGAAGGTGGGAAGGTGGAAAAGGATGATGGGAGTCGGAGTATCGCCCCTTTGAGCATGGACAGTCGACAAACATTGGTTATCGCGTAAATGATATGATGTAATCATTCAGATTCAGGATCCTTGTGGGGGATATTGTTAATTGTTAATCCCAAATCAATGATTGTGGTCTTTGTACCTTTTGTGAATGTGATTGATTGATTGATTGCTGTGGAGTCTTGAAATAGTCACAGTAAACAACTAAAGATAGTTGGTTGGTTTATGAGGAGATTAGTAAAACGTAAACAAGATTAGTAGAGCATAATTTGGGAGGGGAGGGGAGGTGGGTCCCACTTACAACGTTGACTCTAGCCATCTATAAGTTGGTGGCCACCCACGAATCCAACACTCCCTCAAACATCACACATTTTACTGTTGACCCAATGATTGCGGTCCCCTCCTTTGATGCTGCCGCCTCCACCATTACTCGTATTTACTTTTAACCTCTAAAATTATCCATAACCCATAATCATATATACGTATGGATCGTAATACGGATATATAGTTAGCCTTAAACAATACCATGATGACACTAATGACATACTATTATCAAACGGAATATTAGCCTCTTCTACTAGTAATTAAAAAGCATTAAACGAACACATTCAAATTATTTTACCAATACTTATTGCAGTTATTCCTCCCTTCTCACCCGATATTTTAAGGGTTAGCTTAAATACAATCCTTAGAGTTAGGGGTGAGCAAAACCGGATATCCGATCCGGTTTTGTAAACCGTATCGGATATCCGGTTTTAAAAATAAAAAAATTCCCGATCCGTATCCGATCCGGTTTTTTCCGGATATCCGGAAACCGGATATCCGGTATCCGGTTTTATATTTTTCTTCTATTTTTATTTTTTTTTAAACAATTTTTTTCATTTTAATCAAGAGTAATTAATTGATTTTTAAGCAACGTTACGTTTTATATAAATTGATATAATAAAATATATTTAAAAAAACCTCAAAAAAATGGTATATATGTCTTACGGTACAATTATTCTAACAAAATATTACGTTTCAATACAGAATATCATAAATTTACTAATAGTTTTGTTTTTTGCCTTTGAAAATAATTGGTGGGTTTTGAATTCTTTATTGTATAATTCATATTAGGATTATATTTTTCATATTTTTTATTGTTTTAAAAAAACCGGATCGGAAACCGGATATCCGGTTTCTATTTTCCCCGATACGTATCCACTACGGTTTTAAGGAAAACCGTATCGTATATCCGGTTATTCGTATCGGATATACGGAAATTCGTATAATTGAAAGCGTATACCGTATCGTATACGTATAATAAAACCGTATCGTATATTTTTGCTCACCTCTACTTAGAGTTGTATTTAAACATTTAATATATGCAATTAATATAAGTATAATAATTTATTTTCTCTTTTACACTCTTAGATACAACCCTAAGGCTCTAAGAGTTGTACTCCATATTTTATTATCATTTCCCATATTTTAATGAGTTGTATATATGTTTGCTTTTTGCATTTGGATTAAAGTTACCCGGTTGTCCTTCAAACAATACTAGTATAAATGTATACAAACGAATGACAAGCACCAAAACGGAATAGGGATAGTCCCTCCATCTCCATCATTTGTCATCACTTTCCTTTCACAAAGTGATAACAAATGACTGAGACAGAGGAAGTACAATTCATTGGAATGGAGGGAGTATGTTATGGTACTCCGATTTCTTAACAATATCAAAAGTAATTCATCTAATTTCCATATATAAATATAATATACTTTGTAGAATTTTTCTATGGATCGTGTACGTTTTGGTTGCAAGTTGTGGTATATCATTTGCTCGAGCTCCATCTTTTTTGTGTTGGGGATCCTTTGTCTACTCTCGTTTGGTGTTCTATATACTCGTGTCTCATCTAATACACTTGTAATTGAAACACAAAATACAAAATGAGATAGGATCTTTAATATTCTAAACTGGCTCGTCAGTACAAGAAATCATTTAGATATTTGTATCATTCTCTATGATTAATCAATTCATGAACCCACATAATCCCAATTATTTTTTCTTAAAAGATCAAAAACCATGAATAAGATGAATGAATCTGATCTGTTGTTGTCATGTCATGTCATGTTAACACAAGTCGGACAACGAACAAACAAAACAATCATTCTTGAATCTTGACAGTTGACACCCCCCCACAAAAAAACACAATTAAAGTCCGTTAACATTGTCAACAACCCCTCCCTCGTTCCTCTCTTCCCGCTTCTCCATTCCTTCCATCCCAAAAACTCTCTCCCTCTCCTTCCTCCCTCCCTCCCTCCCTCCCTTTCTCTCCCCTCCAAATCCAAATCCACATTCTAATTAATTAATTCTCTCATCATTTTGAAAACAAACTCGGAAATGGAAGACGTGGTCTACGACGAGGAGGAGGACAGGGACACCGTACCCAGCTCCCCCACCACCCTCCACCCGCCGCCCACCCGCAAAGCCTACTCCCTCCGCCACGACACCCACCACGCCCGCACCCGCAACCACAGCCTCAACGAAGACGAACTCCCTCTCTCTTCCCCCCACAACATCCGCTACGACCACTCCTTCTCCCTCCCCATCATCACCTCCCCCTCCTCCCCCACCTCCGCCCTCCCCGAATTCACCGCCGCCGGAGCCTCCGGAATCTTCAAGCCCCCGACCCGGGCCGCCGTCCACCCGACCCGCCCCCCCGCGCTCGAGCTCCGTCCCCACCCGCTCCGGGAGACCCAGGTCGGCAAGTTCCTCCGCACCATCGGATGCACGGATACCCAGCTCTGGGCCGGCCAGGAGAACGGGGTGCGCTTTTGGAGGTTTCAGGACGCGTATAAGGCGGGCCCGGGTTTCTCGGGTCGGGTCAGGAGAGGGGATGAGGATACGGCCCCGTTCTATGAGTCGGCCAATACGTCTCCCACTTATTCCTTGGAGGTTGACCATGGGAATCGGCTGGTGTGGACCGGGCATAAGGATGGGAAGATTCGGTGTTGGAAGATGGATCAATGTGCGGGTGATACGGCGCCGTTTAGGGATGGGATTTCATGGGTTGCTCTAAAGGGGCCTGTTCTTTCTTTGGCAATCTCTTGTTATGGTACATTTCTCTTGTTCTTAATTCCATAATAATTTTGGTTTAAATTAGGAAAATGGACTAGTTTGGGAGGATTTTAGGTTTTTTTTTTTCCGGATTTTTGGTTCTCATGCTATTGTAATTTTGTAAATTTTGCTATGAGGTCCAATATCCTGCAAATCACGCACATTAGATTCTCCATTTGGGCTTCTGTTTTCCCAATTTGGGATTTCATATAATTGTGCATTCAACATAAATGTGGACCGGAGATGTGTGTGTCGAGTATTTGTATTGTTAAATTTGATGCGATTTGAGCTTGGTATGGCTTAGGTGATATATGGTCCGGTGGAGAGGGTGGTGTGATCAAGATATGGCCATGGGAGAATATAGAGAAATCACTTTCTCTATCGTCAGATGAAAGACACATGGCATCCCTGTTAGTCGAAAGATCAGGCATTGACTTGAGGAGCCAGGTTACTGTAAATGGTGTCTGCCACTTATCTTCTTCAGATGTTAAGGTTATACTCTCTGATCATGCAAGAGCCAGGGTTTGGTGTGCCGCTTCTCTCTCGTTCTCATTGTGGTACATACTACATATTCCCTTCTGTTACGTCTTCTTACTCTAAGAAACTCGTAAAACTGTCCTGGCATGTTTTTTTTACTGGGAATTCATGCTTGTTTTCTGCAGGGATGCTCGTACCAAGGAACTCGTAAAAGTGTTCAATATTGATGGCCACATTGAAAATCGTGCTGAGATGCCAGTACCACAGGATCAGCAGATAGAGACGGATGAGATGAAAGTAAAATTTGTGTCTACTTCAAAGAAGGAAAAACCTCACGGGTTTCTTCAGAGATCACGCAATGCTTTAATAGGTGCAGCAGACGCTGTACGGCGAGCAGCTTCAAGGGGTACAGGTGCCTTTAACGAGGACAGCAAGAAAACGGAGGCAATGGTATTAACTCCAGATGGAAGAGTGTGGAGTGGATGCTCAAATGGCATGCTTGTGCAATGGGATTCAAATGGAAATCGCGGGCAAGAGTTTCAACATCATCCCACTGCGGTTCTGTGCTTCTGCACCCATGGTTCCCAATTATGGGTCGGGTATGCTAGTGGTCTAGTGCAATTGCTGGACCTTGAAGGTAATGTTATCTCGGGATGGGTTGCTCATAGTAGTCCGGTCATAAAGATGGCGGTAGGTGGGGGTTATGTATTTAGCATGGCTATTCACGGAGGTATTCGTGGATGGAACCTTACTTCTCCTGGTCCAATTGACAGTATATTACGAGCAGGGCTGACGGCTAAAGAATTGTTGTACACCAGAAAAGAAAGTGTGAAGATTTTAGTAGGGACTTGGAATGTAGGCCAAGGAAAACCCAATCCGTTAGGACTTAGGTCATGGCTCGGATCTGCAGTATCAGATGTTGGTATTGTTGTGGTTGGGTTGCAAGAAGTGGAGATGGGAGCTGGTTTCCTTGCCATGTCTGCAGCCAAAGAGACTGTAAGACTATTTCATTGTTAATGCTTTCTCTATATACTGAATTCCGATCTACAGAAGCTTTTGGTTGAACACGCTTTTTAAAGGCGGAGAAGCTGTACAGTGATAGTATTCGTGAAAAATGGTTTTTCATGGACTATATCTTGGACGTAGTTAGATGCATATTCAAACTCGATCTCAACTGTCTTATATGTACAGGTAGGACTAGAAGGTAGTGCAATTGGACAAACCTGGCAAGACGCTATTGGTAAGGTTTTAGAGGAAGGTCCAATTTTTGAACGTGTAGGTTCACGGCAACTTGCAGGCTTGCTTATAGCAATCTGGTAATTTCATCTCAGTTTTATTTGAGCTGCGGGAACTATTACTATTGTGCTATTACGAACTCACTCAGTGTCTGTCCGTCCTTTTTTGTTGTAGGGTAAGAAAGGATATACGAATGCATGTTGGAGATCTTGATGTTGCAGCTGTTGCTTGTGGTTTCGGCCGAACAATTGGTAACAAGGTTTCAACGCATCTCATTGTTGCTTTTCTTCAAACGCTACCATTCATATAATCAATTTGCTTGGCCAAACGACATCTTATTGTTTTGTGTAGTCACTAAGCCAATTTAAAATCACTCTCCTTTTATTATTGTGATGTTAGTGCTTCTCTTTAGACAAAATATTTAGGAATTTCTGATATTATTGTGAATATTTCCAACTGAGTTGGTGCGGTATCAATGCGTAGGCAACTAATTTAACAGTTACGATCTAAAATCTTACGTCTTCCACTTAATTTCACACAGTTGATCTGATGAATGACTAAAAATGCTTGCGCAGGGAGGTGTAGGCTTAAGGCTGAGAGTTCATGATAGAATCATTTGTTTTGTGAACTGTCATTTAGCTGCACATTTGGAGGCAGTTAATCGAAGAAATGCAGATTTTAATCATATATACCGGACAATGGTCTTTTCTAGGCAGTCTCACTTGCTGAATGTCGCTGCTGGTATGCGATGTCTGCTTCTGTATTGCTCTCTTGCCTTGTGCGTATACTTATTTTGGATGCTTTATTCTTCTGGCTTCCCATTGCTCCTATCTCTTGCAGCTGGAGCAGCTTCTGCTTCCCAAGCACTTCGCGCAAATGTATGTACTTATCATCTCTCTTTATTTTCAAACCTATTCTTTAAATGCTATGGAGTATGAAATAAACATATTATCGAAAATGGATTCATCTTGTCCATGCAGTATTGATTTTTCCTTTTTCTTAAAACATACCCAAAAAAATCATTTCTTGGAGTATATTTTTTACTGTATATCTTTAATGAGATGAAGTACCTGCCACTGCCGATCTTGTAGGTTGCTATTGCGAACTCTGATCAGGGAAGAACTGATGTATCTGATCAGAGAAGAACTGATGTGTCTGATCAGAGAACTGATGTACCTGATCAGAGAAGAACTGATCTATCTGGGGCAGACATGGTTGTATTTTGTGGCGATTTTAATTATCGTCTCTTTGGAATATCTTATGACGAAGCAAGAGATCTGGTTTCCCAGCGAAGTTTTGACTGGCTTAGAGAAAAAGACCAGCTGAGAGCCGAAATGAGAGCCGGCAAAGTTTTCCAAGGAATGCGTGAGGCTGTCGTCAAATTTCCTCCTACATATAAATTTGAAAGACATGCACAAGGTTTAGGAGGTAGCTTCATTATTCTGTTTATCTCTTCACCTGCTTTCTCAATGTAACAAAATGCTACTCAAACACTGCATCGCTCATACGTCATTACATAAATGTCCAGATTTTCTTACTCATTTTAGGCCCGATTGATTCAAATTCTAAACCTTACTGGTAGCTGCATCATACATCTTGTACAGGCTATGACTCGGGAGAGAAGAAGCGAATTCCAGCTTGGTGTGACAGGGTTATATATCGTGATTGTCGATCAGGCCCAGGCCCAGTGTCTGAGTGCAGTTTAAACTGCCCTGTTCTCGGCTCAATCCAAATGTGTGTTCGAATACCGTTCTTTAATCAAAACAGAATGAAGTCACGCGTCTTCTTTAACAATTTTTTATTTTTTTTCCATTTTCAACAGGTATGAAGCTTGCTTGGATGTTACAGATAGTGACCACAAACCTGTCCGGAGTAAATTCAGTGTTCATTTAGCTCGAGTAGATAGATCAGTTAGGAGGAAAGAGTTTGGAGAAATTATGAAGAGTAGCCAAGAAGTGAAAAATTTGCTCGATAAATATTCTGTGGTACCAGAAGTATCAGTTAGTACAGACAGTATAATTCTCCAAAACCAGGAGACCTGTAGTCTCCATATCGCTAACAAGAGCCATAGTGAGAAAGCCGCAGTTCGTATAATATGTGAAGGTCAGTATCCTGTCTATGACGATGGGAAAGAATCTGAAATCCGGCATAGAGCTTCCTTCGGCTTTCCTACCTGGCTTGAGGTAATGCTTCCGCCTCTGCCATTGAGTTTCAGTCATTTAAAAGGGAATCATCTTGTATTCTTCCTATTGTAGCTGCCTCCAAACAACGCAGAATGTCATGCTAAGTCATACACGTACATTTGATGCAGGTAACACCAGCCTGTGGGATAATCAATCCAGAAGAGAGCATGGAAGTAATGGTGCGGCATACAGAATGTCATACTGTGGGAGATGTAGGGGAAGGAGTTCCCCAAAACTGGTGGTCTGAAGACACCAGGGACAAGGCTGTGATATTGAGAGTTCAAATTCATGGGATTCACTCAATGGAGACTCGAAAACTTCAAGTACATGTCCGTCATTGTTACTCAGCGAAGAAACCTAGTACGGAGGCAAGAACTAGTAGCGCTAGGAGGCCAAATAATGGAGCTCAGCACCGCTCAGACAGACAGTCCTCATAACTCTAATTCCGCCGGATGACAATCAATATCTGCTTAAATGTTGATGATGTTATTAATTAGAACTGATTGAAGTAATTCACAACATAATCTTAACATCAGTCTGTAACTCTGTAAATACATGAAGGACCGGTGAAGTCGTCCTCTTGTATTAGTTCTAGCTTATAGGGTGAGTGGGTGACTATTGTTCTCTGCTCTACCAAGGATTTTTTTTTCAGATACTTGCACTTGTTAACCCTGAGGTAGTAGACAGTATAGTTTGCTAGGCTACAGCTAAAAAACTATGTATAGCACAAGTGTTTTCTTGAATTGCATAGCTGAATTTATGTCATTAAAATCACTGAATTGGTTTTACTTTGTACAGTGTGACGAGGTTGCACGTTAGTAAATGCATTCCGATGTAATTTTCATTACAACTTCTTGTCGTTGATTAAGCTTCTTATACAGTGACGTAATTCCATAGCCGAGAAACCATAGAGACATAGGGTCATGGCCAGATTCTGATGTGCGGACCTGCAGGAATGAACTGCTAACGACTGACAGAAAATGTTCTACAGATAGGAAATGAGAGCAAGACGATTCACTTGCATTAACCAATTATATTACATTCTAATATACTGATCAGCTGTTAACCTGATTAATATTCATGTCAGGCAACTGCTACAGATCATGGCTCTACATAAGAGAAGCCGGCTTTCTACATAAAGCCTGTGAAATGGTTCAGGGTTACAGAGTTACAAGCACTCACAAAAATACAAAATATATTATACAATACACATAGTAAATTCAGTCTCTTCATTTTTTTTTTTTTTGAATTTTTGTTGTGTCATCAAAGTACATACATTCTCTTATATTCCGTGCTCAAGTACTCAGGATCGGATGGATCGACCGACATAGAATAGGAAAGAGACTTACTCTCAGATTTCCTTATCCTTCTTGACTTCGAGTCTTCCAACCGATGTCTAACCACACAATAGCACATAGAACCGATAGTTGGGATCATTATCACGGCCCCAATAACTGTTGCCCAAATGGCTAACCATCTCCCGTGTCGCCCCACCACCACGTAAGAAAGAGCGATGAAGGCAACGGAGATACAAAGACAAGCCATCCACATGAGTTTGTTTATCACAAACATGAGCTGTTTTTTTGCTTTCTGCTCTATGACAACTACAGATGTCTGAACTACAACCACAGCCAGGGAGATGAACAAGGACACACTGTCAAACACAAAAAAGATAATAAATGCGGCTGAATTTGCAATTTCGGCTTGCCCTAGAGTGGCGCCTGCCTGTACTTGATTCACATACTGGCCAGGCACTTGGAAAATAGCTGCAAAAGCGACAGTGGCGATTAGCACGGCAACAACTGTAGCAGAATTAATCGCATTGTTCAGGCCATTTTTATGTAGCTTCTTGACTTTCTTTGCAATCCTTTGAACTCTCATGTCGGTTTGATGTGTCTGCTGCAGCTGGCTTTTGATGTTATGTTTGATGTCGCTGACACTCTGCTTAAGTTGTTTTTCTGTGCTTGGGGGCTTTCCAAGTTCTTTGGAACTCAGGGCTCCAGCCTCTCTTAAGAAAGCAGAAAGCTCTGGAGGTCCGATTTTCTCAGAAATATCAAAGGCAGTCTCACCTGCTTTATTGATGGCATTGCATTTTATGCCCTCAAAAGATAAAAGGCAACGAACAATCTGCAGGTTTTCGAAAGGCAACTAGTTCATAAAATGGCCTACTGGAAACTTAGAAAGGGCCCTAATGTATACGTCGAGAAAGTTGGACATGAGGCACTGAAACCCGATGGAAGATGTGTCGATGAAATAATAACTGAGGCGTGTTGGAATTCATTGCAACCACCTTTTGTTCACTTGAGTGTACATTTGCGTAGAATTCAGCTGGTAAACTTTGTTCAGAAATGATACTCATGAGTCATGAAACCAGTCGGAAGCACCGCCATTGTGGCTCCTTTTACATCAAAAAATCTTGTGTGCTATGCACACATGCTCTTGGCTGTAGTGCCATGACTGAATAAGGAAATTGAGCAAGAATAAAGTGCAACAAGATGAGAATATTACCTGAGTCCGGCCCTTCTTTGCCGCGATATGCAACGATGTGTTCCCTTTGTTATCTTCCAAACTTAAGATTGATAGATCAGGTTTAAGCAGTTCAATAACAATGTCTTGATTTTGGCCCTTAACAGCCATGTGCAATGCGATTTGACCTTTCCTATCAGTTCTAAAGCCGATAGTTGGATCCTTCTGTAATAGGGCCTTAACCACTTCTAAATGTCCCATTCTTGCCGCGGAATGAAGGACAGTCTTGCCGTTATTTCTAGCTATCTTAGCAAGGTTTGAGTCAGTTTCTAGGAGGAGGTTAACAACGTCAATGTTGCCTTGAGTAGCAGCAGTATGAAGCGCAGTCGTATTAGATGGATCAGTAGTCATCGCCAAGTTTGGGAAAGTGCGAAGAAGTTCCTTCAGCACCTCTGCATTATCAAAAAAGAATGTAAGTACTACTTCATTTCTGACATACACTTCAGCAACTACAGCCTAAGATTTACTTGAACAAGAGTGAAAAGAATCAGCAAATTGAAAACATGAACCTTTACCAAAAAATGTGAAGGTTTTTCTTTGTAAATTGAAGATAAAAATTAAAAATTTAGCCCAAGTCCTGAAGTCATGCTTCATTTCTTGTAGTCAAGCCTTCTAACAAGGGAAGACCTCAAAAAGAATTAGCCAAAGGTTGTCATAGGAGAATGCAATCCTTCTGTAAGCCATAAGGAACGCAAGCATAACATGCTTCAATAATGGAAGACCTCCAAAAAGATTACCAAACTTATTGATAAATTTCAAAAGGCCACGAAGAACGCAAGAATCTACTTCAACTCAAGTCTCATAACGAGAAGCCTAAACTGAACCTTAAAAACAAATACATAGTGATTCAAATAAAACAACATAACATAACATAACATAACAAACGAAAAGTCATTCTAGAATAAGAAGAAATGCCAAGATAGTAGTGTATATCATACCAACATGGCCTTGTCTTGCCGCAATGTGAAATGTATCAATACCACTCTTTGATCCAATCGACGCAGTGTGCAAGTCCAAATAAGTCAAAAACTCGGCTACTACCAAAGCATGTCCATTCTCAGCAGCAACAAAGAGCGGAGTTTCCCCTTCCTGATTTTGCATACAAAGCAAATTCCTACAAGCACCACTATCACAATTCTGAAGAACCTCCTTGATTTTGCTAAGATGACCAGCTCTAGCCAGCAGATGGAGCGGTGTATCCCCCCGTTTCCCTGGGGATTCCCTGCTTCTCCTCCTCTCACCCCCAATGCTAAACTGCCTCTCCATTACCAAGTGCAAACCCTTTTGTTTCTCCAATAACCCTCGAACCCCGCCTCTAAAACTCCCAAGTTTCTCCATTGTTTTGCCTGAACTCTCTATCTTATCCACCCCATTTCGGAAACTAACTTGCTTCTCCATCACCTTTCGAAAACTCGATTGCTTTTCCATTGTTTTCTCCCCATTGTTTTCCACTTTCTCCTCCATGATCATACTCAAACCTAATATGCAAACAAAGAATCAACAATCCGATCCCTGAAAACCAACTTTATATCAGCTCAAAAACTACCCAAATTGACATCAAATTTCTCATCTTTTTTCCAATTTGAAAACTACCCAATTCAGAAATCAACACCCTAAACACTTACAGTACTCATGATAATAACACAAACCTAAATTGGCCAAACCCAGATACAAAATCCTCAATCTTACAGCACTTAAGCTAAATATTGCAACAAATTCAATAAAAATAAGTCAAAATTATGAAATTATTGCAACAGTGGATGATGATGATGATAACTAAGAAAATATCGACCACAAAATTGTAGTCAAACAGAAAATCTAGTTGAGCAGCAAAATACCTGCTGATTCTGCAAAATTGAGGTTGGGAAGATACAAAATCAATTAATTGGGGGTGAAAGTGTGAAGAACATGATGAATATGCAGAAATGATGAAGTTACCAAACGACAATGAAAAAATATCAGTGATTGGGGAGAAGAGGTGACCTCAGTTTTGGAGGCTACTACTGATAGATACTTGCCTGCACATGTTTATTTTTCCCTTGTGTTTTTTTTAATTGGATACAGTTATAAAGCTATCTACTTTTAGTACAAGTAAAATTATTCAACGTGTTACCACCATTTAGGCGTTTACCTTGAAAAAGAAAAAAAAAAAAAATTGCTACTCGATTGGGTGAGAAGACCTTATAATGCCTATACAATGTAAAAATAGAAACTTGTACTTTCTCCGTATTTTATGTTTTAGAAAAGGGGATAAAAAATTGTAAAGTAATAGATGATGAGTCTTATTAAATGGTTTGTGTCCCATGAGAGTTGTCCAATAAGGATAAAAGGGTTAAAGTAGTTGAACAAAAAAGAAAAAAAAAATAGAAAAAAGAAGAAACATAAAAAACGGCCCGAAACGGAATAGAGGAAGAAAAATAAAATACGGAGGGAGTATTGACTTGTTGAATTGTGCGTTAAAGATGGAAGTGGGTCGTGCCTCTCGCCAGTCCACTCTATCTAGAGGAAAAAATGACGCAGTCTAAGCACGAGGAACTGAGGAAGTATATAAGTTTTGTGTCATGTCAGTGAATGGAAAGGGTGGCTCAGACATGTCCAACAGGCGCAACCGCGCAACAGCCCATGACGTGTTGTGTCATGCCGTGCTTATTGGGTGTGTCCAACAAATTCTTCAAATTTAGCTTTATTTCTTTTCGTTTTGGGCATGCCAAAGCGTATTCATTCGTATCCAAATGAATTGTGTCGTGTGTTAGTTAGCACTTTTTTTCCTCAAACTTTGGCCCAAACACGGGCCATGGTGTGTCATGATGGACCGTGATAACCCATTGGCCTGTGTGCCCACTTGCATCTTTATCGTGCATTTAAACTTTCTCATAGTATTGTACCCCGTATGTATTATGCAACTTTTCTCTAACAAACAAGCATAACATGGAAATTCTTAACACGTGGACTACCAAAAAAAGAAAATAAACTAACTTATTACGAATGGTATCCTTATTATGGAGTATATATATCAAAGAATGGCCCAAACACAATGAGGTGGTATCCTAAGAGCACATTCATTTACCCTTTTTAAGCATACTTATTCGATGTATACTCAACAAATGCAATTTACAGGTTACTATTTTTGGGGATGTGAGATGCATGAGAATTGAGTTGAATAACTTCATTCATAATTCGTTATAAATTGCGATTAAATTGTGAATTTGTAGTTGACCTGAGACCTTTTAATCATATGATTTACGGAAAGTTATCATCTTTATTACAGTAAGTTTTAGTTATTAGAAAATCAATCAAAATCCCCTAATTATTCTGTAATTCATTAGTTAATTATCGTTCTACATTATCACGCAGTTATAATTAAACTAATTCCGTGTTCTAGTTAGTTGGTTATAAGTGATTATAAATTGTAATTTGAGACATACAATTTTTGCATGTTAGGCAGCAACTGAAATTTTTGACTATATTGAGCAGATCTTAAGCGGCATCAACACTAGTAAACAATTGGAAATGAATACTTTTCCAGTTTTTCATGAATTTCTTACAATTTCGTTGAAATTGGTAACACAAATATATGACCAAATTTTCAACAGCATCAAGATAGAAACGAGTACATGTCTTAAATACGACAAGAACACAAACACATACGATACTTGTGCCCGTGGCATAAATATATTCTATGCTCTAGCTAGACACATACCTCGTTGTACAAACAACACTGTAACATAATATAAATAACTTTGCATATGGAGTATATAAAATGAGAATTCTCATTTGTGACCACTGTCACTCGTTTGTGATTGTGAGACGTATGTATGTACGTCATCACAAGTTTATAACCGTAACAAGCAAGATTGTCTGCTTTAAGAATAAGCTAGAGATGAGATTTAGAAGCAACTTCGAGGAATAACAGTGCCTTGATGAGTTCCTCTGGCGTTGCTGCAATAAGCAGCTGCAGGACTTCGCTTGAAAGTCAAATTAATATCTTGCACTTTCAAACCTGCGCATGGATTACTTGGACTACATATGAACGACATTGCCACTTTCGACGCTGATGTTCCTTTTATATTTCTGAACTTCACATTATTTATCTTCACCCCTGAATTCTGCACCACGCACCCAACAACATCACAAAAACACTCATAAGAGACGATGTTTGCATAACGATGGATTTCTGATAGTGGTAAAGTTAATTACCTTATTATGAGGGCAATTGTTATAAGGACAATACTTTTGATCAATGATGATGGGATTATAGACATTATTCATGACGAGATTGCGAAATGTTACACCGCGAACGAAGCCATTGCTTGGTCTTTCCCATGATTTGATTCTAACCCCGTTCTGCGTCTTCAGGAAAACTACATTCGTCACTGTGATATTTCGTACTCCCTCTTCGCGTACATAGTTTCCTAAGCTACCTATGCTGCAATAATAATAATAATACAGATAATTAGATCAGTTAATTAGTACTCCCTCCGTCCCAATGAATTGTTTGTCTATTCCATATTGGGGCGTCTCAATGAATTGTTTGTCTTTCTATTTTAGGAATGCTTTTTATATGTAATTTGATTTTTCATGAGTTTTGATCCACATGTCACTTCTCCATTGGTTTCCTTACTCTTGGTGACAAAAATAAAGGCAAACAATTCATTGGAAAGGAGGGAGTAGTTAATTTCACTAATAAGACCTTTGGAATATATACCTAATACCATGGCCGGGGCCGCAATGAATACGTTGGATCCATACGTTTCGGCTGCCATCTCCAATGGAAATGCAGTCGTCGCCGGTTTTGATAACAGAGCCGTAGATGGTGACACCGGAGGAGTGAGAAATGTGAATGCCGTCGGTGTTAGGACTTGCGCTAGGTGCCCTTATGGTTAAGTACTTGAGTGCAACGTTGTTACTGTTCACGACGCCCATGTGCACCCTCTGGCTATTTATTAGCGTTACTCCATTCATTTTTACGTTGCTGCTCCACATGATCGATATCGACTGCATGCCCATATTTTCACAATTATTACGAATATAGTTTTAATGTAACATCCCAAAAGTTTGAAGAATAAATTTACCTTTTGTGTTACAATTATCTTCACAAAAAAGGATTAAAACTTATCATAAATTAGTGAATTTTATTCGATACGCTCTAATAGAATATAAATGAATCTCAACTATCGCCTTAAAATTTTATTTGAATTGGTTCTATAACATGATATCAGAACCAGAGGTTACGAGTTTGAACCCCGACAGTCCCAATATCATGGTAAATTATTATTTGATTACAGTTGTTTACGTTTGCCATATACTACTCATATAGTTTGTGAGAATTGAAAGGTAGTTAGATCATTTGCTTTATATTTGGCTATGTGCAATCTACCCTTTTCAACATGTTGAAAGTGTGTATCGTAAATGAGTCAATTTGGTGTTTTAGA
Source organism: Agrostemma githago (assembly GCA_958450325.1). Taxonomy (NCBI): domain Eukaryota; kingdom Viridiplantae; phylum Streptophyta; class Magnoliopsida; order Caryophyllales; family Caryophyllaceae; genus Agrostemma; species Agrostemma githago. The sequence goes on along the minus strand of OY288241.1, from coordinate 4,680,982 downwards.
CGAAAAAACCCTTGATAATAGGTCTCATGTTCGATCTATTCCCCGCTATTATCATGTTTCGTTGGAAACAAAAAAATAACGTAATATTATAAAGTGTATAAAGGACGCAAATTAAATCTTCAATTAATAAATTCAGGAGGGTATAGTAAGGTAGATTTAGAGTAATTAATTAATTAATTACCTGTGCTCCAGTGTAACAGTATGCATTATGTTTCCTGCAAGACCAATAAGCTTGACCTTTGGCATCAAACGTACCACCACTTACAACAAGCCCATTCACCTTATAGAACATGATCCAAGCACTCGACTGAGCCAACACTCGAAAGTCGGGTGGGGCCATAATCGTACCCTTAATAGACATCGTGACCCGACTCCTACACGGACCTGTAAACCGAGTGGGTCGGATCACAAACCTCCCTCGTGGGACCGTAATTGTCATAGGCCTTGTGGACCGACATGCCCACGACCAGGCCTTTTGGAAGGCCTGGGTTGAGTCTGACCGCCCGTCCGCTTTCGCCCCAAAGGATACGACATTTTTTGCTGAATTTTGCTTAGTGAAAAAGAGCAACAAAAGTGAGAGAATGAGACAGAGTTTGTTAGGAAGAGTAGTAATGTGATTAGTCATGTTCAGTTTAGAAGGAAGCTTAGGCGTTGGGAAATTATATAGTGATTATAAGTCAACTAATCTGGGTGTGTAGCGGTATATGTTGATTAATTTAATTACAGATTCATAAAGGATGTGATTAAGAGTAAAGAATTAAGCGTAGAATGTGGTAAAGAAAATAAACCAATTAAATTGATAATAATGCATAATGCTGCTGGTTTCATCAGGTAACATGGACGACGATCGATTATTGATGACAAATCGACTACTTGCAACGTACATTATGTTTAATTAGATTAAGTAGTCCTTCAGTTATGTCCTCGACCATGTACGAACACTAGTGTTATTGCTCATTATTCAATAATGGGAGATGCAATTTTTTATTTTTACTTTTATTTTTAAGTTGCAACATTCCTATCAAGTTATCAACGATAAGTCTTCTTTATGACGGATATATATCTGATATGATGGGTCAGATATCATATGTACTGTTCTCAAGGTTGTACAAAGTATGAGCAATGTGATTTCTTTCTTATTAATAACCGGAGATGCAAAGTTTTATATATAGGGATTTCGTTCTTGAGTATATTATCCCTCAATTCAATTACTCGCATTTGATTTTCTTATCTTTATACCATTTTTTCTTGAAGAAAAACCTTTGATTGTGTATCGACACTTTTTAAGATTTTTGAGTAGTATTTTAATTAAATGTTGCGATTCTAAATAATGGTAGAAAATATTTTATTTTCTTTTATTTTCTGACTAGGTTGCTTAATGGAAATTTATACAGTTTTACGTTGGACAAAGTTTGTATTGTGAGCACATTACACATACGTCTCACTTGCTCTAAGTTGAGACAATCAGATGACACCACCTAATTATAAGTGATAACGCACTTAGTGTTAATCAGATAACGCACTTAGTGTTAAACATAGAAAGCATTTAGTTAATTTAATACTTGGGACCAATCACAAGAAGTCTGGGTGGTGTAGTCGGTTATCACGCTAGTCTCACACACTAGAGGTCCCCGGTTCGAACCCGGGCTCAGACAATTTTGCCCCCGATGCCTTACTCGCATGAGGCATTTGAAATTTTAATTTTGTTACCGATGTCTTAGTCACATGGGCATGGACACGACATAAAAAAATCAATATACATATTTAAATAATTTATAAGTAAAATAAATGTTTTGTAAGAGTTTTATGCCTAAGATTTTTTTTATGGTTAAATGTGATTCTTATTAAAATTATCATGATAATTTGCACCTTACATCATACTTTTGTAATCAATCCGACTCCTATTACATTAAGACTACTGTCAAATATTAAACTCTAAAATTGTCGATCAAATTTTAACCACTAAATATTACCTTGATGACAGACTGTGATATAGGAAGGGGTACATCGACGTAGGAGTGAAGAAATGAAAGGGAAGAGTCGTGATCAGATGGGAAGGTGATAAGTAGATGCAGATTATTAGATAACGTAGTATGCGAGTACCCAATTAGTGGCGCATTGCATGATCCGATTCACTAACTACTCACTCCACTAATAATTGTGACAAATTAAATGAAGTATTAGAGACGCTAATGGCACGCTGTACGGTATCACAATTCACAACTGCGACCTGCGACTCCTTCCTTCATTCCCTACTGTTCCGCCTCTTCTCCCTCCGCTATGTCTCCACGTGGCACATGCTTGCTTCCTTTAATTCCCATGACTTTTGCCTTCTTTCTTTCATTTATTACCAATGTCGTCACGAATGATTAGCTAGACTACTAATAGTCAAAGGCAATCGCCAATGTTCAGTACTTCAATTCAGTCCGTATCTATCTATCTATTTGGCTAATTCGGTTTTGTACAAATTCAGGTCATAGACGCACCGTTTTCAGGAGTCCTATTGGTTTGTGTTTTGACGATGTATATATTATTCCCTCCATTTTCTTGAGTTAGTCCCATATTCTTTTTTGGATTTTTTGGGTTAGCCCCACTTTCTTTAAAAAAATATTTTTATCTCTATTTTTCTTTCATCACATGCATCATATCATCACTTTTATCTTACTTTTTCATCTTTTCTTAAATTACGTGTCAAACTTCAATGGGGCTAACTCAAGAGAATGGAGGGAGTAATTGTTTTGTTGAGTTTATTTTTTCGTACGAAATGTATGCATGTAAAACGTGAGGGTAATACCGTAGTGGCGTAGTCCATTTCATGGCTCGTTTCTCTCCTTCTGTGAGGAATGAGGTTGTATTTGGTCGAATTTCCCACAAGTTATTCTTAGCTTAGGGGAGGTTGATTTAATAATAACTCCCACGTTTTTCCTCAAAAAATTCAGGTCATAAACATTTGTCACTGCCTGAGCATTTTAATTGGGTATAAAGTAACTTCCTTATTTTTTTGGTCCTACGAATCTTGCATTTAGCTACACATGACACATCCGCACTACAATAGAAGGAAGGAAGTAGTGAATCTGAGACCTATTGTCCATTATACTCTCACACACCCTAGAGTAACACATTTACGATTAACTTCCACTCTGCTATGTCATAAGAAAGATCCAACAGAGCGAAAAAATTGTGACTTATTACTAAAAATATATAGAAGTGTTTTACGACCAATTCAATCAAATAGGCGACAGTCTCGTACAAAATTATTGGGTTAATGTTTCAAAAATGAAAAAGACAAAATAAGAGAGAATCGTGATGCGCCTTATCAAAACTAATAATCGTTGGATCGTCACGAAACTGAGAAGTTATGAAAGATAACGAAGAGAAGGGTTAACGAAAAGGGATTTCTCCCTCATTTGGGGCCCTCTAGTTTGGTGAAAGTTAGGTGAGAGCAACTAATAAACTAGATTTGGAACTTCACCTAATGGTTAAGCCGTTAAGCCCATATAAACTAGGTTTGAGCCAATTTGTTTTTTGGTTCCACGAAGAGCGTACTTAGTCGCATTACAACATAGGGGTAGGGGATTCGAACCTAAGACCTACTGTCCCAGAGCACCTAGTCCTAACCACTACGCTAAGACATCTTCGGTTAGGTTTGAGCCAATAAAGTCTAACCTTATCCTTGAGAAAATAAATAGGCCTAACATAGAAAAGTTAAAGTAGGAGTTACTCCGTACAGATATTCAATGGTGAAAAAAGTCTAATTATGAAACGATCTTAAATGATACGGAGTCCGTATGATTCATCCAATTAATGTTACCTTCACTTTTAAATTGAGTTTTCTCTTGGGACGTGCTAAATCATACACGCGAATTACTTCGTTGTACACGTATATTCTGTGTTTACCTCTCCCACTTCTTCCACCCATCCATTCAAATTTAGAGAAAAAGAAAAGAAAAACGAAACAAATGTCCGGATCTGACTCTCACAAACACCTCAATCTCACCTTAACCTAGCCAACCACCACCATCTTTGAGCCGACAACCCCTTCCACAACCCTACATCGGCCGTCAACCTTTTGTCGGTCACCTTCCCCTGCCTACTCTCCTCACCAGCCGCCTTGCCCTACCCCACTCCTTTGTTGCCGCTATTCTTTGCCGGAGAACGATCCTCCTGTGACCACCACGCCAGCCTCCTCTACAATCACCATCCTCCTCCTATGCGTCTCCTCTACCACTAGTCCACCATCATCCTCCGCCCAATTGCAAGAAAAACCATGATTAATGAAATATATGAAAAATCAATTGATAAAATATGCACCATTGATAAACCCTTACTGCAAGAAAATTAAAATATATGAGGAAAAAAACCATAACTAATAAAATCAAAGATAAAATTAGATGATATTTAACTATTAAATTGAAATTATTGTTGTTGATTCCCTAATTTAGATTTATAATTGATGATTTTTTTTCAAAATTGGTTACGTTTGGGGCAAAAGAATGGAGGATTTTGATGAACGGAATGTATGTTTGAGAAGGGCAATGTTGGAAATTTTTGTGACAAAATGTGTACAACGTAGTAAAAAGCGTGTATGAAATAGCAATTCCGTTTCTCTTTAGACCCATGATTTGGAACACATGGGTCTCAGGCTCATGTACCACTTTTCTATCATTGTTGATTAAAAAAAAAATCTTCGTTTGAGCCCATGTGATACAGGTTTGGGCCTGAATCAACTGATTAGGCCGATTGGATTTTTCTACGACGTTGTTGGGGCTTCGTTGCAAAGCCCTGTTCCTCTTGAAGCTCCCCTTTGTTGCGAGTTGGGATGATAATGGGTAGGGTTTGGTCATCTGGTTTGGGTAGGGTTCTATAAGATCCGGATCCGACCCGATGTTTTATACTCCGTACTTTGAACCTAGATCCAACCCGGACTCATCAGGGTCTAAAATGTTTCGACCTGTACTCGATCCGATTGATTTTTCTTTTTCTAGAGCCGTGGATTAGATAACTTTATTGTAAAACATATTTTTTGTAACAAAACGTCACTAATTGCAGTAATAACATACTAGTACACCCTAACCTCCAAAACAAAAATAAGCAACGTGTGAAATTTTTCCAATTAGTAAAATCTGTTAGGTTCATGGTAAGGTCTGAATCTCACCTCAGAGACCCAAACTCATAAATTTTTAGTTGGATCCATACCCACAGGGTCCAAGAAAATACGACTCATTAGGATAAGAAACGTAGGGTATGGGCAGGGAGCCGTTGCCATCCGCAAGGCCTTATTCAAATAATGTCATTCCTTACGTCACCCAAAGATTATATCAAACAAAAATAAAGTTATCAAGCAATGTTGACATGTTGTGGAATGTGGATAATAACCCACTGCTTCTCCCATCCTCATCCTTCTTTTATGGCAAATGTAGTAACACGATTAAATGTATGAAAAAAATATCCTATCAGAATGAATAATCCAGAGAAAATCTCCCAAAAATTAGAAGCACCACCAAAATAATAATCAACTAAATGATAAATGGATGACTGGGAACACAACACATATTCTTGTATAAGACGGTCTCATGATAAATTTATCGTGAGACCTTTTATATATAAAGAAGTTATATTTAATATTATTTTATTCTCTATTAGTATGTTTTACGATAAGTTACCGTAAGACAGTTTCACGAGAGAGTAAATAGTACTCCCTCCGTCAAATATGTTTCTTGGACGAAAGGAGTAACACAGTTGTTTATTGGATGACCCAATTTTGTAATTCTATGGGTAATGAGAATGTACTTGAATCAAATTTTCAGCCATCAATTTCTGAATTGGCAAAAACTGATTTAATATAATAGTCCACATTATCCTCAAAAAATACTGATTTATTTATTGTCTCATTTCATAAATATATAAAGGCTGTGTTGTCGAACCAGATAGGAGTAAGATACATCCACGATGAAGTTCACTTACCTTCAATTCTGCGTTCGATTAGCAGTAATCTTCTTTACCCTAATCAAACCATCTGATTCTACTCCATCCTCATCCTCGTCAATTGAAACTTCCATTGTTTTCGCGACTCTGGGGAAACTCGCTTACAATTTCGACATCTACACCTTACCTATTACTCCATTTACTCAGCCTAAACTACAACTCCCTCTCCCCTTCATCTCCAAGGATTATTACTACGATGAGGTCAAGATCACTGATGGCGTCTCAATCAACTTCAATGGACAATTCGTCGCCAATTCGACCGCCATTTATTCCCTCGTCAACGCTGGTCAACTTCCGCAACAACCTTCTATTGATGTTGTCTACGTAACCGAAAGAAACGCCACTACGAATATATTCTTCGACTCTGTTAGGGTCGATTTACAGAGCCGCCGACCTCGACCTGGGTCGAGGTCGACTCTAGAGGGTTCGACTCGGTTACAGGTGCCTTTGTTGAAGGGTGTATCGTTGAAGGATCGGCCGAGTTTGGTGGGTGAGAGGCTCGTCTACGTGTCGACTCATGAGGACTCGGGCGTGGCTCGGACGAGCTGGGCTGCTGTTTACTCCACTCACCTTTTGACTGGGTCAACTCGGAGGTTGACTCCGAAGGGAATTGCCGATTTTAGTCCTGCCGTGTCGCCTTCTGGGGATTGGACGGCGGTCGCGTCGTATGGGGAGGGAGGGTGGGCTGGGGAGGTTGAGGAACTCGGTACGGATATCTATGTTTTCTTGACTCGGGACGGGTCGAGTCGAGTCAAGGTTGTTGAACATGGGGGGTGGCCGAGTTGGGTTGATGATCACACCATTTATTTTCATAGGAGGGATAGGGAAGATGGGTGGTGGAGTGTTTACAAGGCGAGCTTACCCCGGGTCGGGCGGGTCAGGTTCGGGTTAGTTAAAGTGGAGCGGGTCACCCCTCCTGGTTTGCACGCCTTCACTCCTGCGGCGTCCCCGGGGAATTACGAGTTCATTGCTGTGGCAACCAGGCGACCCGGATCCGATTACAGACATATTGAACTATTTGACCTTGTGAAAAAGGAGTTTAAGGAAGTGACCCGGCCCATTGCACCGCTAGCCCACCATTTAAACCCGTTTATATCGGCTGACTCGACTCGGGTGGGGTACCATAAGTGTAGGGGTGGTACTAATGGAGAACAAATTTTGCTAGAGAATGTTGAAAACCCGGAAAACGAAATACCCTTATTTCGGGTTGCCGGGTCGTTTCCCTCTTTCTCTCCCGAGGGTGATCGGATTGCGTATGTGGACTTGGATGACGGGTATGTTTATGTTGTAAACATTGATGGGTCGAATCGAAGAACGGTTTTCAAGGGACATGTTTTTGCAACAGCTTGGAACCCGGTTCAAAAGGGGGTGATTTATACTAGTTTAGGACCCACGTTTGCGTCCGAGAGGACTAAGGTGGACGTTATCGCTATCAATGTGGATGGCGGTGAGATTAGTTATAAGAAGTTGACACACGGAGGTGAAAACAATGCATTCGCATCACCATCACCCGATGGTAAACGGCTCGTGTTTAGGTCAGGTCGATCAGGTTACAAGAACCTGTACATCATGGACGCTGCAGAAGGTGAATCAGGTAGTCTCGAGAGGCTAACTGACGGTCCATGGGACGACACAATGTGTAACTGGTCACCTGACGGTGAATGGATCGCATTTGCATCCGACAGAGAGAATCCTGGTTCAGGGAGCTTTGAAATATTCATGATTCATCCAAACGGGACGGGGCTGCGGAAGGTGATTCAAAGTGGGTCGGGTGGACGGGCGAATCACCCATGGTTTAGCCCGGATGGAAAGCGGTTTGTGTTTACTTCGGACTATGCGGGGGTGTCTGCAGAGCCAATCTCGAACCCACACCATTACCAGCCTTATGGAGATATCTTTATTGCGAATATAGATGGGTCGGATATAGAAAGGATGACCCATAATTCTTATGAAGATGGGACTCCGACATGGGGGCCAAAGTACATGAGGCCAGAGAATGTGGGTAAGTCTGCAGATGGGGCTGAGTGTTCGTTTCAGGACTGTCATTGGCTCAACATAGAGCCCCAAAATGAAGTTTCCAAGAGTACACTCTATTACTCCTACCCAACATCTGTTAATGTGTCAGTAGGTGCGAAATGTTGAAATGGGTTTTGCCATTGTGCATGTTTCTATAGTACTAGCATTCTGCATGTTGTATATGTATCAATGTACGAGTATGTTTGATGGAGCAAGGGTTGATGTATAAACTTGTCCATTTTTCTGTCTAAAAAAGCATGCACTACCTAGGATTATTTTTAAATCAATCGAATATGAGGATATGTTTGGACAGAGGAAATTAGAGGCAAGAAAAAGAAGAAGAGAGATAAATCCTTTGTTTGGATAACGAGGGTAAAATGCATCCCTTTATTTCTCTCAGTCAAGTAAAGTCAATATATTTTTTCATCTAAATAGACAAGATTTGAGAAGAAAACGATTGTGCTCAATTTTCCTTTCTCAATTCTCAATCCAAACAAACTCTTTAAAAAGTTTGGAGTAGACAAGCTTACCCGATTTGAAAAAAATTGAGATCGCAAACTAGTTTATGAGCTAAAATGCGAGTTCGAACCTAACTCGAGACTATATATAACTATTAAAATTTATAATTTTTTTAATTGAATTATTTTAATAACTTGAGATTCAGAAACATATATACAAAAGGTATTAGGCAATCAATAAGAACATTTTATAAGATGAATAAAACTACTCCCTTCATCTCATTCGTTTGTAATAGTGTCTAAAAACCAAACGTAAAAAGTCAAATTAACAAAACAAGTATTATTATAAATTATACGAGTAAAAATTTTAAATTTTATATCCCTGCACCCCTTTTATTAAAATTACTCCCTTTTAAGATACCGAATTTAAAATTTACTCCCTTTTGAAATTTTTTTTAGAAATAACTCCCAAAATCTATCAAAAGTTCTAAGATTGCTCCAAAATATAATTTTTGGACGAAAATGCCCCTAACTTTTTTATGTCATATTACTTCACCTTACCCCTAACCAAGGGCATTTTCGTCCTAAAAATAAATTTGGGTGCAATTTTTGAACTTTTGCTAGATTTTGGGAGTTATTTTTAACAAAAATTTTAAAAGAGAGTAAATTTTAAAATTGGTGTTTTAAAAAGGAGTAATTTTTAATTTACTCTCGAAATTATATCAAAGATCAGGGAGTACCGTTTAAAAATAGTGTCCAACGATCAAAATCAAATGAAACGTAAAAAACCCGACTTTTCTCCCCCCAACAAATTTAGTGCACAGATTATTCCCAAAGAAATTAGTAGTACTCCAAGTAAGAATGGTTGAGGAGGTGAGTAACAAAGCGGTGATGTTGAAAGACTACATCACCGGATTCCCTCAAGAATCTGACATGTATCTCAACTCTCACAACACTCTGCTTCTCAAGCTTCCAGATAATGCTTCCAATGGGATGATGTTGGTGAAGAACCTCTACTTATCTGTTGATCCTTACATGAGACTTCTCATGCAGAAATTTGACACTTCTGGGGTTTTCTCTCCATTTACTCTCAATTCTGTACTTCCTCTTTTCTCTTTCTCTCTCTTTCACTACAAACTTATACACTCATAAACCATTGAGTCATAAACTCGTAAAAGAAAAGCGTAAACTATTGCCTGAGACGGAGGAAGGCCGTATATGTTTAGAATTATAGATACTCCTATCTGGGTTTTTGTTTCTGTATTGTGTATATGAATTATGAAGTTAGATTGATTTTTCATTTTTTTTTTATGGAGCTATTTTGTTGGTTTGATGGTCCTCAACAGTTGGGAAGTAGAGGGGTTAGCAGGGGCAGAAAGCAATACGAGTAGACTATAAACGGGCCTCGATGATTGCCTTTGGTTGAATTGGTTTCGTAACAGAAAGGATCATCTTTGTGCTTTTGTTTCTTGATTAATTCATTGTTAATTTCAAAAGTTTGATTGCTTTTTGATTAAAGTATGAAAGATCATGTGTACATCTATTTCTCAAGTTATTTTAATTAATGGTTTGACTCTGGAAAAATTTATTTGATGACATCTACCCTTGTCAACCCAGTTTAACACTAGTTAATTGATTCTTCCAGGAGTCGGAATTGAAAATTTAATGTTTTGCCAAGGCATCATAGTCAGGGATTTTTAGGGTAGCCAAATTCAGCAACTTTCACTATTGTTTCACGATTTGGGATAGCGAGGGCTACCCTTTTTGCTTATGAGTGATGATTTCTTGGTAGTGGAGTAGTTACTATGCAATACGATGTTTGGAGTACTTCAGATAGTAGAGATCAGTTAACCTTACAATGGTTGATCAATATAGTCAATGTTTCAAGGGCGTGTGCCTGAGACATGATAAGGGGATGTCGAATGTACAAAGTCATATGCTTGCGTTAGAAACACATACAGAGTTCTTGTTCCGAATATGCCATACTGATATATGTGTTGTGTATATATTGCATCTCATTGGCCAATCAAAACTATTGGTAAAAGATTTCACTTTTTTTATTGAAAGGTTATTGAAATTGACCTGGTGCGTGCTTCGTGAATGCTCGCTCTATTTGTTGGGTACAATCGCACTAGTCTGGCATCTATAATGCTCAAGTATCTTTTAGATTTAATGGAGTTATATGATTGTATTTGCAGCCTCTTACTGGGTATGGAGTAGCAAGAATTTTGGAATCTGGGGACCCAAACTTTAAGAAGGGTGACTTAGTGTGGGGAATCACAAATTGGGAAGAGTACAGTGTTTTGACAAACACTGAAGGTTATTTCAAAATTGAGCATACAGATGTGCCCCTCTCATACTATACAGGAATTCTCGGTAAATTCTCTTGTGACTTTGTCAGGCATTTCGGAATGATCGACTTTTATCCATTCTTTTCCGCATTATTAGAATGTTACAATATGTATGCTATTGGAATTAAGAGAGGCTATCAGTTTGATCTGCCATGTTTCAGTTTATCATTTCCGTTGTTCTCACTCACATGCGTGTTTGCTGTTATTATGTTCCTTCTTTCTCAGACCTTCTATTGTGATCATAAATAAAGTAGCACGACACTACCGCACTGTCTCTTGATTACTCTTCAACCTTTGATTCCATAGTATCTTCACAATTCTAACAAGTTCAATTGCTTTGTAACATTGCCTTAATTTCGAGCTGTACCTACGTGCCATCTATTTATGCAGATTACCAACTTTGTAGTTCTTTTTTATCCATGTCATGCAAATCATCTTCTTCCGCTTTTTGCAGGAATGCCGGGAATGACAGCATATTCTGGGTTTTTTGAGCTGTGTTCTCCAAAGAAAGGAGAGAATGTTTTTGTTTCATCCGCATCCGGGGCAGTTGGTCAGCTTGTTGGGCAGTTTGCAAAATCAATTGGTTGCTATGTTGTCGGAAGTGCAGGAAGTGAGGAAAAGGTATGTCTACTATGATCTCTGTGTGTTCATTCTTCAAGTATACGGCATCATGTGCCTTATTTTACCTTCCGGCTTCCATTTACATCTCTGAAGGTTAATTTACTTAAGAACAAGCTTGGCTTTGATGAGGCGTTCAATTACAAAGAGGAACCCGACCTGGATGTAGCTCTAAAGAGGTCAGTATTTGTGATGCTCATTTTGCTTTTACTTCGGGTCTGGTTTTTTGGGAAGCCGTAGAGGTAATAGGTTATGGGTAATGTGGTTACTGAACTTCAGCAGTGACTTATGTATGTTATGGCTACAGGTACTTTCCGGAAGGCATAGACATCTACTTTGACAATGTCGGTGGTAAGATGCTGGATGCTGCGTTGCTAAACATGAAATTCTTGGGCCGAATAGCTTTATGTGGCATGGTATCTCAGTACAACAACCTCGACCGTCCTGAGGGAGTGTACAACCTTATATCAGGAATTTTCAAGGCACTTAGAATTGAAGGTCTACAAGTCTACCGATACTATCACCTCTACCCCAACTTCTTAGACTTCATTTTGCCCCTAATTCGCGAGGGAAAGGTAGCCTACATCGAGGATGTAGTAGAGGGACTTGAGAGTGGGCCAGCTGCTCTTGCTGGACTGCTCCGGGGTCGCAATGTTGGTAAGCAAGTCATTGTTGTTGCTCGTGAATGATGATGACCGTCTTGTTACGTGAAATGTAGAATGTCTATACAAGTGGTTTGGTGTATGATCTGTGGATTGTTACTTGATGGCAACATTTGTGTATAAATCGACTATGTGATGTATGTGTAAGAGTTCTTGTTCTTGGTCTGAAAAACAAATGTGTAACAAGTACTTGTCGTTGTCGGGGTTGGTATATTATGAACAGACGATTGGAGGTGTCTGTCGATTATGAAGAGGGTTATTTGCGTCTTGAAATCAATGGTGCTCGAGATGTTTTCATCAATGGCCAATTATCCCTTAATGAAGGAAGTCTGAAAGGAGGAAGGGGAGGGACTGAGGGAGAACAGTACGGAGTAATAGGTAAAAAATTCCGTTGCCGGGACTTGAACCCGGGTCTCTCGGGTGAGAGCCGAGTATCCTAACCAACTAGACTACAACGGACTGTTGATAATGCTTGTACACAAATCTATATGTCATAATGTAAGTCATGTAATTCTATTATTTCCTGTTTCAATGATGTACCGCTTTAAAGAAAATAAGAATATAAGATTACCTAAAATTACAAATGGGTTTGGATCTTTAGATACTCAAACGTAAGCTCAGTGAATAATTTATTCCGTTGAAGATTAAATTTCGGACGCTCATTGAATCATTTACTTCAACAACAAAAATATACTACGTTCAATATCAAATTAAAGGTTATCATGTATGAAATAATAGAATATAAATATATTGGTTGAGTCTCAACCATCACCATAAGATTTTGGTTGAGATCGGAGCCAACTTGACCAAATACAACGAGTTCAAATCCAAAATTTGCTTGATAAAAAATAAAATAAAAACTCGGATATGGAAAGATAGCATTCCCTCAGTATACCGTTCACAGGACTTTGATCGATAATCTCAACTTAATTATGGAGTGAAATGGAGGGAGTATATCATGCAGTTCATAATAATGAGGAGGATCGTTAACGTTGTGGTCGAGTAGTCTCAGTAGCTGTTAAATTTACTGCAGACCTTCCTGATGTTTCCATCAAGACCTGTTTTGACTTCGACAGCTTGCAATTTCACCATAACCTCACCTAGTTTACGATTAAACAAGTCTAAATCCTTAGCGTAGCTAGCCACAGTGGCATATGTACTAGGATCGCGAGCCAGGGCTTGGTCTATTGTGAGGACGCCTCGTTGAGCCAATATCTGCTTGAAGAATGACACGTCAAACTTATCATCGCTATAGTAGCTGGAGTACGGGCCTCCGCCTTGGTCGAGCAAAACTGATTCGGGTGATGTTTTGGAAGGTGGACATTTATGTATCAGCTCCCATCTTAGGGTCTCGTCCATATCAGGGTCATATTCAGTATTATCGGGATACAGTCGGTTTTGGAATGTTCCACAATGTGCGATCCCGACTGTGTGACATCCTATACATACATTTCAATAATAATGTTAGTCGTACGTACAATAATTGATGTACTAACAACATGCAGTGGAAGTAGGCCAGGCATGCAGAAAATATACCTAGAAGAGTAACCATTTCGTCCAAAGTAAAGCCTTTGGCCTTGAAGAATTCATAACTTTGGGCTACATTTAGAGAGGGTCTTGGAAGTTTGACATCTAACACATTTGACACAGTTCCATCCTTTCTCCCCGTTTGCACCGGATAGTTCGGTCCTCCTCCCTGCAAACGTGTATTGGCTTACCAAGTTCTAGATAAAACAAATTAAATCACGAGATGTCGATAGTTAGTTAGTTAATTAGTTACCAGCTTCAAAACAACTTTAGTAGCGATAGCAATGAGGTCAGCGCAAGAGACGGTGTTTGGGCATATAGCTTCCACTTTAGCCTTGAGTGTGTCGAGAAAATCGTATTCTCTCACTCCAGTGTTAGCAGCAGCACTTCTTTCACTTGAACTTCCGGCTATCAAGATTGATGCATCGCATCCCTTCACCAGGCCACCAAATTAAAGTCAGTTTACTGTAGTCTGTACTACTGTATAGCTAGCAAAGATGGTAATTAGTAAAAGATGGTGACATACATTAACAAAGCAGTCATGGAATTGCATACGGAGGAAAGCAGGAAGGGTAGTTAGGTCGCTCCAGAAATGGGTTGCGACTTCGGATTCAATGAATCCCTGAATATCGAGAGTCTTATTATTAGTGCAGCGCCCGTTGTAATACCCGATTTGCAATCCGGATGATAGAGGGAGCTTATTAGTCACATCAGTTGTATCAACCAACCCGGACACCCCGACTTGACCCACTGACAATATGATCCCAATACTTAGTGCCAAACTTGCAAAACTTGTGTATGACACCCTCATTTTGTTTGTTTTTTTGTTTTTTTGCTTTTGTGTTTTAATATTCTTTTTAATTTGTTGTTTTTGGTTGATTAATGTTGTGGATCCCGATATATATAGATGTTTGAGTTAAGGTTGTTCCTGAATTCAATAATGTATTATTAGTAGCTAATTAACTGGCATGATAATTGATGACTATGTTCGCGAATTAGTGGACGATCACGTAGTAGATGTATTACATGTATATGTGGTATGCACGCATATATTCATTCATAAATAAATAAATACGAGTAAAACATAATAACTCAATTTTCAGCGTACTATGGCCGGCTAATCCTATTAACCAGGAAGAATACACTTGGCATCACCCAAAAGCTGGTTTTGTACATTTTCACTAAAAATAATGTTAACGATTACTCCTCCATTCAACTCCAATTTACCCCAATTTTATACAATCTATAAGACAAAATACTATCATGTGAAATCTTGTTTGATTCGTCTTGACAAGTAGAATAAGAATATCAAAAAATTATAATTTTTACTAATACATCGTGAAAGATATCAACGATTTAAAATGCGTCTCGGCAAATGTGCATAAAAAATGGGTAAATTGGAGTTGAATGAAGGGAATATATGTTACTCCCTCCGATTCATTGGAATCGCAACATTTACTATTCACAAAAAAAAATAAGAAAAGTGAATTGGTGGACCACAATAGTAATGTCATGTAAGATTGAGTAATATAATAATATTAGATTGAATATTTTGAAATATAGTAATGAAAAGTGAAGGGTAGGTTAGTCATTTCATAAGAAAAATATGGCCTAAAATGGAAATGTTGCAAAGCTGATGAATTTGCCAAAAACGGAATACGTTGCGAATCCAATGAATCGGAGGGAGTACCTTTTTTTCTCCATTGAGGGAGTAGATTATACAAATAGTTATAAGTAGTTCTATGTACAACTTATTTTTGTGATTTTGAGTGTTATCACAAAACATAAAAACTTTTAAGTTTTGTTGCCAATTTTGCGAGTTTTAGTTTAAAGTTGTCGAGCTAATTCATATACGGAGTAAATGTTTTGCTCAAAAACTTACTATCCAACTCAGAAATGACCTCAGTAACTACTAACTATACATACAAGTTCAACAATTTTTTTGTTGTTTTTGTTGTACATACAACTGATGATATAATAATTTTATTATTAAAATACATAAAAATTTAACATCAAAACATTGTTTTCTTAAAAATTGGTAAAAAAAATTAGACATTCAAAACTATTATCTTTGATCGTATTCTGACCTATCGGACCCGTGTGACTGGACTAATGTTTATAATTGAAAGTTCAAAATGATCCCATGTGTTATTAGCCCAAATTGAATTTATGGCCCAAATTATCAATATCCAGTTGTACGACACCGCCTCTGTCTGAGCTTCCCGCCTTCCCATATCCCCTGTTTACGCGCTTTAATTTCTACTTCACCGCCTCAAATTTCGAAAAGTTACCGTTGCCCTGATTGATTTCCTCACTCCCTTTATATCATAATCACCATTAGAGAGAGATCTATCTGTACCCCAAATCACAATTCAATCCATTATTCCCTCTCCAATTCTGCCTCATCAATTTCACAACGAAACCCACTTTTCCCTATTCTTCTCTCGCATCAATCAATCAATCAATCACATATTGTATAACATAAAATTTTCATACCTATTCGAATTAAAACATAAAATTTTCATACCTAATCGAAAGACTGACGGTTACAATTTTCATGGATCTCTTGATTCCATCTCGCAGGTTAGGGTCTTATCGACTTAGATTAGGAGAAAAAGAGTTTTTGGTGACTTATTCCATTAACTACAATGTGTTAGTAGGATGAATGATGAGGCTGTTTTGAGACTTAATTCTAGAGGTGAACACAAGACCGTATTTATAGCTTAGTTGCTTAGAGAGGAAGTTAAGAATATTCTAAAGTATTATTATCTCTAAAATATTAGACATAAATAAATACCAAAATATATAAAATTTTGGTGTCTCCATATATATATATATATATAAACAACGCTCAAACCGTGATTGAGGAATTCGATTTGGAGAATGGAGATGTCGAGGATTTCAAAGTCGGCTTATTACATCCTAAAAGCGCAGGAGCAGGTTAAGAAGAGCTTGAAGGTGATGGAAGAGCTGGAATCGAACATGCGGAGAATATCAACCCAGGTATTCATCCAACAACAGCTTCAGTTTCTGGATTACAATTCCAAGTATGCGGCTGAGTTGAGAAAACAGTTGGTTTTGCTTCAATTACCCACCAAAACCCACGTTGTTGGCGAGGAGGAGGAGGAGGAGGACACCGAAATATGCACAATCTGTCAGGAGGAGTACGAGGCGGGTGACAGTGTGGGGTTTCTGGGTTGTCTACACGAGTTTCATTCGGAGTGTATCAAGGAATGGTTGGTGGTTAAGAATACTTGCCCTCTTTGCAAGTCCGCCGGAGTTCCTCACATTGGCCGTTGAGTATTTGGTACTGAATTACTGACTAGATAGTTATGCTTTGTTACTGCATCTGATATGATCTGATGAACTCACTGTCATTGGTTTTGTGTTAAATGTCGTAAGAATTGTAGTTTTAGGGTTTACTAGTTTCTACAATAGGAATCAAGATTATTTGAATAAGAAGATGAAAAATTTAAGGTTTGAAACTCAGGGGCGAATACAGGATTTTCCAACAGGGGCATTTAGAAAAGTATTCCGTATCTAGTTTGTATTTTGAAAAAAAATTATAAGTGGATTTATAAAGTAAAAATAATTACTTGAAAACCAAGTTTTGTTTTATAAATTGATGTTGGTTTTGAATTTTTTTTTCTTCGTTTTGGAAGAAAAAATGCTCTTGAAGGGTTTCGAACCCTTGACCTCCGAAAGAGATGAAGACCATCTCAAGCAACCTGCCACAAGCAACATTATAATAAGAATAGTTAAACAAATCTAATTGTTTATGGGATCTGGGTGAGGGCAACCGCCCACTTAGGACTGTGATCGAGCCGAACTATACCAAATAATGTCATTATTTGGTTTGATTTGAAAATTTTTCGAGCCAACGTTTGATTTGGTTTGATACCGTCGAATAATGAAAATCATTATTTGATTTGATATTTGATTTTTCGAATCGAATAATCGAATAATATTTGATTTGATCCGACAAAAAAAATTCAAATAGAAGCACAAAATGGATCGACCTTAAGTATAATTAATATTCTTACTATGGTGGCGGCAACCATCTAATTCAACAAGTAATCTTAAAAACACAAAACATTTTGGAAAACAAAATAAATTTACATAACCTTACGGACATTACAGTACCTTAGTTTAGAGTTATGCCCTAACTCATCCGTACTTTAGTAGTTATTACAATATAAATTCATCCAAAAATAATAAGTTTCCAATCAAATCTAGTTTCAAGTTCTTCTTTTAGGTAAGTTTAAAAAAATTGGACCGTAAATTTAAGTAAAATGGACCGTGAAGGCGTGAATATTAACTTTTAGGTAAAAATTTAGGATAAATTTTTTAAATGAGCCATGAATTTAGATGGACCAAAAAAAATGAAACGAGTAATGGAATGAAACGAATCGAGCCGAATATTATTCTTGATTTGGTTCGAATACCAAATTATGATTTGGCCCTATATTTGATCGTCCGAATCGAATACGAATCGAGCTTTTTTCGAGTCAAACTTCACGAATCGGATCGAATAGTTCGGCTCACTCACAGCCCTACGCCCACCCATGCACTCACCCAGATCCGCCCCAGTTTGAAACTATGAGTAATTTTTTTTTATGAATAATTAAACGAAATTACTTTTTCCTAACGAGCCTTTACTCAATCCTAACGAATTTTTCTAAATTTTTCCTATTTTACCCTTTATAAAATCTCTAGCCTATTACCCTGAGATTCAATTTATACTTTCTTCGTTTAATCAATTTGATACTCAATCAACTCTTCTAAATTTGATTATCGATTTTTAATTTAATTATCGATAACGTAATATTGATTACTGATTTATTTAATTATTTTGTTTATTAAATTTGACATACAAGAAAAAGATTAATTTTTTATCAATAGTAGTACAAAAATACAACAATTTATAATAGAAACTTTGTTTTTTGACATATAAAATATAAAAAAATACAAAATCAAGTAAAAAAAAGAAAATTTCATAAGAAAATGAAAACAAATCAAAAAAAAGAAAAAAGAAAATTAACGTTAAAAAAAAAAAAAAAAAAAAAAAAATAAACAAAAGAAAATCCCAAAATTTTCAAACCTCCGTTGTTTCACCCACCCAAGCAACCACCCTCCTCACCCACCCACCAGTCCACCGCCCAGACCCATTCCCAACCCTCACCCACCCATCTTAATTATCGAAGATGGTTTAGCCTGGTGGTTAAAAAAGTGGGTATCTCCGGACAATAGATCTCGAATTCGAATCTCCCTCCCCCATATTATGATGTGACTAAATGCGATTTTTGCTGAACTAAATAAAAATATTATTCCTAATTTTGAGGCAAATTACCTAAATGATTAGGGTTTTGGAAATTGATATGGGATTAACTCAATTCAGATTTATATTGGTATACAAGATGTGCAACGTTTTTAGGTCAAATTGATTATCCGACATCCATACGAGGGAATAAAAAACTCCACGTTGAATTGCAAAATTCAGAATGGAACTGGTTTTAGGAGCTACATACGTCCGTGAGACCGTAAAACAATATTCTAGAATTGGCAAAGATATGAAACAGTAGACTAGCCCGTGTGTGTAGACACAGAAATACAAAACAGATTTTCACACCCACAAAAATGGGTGATTGTGAATTTGGGTAGCAACTCTTGTCAAATCAAATATTCCAAGGACAACCAATTTGGCAATTGTGAATTTGGGCACGAACTCTTGACAAGTGTTCCAGAGAGCCGTATTATGGTACCCGCAATTTTCTAACGTGTGTACTGATCACACGTTAATAAGCTAATTACAGTAAAAATCACATTGATTTTATCACGAGAAATTGGAATATAACTCATATTTATCTTAGTATTTGAGAATATCAATGTTAGAAAAATCATAATACTTGATATACCTATATTTAGACAATATCAAATTATCAATATAATTATGATTCTTACATTAATAAAATCGTTATATATCTTATTATAATATTTGATATATTCAAAATGACACAAGTATGGATATTATTCCATAATAGAGACTATAGAAAACTGAAGGAAATGTTATGATATCATTATATCATATACTCCGTACAGTTTTAGTAAGATGTATGATTATATGAAAGATTTTCATCAATGTCAACGAAAGATCGCCTTTTCTAAATTTTTGAAAGTGGGAACGTATCTTTAGGATTAAGGTTACATATAATCATACTATATGTTAGGAGTAGAATTCAGATACGGATGTGGTTTGACTGTTTGGGCTATCACACAAGTGTCATTGGTTGCTTTTACACTTTGTAGTACTATTCACCTACTTCTGATCTTCCATAAATCCATATCAACCATGCATATAAATACCAACCACTCACACCATTTTAACCCACACATTTCCTCCCTTTTTCTTTTTAACTCTTAATCACACCTTTAATTACATTAATTAATTATTACAATCTCCACACCCTTCAATTCCTTCCAAAGAAACTTACAATAACAATGGCGGGTGTTGAAGAAGTGAGCAACAAACAGGTTGTGTTGAAGAACTACGTTGTCGGATTCCCTAAGGAATCAGACATGGAGTTTAAGGAGTCCAAGATCAGCCTTAAACTTCCAGAAGATTCCAATGATACAACTTCCATTCTCCTTAAGAATCTCTACTTGTCTTGTGACCCCTACATGAGGAGTCGCATGACCACCCATGATCGCCCTACTTATGTTGAATCCTTCACTCCTGGAACGGTATTACTTACTACGAGTATTATATACTATATATATTCCCTGTTTCTTTAATTACTCTCTAAAACTTAAGAAAGACGGTCTCTTAATATTGTTTTAATTGAACTGTTAATTGCTGATGTTATTGGCTTCAATTGATTCCCCAATGTGTCTCACTCACATAAGAATTTACTCCATCCGTTCCATTCAATTGTTTGTATTAACAATTGAATGGAACGGAGGGAGTATAAAAAAGAATTAAGCTTTATAAGGTGAAGATTGTGAATTACTATATCTTTGTAATTTTGTGTGATTTTGGTATTGAGGGATTTTGGGTTTAGCTTCTTATGTTATGCCCCCTCGTTCCCCTTTCTCTTTTATTTAGACGCTATCCACAGGAGAAAATGTGCGTTGACAAACGTGAAAAAGGTAAAAGGGAAGGTTGGAGTTGAACCGAGGGAATGAATACAAATTGAATTGGTGTCTTAAGATTGTGAAGAGTGTAATGTATAATAATCTTGATGTTAGTATGTTACCTTTGGAAGTGTTGTGTGCATAATGCATGTTGGTCTTGATTTTGTAGTGACCTTTGAATGAAGCTGTTGCATGTTGGTTTTACTTTAATAGGTATGTATTTGGGTATTTGCAGCCTATTACAGGTTATGGAGTGTCAAAAGTGGTGGAATCCCGTCATCCAAAATACCAGAAAGGTGATTTGCTATGGGGATTTACTGGATGGGAAGAGTATACCCTTGTCACCTCACCGCAGCAGGCACAGATGTTTTTCAAAATCGAGCATAAAGACGTTCCCCTTTCCTATTACACTGGAATACTCGGTATATATCTTCAATGCCCGATTTTCCCCAATTCCCTACCCCAAATAATATTCAATCTTTGGCTTATGTATGTATGTATGTATGTGTGTTCTAACCTGTAGGCATGCCTGGTATGACGGCCTATGCTGGTTTTTATGAGGTTGGGGCACCAAAAGAGGGAGAGCGAGTGTATGTCTCTGCTGCATCCGGGGCAGTCGGGCAGCTCGTTGGACAATTTGCAAAACTGGCTGGTTGCTATGTCGTTGGTAGCGCTGGTACCAAAGAGAAAGTATGAGAATCAATCAATCCGTTCTACTCCTCCATTTTATTCATTTGTTTGCTAATATATTCATTGATTGGAGACAAGCAAATGAACGAGACAAAGGGAGTACTTGTTTGATATTGTACTGTTCCCTTAGCTTGACTGCCTCTTAACTTGTGAATTGATCTCGTTTCCTTTCTTGTTGGGAATACGTAGGTTGATCTATTGAAGAACAAATTTGGATTTGACGAGGCCTTCAACTACAAGGAAGAGAAAGATTTGGATGCAGCATTGAGGAGGTATATATATACGCTCGATCGTCTTTACTCTTACTTTTCTGAATGCCATTCTTTGATCGAATGGGCAACATGACCTCGATTATTGTCCCAACTAGCGTTCTTCATAGTTGTAACTTATAGTAATTGATTGCTTAATTATATACTCTTATTTGATGTGTATGTACAGGTATTTCCCGGAGGGCATCGACATCTATTTTGAGAATGTGGGAGGGAAGATGCTGGATGCGGTATTGGTGAACATGAGGCTGCATGGGCGTATTCCAGTATGTGGATTGATCTCACAGTACAATCTGGTGGAGCCAGAAGGAGTCCACAATCTGTTTTGCCTCGTTACAAAGCGTATCCGGATGGAAGGATTCTTGGTTGGGGATTACTATCATCTTTACCAAAAGTACCTTGAAATGATTATACCACACATCAAGGCAGGCAAGGTTTCGTATGTTGAAGACGTTGCTCAAGGTTTGGAAAGCGCTCCTTCCGCCTTGGTTGGTCTCTTCTCTGGCAAAAATGTTGGCAAACAACTTGTTGTAGTCGCTCGCGAGTAGCTCTTATTATCAAGTTTTTTTGTTGGGTTTGGGTAGTATTTGGATTTGAACATTAATTCACTTCTATTATGTTGTACGTGAGTCGTGAATCTTTAATGCCTTAGAGCATGGTTTGAATACTTTTCATCTGTGTTGAAGAGTTACAAGTTCTTTCATCTTCCTTCTATTCAAAATTTCAAATCCTAAGTTCACGTTCACTATTTCGTACGAGTATTTTAATAATTATGTATAGGATCGAGTGAGCTCGAACTTGCATTTTAGCTCGCGAGCTTGGTTCCGAGCTCAATTTTTTCAAACTCGGGTAAGCTCGAGATCGACCCGAGTTAATATTTTGCATAACGAGCATGAGTCGAAGAAGGCCAAGCTCGTGCTCGACTCAGCTCATTTATAGCCTTACCTGAAACCCACCCGCTTGACTCCTCTCCTTTGACAGGTTCAAGTATATGGTATATTTGAAAATGTTTCAAGAATTTTAGTTTTTTTTTCTTTTTTAATAAAGTGTGATTGTTGTAAGTTTTTTTTCTTTTTCTTAATGAAGAGTGGTTTAATGTAACATGTTGAACAGATATCAGATATTTGAGTCTATTAAAAGAATACGGTGTTAAAAGGTAGTATAAGGTGAGATTGTTCTCATCAACTTTTCATTTTAAAAGTAACTATTTCTTTAAAAATTGAAAAATCTTGTGTTATGTTTCTACTCTCGCAACTATTTTTTTCCTTAAAATCAATACTACTCCACTAGTATCATATTATTAATGTTCTTCGGCCCTCAAAAGTGAAGGTCCGATTTCATCTCTCCATTTACACGTGACCCGCCACACGTGACCCGCCCCTCAGCTTGACTCTTCCAAATTGTGAGTTTGTGAATTGTGACGCTCTACTTCCAGTCTGGATTGGAGTTTAGGGGGGGGGGGGGGGCATTTGGGTAGCTAAAGGTAATTAATCCGATTACCGATTGTAAATACCGATGTAGAGCAGAAGGGAGATCTTTTGTAACAACAATAAAGCTACCTCAGTGCTAACTGCGAGGTAAGGCTCACTCGGACGCACACAGGCTTGCTCTTGTCCTAGATAAGGTAACACAAAGGTAGAGAATGACAGTAGTACACATCTTAAGATGCTAAAATGGCACTAAGCTTTCCTGGTCTAAAAAAGGGCTTTCAATAATCTCTACCAAGTCCACCGAGGAAACTCGAGGTGCAATGATGCACACAGCACACCCTTCAAGCCCTATAACAAGCATGGGTGACCGGAATAGGTGGATCAGAGAAAGAGCCATCCAGTATGTGATTAGCCACCCAATGGTTAGCAGCTTCGGTGTAATGCACACCATCCCAACTCGCATGCAACTCTGGATGCGAGCAAACCACACCATATACAGACGTTCCGTTACCTATCACTCCCTTTGTCCCACACCATACATGGTCGTACTTCTCATGGTACCCACAACATACTTTCTTTGGGTCTGCCCATCCTATAAGCAAAGGATAACACACAGTAAATGGGCTGATTTTAGACTTACCAAATTACTTTTAAAAAGAACCGACTCAACCAATACCTTAATTAAGGTGATGCAACACGAATGATTTTATAAGCTTACCTAGGCTCTTTGTTCTGCTGATTAATCCATATTTTGCCGCATAAAGATCCACATATGTGATAGCGGCCTCAGAAAGCTTTGTTCTCAATTTTGTGACTGCGGATTTGAGCTGCTTGTTGAACTCAATAGCCTTATCATTCTGGCTATTCAAACAACCATATTGATCCAGAACTCCAGGTGGTGGATTGATGTTATAAAATGTTTGGACCGGTAAGCAACCAATAGGACCTGTATTGTGTATCCAAAATGACCGTGCGCCTTGTTCATACAAATGCTGTCAGACAGACACAGGCAGAAGATATCAGATAGATATACAATTACCATTACCTCTTTACAAGCTTGTGTGAGATAATTGTGTGCATATAGACAATACGTTCATTATTATCTCCTTATTTTATTTTATTTTTGGTAAAAGGTAAGTATATTTATAATCAGTGACAGTTATAAGGATCTCATAGGACCCTCCAAGGAACAGACTCCAACTCGATCTCCTCAACTACAGGTATTCCTTAAAATTTTCCCAAAATAACGAGTGGAACAATGAAAAAGGAATGGAGGGAGTGAGGCCCTCTTCTTAGTTCTTCCACCAGCAGCTCCCTTCTCCCTTCAGTTCAATTCAGTTGAGCTCCATTACCAGTAAAAGAATAGAGCTTAATAGGGTTGGACGACAGAGTAGAAAATTACATTGTCACACTGACTGATTATTGCATAAATCAACTACTGAGTGTGACTTATAATAGAAGAAGCTAGGTAGGATAGTTTAATGAGGAACATTGTTTTATTCCTGCTGCTTATAACTCAATTAAGTACTTCAAACTTACTTGTACTGCAGAAGAGAAGTGGTCAATGATATTAGGAATAGCAGCATGAAGTTGATTGTCGTTCATTGTACGAAAAGCAACAGAGAGATCATTCTGGCCGATGTCAAATGTATAAAGAGCCTTTGAGAAATCTGCCTGCCTTGGAAGCACGCTTCTCATCCCAGCTGAGAGATTGTTCAAAGAAACAAACTTAGATGGCATTGTACTTGTACTACCGGTATTCGTTCTAGCACACACTAGATTGAGTTTGTTATTATACCTTGAGCGTAAAGATCTTTAGATCTCGACTTAAGCTGATCATAATGCCAAATCTGGACATCAAGAGAAAAAGGGCTTATCCCATTCTGAAATATTGTCTCATTTTGCCGCCGAATGGTGGATCCTCCAGTGGCAAAATTAGCACCGTGGCTGAAGTTTGCGCCAAGAGAGTTCAGGTAAGCACTCAGGTACGGCAATCCCAATTGCTCCGCTGTATGCATAAACACAAACAGAATATATACAACCCTTTATCACTGCCGCAAACAGAACTACCACTTCACTTCATTAACTTATACTCCATGTGTATGTGTTTTCATACGAGATGCATAACCTCCTACGCTCCTTTTGGCTGGCTACTAACCTAAGTCCGAAGAGGCAAATCACACATATGTTGCCTATGAATTCCATTGGATGTAGAAATGATACATTTTTTACAAGTCCTTTTGATTTTCCAGTATACAGAGTAATTAGGGTGATTCTGTCCCTCTGAAATAGTAACCCCTGGATGCATTTTCCAATACATTCCCATTTGGATCATCCTAAAACCACAAGGATCGGATAAGGTTCGCTTACAATCCAATGAACCTCCTATTGTCAAAAGACGAAGAGAGGGAGTACTGAACAGTTAATCGTTTTGATGGTGCAAACCGTGCATTTGATATTCTACAAACTTTTACCCATCATAACAACTGAATGAGTACAATTTAGGTGATGAATCATAATGTCAGGGAAGGCTCATTTACCCTCTTTATTTGCCCAACTCTAAATCCAATCCCAACCAATCATACGATTTTTAGGTGATGCACCAAATCCAATCATAATGTCAGGGAAGGCCGGAAGGCTCATTTACCCTCTTAGATTTTTAATCTAAAGCGTTTTTCCAACCCCAATACCACATGTATTATTTGTACAGTATTTGTATTTTTTTTTTCCGTTCAACGAAGGGGGTTCGAACCTGAGATCTATTGTCCCAGAGCACCGGGTCATAACCACTCAAATAAGACATCTTTGATTTTTTTGTATAGTATTAAAGACTTAAAAGTAACACAATTACTCTCAGTCTCCGCCCCGTTCAACAGTTATCTACTATGAGTATCTCTTTTTTGGGTCAAATTATCAAATTTGTAAATAAAATGATACCAATGTGACAAATGGGTAAAAAAAGTTTTACTTGTATCAAATTGGTAAAAAATGGCAGGTAAGTGATGAATTGGTAAAAAAATTAATTATAAATTTTTAGAAGTCAAGTTTTCCGCCCGGTTTTTTTTAGTGTGTATCAGTTTAGTCCAAAAAAACCGGAATTATTGTTAATTGTTTTTTTTTAATATACTATTTGCCTACTTAATCCGGCTAACCAGTAAAGTCCAAAGGCCGATTTTTTTACCTGGTTTTGAAAATGAGCGAGTAACCCAGCTAGGTGTCTGCAATGTATAATTAAGTTGGGTTGGGATCTGCGTATTTCCGGGTGGGTCAAAATTAAGTTGTACTGTATAGGGTTTGGGTGGAGTTGGGTTAGATGGCGTGAATACGGGTGTAAGGTAAGTTGGGTGTTTATTCAGTGTATCGAATCGAATAGAAGTAGTCAAGTACATAGCGATGAATCGAATACGGGTTTATGTAGAGTATCATTATTGGTAGAGAAAGCGTATGCATAAAGTATTTTGGTGTGTGAGTGGAGGTGGAGGTGGAGGTGGAGGGAGTACATAAACATACCGATGAAGTCGAGGATGAGACGGCCATCGGAATCCCTTCCGGCAGGCTTGTTGAAGAAGGTTTGGCCATAAGGCGAGGTAATAGCCTGAAACGCGGCTGAAATGCCTCCAGTGTCTGAATTGGAGTCCCCGAAGTTGTACATCGCCGGAAATACGCATCTTGCTTTCTCTGTTATTGCTTCCTCTCCTGTTACTACTCCTACTGCTACACCACTTTCCAGTAATACCAAAACCCAGAATACTACCCAACCACCTAATCTTCTCCTCATTTTCTCTACTTTTCTGAGAAAGGATGATTATGGAGCATTTAAATGCGGTTTGACACTCACTTCACTTGTGTCCCTCCACCTCTTCCGTTTTTGGGCACCCACTTCAATGTTTGTTGCAGAATACTCCAACTACTCACTCTTCACTCTTACAGGTGGCAATCGGGCGGTGGGCCGGGTTATATCGGGTCGGCTCATTATTGGGTCATGACTGTCGTCGGATCGGGTTTGGGTTGCTTACGGGTCAGATTATTCGGGTCAACTTTAGTGTCGGGTTCGTGTCGGGTCGGATCATCCGGGTTCGGGTCAGACTAGGTTTTGTTAGGTGTGGACGTCTGGTATAGTTTAAACCATTAATTCATTATACGGTTTATTTCTTTTTTGATTATTTATGATTTATTAGTTGTTTATTATCTACGGAATTTATGACTACATCATTTGATATAAATTATTTCAATTTTCATTGTGTTTTTCGACAGTTTTGATAGAGACAGAATAATTTTATATGAAACCGCAAATACTACGAATAATAAATTTTATAAAATATGCATTGGAGTGGAAATTGGACGGGTCAAGTCGAGTCTGGGTCGGTTCGGGTCGAATCGAATAAGATCTTGTCGTATCAATAATTAGGGAGTGGACTTAGGTGTGATTAATGCATTTTAAAACAATTTTTATTTAATATTTAAAATTTAATTTTTTGTTTTTTCAATTTTGTTTTGGTTAAAAATATCTGGACAAAAAGACTAAATAATATTTTAATTTAACATTATTTTTTTTCTCTTCATTATATCACATCAAGTCAGCTTTTGGGTTGGGTCATTTTCGAGTCGAGGCAGATAATTTATCGGGTCGTTTCGGGTTACATGTCGTCTCGGGTCGGGTCAGGTTCGAGTTCGGGGCGGCCTGAAGCGGGTCGTATCGGGTTACGGGTCATCATCAGGTCGGGTCGGATCATGTCACTATATTTTCGGGTTTCGGATCGGGTCGGGCTTGCGGCTTGCCAGCTGTAGGAGAGACAAGGTAATCAAATGTCAAGTACAAATTCTCATATGAGACGGTCAAATACTAATGTTACTAGATTAAAGCCCGTGCGTTGCACGGGTTAATGGGCTTAATTACATTGATAATGATGTATATTCGTTAAATAAGAAACTTAATCAATCTATATCATTATAATAAATAAGATAATCACGTGATATTAGTAATCAAACTTAATTTCAGCTAAGTTTATTATAGTCTTAATAGCTTATTTTAAAACATAAAAGAATACATGCGAATAATTTTTTTGATTGATAATATAAGATTCTATCGCCTCATCATAATTTTTCTTAATAAGATTCTATCATCATAATTTTTTTGAATGATATTTTGATTGGTATTATACGTGGTATAATTTATATAATTAATTTATAGTTTTAAGAGCTATTTTTAAGACCTAAAAGAGTTTGATTTTATATCTAAGTTAAAGGATAGACGATTAGTTTTTATTTATATAATCGAATTTGATCATCATATTGGAGTATATGTTTTTGATGAATGATTAGTTTTATTTATATAATAAAAAAATTCACCTTATTATAATTTTTCGATGTGGGGTAATTTTACTTAAAGTTTTTTTTAAGTTTAGATATAGTCTAATTCAGAACTTTTATTTATAGAGAAATAATTACTCTTATTTATACTCCCTCCATCCCAATGAATTGTTTGCCTATTTTATATTGGGGCGTCTCAATGAATTGTTTGCCTTTCTATTTTAGGAATGTTTTTTATATACAATTTGATCATTTTTATGTGTTTTGCTCTACATGTCACTCCCTCATTGGTTCCCTTAACCTTGGTGCCAAAAGAAAAGACAAACAATTCATTGGAACGGAGGGAGTAATATATAGAATTCCAGGAACGGAGGGAGTAATATATAGAATTCCAACTTTAACTATATAATCTTAGTCTTAGGAACTGTTTTTTAAGTCTCAAAAGATTGTTGGTTACGTAGAATTCTATCACCTCATTATAATTTTTCGATATGTGATAATTGTTTATGATATAGAATTTAAAACTCAAAAGAGAGGGAGTATAATTTTTCGATGTGCGATACTTTACTTAAGTATATAGTCTAACAAATAATTAGTCTTATTTATAATGTAGAAATTCATCACCTTATTATAATTCGTCGATGTGGGACAATTTAACTAAAATTTGTAGTCTTATTTATAATATAAAATCATCACCGTACCTTATTTTACTTGTTTCGATGTCGGATAATTTTAAGTTTGTAGTCTTATTAAGACCTTTTTTAAACTCAAATTGTTGATTGATATTTAAAAACAATAACTATTCTTATTTAGTAGAAATTCAAAATACTTAAAGTTGATTTGATGTCTAAGGAAAAATTATTATTAGTCTGATTTACAATATAAAATTTCATCACCTTGTTATCATTTTTTACTTAAGTGTATAGTAGTCTTAAGAAATTTTTTAAAACTCAAAAGATTTTTATTTGATGAAACTTTATAATTTTTCGAATGTGGGATAATTTTACTTAAGCTTATGATCTAATATATTTTTAAAACTCATTAGATTTTTGGTTAATATCTAAGAGCACAGAATTATCTTATTTATAATATAAAGTTTCATCACCTTATTATACTTTTTCGAAATGAGATTATTTTACTTAAGTTTGCAGTCTTATTAAGAGATTTTTTAAGACGTAAAAGTTTTTTTGATTGATATTTAAGAACACATGATTAGTCATCACCTCGTTATAATTTTTTGATGTGAGATAATTACTTAACCTTATAGTCTTAAGAGCTCTTTTTAAAAAGAAAAAAAATACATGATACTCTGACATTACTCTTGATTATAATATAAAAGTTCAATCACATCACTATAATTTTTCAATGTGGGATGATTTTAACTTTTTAGTCTTATATATTATGTTTTTTTAATACTCAAAAGTTTTTTTAAACCGAATGATTACTTTTGTTTATAATATAAAGTTTCATCACTTATTATAATTTTTTGATGAGAGATTATTTTTACTTAGTTTGTAGTCTTATTAAGAGACTTTTTAAGATTTAAATGTTTTTTATTGATATTTAAGAACGAATGATTAGTCTTATTTATTGAATTCATCAACTTATCATAACTTTTTGATGTGAGATAATTTATTTAAGTTTATAGTGTTAAGAGGTCTTTTAAAAATAAAAAAAATACATCATACATTACTCTTGATTATAATAGGAAGTATAGAATTTCATCACATCATCACTATAATTTTTCATTGTGGGATGATTTTAAGTTTGGAGTCTTATATATTCAAAGTTTTTTTAAGACTCAAAAGTTGTTTTGTCGATATTTAAAACTAAATGATTACTATTAATCTATTATTTATAATATAAAATTTCATCACCCCATCATAATTTTTCGATGTGGGATAATTTAAAAGTTTTCTTGGTCGATATTTAACACTGAATGATTACTCTTATTTATAATATAAAATAATATAAAATTATAATTTTTCCATCATAATTTTTTTTTTGAAAAAATTTAAAAGTTTTCTTGGTCGATATTTAACAATGAATGATTACTCTTATTTATAATATAAAATAATATAAAATTATAATTTTTCCATGTAGGATAATTACTAAGGTTTATAGTCTAAAAAACTCTTTTTGAGATTTAAAAGACTTTTGGTAGATATCAAAGAACAAATGATTACTCATATTTATAATATAGAATTTCATCCTCATATTATAATTTGTCGATGTGGGATAGTTTTACAACTGTGATATTATATAATAGATTTATCACATAACGTGAAACAAATAATATGAAATTTATATTCTAATGAAAGCATTTTTTACCACGAATCTAAATATTTCATTTTTATAATTTATTTTACGATAATATTTTTTAAAAATGAACTCTAAAGGTTTTACCTTAGAATTGTAAAACATCATATTAATATAATAAATTAAATATATATTATAACAATTAAAAGATTCTCTAATTGATTTTTTATTTAGTTATGATACTTTCCTAATTTGAGGTTCGATGGAACGGACCAATGAGATCGCTCGAAAAAAGCCAAAAATATATATATATATATATATTGATTGATTGTGAAATCTCTCATATGAGGTGGTTACTTTTATTTTGTCATTTATTTTAGTTTTTTTTATTGGTGGTCATTAGTGTATTATAATTATGTCTCACTCTAACTTTGTGTGAGACGGTTTTACTGGAGACTAATTGAATATCAAGATATGAAAATAATGTAATGCTTCCTAATTCATTTGGATCGTCGCGTTTCAGTTGGATCGTCGGCGCTTTATACGTGATTTTACCGTATTGCTTTCTCTAATAATCATTAATATGATTAATTGGTTTTGTATATATAAATCTAATTTTATGTTTTCGAGTATTAATTTGTCACGTTTTTTTTGTAATTTAACGGTTTTTGTAATTAGTTTCTCCATTAGGTCGATTTATTTCATTTTAATTGATTAGGATGCTAGTTATGTTTCCCCGTAGTTTTACGACTTAGGACGTTAGATTACGTAGTTCGATTTGTTGATTGCGGCTTGATTAGAGATTAATTAACGGATTGTAGGAAGAATTAACGTCGGAAATAATTAAAAAAAACCAAAAACAGAATACGAAACGTGAAATCCGAAAACGTGAGAAAGTCATGTTTTTTGGGTCTGAAGAACGTGAAATTCTCACGTTTTTGGGGTCTTTAGATCCAAAAAACGTGAGTTTCTCACGTTTTTCAGATCCAATCCTCAAGTTTTTTAGAGCCAAAAAACTTCTGATTCTCACGTTTTGATGAGATTTTTTTTGGTAAAATATACCATGTTTTATACGTAAAATTCTTGTTTTATAAATTTTAAATTAAAACAGCTAACGTAGGTTAATACATTCGTGGTTATCAAAACGGTGAGCTTAAAATACGTTTGGTTAGCGTCAGGGACGAATCCACGATAGAAAAGTAACACGGGTCGATTTAGTTGATTTTATTAATGAAAGTCATATAACTGATTGATATATATAAGTATAATACATACTCAAACTAAGTTTTTATCTATATATAACTGATTGATATTTTATTAATATAACTGATGGATATTCATACTCAAACTAACTGTTTCATACTTCGTATAACTGATTGATATTTTATTAATGAAAGACAATTTAAACTAAGTTTTTATCTATATATAAAAGTATACGCAAACATTTACAGAAATAAATAGAATAAGTTTTTAGGACAACTTAAACTAAGTTTGATGTGAATGTGACGTCTTAAATTTTTACTGATAATAAGTTTGTATCCATATAATGAAATCATCAACACCATAAAATATTTATATAAAATATTAATCGTCAACATCAAATAATAAGTTTGAAGCGTTCATCGTAATATTGTTTTAGTTTACTTTTTTTTATCCAAGTTGTTAGTATCACAATGACATTTGGTACCTTATCACCAAGAAGCATCTGTAGCTTACTTAACACCCATATATATAAAAATTTGTCTTCATATCGGAGGAGGGCATAGACGATGACGAAAGATTTCCGAACAGGTGTGATCCAACCATCTCCACTTATTTCATATCGTACGTGTTCGTTTTGTGGGTTGCATCAATGAACACGACTTGATGGTAGGTCCAAAATAATTTAACTGACTCGGGATGCGCCATAAATATACGCTCCACCTCCAATGTAATCTCATCCTCGAAAAAAAGTAGACGTACTGCTCCCTACGTGCCAGAACAACCATCTACTCAATTGTGTTCCTCCCTTCTCTTAACGTAGCCCTCAATTTAGCCCTAATATTGTATATCGTTTCCCTCGAAGGATGAGGCTTATCTTGGTTCATGTTATGAAGGCCCTCCATAATTTGAGCTGGTTGCACATGCGCCTTCAGAGATGTAATAACAAACGTCTTCTCAGCATCATCTAGAGTTGCTCGACGACATTGACCGTCATCGTACTCACGTAACTTGTAATTATGCACACCAATTGGACCCACAGTAAGAATCCATCTCTCCCGATCAAGGATCTGACATGCTTTCACCCAGAACCTACAACCAATCTTCTTAGATCCTTTGTACCCTGCCTTTGGATTACCGTATCGATCACACTTGAAGTAATTAGCACCAAAACGTTTACCCAAATCTCTTCGACTTTGACGCTGGTTGCTGACTTTCACCAGGTTAATACCGATGGCTAACGCTATTTCATTAGCGTAATCAAAAGCATCGTTCGAGCTACCGAAGGGGGGACGCAAATATGAAGCAACAGCGGTAGTCAATGTCATCCCCACCAAAATCGTCCGGGTATACCTGAACAAATGAAAAATTATTTTAATAAAACATTAACTTACAAAAATCCTAAATCAAAAACATAAATTATTTTATTTTTTGCTTCCCCATTATTGGTCCCCTATTAGAAGTGGGCTCATGGCCAGATGACCTCCGTCCTACCAAACACCCCATAGGGCTGGGTGACCTGGAGTAAGCTTAAGTGGTAAGAGTTTCATTATTACTAGCTCCGATTAAGAAGTTGAGGGTTCGATTATCACCTGCAACGTAGTGCAATTTTCTCTAGACAAAAAGCAATATGCAAGAAATATTTTATTAAAATATGATAATAATTTGTGAATGGACGAGTATATAAATTTAAGTGATCCACAAAAAAGTCAGTAGGCCAGGCACAACATCATCACGTGGACTTATTGAAAGTGTGTTTACAAATTGATGTACTTCATAATAATAATAATACAAATTCTTTTTTGTGACGGCGATATCCGTCACAAGTGTGTGACGAGTTAAATATTACCTATGTGGGTAGCTAAGACAAGATTAAAATGACTACAAATATTTTGTCTTATCTACCACATGGATAGTATTTGGCCCGTCGCATGCTTGTGACGGATATATCCGTCACAAGTAAGACTTTTTGTAATAATAATACTCCATACTAAAAGTAATAACATAGGTACGTTTAATATAAATTTAATGGTACAAATGTTGTAAAAATGTGTACGGAGACACGGAGTACATCATAAAATAATAAAAAGGTACGAATAACGTATAAAGATACACACAAAAAATAGTTTCACAGGATTAAATAGGTGTATTTAAAAAAAAAAACAAACCCGTGAATTTTCACATGATTAAACATGAGTATATTAATATGGAAAATGCGTTATCACATAAAAAAATCAATATATTGATTTCTATATTATATATTACTCTGTACTGGTATAGAAGTAATATGTATAATTTGTGCTCAAATTTATATGTTTATATTAAATTTGAAATATTTTAAATGCTTAAATACAACGTATAAGATGTACGTACAAAATACAAAGTAGTTTCTTAACAACGATCGTATTTTAAATTTTCAATAATTTCTGCTGATCCTTTTAAAACTAGTTGTGAACTGAAGGAGATCAAGTTGTGAACTCGGAAACAAAGACAGAAAGGAAAAAATGATTTCATACACATGACACATGTGGAGTAATCCTTATACATTTGGTTTTTTCCTACGATGAACACATTCGTCATAACGTTAAAATATGTTAATTATATACAACTAGAAAGAAAATGTCAAAACTATTTTTGTACATCCAAGTCACTTTGATTTATCTTATCCCATATATTTAACCTATCATAAATTAAAACAGATATTTTCATCACAAATAAGAATTGAACCCGTGTTGAACTCTAGTAAAACAGTGCACTAAAAAGTGTATGTGGTGGCTATAAATTGAGACCCATTATTATGATAAACTAATCCCACAACCAATTCTAACTTCTACTCCACATTCCACACTCACTTCACCCGACAAGATTCTAATAATAAGTGCAATTAAGTTTACTTTAATTTGAGAAAGAAAGAGTTATAATGGCGGGCGTTGAGGAAGTGAGGAACAAGCAAGTAGTGTTGAAGAAGTACGCTGTTGGGTTTCCTAAGGAATCAGACATGGAGATTCGAGACTCCAAGATCAGCCTTAAACTTCCACAAGATTCTAATGATACCACTATTCTCCTCAAAAACCTTTACTTGTCTTGTGACCCTTACATGAGAAGTCGCATGACCACCCATGATCGCCCTACTTACGTTGAATCTTTCCCGCTTGGATCGGTACGTATGGAGTAATTCCTCCTTTTCATTCAATTCCCTTACGTTTTTTATTTTAATATGTTCCGTATTTACTTATATACTCCGTATGATATACCCTTTCATGTCGGTCATTTGTTGTCTTAGGCCATGTTCTTTTGTATTTGTATTCAAATGGTTTCAGTTCTGTTCAGACACATTCAATTCAGTTAAGTTCGATTAAGTTAAGTTTAGTTAATTTAATTTCAGACACATTAAGTTCAGTTAAGTTCGGTTAAGTTAAGTTTAGTTAATTTAATTTCAGACACACTAATTATTATTATTATTATTATTATTATTACTAATATTATTATTGTTACTAATATTATTATTATTACTATTACTAATATTTATTAATACTTGATATTTATATTAATTATTAATTATTTTTATTTATTTTTATTATTTATTACTTTCATTAATTAATTAATTTTATTTTTATTATTTACCATTGATAATAATATTTAGCATAATAATAATAATAACAATTATTGTTGTTTATTATTATTACTATTATTATTATTTATTTAATTATTCAGTTAAGTTCAGACTCATTTAATTCAGTTCAGTTCAAACACTATCAGTCAGTTTAGTCCAAAAGAACATAGCCTTATTCCATTTCAAGGTCTCGATCAATTGTTTTCATTTTCATTGAAAGAAGGGGATTGATGAACAATTTGATCATTCACATCCAATTTGGTACATTTCATTCACTGATTAGTCTAGTACGGATTACAAATTTTTTGGTATTTGTGTTAAAATCAAAGGACAACAATTAACCAGGATGAAGGAAACACTAATTATCTACCTACCCTTATCTTTTTAACCACAAATAGTATTGCGCATTACATTGTAGTTAATAATCGAACTCCGTAAAAGAACTCTTAGAGCATGTACAATGTAGAGGATAACTCATTCCTCTTATTTTTTCTCTTTCATTCTATCTTTTTGACACATCATCATCTCTTTCATCCACCTCATTTTCCACTCTATTCATCCTCTCCATTTTATTTTCTCTAATTTCACCCCCCACAATGTAGAGATCCTCTTATATTAACTTTCGTATTATTTAATTTAATTATTGGATGATTAATATTATTTTTTATTTAATTTGATTGTTTAATGACCAATAGTGTTTGAAGTATGCACAAGGACCTATGTCAAGCTTTTCTTAGAGCATGTACAATAGAGAGGATTTGCCCTCCTCTTAGCACTCTCTCTCCTCTAAGAGGAGGTTCTTCTCTATTGTAGAATGTTCATTATGCATCCTCTTACTAAGAGGAACATGAGTTCTTCATCTAATTTTAGAGCATGTACAATGGAGAGGACAACTTCATCCTCTTATTTTTTCTCTTTCATTTTATTTTTTTGACACATCATCATCTCTTTCATCCATCTCAATTTCCATTATCTTCATCCTCTTCATTTTTACTTCTCTAATTTTATTCCACAATAGAGAGGATCCTCTTATACTACTTTTAATAATAATTTATTTTAATTATTTCATGATTAATATTATTTTTATTTAACTTGTTTATTTAGATTACCAATGATATATGTTTGTGTGCACAAGGGTCTAGACTCAAAATCCTCTAAAATTAGAGGAAGTAATCAACTTCCTTTTAGTAAGAGGACCTTCCATACTCATTCCACAATGGAGAGGAGCTCCTCTTAGAGGAGAGAGAGTCCTAAGAGGAGGGTAAATCCTCTTCATTGTACATGCTCTTAAAGAAAAACTCTTCTTGGCCCTTGTGCCTACACACTAATAACATTATTATTTTTTATCTTTTGGAAAATTGGAAATGATTTTTTTATTTCATTTTGTAATGTAAGAGGATATTTCTTATTGTGGGAGAATTTTTGAAGAAGAGAAGAGGAAGATGATGTAGATAATGGAAAATAGAGTAGAGGAAAGAGGGTATGAGGTGTCAAAAAAATAGAGGGAGATTGAAGAAATCGGAGGATGAAATTCTCCTCTCCATTGTACATGCTCTAATTCCTCTAAAATTAGAGGATGTCCTCAACTTCCTCTAAACAAGAGGATCCTTCTCATTGATTCCACAATGTAGAGGACATCCTCTTAGAAAAGAGAGAAGGCTAAGACCATGTACATTAGAGAGTATGTTTTCTTCTTATTTTTTCTCTTTCATTCTATATTTTTGACGCATAATTCTCTCTTTCATCCACCTCATTTTCCATCATCTCCATCTCCATCATCTTCATTTTTCCTTTTCTAATTTTTACCCCACAATAGAGAGAATCCTCTTAATTATCTTTCTTATTATTTATTTTAATTATTTAATGATTAATATTATTTTTTTATTTAATTTATTTTTTTACATGACCAATAGCCTTTGATAGCATGCACAAGGGTCAATGTAAAAAATCCTCTAAAATTAGAGGAAGCACTCAACTTTCTCTAAGCAAGAGGACCTTCCATGTTGATCCCACAATGGGGAGGATCTTCTCTTAGAGGAGAGAGAGTGCTAAGGGCATGTACAATAGAGATGATTTACCCTCCTCTTAGGACTCTCTTTACTCTAAGAGGAGGTCCTCTCTATTGTAAGATCTTCATTGTACATCATCCTAATAAGAGCAAGATGACTTCTTCCTCTAATTTTAGAGGAAAACAATTATTGGCCCTTGTGCCCAATTAACCAATAATATATTACATGTGGATTATTTTATTTTTTTAACTTTTATAAAAATTGAATGGTAATTAAAATAGTAAGAAAAGTAATACATAAAAAGGATCTTCTCTATTGTGGGAGAAAAATTGAACAATAGAAGAGGAAGAGGAGGTAGAGATGGAAAATGTAGAAGAAATGGAACATGAGGTGTCAAAAAAATAGAGAATGACAAAATAAATAAGATGATGCAAATCTCCTCTCTATTTTACATGGTCTAAGAGGAGGGTAAATCCTCTCCATTGTACATGCTCTAAGAAGATGATAAATCCTCTACATTGTGGATACTCTTAGAACATGTACATTAGAGAGGACAAATTCTTTCTCTTATTTTTTCTCTTTCATTCTATATTTTTGACACATTATCCTCTCTTTCATCCACCTCATTTTTCACTATCTTCCTCCTCTTTATTTTTACTTCTCTAATTTTATTCCACAATAGAGAATATCCTCTTATATAATTTTTTAATAATTTACTTTAATTATTTTATTTTTAATACTATTTTTATTTAACTTGTTTATTTAAATGACCAATAATATATGTTTCCATGCCCAAGGGCCTAGGCTTAAATTTCTCTAAAATTAGAGAAAGTAATCAACTTTCTCTTAACAAGAGGATCTTCCATGTTCATTCCACAATGGAGAGGGCCTCCTTTTAGAGGAGAGAGAGTTCTAGGAGGAGGATAAATTTTCTCCATTGTACCTGCTCTTACTACTTACCCCTCCCCAATATTTTTGTTAAGTTTACAAAAAGTAGGTAACCCAACCTTTTGGCCTTACTATTTGTGGAAAGAAAAACGCTCGATCAATGTAAGTTGTCACGTGTCAAATCATATATACCCTATGACTTACCAACGACCTAATAAAAGAACGGTTAACTAATCTTGCTTGCTTGTGATAGAATTATCGATCATATAATTATAACGAATCAAATAATTACCCATTTCATTCAATTCCACTTGTCACTTGTGTTTTTGACACATTTATCAATCGAGCCACGATTCACACCATCGATATCTTTCATTTGATTTAGTAATGAAATAAATAAGCGGATTTTTTGCAGGTAATTACGGGTTATGGAGTGTCCAAAGTTGTGGAATCCAGATATCCTAACTACAAGAAGGGTGACTTGGTGTGGGGACTTACCGGCTGGGAAGAGTACACCCTAATCACCTCACCGCAGGTGGCACAAACGTTTTCCAAAATTGAGGACAAGGACGTTCCTCTTTCCTACTACATTGGGATTCTTGGTAATCTCACTTAGTCGCATTACAATAGAGCATAAAGAAATTTGCTGACCTAAGACCTATTGTCTCAGTTCCGCTCGTCCATCTTAACCACCAGGGACTCATTATTCTGGATTCTCTGTCGTTTTGTAGGCTTGCCTGGTTTGACAGCCTATGCAGGATTTTATGAGATTGGGTTGCCTAAAAAGGGGGAGCGTGTGTTTGTGTCGGCTGCATCGGGGGCAGTTGGACAGTTGGTTGGACAGTTCGCAAAATGGACTGGTTGTTACGTTGTTGGAAGCGCAGGTACCCAACACAAGGTATGTATCATCTACCTGCTTACTTCATTCTCAACTCAATGAGTAGTTCTGATTCTAGCAAGTCGATTGGTCCATTGCTATTCAAATTCACTCATTCTTTGAGTTTTCATTTCGTCTCGCAACTGGACAACAGGTTGAGCTGTTGAAAAACAAATTTGGATTTGACGAGGCCTTCAATTACAAAGAAGAGCAAGATTTCGATGCAACATTAAGAAGGTAACATCATCTTAATTAATCTCATAGCATTAGCATTGGTGGCTTAATTTATCAATATAAATGCGGTATCAAATTGCTTATATGGTTCGAATAATCATGGTTTGCGGTTCTTTGATTACATTGGATACAAATTGTATAATTGTATAGGTATTTCCCAGAGGGCATTGATATTTATTTCGAGAATGTTGGAGGAAAGATGCTTGATGCCGTTTTAGGGAATATGAGACTCCACGGCCGTATACCTGTGTGTGGAATGATCTCACAGTACAATCTCATTCACCCAGAGGGTGTCCACAATCTATTTCACCTGGTCACGAAACGTATCCGTATGGAAGGATTACTAGCTTTCGATTACTATCCTCATCTTTACCCAAAGTACATGGAAATGATCATGCCGCGCATCAAAGACGGTTCAATTTCATATGTTGAAGACATTGTTGAAGGTTTAGAAAATGCACCTGCGGCTTTGATCGGTCTTTTCTATGGCAAAAACGTTGGAAAACAACTTGTTGTACTTGCTCCTGAGTAACTTCGTCTTAGAAAGTTTGAACAAAAAAAAAGTATTCAGATCGACACCTTTGTTAATGATATTTCTTTCTTTTTTCCGCGTTCTTGTAATCAAATAGCACACATTGATTCAAAACATGTTCAGATAATGCATTACAGACTTTACAGTGCAATATACTGGTACCAATTTATAGGTGCAGTGCATTTCTGCATATATAGTTACATCTGAGCAACTGCGATAAGTTGCTTGCCGACATTTTTACCAGAGAAGAGACCGATCAAAGCCGAAGGAGCACTTTCTAAACCTTCAGCAATGTCTTCCACATACGAAATCTTCCCTTCCTTGATGTGCGGTATTATCATGTCCAGGTACTTTTGGTAAACAGGATAGTAATCGGTAACCACGAAACCTTCCATTCGAATGGCTTTAAGGTTCAGACATAATAGATTGTGAATTCCCTCCGACTCCTCCAGATTGTATTGTGAGATGAACCCACATACTGGAATACGACCACGAAATCTCATATTAAGTAAAACAGCATCCAGCATCTTCCCTCCGACATTCTCAAAGTAAATGTCGATTCCTTCAGGGAAGTACCTTCTTAACGCGGCATCCAAATCTTTTTCTTCCTTGTAGTTGAAGGCCTCGTCGAATCCCAATTTGTGTTTCAGTAGATCAACCTTCTCTTGGGTGCCCGCGCTTCCAACAACATAGCAACCAGATAGTTTTGCGAACTGGCCAACCAGTTGCCCGACTGCCCCGGCTGCAGCAGAGATGTACACTCTGTCTCCCTCTTTAGGTGCCCCAACCTCGTAAAAACCGCCATATGCTGTGACGCCAGGCATACCAAGAATGCCGGTGTAGTAGGAAAGAGGAACGTCGGTATGGTGGATTTTGAATAGACTCTGTGACTGTTCTGGTGAAGTCAAGAGTGTGTACTCTTCCCAACCCGTAAATCCCCATACCAAGTCTCCTTTCTGAAACTTTGGATGATGCGATTCCACCACTTCGGACACTCCATAACCCGTAATTGCCTGCATGACAAGAATATATCTAGTTAATTACTCCGTACATATAAGCAACAAATAGACGAAGAATACGAAGAAGAAACAGGATAATATATATACGTACGGATCCAGGAGCGAAGGAGGGGATATAAGTGGGTCGATCGTGTTTGGTCATACGACTTCTCATGTAAGGGTCACATGACAAGTAGAGATTCTTGAGGAGGATGGTTGATGTATCATTGGAATCATGTTGTGGAAGTTGGAGGCTGATTTCAGATTCAAGAATCTCCATGTCTGATTCTTTTGGAAATCCGACAACGTAGTTCTTCATCACTACTTGCTTGTTCCTCACTTGTTGTTGATGTTCTGTTGCAGCTGCCATTGTTGGTTTGATTAATTTAGTGTGTACGTATGAATAATTAGGTGTTGAGATTGTTTAGGTAGGTGGTTTAGGCGTTGCTACATACATATACAGTCGTTGAATGCTGCTTGATTTATACAGTAGTATTGTTCTTTGATTTCTGAGCTTCCTCATTTATATTTTATTCTTGTTTGATTAAATAATTTAATAAATTGCGTGAAGGAGTCTATGGAGGTGTACTTGGTTGAAGATTCGTAGAAAGTGATTATTAATATTAGAGTATTATCAACTACGTAAGACATGACATACTAGTATACTGCTGAGATGGCCTGGTATAGTGCATTGTGGTATGCCTGGAAGGTTGGAAAGGCCCCTAATCAGGCCAATATAAAGCAAAACATTGGGGACAATAATATATACTCCCTTCATTTTTATTCTTCATCCGAGAAATGAATCAAAATTAAAGAAATAATAGAACATGTGGTAAAAAATGAAAGTTTGATGTCCGTCATTATTCTTGCTTGATTGCTTGGCCGACTTGCTTCTCATTGCTGATTTGGGCGGCCACACTCTTCGGCCTGCCGTGCTTTGATCGTGTTGGGCCTGGTCATAGTTCATCCAAAACTGGGCCTGTTCTTATATTTTTTGAATTTTGGTAGCCTTGTCAAGGTAACAGACTCAAATTTAAAAAATAAATCTCGTGTTTTAATACACTTCCCTTGGGTTAGTTTTGATATGAGGGAGTCAAATAGGTAAACCAATTTAGGGTTTTACCTTGTTTTCAAATTTGAATCTCAACGTAATTCTCAAAGGCCAGTTGTCACGGGTGGCTTGTTGCCTAACCAACGTTCTCAAATCGGGCGCGCTTCAAGGATCAGGGAGTCAAGCTCAACGAAGGTTTGGAGAAGCATCCAGAAGCGTCCAGAAATATCTAGAGTCTTGGAGAAGTCTCTAGAACAGGGTAGAGTCATCTAGAATATTCTAGAGGGCTCTGGAATATTCTAGAATATAGTAGAGTCATCTAGAATATTCTAAAAGGGTCCGGAATATTCTAGAATATGCATGGTAGAGTATTCTAGAAGTATCTAGAATAATATAGAGTCTTCTAGGTTGTACTAGATTGTTCTAGGATGTTCTAGAATAGTCTAGGAAGATCATGTACATACTAGAGAATTCTAGGCATCATGTAAATAAAGAGTCTATCTAGGAGGCTCCAGAGGATTCCAGAACTCTTAAGCTTCTAGGAGATTCCATTGGAGTTCTATAAATAGGGGTGCATGGTTCATTTGCTACCCATCCACAAATCCACAAACCACACAAGTCCACGACATTCTCAAGCATTGTAAAGCTCTCCTTGTAAAGTTTTCTTAATAAAACAATCTTTTCCCTACAACTTAGTCTACTCGTTCTTTACTTAATCTCGATCTTGTCAATCCGACTTAAGGCGTGGTATTTGGGTTTGCCTGACTTAACTTGTGACGGGACTACGAGTTAGGTGGCACACGAGTCTTTCATTCCTAGGGTGTGAAAGAGTCATCTCGTGACACAGTGCTCTATATACTCCTGCCGTAGTAAGACCTGTTCTTTTGGACTGAAACTAATTGAACTTAACTTAACTGAATTTAACTAAAACTGACTGAAATATAGAGACAAAATATGTCTCATGGAGCTGAATTGAACTGAAACTGACTGAATATAAGTCCAAAAGAACATGACCTATGTTGTTTTCATCTTTCCCTTTTCACCTACTTACGTTCCATAAACCTTAGCTTTACTTCTTCAATCCATTAAGTTGCTTCAGAAAAAGCACACTCCGACAAGGTTATTTATATTAACGAAGAATATAACCATGAGTATAACCATATTTTTGAAAGTTCTGACATCATATCTTCTACTAACAGTCAGAAAATAATATTACATTACCAGTTGTATGTACGACCAGCTCAAAACTAATAATGAAATTAAACAAAAAGACATTGTGGACATGACAAGTAAAGGTCCATCTGCGTAGCCATACGCGCTTGTTTGTGGCGAATGTATCTCTCGTGAATTGTACTATCATATTATTATCATAATTATATTATATTTTACATCATATTTTTCATGTTAGATTTGTTTGGATTTTCGGTTGGATTAGGCTCGATTCCCGGCTTTATTTAGGGATAGTTTGGTGGATGGGTGGTGGTTAAACATCAGAGACTTTGGTGAGCTAGAGATTGGTGCGTGGTAGGGTTACATGTGATTAGGAATTGAACACAAAGGTTTATTTGTTTTAGTGTAAAGTTTCACCCATTTTCTTAAGAAAACCGCAGTACCTCTCTTATCAATAGGCCAGCCACGGAGGAGCAAATACATCTTAAGTGAGTACATTAAATGAAAGGGAAATGACAAAATGCCCAACACTCGTTTACTTTTGTTGATAATCACTTTCACCTTATTGATAAGCTACAACTGCTTGAGTTAGGAGCAAGTAACCCATTAATGGAATATTGACAATGTCACTTTGAAATTAATGTTGCTACTTCAACATGAAGTATACTACCATTTTTACTCACTACGTACTATTTATTTGGATTTATTATAAGGGTGATTTTAATGATTACATGGTTCGAATGCAGATCATGAGTATCACCTTATCTCATAACTTTGCGGATAGAGTTCTGAAACTCAGTATACAATAGATAGAAGTATAGAACCGTACCTTTCATTTTTTAACCTAACGATTCTTATATCTATATTTTTGAAACAATCCAATTCAGTTATCGGATTGTAAGCGATTATTCACGAATTCACGATAGTTCGCCACATTGTGTGCTTTGTCCATATATATCAAGCAAATATAATAGTCATGATACAAGAAGAACAAGAAATCGAATCCGATACCTATTATCCAAGACATTTCGTTCTAATCACAAAATAATTAAGATATATATCTTCAGTAACAACAACTTAAGTAACTTATT
This sequence comes from Agrostemma githago, assembly GCA_958450325.1. Taxonomy (NCBI): domain Eukaryota; kingdom Viridiplantae; phylum Streptophyta; class Magnoliopsida; order Caryophyllales; family Caryophyllaceae; genus Agrostemma; species Agrostemma githago. The sequence goes on along the minus strand of OY288241.1, from coordinate 4,636,613 downwards.
TATTTTTAACATACAGTAGGGGAGTTACTTTTTAAATTGTTCGAAAAGTCTTGTGAACCGGTTTGATATTAACGTTACTTAAGCCTAAGCTAGGACTACTCAACAACATTGGTATTATAAATACACCCACCTCAACCCTAATCTAGTACCCATCACTACTTCTCTAATTACCACTCTTCCTAGCTAATCCATCCCCTCTAAACCAAACAGCCTCAAACCTTGTAGCCAAACTAGGGAACTTAGCTTAAAAATGGATGAAACTCAAGAAATCATCAATGTTGAAGTAATCTCAAAAGAATCAGTAAGACCATCATCTCCCACACCTCCTCATCTCAAAGAGTTCAAACTCTCCTTCCTCAACCAAATCATCCCTTTGGTTCCCATCTTCCCTACAAGTGTCCTTGTGTTCTATCCCCCCACACCCGAAACTAGTACTCGAACCCTAGACATTGTATCCCGCCTCAAAACCGCCCTCTCCCAAACCCTCACCAAATTCTACCCTCTCGCGGGTAAATTCAACCACTCAACGGTTAATTGTACTGACGACGGCCTCCCTTTCTTTGAAGCACAAGCCAATTGTACCCTTTCTCACTTCCTTAACTCGACTACAAAACTCGAGTCAATGACCAAGTTCCTCCCTCCTACTGAGTCCCTTGGCATGGGGGACCCACATGTGTCCGAGCTCACTCACTTATCTATCCAGGTTTCCATCACATAATTCCTAAAATACCGTTTTTGTAACGTGTGTCATTAGTCCAGACAAACGTTAATATGCTAATTAAATCAAGAATCACAACGATGTTATAAACATTAATTCATTTCAAATATTAATTCATATTTACCATACTTAGTTACATCATTGTGACTTGCTTTAATTAAGCCTATTAACGTGTGTTCAGTGGACACACGTTAGAAAACCGTTCCTAATATTATTATGATGATTCAATTTGCTTGGTTTTTTTGTTCAATGCAACGTGCACGCAGTTGCATTACAAAACTACTAAACTAAGACATTTTCGATATGATTCTATTTGCTTGTACGCACAGGTGACAAGATTCACTTGTGGCGGGGTTTCGATTGGATGGTATGATGTACACAAGCTCCACGACGGTATTTCCGGGGCTACATTTGTCCAGCATTGGGCCGCGCTCACGGCCCAATGCCCAAAGGACCAAATTATCCAGCCCGACCTCAACTCCTGCGTTGCTGCCTTCCCTCCGACAACTAAACCATTGCGACTCCCCGTTGTCAACGTTTACAAGGAAGAAGTAGAACGCTCCCCAACCGTAGCCAAGAGTTTCATTTTCACTCGCCGCGTGTTTGAGGAGCTCAAAGCCAAGGCCGCGAGTGATAAAGTACCTAAACCAACCAGTTTCCAAGCAATCGCGGGGTTTATATGGGAGCAAGCCCTATCCGTTTCAAAAACAGACGATAATAATGCAGGTTCGGTGCTTCATGTAACCTTGGACATTCGTCCACGGGTTGACCCACCGCTCCCAAAAGAGTCAATAGGGAACCTAGCCATGATTACAATTGCCAAGGCGGAGGCCGGTTGTGAGCCCCGGTTGGGTGACCTTGTCGCTGGAATTGATTCGGCCGTGTTGGAGATGAAGGAGGAGCTGAAAGGGTTCCAAGGGGAGGATGGGGTGGAGGGTGTGATAGAGCATTGGGGTAAAGTGATCAGTTCTTTGGTGGAGTACAAGGATAGGGCATATAGGCTGATCAGTTGGAGTAGGCTCGGGTTTAGTGACCTGGATTTCGGGTTTGGGTCACCGGTAAGGATGATACCTACTGATGGAAGGATGTCTCCTTTTCATAGGAATATGATTATATTGACTGATTACAGGAGTGAAGATGGTGATGGGATTGAAGCTTGGTTGTTCTTGGAGCAGAAAGAGATGACCATTTTGGAGTCCAACCCTCAATTCCTTGCTTTTGCTTTTCCTGCCCCTTAAAATTATACTTTGTTTATTATTTTTTGTCTTATTTCATCAATTTGTGATAAGTATTTCAATGAAATAAGACAAAAAATAAGGAACGAAGAGGGTAATACGTATGAATATATATCTATTTTCTCCATCCAAACATCTAATAATAAGTTTTCAAGGGAAGGGAAGCTATTATATCTTTGTATACTCTATTGGCTGTATTACTCCGTATATGTCTAGATAGTAGATATGGGTTGTATTATTTGTGGTATCTTATTATCTTTGTATACTCAATTGGTTGCATATAACTCTATTTCTTGTATACATATATATAAATATGTGGTCGTTAATATTTTTTGGGTTTTCTACGGGGTACCCTAAACTTTTCACTTTTTTACACGGTACTCTTACCATTTTTACATGTCTACATGGTATCCTTGTACTTCATTATAAACATCGTTGATACCCCTAAACTTTATTATTATCTTATTGGTACCCCTAAACTTTTTCTTTCGGCAAACTTTGGCACTAAATTATCTTTTTTTGTTCAAGATTAAAACTTAAATGTCATTTAACATGCCTAATTAACCTAAAATTGAACTTAAACTACATTCTTGTATGTTTTCGCAATTGTGCATCAAATCTAAAATGGGTATATCTTTGATGTTATATTGTCAAATCAAATGATAACACTTAATTTAAACTCAATTACTTGTTAATTGTTTAAGTTAAATGGTATTGAAGTCGTTATTTAAGCTACAAACATAATTTAACGACAAAACATGATGAAAAAATCTTTAAGGGGTACCAAATAAATTAATAGGAAAGTTTAAGGGTATCATGTATACACATAGAAAGAGTAGGGGTACCACGTAGAAAAGTGAAAAGTTCAGGGGCACCATATAGAAAAATCCATATTTTTTTTTGGTTCAACGAAGAGCGAACTTAGTCGCATTACATTATAGGGAGATTCGATTCGAATCTGAGACCTACTGTCCCAGAGCACCTAGTCTTAACCACTAGGGTAAGACATATTCAATAAAATGCATTTGCAATATTAACACCCACACGCCTTACTCAACTTGACTTAATAAGTTGTCAAATTAAATCCCGAACTCACACGAACCAAACTTTGACAAAGCGAAACTCAAACTACCCACGAGCTATGTCGTTTCATTCACACATCACAATCCTTGTAGTACGTAGAGTAGTTCCCAGCTCCCAGCGGTTTGGGTTCTTGGAGTCAACGTATACCATAATACGAGTAGTACTGTAGTAGAGTAGGCTTTCATTTACCACTAACCGCAATAATTAATAAAAGACAAATCGGCCGTTATCATTATGTCCTACCCATCTCCTCTTGTCTTAATTTCAGTATCAACGCTACAGCTTACTGCCTACTTCCTTTTTATGGTATTGCTTAGAGTTGCCACTTTCATTACATGCTTTGTCTTCTTTAATAATATCATCATATTATTTGACTCTTCATTGATTTATGATAAATATATCCGTATATGACATGATCTCTTTGCATTAAGAAAAACCTCTCACATAATAATAGTACACATCCGTTCATTATCTTTTGCCCCATTTCATCAATATTTGAGAGAAGAGTATTTTAATGAAATGAAGCAAAAGATAATGAATGGAGGCAGCAACAGATTTTAATTTTAGTTTTCTTTTTATTAGTGTTATGTATCACTCAAACTTAGTGTACAGTTATATGACGACCTTTTGCAAGACTACTGAGTACTCCTAGTAAATAATAATACGCATTACAAATAAACGGGTTAGATAGATTTTTTACCAAGTTCATCTACGATAGTCTTAAATAAGAAGGATATACACATTATAAATGATACTCGTAGATTACTAGTTCACTTTTAGGTATAAATACTTCTCCCATCGTAAAACTTAAAAGAAATCTTACTAAAACTTCAAAATTACCACTTGCATCAATAATTTCTTAGTATACACGCTTTACATTCAGTTCAACTCCTAGAAACATAACGCCGAATTAACAATAATATTCCTCTTTGTAAGCCAAATATTAGATACCAAGTTAAATATCTTCTATGTGATTAGATAATTCAAAAATAGAACACTCAAATAAAAAAATATTTTTTGTGTTCATCAACCATGTGAGATTGTGAGTAATATTATACTCTTTCCGAGTTAATTATTTATTTACTTTTTATATTATGAGCGAAACGAGAGGGAGTATTTGTTGTACTCGTATGAGGAGATGTGATAGTGGAAAGAGTAAAAAGGTTGATTTGGAAAGAGACCCCGCGTGGAAGGCAAAGTTGACTTAATAGGAGTTTAAAGAGCAATTGTGTCTCTCTTGCGACGAGTTTATCTGTCGTAATAATAAAACGTGTCAAATACATATCACATGTATGAATAAGACAAATAATTTGCTAGGTTCTATACCTATTTTATTTTTGTCTTTAGTATATTACTTGACCCATTGAAAATTTGTGACGGATACTTTCGTCATACAGAAGAATTTATATCATAGAGGAGAGGAGGGTAGAGAAAAGCAAAGAGATGGAGGAAAAAGAAAGATAACGGATCGAGAAGAATACGGAGAAACGAGTGAAAACCATAAGAAGAAGAATAAGAATAAGCGATCCCTGCTTTTTGTTAATCTCCTCCATTCCCTTTCTTCCCTCCATTTTTATCCAATCCCTTCCTTCCCTATTCCTTATTCCTAATTCATCATTTCCTCCTTCTTTCCTCCATTCCTCTCTTTCTTTCTTTTAACTTTTTTTTCTCTCTGATTAATTATTCAGCTCGATTTCGAGAGCTCTAGCGTCTAGAGCTCTCGATCGAGCTCTCCCATTGTTTTCCTCTCCATGTATGTTCCCATCATTTTCGATTCTACTATCGTTATTCGTTTTATTGAGTTGTATACATTCGTGCCAACAAATTCCATCTCTGACATAATATTCCCAAAAATCTATAGAATTCAATATATTGAACGTTCGTCGTTATCGTTGTTGACAGCTTAATATTAGACCCACGTACATTTTGTCTGATGCTCTTCCTTCACTCACTGCAGGATTGCTATCGTTATTGATTTCCCACAAAATTCACCATAATCGTTTTATTACAGGTATTTTTAATTTTTACTCAATTTTTAAATCTCGGCTCCATTTATTTATTTATTAATATTGTGATTAGTTTTTCGGTGGACACTGAATTCAATATTATTACTATTATCCAAATCTTCGTTCTACGTTAACCGTCTCAATCAATGGTTCACTTTCAGTGTACGCAGAGTTTCTTAGAAAATCGTCTCATTCAATTGGTTTACTTTTGAGGTATCCGACGTGGGCAGTGGCGAATTTTAAAGGGTAAACGGTGATTTACTTTTTTTTTTTATTGAATTTTTGTCCACAAATTCTTATTTGTAATGAAACTTCATACCTTTTCAGATGGATTAGATACCTACCAAATCACTGCTCGTAGTAAATGCCAAATGTTTTGTTTTATTTGCAACGTGTGATATTATTTGATCCATTTTAAAATTTATGACCGATAATTTGTCGATTTTTGCCACCCATCTTCAAATTTCAGTCAAATTTATTGTTTTGGTTCACAAAAATGGGTATAAAATATAGAATCAAGAGTCTTGTTTGATTGCATTGCCAGCTGTGTGTATTATTATTATTATTCAGTTTTGAATTCCAGTGGCTAGATTGCAATTTACAAATATATATAGATGATCATTAAATAATTGATGGAGTATCTACCAATAATAGCAGTCAATTGTCAGAGTATCAATTATTTGTTTTTTTGTGTATAATTTGACTGTAATAGTATCCATCTAACTAGCATTACTAAATGCGACGGTTTCAAATAATGATTCATATCAGTCGATCTCAAGTCATCTTCCTGGGATTATGACTTTGATGTTGTTGTATTGACTAATGGTATGAAATGAAATAACTTTGACGGTTTCAAACGATGATTCATATCGGCCGACCTTAGATCGTTAAGGGGCTAAGGCTTTGATGTTCTATACATTTCCATATTCACAGGATTGCTGAATATAATCTTGTTAGAAGGGTGCAGTTAACCAATTCTCCATATCAAACAAAATGGAGATGGCAGCACAGCTAAGACGAGGAATATCACGGCAATTCTCGACAGGATCACTGCGAAGATCAGGGAGGTTCAGCTTCAGGAGGCAATCCTCCTTAGACCCTCAACGAAATAACCTGAGGTTTAGTTTCGGAAGGCAATCATCCCTTGACCCAATTAGACGTAGACAAGCCCTCGAGGAACAACTGACTGTGGTCCCGGATAATTTGGACGCGACCATGCAGTTGCTGTTCTTGGCCTGTAAGGGGGATGTGAAGGGTGTCGAGGACTTGCTTGACGAAGGCACTGATGTTAATAGCATTGATTTGGATGGTAGGACTGCCCTGCATATTGCTGCTTGTGAGGGTCATGTTGATGTTGTCAAGTTGTTGTTGAGTTGTAAGGCCAATATTGATGCTCGTGATCGTTGGGGTAGTACGGTAAGCTCACCATCTTCACAAATACTCAAATCCTGTCATTTGATAGCACCAGTAGTTATGTTGCACCATAAAACGGTCTTACACAAGAGTACCGTGCTATGTTACTTGCTGTAGTGTAGTTGACCCTGATAAAGAGATTGCATTTCTACAGGCAGCTGCTGATGCTAAATATTACGGCAATGTGGATGTCTACAACATCTTGAAGGCCAGAGGGGCAAAGGCTCCGGTATGATATGTGTTCTTTAGTAGGAGTATTGATTTATTTTTGCTGATGAATTACCAAGAATTAGACCTTTTAAAGCTTGCTCTTGTGGCCAAATTAGAAAACCAGGAAGACTCCAATGGCAGTGGCAAATCCTAAAGAAGTCCCAGAATATGAACTCAATCCCTTTGAGCTACAAGTTCGTAGATCAGATGGAATTGCAAAGGCATGACCTTTTCACCTGTTCTGTTTTATTTACTCATTTTAGAATGAAGTAACTGTGTATTAGTATTGTTCTTGCGCTCACTGACTCGCTCCGTCCATTATTCTGCACCTTTAAATGGCCACTGAATGCTTGCTTTTGCATTTGGAACCATGGATTATAATACAAATTAACAAGATTATGTGTGCAGCGTCCTGATTTCTTGATCGATAAAGCTTAAAGGCTTTGTATTCATTACTGAATGCATCAGTTTAATGTCGCGCTGTAGTATTAGCTCTGAATATTTTTTACTCTGAAATCACAAACTTCTCTTATAGTCTTTATTTCCCTGGCAGGGTGTCTATCAAGTGGCGAAGTGGAATGGAACAAAGGTTGCAGTAAAGATACTTGATAAGGATAGCTATACTGACCCGGAAAGCATGTATGATACCAACCCTTCGACTCAAATGTTTTGTCAAATAATGGAAACTTTTGAATGCCTGCTGCTTTATATTTATGTTTATATGGCTGTTTTGTGAAATGATAGCCGGGGACTCAAATTGTCATGTTTGTGATAATTTTACATCCGCAGAAATGCATTCAAATGTGAGCTGACATTACTTGAGAAGGTGCGCCATCCTAATATCATCCAGTTTGTTGGAGCCGTAACCCAAAATATACCAATGATGATTGTCGTCGAGTACCACTCTAAGGTAAGTTGATATATGCTTCACTGACTTTGTTTCATGTTTCCTGCCTTGATTTCCATTAAGTTGATCTTTGGTCTTACAGGGTGATTTAGGGTGCTATCTTCTAAAGAAAGGGCGCCTGTCACCATCGAAATCCTTAAGATTTGCTCTTGATATTGCAAGGTATTTGCTATTCTTAAGATGTACTCCATTGTGGAAGCTTATACTCCGCATGCACTATAATAATTGCTCAAAATTCTCAATGTTAGGGGTATGAATTACCTTCATGAGTGCAAACCAGATCCAGTAATCCATTGCGATCTAATGCCCAAGTAAGAACCAAATGCAAAAGACAACTTATTAAATCGCTTGATCATAATATTATTCTTTAATAGTTGAAACTTTGGTAAGGTGCCAGAAATATTTTGCTCGATAGTGGAGGACAACTTAAGGTTGCTGGATTCGGTATGGTTCGATTGTCAAAGATATCGGCAGAAAAGTTTAAGCTTGCGGAGACTGACGCCTCCACTCGTCAGCCAAGTAAGTGCTAGCAATGTAAAAGACTGTAAAAGATATCAAAGATATTTTCTCGTTGTCCTGCATTTATACTATACAATGTGCAGTACTAAGCCTGCTTATCCTACTGAAGCTGAAAATCTTGAAATCAATGTACCCGAAGAGAATCTTCTGGTGTTGACAGAATAAAATTTCAGTTTTCAGTAGAAAAGAAAAGAGCAGAAGTAAATGAACATAAGCAACTTTATACTGGTTCAGATGAACATGTTCAATCATCTAGTTAACTGTTAAGTCAGTTCTGATCAGGCCTCTGCTGATTATGTATGCAGGTGTGTACACAGCACCCGAGCTATACAACGATGAGTTATTTGACAAGAGCGTGGATGTATATTCCTTTGCAGTTATTGTTTACGAGGTATTTTGAGTTTTTTATCCGGTTGTTTTTGCATTAGTGGTAGCCTTGTGTTTCCGTGGCTAGCCTTCTAGTTGGCAGAAATCACATCAGAGTAAGGCATGCCTGATGGTAGCTTATCTCTGATTGCGGAGGTTTGCAAAGTAAATGCATACATTCTAAAGTCTTGAACTCTTGATCTAGTAGTCCCATGAACAACTCTTTTTCTTGATTTAGATGATTGAAGGAGGTCACCCTTTTCACCCAAAATCTACCGATGAAGCTATGAAGCTTATGTGTTTGGAAGGGAAGCGGCCGCCATATAGGAAATTGAAACACTATCCATCAGAATTGAGAGAGTGAGTTTCTATATACTTCGTGCATGATGACAACCATTGGTGGGTTATTGCTGCTTGCTTTTGGCACCCATTACAATGCTGGAATACTGTTGAGTACTTGAATCGATAAATTTTAAGGAAAACACTTTGTGCTCAATCTTATTTTCAAGTTCTAACTGTACAAATTTCTTGCAATGCAAATACAGATTGCTTGACGAATGTTGGAGCGCAGATCCTTCCATTCGACCTAGTTTTGCTGAGGTTATATCGCGGTTGGACAGAGTGGTTACCCAAGGATGTAAACAAGGCTGGTGGAAAGACACCTTTAAACTTCCATGGTTGTAATAAACAGAACACCCATAATTCGACCAAGTAAGATTGCAAAATACTCCCTAAACAAAGAATCCCTCCCTCCCTCCCTGTGTGAGACGATCTCCATTCGAGACCAACCCAATAACCCATACAGTATAATGCTAAGAAGCTGTGTATGTTAACGCAGATGCATCCTGGAAGAAGAGCATTGGGGCTACGAGGAAGTACTCACTCTGACAACTTTTGGACTAAAAGCCTGTTCCAAGTCCTTTGCTCTTCTGCTATATAACCTTTTTTGTTTCGTTTTGGAAAGAGCTGGAACAGTTTCTTATCCATGTAAATTGTGTACCAAATCGTATAAACTCATATCTTCCATACCCGTTTGTTAATAAGGCAGTAAACTGAAATCTTGCAGTATATACTTCCTTCTTCCCCTCTTTTTCTTCTGTTTTATGTGCCTGAATCCTGATTGCTGTCCTTCAGAATTAACTTTTAAAAAGGCGAGAACAAAAGGTACATTGTTGCCTTGTTGGTACGAGTGAAGTATGGAGCCGTAAGGGCTATAAGATCCTTTAGCATTCTTGCAGCCAAAACTGGCAAATGGCAATCGATGCTGTCCAAGATTATCTCAAATAAAGCCGATGTGGCTCAGATATTAGAGACGGGTTTTGCATTCATTAGGTCGATTATGTTCAAGTCATTGCAGCGCCAGTTTATCAAAGGAACAACATTCTGAAATTAGGTCAAATCATTTGATCAAGTTTCATGTTTAGTTCTAAATTGAAGTTATCAAAATCTCAGGCCCCTGCCCCCTAAAAGGCTAGCAGGTGGTCCGCTCTCGTCTCTGATACAATTAAAAGATCGAAACTTTTGATTCAACTCGAAAACAAAACCGCAAATTAAAGAAAAACAAAAGCATCTCATTATTCTCGTAATCTCAATTCGGAGTATACAAAAACCAGTAAACCCTAAAACTAATACTAAAAGTAACCAATTACATCAATCAAATACAGCAAAAACAGAGAAATCAAGTACGGCCAATGTGAGGAACTCCGGTGGACTTGCAAAGAGGGCAAGTATTGTTGACCACCAACCATTCCTTGATACACTCCGAATGAAACTCGTGTCGACAACCCAGAAACCCAACACTGTCGCCGGCCTTGTAATCCTCCTGACAGATCGTGCATATTTCTACGGTGTTCTCCTCCTGGCTCCCGCCAACGACGTGGGTTTTGGTGGGTAATTGAAGCAAAACCAGCTGTTTCCTCGACTCAGTCACATACTTAGAAGTGTAATCCAAAAACTGAAGCTGTTGTTGGATGAATACCTGGGTTGATATCATCGACATCTCGGATTTCAGCTCTTCCATCATCTTCAAGTTGTTGCTAATATACTCTTGTTCTTGTTGGATGTAAGCCTCCATTGAAATCCTCGACATCTCCAAATCGAATTCATCAATGACGGTTTGAGCGTTGTTTAGGTAAGATTCAAGGAACGCCTCCATTGTTGGAATTTCGGAGGATGGCAGATTGATTGATTGATTGAATGAGAGAGAGAAATTAGAGAACGAAAAGTGGGTTTCTTATGAAATTGGTGAGGCAGAATTAGAGAGGGAATAATAATGGATTGAATTGTGATTTGGGAATTGGGGTAGAGAGAGAGAGAGAGAGAGAGAGAGAGATCTGTAATGGTGAGTGATTATATATATAAAGGGAGTGAGGAAATCAATGAGGGCAACGGTAAGTTTTCGAAATTTGAGGCGGTGAAGTGGAAAGCGCGTAAACAAGAGATATATGGAAAGGCGGGAAGTTCCGTACAATTTGGGCCATAAATTCTATTTGGGCTGAAAACACATTGCATAAACACTACACCACTCACACGGGTCAGATGACGAGTCCGATAGGTCATAATACGATTTAGAAATAATTTTGAATGCCTAACTTTTTACGGAGTACCTTTTTTGAGTAAAAAAATTATTTTGATGTTAAATTTTTATGTATTTTAATGATATTTTTTTGGGTATATTTTAATAATAATAATATTATAACTATTCCTTAATTATAAGGTCTATATTAAAAAAAAAATTAAAATCAAATTTTAAAATATTAAAAGTATTGATTTTAATTATAGATCCAAATATAATATATTAATAATTTATTAAATTCAATAAATACTCGTTAACCCAATGAGTAGAACAGGTCAGTCTGGTCGGGTTACAACCCCAAGTTAACACGTCATTTCGTTCGTGAGTCAAAAACTTTGAGTCTTGACCATAAAAAATGAGTCGGGTCGAATGAATTCAGGTCAAAATTTGACAGGTCATCATACTCATTGTCTGAGTTCGAACTTCATCAACATCTTAATCGTCCTCGTGACTCTTAAACTAAAAAAAGTACGTACGCTTACACAGACAATTACACATGTTTAAAATATCAATCCTTGTTGCTCATCTTAAACCAAAAAAGACCTTACACGTTTTAAAATATTGCGTAGAAAACTTTTACAACACATATATCCACAACTTTCACGACCGTCTAATAAATTTGGAGATTCTACGACTATAATTATAAACCAAGTTCGAAAGTATTATACGCAACTGAGTTCAACATAAAATATGGAGTAATTGAAAATGATTGACAACCAAATTTTTGCTACGATTACAATACAACGAAACTAAAGCATTAATTAGTAAAGATTGATTTAAAAAGACAACAAAAATTTAGTGTTGCAATTTATTCGAACAATGCGACAAATATCCCGTTATGAATAGGTACACTATATATTATCTCTTCAAGCATACGACATAAATGTTACAATTTATTCCAACGATAGGATAGATACCTCGTCACAAAGTGATACATTAATTTATTTAAGGAAACATCATAACGTACACTAGGATTGCAACTTGTCTACAAATTGTTGGATGTTCCTTGAAGAGTTACCATCTTTCTCCATAGACTCTTTAGCCAAATGCTTCCACTTTTTAGCATTACTTCTCATCTCATTGGACCTCTCCCCTTCCATAACCTCTAAAATGCACACTTCAATTTCCTCCCTACTCACTAACCCACTCTCATTACCCTTCACCTTCACTCCAATCTTCCACAAATCCGTAATACATTTAGCATTAGTAGGTTGGTCGGTCCATTGCGGAAATGCCACCATGGGCACTCCCAAACTTATAGCCTCTAACGTCGAGTTCCACCCACAATGAGTCACGAAACAGCCTACTGCCGAGTGGCTCAACACCTCTAGTTGAGGACACCAATTGACGATCAAACCTCTTTCGGACGTCTCCTCCTTGAAATTCGATGGGAGTTTATCGACTTCAGATGCCCTAACAACCCATAGGAAAAACTTGTTGGTTTTGGAGAGAGCCCGAGCCATTTCTTCCATTTGGTCGTCTCCGAGAGAAGCCAGGCTTCCCATTGATACGTAGACAACAGAGGCACTCTGCCTTGCATCAAGCCATTGAATGCAGGCGTCGGTTTCGGGTTGGAAGAGGCTAAGGCCGTAGTCAGTGTCATTTGGTATGCGATTGTCCAAATACTTTGAGGGAATGCACGGTCCTATTGTCGTCACGCTGCATATGCTTTCCATCAACTTGATTACCTATCAATTAGCCAAATAATCCCAATAATAATTTTTCAGCTTTATAATCCCAATAATATGGACATGGATTTACTAGTACATCGAGAAAAAACAAATACGTGTAGCGGTGTAGGGTACACTTCTTCCACAAAAAACGTGAAATCTGTAGTGTTCGTACTCTGTCGTACTTCTCATATGAAAAGTTGGGCCAAAAATCAGTGCTTCAGAATAAGTACGTAATAGTAGTATTGTCTATTGCTACCCAGTATAAGGAGAGAAATGATCCTCTCTATTATTTCAAAAGTAATGGATGATCCATTATTCTAATACACCTATAGGATAGTGATAGGGCGTCACCGGGTGACGTCGAATCTGAGCGCCACCCTAATTAATAAATAAGAAAAAATAAAAATTGAAAGATTGTATTTTGATTTTGCGCAAAATATAAAAGGGTATACATGTAATTTATTATTTATTACTCCCTCAATTTGCCTAATATTTTAAATAAATTAATACTCTTATTTATCTTTTAGTGGTTAGGTTGTTTCACCATTATTTTTTTCACCATTTAAACGATAAAATAATACGATACGAAATGAGCTGTTAATTTAGAGTTGAAACCCGACTTGAACGGGTCGACCTTTTGAATTGAGGTGGTGTCGTCGATTTTTTATGGTCAATTTACGGGACCTCAATTTGATTGTGTGATAAATTAATTTAGGGATTTTCAAAGTGGTACTTTTCTACCTTGTACCCTTACACGTTTTACCTGTATACATGGTACCCTTATACTTTACTAAAAGTTTCTTTGATACTCTTGAACTTTATTATTATCTTTATTGGTATCCCTAAACTTTTTTTCTCGTCAAGTATTGGCAATAAATTACCTTTTTATGTTCAAGATTAAAAGTTAAACGTCATTTAACATACCTAATTAATGGATAATTTAACTTAAACTAACAATTTTGTACGTGTCTGCAGTTATACTCCGAATCTAAACGGATTATATTTTTGACGTTATATTGTCAAATCAAATGATAACGCTTAAATTAAGCACAATTACTTGTTAATTATCTAAATTAAATGATATTGAAGTCTTAATCCTAAACTAAAAACATAATCTAACGACAAAACTTGATGGAAAAAAAATTGGGGTGCTAGTTAAATTAATAATAAAATTCAAGGGTACCATGTATAAACATAGAAAAGGTAGGGGTACCAGGTAGAAAAGTGAAAAGTATAAGGGTACCGCGTAGAAAATCCCATTAATTTACTTTTTTTAATTATTAGATCGTTTGGACTCGTGCTCGTTTTATAATATGATAAAATGTGATAAAATGGTATATACTATAATATAAATAGATTTTTTTTTGAGTATATGGCTAACCAAATAACAAATCCCTACAATTAGGCTAGATTTTTTTTTATAATATTCCTTCAATTATTCTTTGATTTTCTTTTTTTTTTTTCAAATTATATAATTATAATTTATTTTATAAGTGGAATGCCGAATTTACCCTTTATAACTAACTCATTTTAAAATCAATTTTTAAAGGATATAAATAAAATAATTCTACTTAATTACTAAAATATCCTCGGTGGCGCACAAATTCGGCGCCACCGGGTGGCGCCATCTCATTTTCCTTTTAATATAGTATTTCTTCTCCTCATCACCATTCATTACTTAATCCTAGGACCGTTAGATCGTTTCAAGATAACATCTAAACCATTGATAAGTAATGGAGAGAGAAAGTAATAGAGAGAATCCAAATTGGTATACGGAGTACTATTTCCTTCTTTCCAATCGGTTTCATAGGTTTACTTTTTGGACACAATTCATAAATGCGAAAATCTTCAATATACGAAATAACTTTTATTGTATGAGATCAAATATAATAATGTGAGATTTTGTTTAAATTGTCTACTTGAGTGCAGTATGAATATAATTTTTTTTTTAATAATTTTTAGAAATATATAACTAAAGTTATGGACAAAAGAATACGTGTATAAAAGAAATAAACATATGAAATCAGGAATCAGGAATCAAACCAGGATGGTACGAGGTTGGAACTTAATTTCTGATACTTAGTGTTTGATTCATTTTTTAGATGATTAAGAATCAAATTCGAAATTCTAATTTTTTTTAAAATTATATTTTAAATATATAAAAAATTATATAACGCTGATTATATAAAATCTAAAAAATTTAACTTGAATGAAAAATTAAATAAATTTCATTAAAAACAACGCTTTTTGGCGATATAAAACACTGAGTTACATCAATAAAATTTTAAAATAATTTTTTTAATATTTAAAATTAGTGTTTTTCAATAAAATATTTAAATCACACTATTTCAACAAAAAAAAAAATTTCGGAAAATCAAACGAAGTTTGATTCCAAGGGTATGAATCTCATACCCACCTCCTCCCTCGGGTATGAGAAACCCAGAGGGTTTGAGGTATGGGTATCAAAATGTTGGTCAACCAAACACAAGGTATGAGTTTGGTTCATTCTAAACGTTTGAGTTTGGTTCATTCTAAACCCATACCTCATATCTAAATTGAGTGAACCAAACGGCTCCTAAAATTGAGCAGTTTAGTACTCATACTAGTCCATATGTCGGCCTCAACAACTCAATTCACATGGTCTTTTATACTCCCTTTCCCTTTGTTCAAGACCAAGCTTTCATTATGTTTTAACATAATATCAATTGTTTATTAATGAAGGTATAAATGTGTAAAGATTAAGTATTTGTTTAATATTAAACGTAAGATAAATAGCGACATTGCTGTAAATATGTAAGGTTTAAATTTTACTCCCTCCGTTCAAATCCAAATGATACGTTTGCTTTTTCACACTTGTCGAGACACATTTTACACTGTCAATATGTTTCGTTTTACATTAACAAAAATTATAAAATTCGATATTCTTAGTCTACCAAATCAAACAAAATCTCACATGACCATATTCTTTTATAGATTGTCGGGAATATTAACGACTCTCTTGAATTGTAATTAGTGTCCAAAAGGAAAGCGTCCTCTTTGGATTAAATGAAAATGAGAGACTTGAAATTGAACATCATAAAATGAATAGAGAGAAAAAGGGTAAGCTCAAATGATAAAAGTCTCCTTACTCCGACCGAGAGGTTGGGGGTTCGATTCTTACCTGCGACGTAGTTCACTCTTCTTCGGACCAAAAAATAAATAAAAATGCATAGAGAAAGGTTCATCTTGAACTGAGGTCGAATACGTGAAAGTATGTAATATTGTAGGATAGAGCACGAATCAGATATTTGATCCAAAATCCTAGTTCGAATCGGATATACAAACTACAAAACTCTAATTTTGGATTTCCCTATCCGATCCAAATATTTCGAATATCCAATAATAATCGGATCGGATGGAATATCCAACAAATATATGTTCATATTTCAGAATTTAATTGAATGGTTAAGTTCGATCAAAACTAGTACGTATATCATATTCACCATCTTAGATACACTTCTTATTACTACGATGATCTAGGCATAAAACTTATCTATCATTTACATGTTATTTTTATAATTTAATCGTCTTTTTTAAGTTGTTGCATTGTATTGTACTCTGATTTTTTTGCTCAAACCCTAGATAAGCAATAGATATTCCGTATGTATATATATGATCAGATCAAAGACTAATGAGAGAATGCAGTCGACGTTCTTTTAGGAGACAAATTCTAAACTTTTTAGATTAGTTGTTATTCTAGCTAGCTTAACTAAAGGTCGATCTTGAATATGGGATGGGCTTGAAAACTTGAGCGTCATTAAGGTTGTATCGATTTCCAAATTGCATAAATTAAATTAAATTAAATTTCGTGATAAAAGAAACACGTACCTGGCACTCTAAGTCAGCAAGTGTGTTAAAAAATCGGCAATGAGGTTGAGTATAGTTTAGGAATTGGTTAATGACAAAGTTTACAAGGGGAGGATGCGATCCTTGACGAACAAAAGATGGTACGTCCCTTTCTTCTAACAACAAGTCTGAAACCCCATGGAACTCTTGTACAGGTAGCTTTAACACACCTTCGTAAACTTGGTGGTATATGTGACTCACTAGGCATGATTGTGTGAAAAAGGAGGCTCCCAACACCCCAAATTTTCTGGCTAGATCGAGTGCCCAAGGGAGAGTTGAAGAGTAAATAATGCACTTGACGTTATGGCCTAGCTCAAATTTGGACTCGATTAGTCGAGTTAGACTCTGAGATGCAATAAGCTTAAAATTCTCGAAGTAGTCACCGGGATTTTGGGTTCCGTTCCCATCGGAGATGGTTTCGATGATGACAGGGTTTGGTTGTTGGGACTCGGAATGGGAGAATTTGGAGGAGAAGGCGGGGGTGGTGAGTAATGTGACAACAAGGCCTCTGGAAGCAAGTTGCTTGGAGAATTGAAGCATGGGATTAATGTGGCCTTGGATTGGGAATGGAAGTACGATAACATGGGCGCCTTCATTATTGTGTTGTTGGCTTCTTTGGTTTTGCATTTTATTAGTTTGGTGCTTAATTAGAAAACATCGTTTTGATCTCTTATTACTTATATATACTTTGACTGTGGGAGTATTGAAGTAAACGAGTGGCACGAGTTCGAATATTCATCAATAAAGAAACATCTTGTTCATTTCCTTACCCAAATTATATTATGGAGTCATTATTTATGGACGTCTGACTAAGAGCAACCACAATGGTTAGAGTTTCATTGTGGTTCATTTGTCGCCACGTCACCGCCACATTATTTAACTACAAACTCAACTTTTATGAACTTGTATCAACAATGATACAAGTTCATCCACGTTTATAAATGGGTGCAATATCATTTAATAAGTGTGTTCTCAAAAAAAAAAGTTTAGTAAAAGATGTTTTGGTCCCACACTACTCTCTCTCCAACTCCCTCCATGAACTTGTCCGTCTTTTAGAACCTCAATGGACAAACTTAAATGAACTTCAACCCAAACCCAACAATGGTGCATTGTTTGTCCATAAGTATGAAACTCTCCCATGGACATCCATTGTGGATGCCCTAAGTATGTATAAGGGTCAACA
This sequence comes from Agrostemma githago, assembly GCA_958450325.1. Taxonomy (NCBI): domain Eukaryota; kingdom Viridiplantae; phylum Streptophyta; class Magnoliopsida; order Caryophyllales; family Caryophyllaceae; genus Agrostemma; species Agrostemma githago. The sequence goes on along the minus strand of OY288241.1, from coordinate 4,618,840 downwards.
TGATCAAAGATCGCAAATTCGAATCTTGCCCCTCTTTTCTTGAGTGAAATATTAGCATCAAGCATATGTGGAAGCTAAGCCTACGTACGTCGATCAGAATCTACTCTTCAACCACAATGGACATTTGTGTGGAGGGGAGTGTTACATTTGTTGACCTCTAAGGGCAAGTCCAATAGTAAACTACAATCCTTTGTAGTTTAAGTTGCCATGTCAAATTTTCAAGTTATAAAACTTTGTAGCTACATGATAATCCAATAGTAAGCAACAAGTTTTTGTAGTTTTTTGGGTCCCATAATGCTTATACTCCAATAAAAATTAAGCAATCTAATTTCAAGCTTGTAGCTCTACCAAGCTACAATTGCTTTCAAGCATGGTGTATTTGTGTAGTGCTCCAATAGTAAGCAACTTGTTTGAAAATTTATAATAATTGCAAGAAGTCCTTTTAGTAAACTATTGGAGTTGCTCTAACCATTGCAAGATTTTAATTGAGAAGGTTTCTTACTTATCCGATCGTAAGTATACGTATTTAGCGAAAATGTTAAAGAGTAAATTAACAAATAGGAGTACTAGTTGGAACTATGTCCTCTAAACCTTTGTCTTCTTTAAATAAATTTTAGTTTTTAACTTGAAGATTTAAGGTGTGTTTGGATAGTAAAATGAGGGAGAAAGGAACAAGGGGAGGGAGAAGGAGGGAAGAGAAAGGGAAGGAAGGGGAGGGAAGGGAGAATGAAGATGAACTATTTTCGTTCCAAATCTTGTCTATTTTAAAAGGAAAATATTTTGGCTTGGAAAAAAGGATCCATTTCTCTTCCCCTCCAAATCCCTCTACCCTATATTTATAAGGGTTATTTCATGGGAATAATACCAACTATGCGTGTGCTTCTTAAATAAATACAAACTATACGTAATCTCATTTTAATATGAACTACGCATTCATTAATCTCACTTTGTTATGTATGAAATTATGACTTGCTATTACCGGTCATAGTGACTTGTTGTAACTTTTTAGGGTTTTATTAGGTCCGTTGCAGTTATCGTGAAAGTCAAATTTTCAATAAAAACATTTTTTCACAGCTTCTATAAGGCTAATTGAAAAACAAATGAAAGATGAATTTTTGGAAATTTTAATTATTTTTTTTTATTAATGACCGAAAATGAACCCGAATTGTAAATTGGATAAGAAGAAAAATTAGAGGAAGAGTTAAAAAAAGAAGGTTCAACAGGTAGCCGGTCACCCATAACAAACCGAGATTAATGAAGGCGTAGTTCGTATTAAAATGAGATTACGTATAGTTTGTATTAATTTAAGAAGCACACGCATAGTTGGTATTATTTCCATGAAATAACCCTATTTATAATCAAACAATGGAACTTCTTCTCCTCCCTTTCCCTCCCTTTCCTTTCTTTCCAAATCTCCTATCTATCCAAACACACCCTTAAGGGTTTAATACTCTCTCTAATCTCATTCATTTGTTTGTGTTTGCTCAAAATACTTTTATAAAATAAATATAAAAGATAAACAAATGAGTGAAACAAAGAAAGTCGTCATATTTTAAGTGATGTTTCATATTTTCCTTTTGTAAAACAGTACATTGCAAAAATATTTCCTGTTCTCGTAATGTCTAAAATTTATATTTCCACTTTTAATCAAAAGTTTGTAATAAAATAATTAAATGGGATGGAGGGAGTAATCATATGAACACAAACTCTAAATGAGAAATTTAATACTTCCTCGGGTGTTATAAAATAGATTTGGTCTCTCTCGCGACGAGTCTATCCTTCATAATAATAAAACGGTTAAAATACATACCACATATATGAATAAGACAACTGGTTTGCTATGTCTCACCCATACTTTATTTTTGTCTTTAGTATAGTTCTTGACCCATTAGAAGTTTGTGACGAATACTTCCGTTACAAACAATAACATTCATACGGAGTATAAAATAAAGTATTCCCTCCATTCTTTTGAGTTAGCCTCATATTCCTTTTTGGATATTTTTTTGGATTAGCCTCATTTCCTTTTAAAGAAATATTTTTATCTCTATTTCTTTCTCATCACATGCATCATAATATGGAAGGATTACGTGTTAAAGTAGCTGCCTTTTGACGGTGGTGAATCATGGAGTTGGGATGCATGATCGTGGTGCATGTGGTGTTGCATTTTTAAATTGTGGTGTTGTCGAGCTTTGATATTTTGATTGTTTTGATTTTGTTTCATGTGTGGCAAACGTTAGTACTCCATCCGTCCATAATTTATCGCCCCGTTTTTCTTTTTGATTAGGTTATTATTTATTGCTCCACTTCTTTACTTTTCTTTTATATCTTACACTTTTACCATATTATCCTACTTTCTATTCTTTATTTATCAAAAATGTCATTGAATTTTACACTTTAAGGCCCACCATTTATTTCTTTATCATTTTATACTCACTTTTCACTACCCCACTATCATTTCTTACCATTTTATATTTATTCCTTATTTTACGTGCAAAAGTAAGCGGGGCGATAAATTATGGACGGAGGGAGTAATAGCTAGAGTAATACTCCCTCCGGTCACAGTTTATTGGCCAATTTCATTAAAATACACTTCACATGTAATCATGAAATGGGACAATAAATTATGATCGGTGGGAGTATTTTTTTTTTTTTTGAAAATGATAAATACAACCCTTAGCGTTGTATCTAAGAGACTTAAAAACGAAACCAAACGTTAATCTTATATTAATTGTATCTATGTATAATTTATTCTTAAATTTCTAACTTTGTGTCAAATATAGAAGATATTTAATGCTTAAATATAACCATATCATTTTTTTTATTAAGTTGGTAATGCATGACTAGTTAATACTTAATGCACATCATTAATGAAATAACCCTAAAATATTTAGATTAATTTGCTATGAGTTATGGAGTATTTTTTTGAGTATTTTTATTTTTATAATTTTTTGATCATAAATAGGACATTTTTCTTATTTTTAATAAAAATGGATACGAAATAAGAGTATTTTTCATAAATAGGACATTTTATCAACACATTCGGTCAAATAAAGATTTCATAACGTTAATGTGGATACGAAAAAATCTATAAAAATAAGGATAACTAAGAATATAGATGAGGTAGTCGTAAGAAAGGCATACCTCGCATTCTAAGTCATCAATTGTGTTAAAAAATCGGCAATCAGCTTCACCATAGTTTAGGAATTGATTAATGACAAGCTTTTCAAGAGCAGGATACAGTCCTACTTGACGAACCAAAGACGGCATGTCTCTTTCTTCTAACAACGGCTTAGCATTAGCCCAAATTCCTGTCCACGGCCTTTCTAACTCTGTAGGTGCCTTTAACACACCTTCATAAACTTGGTAGAATATGTAACTCACTAGGCAAGACTGTGTAAAAAACAAGGCGCCCAACACTCCAAATTTTCTAGCTACGTCAAGTCCCCAAGGGATACCTGATAACAACATTATACGAGTTATTTATAATATGAATAAATACATAAACATGTTATTTAAAGTATATACTCCGTAATACAGTAGAGGCATAGCATGTACTCCCTCCCCTCCATTAAGATTTTCCCACTTTCCTTAAAATGAAACTCCACTAAGATTTTCCCACTTTAAAACTTTTTTTATTCATCCATTATACTCTCTTTCTATTGGTTACTTTTTGTAATTTGACATCTTGAACCTCACCCAAACAATTTACTATCTTTCATTATCCATTTCTTAATCAATGTGCCATTATGAAGTGGGAAGAGCATTGTGGTGGGGAGGGAGTAGTATGTAGTATGTACCTGCATCGTAAATGAGGCACTTGATGTTATGGCCTAGTTCAATTTTGGACTCAATTAATTGAGTTAAACTCGGAGGCACAACTATGTCGAACATCTCGATGTAGTCATCGACATTTTTGGTGTTAGCGGTTTCATTGGCGTTAGTGCCATCAGAGATGGTTTCGATGGAGATTGGGTTGGATTGATGGGGTAGGGGTTGGGTGAATTTGGAGGAGAAGGCAGGGGTGGTGGCTAAGGTGACTCTAAGACCCCGTGAAGCAAGTTGCTTGGAGAATTGAAGCATGGGATTAGTATGGCCTTGTATTGGATAAGGAAGTACGATAACATGGACTTCATTATTGAGTTTTCTTGATTGGGGTTCCATTTTTGTGCGTGGTACGTATGTGAGGAAGCCAAATCCAACGTTACTTATTACGTATTGTCTAGCTAGTAGCTAGGTGTCTTATACAGTTATACGGAGTATAGTTGAGGGAACCAAGTGACGACATAACATGAATTAGCTCGCCCATTTTACTCTTTAGTATTGGACCTTAAACTATCTAGCCCGTGGGGCAGTCAGATTGGGTCGGGCTTGCTATTAGCTGTACAGCAAGTCTTGCTTGTGACGGATATATCCGTCACAAGTTTGCGACGGGCTAAATACTATTCATGTGATAGATAAGACAAAACATGGGTAAACATTTTGGTCTTGTCTTATTTACCCAAATGATTAGTATTTGACCCGTCACACACTTGTGACAGATATCGCCATCACAAGTAAGAATTTGTGTTAGTTGTATTCATTCAAGGAGTAGAATTAAAGCGATTCCACGGGTTTGCTTCGCCCAAAATTCTTATTTGTGATGGAGTTATCCGTCATATTAGTATGACGAGTCAAATATTACTCGTTTAGAGAGAAAAGTTAAAAGCAAAGCACATTATAAGAATACAACAGACAGATAACTTTGTCATAAGGGAGACTAAATACTGTTTCAGTGTTTCGCAAGCACTTTGAGCTGAAACTTATTTGATCAAACTAGTTTATTTAACCAACAGTTTTAATGATTTCGATTAACTACGAAGTACGTATTAATTTTCAATTAACTTAGAGGTCGGCTTTTAGCTAGCTTTAATGCTTTGGGCTATTTTGCTCTAAAATTTCCGCCAAACATTAAAAATATCGTTTATGTTGACTTATGACTTGATTACTTGAATCTGTTTTAGTTGACGTTTCCAACGACAATAGTGGGGATCTCGATGAGCGCACTGGCCAACGAATTAGGATCCAAGGGTGAAACTCCCCCTAAAACCTAAACAGTTTCTATTAATTTGGTTGAGTTAGGGTTTCTGATATTGAGTTGTTTTCTGCATTACGCTTTGAGACTTGAGAGTACTATATAAACTCTTTTAGCTAGCTTGCCCTAACTATCATCTTAGCATAACTCTGAATCTGAAATGTGTAATCTTTAATCTGATCTATACTCCTCTTAAATTAATTAAGCTCTCGTCTCCTTCTGTCCATTAATGAACCAAGTAAATTTATTTATTTTTAAGTTTTATGTTTTTTTTTCTCATTTTTGTAGTACCCATCTATCTAGTTTCTTATGTAATGCAAAATTTAAAAATGGTTTGATCAATGAATTTTGGCCATTTATCTTTGCCAATTCTGAAAAACACAAATTCTTGAGTGCGACAAAATTATCGATCATATTATTATGATAGGACAAAAAGCAAATCACATGAAAAGTGTCAACATTCCTTACTTATTTAAATGATTGTTACTTGATCCGTTACAAGAATACGACGAATAATTCGTGGTAAGAGGGACTAGCGTAGCCGCCCAAAAAACCAATGATGCTAACAATGAAACAAGAAGATTAGATGCGTTGATGACATACAAAATTTAGAATAAGCGACCAAAATCCCCTGAAATCCGTGGATACTGTCGAAGTGTCACCTAAACTGTTTAATCAAATTTTTGTTTCTCAAAAATATATTCGATATAAATTTGTAATAGGTCAAATAATATACTCAGAAGTCGTTTGGTTGCCCTCTCAAATTATGAAAGGAAAAATTTTCATGAATTGATAAATTGGGATGCTGTTTGGTTACACAATTCTCGAGAATTGTCACTTCCTCCGTAACGTGGGAAGTTACATACTCACCAAGCCTCTGTTGTGTAGAACTTCTCGCATGTAGTTATTTCCAACGTAGCAACCAAACAATATTTTTGTAATTCCCATGAAATACAAATTCACGTGAATTTAAGTTCTCAGTAACTTCATCTTCCCATGGTGAACCAAACGAGCCCTCAGTATTAGTAATTTGTTACTACTCATATTTAGATTTCTCTTATTTAATCATGTTGGATTATTTAACCCGCCAATAATTTTGACTAATAAAAAAGACTCACTCTACACTCCCTCACGTCCATTCAATTCTTTACACTTAATATAAATAGACAATTCAATCGATTCTCTACATTTATCTTTTGACAAAGACTTTATTTATCTTATAATCCTCGTATGATTGAATGGAATAGAGAGAGTACTCTTGTTTATACTCCCTCCGCTTCTCTATGATGTTCCACATTTGATTGTGGGAAGAAATTAAGAAAATTGATATATGTGGAGGAAAATGAAGATAGAGAAAAGGAAGTGGGGTCACAAGCAATAAGAACCACAAAATATTTACTAAAAAGGAAAGTGGAACATTTTAGTGAAATTTCCTAAAAAGGAAATGTGGAAAATCTTAATGAAGGGGAGGGAGTACTACCTAAGTGCATTATTAAGCCCACTAGTAAATGATGGACGGATGGAGTAAGAAAATACGGGTAAAATTCAGATGGACTATATTTCGATGAACATGTACTCCCTCCGTTCCAATGAATTGTTTGCCTATTCCATATTGGGGCGTCTCAATGAATTGTTTGCCTTTCTATTTTAGGAATGTTTTCTATATGCAATTTGACCCTTCTCATGAGTTTTGCTCCACATGTCACACCCTCATTGGATCCCTTACCCTTGGTGCCAAAAGGAAAGGCAAACAATTCATTGGAACGGAGGGAGTATATCCTTCAATAGATTAATCTATCATGTCGGGTACTTACGAAGCAAATGATCTCAATATGTTAAATTTTAGCCATTCGTACAAAGGCTTCAAACTTAGCTTATGTTCAACCTCGGTGGTGTATACTAGAACTAAAAGCACCTTTATAAATATCCCACAAGAACTAAAAGCACCTTTATAAATATCCCACAATTTTAATAGTACGGGATATTTTGAGAATAATTTAATAAAAGTAAATTTGTAGAGCTTAATTTGCTACCCAAATTGTTGTATGCGATTGTGGTATATGTTATTCTCTCCTAGTTCTTTTTATCCTCCCTCTTTTTTTGGCACAAATATTAAGAAGAGAATAAAGAATTGATTAAAGTAAGAAAATGTGGGATATATAGTAGAAATATGGTGGGGTTTGTGAGTAGAGGAAATAATAAAAAATTGAAGGAAGAATAAAAATTGATTAAAGTACAGTCCAAAAATGAAAAGAGCGAAATTGTTGAACTAGTGCAAAAAGGAAAAAGAGAAGATAAAAAAGACTAGGAGTCTAGAAGGGAGTGATTTTAGGAGTAACCAATTTAATTATAACCTCATGTCTAAAAGTCTTAGTCTCAAGCCATACAACTCCCACAAGTTCGCGCTTGCAGGGGCTTGAACCTGAGACCCTTGGGCCAATGACCACAAGTTTTAACCACTAGGCAACACCCTTATGGGCATAAATTTCTCTTTTAATTACAACATATTTCTTTAAAGATAGTTTCACTAAAATTATAATATTTTCATCATCCACCCTCACAATTTTATTTCATGTGCAAAAAATGTTACAATTTCAAAGAATCGGGGGAGTATCATGTAAGACGGCATGTAAGCTATAATGTTGGTCCAACAAAATATTCGGGTATCAAATAAATGATAAAAACCCAATGTTAGTTGTGGTTTGCAAAATAGAGGGAACACAATAAACAAGGGCCCAAAGGAACAAAGTGAGTTCAAGACGTTCAAGTTCAACACCCTTCACTACTTTGGCTGTTTGGCATGTTCAAAGAGGAGAGCAATATCATACGGCCCTTTGGTCATTAGCTGCACCATTTTTATAGGGGAAGTAAACCAAGCTACTGACTGACTTGCTCGTCAATGATGGAGTTAATTCATTGACCAATGTCACTATTTGGAATCACCTGCTGGCTACTGTTATATGCGAATAGAAAAGAATGAAAATAACATTGACTCGACTTTACTTTCCTAATACAACAATTCGACCTAGATATTAGTGTCTGGATTGTTTCGAAGTTTCTACCGATAAATAGGTGGGTGTTACTGTGTTAGTGGCACAAAAACAGAGATGCAATTCTAAAGATTTTATGTAAAATATTGCAATGTTCCGGATGATGTTGTAATTCTCATATATGTGCTATATATAAGAGGAAATTAGAAATTACTCCCTTCAAAGATGCGTTTATTAAAATTTACTTCCTTATGAATTTTTTTAAAATATTTTACACCCAAAAAGATGCAAAACTTCAAAATTTACTTGCAAATCACTACTCCGACGAGTTAATCCAGTGAGTTTGAATTATTTTGCTTGTTTCCTATTTTTTTATACCGAAAGTGCCCCTTTCTTCTTCCTACCCTTCTTTCCCTCTTCTCTTATACTCTCATTTAGTCTGCAAACTTGTTAAAAAAAAAAGTCCCACAATTGATTGATGAATGAATGCTCGAGTTTTGGGTTGGCGATTTTCGATTTGGGAATTTAGGGTTCTCCTGGAATTGGGACCGAAAGAGTTGGGAAAGTCGAAATGAGGATGAGGTGAGGTGGGGGAGGGGCGTACTATTAATGAAAGACATTTCGGTCAGTAAAATCATAAATTCATCGGAATAGTGATTTGCAACTAAATTTTGAAGTTTTGCATCTTTTTGGATGTAAAATATTTTTTAAAAAAATTACAAGGCAGTAAATTTTAATAAACACATATGTGAAGGGAGTAATTTCTAATTTACTCTCTATATAAAGATCAAGAGGAGGGACGATGAAGAGTTGCATCTCTTTAAAAATTGCCACCAAAACTTTGTTAAAATGGATTTGGCGCCAAACCCACTTAGTTTTCCGTATGAACCTATATATACGGTGAATTCTCAAATAATTATAAGAATCCTCCGTACTTCCAATTACTCATCTGTGAACCAAACTCGAGTACGCTCGTATAATTTCTGTTGTATATACTACTATAAATTAATAATTTCTCGTGAACCAAACTACAAAATAGAGAATATATAATTGGTGATTAATATTTTACTCCGTAGTTCGGAGCACGTATTAAATACTAAGAGTAAAAGATTTTTGAATTGTCGGTGAACTTTTCGAATTGAGTCACAATTACTCAATTGTCTCCATAAATTGTGAAGCCGAACACAATATCACACAAATGGAGCTCCAATCAACCCGAACTTGAATTGTTCACGAATTATCTCGTATCATTATCACCCCACCTTACCACCTATAGTCCAAGATTGATGAGTTCTTTATTGCGGGGACGCAGAATCTTACTCGTACTAGTGTACTACGTAGAAAACATGGGCCCATATAAGCTATGCTATAGCCGACTAAATAAAAGATCGGAGCAGATTAAGATTTAAAATTAAAAGCAATTGTTTCTCAAAAATAAAATCAATTTTGTGGTTAGGCAAGGTCGGGCACATTCGTGGTTATCATAGGCTTAGCATTACCAACTGATTAAGACACGTGTCATTCATAGGTCGGCTGGTTAACCTTACTTTGTGGTACTACTACGAGTATTATGGCGCAGCTACTTTTTACCGTCGGCGCTTTACTTCTTACTGTCGGCGTTAATTACGTAAAATGACGACTTTGCCCTTGATATTTATTCTCGAAATAATATTACTTTAACATTTTATAGATTATCGATTTATTAAAACTCGATAATAAAACCGTCTTTTTCGATTATCGTAATAAACCAAAACCGACTTCCTATATAATTAATATATGGAATTACGCAAAATGACAAGTTCTTCTTTGCAATTAATTCTCGAAATATTATCACATTTACATTTTATAAAGTATCGGTTTATTAGAACTCGATAATAAAACCGTTTTTTCGATTATTGTTACGCCTGTGATTTTAAAAACTTAATTAGATTAATTAACGACTTAATACAATTTAATAAACGTAATTAACAAATACGAGTAATACGCAAATTAAATCCTAATTAATCTACGACAATCAAGATTTATTATACAAATCGATACAAATTAAAAGAAAAAAACCGGAAGTGGGTTTTTCGACCCACTCAAGGGTTGTATTATTTTCTCTATAATACTTGAAAGTTTGATATGAAACATAAAGTATAAGGTGGTGAAGTTGGTCACAGGGACAACTTTTATACAAATGACCCGGGTTCGAATCAGGATCGAACCCCTGACCAACCAACTGGGAACCAAATGACCAAACCACTGAACCACTATCAATATATTGATATTTCAAATGGTTGAAAACTACTTATTTCGAAAAAAAAAAAACCATTTGAAACAAGTAGTTTTCAACCATTTGAAACATCAGTAAGTTGATGGTGGTTCAGTGGTTTGATCATTTGACTCCCTGTTGATAGGTCAGGGGTTTGATCCTCCTCAATAGCAATTTATTAGAGGATTCGAACCCGGGTCACTTGTATGAAAGTTGTCACTGTGACCAACTTCACCACCTCATACTTTATGTTTTGTATCAAACTTTCAAGTATTATAGAAATAATACGACCTTTGAGTGGGTCGAAAAACCCACTCGACCCGACCCATTTCTGGAAAACCCACTCGACCCGACCCATTTCTGGAATTTTTTTCTTTTAATTTGCATCGATTTGTAAAATAAATCTTGATTGTCGTAGATTAATTAGGATTTAATTTAATTTGCGTATTACTCGTATTTGTTAATTACGTTTATTAAATTGTATTAAGTCGTTAATTAATCTAATTAACTTTTTAAAATCACAGGCGTAATAATAATCGAAAAAACGGTTTTATTATCGAGTTCTAATAAACCGATACTTTATAAAATGTAAATGTGATAATATTTCGAAAATTAATTGCAAAGGAGAACTTGTCATTTTGCGTAATTCCATATATTAATTATATAGGAAGTCGATTTTGGTTTATTACGATAATCGAAAAAGACGGTTTTATTATCGAGTTTTAATAAATCGATAATCTATAAAATGTTAAAGTAATATTATTTCGAGAATAAATATCAAGGGCAAAGTCGTCATTTTACGTAATTAACGCCGACGGTAAGAAGTAAAGCGCCGACGGTAAAAAGTAGTCCCCGTATTATGGCCGTACGTGGACCGTCTTTCACTTCACTGCCTCTATTTAATTTAATTTAAGTAATTAATTAATTAATTGCATGAGCGCGTCATCAGTTGTAATATAAATGTAATGCCCAACTTCGTTTGATTAGGACGTTAATCCCAGGATTATTGATGTCAATCTCAAATGTTAGGCCATTTTTATGTGGAGACAAATGAGTGCTACCAATCTACTGTCAGTCAAGCTAAGGTGTATTTTCTTCTTTTTAGAGTCGGTAATTAAAAATCTAATCGCAAATTACAGTATACGTACAACATTATATTTAGGGTGCGTGGCACTAGTTTTGTTTAATACAGTATTTAGTTTTAATCTCTTTAGAGCTAATTACTCCTACATTATACTGTATGTCCATGGGTCAACAATAGGAATATAACATTATATTGGTCACTAAGTTATTTTGGTCAAATAATTTACGATAAAAGAAGGGAACTGGGGTTAGGTCGGGTTCAAGGATACGGTGTCTAGGTGATCAAGGAGGAACAAGGGTGTTGTCGCAATCCACTAGCCTTGGCTACGCCCGAGCTCTCGCACTTAGTTAGTCAAATGAGTCTCTACACTACACTCTCGCTAATAGTGAAGATAACCAATAAACCATTATGCAATAGCACACAAGAGAAAGCTAAATAAAAAAAATATCTGCAAGGGTTGAGTCTATTGGTTAAAATTTGTGTCAGTTTAGAGATTTCAATTTCAAACCCTTGCAAGAGTCTTCAAGATTTCAAATATGTAGCAGCTGTGGGTTGACCTGACTGGGTCCTTCCGTCATAAATTAGACCTCTTAAGGGCTTGCTTGGGATGAGGGTAATACATTAAGGGGTAATGGAGGTTGAAATGTGAAAAAAATGAAGGTGAGGAATGGTTAGTGGTGGTGATTTATGGTGTAAAGAGAAGATGAAAGAGGAACAATTACCCCCATATGGAGGTAATACATTACTCCTCTCTCCCCCTAAGTAATGCATTACCCCATATGGAGGTAATTATTACTCCCTCACCTTCCCTTTACATTATAAAATCCATCACTATCCACCATCTTCCAACATTTTCTTCACATTTCAACCTCCATTACCCCTTAATTATAGCTGTTCATGGGACGTAGCGCCCGATTGGCCCGTCCCGTCCGACCCAAATTTTTAGCGGGCTTGGACACAACATTTTCAAAAATATACAAAGGCCCGGCCCGCGAACCCGTCCCAAACCCGTTAACCCGCTTGTCCGTGAGCCAAAATTTCACACCTAGCCCGGCCCGTGTCCGACCCGAACCCGCAAATGTATTAACTCCATCCCAAGCAAGCCCTAAGTCTTAACATGTACTCCCTTCTAGTTGTATTCCTCCCCTTTTTTTTTGGTGCGAAACCAATGAGGAAGTAAAGTAATACTCCCTCCGTTCCAATGAATTATTTGCCTTTACTTTTGACATCAAGGGGAAATGATCCAATTAGAGGGTGATATGTGGAACCAATGGTCAAATTACACACAAAAAACATTCCTAAAATAGAAAGACAAACAATTCATAGAGACGCCCTAATATGGAATAGGCAGACAATTCATTGTAACAGAGGGAGTAATAAAAGGTGGAGATAAAGTAAGAGAGATAAATAGAAAATGGGGTAAGAAGTGTAAAAGGTGGGTATAAAGTGAAAAAGTGTTGAGTTTTGGTGAGGGGAAAAAGAATAAAGAATTGAAAGAAGAATAAAGAATGATTAAAATTATATCCAAAAAAAGAAAGTGAGAAGAAAACCAAAGAAAAATGGGAGGAATACTCAAACTAGGAGGGAGGACTATTCATTTGGGTCACATTAAAAAAACCTTTGTACATAGTATTATAAACTCTCCGTTTTATTCATTTATTTTACTTTTTATATTCTCCGTTTTATATTCCCCTTCTAATCCACTAAGCTTAATTTAATTCTCTTCCTAAATTTTATTGTACATCATCTCATAAAAACACATCTCACCACACATTGATTATGTGATTACGACCCCAAATAATTTGGCTGAACCAAATAGCAATAACACGGTTTAATGGAAAAAATCTTACGTGGACCCAACCCCACAACATGTTCAAAACTTAACTAAAGTGACTTAGAGTACGTTTTAATCTCAGACAAAGTCGGCATGGAAAGATATAACCAAATAGTATAGGCGAAATTTGAGTTGATTGAAGAGGTTTAGGAGCCGTTTGGTTCGCAAAAGGGTATGAGGTTGGAATCAGGAATCAAACTAAGGTGGTATGAGGTTGGAACTTGATTCCTGATACTTGGTGTTTGGATCATTTTTAGATGAATTGGAATCAAATTTGAAATTCTATTTTTTAAAAATTATATTTAATAATCTTAGAAGTATTTTAAATATTATAAAAAGTTAATAAACTTCTTTTAGATAATTGAGTACTAACATTACTATATAAAATCTAAAAAATTTAGCACGAAAGAAAAATAAAATAAATTTCATTACAAAAGTCTCTTGCTGGCTATATAAAACAATGAGTTACATTAATGATTTTTTTAAAAAAAAAAATTAATATTTTAAATTAGTTTTCTCAATAAAATATTTAAGTCATTATATTCCAACAAAAAAATTTGACTAAAGTTTTTTGGAAAGTAAACATATAATTAATTCCAAGGGTATGAGTCTCATGCCCACCCCTCCCTTGGGTATGAGAAACCCATACCTTGAGGGTTTGAGGTATTGGTATGAGCATGCAAAATTTGCCAACCAAACATGAGGTATGAGTTTGAAGACATCAAAGCCCAAATTCCGTTAAACAATACTCCCTCCCTTCCACTAAGATTTTTCTACTTTCCTTAGAAGGAAATTCCACTAAGATTTTTCTATTTCATAACTTTCCTTATTCATCCAATTTACTCTCTTCCTATTGGTTACTTTTTGTGATTTGACATCTTGAACCCCACCAAACAATTTACCACCATTCATTATTGATTTCTTAATCAATGTGCCATATTGAAATGGGAACATCAATGTGGGGGGGAGGGAGTATATAAATTTAACGATTGTTTCATTTTTAACGAAAGACTTTCTTTTAATAACCATAATCACTTACTACTACGTAATAAATGGAAAAAAAAGAGTAAGAAGTGAAATGACAAAAAATGAAAATAATCACGTCGGACACCTAAATACATTGAATGACAAGGCATCACACTCACTCACATCCCACTCTTCTATTTGTCCTCCTTACTTTTTCAACGCACCTATTTCCTACAAGTACTCCTCCCTCCTCTTCCTCTTCTTCTTGCTTCATTACCCAACAACATAACACAAACACACAAGGGAGATATTTTATTTATATCTCCTTTGATTTCCTACCTCTCCATTTAATAAATAAAATTAATTTAATAAATCTCCCATTTTCACTCCCATACTCTTCTTCCTCTACTACCGTTAATTATTATTCTCCTCATTTTTTCAAGGTTGGTCATTGGTTCTTCTTTAATTTCTGTCATTTTTAATTTCGATGTTAATTACTTTGTAATCAGAGATGTCTCACAATATAATTACTGTTAAACCGTCTCATATCAGAATTTGTGTTTATTTAGAACTAAATACTTTGTTGGTGAAGTTAATTTGATATATTGTTTGGAATTTATGCAGAGGATTGTTGTGGGAGTGATTGTTGTTACGTTTTAGCATGATCAAGGCTGCAAACTTTTTAGGAGACCATAATAATACGACTAGTTTAATAGGTAAGCCAATTCAAGTCTACTTCAATTATACAGTACATACATAATTTGTCAATTTATTTGCTTGTTTTAATTTCCATGCTTTTTTTTGTGTGTGGTTGTTTTAGTTTTCCTTGTACACTTTATTTCTGACCATTCTTGGCTTTTACGCTGCATTTTTTCATTTCAACCATAATTTTTCTTTATTTTATTATCCATCTGTTCACAAATAATTGCCCACTGCCAATAAACTATCTCATCGCATGCGCATATATTCATGAAGTAGACGATCATTTACAAGAATTTATCAACCACAGCTACACAAACCCTTATTTGTGACGGATCCGTGACATTGTTATAATCATAACGCATCAAGTACTAACCCCATTTCGTTAGAGAAAAAACAAAAATATTGTTATTTCTCATAAATGATTTTGTGCTTATCAAATTAAAAATCTAATATTTAACTCGTTATAATAATAAGACGATCACGATGGAAAACTTTGGAACTAAAGGGGTTAAATACAAACAAGTTGATTTGACAAGCCGTAGGCGGAACTGCCACAAATACTTGTTCCTACTATCATCACACAGGCCCATCAAATAATATCTACGGGTCATGACATCATGAATTCGTGATATTTATAATTAAAATTTATAAAATATTATCTCCGTTCTATTGAGTTTTATATAGGACAAAGTATAGTCATGTGAGATATGATTTAAATTGTTTAATCGAGAGTATTACTCCTATAATTATCATTTTTTTTACTATAAATTTTAAAAATACGTAACTAAACATATGGAAAAAAAATGTGTATTAATATATGTTTATAAAATAAACGTATGAAATCTAATGAAACAGAGAGGTAAAATTAGTACTCTAACCCCAAACCTCTCCTCACATTTAATGAAAGTTTTTGATGATTGCGTCAATATCACCTTTCACGGGTTGGATCCTATTCCTGAAACGGGTCTATCATCACATGATAACATTTGTAAAATGGATACGTCCTTGTAGTAATTATTGTACGAATAAACTTGAAACAGAAAAAATGCCTTTTTGATTGGAGGCATTATTTATTGAAGCCTCAACAAACTAGCTAGGTATGTAGTTGCACAATTTGGCCAAGGGTTTACAGCTATTTATTCTTGCGTATTCCGAAGGGACATACTAAAAGGCTAGCTAAAACGTGACCCTTCCTACTCTGCTTTTATTATATTGATAATGATAATTACGTTCACATTCACAAACGAGAAATTTTTATTATTGTACCTGTCGCAGTCTAGTGGTTAAGACTTAAGTGGACAACTATTGTAATGCGACTGAGTGCGCTTTGCTCCTATATCTAGCGTTTGTCATCGGATATTGAACTAATTGATGATGATTGTTATATATGTTCATGATACATTGGATCATGCATCCCTTTTTTTTCATAAACTTCCATCATTATTTGTACTTTTCCACGTTGTTAGCCTGTGTTTAACTGTTTATGGAATGATTTTGCATAACAATCAGGTGACCAACTCCCACAGTTGATGGCTTCTGCAATATGTGACTATCCATTGACATTACCAATCCCGGAAAGTAAACAATCTAATGATTATTCCGAGATCATTACAGAGGAAGAAACTGTACAAAAAGATCTCCCGGCTCCGCCTCCTTTACCTGGATCGATCTTTTCAACCAGAAGTTACCGACAGAAATCGTCAGAATGTTCCTTCATCCCAAATGAAACCAGAAACTTATGGGACGAGCTTTTCAAGCGTGGCCATGGAGCTGATGTCTTCATTACTACCCAACAGCAGTTGACTGTTCCTGCACATTTCTGTGTTCTGGTAATTATATAACTCCTGTGACCTTCATCCCATTTTGATGGACATTCTCGATCATATGGTTCAAGTATCTTAGCATTTGTATTATTCTGTGTTTGTGTAGAGTATTGCATCACCTGTCCTAGGAAAGTGCCTGCAAGATTCAAAGTCTAACAACGGTATCCGATTTCTCAACATAACTGGTGTACCTCATGGAGCTGTTTGCGCTTTTATTCGTTTCTTATACTCATCCTGGTATGTCCATCGTCTCATTTATGTCATCTCTTATTGTCATGTACTTTTATACTGTTCTCTGAATTAGGCCTCTGGTTTTAGCGAAAAAACATATTTTTATTGCAGTTATGAAGAAGATGATATGAAGAAGTTTGCTCTCCACTTGTTGGTTTTATCCCATTCTTTTGGCGTTCCTCTGTTGAAACAAGTCTGTATAAAATATCTAGAGAACCGTTGGCTGACAACCGAAAATGTTATAGACCTGCTCCTGCTGGCAAGAAGCTGTGATGCTCCTAGGCTTACTCTCATATGCATTCGTATGGTCGTGAGACACTTCAAAACTGTTGCTTCCACCGAGGGATGGAAGGTCATGAGGCGTGTCAATCCTGTTCTTGAACAAGAGCTTTTGGAGTCCTTCGTCGAAGAAGAATCTGTAAGTCAGTCTCAAACTACAAATAGTTTGGAGATTTAACAGTTGACCTTACTGTACTAATATTACTGCTGTAGTTAGATTCTGAAACATTCTAACAATGAGGCCATGCATTTCTACAGAGAAAAGAAGAGAAGAAGCGTTCGATACAAGAGAGACAGGTGTACTTGCAGCTCCACGAGGCTATTGAAGCCCTAATCCACATATGCAACGATGGTTGCAGCACAATTGGTCCTCGTGACAAAACACTGAAAGGAGGAAGCCAAGCTTGTTGCGGGTTTTCAGCATGTAAGGGGGTTGAAATGTTGATCCGTCACTTCTTCAGCTGTAAGGTCAGGGTCCCGGGTGGCTGTGTTCATTGCAAGCGTATGTGGCAACTTCTTGGACTTCATTCTCGAATCTGCGATCAGCCCGAGACTTGCCAAGTTCCTCTCTGCAGGTAAACCCTTGAGGCTACACCCATCTGCGTCCCTATAAGCGAGTCCAAGTAGCGTAGACTGTGAAACTAACATTTTAATTCACCTTTCAGGCACTTCAAAGACAAAATGAGGCAACAAAGCAAGAAAGATGAGGCAAAGTGGAAACTTTTGGTAGTAAAGGTAATGGAAGCAAAGAGGGCCAAGGGTCCATTCGTGCTGCAAAACTTTAGCGTATCTTGATCACATCAAACTTGGAGCTGCGTATTTTGAATGCAAGGAACGGAATTCATGTACCTTGTTCGAGGAAAAAATGATTTGAGAGTAGTATAAAAAGGCAATGGTAATCTGTATATCTTGTACAATGATGTTCGATATGAACAAATAATACTCGGGTATTCGGTATAAATACTTCTTGCTTGATTGTTGAAAGTGAAGCCAAGTCAGGTGGAGTCACCAAGAGCCACGACGACAACTTTGTTGACAAGACTATCATGAATGTATTTCATGTAGAGATGTCGGCGGGACGGTTATAGATGTATAATGCACGGGTGTGGGTAGTATCGGTACAGATATTGATCCGGACGTGGAAAACCAAACCAATATTCTCTCTGAATGCAAAGGTTTCCGGTCGGAGACTAATAATAATAATTTGAATCCTCATCTTCTCCCCCATGTCGGAATTGAATTTGATAGCCCTCTATCGGACTTCCCCCCATCGCCGAAAACTCTTGAAGCGTAAAGAAGTTCATATCAGTGAGTTTCTTGCTGATAGAGTGATAGTGATAATGAGCCACATTCGGATACTTCGGCCTTTCACGCGCCCATTATCGAGACATACAAATACCATCAGTCCACGCATCACCAATAATATGTGCAACATACAGAGTTTAAACTTTTTTCAGGGTGTTTCTGTTAATAATTTACATTTCTATTTTTGATAAGTTTATCTGCTCAATCTTATTTATTTTTTAATAATACGAGTATTAAAAAGCAGTCTTACTCTCTATTGTGTAGTACTCCCTCCGTTCTACTAAGATTACCCCTTATTTCTTTTTGGGTAGGTTATTAAAGATTGTCTCATTTACCTACTTTCCCTTTTTGTCCATTCATTTTTACAACTTCGTTCTTACCAAGTTAAAGTATTTACCATTTTGCCATCCATTAACCCACACCACCTCACAAAACATTATGACTCACCCTATAAAGGGATATCATTGCCTATATACTCAATCATCACACCAATTTCTTAGTTATTGTGCAAATGTTTACGTGACAATCATTTTGGGACGGAGGGAGTATAAAGCATATGTCAATAACTTTTCATTGAAACGATTTATACCCATTTTGACCTTTGCTTATTGTATTTGAAGCCAAATTCAAATTTTAGCATAGTTCCACTCATTTAATTTTTTAATTTAAATTCTAGGCAGTTAAGATCGAAATTCTATTTTTGGATCCATTGACTAGATTTTTAAAAAAAATATTTAATCGTACCACTTAACCTTGTTTCACATTTTTAGTTTCGCATAAAAACTACTCCATAGTACGGAGTATATAAAATTTTGATGTCTAGGTGATTATTAGTGTATATATACTAATGATATAATAACCTTTTTGACCTAACATATACAACTAACTTCCAACTAACTCTTCTAACTAAGCAGCACCGACCCAATATGGGTTCAATTCAGTTCTAGGAACCAAGGCTCAAACAGTGAAAGATCTCAATATTTATAGTGCTTATACAATTTTAACAATGACTAATATAGTGGCGGAGTGGATAAGACACTTGAAAGTATTATCGAGGTCACCAGCTCAAGTCTCCCCTTGTCTCACTTCTTAAGTAAGATTACTTTTTAGGAATTATTTAATAGCCCTACATTGTATTAAGGACCTCCATCCGGTGACGACCTAGCGTCCTCCAATCAAAATTAACTCAATCGAAATCGAATTAAAACTGAAATTGAGGTGAATCCAAATGAAACATATTGGATTTAATGATTTGAAACTCAATCGAAGGTATACTCAAGTCAAGGTACACTAAAATGGCGAACCAGCGACATACAGTAAGGGTTCACTTGCTTAGTTTCTGCCAGCTTTAATATTACTCCGTAGATAAAAAGTAAAGAGAATACCAACCAATATCAAATTATTCGATCGGCCACCATAACCAAATGATGTACTCACTACTGTATATTTATTCCATCTTATCGTAACCATTGTTATTCGTGCATGCTTTTATTAACCTCATAAGCATTTATTCGTGCATGTTTTTCTTCGATTCATTTTCTTTACTTTCTTTAATATAATAATAATAATTAATTAATCATGATTCCGAGAGAAATGATGAAAAGTTATTGTTTGCCTATCGTAACCAAATGATCCCTCTCAATAGTTTACGTTTTTCTAATATATACTCCATCTGTTCCATTTAATTGTTTTGCCTTTGATTAATAAATTTCTCACGACGGATATAAAAGACACACAATTGAATGGAACAAAGAGAGTATATCAATTACTTCGTAATAGTTTATGTTTTCGTTTTGAATATGTTAGAAGTATTATATTCTTAATATTGTACTTTCTAATGATAATATTCCTTTCGTTCTACCTTAATTTTTGTGTATAAAACAATGATAAACAATTTAGCGAGACAAAGAAATAAGGGTAATAGCAAAATAAGAAGTTTCATACATTATCCATTGTTCTACAAAATATAAAGCTACTTATATGGAGTTGGTTTCTAAAATTAAGAACTAGCTTCATAAGGGAGAATGGTGATTGGATAAAATTATGATTAAAGAACAATTGACTCCCACTAAAAAGATTTTATGGCAGTGCGGATCTCCCGTTTCATTTTGTGTCCCACTCTGTGTGCCACACCATACACTGGATGACACATCAACCGGTGTATGATATTTGTCGCTTATTTTATTTATTCAGTAGGCGAGAGGTCATACGGTGTATGGTGTGGCACACGAAGTGGGACAAAAAAATGGAACGGGAGATCCGCACTGATTTTATGGAACCTTTTTACCATTAAGAAGAAAATGATGAAATTTCAATATATAGGATAGAATATATATTGACGTGATCATAAAAAGTATGGTATAGAATCTATACCATTGCTATTTGCTAATGCCCTAATAATAAGTTGTATGTAAGGCTATAAATATGTGCTCTACCACTGCACTGTCTCTCATCTCAACCACTACATACATCAATCGGAGCATTTCAGGTATGCTAGCTAGCTTAATTATTACTCCTACATTCAATTAATAGTTTGTATTCTTCCATTCAATTTGGAAAGTAGAGTAGTAAATCTTTTGTCTTACTATTAATTATCAACTTCTCATCCTTCCTTTTAGTAGACGGAGGTTGTACTCCCTCTGTATCTATATGTTCGTTTCTTTTATTAAAATACTTCTCACATACCTTACACAAAATGGGTGAACATATAAATAAGGAGGAAGTCCGAAATTTTTTCTAACGTGCAATATATATATTTTCGATGAAGGAATAAAAAAATCAATCGAAGATGGCACAAGAAATGAAAGCACCGGAGATGGTAGAGGTGAAAAATATGGAGGAGGAGTACGAGAAGGCGAAGCAAGAGTTATTGTTGGAAGATAATAAGCAAACTTCGGGACAACTTAACATAACGACTACAATTTGGAATATGTCAAAGGGAAGGATTAAGCTGATAGAGATGCACTTTTGGAATGGCCACACTCGGACCGGTTATCATTCTCTTCCAGTTGGGTATGGAGCATACACCTTGCAGGGTGGCACTCTCCCTCAAGGCGTCAAATTTGGCTATGTCTATACCGATGGCGAAGATGCTAACGACACCACTGCTCGTAAGTTTGTTGTCGCCGTTGATAGCCCTACTGGCAAGGTACTTTCTCCGTTCCAATCATTTATTTATGATTCATATTTATTTATTTGAGTTACGTTACGTGGGCACAGATATATGCAGAAGCAGGGCCAATGGGTCCGGTTGATTGGAATGTGGTGGAAGTGAAATTAGGAATGGCAACTGACAAGGTTACTTATGAAGACCATATATTGGGGGGCAAGGTGGTGGGTGAGATGGTAGGAGTCAATGCCACTGCTGTCTTCCGCAATTAAACTTCCTGTATTAATCATCCAACCAAGCTCCTGTACTATACTACTACTACAGTATGTATTACTGCAGTAGCAAGCTTAGTAATGATGCTCCAACAACCCCTACATACGTCTTTAATTTGAACTAATAATAATAACAACATACTCTAACTCTTTATTGAGACTAAATAAAATGATGCTCTTTTATATATGTTGTACTCCGTAATCGCTATTACTGTGGAATAAAGTTGTTGGCCTTTAATCTTTATCTTATTAACTTCTGCGGACTTATATACTTCCTCCATTTTTAATATATCTTTCCATCGATTTTGGGCACAAGATTTTTTGTATTGAATATAAAATGATAAATTTAAGAAATATTGGGGGTAGAATGGTAAGTGTAAGTAAATAGGAAAGAATAAAGGTATAAAGTGTGGTAAATAGTAAGGGTAATATGGTAAAAAATATGGACCAAAATAAAAAGAAACGAAATGGGAAGATTAAAAAAAAGTGGACCAAAAAAGAAATTGGGAAGATATAAAAAAATGGAGGAAGTATTATAAATGTGTAACCACTTCTTAAGTGAGACTCACAGTAATAACTTAAAAAATTAAACAAGATTGTCAAATTAAACTCACAGTATTCTTAATCTACTTATGAAAACAAATTAAACAAGATCCAACGTGATTATATATATTTTCTCTTATAGTATCGGAAATATTAACGATCCTCTTAAGTTGAGAATAATTTTTTATAGATTGTCGGGAATATTAACGATTCTCTTGTGAATTGTGTCTAAGACTATGTTTATCCACATACCCATCATTTTTCCTCAGACTCGGCCACCTCAGCTTTCCACTCACTTTTCATTCTTCAGACTCAGACTCAGACTCACTACAAAAATACACTTTATCCACAAACTCATCTCAGACTTTCTCCCCTCACATACCCTATTTTATATTATTTTTTATTCATCTCACCTCAACTTTTTATCTATCTTATTTTATTTTTTATTTACATCATCTCACCTCAACTTTCTACCTAACTTATTTTATTTTTTTATTTACGTCAATATCTACGTTTATTTTATAACTCGATTAATTACTCGAATAATTACAATTAAATAATTAATTGTTAAATAAATCTTGTGACATACGAATAAATTTATTTCCAAGTGGTCATTATTAAAAGTGGCAATCGGGCGGGTGGGTCGAGTTCGGGTTGGGTTGTCGATAAACCTTGCAAACAAGTCAACCGGGTCGGGTTTGGGTTAAGCGAGTTTCGCTTTGACTTTGGGTCGGGCCAGATAATTTCGGGTTTGCTATTTTCATCTTTTTAGGGATATCGACTCATTTTTTATAATAATAGTCGAGTCAATTTCGGGTTTACTCGGGTCAATTCAGGTTACGAGTCCACCTAGAATCTTTAGTTTGGATATCAGATCGGGATCGAGTTGTCTTATTAAGGTTGGGTCATTTCAGGTCGAGTCAGTTTTGTCATGTCTAGTTGTCGGGTCTGGGTCGGGTCGGGTTGGTCATGTTCAGGTCGAACTAGGTTTTGTTTGGTTTGGTCGGGAATAACTATCAATTCATTATCCGTTTTTATTACTACGTGCAGTATTATTTATCGTTTATTATACGAATTTGCTTTTTATCATATATACAACTATATCATCTAATACAAATTATTTTGATCATGTCCTTTTATAATGAAGTGAAATGAGTTAAAGTAAAATAAGTTGAACTGAACTGAACTGAGCTGAGACAAATTGAACTAAAGTAGCTTGAAATACAGAAATAATAATAACAAGTTTGCTAGTTACAAAAAAATTATTAATTATTATTGTAACAACAAATAATAATGTTAATTATTGTATCAAAAATATTAATTATTATAATTATTATATTAATTTTAATTTTAATAAAAATAATATTAATAAAAATATTTTATAATAATAAAAATATTTGTAACAATAACAATAACAATAATAATAGTAATAATAAATAATAATATTAATAATATTAATTATTAATAATATTATAATAATACTAATATTAATATTAATAATCAATATTAATATTTAATAGTAATAATATTAATAACAATAAAAAAAATATTAATTTTTATTATTATATTAATATTAATTTTTATAAAAATGTCATTTGTTTTAATATTTAACAAATAATAATAATAATTAATAATAATAATAATAATAATAATTAATAATAATAACAACACCAACAACAACAACAACTTATTTGAACTGAACTGAACTAAAATGAACGGAATTGAACTGAACTGAATGAACGAGTCTGAGAATGAGTCTTTGAAATCCATGACTCAACTTCAGACTTATCTGAGTCTCAGACCGTCTCAACCACTTTAACCAGGTATGAGTCTCAGACTCAAAGAATCTGAGACTCAGACTTTTGTTCAGACTCAACTTCAGATCTCCTTTAATCTTCCATTCGTCTGAGCCTCAAACTCGTACCAACCACATTATCCAGGTATGAGTCTCAGACTCTTACTCAGACCCATACTCAGACTCCCTTTAAACTTAGTCTAAAAGGGAAGCGTGTTACCCTTTGCCAAAAAAAATATTCAATTCAAGCATATCATGGGCCACTAAACGACGTCGTTTATATAGGAATACTCTGCTCATACCTAAAGAAATTACTAGGATCAACATTAGCCTTAACTTGCAACAACCTCTTCACATTCCCCTTGAAAAAACCCACAGCAAAACCCGTATCTCCATTCAAGTTAGTTCCGACATCAACATCTCGATAATTCAAGAAGGCTTCCCTCGGATTCCGTGACACAAATGGGGTGAACGCGTTGTAAAGATCTCGAATCCCTTGGACGTTCGATACAATAGCTTCGCTACTATCGTCTTGCCAAAAATTAAAATAATGCATTTTAAACAAGTTTCCTGATCGATGTGGGAACGCGGTCGCATTTTCAAGTATTTCACTCATTCGTCCTCCGTACGGGTTCCATTGCATTAACACGTTGTCGACCTCCATCAACTTGTTCCATATCGTCTCTAGCCCCGTTTTTGGGATCGGGGTTTTTACAAAGTCGGATTTGTGTTTCGAGTATGAGTGCGGACCTTTAACCGTCCGTTGTAATAGGATCTCGATCGGGGTTGATTGTGGGATCCCGTTCCAAAATAAGTGGGATTGCACGTACGACATTTCAATACAATCAGTTAATTGTAACCCTAGTAGAGGAAAACTGGAGTTAATTAATGTCATTAAGGCACTAGCACGCCCGAGGTACATTCCAATGAACGATACTTGGACCGTCTTGATACCGTTTATAAACTGTGCATGCGGTTGAACCCTAATGAATAGTTTTCGGTCAATTTTGGTTGCGATTTGTTGCCATTCTAGGACAATGTCGGTCGCGCCTTGTTGTAACGTCTTCTTGACGTTAAACACGGTTACAATCGATGGAACTTTTACTAGTTTTATCTTCCATGATAAAATTACGCAAAAACTGGCCCCGCCACCACCTCTGATCGCCCAGAATAGGTCTTCGCCCAGAATAGGTCTTCGCCCATGTCTTTTCGGTCCAGAACCTGCCCGTTGGCATCCACGACTTGTGCGTCGATGATATTATCAATGGACAGGCCGAATTGCCTTAGCATGGGCCCGTACCCGCCCCCGCTAAAGTGCCCTCCCGTGCCTAGGGTAAGGCATACCCCGGCCGGGAAGGCTAGGGTGTCACTTGTCTTAGCAATATTGTAGTATAACTCTCCTAGGGTTGCACCGGCTTGGACCGTTGCGGTTTGGGTTACTAAGTCGATATTTATCGACTGTAGATTGAACATGTCTAGGACCACAAAAGGATCCTTAGAAACGTAGGACATGCCCTCGAAGTCATGTCCTCCGCTTCTAATTCTAATTTGTAGGGCATTGGATTTTGCGCATAGGACGGTGGCTTGGACGTGGGTTACATCCAAGGCCGTGACTATGGCTAGAGGTTTCGGAGTGGTCGATGTGTTGAATCGACTGTCTCGGATGTATGCTTGGAAGACGGTTTGGAAAGACGGGTTTGAAGGGGTGAAAATGGAGTTAGAAATCGGGTTTGATGGGTTCGATTTGGTTGGGAGACATTGGATGAAACCATCAATCGATGAATTTGCTCCTTCAACAATAATAATTGATACTACTAAAAGAAAGAAGAAAAGAATTGCGTAGAGTTTCATAGTGTATGGAATTGTCAATGAATAACCTACACTATAGAATACGCAAGTTAATATATAGGGATTTTTGAAGTATCACAAATTGTCTTACTCTTATTAGACCTTTTCATGATAATTCTATTGTGAGACGAAGACCACTTATATAATGACATGTGCAATGTGCTATTAATCGTCTTATCCTTTTATTTTATGCTAAAAGAACCGCCAATAAAGAAGAAGTGACACATGTCACTCTCTCATGAAGTATTTTTCCGTCTAAATGCATCCTTCCTTTTATGTACTAAAAGAGCAATTAATAAAAAAGAAGTGACACGTATATCTCAAAAGCATTCCACCAAATAAAAGCGGCATATTAGAACTAATTTTTTTTTGTCGATAAATTTTGCAAAATATTTTATTTTTGTGTTGTTTGTATCCTTAAAAAAATCTAAAAAAACACTAAATTAACCATTAAAAAATGTAATTTGATAAGTAAAATTTGTATCGTGAAAGCAATACTCCGTATAAAAAATGATTATCTGATCTATATGTCTTTATGATACATTGATAATTTGATACCCGTTAATGTCAATACCAAACTATTTACGCAATATCAATTCAAAGTAAATTTTAACATATAAGTATATTTACAATTTAAGTACAGAGTATATTTTCTTCAAACAACTTATTAAAAAATTAAGATAAATATGTGTGTCATTTTAAAGTTAATCTCATTGCCAATGCATGCACTTATATAAGCCGTCCAATGCACGGGACTAAAACTAATAGTCGTATTTTAATTTGAAACCGTGTAAATGGAATTGAATGGAATAGTGGTCAATTAGTGGGGAGCATGCATATATATCTAAACGTGGAGGACTGCAGATCCTTAAAGATTGTAGAAAAAGACGAGGATTTGATTTGGGGTGGGGTAGCATATTTCCTAATCTTTTTTCTTGGTTGTCATCTGGCGAAAAATGTAGCTGTACTGTGTTATTTTCATTTTTCAAACCAACTGTGTTAAGGTGAGTGACATTGTTACGGTTGTGTAGCAATAAGCGCAGTTTTTCATTATTACCTTGGGAATTATAATATCACGTCCTCATTATGGATCTAAAGTTTTTCTTGGGCACGTAGACATAAGTAATGTGTCACAGTTTATGTGCTGCTACTCCTGCTGGTACGTACATCAAAGTTATCTGCAAAATAATAACGCGCGAGCATTCAAAATAACATTACAGAGACGCGCCTCTATAGTCTATACGCCTAAGCTACATGGCTACACTCAAAATAGGTGGACATTATCTGCGAATAATGACAGTCTACATAGGAGGGGCTATTTTGTGGGTACTGTTTTCCGGTGATTGAGTTTTATTCTCACAATTGCTTGGAAGGTTGCCATTCATTGGCTGGCGTGCTGCATCCTGGATTCGCGGGTTGTTTTTCAGATTTTCGGGGCGCAGATGTTGAACAGCTGAGCTGAAGAAGGGATTCAATCTTTTTTTTGTGTAGGAGAGCATTTTCCTTCTTTGATTTTATAGGATATGTTATTTGTTTATACTCCCTCCGTTCCGAATTGTTTATCTTTCCTTTTGACACCAAGGTTAACGGAACCAATGAGGGAGTGACATGTAGACCAAAACTCATGAGAATGATCAAATTGCATTTAAAAAACATTCCTAAAATAGAAAGATAAACAATTCATTGAGACGCCACAATATGGAATAGGCAAACAATTCACTGGAACGGAGGGAGTCAATAAAATCAATACAATATTTTTCTATAGAAATAAAATTAATATATATACACTTTTTTTCAATAATAGGTACAAAAGATTTTAGAAAGGTCCGTATATGAATTCGTTCTTATTCAAGAACACGTATAAGAACGGTTTTATTACTTTTATATACAAACGTTGTACATTGGTCGTTTGTACATTGGTGCATTAAATAGAATAGATAGTACGTACGTACCTTGGCAGCGGGGGTGTCAATAATAGCAACAAACCTACGAGCAGTGGCGTCGTCAGCATCAGTGCCATCGATATAGAATAAACCAAACTTGACACCTTCAGGGAGGGTGCCTTTCTGCAAAGTGTGCGCTTGATACCCAACTGGAATCGAATGATAACCCGTCCGAGTCTGGCCTTTCCAAAAGTGCATGTCTATCAGCTTCACGCTTCCCTTTGATAAATTCACGATAAGTGATTCTATGTTGAGTTCTTCCGAACTTGTTTGCGTGGCAGTGGCACCAGCTTCCAGCAGCGCCTTCTCGTAATCACCAACAATGTCTTTCATCTCCTCTATCTGGATTGTTGCCATCTTCAATTGATGATATGGTATTATGTATCTGTATGTATATTACTCTTCTGCATCGTATTATTATTTTAAACCAATTAATAATGCTAACTCCTATACGTACGTACACTAAGCATGAACAAAGTAATATCTATTAGAGTCGATAATACAGAATGAAGAATAATGATACAAATGCATGCAGGTACATACTACTGAGGTACGTACTAACTAACAAGTGAGCTAATTAAGAGAAGTAGGTACGTTAGTTCTTACGACAAAAGATGCTAATTACTCTATATATACATGAGATACTACTTTTAATTTGTTTCGATTATAAAACAATTTAAAGATGCATTTGGTGGCATGCATGCATGCATATTATTGAAGTAATAACGAATTGAATGAACCGTGCATGCAATGCATACCTGAAATGCTCAACTCTTGCTATTAGTGATTATATTGATGGATAATGGTGGAGTGAGTACTGAGTACTGAGTACGTACGTATTTATAGCCTTTTAAGACTTGAAGATCCAATTTTCACGGAGGGGATTCGTTAATTTCCGGACATTATATAATACAGTACATATATATATACGCACGTTGGTCAATAATTAAGCTGCATGCATGCTGGCCTTGGTTAGACCATCCACAATGGATGAAAAGAAGGAAGTTGAAATGTAGAAAAAGGGAGAAAGAAGAAGATGAAGTTGAAATAGGAGATTGCATTGGATGAAAAATATGAAATGAAAGTTGAAATCTTTTCAACATTTCATGTAGATGAAAACTGTAGATATAATATATAGTTATACATGAGTTAGTTATGAGGTGGTTAGTTAGTTAGGAGGTTGTAACTAACTCCATCCTATATATATACTCTTGTAATCATATCATTATGTATGAAACTCAGATTATCTTCAATAATAAACTCTCATATTTGATATGGTATCAGAGCTCTAGATTACGATTCTAGAGAAATTCTTCAAATTTTCCGCAAAATCATAAAATTTCCCCAAAATCAAAAATCCCATATTCGATCAAGTAAAAGCTTGTTTCTTGGAATTTTCTTGAAGCAATGGCGAACAACAATACAAACAACAACTCAACATACGACTATTACGATGATCCGTTATATTTGTCGTCATCAGATCAGCCGTGTTCTCAGCTCGTAGTGAGTCCGTTTGATGGGCACGATTTCATGGGATGGAAACAGGATATTCTCATGGCGTTAGAGTCCAAGAACAAGGCTGGCTTTCTGGATGGTTCGTGTGAAAAACCCGCAGCTACTGATCGCAAATTCCACCAATGGGTGAGATGCGATTTAATGGTGATGCGCTGGGTATTGAATTCTCTAGATAAATCAATCAGAGAAAACATGAAATATGTTAAATCATCCAAGAACTTGTGGGATGAGCTCATTGAAAGGTACAGTCTGGCAAATGCAATTGAGATTTATCAGTTGCGAAAAGATCTTGATGGGATTACTCAAGGAAATTTGTCCTTGGTTGAGTATTACAGCAAACTAAAAAATCTGTGGGAGACATTAGACTGTCTTAATCCGATTCCGCAGTGTTCATGTGGAGCCATAGATGAATGTACTTGCACATTAATGAAGAAGATGTTGGAAAGAGAGAGTAACGCAAAGTTAATTCAATTCTTGATGGGTCTGCGGAATGGATATGACAATGTCAGAACTCAGGTTTTGTCGATGGATCCTCTACCTTCAATGAACAAAGCCCTTGGTTTGTTACAGAAAATTGAGAGGCAAAAACAGGTGTCTGACCAGGCTGAACCACTGGTAGATGCATCTGCTTATGGTGTGTTTAGAGCGATGGAAGCCAAACAACAGCATCAACAAGGCAAAAACTCTAAGAACAAACAGGAAAACAAACAGGGTGATAAGTACTGTACGCATTGTGATATGAGTAATCACAATACGGAAGATTGTTTTTGGTTGATAGAGTGTACACATTGTGGTAAGGCAGGCCATAAGATTGAAAAATGCTACAAGTTGATCGGTTATCCGGACAAGAATGGTAAAAACAAGGGTAAACAAGGTGTTAAAGGGAGATTCAAGAAAGGGGCGCATAATGTGGATGTAGTTGAAGGGTATTCGCCGTTGGATGATCAGATGGTGGATCATGCTCATCAAGAAGGCATAAAGCCAGCAGGAATGATGTTTGATACGAGTGCAATTGATGGCTTGGTATCGTCTGTGGTGGATCAGGTTATGCAAAGAATGAGTAGCAGCAATACTGGTGCTGCAAATTCAGCTGTAAATCTCAATGCTAGTACCTCTAGCTTTGCTGGTATGATTCCTGTTCCATCAGCTCATTCATCTATTATTACTGATTGTACAAATTATATTATGCAAGACTGGATTGTTGACACAGGCGCATCTGACCATATGTCTCATGATGTTAGTTTAATGCATAATGTAATTAGGTCTTTGCATAAGCCACTCTTAATCGGATTGCCTGATGGTAGGGTAAAATCTGTGGTAAAATTGGGGGATATTATCTTGAATGATCAGCTCACTTTGTATAATGTTTTACTGGTGCCTGATTTTAGACAGAATTTGATGTCTATAGCAAAATTAATTGATCAAAACTCAGTGTGTGCTGTGTTTTCTGAATCTAAATGTGAATTTCAGGACTGTTCAAGTAAACAGGTTATTGCATCTTGCAGACGCATAGGAGATCTGTACAGATTCCAAGATAGTTCTAGACAACGAATAAATAGAATTGTAGTGTCAGCTGTAGAAAGAGCCTTTAACTGTAAATTTCAATCAATCAAATGTAATAATGCAAATTCTGGTCCTCAATCTGTAAGCCTAGACATGATACATGCTAGGTTAGGACATATTTCATTTGATAAACTCAAATTCATTGCAGAGAAGAACTCTCATTCTGTGAAACATGATTTGTGTGAAACGTGTATACTTGCAAAGCATCATCAGTTCAGTTTTCCATCTAGTTCTTCTCATGCTTCCTCTTGTTTTCAGTTATTACATATGGATGTATGGGGGCCTTACAAGGTTCAGTCTATGTCAGGGGCTAAGTACTTCCTTACTATACTTGATGATTATTCCAGATTCACCTGGACATTGTTATTTCAAACAAAGGATCAAGTTCATGATCTCATAAGGGATTTTTTGACATATGTTCAAACCCAATTTAATGTTCCTGTCATGACTGTTAGGTCAGATAATGGGACTGAGTTCCTTTATAAAGTTTGTGCAAGTCTGTTTAAAAGTCGCGGAATAATTCATCAAACTAGTGTCGTAGGGAGACCACAACAGAATGGAAGGGTGGAAAGGAAACATAGGCACTTGCTTGATACAGCTAGGGCACTGCGAATTCATGCAAGATTACCCATTAAGTTTTGGGGGGACTGTATTAGCACTGCTACTTATTTAATAAATTTGATGCCCTCTTCTGTATTAGAATGGAAAGTACCATATAGGTTGTTGTATGGAAAAGATCCTTCTTATGCAGGTTTACGAGTCTTTGGTTGCTGTTGTTATGCAACTATGCCTCATACATATGCAGACAAGTTTGGGGTGAGGGCTAGGAAGTGTATTTTCCTAGGATATCCTCATACTCAGAAGGGGTACAGATTGTATGATATACAAACATGCAAAGTTTTTGTCAACAGAGACGTCATATTCCATGAGACATCATTTCCTTTTAAGCCTGCTTCAGTAGCTTCAAAGTTGCAGGAGCATTCTCTTGAAAATTTGTTAGTTAATCCTGCTGCATCAACCTTGGTCATCCCAAGGTCTCCTGAAAGGGCAACTAGTTCACAGGGTCCTAATGTTGTTGGTACGGAGTCATCATCAGTTGAAATTCCTGTACCGGAAGTACAACCTAGAAGATCCACTAGGTCTAAGCAAGCTCCAATAAGGTTCCAAGAGTACCAGGTTACATTACCAGGAGGAACATCAGGTCAACATTCCAGTTTTCATGCAGCAATGCTAACAAGCATTCAGGATTTTCATCCAGAATATGTGGCTAGTATAGCTAATGCTATCCTTGAGCCTGAACCTCAGACTTTTAGACAGGCGTGCAAAGATTCGAGGTGGATAGAAGCCATGAATAAAGAAGTACAGGCACTAGAGGTCAATCATACTTGGGATGTAGTTGATCTACCTCATGATCACAAACCTATTGGGTGTAAGTGGATATACAAGGTAAAATATAAGGCAAATGGTACTGTGGAGAGGTTTAAGGCTCGGTTGGTAGCAAAGGGGTATAATCAAGTTAAGGATAAAGACTATAAGGACACCTTTTCACCTGTCGCTAAATTCACCACCGTTAGGGCTGTTTTGGCTGTTGCAGCTGCTAATGGGTGGGATCTTCATCAATTGGACATTAATAACGCTTTCTTGCATGGATATTTAGATGAGACGGTGTACATGACACCTCCTGAAGGATATCAAGTCGAGAAAGGGCAGGTTTGTCTTCTGAAACGATCATTATATGGCCTGAAACAGGCATCTAGACAGTGGAACAAGGAGCTCACAAAGTATTTGCAGCAAGTGGGGTTTAAACAATCTAAATACGATTATTCTCTTTTCACAAAATATGATGCCAAATCTGCTGAATTCACAGTGGCGCTAGTATATGTAGATGATGTTCTCATCACTGGCAACAGTCCCACAGAAGTTTCTATACTCAAGAATGGGTTGGATTCTGCATTTTCGATTAAAGACCTAGGACAGATGCGGTATTTCCTTGGATTAGAAGTATCAAGAAACGATTCTGGAATCATGATCAATCAAAGGAAGTACATACTCGATATACTGAAGGATATGAACATGGAAAATTGCTCAGAAACGCAATTTCCCATGCCAAGAGGACTCAAGTTATCAACAGATGAGGGGGACATTTTGCAAGAACCTGAACAATATAGAAGGCTAGTTGGCAAGCTATTGTATCTTAATTCCTCAAGACCGGATATTTCATACTCTGTTCAGCATCTTAGCCAGTTTCTTAGCCAACCCAGACTTCCTCATCTACAAGCAGCCATACATGTTCTAAGATATCTCAAAACTACCATCAACATAGGACTGTTTTACCCAGCTCAATCTGACATGACTATGACAGCATTCAGCGATGCTGATTGGGGTCAGTGTGCGTTTACGTGTCGCTCGCTTAGTGGTTTCTGCGTATTTTTAGGTAATGCGTTAATTTCTTGGAAGACGAAGAAGCAGAAAACCGTAAGCAAAAGTACAGCCGAATCAGAATATAGAAGTCTTTCTTACACATCCTCAGAATTGGTTTGGGTGGACAATATTCTACAGGATCTACAAGTACCTGTTCCTAAACCGATTCCCTTATTCTGCGACAATAAGGCTGCTCTTCACATCACTCAAAACCCAGTTTTTCATGAAAGGACCAAGCATCTCAATATTGATTGTCATTATGTAAGAGAAAGGCAAGATGAAGGTTTCTTATTAACAAAGTATGTCAACACAAGGCTACAACTCGCTGATGTGATGACAAAGGCACTCGGGGCAGAGCAGCATCAGTTCTTTTCTTCCAAGCTTGGACTAGTAGGTCTTGATCAAACTCCTAGTCCAGCTTGAGGGGGGTATGTAGATATAATATATAGTTATACATGAGTTAGTTATGATGTGGCTAGTTAGTTAAGAGGTTGTAACTAACTCCATCCTATATATATACTCTTGTAATCATATCATTATGTATGAAACTCAGATTATCTTCAATAATAAACTCTCATATTTGATAAAAACATTTCACAAAGATGAAACGAAGAGAGAGGTAGGAAATGAATGGGTAGATGAAGGAAATGACCGTGGGCTCCAATGCAGATGACCCTTTTCAGTTTTAATTTTTTTTTTTGGAGTTTTTTAATGATCGATAATTGAAATAGGTCAAATATATCCAATTAGAAAGAAAATGTCAAAAATATTTTTTTGCAATCTAGGCAAATGTGTTTGTCTCATTCTAGATATTTGATCCGTCATAAGCTTAAGACGGATATTTCTGTCATAAATAATAATTTACAACATACGGAGTAAAAAAAATAATTCATTTCTATAATAGCATAAAAATAAATGATTGAGTTAAGGTAATTTTGATGTATAAATGTGTGAGGTATAATAATAAAATAGGAGAGAGAATGAAAGTAGAAGATGAAATGAATGTGAGTTGTTTTTTTAAAGATGAAAAATAAGAAGATGATGAGTGGAAAGATGAGGTGGATGATTGAAATGAGGAGAGAAGGTAAAGATGAAAAAGAAGATGATGAAATGGCTGTGGATGGTCTTAGATTAGATTGTTGCTTAAGTTATGAACTAGAGATTTGTGTTATTCTTGGGAACGCTACACCTCCATGCTCTCTACCACTCTTATCTAAGTAATTATTATGTTCGTTATTTTGGATTTATATTCATCAGTTTTATTTCAGTTTAGTTTATTTCAGCTTTAGGAAGTATATTTTATCTCTATATTTCAGTCCATTTCAGTTCAATTCAGTTCAGTTAAGTTCAGTCAGTTTCAATCCAAAAGAACATGGCCTTAGTCTTAATAATCTCTTACCCTAAAGTTTGCTTATGGGTTCGACTCGGATAATACCGGTTAGGTATATTTTTTATCAAGATTGGAAAATACTGTGAGTAGTTTATATGAGCCTAGACAGCTGGTTTACACGTATTACGTTGTCGAATTATATACTCCCTCCTATTTCAAGTATTCCTCCCACTTTTCTTTTTGAGTTTAGTTTGGTCTCCCCTCTTTCTTTCTTTTGGATATAATTCTTGTCCTCCATACTAAACTCAACACATTTTTACTTTAATCCCCACCTTTTATCCTTCATACCCCACTTTTTATTCATCTCTATTATTTAACTCCATACTTGGAATAGGAGAGAGCAGTATAGGTTCATTTTCTTACTTCCTAGATTGAATTTAATACCCAGTGTTATAATGTATGGATATCACTAAAGAGTATTCTAATTTTATACGGAGTATAAAATACTGCTTTCATGATTTAAAATCATTAATTAATTCCTTCACTAAAGGCTCCTTCTCTGATGTTGAATAATGTTTAGCCACGGTTGGATACACTCCAGGCACTTCTGCGAATACATACATACAAGAAAAGAGCAAATGTTGGTTCGTTTCTGGTTGTATTCCATGCCCACAGTAGGCAGCTCCCATCAGTTATACTCTTGAGTCGTGAATAGTATCCGAAACAAAAGCGTATCCTTTGAATTTGAACGGAGGGAATAACTTCGTACTGAACTTGTTTCTAACTCAGAATCTATTTTGGGTACGGGTATTTGCTAAACCACTCCTACATGAAAATTAAATAGGACTATCGTATAAAAGCGACTTATACTCGTTATTTGGGCGAGAAATCAATCTGGGTACGTATATATCCTGAAGCCACCTTAGGTACATGGTATGAAAATCAGGTTGATTTGAATCATTACTCGATATGACCTCCCGAGCAACTCGATTTAAAGTCTATAATACACGTTTTTCAGAGGTTTCAGGCTCCGGAATAAAAATGGTGAAAATCGTATGGTGTTTTCACCGGGTAGGTAAGAACGTCCACTCAAAATATGAGGGGCAATAAAGAACAATGAGTTCCGAATGCGTTAAATCACCCCTACCTGAAAATTGGTTTATTGTATTAAAACGGTCTGTCGTTTGGTCGTGAAATTTGGCAGTGTACATCCTGAAGCCATCCTAGTCACGTGGAATGAAAATCGGGTTGATTTGAAGTTATAATGCACATTTTTCAAACATTTTGTATCCTTAATAAAAATGATTGAAAATTGCAAGGAGTTTTCATTTATAGCGCAAACACCCGATACAACCCAATATGTTTGGGCTGCTACAAAACATAGCCCAAACACCCGATACAGCCCAATTTGGCCGGGTTTAGGATAGTACAATAAAACCCGCATATAAAGCCCGGTTCAACCCGTAATTTTGGGCTGTGTGTTTTTCATGATCCCGATTAAACCACGATCCAAACCCGCACGTAATCAGCTTGAAAATTGAAGTACATGAATCCATCTGGTCCACTGAGTATCAAGTCGTAAGTATCCAATGACCGATGCATGATTCATTCATTCATCCATCCATCCACACGGACCGGCTCATCCTCCGCTCTGCTCTATCTAATCTCCTTTCGCATCTGTAAACACACAAACACAACATCATCATCCTCCTGCTCTTCTCCCCCCTTTTCCCAACTTCCACCTATTTCTTCCTCACTTAAGCCATTAATACCAACTACCCATCTCAATCATCAATCAACAATCAACAATCAACAATCAACAATCAACAATCTTCAATCATCAATCATCAATTCAATCATCAATCAAAGTTTCGATTTTTTTTCTTGATTGGGTATTCGATTTTTAACCTTCAAAAGTTTACAACTTTGTTTGTTTTCTCAAGAATTCGTCATCTGGGCACCTCCCAAATCATCAATTATGGGTAAAAATCAAGCTTACAAAGCTATGCAAAGAGCTAGGGTGGGGTCCAGTAATGGTAACCCAGATGAGGTTGAGGATGGCATGGTTTGTACCCTTCCATATCATCTTCACTTTTTTTTCAATTCAAAGATCCTTTCTTTTTGATAGTTTTGTTGTTGTTGTTGTTTTTAATTGGGTATTGTTTCATTTCAATTAGGTTTTGTATAGGGTGAGCTGAATTCTGATTTCCTTATGTTTAGTTGATGAGTATAAACTGTGTAAAGGGTTTTGATATTCTCAGATAACAGTATATATGCTGCCTTTTAAGTAGCAGCAATGTGTGGATTTGGTGGGAAAAAAAAGGCATGAGTTGACATTAGGATTCTCAAGTTAGGATCATTTTTTGAAATTGTTTCAATTTCGAAGTGGTTACTGATGGAGTACTAAGGAGTGATATATGCTGTCAAGTACTTGGAGTAAGGAGAATCTTATGATGGTTTTGTGTAGTAAGGATATGATGTGTGCATTACATCATTTGTTGTTTGAGTATTGGGCTTATGAATTGAAGCTTATGATGATTTTTATGAAAGTAAGGAGGTACTTATGATGATTTCGAGGAGGCTACGGATTGTTAGAGAGTACTATAAGTTCTCAAGTATTGAAAATAAGAGATGCCTATGATGATTTTATTTAGTATTCAAATGATGATTTCTAAGTGGCTACGGAGTATTAAGGAGTAGCTTAAGCTCTTAAGTATTGAAAGTAAAAAGAAGCCTATGTGCAGAAGATGTTGCTTTACATTAAGGAGTACTACAAGTTCTTGATTTCGACGAGGTTACTGATTAATTAGAAGTGCCACGTGTTCTCAGGTATTGAAATTAAGGAGAAGGTTAAGAGGATTTTGCGAATTGAAGCTTTTTTGAGGGTATAACCTTTTATTGTGAGTATGTACCATCTTGTGTAGTTGCAAGTTGGAAAGTGCGTAAAAATAGCCTACATGTGACTATGTGAGTCTCACATTGAAAGACGAGAGATGAATTGTTCACTTTGTAAACCAAAGAGTTATTATACCCATTGCCAATTAGTTTCCTGTGGAACGTACTGTAGGTGTGATGACGTGAACTCTTATGTCGTTCTTGTGGGTGAGGTACATACCATTTTATGTGGAATGTTCACACAATGTTATAAACAATAGGAAGTGACTAGTATGACATTCTATGGCTGCATCTTGTAGTACGGTGTCATGATGTAAGCACTATGGATGCTTTCGAACGTCTTTGCATTGTTGTTTGTACCAAGGAGTGTCAGTAGAAGTTTTTTTTAGAGCTGTCATTATTATTTGCAGAGTATCTTCG
The DNA here is from genome assembly GCA_958450325.1 of Agrostemma githago. Lineage (NCBI taxonomy): Eukaryota > Viridiplantae > Streptophyta > Magnoliopsida > Caryophyllales > Caryophyllaceae > Agrostemma > Agrostemma githago. The sequence goes on along the minus strand of OY288241.1, from coordinate 4,580,647 downwards.
CTCCTAAGTGACTGGATGTGGCAATGTTGATATCATTTGGAATGCCACGATTGCAGGAAGACATCAACATCTGTGCATCATAAGTATAACATATGAAACTTTAGTCAGATAAAAATACTGGTAATAGTTAAATTTGGGAATAGTACAGCATAAGCAAACAATGCTGAACCTGAAAATAAAAGGAGATTGTCGGGTTGACGTATGTAACCTTGAGGCTATTATTTTTCCTTTGAAACTGATAAAGTGTGCTTTGGTACTGATTGTATATGGACACAAAATGTTATTTATTTACTTGTTAAGACTTACTCATGCTAATTTCTAGATTCATAGTTTTTATTTTCTGTACAGTTCTGTCAGTTGGTTGATAATATGTTCCCCATACATTTACTGATGAGGAGAGTCTCAGGTGGATGGTTCATTTCATACACCAGAGTGGCATGCTGCTCGTTTGGCTAACCTGAAAACCTCACACACTGTCACTTGGGAGGAGTTTAAGCAGAAGCAAAAGGTAATATGTTCTGCTTTACGGAGTGCTTTTTTATGTTGACTAATCCACAACTTTGTAGGGATTGTTCTTACTTTATCACTATGTGTACAACTTTGGGATCTAACTTTTAGAGTTTTGTAGCTCTTTCATTTCAAACATTGAAGATGTAGAAGTATACTTGTCTGATTGTAGCCTTGCATGGACTTTTGTATTATAATACCAAGTCTTGGTTTCAGTCACTTATTGCCCAATTTCACTAAATGCAGCCTATATTCAAACCCCGTACAACCTGGAATTTTAAAACCCGATTTCCTCCATAAATGCCCCAATCCAAATGGCAGAGGATTTTTCATATTTATGGTTATTATATATACAGTTTATTGTTGAGGGGCGTATGGTGTTCTTAGCTTAATTTGATACCATGATCCTAAACAGCCTACAGTCTGAAGCCCCTCATAGCATAATTTCCCGTGTACAGATTCGAACGTACGTACTATGTAATAATATACTAATACCCTATTTTTTATTCCTTTTTATATTCTCCAAAGATTTCTTGATGTCAATGTGATTATGTGTATCCTTTTGGAATTGTATACGGTGGCTGACTTTGTAATTACAATGCGGGAAAGTATTAATATGATGTTCATTTGGTGTGTTAATACCAATCTCCTTAATTGCAATCCATGGCTGCTGCATGATCTGTCTAAACTCTAAAGTGTATAGTGAGTAAATGCTGCACTTTTTTTTGTTTATTTATGATGTTTGGACATGTTCAAAGTGCCGTATTTTCATTAAAATCTACTTTAATGATATGGGTTTTGAGCTACTTTTACCATTCTTGTCCTAAGGGCTACGTCAACGAAATTTTGTTCGAATAAGACAATTTCAAAACAAAATCTTGGTGGCCTTGTGTGTGACAGTCGCAAGATCTTGGTTTCTGTTCCATTTAACGTAGTGGATCCTGACAAAGTGCCTTAATTCTAAGATCTAATGCTGATTTTTTACACAAATCATTCTTGCAGTCTATCTTCTATCGATCTGGCCTCCTTTTCAGACAAATGTACCAATGCAAATTTACATGCTCCTAATTATCCTTGAAAATAACATTTTATATATTAATTCCTGATAACATTGATTAGATTAGAGTAATATTATGAAACATAGGTTTATGCAACTCCGTTGATTTTTTTCACTGGCCCTAATATACTGGGAAATGCCTACTTACCGTAACAGCAGCCTAAAATTTCATTAAGGAAGGTATTTTGAACGTTTGCATACCATGGACCAGGGACTTATTGGTTATCTCTAAAATTTAGGAAGATGCAGTGAAAAGAGGTGAATTGGAAGCTGACAAAGACAGGATGATGAAAGAATACAGGGCTCAACTAGATGCAGAAAGAGAACGGAAGCTTTCACAAGGACGAAACCATTCTAGTAGCAAATCCAAACACAGAAAAGGTATTGTGGAAGACCTGACTAGCTATATATGTGTGTGGTTTAATATGGTGTATACTTATGTCAAGGATATGCTTCTACACCCAAGTACATATCATTTGCCAAAGATTATGCTTTGACACTCTTTAAGTGCAAATGGGTTGTCAGACTTGTCATTAAGTGCTTTGAGCACATAATATCGATCAATGTAGCTGAAATGCTTTCGTAGGGCAAAATTATGTGAGTTTTAGTAATGAGAATACGGAATGACCTTTTGAATTGCCATGCTTATAAGCTGACATTAACATTATCTTGGAACATTAGTATGATGGACTATTTGACTAATATGACCATACAATTTCACGTTCAGGTTTTATTTTGTTTCCTGGCTTTCACTTTGATGCTAGTTTCGTTAACTATTCTTCATAGATCGACTTTTGAACGTCATGTTCTAAATGCATTCCTCTGTGAAAAACTTTGGGCTTGATTCGTTTTGCCTTCTCGCTTCATATGACCATATCAACAAATTTTTCGTATATAATTATGTCTAGCTGAATAAAGAATCTCAATTCTCAAAGAAGTCGTATAGAAGTATAGCACATGAAAGAAAACATCCAAGAAGGAACTTAAACTGCATTGGGCTGATGTTTTATTTTGGATTACTTACTTATTTATTTTGTTTTGTATTCTGACAGAGAAAGAAAAGGGCTCAAAGAAACGTAGCAGCAAAAAGAGAAAGGTACCTCGTAAACTCATTTGGCTTCTTACAGCTGTGTATTGACTGCAAAAGGAAGTCCATACTCCATAGTAGTAGCTTGCTTATGCAGACCTGTATTTGATTGCTTGATGATCTCCCTCTTGTGTGTTGACCACAGCATTCAAAGAGGCGGTCTTCAGATACGAGCTCTTCAAGCTCGTCTTCTGAATCCTCGAGCAGCGAGGACGAAGAGAGGGAGTCAAGGAGGTCAAAATCCAGATCTAAGAAGTCAAGGAAGGAAAGAAAACATAGATCTAGGAGCAAAGTTTCGAGCAGCGAGGGTGAGGGTGATGAGGCGGATGGCCCTCTACCACTTTCTAGGTTTTTTGGCAATGCGAAAAGCTAGTAAAACCTGAAACTCACTCAAAGACTAGTCTCAATTTGTATTGTGTTTAAGCTGCTTGTGTAATCAACAAGAGTTCCATTCTTAGAATTACCCTCTTTATGGTTTTGACGATCCAATGTCGTCTTGATTACTTGATTAGTAACGATTTTGGAGCCGATTAACATGAGCCATCAATCATAGTTGTGATTTCTTAATTACAGTATGTCCGTAGGAGTTCAATTTACCGTACTTGCACATCTCAGGATTGCTCACAGAAAATTCAACAAAAAAAACACCATAATACATTATGAATGCAGTGCTTTTCCACAATGCTCGATGTATTGTCCATGTTTTTCTAAGATTTGGGCTCCGACATAACAGAGAACATTCAAGGGTGCACTACTACATTTCGTCGTCGACATTTCAGCCACGTCGTCGGCGCTTTATACGTGAATTTTACTCTTTTACCCTTCCCCTAATTATGATTAATGATATTAATTAAGTTTGTTAATTAATGTAATTAATATTTCCGAGTAAATTAAAATTACGATTTTTGTACTCTTGAACGGTTTTTGAGGCACGTGTCTCAACGTAACTCTTTTACCCTTATGTAATATATTCTAATGAATTTAATTAAGTTTCTTAACTAACGTAACAAATATATTCCCGACTAATATGAAATGTCGGTTTTTGGACTATTGAACGGTCTCCGAGACACGTGTCTCAATGTATCCCGGGAATATGTTTAGGAAATTTATATTTCGCAGAAATCGATCCCACCATCAGCCAAATCGATACCAAAATCGAATATACAAAACAATAACTACTCAATTAGGGTATATATCACACACAAATTAGCTATGGGGAACCTAAACTATCAATCTAATAGTATTAATTATAATCGAAATGGGGCTCGATTTTTCGCGAACTGGGTCTGGAAACAGACCTCGACGCCGGAAAACCGCGTCTGGGGGGTCCCCTAGACGCATGAATTTCGCGTCTAAGAGGCCCCTCAGACGCGAAATTCATGCGTCATTCATGCGTCTGAGGGGCCCCCCAAACGCATGAATTTCGCGTCTAGGGGGTCCCCTGGACGCTGGAAATCCACGTCTGGGGGGTCGATTTTTCGCGAACTGGGTCTGGAAACAGACTTCGACGCATGAATTTCGCGTCTGGGGGGTTCCCTAGACGCATGAATTTCGCGTCTGGGGGGTCCCCTAGACGCATGAAATCCGCGTCTAGGGGGTCCCGTGGACGCTGGAAATCCGCGTCTGGGGGGTCCCTTGGACTAATTAGTAAGGCTCGAACCCACAACCTCCTGAACACAAATGAGCCTCTTCACCACTAAAACAACTGAACATTGTTGATAAACCTTACTAAACTATTATCTATATTTGATTCTAAAACCTCCTAAAATCGCCTATTAATACAATTTTAATATTATTAATAATATTAGTGTTGTTGTGGATGGGGGAGGATATATAATATAACATAATCCGTAACATAATAAAATGACGGTTTTCAAAAAAAAAAACGTTTTATTATCGAGTTTCATTAACATGATTAGACTTATTAATTTCATTAACAAAGTTAGTGAATGTAATTAGGGAAGGACGTTGTTGTCGTTTCACATTAAAAATTGCCGATAACCTAATTTCTAGAAAAGTCGGGTTTCTCTAAAGAAAAGACGCTTTTTTTAAGTGAGAGAAAATTAAATTAAATATGGTGAGTGGAGTTTAAGTGGATATATAATAAGGACAAGATAATAACGGAACGGTTTGAAAAATTAAAAAACCGCTTCATTAACGAGTTTCAATAACTAATCTAACTTCTAAAATTACATAACATTAGTTAACTAATCAAATTAAGGCAAGGGCAAGGCAAGGGCAATATCGTCTTTTACTTTAAAAAGCGCCGACGACGTGGCTGAAATGTCGACGACGAAAAACAGCACTCCAAGGGTGTTGTGATACGATAAGCCAAACTTTGTTCGACAATCTGTTAATCGCGTGAAAACCATGTATTCTTTTTTGGGCTTGATATCGAACGAAATTCTATCATGAAGCGACTCATGACACGTGGTATAAAAATCGGGAGAAGATAAAACACTCCTTGTCCGACCTCCAAAACGGCTGAAAATGAAGTATATATTATCCACGTTTTTCTGAGATTTAGGGGCCCAAATATAAAAATGGACGAATATTTTACTGGATGTCGTTACACAATAAACTGTCGTTGCTCGACAATTTGTTAATCACGCCAAAGTTACGTATACTTGTTGTTTAGACTTGAAATCGAACGAGTTACATCATGAAGCGATCCGTGAGACATGGTGTGAAAATCGGTAGAATATAAGATGCTCCCTGTCCGACCTCCAAAATGTCAGAAAATGAAGTGTATTATTCACGTTTTTCTGAGATTCAAGGGTCCAAAATAAAAATGGCCAAAAAATTTACGGGGTGTTCCTCGGGCCTTATAATATGCCCACAGAAATTTTTAGCTGCATCAGAGAACATTCGAGGGCGTCGTAACACAATAAATCGTCGTTGCTCGACAATCTGTTAATTGCACGAAAGCTACGTATACTCATTTGGGCTTGGAATCGAACAAGTTATATCGTGAAGCGACCCATGACATGTGGTATAAAAATGAGGAGAAGATAAGACGCTCCTTGTCCGACCTCCAAAACGGCTGAAAATGAAGTGTATTATCCACGTTTTTTTGAGATTCAGGGATCCGAAATAAAAATGACTGAAAATTTTACTGGATGTTTCTTCCATTGTTATTGAGTCGGTTTTGAGTTGTTCAAGCTGAGGCAATTTTGATCTAAAGCTTGTTGAGAGTTGAGACCTACCCATTTCAATTCATGTCAAAATTCGTACGAGGATAGTGATGAGGGTGAAAGTGAGGTTAAGGTGGATGAAATTGACGATGATGGAGATGCATTTTCAGAAGAAACAATGGTGAAGAGTAACAGATCGTGCAGTTGCATGAAAAGTCATTGTCTCTCCCACATAGTACGTAGCAACCTTGAATATTCATTACTTGTTTAAGCATAAAATTTTGCAAGCCAACAAAAAACTCTTTAAAATGACGGTCCATAAATCGTAATCCAGGAATGTTGACACAAAAAAATAACGAATAAACTGTAACAGATGGACTCGAAAACTGTATTGCAAGTCGCCGCAAAAATGTACAACTCCACAAAAAAAAGACTATAAAAATTTGAAACTGGAAACAATCTCCAAAAGAAATCAAAAGGTGGTTTATTGCATCTGGAAAAATTAATCCCAAGGGATTCTGTCCTGTTCCACATCCCCAAACTCCTCTCTGTGTATTCTTCTTCCTATCTAGTCGGGTTTAGTATTTGAATTAGATGGGGCAGGGCGGTATATCAAGTGTGACACCGTGTTGAATTTGGCCCCACCCAATGAGTCGCCAATGCTTCTCGACACGACGGCTGAGTGCGATCTTCTCACCTTTACTCGTGCACACTGGAGATGTTAGTTGCAGTTTTGCCAAGTCGTTCTTGACTGCAACTACTCTCGCTCCTGTTGACATGGATCCAATGTTCAACATGAGGATTTCACCTTTCGTCAACTTTGTCACCTTCCCTTGTTTCTCTGTCCCCTTAGTTCTCACACCCAGAAGCCGCCTTAGCAAGAAGAAATTCACCTGCGGCATTGGGAGTCTCAGAATTACACCATCTTGAACTCGGGATACAAGACCCAAAACCATACTTTTATGGAGCAAAGCATTCAAATACAGTACTAGAAGGAATTGCAAAGAAACCCAACCACCAAATGAGAAGGCCTGATAGTGTTTCTAAGCAACATGCAAATTGGAGGTGATGCATATGTTCAATATTTAGTAGCAAAGGGGAAGAAGCAATGAAGTTACCTCTAGCTCAACGAAAACGTCTGGAAGAGACCCCACCTCTCCTAGTACTTGACCTACCAATCGATCAGCACGGGTTAAAGTAGGGTCCATGGTCGTTCCAACACCAATTAGGCCTCCTGGAACAGCAAATTGTAGCTCATTTTGCTCAGCATACAATGAGACTATTCTGGAATATATGGGTGTGCACTTGATGTTTCCACTTTCGTCTTTCACAACGATTCCAGGTCGGACCTCAATATTTTGGTTCACCCTCAGAACACCCTGCAAGGATTGCACATGTCATAAGATGCAAATGAAGAAGCTGTAAATATAAACTAACACAGCTCATGGGTAAATTTTAAATTATCATAGCTCATACGGGGTATAAACTAAGATAGAGCCATTCAAAGAGCACAACAGTACATATCTCTTTCATACAGAAACACAGACTTGCATGCATGGTCACATTTTTTAAGAAACACTACAGATAACAAATGGTATCAGTATTGCAAGATCAAAGGTCAATAGCATCTTGAGCAACAAAGAAAAGCAAAAGTCTTTAGTTTTCTGTCGCTCTTGTGAGATATTCTGAATTTACTTATTGAGCAAATTGTAGTTGTGCTCACAGTGGAAAGTAAATACAAAGATCAGGTACTATTTACAATGGTACTCGTGATGAAGAAATGTCTAAAAAAAACACTGAATACAAAATGCACAGGAGACGAATCAGATATTGGTAAAAATGGCACGCACAAATGGATCACCTTGAACTTACATATGCAGCATAACATCAATGAACAAACAAAAAAACCAAGCAAATTTCTTTTGTGCGACTCATTCATGCATATCAGCTTACATAATGAAAGGATATGGGCCATGCTCGAAAGAGAAACACTACAACATGAGACATAATGGCAATATCAACAAAGTGACACAAGGTAAGAAGAATACCTTAAGAATACTTCCTCCAGCAACACCACCACGTATATCATCAACCTCATAACCAGGTTTGTTGACATCAAAAGATCGAATCACAATCATATTTGGTGGCGAGATAAAATTCCTCTCAGGAATGGGGATCTTTTTTACTATGTACTCACAAACAACATCAATGTTGTACTTTAACTGTGCAGATATAGGAACTACTGGTGCAGCATCGGCAACAGTTCCCTTCAACAATACAAGCAATAGTTAGTAATATGCATCATATTATCTTCTTTCAAAAGTATATGCTTTCCGGTAATTGGATAGTTCAAGACAAGAGATACCTTAACAAATTTTTGAATTGCTTCATGTTGGTTGATAGCTACATTTTCTTGAATTAGATCAACCTTATTTTGAAGGATGATGATATGCTGAAGTCGCATGATTTCAATGGCTGCAAGATGCTCAGACGTTTGGGGTTGAGGACAGGTCTCGTTAGCAGCAATGAGGAGCAAAGCGCCATCCATGATAGCAGCCCCATTAAGCATGGTGGCCATGAGAATATCATGACCCTGAAATCAGCAATTACGATAGATGAATAACCCCTATGAACACTAGATGCCAAAAAAGACAACGCTTCTACAAGAAGAAAAACTCGAATCTACTCAAGTCTAGTGATCCAGGTAACAACTGTATACATGCATTATGCAAAAGAATACATCACGGAACTTTGATTATAAAGACCACAGAAGCCCCTATGAGATGGAGGGAGGAGATGAATCACCCCTATGAAACCCTATATGCCAAAAGACACAACGTTTCTACAAGCAGAAAAACTCAAGCCTTGTGATTCAGGTATCATTTGTACAGTATTGGACTATCGGTTACAAAAACCGTAAGAGCAATGCATGCATACAGAGAGGGGAGGGGATGATCACGAATTCAGGTTAACTGATGTCACAGAAGAATGAAAAGCGAAGACGGAGAGTAATTTTAATAAATAATGACTTACTGGACAGTCGACAAAAGACACATGTCTAAGAAGCTTCATCCTGCAATTCTCAAATCCAGTCACGTCACACATAGGACTATCTTCCTTTCCACTTCCATATGCCCTGTAAAAAAATGCCTATTATGTTGACAGGACCATCTTTTTTATAGGACACCCAAGGGGTGACACCCATGTAAAAAAGATATCATTTAGGTGGTGTCAGTCTACAAAAACACACAATGGGGGTGATGCCTGTATACACTATCAAATTGATTGCACCAAGCTACCTGGTACCTCCTACCTATAGGCTATATATAACAATCTCCACTGATTTGCAAAATTTTCATATCCTAAATAATATTAAATACATTTACATTGTCCTATTTGTCCGTATAAAATATGCACCATCTCCTAATACTCTACATTTTTTACCACATGGCCCACAAGAGACAGGAACATAAGCCAAAATTAAGAAACAAATCAAAGTAAAGAGGTAAGGAAAACTAGGTCAGATTCAATCTTACAAACATAACAAAAGTTAAACATACTTATAGGACATAGGTCTTGGGCAACGTTCATCCTCACATTTGTATATCTTTGCATTAGCATATCCAAGCTTGATTGTAATATTACGCTCCAACTCATTCTTAAAACGAACGGTCTGCAGAAAAGGTCAAAGGACACAAAAGTCATATTTTGCAGTCTGAATTAGTGCCTCGTGCAACACGGCATGCACTTACGAACAGAAACATACCTGTACACCAGATATAGCTTTAACAACTGTCGACTTGCCATGGGCCACATGACCAATGGTTCCTGGAATGATTAAAAGGGTACAGGTGAGAATTCAATTAATAGAAAGTGGGCTCAAATCTTTCCTCCATAACACAGAAAAATACCAATATTAATTGTTGCTTGACGAGATATAACTTCAGGTGAAAGAGGATGTAGCTTTGCCACATCCAACTTGCTCAAATCTTGCTCCATAAGCCCTTTCCGCGCCATTCTGAATGTTGTGGCTAAACTCCGCTACCCTTACGGTACCTGCAACTGATAAAATCAGGAACATGCAACTGCCACTCACTTTGGTTTCAAGGCTGCAGGAGAAGGCTTTCTTAATATTGGCATGACATACACACAAATCTCCCTAGATGTTTTCATTGATTAAATAATCTTACCTAATATAATCATCTTAAAAAGCTTACCTAATATGGTTAAATGCCATATGATTATATACTGAATATTTTAAGGGGAGTATGACTGTATGACCAATAATGTCAATACCAAGCGGTCAACACCAAAATCTGAATATTATTTTAGCCATGGCAAATTTATCTACAGTCTTGATAATATAGATCGTCAATATTTACTCCTAATCCTCCTATCTATTCTTAGAAATTGTCCCAGTTACTTAGCATAAACAACACAGACGGCCGAAAAGGGGGTGGATTAGTGGTAAGCTTAACAGATTACCGATGAAGATTAATTTGGTGGATTTTAAGAAATATGCATTGCTTTAATTCAAAACTATTAAGTATAAAAAAAAACATTTTTGATCCAAATAGAAACAAAATTACAAACTGCACAACTCCATTAAATGGAAAGAAGAATGGAGTAATTCCTTTGAACAAGATGGAACAATTGGGAGTAAAACTGACAAAACATTTCCATTGCAAGGGTGGAAGCAAGCTGAGGGAACATGTGTAGCTCAAATCCAACAGACAAGTTGCAGGCTTGGAGTGACTGATATGACGCCACATCCTTATTTCTAGTTTGCACAGGAACATGATATACATATTCTCACAGCAGTAAAGTTTACCGCTGGACTTTTACCTGAACTACTAAGCTCAACGACTCGAGAGTCTGTTTGGGTACAAAAATAGGAAGAGAAAATAATGCAAAACTGTTTTCCATTTAAGTTTCAAGGGGGCCTCCCGTGGTTCAAAATATCGGCCAAGTTGTATTGGTTTTCACTCTACCGATACGAGATATCAGCCAAGAATCATCACAATCTATCAGCAACGGTGGACAAAGGACCGATTATACCGTTACCGCAACTATGACCGATACCGAGATTTCGAACCATGGGTCCCCTTCATTTTTGTACTACCATGAGGGATTGTGTACCCATTACTCTCCCTTCCTTTCTTTTCCGATGAGGGTAGTGATGGTGGAAGGTGGAGATGAGGGAGAAGAGGGTAATGAAACCTCTTTACGGTGAGATGGGGGTAATGTATCGGGGGGTGATAGAGTTAAAATGAACAAGAAATGGAGGAGATTGGTGCTTGGTTGTGGCATTTTATGGTGTATAGAAGATAGGAGGGAGGAACAATTTCTCCATTGGGGAGTAATGTTTTCCCCCAAGATGGGTTATATTACCCTCATGTTCTTCATTTACGCTTAGCATCATCACTACTCTCCGCCATTTTTTACCGCCGATACATTACCCCATCCCAAGCTTAAACTACCACCATAAATCCCCAATCTCCCCCATTTTCTTCTAATTTCAAGCTCGATTACTCCCCTAATAATTAAGAGTGCCCTAAAAGTTAATCACTCTCTCAATGTGAACCCCGTACTACCCAGCATCAGCTCAAACTATTCTAAACTTAAGCATGAACTAACAGGGCAATAACGAACAAAGATGATCCAATTAGCAAGTGTGTTCAATAACTTCGAATATAACCACCACGCACAACAACGAACGCAGAAAAACAATACAAACTAATCTGAGGAATACAAAAGAAATCAAGTTAATCCACACCAACAATCGTTGGGAATCTGGGGATTATAATACATTGAATCGATTGAATAACGATGAGTAAACTGACCTTGAGAAGGTGCGGAGAGATGACGCGAGAGGAGAGAGATGAAGAAGATGAAGATGCGAATGTGTGAATGTGCAGATGGTAACGTTTGCAGATTAGTTGAATTTCTTTAAACCCTAGGACCGTAAAATCTTTGTTTCCTTTAACTTTTTAACTCTAATCATTAATCACACCTTCCACTCCAATTTCAATAACCCAAAAAAACAAAGCAAATTCTTGTTTGTGACGGGCAAGTAATACTCCGTATCTATTTTGGTGAATAAGACAAAGTCATGTGCTATCATTAGTTTTGTCTTTTCTAATTCAATGATATTATTTGACCTGTTATTCTCTTGTGACGATGAATATCCGTCACAAGGAAGACGTATTCAAGAAAAACAAAATCGACCAAAGTCGTATCTTTGTCACCGAAAATCATGTTTTATGCACTGCGATTTGAACTGGAGAGATTGTATCGAGCAAAGTCGGGTTTTCTTTCAATTTTCCTATCATGTTTTCAAGTCTCTTCAAATTATGTACAGTTCAGTTTTAGCTCTAAATAAAAATTATGTGTCCATGTTGCACAAGTTTTCAATTTTTAGATCACACGGGTTTATCGCTTTCTGATACCCTCTCTTGACTTCTTCTCCGTCGGTGCTAAAAATTTGAGGGGACACATTATTTGACCCAAAGGAGAAGACCTTGCGATTTTCAGGAGGTTTTGTTTTGAGGTAATGGATGTCCGAAAACCATGTATTATACACTACGATTTGAGTTATTCGGAAGGTCGTATCGGGTAAAATTTCATTTTCTTTCGGTTTCCTACCACGTCGCTTATGTCTCTTCAAATTATGTACCGTTCACTTTAAGCCTAAATAAAAATTATACGTTCATATTGAACAAGTTTCCAATTTTTAGACCACACAGTTCGTATATTACTTATACACTACGATTTGAGCCGTCCGGGGATTCGTATCGGAAAGTCTCATTTTCTTTCAGTTTTCCTACGACGACTTCGAGCTCTCTTCAGATTATGTCCAGTTGAGTAAATTAAAGATCGTGTAACTAAAATTAACAAAAGTTTAACCTACTTTATTTGTTTAATAGGACTAGACTCGCTCTTGATTCATTTTGGTCAAAGTCTCCAAGACAAAAGTGAACCAAAACATGAGACCAATCTGGTTCGATACCAGAACTTTTAGGTCCAATCTTGGGTTCACGTCATTTGTTTTTTTAATCTTCGGTCCATTTTAAACCAGCCGGTTAATGTTACGGACTAACGGTTAACACCAACCCTGAAACCTTTAACCAATACTCGTAGAGTCGTAGGTCATGAGTCATGACCAGGAGAGCTTCAACTCCGGCGATAAAACACAAGTTCCCTAAACAAATGTATCTGCATGGACTCCGACTATCCGAGACACAGTTGTGTAATTGTCTTCTTACATCTCTTGAAGTTGCGCCAATCTTCACAATCAAATGCTAAAGGAAAATCCTGAAATCAATTGTGCATTTCTTTAACTCCCACTCCCCCAACATGTGTCAGTTTTTTGGTCTAAAATGAAGTGTAGACGTGTATAGGACAAGATTAACAGACGCACGACACAGCATCCGAGTTAAGTGTTGCAGTGATGTAGATATCAACTACTCACATTCACAGCACAGGAAATCTTTGCAATCACAGATTTAAATAAAGTATACTCCTCATTTCATTAGTGAAGAATCAAGAATAATACATATATCAACAACAAATTAATACTGTACTACAGTACATAATAAGTACAACAAAGAATATCAGCAGGAAGGAAATTGCTGTAGTGGGCCCACTTGTTATTATAACATGCATACAAATTTCAAAAAGAAAAAAAGGGCTTGTAGTTGTAGCATAAATGAATCAAACCATATTTAGATAGTAGAAAGGCTGGCCCATTTTCCGAGTTCATAAGGATCGGCATAGTAGTAAAGCTTGACTCTATTTGCTAAAGACAAACCTGTAGCCAACGGTGAACTTCTGAACTCACCATCCTCCTGCTCTGTCGGGTCATCAGTGAATGCAGCAATATCCCCAGCAAGTCTGAATGATAATCTTTGAGTTTGTACTTTCCTTGGAAAATCAAAGTATAAAGGAGTTCCGGGCACTGTCTCAGGTATTCGGTACTCAGCTATAGTTACCATCTTATGACTTTCCTGTTAACATTCCATCAATGTCACACATTACTTCTTCTGATCTAACTTTGCTTGGTTTTTCTCGATATAGGACAGTGGACAAATGGTATTTCATGTGATTTTGCACTTCCTAGTTCCTACGTCAACCAAACAATCTCCTACTTGGCTAGTTTCATTACTATCTAACTAAGGTTTCACCAAAAATGGAAATCAAATCGCTGAAAATGTTGATAATTCACATTTCAGTTTCATCTTTAACATAAAATTATTGGCAGCCAGAAGTCCAGAACAAGTTCAGAAACAAAACACGAATATGGTTTTCAGTGTACTTGTTTATGTTCTCAATTTTATGAGCAAGATGTAACCTGAAAGTAAAGTGCGGCAAGTTCTGAGTAAATTCAATGCAAAGTGTCTGAGCAAAATTACCTGAAGGGCTGACACCTGTACATATAGAACGGCAGGAGCAAGATGTCTATCATCTAGGAGTAAACTTGAGGGATCCCAGACGTTAACATCAGATGTTGGAGAATGAGTAACCCGGGGTTTGATCGCACTAAAATAATCAAGTCGAAAGCCAGCCACCATAGGCGAAGTAGGTAATAGATACTGTTCTAGCATAAGATCATTCTCAATTAATCTTTCCGTCTCTATTGGAACCTGAAACACAAGACGCCACTAGTTACTGAAATGAACATATGTTCTACAAGCCAAGAGAACCATGTTCTCTGAAGATAGGCATTAGGACACCCCAAAAGTCATCCGGGAAAAAAAACGAAGTAATAATTTTAAAAAATTCCAAGCAAATCACACAGACCTTAAATCTATTTAGCTGCGGTGGTTTTTCCAACCAGTTTTTTAATTGCAACTGTTCAGATCCTTCTAGTGTAGTAGGCTCTGTATCTGTTTCGGATGGCGTTCCAAATACAAGAATACGTTTGGCATGCACATGCGGCTCCATATTGTCACTACTCCCAAATGAAGCGCGCCTACTTTGTTCAGCAAACGCATTCTCATCGAGCGACAAGAGATTAAGGTCCTTTCCGAAATTCACCGAAGCAGAGCCTGCTCGTTGAAGGCGCATTGTTATCCATATAATGCGACATTGCACATGATTCTTAAAGGAAAACTTTATGTGCCGTGGAAGCTTTTTAACAACTGGTTTTTCTGGTCCATATATCTCTGGATAAGATTGTAATAAAGATTGAGCTTCCCATTTCCCCATGCATGACCGTTCTTCCTTGCCAATTTTATTGCTGGTCCATATTTGTACCTACAGTGACGAAAAGAAGGTGTTGATGTTGAAGAAATGCAAAAGAAATCTTCTAAAACTAGATAGCAAAATGCAAAGCCAAATACCAATCAACTATCTTGAGAAAAACCCATATACACCCATAATGCAGCACTAATTGAAGTGTCTAGACAGAGCACTTACTGTAGGAGCATCTGCTTCTGTGTAGCCACAAGGACTAACAACCAGTGTCACTCCACTAACATCTGATATGTTACCAAGAACGATTGCAAATTCAACGCAATTGCAGTTTGATGGAGCTCTCCAGTAGGAATGCTTAGGACCTGAATCCAGAGGAGCCAACAAAGACAAGGGAGGTGCTGCTCCTGCTGCAGTTTCCACCTTACATAACATAACAAAGAAACAAAATAAGATATTCACATCAATACTATGGCTCTTAAAAATCAAGTGAATAAGACTAAAAAATCACTCAAGTGACAATGTACGCAAAAAAAAAAAAGAGGAAAATTCCACAAACAAAACAAATATTTCGACCAAGACAAAAAAAACCTTTTTTTTCATCAGGGAAATATGGAGAAATGGGCTGGTTATACTTTGTTTAACTTACCAAAGTCGTTAAAATACATCTCATGGTCTTAACTCTTAAACATTAGGCACCCTTACCTCGCACTACTTCAGCAAAATTTAGCCATGAAGAATGAGTTTTCGTTCATTTAAAGTTGAGGACAGATTGCAGGATTTCCATTCCTAACGGAATACACGACTCTGTATTATGAGGTTTGGACTGTGATGGAATAAAGTAAACTAGCTGCATTCTGTATTATTGTGTAGAACTCAGTAGTAGTCATTTGATACAATTATCAACACGATTTTCTTTATTACCACACTAAACAGTAAACACAAGGGTAAGACTGCTTTCATCCGACCCCTTCTGTCATCCTTCATGTATGAGTATCCAACTAATGTTATTGTCAGAGGGGGTAATAAGAATAAACAATCAGGACTACAAAACATCTATTTGAATCCGCATCCCCTCTAAAGTTGTCACTTTTAGGGTTGTCAAACCAACCAAGACAGTGCTCTCAGTATTACACACCCTCTTGAATTGTATCTAGATAGATTTGAAATTGCGGTCAAAGCAACAGAAAAAGAGGCCTGGAAAACAACATACTAAAATACAACTTACAGCATATAATATTGTTTCTATAAATGAAGTTTGTATCTAAGCAGAAATAAAAATAGGAACTCACTGAGTATAAAAGGCTCGCAAACGGAAATTCAGCAAGGGACTCTTCCCCATTGATTAAATCTCCCAGAAATTGGCCTGATTCAAGGCTTCCTGAAGATTTACAACTGTCGGCAGCAACATCATTCAAGGAATATCCAAGGACAAGGTTTAATGCAGTAAATGTAGCAGTATCAGCACGGCTTCTTCTTCTAGAACTCAGTAAAACCCGGACATAATCAAGCACAAGTGCATTGAGCACAACATCACTACAGCATTGTTTACACATGATCCCTTCAGACATGATAGAGCTATTGTTTGTATAAACGTCAACTTTACTGCTGTGACTAGAACCCCCACGCCCTGAAGCACCATTAGAACTCAATGAACCCCTTGTACTGTAACTCGAAAGCAAAATGGCCCCTTTTCCAGCACAACAAATTTTACAAACTTTTCGCTCGCAATGAGAACACACAAAGAAAGCTTTTGCAGATTCCTCTGATGACTTAAGAGACGCAACAGGTACAGGATTGTCCACGCGTACCTCACATATACCACCGCAGCAAGTCTCCCAGAAGTCCGAAACATTCCAGAAATCTATAGGATCATCAACTCTATTATCAAGACCAAAAGATGCTGTGATTTTATCTTCAAGAGCTGCATGCCCAACCATTGCTAGACTATTGGCAACTCTGCACAATTTCAACATGTACAGATCATCAAGCATGAGATTGGGGTTTACAGAAGCTGGGTCAGTCCCAACTGCCAGCAGTGCCCTATCTCGTTCTACTGAAGACATATTGAGCCGGAGTCGTTCGATTTCAAGCTTCATGGCTTCCATGAAATTTAGCTTCTCTATCTGCATTGAATCGATAAATGACGAAGGCTAAGAGTAGCTTCTTTTTTTTCTTTTTTTTAAGAAGACGAGGCTAAATGATTTTTTCTTTTAGTAGACGGAAAGGAAATAACAGTATTACAAGGTATCGGGTTCGTTTCAGTTTACAGAACACGTTCAAGTACGTAACACATGGATTCAAATATAAAGCACTTTATTCATGAATCAAGGATCGACATAGCAAACCCTGAAGGCCAGAGTAATGCAGCTGAGGGAA
Source organism: Agrostemma githago (assembly GCA_958450325.1). Lineage (NCBI taxonomy): Eukaryota > Viridiplantae > Streptophyta > Magnoliopsida > Caryophyllales > Caryophyllaceae > Agrostemma > Agrostemma githago. Next base: position 4,563,291 of record OY288241.1, on the reverse strand, counting down.
GCCATATAGTTTCTTCATCTACTAATACAGTTCATAATTTGTAGGTGAAGTAATACGAACACACAAAGGGAAATGAAGGTTGAGAGAAGACGTGGGGTCATAAATCACATCCACCACAAACAACAAACAAAAGAGAGATGATTTATACAAGAACTTTTGAATGTGGACATTCAAAAAGGGAAGTAAGACTATTATTAGTGGACGGAGGGAACTGTAGTGCTATGGATCAAAAAAAGACTTGTAACAAGGTTTGGGGATTTTGCTATGCTTAGAGGACAATAACCTGAAGGTAACCCTAGTCATCTGCAAAAAAAAGCAATGGACATTTTGAACATTATTGTTTGATGTTCTGAAAAAACATGACCAAAGATAAAGAGTGGTAGCACTGTGGCACAGTTGCGACAGCAAAAAGAGAGCCAGTTCAACTGTGACAGCAAAAAGAGACTGAAATCATGATACTACAGGTCAAGAGATCATACAGGTAGTCTTGCCATAGTGACGGATTGCAGTTACGTATTAAGATTTTTGCTTAATAGCATCATGTGACAGATACAGACATGATAAATTTCAAAAATCAGATGATGGCAGATTCTCAAATGGGTGATCATGAGAGAGCTTTCACTGAAGTCCGGCTCAAAATATTGCCAACCCATTGAACTGAAGTTAGATTTAATGGTGTAAAAAAACCGATTATGAAAAATCCTAATTGCTATTCAAAATGCAAATGTCACTATGCATCCACGCTATTGCAGACTCCCATAACTGTATTGTCCCTATATTGGTCCATGTCTGATAGGAATTTAAGTAATCAATCATTCAGTAACTATGTTTGAGATCAAACCCATACAAGATAAGAATGAAAATCAGTGTCCGCACTACAGTGACCATTTGTAGGTCAACAGCTCGCACAAATCTTAAATTAATCAAAATTTACATTTTCTTGATGTCCAGTCATAGAATTCCTGTAAACAACTACTTACTCAACATGTGACTGAGAGCGAAAAATATAGCAAAATAATAAAAGTATTTTCATAATTTGCTATACCTTGAAATTAGTTGAAAAGCCGCTACCATGCATGTTGACATATAAACTTTTCATTTTCTGAAATTATAATACCCAAAAAAAGCAACGGTGATTCTGATATATGCGTACCTTCCTGGGACCAGTAAGGGACTTAAAGCATTCAATATAATGATTGACCCCATTGTGAGATGGTTTCACTTCGAGAGATAATGAGGAATGAGAATTATCTTTTTCATTATAGTGCTCACTCAATGGATGATCCAGGAAACTAGGTAAATCCTTGCTTTCATTATCCAGCTTCTCAACCACCGGCCGAGTGACCACATCTGAAGGAGTTGCTTCTCCTGTCAGCAGATCTAATGAATTGTTGGACGAAGAATCACGTACAGTTGATAGCACATTTCCAGAGGACACCACGCCGGAATGGCTAGAATCTACAGTTTTTGTTTGTTTCTGGCAATTTTTTGCCTTCTCATGCAATCTTCCCCCAAGTCCTTGATTAGTAAAAATACCTTTCCAAGGAAGTGGCACTCCAAGAACCTCAACCTACAGGTGAAAACCCGCAAAACAAAAATTATTGTAAAGAGAAAAAGGCTTCAAATTAGATTAAAATAATACTTTCTCCTAATAAGAGTATTCCCCCCACTTACATTTTGGGACGAAATTAAGAAAAGTGTAAAAGGTGGGTATAAAGTGTAAAGAGTGGGGTATAAAGTGAAAAGGTGTTGGGTTTAGGTGTGGAGGAAAAGAATAAAGAATTGAACGAAGAATAAAGAATGATGCATCGACTTTATTTAGGAGGGAGTAGAACAATGTTATCATCAACTTTATTTTTCAATGAAGATACAGCGATAACAACAAATGAAAGTTGGTGAAGTCAGAAACAAAATAAAAACAGGAAATAATTCAAATTTTGTTGTGATTACATCAGCCCCAAATTCAACTGTAAACCAATGAAATATGGTCACCATCAAACTTCATCATATTATGCTAATTGGTTCACAATTGATTATCCAAACAACTACTATTATGTATGCTTCATATTGTGGGCAAACAATCTAGACAAATCAGAGCCGAACACTCACAAGAAAAAGTCAACCAAAGATCTACATAGGCACAAATAATTAGAAACTGGAAAACCTACTCTCATACAAAGGGTAAACTAAAAATAATAATGCTGCTGACCCTGTCAATCACCTTCTTAATGCGATGGTTGTCATTCCAGAGTGAGCTCTACATATCTATTAGTAGTTAAAATGTATTACTGCAAAAGTAAAATTTCAGATTTGAACTATTTCAGCATAAAAGATAAGCCTATTTCACCTCTTGGCTAACCCAAGGATGAGCGTGTGACTAGTGACAGGAAGAAATCAAGAAAGTGATAACTTTGAATACTGAAGAAAAGATAACAATGAATTTCCTGTAAATCTGTTATTTACCTCACCAAGAGTTAGTGGAGTTCTTCCAGATACTGAAGGGTAGAATGACAAGGCAACAATGCGGGTCAGGAAGTCTAATTCTCCTTCCAATTCCTCAAAACCATACAGCAATGAGAGACTGGAAGCATGATCACCGTTAAGATGTGCACCTGCACCTGCACCTGTCACAGCCATATCTTCTGAGCTAACTGCTCCTGGCAATGATATTAAAATCTTTGTTCCATTTGCACATTGAGGTATTGAAGCACCCTGAAATAGAGCTCAAAACATAATGAGATTAACAGTGTGTCTAAACATATCCAAAGAGGGCTGTTTTTTACAAGTAATATACAATTTCAGTTAAGAGGCACCAAGGATGTGATGCCCATGTACAGAAAGACACCTACGGAGTGACACCCATCCCATAACAAAGGGAAGGTAATGCTTTCATACAAGGATGATATAATAAACATTTACTCCCACAAACAGAAGAAACACTGACACGATGAATATCTCGTTCTGTTTACATGATACAAACGAATCCTCACGAGATTTGATCTTGCCAAACAAATAGTGAAAAAAGTGTTCAATCAAGCAATCCATACTCGTCAAACAAACTAAGCTGAGTAAACCATCAAATCAGTGAAATTCTTTTTTTCTCTCCACCACACCTCACTCCTCTAGAGAGTTAGATTTCTGTACAACTGACTATTGAATAAAACTGTCTAATGTCTACCTAATGTTCATTTTATGTTCAGAAAATATTACTGTTTTGCTCTTGTGAACACAAAAAATTGAAGAGGCATTCATAGGCACAGCAAGGCACACAGGAAGCAAATGTGAATTTGGAAAACGTTTCATGGGAATTAATGAGTGTCTATACATTGGTTTTACTCCTTACTAGATATTCTGAATGAGATAAAACTAACCTCAAGAACAAGTTTAAGTCCATCCAGGTCTCTACCTGTTCTCACATCAACTGTAGCAGGAAATGTCATATCATCAGCACCATGTGAGACAGTGAGAAGAAGCTGGCAAACATGGCATGGTTGACTGAGGTGAATGAAAAGTTCAACTATATCAGCATCCTGGGGACAAACCTGTAACATTAATTTTGATCAAGAATAAGTTCAATCGTAAAACAACAATTGACTCTTATGACCCATTGCTGGTGATTTAAGTGTAATTACCGGTTAACTTTAGCGTACTTGGGTTTGGTTCATAGATGGGTAAATTCAATATACTATAATGTAAGTTCGGGAAGTATGGAGTGTATGCTTGCAATCATTTGAGAATTTACGGTATAGTTTTCGTGCAAATTACTATGAAGAGACACAAGTCTTCAGAAATTAAAATCTCTGATTTCATATGTTGATATAAATTCACTTTTATATTATTCTTCTGCATCTTGAACATAGTAACAATTTACATATAATCTTCAAAGTTATATCTCTGTGCACACAAAGGACACCGTCTTATCTCAATATGAAATTCGGAACAACCCCGGAAATGATATAACACCCATCAAGGTCAAATTGTTCTATTAGGAAAGCAAAGACGATTTGGTGTTATTAATTCATTGTTTGCATGTTCGTGTTCATAAGGCATATAACACCCATGACAGCATATCATACAATAGAAGAAAGAAACTATTCAGGGAATCCAAAAAAACGTCCTCTTTGCAAGGAAGACAACATACCCAAACCAGATCTTTTCTCTTGCAACTTAGAAGATCAGCACCATAAGAATTAGGGAAAATGCTTGGAACAGGCTTAAGAAAGCAAGCTGGAAGTCGAGACAATACCTGAGACAAACAGGTTTCTGAATAAAAAAAGAAATTAAAACAAACGCATCATTAAATATATGTTCGTAGCACTAACATGATTCGAAGCATGAAAGGATAGCAAGAATTAGGGTCCATTAAGCAATAAAACTATCTCCCTTGAATTAATTTGAGTGAATATACAAGTACTACCCCGACATAGTGACATACCATACTTCCATTAAACCCATGTCTAATGAGGCTGGAGCTCCTGCCTATTGCACTTCAGGGTCCTCTTTATGCAGTGCAAATTTACCTAGACTGTTTCAGATATTCTAATAGTATGGCCTACATTTTGACTTCAAAGATGCCAATTTCAGGTAAGTGGAAATAACTTTTGGGAAGTACAAGGACAAAATAATACTCCGTAGAACTGTATGAATGACCAATAAAAGAGGTAAACTAGAAATTTTAAAAGTAATACTAGTGCTAATTGAAAAAGTAGTACTCCGTAGCATAATAGCATACATCAAACCGCACATGCAAGGGAAGGAGGAAAAAACTACTGTAATAAATTCACCAATTTAACAACCAGAAGAGTGTTTTTTTTAAGCCTTTTGCTATAGAATGGGCAAAAAGAAGAAACTTTAAAAGACTACTTACATGCAAAGGAAAAAGGCTAACTGAAGGAAAAGCCTTAAAAAGCCTCATCCCAAGAAACATCTCCAGCTGCTTTTGGCGAGAACTATCAACAACAGCATTTTTGTATCTTCTCAGGATACTTATCTTCACATTTTGTGCTGCAGCTAATTGTTTAAACTTGCCACCTTCATCGTTAAATATATTGAGTATTTGGCTGTGCATAGCTTCGGAACCAGTGTAAAGTGTTGCATGTATATCCCCAGCAATTAAGAACATATCTGAAAGTATAGACACTGGTGATAGAATTGTTGACCTCTTAAACTCCTCAAAGGCCATATCAAATCTCTTCCATGGTTTATCTGGGCAGGGATGGTTCCATGTAGTTGTCCTGGTGTTATGATCGATAAAATAACTCTTTCCCGTCACAGAATCTGACCGCTTTTCCCAGCCTGGTGGGAGTGGGGCCGTATATCCACTATAATTATCCACTGATTGACTATTATATGCCATATCACTGTCAAGAGATATACCCAGTCTTCTACATTGCTCTACAAACACTTGTAGAGCTCCAAAAAAACTAGCAGCATTTGTCCTATCCAAAGAATCAGCGCAATTAAAGCGCAGAGCTCCATTTTGTCGTGATCTTAAGCAAAATGCACCCTCAAACTCATCGGTGCAGATGACTTCCCCTCTACAGTTGCCTATGCGCTCACGTGAAAATAGGTAATCCCCTTCAGTTATCCCAATGGCTATTGTTGGACCTTTGAGGAGTTGCCAAAGCCCTTCGATTGTTTGCTGCTCACCCTTCAACTTAACGCTTGCATGCCAATCATAATTGATTAAAACAAGTCTCGAAGAAGGAAGCTTTCCTGATGATTTAATAAAATGTAACGACTCCTCAAAATGCTGAACCAAGATAGACTCAGATTTCCCTTCACCATTTCTTAGCAGGTTCATGCACACAATTGGGACCAAAGGGTTCTTCTTTTGGGTCTCACTTTCCGTCAAAATAAAATCTCGAGCATCATATCTTTTGCTCAACCTTTGGTAGTATTCTGCACTTCCCCTGTATGGTTCATGTTCAGCAACATATATCTCTGCCTCGGCTGCAGTCATCTTTAGTTCAGCACCCCACCAGATGGGAATAGAGCCCCTCCGCCAAATGTATGTGCTGAACGGAACACTCTGGCCAGTTCGTTTAGGGACCCAAACAAGTTGCTCACATTCAACTTCATTTCCTGTCACATTTATTATGACACAATATAACTATATAAGGACAGCATGCTGACCGAGGATGCAGAAATTTATTAACTAAAGCATCACAGAATACATCGTGAAAACAGCAGGCTGTCAGGCTGTCACAATGCTTCAAGTTCCAAATTTTAGAGGGGTAAGGTGTACCCACTTTTATTTTACCTGCGCCAAAACATGAATTCAATCCCCTTGCCAGATATCTAGTACCAGGATGCAGTCTGCTTCGGCGAGCAATGAGAGCGACAGTGCCTTCTTGCTGACCTAAGCTCCCAAAGTTCCTGCTTTCCGCAAACCCCTAAGGCCAACAGAAAGTCAGTGAACAATTGAATATCAGGTCTAAACCATGGTGAATGCTTTTGATATAAGAACAGGAGACCAGAACAAATACAAGAAACAAATATTTTCAGCAAGGCATGATATAACAGAAGATGGATGTCCAGTTACATGGGGCTGAGACTATGTTAATCAGACACTCCGACACTGAGTCGTGTTGGAGTGTAGGACACGTAATTCTTAAAATTTTAGGATACGTGAACACGGTCAACAGACTTGATTTGATTTTAGTTCGAGAACCAGATCCTTTTCAGAAGCATAATCCCAATACATAAAACATCCAGTTGGTTCTCCCCTCTCTTAGATTCGCCCGAGTCAATCCATAAGCATAAGCACATAATCAAACAGAGAATAGAAGATTTGGGAAACTAAAATATTATGCTAAAGGGTGTGATATCATACTCTCACGACAACATCAATAAACCTTGATAAAGACTAGACAGAACCTAAAGGCAAAGATATAAGGAGTAGACTAAGACAAGGAAGAAAAAAACAAGTTATTCACTGCACATTGAGGGAATGTCCAGGTATGGAAGTATGGAACATCGAAACAAATATACAAGTTAAACAAACCTGCAACAGAATGATACAATGTTGAGGAAGCCCAGTAATCTTGAAAGGAGACGCTAACCATCCATTCCAAACAAATTCATCATCAGGCTGATCCAAGGGCATCCGACTTGGAAAAGGCCTAGTTATGTCCCTTGTCTCACAGAAGAAATGCTTCCCATCAATTTCAAGGATCTCTGGTAGTTCTAGTATACTCTTACCTTCTCCTTTCCCAAGAGGTTGAGGATTTTTCAGTGGAATTTTAATCCACCGACTCTCCACTACGGTATAAATGCAGCCACCACCAGGCAAATTTGGGATGGTGGCAGCCACTTTCATAGCAACCAGAAGTAAACCATGATTTCCAAGGGCTGCATAACCTAAGATTGCTCTGGCATACACTTTACTTTTGCACGGCCATTTTGACCCATTTGTGATATAATCTACAGCTTCAAGTTCAGAGTTGAATACATCAACCCCGCACTTTCCAAAATACTGCAGGGCTCCAGTGGTAGGATCAACATAGATTACTTGTGTGTCACTTCTGGAGAACAGGCTAACAACAATATACACTTCACCCGAATCCAAGATAATAACAACAGCAGATGTATCCCGCGAGCTACCACCTATATGCATGAAACAACCATGCAAACAATGAGCGGTCATAGACCACATGTCTCAGACAACAGAGGACAAGAGAATAGAATCCAGCTTCTGAAGAGATTCCTACTAAGGTCATGTTTGTTTCAACTTCTTTTCGATTCATTCCAGCCTCAACGCACTTGATCGTCACAGCCTCATAAATGTTACATAGTGCCTCAAAACGTGGTCTATGAGGATATTACATAAATGTGATCATCACAGCCTCAACGCACTTGCACCATGAATAAAACTCGTAGTGCCTCAAAACTTGAACAAAGCAAACACAATGCAACGCCCTTTCACGCCTAGATTTGATGTCAGGACTTAAAGTCGCCCACAACATACCTTCTGTTAACATGACACGGATCAAGTAACCCCAATACAGCTCCTGTCTATATACCTAGTGATTAAGACAGAGCTACCAAGGACAATAACAATAATTGGTCTCAGGTCGATATTGAAATGTGACTAAGTGGGCGTTCCGAGGACATAAATATCGAGAGATTAAACCAAAAAAACAATTCAAACCAGAAATTGAAAAGAAATTAAAAGGAAGAAATTTAAGGAGGAACCCACCTTGTGATTCCATGAGGTATCACCGATCAAGCTCACACTTCATTGAAATCTACAGCAATTAAGAAATTTAATTAACCCAACAAGTAATGTATCAAATTTTGATAGGAAAATCCAAAGAGAGAAGGGTAATTACCCAGATGAGATGAGCATAGAGGGGAAAACAGCATTTGGGCAGATCAGACCCAGAAAAGGTATGAGATTAACGTAATAAGTACGGAGTAATTAGATAATTGGGTTTTTGGTGAGTTGAAATGTCAAAGTAAATGTAAATGGTGCGAAACTTGGCCAAATTTTATGGTTTGAACTTGTGTTGATTTTACTGGGATCTTATTTTACAGAGTCACCTGATGGAAAAAGGGAGGAGGGGGAATGGGTTTACTTTTAATTTTTTTCATTAAAATTAACTCGTATAAATCCGTGCAATCATACTTCGTACGGAGTAAAAACTACAGAGTATGATGTTAAAGAGTGCTAGTACTGCGGAATACAAAGTATATAAATGAATCAATGATTATAATATCAATTTTTCTAATATGTGTCTAGTGAATATCGGTTAATAACCTAATTAAAGGAAGATTATCACGAGAAGTTAGAAATATTGATTTTTATTTATCATACTTAACGTTACAAAAAAAAAACCGTTATAATATTAGTGAACATTTGTGTGAGAAACTTATTACCGAGTATTATAAAATCGTACTTATTGTACATAGAGATTGAGAAAATTCACTCTTTTGTGTAATTTATATAATTGATTGACTGGATTTTCGTTTAATATGAGTACGTTAACTAGTGTATTATTTAAACAAATGCTCGCAATTTTTTCATGCTTTTGAAATTTTATGTCATACAAAACATTATAATTCATACTCCTCTCATTCACTGGAATGAGTGGAATCCGTGGGAATTCATGTGCGAGAGTTATTCTTTAAGGAGTGTCTGGTTTAAACATTTGGACTCGATTAAGATATATTCGAACATTGGTTTGAGCATTTTGGAATTGAAATAGATACTTACGGGTTCAAACCTCGAATCAATTTTCATGACTTTACCAACTAAGTTAGTTGATAGGTGCATTCTAACTTCATCTTAACCCCTTCAAATAGCATACGATCTCCAACCCTAAATTTTCAACTCTGGCTTCGAATTACGATCTTTCTCAGCATCAAAGTGATCAAACCAAACAACCATAATCAAATACGGGATTTTGGTTCCATACATTCATGGAATCACACCTCATTCCAATACTTTAAAACCATACAATCTCTTGGACTCGCAAGAGTAAGAGGATTATAGATTTCTCCGTGAGGATGAAGTCTAATAGTTAAGATTCTGTAACACTTTTAAGGATTCTAAGAACGTTTATATTGAGGTGTGTGACTTCATTTACAAATAGCGTCTACGAAGTAAGATTTCATGGGCTATTTTGAGGGAAGAGGTTGAAGACTAGTAGATGATGAGTAGTTAGAAAGACTTTCAGTAAAAGATAATGTAGTATAGAATGACATTATACAATGACCTTGTTCTTTGGACTGAAACAAACTGAATTGACTGAACTAAATTTAACTGAATTGACCTAAACTTAACTGAGGACTGAAATACAGAGACAAAATAAGCTTCCTGAGGCTGAATTGAATTGAAACTGACTGAATATAAGTCAAAAGAAGGACCTTAATACGTATCACTTGTTTAAGATATCAAAATTCACATCATGACGTATAAATATAATCTGTATGTTATACGAGCAATTGAACTATATAACCGTCTAATTTCAGTCGATTTGACAATAGTGGATCCATATAATGCAATAGATACCTTATGCATCTCATACTCGATTTGACTAATATTAAGACCACACGTATATCTCAAACCCAGTCATCCAACCATTTCATACTCGATCTCACTCAAATCAAGACACCCCTATAATCCAAAACCAACATCAACCTATCATAATCTTATCGTAGATCACAATTCTTAATTTAAAATAATAAAAATGGATACATTCATCATAAGTTTAAGATAATACTCCATACTTTACATCTAAATTAGTTGATATTTAATCCGTTTTAGGATCAAGACAGATGTGTCATCATAATAGGTGCACAGAAGAGGAGAAGAGCATGAAATGTCAATTGTTGTGCAGGGCCACAGAAGTTTGTCATCACAAAAAAATGAGAGGCAGGGCAGGCAATAAAGAGAGCCACAGAAGATGAACCAAGCACTCCTGATAGGCCAGACGCTTTCAAGTTGCATCATTTTTGGATGCTCATAAGTCTCTCTGTCTTTTTCTTACTTAGTTTTCAAGCAAGGGAGGGCACTACACTAAACACAGTTGCTTCTGCTATTACTCACTTCAATTTCAGATACCCAGTTGCTCAAAATGTTTCAAATTCTTCAATTTTTCTGATGGATCTTGCACTTTCAGCATAATTATTGGTAATTAGTTAATTACAGGCCATATCAGGAGTTGGGTTGGTTTTATTTTGGAGGATTTTTGAGGGGAGAAGCCTAAAATGTTGCCTGTTTGCTCAGCTACTTCCTGCTCTTCTCATGCACAGGTTATATACTTACTCCCTCCGGTCATTTGTTGTCTTTTATATTATTTGTGAGGAATATTTTAATCAAAAGACAAATGACCAAGACTGAAAGAGTATATCTTGTTTCCAAGATTTCATCTTTCGAGTTTATATGTAACTTTATTGCTAATTTGGTTATGAATATTGGATTACTATGTACCACTGATGCATGTTTTTTGTTGATGATTGACATAAATCATGGTCCATGAAAGGAGAAATCATTGATTTGATTGATGAATTGATGATGCATTGATTGCATTAACTCTGTGAGATGAATTTTAGGTCAATAGATGAAGCCTTTTTGTTTCCTTTTTCTAGAATTCTAGTGTAAATGCATCAGTTTACAAGAATGTGAGTAGTTTTTGATCTTGTGGCTTGTTATTGGACCCTGTATGGATGATGCAGATATTGTTTAGTGATGGATTGCGGTACGCTTCTCCGTCCCAAAGGGCATTAGATGTTACTATTAGATGTGTTTCTGGAGATACTTTAGTACAAAAATGGTCAAGTGGTATTTCTCCTGAAGCATCTCTTCAGAAAGGAGCTGCAAATTCTCTCTATGCCGATTTTCTTGGAGGACGTAAGCCATTGTCGACTGAATGGCATTATGGTACAGGGAACATAAGTGACTCGCTATTTTTGGATGGGGAACATTTGAAATATGTGTCACAAGACGAGTTTGCGGGAGAAACAATTGCAGATAATGTTGATTTGTTTGTAGAATCTGTTAGTAAAGAGTCTGCCTCAGTGTTGAACAATGTTGTTGAGAGCACTACCAATGTCCCTGATGCAGCGAGTGTGGCTACTAAATTATCGCAAACTGCCAATAGTTTCGAGAGTCTTACTTCTCAGGCGAATGGGTCAGTGCAAGAGTCGATCAGTAAGGTGGAAAATGTCTTGAATAGTTCAGTGGATAAAGTAACATCAGCAATAAACGGCATTATCAAGGATGGCAACGAAGCTATTGAAAAAGTGACCAACAAAGTGTTTGCCGCTGCTGATCAAACAGGGGAACTTAGTCGTAATGGGTTGAGTAGGCTTCCAGGTGAGCTGAAGGGCGCTGCTAGTACAGTTGGTGGTGTTGCTCTTGGGCTGCTAAGGAAAACTATTCTCGTGGTTGAAGATTCTTTGGTCAGCGGTAGTAAATCGGTCTACTATGCATATGAAGCTTCAAAAGAGTATTTGTCACCAGAGTTCCAGAGCACACTCAATTCATTTGAGGCGAAAGCGAGTGAAATTTCAAAGCCTGTCACTATGGTTTTCCTACAGGTAACTCTAACTTTTACATGCATTCCTTTTGAGTATGATCGTACAATGTCACTGTGAGTTTATCAATATGTTTTATTTCGTCGATGGCCTACCTGGTGGTGTTGCAACCATTGGACACAATTTTCATGATTGTTCACTAGGAGCAGGCGGCAAACTACTCTTGAGGGAGCCCTTGAGGCACATGTGTATACCTAATAGATCTACATTATGCCAGATTGTTGTGCAGATAACCTCTCCTAATTTATTGCTTTATCTTGAATAATAAAATAAAAATCCACCGTATGTTGTGCAGCTTACACAAGCTTTGAGGTTATTAAATTTTTATGGTTTTGAAATGGCATACTGGCATCCCTTTGGTCCTTCTTCATTTCTTAGATGGATGGAAGTCATTACGGCTGTCTGATCCTTCCGCACAAATGCACATGGGATCATGTACACATAAGATCTTGTCTTTGATTCATGCATCCTATTTGCAGGCATATTCAGCCATTGAAGGGCTGGAGAGAAGCTTAGGCTTAGATCCCTCGGATCCTGTTGTACCATTTGTTATTCTCCTTGGCACGGCATCCACATTATGGTATTGATGTCCTTTTGTATTCCTACTCTCTTTCTATGTTTGGCAGCGGCCAACTACTTCTTTTACAGATAAATTTATGCTGTTCATCAGATTTGTGCAGGACTGTATATTGGGTGGTAACCTACAGCGGCTATGCTGGAGATCTTTCTCCTGAATTAGCTCTTGATCTCTTAAAGGGAAAAGACAGTGCTGTTCTTATAGATGTCAGGACTGAGGTATATTACTGTACCAATCTCTTGTATTTTCTGCAGAATTATTACCGTCTTTGATGCTAATGTCGATTTTAGATTTATCATGCTAAGACATTGCATGGTGTGATGGTCCACACATTCCGCCCTCTAAGGATTTACCTTTACACACCTGTAGTATTAATAAATACATATGTAAGTCATACTTCACAGTATTAGAGGGCAGCACCGATACTTGACTCTTAGCTTCCATCCCTGCTGTGAGATAAGGCAAGACAGCTCTTCACGTTCTGAATCAGATTCTTGGACCGTGACACATGAGGTTTCATTTATGAAATAACTCAATAAGAGTTTCTTTGTTTCTTGAAGTATAGTCATGCTTGTCTGCGCAGTTGTTTATACATTTATGAATGTGTGATGTGTCCACTGTGGATTTTCCATCTGAAGGAAATGAAGCAACGAGATGGAATACCTGATCTTAGAAGAGCAGCACGATTTCGATATGCAGATGTGTCCTTGCCTGAGGTTTGTATTGTGCTATGTTTTTCTTTTGGTGGTCCATTAATTTCTCTAAGCACAAGAATTCTTTTTACTCAATGTAGTTGGATTCTAAGATTAACTACTCGAATTAATATTTCGTTGTCAGGTTGATGGCTCTTTGAGGAAGTTAATGAAAAGCAGCAGAGACCTTGATGATGCTTTGCTAGCTGCAGTCATCCGTAATCTAAAGAATGTTCAAGTATGCATAGTCTTACCTCCATACCTCATAAATCATAATCATTAGAAATTTTACGATTCTATATATGCAGGTACTTTAACCTCGAGAAACATGACCCTAAAATGGAACATCCACATCATGATATCTCCATGATATGAACTAACTATAGTTAAGTACCAAAATTTTCTAATAATTACTGTGAAATTAACAAACACCATAACTCTACAAGTAAAAGCATGTAACTTTTATAATATGTCTGTAACAATTCATATTTATTAACTGATTCATAGATTTCATAAAATTATATCAGAGACAACATATTCTTGTTTTCTGTTTACATTATTAATCAGGGTAGAAATAGAATCACCAATATCCCCATATTAGTGTGCAAACATGATCAGAACCTAACAACTAAATATGAGTTGATGAAACTAGAAGGTCACAAACAAATCAATTCTTGAATATAATCAAAACCACTCACACATTTCTTGTAACCATTTTTTTACTGATTATGATGTCATCTCGTCATGTTTATGTTTCAAATAGCTTCTCTCTTTTATAGTTATCTCATGTTAAGTCGTATGCTATCGTTAGGGTCGGTCCAAGGTTATAGTTATGGATGCTGATGGAAGTCGAGCCAAAGGCATTGCAAGATCGATGAGAAAGCTTGGAGTTAAGGTCAGTTATCTCATATTATTAGCAGATCTAAGTAACTTGCCAATACATCGGAAGTTACATTCTGCATCTCTAGAGAGATTATGTGTGGTGTGACAAACTCTGGGTTTTATAGGGCAGTGGATAGTACACTGTTCTTAGTGATGAGAAATTACATTGTGTCTTGAACTTGGTTGCTGATGAGCTCAAACCACCAAAAAAATCTTTTTCATCTCCCCTTGTCTTTCAGTATGACTAGCATCTATTTGAATCCCCTTATTTTTTTAACTAATGCTCTACTTCGTCTTCATGACAGAGACCATATGTCCTCCAGGGTGGTTTCCAGTCTTGGGTTAAAGAAGGGCTTCGGGCCAAGGAGCTGAAAACGGAGACAGTAATATCTATTCTCAATGAGGTAGTTTCCTGAAGTGTGTATAATTTTGTTTATTTTCCTGATTCTTCAATTATCTTGACAATGCACCTTCTCGGAAAGTAACTATTCTACTAAACAAATTTGATTAAATTATCTTGACGATGCACCTTCTCGGAAATTTGATTCTTCACATGTCCTCCAAGTTGGTTTCCAGTCTTGGGTTCCATTTGATGCTATACATTTGATTAAAATATACTCCACCTCACATATACTAAACAAATTTATAGAATAAATGGAACGGAGGTACTAAGGAGTATATGATACTATATGTTTTCACAACTCGAATGATAAATGAAGCATTGAACTGATCTTGAAAGCAACTGCTCTTTACCTAACTACTACGAGTACTACTAACTAAACAAGGGATTTTTTCGGTAGGCTTAAATTAATTTACTTGACTTGTGAGTTGTGCACATATTCACATTTATTCCTTCAGAGGTATACTTTGCTACAATTTCGGACTTTGTAATCTCACTCTTGTTTTTTGTTTAATGGGACGTGTGTGAATCTTTGTTGGTTGCTTCTACCCTTTCACGTAAACTTTATTCTTCAAGAATAACAATCATGCAAGTTTTACTTTTATCAGGAAGCTGAGGCGATCTTGGAAGAGTTGAGGCCTAGTCCTGTGCAACTTCTGGGATTTGGAGTGGTAAGAACCAAGTTGTAATGAGTCTGACGACATTGACAAAAACTAAGTCGAATGAATTTATGCAAACGAGAAATGATCAGAAATCGAGTAAATGGCGTGGATCTCAACTTGGAAACTTATTTTTGTTACTGATTAGTGGTTAGTACTCTGTATTCTCTTAAATAAGTGCTATTTTTGTTGTTGTGCAGGGCTCAATTGCCGCTGTTTATGCACTATTAGGTATACTACTATACTTGCTCATCCTCTGCAGTAAATTGTATTCAGATACTTGGAGCTGACAAACTGATTCCTCCCAGTTTTTTTTAAACTTTCCGAAATTAATCATTGTTCTGGTACTGGTTGGTAACCCCTGTCCGACATGACACCCAATGATATGGGAATGCAGTCTTATCCCACCCCTACAGCCCTAATATTCCGATAATTCTTGATTAGATAGAATGAAAGGTCCATGTGAAGATGGGAAAGATGTGGTTCCTCAAAAATACATGGTGTGCTAGTTGTAAATATTTTCCATTGCATTCTACTGATAGATATCCTGTGGTTTCAGAGTGGGAGAAATCTCTGCAATTTATCGGTGTTATTGGCCTTGTTCAGGTACATTACTTCTTCAGCATGTTACTCTTTACCGTAAGTGATATCCTGTGGTTTCAGAGTGGGAAAAATCTGGTGTTTGTCACCGAGCCTTCACTATTTGCAAAAAATGTACAATTATTACTCAATATAATAATATACTCGTAGCATATTAAGAAGTACTCTGTATTAAATTTGAAGGCATCGATGTGAACAGTATCGTGTGTCCTCAATGATTTAGTTCCTCTACTACTTAATTACTTTAAGATTTATGATTCGGGTTGCTCAACATGTCAGACTATTTATCGCCGAGTAGCTTCATACGAAGGTTCTGAAGATCTCAGGGAAGATGTCAGGTATTTCCTACAAACTTTCCTATCAGAATTCTAACTGACAGTCGGTTCCTTTCATTTGTCGCGTTGGGTTTCTCTTTTGTCCAGTCTCGACTTTTCATTACAATAATGTATGGAATTGGGAACGTTAGTGTTCTGTTGTAGCTCATTCTAAGCATGGTGTTTCTTAAAAAAGGTTGTTGCTTTCCCCGGTGACAATGGGAGCCCAGGCCCTAACGTGGGCAACGGGGAAAGGGGAAACTAATGGCAACGGGCTACCAGTCTCACCTTCATCATCGGATGTCCAAAGTCGAGTGTTGCAGGCTGCTGCAAAACACGAATCCCAACCATTTGACTCCGAGGGATCTCAAGATTCTGTCACAGACTCCACCATTCAAGTCAGTGGAAATGCTGAGCCATCAGAGGCTTGAGTGCATCGGATCCAAATTTGTAACACTTTCGCTCTAACTTAAACTGTACATTTGATAAAAACCCTAGAAGGTTGGTTGATGATACTCGATATTAAGCATGTCATAAATAAATGTCCTCTTTCATCAGCAAGTATGCATATATGCAAGGGTTCTGAGTTTCTGACTACTGTGACGAAAGTATTTTAGCCATAATGGCGCGTTTATACATTTGCAAAGTTTTACGTCTAATTCAGTGAACAAAATCAACTTTGTTGATGATTTCATCAATTGTTTTGAAATGATATCGATTTGGAACCCTAGCCAAGCCAATTTCTGCAAATACAACCCGAGAGACAGAAGGACATTTGCAGAATTTTGCATCTAGTTCAACTGATACTAAAAGATCCCTAGCACTATTTTACACTTGGAAAGGCCATGGTGTACCTAGGGTAACCAAGCAAAACATGAGGCACACACAACCCACCTGCCATCATCCTCCTCCCTCACATACGACTTAAGGACAGCCAGGAAGTGGCTAGTCGTGGTGAAAATGAGGGTAGAAACCGACCCCTGGAAGATGGTGGTGAACACCCCTTTGCATAATTTCATCACAAAGGTTCAATTGAGGGCAGTCAGAACAGGCGATGATGCAATAATACAAAGGGGTGTTCACGGGTCCGTGACTGGACAATCCGGAACCCTTTTAATTCCGGTTTTTGTGATGTATGAAGGATAAAGCGAAAAATACATTAACAGACGACAAAACAGAGCAAATCCAAATATATGCAACGCAAACTGCAGTAGTTATTGATGAAACAGGATACCCAAAATACAGTGAACCCTAAATCAAATACGGAGTAGAATATACAATGATAACTAAATCAAATCCAATCATTAACTACTTTCCTAACCCAAGTGGTAGAAGAATCAACATTCAACGGCCAATGTGAGGAACTCCGGTGGACTTGCAGAGAGGGCAAGTATTGTTAATCACCAACCATTCCTTGATACACTCTGAATGAAACTCGTGTCGACAACCCAGAAACCCAACACAGTCACCGGCCTCGTAATCCTCCTGACAGATTGTACATATTTCGGTGTCCTTCTCTTCGCTCCCACCAACAACGTGGGTTTTAGTGGGTAATTGAAGCCCAACCAAGTGTTTCCTGGAGTCAGCCAAATACTTAGAAGTGTAATCCAGAAACTGAAGCTGTTGTTGGATGAATACCTGGGTTGATATCATCCACATCTCGGATTTCAGCTCTTCCATCATCCTGAAGCTCTTGTTAATGTACTCTTGTTCTTGTTGGATGTAAGCCTCCATTAAAATCCTGGACATATCCAAATCGAATTCCTCAATCACGGTCTGAGCGTTGTTTAGGTAAGATTCAAGGAACGCCTCCATTGTTGGAATTTCGGAGGATGGCAGATTGATTGATTGAATGAGAGAGACAAATCAGAGAAAAGTGGGTTTCTTATGAAATTGGTGAGGCAGAATTAGAGAGGGAATAATAATGGATTGAATTGTGATTTGGGAATTGGGGTAGAGAGAGAGAGAGAGAGAGAGAGAGAGAGATCTGTAATGGTGAGTGATTATATATATAAAGGGAGTGAGGAAATCAATGAGGGCAACGGTAAGTTTTCGAAATTTGAGGCGGTGAAGTGGAAAGCGCGTAAACAAGAGATATATGGAAAGGCGGGAAGCTGAGAGGCAGCGTAACTAGTAAGCTAATTATAAGTCACAAGGATTGGGCCAACTCTAAACCCATACAGTATTTGAGAAAAACAAAATTTCAGATTCACAGTTTGGGCCACAAATTTAATTTGGGCTAAAAACAAGTACGGTCATTTTCAAGTGAACCATCAAAATTTTAAAAAGTCGGGACAATCACCCTTATATTAAGAAAATAAAGATGTCTAGCAAAGCGATGATGTGTATCACCATAATAAAGATTTTCCTGTTCAAATTTATTATACTGTACTAGATGGATGCCCGTATGTTGCACCGCTACTAAAACAATTATTAATAAATGTGTAAATTTTAATGTCTATTAATTTGGTTGTGTATGCAAATAATATTGTGTTAATTAAATTACGAGTAACTATTTTAAAATTTACACGGTTGCACCAATAACGTTACTAAATCGACAATAATACTTTCTTTTATAATTACTGATTGTGACGGAGTGGTAAAGATTATTTAAAATAATTGTCATTTTGAAGAATTTACACAACTTATCAATGGACGACCCTGATCGAAATCAAGAAGTGAAATGGGCTAAGAAGATTACGATTACTTTTTAAATATAAAATTATAATTATAATTAAAGAATATAATACTAATACTAGTCAAATAAATAAAAATTTAATATTAATTATTTTTTTACTTAAAAAGTGGTAACAAATTAGGTGTTCGAAATTATTTATGTTACATAGTCTGATCATAACCCGACACATGACCTGCCCCGCCCACCAAGTCTTGTGTCTACGTCAATTACATACCTAGGTGGCTAGGTGAAACAAATGATGTTCGTCAAAATCATAGGTCTTGTATCTATGAGCAATATTAATGTCATTGTGAACATTGAATTTATCTATGTCTTTTAATTACTTGCTAATCATTTGAATTTCCGCATCGAATATGTTTGTATGTATCCAACCATCTCGCTCTAAATTCAACCCGATCCGCAAACCCGTCTCACCCGACATGATGTTATTAGGTTCATGAACCATTTTTTTGACCCTAATCCTATATGACCCATTAATTTAGGGTCATGACTTGGGCCGACATGTTCAACCCATTGGAAAGAAGATATTACAAATCCTTAGTCTAAAAGGCTAATTATGTACAGTTGTACATAAAGACACTAAAGTTGTGTTCTCATGTTAAATAGTAACGTTACTATTAGACCTGACAAAATTTGACCCAACTTATAAACTCGACCCGTCCTACCTATTTTTTCGTTGGTCAAAAGTCAAGACCTCTAATCTTCATCTGCGACTCGATATTTTAAATTACAAATATAAACTATAATATTTAATTTTCTACGTACAACCTTTTTTTTTAATCTTTTAATATTAAAATCATTTTAAAAATTCAGTGAAATATAATTATATAACTAAAGAATATAAAAATACTATTATTAAAATAAATAAAAATTTAATATTAAAAGTATTATTATTTTACTTAAAAGCGGTAAAAAATCGGTGTTTAATTGGAACCTTTTTTTCACCCTTATTCTAACCATAAACCGTCTCGTGACCCCTATAACCCGACTCATATTTGTGGTGATCCATATTATGACTTGATATACGATGTGTATAAAGTTACTTAAATAAATTATGCAGTGGCGGACGCAGAGATTTCTTGTAAGGGGGCACCGGAATTTTTTTAGCTCCCAATACAAATATAACCTTCTACTAACTGATATAATATAATTTATTGCATATATAAGATACACATAAAAACTTATTTCTTAGATCTTGTGGGGGGCGGGGGGCACTTGCCCCCGAGGCCCCCCTAAATCCGCTCATGAAATTATGTAGTTCATCATTATTTATTTTGAAAAATATACTCAAGATTTTTTATTAATAACCAATGACAAATGATGACACTTATTTATTAAAAAAATTCCATCATGTATTATAGTATACTCCGTATGTAAGAAATTTACCACTACCACGTACTATTAAAAACACATCATCTTTTTCGAGCAAATGATATGAAAATTATACTCTAAAATAACATTTTTCACCACAAATCTATACTATATAATAAAACAGAAATCAAAACATGATTTCTTGGCGCCGAAACACATCTTTCTAAATCATCTCCCTTTCCATATTAATCTATATAATATAAATCTTCTATCTATCTATACTACATAATAAAATAGAAACCAAAACATGATTTTTTGGCGCCAAAACGCACCTTCCTAAATCATTTCACTTTCCATATTAATCTATATAATATAAATATGAGTATAAAATTTATAATAATCATTAATTTAATATAATACTCGGTATTAATCAAAATTTTCATATTAATAAGATATTTTTGTTATGTACATTTGTTAAAACGTCAAAGACACAAGTTTATAATATTTTGACGAAAATATAATTTATTTAAAACATTTGAAGACACCATAGATATAAATATGTTGACAAAACAACTTATGTTAATTGCGATTTAAATTATTTTTATACTAATAATCTGACATTGATTAAACATTGTCGAAAATGTTTTATTATAATAACTATGTTAATACCCGTGCAAAATTGGACGAGTGTAAATAAAATAACTATCTAGATTAAAATAACATTGGACGGGTGTACCAATAAGAATTTATATATATAAAAAGGAATATTAGTTATGATGATTTTAATACTCATTTGGAATTAACGGGAAAGACTTATTTGAAATATTGAAATTGGAGCGTATTACACGACTGCGAAGATATTAATCTGTAAATAAGTATTTATTATGGAGTATTGGAAGAAAATAATATTTTTTTAATTAATTTACGAGCTAACAATCGCACTTATTTTTTTAAATGTTACACTTTGATTTTACTTGAGCTGATTTCAATTAGAGGTCTATTTTTTATTCGCAATTTCTTAAAATGTTTTGGGTTATATTTTCGTATCAAGTTGGTTCTACTAAAAGTAAATTTTCCATTATTTTATTAAACATAAGTTAAGACCAATTACTCAAAGAATAATCGTATCAAACATAGGAGATATGTGTAAATCATGATAACAGTTACAGGTCAAGCATGCATCTTCGCATTAATTTTTCATATGAATAATTCAAGTTGATTTTAAGTGCGTATGTTTTTCCATACGGTTAATTATTTTTGTCAAAGGTTGATATCCAAACATGATTACCTACGTAAGTCTTTTATATATACCCGTGCAACTTTGTACGGGTATTAACCTAGTCTAATTATATAGTTTTACAATAATGTTTTAGTTAAATGAAATGTATAGGTTTTTACATAAAAATTGTACGAGTAATTTCTAGTATCTTTTTTTATTACTTTTAATATTTATGACAATAATATGTACATAAAATAAAACAAGATATGGGGCATATGATAAGAGAGAAATAGAGATTAAAATATTTCTTTGAGAGGAAATGGGGCTAACTCAAAAAAAATCGTAAAATGAAGCTAATTCAAAAAGTTGGAGGGAGTAATAGTTTTATTTTATTAAAAAAATAAAAATAGATCTAATTTTTTTAGGATAATTTTGTCATAAATTGTTTAATGAAAAAAAATCTACTTATAATAGCATGATATTAGGATAAATATTTACACTTTAGTGTTTATAAAAGTTGGAGACTATCACGTCGCTCGAAAAAAACTTCAATTATATATTTATATTATATGATAAGGTTATTTAATAGGAATAATCAACTTTGGGTGGTATTCCATAAATAAAACCAATTTTAATTAATCTGGGAATAAACCCATGTATCAGACATATCAAAGATTCGGGTTACCTGCGTAGCATACACTATTCCATTATGGTTAAATTGATGTTATTAAACTAACTGATAACAATCATAATCGTAATTATTGAGCTTATTACCGGCCATAATGGCCGTCCATAAAACTTCTTCCCAGTGTTTCTCCCTTCTTGATAGTTGTAGACACCCGCATTTTGACTGCCATGTCTATGGCAGTTTCCAAAAAAAACACCCGATGATGATCGGACGCTAACATGCTTCTGTGCGCTCGGATACGGGCTCAAATCCATTAATCGCTGGCTAACACACTTACAGAGTACAAATCTCACAAAATCAACCTCAAATCCAGGCCCAGCGGGCCGTTTCCAATCAAATAAGGCTAATTTGGGCCGAAACCGACACCGGAATTAAAACCGACTTTTCACGAATGGGTCAATCCTGGTCAAAGTCGTTTCCGAGACACACAAAACAACCCCTCAAGCATCAAAAGCCCAATTCAAATTCAATCTCATCAAATATCCATGGTCAAGGTCCAAGCTAGTGACCCGCGCGACCCAGCTGGGCCACTCGATCGAGTGTCTCACCCACTCGATCGAGTGGGCCCTTATTCAAGCCCGACGGCTGACGCACAAGCCTACTCGACCGAGTCAACTGCCTACTCGGTCGAGTAACCCTAAACCGGAACCCTAGCTTTTCCTATATAAGCAACCCTTTGCACACACTTCAAGACACCTTTTTTTCAGAACTTTTACTACCTCAAATTCAACCCTAGCAACACCCTAGCAAACCCTAAACTAGCTTTAGGATTCGTCAAACCCGAGCCACCATAACTTAGCCTTCATACACCTCGAAGACTCCCGTGTTGTAGCCACGTTTACGAGCCTTATTCCGAGACAAGAACATGTAGGTTGAGGGTGTCAAAACCCCGCTTCTTCTCCTTTCTTCCTCCTCCTCGCGTCGCGTCGTCATTTTTTACGGGTCGCGTTCTTTTTTTATTCTTATTATCATATCATTAATATCAATAATACTAGTATCAAAACATTAAAATACCTATCAATTTGTGTCGAGTATGAGTGATATTGGAATAAGGAAATCCGAATATACGAGTGTACTGCACACGAGTTGACGGTCGCTTGTTCCGATATCCCGATTACTCGATTATTGAGATAGGTCAACTTCAACAATAATTTTCATATCGTTTGTATCATTATTGTTATTCGCGTTCCGCATCGATTTTCAAAAAACCAACATCGTATTTCAATAAAGGTCGAAACTCGTTGACACGGATCCGACATCACAATCCCTAGGGATTTATTCCGATGTCGGAGAAGTCGAGGGAATCAAGTTCTTTTTATTTATTTATTCAAATAAAGCGTCGATTTCAGATTCGATACTAATCCCATAATTGGATATCGAATCTAGTAATCAAGTCATATGAATTAATTAATGTGATTTGTTCACATCGCAATAATTAATTCAAAACGACTAAAATCAATTTATTTAACTTTTTTATTTCACTCAAATATTCCATGTCGATTCAAATAAACGAGCGTGGAATATAACGAGTATTCAAAGTTAGAGTCGAGTATAGATTCAACAATATTTATACTCGGTTCAACAAAATTTGCGATTTACATAAAAAAACCACGTCGAGCGTAAATTGTGCAATATTTACGTCCGATTCGGTAAAATCGTCAAACTCCCAAAAAATCAAAAGCAATTTCAAAATCAACATCAAAATTACAAACGAATCACCATTCGTACAGGGGGCACTCGACCGAGTGCCTAACCCACTCGGTCGAGTGGCACCCCAAGATCGAACCAGAAAGTCTGTCACGACACCCACTCGGTCGAGTCTCACAGTGACTCGGTCGAGTGGCCGTGTACTCGACCGAGTTGGTCAATAACTCGGCCGAGTATGGTCTATAACACGAAACAGAAACATCTTTTCAGAGCCTACTCGATCGAGTCTATCGACTACTCGATCGAGTGACCTCATAACGACTCAAACACGAGTCGTACATTATCTTTTTTTTTCAAAACTCGATAGTATTTTATGACTTAGGTCAACACGTGCATAATTAATCGCGTGTATATTATCTTTTCAAACCGTGCATCCTCATATTTGCATCCTTCAATTCAATTCATTATTTGCACAAACCGTTAATATCGATTTACCGTTACTAACCGTTTGTTTGTTTCTCTTGTCAATTTAATTCTCGTTCGTTTATTATACTAAATGAACCCGCATGCTAAAATACAACTTTGACGTTAATTTTAGTTGCATTAATTTGACTTAGAAACCCCCTTTCAAATTCAATTCACATGTTTAGGGAAAATACTCTTTGCATATCATTTTCCCGTTTAACTAGCGCGCGTATTGTAAGTCATTCGAATTCTTAGTAGAGGCCGCTAATGTGCGGGCGGGGTTGGGTGTCCTTTGTGGGCTTCCCAACACGTACCCTCACCCCTTACTCAGAACCTCGGTTTCCGGATGCCCGAAACCGTTGGCGCACGAGAGTCATTCAATACACAATATCCGATAATGTCGGTATTGGTATCAAATGCAAAGGGACGAGCCCGATAAACTCTGACATCGGAAATGGGCCGTATTTTGTATACGGACCACTACGACATAGAGTGGGCTCGAATGGTTCCGAATAACCACAAAGTTCGGTGGCGACTCCACATAGACCTAAATTTCAATTCGATCCGTTTCATATGGAGATTCATTCGCCTACCCAAAACCGCGCGTGGCCGCGTCGGGGTGGACCTATGTCATGTCCACAATTTGGTGACTCCGCTGGGGATCAACTGATGCGTGACTTACCATCGGCATCCTCAGGGTGAGACTCGAATAGAAATCGTTTGACAAATACAATGCGCGTGTTAGTTCTACGGTTCATGCATAACCCATATTTTCCCGGGCCGGTACTGGTGACCGACGTCCCACTATACCGTTGATGTACTCCAACATGGATATGTCAAAAGGTGTCCATAGTCGATTCGAGTGGGTTTCGCGGCATGTTCTAAGCTCAACTCGACTTAGAGAGTCCGTCCCGATCAACGTCTAGACTATGTACACTGGTATAGACCCTTGCAGACCGACCGAGACTTATTGTAGAGCATACATGACGTCGTTATAATGCTTGTGTGACTACGTGCTACTTGGTTTCCGAGTCGTTTTCAAAAATATCAACTTTTCAAAAATTACATCCTCCTTTTCAAGATATTCAATTTTCAAAACCCGGGACACATACCGAATTTAGGACTTATGATTTTACTCAAAATAGCCTATTTTCTAGCCGGTATGCTGCCCAAATCAAAACTCGAACTTTCAAAACTCATGGCCCAACGACTTTTCGTCCTCTTTTTCGGAAATTTGGGCCATTCACCGAGTCCACTCGGTCCTTTTTCAAAAATCATCAATTTTCAAAACCTTCCACTTCTAGAACTTCCCGTATTTAGCAGTGTCGGGTCGAGTCTTAAGTTGTCAAGGTTTCTAGCGTCGAAACTCTGTCGATCTTACATCACGAGTTTCTTCCCTATCCCAGTCCGCCTTATTAGACTAAGGCAAGGCCCACCTAAGTAGGACATACTCTTACGAAGGAGGGCCCGTCAACACGATCGAGTCAAAAGTCTGGGGATGTCTCGCGTGAACCTTCCTTCGAACAGGACTAGGCCCACTTGCCGAATCCTAAGGAAGGCCCACATTTCACAAGTCACCCGTCTAAGTGTCTTCTTCGAGTCATTTCCCTTTAGTCTCGTTTGGGGTGTACTTTCTATTCCGGGATTTCTGGGCTAGTTTCTGATTACGTGGTGTTCTTACAGACAGGCCAGCCACAAC
Source organism: Agrostemma githago (assembly GCA_958450325.1). NCBI lineage: Eukaryota > Viridiplantae > Streptophyta > Magnoliopsida > Caryophyllales > Caryophyllaceae > Agrostemma > Agrostemma githago. Next base: position 4,537,398 of record OY288241.1, on the reverse strand, counting down.
CCGACATCAACGCAAGATGGAAGATTTGAAAAATGCCCTAACCAAGATCGAGACTCAACTGACCTCCATCCTCGCTAACCAAGCAACTTTGGACACCCGCCTGAGCACTGTGGAGAAGACGGTCCCGGTTGAAGGAGCTGATTCCGCTGGGCCCATAGCCGAATTGGTCAGTGTCGTTCGCAGGCTCGAGGAGCAAGTCCATTTGTCAACAAGCAACTCGATCCACTCCGAAAATGCTCGCATTTATTCACCTTTGAATGACGAGCTACCGGCCAACCTCAACTTGACGGGAATTCCTATGTTTGAGGGTACCGAAGACCCGGTCCATCATATCCGGGCCTTCAAAGACTTCATGGCGGTCAAAGGGGTAAAGTCCACCATGTTCAAGCACTTATTCCCTTCCTCCTTGGAGAAGCATCCCAGGGCCTGGTTCTACAGACTCGACCCCAAGAAATACAAGACTTGGGACGACGTGGCGACCGAATTTGCTCGGAACTACGCCGATAACACTGAAATCCAGACTACAATGCGTACTCTGGAGGTAATGGCCCAAGAGCCCAAAGAAGGGTTCACAAAATATCTGCAAAGGTGGAGGGTTGAGAGTGTGAAGCTAGTCGACAAGCCCGGCGAGAAGGCCCTAGTGGAAGCCTTCGTCAAAAATCTACTCCCATCCTACCGGGTCCACCTCCGGTATGCCATCATCCCAAACTTCGCTGTCCTTACTGAAATGGGCACGAGAATCGAGGATGACCTGAGGCTAGAGAGTCTGACTAAGGCCTCTGCCAAAGGGTATCAAGGGGCAAGTTCATCTGCAATCAAGCCCACACCCGCAGCTGCAACTCGCAGCATCTTCGACGAGGTAAACCTGCTCGACACCTCGTCTAAAAAGAATACACCGAATCGGGTATTCACAGATATAGGGACTACCTATACTTATGCCTTACAGAGGCTATCCTCAAAGGGCCTAATCCAACCGATAGGCCCAACTGCAGAACCTCCAGTGGAAAAAAGGCCCAAAACTTACAATGCCCAAGCCTACTGTCAGTATCACCGGGGCAACGGACATGATACTGAAAAATGTTGGAGGTTAAAGCATCTAATCCAGGACCTTATCGAGAGCGGGAAAATCCCGTTGCCCGGAGACAAGCCGAGCAACAAAGAAAACCCGTTCAGCGCCCACGCTATCTTCCCCGGTGAGGTAATTGACTGTTCTCACCTCATCTCTCCCTATATCCCACAAATCAACGGGATATGGTTCGACGACGAGGATGATGTGTACTTAACCAAAGGGGAAGCTGTCCCCATCACCCTTGAAGAGGTCCGAAAGGCAAAGTCCAAAGCTTTAGCCACCAATCATCTCGCCGCGGCTGGGCGTTCCATCCCTATATCCGTCACTGAACCCACCAGGACGGAGCCTACCTTCGAAGAACCAAGCCCAGACACGGCTCTGGTCCAACAAATGAAGAGGGTCCGAGCCGATCTAACTATATGGCAGCTATTGGTTAGCTCGCAAGCTCATCGGGAAGCACTGACTAAGGCTCTCGATGAAATCAAGGTTGATTCAGAGGCTACCCCCGCTGAAATGGTAGCCACCATCATGCCCTACCTTAAGGGCAAATCCAAAGAAGAAGGCCCACTCATAACCTTCTCTGAAGCTGATCTGCCACCATTTGGGCCCAATCACAATCTGGCCCTGTACATCACGGTCATCTGCAAGGGTAAATATCTCCCGATGACCCTTATCGATGATGGATCAGCCGTGAATGTCCTTCCCCTAAGGACCGCAAAAGCACTCGGCATCACTGATGCCGATTACCTTCCAACGGCGCAGACTATCCAGGCTTTCGACGGAAGCCCAAAACCTGTCGCCGGGGCCGTGAAATTAAAGATCATAACGGGCCCAATCGAAAAGGAATTAGAATTTCAGGTGATAGATGTCACCTCATCATTCAATCTCTTGCTAGGAAGGCCTTGGATCCACGCAGTTAAGGCCGTGTCATCTACCCTCCACCGAAAAGTCAAGATGCCCCTCAAAGACGGTATCATCACGCTGGAGGCGACCCCAATTACCGTAGCAAGCTGCAACGCTACAGGCCGGGCCGACCCACGAGGATTTGATTTCGTGGGCATGATCGAAGAAGAATATCTCTTTAGGCCCTACTTCACAACTAGCATCGACACGATGCTACAAAATCTGGGTTACTTACCCGGAATAACCTCAAGACCATATCTTTCAGCTGGGAAGATCATCGAAGTCCTAAACGATGGCGAGTCACATTTCGAATTGGGGTATGCTATAACCCCGGAAAATGTGGTTCGGGCCGGTATTCACAAGGCCATCGACATTATCAAGGGTACTTACATAAGCCCTTATAGCCTGAAGCTAACGGATTACTTCGTCACCCCAGTCTTCGGAGCTATCCAAGTGGGCCTTTACCAACCCACCATCACGTATCCTGAGACCAAAAAGGCTCGGGAATGCAATTTCATCCCTGATGATATATTTACCATCATCCAGACCGAAACAAAGGAAGGCAAAAACGACTCCGAGCCCGTGCTGGGGCTCCTATTCGGGGAAGACAAGACCGTCCCCGCTCCGAAGGACGACTTGGTCAACCTGATCCTTCGCAGCGATCGGTTCGACCCAACCAAGCTAATCACCGAGGTCGGTACCAACACCGAGACAAGGGCCTGGAGGAAGACTATAAAGTGGACCGACGGTCAAGGACGGGTCTACAAGCTGACCACCGGCGAGGGAGACATGCCGGATACCGAGTCAGAGTCAGAGTCGGAGTCGGAGTCTGAGTCCGAGTCTAGAGGGTCTGGTGCTAAAGTCGAGTCTGTAACCCCTCTTCCTTTATCCACTGAGGTCCCGGGGCCTGTCCCAAGACCTCTCCCTATCCCGCCACTGACCAATGATCAGATGGCAGCTCTATTCGAGCTATTTTCAAAATTTACCATCAATAATAATAACGAACACCGTTCTGCTTACGACTTGTCTTATTTCCAAAATCTTCTCAATTTCAAAAATTTTATATGCAATGACATTGAGAAACCCGACGAACAGGTACCCCTACCTCAACATCTGGTCGAGCAGCTCGAGCAAAGGGAATCCCGAGATCCGGTAATCGAAGAAACCGAGTCCATCAATGTGGGAACCACTTTAGAGCCCCAGATGCTTAAGTTGGGCCTATCTTTAGATCCAGAGGAGAGAAAACAATTCACAGACCTCCTCCAGGAATTCAAAGACGTCTTTGCATGGTCCTACAAGGACATGCCGGGTATAGACCGGGAGATAGCCGAACACCGAATACCCATCAAAGATGGGTGCAAGCCGGTAAAGCAAAAACTCAGAAGAATGAAGCCCGAGTGGTCTCTTAAAGTCAAGGAAGAGGTCGATAAACAATTTAAAGCAGGCTTTATACAAGTGTCTGAATATCCAGACTGGGTTGCAAACATCGTGCCGGTACCCAAGAAGGACGGCAAGGTGCGGGTTTGCGTGGACTTCCGGGATCTTAACAAGGCAAGCCCAAAAGACGATTTTCCGTTACCACACATCGACATACTGGTGGATAATACGGCCGATCATGCCCTTCTATCGTTCATGGACGGATATGCCGGGTACAATCAGATTAAAATGGCAGAAGAGGACATGGGTAAGACCACCTTCATTACACCTTGGGGTACTTACTGTTACACCGTCATGCCATTTGGGCTTATCAACGCCGGGGCCACTTATCAACGGACCGCCACTACCTTACTCCACGACATGATGCATAAGGAAGTGGAGGTCTATGTGGATGACATGATCGTCAAATCCAAGGACCGAAGCGGGCACATTTCAGCCCTAAGAAAATTCTTCACTCGGCTACGTAAATACAACATGAGACAACCCACAAAAATGCAGTTTTGGGGTAACGTCGGGCAAATTACTGGGCCATATCGTTAGCCAACGCGGCATCGAGGTCGACCCAGCTAAAATCAAGGCCATCACCGAGATGCAACCACCCAAAACCGAAAAGGAAATAAGGGGGTTTCTCGGAAAAGTCCAATACATCAGCCGGTTCATTTCGAAACTAACCATGGTATGCGAACCCATCTTCAAGAAGCTAAAAATCGGACAACGGGTGCTATGGGACGGCAAATGTCAAGCGGCTTTTGACAAAATCAAGGAGGTGCTGTCTGCTCCGCCGGTACTAATGCCACCTCAACACGGTCTACCTTTGTCGTTATACCTAACGACGACGGAGACGGCCATGGGGGCTATGCTGGCCCAGACAGTCGATTCAGAAGAACGGGCTATTTACTACATCAGTAAAAAGTTCCTCGAATATGAGTGCAAATATACAATGCTCGAAAAGACGTGCCTAGCATTGGTTTGGGCCACTAAAAAGCTCCGACATTACATGCTCAGTCACGAGGTACATGTGTTATCCAAGATGGATCCTATCAAGTACTTATTTGAGAAGCCCATCCTCAACGGCAGGATGTCAAGATGGACTTTAATGTTATCCGAGTTCGACCTCAAATTTGTACCATTAAAAGCCATCAAAGGTCGGGTAGTTGCCGAGTTCCTCGCTGACGGCCCAATATCCGAAGAAGGCCACACCGATACATGGGCCTTTCCTGATGAAGACATATTCCACACCGATACGGAAGTGTGGGATTTATATTTCGATGGGGCATCCAACTTCCGAGGATTTGGGGTCGGAATCCTGTTAATTTCACCCCGAGGGGAACACACTCCCTTATCCATCAAGTTGGACTTCGACGTGACCAACAACGCAGCCGAATACGAAGCATGCATTCACGGGTTGCAAGCCGCCGCTGATTTAGGGGTAACAAACCTCCGGGTCCACGGTGATTCATCATTAGTCATTAATCAAGCACTCCAGAAATGGAAAACTCGGAACGCCAATCTCGTGGCTTACCAAGCACGGGTAAGGGTTCTAGAGAAACAATTTCAAAAGGTAGAATACATTTATCTGCCCCGGGAAGAGAATCAGTTTGCAGATGCACTTTCCAAATTAGCATCTTTACTGAACATCCCGGACCACCTGACCAGCATGCCAATCTGTGTCGAAAGACGGTCCGAGCCAGCCTACATCCACGTCATTCAGGATATTGAGATAACTGACCCGGAGCCTTGGTATCAAGCTGTCCTAACCTACCTGACAACGGGAGAGTACCCCCCGGAATCTGAAAATCGGGCCAAAAAGGCCCTACGAAGATTAGCAACCCAATTTGTTCGAATTGATGACGGGCAATTGTACAAAAAGACGGCACAAGGGACTCTGCTCCTATGCATCGACAAAATACAGGCCGAAAAGGTCATGACCGAGGTCCATGATGGTGAAAACGGACCGCATATGAACGCCCATATGCTAGCCCGAAAGATCATGAGGCTCGGGTACTATTGGAACACCATGGAAACAGACTGTCAGTTGTATGTCAAACACTGCCATAACTGTCAGATCTTCGCCAATGTACAGCATATGCCATCTTCCCTATTATATACCATGACATCACCATGGCCATTTTCGACATGGGGTATTGACATAATTGGAAAGGTGCATCCGTCCGGGACGGGAGGTCATTGCTTCATCTTGGTGGCCATCGACTACTTCACCAAATGGGTCGAAGCCGAGTCATACCGTGTCTTGAACGCCAAGCACGTGGCCAAATTTATCCAAAATAAAATAATATGTCGGTATGGGATCCCTCACGAGTTCATCAGCGATCACGGGACCCACTTCCAAGCTGAAACTGCCGCATTGCTGGCAAAATACAAAATTCAAAGGCATACATCTTCGCCTTACCGACCTCAAACAAACGGAGCGGTAGAAGCGGCCAATAAAACATTTGTCACCATACTTAAAAAGATGGCTGAAAATTACCGGGACTGGCCCGACAAAATGCCTTTCGCCCTATGGGGATATCGAACCTCAATCCGCACCGCGACCGGGGCAACCCCGTATTACTTGACATACGGAATGGAAGCGGTCCAGCCAGTCGAGCTAGAGGTGCCATCCCTTAGGATCCTACTTGAAAGCCAAGTACCTGAGGCAGATTGGGTCCAAGCCCGATACGATTCGCTAGTCCTTTTAGACGAACGGCGATCCCGGGCTCTCAACAACATTCAAATATATCAAAAAAGGATCCGACGGGCTTTCAACAAACGGGTTAGGCCCAGGAACATCAAGGAAGGGGATCTGGTCCTAAAATCGGTTCGTGCCTTACTGCCGGTTGACCCAAGGGGTAAATTCAAACCCAACTGGGCTGGGCCATACTTAGTCAAGAAGGTCCTATCAGGAGGAGCGGTAATGCTGACAGACTTGGACGGGAACGAATTTGTCAACCCAACCAACTTGGACCAGCTGAAGCGCTATTACCCATAAACCCCCATCTCAATGTCATTTGCAAAAATTTATAAAAATTTGTCCTTTTTATAAATTTTCAAAATTATAGACAAGTCAATAAGCTAGAATTAATTATTCTACTGTCGCACATCTTGAATTAATAATCCTGATGCATTTCGAAAATTGCAAAAAAATCATCAATCAAATCAAATTTTTGAACTACGTTAGGTTTGATTCCGCCATTTGCGGATACGTAGGCAACCCTTCAAAAGGGTACAACCACTGCAATAAACGAAAAGGCGGGAACGGTGTTCAATAATATGTCCTTTATTAATATCTCGACAAACTCGGGATTACAAAAAAAAAAAAAAAAAAAAAAAAAAAAACGCCAAAACGGCATTCACACAAATAATCACACCACAAAAATAATAATAATATTCAAATAATAAAATAAGGAGACTAGTATCCGGGCATCTTCCCCTTCCCCTTGTCCTTCGGGTCGCGTGGAGCCTGAGGTCTTCGGGGTGGTGGCGAGCGTTCCCGAATCACAAGTGGAACCTCCTTAGCCCGAGCCCGTTTCTTCGACGACGGGTCTTCAATCACAGTCTTCGGCCCAAGTCGGGCCCGCACATGCTCGGGTAGCCTATCCCGTGGGCCAAGTCGGTCCTGCACGGGTAGTCTTGGGCCCAGTCTCCTTCCCAAGTCAGTCTGGGGGCTCACTTTCCCCCAAGCACCTTTAGCACTAGACCCTTCAGCTTGAGTCTTAGTCTTCTTCTTGTGACCGGACATTAGACGAACTAGGGTAGCTGGAGTGTCTCCCTCATCAAAGAACCCCCTGTTGTCTTTAGCTTGCTCTCTTCTCAGCAGGTCGAAGGCTTCATCGATTTTCAAGGCGGCTCGGGCTTTAGCATCTCCTGCTTTGGTCCACTTTGTATAAGAATCTGAAACCCAGATTGAGTGGCGAGATTTGACAACGGGCCAAGTATGTCGTGTGTACCATCTTTGCATCCAGGTATCACACATTACATCAGTCAGTTGGGTAGGGTCACTCACAACTGCTTCAACTTCAGGGATTCGCTGGGTCCATCCATACTGCCTTAGTATGCGATCTGGATAGAGATGAACCGTCTGCTTGAAAGAAAGGATCACCTGATAGCGGGCTCTGTCCCTCGGGTCCAAGCCACTCCAAAGGTAGATGGGCCACCATGGAACTACCCATCGAATTAACGGGCCGCCATGAAAGGACAAAACCTCGTCCCAGTACTTCTGCGTAATCTGACGAGAAAAGTCAATGGCCCGCCTCCTCGTCATCACCTGGTTATGACGATAGTTGCCCGCATCAAGTGGAGGATCTATCACTGATAGCCTCTCATATAGCCAAATCTGCAAAAGGAAACAAAAACATGAGGCTCATAGGCAAAATAGGCGTTCGCCAAAAGCCACTCGGTCGAGTGCTTGGGACACTCGGTCGAGTGATACCCCTAAACGCAAACAGGAGGCTCTTTACGAGGGCACTCGATCGAGTGTCAGGGTGACTCGATCGAGTGGCACCTCCGAAGACAGATCAGAAGTGTTTCATTAAGGGTACTCGACCGAGTGCTGGGGTGACTCGATCGAGTACCCCCCTGCAGCAAGAAAAATTCGAAAAAGAAGAAAAAAATCCGAAAAAAGAAGAAGAAAGAAAACCAAGTGACATACTTGCAACAAACGTGTGCTCCCGGTAAGGCGAATGGATGAGTCCCTTTTGCGATCGTCCAATCCTTGGATAATCTCGCCTGTGATCAACCAAGCCGGGCTGTGCTCAGTCTCCATCAAATCCACCACGGTCAAGAGACGGGTGCTTCCCATACAGGATAACAAATCCATATGACCCTCAAAAGCATATACATGAAGCATGCAAAAAGAGAAGGCCCTGCGGCTGTAGGCCGGTCTAACCCGAACATCGAGTGAATTCATAAATTTCTCGGCCAAGTCGATCAGAGAAATTTTATCACCATCCATCATACGGGATACCTCGTTGTGAGAAAGTCCTAGAAATTCTCTCAGCTTCCTCCTCGGGTCATAAATCGAGTATGGAACGGCGGGACGGAGGATCGGGTTCCATCCTCCTATAGCTGCAATCTCCTCAGGTAAAGGGCAAACTTCGCCCCGGGGAAAAGAAAAGACATGATATATGTCATCCCAATAAGTCAAGCAAGCATCCAGAAAATAGCGGTCGACCACCATCTGACGGAACGGGTACAATTGAGTTATCCCCGTCTGATTCAAAGCCACCCTATCTGCATCCCTAAAGCGACGGGACCACTCCTGCAGCATCACACTCAACCTATCGATCCCCATGGCTAAAACTTCTTAAAGAAGATGGAGAGACTTTCTCAAGAGAATTAGAGAGACTTTCTCTTAAGAAAGGGTTGTTTTGTGACTTGTGAAGAAAAATCAAGAGCAAGGAGGGTCTATATATAGCATTGGCCTTGCAAACTATTTAGGAAAATTTCCTAATCTCAATAAGAATCGAACCACAATCCTAGTCTCAATACTAGCACGGGAATTTCCATCCCAAACTTTCCTAATCCTTGTTAGGAGTCAAAATCTCAAAGCTTCCAAAATTCAAAAATCTCAAGATTTCAAGTTTCGAAATTTCAAAAATTCAAATTTTCAAAAAAAAAAACCATTTCTCCCCAGCGCGAGTCATTTTACTGCCTACGTGTTGCATGCATTTTATGTGACTCATACAGGTACGACTCAAATAGGGAGGTGCAACCCACGATAATTCCCCAGCGGAAGCCAACGACGGCATTTCAAGGGATGAGTCTACATACAGGCGCACCCAGGACTTACGAGACAAGTCCAATTCCCCACGGAGTTATCAGCTCAGGTATGACTTCTAGCTTGCGGCTGGCGAGCCCTTCACGCAAAGTCTAATGGACTATAAACGACCCGGCCGGAAGTCTGCCAGGTTTCAATCCTCGATTGGCCTGGTGGATACTCTGACTTTCGCCCTGTCCAAGCCTCAGTCAGAGTGGGGGCTCTGTAGACACCCGCATTTTGACTGCCAGGTGTCTATGGCAGTTTCCCAAAAAACACCCGATGATGATCGGACGCTAACGTGCTTCTATGCGCTCGGATACGGGCTCAAATCCATTAATCGTTGGCTGACACACTTACGGAGTACAAATCTCACCAAGCGAACCTCAAAACCAGGCCCAGTGGGTCATTCCGAGTCAAACAAGACTAATTTGGGTCAAAATCGGCACCAAAAATAATTCCCGTCTTTTAGCGACCAGGTTAAAACCCGGTCAAGACAAACCCGACACAAAGAGCGACCAGGTGCGTTCCCGAAGCATGCACCAGGTTCACAAATCTATCCAAATCGCTTACGAATCAGCCAAAATTAGCCAAATCAATCATAATCAATTAAGCATAAATCAAGGGCAATCACGCCCAAAATAGCCCGGCCTAATTGATCCACTCGGTCGAGTGGATTGGCCACTCGATCGAGTGGAGCCTCTTCGAACCCGTCCAGATACATTCACGAGGGCACTCGACCGAGTGCACCCGCGCCACTCGGTCGAGTGACCCGGGGTCGGGGCTCCCTATAAATACCCCATGACCCCATGCACAACAAACAAGTGGCATCCATCACAACTTTTCCCAACAACTTTTCTCCCACATCTACACATCACAAAAAAACCCTAAACCTAGTTTTAGGAATTCAACCCGAGCCACCACAACTTAGCCTCCATACACCTCGAAGACTCCCGTGCCATAGCCACGTTTACGAGCCTTAATCCGAGACAGAAACATGTAGGTTGAGGGTGACAAACCTCCTTCTTCTTTCTCTTCTCTTTTCTTCGTCCTATTATTATTATTGTTACGTATTTTTATTGTTATTATTATTACGTTTTATTATTAATATTACGGGTATTTTTATTATTTATCTTGTCGCGCATTCATATTTTTTATTTTTTATTTTTCAAGTAATCATTTCATAAGGGTCGAAACCCGTTGACACGGATCCGACATCACAAACCCTAGGGATTCACTTCGATGTCGGAAAAGTCGAGGGAATCAAATTTTTTTATTATTCAAGTAAAGCGTCGATTTTAGATTCGATACCAATTCCATAATTGGATATCGAATCTAACAGTCAAGTCATATGAATTAATTAACGTGATTTATTCATATCACGATAATTAATTCAAAGCGACTAAAATTAATCCATCCTTTTTACTTTTCACTCTAAATATCCCATATCGATTCAATAATCGAATATGGGATACGATGAGTATTCAATTCTAGAATCGGGTATAAATTCAACAATATTTATATTCGGTTCAACAAAATTCGCGATTTATAAAAAAACCAAGTCGAACATAAATTGTGCAATATTTATGTCCGATTATCAAAAATCAAAAGCAATTTCAAAATCAACTATTAAATAGCAAACGAACCAAGTTCGTACAGGTGCCACTTGACCGAGTGCCTTAGTCACTCGATCGAGTGACACCCTAAAATCGAGACAGAATGCTAAATATGACCACCACCCGATCGAGTCTCACAGTGACTCGGTCGAGTGGTCGTGTACTCGACCGAGTTAGTCAATAACTCGACCGAGTACGGTCTTTGACGCAAAACAGAATCATTTTTTTTGGTTCCACTCGATCGAGTCCATCGACCACTCGATCGAGTGTCCTCATAACGACTCAAACACGAGTCGCACATTATCCTATTTTTCAAACTCGATAGTATTTTACGACTTAGGTCAACACGTGCATAATTAATCACGTGTATACTATCTTTTCAAATCATGCATCCTCACATTTGCATCTTTTCGATTCAATTCATTATTTGCACAAACCGTTAATATCGATTTACCGTTACTAACCGTTTGTTCGTTTCTCTTGTCAATTTAATTCTTATTCGTTTATTGTACTAAATGAACCCGCATGCTAAAATATAACTTTGACGTTAATCTTAGCTGCATTAAATTGACTTAGAAACCCGTTTCAATTCAATTCGCATGTTTAGGGAAAATACTGCTTGCATATCATTTTCCCGTTTAACTAGCGCGCGTATTGTAAGTCATTCGAATTCTTAGTAGAGGCCGCTAATGTGCGGGCGGGGTTGGGTGTCCTTTGTGGGCTTCCCAACACGTACCCTCACCCCTTACTCAGAACCTCGGTTTCCAGATGCCCGAAACCGTTGGCGCACGAGAGTCATTCAATACACAATATCCGATAACGTCGGTATTGGTATCAAATGCAAAGGGACGAGCCCAATAAACTCTGACATCGAAAATGGGCCGTATTTTGTATACGGACCACTACGACATAGAGTGGGCTCGAATGGTTCCGAATAACCACAAAATTCGGTGGCGACTCCACATAGACCTAAATTTCAATTCGATCCGTTTCATATGGAGATTCATTCGCCTACCCAAACCCGCGCGTGGCCGCGTCGGGGTGGACCTATGTCATGTCCACAGTAAGAAATATGAAAACAGATATAAGTGCATGATAAGATGTTAGTAGCAAATATAAGAAATATGGAACGGGACATCTCATCACGGGCTGTAAGACCAATTTCCACCCGAAACACTGAACTAATCCTCTTGTCAGCAAAACATAAGGAATCAATGTTAACATCAGAAATAAAATTGTCAGTGTTCATAGAAAAATGGTCAGGAATTAACGGAAGTGGGACTGACAAACACGGAGGAGGAAAAAGAAGTGGAGCGGAGGGAACAAAGGACAAAACCTTAGAAGAAGAGGCGATAACGGGTAAAGAAATCGATGGCTCCTCTACAATGTCGTCCTCATACTCATCCCATCGAACCTCAATATTTTCCTCGAACGTGTCATTGTCGTATTGATCCCACTTGACCTCAAGTTCCGAATCAAAAAGTTCTTCACGAACCTCATCAAGTTGATTCTCACAAAATGGAGCCGCGAGACTCGTGTCATAGCTTTCGTCACAACCTGTCTCACAGTCAAAACATTGATTCTCAAAAATATTCACATACTAATCTCACCAACGGGTTCATTACTAGGCAAATAAAGTGAAAAACCAGGTTTCACACTTTCTTCAGCTAGCCAGTCGAAATAATCTACTGCCTCGTCGTAGGATTTGCTTTCGAAATCCTTACATGTAGAATATAAGTAGGCCTTAGTAGACTCCGTCGTACCCTTCAAAACGGTAAGAACAAGTGTTTCATTAGTGAAATATTTGCTTTTCAGAGAACCAAGCCAACTGCAAAACCGTTGTATGTAAGCTCCAAAAGTCTCATCGGACTCCTGCGGAAAATCTATAACCATTCTCATAGAAACAGTGAGATCGGTCTCAAGGAATAAAAATTCCCCGAGACGAGAGATAAATTAATTAACTAACAAATAAATTTGCGTCGCCTCCCCGGCAACGGCGCCAAAATTGATACGGTCTAGTCGCGTCACCGTAATCAAAATAATCCTAGATTACTACTAACAGGTAGTCAGCGGTAAGTAGGGTCGATTCCACAGGGAGGCAGGTTGAAAATTATGAGCCAGTCAATTAATCTATCGAGTCACGATTATAATTGGTTGGGTGAACTGACAGTATCCTAAAATTACAGAAATTAATTAAAAAGACAAAAATATGAATTAGAAAAATCACCAGAGTTGTCGGATCACTACGATTAAAACAAGCAAACATGCGATTTCCAAATAATCAGTTAAGATGAATTAAAGAATATCGACACGGTCCTCTCGGATCACTAGTCATCCTAGAAGTCACCTAACGGGCTCTCGCTACGTATTAGGGATTTCTATCGATTACAACGAGTCTAATCCGTTCCCGGGCTTTCGCTACGTAGGTCTGGAATTACGAGATACAAATAATCAATTACGACCTATAATTAATTACTCGTCGTTATAATGTTGCAAGAGCGATTCAACTCAAAAAGGTCGATTATTTAGTCATCACAAATAAACTTGGTTCAATTCGTAGTTCACCTAAACTCTAGTGACGGAGAAATTAACTACTCATATTTACAGTAATAATGACGGAATAAAACATGATGAAAAATTAGAATTAATTTACTGAAGGAATGAAAATAAAAAGGAAAGAAACAGAATGGTGAAAAGTTACAGAAAACAGGAAATATGAAGCAAAAGATAAAAACAGTGAGCAGGAAGGAGGAGGAGGAGATTAGGGAAGAGGACGAAAGTACCGGATTGGAATAAATTTAGAATAATGAAAATAACCCGATCGAGAATATGAACACCGAAATTCTGAGAAATAAACTTGATAAAAATAAAAGCTAAATATTTACAGGAAACTAAACTAAAACTAATATGTGTGAATGATTGAATGAATTACTGAATAAAAGATAGAAGAAGAAGATAGGATGATGAGATCGAGATCATAAAATTAAAGCTGTATTTATACTGCTCAAGCCCTTCCTAACTGTTGCTTAATTCCTGCTTCCACCACCCCATTAACTAGGTAGTGGGAAGAACTGAAGAGCGTAATAAGGGGAGGAGTGGGTACGTCAACTGAATTAGCTTGCAGTGGTATCCCATCCTGTAGACTTGGATTGTAGGCTGGTAGACTTGAGATCCAAGTCTACAGACTTGTCTGCTGCACTTTCTCAGTCTATAGACTTGTGCTTTAGTCTACAGCTTCTTACTCCCTTCTTCTCAGTCTATAGACTCACGGACTAGTCTATAGACTTGCTTCATTTTTCTTAGCCTACAACGAATCGGTTTCAGAACTTTAAGATTTTTGATGCAATTTTAGCTCTTTTAACTGCTCGGTCTCGATTTTCTGCAAAACATCAAAAGAATACCCGAGTAGCACATGTGGGAGAAAATAGCGTAATCCGACTCCTAAAATAATAAAACGACACGGAAATGCGTGCCAAATTAGGTGAAAAATCGAATTGGAACGGCACGCATCACACGTACACTCAGAACCGTGGTTTCCGGATGTCCGAAACCATTGGCAACGAGAGTCATTCAATATACGATTAACCGCTCCAGTCGGCATCTATATCGATATGCAAAGGGACGAGCCCAATAAACTTTGACACGGCCCACTACGACATAGAGTGGGCTCGAACGGTTCCGAATAACCATAAAATTCGGTGGCGACTCCGACTTCGATTTAAATTTCCATTTGACCATCTCATGGAGATTCATTCGCCTCCCCAAAACCCGCGCGTGGCCGCGTCGGGGTGGACTTATGTCATGTCCACAATTGTCCTTTATTAATTGCAAGGTCTCCTTCCCCTTATGAATCCCTACCTATATTTTGAATTTTTGATCAACTCTAATTACGAGGTAAAGATCAGGTGTTTTGAGAGACCATATCACAAACCATCAAGATAAATAAGGATCTCTTTTTTACTACCTCAAAATCAAAAGTAATGAATGATCAATTACGGGTCAAACAAGAGGAAGCTAGCTTTGGGTACAATATTAATCCTGACATTATTATGAAGGTCTTAGAAAATTAATGCATTGATTGATTAAGAAAGAAAACAAAAGTAGTACAGTACACACACTCTTAAAAATAAAAACCAAGTAAAAGAAAAAATGATTTGATTATCTGTTTTTTATGCCGTCGAATCCCAGCTATTTTATTTATAACTTGGTGGAAATGTTATTACGGATTAATCGATAACTTCTCAAGGCCATGGCCATTGTCCCGGCTTTTTCATATGTACCTCATTTTAGATCTTTGAACTGAGTCTTTCTTTACCTTCTTCACCCCACTTCACATTCTTATCTTCTTGCAACTCCTTAGCCTATGAAACAAACAAATCATCCCAAATTAATGATAAATAACCCGTCTTTTCAAATATTGTCTTACACTAGGTTATACTCCGTATGAGATAGAAAATCATCAATGAAAATTAAATGTCTTTTATGTGAGACGTCGATTTCATGCTAACATTAGCGTAAAATCATTTCATTTATCATGAATTAGCTTCAAAATTTATTTGTTATCGCCAGTGTAGTAACCACATTATCGTTATTCACCATTTTATATTAATACGAGTATTATGCAAAGCTTCTCGCTCTCGTATTACCACAAAAATTGTACACCACTAATTTTAACCAAATTGAGAAAAAAAAAATCTAAAACGCAATGAACTAAATTCATTTTACACAATTGACTTGGGTTTCAAGAAGAATCATTTACCTCAAATTCGTAGAAGTATTTTTTAAAGAGATCCACATGAGATGTATACAGTCTGATGCCCACATTAGAAATCTTATCCTCGGTTGGATTTGGGGTTATAGTACATTGTCCTTCAGATTTGATCCCACCTTGGCCAGTGAAAGTAGGAGTACCCCATCCGAAATCTGCCTCCGCCAAGGGCAACCTTGTCCAAGAATTGATAAAAAGATTCGGAGATGTAACACTATGAGGGCCACGAACAAGAGCGTTCAGATCTGGTTGTAGCTCCAAATAATCAATGGCTGATCTTAGATAATCAGAGTTATCCATTTTCATTATTGTCTCGTCGATTTTAGCGAGGGTGTACCATAATGGATTGTGAATCAGGTCGCCCGCCTTAGCAAGACAACATGAGAAAAAGAGTGCATTTCCGAAATACCCTTTAGGTAACGATGGTTCTTTCAATCTTGGTCGTCCATCAGTATGTATGAATAATTTAACGTCTTGATCATCTGCTAGTCCACGAGCTTTGCATGCAGTACGCCACACGTGAGCAGCAATAACCTTAAATAAGCTTCGCTTTTTGCTTCTTACTCCATCACTACCCACTACTGATGCTCTAACTTGTAAGGCATTCACTTGTTCTTCCGAAAGTTTGAGGTGACACTCTGTTGTTGTAATGGTTCCACCTAATTGATCATTTTGGAATTTATATTACTTCGTATATTCTCTCCATTCATATCTAATACGGAGTACATTATAATAGCTAGAACAATTTTCTCTTTTGCGCATGGATTAAGAAAAACTTTAAATAATACTCCCTCCTAATATAATCCATTGTACCCACTCACTCTTACTACAAGGTAAAGCCATTTTAGAGTCAGAAATTTTGGTAGCAAATCTTCAATATTTCGTAGCTAATTGGCTTAGAGACGAAATTTGCTACTAAATTTCGTTAGTAGCTAAACGCCTTGTCGCTAATTTAACTACTGGATTAGCGACCAGAATTAGCTACCAATTTAGCGACGAAAGCGTGGTATCAAATGTTGAGACAATAATAGAGACAAAAATTCTACTCACTCCTAGTTTTTTTTATCATCCCTCTTTTCTTCTAATTTAGGTACGAACTTAGAGACCGAGTAGTAGGTACATTAGAACATCACAAGAGCATACGAACTCATAACCTTTCCATACTTGGGTAACACTCGAACCATTGAGCCACTTGAAGATTTGTGGTTATTTGGACAATGAATGTATATATAAAAATAAAATTAATCATTAAAATGAGAACTATAAGGTACTTTTTTAATACTTCAATAATGAGAAAATAATAATATAAATATATTATATCAATACGAAAAATAAAAAAATACGTGGTAACAACAACCGATAACTAAATTTAGCTACCAATTTATTTCCGTAGCTAAGAATTTAAAATAGATACTAAAATTGTTACTCACTTGGTTTCGTCTCTATAATAACTACTACACTTATTTACGAATTCACTTTGGTCTCCTAGATAAAACTAAATACATTATACGTAATTTTGTGTCGACATATATAGAGACGATTCTAGCTACTGACGTTTTTTTGTATCTAAAAATTCAAATTATTAGATATCAAATTTGCTATTGACTTTATTTAGTCTTCATAATAGCGATGTAATTAGCTACCACTATATTTTTATCTCTAAAATTGAGACTAAATATGTTTATGTCTCAAAAGTAGTAGCTAATTTATATATTTAGCGACTAAATTTCGGATAGCTGCTAAATTAGTAGCTAAACTGCATTTCTCTTGTAGTGTCTATGAGGTTCAAACTTAAAGAACTTTGACCGTAATTATTTTAAAAGTTACTTCTTCCGGTTTTTGGAATTACAACATTTACTTTTTGCACAAAGAATATATCATTATAAAAATGTTGCAATTCTAAAGAAACTAACCTAAAAGAATTGAGTATATTGCAATTCCAAAAAACTGAAGATAACACTCCCTCTCATTCTCTATAATCTTCCACATATTTTGGTAACTTCTTTATTGTCTTCAAATTTTCTTTTTAGTACATCTTTTGTGGTTCTATTATTTGTTACTCCACTTTCTTTTCACTTTCATTTTCATCCACATATTTCCCTCATTCTTAATTTTTTTATTTTCCCAAAACTAATGTGAAAGATACTCCCTCTGTTCTATTTGATTTCATACATCTGCCTTTTAATTTGGAATCAAATGGAATTAATGCAGTATTCTCTCCTTTCAAAACAAAACATACCAAAACTCATTTTGCCACTATTCACAAGTCAACACAATTTTCAATATTTTCGACAATTTACAAAGTAAAATATAGTCATGTGGAATCTTGTTTGATTATCTTCATGAGTAGAGTAAGAATAACAAATTTTTAGAATTTTTAGTAATGTAAAATGAAAGATATTGACGATGTAAAATGTGTATCGATAAATGTGAATTAAGTGGTGTGTTTGGTTATGATGAGAGCAAATATATATAAGAAGAGAGGGAGTATAAATTAAGTGGAATTAAACTGAACCAATCCGAAATAAAATTAATTGAACTAAATTTAATTGAAGTGAAAAAAAAGGGCTAGACAGATCGGGAGAAGAGAAACAAATCAGATAAAAATTTGAGCATTGAATGATTGAATAAAGGGTCAACACCTCCACCTACCTTTGTCTCTACCTTTACTTATACGGAGTAATAAATATTCATGAAAGGCCATTTAGTCATGATTCTCATGCAAGCAAGCAATTAACCACTGCATCATCTTAACTACTACTACGTAATTAAATAAACGGTTTTTCTAACGTGTGATCAGTGGACACACGTTAATAATTTAATTAAGGTTAGATTAAAATGGATATCGTATAAGTATAGTAAATAAAGCTTAATATTTCAACTTATTATGATAATATCATGGTTAATCTTGCCTTAATTAGATTATTAACATGTGCCATAACTGGACACACGTTAGAAAAACCGTTAAATAAATAGCCCAACTTACCATGAAAACTTTGTGGTACAACGGGTGGAACAGGAGGCTCGTATTCTATGTGCCTGAAGTTGACTCGGGGCGGATTTCGAGGTCCAAGATATACAATCCGGTCATGACTTGGCCTAAACCCTGGGTCGACTCCTCTAGCCATACTAGCCCAATAATTGACAAACTGTGTATGAGCTGCTCCATCAGCTGCGTGGTGGTGCGACCCCATACCAAGGGTTACACCACCACATCTAAACCGCGTAAATTGAACCATCAACAACGGGACTGAGGAGAGCCCCTTAGAGTAATCCCACGGTGGGATTAACTCCTTTCGCAGTGACTCATCAGTTAGATCGTCTAAGGTGCATGTTGTTTCAGCGTCAATAAAAAAGACTCCCGTTTCATTACAATCAATTTCAAACCGATTGTTGGTTTGGTTCATCTTTAGCCTACCGGCTAGAGGATAGTATGGCACTAGGGCTCTACTAAGTGCTCCTTTCAAATTTTGAACGTCGAAAAATGATGAAGATTTATTTGGAGGATAGATGTAAAAAATATGAGTATGGGAAAAGGGTTGACGGATCATCATGTCTAACCTTGATATCCATAGTCGTGTTTCATTAGGAGTGACCTCGGCCGGACGCACCATAATCGATTCATTAACTTTAACGTTCATTTTCTTCTCGCCTCAATAAAATATTAGCTCGATTGATAGTTGAGCAGTGAATCAGAGAATTTGGAAGAAGAAGGTGTATAAAGCTGATTGAAGGGAAGTTATATTCTTATATATCATTAGAAGCAGTTAAACAATGCCCAATCAGACTCCAAATTCCAGGAAAAGAGTTAAATATTTGGCCGCGGAATAATAGAAGGGTTAGCCTAATAATTCTGATTAAAATATGTTTAGTACAGTGTATTTGGTAGCTAGTACTACATTGCCTACGTATCACTTTAACTCACTGATTGAGCGATCTACAGTTCATTAAATTTCATAATAACTCTTACAGCATTATCAAGGAGTCAGTACAGTGAGTTTCAGACTTTAAGGTTAATAGTCGATCATTAAAATAAGGGTTTAAATTAAATATCCACTGATCAAGTGAGTGTCGACAAATAATCGAGAACTACATCATTTCATTTGTGATAACGTCTTATTCTATAATTTGTGTAAAAAATAAGCGATTAGACCAGTTATACACGGAGTACTTGATACGGAGTACATGAGTATTGGTCATTGATAAGGTGTATGGTGTACTCTCTGTAGAATCGTATGCTTTAAGCATAAATTTTTGGGTTATGTAACAAGAATAATCCCAACTTTGGATAGTAAATAAAATCAACTTTAGTCACATCAAACACAAATGGATTCGAGTTACCCGCTACCTACTAAGCCAGCCGGTACACTATTCTACTAACTGCACACATTAAATTCCACCTTTTTTGACTTTACCTTCATTATTTTCGAATTCTAATATACTCCACTCCATCTTCTTCCCTTCAACTTCTTCCTCACTTCTTCCTCCATTGATCTTCCTCGAAGGTAATTGAAAGAATATATCGAAGAATATATTATGATACGGTTGCATGTATTATGGAGATTGACAGATTGCGTATCATGAAGATTGCGATATTATTGTGGATGTTTAGAATAGAAAATAGTATAATTGTGTTGCATTGATTAGGAGATACTGTAAGATTGTATAGTATGCTGAGTATATATTGAGATGTACTGTGATTGAGATGAATAAGAAAAACAAAAGGAATTTCACCCTTACCAAAATTCCCCGAGCTTATTAGTAATCCTTTGTCGAAAATTTTGTTTGTGTATAAGTATAAAATTTCGTCCATCTTTATAATTAATGTTAATATTGACGAAAATTTATTTTTAGGGGTTATTGTTGTACAAAATTAGGTTTTAGAGGAGAGAATTTGGGTTTAGGGAATAACCGACATTGATAATGTGGAATGAAGAAGATAGAATTGGGTTAATTAATGACTATAGAACCCACATAATAACCCTGCTGCTAGTCTGCAATCGATTATTAATGAGACAATTTCATTCCTGTATGATGTGTCTTGTACATTGATTTATTCACAGATTAATTAGAGTTGTTTTTATTCATAGAATATCATCCAAAGTTGAGATTATTCTGTTAGATGACCCTACATTTTTAAGGTGTTAATAATAATTACTCCCTCCATTACATAATATAAGTAGTTTTAGGGGATTGAAAATTTTATTTTTTATAAGTTGTTTTACATTTTTCAATGTAGTAAAACTCCTTTAATTAATCAAGAGAACTTTTTCCAATTTTCAAATCAGCTTAATATTCACTTGAAACATTTTTTTAATAAGTGTGCAAATATCTTAAACTACTTATATTTTTGTAATGGAGGAAGTAGTATAAACTCGTGCATACTTGGACGATATATTTAAGTTGTTAGTTGCCTATTTTTCCGTTGCCGTTTCATTAATTTCACATTTCTCCTTATGTTTATTTTGAGGGAAAAAATTATAATAAAACTAATCGAAAGACTAATATCATGAGATGTACTCGGTATATTTTGATTTTTTTTTTTCCATGGGCTGAATAATAGTAGTATCATTTTATAGATTTGCTTCAATTGTTTTAACGATTTTTACAAAGATAATAGTAGTAGCTCGCAATTTCGTATAGTTATAAAATACAATTAATATTAAATGTAAAAATGTGGTTGATTTGACATTAATAATTTGTATTACAATTTTATAAAACATTATTGAAGTAATTACATTTTTATTGATTTACATTTATTTTAGTTTCTAAGATTTGGTGCACAATAGGGTTTTTAAACAATTAAAACTTTTCAAATTTGATACGGAGTATAAACTTATAAATAGAAGATCAGATTACAATTTCTCTTTCTGACTCGATCATTTGCTTACCTTTTACTCCTTATATTATTTGTGACGATTATTATAACCAAAGGTAAACAAATAATTGGAACAGAGAAAGCAATTAGGCATGTATTAATATAGTCTCAGCCTCTGAGAGGTGTATTTATCGTTCACCTAAAAACTACTAGTAGTACTTGTAACTTTGGTAGAAATGGGTTTAACCGTCAGCGACCATCCGTGATAATTAAAGTATTGAGTAACCTATCATGGAACGACATTTGATGTAACGAGAGAAAGATATTACGAGTATTACTCTTGGATTTGAAATTTTGAAGGGAGGGATTATCAGGATAGTCAAAGCAAATCAATTGATCCTAAAATCAAGGGAGAATCGAAGATACTCCACTGTCCATCCAACCACAACAAATACCCAAATTCTTGCTTGTGAATCCGTCAGAAGCTTCCAACGAGTCAAATAATTTAGATAAGATAAAAAATGTTTCGTATGATAATGACAAGTGGGTAGCAAATACTTTGTCATTATTCATCATATGATAATACTTGACCCATTATAACCTTGTGACGGATATACCCGTCATATATCATGCATTTCACTCATTCACTATACTTTCTCAATCAAACATGTACCGAGTATTACTATGATCCAAAAAATTTAACTCAACTTAGTCTTAATGTCCCGAATTAGAAATAAACCGTTAATTTAATGTCGAAATCCGACCTGACTATGACTCGTTCCACTAATTGGATCCAGTGATCAAGGATCAATAAAATGATTAAAATATTTATGTTTATATATTACGGAATATATTTTTAAAACTAATTAAAAAACAAGATTCTAAAATTTAAAATTAGATATATATTAAAAATCAATTTAGGTAACTTTTGTACTAGGTATTACTTAATACTGTTAATAAAATAATGGATTTTATCATTTATATCCAATGTTATGGAATTACACCCCTTCTTTGTTGAGTTCACCATTAATATTCTTGTACTTAGTTAATTATTAGTCCTCATCGTAAAAACGTTAACTACAAATGTTAATTCATAAGTTGACAAGATATATAATCAAGATCTTGACAACACTCCATCCTATTTGATTCGGAGTTTCTTTGGGATGAAGATAATTAGTACAGTATTATTTAGGGAGAGTATAAAGATAAAATAAACTAAAAACATTGAAGGAAATAGTGATGATACAAGGCGGAAATGGAGAAAAAAAAAAATTTAAAACCTGACTTGTTATAACATATAGGCGGATATCTACTTAAAAAGGGCTAATTCAATTATTTAAAGAACAAAGAGTACGAAGTAGGTCCTGATGGATAACTTCTCAACGCCATTGTCTCGTCTTTTCCATATAGAAATCATGACTGCGCTGCGCTGCGCTGCACCTCATTTTTAGATCTTTGAACTGAGTCTTTCTTTACCATCATCCACCCACTTCACATTCCTATCTTCTTGCAACTACTTAGCCTATATATTAAATAAATAATATTACTATAAGAGTATATATTACTCAAGCTGACTCATACACCCATATATATATAACAAACAGTACAGATAGATACTTGTATAGTAATATAGAAGAATACATAGAGGATAGTGTATATAAACACACATACATACATCATTACTGTAACAATCTCATTACAATAATACAAAAATATCTTCTATTTACTCCTTCTCCAAGCTAAGCTCAAACTTACAACAATGGAGGTTACGTAAGCTCATGTGTTCATATGGTATCAGAGCATCAGGTATAAGCGTCCTAATCTGAGCTTATCTCCATTAATTGTTCTTCTGAGCTTGCTTCTCATCCGATTGATCGATTGATTTGCGATATCTCGTAAGATCACTTTCTTCTTTTTTTAGCCTCAACAATTTCATCACCGCGAGTTTGTTATCTCTTCGCTTAAGTGATTTTTCATTTGATTGATCAGTGATTGAATACTTAGGAATCAACATATCTGTGATTTCGCCTGTATCCGCCATTGTTTTGAGTATTATCTTCACAGAAATTAGTAATTCCTTCCTCGTTATTGAGTAACCATGTCTGGTGAACCTAATTCGCCAAATTCATCACATTCTTCTCAATCTCAATCGTCATATGATGTTTATGATGATCTCTGTATCTAACTAGCTCAGATCAACCTAAAATTTTGCGCTAGTTAGTACTCTGTTTGATGGCACTGGCTTTCTGGCTTGGAAGCGTGATGCATTAATGGCGTTAACTTCGAAGAATAAGGAAGGATTTGTGTTTGGTACATGTGTGAAACCAAAAAAAACTGATAGGAAGCATCATCAATGGCTGAGATGTGATCTACTTGTCATTAAGTGGATTCTGAATTCCCTGGATAAGAAAATCAGGAGTAATATGATATATGTGAGTTCCTCAAAGCAGCTGTGGGGTGAATTAATGGATACTTATGGTCAAACTAATGGAATAGAACTATATCATCTCAAGAAGAACCTCAATGAACTTACACAAGATAATCAACCTTTTGTTGAATACTATGGAACATTGAAACGAACTTGGGAGGAATTAGATGATTTAGATCCAATGCCTACTTGCACCTGTACTGCAATTGATAACTGTACATGTCAATTGATTAAGAAAATGCAGGACAGGGATACTCAGTCTAAGATCATTCAGCTGCTTATGGGACTAAACACTTCATATGAGCAAATTAAGACACATGTCCTAACCATGGAGGAAATTCCATCTATCAGCAGAGTTATATATAGGACTCTTACAGAGAGTTGAAAAGCAAAAACAACTCAGTGAAACAGCTGATTCTTTACCTGAAGGTGCTGCTTACAATAGCTTGAAGGATAATTCTGATCAGGCTTTAAAGAAGGCTCGGATGGAGGATGCAGAAGGCAAGAGTGGTAAACACTGTACTCATTGCACAAAGAAAGGGCACACAATTGATGAGTGTTACCAGCTACAAACTTGTACTTTCTGCAATATCCAAGGGCACATTCGTGAGCACTGTTACAAACTCAAAAAGCTCAAGGCATCTCAGGGTAGAAGAGGAGGAAGATCAAGTTCTTACAGAGGAGGCAGAGGCAGGTCTCAAAGAGGAGGAAGAGTCAACAATGTGGATGTGTTAAGCTATGAGGAGGAGGAATATGATGATGATTTTACTCCATTGCATGACATGGGATCATCTCGTCAGTCTATTCGTAATCATCACCATCCACTAGAGGATGATCACTTGGTAAATGGTTTTGTTGACACCATAACTGACAGGGTAATGAAGCAAATTTCCAAAAGATTTCCTTCTCATAATGTCAACACTGCTCAGACTTCTCATTCTGCAGCTCATACCTCTCATTCTGCAGGCTTTTCAGGTATTACTGATCTTACCATTTCCTCTATTTGTTCTGCTGTAGATCAGAGTAAAAGGTCTAGTTGGATAGTAGACTCAGGTGCCTCAGATCATATGACTGGCAATTTAAGTCTGCTACACGATTTGTGTGATTTGCAAAGACCTATTTCTGTCTCTCTTCCTGATGGTAGTGTTAAATCTGTTGATAAAATAGGAAAAATGCATCTCACAAAAGATATTACTCTCCATAATGTCTTTTATATTTCTGGTTTCAAGCAGAACTTGCTGTCTGTAGGGGCATTGTTACAACATGCTAACATGAGAGTCTGGTTTTCTGCTATTGATTGTTTCTTTCAGGACAATTCAAGTAGGATTATTTTAACTAAGGGAAGGAGACAGGATGGTTTATACAAAGTATTACAGGACCCAGATTGTCATGTTGCTAATACTACTTCTACTTTTGTTGGTTTATCAAATAATTGTAAGGCTACTGCTAGTGTTAAACTACTTCATAGTCGTTTGGGGCATCCTTCTATAGACAAATTAAAACATATTGCTGATTTTCCATATGGTTTGAACAAGAGTTTAGAATGTGAGACATGTATTTTGTCCAAACATCATAATTTGTCTTTCAATAGAAGTAAGTCTTATGCTTTGCATTGTTTTGATTTGGTACATATGGATGTCTGGGGACCATATAAAGCATCAACTATGGATGGTGCAAAGTCCTTTCTCACTATTGTAGATGATCATTCTAGGGCAACCTGGGTGTACTTAATTCAAACCAAAATGCAAGTGCCTGCTCTTATTAAGAGTTTTATTAGCTATGTGCATACTCAGTTTGGTTTTTTGCTTAAAACAGTTAGGTCAGATAATGGAACTGAGTTCATTCGGGGGCCTCTTGTGCTGCTTTGTTTCTTAAAAAGGGGATTATACATCAAACTAGTATAGCAGGAGTACCCCAGCAAAATGGCAGAGTAGAGAGAAAGCATAGACACCTCCTAGAAACTGCTAGGGCTTTAAAAATTCAATCAAATTTACCTATGAAATTTTGGGGTGAGTGTTTGCTTACTGCTACTTTTCTGATAAATAGAATGCCCATGGCCTTACTGTCTTGGAAATCTCCATATGAGATTTTATATGTGTGGACATGACATAGGTCCACCCCGACGCGGCGAAGCGCGGGTTTTGGGGAGGCGATAGAATTTCCATATGAGATGGATCGAATAGAATTTTAAATCGAAGTAGGAGTCGCCACCGAATTTTATGGTTATTCGGAACCATTCGAACCCACTCTATGTCGTAGTGGGCCATACTTAAAGCCTGGCCCATTTCCGATGTCAGAGTTTATTGGGTTCGTCCCTTAGCATTACGATACCGATGGCGACTTGAGCGGTTAATCGTATATTGAATGACTCTCGTTGCCAATGGTTTCGGACATCCGGAAACCACGGTTCTGAGTAAGGGGTGAGGGTACGTGTTGGGAAGCTCAGTGAGAACACCCAACCCCGCCCGCACTTAGCGGCCTTTACTAAGATATCGTTCGGTTTTGTGTACACGCGTTAGTTCGACGATAGAATGATATGCAGAGATTATTTTCCTAAGACATGTGAGGAAAAATAAATGGGTTGCTAAGTCATTTAATGCATGTTAAACTAATAACGTCAAAGTTATTTTAGCATGTGAGTTCGTTTTAGTCTAATAAAACGATAAAAAGAAAATATGAGAATAATTTGCTACAAACACGAGAAAACGAGTTAGTAACGATGAATAATAAAAATAAAGCAAATAGATATATGAAATCGAGAAAATAAATATTAATCGAAATCTGAAAAATATTACTAAAACGTTGTTTTGTATAAAAAACGAAGTTCGAGAAATAGTAAAAAAAAGAACGGAAAAGGCGTGCTTGGGCAGTCGGCCGCGCGGCTCGCCCGGGACTCAGGCGGGTCGCGTGGCGGCCTGATTTCGACGCCGGTTTTCGGGAAATTTTTGATTAAATCGCGTACGAATATCACATAATTCATACTCGACTTAATATTCTCGATATTCGTTATATTCGACAATTGATTATGAAATCAATATCAAATATTTGGAATAGTTTTGGAAAAGATATGAATTTAAAAATTGTTTCGTAGAAAAATAAAAATAAAACGATCGAAAAACTAAAAAAAGGACCGGGTCACAGACTCGTGTGCGAGTCGCCTGGACCGGGCGCGACTCGCATACGGGTCTGTCCGCTTTTTATTTTTTGTCGAAAATTGCTAATTTTTATGAATCGCGTACAAATATGGATTAATTTATACTCGATTCATATTTTCGATATTCGTCGTATTCGATATTCGATTATGAGATCGATATCGAATAGTCGGAATGACTTTAGAAAAGGTTTTGAAAAAGTTTGTTTTGAACGAAAAGTTAAAAAAAGATTTTGAACGAAAAGTTTGAAAAAAGGATTTTGAACGAAAAGATGTAACGAAATCGTCGAGATCTTAATATAATTCTTTTCAATACAATATTCGATTATATAGAATCGATATCATATTTTAAGAATATTCGATATATGAAAATAGTTTTTAGTAGTATCGATATTAGAAAATAAAAAGGACCGACGAAAGACCCATAATAATAAAAAAGACGAGGAGAAGGGAAGAGAAGAAAGAGAGACGGGTTTGATTTACACCCTCAACCTACATGCTTTGTTTTCTCGGGATAAGGCTCGTCGGGAAGTGGCTTAGACTTGGGAGCGTCGAGATGATGAGGATGAGTTAAGGTGTATCGGTTTAGGTGATTAGGGACGTCGGGTTTGGCCGGTTTCGTCGAGGTTGCAAGGCTTCGAAAGTGTCGGGATTTGCTAGCTATCGGGTTTGTGTATGAACCGTGTGTGGAGGGGATTTCGGACGTGTTTCTCTCGGTGTATGATGGATGTCGATAATGCGTGTGTGTGTGTGTGTGATTTTCTGTCTGATTTTCGGTGTGATGGGTGTGTAAAAACCGTGTGTATTGGCTGGAAAAACCGTGTGTATTGGCTGGAAAAACCGTTGTTTTTGTGTTGGACGGGAGGTCCTATTTATAGGGAGTTTCCGACCTTGGTTTAGGAGAGTTTGCATACCGCTAAGGATAGGAAACGAAGGAATTTGAGGAGCATGGGAATTACCTTTTCTTGGCCAAGAAGAAAGGAATTTCGGCTGATTTGAGGAGTGTTTCGGCCGAGTGTTTTACACTCGGTCGGGTGCTCGAATCGGTTTCTGAATAGGATTCCCGTTTGAGCTAGAATTACCGCTTGAGTAAGAAGCTGAGAAGAACGAGAATTCCGCTTTCTTGTGAGGGAAGAAAAGAGGAAACCGGCTGATTCATGCTACTTGGCCGAGTATTGCACTCGGTCGAGTGTTTGAATCGGTTCTCGGATAGGATTCCCACTCGAGATCGAATTATACCTTAAACGGAATTGTTTATTATTTTGTATGGCTGATTTTTGTGGAGTTGGGGTCCGGATTGGACACGTGAGTTATCACGGTCGGTCCACAAGTCTCGGGAAATATCTTTGACCGGGTTTTGACTCGGTCGCTAAAAGACGGTTTTACCCCTGGTGTCGGATTCGACCCAAATTAGTGTTATTTGACTCGAAACGACCCACTGGGCCTAAATTTGAGGTCGGTTTTGTAAGATTTGTA
This sequence comes from Agrostemma githago, assembly GCA_958450325.1. Classification (NCBI taxonomy): domain Eukaryota; kingdom Viridiplantae; phylum Streptophyta; class Magnoliopsida; order Caryophyllales; family Caryophyllaceae; genus Agrostemma; species Agrostemma githago. The sequence goes on along the minus strand of OY288241.1, from coordinate 4,508,977 downwards.
CTCCTTAAAAAGTCTAAACCAAATGTCCATGTTTACAAGCCCATATCCGAGTCCGTCAAAGCACGTTTACGTCCAATCATCATCGGGTGTTTGGCGGGAACTACTATAGACACCTGGCGGTCAAAATGTGGGTGTCTACAGAGCCCCCACTCTGACTGAGGCTTGGACAAGGCAAAAGTCAGAGTAGCTATCAGGTCAATCAAGGATTAAAACCTGGCAGACTTCCGATCGGGTCGTTTAGGGTCCATTAGACCTGCGTGAAGGGCTCGCCAGCCATAGAATAGATATCATACCTGGGTTGATGCTGATAATGTCACGGGAGCTTGCCTAGGAAGCTATGGGTATACCTGTTGGCAGATATATCCTGTCTTAGAATTGCGCGGGAGCTTGCCTTGGAAGCTATGGGCATATTTGATTGCAGATATATTCCGAAAGAAGTTGCCTGAGCTTTTCCACTGGGGAACTTAGAATTTTCTGGGGAGTCTTGGGTGTACCTGTCTGTTGATACATAACATATTGCATGTAACATTTAGGCGAAACACTGACTCATGCTGGGGAAGAAAAAGATAATTTTTTCGAAAATTTTGAAAGGAGGAAATCCTGAATTTTTTGGAAGGTTTGGAAATAAGGATGCTTGGGATGACTTTGATTCCTAATCGGATTCTGACACGGATTCCTAGAATTTCCTGATTAGGCCTGTATGCTTAGATGAAACAGGGGAAGTGGGGAAAATCCTATTCCTGTGATGACTAGGAAGAGGGATATTCCCTATTATAAATAGAGGGCTTTGGCTTCTTTATTTTTCATACTCCCACCTAAATCTTTTCTTCTATCTCAAAATCCCTTAGACTTTTTAGGATAAAATAAAAGAAACTATTCTTGCGATGGGTATTGACCATTTGACCGCGATGCTTCATGCGTGGGCCCAGGATTTTCGAGATGAAGACAGAGTCCAGTTAACTCAAATGGGAATTGTGGCTTTATTCCCACTTCAGCGACTTAAAGTAGATTCGCACTTCCTTGATGCTTGCTTATCCTTTTGGGATACTACCTTTCATGTTTTCGCATTTCCTCGAGGAGAAATATGTCCTCTTCCTGAAGAGATAGCAGCTATTGGCGGGTGGTGCCCTAATGCTTGTCCTGCTATTCCCCCATTTTATCCTGACCCAAGGAGGAGGTTGAAGGATTTTCTAGGCTTGTCGTATGCTGAGACAGCCCGTATGGTGAAGGGAAATTCAGTTTTCCTATTTGACTTGGCTGACAAATTTATGGAGGGAATTTGGCTGACAAATTTGACTCGGGCTAATGAGCCTGGTGCTAGCGATTTGGAGGGAAGACTCGGACCGAGGCTAGCGGTCCGAGACAGGCTAGGCCCGCGTGACAATGAGGTGACCGGGGAGTCGAGTTTGAAGAAACGAGCCCGGGTTAAGGAGGTTCCCTTGATGATTAGGGAGCGTTCACCTCCACCTCGACGCCGATGGACCGAAAAGGAGGCTAAGGGCAAAGGAAAGGGAAAAATGCCCTAGTTCATATTATTTAAGTATTAGTATTATTTATTTTGTGATGATTTTTTGATTTTTTTTTTGTAATTTTATTATTATTATTTTCTTGAAATAAATAAAGAAAGGTTTATTAAAGAACCGTTCCCGTTTTTCTTTTCTCGATTGCAGTGGTTGTGCCCTTTTGAGGGGCTGCCTACGTATCCATAATAAATGGAATCAAACCAAACGTAGTTCAGACTGAATTAAATTGCAATTTCGAAACACATCAAGACTATTGGTTCAAGATGTTTGTAACAGTAGAATAAATCATTCTAGCTTTTGACTTGTCTTTTTAAAAGTTTGAAAAAAGATGTTTTTAATAAATTTTTCGCAAATGACATTGAGAGAGGTGGGTTAAGGGTAGTAGCGCTTCAGTTGGTCCAGGTTAGTTGGGTTGACAAACTCGTTCCCGTCCAGATCTGTTAGCATTACCGCTCCACCTGATAGAATCTTCTTTACCAGATATGGCCCGGCCCAATTAGGTTTGAATTTTCCTCTTGGGTCTACTGGTAATAAAGCTCGAACAGACTTGAGAACCAAATCTCCTTCTTTGATGTTTCTGGGCCTCACCCTTTTGTTGAAAGCCCGCTGGATTCTCTTTTGATAGATTTGAATATTATTGAGGGCACGAGATCGTCGTTCGTCTAGAAGTACTAGCGAGTCATATCGTGCTCGAACCCAATCAGCTTCAGGTACTTGACTCTCAAGTAGGATTCTGAGTGATGGTACTTCTAACTCAACGGGTTGGACTGCTTCCATGCCGTATGTAAGGTAATACGGTGTTGCCCCGGTCGCAGTACGAATCGAGGTCCGATATCCCCAAAGTGCAAATGGTATTTTGTCGGGCCAGTCTCGGTAATTATCAGCCATCTTTTTTAGTATGGTGACAATTGTTTTATTAGCCGCTTCTACCGCTCCATTGGTCTGGGGTCGGTAGGGTGAAGACGTATGCCTTTGAATTTTGTACTTGGTCAGCAAGGCTGCTGTTTCGGCTTGAAAATGGGTCCCGTGGTCACTAATGAACTCATGAGGGATCCCATACCGGCATATTATCTTATTTTGAATGAACTTGGCAGCATGGCTGGCGTTGAGGATACGGTAGGATTCAGCTTCGACCCATTTGGTGAAATAGTCGATTGCTACCAAAATGAAGCAGTGTCCTCCGGTTCCCGAGGGGTTTATCTTTCCAATTATGTCAATTCCCCATGTTGAAAATGGCCATGGTGATGTCATGGTGTATAGCAAGGATGGTGGCATATGTTGTACATTGGCAAAAATTTGACAATTATGGCAATGTCTAACATATTGCTGGCAGTCGGTTTCCATGCTATTCCAGTAGTAACCGAGCCTCATGATTTTCCGGACCAGCATTTGGGCATTCATGTGTGGACCGCATTCGCCATCATGTACTTCAGCCATAACTTTTTCGGCGTTGGTTTTGTCGACACATCGAAGGAGAGCCCCCTGTGCTGTCTTTTTGTAAAGTTGCCCGTCGTCGGTGCGGATGAACTGGGTTGCCAGTCTTCGCAGGGCCTTTTTGGCTCGGTTTTCAACTCCGGGTGGATACTCCCGGTTGCTAGGTATGTCAACACAGCTTGATACCACGGCTCTGGATCAAGTATCTCAATTTCTTCGATGTCGTGGATATATGCTGGCTCGGATCGTCTTTCGACACAGATTGGCATACTGGTCATATGATCGGGAATGTTTAGCAAAGATGCCAGTTTTGAGAGTGCATCTGCGAATTGATTTTCTTCCCGAGGTAGGTATATGTATTCTACCTTGTGTAATTGTTTTTCGAGATCCCGTACTCGTGCCTGGTAGACCACGAGATTAGCATTTCGAGTCTTCCATTTTTGGAGCGCTTGATTAATGACCAGAGATGAATCACCGTGTACTCGGAGGTTTGTGACCCCTAAGTCGGTGGCGGCTTGTAGCCCGTGGATACATGCTTCACACTCAGCGGCGTTGTTGGTGACGTCGAAGTCCAATTTGATGGATACGGGAGTATGCTCTCCTCTTGGCGAGATTAGGAGAATCCCGACCCCAAATCCTCGGAAGTTGGACGCTTCGTCAAAGTATAAATCCCACGCTTCGGTGTCAGTGTGGAAAATGTCTTCATCCGGGAAGGACCAAGTGTCAGTGTGTCCTTCTTCGGTTACGGGACTGTCAGCGAGAAATTCGGCTACTACTCGTCCTTTGATGGCTTTCAATGGTACGAATTTTAGGTTGAATTCTGCCAACATGAGGGTCCATCTTGATATCCTGCCGTTGAGGATGGGCTTTTCGAAAAGGTACTTGATTGGATCCATTCTGGACAGCACTTGCACCTCGTGACTGAGCATGTAATGCCGGAGCTTCTTAGTGGCCCAGACCAAAGCTAAACATGTCTTTTCGAGCATGGTGTACTTACACTCGTACTCTAAGAACTTCTTGCTGATGTAGTATATGGCTCGTTCTTCGGAGTTGACCGTTTGAGCTAACATAGCCCCCATGGCTGTCTCTGTCGTGGTTAGGTATAGTGACAAAGGCAACCCGTGCTGAGGTGGCATTAGGACCGGTGGTGAGGCCAACATTTCCTTGATTCTATCAAAGGCTGCTTGACATTTATCGTCCCATAGTAACCGTTCTCCTATTTTCAGCTTCCTGAAGATCGGCTCACACACCATGGTTAACTTTGAAATGAACCTGCTGATGTATTGGACTTTGCCGAGAAACCCTCTTATCTCCTTTTCGGTTTTAGGGGGCTGCATCTCGGTGATGGCCTTGATTTTGGCTGGATCGACCTCGATACCTCGTTGGCTAACGATATGACCTAGTAATTTGCCGGAAGTTACCCCGAAACTGCATTTCTGAGGGTTTAGCCTCATGTTGTATTTGCGTAATCGGGTGAAGAATTTTCTCAGGGCGGTGATGATCCCTGTCTTTGGATTTGATGATCATGTCGTCCACGTAGACTTCCACTTCTTTATGCATCATGTCATGCAATAAAGTTGTGGCGGTTCGTTGGTAGGTGGCCCCGGTATTGATGAGACCAAATGACATAAATGTATAGCAATAAGTACCCCAAGGTGTAATGAAGGTGGTCTTATCCATATCTTCTTCTGCCATTTTTATCTGGTTATACCCTGCATACCCGTCCATGAATGATAGAAGGGCATGATCTGCTGTGTTATCTACCAGTATATCGATGTGTGGTAATGGGAAATCGTCTTTCGGGCTCGCCTTGTTAAGATCCCGAAAGTCTACACAGACACGAACCTTACCATCCTTTTTGGGGACTGGTACTATGTTTGCAACCCAATCTGGATACTCGGAGACTCGTATGAACCCAGCCTTGAATTGTTTATCGACTTCCTCCTTGACTTTGAGAGACCATTCGGGCCTCACGCGTCGGAGTTTTTGTTTAACCGGCTTGAACCCTTCCTTGATCGGTATATGGTGCTCGGCTATTTCGCGATCCCGGCATGTCCTTGTAGGACCATGCGAAGACGTCTTTGAATTCTTGAAGGAGAACTATGAATTGTTGTTTCTCCTCGGGATCTAAGGATAATCCTATCTTAAGCATCTGGGGTTCTAAGGTTGTTCCCACGTTGATGGATTCGGTTTCCTCGATTACCGGATTGCGGGATTCCCTTTGCCCTAGTTGCTCAATTAGATGTGGAGGTAAGGATACCTGTTCGTCGGGCTTCTCAATGTCATTGCACATAAAATTTTTGAAATTGAGAAAGTTTTGAAAATGAGACAAGTCGTAAGCAGAACGGTTGTTATTATTGATCATAAATTGGGAAAAGAGCTCGAAAAGAGCTGCCATCTGATCACTAGTCAGTGGCGGGATAGGTAGGGTGCCCGGGACAGACCCCGAGGCACCAGGAATGGCTAAAGGGAGAGGGGGAGTTACAGGACTGACCCTAGCACCAGACTCACTAGACTCAATCTCAGACTCTGACTCGGACTCAGACTCAGATTCTGGCATCTCTCCTTCCCCTGTGATCAGCTTGTAAGTTTTTCCTTGACTGTCAGTCCATTTGACAGTTTTCCTCCAAGCTCTGGTCCCGGACCCGACTTTTGAGATTAGCTTAGACGGGTCAAAGGTGCGACTGCGGAGAATGAGGCTAACTAGCTCTTCCTTCGGTGTTGGGACCGCAAGTTCCTCTCCAAAAAGTAGCCCTAGCGCGGGCTCGGCATTCTTAGCATCTTCGGCCTGGATGAGAGCGAAGATGTCGTCCGGTATGTAGTTGCAGTCCTGGGCCAAGTGGGTCCCAGGGCGTATGTTTGTGGGCCGACATAGGTCGGTTTGAACAGTCTCAAACACGGGAGTGACAAAGGTAACCTTACCGGTTTCAGTTTGGCCCATGTTTTCCGGAGTTAGGGTGTAGCCCAAGCCTGTTTGGGTCCTCCCATTGTCCAGAACTTCGAGAATTTTTCCTACAGGGAGATCGGGCCTTGATGTAACCCCTGGTAAAAAACCTAGATTCTGCAACATCCGGTCAAGGTGGACCGTGAAGTAAGGACGGAAGAGCTGGTCTTCTTCGATGGCCCCTACGAAGTCGAACCCCCAGAGATCGGTGCGGCCCGAGGTGTTGCAGTTAGCCACAGTCATAGGTGTGGCTTCTATAGTGATGACGGTGTCATGCAAAGGTAGCTTGATTTTCCGATGCAAAGTGGAGGATATAGCCCTGGTTGCATGGATCCAAGGTCTTCCTAGAAGAAGATTGAAGGAAGAAGTCACGTCGATCACTTGGAACTCTAGTTCTTTCTCTATCGGTCCCGTTATGATAGTAAGTTTTGTAGCTCCGGCTACTGACTTTGGGCTTCCGTCAAAAGCCTGTATGGTTTGAGCTGTAGGAATGTAGTCGGCCTCGGTGATGCCGAGGGCTTTGGCGGTCCTCAAGGGGAGGACATTGACTGCTGACCCGTCATCAATTAGGGTCATGGGCAGGTACTTTCCACGGCAGATAACCGTGATGTAGAGGGCCATGTTGTGGGCTGGCCCAAATGGTGGTAGATCAGCGTTGGAGAAGGTAATCAGTGGGCCTTCCTCTATGGATCTCCCCTTTAGGTGAGGCAAGACTGTGGCTACCATTTCAGCTGGAGTAGCCATGGAGTCGATTTTGACTTGGTCGAGAGCCTTAGTGAGTGCCTCTCGATGTTCCTGGGAGCTAACTAGGAGTTGCCATATAGAGAGGTCAACTCGGGTTCTGTTTAGCTGTCTTACAAGAGCCTTTTCAGCAGTCGGCTCTTCTGGGGCGGGCTCCACCTTAAGCGGTTCGGCGATGATGAGGGCTTGACTAGTGGCTAAGGCCTTGGACTTAACCTTCTGAATCTCCTCGGGCGTGATGGGGACAGCTTCCCCTTTGGTGAGGTAGACATAGTCTTCGTCATCGCACCAGATCCCGTTTATTTGCGGGATAAATGGAGAAATGAGGTGTGAGCAATCCATTATTTCCCCGGAAAAGATGGCGTGAGTAGCCAACGGGTTGTCCTTGTTGTTGGGTTTACCCCCAGGCAAAGGAATTTTCCCGCTTTCAATGAGATCTTGGATAAGGTGTTTTAGCTTCCAACATTTCTCGGTATCGTGCCCCTTACCACGGTGATAGTGACAGTAGGCCTGGAGGTTGTAGGCCTTGGAGCGTCGTTCGACCGGGATATCAGGTGTTGGGCCTATCGGGGTGATCAGGCCTTTTGATGATAGCCTCTGAAGGGCGTTTTCATAGGTAGTGCCTATGTCGGTGAATACCCGGGGAGTGCTAGTCTTCTGGGATGAGGTATCGAGTGCATTTACCTCGTCAAAAATGCTGCGAGTGGCAGCAGTAGTAGTGGGCTTGCTTGTTGATGAGCTAGCCCCTCGGTATCCCTTAGTGGAGGCCTTAGTGAGGCTTTCCAATCTTAAATCATCCTCGATTCTCGTTCCCATTTCAGTTAGGATCGCGAAGCTAGGTACGATGGCATACCGGAGATGGACCCGGTAAGCTGGAAGTAGGTTCTTGACAAAGGCTTCAACCAGCACTTTTTCACTGGGCTTATCAACTAGTTTGACGCTTTCAGCCCTCCATCTTTGAAGGTATTTTGTAAATCCTTCCTTAGGTTCCTGGGCCATTACCTCCAGGGTGCGCATAGTGGTTTGGATTTCCGTGTTGTCGGCGTAGTTCCGAGCGAATTCCGTTGCCACGTCATCCCAAGTTTTGTATTTCTTGGAATCGAGCCGGTAGTACCAGACCCTTGGGTGCTTCTCGAGAGATGAAGCAAACAGGTGCTTGAACATGCTGGACTTAACCCCTTTAAGGGCCATAAATTCCTTGAAAGCCCGGATATGGTGGACCGGGTCTTCAGTACCCTCGAACATTGGCAGACCCGTCAGATTGAGATTGGTGGGTAGTTCATCGGTCAATGGGGTGTAGGTCCTAGCATTCTCCGTATGGATGGAGCTTTGGGTTGTCAAATGGACCTGTTCTTGTAGCTTTTGGACAGCGCCGACCAGTGCGGCTAGAGGTCCGTCATCTTCGATCGAAGCATTGGGGGTTCCCTGTTCCACAGCACTAACCCGAGTAACGATGGCAATCTGGTCCTCCCGGATTCTCCTCAATTGGTCTTGGATTTGGGCCAACGAGGTGGTCAACTCATCTATGGCTTTTTGCGTCATGGCTCGAGTGTGGGGTGACCTGTCTGTAAGGGCACCGCGTAATCAGTAACTGACCTAGATCTTAGAATCAAAAGTACATCCCAAGCAAGGAAAAGACTAGACTAGAAGAAGACCGGAGACTGATTTCTAGACGGATGACGCGTGGATGGTGGACCTTCCTTAGGATTCGGCAGAGTGGGCCTAGTCCTGTTCGAAGGAAGGTCTATGTGAGAATTCCCCAGACTTTGGACTCGAGTGTATAAACGGGCTTCCCTTTGTAAGAGTCTGTCCTACGAAGGTGGGCCATGCCTTGACAAGTAAGGCGGACTAGGATGGGGTAGAAACCCGTGATATAAGATCGACGGAGTTTTGACGCTATAGATTCTAACTTATGACATGACCCGACACTGCTAAATACGGGAAGTTCTAAGAAGAAGAGGGTTTTGAAAAGTGAATTTGAATTTGAAAACCGAGCAGAGTCGGATTGGAAGACCCGATTTTTTTGAAAACCGAGAAGAAGGGTATCGGGCCGAGATTTCGGGCTTTTTTTTTTGAAAAGGTTTGGACAGCATACCGGCTAAAAATAGGCTATTTTGAGTCAAAATCATAAGTCCTAAATTCGGCAGCTTTCCGGGTTTTGAAAAAGAATGGTTTGAAAAGATGTAAGTTTTTTGAAAATGACGGTTTTTGAAAAGACCAAGGAAGATCAAGTAGCATGTAGTCATAGAAACAGTATAACGACGCCATGTATGCTCTTAGTCTAAGTCTCGGTCGGTCGAATAGGGTCTATACCAACAACGATCGCATTCTCGCAAATCAGGACGGACCTCCTAAGCCGAGTTGGTCTTAGAATCTGCCGTAAAACCCATGCGAGTTCCGCGATTGAAGTCTTTAGTGCATCCAAGTAGAAATGCACCGTGGTATAGTGGGACGTCGGTCACAAGTAACCGGCCCGGGATAGAACGGGGTTATGCATGAACCATTGAACTAAAACGTGTACATTACTAATCGAACGATTTCTTTTCGAGTCTCACCCTGAGGATGCCGATGGTAAGTGACACATCAGTTAATTGCCGGCGGAGTCGCCAAATTGTGGACATGACATAGGTCCACCCCGACGCGGCGAAGCGCGGGTTTTGGGGAGGCGATAGAATTTCCATATGAGATGGATCGAATAGAATTTTAAATCGAAGTAGGAGTTGCCACCGAATTTTATGGTTATTCGGAACCATTCGAACCCACTCTATGTCGTAATGGGCCATACTTAAAGCCTGGCCCATTTCCGATGTCAGAGTTTATTGGGTTCGTCCCTTAGCATTACGATACCGATGCCGACTTGAGCGGTTAATCGTATATTGAATGACTTTCGTTGCCAATGGTTTCGGACATCCGGAAACCACGGTTCTGAGTAAGGGGTGAGGGTACGTGTTGGGAAGTTCAGTGAGAACACCCAACCCCGCCCGCACTTAGCGGCCTTTACTAAGATATCGTTCGGTTTTGTGTACACGCGTTAGTTCGGCGATAGAATGATATGCAGAGATTATTTTCCTAAGACATGTGAGGAAAAATAAATGGGTTGCTAAGTCATTTAATGCATGTTAAACTAATAACGTCAAAGTTATTTTAGCATGTGAGTTCGTTTTAGTCTAATAAAACGATAAAAAGAAAATATGAGAATAATTTGCTACAAACACGAGAAAACGAGTTAGTAACGATGAATAATAAAAATAAAGCAAATAGATATATGAAATCGAGAAAATAAATATTAATCGAAATCTGAAAAATATTACTAAAACGTTGTTTTGTATAAAAAACGAAGTTCGAGAAATAGTAAAAAAAAAAAGAACGGAAAAGGCGTGCTTGGGCAGTCGGCCGCGCGGCTCGCCCGGGACTCAGGCGGGTCGCGTGGCAGCCTGATTTCGACGCCGGTTTTCGGGAAATTTTTGATTAAATCGCGTACGAATATCGCATAATTCATACTCGACTTAATATTCTCGATATTCGTTATATTCGACAATTGATTATGAAATCAATATCAAATATTTGGAATAGTTTTGGAAAAGATATGAATTTAAAAATTGTTTCGTAAAAAAATAAAAATAAAACGATCGAAAAACTAAAAAAAGGACCGGGTCACAGACTCGTGTGCGAGTCGCCTGGACCGGGCGCGACTCGCATACGGGTCTGTCCGCTTTTTATTTTTTGTCGAAAATTGCTAATTTTTATGAATCGCGTACAAATATGGATTAATTTATACTCGATTCATATTTTCGATATTCGTCGTATTCGATATTCGATTATGAGATCGATATCGAATAGTCGGAATGACTTTAGAAAAGGTTTTGAAAAAGTTTGTTTTGAACGAAAAGTTAAAAAAAGATTTTGAACGAAAAGTTTGAAAAAAGGATTTTGAACGAAAAGATGTAACGAAATCGTCGAGATCTTAATATAATTCTTTTCAATACAATATTCGATTATATAGAATCGATATCATATTTTAAGAATATTCGATATATGAAAATAGTTTTTAGTAGTATCGATATTAGAAAATAAAAAGGACCGACGAAAGACCCATAATAATAAAAAAGACGAGGAGAAGGGAAGAGAAGAAAGAGAGACGGGTTTGATTTACACCCTCAACCTACATGCTTTGTTTTCTCGGGATAAGGCTCGTCGGAAAGTGGCTTAGACTTGGGAGCGTCGAGATGATGAGGATGAGTTAAGGTGTATCGGTTTGGGTGATTAGGGACGTCGGGTTTGGCCGGTTTCGTCGAGGTTGCAAGGCTTCGAAAGTGTCGGGATTTGCTAGCTATCGGGTTTGTGTATGAACCGTGTGTGGAGGGGATTTCGGACGTGTTTCTCTCGGTGTATGATGGATGTCGATAATGCGTGTGTGTGTGTGTGATTTTCTGTCTGATTTTCGGTGTGATGGGTGTGTAAAAACCGTGTGTATTGGCTGGAAAAACCGTGTGTATTGGCTGGAAAAACCGTGTGTATTGGCTGGAAAAACCGTGTGTATTGGCTGGAAAAACCGTTGTTTTTGTGTTGGACGGGAGGTCCTATTTATAGGGAGTTTCCGACCTTGGTTTAGGAGAGTTTGCATACCGCTAAGGATAGGAAACGAAGGAATTTGAGGAGCATGGGAATTCCCTTTTCTTGGCCAAGAAGAAAGGAATTTCGGCTGATTTGAGGAGTGTTTCGGCCGAGTGTTTACACTCGGTCGGGTGCTCGAATCGGTTTCTGAATAGGATTCCCGTTTGAGCTAGAATTACCGCTTGAGTAAGAAGCTGAGAAGAACGAGAATTCCGCTTTCTTGTGAGGGAAGAAAAGAGGAAACCGGCTGATTCATGCTACTTGGCCGAGTATTACACTCGGTCGAGTGTTTGAATCGGTTCTCGGATAGGATTCCCACTTGAGATCGAATTATACCTTAAACGGAATTGTTTATTATTTTGTATGGTTGATTTTTGTTGAGTTGGGGTCCGGATTGGACACGTGAGTTATCACGGTCGGTCCACAAGTCTCGGGAAATATCTTTGACCGGGTTTTGACTCGGTCGCTAAAAGACGGTTTACCCCTGGTGTCGGATTCGACCCAAATTAGTGTTATTTGACTCGAAACGACCCACTGGGCCTAAATTTGAGGTCGTTTTGTAAGATTTGTACTCCTTAAAAAGTCTAAACCAAATGTCCATGTTTACAAGCCCATATCCGAGTCCGTCAAAGCACGTTTACGTCCAATCATCATCGGGTGTTTGGCGGGAACTACTATAGACACCTGGCGGTCAAAATGTGGGTGTCTACAATATGACAAAGCACCAGATTATGCTGAGCTTAGGATATTTGGTACTCTTTGTTATGCCACTGTTTCTGCAAAGTATAGAGATAAACTTGGTTGTAGGGCTAGAAGATGTGTTTTTTTAGGATATCCACAAACACAAAAGGGGTACAAGTTATATGATTTAGATAAGCATGTTGTTTTTACAAGTAGGGATGTAATTTTTAAGGAAGATGTATTTCCCTACAAGATTCATTCCTATTTGCATAACAACAATGCTGATATCAGGCATTTGGACATGCTGGTTAATCCAGCTGATATTCCATATATACCACAAGGTATACCTGGTAATAATACACATTACAACTCTGATAATTCAGAGACAGTAATGAATGATCTTACTGGTTTCCTTGAAACTGAAAACTTTGCTATTTCAGATCATGAAAACAATGAGAATAGTATTGAACAGATAGTTGAGGAGGTTATTCCTTCTAACATACCTGTCACTGCCCCTGAGAATGATAATTCTAATGATAATCATCTAAATGAACCTGAGATAGAGGTCAGGAGATCCTCTAGACCTAGGATTCCTTCTGTAAGATTAACAGATTATCATTGTCCAACAAGTAACACTAATAAGCATACTGTGCTTTGTGCTGAGATATTACAACACTTACATGTGTTTGATCCTGATTATCTAGCCTCTCTCAATCATGTGCTTACTGCACATGAGCCATATTCCTATAGTCAAGCTTCTACAGATCCAAAATGGATTAAAGCTATGCAAAAGGAGTTGGAGGCCTTGGAAGCCAATCAGACTTGGGATATGACCCAGTTGCCTAAAGGGAAAAAGGCCATAGGATCTAAATGGGTCTATAAGATTAAGCATAGGCCTGATGGATCAGTAGAGATATATAAGGCTAGATTGGTTGCCAAAGGATACAACCAAGTCAAAGATAAAGACTATAAACATACTTTTTCACCTGTTGCAAAGCTTGCTACTGTTAGGGCATTGATTGCATTAGCATCAGCTAAAGGTTGGATCCTACATCAATTAGACATTAATAATGCTTTTTTACATGGCTTTCTTGATGAGGAAGTATATATGACACCTCCACAAGGCTATTTCCTTGCCCAATCTGGTCAAGTTTGCAGGTTAAAAAGGTCAATCTATGGCTTGAAGCAAGCTTCAAGGCAGTGGAATATTGAATTGACTAAGTATCTTGTTGGTTTTGGCTTTGTACAGTCAAAACAAGATTACTCCCTGTTTACAAAGGGAGACCCAGACACAGATAAGTTTTTGGTTGCATTGGTATATGTAGATGATGTCCTACTTACAGGGTCTTACATGACTGAGATACAATGTGTGAAAGATGGTTTGCATCACACTTTTACTATTAAAGACTTGGGCCAAATGAGGTATTTCTTAGGCCTAGAGATTGCCAGAAATGAGTCAGGCATCCTCATTAATCAAAGGAAGTATGTTTTGGATATTGTGAAAGATATGGGGATGGAAGATTGTGCTGAGACATATGTTCCTCTTCCTCAAGGGTTGCATTTGAGCACAGATGAGGGAGATTTACTTCTTGATCCTGAGTCATACAGGAGACTTGTGGGTCGTCTGCTGTACTTGAATCTCAGTAGGCCAGATGTTTCCTATGCAGTCCAACACCTGAGTCAGTTTGTTACGCAGCCCAGAAAGCCTCATCTTCTAGCAGCAGTGCATGTTGTTAGATACTTGAGACACTCAGTCAATGTTGGACTGTTCTATCCTGCAAACAATGGCCTAACTATGAAGGGATATAGTGATGCAAACTATGCCAAATGCAGTTTTAGTCGTCGTTCTTTGAGTGGATATTGTGTTTTTCTGGGTGCTTCTTTGGTCTCTTGGAAAACAAAGAAGCAAAATACGGTGAGCAAGAGTTCCACTGAAGCAGAATATAGGTGTATGTCCTATACTGCTAGTGAGATTGTTTGGATGGAGCGTTTACTGGCAGATTTAGGGGTTATTGTACCTAGGCCAATTACTTTGTTTTGTGATAACAAAGCAGCTCAACACTTGGCTCAAAATCCAGTATTCCATAAGAGGACAAAGCATCTAGAGGTAGATTGCCACTATGTTAGAGATATGGTTCAAGAAGGGTTCATAGCTACTCAACATGTCAATTCAGAAATGCAGCTTGCAGACCTTATGACTAAGGCTTTAGGTAGCCAGCATCATCATTTCCTTGCAGAATCACTTGGAATGAAGCACTTCGCTGCACCAAGTTCAGCTTGAGGGGGGAGTATAAGAGTATATATTACTCAAGCTGACTCATACACCCATATATATAACAAACAGTACAGATAGATACTTGTATAGTAATATAGAAGAATACATAGAGGATAGTGTATATGTACACACATACATACATCATTACTGTAACAACCTTATTACAATAATACAAAAATATCTTCTATTTACTCCTTCTCCAAGTTAAGCTCAAACTTACAACAATGGAGGTTACGTAAGCTCATGTGTTCATAATTACGGAGTAATAAACAATTGATCTTTTGAAATATTGTCTCACCCTAAGTCGTCATACACACAAGATTAAAAAAAAATCAATGTAATAGCCTCCTAATTATGTAAGATCTTACAATAACATTATAACGTAAACCGTCTTATTTATCATAAATTAGCTTCAAAATTGAATCATTAACTAGTACTCGTACCAGTTATTAAAGATATATGGGGTGTATTTTGTTTCAAGACAATTGTTTCTGTGATAATAAAAGCTTTAGATTAAATAATCAACTAAAAATTACTCGTACAGTATAAAATATTATCATTTGCGTTGTAACAACATATATACATATACATATACATATACATATATATATATACATACATACATATATATATATATATATATATATATATATATATATATATATATATATATATATATATATATATATATTGTCCCAGAGTATCGAGCCTTAACCACTTGGCTAAGACATCTTCGATTAAAAAAATGAAAAGTTAATAAGTTATTGGTTAGATATTTACAAGTAATCAATATATTATTGCGCGGGATATATATCAGTACATCCACTATTCAAGCACAACAAATATCATCATATGCCTAGATCAGAAAGAATTCACTCATTCACTATACTCTCTCAATCAATCATGTAAGGGCTCGTTTGGTTCACCATGGGAAGATGAAGTTACCGGGAACTTTAAATTCACGTGAATTTGTATTTCATGGGAATTAAAAAATATTGTTTGGTTGTCATGTGGGAAATGACTTCATGCGGGAAGTTCTACACACCAAGGGGGGCTTGGTGAGTAACTTCTCCCATTTGGAGGAAGTGGCAATTCCGGGAAGTGAGCAACCAAACAACTCACTGAAAATGCACTTCCTGAGAACTTGCACTTCCCGGTAATTGATTGAGTAACCAAACGACTCCTAAGTATTATAGTACTCGATCAATCATTCAGTATACTCTCTCAATCAATCATGTATTACAATACTCAAACAATCATTCACTATACTCTCTCAATCAATCATGTCAATCATGTATTACTAGAGTTAACTTTCTCTTGTGACGGGTATATCTTCACAAGTTTACGACGAGTCAAATATCACTCCATGATTGACTAAAGACAAACAACCCATATGTTAGTCCCTCAACATATCTTTTTGTCTTATCTCTTACATTTGACCCGTCACAAGTTTGTAACAGATATACCCATCACAAATAAGAATTTGTGATATTATTATGCCGTCGGCTCCCACCTAATTTATACGGGAAAAAAGTGTCAAAAGTGTCTTCATCGCTCTTTGACGTTGATAACTTCGTGGAAATGTTAACTTGCTTCTTGATCAACAGTACAACTTCTCAAGGCCATTGTCTCGTCTTTTCCCCATATAGAACTGATCATGACTACGCTGTGCTGCACCTCATTTAGATCTTTGAACTGAGTCTTTCTTTACTACCACTACCATCGACCCACTTCACATTCATATCTTCTTGCAGCTCCTTATTAGCCTATATATTCAACAAATTGTGCACCCCAAATTATAGTACATACTACAGAGTAATGAACAATTGGTCTTTTGAAATATTGTCTCACCCTAGGTCATACATACTATACGAGATAGAAAATAATCAATGTAATGGTCTCTTAGTTATGTGAGGTCGTCTCACAATAATATTACGGAGTATAACGTAAAAAACCGTCTCATTTATCATAAATTAGCTTCAAAATTGATTTGACATCACCAATAGGCTCATCATTAACTAGTACTCGTACCAGTTATTACGGGGTATATTTTATAACAAGTTTGCCATAAAATATTATGTAAAGGATCTCCCTCTCTAACCACAAAAATTTACACCGTTATTTTTAACAAAATAAAGAAAAAAATTAAAATGCAATAAACTAAACTCATGTTACACATTTGACTTTGGTTTCAAGAAGAATCATTTACCTCAAACTCGTAGAAGTATTTTTTAAAGAGATCCACCTGAGATGTATACAGTCGGATGCCCACGTTAGAAGTCTTATCATCGGTTTGATTTGAGGTTACTGTACATTGCCCTTCAAATTTGATCTTACCCTGACCAATGAAAGTAGGTGTACCCCATCCGAAATCTGCCTTCGCCATGGGCAACCTTGTCCAAGAATTGATAAAAAGATTCGGAGATGTGACACTATGAGAGCCACGAACAAGAGCGTTCAGATCTGGTTGTAGCTCCAAATAATCAATGGCCGATCTTAGATAATCATTGTTATCCATTTTCATTATCGTCTCGTCAATTTTAGCGATGGTGTACCATAATGGGTTGTGAATCAATTCACCTGCCTTAGCAAGACAACATGAGAAAAAAAGTGCATTTCCAAAATACCCCTTGGGTAATGATGGTTCTTTCAATCTTGGTCGTCCATCAGTATGTATGAATAGTTTAACGTCTTGATCATCTGCTAGTCCACGAGCTTTGCATGCAGTACGCCACACGTGAGCAGCAATAACCTTAAATAAGCTTTGCTTTTCGCTTCTTACTCCATCACTACCTAATCTTGTTACTCTAACTTGTAATGCATTCACTTGATTTTCCGAAAGTTTGAGGTGACACTCCATTGTTGTAATTGTTCCACCTAATCATTTTTGGAGAGTATAGTATTATACTACGAGTATAATTTATGATGATTTTACTTAAACATTATTATGAAGAACATGAAACCTTGTCGTACCCATAATATTTATTTTTATAAGTTTTTTGAAATTATTTTTATGATGTTCAAAAAATAAACTACTCCCTTTCTACAATCCTAAATACACTCAGTTGTACACTTGTACACCTCCCTCACCCTCATTTAAATCCAATATTTTGACTTCAAATTAATGTTTTGTTACATTGTTTCCTTTATACTTGTACATACGGAGTATCTTATATTTCTGGCGAGTTATGCACCCGAGTTACACACCCTAGGCTAGCAAGTTACGCCCTCACACCTGGATAAAATATCCCTTGTGATGGAGATATCTGTCACATACTTATAATAGATTAGACCCTGTTTGATTAGTGGCGGATCCGCCAAAAATTGGCATATTGAAAGCAAATAGAAGGTTTGACCAAAAAATATGCTAATGGTAGTGTTTGTGGCAAATGACGGATTGTAATAGCATATTGGGGCTGAATATGCCGTTTTGCATATTGAGTTAGCCGGTTGGATTTTTTTTTTACCTCTTTACACTTTGCAAATTAAACCCTATTTTCATTATTCTAAACTTTTTGATAAAATTAATCCTTAATTATTTATGCATGAATTTGATATGCAATTACGTCTTACAATAATTAATTCATGTTTGGTTATTTCAATCGAATCAATTTTCAGTTTTTTACACGATTCCATGGAATCTGACTTTTCAATTGATCATGACTTGCAACCTCCGACCGAGAGTTTAGAAACTCACGAAATATCAACTCTACCTTATAATATTTGTTCAACTTTAAAGGTTACTTGAATTAATCGGCGATAATAATTATTAAAATTGTTGATGTGATGTATGTTACATATATTTAATTGAAAATTGGTTTATGTGTGGCCTTTTTAGTAATTTTACAAAGCAGTTAATAAATTAGTTAATCTAAAACAACTAACTACCAAACAGTCAAATAATACTTAAAAGTTATGCTAATTAAATCAGCTAGACAAAAATGTTAATTGATTCTGCTAGTCAAATCTGATTTCTAAATTTGTTTATGTCAATATCAATCGGTTGTTTACCAAACAGTGTCTAAATATAATCACACAGGTGGATAAAGACAACTCATTTACTGTTCTCAATCATACAATGTTTTTTTGTCTTTATCTCTCTTATTTAACCCGTCACAAATTTGTGATGAATATGATCGTCACAAACCAAAATTTGCGACTAAATAATTAAATAGCGCAAGCACAACTTACCAGAAAAACTTTTTGGTAGAACGGGGGGCACAGGGGGTTCGTACTCGACGTGTCTGAAGTTGACTTGGGGTGGGTTTCGAGGCCCAAGATATACGAACCGGTTATGACAAGGCCTCAACCCTGGATCAACTCCTCCTCTAGCCATATTAGCCCAATAAATGAGAAATTGTACATGAGCGACTCCATCCCCAGTGTGGTGGTGCGATCCCAACCCAAGGGTCACACCACCACATTTAAACCGCGTAAATTGAACCATCAAAAACGGAATTGAAGAGAGCCCCTTAGAGTAATCCCACGATGGGATCAACTCCTCTCGCATTGAATCATCCCTCAGATCGTCTAACGTGCATCTTGTCTCAGCGTCAATAAAATAGACCCCCGCTGCATTACAATCGATTTCATATCTGTTGTTGGTTTCGTTCATCTTTAGCCTGCCGGCTGCAGGATAGTATGGCACAAGAGTCCTACTAAGTGCTGTCTTCAACGTTTCAATGTCGAAAAATGGTGAAGATTTATTTGGAGGGTAAATGTAGAGTAAATGAGTGTGGGAAAAGGGTTGACGGATCATCATGTCTAACCTTGATAACCATAGTGTTTCGTTAGGAGTGACCTCGGCCGGACGCACCATTGTCGATTCATTGACTTTAACACTCATTATTTTAGGATATCGTAAATACTCACTCAGTCGAGCAGTAAATTAGAGATTTTGGAGGGAAATTGTGTATAAATCTGATTGAAGGGAAGTTATATAGACATCAGACAAATTAAAGCGAAGCAGTTAGTCCATGTCCATGATTCCAAATTCCAGCAAATAAAAGGAGTTAAATATTTGGCAGCCCCAAGACTTGAAGCTAGTACTGTAATTAAAAATAGAGTCTTACATTATCAAAGGAGTGATTAGTTTCAGAATTTCAGATTCTTAAATAAGTATAGTCATTGGTCAATCATTAAATATCCACTGATCAAGGGAATAATGCCCACAAATAATAATTAAAAACTGCGTCATCTCATGGATTCATAGTTAATGAAAGACTTAATATTATACTCCGATCCCACCGACTTTTATATAGGCAGTTATCACTTTTCGAGAAGTATACTTCTCTCTTCAATATCTCTTAAAATTATCGATTAAACAATATCGAATGTATACTCGTGTGAAAACAATTTTCATGACGAATCCAATGATATAACTTTCATATTTTTTTTCAACGTATTTTTTAATATAATTGAAAGTCAAAAACTTGAGTATTTCGTTAAACTAAAACTACTTATATAAAAACTCGGAGGAAATACGAGAGATCTCTCATTAACGTTAATGAGTCTTAATTTTTAGCGTAATGTAAATTGAGAAACCAATAAAAACAATATTATCCAATAAAATATTCTATAAGTAAAGAAACTGTGAAGAGAGAATTTGAATGAAAAAAAAATCCGAAGAGTTGATGTGAAATTTTGAAGGGAGGGTTATCAGGGATATTCAATGCAAATAATCAATCGTTCTTACATTCAAGGGAGAAGATGCTCCACTCTCCCAGCACAACAAATAAAATCGGTTTTGTTCTGGTTTTTTTATTACCTCTCTTCGAATTGTTCATGATATCTTCGGTTCAATTTCAGGTTATTCAAATAACAGGTAAACATCCATTTTGCATGAGGTCTCGACTTTTAACGACATGAATTTATTATCTATTTATACTCTTTGTCCTAAAATATGGAAGGATACTTTATCTGACGTATAAGGAATTTACTAGTCTATTTTCGTCAAGTTTTGTTTCAAGGTCTTGGATCTCCAAAAACCGTGTATTAAACATTGCGATTTTAGTCATCCGGGACGTCCTAACGAACAATGTCTCGTTTTCTTCCGATTTTCTTAGCATGTAGAGTATCTGAGGATATTCTTCAAGATATCTTTGGTTCAATTGCACACTTGCACGAATTTCGACTTTTAACCAACACGAGTTTATATCTTCCCGATACTCATTTTTCCTTCGTTAGTCTTAAAATCAGAAAGAATACGCTATTTGACACAAGGAATGAATAGAACAGCGGTCGATTATCGACAAGTTTTGCTTCGTGGTCCCGGATTTCTGAAAACCGCGTATTATACTCTACCATTTTAGCAGTTCAAGAGGTCCTACCGGTCAACATCTCATTTTCCTCGGATTTTCTTTCCATGCCTCCAAGGACTATTTAGGATATTTCTGGTTCATTATTTTCAATGTCAAATAAAAAGTACACGTCGATTTTGCATGGGTTTTCAATTTTTAATCGACGCGAGTTTATCGCTTTCTGATAATCTCATTTCCCTTTATTGGTACTAAAAAATTGATAGGACGCAATATTTGACCTAAGAAATAGACCAATCTTTTTTCGGTAAGTTTTTTTTTTCCTGGGGTCTCGGATCGTCGGAAACCGTATATTATACAATATGATTTAAGTTTTCGAACTGGTCCTACCGGGCAACGTGTTGTTTTATTAGGACTTTCTTACCACTCTTCACGGTCTCTTGAAGATATCACCATTTTAATTTTACCCTCAAATAACAAGTAAATGTCCATTTTGTACGAGTTTCCAACTTTAAATCGATGCGAGTTTATCGCATTCAGATATTCTCATTTCCCCTCCGTTGGTTATTTGACCTAAGAATAAGAGATTCGGATTTCTGCGAATTTTGTTTCAGGTCCCAGCTCTGGAAAACACATACATAGTATATCATAAACTATGATTTGGGCTGCCCGAGAGGTCCTATGTACCAGACAAGGTCTCATTTCCTTTCGATTTTCTAACCAAGTCTCTGCGAGCTCCTCAGGGTATCTCCACTTCAATTTCAACATAGAATAACAAGTAAACGTCCATTTTAGACGACTTTTCGACTTTTAACCGACACGATTTATATAGTTTTACGATACTCTTATTTCTCCTCCGTTGGTCCTGGGAGTATACGTTATTTGATCAAAACAATACACTAGTCGATTTACGACGAGTTTTGTTCCCGGTCACGGTTTTCCGAAAACCATGTATTTATACACTACGATTTGAGCCTCCCAGGAGATCCTATCGGGCAACGTTTAGTCTTCTGTCAGTTTTCTTACCATTTCTCCGCGGATTATTAAGGATATCTCCGGTTCAATTTCAGTCTCAAACAACAAATAACATCCATTTAGCATGAATTTTCGACTTTAATTGAGGCGATTTATAGCTTCCCGATACTCTTATTTCTTCTCCGATGTCCCTAAAAAACTGAGAGTAGGCACTATGCATTTGACTACTTGATTTACGAGAAATTTTGTTTCGAGTCCCGAATCTTTGAAGACCATGTATTGTAGATATTCTACTTTCTTATCATGTCTCTGTGCACTATTCAGGATATCTACAATTCAATTCCAGTCTGTTGATCTCGATACAACTTGTTGTCATTATGACCAAAGCTTTAAGGGCAAAACAACATAATTTCTGTCTTCTAAGCTTGACTTGATATCCTTCCCAAGTCAAGCTTGGAGGAGATGTTAACATTCGGAGGAGTTAATTACTCTAATTAATTGTATATTGGTTCAAACAAGTTAAGGTAGTATAGGTAGTTAAAAGTATCTTATTTTAACTTCAATCATGGATTAAATAAATTTTATTCAAACAAATTAATTCGGTTTTTCAAACGTGTGATATAATCAACCTATTAACATGTATCCAGCTTGCAAAGATTAGAAAAATCAGTCTTAATTTTATACTCAAAACTATCCGCTTGAAAATATAGTGACTGAATGGACTAGTAATTTGACGTCGGTCCATAGTTTTTTTTCCTTTGAGGACGTCGGCCCATAATGTGGTTTAAATTGCAAATCCAAAATCAAAAAGTTGTGGGCGACATTATCTAATGATTCTAATCAAATGCAATGTAGATGGAGGTCATACACGTGAACCATTTAATTGCCGCAAATCTCTGTGGACTGTGGATAACAGGTCGATTCTCCATTCTCCAACGATTGCATCCATTTAATATTTGTCGAATTGGTCTCTTTTATAACGAATTAGCGATATATTTTTATAAAAAATGATAAGTATAGTCTCAAAACGGTATAAATTATAGTACAATTATTGTATCGTATAACAAATCTTAAATTAGAAATTTATGGTAAAAAAAGTTACGGAGTATTATTTTAGGTTATTTAGTGATAACTTTTGAGTTAAATAGTGAGCATTTTTCAATTCAAAAACGTGGTAACTATTTATTTGAAAGTGGTAACTAATAAAACATAAATTGATCACTTTTTATCGTAATTTACAAATTATTACTGCTGTCGCACCGATACAACGATTGTAAAAATAATTACTCAAAAAATGGTATAGAAGAGATTAAAAGAGAAAAAAAAATACTCCCACGAATACATGTATTAATTGTCTTCATTTATGTGTAATTGAGTCACAAATTCCTAAGGTAATAATCATATTAAACAAATTCTTAAATGAGACAATCCCACAATAAGTTTATTGTGAGATCTCTCACATAAGGGTGATTACCATTTTGGGATTTTGTGAGGTGTAGGGTATGTCTCACATTAAACGTATGTGAGACGGTCTCACACGAGCCTTACTAATCATATTAAGAAGCTATTACATTGTTAAATACAACTCTTAAGACTGTATTTAACATAACTGGATTTTTATAGGGTCAAATATCAATTACTCATTCAAAGGCTGTTTGGTTCAATGCTTAGGTATGGAATGTATTGGATTCGGAATCCATAATGGTATTGGATTCTAAATCCGTTCCCATGGATTTGGATGGAGTTGGAATCCATTAGGTATCCAATTCCATTCCTAAACAGTCCAACCAAACATTGGAATGGAGCAAATCCATCCCAACATTTCCAAGTAGTCAACCAAACACCCCATTAGTCTCATTTATTTATCTGTCTTTAATTAAAATATTTATCATGATGAATATAAAATACAGATAATTTAACCAAACGAAAGGAATATTTAGTTCGATGACGCTAAAATATTATTATCATACGGAGTAAAAGATAACACTTCATAATATTTTTATTTTTTTAATCTAAAAAAATAAATATTCAATCCGTTATAATAATTTCGATAAGTGATTAGTATTACTCTATCATTTTCATCTTCATGCCAAAATTTCCCCGACACGCAACCTTATCCATCCTATATAATCCCAACAAAACTTTAAAAACCTCATCCATAAAAATTGAAAAAATAAAAAGTACCCAGTAAAAAATCTGAATCACAAAAACCTAGGACTACTACACAGGTGTCCCTCATCCACTAAATTACTCTTATTTTTTTATTAAAAAAAACTGAAAATTTTGCACTATTTCTACAACTTATCCATTGAAAAAGTTCACAAATTTCTGGTTGATTTTCAAATCTGGCTTCTACCCTTTTCGTCACTCTAACGCAATTCCAAACCCTTTTCTTACTTTACTCAATCCACCCCATTTCTTATTTCAATTTTGAGAATTTCAATTCTTGGTGTTCTTATCAATGGCTGAAATTATGAGCAAATCATCTGTTTTTTCTCCGATTTCTCATCTTCACAGTCAAAATAAAGGTGGGATCTTTCCTGTTTCATGTTCAGTTCCTGTTAAAAATCAAGGGAAATTTGTGGGTTGTTCTTCTTTGAAGAGTGATTTTGGTGGATTGAGATTAGCAGTTGTCGGTGATGATAATCATGTGTTGTCGTATAAAAAGGGGAAATCTCAATCGATTGAAGCTAAGGTTTGTCAATCTTTTTTTAATTCAATCTATAAATTTTCCTCTTTACCGCTAAAGTTTACTGCTTTAATAATTTGTTGGTTGATTAGATTTTATATACTCGTATGCCGTAAATGAATTCGAAATTAGGGTTTATTGTCCCAGTTTTCTGGGGTAACTTCAATCATTAGAATTTGATTAATGATGCTTATCTTTTGAATACCTGACTAGTTTGCGTGCAATTGTAGAACAATCTTACACTAATTACCTGTTAGATCATCTTATTATACACGCTTTGTTTATTCTTCGTAGAATCTGCTAACTTCCAACTTTAGACAATAGGTCTCGAGTTCAATCCCGTCCCCTCCATTGTTATAACGCGACTAAGCGTGCTCTTAATACCGATAAAGGAGACCCTACCTGATTAAGGTGAACCCAAATTTTTGTTTCTAACGAGCATATCCGTACTTAGTGACGGATCAAATATTAGGGACATGGTAGATAAAAACAAAACATTTCCCATTTCCGATGCATTCTAATTTTGTCTTTATCTCACCATGTGGTGATATTCGACCCATATCTTCCATCACAGGGAAGACAAACTGTTAGATGAATGGGCATGTCTTTTTGCTACTCTCGAGTTGTTCTGCTTTTGTCCTAGACCTGTTTTATCCGTTGTAAGTTTAAGATGGATATGCCGGGGTTAAGCAAGAATTTGTGCTTGTATACTTGTCTTGCTTTGTTTGAGACTTGTTCCATGCTGTCATCTTGTTCTTGATTTTTAGTAGCAGTATTAAAGTGTATCTTGGTTGGTTATACAGATGGGTCTTAGCATAGGTAAAGCACTGAGGTGGTGGGATAAAGGACTTCAGCCTAATATGAGAGAGATAACTTCTGCGGATGATCTTGTGAATTCCTTGCTAAAGGCAGGAGATCAGTTGGTCGTGGTCGATTTTTTCTCTCCTGGTTGTGGAGGTTGCAAAGCTCTTCATCCTAAGGTGCCGCCATATTCCTTCATTTTTTACGGATTAGATAAGCTGAAATGCTTCATACCTTAATGTTTATGTAACTGAGTTCGTGACCGTTTGCAGATATGTCAGCTGGCAGAGATGAATCCCGATGTTCAGTTTCTTCAGGTTAATTATGAGGAGCATAAATCAATGTGCTACAGCCTGAATGTTCATGTCCTTCCCTTCTTCCGGTTTTATAGAGGGTCTGAAGGTCGCGTTTGTAGCTTTAGCTGCACCAATGCCACTGTGAGTTCTCTCACTCTAACTTGGTTGATCTTATGCTCAAGTGAGCTGAAGATAAGCCGGAACAACAAATCTGATGTTTTTGAGATTATTATTGCAGATTAAGAAGTTCAAGGATGCTCTAGCCAGGTACGGCCCTCCAAGGTGCAGCTTGGAGCCACCAAAGGGGCTGGAGGAGAAGGAGCTTCTTGCTCTAGCTGCCAACAAAGATCTTTCATTCACATACACGCCCACGCCCACGCCCACACCCACGCCTGAGCACCACGAGGTTCAAACTGAGGCAGAACCGACTCCTAAAACGACCCTTCCTTATCCATCAACCCCTGTGGTGTCTCCTCGAGACAGCGAGGACAGAACATTGGTCGCAGCATCCGGAAGATAAAGTTGAAGGTGTTGACAGCAAATTGAAGTTAAATATTTGTACAGCGGTGTGGTGTGTACTTGGGTTTGTTTAGTTGGTTATATTAGCGAGTGCGCAGCTCTTGGGATCGGTTTTTTTGAGTCCAAGCGGCGTGGCTGTCTCTAGACAGGTCTGCATTATGCAGCCATCTAGGGTAGGGTGTATGTAGCCTTAGAAATGAGTGCAAGCTTGAATGTTTTTATGTTCCCTCCCATGAAAATGGTTAGATGGAGTATGTATCACTGCATCTTAATCTCATATGTACTGGTTGTTTAGGTAAACAAAGTATTGAAATGATTGTGTATCCATTTCCCCCCTTCCATAGTTCCTTCCCTTTTCATCTCGAAACGAGTGTTGGGATAACAAAATGACAACCAGTTGTATATAACTCTATGTACAACTGGTTCTAAGATCTTGAGCTTTATCACAAAGATTTTGAGATAAATGTTCAAGCTCAAAAACTTACAAATGCTATTGTACAATCAGGTGTATAATCCTATTTTTCCAAAATGAGACTCTTCTAACGAAATGAGTATCTCCTGGTTTCGTCCATGGATTAACAATTGACAAATCTAATTCGAATGCACAAAGCACGGCTCAAAATTTAAATGATCGAATGCAAAGTATCTCGAAACAATTATTTTCCTTGCCAAATGTATTTTTTTTAACGAACCACGTATTTAATTGCATTACAAGATATAATTGGGGGATTCAAACCTGAGTCCTATTTTGATATTTTCTTTGTTAAGTCGTTCGTGATAGTTACTGTTTTTAAAGCCAACTAATTTGAAATAAAATTGTTTATAATTATGATTTGAACTAGACAAAACGATTACAAGGATCACGTTCACAAAAAAAGCGATCCAAAATTAATCTGATAAAAAATAACTTGACTTTTAATGACTCGATAAGACGATAAGTTAATATGAGTGGATTGATCTCGCTCAATATTAAATTATTTTTTTTTCAACGAAGAGCGCACTTGGTCGCATTCAATATAGGGGTTCAAACCTGAGACATATCGTTCCAAAGCACTTAGTCCTAACCACTAAGCTAAGAGAAGTTCAATATTAAATTGATTCGAATATTAGACTCGTAGTTTAATAAGGATGTATCGTAGGTAATAAGTCGGGTTTGGTATCCCCTTCCTTGTAGCTCGTTAAAATAAGGACAATCCTATACTAAAACCCTAATTCCCACCATCGTACCAAAGCTCGGATTTCGATCAAAAGTTGAAAAACCTTGGACGAAAATGGCGTTGAGAGGAGTATGGCAACTTCAAAAATTGATTGTAAGCTATTGTGATTGGGGAGGTAGTAGCCGTGGTATTAGGTACCTCTTTCTCTCTTTCTTCATTATCAGATTCTTCAATCAAAATTCCTTCTTTTTCTATGCCTTTTCCTATTTCGATTATAATTACTATAATTTTGCAATTCGTATCATTACATTTATATAGTATTCCGTATATAGTTTCGAAACATTAATCTGTTAGTAGTTCGTTATTTTGTGTTTTTGCTTTCTGATTGTTCCTTCATTTTTCGCACCCAATTTGAACTATTGGTTACTCCATTGATGAGTTTCAGAGTTTCACTATGAGCCTTTATCCCAATATGGTTTGGGGTCTGCTGCCATGAATCGTCATTCGAAACCTGTTCATATCAATCTAATTTCTTAGGCTGCTTAAAATCTTTGTTTTGAAATCTTCTAATTAGTTTCGAGTAGCGGATTAGTACTACGTTTCCATGAATTGCCCCGTTATAAAGCTTGAACCTGCCACTATATTCTTCAGAATAGGGATGCTTAGGTAGTCGGCTGCTAAGTTAGAGGAACTTTTGGGAGAAGCGTTTTTCATGTATACACGGGTTTAGTTAACTACAATTGAGATGGTTGTTTTTGTCGATGTGAATTTTATAACCAAGTTGAGAGAGCTATTGTATTTCTTATATAGGACGGAGTAGATTAGAGGCGGTAGGCTTGCACCAACTCACACTGTTATAATCATATATTTTTCCACTTGAGCATTATGGGTAGCCCGTTTGATGTGGCTTTGGTCAATGGAGCTCAATCTGGGATAGATAGATGACATCGGGCCATTTCTTGCGAACATTTGGATTCTTTGCCTAGTTAATTTCCGAGTGTTTGGTGCAGCTAGACTATCTATTTAGACTCGAGGAACAGTGAATATTGATTTTATTCCTTGCTTTCCAGTTTTTTCTATTTAGTCTCTGAAGTGATAGACTCCTGCAGCTGCAGGTAGTACTATTTGGTGGGAATATTATCATTCAGTGTTAACATTTTGGAATGGAGTGTGCGGTTGTACGAGGACTATGGTGGTACTAGATGTGAAGATTTCTCCTCACGATGCTAGTTAATTACCCATTATCTTCTTGTTGATTTGGAGACTAAGACATCTTTGCTAAAATTTCATCTTATAATTGATGGTGAACTACCGACATAGGAATATAGGAGTCTGCTAAAAGGATGAGAACTTTTAGGTGTCACATGGGAAGTGGTGTACAGGGTTAACGGGTGACGTTGATTTGTGAAATCATCTGTGGGTTTTTGCAACCAGCAATCTTTTTTTTTGCACCTGATTCTTTGGTCGTGTCTTGACTCTTGAGGGATATGGTATCATAAGATATCTTCCGAACCAGATGACAGAAATGACTTTAGAGGTTAGAACACTTTGATTTGCTTGTTTGTAATCACTGTGCTCAATGTTAGCTGAGGCCAACTAGTCAAAAAGAGTGTTTGGTAATAGTCACTCAACTTAATGCCTGAAATGTTAGAGCAGGCTAGTAACTATCCCCGGATTAGACAGATGGCCACTAATGACTCTTTATGATTGTTGTATGTGCTTTTTGTGGTGGTTCCATGCCTTTAAAGTGCTTTTTCGTGTATAGCTTAATATTTCACCGAGTTCACTCTTTTAATATTGTTCGTGGATTTGTAGCCGTAGTGGCTCACATTTATGACCTTGCAAATTTGTCCCTCAATCTTATCAATTTTAAGCTTATCTTAGTGATTTCCTTGGCCAACATTAATCAGTAGCTCCTGTTGATTGTGAACTTCTGTAAAGGCTACTACGTATTTTTTCCTAGATAGAAATATTTCAGTACTTGAGGCGCCCATCTGGCCATCTCTCTGCTGATAGTTTAGACATCATGAATAGGAACTCCCACATCTGTGTGTTTCTCAAGACTGGAAATTTATACTGATGTTCAGAAGGATAACAGCGGGGGACATTTAATGAAGCTATTTATGCTCAGATATAGATTTTACTTTGCATGAAATTTGATTTAGGTTTGTCTAGGTTGGAAACAAAAATGCTTATCAAGCGAAACAGATTACTGATTATGAAGTGTAAGCCACTTTAAACTCTCAAGAAGTTGAGAGATTAGAGAGAAAATGAACATCTCTCACCCTTTCATTTGTCTTATCAATTCTCCAACTCTTGAATATTTTAACAATCAGTCCAGTTGCTTTGATTGTTTCATCTTCAATGCAATTATAGGTAATACAAAAGCCAGAAACTGTTACATATAATGAAGATTTAACATTGCTTGTTGCATATGACAGGGCTTTCATGGAAACTCAGTTACCATCGTTCAAGGAGACTAATCCACAGCTAGAGGTTGTTTCAGAGCTCATACGTGGACAGCATCCACATCTAAAGGCTTTCTACCGTGAGTGTTTTCCATCAAACTTTAAGTCATTGCATTGTGCTCTGCTTTTAGTATTCGTATAAATATGTTAATGTTGCTTCCGATGATATTTATGACTTTATTTTTGAGTTTAACAAATTTATTAGATGGAGCTTCCTAAGTTTATATCGGAGTTCTGTTAATCTAGCTGTCACTCCTAGTACTTGTATTACAGAGTACTTGTTAGTCACTCAATTTCACTCATAGAACTTGTTAATCACTCATTTTCACTCATGCTCTCATACTACTTGTTAGTTGTTAATTTCTGATTTCGAACCGTAGCACTTATTACTTATGAATTACTCGTACTGATTTTCTTTTCTCTTTCTAGCTATAATATATGGGATTGTTAAATAAAGCGAACAACAGAAAACACTTGGAGAGTCTTGATGTATTATACTCGTATTTTAATTGATGGATGCGATGGGTGAGGACTATTCTTAAATCATTGTTAAAGGGAGAGCTGTAGCAAGGTGTTGAGGACTGGAAGGTGAATTACATCGGAGTGTGCTTGAATCTTGATTGGGAACTTGCGCGTAACTAAATTGACTGTGCATCTCTTTGACCTTTTACCTCACGTTATTTCTACCGACTGAGAAATGCATTTCATATGTACTTGTTCAAGTTGAAAGGAAACCTGCTGTAAATTTATCACATCTGAGCCGTTGCATGAATTAGTTGATTGAGCTTAAGGTGTCCATACTTGAAATACAAACTTTCTACTACCACTTGCTCCGTTTTCCACATGTTCCTCCCTTGTCTCATTATCCCTCAAATGGAAAGAGTTTTATTTGCTTTTCTCATTTTCTGTTTTTTTGTCAGTACTATTTGTACAAGAAGACAGCCTTATAGTGTCTATATGTCCTCTTTGTGAGGTTTTTCATTCTTATTTGATGTACTTCCTTAAGGATGTAGCTACCAATGAATATGCGTTTGACCAAAAAGAGGGGTAACGAGGGAAGATCAAATGCTACTGTCTTTCCTTTTGAAGAACCATGTAGTCCTATGCAGAATCTTTCTATCTATCTTAGTAGCTATGCATATAGTTTAGTACGGCGTAAGTGATGGTTTTAGTACTATTGTCAATTTGTCAGCATGGTTTTAGTACTTGTTCACAACCGAGTCATAGAGGTTTTAAATGTTACGCACATGTTTTAACTCTCTTCTTAAGTCCATTTTTTTTGTGGTACTATTAGGTAATAAGAATGAACGCGTGGTTTGTGTGAAGAACATGACTCCGGAAGATGTACTCCAACACGCAACTAGGCTACGAAATGCCATGGGAAGGAAAGTGGTGAAACTGAAGACAAGACATGTTACAAAGCACCCAAGTGTACAAGGCACATGGACAACAGCACTCAAATTGTAAAGCCTGGGCTATAAGACCCTATTCATTTGGTGTTGCTGCTTGGCTTTTGTCGAATGCTCCTGATACAAGGTTTACGTGGATCTTGCTCTCGTCAGAGAAACTCAACGGATTTTGCTATGCATCTTGAACAATGTTTCACTTGTATGCTTATCTATATAATCTTTTCCTGCTATGGTGGGACAATTTGATTCAACATTCTCTATTTTAGGCCTGATTTCATAAAACTGTTGTTCGTTCAGTTTTTCTTATTTATTTAGAGGTTGCCTACTTGGTTTGTAATGTTGCTAATTTTCACTCAGCCTGCACACTTGGACACCACTGGATTTTGGCCTAACCAAAACCATTATTAGTTGAAGGAAACAATTCGATTTTGATGAAATATAGATATGTGGCGTGGAGCCGTGGAAGGCTACCAGGGATGGTCCGTGGTCACGTAGGACACAATGAATGAAAAGTTCGAAACTTTCTATCGAACATGACAAAAATAGTTAGTATCAAGGTTGATAACATCATACTTTAATAGGCAACAAAAATGCAAACTTGAAGAAAACGAAAGGCGTGTCATTATTCTCGTATACACAAACACTAGTTAATCCTGAAACAAATACAACCAGAATTCCTAAACCAATTACAGCAAACACACTAACAGTAGTCAGTAATTCACTACATGCTCCAATACTCACAAACATCAAAACAAATACAGCAAAAACAGAGAAATCAAGTACGGCCAATGTGAGGAACTCCGGTGGACTTGCAAAGAGGGCAAGTATTGTTGACCACCAACCATTCCTTGATACACTCTGAATGAAACTCGTGTCGACAACCCAGAAACCCAACACTGTCGCCGGCCTCGTAATCCTCCTGACAGATTGTGCATATTTCTATGTCCTCCTTCTCCTCGCTCCCACCAACAACGTGGGTTTTGGTGGGTAATTGAAGCAAAACCAACTGTTTCCTCGACTCAGCCACATACTTAGAACTGTAATCCAGAAACTGAAGCTGTTGTTGGATGAATACCTGGGTTGATATCATCCACATCTCAGATTTCAGCTCTTCCATCACCTTCAAGCTCTTGTTAATATACTCTTGTTCTTGTTGGATGTAAGCCTCCATTGAAATCCTCGACATCTCCAAATCGATTTCCTCAATCACGGTTTGAGCAAGGAAGGGCTCCATTGGAAATTCAGAGGCCAGATTCACTACTGCTGTTCTTGATTGGTTGATGTGGGACACAAATTAGAGAATCTGGGCAAACAATGAAATTGAAACTGAAATTTGTAGAATTGAATAGAATTTGAGAGGGAATGGATTGAATTGTGATAATGGGTAGAGATCCGAAGGTGCCAGGATTGACTGATTTATAAAGGGTAGCGAGGAGTTTGCCCAAATCAGGGCAACGGTAACTTTTCAAAAATTGAGGCGGCTTATTTTGGCGCGTGAGAGAGATATGGAAAGGCGGGAAGCGTAGCTAATACGCTAAGTAGGCAAGGATCCTAATTTGGGCCACAAACTTAACATGGGCTCAAAACCAAAAAGTAGTTGAGTCATTGCAGTTTTCCGGACAAAACAAAAGTCCAGATTCACTGTTTGGGCCACAAACTTATTAGACAATCTATTCCGAAAAGATTTCGTCAAAAAAAATTACGTTTTCGAAAATCTTTTACCGTTTTCAAAAATTGTCAAAAATGGACGATTTTAAAGGTTATTATCCACGTTACTTTTGCATTTTTGGTCCCAAAATAAAAAAGATTAATATTCGCGCTGAACAAACTTCACACCCAATACAATACCCGGTGTAATATGATGGTCATTTGGGTTTCAATGGAGACTTTTCAAAGCCATAAAATTATATTTTGAAACGGAAGTCACCGAAATAAGTTCGATACTTCATTTTATTTCGTGTCGGAGGGTTTTAATAATCATTACTCCCTCCGTCCCACTAAGATTGTCCCGTATTCCTTTTTGGGTAGGTTCTTAAAGATTGTCACATTTCTCAACTTTCCTTTTTAGTATATTCTTTTTTACAACTTCGTCCCTCCTAAGAAAAAGTTTTTACCATTTTGCCACTCAATTAACCCATACCACCTCACACATCACCCTATAAAGTAGTCATAATTGCCTATATACCCAATCATCACACAATTTTCTTAATTATTGTGCAAAAGTAAACGGGACAAACATTTTGGGACGGAGGGAGTATTAGGCAATCTATTCCTATAGAAAAGATTTCGTCAAAAAAAATTCGCGCTTTCCAAAACCTTTTACCGCTTCCGAAAATTGCCAAAAACGACCGATTTTGAAAGTTATTATCTACGTTTTTTTGACATTTTTTGTCCTGAAATAAAATGGATCAATATTCGCGCTGAATAAGACAATGCCCCGTGTAATATGAGGGTCATTTGTTTTCAATGGAGAATTTTCAAAGCCATAAAATTATATTTTGAAACGTGTCGGAAACAACCGAAATAAGTTCGATACCTCATTTTATTTCATGTCTGAGGATCTACTAATCATTATTAGGCATTTTATTCCTATAGAAAAGATTTCGTCAAAAAAAAATTCATCCTTTAGAAAATCTTTTACCACTTCCGAAAATTGCCATAAACGACTGATATTGAAGGTTATTATCCACATTTTTTTGGTATTTTTGGTCCCGAAATAAAATGGATCATTATTCACGCTGAACAAACTTTACACACAATACAATGCCCCAGTGTAATATGAAGGTCATTTGGTTGTCAATGGACACTTTTCAAAGCCATAAAATTATATCGAAATTACTTTTTCCTAACGCAGCTTTACTCCATCCTAACGTATTTTTCTTAATAATTCCAAATTTACCCTTCCCATAATTCACCGTTCTCCCAACCAAGAACAACTTTTCTCTCATTTGCATACAACTATTCAAACCACGATTTCAAATCGATTACGAGTACTAATTCAGTTAGTGACGAAGTAATCACCGTTTTTCCTAAATTACTTGTTTGATTACGGTAATTACTTTTTCTAATCTCTTTAATTGAAATTGAAAGATTACATTAGAGTTTTATTACTTTTTTTTCTTATAATTATCGTTTAGTTGAAATTGATGGAGTAATTACGGGATCGATCATTAGCCCTAATTCAATTAATGATAAACTAATTGTCGTTTTCCCTGAATCAATTGTTTGGTTTAGTTACATTTTTTTCCTAATTATTGTTTAATTGTAATTGGTAGTGTAGATTAGGGTTTAGGGAACGAATTAGAGGATGGTGGTGGTGGTCACGGTGGTGGTGGTGATGGCCGACGAGTTGGGTAGTCGGATTTAATTAGGTTAATTTTGGGATTTTTTTAAAGAGAAAATGAGTATCACTCTTGAGAGTGTTGGGAAATGAAGGGGCAAATAGGTAAAATGTCGTTAGGATTGAGTAAACGCTCGTTAAGAAAAAACACAACCCAATTATATTCTGACACGTGTCTTAAGCCATCGAAATAAGTTCGATACTTCATTTTATTTCGTGGCTGAGGATTCTACAAATCATTATTAGGCAATCTATTCCTATAGTAAAGATTTCATCAAAAAAAATTCACGCTTTCCAAAATCTTTTACCGCTTCCAAAAATTGCCAAAAACAAACAATTTTGAAGGTTTTTTTTTGTAAAGGGTAAGTATGTATTAATAAGTGTGTAACCAATTTACAAGGATATGACTGCAACAAATTATGTAGCCGGATATTTAATCTTATACATTATTCTCAACATGAAGTATACAAACTTGAAGAAAACAAAAGGCGTGTCATTATTCTCGTATTCTCAACATGAAGTTTACAAACTAGTTAATCCTGAAACTAATACAACCAGAATTCCTAAACCAATTACATCAAACACGCTAACAGCAGTCAGTAATTCACTTCTTACTCCAGTACTCACAAACATCAAAAACAAATACAGAGAAATCAAGTACGGCCAATGTGAGGAACTCCGGTGGACTTGCAAAGAGGGCAAGTATTCTTAATCACCAACCATTCCTTGATACACTCTGAATGAAACTCGTGTCGACAACCCAGAAACCCAACACAGTCGCCGGCCTCGTAATCCTCCTGACAGATTGTGCATATTTCTATGTCCTCCTTCTCCTCATTCCCACCAACAACGTGGGTTTTGGTGGGTAATTGAAGCAAAACCAACTGTTTCCTCGACTCAGCCACATACTTAGAAGTGTAATCCAGAAACTGAAGCTGTTGTTGGATGAATACCTGGGTTGATATCATCCACATCTCAGATTTCAGCTCTTCCATCACCTTCAAGCTCTTGTTAATATACTCTTGTTCTTGTTGAATGTAAGCCTCCATTGAAATCCTCGACATCTCCAAATCGAATTCATCGATCACGGTTTGAGCGTTGTTCAGATATTGATCAAGGAAGGGCTCCATTGGAAATCCAGAGGCCAGATTCACTACTGCTGTTCTTGATTGGTTGATGTGGGAAACAAATTAGAGAATCTGGGCAAAGTATGAAATTGAAACTGAAATTCGTAGAATTGAATAGAATTTGAGAGGGAATGGATTGAATTGTGAGGTGCCAAGATTGATTGATTATATATATAGGGTAGCGAAGAGTTTGCCCAAATCAGGGCAACGGTAACTTTTCAAAAAATTGAGGCGGCTTATTTTGGCGCGTAAACGAGATATGGAAAGGCGGGAAGCGTAGCTAATACGCTAATCAGGCAAGGATCCTAAAATTTAGGCCACAAACTTAACATGGGCTCAAAACCCAAAAGTACTCGAGTCATTGCACTTTTCCGGTCAAGACAGTTTGGGCCACAAATATAACTTGGCCTAAAAATTCATACTAAAGACTTGCTTGAGATTCGGGTAATACATTAAGGGGCCGTTTGGTTTGCAAGAAAGTATGGGGTTGGAATCAGAAATCAAATCAGAGTGGTATGAAGTTGAAATTTGATACCTGATATATGGTGTTTGGTTCATTTCTGGAATCAATTTCATCGTCTTGTGCTTGGATAAAAAAAATTGTGGAATCAGGAATTAGTTTTCTTACGACTTTATTTTCTTTTGAGATCTAATACGACTTTATTAGAACAATCCATATATTAATTAAAAATAAAATAACAAATTGGAGTATTAATGTAAGTATTGAGAAAATAAAATACTAAAGTAGAATTCAAATTATAAAATTTCTAAAATAAAATAAAAAACAATTCAGATAAAGATTCAATATAAAACGAATTTGGAGTGTAATTCAATAAAGATCCAAATTTTAATTATTTGTTCCACACCAAGGATACAATAGAAATTTTAATAATTTAGAAAAAAAAAGCTACTTTAATGAAAAAATACATTACAATTTTTTTTACATGGATTAAACGATGAAATAAGGAGATGAAGGTGGAGATAAAGATGATTTTCATATGGGTGTGATACTATGAATTGCAATTGACGGTGGAGAAGAGAATGAGAATGATTGAAGTACATTGTTTTTGATACCTAAGAGTTTGGTATGACTCATACCCACCTCCACCCAAGGGTTTCCAAAACCCATACCTTGTGGGCTTGAGGTATGGGTATCAACATACCAAAAGTGCTAACCGAACACAAGGTATGAGTTTAAATCCTTTCATATCCATACCTTATACCTTAATTTATCCAACCAAACAACCCCTAAGGTGTATCGGTCAAAACAATCGATTTTGAAGGTTAATATCCACGTTTTTTTGACATTTTTTGTCCCAAAATAAAATGGATCAATATTCGCGCTGAACAAAATTCACACCAAATACAATGCTCCGATGTAATATGAGGATCATTTGATTTGCAATGAAGACTTTTCAAAGCCACAAAATTATATTTTGAAACGTGTCGGAGGCCATCGAAATACGTTCGATACTCTATTTTATTTCGTGTCTGAGGGTTCTAATAATCAGGCAATTTATTTCTTTAGAAAACATTTCGTCAAAAAAAATTCGCGCTTTCCAAAACCTTTTACCGCTTCATAAAATTGCCAAAAACGGTCGATTTTGAAGGTTAATAATTTAATATCCACATTTTTTTTGGCATTTTTTGTTCTGAAATCAAATGAATCAATATTCGCGCTGAACAAACTTCAGACCCAATACATTGTCTCGGTGCAATATGATGGTCATTTGGTTTTCAATGGAGACTTTTCAAATCCATAAAATTATATTTTGAAACGTGTCGGAAGCCATCGAAATAAGTTCGATACTCCATTTTATTTCGTGTCTGAGGGTTCTAATAATCATCATTAGGCAATCTATTCCTATAGAAAAGATTTCGTCAAAAAAAAAATTGCGCTTTCCAAACCCTTTTATTGCTTCCGAAAATTGCAAAAACTGGTCGATTTTGAAGGTTAATATCCTTGTTTTTTTTTGGCTTTTTTAGTCCCAAAATAAAATGGATCAATATTCGCACATAACAAACTTCACACCCAATACAATGCTCCGGTGTAATATGAGGGTCATTTTGTTTTCAATGGAGATTTTTCGAAGCCATAAAATTATATTTTGAAACGTGTCGGAAGCCATCGAAATAAGTTCGATAATCCATTTTATTTCGTGTCTGAGGGTTCTAATATTCATTATTAGGCAATCTATTCCTTTTAAAAAAATTCGTCAAAAAAAATTCGCGCTTTCCAAAACCTTTTACCACTTCCGAAAATTGCCAAAAACGGCCGATTTTGAAGGTTATTATCCACGTTTTTCTAACATTTTTGGTCCCAAAATAAAATGGATCAATATTCGCGTTGAACAAACTTCACACCCAATACAATGCCTCTGTCTAATATGAGGACCATTTGGTTTTAAATGGAAACTTTTTAAAACCATAAAATTATATTTCGAAACATGTCGTAAGCCATCAAAATAAGTTCGATACTTCATTTTATATCGTGTCTGAGGGTTCTACTAATCATTATTAGGCATTCTATTCCTATAGAAAAGATTTCGTCAAAAAAAATTCATCCTTTAAAAAACCTTTTACCGCTTCGGAAAATTGCCAAAAACGTTCAATTTTGAAGGATTTTTTTTTTTTGGTAAAGGGTAAGTATGTATAAATCAATACGCGGTCAATTTACAAGGGAATGACTACAACAAATTTTGTAGCCATCTAGCATCTTTATCCCGTAAAGGATATTTCAACTTGCACATTATTCTATTCCGTACATCCAACTTAATCAAATTAACAATATTATGCGGCAATTGCACAACACCATCAATTCTGCATAAATTCCGTTGTCGCCAAACATAGTACACGATGGCATTAAACATTGCGCGGACGATGTTGCTTTGCAATTTCGTACCCCTCATGTTACATGCCCACGATAACGCATTAGAACTTGGAATTTTTTTCTTAACCCACTCTCCCAATAACTCCATCACTCGAGAGCTCCAAGGGCATTCAAAAAATAGATGCTCCAGGCTCTCCGTCTGTTCTTCACACAGATAACAAAGGTCTGAATCAGCAATTCCAAACCTCAATAAGTTTTTCCTAGTGTTCAAAGCCCCCTAAACACAAGCCAAGAAATGAAACTATGTTTAGGGAAACTCCAACCACTCCACACCAGCCTAGCCCAAGGCACCCTCGGCCTATGAACCCGAATATCATCATAGCCCTGCGAAATCGCATACCTGGTACGCGACCCATGCCAAAGTCCATTTACATATTTATTCTTAATAATCTCCTTCGCCTGACAAATCTTCCGCCATGCCCAGGTAACGTCAGTATTAGGCTGATAGTCACCCCAGTCACGGCCCTTCAGGTAAATACTATTCACCCACCGGACCCATAAACGGTCCGGCTGATCAAACACCCACGATGCTAGTTTAGCCACAGCAGCCTGATTCCAAGAATATAAGTCCCTAACACCCAAGCCTCCTTCTTCCTTCGGGCAGCAAATTTTTTCCCAACTCACTAACGCCCGATTAGTACCTTCCACACCACCTCCCCACAGAAAGTTGCGACACAGAGCATTAATACGACCCATAACATATTTCGGAATGACAAAAACCAAGGCCCAATAATTATGTAGCTGAGACAGTACAGACTGTATCAGCGTCAACCTTCCCGCATAAGACAGCTTACGGGCACCAATACTCGAAATTCGCGAAATAATACGGGCTAACAATTTTTCACAATCATTTTTACCTAATCGTGTACTTTGAATTGGAAACCCAAGATAACGAAAAGGCATCGTACCTTCCACACAGCCGGAGAACTGCAATATAGCTGCTTTCCTGTCTTCATCTACTCCAGAAAAATAAGCATCAGACTTACCAACACTTATACTTAATCCCGAGGCTTTACTAAAAGTGGCAAAAGCCCTCCACAAGAACTCCATCGACTCCGACTCCCCTTTGCAAAAGAGAAGAAGGTCATCAGCAAAGAGCAGATGTGTAAGTTTCATCGGCCCACATTTAGGATGATATTTAAAGTTCCTATCCACCTTGCCATGAGTCAGAATTCGAGAAAAATACTCCATGCAAATCGTGAACAACAGAGGAGACATCGGATCCCCTTGCCTCAAACCTCTTTTACCGCGAAAGAACCCGAAGTTATCTCCATTAGCACATAGAGAATAAGAGACAGAACTAACGCACTCCATAATCAACCGACAAAAGTGATCAGGAAAATCTAACGCTCTC
Organism: Agrostemma githago; assembly: GCA_958450325.1. NCBI lineage: Eukaryota > Viridiplantae > Streptophyta > Magnoliopsida > Caryophyllales > Caryophyllaceae > Agrostemma > Agrostemma githago. Next base: position 4,469,483 of record OY288241.1, on the reverse strand, counting down.
AACATTTGCTCCACAAAACTCCATTCCACACTATCATAGGCTTTATGAATGTCGACCTTAAACAGACATCTGGGAGAAATCCGCTTCCTCCTATACATACTAACCAGATCTTGACATATCAGCACATTTTCCACAATACTCCGTCCCTCAATAAATCCACCTTGCGTAGGTGAAATTATCTGGGGCAGGACTTTAGCCAGTCTCGAACAAATGATTTTAGCAATACATTTGTACAAAACATTGCAGCACGCAATCGGTCTAAATTCCTTTACATTCTGTGGTCTACTCACTTTCGGGATCAAAATAATGTTCGAACAGTTCAGCTATTTCAGAAGCTTACCTGAGGCAAAGAAATCTTGTATAGCACTGACCACATCGCTTCCAACAATGTTCCACGAATCAATAAAAAATTGACTCGAGAAACCATCAGGACCCGGGGCTTTGTCTCGTGAAATGTTATGCATTGCTGCCTTAATCTCTTCCTCGGTCACGACCTTGCTCAACCATTTTTTGTGATCCTCGGAGCAAATATTGCCTTTTCGAACGATGTCAACATTAATAGGATCAACACTTCGCGACTCCCCCAAAAGACTATGGTAATAGCGAAGGAAAGCATCTTCAATTTCCGCTTTCGTCGAACAATTTCGGCCTTCAGCATCCTCAATTTTAGAGATAGCGTTATGCGACCTTCGAGCCCTCAAAATACCATGGAAATACGCCGAATTCACATCCCCATCCTTGACCCACCTTTGTTTCGATTTCTGAGCCCAGAAGTCCGACCTGGCAGCCTGCAGACCACGGACCTGTTCATTCAACATCGACTCTTCCTGCAACAACACGGCATTGCTGTTAGACCGCAAGCCGACCTGAACCTCTTCGAGCCTCAGTTCCGCTTGGATGCAGCGGTTTTCAATATCCGCAAAACAACTCGAATTGAGTTCTTTCAACGGTCGTTTCAGCTTCCTCAATTTCGTGACAAGCTGGAACGATTTCGTTCCACTAATCGGTACACCCCAAACATCCTCAACGCACGTAAGAAAATCCGGGGACCTACTCCACATATTCATATATTTAAACGAACGATTTTTCCTACCCGGAGGGTTCCCCAGTTGCACTATACACGGACAATGGTCATAAGTACCCTCTGGGAGGAAATTTGCAAACCCATTCGGAAAGAGAGTAGAAAACTCGTCATTAACCAAGCATCGGTCAATACGACTAAACACTCTAGTCTCCACCACTTTATGCTTATTGTTCCAAGTGAACCACGACCCACTCGCTTTAAAATCACTCACATCACAATTAGCTAAACAATCACGGAATTGGCTCATAGCCTCATCCGAGGAAATACCACCAAGACGTTCTCGAGGATCAATAACACAGTTAAAGTCTCCCAAGATCATCCAAGGACCCCCATGAGCATAGGATTCAAGTCTTCGCCAAAGCTCAACCCGACCCACAGTAGAATTAAACGCATACACGAAGGTAAGCAGATAATCTTTCCCCGAGCAGGTAGTCACCTTAACATGAATACTTTGATTACTATACTCCAATATCGTCAGGTTCACCTTATCATGTTTCCATAACAGCCAAACCCGACCTCCTTCAACACAATGATTATTGGTCGTAATGCTCCATTCATTGAATATATTCTGATGAACTTTCGCGTACGCTTTATTCTTTATTTTAGTCTCTAAAAGACCAAACACATCTACTTGTTGCTTACGAATAAACTCACAAATTGCACGCTGCTTATTTATATTACACATGCCGCGTACGTTCCAACTACCAATATTATGAACTTCCATGGATCACTATTTCTAAACCCGCCGCTTCATTTCTCACCTCAGTCTCTTTTCTCGGGGACCCTATGACCATATCTGCAAAGGATATCCCATCATCAATCCCCGGATTCTTTCTATTTCCCTCAGCCGCGGGGCCCGCTGTTTGGTGCTGTTTTGTTCTCACAAACCCTGCATTCACCGTAGGCTTAGCTACAGGTTTATGCCCCGATTGCATTCTCGGTACAATCTGCCTCACCACGGCCCCCCCATCCACTTTCTTATGCTTTGCTTCCTGACGTATTTTTTTCAACTCATCCTTCTTACACTCACTAGCCTCATGCCCATAACCTTTGCACTTAGCACAACATATGGGTTTCCACTCAAATTTAACGAGAATCTCGACTACATTTCCTTTTTCATCCATAAATTTAACCGAATTCTTAAACTTTTTCCCCACCTTAGCCATGACCATGACTCTCGCGTACCCTAACCTAGTACGCTCTTCTGTAGCCAAATCCGACTTGACATACGGTCCAACAAGTGACGCAATCCGGGGCAAACAACGTCCCCAGAATTTCAAGGGCAACTCATGTAGCTGAATCCACACAGGCACTTCATACACATCTTCTTTAGTCAATTGGGCATCAGGGGTCCATTCTTTCACAATCAACGGTTTATTATCAAACATATAGAGTCCATGGTCAAGAACTTTTACCTTGGCCTCCACGGATTTAAAACGGACAATGAATATTCCATTAGGAAGGAAAGAAATCTTGTCAACCCCATGTTCCTTCCAGATCCTCTTCACGAACCCTTCCACCACTTCCCAAGGCGGGTTAGCACCCATTATGAAACAGTAAACTGCAGAGCTCCAATACTCAATTTCCTCTTCCAAGTCATCCTCAGAGAAACGTAAGAGTTCTTCGTCTTCTTCGACGTCAACTATTTTTTTCCTTCCCTCTGCTTCCATCCATTCCCCTCCATCATGATGTCGTCCCCAGTCTCCGGAACGTATTCTGAAATCTCTTCATCTTCCGGATCGGACGCATAATTCAGACCCAGAATTTGATTCAATTTCGAGTTAGTAGACACTGACGAACTGTCGTCAGCCAAATTTGAATTCTTAACAACCTTGCGAAGCAAATTCTCCTTAGCTTTACGTGTAACAGGTTTCATCGATTTAGAGCCTTTCGGAACAGCCTTTGTTTTCTGCCTCATCAGGTACGGCGGCGGACAGCCTAGTCGCCGTCAGAGATGACCGCGCCGGAGCGAAACAGTCGCCGGAAATCGCAGAAGTTAGTCGGAAATCTCCAGGGCAAAGTAGGGTTTTTTTTAATTTTGAAGGTTATTATCCACGTTTTTTTTGGCATTTTTGGTCCCGAAATAAAATGGATCAATATTCGAGCAGAATAAACTTCACATCAATACAATGCTCTGGTGTTATATGAGGGCCATTTAGTTTTCAATGGAGATTTTTCAAAGCCATAAAATTATGTTTTGAAACGTGTCGGACGCCATCGAATTAAGTCCGATACTCCATTTTATTTCGTGTCTGAGGGTTCAAATAATCATTATTAGGCAATCTATTCCTATTAAAAAAATCCGTCAAAAAAAATTCGCGCTTTCCAAAACCTTTTACCACTTCCGAAAATTGCAAAAAACGATCGATTTTTAAGGTTATTTATCCACGTTTTTTTTTTGACATTTTTGGTCCCGAAAGAAAATGAATCAATATTCGCGCTGAACAAACTTCACACCCGATACAATGCCCCGGTATAATATTAGTGTCATTTGGTTTTCAATGGAGACTTTTCAAAACCATAAACTTATATTGTGAAACGTGTCGGAAGCCATCGTAATAAGTTCGATACTTCATTTTATTTTGCGTCCGAGGGTACTAATAATAATCATTATTAAGCATTCTATTTCTGTAGAAAAGATTTCGTAAAAAAATCATCCTTTAGAATACCTTTTACCGCTTCCGAAAATTGTCAAAGACGGTCGATTTTGAAGGTTATTATCCACGTTTTTTCTTTACATTTTTGGTTCTGAAATAAAATTGATTAATATTAGCGCTGAACAAACTTCACACCAATACAATGCCTAGTGTAATATGAGGGTCATTTGGTTTTCAATGGAGACTTTTCAAAGTCATAAAATTATCATTTGAAATGTGTCGGAAGCCATCGTAATAAGTTCGATACTCCAATTTATGTCATGTCTGCGGGTTCTAATAATCATTATTAGACAATCTATTCCTATAAAAAAGATTTCGTCAAAAAAAATTCTTGCTTTCAAAAACCTTTACCGCTTCCGACAATTGCCAAAATCGTCCGATTTTGAAGGTTTTTTTTTTTGGGTGAATGGTAAGTATATATTAAAAAATGATGTTCAATATACAAATGAAAGGCTACATCAAATTATGTAGCCATCTCGCATCTCTAGTCCGTAATGGGTATTTAATCATGGCATTAATCCTACTCCGAACTTCCAATTTAATCATTTTAACTACATGCTGGGGGCACTGCACTGCGCCTTCAATTCTACACAAGTTGCGTTGCCTCCACACGTGATAGATCATGGCATTGAAAAGCGCGCGGACTACATTGCATTGCAATTTAGTACCTCGCACCTTGCATGCCCAAAGTAGCGCACCAGTGGTCGGGATGTGCTTTGCCGTCCACTCGCATAAGCTTGTGACAATCTTGGTACTCCATTCACATTCAAAGAAAAGATGCTCCAAACTTTCCTCATGGACCTCACATAAGAAACATCGGTCAGACTCAGCAACTCCAAATCTAACCAGTTTAACCCTAGTGTTTAGAGCACGCCTAAACACGAGCCGTGAAATGAAACTGTGTTTAGGGATGCTCCAACCACTCCAGACGAGACGGGCCCAAGGCACAGTCGGGTTGTGGACCCGAATACCCTCATAACCCTCCGAGATCATATAGCAGGACCGAGACCCATGCCAAAGATCATCCCTAAACACAGTTTTGAAGGTTATTATCCACGTTTTTTTGGCATTTTTGGTCCCTAAATAAAATGGATCAATATTCGCGCTGAACAAACTTCACACCCAATACAATGCTCCGGTGTAACATGAGGGTCATTTGATTTTCAATGGAGACTTTTCAAAGCCACAAAATTATATTTTGAAACGTGTCGGACGCCATCGAAATAAGTTCGATACTCCATTTTATTTCATGTCTGAGTGTTCTACTAATCATTATTTGGCATTCTATTCCTATAGAAAATATTCCGCCATAAAAAATTCGCGCTTTTCAAAACCTTTTATCACTTCCAAAAATGACCGATTTTTAAGGTTATTATCCACCGTTTTTTGGCATTTTTGGTTCCGAAATAAAATGGATCAATATTCGCGCCAAACAAACTTCACACCCAATACAATGTCCCGGTGTAATATGAGGGTCATTTGATTTTCAATGGAGACTTTTCAAAGCCATAAAATTATATTTTGAAACGTGTCTAAAGCCATCGAAATAAGTTCGATACTCTATTTTATTTCGTGTTTGAGGGTTCTAATAATCATTATTACTTATTAGGCAATCTATTACTATAGATACGACTTCGTCAAAAAAAATCGCGCTTTCCAAAACCTTTTACCGCTTCCGAAAAATTCCAAAAATGACCGATTTTGAAGGTTATTATCCACTTTTTTTGGCATTTTTAGTCCCGAATTAAAATGGATCAATATTCGAGCAAAACAAACTTCACACCCAATACAATGCCCCGGTGTAATATGCAGTCATTTGGTTTTCAATGGACATTTTTCAAAGCCATAAAATTATATTTTGAAACGTGTCGGAAGCCATCGAAATAAGTTCGATACTCCATTTTATTTCACGTCCGAGGGTTCTAATAATCGTTATTAGGTAATCTATTCCTTTGGAACAAAATTCGTCAAAAAAAATTCGCGCTTTCCAAGACTTTTTACCACTTCCGAAAATTGCCAAAAAGGGCAGATTTTTAAGGTTAATATCCACGTTTTTTTTAGCATTTTTGGTCCCGAAATAAAATGGATAAATATTCGAGCAGAAAAAACTTCACACCAATACAATGCTCTGGTGTTATACGAGGGTCATTTAGTTTTCAATGGAGACTTTTCAAAGCCATAAAATTATGTTTAGAAACGTGTCGGACGCCATCGAAATAAGTTCGATACTCCATTTTATTTCGTGCCTGAGGGTTCTAATAATCATTATTAAGCAATCTATTCCTATTGAAAAAATTTCGTCAAAAAAAAAATCTTGCTTTCCAAAACCTTTTACTACTTCCAAAAATTGTCAAAAACGGCCGATTTTGAAAGTTAATATCCACGTTTTTTTGGCATTTTTGGTCCTAAAATAAAATGGATCAGTATTCGCGCAGAACAAACTTCACACTCAATACAATGCCCCAGTCTAATATGAGGGTCATTTGGTTTTCAATGAAAATTTTTCAAAGCCATAAAATAATATTTCAAAACGTGTTGTAAGCCATCGAAATAAGTTCAATACTTCATTTTATTTCGTGTCTGAGGGTTCTAATAATCGTACTTAGGCAATCTATTCCTATTGAAAAAATTTCGTCAAAAAAATTTCGCGCTTTCCAAGACTTTTTACCACTTCCGAAAATTGTCAACAACGGTCAATTTAGAAGGTTATTATCCACGTTTTTTTTGGCATTTTTGGTCCCGAAATAAAATGGATCAATATTCGCGCTAAAGAAATTTTACACCCAATACAATGCACCGATGTAATATGAGGGTCATTTGGTTTTCAATTGAGACTTTTCAAAGCCATAAAATTATGTTTTGACACGTGTCGGAAGTCATCGAAATAAGTTCGATAATCCATTTTATTTCGTGTCTGAGGGTTCTACTACTCATTATTAGGCATTCTATTCCTATAGAAAAGATTTCGTCAAAAAATATCCGCGCTTTCCAAAACCTTTTACCGCTTCCGAAAATTGCCAAAAAAGGGCCGATTTTGAAGGTTATTATCCACGTTTTTTTTGACATTTTTGGTCTCGAAATAAAATGGATCAATATTCACACTGAACAAACTTCACACCAATACAATGCCCCGGCGTAATACGAGGGTCATTTGGTTTTCAATGGAGATTTTTCAAATCCCTAAAATTATATTTTGAAACGTGTCGGAAGTCATCGAAATAAATTCGATACTCCATTTTATTTCGTGTCTGAGGATTCTAATAATCATTATTAGACAATCTATTCCTATAAAAAAGATTTCGTCAAAAAAAATCGCGCTTTCCAAAATCTTTTAACGTTTCCAAAAATGGCCAAAAACACCCGATTTTGAAGGTTTATATCCACAGTTTTTTGGCATTTTTGGTCTCGAAATAAAATGAATCAATATTCGCACTGAACAAGCTTCACACCCAATACAATGCCCCGGCGTAATACGAGGGTCATTTGGTTTTCAATGGAGACTTTTCAGAGCCATAAAATTATATTTTGAAACGTATCAAAAGCTATCGAAATAAGTTCGATACTCCATTTTATTTCGTGTCTGAGGGTTATACTAATCATTATTCTATTCTTAAAGATTAGATTTCGTCAAAAAAAAAAACATCCTTTAGAAAACCTTTTACCGTTTCCGAAAATAGGGTTGGATCTCTCCGTCAGAAGGAACTATTTCATGCACTTTACAGTTTCAGATGTAAACGTAATACTCGTACCAGTATGTGAGTATCAATACAAAAGAAAACATAATGTGGGATCCGTCTGTTTCGTGAAGCGAAACCAATGTACTCCGTATAAAACATGTCTAACGTTTATTGAATAATACAACAGTTCTACGCCATTGCCCAAGATCGAGCTATCTATAGAAACAGACACTTGGAAAAGCGACATTCAACAATCACAGTCACAAGCCATAGAGTGATCTCTGACATTTGATAAGAGTTAAGCCGCGATAATTGTCCTTGTGAACAAATTTTGACCGCATATGTAAGAACATCAACTATTCCATGCCAAGACTCCTTTGACAAAAGCCAGAACAACGAGCATGCCCAATTCCGAAGAGAGTACTTACTTAATGTGTGTTGCCTTCAAAATTGTGTTGTCGCCACTTGCAGTTGCCAGTGCATTAGGTTTCCTCTCTTAATCTATAAGCCTCACATTGATATTATACTCGATTATGAATCTGCAGAAGATCCCTCAGCGGCTTTCTTCTCCCGTTGTTTCTCCCTCTTCTTCTTATTCTTCAAGGCATTCTTGCTCAATTCCCTAAATAACACGTCGGATTAGCCTCAAGGAAACCATGTCAATGGCCAAAAAATGTAAAACCCCGATCAAAAAAGATGTAGTCTTAGCAAACTTACTGTGTAGGCATCCCGCCAAGTAGCTGCCAACATAGAAACCAGGAAAAATTTGTTAAAACTTTGGAGCTTTGGAAGACATGAGAAAGTTAACAGCGGCTCAAATTAGTAAAGATATGTGAGAGAGTACCTCTACTTTAGCAGCAGCTGCCTTCTTGGCTTGGGGAGGTCTATATGCAGCAGGTTTTTGAGGCGGGTTTACAGGGTTGGCTTTCGGAGTACTCTTGGTAGCCTTTGACCCTTGTCCTAAATTAAACAAAGCCATCCATAAGACAGATGAAAGATAAGTGATAGATAATCAGCAGGTACAAATAAAGAACCTTGTGATTTGGCTTCCTCGATTTTCAAAGATGCAACAGACTCCTCAAGTTCAGTAATGTCACCAAACCTATCCGCCGATTCTGGTTTCCAATCAGCCTGATGCAGATAGCAGTTGCAGTAAGTACTAGAAAATTCAATCAACAGTCAAAACATAAAGATATTTAAGGACCACATACCTGAAACAGTTTGTCAAATGTTTTCTGGAAGAGCATTGCTCCATTGTGGTGAAAAATCTTCATCCTGTCATTATAAATAGCATGTAATCATCAATCTCTTTAACAAAAATGGTGTCTGAGGCTACTGAGTAAAAAATGGCAGTAAACAGGTAGCCAAACGTGCCATGACATATAACTACTACTCCGTAAGTCCGTATAAATGATCCACCCTGCTTCTTTCTTGAGGAGACACTCTAGAGTAGAAAAGACAGAAGATGAAGAAGATATTTACCCATTATCAACTTGACGTCTAGGTGCTGTTGATGCAGTCATAAAATAGCAACCATTGGGAGACCACTCATATGAAACAGACCACTCAGCCTTAGTAGTTCCCAGCTGCTTCTTTGCTTTACTGTCCCAAAAGGTCTGATACACTCAACGGTGCAAATGTATGAGGCAACAATTCCACAAATATTGACATAGCAACATAAGAAATCGCCAAAGACAAGGGTACAGATATCACGCAGGGGAAGTCCATATAGCAAACAGAAGACTAAACTACTGTGTCAACAACATTGCAATCGTGCTCCAAAACCTTTCATGTCAACAACTTTATCTAGATAACCAAATTCATTGTGTCATAAACCTCTTCAAAAAACAAAACCTTGGCCAAGAGAGTAGGACCTATTTTCCTTGCTTCATCCCCAGTCTCATAAGACTAAACTACTGAAGCAATGGTACCAGCCGCATTCTCTAAACATACATAACAAATTTAATCGAGTAACTTATAACTTTACAAGCACAGAAGACTAGAAGAGCAAGCAACCGTACCATAGAATTCACATAAACAGAATAACCATGACAAGCAATAATGCAAACATATATCAGATGTTGAGACTTAAGACACATGAATGGAAGATAGAACAAATTGTGGAAGACTGCTCAACATACCATGTCACCAGGTAAATTTCCAAAACCAGCCAAGCACAAAACTGCAGGGGAGTATATCAAGGATAGAAACAAAGTCTTCAACATTTGAATAGTTTCAAAATGAAATGGAAAATAAATAAATACAGATTTTCAACAACAAAGACAAATACTAAAAGGAAAGAAACTCAGTGTAGGATACATCTTCCTTTAGGATTCCATTTGACGGTGTTGTAAGGCCCTTCTCCAAGCTCAAAAATTGGATTGCACTTCTTGTCAAATACTGTGGCTTTTGCAGGCATAACTGATAATAGATCAAGGAGCAACAACAGAGCAATAGAAAAAAGTGGTCCGGTGATGTCAGTTACAGATAATATAACATTTACATACAATTTACATCTAATTTTGTTTAGGAGTAAAAAATAGATTACATCCCTCTAGGTGTGTGCGCACAATGTTGGCATGCTTCCCAGTTCCTATTAAATTGATATTAGACCATTTTTGAGCTAGAAAATCCCCCCCACTGATATTTTTCATCAGTTCCTGACCTCCAATCATCTGAAGGAGGTAGCGTGAGGTCGTACAAAGGCAGGTGCAAAACAAAGGAGGTAACTTTGTTTCGTTTCTGGGGGTTATGGATTGGATTCCGGAGGTCACCAGGTGAACCTTAACAGTTGATAAAGAAAAAAAAAGTTCTAAGAGGATGTTCAGCTGCTCTGATTAGTCCACTATACGCCAAATCCAACAAAAACTATACATTTCCGCTTTATTGGATAGTGGATACCAGAAAAATATAACACAGTTAGCAAACATTTCAAATAAAAAAAGGATACAGCCATAAACAACAGCGAACTCTAAACCAGAATAAGACCACTGAACATCATGAATTGGTCCCTCCTTTCCTGCACATGATTTTCATTAGTAATCTCGCATAGATACTCTCAACTCATAACTGAAACGGAAAACATCAAGTTACGTACGAAGAGGAACAAGGCCTTCGTGACTGCCATTTGTCGTCAGGTAGTGTAGCTTTGACTCTCCATAGTAACTCTGGTTAGTTTTATCAACATCTGACTGTGCCACAGCAAGAAGCCCAGTGGAGCCATAGTTCCAATGAAATTGCACCGTTGAACAACGGAAAAAGCTACGTCGAGCAAGAGGTTGATTAGAGGCATCACTACCACATCCATATATCTGGATGCTTGCAGGGACTCCCTGATAAGAAATTGCAGAATAAAAGGAACGAATTTAACCACTGAGGACCTATATGACTGTATCAATCAAGGAATCTCATATCTGAACAAAATGAGGGTAAAAATCATACAGATCTCCAGAGATTTTATGTGTCAAAAGAGTACTAACACTACAACATATGGCTGAAGAAGCTCGTGTCACAATAATGACCACAGGGTATAAGGTCCTAACTCTTATCACAGTAAGAAAATGTAAATTGTCTGTGTCGAAGTCACTCAGAAGACCAACCAGCATATCACTAGGCTGACCTTTAGGCATTGTTTGCACAAGATATTATGAGGGAAAAGAAAGAGGGGAACAGAAAGGGAATGGAGGGACGGTGTTTTCTCTCCAGACCTTTCCTATATTGGAAAGACTCATTTATTTCTTTCCAACACACTTTGCCACACAAACAACATAAAATTCACCCATCCGTTTCCCACAATACCTGTCCATCCAAACAAGGGGAAACCGAACATAAACTGTCGTTACTTATCTCAGTGGTTATAGGTAAGCAATATGGCATTAGCAATCTAACAGAAATAGAGTACTCTAGACGACAAAACACGTGAATGATATAGTTAGCTTCAAGATGTGCAATTCGTTCAATCCTCATCTAATTATCCAAGGCCTCAATTCTAGACTTAGCTTCAAGATATGCACTTTGTTCAATCCTCATCTAAATATCCAAGGCCTCAATTCTAGACTGTGGGTCGATGCAAAAACTCAGAAATTTTTAAATGTTCACATGATAACTGATTTATATTCACCATGTATCTTTGAGACTTTGACTCTGTGATATGGCTCAACTGCAAAGACATTACCTTAGATTCAGCAACATAGGTTGCAACATGTGAACCAGGTAGCTTGGAAAGTTGAACAGCAGCTATACCAGGAACTCTGAGTCGAGATACAAATCCTTTAGAAAAGTCACTAGGATCAAAATATTGCACTTCATTTGTGGCAAGTCGACAAGCAGTAGCTTCATCAGAGCTGAATGATATTGCAGGCCTGGACATTACAATAACCAAAAATACTTCAAAAACAAAATACATACGGAGTAGTTAGTTAGTTAGTTACATAACTTGGGTTTAACATACATACCAAGTGCTTTTACTCATGTGCTTGAGAGAAAAGCTATAAACAGAAGCAGCAGTATCCACCTTCCACAAATTGACATTCTTTTCCTGTGGCGACGAGACTTTCTGAAACGTCTGAACATAAGTCCCACGGGGAGAGAAGCTCGCACCAAGAAGCTCCGGAACATTAATCGATTTGATTTCTTTATAGGTCTTGCAATCGAAAACAGTAATAAGACCCTCGGGTTTAATCACCATGAGCCTAGACCCATCCTCACTAAACACCACACTCTTGCAAGCAACTTTCAGCAGCTTGGTCGCGGGTTCACCCTTCTCAAATGGCGGTCCAGTCCATATCGAAAACCCATCGTGGTCTCGCACTAAACAGCAAAATAATAATGATCAACCTCATAACAAAATTCTCCCTCCATTTCAGTCAATTTTTTTTACCTTTTTATCGTGTGAGAATTATTTTAATCAAAAGTAAACAAATTTTGAGACCGGAAGTTGTCGAATAGTACTAAATATCATCAAATTCATTACTGACAAGAGTTCACTGATTTGGAGAAGATGAGATTGGTTAAACGACGAACCTAGTATCTCCAACGACGGCGAAGAATCAACAGCTGCCATTTTTATGAACACTCAAGAACCCTAAAAATGACATCAAATTGTCAAAACCCACAACGGTAAGATACATTCGAAACCATTCCGAATTGATAATGGAGTAGAATTATATGGCTACGATTCCATCAAAATTGAATTGAATTACAACTTAAAACCCCCAAAAGCAGCTTAAAATGGGAAGAAGACGGTAAATAAAACGAAGAGAGAAAAGGAGAGAACGGAAACCTGAGAGTTGCCGGAAGATGAAATTCGCAAGCACGGTTTGAGCAGCAAAATACTCCACCCGAACCCGGTCCAAACGTTTTAAAGTATGGAGTAATATCGTAGACCCGGTCCAAACCTTCTAAATTATGGACTACTCCAATTAGGGGTGTTCAAAAAGTGACCCACACCGGTAAACCCGACCGACCGGACCGTACGGTCCGGACCAGCTACATACCGGTCCGGTCCGCGGGTCTCCAAAAACTTGGTTGTCGGTCCGCGGTCCGGTCCGGTCCAAACTTTAAAAAATTAATCAAATTTAGTGTATTTTGCCGGTCCGGTCCGGGTTCTTTATTAACCGGTCTGGTCCGCGGGTTTGGATTTTTTGGGTTGCCGGTCCGCGGGTCAAGTCGGTCCGGTCCGGTCCGGGTTTGGACCGGTGAACGCCCCTAACTCCAATATCGTATCAAGCTTTGGTTGATCTTACTTGTGACGGGTAGTGACGGACTTATCCGTCGTAACGTTAAAACATGTCAAATATATCCAACTAGGAAGGAAATGTCAAAAAAAAAATCTACTACCTAGGCACGTGGATTTGTTTTATCCTACCTATTTGACCTGTCATAAATTTAAATTGGATATTTCCGTCACAAACAAGAATTTGTCATCGAGCTTAGGCCAAGTTATTTTCGAGGTAAGTTGGTTGGGGTGAAGTTAAATGAATAGAATAGAGTGGAAAGAAACCGTCTTAGGCAAAGTAACTTAATAGGGAAAATAAGATTATAAATAGCATTGTACAACTAAGCCAAAATTCTTGAGCTTTTGTGTATATTTATTGAGCTTATAAAAGATTGAGCCATAAATTTGTTTTAGGACATTTGAATCGATTTAATTGAACTAAATCTTGGCCAAACTTAGAGCAAGCAATCCGGGCCTGAAACACGACAGCAACCTGTTCGAGCTCAATGAGAAAGGGCACGTGAATCAAGGGATCACATCTATGTTTGAGAATGAGACCCCAACGTAGCCAAACATTGATAAGCACACACTTGCTTCCCGCGTTCCATACAATCTAGGGGAAATAAATCCCGGTCAAAGTGAATGAACCATAAGTGCTCACTTTGTGCAAGGTCGATGGACCGACCATAGATCCTCGTCAATCTTTACATCACTATGTTCACATCAGTACTTTTTTTTTTGCCAACCGTAAACAGAAATTGAGCTGTTACAATTTACAAGATTGTGCGCTAACGATCCAGGTATATATAACACATCAAAAGCGAAAGACAAAACACCCCGTGAATTTCACAACGCACTGCGTAATACAGTAACAAACTGTAATTATTGAATAAAAATGTTTTACACAAAATAAAAGTATGAATAATATGCACAGGTAGTCATGACATCAACCCAACAACAACCATTTCTTCCTTGAGAAACATGATGCATTTACATTAACCATGCTGTTCAAGAAGTGTCTTGGTGCTACAATATATTGCCAGTAATATCGACAACTTATACTTGTTTCCTATACTCCAAACCCAAAGAAGAAGAAGAAAAGTAAAAAGTACGAAACACTATAAGCACATTTAACTAATCCTATATCACCTTTGGACCAAAAATGAAGCAAAGCAAAGCAATGCACCTACACCTCATGCATTCTCTTGAGAGGAAGAGGAAGAGGGTGCTGGGGCATTGTCGACCTCGTCTGGGTTCATTTTGAGCTTTACATAACAAGTGGCTTTCTCTATCATCAACCGCACTTCTCTTTTATACTGCAATCAAATTTACCACACGTCATTCACTTTATCTTTACACCACCATCTTACCCCAACGTGATTCAAACTTCCAAGTATCCATCACACTGTCACGACTCACCAAGGTGAATACAAGAGAAGTAAAAGCCCACACTTCACACACTATTTTTGGTGACAACTTGCGTTTCTCATGATCAAAGGATTCCATGTGACGCAAAAAAAAGCAAGGAAAAAAAATATGCTACTATACAGTAAAATGGTTTTATAATAACTGAGAGTATATTCAGTGGGATAAAAAAAAAGAATTCTCAAGACAATAATAACAGGTGAAAATCTTTTTTAACGAAAAGAATTATCATTAGCATTAAAGTTTTGATGAAAATATAAAGGTCACTAAGGTAGTCTCTTAGGTTGCGTTTGGGTACTCGGCATTGATTTGAATATCAAGAATTCAATTCCTGTATTTGAATTTCTAGAATTCAAATCTAAATCCAAATCCAAATCCAAAATGGTGTTTGGGTACCCTTGGATTTGGATTTAGATTTCGGGCGGGTGGAGTCGGGTCAAGGTCACCAATTTTTTTTTAAAAAAAAATTTCATTAGAAAAATGTAAATGTTCAAATACGGGAAAAAATAAATAAAGAAAAACAAATACTACGACAAGATTATGCGAAAAAACAAAGAAACGACAAGTCATGGAATTGAAATGACTACCCATATACTAGGAATTTGAGAAAACCAAATTTGACCTAGGTTGGATTTGGTCAAAATTTCAAATCCAAATCTCAATGTTTCCAAACGCTCGCAATATTTCAAATCTGGAATTTAAATCCAAATCCAAGTTACCAAACATGCCATCAAGAAATTTGAAAAACGCTACTCCAACCTTGGCCCAGTATGTCCTAGCAATAGCTCCGCCTCAGGAGAGGGTATAAGTATAACCAGCATAAACTAAGATGTGAAAAATGCACTGTCTCACTAGCATTAGGTGCTCTGAGGGAAGGGCATTAGGCATCTCACTATGCTTCGGGATGAGGAACAAACCATATTTTATGAACTAAAGGGAAAAGAAAAGACTAGGCATACCTCGTCAATTGCCCCAGATTTGATTTTAGATTGCATCACGCACCATTTCTTAAAGTGAGCACCTGTTGGAAAATTTCAGCAAAACAGAAGGTCATAATCTGCACATTATACTTAGGATACTCGGATAACAAAAAAAAGAAGCAAGGCCAAGCGCAGCAACATAAATACATAAAAATATGAGTGTTCCAAGTGCCGCAATCTAGTTCAAGGCTTCAACTCATGAACTAAAGCCAGACTCATTGTCGAGTCTGACTATCATGATTCAAATCGGTATCAGAATAAGCCGATAAGAGATATTGTAAACAACCAATACAGGGATTGCAAACCCAGGATACTGACCTAGCATGATGTCACATTCCTAGTTTGCAACTTAAAACTATAGTAATACAATCCACTAATCCAGACCATCAGGCCCAACTTATCATCTTTGTGGCTCAGTTGGACTACTGTGACTAGAGATGGCAATGGACCGGATCTGGACCGGGTCCACTAGGATCCGGACCCGGACCCGGACCCGTCAAAATTACCCTAGACCCGGACCCGACCCAGACCCGGCCGGTCCAAAATTTTAAGACCCGGATCCAGACCCGCCGGGTCCGGTTCGGGTTCGGGTCTACCCGCGGGTCTCACTATTTTATTTTATTTTGTCCTACATTCCTCATGTCTTCTAAATTTCAAATTTCGCCGGTATTTTTTATCACGTACAAAATTATCTAAGACATATATTGTACTAAGAAATTAAACACTCTTACAAACTCATTCATAACGGTCTTAGGAGACTTACATAAATGTCCGACAACAAACTAAATTCACCACTACAAGTCCACAAGTTATAACTACAAGTTGGTATATGTTGGTAGATTTTTTTTAACTACAACAAACTAAATTAACCACATGTCTGCGTATGTTGGTAAATTAACTACAACAAACTACTCTTATTTTAACTACATGTCTGCGTATGTATTTTGGTAGATTTTTTTTATTTATTAAAGTGCCGGGTCCACGGGTCGGGTCCGGGTCCAGTATTTCAGACCCGGACCCGGACCCGGTTTTTAAAAATAAGATCCAGACCCGACCCGGATCCGCCGGGTCTAAAAAAATGAGACCCAGACCCGACCCATATGGGTCTGGACCGGGTCCTGGACCCGTTGCCATCTCTAACTGTGACATCAAATTACAAGGACCCTCCCAGAAAATAAAAGGAGCCAAGTCAAACCTCATTATTAGTATACGAGTATAATTTAAGAAGGCATGTGTCTTAACTCAAACTATGTTAGACATATCTGATCGACATGGGTAATATATCCAAGTGTTGGAATTTGGGAGTCATATTAATGTCAGTGTGTTTTTGGACTCTGGTATGTGAGGGTAGACTGAAGTTGTTGGGGTACCATAGTCCAGCAAACTGGCTTAAAAAAAGACCACCGTCAAAAATTCTAATGGTTCTTTGCCTATAAAAGACTTTAAACAAGCAATATAACCTCCAGAAACTAAATAGACGAAGGTTGTAAGATTTACAAGGCGGACAGAAAGATGAATATGAAGATTAAAAAATACAGTACTAATTACCAGCTCTTATTTCAATGGTTGAGGAGGAGTCGGAAGTGGTTTCAACACGCCACCTACAATGCACCTATATGACACCAGAAGCATGCACTCATAAAACGCCAGTTCAAAAACATGCAAAGCTCTCATCAGCCAAAAATAGCCATTACACACTCCTGATTTGCGGTATATCAAAACAAACCTTTCAAATATGATAAACACTGAACTTTAACTGGTAAATATTGTAAAGTGCAGACAACATGAATTGAGCCAGAAAGAAAATAAAATGGAACAGCTCACAAAAATCAGTGTACCTCAAAGTAGGATCCGAATGGAACATCATGTGCCTGCTGCACCGTCTCAAGCACCTAAATAAGGAGTAGAATGATCACCACAAGAGAGGAAAATACAGTCAAATATGAAAGAGTTTAGTGTAGACAGGCACACACCATCGAAGTTTTATCCGATGATAAAACTACATGCTGCCACTCCGTCATGGCAGTGTCTGGAGGACACATCGGACTTTTACATAATGATCGAAATGTTATTTCTCTAACTAATCCGTCATATTCATCTGCTGCATGCCACTGCCCTATCTGGAATAAGGAAAAAAAGTCTCTAGTGAATAACAAATCACTCGTCATGTCCAAAGTAATTGAACGAAACTTCAAACAACTACTAAAGCTGACAGCAAATTAGGATATGTTAATGGTCTATTTCAAAAGCGAAAATAAGGAACATAATCAAAAGCAAAGATTAAAGCATCCATCGCTAATAACACTATCACGCAAACTATAATGAACCACTTTTCCATATACTGACACTTTTCTATAGACGATATCAATCAAATTGCAATCGCTTCAACAAATATTACGATTTTGTCACAAATACCTGAGTACGATATCAACAGTGCCCAGTGACTTATGCCTATGGTCTTTTCACTAAGACTTAGCTCCCAAGCGGAGACCTACTTACCAAGCAGATACCTAATTAGCAAGCAGAAACCATCAAACCCAAGTTCTACAATCTTCAGGACAAATACAAAAGCAAGATTGTGAACCATCTCACTTATGTTACCTATTAACTGGACCTTCCTCTTAGTGGAATTCAAATGGAAGCAAAGCAGAGGATGTAATTCTATTAAACTTCAATTTCGAACAATTAACAAAAAGAGTTGAAAATGTGTATTGTTAACTTTATCCTCATAGAAGGCCAGTGCCCTGTGTTTGAAAATTGAAGCCCTGGCGAATTAACAGTTAAATATGTACTAGTATCCAACCCCATCCTAACATCCAAGTAACTTGACCATCACCAGAATGAACTTATCACTAATTTTACAAACCACGTGAATTAGGAAATGTTCAAAGCCCTCACAATCTCAAGTGTAACAGTCTAGTGAAAAAAAAGGGTGTGATAATGTATAGCAAGTCAGGCGAAGCACTTAACTACTACAATGGTATTCAAATATTTTCAAGTGTCATAAGTGAGACAATACAATGCAGCATGCAGGCTTCTATTCTTTTGTAAGATGCTCTGTAGTTATTAGCAGATATATTGGCAAAAATATTACTCCGTGCCACTATAATGGATTCCACAGGTGAAAGTGGTTCTACTTCTACATTGGTGACAACAATATAACCAAAACTCAAAGTTTGCAAACAGGCGATGAAAAAAGAAATAACACCGTTGTAGCGTAAAAGATGGTTTCAAGGTGTCCTCTAACTAAATATTTCACTTGCATAAAAAAAATACAATAAAAACTTACCACAACATTAGAATCTTTTCTTGCTGAACGATACTCATCTATATAATTTGAATCATCACTCAACAATAAATTAAAAAATTGTTCAGCTGTGCATGGAAAAACATCCTGGACAAAAAAGGTTTGGTAAGAATTGTTAGCAGCATATTATCAAAAACTTTGCACTAGAAGTTACGGAGTATTAACAAAATTACTGCCCCTACATTATATACACTAACTAACGCTTCATCTTTGACAAATGGTTGAAACTTGTCAATCTTGGGTAGACTCTCTTCAACTACTTTAGGTTGCTTCTGAGTGACTCGTACAGAACTGCTATGCGCACGAAGTTCTGAAAGTGCAGCTGCCTGTTGGCCAAAGAGATGAAAACCATTAATTTGGAATAACAACCACAGAGCAATAGGAACAATCATAAGACTCATTGAAACTCTTCATCTCGGTGAATGACATCAACATAAAAATATATAATTAAAAGGGAGGTGCTCCCTCATAATAACCCCACAACCCTCAATGAACCCCATCAGGAGAAATTTCTGAGGAGATACAATGATACATGCTATACTACGCTACATAAGGAATTAGCCAAAATGGCCACACCTTCACTATTCAGGCTAATTTACAGCATGACCCATGATTCATATTTCAGACTACAAAGAACCAAGTCACGTAAAGAACAAGGCAAGCAATTTTGCAAATAGATAATTAAGCTAAACAAACCTGATAAAAGGACTTTGTATTTATTTACAAAAGATAAAGATACATACATTAGGAGTCGAATCAATAATTCCCTCAGAGTATGCTTTCTAAAGCAACATACAGTAGTATAACAGGCAACATGATAACAGAAAAATCTTCTCATCAATTTCATTTTCAACCTTTTCATATTTGTGGATGACAAAATATTCATCAGTTATATCCTCAAACTTTTAACGAGGTGAAAATAGAAGTTCCCAACTTTCTACAATCTTACCTGAGAATTCTAATCTGTACCTAGTTTTCACTTGGTACTTATACTTTCCCCCCTCCGTAATCATAGTGTACTCCGACAGTCCATATTATCACGCATACTTGTGACAAATACTAGGATTCCATCTCTTGAGTCTTGCCTCTCACAATAATTTTTGGGTGGTTGTAACTAATTTTCACTTGGTTCCCAGCAAGCTATGTTACTCTGATAGTTCATATTATCATGCGCACTTGTGATAAATACTAAGATATTCTGACACTTCATTTTTGGAAAAAAAAAAGAACATAGATATTTCACAGAATACACAAATTTGAAAATTGGACACACCCATTTCAAATTATCCCAATCAAGTCTGAACAGCATAGTGAGTAAAATTAATAAAAGGACAGTAATAGCCAAAAAGGTCTATTCTTTCATTCTTCTTTTTCAAGCCATGAAACATTTCTGAGCTTACCAAAGAGATTCGCAAAGGACAGATAAGAACAGATCTAGCATGGCCAGAACGTTTAGAGAAAAGCTAGCGTAAAAACTTCCCGACAATGAATAAGAAATATAAATAGAAATGTTCCATTCACTCAAAACAACAATGTACCTTCTTTTCAGCATCCACCATAGCTCGGAAATTGGTCACAGCACACTGTAATATTTTGTGAGCATGGTTCCTATTCCAAAAAGAAGCAAATTTATACTTCACTCTGCCTGAAAAAAGCAAAAAAGAAAATATGGAAGTATATCCTAATAAAAGGAGGTGGGGGTCATGCCGTCATGGGGAGGATGTCAGAAATGTCAAAATAGCATGCCCATCAGATCTTATGAATCTGCTCAAATAAGGGCGCTAAATCAATTACCAATGAATTAAATGAATTTCCAACAATAACAAAAATCTTGAATCCAATAATAAAAAATCTCTCCGATGCCATATTTTCTCTAATTCACAAATAAGTCATATCATATTTATCACCCTAACCAATGTTTGTGACACAAGGGATAAATTATTAACAAATATTTTTTCCAGAACTTAAGTCCTTGAGCAGTTGAGCAGATTAGTGGAAGTCTCGGTTACAGCCACAAAAATCATTAGTGATCTTATGAACGTGTCACAAGCAAGCATACAACTACCATGCACAAGATATATTCAAAACAGAAGACAGGTACTCTCTGATCAAGCAAGGGAATTATATTGAGAAAAGACAGTTTGATTTTCTCAGAGAGTACAGGCTGCAGAGGAAGATTATCAAGTCCAAGAAGATAGATAAACACTTAAATCAATCAATCCTCACTTACCATCGGAGCTCCCTAAAGGTGGTACACCAACCCCGCCAGCACCAAGCCGAAGGATGATAGTGATAGCAGGGTTGATGACAGCATGCTGGCTTCTCCGTACCTACAAAGAGAGATTGCATAAATTCAATAAATGACCAAGTGAGTAAAGCTCGCTATATATGTGATGTCAAAAAAATTGAGCTTACCTCATCTATGTCTTCCAAAGGAATGATTACCTATAGAAGGAAAAGTAAACGAAGTGAATAATCTATATCTTAGTTTCCAAAGATGGGAAGCACATCAAGGCGACAAGACAAATAGCACAAAATAAAGGCACACACATGTGCACACGAGGTGCAAAACAATGTTGTATTCCCAAATAAAATATTGCCATCGGACCTAGTACGGCAAAGAAAACGCAAGAATAAAAGAATTGGAAGAAAGTTTTCACTCTTCAGAGTTTGGGCAATTGGGGCTAGTGCTTCACTAATCACTGTGATTAACTGCCTGAGCCATGTTTTTTTATAAACTGGCATGCATCCCCCATAAATAATGACAAGACAAACTCAACATAGAAAATGCGACTATAAGAAAGTTCACACATTGGTATACTCCAGCACCCAACATTCCAGTATACACAGTACTCCGTATCATATTGGATAGGAATAAAGTGCAACATAGAAACTGCATGATACTATAACAGCATAACTTGGTAAAATTTTGTGATTTTTGACAAAAAAACATTCAACCGCTAAATTTGAATCAGCTATACATACACCATTGAGATTTAGTCAAATATTTGATTGTCAGTTCGCTGATCAAAATGACCCTTAACCCTGAACTTTTTTTAAAATTAATCAAGAGTCAATTTGAAACTGTTAAATCTTTTATTGTAGGGACAAGGTTGTTTATATCCACCACTCCCTAATTTCACTTGAAGGGGCCTCATAGAGGTGGAGGTGATGAGAGGGTAATTAGTAATAATAAAACACACTATACTTCGAGTTTGGGTACTTGCCACTTGGGTATCTAAAGCAACAATCCTAAACTAATGATGCGGCAACCTGAAACCAAGCTTATGAATATCATAGACACAATATGGATCACAAGAAAAACTAAAACTTATATTAACATTAACTTTTTGTTTCCTAAAAGGCACTTTTCAGTGAACAAGGCTAACCTTCATCTGTTTCTTGAAGATATTCGAGTGGAAACAAAGGTGCCATGCAGAAACAAACATGCGGCCGTGATAAAGAAACGACCTCTCCAACGCACAGGAATAACTATGCTCAACAACCTGCAGTAGCTCATAATCAAGCAAGACTTACAGAGGGACTTTAAAAACTCATCAACAGCAAGCACAGAAAAATTTATGGTAGTTAAAAGATTTCGATACACTTCAATTTTCTAAAGATAAGACAGCCACAGAGCATAAAAAAAAAAAAGGATTAAACACATTCGTGCCACACAAAATAATAAAAGTTTGGGTGTCATGGTCTCTTTTTGAACTTGGGTGCCACCCCCAACGATCTCTTCTTAAAAAAGAAACTTTTGGCAAGCTAATTCCAGTAGGAAGTATATAGCAGATTATGACCAAGTTGAGAAAATCCACTTTGGGTAATGAAACAGACGTGTTTAAAACAAATTCTGATGCAAGATATAGAATACCATAAGCTCAAGCCAGGTGACTTGAGCTTATGACCAAGTTGAGAAAATCCACTTTGGGTATTGAAACAGAAGTGTTTAGAACAAATTCTCATGCATGATATAGAATACCATAAGCTCAAGCCACCCACCTCATCAGCAGGCAGATCAAATATATTTTGCAATGCCCCGGGCTTTTGATGAACCATTGTGGGTCCTTGCTTATCAGCAGAAATCCTTCTACGAGCATTTGCTCCAGCATAACCATTTAAAGTCCTGTCAGAGTGTCAGGTAAAGTTTTAAACTCGTAGCATGGACTTTGCTTATCGCTCTTATGTTACCCATGGTAAGCATCCATTTTGCAAACATTAACAACAGCTATGAAGGTGGAACAAACAGATTAACAAAGAATTCCACTCTGTTGAGACCTCCCTTTCAAAAACCCCTTCCCTGAAATCTAAGAGCAGACCAAAAGCAGGTAGTGCTCAAAAATCACCAGCATGGCTGTTTATACTTTATAGTTTATTCAGAGTAATTTGTAAATTAACAATTGAGTACACAAAATAAATCCTTGTGATAGCTCTATATGCAACTGACAACTTTTTCAAACTACTCGTATAAAGCATTTTATAAACTTGAAAGATGACTAATTCAACCAATTATAGAAAGATATTCCTCATTACCCATTTCATGTGATTAACTTTGTGCAAAAAAACTACAAACATCTTTGAACAAAACAAATCAAACAACTTTAAAAGAAAATCCTCCAAAATGCCTTTCAACATGACCTTCTAATTTGGTTTTGAGATTAGATCTTTAAATCAGTCACCGCAGACTGAATCAGTCATTGAGCAACAAATGAGGTCAATTAATCTTAAAAGTACCCATACCAATTAAACACTTCCTATAATCAAAAGTTCTGATTCATGTTTCATAGTATCAGATTGGTGATCCTAAAATAAAACTATACACAATGTGGGAGAAAAGATTAAGATAGTATCAAGTACCTGGGCAACTTTATTGGAACGGTCTTAAAATGGAGACAAACCTGGCAAACAAACCCGCCATCAAGCCAAGAAGTTGCATATGCATAAAAAAGGTTAAAAGATGAAATAAATTGCGATTGACATATACCATTCCTGAAGGGCCGTCAAGTTGATGCCACACTGCACCTAGCTCATCCTCAGAATCAACAGATATAGTGACTGAGCCAAGAACTGCACTTTTCCGTATTATATCCCAATCATATATTGTGACATTAATCTGCCCAGCAGTTTACAAAAAAGATTATATATAACATTGTACAGCTCATCAAAATAGAGTCAGCATTGATAAGTCTCAAAACTCTCTTAAAAAACAGGCAGGAAAAAAGGACGCATCTATACTATTTTCTGAAATAACAATTCAAAAAGCCAGATTAGAATTTAAACTTTGTCCATATTAAGTAAACTTTCAATATAACACAATATTTGGATTCGTGTAATTGAGAGAGGGAAATTCAAGGACGAGAGAATAGGTTGAATTCAAAACATAAACAAACTATTTGGAAATATAAATGGCACCACAGGAACAACCTTTGCAGGAAGCTCATCGACACTAAAGTTAAACTCCTCGCCCCACATGGGATTTCTAGAACCAGGAACCATTGAGCTGCAACATAAAGACCAAAAGTTCAAATCAACACGAGTATTACCACTAATAGGGTCTTCCAAGTTTTCTGAAAGAAAGGATATCAGCCAAACAACCAATTAACGGACATAAGGGATATGCACAGCCTCAGGCATTGTTATCAGAACTTCAGATTTGAAAAGAATGCCCACGGAGTCCAATAAAATTTATGAGGCTGAATGTACACTAACTGAAGAACTGGAGCACTAGCCGAATGAGTTTTTCCTCCAAACAATGATGATCATTAAAAAAGGCTAAATAGTCTTGACTTCTGCCAGGAAGCCAATTGATGTTTAATTCAATACTTTAGGGGCAGATGTCTGTCCCAATTCTCTAGAATGGTGTATGTTATTACACGAAAAAACATTAATAAATTAAACTAACTCAAGCACCTGAATCTTTTCTCAGAGCCACAAGTTACAATCGCATAAGGATCTGATGTACCATTCAAGTTTGCCGCATTAAGATTCTTTGCTGCTAGCAGCCCAACCTGGAAAGTCATACACCGTATTTCATAAACTCAAAGCAACCACAGATAAAAAAATCATTTCTTCAACATAAAATTGCTATATATCATTTTGACATTTTCTCCTTTTACTATCGAAAAGTGGTGTATATGCATCATTTACTCTCTTTTTCTTTAAGTATAAATGCAAAAGTAACATCAGCAAAGCCTTAACAGAATACTGATCTAAGATCGACAATCAAGAATAGTGACCTGGAAGTCTGGAACTGTCACTGAGGACTTGAGGAGAGAAAACACTATGATAAAACAAAGCACGACAGGCGAAAAGATAAGTTTGATGAGTGACAAAAGGAAAAGACATTTAGGGTATGTTTGGGTTAAGAATAAGGAATGGATTATGATACCATAAAGGTATGGGGTTTCAATTCCATACCTTCTTAAAGTTATTTCATTCATTCTTAACTCGGTAAGAGGGAGGAATGGAG
Organism: Agrostemma githago; assembly: GCA_958450325.1. Classification (NCBI taxonomy): domain Eukaryota; kingdom Viridiplantae; phylum Streptophyta; class Magnoliopsida; order Caryophyllales; family Caryophyllaceae; genus Agrostemma; species Agrostemma githago. The sequence continues at coordinate 4,444,165 of OY288241.1, read as the reverse complement.
TTTGAATCCAAAGGGGAAAGGTGACTATGCGATTCCAATGGGTTGGTGGAGTAAGAATCTTCATTGGTGTTTCTAACTCCATTCCAAAAAAATGAATGAAGCAAATCCATTACATTCCAAGAGAGTCAATGAAACAGCCCCTTAAAGTGAACCTTTGGAATGAGAGCTTGATCTCAAGCATTCGGAGCAAATTGCTTATCTTAGAGCTTGTGGGTTGTCATGTCTACAACTATCAAACAAGAGAACAATAACCAATATAACTGGCATACCTTAATTAAGTATCCCAACTTAGCTTGAGCATCACATTTTAGTTGATCAATCTACAAAAATAATAGCACAACTGGAAGTCAAAGGAGTAGAATTATTCCATAATCAACACAAGATTTAATCTGTGTAAGCGCTTGATTTTCAACATGACATTGTAGCATTGACACAGGAAAGAGAAACGAAAAATACATGCCAGTCAAAAAGCATAGACCTTTTATGCAATTTTCAAATAACTTTCGTCCTACACAATTGATTATTCAAATTTCAAAATTCACACCTAAGCCGCCCAACTCATTTTTATTAACCAAATAATTAGCCACAAATGTAAGCCAAGAAGTTATTGGCTTCCAAAATTGCACTTTATTCAGTAAATTTCACATGCATCTTGCTTTACAACCTTCATCCACAACACCAAATCACAGTCTCTCACCCAAAAAGTGTAAAATCACACATGAATTCCTCCTTCTCCAATCTTACTTTCCTTGTCACAATTTGCAAAGATGCGCCTTATCTAGAGGAAATCATATGCAGGTTTGCGTTGGTCGGGTCAAATATGAAAATTTGGCTCGCTGACAAGCGGGAAAGGGGGTCGGACCTTTGTATATTTTTGAAAATGTTGTGTCCAAGTCCGCTTCTTTTGTGTGCCGAACCGGGTGGTTTCAATAGGCCATCCGGCCTTGAACACCCCTAAAGATTGTCCTTATCCTAAACCTTCACATGCACTTCCTGGTCAACCACTACACCAATCATACAAAACCTTACCACTTGATCAATAAACCTCTCATAGAAACACACCGATTCACGCAAGAGCACAAAAGATTTCAACTTCCTATCAATCCAATGGCGTATGTATAAACAACCCACAAAAACTCAAAAAATCGACAAATTTAAACAAACATTACTTACATCCCACACTAAGTTCCACAAACTAAAGAACAATCAATTCAATCTAATCAAATCAAAAGAATCAATCTAAACCTAAACCAATGGCATAACTAAGGAAACTAATAATCGCAATCCGCCCAAACAATAGAAAATTAAAAACTTTGGCTAAAATTCACAATCTCCTTCATTCTTTACTGGTATACCTTCATTAATACGAGTATAAATTTTCCCGTCTCCTGAATACAAATCCTGGTTTCGCTACTAAAATCGACAAAATAGACGGCAACATTTCTACCTACGTTATTGCATTATTCCAACCTCTCAGTTCCTCCGGTAAACCAAAACATCAATCAATTGAAATACTGAATCAATGAAAAAGGAAAACGAAAACATAGGAAGATGATTGATTATACCTTATCAGTTTCGTCAAGAACATCATCTTTATCAAAAGAACAGGCACCGTAAATACCACTTTTACCCCGATCATCAACGGTAAAATACCAGTAGGCGGCGATGACGAAGAGCGCGGCGGCGACGGTAACTTCGACCTCCCACCACGACGGTAACAGCGAATTAACCGCCGTCTCCATCATCAATATCGCAGGAATTTTTTCCATGATTAGTAACGCAGACATCATCATCATCGCAATCACAATCACATCAAAAGAATCATAACTACTATTACAATCAAAAATGGATCAAAGACAAGAATGGTTGAATTCCAAGAGAAGGGGAGAAATGTAAGAGGAAGAGAAAAAGGAGCATTTTAATTTAATTTAATTTAATTTAGTATTTAATTAATTAATTGAGTTTTAATTATATTTTAATTTGGAGAGGGAGACCAAGAAGAAATAATAAAGGGGGGAGTCAATTACGGTTGGTTTGATTTTGGAAGTTCAAATACTTTATGTTACGGAGTACCTTTTATTTCGTCCATATTTATACTCCCTCCGTTCCAATGAATGGTTTGATTTTCGTTTTAGCACTAACGGTAAGGGATCCAATAAAAAAGTGACATGTGGAACAAAATTCATCCTAAAATAGAAGGGCAAACAATTCATTGAGACGTCCCAATATGGAATAGGCAAACAATTCATTGGGACGGAGGGAGTATTTGTTTACGTGTTATTTGTAACTTTTTTAGTACACGAATTCTTGTATGAGACGTTCTCACAATAAATTTATCGTGCTATCTCTCACATACAAGGGAGTTAGTTTTAATATTATATTTTAATTTTATTAGTATGTCTCACGATTAGTTATCGTATGACGATCTCACAGCAGAATTACTATTTTTAGTATTAGATGTTCTTCAAAATACAGTCATTTTATTTTGTACATTTTTATTAGTATACGGAATACTATTTTATATTAAACGTACTTATTTAACACAAAATATTGGAACAGACGGTCTGTCTTTATTAATCGGTACGGTATACAGTGTATATAAAAGCAATGGTATACAATTAAGTGAGATGGACAAGTAGTAATGATGAATGTGGATGTGGATGTGGATTGAAAAGGACAAAGGAAAGACTTAATTGGTTGGGTGTGGACGTGAAGTCGTGTTAAATATGGGATTGGAGTAACGGTGTTGGTGACGGTTTTTAGGAGACTAGAGAGAGTTGGAGACGTGGAGTTTATGGTCTCAACTCTCAACTCCGCGTCTTGCCAAAGTTGGACGTCGGTTACATATTACAATCCTTTCCTTTTTCGTACTTGTAAGATAGAGTCATAGAGTACAGGTGTACACCCTACTGGTCTTAATCTGGTGGAAACCAAATCAATATTGATTGCTCCGTATTTGACGAGTAACTCTGGGTTACTTGCGTTCGATATACCATGATAAATTAGTGACAAGTCAAATAATGTTACATTATTGAATAAGACAAATTTTGAAAGTACATTAAGAAGTTACGGAGTATTTGTAAGGTGCAAGAAATCAATGAAACGGAGGGAGTATTATTTAATCTATCACAATCAAGAATTTGTCATATTGGAGTATACGGGAGTACAAATTATAGATAAAATGATCGATCACATGCATATAACAGTCCAATTATATAAGAACATAATTCATTTATTATTGCTAATCGACTAAACTTTTTATGCAAATGACTACTCGAGTATTTTTTTATACGGAGTACTTGTTTAAGTAAGGATGATTTTTCTAAATACATATTTTAAGGAAATTAGTCTTCATCACTAAATTTTACATAATCTTTCTATTCACGCCCTTTACCTTTTCGAAACTCTCTCGACTAACCCTCCTTGATTAAAATCTTTTATTTTTCACTAAAAATCAATCAATCTATCTCATGACTTCAACTATGGATCTTAATTCATTAATTTGAATTTCCAGCTATGGCATCACTCCAACTTACTGCTTATCATCTCATCAATATAAGAGCACTCCAACATGTTTAAATTTATCGGGACGAGTCCGTACTCATTTGTTAGTGATTTTAACTATGAGTAACTAATGATGTGAAGTGTGTACTATGTGTGTGGTTGTGTGTATATATATCCGTGTCCAATTTCAAAAAATTTGTCAATTTGTTTGTAGGGTTGATTGCAACGTGCATGTATAATTTGCAACACAAGCTACACAACCCATACATGAGGCTTCACGAGTTTGCTTCGTCATCACTATTCTCGTCGTAGTTTGGTCAAGAAGCCTTTATCTGACCAACTCTTCTGTCTACCCTAACTTGTTAATTCTTCCATTTTTTCCCCTGGTTATTACCTAAATACTTAGGATAAGTTGTCAATTTCTTTAATTTGCTTTCTTTATTGAGATGTGTATGTTAGACTTTATGACAGACAATTATGATTAAGTTATTCGATCAGTTTAGAGTTACTAAAGTGTGACCCATTTGGTTGTAACTACGGTAAACTCTATATCTATCTCTTATCTCCTACTAATCTATATTTCATTAACCACTATACATAAACTCTCTCATTCAGAGTTACTAAATTCATCTTTTCGATCTATTCATTAATAGACCATCTAAATATGAAGAGAAAGGGTTAGAAGTTAGAATCGATATCAAAGAAAGACGGATGACAGTTTCGGGGACTATATTTTCATATTGGTGATAAAGTTGTTCAGGAATCTCTATAGCAATTGCTGGAGGTTATTTCTAGAAAATAGTATTATACCACCATGTTTTTGTACAAGTACTTTCTGAGTTTATACAAATTTCTGAGCTGAATAACTTGAGTTGTAAGTTTCTGAGCAAAACATTTATGTGATTTAACTCGAAAACTTTACATTAAAGTTAGTAAATTTAAAACAAAAACTCAAAAACTTTGTAATACTCGTAACACTCAAAATCACAAAAAGAAATTGTACATAGAGCTATTATACATCCGATTGTACTTCCTCCCATTCTTTGGAAACCTACCATACTAGTTTTTGGCTCGTGCAAAATTGCACGGATGTATTAAAATTGTGTTGTACGGAGTATATTTTAATTAGAAATAATTTAATAAATATTAAAAAGAATATGTAAAATTAATAGTCTAAAACATACTCCATATATACTACAATAAAAATGTTTATACTTCGTATCATGTTTAATTAATGTAACATTATGAGATGAAAACTATATTCTTTCATACATACAATATAGTACTCCGTACCTATTTCAACTCATTTTAGCCGAAAAGACTCTTGTATATAGACCAACATATAACATTTTGCATTTCTTTGTATCTGTAAATTTAATACTAATATGTAATAATATTATCAACGATAGAACAAATGTTGTAATAATGATTATAAAATTATCTTTTCCTGCCTATATATCATATTCAGTGAATTAAAATTAAATTTTACTTGTAAATTATTCAATAATTAACTTACCACCGCATGTAAAAAATAATAATTGAAATGCTGTATTTGAATCAATATTTTCTATATCGGTCAAGGCATCAAGTCCTTTTGAATGTCTTCATCTACTACTATTGTTCTCGACTCTCCTTCTAATTATCGTCGTCTGATCCTTCGAGAAGCTATATTAGGAGTAGCAATTCCTTGTTTGGTCCTTAGCTAGTCAACTTCTAATTCTCTAGGCTTCCCCTCTCTTGCATACCAAAAAAAATATGGTAGTGATTCTATATTGTTATTTTTATTTTTATTTTACTTGAACCCCACATTATCGTATTTGTGCCGCAGCCCACATTTAGCACTTGATATAATTAGACTTGAATCATGCCATAATTATGATATAAGAGCAACAATATAGATTGGTTTCAACCTTTCGGGTAGGGCGAGACATTCTTCATCATCCATAGTCGCTTTAAATTTTTATCTAACTCATCCGTCTTTAGTGAAATTTATGACCATCTTCATGGATTAAACAGATGGGTTGATCATGTAATGATCGGGTGACAATACACTTTCCGTCTTATTCACTTGTTTACCTTTTATATTATTTGCGTGTAATATTTTAATAAAGGTAACAAATGACTGAGACGAAAGAAGTATATTTTATTTCATTAAAAATAAAATTAGCTAACTTACTTAGTTAATTATTTCTAACTAAATATTTATTTTGAGAATAGAGGATTAACAATGATTGAATATTTTTAGTTATGAAATATTCAAACAATGAGATACTAATAATTCTAGCAAAGACATCATAAAAAACACAAAGGATTTTTTCAATATTTCTTCTCGAATTATACAAATTCATGTTTACAAAAGATATATTCATCTTAATCCTATATCGGAGTCAATGGGATGAATAAGATAAAAAAATTATGAATAAATATTGAAGGCGCATATTCCATACTTCCATCTGGATCTCACAACGCTGGCCCTATCTGATAAGGCTGACCCGAGGCATGAAAGTGACCAGAAATTGCTTGACTGGAGTATGACCCGAATCCAACCCACCTGAAATGAATGATACTAAATAATAGTATTAATATTATGTACATAAAAAATACTCGCAAATGATTAAATTAATAAGTTTAAATGTTTCCTAATAAAATAAATAATTTTGCAAAATACTTTGTTACTGATATGAGTATATTCAAAGTGTTAATGACCCAATCCAAATTACTGATATCCGAAAATGACCCAACTCAAATGCCTCGTACCCGAAAAATGCCCCAACTTAAAGTGACCCAACTAATTTCCGAAACTGGTCTCCAATCCAAAATCACCCCACCCAACCCAACTCAACCAAAAATGACCGACTCATTGACCCAATCTAATCCGATTGACCCATCTTTCACCTCTTAGTTTTAACTAACACAGATATAGCTGTCATAAGAAAGCACATCGTGAGGAAAAATATCATTAATGCCTTTGCAAAGTACATTTACTCTAACGAAGCTAATTCATAGAGGGTACACAATATGGATACATATCCCACGATCCTATCATAAATTAGCATCCTCTGGATTATTTACTCATCATTCTCAACGCACGGTCCATCAATATCAATATCGATCTGGTAAGCAAGCAAAAACTAAGCAGAGTAGAATGAAAAATACATACTTTTCATAATAATTATTCTTCCAGTTTTCTTTGCAATACCATGGTCGACAGTTTGATCCGAAGAGAGGCGAACACTGCGATACGAAACTTATGTTTTTCCATATTAATCATCCAATTTTTCAGAAAATAGTACTCCAAAAAAAGACACAAACTACTTACTTTAAATGATAAACTTAATAATCTACAATCTACAATAGAAATAACAATATAAAGCCCTAAGTATTTGCATTTTTTCACTCGACTCATCAAATGCAGTCAAACCAAATACACTCGGATACTGCCCCTCTTTGCACCCCATTATCCATCTCTTACATGTTAGATCTAATGAGGGTAATACTGCACTATCGGTACCAAATTGCTTATCTGTACCAAAGCAAGCAACAAAAAATGTAAGTTACGTCATAAGCAAAAACTTGTCAGCATACTTGGTTACCAACAAACAGTATTATTGTAGCTTCATTCACACTGGCAAGGACCTGCCCACGTCTATTAACGCTGTTAGGAGGCTTACTGATTGCAACAGTGAGATTACTGGTTGAGTTTCGTAGGTATTGGAGTGGTTGAATTTCAACGGACCTCTTCTTCCATTTGGGTGGTTTATAAAACGCGTCTTTTGCCATTACAAATTTCTCGTTGAACTTGAGTTTCACTTGGAATGTGCATGCTCAACCTCTCAAGTAAGATACGAACATATATGAATATTTGAGTCTTTGACTCATACCTAAACAAAACAGGAAAAACACAACCAAACAATGACCTTCGCTTGAATTCGATAAGTTTGTTTTCATAATTCAATATGATGTTTTTATCTTGTGACAAAAATAAAGCAAATGTAAATGAAATAATAAAAATAAAAATAGTAAGTCCGAGAACAACAAAATTAGAAACCAATTTTATTTTATTTTTTCGACAAAAAGGAGAGAAACCTGGGCAGTGGAGATGATAACAGCTCATGAGACATTTAGAAAGAGGATAACGAAATTCAGGAGGAGAAGAGAAAGAAGAAGGGTGATCATCATCATCATCAATTTTCAACGACGACGTCGTTTTCTTCAACTTAACCTACTTTAAATACGACAATACTTCCTTACCTTTATTAATGGTGTGTACATAACACGAATTGAACAAAGAAGAGCGATTTGAATTTGAATTTGAGGTAAATTCATTTTCTGGTTCATCTCCTAACAAAGTCTTAACCAAAATGATGAGCTCTTTTTTAACTCAACAACTCTAGGACAATCAATCTCGGAAACCACAATTGTTTTAGCCATGAATTTGAAAGGTCGGAACAAAAAATGATGTTAAATGAAATAGGTAAGTGTCAGAATTGCATAAAGCTCTGATCTTCCATCTTAGAGGAAAAAATGAAGTCATTAACTTCAATATCTTATACTAAGGTAATGAATTTGTCGAATGAAGTCATTAACTTCAATATCTTATACTAAGGTAATGAATTTGCACGACAGCTGTTAACACTAAGCTCAACACCAATTGGAATTGATGCCTTGAAAATGAAGAAATCAAATAAATCCCAAAATATATCTCCTAATCATAAGAGTTTAAGGTAGAAATATAAGAAGGTGATCGATGTCAAGTACTGCAGGTTGCTCCACTGAGCTTAAATATCAGACCACCTGACATGTAGGTTACTCAGAGATTTGTGGAAATAAGATCAATTGTGTGATTATGTATATGTATTCTCATTGAAGTTATATATACCTGGTGTGTATTGGATTGAGGTCGAAGGTGTATTAGGCAGTATTCGGCACATGAAGTCTTCTGCTGATTTCTTGTATTGCTCGAAATTCTAGTTATTATTCAGCAATGCGCCCTGCAAAAAGACAGGTCTTAATTGTTCAGCAATGCGTCCTGAAAAACATATAAACCAATAAAAATTCATCAAAACCAATAGCTTATAGAGACAACTGAGACTAACCGTGTTATAACTTATGACGGATGGTAGACACCAAATTAACAAAGAATACTAACCTACAGTTTGATATCAATAGACCCTCCTTCACCAAAACTGCAATTCACTGAATTTTTATTTTTCAAACAAAAAAAAAATCACAAATCAATTAACCAATAACAACATTCCAGGATTACTAAAACAACTTGACCAATTCACCCCCATAATTACACAATAAACAAACAAAATATAAAGTAAATAAACGAAATACATGTTAAACATAAAACACAATATATGAAAGAGAGAAACAAATAGATGAAAAAAAAAGACCTCAACATCAATTTTTTTGGCGTCGGCTTTAGGTTGAACCAATTGTTGAAGGGTTTGAACCTATTTTTGAACATTCTTTGCCTAGATGTCGTACATCTTCTTGACGACAACCTTAATCTTCCTCTTAATCAACACAAAGGTCAACAATGAAAACCGAGATGTTGTCGCTGACTCAGTGGTAAGAGAATACTTGAGAATTTGATAGTGGTTGACCTACTAATTCACTATTTGAGGATAAATTTTGAGAATTTGATAATGGTGTGCAACCCTTTCACCCTTTGAGAAGAAGTTTTGAGAAGAGTGACTGTGATTTAGAGAAGATTAACGGTTACTATTCTAGTAATATAATGGAAATAAGAGGGAGAAGTGGTGGTTTCACAGGTGGTTAGAAAACTGCTCCACAATAACCGAATTGATTGAAATTAGGGGGAGGTTATCGAATATTGGAAATTGCTGTAAGTTTTTTTTAATGGTTTGTTCAACTTAGCCAACTCATCGTCATGTCATTGCTACATCATCGCCTAGTTGGCTGCCTACGTGGGTGAATGTGATGCTTCCATTTTCTTTGGCTTTAATATATAAAAGATGATTAAAATATATACCTCACATATATTCAACTTATGGTAGGTTTCCAAAGAATGGGAGGGAGTATAATCTACTCATTGGAATGCAATACTCCGTACATGTTCAAACACTTTTCAGACTCATGGTGAGTAAAATGGGCCTTATAACTTAAATGGGCTTTATTTTTTTTAGTTGGCCCATCTTAATAAATTAAAAATTGACCCAATAATTAGATAAATTGTCAAGTCATTTTGACTTTGACCTAATTTAATAAAGAGAAGGTCTCCTGCAAGACGGTGGTACGATTAACATAAAAGAGTATACAAATATAAAGACGGTACGCTTGTTATAAAAAACAGGTACAAAACAAAACTGTCATTTAAGGGTACAAATAGTACATAGAGTGGTACCGAATAATGGTCTCTCAATAAGTTATTGAGAGACTGTCTCTCTAAAAATTTTGTGTTTAATAAAATGAGACATAGTTTTACGTGTACAGACCCATATAAATTTAACACCGATATATTCGTCTTAACAAAAAAAAATTACTCCTTATGATTTTGATTATCGGGTAATCGGGTATGTAGTTGAATACTTGAATGTAATGATGATTGATGATGACATGCGGAAGACAGATTCATAAAAATGGTCAGGTACGGTCCCTTGGTTAGAAGAATATTGCATGCCCATAATCATATACAAACAAACATCAGTCAATAAACATGATTACACTCATTAACAACAACGTACGGCGTCATCAGTTTCATGCACTACCTATATACGGTAAATCTGTAATTATTATTTTCTGAAGATAAACGGAAACGGAAAACAAAAAGAACAATGTTGATTGAGAGCTAGCTTTACTTTTGCCTGCTTTTTGACGGTTTAGTCTGTCTCTCTTATTATCGGTATATATGTTTTTAAAACTAATCAGTTGGGCCTGAGGGTTAGAGAAGAAGGGGTAAGTTCAACTCTAGAGGTTGGGGATTTGATTGTCTTTATGTAATCACGTGGGTGAGACACTTAATTTTCTCATATACTTACTCCACATATATATTCGTTATATTTGATCTGTTTAAGTTTAAGATAGATATACCCGTTTTAGACGTGAAATAGTGTTAGAGAAATTTAAAACCGGGGTTATATTATAGAGAAATGTAAGTATGTAGGGTGTAAAAGGGGAAAAGAAAGTAAAAAATAAAGAAGGTGATTGGATTGAAATAAAGCAAAAAAGAGAAGGAAGAAGGGGTGACATTATCAAGTGGCGTGGCCAACATTCATATATATTTATGTTTTTTTTGGTGGCAGTCTTGCTTTGTTAGTATTTGAAATTCAGAGACCAAACTCACGTAGTTTTCTACTCCATTCTCTTTTCTTTTTCTTTGGTATCAACAATCTGATCTGCGCATTTATATGGTGTATCTGTAGGTGCTTTATGTGGGCATATATATATATATATATAGATAATAGATGAGATCCTTGTTTCTTTGTTCAGGTTACTTTGCTCATGCAAGATCCAAACCCAAAGCCCTTCAAAACAAGGTTAGTACTACTCCCTATCTATATATTTTTCCTTAATTATTCCAACTCTTTTCATTTACTACTCTTTCAATTGTGTGTGTGTATAATACTCCATACATAAATATATACGTACCTATTTTAATTAGTAACATGTATGTGTGAATTGTCCGTGAATAGATCGATCCTCTCTTGTGAGTTGTGACTAGAGGGAATGGTTCGCGGAAAGTTACTATACTCTGTATTTTTTTTGCCAACAAAATCAAATATACGGTAATCACGAAACTCTTAACGTAACAGACGCAAAGTCTGTGAGTTTTAGAGTTTCGTATCCTAGGAATAAAAGAAAAAGAGCAGCAGTGGAAGAAAGAGCATTCCTCCAAAAGATCTTTGATCAGCGAGGCGAAATCAGCGGTCGGGGAAACATAACATACTAGAGTAGCTTGTAGTATTTTCTTTAATTGTGATTCAAGTATACATAGTCGAATAATTCAATTTCATATTCTTGCTAGCTTCGTAATTAGATGTTCTAGGTCTATAGTATTTGCCATATTGTGCATGTTTGGTTCATTCATTCAAATTCATAATTTCAACTACTAAACGAGAAGTGGTTCTCGAAGTGGTTTTCATCATGATCTGAGTATCTAACATAAGGTTCGAACCCCGTCAGCATCAAAATTCATCCCTCGTGATTTTCTTTTTAAAAAAAACATAAAAGGATATACTCCGTATCATATTATCGTCCATACGAACAAAAATGTATGTAAATTAAAATTCATTAGATACTTTTTCGAGTTCTAATTTTTAATTTAGATTTGTAAAGTTAAGATACAAGGCAATGTTAGCTAGAATAAAGAATCATCTAACATATCCTTTGTATTTCCTTCAAAATTTTCAGGAAACCTTGGTATCAAAGAGCAATAGAGATGTCAACACTTGGGAAAGTCATCTTAAAAACACCCATCAACAACACCAATCATTCTACCAACTTATTATGTAAAACCATCACAACAACAACAACAACAACAACAAGAGAAACAGAAACACTAGAGTCGTCATCAAACCCTAGCAAACAAAAACGACTCAAAAAAAGCAACTCTTTAAAAGTTGCAACAATAACTTTGACAAGAGTATGCCTATGTGCTCCTATTTCCTCTTACTCCGAAATCTTCAATGTCGATAATAATAATAATAATAATAATGTTCCTCCTAGGAGAAGTTATAGCTACCCAAGATCGAGATTGAAACCGTTTACTCCTCTTCCTCCGCAACCAGCAGCCATCGCACATGACACGAGGGTTCATAGTGGACGGCATAGCACGGAAGGCGGGAGGAGAATTTTTCGAGGTAAATCTGTAACTGATAATGTACTGATGAGGAGATTTGTGGTTGAAGAAGAAGCCATGGTGCAAGTTAGGAGGAGAAATGAGATGAGCATTATTAGAAGACGGGCCGCTATTAGAAGGAAAAAGATCGGGCCTAGCCCGCTTAGTAGAATGCTACTTGCTCAACATGCATGATCATCAACACCTCTGATCTGATCGATCAAACTTTTACTCCAATTTTGAGTTTGTATGTTGTGTACTTTCATTTTCACATTTTGTATTTCCATGTTTGTTGGCATCTGATCTGATCGATATGGTTTTACCGTCATTTGTATATTATCGTTAGCAGGTTTGAGTATCACATTTTATTACGGAGTAGTAGATTTAGAATACGTCTTTGACACCAGAAAAACTAATCTTATTAATTCAAACGAGTAATTAAATCAATTGACACCAGAAAAACTAGAACAAAACAAAATACTCAGTACATCATTTCACTACTCTTCTTAATGTAAAAATAAACTAAGTTTCTGCTAGTAATTCAACTACCCCCATCATGCAATCTTGACAAATTTCCCTACTTGATTCAATTCTTTGAATGAGCATCATCAGTTGCAGCAAACATCTGAACTAGTTCATCCCACTCACTACTCTCCTCTTCTACCCTGGTTTTGATGCTCGTCGATGTGTAATTATCACTTACATTTTGAGTTCCTCCTTCACCATTCTCTAACACACCCATCTCTTGAAGAAACTCATACAAATCCATCTGTGGCCTCTGACTATGGCTATGGCTATGGCTGTGGCTGTGATGTTCCGAATCAATGCTCTTTGGAACTGTCTCAACATTGCTAGCGACATTACTATTGGGTTCGATATTCTTAATCTCCTGGAGTTTTTGATGGATAAGTTGAAGATTAGGGTGTACATTGATGTTGAGCAGACCACTAGACGACGGAGGGAACTTTGAGATGAGATTGTTGGCAGGAAAATATTTGAACTTTTGGGATTTATTCAGAGGGTTGAAATTGCATCTCAAATGGGGTAGATTGAGGAAAGTACCGGGTCCATACAGTCTCCTGGCAGCTTCATCATAAGCCATGGCAGCTTCTTCAGCCGTGGAGAAAGACCCGAGCCAAAGACGTGTTCTTTTCTTGGGTTCTCTGATCTCTGCAACCCATTTCCCCCAAGTCCTCTGCCGCACTCCTCGATATGTACAGGTAGCATTTAGCGGACCGCCTTTGCCTCTTGTTGGACCCTTTTTCCACGGCGATTTCCTCGGGGTTTCCATCCTCAGGTTTGAACAGTAGTGACAGTGTAAGTAGTGTGTTGTGTGTGAAGCAGGAGCTCCAAAAGGAGGAGCTGAGTATATATATATATCAATGCAATGTTTGATTTTAATGCTATCACGTTTCCAGATCATGTGACTTTCAAAAAATTCACAGTTATTCCAAAACATTACTCCTACATTGCCTCTCCCACTCACAGTAAAATATATATGTGACTCACTATATATTCCAGTCAAATAAAATTCACAGGCCTCTTGCAAAATTCACAGGCCTCTTGCAGCTGCAGCACCTTATTCTCTCACCACCTAATTTAATAGGGTGCTACATTTGAGAATCCAAGACAGTCCTGTCCTTGAGTGATGATGCTATATCAACTCCGACGTACAGTATAATTTATATTAATTCATCTTCGTTTTGTGTTTAATGTCACAAATCACTGCAACAATAAACAACGGAAATTCGGAAAGTTGCTATGGCATGTGAAGTTTCAAGCATAGAGCAGTAATTATATCAAAAAGATAGATTCATATTATGATTTGGTAAATTCATACCAAGTACCCGTTTTTTTTTACGGAACAAGTAATCATTCATTACAAGTAAACACCAACAAAGCTGAAGTAGAAAAATACATATCAGGAAGATCACTGTAGTTCCTCGTAAATTTGACTTACCTACATATAGCCACATGCTCCTAATGTTGCTTCGTTAGAACATCAACAACCTTCATTATCGATTGATTCCAAGCCCTAGTTAGTTGCATTGGATTCTTTTGAGTCCGAGCCAACATTAATCACAGTGGACTCTTTTAGGAGTACTTCGAAATTTCCAACAAGTGTTTTCAAGCCACCACAATCACTTTGATCAGTTACACAAGGATCATTGTTGACACTGTCGCTCTGGTCTTCGGAGTTCTCCCTCATGATTTTATTATAATAAAGTCTAAGTGCATTTTCTGTAGATATAGATGCCACTTGATCGTGCAAGTTCAGGAACTCTTTTTGTACATCCTCCTTTTCAACAAGTTTTCTCTTCAACTCATCTGGGATATGGGCTAAGGCGCTTCAACCATATCACAGTCAAAAGATTAGAAAAATGAAAATAATAAATATATATCGGGAAATCCTAGATTTTTTTTTTCCTTTTAATGCTTTTTAATAAGCTTATCCTCAAATTGGATGACGTGAACCCATTAGCGATAAATTATGAAATGAAGGCCAAACTGATGTATAGTTTATTAAAAGGAAAAAAAATTGCAATCTTATAGTCAGTATACTGTATCTAACACCAACACATTAATGATCACCCCAATAGTTAATAACAATCTTATATGGAGTAGTATGTAGTAGGAGTAACATTTTATATTTGAGACCAACCCATCAAGGCATTAACCCTATGATCGAATGAAGAATACATGGTATGAGTAGATCTCACAAATAAGATTGTTTTGTACAAGACTCACCGAAAATAAAGTAAGGAACTCATTGAGAGTGGGTTGTTTCAGACTGTCTCATATCAGCCAAGCTGATCCATAAATTACGTACTCAATCAAGAAATATTTTGAAAGCAAGCACAATAAATTTGGTATGACCTGATCCTTTACCTGGTGATACCCCTAACAATTCCCCACTTGTATCCAAGCATCACTGAATCCTTGAAACCAAGATTAAAGCCCTCTTGTGCAGCATCCTTCTGCCCCTCGACTATACCATCCCGATATCCATCCTACAATTACATTATAACAGACCAAGAGTGCATATGAGAACTGAAACAAAGGCAAGTGAACTAAAAGAAACTGCTTTTTAACAAGTGCATATATTTGGTGCACACACTGCTTTCAGCAAGTGCGTATATTTGATGCATACATTATAGAATTTGTCTCGACGTAGCTTCCATTCATTATGTAGCTCAATGTCATTATCACCACCATCATCATCATCATCCAACCAAGCCTCTTCGGATGAGCCATCAGCATGCGATACTGGCAAGCAAGATAGCAAATGTTCCTGAGCATCATCAAATGTCAGAGGTCAGTTCATTACAAAAGTTGCTGGACTGTTTTCATCTTTCTTATTGTTTGACCGCCCCTTGATTCCATACATCAATACAGGTTTTTCCTAGACTTTAGGGAGGCAGAGCCTCAGGAAAATATCCATAGCGTGACTTAAGCAACAAAGTGGCAGATTTACTCCATCTTAGGTGCAACATTTGTGCTTATAACAGTCCAGCAACTTTTGTAACGAGTAAGACTTCTAACAGCGACATCCATTAAAGAATGAGCTATAGCGATAACCCGTACCTGATTCAACATAATCCACAGCTTTATCAGCTGTTATTTTCTTCACTTCATCTTGGGTTATTTTCTCTGAAGAAGATAGCCCATTCAATTCTGCCTTTTCCATAACTGATTTATCTGCAGCTCAGAAACACGGGCGTGGAACCCAGTTCCAGGATCAGGATTCCATGGATGCAGTATGACAACAAGTCGAATTATACTCAGTGGCGGTTCTAGAATTTGGGAAGAGGGGGCACGGAAATTAGAACTAAGGAATTAATATAGTCATCTTCATCTACAATTCTACATATCATAACACCATGAATATGCAAAAAATAAATTCAACTCGCACAAATTACCCCTTCCGTCTCAAACTAGAAAATAGTGATAAAGAAATAAATCATCATCAAAATCTAAAACTCACAAAAAGCCCCAACTTTACACTTTACAAGACACATTTATCCCCAAATTATACAGTAGCTACTAGGGATTAATCATTTGATTTTCAATCACCTTGGTAGTGGCTAAGCATATAGCGCAATGTCGTATTGTTTCGGACTGTCGCCGGATAGTGAAGTGGCTAGAAGCTTGGAGAGGAAAGAGGAGTGTCTCGATCGACTCGACAGACGACGGTTGACAGAGCAAACACAATGATGGCTGATGCAGATGCAGATGCAGATGCAGCCTTTTCAATGGCTCGATGGATTTTCTAGGTTTAGACAGGGATGTTGTTGTACGAAAACTTGGGGTTTATAGCCTGATTCCATGAATACACACCAACAAAAGGATTCAACTTCAATTGAGCAACTAAATTTACGATTGCTAACACAGATTCCAAGACAAAACGAGGGTAAAATTAAAGCATCTGTAAAAGGCTACTTACAATCTGCAAACCCTAAAAACAGGAAAATGGAGTACAAGATGATAGGGTTAATAAAAAAATAACAATTACGGTGGTTGTGAAGGTGTACCTCGCGTAATTATGGTGGGATTAATCGGAGGACGGTGGCTCCACGGTGGTGCTGAAGAAGGTAGAACAGAAGACGAGTGAAGGGCGAGGAGAAACAGTGGTGCGTATAGCGTACAACTGTACAAGTGCCAAGAGAAATTAATGAAGGAATATTTCCACCGTACCTATGCTAATCTTTTACACGTTACACATGGTATCAATTTTGTTCCTATGCTAATCTTGTGTTGCGATTAATTTTAATTTTTTTGGTAAAATTAGTTAGAAAATTAATGAAATTCAAATTAATTGAGGAAATGTCCTTTTTTTTGTTCATGGTATCCTTGTATAAGGGTATCATAGCTAAAACATTGAAAACACAGGTACCATGGACATTCTCTCGATTTTCAATTATTTTAATTAGAAGTTCATTAATTGTCTAACTAATTTTTCTTCTGAAACAAATTAATCAGTTTATTAATCACTTTGACTAAACTAATTTTTAGATTACACGTAGATATAATAAGTTGGTCTTCTCTCTAAACCCTTCTTCCTCCTTCACAGAAAACCCTAATCTCCAAAAAAAAATTGGGGCTACCACCAATCAATGGTGGTAAGCCCCCAATTAATTAATTATATAGCTTTAATATTATTATTAGTATTATTATTATATCTACAATAATTGTCCTCTTCTTTTGTAGAGATTCGTCCCCATTAATTAATGAGTTTCGCTCTTTTTTTTAGGAGGGGTGTTATTTTTTTATAGCGGAGAGGACGCGTAAGATCGGTGTCTCAACGATTCTATTGTAATCCCCTATAAATTCTAACGCAATACAGTGGCGGAAACACTGTAGATTTGGGATTAATACACACTGATGTTCTATATAATACAAAAAGAACGGTCAGTCAATACAAAGGCCACTTTTTACAAAAGGGCTAAAAATAAAGATCCTTCAAATGGGTTTAACAATCCATAAACAAACATAATTAAAGCAGAGTAGGATCCATGTCACTCGCTAGCGCACACCAAACCCCGGAACAAAGAATACCTGTCATGTTATAAACATAACAGCCACAATTCAGTGGGGAGCAACTCAGGCAGTTCTCCCAGCCATATTACATAATATATAAGCAATAGAAGCATAATATAAGAAAATAGATTAAACTCAAAACATTATATATATCAAAATAGATTCAAAACCAGAAAACAATTCAGCAGCCTGACGGCGTCACAACGAATAATGGAATATAAAACCGATGATCAGTACAGCTTTTACTACTAGAGATATGTCAAAACAACACCGAAGTGTAACTTAGTGCCCACGAAGCGACCCCTAAGCCTCACTGGTTAAGGAACTCAGTGCCCACGAAGCGACTCCTAAGCCCTCTCACCAGACAACTCAAACTATAATAGGACTGCGTTCAGCGAGGTCCTAGCCTAAGTACATGCGCATGACTCCTGAGCATAAACGATACCCAGTTCGACAATCAATGTATCCCTGACGCAAATACACTGACCATATAGCTGATGATAACAACCAACATATCCTAGACTTATATACTGTACATTCTCATTTCCAACATTATTCCATATTCAAACCAATAAATATTTCATCCGAAGATATCTTAAATATTCCCAAAATAGTAACTTTCCAAAGATAGAAACTTTCTTCAAATAGTAACTTTCCAAAATAGGTGTTATTATAATTAGAAATCGTTTAACATATGAGTTATATAAAATATTTAATATTAGGCCTTGAGACATAAACATCAATCATAATTATTTCTCAAAAGGTTGGAGTTTAAGTAATTAAAAGAAATAAATTACAAATTTACAGATTTTTCAGATTTGCACTGTCTTACTATAAAATTCATAATTAAATCATTAAAAATCAAAACGACGTAAGATCAGTGAGGTTGAAAACTTTAAAGGCTTAACTACAACTTTTGTTTCTGAATAAAATTGAAATTATTAACTTAAAGGCGGTTTTTATTCGTAGTTTTGTAAACTAACAGAATCTGTCACCCGATTGTATTCCTTTAATAAAACATGTTTAAAAATTTATTTTGAAACAAATCCAAATGGAAACATTAACTAGACTCTTTAAAGTTAATGTACGTAATTTACCGAAATTAAATTAAAATTTTATCATAGGTTTTAAATTAGGTTTTTCAATAACTGACAGATTCTCGAACTAATCCGTCATAGTTTCATAAACGATTTATTGTGACGAAACTACTTGGAATTAATTTACGAAATTTAACAGAGATATAATAGACTTAAAATAAACATTAGTCTCTTCTCAAACTTTTCGAAAATAAGATCTGTAAACATGAGTAATAATTCGTACAAAAACACTAATCGATTCTGAAACATGCTGTAATTATGTTAAAGACAATAAAACTTCCAATTTGGTATTTCATACTAAAAATCACGAAAATTAAGTGATAGATTATTATTTGAATGTTTTAGTCTCGACCTTATAATAATTTTAGTAGATTTGAAGCATGATAAATTTAAGCAAGTGATTTGTAACATTAAAAACGATAGAAACATGTGAGAAATCGATTAAAACTATTATCATAATAATATACTTCGTAGTAAAAACAAGTCTAATAGAAAAAATATGATTTTTAACATTACTACAAGCAACTACGACATATATATCACGCAATACCGAGTCGTGCCATCATTGTTACCTTCATCGAGATTCGAATCGACAATATACTCGTCTGCCTCGGGATCCTCAAAATAGCCTACAAAACGGTATACATATATGGTGTTACGACCATATAAAAGTTACTCTAAAAAAAACTAAGAATGACGCGGATTAAGAGTAATTAAATTACCCTAGGTTTAGAACGGAAGATGATGAATTAAGAGCAAGAACGAGCAAGAATAGAGGATGATTTTGTGAGGTAGATTAGAGATGGTACACGGATAATAAAAAAAAAAAGAGGAAGTAGAACATTCATATGCTTCCTTTATGAAGCACAAGCAAACAAATAAGATGGGAAGTTGAGAGTTTGCATACAAACTCACTTCTAAGCTAATCTTACGAAGCAAAAATTGGAGTAGGAGTAGGAGAGTAGGAATAGGATAGGAATAGGAGGTTAGCTAAGTAGTGTAGATCATAAAATAATATAAGTGATAATGTAACAATAACAACCGCTAGAGATAGAGGCAGTTGACAAGAATTAGGATAAATAAAAACAGGTGCTTAAACTTATAAAATATATTTTAGTGACTCATCTAGTAAGACGAGGTAACAGACTCGATTTGGGTTGGAAAATAATTTACGATTTGATCGAAATCATTAGTAAAAATAAATAACTGGCTTACAAATAAATTGGGTTAAAATCGCATAAGAAAAGAATTAGACCCAAATTTTGAGATGAGCTAAAATATTATTTTATCGTAACATTAAATATTTGGGTCAGGTTCGAAGTTGATAAAAATAATTAGTTGACTCGAAAATCAAATGGGTCAATCTCGAGTTTAAATAATTGTTTGTAAGGAAATTGAGTTTCTCGACGAATAAATAGTTTTCAACGAAAATGAATTAAATTGATTTATCGAAAGCAAAATGATATTTTTCAATGAAAGTTTAATAAAATAATTTCTCGAAGAAATAATAAAACGTTTTAACGAGTTTCGAGTTGAAAATAGAAATTCGAGCTAAAATAAAGATTTCAGGAGTTTAAGACGAAGTCAAAGTAAATCCGATAAGATTTAAAATGAAGGATTACAAGTTAAATCGCAAACCAAATAAAAATATGGATACAAATTTAATTTATAAAAATTAGGAGTGTTACATCTATGACATCTCAATTCATGTCAGACTGTCGGCTGCAATCTATCAAGTTAGATAAAATCAATTCTCTTCAAAACCTTGGAAGATCCGAAGACCCTTGTGAAAAGCTGGGATCATTAAACAGCGATATGTTGAAAGAGGATGTGCAGAAGCGTAGATCAAAATCTTAGTGAGAGATCTTTGTTTTAATGAGAATTTATTTTACTCAAATTTTATGGTAGGTATTCGTTCAGTTTTGATATAAGCTTTGGATGTTGTATGACTTTTTATTAATGAAATGATCTTTTCGCTATAAAAAAAAAAAAAAAACTAAACTAACTTTTAACGCCGTTATGAAAGAAAATCGATCAGGGGTACCATGAGCACTAAACACAAATCACAAGGTTAGGAACAAACTTAAAATGAGGGTACCATGTGTAATGTTTCAAAGTTCAAGGGTACCGTGGGAAATATCCGATTAATGAATACGACAGCTAGAGTTTGAATGATAAAATGGGTCGGGTCAAGCACTATTGAATTGTGTCAAGTAATCAGGCTCCGGTGGTTCGTGTAATTGGGTCATTATTGAGGGAGTTACTTGTTCGGTTTCAATCTCGGGTGCCAAACAAGTTCATTTCTAGTAATGTGTCAGTGTAACTAAAAAATAGACAAAAAATTGAAAATTATCATGTATAAAGCAAACGTAAAGAATTGGGAGTACATGAAAC
Source organism: Agrostemma githago (assembly GCA_958450325.1). Lineage (NCBI taxonomy): Eukaryota > Viridiplantae > Streptophyta > Magnoliopsida > Caryophyllales > Caryophyllaceae > Agrostemma > Agrostemma githago. The sequence goes on along the minus strand of OY288241.1, from coordinate 4,422,826 downwards.
GGACGAAGTAAGACGCTTTCATTCGAGCAAATAATAGGCTATACAAAGGTCAAATTGGTGTTCGGGTCACTGATTTTTGGTTTTGTTAGGACCAGGCCCGTCTCAAGGGGGCGCTATAGGCGCAAATGAACCGGGCCTCAATTTTCTTGGGGCCTCAAATCTGAACTGGATAGTTTTGACTAATATATATCAAACGCTGTATTTATTACGCATAAGATTGCAGTTGTAGGAGTGGTAGGCTATTTGACTTCCTACCATCATTTCATGGGTTCCATTCCTTATGCATGCACATTATCATCTCTTTTTTTTCATCCCGCATTAAATATCCTTCAACTTCGTTCTTTTTTCAAATTCCCTTCAATTTCGTTTTAACTTATAGAAATTTTGTATTATTTCTTTCTCAAGAATAAAATAATTATATCGTAATAAAAATTTTGAACCTTTCTTTAATTTTTTACTTTGTACCCTCCCATTTTCTAGAGAGTTTAACTCTTGTCAATTTTTTTTTTTATTTAAATTTTTTTAATGTATTGATAATTAGTAATAGATAAAGAGTTCTTTATCATCTTTTTCATAATATCCATCGTTATTAAAATAATACGGAGTACTTCATTAATGATCATAAATTAATTATTTGAATTTTGTCTTCAATTTACGAGCTTATTTTAAATTGATAATTAAGCAGTTTTGAGTATCTTTTAAATCAAAGCAACTAATCTTATTTTTTCTAATTTTATCGCAATTTTCAGTTTGCGGACGATTTGACTTTATTCGAAATTAGCAAAAAATATATACTTCGAAAATTTCATACTGATTTACGTAATAAAATTTTGATATATACGACCGCTAATAAAAAAAGGGCCTCATATTTTAGTTTCGCTCCAGGTCTCCCTTGACTTTGAGACGGCCCTGGTTAGGACCATTTGATTTGGATCTAGATGCTGGTAATAAATGAAAATAGACTTCATGTCGTGTCGTGTCAATGAATGAAAAGAGTGACTCAGGTCAATGCATGTGTGTTGTTTTATGTTGTGCTTGGGGAATGGGTGACAGGCCAACCAATTTCCTCAAATTTAAATTTATTTCTTTACATTTGGTAGTGTCATGCCTAAGGGAATCGTATTGTATCGTATTTAGACACGTTATCTTTCACATACTCCGACCCATGCGAACCAAAATGAACTTGGGCTTTATTTGAACCTGAATCGTGCTAAACGGTACCCGCTAACTTCCATCTCTAGTTCCATTGGGTAACAATAGTGTGCCGTAACGACAAGTTGGATGAGGTTGGGACGTTGGGTTGGGTTGAATGTCAATGCCGCGTCATGACGGCTAGCAAGTGGGAAAGTCACACTCTCAACTTCAAACCCATTTGAATACCACGTGTTCTTTATCACGACGGATATATCCATGACGAATTAAATGTTAATCATTTAAAAAGAGATAAGAGGAGGCAAGGCAGGCAACCATAAATATAATGATGTTAGACCTGTTCTTTTCAGTTTATTTTCAATCCATTTCAGACCCGCTCATCTTTTATCAGCTCATCCCAGCTCCTATAAGCTCAGCTCAGCACAACTCTAATATTTTCAGCTCAGCTCCAATATTTTCAGCTCCTAAAATAATGTTTCAATAATAATAATATTATTATTAATATATATTAATATCAACAAATTACTATTATTATTATTATTATTATTTATTTATTTATTTATTTATTTATATGAAACGGAAATTGCATAAAGATTGAAACAAATTACAATAAATTATTATTATTATTATTATTGCATTTCGATATTAATACAAGTTTCTTTTCATAAAAAATTAATAATAATGATAATAATAATATTGTTGTTGTTATTTTTATTACTTGAATCTCTTAATATTAATAAAAATAATACTCCGTAACAAATTATTATTATTATCATTGTCATTGTCGTTGTTATTATTATTTTCTATTTTTTTTATCATCATTGTCATTATAATAATTATTAATATTATTATGCACTCCATACTATTTTGATGTCTTGAAATAGATGTTACATTCAAATATTTACAACTCACACACACACACAATATAACATATGAATATTATTTGTATTGTATTAAGATTTAAAAATATGAAAATTTAAAATTTTGTATATTAGTAATCAAAGATGAATACATAACATTTTCTATTGCCAAATACTAAAAAAAACAAAAGTAAAAATCAAATGAATTGAAGTGAGTACTATGTTGTTGTTATTATCATTACTATTATTATTATTAATTAATTAAATAAATAAATTATTATTATTATTATTATTATTATTATTATTATAATTAATTATTATTATTATTATTATTATTATTATTATTATTATATATATATATATATATATATATATATTTTTTTATGAACCGAACTTTCATTAACACCAGAACAAATTACAAGAAGTTAGAGGGAAGCCGAGATACTATCTGGGCTCCCACTCCCTTAGCGATCGCAAAACTAATTCTAGTGAAAATATGAACCGCGACACGCGCTCCAGCATCGTGAGATATAGCGAATTTACGAATCCGCTGGAGCAGAGAAACAACATCCGTGTCGAGCTCACCGAGAGAGGAGAAGGAGAAAGGAAGGAAACCATATACCCAATCTTGGTGCACAAATCTCCATACTTGGCGCGCTTACGTTGAGCAGCATCAACGACCACGCGACCAGGTAGGAAATCAGTCATCGCAGACTGAGTCAAAGGGGACGACCCTGTCAAATCGACACACACATCACACCCCCTATCCCAGGCGCTTATTATTATTATTATTATTATTATTATTATTATTATTATTATTTAGTGTTAGAATTTTTTTATATTTTTTTTCTCATTTTTTAAAATATTATTAGATAATTTATATAAGTAGTTATTAGTTTCAGCTTCTTTTAATTCAGCTCAGCTCAGCTTCTATCAGTCCAGTTCAGCTCCTATCAGACCAGACCAGCTCAGCTCAGCTCACCCCTGTTTCAGCCGAAAAGAACAGGGCCTTACTCCCTCTGTTTCAATGAATGGTTTGTCTTTGTTTTTGGAACCAAGGGGAAGAGATTGAGGAAGTGACGTGTGGAGTCAAATTCATTAAAATGGTCAAATTACATATAAAAAACTTTCCTAAAATAGAAAGTCAAACAATTTGAGACGCCCCAATATGAAATAACCAAACAATTCATTGGGACGGAGGGAGTATTTATCAGTTAGTCTTGCTTGCGACGAAAGTATCCGTTGTATCACTATAACGGGTCAAATAATGACCATTTAGATAGAAAAAACAAGTATTATTATGACCCTTGTGATCGATTTGCTTTTATTTTTTCCATCTAAATGGATGTTATTTGATCCATCACATTAATAACGGATATGACCGTCACAGACAAGAATTTGTGTTTATTTAAATGATTAATGCGTAATACTTAACTTGTTTTAACAATGTGACGGATATATAGGTTACAAATAATGGTAAACAGAAAAGCACAAATCTAACCCCTATCTCACTCCCCAAGTCTTCCAACGACTTCATTTTCTTCAATTCAACCTTCCCTCCCTCCATCACTCATTCTTCTTCTCATATCCTCCAATCCTCTATTTTACATACCAAGACAAAATGATGGGAAAAAAGCAGGACAAACTTGCACAACTCATGCTACAACTCGCAGCATCAACAGATGATCAAACTTTGAACTGTTTCACTAAATCTCAGGATTACTCTTCTTCCTCATACTCCACTGAAAGTCCTGAAATCGAGGAGATTCTGGATGACAATGATCATGGGCCGGTTTCTCCGGGTTTGGACGAAATCCAAGAGGAAATTGAGTTGGAAATTGAGGAGGAAGAGGAGGAAATTGAGGAAGTATTATTGAGTTGGGGTGATACAGAGGACATTGCCCTGCAACTCAAGTATGGGAATGATGATGAGTTTGAAGCTTCTCTTAAAGGATTAGGTGTCTTGATTACGGATCGAATTGTGGATTGTGATTGGGTTCTTGATGAAGGGATTGTACAAATTTTGTTTAATAGATTAGGTTCTGCTAAATGTGTTGACAGATTAGGCATCATCATGCTTCTTAGAACCATTTCTCTGCAATTTGATCAAACCAAGGTACATATTTCGTCAAACACTAAATCTCCCATGACACGGTTTCACGCTAATCTTATTGTAAGACCTTTCAACATACTACCTAATTTGTAACCTCTCTTTCACGTGAAAGGTCTCACAATCAATACCGTGACACTGAATGTTATCAACCCTTTAATTCTTTCGTTAGTCGAGTTCAGAGGTGACAATCATTGACACAAAAATGAATTTACTCTGTTTTACTTTTGCTTAATGGTAATACAAGCTACCAAAAATGTCCTAGGCTCCGTGGTCGGCCCACGTAGGTGAAGGCTTCAATATCTATATTGTTTATACAAAAATAACAAAAGTGTTACATTGGTGTATTGGTTAAGATAGTTAAAGTTGGTCCTTGAGGTTGTGGGTTTAATTCCTATATTGCGGCCCTGCTAGACCATTGGTTAAAACTAGGTACCATTGGCTATAGCAAAAGTGTTACATTTGTGTATTGGTTAAGATGGTATGTTTCCCAGCTCTAGTTGAGGTTTAAGCTTAGTTTAGAATGTGCTAAATAGTAAGATTATGATGATTATATAACAGGAGCAGATGAGTGGCATTGCTTCATTAACAACATTGGTGAAGTCACTGGCTCGAGACGAGAAGGAACAAAGGGAAGCCGTTGGGTTGCTGATGGAACTGTCTCATATTCCGTCAGTTCGAAGAAGGATTGGAAGAATACAAGGATGCTTAATAATGCTTGTCGCGATATTCAATGGAAATGATTCAACTGCTGCTCATGGTGCTGGCATCTTGTTAAATGTTCTCTCATCTAATACTCAGAATGCTCTTCTTATGGCTGAGGCTTCTTATTTTCAACCTTTAATCCAACACCTCAAACAAGGTACTCCCTACCTTCTAAAGATTATACCAATAATTGGAACTTCGTATTCACTAATTCTGGTGTGAGACGGTCTCATAATAAACTATTTCTCAACCGGTCTAATCAATGCTTCATGGGGGTGAAAGAGTCGTTAGTGCGTAGGTTACCTCTACTGGTGAGATTTTTGAAGGCTCGCATGAGTAGAACATTTAAACCAAAACCTTAAGCGATGACTGATGTCTCATCAATGTTTTAATATGCTAATAACCCTATTTTCGAAACATCAATACAAGAAAGGTTGCATTCATCTACTCATTACTATGGAGTACTCCCTCCATCCCAATGAATTGTTTGTCTATTCCATATTGGGGCGTCTCAATGAATTGTTTGTCTTTCTATTTTAGGAATGTTTTTTATATGTAATTTGACCAATCTCATGAGTTTTGCTTTACATGGCACTCCCTCATTGACTCCTTACCCTTGGTGCCAAAATCAAAGGCAAACAATTCATTGAAACGGAGGGAGTATAATTTAGAGGCTTAAAGCAATTGCCAACTAGTTTAGTTGGTTAAGTCATGTGAGCTGATACTCATGAGTCATGACCTAGTTTTGAATCCCGTGAGTATCAAAGTTAGAGACTTTGAAGCAATTGCCGACTAGTCTAGTTGGTTAAGTCATGTGAGCCAATACTCATGACCTGGTTTTGAATCCCGTGAGTATCAAAGTTAGAGACTTTGAATGACTAGGGTGATGATTTTAAGAACTTTGGAAAAGAGGGAAAAAAAAAGTTGGTAGAACAAAGCAAAATATACAATACATTAATCTTCCAAAAGGGGATGTTAATGTTATGTGGGTTCACCTTACAAGTAACATGGCTGAATTTTTGATTTTATGAATGCTACTACCTTTCTTCCAAATGAAGCCTTGTCTTTGGAAAAGTTATTGATTTTGAAATTCGTACTATTTGTGATCACGATCAGCCTACTTTACTCTTTATTTCATTCTCTGTATCTTTTCATGAATCGCTATATCTTTAGATTTCTCTTTAGTCTTTACGACTCCAGTCCCGACTTAGTATGTTTTTGTGTCTTTAATCTTTAATTTAGCAGGATAGCGATAGTTTTAAGCTGATAGCGATTGTGTGAATGACAGGTTCGGAAATGAGTAAAATTCTGATGGCAACTGCACTGTCAAGGATGGTACTAACAGTTAAAACGCGAGCCATGCTTGGAGAATACGGTGCCATTGAACCATTAATCATCATGTTCAAAACTGGAAAACTAGAAGCCAAGCTTTCATCCTTAAACGCCCTGCAAAATCTATCTCTCACTTCCGAAAACATATCCAATATGCTTGACTCTGGGATCGTACCTCCTTTGCTGCAACTACTCTTCTCTGTAACCTCTTCTCAAATGACCCTTCAAGAGCCAGCTTCCTTAATCCTCGCGACAGTAGCCAAATCCGAAGCTATTCTCAAGTATAAAGAGTTGCCTAATCAACTTCTATCCCTTCTCAGTTTGTCTAGCCCAAAGATTAAGTATAATGTCCTACTAGCTTTAAATAACATAGTTTCTCATCCGGGTGGGTCTTTGATTAAAGAACAAATCAACCAGAATGGAGGTTTTCAGCTTTTACTTCCTTTCATCAAGGAAACTGACTCGAAAATAAGGACACCCGCCTTAAATTTGTTGTACACGATCTCCAGGGACAGTGCAGCGGAGGAGTTCAGTACGAGCGTTATCTCAGAGAAGTATTTTCCTGTAATAATGGGCATCATTTCGTCTGCATCATCGTCTGAGGTAGAAAAGGCGGCTTCAGTCGGGCTATTGAGCAATATACCAGTGTCGGATAAAAAAGCAACTGAAAAACTAAAAAGTGCAAATCTTTTACCGATATTAGTCTCGCTAATGAGTTGTACATCCATGAAGTGGTTAGAGGAGAATGTTGCAGGAATTTTCATCAGGTTTACAGTTTCTTCAGAGAGGAAGTTGCAGCTTTATGCAATAGAAGTCGGAGCTGTACCTGTATTGGTGAGGTTAGTTTGGAATGGGTCAATAGAGGCTAAATCTAGAGCTGCAATATCTCTAACTCAGCTGTCTCAGAGCTATGCCTATCGTAGAAGACCAAGAAATTCTAGCTGGTTTTGTGTTCCGTCGCCTGTAGATACAGTATGTGAAGTTCATGAGAGGTACTGTAATGTGAAGGGGAGCTTCTGTTTAGTCAAATCAGGAGCATTTTCGGCTTTGGTTAGTGTTTTGGAAGGCGAAGAAAGGGGTGCGGATGTGGTGGTGCTGAGTGGGATAAGCACGCTCCTGGAGAACGACCTTTGGGAAAACGGTAGCAATTTCATGGGCAGGAAAACCGGTTTTGTGCAATCGGTCATCAGGGTGCTGGAAATAGGAAGTATAGAGGCTCAAGAAAAGGCGATATGGATATTGGAAAGAATATTTCGGGTTGAAGAATATAGATCTGAGTACGGGGAGTTTGCGCAGGTCGTGCTGATTGAACTTACACAGAGCGGTGAGCCTGGTTTGCGCCCCATCGTGGCTAAGCTGCTCGCACTACTCGGCTTGTTACAAGACCAATCTAGCTACTTTTAGCCCTTTTTAGTGTGTGTTTTGTACAGATTGTTCAATACTTGTACTTGGTTGTCTAAATGTGGACATGTGGTACCTGTAACGTGGTAAGTGAACCAGTGTTGAAGTCGGAGGTGGCAATGGGGTCGCGTGCAAGCTAGAGTTGGGTTTGGTTCACAACCACGTTCAGGTCTGGTACAGGACAGCTTTGGATTGTTTATGGGTAAGGTTAGTCGGGTTAATCCGTAGTGCTGGATATTGAGTTGGGTCGGGTTCAAGTTGTAGTTGGGTCGAATGATGTAGATAGATTTATTGGCTTGAATCGGGTCATTATTGGGTGGGGTCGAGCCGGGTTTGGACTAGGTTGTACCCGTTTTGGCTCATTAAATCTTTATCGAGTAGAATTTTTCCTTGATTGTTTTTCATTTTGAAATGAATTCGAGTCATTATCAGCAAGGTTATAAGCTGAAAGTTAAATACATGTATACATTGTTCATAATAATACATGAAAATGAAATAATTGTTGTTCAATACTCACTTGTAAACTATATAATCCGTTTTACATACATCATTCATGCGAGCTCGGCCAAGCCAAACAACCATTAGCACAACGAGCAGCTCAACATGACCTAATTAGTTAATAATTTTGTGGAATTAACTAAATACACACCTGAAATAATGGCTACGGAATGTCCGGTCATCCCAAAAATATTAGGCAGGGAGTCACGTCTCCCACGTGTGCAGAGAGTATAGACAATGATGAAGAAGCAGCAGACACAAGTACTGTTCCCTACCACTCCCACTCCCAATCCCAAACCCAATTTGGTGTTTTTGGTCCTTTAAGGGATCCAATGCAACATTTTATCATAAAAATCCAACATTTTATCATGTATTATTGTGTTTTCATCACATGTGTTAACCACCTACCTCCATTTTACATCATTTTTGCATAGACTAGTCCATTAACATGATCATATCATAAAAATCGATTGTGGATTCATACTACATTTCCTCAAACTAATGAGGGTGGGTCTATTTCCTTGTCACCAAATACCATTATCGTATCCTTAGTTCGTTTTTTACAAACTATTTTATTTACTTTTCGCATAATATGTATTGTAACTTTGTAAACCTTCTTTATACTTGAGAGAATTCTTCTTCTTCATCGATCATCGCAATACAACTGACCAACTTCTTAGATTATAGAGAGTATTTTACTAAGTTATCACGTTTTATGGATTTTTAAATAACGAAAATTGACAATTGGAGTAATATTGATACGGCGCCAGCGGGTGGCGCTCAATCTCAACGCCACCCCCTCACATGCACCCTTTATAATCAGGGGGCCCCCCAATAATAAGGGATGCATGTGAGGGGTGATGCCGAGTTTAATTTGGGTGTCACCCCGGTGATGCTAACTCATTTTACAACTTAGGATAGCGATTCTAGAAAATGATACTTCTTGCTACTACTTAGCTCCCCATCCAATGCAATCCATATTTTACAATTCACATTTGAAGTCAACTTTGCAAGATATTGACATTGATTATACATAATATACGAGTAAAATTTAAAAAAAAATTATACTCCATATATAACTAATAGTGATACTCGTGTGAAAGGACGGGTAAAGCCCACACAAATTGTACGAGTAAGTAAATGAACTGAACAAGATATTCACGCAACTACTTTTTACCGTCGGCGCTTTACTTCTTACCATCAGTGTTAATTACGTCAAATAACGACTTTGCCCTTATTATTTATTCTCAAAATAATATTACTTTTACATTTTATAGATTATCGATTTATTAAAACTCGATAACAAATCCGTCTTTTTTCGATTATTGTAATAAACCAAAACCGACTTCCTATATAGTTTTTTTTTGAAGTGCAGATCAATTTCATTAATAATAAACCATACGGCATCTACAAACGATATCAAATTGAACTGAATACATATTTGTAAAACATAAATAAAGAACATCCTTGAGACAAAGATCGTTATTCGAATAATACGCTTCTGCATAGCCTTCTATATATCGCTGTTGATTGACACAGACTTCCTATATAGTTAATTACACAAAATGACGAGTTCTCCTTTGCAATTAATTCTCGAAATATTATCACATTTACATTTTATATCGGTTTATTAGAACTCGATAACAAAACCGTCTTTTTCGATTATCGTAATAAACCAAAACCGACTTCCTATATAGTTAATTACGCAAAATGACGACTTCTCCTTTGCAATTAATTCTCGAAATATTATCACATTTACATTTTATATCGGTTTATTAGAACTCGATAACAAAACCGTCTTTTTCGATTATCGTAATAAACCAAAACCGACTTCCTATATAGTTAATTACGCAAAATGACGACTTCTCCTTTGCAATTAATTCTCGAAATATTATCACATTTACATTTTATATCGGTTTATTAGAACTCGATAACAAAACCGTTTTTTCGATTATTGTTACGCCTCCGATTTTAAACAGTTAATTAGATTAATTAATGACTTAATACAATTTAATAAACGTAATTACCAAATACGAGTAATATGCAAATTAAATCCTAATTAATCTACGACAAGTCGACAATTAAGATTTATTATACAGATGGATGCAAATTAAAAAAAATCCGGAAATGGGTCGGGTGGGTTTTTCGACCCGGTCGTATTTTTTTCTCTATAATACTTGAAAGTTTGATATGAAACGTGAAATATAAGGTGGTGAAGTTGGTTATAGGGATAACCTTTCATTCAAATGACCCGGGTTCGAATCCTCTTGTTTACACCAATGAATGAAAGGTTGTCCCTGTAACCAATTTCACCACCTTATACTTCACATTTCATATTAAATTTTCAAGTATTATAACAAAAATAATACGACCCTTTGGTGGGTCAAAAACTCACTCGACCCGACCCATTTCCGGATTTTTTTCTTTTAATTTGCATCGATTTGTATAATAAATCTTGATTGTCGTAGATTAATTAGGATTTAACTTGCGTATTACTCGTATTTGTTAATTACGTTTATTAAATTGTATTAAGTCGTTAATTAATCTAATTAACGGTTTAAAATAAGAGGCGTAGCAATAATCGAGAAAACGGTTTTATTATCGAGTTCTAATAAACCGATACTTTATAAAATGTAAATGTGATAATATTTCAAGAATTAATTGCAAAGGAGAACTTGTCATTTTGCGTAATTCCATATATTGATTATATACGGAGTCGGTTTTGGTTTATTACGATAATCGAAAAAGACGGTTTTATTATCGAGTTTTAATAAATCGATAATCTATGAAATGTTAAAGTAATATTATTTCGAGAATAAATATCAAGGACAAAGTCGTCATTTTACGTAATTAACGCCGACGGTAAAAAGTAGTCCCCGATATTCAACTTAATTGGTAAAATGAATAGAATTGTTCCAAAGTATAAAAATTGAATATTATCCTCTATTATTTAAAATAGTTTGTCAAAACTCGATTTATTAATATTACTAATTGTTATTAGAAATAATTAAAATGGTTGAAATCACGTGATGTTACATAGTGAGATCCATCAATCATACTTTGACAGCACAACAGGATCCCTACTCCAGTCAGCTGCCAAGGGACAATTGATGGGGCCAGCTACTTCCTTCAGTCAGGCCGACCCCTCATCTTAGCCCCACTCACCTTAAACCGACCAACCTCAATCTGATCCGTAAGGAGTACTCCTGAGTCAGCTTGGCTTCGACCACGGGAGGGGCACCTTGGGCCTACACCAAATACACTAAAATCATGTTCTTTTCAACTTATTTTCAATTTAGTTAAGTTACAAGAGACTCATTTTGTCTCGGTAATTCAGTCAACTTCAATTAAGTTCAGCATACTCAAAGTTCAAAAGAACCGGGTCTAAGAGATGTATTATTACATGAAATATGAAAAGTAGGAAGATGTGTTTCTATAAGATGTAAACAAGCATTTTAGTGGTGAAGCGTCAAAGTGTTTAAAGAAGCAGAGTGGTTTCCCGGCTTAATAAATCAAGTTATAGAATAGTACGTGGACAGAATATAATTAGGGACCCTAATAATTTGACTAGACAGTAGACACTAGAGAAAGGTGTGATTGAAGTATTGAACCCCCCAAGCAACAAAAGAGGCAGCTTCATGATTATGTTGTATATATGTGCACTATTTAAAGTCATGTCCGGTGAATTAGGAGGATAACATACATACATACATACGGATTTGGTGATTCATTAGATAAGACATGCGGATTTGAATTGGCTAACCATACATACATGCTGCATGCATACTTGGTGATTTGGAATTGGATAACATGCATGCGGATATTATTCATGCATGGTTTTAGATTTCGGGTTGGTTCACACCACACGGCCTTGATTGATTGGACCGGACCTAAGTGGAACTTCCGACCCAGGGAGTTGTCGATTTGGCAGGAATTTACGAGCTAGGATCAAACCAGATCGAATTGAATATTTCCGGTGCAATTAGGCTAATTATTTGGAGTTTGTGAAGAGGATGAATCCATAAAACATCTTTTTTTTTTTCCAACAAGCAAATGACTGAGGGTATGCAATGTTACAATGTAGACTGAAGATCAGCATACCGATGAGAAATACTATGGAGTGGTGACTGCAGCAAAATGAGATGATCAATTCTACATAGAAATTAAATGTTGTTAGCATGTCTGAGATGCATGCAACAACTTGGTACAACAGGTTGTTCTTAGCATGCCAATTGCGTGCCACTGAACAAACAAGTATCACACTGTATGTGTAATATTCAGTTATGTTCTTTACGATAAGCCTACCTTCTACCAAAAACTAATTAGGCTGCCATCTGTATATGATACTGAATGTACGGCTGCCATTTGTATATGATACTGAATGTACGACGGAAAATTATGATCATGTGCAAAAGATAAATGTATGCTCATACAAGCTAGAAAGAACGGACTAATTAGAATTGAGCAAGGTGGACAGGTGGTTATAAAATTTTTTTTAAAAAAAGAAGAAAAAGCGGCCCTTATAAAGGATAAGTTGATGGATAATCAGTTAAGATGGTTTGAGCAGACGAAAGCCAATTAACACACTAATATAGAGGTTTTATTCATATGTTTAGGTATTAACAAAACGTTTGTCTTATCTAGCTAAATGATACTCCGTAGTCTATTTGACCCATTTTATTCTTAAGACGAATTCCGTCACAAAAGAGATCAACTCAATCATTTTGAGATTAAAATTTTTTTTAAGTTGATCTTCAATTCAATTTGATCCGATTCGATTAGAGATTGGAAACCAAGACCAAGACCAAGACGAAGACCAAGACAAGCATGTTGATCCCTTCCTTGTTGTACGGCTATATTGATTAGTATCGTCAATCAACGTCTATTTAGTATTTACATTAAATCTTACGTTACACTTTGCCAAACTGGTGCTTTAACAACTGAGATGTCACATGTCAGTATAACATTTGTGTCTCTATGACTAACGTAACAACAATTTATTATTATGTTATGTTATGTTAATAATTAAATTACCTAACCCTTAAACAAACGGACCATCAACATTTCTTGTCTCAAATACATACATACTCATACAAATATAATTTAATACTCCCTATCTAGAACAACTATATTGTACCGAGTATTATCTATGGTCACTATTTTATACGAGTATCTTATTTTATTGAAATTTGTAAGGCGTATTTTAATGAAATGAGACAAAAAATAGTGACCGAAGACAGTAATACATATAACCATTGTATCGTATAATAAAGTAAAGATTAACATTAACAATTTACGATAAAAAAAACGACAACATAAGTTACTAGTCACTATTTAACTTTAACTTAAAATAATTATATTACTAACTAATCTAAGATCATCACTTACCACCAAAATTTACTACTCTCACCATTTTTTTTATTTAATCTCATTTTCCTTTTATAGAGTTTTTACTGTCTTCCTCATTTTACTTTATACTTGTAGAATTTATTTTCATTAATTCTCATCACAAGGATGATATCAACGCAATCCTCCTAACCTTCTATTTACTCCTTTTATCTTAAAACTTTATACCGAATTTATACTCTATGGATTAAATCGGAAAAACAAAGAGAGTAATTTTTAGATTTACGGTTCCACGCTGTAATTAGAGATGAAAAAATAAATAAAATAGTCTTTGTATTCAAGTAAAGTTAGTTGAGGTGTGAAACATTGAGTGATATAGTATCCAACCCTCCATCCCCTTCTCTCTCTCTCTCCTCATCTCCTTAAACAATCATGGAATCTACAGAATATAATACTACTCCACAATAATAAAGTTATAAAAAGGTGGAAGGTGAAAAAGTTGTAATCTTTATATTTTTTTTTCTCTCTTCAACAAAGTAGAAGAAGGTTTGCAAAGAAGTTGTTGAAGATTAGAATTAGAATTTGGAATTCAAAGTCTTTTACTTTTCTTACTTATTAGTATTACCAACTAGTGTGTGGTAACTGGTAAACAAACAACAAATGGGTTAAATATTCAAACATTTTTATATATAATAATATTTTTCTTTTTATTTGCATTAAAAAAATGTTGTGAAAGTTGTAACCCCATGAGAGAAAAGCAAAAATTGTACAAGAAAAGAAGAGGAAAGTTGCAAACAGCTCATTAATTCCTTTCTTTTCTCTGTTAAACACTGTTCTTAGCTCATCTTGGATTATTATCAAGGTATGATTATGATTTACTTGTATTATGTTTGTTCTCGCTTTTTAAGATTTGCGAGGAGTATTTAATTGAAACGGAAAAAATGGAGGGAGTAGATTGATAATGTCATTAAATTTGTGTGTTTTTAGGTGTTTTGAGTTACCAAGGAAAGAATAATCATTCAAAAGCTGCAAATGTTGAGATAATTAAGCTAATTGAAGTGATTAATCACACAACTTTCTAAGTTTTTCCAATGATTAGCCCTTAATGAAGCTGTAAATGTTGTGGGGTTTTTGTTAAAGCTGAATTTTTTGCTGGTTTTGGAAGGACTTTAAGCTTTATACAGCTGAAAATTTTGTGGGTTGTGCTTAGTTTATGCAGAAGATGATTAATCTCTACTAAAGATGAGATCTTTATGGGTTTTAATTGGTTTTTTTTTAATAATAATATTAATTGTGGTCTGCCAAATTGGTAAAGTTGGCAACTTTTTTGGGGATTAGAAATGGGGGGAAATTTGCAGCTTTTGTCTCAAAATTTAGCTGTTGTTTATCGAAATTAACATGTTATAATGTTCTTCTCTTTGTTTAAGCTTTGTCTTTGCAGGTGAAGTTAACACCTTGAGATTTTCTGTTTGATTCTTTGCTTCATTTTCTGCTCTTCAGATGAACATATCACAGTTCATCATATCAATATAGGTATGTAATTTCTAATTCCTGCCTCTGTGTGAAAATTGGTACTCAGTACTTTAATTTGCCAAAGTATTTAGTTGTGTTTTTTTGGGTAGGTGAGGGGATAATATTGTTGCAAATTGTTAAAAGTTGCGAATTTTGTTGCGTTTCTTAGATGTTCATGCTACTCTGTTTGTTGGGAATTTGAGGTTGTTTTTCAAGTACACCATTCAGTCCCCAATGTTCAGGCGCGCTTCCACTTCCACGGGTTTCAGATGTTGTGGAGTTACATTGAAATGCTGTGTCTGATTAGGTATAGCATAAAAGATTCGAGTAGATAAGTATAGACAATGCCTGATGTTGTTAACGAGGTGGCCTCTAGGCATGTAGTTTAGTTAGTTTATCAATGGTGAAGTGTTCAAGTTGGTATCATGATCAAGAGTTGGATTGGGATTTGGGCACAAGACTTTGGATTTCAATGTTACTCTTAACGTCCCCCCTCCTACCTCACCGAATATACACAGACTTATGATTGTGTGCGAACGTTCTTTGTGTCATCTGTCTTTCTGCAGTGTGTACATAACAGTAATGTTAGCAAAATGGGGAAGAAAGGAAGCTGGTTTTCAGCAATAAAGAGGGTTTTTACTCATAGCTCCAAGGATAAAGCTGCCGATGTAAGTAAATTTTACTGTCTAATGATCATATTGTTGATTCTTTTAAGCAAGAGAATGAATGGGTTCAGTTGTTTGTTAAAAGACTGTACTTTTACGTAGTTCCTGAAGAAAACTGGTAATCTGCTCGTATTATTTGACAGGGAACAGATAAAAAAAGTTCGAAAGAGAAGAAAAAAGGGAAACGAGGAGATGGCCATTCATTCATTCCTCTGTTTCGAAAGCCAAGCAGCATTGAGGAAATACTAGGGGAGGTCGAAAGGGAGCACCATATCAGAACCAACAAGCCTCCAGCTCCTCCAGAGCGATCGAAGATACCTCCTCACGTAACTCCTTTTGTTAGAAATGCTACCCTTTTGTGGGATGACGGTGATGATGATGATTCTGTAAGGGCTGATAGTCCTCCAAGGGCACCATCTCCTCCAGCACGGGAAGTTTCCCCTCCAAGAAATGCCGTTCAGTCTACTGCACCTCCACCGGTTGCTGAACATTCACCTCCCCCTCCTCCTCCTCCACGACGGGTGGTTCCTCCTCCACAAGCTGCACCTCCAGCTAGGGTTCCTTCGCCGCGACCAGTTCGACAATGGAGACCTGAGCCAACTTTGAAGAACCAACATATTTGTGCTACTAAGATCCAGACTGCCTATAGAGGTTATATGGTGAGTTTTTTACACACTCCCTTAGTTTTCGTATGTGGAATATAGGGTGCTCTTACTATACAGACGGTTTATAAAGAGAATGAGTTCATTTAGTATAAAGTGAGACTGAGCATGTGTGATTCAGGCAAGGAGGAGCTTCAGAGCTGTGAGAGGTCTGGTGAGGCTGCAAGATGTGGTAAAAGGCCCGAGTGTAAAGCGGCAAACAGCGAATGCATTGAAATGCATGCAGGTGCTGGTTCGTGTACAAACACAAATCCAGGCAAGAAGGGTTCAAATGTTAGAAAATCAAACACCCCAACGCCAATCTAGGAATGAAAAAGAGTTAGAGACCGCCTTTGGCAAATGGCTGGTAAGTTCATTCCTCCTGAGTCCTGAGCATGTATTACCGTATAAGTGTATAGACATGTATAATATCCCCAAAAGAACATGCTAAATGCTTCCTATATCGGCCTCTTTAACTAGGATATTCTTCGTATATATACATTAATGATTAACCCATTGAAATTTAGTAGGATACTAAGTCACTTTAGACTGAAACTGCGGGTGTATATTTGTTTCACAGTTAGTAGTATACGGAGTATAATTCACATATGATGCCATTTTTCCAAATTTCTACGGAATATGATTTCAACATGTATGTATGACTTGGTGTTTTGTTGTGTATCACTGGATGTTTTGGGGATTACAGTCTGAAAACCAGGCAAATTGGGATGATAGCACTCTGACTAAAGAAGAAATAGAAGCAAGAATGCAGAAGAAGTTTGATGCTATTCTTAAGAGAGAAAGAGCGATGGCCTATGCATACTCTCATCAGGTACTTGTTCACTTCAGCTTGTACACAAATCGTCTCCTTGCTTTGTCGAGAAATTCACTTATTTCTATGTTGGTCTTTTTTAGTCAATGAAATCCACTCCAAGAGTAGGTCACGGAGCTTTAGCAGATTTCAGAACCGGAGGATATCCATACTGGTGGAACTGGTTAGAGAAAGGCCAACCACAACTGACACCGACACTGACACCAAAAGTTTCGAAAAGTCCATCCATGAAAAGCTTCCTCTTAACCCCAACAAGAGCAACGATGGACTTCAAGGCGAGCCCATTTCCCCAGTCAAGCCATACGGGTCGACTCAGTCTAGGGTTTGAGAATATGGATAATTCTACACCCAAATCAACTCGATCATCCATCCCCACCATGTCAAGACAAGCAAAAACACCTCCTGGCAGACTACCGCCGAGATTTTCAAGAGGCAGTGCCGCGAGCTCACCATTCAACGGCGGGCCATTCAGAGACGACGACAGCCTTACGAGCTGCCCTCCTTTCTCAGGCCCACGGTACATGTCCCCCACGGCCTCAGCCCAGGCCAAGCTGAAGCTGGGGAAGGAGCAGTTCCCCGACAGCCCAAATTCTATCACCAGCGATGCGTCCAAAAGGAGGGCTTCGTACCCGCTGGGTCGAAGCCCCGGATCTTTCAAATGGAACAAGGAGATTACCTCTCAGAGGAACCTAGGGAAGAACCAGACAGCACAGTCAGTAGGAAACTTGAGCATTGATTCATCTACTTCTATGCCGGTGTCTGTAGGAAAGAAGCCATTTAACCGTTTCGTGTGATTTTTTTTTTTTACTGCTCATCGCTTTTAACCCATTTACTTCCTTCCTTCTACTTTGGCTTTTGATGGGTCAAAAATGATTTTTTTTTTTTTTTTACAGAATGGTTACTGTGTGTGTGCTTGGTGTGAGGTACTCCTATATACTGAAGTTACAGGTGCTGATTGTATACTATAATAAAGATTGATGTAGGAATTGATGGCTTGTAGACTCTAGCTACCTTGATTGTCCAAAGTCTATTTCTTCTACATTACTGGTTCATTGATTGATTGTTCTTTTCGCCTTAGAATGTGATGCATACTGCAAAATCGACATCACGAATGTAAAGGTTGTGTACATTTGAGCGATGTCTATCTAAGCCCACGTTCATCACGACAAGGACTCTCATACTCCAATTATGAAGTTGAGAGTTTGCTTCTTACCAGCGACACAATGCATTTATTTGAACCCAATTATAGTTAGACAAAGATGAATATTAATGGGGTTTAATTAATTAGTAATAATATACAGTATGATAATGAGGGGGACATGAGAAGTAAATAGGGGCTCTAATAAGTCATAACCACTCTGCTTTTTAGGGGTTAAGCAATCTGAATCTGATTTCTTTTCTTAAAACCTCATTCAAGGTGAGGAGACTATACATACATTACATACCAACAACTTTTACTTTAATTCAGGAATTAAGGGAAACTTGTGCACTAATTGCCCTACCACCAACACCAACACCAACACCAAACTTCATTCTCCCAACTAATTGCTTTTTCTTTCTTTTGTAATTGAGCAGGTAAACAAGTCGTTAATGTGGTTGGGATCTTTTCGATCTGCTTACCCATGTCCGTGAGTCAAGTAATTTTTACCATCATATCGAGTCAAGTACAAGTCATATTCTAATGGTTTTTGGTTTGAATCGGTCATATTGAGTAGTAATTTTTACAGTCGGATCACTTCACGTGAGTTCATGCTCACATTTCCGTCTACTTGTTATACATTATAGATTTGATTTGGGTTTTAAGACGAGTTTGAGTTTGGGTCATTTCGCTCGGTATCATACCAAGGTGAACAATTGAATTGATGCATCTTGTTACCTACTTCTACTCCGTTACTATGTTACTACTGTGTGATGATAGTTACAAACATTCAGTATGATACTGTAAATCTGTAATTAATAGAAAAATCTACGACCACTTGTTATGGAAAAGCAAATACGGAGGAGATTTCAAGGAGGTTTTTGATGTTTAACTTTTACCATCAAAGTCTAGAAGCTAGACCTAGCCAAACTGACCCGACATCCGAGTTTAAGACCTAAGTTTGACCCTAATGGCCTAACCTGAATTGACCGAACCAAACCTGAACTGACTCGGATGTTTATTATCACATACGGGCTGACTAAAAAAATTGGTAATAACAAACTCGGAAATAACCCAAGCCTAAAATGACCAACCTGGCCATTCTAGACCCAATTCTTTCTGACCCGACTCGAACCTAACCATGTTAACCCGTTTGCCAGGTTGACTCAACTATGGAAGTAAATGGTTGGAGCACAGAGTATGATTATATGGAAGATGGCTCTAGTCGGATCAACAGTATGGATACAGTCTATTCACTTCGTGTTGCCATGGTTCTACCGACCTACTTCAGCTAACCATATACTCGTATTAGGGTTTTACCAGCTTGGATTTTGTCCATTTATGGCTGAGTCAAATTATCGCAGTTCTACTCACAAGTACATGTACATGTACTGATGTAACATGTGCATCTATCGCAACAAAAGCAGGAGTGCATGACTATATCAAAAGTAAATGAGATCGCTTCCAAAATTGCCATTGTAAGAACATATTTCGGTAATAGTACAACCACAACAAGAATTGACTCCAAAATCCAAACTTACTATTTATCATCCATTCCGTAAGAGTTTCAAGTTGAGGACGTAAGAGTTCCAAAATTGCCATTGTAAGAACATATTTCGGTAATAGTACAACCACAACAAGAATTGACTCCAAAATCCAAACTTACTATTTATCATCCATTCCGTAAGAGTTTCAAGTTGAGGACGAGGCAAACGTATCTACACGACAACTACAACTGTTAAAAATCATACTCTGAAGAATAAAATGTACCTTTAGATAGTTTCTTCCATAAAACGGTGAAGCAGATGAACTCAAAGCATGACTTGTCGGTCAAATATCCAACTGAAAGGAATAGTAGGAGCCTGCTTTGCTCTCTCTCGAGCCCTCTCTTCCAACCTCCTGATTCTCGGTGGTAAACTGCACACATAATCTTGAGCCTTTTGCCCCTCGGAAGAAAGCCCAGTAAGCTTCTCCACTTGCCAACGGCCCACCAAAAACTCCAAGATGTCGGCATAGTCTCTGGCGGTGTAGACTCCAAGCCTCTGAGCAACAGCAGAAAAATGATCAAACAGGTTGTCGTCACGGCCATCATACATGAGGTGAGCTGGCATAGCGATCTTCTTCTTCATCATGTCGGCAAAACCCAGGACAGTACCGTTGGGGTCGATTTCAAAGAGCTTCTCCACTATCTTGGTGTAGGCAGTTTCATGTCGCTTTTCATCTGAAGCAATTATGCCACATATTTGTGCCAACTTGAGATCCCCGTGGTCCTTGGCTAGCCTCGCTGTGTTGCCATGGGAAATAAAGGTCGCCCTTTCTTGGAATGATGTGTAGATGAAACCAAGATAGGGATGGTTTTCGGTCCTAGGATCCTACAAAATGTCAATTGGCGAGCTAAACATCAACAGAAAATCATTAAATAATGTAATTTACAATGAACTAAAGGCAGTTATCTTCATGAACCAGACATCAGAATGGGAAGCTAGAACATGAGCGCACCACGGCTATATGGCCTATGGCATTGTTTGGGTTACATGACTTGACAGATGCCAACATCTCGATTATATATTCTTAACCACCATCACTAACCTCCCTTACAGCAACTTCCATCTCCACTGTTGTACATAATGCAAAATATGTTTCTACACTTTGTCGGGCTCATGCGACCATCGTTGCAATATACTTCCTCAGATTCATTGAAACTTTTCATTTTTCTGATTTTGCGACCTCAACCCCTTTTTTCAGGTCCAGTTAGCGACTGTTTAATGACCTTACTGGTCCTTATTCGAAAGCTCGCATGCACTTGCACATCAGCTTCAAATTGCTAAATTTTAAGCAATTGGTTCCCTTTGTACTATTGTTTTATCTTACAAATTTTTGCAGTTTTTCAGGTTATACAACAATGGAATTTCATCAACATAGGCTTTACTGACAAAGGCATCAAACTAACAAGCACATAGTCTCGCCTAAAATCTCCAAACAACGACATACAATACTCCCTCTATTTCAATGCATCCCTTGTCACTTCTTATGAGAGGGAAAAAATCACGGAGGGAAATAGAACTTCACAGATAACTTTATTCACAGATGAATAGAAAACAGCTGCATATTTCAGGAAAAAGGGAGAAGGGAATCGGAACTTACCATCCCAGACCCAATCAGATACTGAATTGTTTTCTCAATGGCTCTCATGTCGACGCGACCAGTAAGATAGAGGTACTTATTGAGAAGATCACCATGCCTATTCTCCTCAGCAGTCCATGCTCTTGTCCAAATAGCCCATGAAGTCGGACTTGCCCCGGTTTCATCCCTGACTCCATCCAATGTATTGAGCATAGTTTGATAAGTTGGAAGAGCCTCTTCTGTTATCATATCCCCCACCAATGCAACATAGTGATCGTCAGGGATCTCTTTTGCCCTCTGTCTAAGCTCCCTCACCTGCTCATGGAAACCCTCGGATGCAGGATCAGGAAGAAAATCTTGAGGCTGCCAACATTTTTCAACTGGCTTTAAATGGATCAAGAGGTTCTCTTCAGCCCAGCCTTCCATGGATTTGAATATTTCAATCTTTTCAGGTGGCATGGAATGCGTTACTTGAACATGCACTTCACGTGGAGGCGTAAAAGGCTTTTTCACCTTTTCTGCTTCTCTAGTATGTGAAAAAAAGTTAAAACCTTAGAAGAGATAACAAATAATCTATCATGTAATTAGTACAATAGAAATTAGCCATACATGGATAATCATAAAAAGCACACTTTTAAGATTAACATACATCTGTGATTCCTTCTTTCTAATAATTCTTTTTTTTTTCGTCTTAAATTTATTATCACTCCACAGTAATACTCCCTCCATCCCAATCTTATTGTCCATTTTCTCACTTAATTTATGCCCAATTAATTGTACCCTTCCTATTTCGGGAAATAAAAATAGCGTATTTCTAAAATCATCACCTTCTTGATAACCATTTCTTAAATGTACCAAAATATTAAGTGGGGTGATAAAAATGGGATGGATGGAGTAATTAGTACTCACTCCATTTTCTTGAATTAGCCCCATGAGCGCACTTTTTCCCTCACAAAAAAAAAGATATGGGACTAATTCAAGAAAATGGAGGGAGTATCTCATGTTGGTCTATGAGCTCACCAATAATTCTCACTATGGAATTATTTCCAGGTTTTTCATCATTTGTTAGTCTTATCTGCTTCCATCGACTTTTAAAAAGAGGCAGACAGATTCATAAGTAGTCATATAAACCCTGTGCTGTTAACTCCTTGCCACAAAATATTGAAGGTGAGGCAACTAGTGAGACCTCTAATTCACACCAAAAGTATAAATCGAAGCGAGGGGTATTTGCAGAAGTCCGTCTGCAATACTGCCTTGTAAGAGAACATTAAAACTATTAGCACAGTGCCACAGTCATTCCAGTGTCCAAAATCCAATATAAAGCACGTCATAATTTAATCTTTCGTGAATAAGTAGGTGTGTGCCCTAGAGTGAAGACGGAAGGTTAAGTTGGACTTCCCTACTGCCAGAATTAGAAAGGGGATCTTAATCAACATGAACTACCTTAGTCTCTCCACAGTCCACAGAAAGTAAATTACGACAGAGTACCACGAAATACATGTCATTGTCTACGGATCAAACACTTCTCTTCTTACAATTCAATTTAAGTATTCTAACCCATACAACCAGAATGAGAAAGCGACTCTTCGCCAACTGATGTACCCTTGTTTCTTCAAAGTAAATAGACAGAGTACTATTCATATTTTGTGATAAAAAACATTTATCTTCTTACAGTCCAAGTCATTTTCTAAACCCCTAAACATTCCGCTGTCCCAAAAACTTGCAAGTGATGGTCCTACATGTGATATTCAGCTCATTAACACTACGATTGAATGAGAAATACATGTAAATTTGGATTGGCCTCACAAGTGAGACGGTCACTCCAAGTAAGTGGGGTCTTCCTATCGACATTCAAAGTAATCATGAACATACACAGGCAGCCGAATTATCAGAACACGGATTAGGATTACTGAAACCAAAGGCATGCAGTTAGCAATCACCATCACCATCACCTTATACATACTTTCCATCATTAAATAGGCTTCTTCTCTAATAAAGAGTCCAACAGAAAATAATAATAAAAATAATAAAGAAATGTCACAAGTAGCATAACTGTATAAACTATCAAATAAAGTACAGCATCCTCAATTTCAGGAGGATAAAAATAAATGCTCAACAACCAGCACCTATATGGCAGAAATGTATCAGCAACAAATAAGTCTCAACAACTTTTAGCTGCGCACAATCTATGTCAAGAAATCTAGAAACTTCCTTAGATCATAACACTGCAAAAAAAGCAACAATCAGGACTTACAACCACTAATATTTCACACAGTCATACACTTCATGATGAAGTGCACATAATTCAGAAAACCAATGTGGACATGAAGATGTCCGCACGAAGTTATAACAGGTGAAATATCATACCACATCGACACAACTATTTTGCTACTATATCCGTCGCAACAAAGACTCACCCAAGACAAAAATACACTACTATTAGATAAAATAATGATAACATCAGAATCCAGTAAGTTGCAGGTGCAGAAAATTAAAAGGCCTGATTTTCAGAGATACCCATTTCATAAAATCACATCATAATGCAAAATCAAGAAGATCAGAAGTGAAAGATTGAAACTTTTTACCAAGCAATATGACAAAAACCCCAAATATTGAATCACCCAATGCAAAAATAGCATCATAATAAAATAATCAGAAAGATCAGAGGAAATAAAAGAAAGAAAGAAAGAAAGATAGTAGAAGTAGTATACTTGGGAGAAGTGCTGAGAGTAGAAGCCATGACAAACTTGGAAGATCTGAAAGAGGGTAATCTGGGAAGAGAGAAAGAAGAAGGAAATGTGGGACATTGAAAGGGTGTTGATATTTGATTGAGATTTACAGCCATCGTTGATTGTCGATTCTTGATTGTCGATTGTCGATTCTTGATTGTTGATTGTTGATTGTTGATTGAAGCTGTTCCTTCAGTTGTTTTGGGTGTAGAGTTTTTTGAGGGGGTTTGGTTTTGGTGAAATTTGGTAATGGTGATGCCTCTCCACTTGTCCACAACCACGGGAAGTTTAAAGGGGAAAGAAAGGAGGAAATGTGATGGGAGAGTTTTTAGCTTTTTCCGTCTTCTTTCAACTAACTTTACTCAAATCTCATGTTCTGCTTCACGACGGTCATATCCGTCATAAAGTTAAATAGTCGTGTGTGAAAGTTATTTTTCATCAATTTTCGTTAAAGTCGCGGATGTTTGAAAAACATGTCGTTCGGGATGTTCTACCAGGCAAACTCTTGTATTTCTTCCAGTTTTTCATCACCTCTCAGCGGAATCTTTAGAATATCTTCAATTCAATTTCAAACTCATGTAAAAAGTAAACGTCCAGTTTGCACGAGTTTTCGTCCGTTAATCGACGCAAGTTTATACTTTTATGATATTCTCATTTCTTTTCCATTGATCATAAGAATTTCGAAGTATGCTTTATTTGACCTAACTACCTAAGTAATAGACCACTTGATTTTCAGCAATTTTTTTGAAACACCTGATTGAAGATGTCCTATTTATGACTTTTACTTAATGGCTTGTTTGGGAACTAGGAATTGGAATTCAATTCCGGAATTGAGATGATTCAAGTGTTTGGGGAAACCGAGAATTTGGAATTGGATTTGAGATGAATTCCATACCAATTCCAACCTTGTTTAAATTTGACTTTCTCAAATGACTACCCCATGGTAGTCATTTCAATTCCGTCATTATTTATTGTTTTTTTTTTCCGCGTAAATCTAGTCGGAATATATATTTTTTTTATTAATTTTTGTCCCTAATTGAAAATATACATTTTCATCATGGAAAAAAATTCAAAAATTAATTTTTTGTGACCTTGACCCGGCTCCGCCCCGCCCAATTCCAATTCCAATTCCATGGATACCCAAACAACATTTTGGAATTGGAAATGGAATTGAATGTCCATAATTGAATATCTAGAATTAGATTCATGGAAATGAAAATAATTCCATGTATCCAAACGCTCCCTAAAGAAATTTGAAGTGCTATTCATATCAACAAAATGCACTTTCTTTTCTGGTTAGCCCCGAGATGTGCATGAGTGAGAACAAAATGCGCTGGAAATGACTTGTGTTGGGGTCTGTGGAACCATTCAAAGTCAGACGAGCTACCGCGGTTAACATTTTCGGTCTAGGATTGGGCTAGGTGGTTACATTTTTCCAATGTCCTAGATCTACGAAAACATGTACTATTATGTAGTAGTACCACTGTAGTAGTACCACTTAAGTCGTTCAGGAGTTCTACCAGGAAACATCTCGTTTTCTTCTGGTTTTATCACTTCTCTATGGATTTCTCAGGATATCTTCATTTCAATTATAGTTTCAAATAAAACTTAAACGTACATTTTGCACAAGTTTTTGTCCGTTAACTGACGCGAGCTTATCACTTTATGATAATCACATTTTTTTTCCCGTTTTTGTCCGTTAACTGACGCGAGTTTATCACTTTATGATAATCACATTTTTTTCCGTTGGTCTTCAAAATTTGGGAGAACACATTACTTGACATATGAAATAGAACAGTCGATTTTCCTCAAGTTTTATTATGGGGTCTCGGATGTCTGTAAAACGTGTATTGTGCACAACAATTTAAGTCATTCCGTAGGTCTTCTCGAGCAATGTCTCGTTTTCTTACCATTTCTAGCTACACGGACTCTTCAAAATGCCTTTAGTTCAGTTTCAGTCTCAGATAAAAAGTAAGAGGAGTTTGCATATGTTAATTGACGGGAGTTAATCGCTATTTGATATCTCATTTCTTCTTTGTTAGTCCTCCGGGTATGTCTCGTTTTCTTCCAGTTTCTTACCACCTCTTAGCGGACTTTTCAGGATATCGCGAGTTCAAAATTAGTGTTAAATAACAAGCAAGCGTCAATTTGCACGCATTTTGAACAGTTAACCGATGCATGTGTATCGCTTTCTGATACGGTCTTTTCTTCTCAATTCAATCAAAACTTTTACATCATTCTTTTTGGTGGACCAACAAAATCATTTGATTTTCCATTAATATCTTATTTTTTTTTACCATGGAGTAAATGATTGAACGGATTCAAGGGGTATACATAATCGTAATCGGTAAAAAAAACGTAACCGATATCAAATTGTTACAAAATAAAAAAAATTATAGTCGATGCAAAGTTAATTTAAAATTAATGTTCGTAAAATAAATTAGCTACTCCCTCTCATCCATTCAATTATTTACATTGCTGGGAGGGAGTAGCATTTTTGGTCACATAATCTCATGTTTACGGTTCTAAGATATGGTATAATGAAAATATTTCAGGAACAAATCTATTACCTATATAAAAAGGGGGAGGGGTTTCATGGGACATGTTGCGTAACTTTTCCTATTCCCAAACTACCCCTCCCCATTGTACTTTCATTTTAATCATGGGGTTTTTTGTGTTGCTATTATTATTATTATTATTATTATTATTATAATAATAAAAACTCTGGGCTATATGCCCAGTATATAACTATATTTGTCAAATGGGTTAGATCGATTATAATGTAGAATGGGTTATACAAATTACAGGTTGTATTAATATTAGAATACGTATTCGGGATAATTTCTTCCTCCTTTTTTTACCGTAGTTTAAGTTGGAAAATATATAGTCTACATATCAGATACTTATTCTATTTCGATATTATTATTATGCGATATTATTATTATGCTCATTAATTATCATATTTAATTATTTATACAGTTGTACTTAAGCAAATTCATGGATAGGTTTTTGATTTCGATCTAAATTAGAAAGGAGTATTCTCAAATCCGGGAGTAAAAGAGTTCAAAAATAAAAAAAAGAAAGTATTAGTAAATAGTAAGACATTATGATATATCACAAATTCTTACGTATAGCGGGCCAAATATATACCAAATGGGTGGGATAAGACAAATATATACCAAATTGGTGGGACCCAGGTAAACATTTGTCTCTATCTCCTCAAATGGTATTACTTGACCCGTTTTAAGGATATCCGTCGCAAAAGAGACCAACTGATGATATATAGTACAGTAATTGATTTTTATACGAAAATTGAACCTATATATATATATAGGAATTGCATCTCGTGAGTCTCTCTATCTTAAATGAGTCCGTCCCGCAAATCACAGCCACATGATCAAATCACATGAATGGCTGAGATTCAACGTCATCTTCATCGTATATAATCTTACTGTTACAGTAACAGAACACTATTACAGTAACACAACTATCTTACTGTGACACTATCACAGTAATAAGGAATTACAGTAATAATGTCACAGTAATAATGTTACAGTAACAGAACACTATTACAGTAACACAACTATCTTACTGTGACACTATCACAGTAATAAGGAATTACAGTAATAATGTCACAGTAATAATGTCACAGTAGCAGTGTCACAGTAATAATGTCACAGTAATATGAAATCAAAGAATGTCACAGTAATATGGAATTACAGTAGCAGTGTCACAGTAATAATGTCACAGTAGCAGTGTCACAGTAATATGAAATCAATGAATGTCACATCAATAAGGAATTACAGTAGCAGTGTCACAGTAACAGTAGCAGTGTTACAGTAACAGAAATATCACAGTAACAGTAGCAGTGTCACAGTAATAATGTCACAGTAATATGAAATCAAAGAATGTCACAGTAATAATGTCACAGTAGCAGTGTCACAGTAATAATGTCACAGTAGCAGTGTTACAGTAATATGAAATCAATGAATGTCACATCAATAAGGAATTACAGTAGCACAGTAATAATGTCACAGTAGCAGTGTCACAGTAATAATGTCACAGTAATATGAAATCAAAGAGTTATGATGTTTGTGTATGCAAAGGCCTTGTTACTCTTCCTTAATGACGTGGTCTAATCTCAGCCATTCAATCTTGTTTGATTGTGTGGTCCAGATTGAAAGGACGGACTCATCTAAAGACGAAGACTCACCGGATCCTCACTATATATATATATATATATATATATATATAGATGTTGCACGAATGAACATTTAATTTGAGTTCATTGGCATTGCTAATAAAGTATGGAGTAATGTATTACAGAGTAATTCTTTGATGGAGTAATTGAAAACATTTATTATTTTAAAAAAAGACTCAAAACATGTAAACATGTCAAAACTCAACCCAATCTTTTTTCACAGATTTGGCCTAAGTTATATACCAAGCGAAAATAAACATTTGTCCACGGGTAAAGTAGCAAGTGATCAAGTGAGATAAGGATGATGACTAGATGTCTTATTCAGTCCGAGTAGATTAGTTTGAGGGCCTCAATCAGTCTCGTCATATTTCATTTTTAATAATTGCATAAACGAACGTGACTAAATTAAAACTTCATTAAATAATAAAATTAAGGCCTGAAATATTATTTACTCCTCCTTACTCCTATCCGATTATTTTATTTATCAATTTTATTTTGGCTTATGTAAATCATTTATTCAGCCGTCCACATTTTAGATTATACTCCGTACTTCATAGTCTATATCAACTCTTGGAAATACAGTTATTTTGTATAAGGAGAAACGGTCTCTCAATAACGAGATCATTCTTCAATAACACTAACACTCTACTACTATTCGTACCCTTAAATTACAATTTTATTTTGTATATGTTTTTATAACAAACGTACCATCTTTATATTTGTATACTCTTTTAATTGTCTCTTCAGGAGACGTCTCTTTGTATCCTTAGTTAAAATTTCCCATCATTCTTGTGAATTGGAATTATACTGGGTATTAAAAATTTAATTTCAAGTCTAGGTGGATAATGATTTGAGTTAAAAAGAGATGCAGCGATTTGTTCGAGGCCATAATCAATATGAAGAGAATATGAAAGGCACGGAGAATCGCAGAGACTGTTTTGTTATCGCCAACCTTCAATGCAAATATACGCTATTTCTTAGACGATTTTGCTCTGCAAATTGGCTTTTCTTTCTTACTACCAGTACTAATCAATTGCCTTGTATTAACTACAGTATTAAGTGTCACTAATCAGCATCATTAAAACCTAATTGTTTCAAAAAAAGAGTGAAGGGGGTAATGTAAATGGAAATAGAAATGTAGCGACTTGTTCGAGGCGTAATCAATATGAAGATAATATGAAAGGCACGGAGAATCGCAGAGATTGTTTTGTTATCGCCAACCTTCAATGCAAAATTAACGTCATTTT
The DNA here is from genome assembly GCA_958450325.1 of Agrostemma githago. Classification (NCBI taxonomy): domain Eukaryota; kingdom Viridiplantae; phylum Streptophyta; class Magnoliopsida; order Caryophyllales; family Caryophyllaceae; genus Agrostemma; species Agrostemma githago. Next base: position 4,393,334 of record OY288241.1, on the reverse strand, counting down.
ATTAACACGATTTTGCTCTGCAAATTGGCTTGCTTTGCTTTTTCAAAAATTGCATAACCAAATCAAAATAAAATGATGAAAAATTGAAAAGACCAGAAATGAAAGAAGAAATCAAAGGAAGATGAAACTGGTGGGTGGTTGTGTATCGAATCATAAGATGAGGAGTATAAATAACAGATTGAAGGCGGCGACCTCGAGATAGAACAACCCTAATTGTTTGTTTGATGGGGTTTGTTTTCTTTCGCTGGGCTTTTTATTTGAAACGTACACTACAAGTGCGGCGTATACACTCTCAAGATCCATGATTTTTGGCGGACTCTAACTCTAATCACTTCTAACCTCATCTACTCCTACTAAACTTCATTTAAAGCCCAATGTAAATTCCACACCCAACCCATTCTATTTCTCTAACTCTAGCGTTATATCACAAATTTTAACGCATTATTATGACGGTTGGGAGACCGTCTCACATGAGATTTCCTCGAGTCATAATGCTCCTTCCCTTTCCACTGCCTTTTATATTATTTTTCGTGATAAAATCCAAATGATTTCATCCGTCTAAATTAAATTCAAGCCAGAAAATTATCCTCCAATTTTTTTATGCCAACTCCCATGTGAAGTACATTTTTCAACTTTAAAACGTCATTTCTTTTAGGTTCGGATATAAATGGGCGACTTCTTGCTTCACACGAATCCGTGTTTTATAAGAGTTAGGGCTTGCCTGGAATGCCCTTACTTATTTGAGGGGGAGATTTGGAGAGGGTGATAATTACCCCTAGATTGATAGGGGATGAATTTATTCATGGACATTTGGTTTGGCAATACTAGAGTAATAACTACTAGCTTAATATTTACTCCATTAGTTCGGTACAAGAGTAACATTTTCATGAGTAATTATACTAACATGTGTAGCTGTGTACACATAAAACTCAATAGTAAAGTAATTATGATTTGATTAATATTTGCAAATTATCAAATTGTCTCATTTTTTACATAGAAAAAAATCCTAATTATTTTAGAAATCAAAGTAGTTAAAAAAATCAGAACTAGTTTTGCAATTCAACATCAATTATATTAATCTCATATATTTATTCCAAAAAAAAAACTGATCCATACTATAATTTTGTTCCAAAAATTCAACATCAATCATATATTTACAAATTGATTCCAAAAAAAATCATAAATAAACTAACAAATATTAAAAAAAAATAGATTCATGAACAAATTAACACATCCAAATTTATGAGCAAAATAAATTTCAAAAAAATAAAAATAACAAAGGTCAAAGTATACTTCGTGAGAAATGAAAGAAAAAAAAAAGGGAGAGGGAATATTAGGACAAACTTATTACTCTAGTAATTGTTTCATTGGGTTTGAGGGGAGTAATCCATTACCCCCATTGGAAGGTAAAAGTTACTGGGCCGAAATAGTTTGGTACATGTCAAACCACTTAAAACGATCCATAACAATTACCCCTCAATTTTTCAGGCTCATTAATGTCATCCCAGGCAGGCCTTAGACTCAACTAGTAGAGGACGAGGGCTAAAGGCCACCGTGTCGTGTCGACGTCAAGTTGTCCACTAGAAATGGTGAAGTCGTCCACCACAAATGATCCGCCACCATCATAAGTCATAACCGTGGCAATACCATTTCCCCAAACGAGTATACCAAGAACTCAAGAAGGCAAAGAACCCCATCACCACCTATGTGTATGTCATTTAGCATATACTCCGTACTACTCCGTACGAAGAAGGCAGCTTGAATTGAAGGGTTTATTAGTCTAAGCGAAGGTTCGGGTATTAGTGTGGTCGTTGGAGGTAGATCAGTAGATGGTGATGTATGAAAGTGGGAAACAATGGGGAAGGACAGTAAGAACTAAGAAGTCGAACCTGATACAGAAATTAGACTCAGAGTTGGATAAACTCAACACCATCCTGAACTACTGAAGCTGAAAATTCAGATTCAAATCATTCGTGCTAGTCTGAAATGACACGAACAAACCAAGATGGAGTACGTGAATTGCGAGAAGAGAAGAGTTTCAACATTCAGGTCAGCCAGGAATGTGATGCAAAACATAGCAGAAACTATAGTGATTTTCAGAGAGCTGTGTAATGCGACTGAAGACTTGAGCCTTTTTTCCTCAATTCCTAGTTGTTGATTTTGATAATCACCGGGCGATAACAGACAGTGATGCACAGACTAAGGCTGAAGAATGTATCGTCAAAAACAGACAGTGATGCACATAGTCTAATGCTGAAGAATGTACTGTCGAGATAAAAACAGCAGTCAAGATACACCGATAGGTTTTGAGTACGAGATTTTCTGAGACCATATCACAAACTAGCGCAAAACTTTGTCATTCCTCCGACATCACCATAGATACAGTTTTTATCAGGCAACTTTTTTACCAATCAACAATTCTCATATAGCATCATTTGATGGCACCTTTATCACCTGCTTTTGCACACAACAATGCATCACATATAAACCATGAAAAGTGGAATATTCCTAGTAATAACTCCATGTCTCCAGCAACAAACTAAGACAAAAGGGAGAGAATGAGAGATGGTCAATTCAGACACAAAGAAGGCAACTTTTTAGATTGATTCTACTCAGTACCCACCCAAGTGTAAAGATCAAGATTCTGAATTAGTACTCCGCAATAAAACATTTTCAGAGCATTGTCTTACAAGTTAGTCTCATTACTACAGAGTACTACCGACATGGGATGATGCCCTACCGACCATAGACAAACCCAAAACTCGAAAACTAAATCAGACAAGAATTTATATCATCAAACCACCATTCCATGCTATAACCTTCCGAAAATGCCAATGCTACAACTCCAATCATTGCACCAATTAATATATGAGACAGTCATGCAGAGGAGCATAGGCTAAAAAGACTAAGTCGATTCAAGCTCTAACTTGAACCTGTTTCCGTGTATCAACCTCAAGCGCAACCCCAAGCCCCTCCCGTCCCTTACTAGTCACACTCCTACTCCCATTATAAACCGGATTAGCCGACAACACCCTCAACACTCCACCCTTCTCAATCTCCAAAACCTCAGACAAACCGTTCCCACACCCTCTCGACATCCCTACATCAATCCTAATGGCTTTATCCCCACACGCCCCATTAATCCCGTCTTGCTGAATTGTATGCCCCATGATCATCCTCTTAGTCCCCGGAATCATCCTAAGAGCATCCTCCAACGCCTCACAATCACAATTCCCTGCTACCTCGTGCGAAAACTTCCTCAACCACACCATTGAATCCCTTCCTCTATCAATGTCCTTCCATAATCTCATCCTTTCCCCTCTAATCCACTCCCTAACCTCACTGTTAATCCTCTCTAACCCGTATTTCACATGGCTCGATAACAACCCCCCGTGAACAAACACATTCTCCCCCACCACCACCACCGTCGCATTGTCTGCAAAGAATCGCGTGCTTATCGGTCCTCCAGGCCGTAATGCCGCTATCCTAGCCCTAATCCCCTCATGATACTTCCTCCTAATCCCGCTAAACTCTCTCGGAACACCGGAAAGCGGGTCTTTCGCCACGTCCAATACGCCATTGCAGAGTTTCTTCATTGAGATACCAACTCGATACCAGAACGCCCAATCTATGAACTCCTGCAATCCCCTCCGAGTAACGTATCGAAAGTCGCCGTCGATATTCATAGTCTCATGGTTGCCATTCATGGTGATCAGTTTGCCACCTGAGCACTCAGCTTGACGCTTGAGTTTCTCGAGGAAGTAGAGGATTCTGATCTCGTCGTTGCCGCGATCGAGGATGTCGCCGACTTGGACGACGGTGGAGGTATCGCCGGACCAGTTGTCGGCGTCGTCGATGACGGAGGCGAGGCGGAAGGACTGCTTGCATTTCTCGAGGTCGCCGTGGATGTCTCCAATGGCGATTAGGCGGGATTGGGGAGGGTAGTGGGTTTGGATGGGAGGGTTAGGGTTAGGGTTAGGGTTTGGGGGAGAAGGAGGGAGGAAGATGCCGCCACTGACGGTGAAATCGACGAAGGTGTCGACGAATTTGGAGAGGAGGTTAGGGATGTTCTTGCAGGTTTCGGGATCGGGGTTTGTAGTAGACGCCATTGTTGGATGATTGGACTTGGTAGTTGGTAGAGGTTAGTTTATGGTGGAGAACCGGAGGTCGATGATTTTTCGATGAACCAATTTACTAATTGTAAGTAGGGGGTTCTAAAAGTGACCTGGATCGACAAATTCGACCGACCCGGATCGTACAGTTCGATCTGATCCGATCCGCGAGTCTTTAAAAGTTTGGTTGTCGGTCCGTGGTCCGGTCCGGTCCGATCTTTACTTAAAAAAAAAAAATCAAATTTAGTGTATTTTGTCTGTCCGGTTCGGTCCGAGTTTCTTTGTTAACCGATCCGATCCGCGGGTTAGAATTTTTTGGGTTGCCGGTCTGCAGGTCAAGCCGGTCCGGTCTGGTCCGGTCCGGATTTAGACCGGTGAACACCCCTAACTGTAGGAGGCACATTGGCACATTAAAGTACAGAGTACTAGACTATGTATCCCTTTCCTTCACCAAGTCTAACATATATTAAATTATGTTTTATTTACAATCTATTTTATTAAACTCACGTTAACTTTTTTAGTTTTATCCGCACCTTCTCACACCACGGTATTACACATGTATAACTTTTTTTTGTTTTTAAATTTGCTACCAGGGAGAAAAGGTGGAAGAGATTCTCTTCCCACTTGTTGAGCCAAAAGAAGGTTTAAGTCCAAATTTTTTATCATTATTTTATCTTTCACCCTCATCTTCCACCTCTTTTCCAACCTCTAATAAGCATAGTCTTAGATTTGTACGAGAATCTGAGCCTCGAGTTCTTTTTTTTTAAAAAAAAAACTCAACAAATGGGTTTAGCTAATAGCATTAAAATCAGCAGAAATAACAACTTCCACGTTCGCCGGACCAGAATGCTCCCAAACGCGTCTGCCTACAGAAAATGACATAACATGTGCGGACTCATGGGAGGCACGATTACAAATACGTGGAACAAAAGACCAACTAATACAATCAAAGTTACAAGCAAAATCAAGAATATCATCTAAAATGAGAAACAGATCGCTACGTCCCTTCCTCGCAAACTGCAATAATCAATGACCGTTTTGCAATCGCTTTCAACAATGACTTTTCGGTACCCTCGTCTCCACGCTTCCTTGATGCCTTCGAGAATCGCCTCCACCTCTGCTGCATTAACATCCGTCGTTCCGGGTCTCCTGGCACTCACTCCCCACACCATCCGACCGTCATCCCCACGCCCCACAATACCCATGCTAATCCCTCCACCCCGTAATCCCGCATCACAATTGATCTTAAATCTTAATTGACCCAAATGGTGGTGTCTGCCACTTCTGCGCACTCCCTCCACTCCTCGGCCCTCTCTGGTGTCCCCGCCCTCTCATCCCCTCCTCCACTCCCTCACACTCCGACATGATGTCAAGAGCCCAAGTCAACACATCCTCCATGCACACCCTCCTTCCTTCAAACACCCATTTGTTGCGAGTCTCCCACATTGCCAGGCCAACAACCCACCATAACCTTCCCTCGCTCCTCATCCTCCATCTCCTTCCACACATCCTCCACGCACTTCCTCACCCGCTCATGCCCATTTTCCTTCTTGACATCCACTCCCAACCCATTCCACAGCCCAAACCCCCACCCACACCCCTTTACGAGGAGGAGACAAGTCTCCACCTCGCAGCAACAGATCGAACACGTACCCTCAGAGTTAGGGATCGAGCCTCGAGTTCTTGGTTAGACTCAACTTCAAACCTTCCTACCTTCTATGAGTATAAACCTTTTATATTTGTCTGAGCCTCATATTCCTTCCATTCAAATCCACTCTTCGGTATTCATTTTTGGTACGTTTAATTTATCGAGACACGTTTTACACTAGCGATATCTTTCATTTTACATTAAAAAAATTTATTAAAATTTGATATTCTTAGGCCTCGTTTGGTTGCCCACTTACTTCCCGGGAATTGCAACATCCCATGAATTGCATTCCTGGGGAGTTGTTTGGTTACCCCAAAAGTACAAAAATGAAGAAATTCAAACTTACCCCATCGTTCCAATTCCTGCACGATGCGGGAAGTTGCTCACAGACCCCCCCGGTGAGTTGCACTTCCCACATCCCAATTCCTTCAAATGACTTTTGTACCCTTCTCTACTCATCTATTTCTCACTTTATAACCCTTATTTCTCATTTTATAACCCTTATTTCTCATTCAATTCTCCATCTACCGTTTCCTCTCAACTCTTCTTCGTTGCCTTCTTCTAAAAAAAAATTTTACCCGCCAAAATCATTCATGGTAAATTACTTTATTCGATCTTGTTATATAATATATTTTTTTGTCATTTTTTTTAATGTAATTTGGTTACGACTGCATATTATAGGGGAAGACAATTTTAGATATTTCATAAGTTATTGAAAAAAAATATTATAAGTTTTTATATCCTTTATTAATAAAGGGCATAATAGTCATTGTAATCAAAATCATGGGAATTAGCTCGAGTTAACCAAACAAGCTGCAGTAATTCAATTTTCGGGAAGTGTGAATTTCAGAATGTCAACCAAACAAATATTGCAAATTCCCGAAAAGTTGATGTGGGAAGTAATTCCCTGGTAATTGCAACTTTCTCCAGGAAATAAGTTTCCGGATGAACCAAACGAGACCTTAAAGGTAACGAATCAAACAAAATCTTATATGACTATAATTATCTCACTTATAGATTGTTGAGAATATCGATGATTTCTCTCAAGTGTGAATAGTGTCAAAAAGAAATAATGTGAATAGTGAATTTGAATGGAGGGAATACCAACCACTTTTTTTTTTTTTTTTTTTTTTTGGCAAGAGTTAGGTTTTATTTATTTATTTATGAAACATTACACATATTAGAGTTCAGAAACCCAACATTACATATACTTCCGAAGAAACAGAAGTAACAAAGAAAAACTAAAAACTTAAGCTCCACCCTCCATCTGGCTTGAGTGTTGTAAACGGGAGATTGGCCGTGAGCGCTTGAGCTAGTGTTATCCTCACCACAGACCAACGTAGGCTGTCGAAACTTACGAAAACCGAGCTGACAAACACCAAATGTACTTACGTTGCAAGAACGTAGAAAGAAAAGAAGCATGGAAAGACGAGAAGTCCATCCAGCAATGGAGATAAAACTCCTACACCTGGGTAACCCATCTCGGTGACCATAAACCCAACAGTTTAGACAATCCAAGGCAGAAAAACACGAGAGCAAGAGAAACCCTTCAACCAAACTGCTAATCATAACACTCAACCAAGTGACTTTACTCAAAGGGGAAATGGAAGCCAAAACCATAAAACTACAGCTGAACAGAAGTACTAACGAGAGAGAAAACTTTAAAAGGATCATTTAGTAAAAGCCTCCTTAACCTCAGCCACACTCAACATCCAACCCACACCCGCAACCATACGAACCGAAGCCACCCATCAACTTTAGAAACTCCACAAAACAATCCGCAAAAGAAGAAGGACTTCAGTGGAATCAACCTCATGCTCTTCACACACCCCACAAAGCCAACAAACAGGACACCAAGGAGAAGAAAAAGATAGCCCCCCACAACTTAGACCTAAACTACCAACGACAGAAAAGAAAAAAACCCAGACAGACCTAGAAGGTGGGGAGGGGGACGAGGGGAGGGGGAAAACCTTCTAGGAAGAACCAGGAGAGAAAAAACAACGCAACCCTTACCAATAAAGAATCAGTGGTCAGAGAGTGGGGGAGGGGGGCGAGGGGAGGGGGGAACACTCTCCAACAAGCACTATCAACCAAATTGGGGGTTAAAGAAACTTAAAAAACCAGGAGAGACACACAGACCAACCAACACAACCCTTACCAATACAGATTCGGTGATCGGAGAATGGGGGAGGGGGACGAGGGGAGGGGGGAACACTCTCCAACAAGAACCTACACCCATATTGGGGTTAAAAGGAACAAGAAATCCAACCCAACAAAACAGAGAAAACAGGGCGAAAAAGAAAAGAAAAAAAAAAACAAAAAAAAAAAAAAACAAAGGAGGGCCATCGAAAACTATCCGGTAACAACTGCCTGAGGCGACGAGGGAAGAGGAAGGGAAGCAAATCACACCATCGTCGAGGTCGGAAACTGCGGAATCAAAGCATGCAGATTTAAAAAAGTAAGATGGGTGGGGAGGTTAGCATAGTTGTGTGACCGGAGATAGGTCGATAAACGACCTTATCTCCGGCCATAGGTGAAGGATAAGGATGAGAGAGGAATACCAACCACTTTAAAGTATGAGACTTTATTAAAAAAATCTGAAACTCGGACTCTGACTCAAACTCAAACTCTTGCTCAAACTTCTTTAAACTTAGCCTTATTGACTTTCTCTCCTACATTTTAAACACTTTTAACCTAACTTTTCCTTTGTCTCGTAAGGAGAGGTGAGAAAAAATTTCACTCGGTTTTTGAGTATCTGGAATATTAGTGAAATCGGGTCAAAAACTGGGTTTATAACAAGGATAACCCTAATATTTTCAAAATCGGATTATAAAAACTAGTTCAATTTTGGTTCACAATATACTCCGCTGAATATAGGAAGAAAGATCGTTTGATGATGAACATGTTATTATAGGACATTTAGGTTGTTATCATGTACTCCCTCCGTTCATATCCAAATGGTACATTTTTATTCTGGATGAGAATTAAGAAAGTATTAAAATAATGTACAAGTGCAATGTAATTGTTTGGGGACAAATTGTCAAAAAAATGTACTTTATGAGGGTATTTCAATGACATTTTGTGTAATTATGTTTGTAAAATTAAGAAGGATGGGTTGGTACAAAAAATAGACTAAAAAAGAAAGAAGTCAATTAGATTTACATATTTTATTTTTCAATCATTTCTTTGATTTCTTCTATTTTTCTTTTTTTCTATCACACTTCTCCCTTACCTGGGTGACTCACCTACTTTACCTCTCTCTACTTTTACTTATTTTATCGTTTTTCTTAAGAAATGAAAAAAAGTAATGAAACGTAGGGAGTAGTTTTTCTGACGGAAGAAGTACTGAAATATATAATTAAAGATAAACAAACCCATGGAATTAGTAGATTGGTAGTTAATCTATTACTCCCTCCGGTTTTTTAAATGTTGTCCCATTGGGATAATATATTATATATGTGATGAATATTATAATGAAACGGGACAATCATTTAAAACTAGAGGAGTATTTGATTTGAAATCTACTACTTCCTCTGTACACTAATATCTTCCCATTTTTTATTCTATTGTGAGAGATAAAATAATGAAATGGAAAGATCATCCTGATATGAAACGAGTAATTTTCATCCAATATTTTGTTTACGACAAAATTGGCAAAAATAAATAAAATAAACTCTAACAACCGCGGTCCGCAAATATAAACCAACGTTTGTCAAGTCATCAATCTGCGGCAACCCAAATGCATAGTACTCCGTATAACACAAATATCTGTCACATAGCACCGCAAATTTCATGACGATAATAATATTTCGTCCATATTTATATGTTCGTCCATCTTTATTAAAATATTTCTTTTCTTATATTTCTTCCTAGTTTTTTTTATCTTCCCTCTTTCTTTTTTGGCACTAGTTGGATTATCTCTCCTCTTTCTATTTTTGGGTCGTACTTTAATCAATTTTTTATTCTTCCATCAATTTTTTATTCTTTCCTTTACTCACAAACCCCACCATATTTATACTTTATATCCCACATTTTCTTATTTTAATCAATTCTTTAACACTTTCTTAATTTTTGTGCCCAAAAAAGGGAAGAAATAAAAAAACTAGGAGGGGTATTATACATAAAGGAGACGAATATATAAATACAAAGGGTGTAATAAATAAATAAATAAAACCTAATACGGGTAATGGTCTAGTACATACGTGTAGACACCAAAATTTTGTATATTTTGGTATCTATTTATGTCTAATATCTGTAGTATTTAGAGATAATTATCAATAAATATTGTGATAATATCTTAAGATACTTTAGAATATTCTTAACTTTCTTTCTAAGATACTAGGCTATAAATATAGATCTCCATCTAGGGTTTAGTCGAGGTCAGATGGAATAAGTCTCAAAACTTCCAAATGGTAGGTAAATGGAATAAGTCGCCAAAAAGACTCCAGCTTCTCCTACGGATCTAAGTCGATAAGACCTCCGTAGAACTATAAAAAAGCTCTACCTTCGACTTCGAGATTGGAATCAAGAGATCCATGGAAATTGTAACACGCAATCTTTCGATTATCAAATAAAACTCATGTTCTCATATTATTTTGTATCTGTCATTTAATTATCGCAGGTGTGAAATTTTATGTTTTACAATACGTTCCGATTAGCTCTCAAAGGGCATGCACTCATGCAGCATCCTATAAATACTTGGGTTTGTTGGCGCTGATTGCATGGAAAACAAGCAAATTAAACCCATTCTTCCTTCCACTCTCAAAGAGGTTAACTATTTTTTTGGGAAACTATAAATGCAGGCCTACTGTATATATAAAAGGGTTAGGTTAAATACAATCCTTAAGATTGTATTTATCATTTTCCTATATAAACTTAGAAGAGAAAATAAATACTCCGTATTTAATACAATTAATTGTACTATTGATTTATGCATAATTCAGTCACCAATTTCCAAGTTTAATACAAGTATTAATTGTACATTATTTGGTTATTGTATTGTTCATAGGTGAGAAAAATCTTTTAATATTGTGGACATGACATAGGTCCACCCCGACGCGGCGAAGCGCGGGTTTTGGGGAGGCGATAGAATTTCCATATGAGATGGATCGAATAGAATTTTAAATCGAAGTAGGAGTCGCCACCGAATTTTATGGTTATTCGGAACCATTCGAACCCACTCTATGTCGTAGTGGGCCATACTTAAAGCCTGGCCCATTTCCGATGTCAGAGTTTATCGGGTTCGTCCCTTAGCATATCGATATCGATGCCGACTGGGCGGTTAATCGTATATTGAATGACTCTCGTTGCCAATGGTTTCGGACATCCGGAAACCACGGTTCTGAGTAAGGGGTGAGGGTACGTGTTGGGAAGTTCAGCGAGAACACCCAACCCCGCCCGCACTTAGCGGCCTTTACTAAGATATCGTTCGATTTTGGTGTACACGCGTTAGTTCGACGATGAAATGATATGCAGAGATTATTTTCCTAAGACATGTGAGGAAAAAATAAATAATGGGTTGCTAAGTCGTTTAATGCATGTTTAAACTATTAACGTCAAAGTTATTTAGCATGTGAGTTCGTTTTAGTCTAATAAAACGATAAAAAGAAAGAAATAAATAAACTGCTACAAACACGAGAAAACGGGTTAGTAACGATTGAATAATAATAAGAAATTGAAATCGAAAAAAAATAAGAATTAATCGAAATCTGAAAAATATTGTTTAAAACGTGGTTTTGTATAAAAAACGATGTTCGAGAAAAGAAAATAATAAAAAAAAAGGGTATGTCTCGGCCGAGAGCCGCGCGACTCGCCCGAGACTCATGCGGGTCGCGTGGCGGCCTGTTTTTCGACGACGGTTTTCGAAAAAGTTTTGATTAAATCGCGTACGAATATCGCATAATTCGTACCCGACTTAATATTCTCGATATTCGTTGTATTCGATAGTTGATTATCAAATATTTAGAATAGTTTTAGAAAAGATGTAAATTTAGAAATCGTTTCGTAAAATAATAAAAATAAACGAACGAAAACTTAAAAAAAAAAAAAAATAGACTCGGGTCAGACTCGGGCGCGAGTCGCCTGGACCGGGCGCGACTCGCACGCGAGTCTGTCCCTTTTTTATTTTTTTGTCGAAAATCGTTATAAATCGCGTACAAATGTGGATTAATTTATACCCGGTTTATATTTTCGATATTCGTCGTATTCGATATTCGATTATGAAATCGATATCGAATATTCGGAATGACTTTAGAAAAGGTTTTGAAAAAGTTTGTTTTTGAACGAAAAGATGTAAAAAAATTTTGAACGAAAAGTTGTAAAAAGATGTAACGATTTCGTCGAAAACTTAATATAATTCTTTTCGATATGATATTCGATTATATAGAATCGATATCATATTTTAAGAATATTTGATATAGGAAAATAGTTTTAGTAATATCGATATTAGAAAATAAAAAAAGGACCGACACAAGACCCATAATAAAAACGAGACGAAGGAGAGAGAAAAAGGAAGAGACGGGTTTGATTTACACCCTCAACCTACATGCTTTGTGTTCTCGGTATAGAGCTCGTCGGACGGTGGCTTAGACACGGGAGCGTCGAGATGATGTGGGTGAGTTAAGGTGTCGATTTGGAGTATGTATGTGGCGTGGGGACTCGGCCGGTTCGGACAGGATCGGTTTCGTCGGATTTTGGAATTACTTCGGGATTACGTCGGGATTTTGGATGTTGCTTTTTGGCTGACTTTCTCGGTATTTTTCGGTGTAAATACCGTGTGTATTGGCTGGAAAAGCGAGGTAATTGATGTCCTTTTTTGTGTTGGTGTGATGTCCTATTTATAGGAAGTCTCCGACCTTGGTTTAGGAGAGTTTGAATACCGCTAAGGATAGGAAACGAGGGAATTCGAGGGAAATAAGAATTCCGCTTTCTTGTGAAGAAAGAAAGGGAAATCTCGGTTGACTTGGACTGTATTGGCCGAGTATTTGGTACTCGGTCAATGTCTGAATCGGTTTCCGGATAGAATTCCTACTTGAGATCGAATTCTACCTTGAACGGAATTGTTTATTATTTTTGTGAAGGCTGATTTTTGTAGGAATTTGGGCAGAAGTGGGACGCGTGAGACATCACGGTCGGTCCACAAGTCTCGGGAAATATCTTTGACCGGGTTTGACTCGGTCGCTAAAAGACGGTTTTACCCCTGGTGACGATTTCGACCCAAATTAGTGTTATTTGACTCGAAACGACCCACTGGGCCTGGATTTGAGGTCCGTTTTGTGAGATTTGTACTCCTTAAAATGTCTAAACCAAATGTCCATGATTACAAGCCCATATCCGAGTCTGTCAAAGCACGTTTACGTCCTATCATCATCGGGTGTTTGGCGGAAACTACTATAGACACCTAGCGGTCAAATGTGGGTGTCTACAGAGCCCCCACTCTGACTGAGGCTTGGACAAGGCAAAAGTCAGAGTAGCCACCAGGTCAATCAAGGATTAAAACCTGGCAGACTTCCGATCGGGTCGTTTAGGGTCCATTAGACCTGCGTGAAGGGCTCGCCAGCCACGGAATTGGAATCATACCTGAATTGATGCTGATAATGTCGCGGGAGCTTGCCTAGGAAGCTATGGGTATACCTGTTTGCAGGTATATCCTGTCTTAGAATTGCGCAGGAGCTTTCCCATTAGGGAACTTAGAATTCTCGGGGAGTCTTGAGTGTACCTGTATGCTGACATAATTTGTATGTAACATTTAGGCGAAACACTGACTCGTGCTGGGGAAAAAAAATGATTTTTTCGAAAATTTTGAAAATAAAAAGGCTGAATTTTTTTTTTGAAAAGTTTGGAAATAAGGATGCTTGGGATGACTTTGATTCCTAATCGGATTCTGACACAGATATTGGGAATTTCCTTGTACGCCTAGGTGAAGGAGAAAAATTATTAAAATCCTATTCCTGTGATGACTAGGAAGAGGGATATTCTCTATTATAAATAGAGAGCTTTGACTCCTTTATTTTTCATATTCCCACCCAAATCCTTCCTTTTATCTCAAAATTCCTTAGACTTTTTAGGATAAAATAAAAGAAACTATCCTTGCGATGGGTATTGAGCATTTGACCGCGATGCTTCATGCGTGGGCCCAGGATTTCCGTGATGAAGATAGAGTCCAATTAACTCAAATGGGAATTGTGGCTTTATTCCCACTTCAGCGATTTAGGGTAGATTCGCATTTTCTTGATGCTTGCTTAGCCTTTTGGGATACTACCTTTCATGTTTTTGCATTTCCTCGAGGAGAAGTATGTCCTCTTCCTGAAGAGATAGCAGCTATTGGAGGGTGGTGCCCTAATGCTCGTCCTGCTATTCCCCCATTTTATCCCGATCCAAGGAGGAGGCTGAGGGATTTTCTAGGGTTGTCACATGCTGAGACGGCCCGTATGGTGAAAGGAAATTCAGTTTCCTTATTTGACCTGGCTGATAAATTTATGAACCCGGTGGGTGAGAGAATTACTTCTACCCATAGGCGTAGGGCCTTTGCTTTTTGTATGCTGCACAGGTACGCCTTCGAAGGTCGAATGGATGCTGACTCATGCTTAGGTGAGATTAGGCTGATCAGCATAGTTGATCAGATGGAGACAGGTCACAGCCCAGCTTGGCTGATAACTGGGGAGATTATCATGGGTCTTGACGCTAGGAGGCTTGAACCAAATCAACAATTGACAGGGAGCATCCGTCTTTTGCAGGTATTTAATCTTTTTCCTCGAATAATTGCCCGATTTTTCTGATTTTTTTTTTTGATTTTTCGAAAGTTTTTGACTTTTCGAAAATTTTGCAGACCTGGTTATTCGAGCGTCTATCGATTATGGAGCCCCCGGTGAATATACTCAAATATCGGAGTAATCAGATTGGTTCAAGGTCTCGCCGAATAAGACCAAGTCATCCCGTAACTCAAAAATATTGGGATGAAGAGCTAACATTTCATGGTGGACCTTTGATCCGATGGAACGTCATCTGGTGGTTCCTTTCGAGACTGACGGGATTAGCTAGGAGAGACAAAGCCCGTTACCTAGTGATTTTGTCTTTGGATTGGACTGTCCATATTTATCCGGACCGTATCTTAAGACAGTTCGGTTCGTTTCAGGAGATCCCTGAGACTGAGGCAATAATTAGCGTTTCGATCCAATTGACGGACGCTATGTGTGACACGTGGCTACAGCGCTGGTTCACCCGTGTCATATGGACTATACCTCGCCCTTGTCACACCACTTGGGTTTCTGGATCCTATCGCAAATGGACTTCTGAAGAATCCGAGGAGGCCCGTAAAGCTTTGAAAACCGAAGAAGCTCTTGATTTGGCCCGCCGAGAATCGGCCAAAAATAATAGGCGGTTCTTCGAGGAGACTCCCATTACCTTTGCTGAATCTGGGTCGGATTCCAAGTCAAAACCCAAGACTCAGACTAATGAGACTGGTGCTAGCGATTTGGAGGGAAGACTCGGACCGAGGCCGGCGGTCCGAGACAGGCTAGGCCCGCGTGACTATGAGGTGACCGGGGGGTCGAGTTTGAAAAAACGAGCCCGGGCTAAAGAGGTTCCCTTGGTGATCAGGGAGTGTTCACCTCCACCTCGACGCCGATGGACCGGAAAGGAAGCTAAAGGCAAAGGAAAGGGAAAAATGCCTTAGTTTTTTATTATTTAAGTATTAGTATTATTTTTTGTGATGTTTTTTTTTAATTTTATTATTAAATAAAGAAAGGTTTATTAAAGAACCGTTCCTGTTTTTTCGATTGCAGTGGTTGTGCCCTTTTGAGGGGCTGCCTACGTATCCACAATAAATGGAATCAAACCAAACGTAGTTCAGACTGAATTAATTTGCAATTTCGAAATACATCAAGACTATTGGTTCAAGATGTTTGAAGCAGTAGAATAAATAATTCTAGCTTTAGACTTGTCTTTAAAAGTTTGAAAAAAAGATGTTTTTAATACACTTTTTGCAGATGACATTGAGAAAGGTGGGTTAAGGGTAATAGCGCTTCAGCTGGTCCAGGTTAGTTGGGTTGACAAACTCGTTCCCGTCCAGATCCGTTAGCATTACCGCTCCACCTGATAGAATCTTCTTTACCAGATATGGCCCAGCCCAGTTAGGTTTGAATTTTCCCCTTGGGTCCACTGGTAATAAGGCTCGAACTGACTTGAGGACCAGATCTCCTTCTTTAATGTTTCTGGGCCTCACCCTTTTGTTGAAAGCCCGTTGGATTCTCTTCTGATAGATTTGAATATTATTGAGGGCACGAGATCGTCGTTCATCTAAAAGGACTAGCGAGTCATATCGTGCTCGAACCCAATCAGCTTCAGGTACTTGGCTTTCAAGTAGGATCCTGAGTGATGGCACTTCTAACTCAACAGGCTGGACTGCTTCCATGCCGTATGTAAGGTAGTACGGTGTCGCCCCGGTCGCAGTACGAATCGAGGTTCGATATCCCCAAAGAGCAAATGGTATTTTGTCGGGCCAGTCTCGATAATTATCAGCCATCTTTTTGAGTATGGTGACAATTGTTTTATTAGCCGCTTCTACCGCTCCATTGGTTTGGGGTCGGTAAGGTGAAGATGTATGCCTTTGAATTTCGTATTTGGTCAGCAAGGCTGCTGTTTCGGCTTGAAAATGGGTCCCGTGGTCACTAATGAATTCGTGTGGGATCCCATACCGGCATATTATCTTATTTTGAATGAACTTGGCAACATGGCTAGCGTTGAGAATACGGTAGGATTCAGCTTCGACCCATTTGGTGAAATAGTCGATTGCTACCAAAATGAAGCAGTGTCCTCCGGCTCCCGAGGGGTTTATCTTTCCAATTATGTCGATTCTCCATGTTGAAAATGGCCATGGTGATGTCATGGTGTATAGCAAGGATGGTGGCATATGTTGTACATTGGCAAAAATTTGACAATTGTGGCAATGTCTAACATATTGTTGACAATCGGTTTCAATGCTATTCCAGTAGTAACCGAGCCTCATGATCTTCCGGGCCAGCATCTGGGCGTTCATGTGTGGACCGCATTCGCCATCATGGACTTCAGCCATAACTTTTTCGGCATTGGTTTTGTCGACACATCGAAGGAGAGCCCCCTGTGCCGTCTTTTTGTAAAGTTGCCCATCGTCGGTGCGGATGAACTGGGTTGCCAGTCTTCGCAGGGCCTTTTTGGCTCGGTTGTCAGTTCCAAGTGGATATTCCCCGGTTGCTAGGTATGTCAGTACAGCTTGATACCATGGCTCAGGATCAGGTATCTCGACTTCTTCGATGTCGTGGATATATGCTGGCTCGGACCGTCTTTCGACACAGATTGGCATACTGGTCATATGGTCGGGAATGTTTAGTAAAGATGCCAGTTTTGAAAGTGCATCTGCGAACTGGTTCTCTTCCCGGGGTAGGTATATGTATTCTACCCTGTGGAATTGTTTCTCGAGATCCCGTATTCGTGCCTGGTAGGCCACGAGATTAGCATTTCGAGTCTTCCATTTTCGAAGCGCTTGATTGATGACCAGAGATGAATCACCGTGTACTCGGAGGTTTGTGACCCCTAAGTCGGCGGCGGCTTGTAGCCCGTGGATACATGCTTCATACTCAGCGGCGTTGTTAGTGACGTCAAAGTCTAGTTTGATGGATACGGGAGTATGTTCCCCTTTTGGTGAGATTAGGAGGATTCCGACTCCAAATCCTCAAAAATTGGATGCCCCGTCAAAGTACAAGTCCCATGCTTCAGTATCAGTGTGGAAAATGTCTTCGTCTGGGAAGGACCAAGTATCGGTGTGTCCTTCTTCGGTTATGGGACTGTCAGCGAGAAATTCGGCTACTACTCGTCCTTTGATGGCTTTCAGTGGTACGAATTTCAGGTCGAATTCTGCCAACATCAGGGTCCATCTTGATATCCTGCCGTTGAGGATGGGCTTTTCGAAGAGGTATTTGATTGGATCCATTTTGGATAACACCTGTACTTCGTGGCTAAGCATGTAATGTCGGAGCTTCTTAGTGGCCCAGACCAAAGCTAAACATGTCTTTTCGAGCATGGTGTACTTACACTCGTACTCTAAAAACTTTTTGCTGATGTAGTATATGGCTCGTTCTTCGGAGTTGACCGTTTGAGCTAACATAGCCCCCATGGCTGTCTCTGTCGTGGTTAGGTAAAGTGACAAGGGTAAGCCGTGCTGAGGTGGCATTAGGACCGGTGGTGAGGCCAAAATTTATTTGATTCTATCAAAGGCTGCTTGACATTTGTCATCCCATAGTAACCGTTCTCCTATTTTCAGCTTCTTGAAGATCGGTTCACACACCATGGTTAGCTTTGAGATGAACCTGCTGATGTATTGGACTTTTCCGAGAAATCCTCTTATCTCTTTTTCAGTTTTAGGGGGCTGCATCTCGGTGATGGCCTTGATTTTGGCTGGATCGACTTCTATACCTCGTTGGCTGACGATATGACCCAGTAATTTGCCGGATGTTACCCCGAAACTGCATTTCTGAGGGTTTAGCCTCATGTTGTATTTGCGAAGTCGGGTGAAGAACTTTCTCAGGGCGGTGATGTGACCGTCCCTGTCTTTGGATTTGACGATCATGTCGTCCACATAGACTTCCACTTCCTTATGCATCATGTCATGCAATAGAGTCGTGGCGGTTCGTTGGTAGGTGGCCCCAGCATTGATGAGACCAAATGGCATAACCGTATAGCAATAAGTACCCCAAGGTGTAATGAAGGTGGTCTTATCCATATCTTCTTCTGCCATTTTTATCTGATTGTACCCCGCATACCCGTCCATAAATGATAGAAGGGCATGATCTGCTGTGTTGTCCACCAGTATATCGATGTGTGGCAACGGGAAATCGTCTTTCGGGCTTGCTTTGTTAAGATCCCGAAAGTCTACACAGACTCGAACCTTACCATCCTTTTTAGGGACTGGTACTATGTTTGCAACCCAATCTGGATACTCGGAGACTCGTATGAACCCAGCCTTGAATTGTTTATCGACCTCCTCCTTGACTTTGAGGGACCATTCGGGCCTCATGCGTCGGAGTTTTTGTTTAACCGGCTTGAACCCTTCCTTGATTGGTATATGGTGTTCGGCTATTTTGCGGTCAATCCCCGGCATGTCCTTGTAGGACCATGCGAAGACATCCTTGAATTCTTGAAGGAGAACTATGAATTGTTGTTTCTCCTCGGGATCTAAGGATAGTCCTATCTTAAGCATCTGAGGCCCCAAGGTTGTTCCCACGTTGATGGATTCGGTGTCTTCGACTACCGGATTGCGGGATTCCCTTTGCTCTAGTTGCTCGATCAGATGTGGAGGCAAGGATACCTGTTCGTCGGGTTTCTCAATGTCATTGCACATAAAATTTTTGAAATTTTGAAAATGAGACAAGTCGTAAGCAGAACGGTTGTTATTATTGATCATAAATTGAGAAAAGAGCTCGAAAAGAGCTGCCATCTGATCACTAGTCAGTGGCGGGATAGGTAGGGTGCCTGGGACAGACCCCGAGGCACCAGGAATGGCTAAAGGAAGAGGAGGAGTTACAGGACCGACCCTAGCACCAGACTCACTAGACTCAATCTTAGACTCTGACTCGGACTCTGACTCAGACTCAGACTCAGATTCTGGCATTTCTCCTTCTCCTGTGATCAGCTTGTAAGTTTTTCCTTGACTGTCAGTCCATTTGACAGTCTTCCTCCAAGCTCTGGTTCCGGACCCGACCTCCGAGATTAGCTTGGACGGATCAAAGGTGCGACTGCGGAGTATGAGGCTGACTAGCTCTTCCTTCAGCGTTGGAACTGCGAGTTCTTCTCCAAAAAGTAACCCTAGCGCGGGCTTGGCATTCTTAGCATCTTCGGATTGGATGAGAGCGAAGATATCGTCTGGTATGTAGTTGCAGTCCTGGGCCAAGTGGGTCCCAGGGCGTGTGGGCCGATATAGGCCGGTCTGAGCAGTCTCGAATACTGGAGTGACGAAGGTGACCTTACTCGTTTCAGTTTGGCCCATGTTTTCTGGAGTTAGGGTGTAGCCCAAGCCCGTTTGAGTCCTCCCGTTGTCCAGAACTTCGAGAATTTTTCCTGCAGGGAGATCGGGCCTTGAGGTAACCCCTGGTAGAAAGCCCAGATTCTGTAACATTCGGTCTAGGGGGACGGTGAAATAAGGACGGAAGAGATGATCTTCTTCGATGGCTCCTATGAAATCGAACCCCCATAGATCGGTGCGGCCCGAGGTGTTGCAATTAGCCACAGTCATAGGTGTGGCTTCTATAGTGATGACGGTGTCACGCAAAGGCAGCTTGATTTTCCGATGCAAAGTGGAGGACACGGCCCTGGTTGCATGGATCCAAGGTCTTCCCAAAAGAAGGTTGAAGGAAGAAGTCACGTCAATCACTTGAAATTCCAGCTCTTTCTCTATCGGGCCGGTTATGATAGTGAGTTTTGTGGCCCCGGCTACTGACTTTGGACTTCCGTCAAAAGCCTGAATGGTTTGAGCTGTTGGAATGTAGTCGGCCTCGGTAATGCCGAGGGCTTTGGCGGTCCTCAAGGGAAGGACGTTGACTGCTGACCCGTCGTCAATTAGGGTCATGGGTAGGTACTTTCCACGGCAGATAACTGTGATGTAGAGGGCCATGTTGTGGGCCGGCCCGAATGGTGGCAGATCAGCATTGGAGAAGGTAATCAGTGGGCCTTCTTCTATGGATCTGCTTTTTAGGTGGGGTAGGACTGTGGCTACCATTTCAGCTGGAGTAGCCATAGAGTCGATTTTGACCTGATCGAGGGCCTTAGTGAGTGCCTCTCGATGTTCTTGGGAGCTAACTAGGAGTTGCCATATAGAGAGGTCAACTCGAGTTTTGCTTAGCTGCTTTACAAGAGCCTTTTCAGGAGTTGGTTCTTCCGGAGCGGACTCTACTTTAAGTGGTTCAGCAATGATGAGGGCTTGACTAGTGGCTAAGGCTTTGGACTTAACCTTCTGAATCTCCTCAGGAGTGATGGGGACAGCTTCCCCTTTGGTGAGGTAGACATCATCTTCGTCATCGCACCAGATCTCGTTTATTTGTGGGATAAATGGAGAAGTGAGGTGTGAGCAATCCACTACTTCTCCGGAAAAGATGGCATGAGTGGCCAATGGGTTGTCTTTGTTGTTGGGCTTACCCCCGGGTAAAGGGATTTTCCCGCTTTCAATGAGATCTTGGATAAGGTGCTTCAGTTTCCAACATTTCTCGGTATCGTGCCCCTTACCACGATGATAGTGACAGTAGGCCTGAAGGTTGTAGGCCTTAGAGCGACGTTCGACCGGGATATCTGGTGTTGGGCCTATCGGGGTGATCAGGCCTTTTGATGATAGTCTTTGAAGGGCGTTTTCATAGGTAGTACCTATGTCTGTGAATACCCGGGGAGTGGTAGTCTTCTGGGATGAGGTATCGAGTGCGTTTACCTCGTCGAAAATGCTACGAGTGGCAGCAGTAGTAGCGGGCTTGCTCGTTGATGAACTAGCCCCTTGGTATCCCTTAGTGGAGGCCTTAGTGAGGCTTTCCAATCTTAGATCATCCTCGATTCTTGTTCCCATTTCAGTTAGGACCGCGAAGCTAGGTATGATGGCGTACCGGAGATGAACCCGGTAAGCTGGAAGTAGGTTCTTGACAAAGGCTTCAACTAGCACCTTTTCACTGGGCTTATCGACCATTTTGACACTTTCAGCCCTCCAGCGTTGAAGGTATTTTGTGAATCCCTCCTTAGGTTCCTGGGCCATTACTTCCAGGGTGCGCATAGTGGTCTGGATTTCCGTATTGTCGGCGTAGTTCCGAGCGAATTCCGTTGCCACGTCATCCCAAGTTTTGTATTTCTTGG
Source organism: Agrostemma githago (assembly GCA_958450325.1). Lineage (NCBI taxonomy): Eukaryota > Viridiplantae > Streptophyta > Magnoliopsida > Caryophyllales > Caryophyllaceae > Agrostemma > Agrostemma githago. The sequence continues at coordinate 4,371,716 of OY288241.1, read as the reverse complement.
GATCGAGTCGGTAGTACCAGGCTCTCGGGTGCTTCTCGAGAGAAGAAGCGAATAGGTGCTTGAACATATTGGACTTAACTCCTTTAAGGGCCATGAATTCCTTGAAGGCCCGAATGTGGTGGACCGGGTCTTCAGTACCCTCGAACATCGGCAAACCCGTCAGATTGAGATTGGTGGGTAGTTCATCGGTAAGTGGGGTGTAAATCCTAGCATTCTCCGTATGGATGGAGCTTTGGGTTGTCAAGTGGACCTGTTCTTGCAGTTTGAGGACTGCACTGGCCAAAGCGGCTAAAGGCCCGTCATCATCGATCGAAGCGTTGGGGGTTCCCTGTTCTACGGCACTAACCCGTGTGACGATGGCGATCTGATCCTCCCGTATTTTCCTTAGTTGGTCTTGGATTTGGGCCAACGAGGTGGTCAATTCATCTATGGCTTTTTGCGTCATGGCTCGAGTGTGGGGTGACCTGTCTGTAAGGACACCGCGTAATCAGTATCTGACCCAGATCTTAGAATCAAAAGTACATCCCGAGCACGAAAAAGAGACTAAACTAGAAAGAGGACCGGAGACTGACTTCTAAATGGATGACACGTGAGTGGTGGGCCTTCCTTAGGATTCGGCAGAGTGGGCCTAGTCCTGTTCGAAGGAAGGTCTATGTGAGAAATCCCCAGACTTTAGACTCGAGTGTGTAAACGGGCTTCCCTTTGTAGGAGTTAGTCCTACGAAGGTGGGCCGTGCCTTGACAAATAAGGCGGACTGGGATGGGGTGGAAACTCGTGATATAAGATCGACGGAGTTTCGACGCTATAGATTCTAACTTATGACAAGACCCGACACTGCTAAATACGGGAAGTCCTAAGAAGAAGAGGATTTTGAAAAAGGAATTTGAATTTGAAAACCGAGCAAAGTCGGATTGGAAGACCCGATTTTTGAAAACCGAGAAAAAGGGTTATCGGGCCAAGATTTCGGGCTTTTTTTTTGAAAAGGTTTGGACAGCATACCGGCTAAAAATAGGCTATTTTGAGTCAAAATCATAAGTCCTAAATTCGGCAGCTTTCCGGGTTTTGAAAAAGTAGATGGGTTTGAAAAGATGTAAGTTTTTGAAAATGACGGTTTTTTTGAAAAAAAAAGACCAAAAAGGATCAAGTAGCATGTAGTCTAGAATCAGTATAACGACGCCATGTATGCTCTTAGTCTAAGTCTCGGTCGGTCTAATAGGGTCTATACCAACAACGATCGCATTCTCGTACTGAGGACGGACTCCCTAACCCGAGTTGGTCTTAGGACATGCCGCAAAGTCTAAACGAGTTCCGCCATCGAAGTCTTTAGTGCACCCTAGTGGGAATGCACCGTGGTATAGTGGGACGTCGGTCACAAGTAACCGGCCCGGGATAGAACGGGGTTATGCATGAACCATCGAACTAAAACGTGTACATTACTAATCGAACGATTTCTTTTCGAGTCTCACCCTGAGGATGCCGATGGTAAGTGACACATCAGTTAATCCCCAGCGGAGTCGCCAAATTGTGGACATGACATAGGTCCACCCCGACGCGGCGAAGCGCGGGTTTTGGGGAGGCGATAGAATTTCCATATGAGATGGATCGAATAGAATTTTAAATCGAAGTAGGAGTCGCCACCGAATTTTATGGTTATTCGGAACCATTCGAACCCACTCTATGTCGTAGTGGGCCATACTTAAAGCCTGGCCCATTTCCGATGTCAGAGTTTATCGGGTTCGTCCCTTAGCATATCGATATCGATGCCGACTGGGCGGTTAATCGTATATTGAATGACTCTCGTTGCCAATGGTTTCGGACATCCGGAAACCACGGTTCTGAGTAAGGGGTGAGGGTACGTGTTGGGAAGTTCAGCGAGAACACCCAACCCCGCCCGCACTTAGCGGCCTTTACTAAGATATCATTCGATTTTGGTGTACACGCGTTAGTTCGACGATGAAATGATATGCAGAGATTATTTTCCTAAGACATGTGAGGAAAAAATAAATAATGGGTTGCTAAGTCGTTTAATGCATGTTTAAACTATTAACGTCAAAGTTATTTAGCATGTGAGTTCGTTTTAGTCTAATAAAACGATAAAAAAGAAAGAAATAAATAAACTGCTACAAACACGAGAAAACGGGTTAGTAACGATTGAATAATAATAAGAAATTGAAATCGAAAAAAAATAAGAATTAATCGAAATCTGAAAAATATTGTTTAAAACGTGGTTTTGTATAAAAAACGATGTTCGAGAAAAGAAAAAAAAAAAGGGTATGTCTCGGCCGAGAGCCGCGCGACTCGCCCGAGACTCATGCGGGTCGCGTGGCGGCCTGTTTTTCGACGACGGTTTTCGAAAAAGTTTTGATTAAATCGCGTACGAATATCGCATAATTCGTACCCGACTTAATATTCTCGATATTCGTTGTATTCGATAGTTGATTATCAAATATTTAGAATAGTTTTAGAAAAGATGTAAATTTAGAAATCGTTTCGTAAAATAATAAAAATAAACGAACGAAAACTTAAAAAAAAAAAAAATAGACTCGGGTCAGACTCGGGCGCGAGTCGCCTGGACCGGGCGCGACTCGCACGCGAGTCTGTCCCTTTTTTATTTTTTTGTCGAAAATCGTTATAAATCGCGTACAAATGTGGATTAATTTATACCCGGTTTATATTTTCGATATTCGTCGTATTCGATATTCGATTATGAAATCGATATCGAATATTCGGAATGACTTTAGAAAAGGTTTTGAAAAAGTTTGTTTTTGAACGAAAAGATGTAAAAAAATTTTGAACGAAAAGTTGTAAAAAGATGTAACGATTTCGTCGAAAACTTAATATAATTCTTTTCGATATGATATTCGATTATATAGAATCGATATCATATTTTAAGAATATTTGATATAGGAAAATAGTTTTAGTAATATCGATATTAGAAAATAAAAAAAGGACCGACACAAGACCCATAATAAAAACGAGACGAAGGAGAGAGAAAAAGGAAGAGACGGGTTTGATTTACACCCTCAACCTACATGCTTTGTGTTCTCGGTATAGAGCTCGTCGGACGGTGGCTTAGACACGGGAGCGTCGAGATGATGTGGGTGAGTTAAGGTGTCGATTTGGAGTATGTATGTGGCGTGGGGACTCGGCCGGTTCGGACAGGATCGGTTTCGTCGGATTTTGGAATTACTTCGGGATTACGTCGGGATTTTGGATGTTGCTTTTTGGCTGACTTTCTCGGTATTTTTCGGTGTAAATACCGTGTGTATTGGCTGGAAAAGCGAGGTAATTGATGTCCTTTTTTGTGTTGGTGTGATGTCCTATTTATAGGAAGTCTCCGACCTTGGTTTAGGAGAGTTTGAATACCGCTAAGGATAGGAAACGAGGGAATTCGAGGGAAATAAGAATTCCGCTTTCTTGTGAAGAAAGAAAGGGAAATCTCGGTTGACTTGGACTGTATTGGCCGAGTATTTGGTACTCGGTCAATGTCTGAATCGGTTTCCGGATAGAATTCCTACTTGAGATCGAATTCTACCTTGAACGGAATTGTTTATTATTTTTGTGAAGGCTGATTTTTGTAGGAATTTGGGCAGAAGTGGGACGCGTGAGACATCACGGTCGGTCCACAAGTCTCGGGAAATATCTTTGACCGGGTTTGACTCGGTCGCTAAAAGACGGTTTTACCCCTGGTGACGATTTCGACCCAAATTAGTGTTATTTGACTCGAAACGACCCACTGGGCCTGGATTTGAGGTCCGTTTTGTGAGATTTGTACTCCTTAAAATGTCTAAACCAAATGTCCATGATTACAAGCCCATATCCGAGTCTGTCAAAGCACGTTTACGTCCTATCATCATCGGGTGTTTGGCGGGAACTACTATAGACACCTAGCGGTCAAATGTGGGTGTCTACAAATATACATGACAAGATATAGTTATGTGAAATCTTCAAATCTTGTTTAAATTGTCTAATCGAGTGCATCATGAATATTAATAATTTTTTTATAATTTTTAGAAATATGTAATTAAAAATATATACGAGTAAACAAAAGAAAACATGCATTGATGTACACATACAAAGCAAATGTATGAAATTGATTGAAGTACCCAATTAAACGAAGGGAGTATTAGATGGTTAAATACGAACACATTGGTAATAATATGAGCAAATATGTGCGGTAAAGATGAGAGAAGAGAAAAGTAAATTAAGAGAAAAATATAAAATGATTTTGAAATGGAATTATAGCGATAAAATAAGAAATTCGTATTACGTGGAATAAAATTGATATCTCAACTAGTAATAGGCTCGGTAAGTGGGTAGGGTAAAAATCACAAATAGAACGAAAGAATATGCGGAGAACCCGCAAGTTATCATCGTCCGTGTCTTATTTTCATACATTAATACATAGTAACATAACCCATAAGTCGTACGGAGTACAACATATCAATTGAAAAAAATAGACTTCCTCCAATTCACTATGATTTATTTAATGCGAGGGATTAAAATAATAATTGGATAGGTTTAATTAAAAGGGTCTACAAGCTGATATTTAAATAACTAATTATATTTTCCCTCCGTTCCACAAAAATTGTCACATTTCACAAAATATTTCTCACATAGGAAAAAAGAACCATTTTTTAGGGACGGAGGAGGGTGTATATCAAACGAATGATGTAAAATAAATTGTATGCTTCTTCATTCCCCGGTGTAAACGTAGACGTAAGGTGTAATGTACGGCATGCAGCTAAATTCAAAAAAGTCGTCTTAGCTTAATCTTGCAATTGCTACTACTAATGCGAACGTCTTCATCGGCAACCAAATTGTCAACAATGGTCAACTCGCAATGCACTTTGAACTTCATTTTCATCAACTTCACCAATCCCAGCTTCACTTTGATCGGAACGCTCCCCGTTAAAACCAACGGAATATTCCCTCGTTGACTTTGGTCCTGCTGCAACATGGCCAGCATCCCAGTGGCGTTGTTGACGGTCCCGCTCAAGGGGACGTTCACGACGGTTGTGTTGCGGTGACCCTGGTAGAAGACCGGCAACGCCCCCTCGCACAGGAGGCTGTCTCTGTACCACGCCCTCAGGTGGGACCCGCTCAGGTAGAGTATGCCTATGTGCTTGTTGGGGTTGTAGGCGGTCACGTTGACTGCGAAGGAAGCAGCGACGGAGTCGTTGGTCGTGCCTGGGGTGAACTGGGTCACCCTCAGGGACTCTATCGAGTACTTTGGGATTTTGGGGTGGAATATCAGGAAGAGTATCCCTATGGTTGCCGCTATGGCGATAACCAAGAAGAGGATGAGACAGAAGAGGCAACAGAATACCCGACAGCAACAAGAATGACGTCTTTTTGAAGGTCTGCTTCCGACTGGTGGTGGTGGATATGTCGATGGTAGTGTTCTTGTGGGTGGTGGAGGGAACTGATGGTTTACGCTGTCCGATTTCTCCAAGTTGGATGGTATTAGAGGTTTAGACGCTGACTGCGGTGGTGCTTCCACGTCTGGAGCTGGATGGATTCTTTGATGATCATACATCATTATTTCAGTTGAATTGATACGATCGAGTTTATGTTTTTGAGTTTTAATTAGTGTCGTAGGTTGAGAGAATGATAAAATTTTGAGAGTAGTTATATGGAGTGCTTATAAAGGTTGATATATTGATATGATATGGTGCTGGTGCATGAAAGTCAGAATGAAGTTCAAAATGGAACGTCGAAGTTTCGTCTTTTTTGGTGGTCTTAGCTTAACGGGGGAATGGAGTGGTTGGTGTGTGTTTGTTAACTTTTTACGCGTATGTATTTTGTTTCTAGAGTTACTTGTTTCCAGAGTTCCGTGTTGTCATGTGTGACTTTCTATGACAAGGAAATAGATGAATTACTGAACCAAATATTTGAACAAGTCTCCAAAAATACAAACAACTCCATCACGGTTTTGCATGTTCAGACATGGTTATAATATTCCTTGTAGTAACATCTGTATTACCTTACTAGTCTAAAATCCGTGATAAAATTACGGGTTAAAAGAAGATTCTATTATGATTAATTTGTTCCCGGAATAGTTTGTTACTGACTTTATACATAATGACTTTTATCATGAACGACTAGGGCTGGCCTAAGAGGGGCTCCATTCGGTTCATTGAACCGGGGCCCAAAGAAAATAAGGCCTCAATATATGTATTATTCATACAATTTTAATATATAATGGCATAGTGGTTCAATGGATAAGACATTTAAACTAGTCATAGAGGTCACGAGTTTGAATTCCTTCGTCACCAGTTTTAATGGGTCGGCCCTGTGAACGACAATACTCCTAGTCGTTTTTAAGATTTTAAAAAAAAATGAGGGTTACCATGTAGAATTAAAAAAAAAGGTTTTTTTACACGGTATCCCTGAACTTTTCACTTTTCTACATGGTACCCTTACCATTTTTACGTGTCTATATGGTACCCTTGTACTTCATTGTAAACATCGTTGGTACCCCTAAACTTTATTATTACCTTATTGGTATCCCTAAACTTTTTCTTCCGTCAAACTTTGGCACTAAATTACCTTTTTTTTGTTGAAGATTAAAACTTAAATGTCATTTAACATGCCTAATTAATCTAAAATTGAACTTAAATTAACATTCTTGTATGTTTTCGCAGTTATGCACCAAATCTAAAATGAGTATATCTTTGGTGTTATATTGTCAAATCAAATGATAACACTTCATTTAAACTCAATTACTTGTTAATTATTTAAGTTAAATGATATTGAGGTCGTTATTTAAGCTACAAACATAATTTAACGACAAAACATGATAAAAAAACCTTTAAGGGGTGCCAATTAAATTAATAGGAAAGTTCAAGGGTACCATGTATACACATCGAAAGAGTAGGGATACCACATAGAAAAGTGAAAAATTCAGGAACATCATGTAGAAAAATCCTAAAAAAAAAATATGGGTTTATCAGGTAAAAAAACCCTAAAAATTAATTAATTAATTTTAAATTAACATATTTGAAACATCTCCCATGTCTTATTCACATGTACATGTCTCACTACCTAGTACCTCAAAGTCTCACAGAATCAATAATAGGAGTAATTTACTACAGAGTTAATAACTTATCATAGATATTCTATCAAAAAATGAGACTAATTTGATTACGTTATGATATACTCCGTATATATTCAAATGTGTTCAAGAAGTTCGTTGATAAAGAAGGGAAATTTACCTAGGAGTCAGGACTATTGAAATTTACTCTTTTGATATTTTCATGTTAAATTGGATTTTAAATATCCATTCTTAATTATACTTGATAAAACTCACTTGATTTTAGATCAGAACACTATTAAAGTCATTTATATAGGCTTCGCATATAATGGTTGATTTAAAATGACGATACGAGTATCTCACAATTTCATGTAAATACTCCATTGAATATATTGTCACCCAGTAGACAATATGATCCTATTAAGTCGCATATTCATTATTCAAAAACAATTATTAACAATATACTAATCTTTTTTATTTCGATCATTTGTTTACTTTTTATATTCCCTTCATCCACTTTTAATCTTATTACTTTTCTTAAAGGATTGTTTGAGAAATATTTTAATAATCAAAAGTAAACAAATAACTGAAACAGAGGGAGTAGTTGTGAAAATATACTCCCTCCAAGTTCCTATCATTGACACGTATTTTTTTTTTTGGGATGTGTTTGATCTTTTACCCACTTTTCATTTTAGGCCATAAATGTGTGCTTAATATTTACCTACCTATTTCTCTTTCTTCTTCATTTTTTTTAACCGTTCATTTTTTCTTTCTTACTCATTTTTTACTCAAAAGCAAATGAGTCAACCATAGGAATTCGGAGGGAGTATTTCATTTAACAAACTCATGAAACTTATTACGGAGTAGATTGATAATCAATCTAGTTAGTAGCTACGGAGTATATTGTTGAAGTCCAAATTAGCTAATTTTCATTGAATTTGTTGTTTGCCCACAAACAGACTATTCTTATTTTTTTTTTCTTTTAGAACCATTATAAAAGAAATTTAGTCTCCCTTATCACAGATGTATCCAATACTTTATTATAACGAGTCAAATATTATACATTTGTGCAAAAAAGACAACACATTACTTATACTCCCTCCTAGTTCAAGTATTCCTCCCTAATTTTTTTTGGAAAGAGATTAAAAAATGGGTAAAAAGTGGGATATAAAGTGTAAAAGGTGGGGTATGAAGTGAAAAGGGATTGAGTTTAGATGTGGAGGAAAAAAATAAAGAATAGAAGAAAGAATAAAGAATGATTAAAAGTACATCCAAAAAAGAAAAGTGGAAAGAAAAACAAACTAAGCTCAAAAAGAGAAGTGAAAGCAATAGTCAAACTAGGAGGGAGTATAATATTTTACGGAATATCATTTTACCATATAAATAAATCTTATTTGACCAGTTATAAAAATGTGACGAAAACTCCATCACATGAAATAAAAATAACTCCAACTAACCCAAATACGAGTATAAACCAACGTCAAAGTCATCAATGTGCGGCAACCCAAATGCATATAACACAAATATCTGTCACATAGCACCGCATATTTCATAATAATAATAATAATAATAATAATAATAATAATAATAAATAAATAAATAAAATGGTGCAGCTACATACGTCCTGAGTTCCTGACTGCATGGAAAACAAGCAAATCAAACCCATTCTTATTCCGTCCACTCTGAAAGAAGACAATACATACTCACTCCGTTACAAAAATATAAACAGTTTAAGATATTTGCATACTTATTAAGAAAGTGTTTTAAGTGGATATTAAGCTGCTTTGAAAATTGGAAAACCTCTTTTAATCAATTAAAGGAGTTTTACTGTATTGAAAAATGTAATACAACTTATAAAAAATAAAGTCTTCAATTTAAAACTATTTATATTTTGTAACGGAGGGAGTATATATAGTCTTAGTATCAAGTTACTTCATCCCAAAATAATCTCCCTAGTTTGGTTAACGCATAAAACAGTCTCCAAAACAACGTTATTTTGATTATATTTTCCGTCATTTATATTTAGTTTGTGTAAGACGACGAGTGCCATATATAAATGGGTCCTGCTCCTGCTCCTGCAGTAGTAATGGAGTGTGTTGAAGCAGGTGCAGGTAGTGAAGAGGTTGATGCCATGAGACCTTTGGCTCATTGGCCTCCTGATATTTGGGGTGAAAACTTTGTTAACTTCACTCCTCAACACTCCTTGGTACGTACTATCGTCTCTACTCCCCTTATCTGATCATTACGATAATTAATTAGGAAATACAATACGATAATATTTGCAATAATGTTATGTTATGAACGTATGTAGATGATGGAAACGTACGAAGAAACGATGAAACCATTGAAGGAGGAAGTGAGGAAAATGTTGATGAATAAGTGCATGAAATTGGAGGAGAAAATAAAGATGATCGACGCAGTGGAAAGACTTGGAGTCTACTATTTCTATGACAAGGAAATTGATGAATTACTAAACCAGATATTCCAAGAAATCTCCAAAAATAAGTTCAACACTGATTACGATTTACACACAACTGCATCAATGTTTCGCATCTTCAGACAACATGGCCATAATATTCCTTGCGGTAATATCTATATTACCGTCTTATATCAAAAATTCTCATTTGATACGGTCATATAATAGTAATATATGATAATAGTATTGTGAAATTGTTTCCAGTTAAATACATTGCGAAACTGTCTCATATAAAAATTGATGTTACTTTATTCATAGCTCGTACTCCTTCATCCCAACATACTCCGTATATTTTATATTTTCATATACTTGATTAAAACTTAGAAGGTTAAAAAAAGGATGAAATTTACATAATATAGAAACAAAATTTGTTAACCGACATATCTACAAAAAAGTATAATTATGGATCGTAAAATATGGATATATATATGGATATATAGTATTAAATATATATGAATAAGGACAATAATAGATTAATAGCATTCCCTTCCCAATATATATCTGACATTTAAGGGCAAGGTTTAATTTATGTTACTCGATAAGGCTAATTTAAAATAAAATATAAGCATTTAAATGAAAAGAAAATTAATTTTAAATCAGCATATTTGAAACATTTCCCATGTCATATTCACATGTCCATGTCTCACTGCCTAGTACCTCAAAGTCTAAATATTTACCACGGAGTAGTAATTTATCATGGACGTTCCTCAATTTTCAATTATTTACCTAATAATTTACCGTAGATTTTATCAGAAAATGAGACTAATTTGATTACGTTATAATATATATTCAGATGTATTCGAGAAGTTCGTTGAGAAAGAAGGGAAGATGAAGGAGTGTGTGAAGAATGACATAAAGGGAATGGTGAGCTTATATGAGGCTTGCCACTTGAGGGTACACGGAGAAACTATTCTAGATGAAGCACTTACGTTTACTACCAAAGTTCTTGAATCTAATGCATCGGTCTCGGATCAAGCACGCCATGCATTGAAGCAAGTTTCTCACTTTGGGATTCAGAGAGTCGAAAGTCGATATTACATTTCATTCTATGAAGAAGATGAAGATGACCAGTCTCGAAATCAAACACTTCTCAAGCTTGCAAAGCTTGACTTCAATCGCCTACAACTTTTGTATCGTCAAGAACTGACCCCTATTCTAAAGTTAGTTACTTTTTTCCTTTATTTCAGACAAATGTTATGTTACTTGCCCGTAAGGGTGGAGTCTAATGGTTAATCATCACCCAAGATCTTAGATTCAAGTCTAGACTTCAATTCTGTCGTCCTAGGTACATACTAATAACATGATGAAAAATGTAGGTGGTGGCATAACTTAGACTTTAAGACAAAGCTTCCTTATGCGAGACAAAGATGTGTTGAATGTCATTTTTGGAGTATAGCCATGTACTTTGAGCCTCAATACTCTGCTGCCAGAATGCTGTTAACCAGGGCCCTCCTTGTCATATCTATATTAGATGATACATACGACGCCTATGCAACCTTTGATGAAATTCAGAAACTAACCCAAGCATTTGAAAGGCATAAATGCAGTGCGTGCACGCAATAGACAATGTGTCAGAATGTGTATGGAGTGACATACATGAAACTAATTTCTCATTTTTTGATCGAACAGGTGGGATTTGAGTGCAATGAGCCAACTTCCAAAAGAGTACATGAAAATAGTATTCCAATTTGTGTACGATGTTTACGAACATTTTTCTAAGGAGATGTCCAAGAAAGGAACACTATATGCTGCTCGATATGCTAAAAATTGTGTAAGACTCTCTTCATTCATTCTGTTTTTGTGATTTCTGTCATTCTGGATACACATAATTTTACGAGTCATCACTTCAATCACAATTATCTCAATCATAATTCTAAATTTGTTGGATAATTTTAATATAATAGAAAGTTGGAATTGCTCAGGTTCTAGATTTGATAAGGGCGTACCATACAGAGGCGAAGTGGTATAAAGCAAAACACGTGCCAACATTTGATGAATTCCTAGTGAATGGGAGAATAACAGGGGTTGCTATAATCATAGTGACCTCGTCGATTATGGGAATGCCTGAAATCGTTGATGAAAAACCGTACCAACTGATTGCACAAGCTCCTAAGGCTATCCAAGCTGCCCAAGTCATCGGCCGCCTTATGGATGACATTGTTAGTCACCAGGTAAACTATTACTCGTACTGCATTGAAACATGCACAACACGGCCTTAGGTCATGCATGCATGCATGCTGGCTTTGACTATCAAAATCTTAAGGTGATGATTGAACGTTTGTACATGTATAGGAGGAGCAAGCAAGAGGGCATGTTGCTACGGGAGTAGAGTGTTACATGAAGGAACATAATGTGAGTAGGGAAGAAGCAGTTGGTTATATTAATAAAATGTTGGAAGATGCATGGAAGGAGATCAACGAGGAGTTCCTGGTCGAGGTTGATTCGACACAAAATCATCTTCCGAGGGTTGTCCTTCAACGAATCCTTGAGCTTTCACGTGTTATAGACGCGTTATACAAGGTTATAGATGGTTATACTTACTCCGAAAAACTTATCAAAGAAGACATAATCACGACCTACCTTCGCCCTATTGCAATGTAACAACAGTTGTGACATGTCGAAAAATGTATTTACATACTTCACTCTTGTGATATGATGAAAAATGCTTCAATTTTGAGTTTTTTTGTTCGAACTATACTTTGTGTTGATGATAAATAAATCTTGATTCGAATTACTGATTGAGCTAGTAGCCTAGCCCGGGTCAATAAATTACATGGATAATGTTTGTTTGGCTTAGGAAATTTTAAGTACAAGCTTTCCTTTAGCTCCAAATCTCGTTCCTTGATCTCGGGACCTCAAGTAGTTGTTTCAAAAATATGCTTAATTACCTAAACTCTTACAAAAATTTAAATTCGCAAAATGACCTTACCCAAACATCCCGATTCGAATAATTAACTTGATTTGTACTTAACCCAATATTTGAATTGATCGATAACTTGAACTGACCTGAACTTAGCTAACTAATAACCCAATGAACCCCAATTTTTATTACCTCATACAGGCATACGACACATATCCTCAAGAGAAGATGATAATAATAAACTCGATGACCTGACGTGATCCGATGTCAACTCAATCCTTAGTCCTGACACAAAAAAGACTTAACCAAATAAACTGAACCGATCAAACTCAACATGGCAAACTCGTTTACCGGCTATAATGAGTGTATAGGGGTACGACTATACAATAATTTGCAATCTTCATTTTAGTGTATACAAATTAATATGTGAGACGGTCTCATACATAAAACGATTCAATTTCTTATAAAAATTACTCCTTTCAATTTTAAATGACCGTACAATAAATAAAAAACAGGATGAAGTAATTCGTTTATCCAAAATTTGTGGCATGAGACGGTATCACGGTATGAACCTTGGAAGTTGGAACAAAAGATCGAATTTAGGACTCATTGGTAAAATCAGTCCAAAACCCTAAATCCTTAAAACCCTCCCTCTTTCTGTCTCTCTCCCCAATTCCAATCTTGTAGTGCCTTGCATAAGAAGCCAAAGCGACAGAAACCCAGAACAACGGCAGGCATGGAAGACCAGATAGTGTCAGATAGACTAAGGAGAAAGCTGAATGAAGTAAATTCAGCTGCACAATCCCAACTTTCTGGTGTTCAAGATCACATCAATTTCACTCTCCAGGTTCAACCCTCTTTCTTGATTTTTCTGGGGTATTTTACCATCAATTTTTAGAATGCATGAAACCATTGAAAACCCAACAAAGTTCGAATCTTTACCCTTTTTAATTTTGATGGGCAGCAAGCATACTTCAAGTGTGCTTATGAATGCTTTGATAGAAGAAGAACGACTGATGAAATAAGCAATTGTGTTGAGTATTGTAGTGTTCCTGTTATGCAATCTCAGAATCTTGTTCAGGGTGAAATGTCTAAGTTTCAGGTATAATGCACCATTACTTTGCTCAATTTTCTAATTATTTGATTGTATAATTGAATGATGTTAGTATTAGGTTTACCCATGAGTTGAATCAAATTGCGAAACTGGGTCGAATTTGATTTTTTTTTTTTTGTAGGATTAGATCCTGCTGTAGTTTAGCTTAGCTTTTGAGGATTCAATATAGATGTTAAATTTCCAGCTTGTTATTATGTTTAGTGTTAGATTTTAGATGTGGAACAAATGAATTACTAGGAATATGATCATTTTCTTTTCTTATAATTAGTTGCAAGAAGAAAGCTTAGGCAGTTAGGAGACACGAATCCCCTTTAGTTGTCGATTCTGTCTGTGAAAACAGAGGAAAGAAGCCGAAGTTTTATCGGTCTTGCTTTGGTGTATTTGGTGTTGCATGTTGTGACTTGCACCACAGAAAGTTCATACGGAGCCTATGTTTTCTACCCATTGTTTTTGTTTGGTAAGGGTCTAAGGTATATGCGAAATTACTTGGATCTCTTGGCACAGTTGGTAACGTGAAGTACACAATCGACCCATAATTGTTTCTGTTTTTGATGTACTTATGGGACTTAAAATGGAAGTGAACCGTTTTGCCTTGAGTCGATATCTTGTTGGAAAGGTTGCTTTTTTACTTCAGAACCCCTTTTTTACTTGATTACTTGTCATGGGAATGGTGTGGGTTGAGAGTTGGGACAATGCTAAACGCTGTTGTTTTGGACTTCTGATATTTTACTGAGCCTAGCTAATTGTGTCTTCTAAACATGAACGCACCTTGGGTCTGCATAACGCGGGAACCTGCACCTCACCTTCCCTTGCACTTAACCCTGTCCCAAACGTATTTTTTCGAGGTAAGGTGGGTAACTGGGTATTGATGTTTTGGACTTTTAGTGTCATCTAAATATGCCTTTTGAACTTGTTCTGTTAATCAAATGGCTAAACTTAGTCTGAAGTATTCGCCTTTGGGTTTGTTATTATGTTTTCTTCTATGTTTATTTTTCTAACCTCTTGGTTTTCGCTTCAATATTAATTATATCTTCAGAATCATTGTATAGTTTGTTCTCTTTTAAACTCATTTCTCCCCTAAAGGCTTAAACTGCGTGCTTAGTTTTCTCTAAAAAAGGTTTTCACCATTTTATTCTCTTGGCCAATATTTGCTTATCTTGCTCCATTTCTTGTAATATTTTCCATTTTCATTGTTCTAAGTGACAATCTTGCATTCATGGCTCCACATACCACATGGGTCCACATCATTTTAGCACACTTCAAATGGGTTTCGGACTAGACTTTCTTATTGGTTCCCTTCTTCGACATGAAGGGCATAAATATATCATGCCACATTGCCACCCTCTTTACAAAAACATCAGAGCCTAACATGAATCATTATGCGAAATCATAAAGTATTTTTCAAAAAACAATCATATAAAAAGGCCACCCTCTTTTATAGGATAAAAAATGTTTGGTACCTTTCTCATTTTAAACCGTAAGGGTTATGAAAATAAGCTTTTCTAGATTTGTTTGAGCAGCCTATAAATCGCGAATTGAATCGCGTGCATTGATTTGTGATTCATATGCATTAAGTTTCCCAAATTTGTATATGCTTGGCCACAAATGTTTTGAGTTTGCCAAAATTAGTGAATTAGATGGAGACAAAAATAAGTGTGAGTTTTATGTTTATGATTGGAAACAAAACCGGCTTGGAGGCTCCACAAAATATCCGAAATTGTTGAGTCGTCTAAAAAAATCATATAAAAGGCATAATAGTAATAGTAGTAGTAAGAAGGAGAAATAATAAAATAATAATAAAAATACGTAGTTTCAAACTCAAAATAAAGTTGAAAGCGTTAATATTTTTTTTTAACGGTTACAAGTTCCAAGTTAAAGAAAAAAAGTTCTAACTTTGTATGATAGATGAAGCATAACGCTTGCTAAACAAACTGTTCTTCTAAATTGTGCTGTAATCTTATTACTATTATTATATCCCGATCATTCCTGAGTTTGTTTTTTTGAGTAAACAGTTTATACATCATACTACGAGTATATAATCTGTTCTTACTCTTGTACACTTTGTGTTTGGTGTAGGAGAGGCTACAGAGAGCTTTGGCAGTTTGCCAGGATAGATTCGAGTCTGCCAAGCTTCAACCCGCTCAATCTAATCCAATCTTGGAACTAGAATCCTGCGCTAACTTGGCAATTGATGACAATGTTAAGACTCTACCAGCAATTGTGGAAAGACTGAAGACGTCCCTTGGCATGAACAACAGCACATGAGGTTGGCGACTTTCTTTTTCTATGATTTTCCTTGACAATAAATCCGAAGATTTTTCAGTCTATCAAGTCTATAGAGACATGACAAAGAGGATGAATCACATTACATTTAGTTTTGGTGCATTATATTAATATTTTAAAAAAATTAGTGGGAAGTATAGGACTGATTTCTAGAAATTTGTGGTGTTTTCCAAAGAATACTCCTAAGCAGTTCATGAAGTTATTGGAAGGACCATTCACCTCCGTCCTCTGATTCCACTGGTGGTTGTAGCATTGGTTCATTGTTTAGCGTGTTACAGGAGTATATTTGACATAAACGAGCATGTAGAAGATAAAATTCTTTGTTCATCCATATATGCAATCAACTTTTATCTGTTCTTTCACATGCCTGGTATGGTATGCTGTAGCCTGTAACACATTTACATATGCCATGGTTTAATGAATATGTTCTTGGATTATCATCCACTGGTTCTCAGTACTAGACCTAAAGTTAATAGGCCCTTTGAGTCGAGTAGGTGTCGTATTACTTTTGTGTATATTACGAGCTTTGGTCACCTTCTCACATAGGAGTGGGACCGTATGAAATTGGGTCTGATGTGCTGATATTAGGTAGTTTTGGTCTGGATCAACAAATTTTTTGGTTTCATGCTTGGAGTAGTTCCAAATCAATCAACCATCTTCGGGTAAGATGGTTAGTTTTTGGAATCTCTTGTCCCATCCACCTTATTTTTAACTCATTTTAGTTGACTTTGGTTTAGTTCAAGCTCAACCCATTTCAGCGGTAAAGAATAAGGACTTAGTAATTGATTGTTTCGGGTGAAGATGAGGTCGTCGCAGTAGACGTATATGTAACTGAGATATTGTAATTGTGTAGGGGGAGTGTTGTTAGAAGAGTGCTGTCATGTACTAGTAACAGAGTGTGAAGTGTGAATCCATGCTAATCATATTAGCTTTAGTTTATTATTGGTGAATGACAGACATGATGACATACCTAATGATTGTAGCATCAACCATTGACATACAGATACAGTACATAACAAACAATTAACACATCAAACATCTTCTTTCTGCCAAGTCCTTTCAATGTGATATACTCCGTACTTAACTGATAGACACTTAAATAAACAAGACAATGTCATTACTAAAATGTGCTTCTTTTCTTTCTCTTAAATAAAAATATTGGTAGCTAGCTAGCTAGCTACTTGCAGTATGTCTGTGTAAATCATGTGTTATATAATCTTGACTATCTTGCCTTGATTGTTTCTTGGAACTGTCATATGAGAATTGCTCGGTAATACTCCCTCTGTGCCTCGTTTCTTAGAGATTGTTCCATTTCATTAAAATATTCATCACATGTAACGAGGGATTGTGACAATCTTTAAGAGACAGAGGTACTCAATACATCACATAAAATACTCATCACATGCTTTTTTCGTGTAGTGTTTGTGTATCTGAATCAGGAACCGTAAATGTATTTGGAGGTCCTGTTCCAATCATTACTAAAGTCTTAGAGTCTTCTTTAGTAAATACTCTGGGTAAACTATCTCATCTAGTGAGACAGAGGGAGTACTAGATATATATTTTTTTAACATGTTTACGCGACGCCTCTAATCTAAACCAATCTTTCGCTTTAAGGATTCAACTTAGATATCAAATCAAAGTTTATATATACGTATACATAGTTGGATTACATATCGCCAAATAATGGCGACATTCAAACTTTACAGAATATATTGTGTAGCATCATTTAAATTAAAATAAAGAACGACAATTAAACTCTTACAACGTTATTTGTGTGACATAAATCTTTTAACAAAATACGGAGTATAAACCTAGTAAGATGAAGGTGACCCGACGCCCTCAAAACCGCGAGCGCAGCTCCATACTCTGTCCGGCGACAAATCGGCCCGTAGGAAGATAATGGGATGGAAGAAGTGCAAGTTTGGCAGCAACATTAGCAGCAATATCAGCAGTACGAGAACCTTTTCCACCAGTCATGCCAGTCTGAGTGAAACCGGGACAAAAACAGTTGACAGATATGTTGGAGTTTTCCAGGTCTCTGGCTAACAATTTTGTGTATGCGTTCAAGGCCAGCTTTGATACAGAGTAATCTGTCCAATTCTCTGGCCACCCTTCGCTCTCCCATACTCCTTCCTTTACGTGCTTTAGGAACCTGTTTACGATCTCTTCCACCACTTCTTCGCTTAGATTCTCCACGTCTTCTAGTGTCGCTTTTGTTTTCGGGTTTCTAACCATCTGCGTTCACCCCAAATTAAAACATTCAACATTTGTGTGATTTAACTGAATCATAGACGATAAAGATAATGTAACAAAGTCGTCGACTACAAATTCCGCAATGCCCTTGAGATGTTTCATTCTCCATGTTGTACACGTTCTTTTAGTCAAAATAATTTGTGAAAATAAGTCACTTCTGGAACTCGCAACAAAGAGTTATAGCCCGTCAGAATAATCCAGGGAAAAACCGTTTTATATGAGAATTTATACTCTGTAGTAGGGAGTATTAAGGTTGATTAGGTATTGGAGGATTGGGATTTAGGGTATAGTGTACTTACAGTGGTAAGGCCAAGCCGAGAGGTTAGATTTAAAATACGACTTTTGGAAGAGGAACATCGGAAGAAAGGCAAGAGAGACTGAATCAAGAGTTTAGGACCATGATAGTTTGTCTTAATCACAGTTTCAGCATGTTGCACTGAGTTCTCGTGGATCCCATTGAATGATACTGCTGCATTATTCACCTGCACCACCAACACCAAATCACCATTCACCATTACTTTACTATAATTAATCTCCATTTTTATTTAACACTTTTATTTACGTCTATGTTTGTCCCCACTTCAATTTTGTTCATGCATTAATTAAATATAACCAACATGGTTTACAATATTCACTTTCTGTTGATTTTTCATGCACCACTTCGAACCATTTACATACTAAGCCTGTTTATTTGACATGTGCTTTCAAGTTTCAGCTAGTTTATTTGACCAAAATTACAGCTAATTTATCGTTGTTTAGATATCATTTTTTATTTTGAAAACTAATCATTGGATATTTCACTGTATGCTTACTTAAAAAAATGAGCAAAAGAAAAATATATACTCGTAATTGGACGTTAGCTTGTGGAAAGATTAGGAGGGAAACAATGATTAAATTAAAGGTAGATATATATTTAGTGGTAGTCAATATAAAAGGAATACATCAAGGTCAATCTTTGTCGTCTAATAAACAAATCATTAAAAAAAACACAATAAATTAGACAGTTAGGTCATCGTATGTAAAACCACTATTCCTCCCTCGTAATTGATATTATTGGTCTAATATCATACACATGAATGAATAAAATAAAAATTAAATAGTTCAGAATAACAAATGATGATATATTTTTATATACTCGTCGCAAATTGAATAAATAGGGAGCATGCAGTAAAACTTACAAGGATGTCAAGGGCACCAAAGTTGTGGTTGAACCAAGATGCAAAGGCAGTAATTGAGTGAGGTTGAGAAATATCAAGTGGATAAAAATGGATGTAATCAGCAAGGCCTTGATTCTTAAGCAACTCAATTGCCTCAGCTCCTTTACTTTCATCTCTTGCTGTTAGGATGACTGTCACTCCTAGCTCTGCTAGCCTCTTTGCTATTGCAAACCCGATTCCTCGATTCGCCCCCGTCACTATACCCGTTGTCTCCTTTCCCCACCATCTACATTCATACATACATACATTCATTTCGCTCTTACAAACACGTCAATAATCAATAATACACGACAAATTCTTTACTGACTAATGTAGTCGATACAGTAAATGACAAATTCAAACGTTATTTTGAAAAAGTTAATTACTATCAAAATGTTGGAGCCATGTACTTGAGGAAGTTGACTTTATATTTACAACCTCGTTACAAACTCGAAAAATACATATAATCGATTCATTTTACAAGAATTAAGTTGGTTGATCAACCAAACGAAATACTACAAGTCTACAACTAATATATATCGCATTCAATTATGACAAACATATATGAAAACCAAAGTATATTAAGAAGGAAGAAGAAAATAAAGTACTCCGTAATTAATAGAGTACCTGGTGAAAGGGCAGAGGTCTTCATTGTGGGAGGGTTTGAGGTCCATGAAATTAAAGCTAAGGATGATAGGACTAGTTTCACTTAATTAGCTTTAAAAAATCAGACAATAATATAATGGACGACGAAGGATTGTAAATGCTGATCGAGTATGCAATAACACACTAACACCAAGTTGTATTTATAGATTGTTTTTTTAATACTGTAGCATTCAGATTATCTGAACTCTGATTACATAAAATATTCATAATTTCCATTCATATATACGTACGGGGTTGTTTTTAAATAATGTTTGCATAAGCTTTTTTTTTTTTTTTGTTAGCTTAGTATGCTTAGCTTCATGTATGACGTTTTTGTTATTGTTGTAGTTAAATATACACACACAAAAATGTGAGTATTTAGTACATAGTTTAGTGTGAGATGATCAATAATTTATTTTAGATAGTTACAAAGTATAATTTCACCTGATCTCACACTAATTTAGTGTGAGATGATCTCTCGATCTCGATCTCACACCATGTAAACTGTCCTTTGGACGACAGACACGAAATCTAGATGACATAGCCTCAAACCATACAACTCCCACAAGAACGCTCTTACAGGGGCTTGAACCTGAGACCCATGGAGTTGTAGCCACATGTTTTAACCACTCGGCTCCACCCTTGCGGGCCTCATGATCATATTAGTTCTAAATAAAATTCATATTTTTGTTTAACGAATGTAAACAGATTAAAATCATACTATGAAG
The DNA here is from genome assembly GCA_958450325.1 of Agrostemma githago. Classification (NCBI taxonomy): domain Eukaryota; kingdom Viridiplantae; phylum Streptophyta; class Magnoliopsida; order Caryophyllales; family Caryophyllaceae; genus Agrostemma; species Agrostemma githago. The sequence goes on along the minus strand of OY288241.1, from coordinate 4,351,125 downwards.
TGGAGTAAGTTGTAATGAGCTTAATAAAAGTTGCCCAATGTTGCGGGTGTCGATAGTTTAATGGATAGATCGATTAAAAAAGGTGATACTTATGATTTATAATTTAATTCTAGTCATCATCATATTCGTCCTTGAAAGTTATCGTATCTTCTTATATAAAAAAATGTGTGATAATGGAACTCAACTCAACATGTTTGCATAAATAATATAATTATATGGCAATAGCCGGCCATATTACTACTTTCTCTCATCTTATTGAAGGTCGACGGTGGAATTGTGGAAATCGTCTTTAACAATAGTACCATTAGTACGTACGAGTGTTATTTATTTATTTATTTATTTTAATTTTACTCGGTAATGAGAATAAATGGACTGCACAACTAACACAATGATAAAAAAAACATCTGTACGTTTAAAAATGATAAGAGTATTAGTAGTACACAAAATCTTGGGAGAGACGGTCTCTCAATAACTTATTGAGAAACTATTCTTCAGTACCACTCTATGTATTATTCGTACTCTTAAATGACAACTTTGTTTTGTACCTGTTTTTATAACAAGCGTACCATCTTTATATTTGTATACTCTTTTATGTTAATCGTACTTGCTTCTGTTAGGTTTGGTATCATTGTTACTTACATTTGTACTTCGTCTCTCAATAAAGTTAATGAGAGACCGTCTCTCATTAGACCTTCTCTTAGTAGTAATGGAAGAAGAAGATGTAATCTCCTTCATTTATGTCTAAATAATGTAATGTAATGTGATTTGGATTACTCCATTATTTATTGAGGGGTCGTTTTGTTGCCCTCTTAAATCATGGAAAGTGGAACTCCCCATGAATTGATAAATTGTGAAGCTGTTTGGTTGCCCACTTCCCGGGAATTGCCACTTCCCAGGAATTGTCACTTCCTCCATAATGGGGGAAGTTACTCACCAAGCCCCCCCTTGGTGTGTAGAACTTCCCGCATGAAGTTATTTCCCACATGGGAACCAAACAATATTTTTGTAATTCCCATGAAATACAAATTCACGTGAATTTAAGTTCCCGGTAACTCTATCTTCCCATGGTGAACCAAACGAGCCCTGAGTAGGTCTTTCTTGTATCTATCATAAATTGGTGGCGGGTCAAATAATACACATGATTAGTGGTTATATAAAAGTAGTAAGTCTAGAAAGTGACAAACTTGTTTGTCCGTATCTACCTCAGGTAGCTATTATTAGTTGACCCATCACAATATTAGGATAAATATTCTCGTCACAAACAAACATTTACCTTATTTATTGCATCTAAACAACAGTTGACTTAATACCCGTTCTAGGCTTACTTCTTCGTCTTTACTACTACTACTTCCATTACTTGTGTCTCTCTTCAGTCTTCACCTCTAGAGATGTTCCCAATTGATATGAGCACAATATCTTAAGAATTAGGAGTAATATATTAAATGTAAGTCCAATATTTAGAGGAAATATTACTACTATAAATAAACTAAATAAGGAAATAAAATAAATGGGAAAATGTTATTGAGATTTTCATAATATTAGTCGTTTCTCACAATAAAAAAGTGCATGTGAAGAAGATAATAGGATGGAAGAAGTACATACCACGTATATTACTTTATAGATCTGTGCATGTTAGCACGATATACTTAGATCGTTGCTTATTTTTTTGTATATTACTCCGTACTTATTAATATTATTTTCACATTACCATTCTAATATTTTAATTTGAGAGTAGTGAAAATTGAAACGGGAAATTTTATTGTGAGAAACGACTAATATTATGATGTGTATTTTCTTTTTAAGAAAATGAAATGTACTACAGAGTATATTTTTATTTATTTTTCAGCATGAAGCGAATAATACTCCGTATAAGTTTATACATTGTTTAAATTATTTTACTGGTTTTTTTATAACAAAGTTAATAATACTCCTCTAGTCCTCTAGTTTATCTTAATCAGTTTAATTATTTAGTTTAATGTTCTTAAATTAAACAAAAAGTATATTAATCCTTTTCATTTAAATTTAATTTACGAGTAGTATCTTTCGCCTTAAAAGAGTGGGTTCTAACTCACCTCACTTATGAATCGATAATTTACTACAGTTGTTCTCTCTTGCAACGGATATATCCGTCGCAAATTTAAGACGGGTCAAGTAAGTATCAATTGAGGAGAAAAGGACAATTATTTATCTAGATCCCACCAACCTCACTTTTGTCTTATCCCACTATTTGGTAACTATTCGATCCATCATATATTTGTGACGGATATCTCCATCACAAACAAGAATTTGTGAATTTACTATTGGGTGAAAATAATACTCCAACGGCAAGTAATAGAGATACACTCATTGTATGAAAGCTTTGTACACCACCAATGTAAGCATGTCATGTGTCCATCCAAAAGAATCTAACTTTTACAAGATTCTTCATTAATTCACCTCCCCACAACTCTCAACTATTTTCTCACCTAATCACATATTTTTTTGTTTGTTTTTTTTTACTTCAAATTTATTACTCCTTATTTTTATACGTGTATTTTTATATCTCATATTATACGTGTATTTTTATACGGTGTTGTATTCTAAATGTATATGTACGTTAGTGTTACAGTGACATATTTTTATACCTCAATATGTTTTCTTACGTATTTTTACACTATATTTTATACGTAGGTTGTAGTTACGTATTTAGTATATTATTTTATTTATACTTTTTGTTTATTTATAATAGTTGTAGTGTATTTATACTTTATTTATACATTTTTATTTATCCTCTATTACGTTTAGTAAACTTTATTTGCACTGTATTTTTATTTTTAATATTTTATAGGAATTTTTTAAAGATGTTTTAAAAACATTATTTTCAGAATGTATTTTTTTTAGTGGTGTAACTATGTTAGGTGTATCTAGGATGTATAAAGGCTAAAAGTATTTGTTCTTTAATTTTAATTTTCTTAAACTTTTTAATTTTTAAATTCTTAAGTCTACATTTTTTTTACTTAAGTCATAGCCCGAGATAGTTTGTACTCGTAAAATGTAACTGAAGTGCAAATTATTTCATTAATAGCTCAGTTGGTTGTTGGGTTTTAGGCTGTGCACCGGTCCAAAGCCAAACCGGACCGAAATTAAAAAACAAAACCGGACCGAAATTAAAAAACAAAACCGGACCGAACCCGGACCGGAATCTCAAAATTTCGGACCGGGACCAGACCGGACTAGTTGACCCAGAATTTTCAATTTTTTTGAAATTCCGGTCCAAAATTCCGGACCGGTTAGATCGGAATTTTTACGAAATAAGCATAATTCTGGTCTTTCCAGTCCAAACCGGTCCGGAATGGAAAAAAATCGGGTCAGGACCGGACCGGAACCCGAAATCGCCCAAAATGATGGACCGGAACACAGATCGGAATTTTTTTATTCCGGGCCCGACCCGGTAGATTTCGGCTCGGTCCGGTCCATTTTTCCAGTCCGACCCGGATTTTGCACACCCCTAGTCGGGTTTGTTATTCCTTGAAAGTGTCAATGTTCGAGCCTTGATGATGACAACACTTCATTTTTTTTGCTCCTTGTTGTTCTAGGTAGAATTAATTTCGTACTCCAATTATACCATTTTTGTTGAATTCTTTTTTTTTTAAGGTTAAAATAATAAATCCGTAAGCTGCAAAAATAAACTATAAAATGTTGGTAACTATAATTACGTAGTTGTTGAGAAGTAATGTAATAAATTACGTGTGTATACACACACAATATTATATTGTACTCTAAATCTAAGTAAAACGATTTTGTTTAGACGTACGATACAACGATTAATCTTAGTAAATAATAATCATACGTCATTAATAATACATCACTTAGACTAACGTACAAATAAACAAATTTAAGAAAAGTAATCAAACGATGTAAAACTGTATAAGTAATAATGTACATCTTAATAACAAATGTGCATTTCGCACCAAAAAACAAATGTGCATTAAAATACTTAAATTTAAATTATATTTAAAAATGTTTAAGTAAATACATTGTATGAAAAATAATCGTAACAAAAATTACACAAAACACAAATCAAATACCGAAGCTATAGGTACATGTGTCAAAAATACAAAATTATACAATTATACTTAACGTACGTAACTGCTGGCCGTACAAATATACTATGGACCAAATACATAATTAATATCCGTATAAATACTTAAAATATAAACTCTAGTATTGATTATTAAAGTAGTATTAGCATTAATGAAACATCATTTAATAAGCGTAATTAATGATGGAATCCAAGTAATTAAATAAAAAAAAACAAGATTCTTCACATAAATCAAGTGGAAGATTGTGATTGGTGGTGTATGAGACCCTCTATACACCAAGTGTATCTCTAACCTTTTTGTACTCCAACGGGCCAAGGCTTACACTTCATTGTCCAATTATTATGTGTTGGGAACAGGGGAGCATCACTTTTGCGGGCCTTTCATACGGGCTGGAATGTGGATTCAAGAAGCTTTAGCCTTTTAGTTAACCAAAAACCATGCGATAATCATGTGATCGATTTTTGTTTACTTTCTAATAATAGCCGTACAAATCTCCCCTTTTAGCATAAAGCCCAAAAACTTTTGTTTACATCTCACAAATGTCAACTGACCTATAATTATAAGCTTACTCGTATGATACTAACAAGTTACTGTAATATCATTGAATATCAGAGTCAGACAAAAATAAACGTTTTACTTGCTCCACCTCGAAATAGTTTTTGAACGGGACATCGCTTTTTTTTAACATCCCAACTTTTCAATCATATCAGATCTTTTTTCCCTGGTATATAATCCGCCATGTATCTATTGTTTAGGAACTGATACTTCACTTGTGCATCTGATGCATTAAACCAAACACTTTAATACGTACTTCATTTTAGACCAAAAACAAATCTTACAAATTAAATAGCTATATTGTGGATAGATTGACGTCGTCGTTCCAATAATTTTAGATGAGTCAAATAATTATAAATGATAGTGACAAACTTTTTATGTAAATGTGATAAAAATCGATCCTTGTTTGAATACATTGAAATGTACTCCGTACTACGGAGTATTATTTATTACTATATATATGTATCCGACATGCTAGAATTTAAGGGCACTAAGCTCGAAATTCCTTTAAACTTGGGGCACATTCGACTTTTTGATCAATCATTCATACCACACTTGACATACGTACAGTACTAAATTGGGAAAAGATAAAGGAAAGAACTCAAAGGAGTGAAGAAATTAAAATACTTGTACGTACATGATGTTGAACCACAACTTTGAGAGTGTGTAAAAATAAAATTAAAGCGCAACAAACGAATATAAGAGCATGCATGCATTGAGCATTGTTAATACCACTACTTAACAATTGTACGTTATGCATGCGTCATATATATATAGGCTTATATTAGTTTATAGTAGTAGAAAAATGGTGAGACATTGAATTGGATGCAGCAGCAGGAGAATGAAAGCCAAACTGTGACATTCATTATAATACTTGGCCGGCAGCCAATTATGCACATCAAAAGCATTGCAAATGCAATTGCACATCACAAGTCACAACCATACATGACATACATACATACTCACATCAACTCACCATTCACCAACTAGAGGTTAGAGGTTAGGATTGGAAAAGTCACGCATTTCTGTAGACTCGAGGTTAGGATTCACTTCTATTTGACAAAATGAGATTAAAAATTAAGTGACATCTAAGTTTAGAAACCTGTGAGAAGCTACCTAACAAATCATATCATACAGGTCTATAGGGTTATTTAACAGAATAATTCCAACTTTGGTGGTATTCCATAAATAAAATCAACTTTAATTAATCTGGAAAAAAAATCATGTATGAGACGCATCAAACACGAATGAAATTGGCTCATTAATGACCTGATGCAGCAGGTTTACGTGGGTCTCATAGTTATTAATTAACGCAGCTACATCTTCTTTGTTTCCACATCAAGATCTATTTTTCCCCTAAACCCAAATTTTAAACCCTAATTTTGTGCAACAATTCTAGAAATCCATGAGTAATCCATCAAATTCATGTTCTTCGAATTCATGGGAATCTAACATCTAGAAAGATCTTTCTGCAACCACAAGTTACGGGCAATGATTAGGACTATTGTGGACATAACATAGGTCCACCCCGACGCGGCCACGCGCGGGTTTGGGTAGGCGAATGAATCTCCATATGAAACGGATCGAATTGAAATTTAGGTCTATGTGGAGTCGCCACCGAATTTTGTGGTTATTCGGAACCATTCGAGCCCACTCTATGTCGTAGTGGTCCGTATACAAAATACGGCCCATTTCCGATGTCAGAGTTTATCGGGCTCGTCCCTTTGCATTTGATACCAATACCGACATTATCGGATATTGTGTATTGAATGACTCTCGTGCGCCAACGGTTTCGGGCATCCGGAAACCGAGGTTCTGAGTAAGGGGTGAGGGTACGTGTTGGGAAGCCCACAAAGGACACCCAACCCCGCCCGCACATTAGCGGCCTCTACTAAGAATTCGAATGACTTACAATACGCGCGCTAGTTAACGGGAAAATGATATGCAAAGAGTATTTTCCCTAAACATGTGAATTGAATTTGAAAGGGGGTTTCTAAGTCAAATTAATGCAACTAAAATTAACGTCAAAGTTGTATTTTAGCATGCGGGTTCATTTAGTATAATAAACGAACGAGAATTAAATTGACAAGAGAAACAAACAAACGGTTAGTAACGGTAAATCGATATTAACGGTTTGTGCAAATAATGAATTGAATTGAAGGATGCAAATATGAGGATGCACGGTTTGAAAAGATAATATACACGCGATTAATTATGCACGTGTTGACCTAAGTCATAAAATACTATCGAGTTTTGAAAAAAAAAGATAATGTACGACTCGTGTTTGAGTCGTTATGAGGTCACTCGATCGAGTAGTCGATAGACTCGATCGAGTAGGCTCTGAAAAGATGTTTCTGTTTCGTGTTATAGACCATACTCGGCCGAGTTATTGACCAACTCGGTCGAGTACACGGCCACTCGACCGAGTCACTGTGAGACTCGACCGAGTGGGTGTCGTTACAGACTTTCTGGTTCGATCTTGGGGTGCCACTCGACCGAGTGGGTTAGGCACTCGGTCGAGTGCCCCCTGTACGAATGGTGATTCGTTTGTAATTTTGATGTTGATTTTGAAATTGCTTTTGATTTTTTGGGAGTTTGACGATTTTACCGAATCGGACGTAAATATTGCACAATTTACGCTCGACGTGGTTTTTTTATGTAAATCGCAAATTTTGTTGAACCGAGTATAATATTGTTGAATCTATACTCGACTCTAACTTTGAATACTCGTTATATTCCACGCTCGATTATTTGAATCGACATGGAATATTTGAGTGAAATAAAAAAGTTAAATAAATTGATTTTAGTCGTTTTGAATTAATTATTGCGATGTGAACAAATCACATTAATTAATTCATATGACTTGATTACTAGATTCGATATCCAATTATGGGATTAGTATCGAATCTGAAATCGACGCTTTATTTGAATAAATAAATAAAAAGAACTTGATTCCCTCGACTTCTCCGACATCGGAATAAATCCCTAGGGATTGTGATGTCGGATCCGTGTCAACGGGTTTCGACCTTTATTGAAATACGATGTTGGTTTTTTGAAAATCGATGCGGAACGCGAATAACAATAATGATACAAACGATATGAAAATTATTGTTGAAGTTGACCTATCTCAATAATCGAGTAATCGGGATATCGGAACAAGCGACCGTCAACTCGTGTGCAGTACACTCGTATATTCGGATTTCCTTATTCCAATATCACTCATACTCGACACAAATTGATAGGTATTTTAATGTTTTGATACTAGTATTATTGATATTAATGATATGATAATAAGAATAAAAAAAGAACGCGACCCGTAAAAAATGACGACGCGACGCGAGGAGGAGGAAGAAAGGAGAAGAAGCGGGGTTTTGACACCCTCAACCTACATGTTCTTGTCTCGGAATAAGGCTCGTAAACGTGGCTACAACACGGGAGTCTTCGAGGTGTATGAAGGCTAAGTTATGGTGGCTCGGGTTTGACGAATCCTAAAGCTAGTTTAGGGTTTGCTAGGGTGTTGCTAGGGTTGAATTTGAGGTAGTAAAAGTTCTGAAAAAAAGGTGTCTTGAAGTGTGTGCAAAGGGTTGCTTATATAGGAAAAGCTAGGGTTCCGGTTTAGGGTTACTCGACCGAGTAGGCAGTTGACTCGGTCGAGTAGGCTTGTGCGTCAGCCGTCGGGCTTGAATAAGGGCCCACTCGATCGAGTGGGTGAGACACTCGATCGAGTGGCCCAGCTGGGTCGCGCGGGTCACTAGCTTGGACCTTGACCATGGATATTTGATGAGATTGAATTTGAATTGGGCTTTTGATGCTTGAGGGGTTGTTTTGTGTGTCTCGGAAACGACTTTGACCAGGATTGACCCATTCGTGAAAAGTCGGTTTTAATTCCGGTGTCGGTTTCGGCCCAAATTAGCCTTATTTGATTGGAAACGGCCCGCTGGGCCTGGATTTGAGGTTGATTTTGTGAGATTTGTACTCTGTAAGTGTGTTAGCCAGCGATTAATGGATTTGAGCCCGTATCCGAGCGCACAGAAGCATGTTAGCGTCCGATCATCATCGGGTGTTTTTTTTGGAAACTGCCATAGACACCTGGCAGTCAAAATGCGGGTGTCTACAGAGCCCCCACTCTGACTGAGGCTTGGACAGGGCGAAAGTCAGAGTATCCACTAGGCCAATCGAGGATTGAAACCTGGCGGACTTCCGGCTGGGTCGTTTATAGTCCATTAGACTTGCGTGGAGGGCTCGCCAGCCGTAAGCTAGAAGTCATACCTGAGCCGATAACTCCGTGGGGAATTGGACTTGTCTCGTAAGTCCTGGGTGCGCCTGTATGTAGACTCATCCCTTGAAATGCCGTCGTTGGCTTCCGCTGGGGAATTATCGTGGGTTGCACTTCCCTATTTGAGTCGTACCTGTATGAGTCACATAAAATGCATGCAACACGTAGGTAGTAAAATGACTCGCGCTGGGGAAAGATGATTTTTTTGAAAATTTGAATTTTTGAAATTTCGAAAATTTGAGATCTTTGAGTTTCGGAAACTTTGAGATTCTTGACTCCTAAAAAGGATTAGGAAAGTTTGGGATGGAAATTCCCGTGCTAGTATTGAGACTAGGATTGTGGTTCGATTCCTATTGAGATTAGGAAATTTTCCTAAACGGTTTGCAAGGCCAATGCTATATATAGACCCTTCTTGCTCTTGATTTTCTTCACAAGTCCCATCACAAAACAAACTCTTCTTAAGAGAAAGTCTCTCTAATTCTCTTGAGGAAGTCTTTTCATCTTCTTTAAGAAGTTTTTAGTCATGGGGATCGATAGGTTGAGTGTGATGTTGCAGGAGTGGTCCCGTCGCTTTAGGGATGCAGATAGGGTGGCTTTGAATCAGACGGGGATAACCCAATTGTACCCGTTCCGTCAGATGGTGGTTGACCGCTATTTTCTGGATGCTTGCTTGGCTTATTGGGATGACATATATCATGTCTTTGCTTTCCCTCGGGGCGAAGTCTGCCCTTTGCCTGAGAAGATTGCAGCTATAGGAGGATGGAACCCGATACTCCGTCCCGCTGTCCCATATTCGATCTATGACCCGAGGAGGAAGTTGAGAGAATTTCTAGGGCTTTCTCACAACGAGGTATCCCGTATGTTGGATGGTGATAAAGTTTCTCTGATCGACTTGGCTGAGAAATTTATGAACTCTCTCGATGTTCGGGTTAGACCGGCTTACAGCCGTAGAGCTTTCTTCTTTTGTATGCTCCATGTATACGCTTTCGAGGGTCATATGGACTTGTTATCCTGCATGGGAAGTACCCGTCTTCTGACTGTAGTGGATCTGATGGAGACTGAGCACAGCCCGGCTTGGTTGATCACGGGCGAGATTATCCAAGGATTGGACGATCGCAAAAGGGACTCATCCATTCGTCTCACTGGGAGCACCCGTTTGTTGCAAGTATGTCACTTGACCTCTTCTTTCAATTTTTCGTTTTTTTTGATTTTTTGCAAAAAAAAAAATTTTTACTGCAGGGGGGTACTCGATCGAGTCACCCAGGCACTCGGTCGAGTACCCTCGATGAAACTCTCCTGATCTGTCTTCGGAGGTGCCACTCGACCGAGTCACCCTGGCACTCGATCGAGTGCCCTCGTAAAGAGCCTCCTGTTTACGTTCAGGGGTACCACTCGACCGAGTGTCCCGAGCACTCGACCGAGTGGCCTTAGGCGAGCGCCTATTTTGCCTTGGAATCTCATGCTTTTGTTTCCTTTTACAGATTTGGCTATATGAGAGGCTATCAGTGATAGATCCTCCACTTGATGCGGGCAACTATCGTCATAACCAGGTGATGACGAGAAGGCGGGCCATTGACTTTTCTCGTCAGATTACACAGAAGTACTGGGACGAGGTTTTGTCTTTTCATGGCGGCCCGTTAATTCGATGGGTAGTTCCATGGTGGCCCATCTACCTTTGGAGTGGCTTGGACCCGAGGGACAGAGCTCGCTATCAGGTGATCCTTTCTTTCAAGCAGACGGTTCATCTCTATCCAGATCGCATACTAAGGCAGTATGGATGGACCCAGCGAATCCCTGAAGTTGAAGGGGTTGTGAGTGACCCTACCCAATTGACTGATGTAATGTGTGATACCTGGATGCAAAGATGGTACACACGGCATACTTGGCCCGTTGTCAAATCTCGCCACTCAATCTGGGTTTCAGATTCTTATACGAAGTGGACCAAAGCAGGAGATGCTAAGGCCCGAGCTGCTTTGAAAGTCGATGAAGCCTTCGACCTGCTGAGAAGGGAGCAAGCTAAAGACAACAGGGGGTTCTTTGATGAGGGAGACACTCCAGCTACCCTAGTCCGTCTAATGTCAGGGCGGAAGAAGAAGACTAAGACTCAAGCTGAAGGGTCTAGTGCTAAAGGTGCTTGGGGGAAAGTGAGCCCCCAGATGGACTTGGAAAGGAGACTGGGCCCAAGACTACCCGTGCAGGACCGACTTGGCCCACGGGATCGACTGCCTGAGCATGTGCGGGCCCGACTTGGGCCGAAGACCGTGATTGAAGACCCGTCGTCAAAGAAACGGGTTCGGGCTAAGGAGGTTCCACTCGTGATTCGGGAACGCTCACCACCACCCCGAAGACCTCAGGCTCCACGCGACCCGAAGGACAAGGGGAAAGGGAAGATGCCCGGATACTAGTCTCCTTATTTTATTATTTGAATATTATTATTATTTTTGTGGTGTGATTTTTTTGTGTGAATGCCGTTTTTTTTTTTTTTTTTTTTTTGTAATCCCGAGTTTATCGAGATATTAATAAAAGACATATTATTGAACACCGTTCCCGTCTTTTGTTCATTGCAGTGGTTGTACCCTTTTGAGGGGTTGCCTACGTATCCGCGAACGGCGGAATCAAACCTAACGTAGTTCAAAATTTGATTTGATTGATTTTTTTTTGCAATTTTCGAAATACATCAGGATTATTAATTCAAGATGTGCGACAGTAGAATAATTAATTCTAGCTTATTGGCTTGTCTATAATTTTTGAAAATTTATAAAAAGACAAATTTTTATAAATTTTTTGCAAATGACATTGAGATGGGGTTTAGGGGTAGTAGCGCTTTAGCTGGTCCAAATTGGTTGGGTTGACAAATTCGTTCCCGTCCAAGTCTGTCAGCATCACCGCTCCTCCTGATAGGACCTTCTTGACTAAGTATGGCCCAGCCCAGTTGGGTTTGAATTTACCCCTTGGGTCAACCGGCAGTAAGGCACGAACCGATTTTAGGACCAGATCCCCTTCCTTGATGTTCCTGGGCCTAACCCGTTTGTTGAAAGCCCGTCGGATCCTTTTTTGATATATTTGAATGTTGTTGAGAGCCCGGGATCGCCGTTCGTCTAAAAGGACTAGCGAATCGTATCGGGCTTGGACCCAATCTGCCTCAGGTACTTGGCTTTCAAGTAGGATCCTAAGGGATGGCACCTCTAGCTCGACTGGCTGGACCGCTTCCATTCCGTATGTCAAGTAATACGGGGTTGCCCCGGTCGCGGTGCGGATTGAGGTTCGATATCCCCATAGGGCGAAAGGCATTTTGTCGGGCCAGTCCCGGTAATTTTCAGCCATCTTTTTAAGTATGGTGACAATTGTTTTATTGGCCGCTTCTACCGCTCCGTTTGTTTGAGGTCGGTAAGGCGAAGATGTATGCCTTTGAATTTTGTATTTTGCCAGCAATGCGGCAGTTTCAGCTTGGAAGTGGGTCCCGTGATCGCTGATGAACTCGTGAGGGATCCCATACCGACATATTATTTTATTTTGGATAAATTTGGCCACGTGCTTGACGTTCAAGACACGGTATGACTCAGCTTCGACCCATTTGGTGAAGTAGTCGATGGCCACCAAGATGAAGCAATGACCTCCCGTCCCGGACGGATGCACCTTTCCAATTATGTCAATACCCCATGTCGAAAATGGCCATGGTGATGTCATGGTATATAATAGGGAAGATGGCATATGTTGTACATTGGCGAAGATCTGACAGTTATGGCAGTGTTTGACATACAACTGACAGTCTGTTTCCATGGTGTTCCAATAGTACCCGAGCCTCATGATCTTTCGGGCTAGCATATGGGCGTTCATATGCGGTCCGTTTTCACCATCATGGACCTCGGTCATGACCTTTTCGGCCTGTATTTTGTCGATGCATAGGAGTAGAGCCCCCTGTGCCGTCTTTTTGTACAATTGCCCGTCGTCAGTTCGAACAAATTGGGTTGCTAATCTTCGTAGGGCCTTTTTGGCCCGCTTTTCAGCTTCCGGGGGGTATTCTCCCGTTGCCAAGTAGGTTAGGACGGTTTGATACCATGGTTCCGGGTCAGTTATCTCGATATCCTGAATGGCGTGGATGTAGGCTGGCTCGGACCGTCTTTCGACACAGATTGGCATGCTGGTCAGGTGATCCGGGATGTTCAGTAAAGATCCTAGCTTGGAAAGTGCATCTGCGAACTGATTCTCTTCCCGGGGCAGATAAATGTATTCTACCTTTTGAAATTGTTTTTCTAGAACCCTTACCCGTGCTTGGTAAGCCACGAGATTGGCGTTCCGAGTTTTCCATTTTTGGAGTGCTTGATTGATGACTAATGATGAATCACCGTGGACCCGGAGGTTTGTTACCCCTAAATCAGCGGCGGCTTGCAACCCGTGAATGCATGCTTCGTATTCGGCTGCGTTGTTGGTCACGTCGAAGTCCAACTTGATGGATAAGGGAGTGTGTTCCCCTCGGGGTGAAATTAACAGGATTCCGACCCCAAATCCTCGGAAGTTGGATGCCCCATCGAAATATAAATCCCACACTTCCGTATCGGTGTGGAATATGTCTTCATCAGGAAAGGCCCATGTATCGGTGTGGCCTTCTTCGGATATTGGGCCGTCAGCGAGGAACTCGGCAACTACCCGACCTTTGATGGCTTTTAATGGTACAAATTTGAGGTCGAACTCGGATAACATTAAAGTCCATCTTGACATCCTGCCGTTGAGGATGGGCTTCTCAAATAAGTACTTGATAGGATCCATCTTGGATAACACATGTACCTCGTGACTGAGCATGTAATGTCGGAGCTTTTTAGTGGCCCAAACCAATGCTAGGCACGTCTTTTCGAGCATTGTATATTTGCACTCATATTCGAGGAACTTTTTACTGATGTAGTAAATAGCCCGTTCTTCTGAATCGACTGTCTGGGCCAGCATAGCCCCCATGGCCGTCTCTGTCGTCGTTAGGTATAACGACAATGGCAGACCGTGTTGAGGTGGCATTAATACCGGCGGAGCAGACAGCATCTCCTTGATTTTGTCGAAAGCCGCTTGACATTTGCCGTCCCATAGCACCCGTTCTCCGATTTTTAGCTTTTTGAAGATGGGTTCGCATACCATGGTTAGTTTCGAAATGAATCGGCTGATGTATTGGACTTTCCCGAGAAACCCCCGTATTTCTTTTTCGGTTTTGGGTGGTTGCATCTCGGTGATGGCTTTGATTTTAGCTGGGTCGACCTCGATGCCGCGTTGGCTAACGATATGGCCCAGTAATTTGCCCGACGTTACCCCAAAGCTGCATTTTTGTGGGTTCAGTCTCATGTTGTATTTACGTAGCCGGGTGAAGAACTTTCTTAGGGCTGAAATGTGCCCGCTTCGGTCCTTAGATTTGACGATCATGTCGTCCACGTAGACCTCCACTTCTTTATGCATCATGTCGTGGAGCAAAGTAGTGGCAGTCCGTTGATAAGTGGCCCCGGCGTTGATAAGCCCAAATGGCATGACGGTGTAACAGTAAGTACCCCAAGGTGTAATGAAGGTGGTCTTACCCATGTCCTCTTCTGCCATCTTAATCTGATTGTACCCGGCATACCCGTCCATGAACGATAGAAGGGCATGATCGGCCGTATTATCCACCAGTATGTCGATGTGGGGTAACGGAAAATCGTCTTTTGGGCATGCCTTGTTAAGATCCCGGAAGTCCACGCAAACCCGCACCTTGCCGTCCTTCTTGGGTACCGGCACGATGTTTGCAACCCAGTCTGGATATTCAGACACTTGTATAAAGCCTGCTTTGAATTGTTTATCGACCTCTTCCTTGACTTTAAGAGACCATTCGGGCTTCATTCTTCTGAGTTTTTGCTTTACCGGCTTGCACCCATCTTTGATGGGTATTCGGTGTTCGGCTATCTCCCGGTCTATACCCGGCATGTCCTTGTAGGACCATGCAAAGACATCTTTGAATTCCTGGAGGAGGTCTGCGAATTGTTTTCTCTCCTCTGGATCTAAAGATAGGCCCAACTTAAGCATCTGGGGCTCTAAAGTGGTTCCCACATTGATGGACTCGGTTTCTTCGATTACCGGATCTCGGGATTCCCTTTGCTCGAGCTGCTCGACCAGATGTTGAGGTAGGGGTACCTGTTCGTCGGGTTTCTCAATGTCATTGCACATAAAATTTTTGAAATTGAGAAAATTTTGGAAATAAGACAAGTCGTAAGCAGAACGGTGTTCGTTATTATTATTGATGGTAAATTTTGAAAAGAGCTCGAATAGAGCTGCCATCTGATCATTGGTCAGAGGCGGGATAGGGAGAGGTCTTGGGACAGGCCCCGAGACCTCAGTGGATAAGGGAAGAGGGGTTACAGACTCGACTTTAGCACCAGACCCTCTAGACTCGGACTCAGACTCCGACTCTGACTCTGACTCAGACTCGGTATCCGGCATGTCTCCCTCGCCGGTGGTCAGCTTGTAGACCCGTCCTTGACTGTCGGTCCATTTTATGGTCTTCCTACAGGCCCTCGTCTCGGTGTTGGCGCCGACCTCGGTGATTAATTTGGTTGGGTCAAACCGATCGCTGCGAAGGATCAGGTTGACCAGGTCGTCTTTTGGAGGAGGAATGGCCTTGTCTTCCCCGAATAAGAGCCCCAGCACGGGCTCGGAGCTGCTTTCGCCTTCCTTTGATTCGGCCTGGACGATGGTGAATATATCATCAGGGATGAAATTGCATTCCCGAGCCTTTTTGGTCTCGGGATATGTGATGGTGGGTTGGTAAGGGCCCACTTGGATGGCTCCAAAGACTGGAGTGACGAAGTAATCCGTTAGCTTCAGGCTATAAGGGCTTATGTAAGTACCCTTGATAATGTCGATAGCCTTGTGAATACCGGCCCGAACCACGTTTTCCGGGGTTATAGCATACCCCAGTCCAAAATGTGACTCGCCATCATTTAGAACCTCGATAATCTTCCCGGCTGGAAGATTTGGCCTTGAGGTTATTCCGGGTAGGTAACCCAGATTTTGTAGCATCGTGTCGATGCTAGTTGTGAAGTAGGGCCTAAAGAGATATTCTTCTTCGATCATGCCCACGAAATCAAATCCTCGCGGGTCGGCCCGGCCCGTAGCGTTGCAGCTTGCTACGGTAATTGGGGTCGCCTCCAGCGTGATGATACCGTCCTTGAGGGGCATCTTGACTTTTCGATGGAGGGTAGATGACACGGCCTTGACTGCGTGGATCCAAGGCCTTCCCAACAAGAGATTGAATGATGAGGTGACATCTATCACCTGAAACTCCAGCTCCTTTTCGATTGGGCCCGCTATGATCTTCAATTTTACGGCCCCAGCGACAGGTTTTGGGCTTCCGTCGAAAGCCTGGATAGTCTGCGCCGTTGGAAGGTAATTGGCATCGGTGATGCCGAGTGCTTTTGCGGTCCTTAGAGGAAGGACGTTTACGGCTGATCCATCGTCGATAAGGGTCATCGGGAGATATTTACCTTTGCAGATGACCGTGATGTATAGGGCCAGATTGTGATTGGGCCCAAATGGTGGCAGATCAGCTTC
The DNA here is from genome assembly GCA_958450325.1 of Agrostemma githago. Lineage (NCBI taxonomy): Eukaryota > Viridiplantae > Streptophyta > Magnoliopsida > Caryophyllales > Caryophyllaceae > Agrostemma > Agrostemma githago. Next base: position 4,334,655 of record OY288241.1, on the reverse strand, counting down.
AGAGAAGGTTATAAGTGGGCCTTCTTCTTTGGATTTGCCCTTAAGGTAGGGCATGATGGTGGCTACCATTTCAGCAGGGGTAGCTTCTGAATCAACTTTGATTTCATCGAGAGCCTTAGTCAGTGCTTCCCGATGAGCTTGTGAGCTAACCAATAGTTGCCATATGGTTAGATCAGCTCGGACCCTCTTCATTTGTTGGACCAGAGCCGTGTCTGGGCTTGGTTCTTCGGGGGTAAGCTCCGTCCTGGCGGGTTTAGTGACGGATATAGGGATGGAGCGCCCAGCTGCGGCGAGATGATTGGTGGCTAAGGCCTTGGACTTAGCCTGTCGGACCTCCTCGAGGGTGATGGGGACAGCTTCCCCTTTGGTTAAGTACACATCATCCTCGTCGTCGAACCATATCCCGTTGATTTGTGGGATAAAGGGAGAGATGAGGTGGGAACAGTCAATTACCTCACCGGTGAAGATAGCATGAGCGCTGAATGGGTTTTCTTTGTTGCTCGGCTTGTCTCCGGGCAACGGGATTTTCCCGCTCTCGATGAGATCTTGGATCAGGTGTTTTAATCTCCAACATTTTTCAGTATCATGCCCGTTACCCCGGTGATACTGACAATAGGCCTGGGCATTGTATGTTTTGGGCCTCTTTTCCACTGGAGGTTCTGCAGTTGGGCCTATCGGTTGGATTAGGCCCTTTGAGGATAGCCTCTGCAAGGCATAAGTATAGGTAGTCCCTATATCTGTGAATACCCGATTTGGTGTATTCTTTTTAGATGAGGTATCGAGCAGGTTTACCTCGTCGAAGATGCTGCGAGCTGCGGCTGTGGGTGTGGGCTTGATTGTGGATGAACTTGCCCCTTGATACCCTTTGGTGGAGGCCTTAGTCAGGCTCTCCAACCTCAAATCATCTTCGATCCTTGTGCCCATTTCAGTAAGGACAGCAAAGTTTGGGATAATAGCATACCGGAGATGGACCCGGTAGGATGGGAGTAGATTTTTGACGAAGGCTTCCACTAGGGCCTTCTCGCCGGGCTTGTCGACCAGCTTCACACTCTCAGCCCTCCACCTTTGCAGATATCTTGTGAACCCTTCTTTGGGCTCTTGGGCCATTACTTCCAGAGTACGCATTGTAGTCTGGATTTCAGTGTTATCGGCGTAGTTCCGAGCAAATTCGGTCGCCACATCATCCCAAGTCTTGTATTTCTTGGGGTCGAGCCTGTAGAACCAGGCCCTGGGATGCTTCTCCAAGGAGGAAGGGAATAAGTGCTTGAACATGGTGGACTTTACCCCTTTAACCGCCATGAAGTCTTTGAAGGCCCGGATGTGATGGACCGGGTCTTCGGTACCCTCAAACATAGGAATTCCCGTCAAGTTGAGGTTGGCCGGCAGCTCGTCATTCAAAGGTGAATAAATGCGAGCATTTTCGGAGTGGATCGAGTTGCTTGTTGACAAGTGGACTTGCTCCTCGAGCCTGCGAACGACACTGACCAATTCGGCTATGGGCCCAGCGGAATCAGCTCCTTCAACCGGGACCGTCTTCTCCACAGTGCTCAGGCGGGTGTCCAAAGTTGCTTGGTTAGCGAGGATGGAGGTCAGTTGAGTCTCGATCTTGGCTAAGGCATTTTTCAATTCGTCCATCTTGCGTTGATGTCGGGTTGTGGCTGGCCTGTCTGTAAGAACACCACGTAATCAGAAACTAGCCCAGAAATCCCGGAATAGAAAGTTCATCCCAAACGAGACTAAAAAGGGAAACGACTCGAGAAAGACACCTAGACAGATGACTCGTGAAGTGTGGGCCTCCCTTAGGATTCGGCAAGTGGGCCTAGTCCTGTTCGAAGGGAGGTTCACACGGGACATCCCCAGACTTTTGACTCGATCGTGTTGACGGGCCCTCCTTTGTAGGGGTTTGTCCTACGTAGGTGGGCCTTGCCTTAGTCTAATAAGGCGGACCGGGAAAGGGAAGAAACTCGTGATGTAAGATCGACGGAGTTTCGACGCTACGGACCTTGACAACTTAAGACATGACCCGACACTGCTAAATACGGGAAGTCCTAGAAGAGGAAGGTTTTGAAAGTTGATTGATTTTGAAAAAGGACCGAGTGGACTCGGTGAATGGCCCAAATTTCCGAAAAAGAGGACGAAAGGTCATTGGGCCACGGGTTTTGAAAGTTCGAGTTTTGATTTGGGCAGCATACCGGCTAGAAAATAGGCTATTTTGAGTAAAATCATAAGTCCTAAATTCGGTATGTCCCGGGTTTTGAAAATTGAGTATTTTGAAAAGGAGGATGCAATTTTTGAAAAGTTGACGGTTTTTGAAAACGACTCGGAAACCAAGTAGCACGTAGTCACACAAGCATTATAACGACGCCATGTATGCTCTACACTAAGTCTCGGTCGGTCTGAAAGGGTCTATACCAGTGTACATAGTCTAGACGTTGATCGGGACGGACTCTCTAAGTCGAATTGAGCTTAGAACATGCCGCGAAACCCACTCGAATCGACTATGGACACCTTTTGACATATCCATATTGGAGTACATCAATGGTATAGTGGGACGTCGGTCACCAGTACCGGCCCGGGAAAATATGGGTTATGCATGAACCGTAAAACTAACACGCGCATTGTATTTGTCAAACGATTTCTATTCGAGTCTCACCCTGAGGATGCCGATGGTAAGTCACGCATCAGTTAATCCCCAGCGGAGTCGCCAAATTGTGGACATGACATAGGTCCACCCCGACGCGGCCACGCGCGGGTTTGGGTAGGCGAATGAATCTCCATATGAAACGGATCGAATTGAAATTTAGGTCTATGTGGAGTCGCCACCGAATTTTGTGGTTATTCGGAACCATTCGAGCCCACTCTATGTCGTAGTGGTCCGTATACAAAATACGGCCCATTTTCGATGTCAGAGTTTATTGGGCTCGTCCCTTTGCATTTGATACCAATACCGACGTTATCGGATATTGTGTATTGAATGACTCTCGTGCGCCAACGGTTTCGGGCATCCGGAAACCGAGGTTCTGAGTAAGGGGTGAGGGTACGTGTTGGGAAGCCCACAAAGGACACCCAACCCCGCCCGCACATTAGCGGCCTCTACTAAGAATTCGAATGACTTACAATACGCGCGCTAGTTAAACGGGAAAATGATATGCAAGCAGTATTTTCCCTAAACATGCGAATTGAATTGAAACGGGTTTCTAAGTCAATTTAATGCAGCTAAGATTAACGTCAAAGTTATATTTTAGCATGCGGGTTCATTTAGTACAATAAACGAATAAGAATTAAATTGACAAGAGAAACGAACAAACGGTTAGTAACGGTAAATCGATATTAACGGTTTGTGCAAATAATGAATTGAATCGAAAAGATGCAAATGTGAGGATGCATGATTTGAAAAGATAGTATACACGTGATTAATTATGCACGTGTTGACCTAAGTCGTAAAATACTATCGAGTTTGAAAAATAGGATAATGTGCGACTCGTGTTTGAGTCGTTATGAGGACACTCGATCGAGTGGTCGATGGACTCGATCGAGTGGAACCAAAAAAAATGATTCTGTTTTGCGTCAAAGACCGTACTCGGTCGAGTTATTGACTAACTCGGTCGAGTACACGACCACTCGACCGAGTCACTGTGAGACTCGATCGGGTGGTGGTCATATTTAGCATTCTGTCTCGATTTTAGGGTGTCACTCGATCGAGTGACTAAGGCACTCGGTCAAGTGGCACCTGTACGAACTTGGTTTGTTTGCTATTTAATAGTTGACTTTGAAATTGCTTTTGATTTTTGATAATCGGACATAAATATTGCACAATTTATGTTCGACTTGGTTTTTTTATAAATCGCGAATTTTGTTGAACCGAATATAAATATTGTTGAATTTATACCCGATTCTAGAATTGAATACTCATCGTATCCCATATTCGATTATTGAATCGATATGGGATATTTAGAGTGAAAAGTAAAAAGGATGGATTAATTTTAGTCGCTTTGAATTAATTATCGTGATATGAATAAATCACGTTAATTAATTCATATGACTTGACTGTTAGATTCGATATCCAATTATGGAATTGGTATCGAATCTAAAATCGACGCTTTACTTGAATAATAAAAAAATTTGATTCCCTCGACTTTTCCGACATCGAAGTGAATCCCTAGGGATTGTGATGTCGGATCCGTGTCAACGGGTTTCGACCCTTATGAAATGATTACTTGAAAAATAAAAAATATGAATGCGCGACAAGATAAATAATAAAAATACCCGTAATATTAATAATAAAACGTAATAATAATAACAATAAAAATACGTAACAATAATAATAATAGGACGAAGAAAAGAGAAGAGAAAGAAGAAGGAGGTTTGTCACCCTCAACCTACATGTTTCTGTCTCGGATTAAGGCTCGTAAACGTGGCTATGGCACGGGAGTCTTCGAGGTGTATGGAGGCTAAGTTGTGGTGGCTCGGGTTGAATTCCTAAAACTAGGTTTAGGGTTTTTTTGTGATGTGTAGATGTGGGAGAAAAGTTGTTGGGAAAAGTTGTGATGGATGCCACTTGTTTGTTGTGCATGGGGTCATGGGGTATTTATAGGGAGCCCCGACCCCGGGTCACTCGACCGAGTGGCGCGGGTGCACTCGGTCGAGTGCCCTCGTGAATGTATCTGGACGGGTTCGAAGAGGCTCCACTCGATCGAGTGGCCAATCCACTCGACCGAGTGGATCAATTAGGCCGGGCTATTTTGGGCGTGATTGCCCTTGATTTATGCTTAATTGATTATGATTGATTTGGCTAATTTTGGCTGATTCGTAAGCGATTTGGATAGATTTGTGAACCTGGTGCATGCTTCGGGAACGCACCTGGTCGCTCTTTGTGTCGGGTTTGTCTTGACCGGGTTTTGACCTGGTCGCTAAAAGACGGGAATTATTTTTGGTGCCGGTTTTGACCCAAATTAGTCTTGTTTGACTCGGAATGACCCACTGGGCCTGGTTTTGAGGTCCGCTTGGTGAGATTTGTACTCCGTAAGTGTGTCAGCCAACGATTAATGGATTTGAGCCCGTATCCGAGCGCATAGAAGCACGTTAGCGTCCGATCATCATCGGGTGTTTTTTGGGAAACTGCCATAGACACCTGGCAGTCAAAATGCGGGTGTCTACACTTACGCTCGGGAATATGACATGCTACTGAGGGCGTTGATTCGTTTTTTAAAATAAAATGACGAAGTGAGTCGAATCACGGTCGTGCGGGACCGTAAAAATCAGCGCTGACCGGGAGGCAACCCGAGTATTTTTGTTTTTAGTTTTTTTTTTTTTTTTTTTTTCTTCTAATTTTTGTAAATAAATAATGTCGTTTGCATTTATTGAGTGAGGACGAGGATACTTATATTTCAAGTTGTGTGCAGGAATGACTGAGTCTAGCGAAGTATGCCAGACTGAACATCCCAGTCTACAGACTCAACCAACCCCATCTACCCATTCTTTAGACTGAACATCTATTCTTTAGACTCAACCCAATCTACCTAGTCTATAGACCTAATCCCCAGTCTACCCAACACACCCTCAGTCCAACCCTTCATCTTCCTCCCTCTTTTCAAATTTCAGACTACTCCCTTACCAGTCTTTCCATTCTTCACTCACCTTCGCCGGTCATTCTCCATCATCAAATCATCCCTTCTGCTCCGGCTACCACCGCCGTTCACCTTCGCCTACCTCCACCATCCAGCCTCGCCCTCCATTCATCCCTCACCTGAATTCCGTCCACCTCCGCCTTCCATCTCCTCCCTTCGCCGTCAATCTCCGTCCGTTTCACTGCCCCGACTCACCACTACTTCACCCTCCATCTGCCGTGTCCACCATCTGTCATCATTCCGTTCTACCTGGCGCCTTTGATTAGGGTTGGAAGGTTCAGCGTGCCTTGCTGAATCCTGAGTGCCGAGTTTTCCGTGTTTGATTATGTTTGGTTTATACGTGCTGATTTTACTGTTTCTGGGCTTGTTTTCTGAAAATTACAGGTACTACGAAACACGACGACCCGCTAAGGGAGCGCGCTCCAACAGAGGAAGGAACTTCAGTGGAGTCGGGACAGCAAGTAAGCACGGAAATCGAGGTCGTCTGAGCAGGCAGCGCCAAATCAAAATCTGACCTTGATTAGGGTCCGGTTTGGGGAACCTCCATGTACATATTTGGTATCTCCGTCACTCACTCTTTAGAGATGCTTATTTAGTTACTTTATCCGTCTCTTCTGTTGTCTGATTTGTGTATACAATCAGGACATTGTATTGTTTGATTTGGGGAGGGTAACTAATTCGCATTAGTTTGCATATTTCCTGCATTTCAGCATAATTTTTTCTTTTTTCTTTTTTTTAGGCATTTTTAGGAGTCGGGACGGGTTAAGCAACAATGATGAAAATGCTTTTGCCTCTTCTTTTCTCGATTCATTAACTTTCTCATTCTAGCGATAGTTTAGTTTACTTGATCGAGTCTTAGGTTATGGCATATCTCGATTGTTATTTCAGTAAACGAATAAACTTGGCTTAAATTGTTGGCAAACTACTTAAATTCTGAGTTTTAGAGCCTTATGAGCCCGATGACATCCATGATCGGTCTATTTAGGAATGATCTCCCTATTTCGCATGTAACACCAAATTGCATAAGTGTGAAGTCAGTCTCTTAAGTCTTTGTGCATTCGGGTCGTAACTATAACATGTATTGAGGCTTTCCTTTTTCCCTTTTTATTTCCCTTTCCCGTTTTAATTTTCACTCAAAAATCGAATTATCCATTCACTACAAAATTAACCACAAGCCTAAATTGCCTACCCTAGTCGAGCTAGTCATGGTGATATTGATGTTTTGTTGAAGATAAGTCGGTTTGGTGTATATATATGTTTCGGTTCTGGTATATATGTTCAAAAAAAAAAAAAAAAAAAGAAAGAAAAAAATAATAATAATAATAATAATAAATTTGAAGAAGAATAAAAGAAAAGTGGAAAAAGAATTGAGTTGTGGACTCTGATGCTTCATTGTGATAATATTATGGAGTCGATTTGGGTGAAATAAGCATGATATGGTGGATATCGTCTTTAACTGACGTTGATTTTATCGTTTGTGTGGTTGGTATTTTGGTGATGTAACTTGGAAGTTTGGATTGTCTAGCTTGACTATTAACTCCACATTCTCAAAATTATAATCCTTTCTTACCTGTCACTTAAACTCATATCCCATTTCACCATTTATGCCTCGATATGTGTTTTGGTCTCGATTAGTTTGAATGTGCAATTGATTGGTAGAGATTGTCATCACATTAGATTGCATGCATGTGATTATAGGTCGCAGATTAGGCGAGTGTCTTTCTTTCTCTCTATCTCACATTTATATTCCACATCCCCTTCATGAGAGTAGAGTGTAAACGCGAGAGTCCGGCAATAACAAGCCTAGCAAGGTTGACGGTTTACTGTTATTCTTTTGATTATGTCATAGCTTGAGTCCGTTCATGTTTTCTAAGTGTCGCTAGCTTGAGTTAGTTTTTGTAGCGAGTCTAGTTTGGGTAAACAGCTTTGAGTTGTATACCGTTCCCATGGATTTTGTGTTTGATTGCTTGAGGACAAGCAATGGTTCGGTTTGGGGAGATTTGATGCGTGCCGTTCCTATTCGATTTTTCACCTAATTTGGCACGCATTTCCGTGTCGTTTTATTATTTTAGGAGTCGGATTACGCTATTTTCTCCCACATGTGCTACGCTATTTTCCGTGATGTTTTGCAGAAAATCGAGACCGAGCAGTTAAAAGAGCTAAAATTGCATCAAAAATCTTAAAGTTCTGAAACCGATTCGTTGTAGGCTAAGAAAAATGAAGCAAGTCTATAGACTAGTCCGTGAGTCTATAGACTGAGAAGAAGGGAGTAAGAAGCTGTAGACTAAAGCACAAGTCTATAGACTGAGAAAGTGCAGCAGACAAGTCTGTAGACTTGGATCTCAAGTCTACCAGCCTACAATCCAAGTCTACAGGATGGGATACCACTGCAAGCTAATTCAGTTGACGTACCCACTCCTCCCCTTATTACGCTCTTCAGTTCTTCCCACTACCTAGTTAATGGGGTGGTGGAAGCAGGAATTAAGCAACAGTTAGGAAGGGCTTGAGCAGTATAAATACAGCTTTAATTTTATGATCTCGATCTCATCATCCTATCTTCTTCTTCTATCTTTTATTCAGTAATTCATTCAATCATTCACACATATTAGTTTTAGTTTAGTTTCCTGTAAATATTTAGCTTTTATTTTTATCAAGTTTATTTCTCAGAATTTCGGTGTTCATATTCTCGATCGGGTTATTTTCATTATTCTAAATTTATTCCAATCCGGTACTTTCGTCCTCTTCCCTAATCTCCTCCTCCTCCTTCCTGCTCACTGTTTTTATCTTTTGCTTCATATTTCCTGTTTTCTGTAACTTTTCACCATTCTGTTTCTTTCCTTTTTATTTTCATTCCTTCAGTAAATTAATTCTAATTTTTCATCATGTTTTATTCCGTCATTATTACTGTAAATATGAGTAGTTAATTTCTCCGTCACTAGAGTTTAGGTGAACTACGAATTGAACCAAGTTTATTTGTGATGACTAAATAATCGACCTTTTTGAGTTGAATCGCTCTTGCAACATTATAACGACGAGTAATTAATTATAGGTCGTAATTGATTATTTGTATCTCGTAATTCCAGACCTACGTAGCGAAAGCCCGGGAACGGATTAGACTCGTTGTAATCGATAGAAATCCCTAATACGTAGCGAGAGCCCGTTAGGTGACTTCTAGGATGACTAGTGATCCGAGAGGACCGTGTCGATATTCTTTAATTCATCTTAACTGATTATTTGGAAATCGCATGTTTGCTTGTTTTAATCGTAGTGATCCGACAACTCTGGTGATTTTTCTAATTCATATTTTTATCTTTTTAATTAATTTCTGTAATTTTAGGATACTGTCAGTTCACCCAACCAATTATAATCGTGACTCGATAGATTAATTGACTGGCTCATAATTTTCAACCTGCCTCCCTGTGGAATCGACCCTACTTACCGCTGACTACCTGTTAGTAGTAATCTAGGATTATTTTGATTACGGTGACGCGACTAGACCGTATCAACGTGTTGGTACGTGTTGGGAAGTTCACTAAGAACACCCAACCCCGCCCGCACATTAGCGGCCTCTACTAGGATATCGAATGACGTTTTAATGCGCGCGTTAGTAATACGATGAGTCGATGAATGATATGCAAACATTGTTTTCCTAAGCATCTGAGGAATTGAATGGGTTGCTAAGTCGGTTTAATGCATGAAAAATTAATTAACGTCAAAGTTGAATTTAGCATGTGAGATTCGTTTTAGTATAATAAAACAAATGAAATAAAAGGATGAATTTGCTACAAAAGATGAACAAACGAGTTAGTATCGATTTGTAAATAATATAGCAAAATAAAAAATACGAGATCGAGAAAATAAATATTAATCAAAATCTGAAAAATATTGTTGAAAAGACGTTGTTTTGTATAAAAAACGATGCTCGAAAAATAATTAAAAAAAGGACGAAAAGGGGCGTCGGGACAGCCGGCCGCGCGGCTCGCCCGGGATGCCGGCGGGTCGCGCGTCGGGCTGGTTTTGGACGCGGTTTTCTGAAAATTCGATTTATTAAATCACGTACGAATATTGCATGATTCATACTCGAATTAATATTTTCGATATTCGCTATATTCAATAATTGACTATGAAATCAATATCGAATACTTGGAATAGTTTTGAAAAAGATGTAAATTTTAGAAATCGTTTCGTAGAATAAATAATAAAACGACCGAAAAAGAAAAGTTAAAAACGGTCCGGATTGCGAGCCGTCCGGTTTTTGTATTTTGTTCGAAATTGCTAAATTGATAAATCGCGTACAAAATATGAATTAATTTGTACTCGATTCATGCTTTCGATATTCGTCGTATCCGATATTCGATTATGAAATCGATATCGGATATTTAGAATGAGTTTTAAAAAAAAAAGGTTTTGTAAAATTATTTGTTTTGAACGAAAAGTAAAAGAAAAGAATTTTGAACGAAAAAAGATGTAACGATTTTTTGACATCGTCGAGATCTTAATATAATTCTTTTCGATACAATATTCGATTATAGAAAAATCGATATTGTATTTTTAAGAATATATGTTATGAAAATAGTTTTTCGTTAATAACGATATTAGAAAAAAAGAAAAACGACTCTTGACCCATAATAAAAAAACGGACGAAGAGAAGGAAGGAGAAGAAAGGAGAAATCGGGTTTGGTACACCCTCAACCTACATGCTTTTGTTGACTTGGATCGGGGCTCGTCGGAATGTGGCTAGGCACGGGAGCGTCGAGTGATGTTTGGTTCGGCTAGGGGGTTCGGTTTGGACGAGACGGGTGAAGGGTGTCGGGTATAGGACCGGTTTCCTTCGGGTTTGTAATATCGGTTTCTCGATGCTAAGAAATTATGAAAGTTGATTGAAAAAAAGTTGTTGTGTGGATAATATGTATGAAGAATTGTTGTTTTTTATGTTGGATGCAAGGGGCTATTTATAGGGAGTTCCCGACCTTGGCTTAGGAGAGTTTGACTACCTCTTAGGATAGGAAACGTAGGAATTTGAGAAGCATGAGAATTCCGCTTTCTTGTGAAGGAAGAAAGGGAAACTCGGCTGATTTGCTGCTGTTTTGGCCGAGTGTTTTACACTCGGTCGGGTGTTTGAATCGGTTTTCGAATAGGATTCCCGTTTGAGCTAGAATTACCGCTTGAGTAAGAAGCTGAGGAGAACGAGAATTCCGTTTTCTTGGTGAAGAAGTAAGAAAAACCGGCTGGTTGTGTGTTACTCGGCCGAGTACTTGCACTCGGTTGAGTGTCTGAGTCGGTTTTCGAATAGGATTCCTACTCGAGATCGAATTCTACCTTAAACGGATTTGTTTATTATTTTATGAAGCTGATTTTTGTGGAGTTGGAGTCCGATCAGGACGCGTGAGACATCACGGTCGGTCCACAGGTCTCGGGAAATATCTTTGACCGGGTTTTGACTCGGTCGCTAAAAGACGGTTTTACCCCTGGTGTCGGAATCGACCCAGATTAGTGTTATTTGACTCGAAACGACCCACTGGGCCTGGATTTGAGGTTGGTTTTGTGAAATTTGTACTCCTTAAAAAGCCCAAGCTAAATATCCATGATTTCGAGCCTATTTCCGAGTACGTTAAAGCACGTTTGCGTCCGATCATCATCGGGTGTTTGTCGGAAACTACTATAGACACCTGGCGGTCAAAATGTGGGTGTCTACAGAGCCCCCACTCTGGCTGAGGCTTGGACAGGGCGAAAGTCAGAGTAGCTACCAGGCCAATCAAAGATTAAGACCTGGCAGACTTCCGATCGGGTCGTTTAAAGTCCATTAGACCTGCGTAAAGGGCCCGCCGGCCACAGACTAGAAATGTACCTGAACTGATGATGATAACTCCGTGGGGAATTGGACTTGACGTATAAGACTTAGGTGCGCCTATGTATGGGCTCATCCTGTTAAATGCCGCTGGGGAGTTATGTGAATTGCGCTGTCGTGATTTGTACCTGTATAAGTTACATAAAATTTTGCATGCAACACGTAGGCAAAACAAATATGACTCGCGCTGGGGAATAAAAATGATTTTTGCTGCATTTTGAAATCGAAGTCCTGAAAGCAACTCACGTGCTAGGAAATAGGTTTTCAAAATTGAAAGGGTTGAAAAGAAATTTGCAGTTTAAATAGATTGAAATTTGACCTTGTCGAAAAGATTTTTTTTCAAATGGCAAAGCTTTTGCAAATTTTAAAATGAGAATTTGAAAAGAGAGGCCTACCGGCAGACTCGACTCTGGACGCGACATAACGAGTTGACAGACACGACTTAGACTCTCTAAGGGTTGGACCGTGACTTGGTAAGGAGGTGGGCCACCTAAGATGACAAGACTCTTAAGTTGCGCTATTCCGTAGCCTAGGCGAGTGACAACACGGTCGAATCCTCGGAATAGAAAGGATGTGCTATGGGGGGATTGCAATAGTCTGTAATGAGACTGTTTTGGCAGGACTTAGTAGTGGAATGCTGTAAACTAGTGCTCTTTTGAATCCTTTTTGATTTTAGGGTACATTTCCAAAGTGGGCATTGCCTCGAGTCCTGATAGATTCTTGTCCTCGAGTAAGCCGAGTACTAGGACACACTATAGAAAGAAGGCTAAATTTTGAATGTATTTGGATTATGTGAGTGGATGGAGAACTTCTGCCTAGGAGAAGCCCCCAGGATGACAAAGCTAGCTGTTGAGAATATGACGGTGTCGTGACCAGAATGATGGTGCTTTTTGAATGTGTGTCAATGTGGGTGGTTGTGCCTCTGTTGAAAGGCTGCCTACGTATTCACATGTGGTGAAATCAAACCAAGCCGTAGTTCAGTGGATTATGGTGCCTAGTTTATTAGGGCTTTGTGTCTAACTAGCCATAGCGATGGTGTAGGCTAGGTGCATTCCCAGTGATGTCTTGATCAAAGGGCTAGAATGGTTAGGATATTGATCCTGTGACTGTGAGCGCTCTCCGGGATAGCCCCCAGAGGTGGTGTGCACTATTTGGGCATGCTCTATGCCGACCGCAAGTTGAGTTCCCGTGTTCGGAGTTGGTAACTGGTTTGAATGAGAAGAATTGGGATGGGATTTTAACGAGTTCTGCTCTCGGGGATTTTAACGAGTTCTGTTCTCGGGGATTTGATGAGTTTTGCTCTCGGGGATTTTAACGAGTTCTGCTCTCGGGGATTTTAACGAGTTTTGCTCTCGGGGATTTTAACGAGTTTTGCTCTCGGGGGGATTTGACGAGTTTTGCTCTCGACGAGTTTTGCTCTCGGGTCTTTGTATGGTGATTGTGAATTTTGTTATGTAAAGGGGAAGTCGAGTAGAATGGCTCGAAGTTTGATCGGGATAAGTTTTGATAATGCGAGATCTGATTTCCATGTCTGGCCCTAATGGTTAGGGGTATCCTATGGAGCTTGAATCCTCAAAATTCCAGGCTGTCTCTGGCCTGGGTCTCGGGAAGGTCTTGAGGGTTGTAATGTGGGAAGGCTAAATGTGGTGTTAGTTGACCAGCTCGATTATCTCTCCCTTATTTGATGGTATGAATTTTAACCGTACCCTGGTCATGGGGCTTTCACTTGAATTGACCGTTGATCATGGTCATGGGTTTTTTTTTATCATGGCCAGCTCTTTTGTTTTGGGCCTTTTGCTTTTTCTTGGATTGGACTTCTGATTTTTTTTTTGTCCAGTTTTTTCCCTTTTTTTTGTTGGTCAGACTAACACCTAAGGTAGGGATCAGTTAGTCTTATTGGATGGGTGTTTTATTGTGGGAAATGGGCTTGCCTCCCGTCTTGAACCCAAACTAGGAGACTACCTAGATTTGTCATAGGATTCGACACCGCTCCTACTAAGGGTAGTTATGTGGCTTTCTATACCAGACATGGAACAGGTAAAGGAAAACACGGGTCTCATTTCCTGCAGTCATTATAGATGTGCCTATAATAGTCACGTGCGTGTGTTCACAGTGTATGACGGTGTTCATCATGTTCTCGGAAACACATAAGGAAATTATATATGAGAGATTGAAAAGCTGACTTTATTGAATTTTGAAAAAAGAGGACAGAGTACAACTGACTCTGACTTTGAAATTGAAAGAAATAGAACATCCTAGACTCGGACTCAGACTCGTACTTAAACCAAATCTAGACTCTCGGATAGTGTTGTCAATTCAGCTTCTAAGGACTCAAGTTGATGTCCAGTATAGCCTCCAATAGACTCTTCACCCAGATCTTCATTTTGTCGAAGATCATCTTCAATCCTAATGCCCATTTCGGTAAGCACTGCAAAGTTTGAAATGCCGGCATACCTAAGATGGACGCGATAGGAAGGGAGGAGGTTGTTGATGAACGCCTCCACTAGTGTCTTCTCGTTGGGCTTGTCTACCAACTTCACACTTTCGGCCCTCCACCTTTGAAGGTACTTGGTGAAACCTTCTTTGGGCTCTTGGGCCATAACCTCCAGAGTACGCATCGTAGTCTGGATCTCGGTATTATCGGCATAATTCCGAGCGAACTCTGTTGCCACATCATCCCAAGTCTTGTACTTCTTGGAATCGAGTCTGTAGTACCAGGCTTTCGGGTGCTTCTCGAGGGAAGAAGCAAACAAGTGCTTGAACATGGTCGATTTGACCCCCTTAACAGCCATAAAGTCCTTGAAAGCCCGAATATGGAGTACCGGGTCTTCCGTCCCGTCAAACATTGGTAAGCCCGTTAAGTTGAGGTTAGCGGGCAGTTCATCGATCAAGGGCGAGTAGGTACGGGCATTTTCCGTGAGGATGGTGTTTCTGGTGGTCGAGTGGACCTGTTCTTCGAGTTTGCGAACGGTGCTGGCCAGTTCAGCTATGGGCCCAGTAGTTTCATTCCTGACCTTAAGAGTCCTTTGCTCCACGGCACTCAAACGGGTGGCAATGGTGGTTTGTTCGGCCCTGATAACCGTCAATTGGGCTTCAAGCTCAGCTAGAGAGGTTGTCAATTGGTCCAAAGTTTCTTGCATTTTCTGGTGTCTGGTTACCGGTGGCTTGTCTGTAAGAATACCGCGTAATCAGAGAAGTTGCTTCGGAACTCAATTTCACCAAGGCATAGGAAATAGCGCGAGAAGAGAGACGACTCCAGTTTGACTCGGGTTAGACTCTCCTAAGACAAATGCGTAGAGTACGATTCTCGTAGTGACTGTGATTAATCACTCCGTCGGAGAATAGCCCCCAAGTGAGACTAAGGACTTTGATAGGACCCAGATGGTGTGGCATCTAAGTGACTCGAAAGTGAGACAACACGTGCAAGACATGATCCTTAGAGCAACCGCGATTGATCGCTCTGCTGAGGGTAACCCCCGACTGGGACTGAAGACTTTGTTAAGACTCGAGTGAGTGACCCTTAGACGTAAGGACCGTGAACCTTTTGTTATAGGGCTATGCCTTGTAAAAGGTTGACTCGGAAAAGACACTTAAACGGGTGACTTGTGAAAAGGTGGGCCTTCCTCAGGATCCAACTATGTGGGTTGGGCCCTGTTTGAAGGAAGGTTCACGTGAGACATTCTCAGACTTTAGACTCGATTGTGTAAGCTGGGCCAACCTTTGTAGGAGTATATCCTACGTAGGTAGGCCTTGCCTTAGTAAAATAAGGCGGACTAGGATGGGGGGGAAACTCGTGATGTAAGATCGACAGAGTTTCGACGCTAGAGACTTCAACGACTTATGACACGACCCGACACTGCTAAATACGAGAAGTCTAAGAAGAGGAAGTTTTGAAATATAATTTTTTTGAAAAGGTCCGAAAAGATCGGGGAGGAACCGGCCCTTTTCGAGGAAAACGGAAAAGGTGGGCCGGGTGATGGTTTGAAAATTTCGAAAATAATTTCGAGTTTTGAATTGGGCATAATACCGGCTAAAAAAGGCTATTTGGAGTAAAATCATAAGTCCTAAATTCGGTATATGTCCGGGGTTTTGAAATTGGATATTTTGAAAAGGATGCAAAATTTTGAAAATGACGGTTTTTGAAAAAGATGATGTGGATCAAGTAACACGTAGTCATGGAAACAGTATAATGACGCCATGTATGCTCTTAAGCTAAGTCCCGGTCAGTCTATAAGGGTCTATACCAGTGTACATAGCCTATCGAGAATCGGGGCGGACTCCCTAACTCGAGTTGAGATTAGGACATGCCGTGAAACCCATACGAATCGGCTAATGGACACCTTTGACATAACCAATTTGGACTATATCAATGGTATAGTGGGACGTCGGTCACGAGTACCGGCCCGGGAAAATGGGGTTATGCATGAACCGTAAAACTAAAACGCGCATTGTACTAGTCAAACGATTTCTATTCGAGTCTCACCCTGAGGATACCGAAGGTTATTAACTCATCAGTAAATCCCCAGCGGAGTCGCCAAATTGTGGACATGACATAGGTCCACCCCGACGCGGCCACGCGCGGGTTTTGGGGAGGCGAATGAATCTCCATGAGATGGTCAAATGGAAATTTAAATCGAAGTCGGAGTCGCCACCGAATTTTATGGTTATTCGGAACCGTTCGAGCCCACTCTATGTCGTAGTGGGCCGTGTACAGAATACGGCCCATTTCCGATGTCAGAGTTTATTGGGCTCGTCCCTTTGCATATCGATATAGATGCCGACTGGAGCGGTTAATCGTATATTGAATGACTCTCGTTGCCAATGGTTTCGGACATCCGGAAACCACGGTTCTGAGTAAGGGGTGAGGGTACGTGTTGGGAAGTTCACTAAGAACACCCAACCCCGCCTGCACATTAGCGGCCTCTACTAGGATATCGAATGACGTTTTAATGCGCGCGTTAGTAATACGATGAATGATATGCAAACATTGTTTTCCTAAGCATGTGAGGAATTGAATGGGTTGCTAAGTCGGTTTAATGCATGAAAAATTAATTAACGTCAAAGTTGAATTTAGCATGTGAGATTCGTTTTAGTATAATAAAACAAATGAAATAAAAGGATGAATTTGCTACAAAAGATGAACAAACGAGTTAGTATCGATTTGTAAATAATATAGCAAAATAAAAAATACAAGATCGAGAAAATAAATATTAATCGAAATCTGAAAAATATTGTTGAAAAGACGTTGTTTTGTATAAAAAACGATGCTCGAAAAATAATAAAAAAAGGACGAAAAGGGGCGTCGGGACAGCCGGTCGCGCGGCTCGCCCGAGATGCCGGCGGGTCGCGCGTCGGGCTGGTTTTGGACGCGATTTTCTGAAAATTCGATTTATTAAATCACGTACGAATATTGCATGATTCATACTCGAATTAATATTTTCGATATTCGCTATATTCAATAATTGACTATGAAATCAATATCGAATACTTGGAATAGTTTTGAAAAAGATGTAAATTTTAGAAATCATTTCGTAGAATAAATAATAAAACGACCGAAAAAGAAAAGTTAAAAACGGTCCGGATTGCGAGCCGTCCGGTTTTTGTATTTTGTTCGAAATTGCTAAATTGATAAATCGCGTACAAAATATGAATTAATTTGTACTCGATTCATGCTTTCGATATTCGTCGTATCCGATATTCGATTATGAGATCGATATCGGATATTTAGAATGAGTTTTAAAAAAAAAGGTTTTGTAAAATTATTTGTTTTGAACGAAAAGTAAAAGAAAAGAATTTTGAACGAAAAAAGATGTAACGATTTTTTGACATCGTCGAGATCTTAATATAATTCTTTTCGATACAATATTCGATTATAGAAAAATCGATATTGTATTTTTAAGAATATATGTTATGAAAATAGTTTTTCGTTAATAACGATATTAGAAAAAAAGAAAAACGACTCTTGACCCATAATAAAAAAACGGACGAAGAGAAGGAAGGAGAAGAAAGGAGAAATCGGGTTTGGTACACCCTCAACCTACATGTTTTTGTTGACTTGGATCGGGGCTCGTCGGAATGTGGCTAGGCACGGGAGCGTCGAGTGATGTTTGGTTCGGCTAGGGGGTTCGGTTTGGACGAGACGGGTGAAGGGTGTCGGGTATAGGACCGGTTTCCTTCGGGTTTGTAATATCGGTTTCTCGATGCTAAGGAATTATGAAAGTTGATTGAAAAAAAGTTGTTGAAAAAAAGTTGTTGTGTGGATAATATGTATGAAGAATTGTTGTTTTTTATGTTGGATGCAAGAGACTATTTATAGGGAGTTCCCGACCTTGGCTTAGGAGAGTTTGACTACCGCTTAGGATAGGAAACGTAGGAATTTGAGAAGCATGAGAATTCCGCTTTCTTGTGAAGGAAGAAAGGAAAACTCGGCTGATTTGCTGCTGTTTTGGCCGAGTGTTTTACACTCGGTCGGGTGTTTGAATCGGTTTTCGAATAGGATTCCCGTTTGAGCTAGAATTACCGCTTGAATAAGAAGCTGAGGAGAACGAGAATTCCGTTTTCTTGGTGAAGAAGTAAGAAAAACCGGCTGGTTGTGTGTTACTCGGCCGAGTACTTGCACTCGGTTGAGTGCCTGAGTCGGTTTTCGAATAGGATTCCTACTCGAGATCGAATTCTACCTTAAACGGATTTGTTTATTATTTTGTGAAGCTGATTTTTGTGGAGTTGGAGTCCGATCAGGACGCGTGAGACATCACGGTCGGTCCACAGGTCTCGGGAAATATCTTTGACCGGGTTTTGACTCGGTCGCTAAAAGACGGTTTTACCCCTGGTGTCGGAATCGACCCAGATTAGTGTTATTTGACTCGAAACGACCCACTGGGCCTGGATTTGAGGTTGGTTTTGTGAAATTTGTACTCCTTAAAAAGCCCAAGCTAAATATCCATGATTTCGAGCCCATTTCCGAGTACGTTAAAGCACGTTTGCGTCCGATCATCATCGGGTGTTTGTGGGAAACTACTATAGACACCTGGCGATCAAAATGTGGGTGTCTACAACAATGCACAAGTGTCCTGGGATGGGAGAGACTTGTTTCCAAACAAGTTATTGACTACCATTTGCAATCTGATGAAACTTGATTTGATTAAACTTCCCCAAAGCTTGATAGTAAGTTACGATTATACCGTCATAAATCGATGACAGATCAAGTAATGTACTCTCTCCTATCAAATCCATTGTACCTATGTACTATTTTTAGTCAAACTTGTTAAATGTTGACCTCGACAATAAAAATTCAAATAAAAATAATTTAAATATAACACAAACATATTTATATTTATTATAAAGTGAAGTTTCACAAAAAATTATTCCGAACAAAAAATATATTATACAAATGCAGAAAAATTCGGTCAAAGTATCACCTCATAGACCGCAAAAAGTCAAATGGGTACAATGGATTGGATAAGAGGAAATATATGGTGATATAAAGACAAACTTAGAAAGTGACAATTTATTTGTGTTTATCTGCATCAAGTAAGAACGGATAATCTCGTCACAAACAAAAATTTGACTTTCCATAATGATAAATTTCACGAGCACCTTGTCGATGAGAGGATAACAATATGACATGAGAAATCTTACAAACCATGTAAGGACACATGCGGATACTGGATAGGGCCATGACCCGATTTCGAAATCGCACAAATGGATGAAATTTAAATCAAACTACAATTTCCCTCCAAAATCGAAACGAATTCAATTTACTCCTCCAAATCTCGCAACAACAACAACGAGTAGGCGGAGATTAAATTCAACTCAATTCAATGCATCTTTAATCAATTCTGCAATAAAATACGAGTACACTACAATACAATGCAGTAAACCCTAATTTATCCCCTATTGCATCTTTCTACCGCCCTACCTTCTTCAGCCCTAACTTTGACTTGCTCAACCTCCGCAATGATCGGCCAAAAGCGTCGAAAGCTTGATTCGGGTTCGTTATCGGATACCATCCCTGTAAGTTCACACCATTTCGACATTACTAGTACTTGCATCGGTTTAATTCTGCAATTTCCCCCTTTTTTTTGTTAATTATAGAGTTTCTAATTCCATTGGATCTTTTCGATGCAATTTAATGGCAATTTGAGCTCAAGGTAGCCGGGATATGATTTTTGCGTTATTTGGATTTGACTAGTTGTTGAATTTGGTTAATTTAATTAGTGTTGAACTGTTTAGTGACGTAAAATTTTGGTGTAATTTGAAGGAATCTCCATTGACTGCAACTATGGAAACATCCTCGAAAAGCCATAACAGTAGGCGTATATTGAGTAATGGAAAGGAAAACATGCCCCCATTTTCGACTTTTGATAAAGGTGGTGTTGTTGTTAGTGAGGCATTTTGTCAAACAGATGGTGGGAGTTGCACTCTAGAGGAAACTTCGAGAAAGCGCAGTCCTTTGTATCAGTTAGACTCTATTTCAAGCGATGGAGATGTAGGATTAGATAGTAAGTGGTCGGATACATGTTTCAGTGGTGGTCTTGATGAATTGGATTCTGAGATACTAGAAAGTTCAGGTCTTGCTGAGTTGGATGCTGAAATACTCGATGATTTCAGAGTTACCGAGCTGGATTCTAGAAAAAATGGAAGTTCTGCCCGTGGTAGCAAGTCTCCTTGTGAGCTTGATTGTAGGAAGCTCAGTGAATCTCGTTCCATAGAATCTAGGCTGTTGTCTTCATCGTCTTCTAGAAAAGAAGATGTACAGGGAGAAAGTGTCAGTGACATTGATGACGGGGATGCATATGTTGATGATGATGATGATGAGGAGGAGGAGGACGAGGAGGAGGACTTTGAGAGCACCCAATTTAATATTTTGATGAAGCTGTGTGAAGGCGAAGAGGAGTTTGGTTGTCATGAACCAGGCCCTAGGTTGGAATGTCCTTTGTGTGGGATTGATATTTCTGAAATGAACGAAGAATCTAGGCAGTTTCATGCAAATGAATGCATTGACAAGCCTTTTGCTCCAAAAGTAAGCGACTTATCATTTTGACATTTCGTCTAATTTGTAAACCCAGCATCTCATATGCTACTTTCATTTGATTGAAACATTTTGGTGAGATGTGACCTTGGATTGTGCTTTTCGTTTTGCATGCTGATGATTCATTGATGCCTTTGTATATGAGAAATGAATATAGTACTTTATATCATCCCCTCTAGCATTTGTGATGGCATTCTCTTGGAGAAATGAATATTGTATGTTTTGGCGATCAACATTAATGCCTCAAGTAAAAATATTATCTTCCCTTACTTAAATAAATTATACGGAGTATTATATTCAGTATATATGTCGCAGGAAACTTTGTCAATCCATACAGTGAAACAGTCTTCACAATCATCTCAGAGTCATCCTGTACAATGTTCTGCAAAGCCTGCTGCTGAGACTCCTGTCATTAAGTGGCTACACAGTTTGGGGCTCGCCAAATATGAATCAGCTTTCATTGAACAAGAGATTGACTGGGAATCTTTGAAATGGCTGACTGAAAAGGTATGCGTTTTGATGCCCCATATGTTGCATCACTACATGGCTACACATACAATATGGAAACTGTTAGCTAGAGACTTAGAATCCTCGAAATATGCTTAACATTATCTTGAACTAGGCTAGAAGTAGATGAAAATCACTTATGGAAGTCATTTATCATTTAGTCGGTGTCTCACCATTGGGAATGATTGACGCCAAGGCACCAGTCAATCGTGAAATTGTAGTACTGTAGTTCATCATAGTATTAGTGAAACATAAAAGCTTTTTCTAGTCAAGCACTCAAGCCTTCACCTTGAAGCTATTTGCACATATCAAACGTTTTATGTCTAAGATTCTGCTTTCAAGTTGTGAGACCTCTAGGATTTCTATTGTAGGACCTTATTACCATGGGTATCACTGCACTTGGACCCAGAAAGAAGATCATGCAGAGCATTCAAGAGCTTAATAAAAGAGAGAGCAATTCAACAGGGCAGAGGAATGGAGGGCCTGACCTTACACCAAATGCAGCCAAGAGCATATCTACGAACAAGTTGATTACAGATTTTTTTGCAAACCCATCATCTCATATGAAAAAGAATAACCCGACAAGTTCAGGGCAGCAGGAAAAGGGAATAGCCAAAACTGATTCTCGTCAAAGGAAGGTAACTGCAAGAAAATCTGTTAATGGGAAGAGAAAGGATGTACCTCCATGGTGTACTGTTTCTGGAACACCATTCCGTGTGGTAACTTACCTACTTCATATATATCCGTGTTGAATTTTTATGTTTTAATTTTATACCGTTTCATATCATATTAAATATTTGTCTCACTTCTTTTTGTGAGAGTTTTGAGCCCTTTTTGGTGTTACATAAGGTTTAAAATATGGTTCAGGTTTTACTGTTATCTGCAAGAGTTCTTTGACACAACCTGTTTCCCTGCAGGATGCTTTTCGCTATCTGCGAAGAGATTGTTCACATTGGTTTCTAACCCATTTTCATATAGATCGTAAGTCAACTACTATTCCTTACTCTTGATATTAGTTTATTAGCTACTCCGCACTGCACCTCATTCTAAATATGCTTAGGAACAATTACAATTTTTCTTTCAGAGTGGTTCTGTCAGAATTTTCTTTCAAGTATATAAGAGTGTTGCCTAACACTGCATTTTGTTATGTACTAATGTAGTACGGAGTAGTATCCATCCATTGGTGCTTCTTATACATTTTTTTCCCTTTTTTCTGGAGAATTTGTGCTAGGATTTTTTTAATCAATTCAAGTAGTCTCATAATACCAAAGTTTTCATGCTCTTAATAGCATGATTTTGCTGTGCTATTGAGTGTTGGCAGTGCCCTGAGAAGTTCTGTAAATATGCTTAGTTTTCTAAGAAATATGCAGTTAGTTTGTCGATTGTCATCCATGGTACAAAAAACTAAGCAATATGCAGTCTAGTCTGTCATGGTGAAACATTTGATGCTAAAAAATCGCACTAAAGAACCAAAGAGTGTAGCCTGATTAGTAGCTCCATGTTAGTTATCTGGTAATCTGATATTCTGATCTAAACTCATGTCAGTGGTATTACTTGGTCATTTGATTGTAACAATGATACTACCTCCACTCCAAATTTACTGTTCCATTTCAGTGATACTGTCGCTATTTTTTATACTTTGAGATTTTTTTTCGTATATAGGCACATTGTTTGACCACCAAAGTCAAATAGGTACAATAAACACAGGATGAAGAATTAGATTACCAGTTTCAATTTCGCCGTGGCTTAACCTCAATCTTGTGCCATAAACGCTGCCAATACCTCCTCGACATCTCAAAATGCAGCTGTTGTAGCCACAAAACATCTACGTAACAATCGCGATTTGTGACCCAAATTTAATGCCATGATTACGAAATTAGAATGCAATCAATTCATTTTTGTTCCTGATAATATATAGTACTTCGTACCACAGATTACCAAGGGCTAGCCAAGTCCTTTTCATATGGCAAGATCTATTGCTCCAGTATAACAGCAAAGCTTGTGAATACAAAGATCGGGATTCCATGGGAAAAGTTAGAAGTCCTGCCTCTAAACCAGAAAATAAATATCGCTGGAGTTGAGATCACCTGCTATGATGCGAATCACTGTCCAGGTGCCATAATGTTACTCTTTGAGCCTCCTAACGGTGAGGTGTGTTCTAAAAAAACTTAATATAACAAAGTAGTATCAGTTTTACTCTGTTACTCATCTGCTATTTATTGACTAACAGTTCACTTTTAATATTTCCAGCCAGTTCTACACACCGGAGATTTTCGTTTCAATGAGGATATGGCGATAATTCCTGATCTGCAGAAATGTCACATTCACTCTCTCATCCTTGATACAACCTACTGCAATCCACAGGTACCATGCTTAGTTTCTGACAATTTGTATTTTTTTAAGCGTTGGAGGTTATATTCTTGTTCATGATAACATGCTTAAGCAATAGGCAGCCAAGACCACATGACGTAAAATAGAGGGAGTTGGATTAAAAAAAAATACAAAATATACTAAAATGAGCATGTTGGATTGCTGGACGACTGAACTGTAATGGAGTTATCAGCTAAGGTTTAACTCAGTATGTGCTGTGCGTGTTAGCATAAAAAGGGGAGGTTAAGACAGACAGACGATATTAGTAATTGTCACCGTTTCAGTGTACATGGCTACCTTTTATACAAAGGCATATTCAGATCGTAAGAGCATGAACATAGTGAAGAAATGAATTCTCTGAAGCGCTCTTCTAAAACATGCTAAATTGGCTATGCCCCTACTTCATCAGCCTGATGGATTCAACCCAATAGGGTTTCTAGTGAGATAATTGCTTCCATAAACAAGGGTCAATCAGGTTTATTGCTGATTTGTCTCTCAGAAATTTCATGAGACAATCCAAAATAGTTTGATACAGAAAATGGAAACTATATCTTGTTGAGGAAACTAATTTCCTTTAGAGACAAACACAGCATGTTGAGACCCTGTAGAGTCTATTTTGGTGGAGTTTTCCATGAATGTTAAGATAATAATAGATGGTAGTAATATTTGTAACTGAACACAAATATGTGAGTATCTAATACTCCGTACCATATTTAGAACACTCAACCATATATAGTTCTTTTACAACTCCGGAGATCTTAACCCAAACTTAACGGTAATCTTAGCTTTGTATAACTAATCTACTGGAGTTCTCTGGCAGTACAACTTCCCAAAGCAGGAAGAGGTGATGCAATTTGTCATCGAGGCCATTCAAGCAGAATCTTTCAACCCCAAAACTCTGTTTCTTATTGGGAGCTATACAATCGGTATGCCTTCTTTTGTTGCTTACCATCACTGCTTCTAATTTATTATTCCTTTGTCCTCCTCTGAGCCTCTGACGATTCCTTTACTGCACAAACAGGGAAAGAGAGACTCTATCTGGAAGTAGCGCGTGTTCTGAAGCGAAAAATATATGTCCCTGTAGCAAAACTCCGTCTCCTTGAGTGTTTGGGGTTTCCTGCAGAAGATATGAAGTGGTTCACTAGGAATGAGAATGAGAGTAATATACACGTTGTTCCAATGTGGACAATTGCAAGCTTCAAACGGTTGAAACAAATGTCATATCAATATACAGTAAGTACATTTATTGCTGATATATTCATTCATGGTTCCCCTTCTATAATCTGAAGTTTGGGATAAAAACAGCAGATACAATTCTCAAATGAAAGTGATGGGGTGCTACGGGGTAATACTTTGATGGTACTGAATGTCTTAATATAAGTATCATCCTTTCACATGGGGAATCCCTCAAAGAGGAAAAAGATTTGAAATGCAGTGAGCGCTTTTGAAACTCAGTTTTCCTTGTGGCAGTATCTCATTTTCCATTTTCAAAGCTGGACTCCTTGATCTCATTCGTTTAGTATTGCATTTATTTAGCAGAAAAATACAACAGGGAGATGTCTTATTGATTCCTCGTAACTTTCAGGGAAGGTTTAGCCTAATAATTGCATTTTCTCCTACTGGTTGGACTATTGGTAAAGGAAAGAAGTCAGCAGGGAGAAAACGACAGCAGGGTACCATCATAAGGTGATTATTTCTATTTTACCACATGCCTGCTATTTTGGTAAAAGATGGTAGCTATACTAACAGAGTAACATGGTTACAGTAAGTTCTTCTGTTTTGAAGCATACCTTGCTAATTGATACTCTGTAGTACCTAATTAATTGTCCACCATGAGCCAACAGCCGCCATGATAACCGTCTCTAACTTCTGAGCACTGCCACGGGATTGAGGTTTCCTAGGTGGGTTGGAGGTTGTTACGGGCAAGGTTTTATGCCTTTCTGGTGGTGGTGGTTGGGGTGTCAGTATACGCTGCCAGCGGTGGGGGAGGAAGCGGTACTTTATGAAACCATAGAGTGGGAGGGAGTATGAAACTCAGGAATACAGCACTGTTAAATTCTCTACTTGTACCTATAGTAAATAACTAAATATAAGAACACCGTCTTTTTAACCAAATCCATGTGTTATGACACAATGTAGGTATGAAGTGCCGTACAGTGAGCATTGTGGCTTTGAAGAACTGAAGGAGTTTGTGAAGCTTGTGTCTCCGGTTAAGATCATACCAAGTGTCAACAATGAGGATGAAGCCTCTAGCAATGCCATGACTGAGCTTTTACTGTCGTAGCATAGTAACTCTAAATTAAAATTACTGTCAGGCTCTAAGGAAACTTGCCGTTATAAGCACATTGTTTCATTGATACTGGGTAGAGAAAATTTGTAATTTTTAGCAACATGCCAACATGTATAATTAGATGATAACAAAGCTTGTATAAACAATTCCTTTTTTGTTTTTTTTACTGAGAAGGTTCTCTCTGAATGAAATCAAATCAACTGGTTTTATTTAACAAGGTAGATTCAAGTTTGCATGTTTTCCAACAATCCACTCACCACGAAGCTCCATAGCTAAGCATTGTTAAAGATGCTGAAGATGTCGTGTAACTCTTTGTAAATGAGTTTAAATCTAGATAACCAATAACCTTGCCTACAATGTCAGGAATCAATTTGTGTGCATATCTCTAAATATTGTCTCCAAACAATTTGTGTGCATCATCTCTGGATATTTTTCTCAGTTTTGATGTCATTATCCATCTCTATTGGATAGCAAAGGGTTTTCTTTATCTAGAAACCAACTAAGTAGCATAGCCGTCAACTTATCCTATGAGATCGTGTCGGACAGATGGAAAATTGTGTCGGACACCTATAAAATCATGTCGACTTTTTAGTTTATTAGGACACATCTCAGACACAATAAATACTATTTTGACACATTTTAGATCGTCTTTAAATGAGAACCGTTATTTACAGAAGACTTTTCGAACTTGAACGAAGACCGTCAGATACATATCTATGGTAATCATGTTTTTTTATAAGGTAAGATTAAATGGATATCGTATAAATATGGTAAATAAAATTTAATATTTCAACTTTTCACGATAATATCATGATTAATTTTCCTTTAATTAGGTTATTAACATGTGCCCACTGGATAAGAAAAACCATTTTAACCTAGGCACATGCTAATTAAAGCAAGATACAAGATTCATAAAGATATGTTTAATTATGGTAAATATGAGTTAATATTTCAATTTGTTATGGTACGTACTATCCCTTTAAATTTTCTTTTAATTAACATGTTAATGCGTGATTGGTGGGTACACCCTTATAACTACAAATTAATATATACTCCCTCCGAGTCAGAATGATCTTCTCATTTGTTTAATATATGTGATTGTATATTTTAATCAAAATCATTCAGACTCGGAGGGAGTATGAAGTACGGAGTATATCATACTATATAGTCTTTGTTACGAAGTATGTTTTTATAAGAGTGATAGTTTACTTTTATTCATTAAGGGGAAAAACAAAAGCAAAGATATTTTACAAAGAATAAACCAAAAAATAAGATTATTTACATAATTAAAAACTATATTATTCTATCAAATATTTGAGTTTGCAATACGTACATATGTTTAATCTTAATATTTAAGAGTTTGCAATACGTATGTTTAAATTTAATTTTATAGGACTCCAATACTTATTTTGTCAATTTATAATTTAGTCATGGTTCACAAATTTAATTTTCATTATGAAATAGGGTTGGTCAATATATTTGAGAGACATCTAACCTTATAAATAAGGTTCTATAAATATTTGAATTATAAATAAGATTCTATAAATATTTGAATATAATATACGAAGTAGTACAATTCAAGTAAAATATTTAAATACTCATTTAAAAAATACTATGATACCACCGTTATCACATTTAGTTTTTATTGCATACTAGTATTTTTGTTCTCAATAGTTTACAAAACAATGTTCATAAATTGAACGATAAATACTCATTTTTTCAAGTGTATCTAACGAATCACAAAAGCAACAATGATTGATAATTTGGATTATAATTAAATTTGAAATATTAAATATCCGTGGCTAAATTGTTTTAGCCACAATTTTTTTTATATTGATTTTTTTTAACAAAATGTTCATGACTAAATTAGTATTCAATGTTGGATAAGAATGTAGTTTCGAATTTTTTTTAGTATATACTACCTCCATCCCACTAAAATTGTCACGTTTCATTAAAATACTCCTCACATATAATAGGGAAATGGGACAATCTTTTAGGGACGGAGGGAGTAAATGTTTTACTACAATTCGTATAATATATATTTGTCACGTTAAAAGTTCAGATATTAAATATTATCACTACGGTTTTGTCACAATTATTTTAATGTGATATTTTGTAATAAAAATGATTACGACTAAATTAATATTATATTTTTGATGAAAGTATTGTATTGGAAAAATTAGTTTTATAAATAGATAAATGTTTTACTTGAGTCGAAAATCTTTTTTGTTAGAAATATGACATCATTTATAGTAGTTTTTTACCCATTAAAAAAAATATTTTTTTGCGGTTATATTCTAATTTTTTTACTAACTAAACGCGTCAGATATACCTTTTATCCATGTCAAGAATGAATAATTTTGTTCTAGGTTTTCACATGGCGAGCTGAGGTCGCCACGCCGTCAAAGACAGCAAGTCGGACAACCCCGACACCCCCTACCAGGTAGCCACTTATTTGTTATTGAACGGAAAAGTAACTATTATTGAATGGAAAAGTTGAAGGTTACTTACTTAGCTTGTTACAAGGCAGCAAAAAGGTAAGAGACGTGCTCTGATCTCATCGCTTAAGCTTAGGACTTCCCACCAAACTTTGTAGCACCTAATGTATCGTAACTTTCTTATATTCGTTTCGTTCAACCACAAACTGGTCAGCTGATCACATCCAGTGATTTCAAGTTTTTGTAGGTCGATCCATTCCAATACATTCCTGTTATTACAAATGCTAACAAGTGCTTCAAGACTGACAAGTTCCAGAATCTTTAACTTGGGACATAGCGGTGTAGAAATGACACCAACTTCAAATACCTCGGTTAATAGAGGACATTTTTGCACTCTCAGATGTTGTAGCTCATTCAGTTCTTTTGCCATTTCCCATGGGATTGCTTGTGACAATTTCGGACATTTGCATAATATTAGCTTTGTAAGCCGTGCAAAGCTATTTGAAGGAAGTGGCCCTCGGGAAATATACCTTAATTGATGCAAGTTGAGCAAATGTACCTCCCTAAGC
Source organism: Agrostemma githago (assembly GCA_958450325.1). Lineage (NCBI taxonomy): Eukaryota > Viridiplantae > Streptophyta > Magnoliopsida > Caryophyllales > Caryophyllaceae > Agrostemma > Agrostemma githago. Next base: position 4,305,975 of record OY288241.1, on the reverse strand, counting down.
CATGGCAATGAAGCTTTTCCTGCTAAATTACTGTCTACTATGAATACTTCCATCGCCTGACAACCTTCTACCAAGCAAATTTCCAAGGATTCCATACCATCAATGTCGAGATCAGAAAAATTGGTAATGTCTCGGTGGTTTATCAGTTCAAAAGCGCAAGCTGTTTTAAGCACTTCTTTAATTGCATCTGGCGTGTTATCTTTCCCTTTAGAGTACCGAAGAAAGCGACGACCTGAGCATTTTGAGACATCGAGTTTTGGTGAGTTATTTGGATGAGAACCAACATAGATATTGAATGATCTGAAGTTGCTTTTGGGGTGTCTCATGCCATTTTTCCAAGAAAGACTAGCTTTAATGAAAGCATCAAAGTAAAAGCACTTAGCTTCCTTAAGTTGGCAAGCTTTGCAGCAATTGGTAAAGCAATTCTATTCCACTGAGTATCTTTCGGATCTACAACAACAACCAACTCTTCTAATCGTGCGAGTCTTTCAAATATTTCACCATCAGTTTGGACAAGGTCTTGGCCTTCACCGCCCAAAACACTAGCAAACGAGACCCTCAAACATTCAAGACCAATAAGTTCTCCAATCACACGAGGAAAACCATAAATGCCACTGCGACAAATGTCTAAGATTACAAGATTCTGAAGTTCCCTGACCCCGTCTGGTAGATTTACCAAGTGACGACAATCATTTAGGTAAAGGCCTCTAAGGTTGGTCAGCTTGGAAACAGAAGGGGGCAGCTCTTTGATTCTTGTGCCACATAAGTCAAGAGTTCGAAGGGTGGGCATTAAATCGAAGAGCGATGGTGGAATCTCACATAACTTGTCATTTTTCTGGAGAAATAGAGCAGATATTTGAGGACATTCTGGTCTTTGAGGCAACTCTACCAAATTAGAGTTCATTAATGATATCACCCTTGATTTTCTCCATGCCAAGGATGAATAATTTTGTTCTAGGTTTTCCCCATCCTTCACTAGCAGTCCAAAGTCATGTAATAGAGCTAGTCTTAGAGCCGCATTTCGAAATATTACAGGCATCTTCACATGTTTAATGCTTTGGCATTGATCAAGTAGACATTTGTCGATAAGGTCCTCCAAGTTTGCATGTCCTTCTTCGCATGCTTTTCTTAATGTCTGACCAATGCCGGTGAGTTGCTCTGTCCTCCAACAATCCACCAAATAGTCTCTACAAATTTCATGATCTTCAGGGAACGAAGCTCCATACATTAAGCATTGTTTTAAGATGTCGTGTAACTCTTCGTAGATGAGTTCAAAGGCTGAAAACACATCTTCCAAATGATTCAACGGAAACATATTTGGAAATTGTAGTTTTGATAGTGTACTTTGCCACAAATCTTCACTGAATTTTCCCTTTAGATACCTTCCAACTCCTTTGATAACCTGTGGCTGCTCACCGCATTGTATTATAATTCTTTCAGCGATGGGCGCAATGGTTGGATAATCAATAACCCTACCTACAATGTCACGAAACAATTTGCGTGCGTCATCTCTAGATATTTTCTCAATTTTGATGTCATCGTCCATCTCCATTGCATAACAAAGTGTTCTTTCTCTAGTTGCCAACACCACCTTGCCATGAATATGACTGTCATGAATCCCTACACGACGCAAGTCAATCTTTGAGGTCACTCCATCTAACAAGAGCAAATATTTTTTCTTGTCCAGCGCTTCAGAAATAAACGCGGAAGCCTGGCCTCGATTAATAACCAAGTTTGATTTCGGGGTCAACTGTTGCAGAATTGTCCGTTGTATTTGATCTAAACAATCATCCTTACTTAACGTGATCCAGAGCACAATGTCAAACATCTGAAGCTTTGTGACTTCCTCATACAAGTTTTCCAAAATTGTCGTCTTTCCGACCCCTGACATTCCCCAAATTCCAATCTTCTTTGTCATGCCATCATTGAGTAGCTCTATAATCTTTTCCACATTTTCTCGAAATGAAGGAACTTCATCACTTGTATTTTTGGGAAACTTGTCAAGTCTCTGTGAGAATCGTTGTTTCAAAATCATACGCTCTGGATTTATCCTATCCTTGAGATCAACCACAGATTTTGTCATTTTCACCACTTGTTTACTTAGTTTCAGACGAGTACGTAAACTAGACAAACCAGAAGTAGTGCTAGTTTTTTGGTACTTGATTCTCATATCTTGCAGATCTGCTGTAATCTTTTCGACATCTTCGAGCCAGGTTGCACATTCATGAGTCTTTTCTTCCACCATTTGATTATGTGCAATAAAATCATCGACATCCATCTTACGACTTGTGAGATACCGCGCTTCTTCCTCAAGAGTCTTAAAATTATGTTCCAAGTTCTGAATATAATCATATTTGCGTTTGAGAGACTTGTAAATTCCTTGCCCGGCCTCAGTTGCTGGAGCAACCAGAGCTCCAGCTGCTTGTGCAGCTCCTCCGCTCAATATTGTCATAGGAATTGACTCCATTCTAATTCTGCCAACCATTGAAATAAGTAAATTAAGCATTGAACATCATGACCGGCCATCATACTTCACTCACATACAACACAATGCCTGGAACTGGAACACTTTATAAACTTACTAAACTTACTAATAGAATATAAACGGACATTAACCATTGGTTGAGATGGTTTGTTAATATGGTATTAGATTCAATGGTAACGAGTTCGTTCGAACCCTGACAGTCCTCAGTTTCTCCAACACATATCAAATACAACACTAAAACTCTTATCTCTAAGATTTGGGTTGCGGGTGCATCCCCTAAAAACGTCCTTGTTTCTTGGCTTTGGTTTTTGACCCAAAAATCAAGAAGAAAGCAGATGACTGTTTGAGGTCATTGTTATTGGATGACGAGTGTATCATTGGCGACTAGGATATCTAGTACTGTAATATTTACGTGATTAAGCTATTGACGTGTGCCAATGAACGCATGTTAGAAAATGCGACAAAGTAATTATAATAAATATAGATGGCGGGCAATATGTATATGATGAATGAGTACTGATCAAACGTGAAGTTAATTTGTTGCATCTATTGATAAAATAAAATTAGAACAGTTCAAATGTGAAGTTGAATGGTGAAGACTGAAGAGTTGAGAGATTGAAGATACCTGAAGGTAGAGTTAAACTTGTGGAGCTAAGAAGAAGAAGATTGTGAAGATGGCATTCAGTTGTGTGATTGTATCATTGTATTCCCAGATTCAGTTTGAAGTCAACGTGGTATTGAGTAGACCTCCTAGATTTGCGCTGATACGAACCAAATAATCAAACCCGAACCCAATTCGACATCTCAATGAAAATTTGAGTTTGAGTTTGACACTGGATTAACGTGGAATTAACTCGAATATTATTATAACAAACGAGTCGATATCTCTGAAAAAGTTGAATTTTTTTTCGAAATGACCCAACCCAAATTTTCTAAACAGAAAGTGACCAGCTTGACAATGCAGATCTCCCGTCCCACTCAGTGTCCCGCACCATATACGGGATGACACATCAAATACTTATGATAAATCTTGCATATTTTATTTATTCAATAGGCGACGTGTCATCCCGTGTATGGTGTGGCACACTGTGTGGGACACAAAAATGGGACAGGAGATCCGTTTCGCCAACTCGAAGCTGACTTGACCCGAACCTAACCCAATTGACTCGTTTGCCATATCAAGTAGTGACTATTGAGTGATGAGTAACTCTTGGATTCCGCAAAATAAGTTGAAAGTGGTTAAGTTAACTGAAAAGATATTTCGAACTTACAATTAGCTAAATTAAGTGAAACATTAAAATTATTTGGTTGAAAGTTTAGTTACTTAAAAGTTGAAACTATTTTGATCCATCCTCTTACTGCTAAGAGGATAGGAGGTGATGAGGTATCCAATTTTCATTATTTTTTTTTTCTTCAAACACTATCACTCAAATAAGTAAACAAATAAAACATTAAACTCAAATGATTATAAACTTACAATATCTAAATTCAAGACAAAATAAATATTGATGTAAAATTAGGAAAATAAATAAATAAATAAATAAATCTTCAATAAGACAATAAATAATATTATTATGTATGAGCTATTAAAAAAATAGACATTTATGAGACATTTTTTTAAAACCAAATATAAGTGTTACAACTATCGAGATCATATATTGACGTAAACAAATACTATAAGATATTTGATGATGAAAAAATATATGGAGTATAAAATACTTTCAAATTTTGATTTTAATATATAAATAAAATTTTTTAATCTAATAATATTTGGATTATTATGTTATTTCTGGTTTGTTGGAAGAAGTTCTAACTAATCTAAATATATATAAAAAAGTATTTTTTATTCGAGAGACTTTGTTTCATGATAAGAAACTAAACTTTTAATTAATTAATTAATCAAGTTAAAAATTATAAAATATTATCATTATTTTTGTAACAAAAAAACATATTTATTTAAGTATATATTATTACTCGATTATCTTTGAAACTTTAAATTATTTTCTAAAATTAAAAGGTAAGTAAAACTTAAAAATGTGAAAAATTAATGTGTTGCAAATTAGATACGGAGTAACGAATAACTGATACAGTAACTACAGTAATTAAATTTAAAAATCTTAGATATGCCCGTGCATTAGTGCACGGGATCTACACTAGTAAATTATTAGCTGAAATATCACACCAAACAGAGCCGTAACCAATGAATAGATTATACAATCAGTGGTATATAATTGATTCTATGATGATTATACAAATCGTCGTACGTGATTTTATAATTTTGAGGATTATCACAGTTTTTGAACGGCGGATATTATTAAATTGAGTTAGTGGTTGGACTTGAAAGAGCGCAAGTATTTACAGGTCAACTTACGATTGTTATCCCACTTAATTCAAGATTTTAGGATTTGGGGGTGATCATCAAAAATAATTGGTGCAGGATGGAGAGTAAAGGGAAAGATCCAAAAGCAGGAGGAGCGGATGCGGATGGTGATGAAAGTAAAAAAGGTGAGGAACCGAAAACCTCGAGCTCTATGGGGTTGGCGACGGCGGGGCTCCGGTTCAGACCGACTGACGAGGAGCTGGTGACGTATTACCTGAAAAGGAAGATATTGGGGAAGAAGACGATGGATCCAGGATACATTGGTGAAGTTGACATCTACAAATACGCGCCATGGGATTTGCCGGCTATGGCGGCCATCAAAACGGGACCCACATTCTTCTTCTTGTGTCCCAACTCCAAGAGCAAATCCAGAAAGACCGAAAGGGGGTACTGGAAGAAAAGCGGTAGGTCCAGGGAAGTTATGTGCAAGAGCGGGCGTGCAGGGTGGAAGCAGTCCTTTGTGTATTACAGTGGAAAGCACCCAAAAGCGGAGAAGACTGATTGGGTCATGTATGAGTATACGCTGAATCCTAACCTCCTTACTCACAATGACGACAATGCTGCTGTCGATCCTCGCTCCTTTGTTCTTTGTAGCGTTTTTGACAAGTCTTTCCAGGCTTCCCATTTTCTTCGTCACGGTCCGTCTCTCTCCTTTTCTTTTGAAATATCCAACATGTGTTTAAGACGGAGTTATTCTGGACAATTGTAACTGTCGCATTGGAGTTGTTTTTAGTAACTTGGTAGCTCTGAAATTTAATTCAAGTAGCTTAAAAAACTCATGTGACAAATCAATCAAGCTACAATGCAGTATGTATTGGACATGCTGTTAACTTGTTGATGAATTCCATGCTTTGAACAGGTAAAGATCCGGGAACTGCGGAGGATCCACTTTTATCTTGGGATGACATGCTACAACAATCACTAGAAATTGATCCTATTATTGATCAAACACAAGAAACAGATGTCACATACAACATGGAATCAGAAAGTGATTCTGAGTCTGAGTCTGATTCTGATTCTACTATATCACAGCTGGTTGATATGTTTCGGCGCGATGTCTCTACTTCATCTGTCCAACCACATGAACCTAGATCTGGACCTATTCACCTTGAGTTTCTCTCTGCTTCGGTTACTTGGGAATGGTTTCGGGCTCAAGTGGGCGATGTAATTGAAACCCCTGAAATCAAACCCTTTGCACAGAAAATTGTTGATAAATGTCGCTGTTCTCCACTAATAATTTCTGTTGTCGGAAGTGCACTCACATCAGAGACAAGTACCTATCAGTGGTGGTTTGCTGGGCAATGTCTAGATGCCCGTAGAAGGGGTGACACAAATGATTCTTTAAATCCCTTCATCAGGTATTGTTTTGTTAGATTAAAAGCTCATGACGTGAAAACATGCTTTTTGTACTCTGCTCTCGTCTTAGACAACAAGCAAATTCACATTTCTGTATTGGTAAAATGCTTGATCAATGAAGGCTTGCTTGGTGGGACGACAAAGGTTGCGTATAAATGAGGAAACGATATTGTACAACTGCTAGTGAAGGCATCGTTACTAGAATTTAATAACGAGACTATGATGGTTCAGATGCATAACATGATCAGAGATTCCGCATTAGCAATCCTTCCTTCCAGTACAGAAGGTTGTCAAATGTTCTTGAGTCGGGGAATGGGAAAATTAGGAGCTGAACAAGGTGATGCTTATTCATTTGACAGATACTTGATTAAAGTTTATGCTCAACTAAAGGAACCTCCTCCGGCCGAGGAATGGGAGCAAGCTACTATAATTTTTCTGATGGATAATGATTTCTCAACCCTGCCAAGCACGCCATATTGTCCAACTTTGGTGTCATTATTTCTTCAAAGAAACCGATACTTAAGGGGTGTTCCTGCATCCTTTTTTGATGGCATGGACTCCCTCACAAATCTAGATCTCTCAAAAACCAAAATCAGGTCGTTACCCGATTCTTTGTTTACCCTCAAAAGCCTCAAAGTGTTACTTATACGTGATTGTGAACACTTGATTATACTTCCCTCGGCAATTGGACAACTTACGACTCTTGAGGTGCTTGATCTTCAAGGCACTGAATTGTTGGACCTTCCTGCTACTATCAGTGAACTAAGAAGCTTAAAAAGCTTGAAAGTTTCATTCTATGGGTCCGTAAGTCACAGCGAGTACAATAATCTTCCAAGACAGTTGGTTAAAGAGGGAACAATTTCAAGTCTTCCACTACTCGAAGAACTTGGCTTGTTTGTACACCCTGGAGATGGACGGTGGACAGCCAGTGTATCAAACATCACTAAAGAGGTGACCTGCTTGTCATTGACTACCCTCTATTTTCACTTCCCTGAATTCGAAAGTCTTGATCATTTCATACAAGGAAGCAAAACTTGGATAGAAGGAGATCTGGCGAACTTTGACTTTATTGTTGGACACGATTTCAAGCACACCTTATCTCTATCTGCTAGAGATGCAGAATTAATGCACAGTAGTTCCGAGCGTCGTTTGAGGTTTGTTAATGGTGAATGGACTCCTCGAGGAGGAGTAGTGGAGGTACTTAAACGAGCTACCTCCCTTTATTTGGATCATCACCTCCGCATTGGTAGCCTGTCAGAGTTTGGAAATGATAACATGAATGCCTTGAAAATATGCATACTGAGGGACTGTCCAAAGATTCAAGCAATCGTATACAAGTTTTTCAAAGACGAGCCACAACTTATCCTCCCATCTCTCGAATATCTGAGTCTCAATAGTTTGTGGAACTTCGAAGGGCTTATTGTGTATCCTCACCTTTGCTCAAAGGGAAGCTTCAACATGCTAACATTTCTCTCGTTGTGCACATGTCCGAGATTGACCTACGTTTTCACTTTGTCCATATTGGAGAATCTTCTGAAATTGGAGGAATTGGTGGTTGAGGATTGTGCATCCTTGACAGATATAGTCTCTCAGGATTCGATGGGTTCCGACAAAGTTGTTGTCCTACCTTGCCTGAAAGTTCTTAATCTTGGCCACCTCCCTAATTTGCGTGACATTGGGAGACACACTTGGGCGAATGTAGAGTACATGCATTTCCACAATTGTCCGAAGCTTAAGAATCTGTGTATGACAACCGGGGATACAACAAACATCAAAGAAATAGCTGCAGATAAGGCTTGGTGGGAATCCTTGGAATGGGACGAACCTCAGTTATTTGGGAAACTCGACAAGCTTTTTACCCAAATCTAGCGTGATGATTTGTAATCGGATATGATGTAAAAATATACTATTATGATCGTTGATGGTGCAACTACATGCTGCGCTGCAACTTAGCCCAGCTTATATGAACATTTACCAAGTTAAGAAATTCCACAACGAATGATTAAATGAACAAACATCATGTTTATATTATTTCGTATAATTCGATTTGTCAGTTCAACAAAACTATCTGAATGATAAAAAAACACATGAAACAAACTGTTTAAACTTGTTTGCTCTTTCAAAACTGTAAGAATGGCATCACAGGACTGAACTGTAGAACATCACGGTCACGGCACATTCCAGTTACCCAAAATGCTCTCTCTACTCAATACTGTAAACTAAGAGTTTGATATATCTATGAGTTGGAGCTACTGGTCTCATTTTCTTCAGTTACAAGTTCTATCTCGGCGTTGAAACCAAATGCGCTTCCAGGTGAGAATGATTGCTTTAGTTCATCTTCATTTTGGGTCGTGTTTATCTTCTTGTCCTTGACATTAAGATTTTCCTGAGATACATAAAAGACGGGAAATAAGTAGAAGCTACTAAATCGAAAATGAGTTATCTTAATTTGGTTCAGGTGGCTGGCTTGCCTTCTCCACGTAGTCTGCCACAGCCGATGTAACTATTTCACGGACCATAAACTTCATCACAATATCTTTTCCGAGTATACTAAGAAGCAAGTCCTTGGGAATCTGCCACAATTTTTCAGGATTAGTATTCCGGTAGACCAAGACACGTGATACAGAAGAGAAATACAACTTCAGTGTGTTTCCTATGACAAGTGCATGAAAAGAATCGTAGTTACCTTGGAGGTTTTTCCTGGAATTTTCCGCAGAAGAAAAAAAAGGCAAGTGTCAGAACTCGTCAATCAGGTCATTAAACTTGCTAACTAACGTAAGAAATGGTTAACGAACACAATGCAGTAGAAAAGAAACATTTCAGACAATAAGCTGACTCCAGTATTTGTCAATGTGATTATCCACTGTTAAGAAAGAGTTATCCCACAAATTACGCAGTTAATTTGCTGAATTTCATCATTTTTCTAAAGCTAACGAATCCACATCAGAGTTTGCACACTGTCACATATTACAACAAAAGTTGGAAACATGTAGTTTTTGCAGCATCCTTTTTAGCTCAAGTGAATTGGACTGCATGCCCGATGTATCTCAAAACAAGCGTCATTTATAAAATAAATAATGCAACCGAGGAGTAACTACTAACAAAGAAAGTATCAGTTCCAACAATAACAAGCACCTGAAATTTCAAGATGCATCAGATACATTGATTACCTCCTTTCTGGGCACGAAACCCAGGAGTTGGTGGTGCCGAGCGAGCTAATTTTGACAAGATCACATCAAAGACCTTTTGTGTTTCTTCAGCGGGCAAGTCAACTCTTAACTTCAAGTAAGAAAATCAGACAGCGGTCGAATGATCAGATACTCAGGCTGAAACAGAAGCTAATTTACCCAAGTGAAAATGACAAAGCAGAAGAGTAATAAACAGAAGATTTATACTATAAGAAAGCACTCATAATATAAGCAAGAATTCCTACAATGAAGGCGCAAAAGCTCGCCTATCAAATATCTATAATCCTGAAAATACTGTTGAAACTCAAATAATCGAAGGACTCACTTTTATCTTGTTTGCATCTTGTGATTCAACAGCTATCTCCACCTTTTTAAGTTTGATCTGACTCCCATCTTTATCTCCGACAGAAGTCTGTAAGCCTACATCAGATGATATTGTTATTGTAAGAACCAAAGACGTATGGCATAACATAGTCCAACACAATCTTTACCTGAACCTGCTGCACAGATTGGCTTCAGAATGCTTCTGTGTTCTCTTCTTCTTGGTTGGTTAAGACATAACGAACTAAAAGTAAATCAAACATAAGCTTATTCAATGATACTAAATTACTAATAAAAAAAGATTACATTTTCCGCCTTATACAGTAAACACACCATCATTATGTATTATGAAGAAATACAGCCTAAGATAGTAAGATCCATGCCTGAAGTGATTTCTTATACGGTTTACAAAAAAAATTATTGGAAAAAGCCGTCCTATCTATGAATCAAAATGACAAATTTTACATCATATCAATGAGAAACCCCTATATAGAGATGGGAATCAATGATGGAGTGATGGTGCATATTGTGAGAAACCCTTTAAACCACAAGTTTAAGATGACGGTTAAGCCCAAGTTAAGTGTCGGAGTAACATAGCATTTCACCACACTAACACGCTTCAGATTAAATGCTGTTTGGGTTCTCGGGACCTCAATTCATTAAGGATATGTCAATTGAAACCCAATCAATGGTTTTATACCTTAATACATACTCCGTATAATGAAAAAACAAAATCTGAGCACGAAAATTCGACCTTTTTGTGAAATCTTGTTGAACCATCATCATACAAATTGTTGGGCTTTGCCTTGTGTGAATGACATTGCAGAGAGCTGCAGTTGACTGTAGGACAAGGGAGATAAAGCTAATTTATCAAATCAGAATACACAGCTCGCCGCCGCCGCAATTAGTATTGCCAAATTATTCATTCACATTCAATTACATATGCATAATTGCACATGATTGATTATAGCTAATGATGAACAAGCAATTAAACCAATTCACTGTCATGGGCACCTGTAATTATCTAGCATTAGTCAATACTGTGAGGCTATGAATGGTTTGTTTAGCAAATTACAGTAGCTGTAGACTGTGAACAAGTAAAAAAGACTGAAAATTGAAATCACTGAACTAGATTATGAGATTCAGAGCAATACCCAGATGGAGAAAATGGGTATAAAAGAGAGATATGGAGAGAAGAATTGTGGGAAGCTGAGTTCATAGTTCATATACCTTGGAATTTTGGAAGTGATGGATGCATGTTGTTGTTGTTGCTGAAGTTATAATATTTGCTGCCATGGTGGATGTTTTAGTGTGAGTGGCTAAGCTATCTGCTTTACTTTTCTCTGGTGTGTGACTGTGTGTGTGGAGTTCCAGTTTGATAGGGGTGACTTGGTGAGTCACTCATGATTTGCCTAACCATAACTAAAATTGACATGATTTGCCTAACCATAACTAAAAAATTGACACTAATTTTTCATTACTTCTCTCGTCTTGATGTTCTAAATATTATCTCGAAATAACTTAACACTCAACATTAATAATGGATGGTAATGTGTAAGAGAATACTATATCATTTGAGAATTATTTAGTGTGAGCGAAGAGTGTAATATTGTATGGAGGGAATAGTTACTTATTGCACTAACACAAATTAATCAAAAATAAACACAGTAGTGTCAATTAAAGGTTACTTAACGTTTCAATTTTCCAAATCTTCACTTAAATAATTTTTTAAGCATTACTTTTGAAAAAGAAATTCTTATAATATTTCCTATAAAATTATCTCATGATATATTTACGGTCTGATACGAGAATTCGTGAAATTCTTACTCAATCCCATTCTTGCACTCGGAAGATAACTCCTTATAACACCCAATATAAAACCCTTGAGAGTTGAACAGTAACTGAAAGAAGACTCCTTTGTGTCTGTCGATTGATCTTCAAAACTTGATCTTCCACCATCAATCTCTAGGCCGCCACCATGCCAGCGCTAAACACCGACGCATTCCTCAACGAACTGACATCAATGTTCGAGCGAAGTACTGAAAAGGGTTCAATTTGGGTTACTATGAAACGATGTAATTTGCCCACTTAACATCCTTCTTCTAATTGTCTCAAAAAATATCATCTTTTTCTTGCAATTGTGAATATTTTGTGATAATTGAATAACCCATATTCACCTTTTCTTGTGATTGATTCAAAGGTGTCATTTTTTTTGTTGATATGATTGTTCTTATGTGTAATTTGAATTGATTTTTGGTGGTGCATTGTGTTTGATTGATTGCAGCTTCTTTGATGGCTAAGGTGCACCGTAACAAGCTGAAATCAGCGGAGAAACCCATTGATTATCGTTGCTTGATTCGCGCTACTGATGGCAAAAAGACCATTTCCACTTCGGTATCGTTCTTGATTCGTTTGTTATTGGATTGTAATTGCATGTTGTGGGTACATTGTCCTTGTTTGAGAAGTACTGTATGTTGGAATTTAGTCTTTGTTTACTTTTGTACGACATTGATGAGCTGTGGTGTGGTACTCATGATCTGGGTTCGGAAACTGTCACTCTGTCTGCATAAAGAATCGTGTCGTGGCTCTGTACAGTGTACACCAATTGGCATTGCTTTGATCAAAGTGTTTGATTTCCTCACAAAAGAAGGATACCTGTGTGTTTGTTGAGATGCTATGGTAGGGGAACTTTAGAATGTTTAGATGACATTGTAAGAGTTCAGGAAGATTAAGGTTTGATTAACATCTAGTAATTCATTAAGTGGTGATACTTGAAAGTCGAAACTAATTCGAGTGTGAAGTTTGTCGGCCTCTAAAATCACCCTTGTGGCTCGTTTTGAACTATTAAAAACCATGTTAGGGCTATGCGTGGCTTTTGACGTGTGTATAAAATTACTAATGCATAAATTTATGGTGCCTAAATAGAAATTTAGTTACTCTACTTATCTCATCACTGGATTTTAACCATATTGGGGCTTTAGAACAATATAATCTGCAATGGCATTGGCAATTTGCCATGTTATTCAATTCATCCATGTTGCTCTTTACCACAATGCTACAGGAGATTACGTCAGTTCTTACTATGATTATGCACTCTCGACGTCTAAGCCGTGCTTTGTCCTCCAAGACTTTGTGACTAAGGAGCAATTGATCTCTAAGTTAAATCTTGCCTATTTAGGGAAGATTGAGCTCTTTGGCGCCAATGAAATACCGAATCAAGAATCAACCATTAATTGAAATTTGGTTAATCTTATATTTTTTCTGGTGCTGGGTGAAGTATATATTGAATCCGAATAAGATGTCCTTCTGTGTTTTTTTTTGTCTGGGAATCACCTTATACTTTCGTGCCTTCCGTCGCATTGATTCCGTAGTTCTCTGCAATATTTTTGCTATCACCTGTTAATCTTACATCAATATTACATATGCACTCAACGGTCTCAGTCAAAATATGAAGTAGGAAGTGAAGTAGAATGTAGAATGTGGATTGTATGAAACATGTAGGAATGAACCATAGTGTTAATTATTTTCTTTACTTAGATATGGATATGCTTTACATGAAATTTCAGTAACATTCATATACTAGTTGACAGCCTTTTATACCCCGTATGAGTTTACAAGTGTCTGATCCGTATTATCTTGATGCTGCTCCTATTTTTCGAACGAGGGAAAGGTGAGGGATTAAGATGGAAAAGGGGGACTGGATGTGGTTTTGAAAATGCTTTGATTTAAAGTTCATATACCCTTTTTTGAATAAACATTTTTCTTGGTCATACTTTCCATTGACAGGATGTGTTCACTTGTTCGAATCAGATGTGAGCTTAATTTTACTGTGTATCCGTATCTAAAGCATTCTCCAAGGAGGGTGATTTATGTTTTTGGTTGGGTCCGGACTCCCGAGTTTCTTTTATCAACTTGGGAATGTTTGAATTTTCTGAATTTGGTTAATTTGTTAGGTTGGTCCAAAGGAACACCAGCGGTTTCAAGCTTCATATGCAACCATTCTGAAAGCCCGTATGACTTCCCTAAAGAAAAGGGAGAGAAAAGACAAGAAGAAGGCTGCTGATAATATAGACAAGAAACCAAAGGCTTCCAAAAAAAAGGCGTCGTCTTCTGTTTATACTAAATCATCTTAGTTCTAACTTCTAAATCCAATGGATATTCTCATATTCCTATGAATGAATGAATATGCTTAGGGAGATTGATTACACAGCTTAGAATTGTGGAAACTGAGGAAATGTTAATCACTGCAAAATTTTGCCTACTTATGGTTATGAATATTAAGTATATGCATACGGGCAGTTCTATGTCTTCTGTTATTCATCATGCTCGTGTGAATCTTTGTATACTGTCGTTCTTACATCGATCAGTAGCAGTGAGGCGTTTGAAGATGGGCGTTGCAGGAGTCGATTCGTTGAAGAGTTTATGTTGAAAATTAGAGCAAGGGGATGGATTAGAATAGTCAAATTTGGCATATTGAGTGAAGTTAGGCTGTATTCTTCTTAATATTTCAACAAGATTGAATTTGGTAACGCGTCTGAATTCATCATTCATGTCTTGTGCCTAATTTTTAATAATTTGGTATAATATCTGCCGTTGCTTACTGTTCCAAAATCAACAGCCAGCCTTTCAGGAACAAGGCTTGTACTTGTATTATTAAGATTTAAGATCCCATAATATCCGGGCTAACTCATCTAGATATAACAATAGATGGACATTTGGTCATATGTTGAGTCGTTAGTCCAAGTTCACACCCTAACCCTATCTCGACCAATTAGTCCGTCTTCGTCAGCACGAGCTAACTTGTTCTCGATGAGATGGATAACGATGGACATTCGACTGTCCCGTCGTACATATACTTCTGGTACGCATGCATGATATCAAGGTTATATACTCATAGAAACTTTGTTAGGAAACTCCTGCCACGAAGCCGAGATTGATTGCTCGGTCATGAACCATTCCTTGTCAAGCCAAAACCCGCGTCAACTTGAACCGTAATATAGTCAAACAAGTTGATCCCTTTTCAAATTTTCATTTTGCAACGAATGTCACCAGTTTAAAAGATACTCAGTAAATACTATATGAATGAAATGTTACTCCGTATAAATTAAGATATAGATAGAGTAATACTAGTATATAATACTTGTATACGAGTATCATAAAATCCCGTTCTCAAATTTGCAACTCATCGTAGAAAGATAATTTTTTGTCTAACAAAGTGCACACTAAGCCGCTTTACAAGAGAAGGTCAAGAGGGATTTGAACGTAAAATCTATTATCGATTATCTTTCCATACACGACCAAGTCATATTGGTATGCACGAGTATTGATTATTAATGCCGGTGTAGAACACCATACATGATACGCATTGCACAAAAGTCCACAGCCTATTAATTACGAAGTCAGTGAATAGTAGAAGGATTAACACAACAAATTTCGGTAGACATCAATTATGAAGCAAGCAACATTCTTAGACTATTCTCCACATAATTCACCTATAAATACCTCACCACATCCGCACCATTCCCCTCATCAAACCCAAACACAACACACAAAAAACCAACCATGAATAGCATAACTACATTACTATTAGCCCTCTCAATCTCCCTTCTTCCATTCTCCTCATTTGCACAAAACTGTGGTTGTGCACCCAACCTATGTTGCAGCAACTTCGGGTTTTGTGGCTCCACCGACGCCTATTGTGGTCCCGGCAACTGTAAGGAGGGCCCATGTCAAGGCGGCACTCCAACCCCAACAACCCCCAGCGGCGGTGGTAGTACTTCTGTGTCGGGTGTTGTGACTCAGGCGTTCTTTGACGGCATTATAGGCCAAGCCGCCGGGTCTTGCCCAGGGAAGAATTTTTACACCAGAGATGCTTTTATTAATGCTCTTGGTGGCTTCCCTCAGTTCGGCACCTCCGGTTCTAATGATGACAATTTGAGGGAAATTGCCGCCTTTTTTGCTCATGTCACCCATGAGACTGGACGTAAGTGTTATTATCGATCTCACATACTAATATTCTGTGGCTTAAACTCTGCTGATCTATTTATTCTGTCTCAGTCGTTTGTTTATATTTTCTATAACACAAAATAAGTTTGGATATATATACAGGGTTTTGCCATACAGAGGAGAACGATGGAGCAGCAACAAACGACGCATACTGTGATACCTCCAATACCCAATACCCTTGCGTGGCCGGCAAGAAATACTACGGAAGAGGACCTCTTCAGCTGTCATGGAACTACAACTACGGTCCTGCCGGCCAATCTGTGGGTTTCGATGGCTTAAACGCCCCTGAAACCGTTGCAAATGATGTTAACGTCTCATTCAAGACCGCCTTATGGTTCTGGATGAACAACGTGCATTCCGTGATTAACCAGGGTTTCGGAGCTACGATTAGAGCTATTAATGGCGCCTTAGAGTGCAATGGACAAAACCCTAATGAAGCTAATGATCGTATTCAGCTGTATCAGCAGTATTGTGGTGATTTTAACGTTGATCCTGGTCAGAATCTTTCATGCTAGAGATCCTATATACAGGTCTCATACTCTCATGCATGTCTAATAAATGTATTTGTCGTACACTCGTACTACTATTTTATTGTATGGTAATTTGATGAAAAATATACACTGCTTAATGTAAGTTGTACAAGCCATGTAGTTTTTCTACGTGGTTTATGTCATTGATTAATAAAAATAAAATCATTACTATTTACTCCCGTTGTTTTGTTTAATTGAAAAATAGTCCTAAGGGGGAGTCGAACTTGTGACCTTCAGGTTAACTTCCATTATCGATCTTATGGCATACAGAGTACTACATAACATGATTGTCGAAGCAAAGAGATCAAATAACCAATTGGAATTCTAAAGTTCCCGTCAATCAAGCGAATGGCTTCTAGGTGAATTAGAGTGCCTACATAAGCGAGCAGAGATTCGTGATCGAGCTATTCCCACTAGTTTAAAAGCGGGCTTGGTTGAACATATTTGACAATGTTTTGGAGGAAATGTCAAAACTAATTGCATTGTATTTAATTATGTTATTGTCTAAAAAAACATTATCTAACATGGTTGCCAAGAAAAGTTTGTCTAATTTTTTACTATAAATATTAACACAAAGCTTTATAAAAAATACTAATTATACAACTATTTGAATAATTAGAACCTCGTCAATGTTGTTGAACTTTGTCACAAAGTTGTCGAGTTCCATTAACAAATTTTTGAGTTACAATAAAAAAGAATCGAACTTATAGGAATGATTCGTCATAAGTTCAATAACATTCTACGACAACTCAACAACCTTGTACCAGAGCTCAGACAATTGTACATACAAACGGTGGTATGTGTAGTCTTTTTTTTCTAGCAAGATTAATGGATTATATAACTGGTTGTATAAGAATCTCATCAATGCTGTTGAGCTTTGTCACAAAGTTGTCAAACTTTATTAACGAAATTGTTGAGTTACAGGAAAAGGTTATCGAGCTTGTAGGGATAGGCAAAAGCTACGTGTATGTGCTTGTTGCTTGAATTTGAAATCAAACGAGTTACATCGTGAAGCGACCTATGCTGATACAACACGCAGAGTATAAAAATCAGGAGAAGATAAAATGTTGTGCTATTTGACTTCCAAAACGATTGAAATTGAAGTGTATTATACACGTTTTTCTGAGATCGATTGCTCGGTTATGAAACTTCCCTTGTCAAGCCAAAACCCGCGTCAACATGAATCGTAATATAGTCAAATACTCCCTCCGTCCCCATGAATTGTTTGCCTATTCCATATTGGGGTGTCTCAATGAATTGTTTGCCTTTCTATTTTATGAATGTTTTTGTGGACATGACGTAGGTCCACCCCGACGCGGCCACGCGCGGGTTTGGGTAGGCGAATGAATCTCATGGTGAGATTGTTCTCGGGTTCGAAATTTAAGTCAAAATGGAGTCGCCACCGAATTTTGTGGTTATTCGGAACCATACGAGCCCACTCTATGTCGTCATGGTCTATACACAAAGTAAGCCCATTTCGATTTCAGAGTTCATTGGGCTCGTCCCTTTGCATTGCAATACCGATACCGTATAAACCGGCTTTCGTATATAGAATGACTCTCGTGCGCCAAGGGTTTCGGACATCCGGAAACCAAAGGTTCTGAGTAAGGGGTGAAGGTACGTGTTGGGAAGCCCACTAAGGACACCCAACCCCGCCCGCACATGGCGGCCTCTACTAAGACATCGTTCGTGTTCGTGTGCTCGCGCTAGTAAAACGATTAAATGATATGCAAACAGCGTTTTCGGGCTAAGCATGTGAATAGTATGTGAACTACGTCATTTAATGCATCTTATTTTTGGTCAAAGTGATTTAGCATGCGAGGTTCGTTTATAGAGCGTAAAAGCAAGTAATAAACAAAGCTCGAAAGTAAAGTAAAAAAACGTACAAGTTACACGGGCGGAAATACAACCCGGAATTCACAATACAACATTACGTAAAAATAATAACATGATACAAAGATAGGGACGGACCCGTAAGTAAGCTAGACCGCGAAATGTGTAAACGGACTAACCTCGCTTAAATGTACATTTTGTTGTACATCAAACGAAGGACGGAGACATAGGGCCTAGGCGTGATGCTAGCCCGATCCTATGCCTCGATGCCTTGTCCCGACTTATCACATCGAAGAATCGATCAAAGCCGTTCTAAGTGTCGTGATGTGCATGGTTTTGAAAATAGGATAGTCACGTGATAGTCTTTACACGTGATGACTAATGTCGATGAAAAAGACGAGGCTTGAAAGTATGTATCAAGGCCCTCGGTTACTGGGCTACAGGACCCACTCGGTCGAGTCATGGTCTGACTCGGTCGAGTGCATCCTAAAAGGTGCTTCTGCCCACGATTTGGGGTGCTACTCGGTCGATTAGCAGGTGTACTCGGCCGAGTGGCACCTGTACGAGTTATGACTCGTGATTTTATGTGTCTTAAATTTGAAGGTTGGCCGAATTAAATCAAAATATTGACGAATTTAGATTTAATTCGGTTTGCCACGATAAACGTGAGTTTTGGCAAATGAGTTCACGTGATTGGCTTTACACGTGTCGACTAAGAGTCGTAAAAAAAGACGAGGCTTAAATGTTGCATCCAAGCTCTCGGTTTTCTGGACTACAGGACCCACTCGGCCGAGTCATGGCCTGACTCGGTCGAGTGTTCCCTTGGGAAGTAGTCTGCCCAGTTTTGTAGACACTACTCGATCGAGTGGTCTATGCACTCGGTCGAGTAGTCCCTGTACGAGTGTTAACTCGTTTCGTTTTTTGAGGTTGAAAACGACGGTCGGTCGAGTTAAATACAAATATCGCGTGATTTGAATTTAACTCAACCTCCGGTGCTATAATCGTGTATATGTACGATTATAATACCGTTGTCGGGACTTTATGAGATGTTTGTGTTAGAAAATTTGAATTAGTAACGAAATGCTTCCCTCTACGTCACGACATCGAAATTAACCCTTTCGGGTTATGTGATGTCGGTTTTCGTGTCAATGGGTTCCGTGCTAATTGAAATGGGATCGAATGCGTTCAACTATGATTTGTCACGATCACGTCACGCCTTTGAGCACATTGGGGCGGGGCTCCTCGAAAGGGCTCCACCTCCGTCGTTGCTCGTAAAAGGATTAGACGGACTTTAGGCGACAATCATAGTCAAACGTATCCGAAATCGAAGTTTTGATATTAGTTATATATATATATACACGGTATGGTTATAATGTTAGCAACGAAATGTAAAAGTTAGTATGCAAAAGGTAAAATGTTAGAATGTTAGAGTTAGTGCTAGGATTACGATATTAATATAAGTGCAAAATTAACGATACGAAAACATAAGCGAAAACAACGAAGATAGAAACGGGGTTTGGGACACCCTCAACATACATGCTTAGTAGGGACCTCGGAAATGGACTCGCGAATAGTGACGGGACTATAGAGTATCGAGGATGTATGTAAGTTATGGTGTGTGTGTGTGTGTGTTGTCGGTTTATCGAGGGACAAGGGACTCGGTCTTTGTATGTGATTGCTTAGGGTTGTAGTGTAGGGAGTGTGGCTAAAATGTGAGGTAAAAGTAGGTAAAAGATGGATTGGTAAAGTTGAGAAAAGTTCTCTTTGAAGTGAGTGAGGGTCATGGGGTATTTATAGAGTTTACCCCACGACCTAGGGTCACTCGATCGAGTGGCCCTAGTGCACTCGGTCGAGTGCCCTCGAAAATGGGCCTGATCCGGTTTTTGACGCTCCACTCGACCGAGTGGGTCAATCCACTCGACCGAGTGGATCAGGTGATCCGAGTTAAAATAGGAAGGAATTGATATTGTTGTTTTGATATCTTTTTTGAAAATGTGGTTGGGCGCCATCTTCTAGAAGATGTACCTGGGCTGATTTTGTGACGGGTTCGTCTTTGACCGGGTTTCGACCCGGTCGCCAAAAGACGGGATTTATGTTTGGTGTCGGTTTTGGCCCAAATTAGTCTTATTTTGCTCGGAACGACCCACTGGGCTTGAATTTGATGTTTGTTTTGTGAGATTATTACCCCGCTAAGAGTCCATGTCAGATATTATTGATTTCGGGCCCAAATCCGAGTATACTAAGTCACGTTTGCGTCCGATCATCATCGGGTGTTTGTCGGGAACTGCTATAGACACTAGCAGGCAAAATGCGGGTGTCTACAGAGCCCCCACTCTGACTGAGGCTTGGACAAGGCGAAAGTCAGAGTAGCTACCAGGCCAATCGCAGATTACGACCTGGCAGCCTTCCGGTCGGGTCGTTTATAGTCCAGTAGACTAGCGTGAAGGGCTCGCCAGCCATAAGCAAAGGGTCATACCTGTCCTGCCGATGATAGCTCCGCGGGGAGTCAGACTTGTTGCATAAGTCCTAGGCGTGCCTATATGTGGGCCCCTCCCGTACCATTTCGGGGAAAATGCCGCCTCGGGCGTTCCGCTGGGGAAATATGTGAGCTGTATGGGCTTGCTTTTGAAGCCTTGAGTCGTACCTGACCTGATGATGATGCTCTGTGGGGAGTAAAACTCGCCTTTCGGGGCGTAGGTGTACCCGTATGCCGACACATCACGTCTTGGATGTAGCACACCGGGGAAAAGTTGACTCTGTTGGGGAATTTAAACTTGTGCTTGGAGGTGTAGGAGTACCCGTATGCTGATACATCATGGCTTTGACTGTAGCATTCTGGGATAAATATGGGTTCACGTTGGGGAGTGAAGTAGTGGCGCGGGGACTTGCTTCTGAAGTCTTGGGGTGTACCTGTATGCTGACACATGACAGATTGCATGTAACACATAGGCAAAACACCGACTTGCACTGGGGAAAATGCACTGGATTTTGAAAAAAGTTGAAATTTTCGAAGAAGGAATTTTTAGAAAGAATTTAGGAAAGCTCAGGATAACTAGATTCCTATTCTGGGTTGAAGTCAGGCCTGCACATGTTGGGGCCCAGTTTACTGAGGAGGCAGGGTTAGTCAGGTTATTGACAGGCTTCCATATTATAAATACAGGTTTCCTGCTTCAGCTTTCTGCACCTCAAATCAAAAACCCTTCTTTCCTCTAAAATAATCTCTCAGTCTTTCAAGAGACATCAAATTCCTGCGATGGGCATCGAGCATCTCACATCAATGCTTTTTGCTTGGTCCCAACATTTTCGGGATGAAGACAGGATTCAGCTGACCCAAATGGGGATTACCAGCCTATTTCCTCTTAGGCGTCTGGTGCCTGATGTGCATTTCCTGGACGCTTGTTTGGCGCTTTGGGATACTACCCACCACGTCTTCGCGTTCCCGCGGGGGGAGATATGCCCTCTTCCCGAGGAGATCGCAGCCATTGGAGGTTGGAGCCCTGTTGCTCGTCCTGCCATCCCTCCGTTCTACCCGGACCCGAGGAGAAGACTGAGGGATTTCTTGGGTCTGTCTCATGCTGAGACAGATCGAATGGTGCGGGGAGATACTGTCTCCCTTTTCGACTTGGCTGACAAGTTCATGAATAGCCAGGATGTAAGGGCTACGCCTTCTCACCGGCGTAGGGCTTTCGCGTTTTGCATGCTGCACCGCTACGTGTTTGAGGGTCTGATGGATGCTGACTCATGCGTGGGTCAGATTAGGCTGATTGGAGTGGTTGACCAGATGGAGACTGGTCACAGCCCTGCTTGGCTAGCCACGGGAGAACTCATCATGGGTCTGGATGCTAGGCGACTGGACCCAACCCGACAACTGACGGGGAGCACCCTTATTCTGCAGGTAAACGTCTTTCGATTTTTCAATTTTGCTTCGCGCGATTTTTTTGTTTCGCGGTTTCTTGAAGTCCGTAAGTCACTCGATCGAGTGGACCTACCACTCGATTGAGTGGTGTCTGTAAAGTGCTTCTGCCGGCCTGTGAAGGGCTTACTCGATCGAGTCAGAGGGTGTACTCGATCGAGTGTCATACCTGGTAGTCTTTTGTTTGTTTTAGCGAGTCTTACTCGATCGAGTCAGGTGGTGTACTCGATCGAGTGTCATATCTGACGAGCTTCTGGTTGTCTTAGAGAGCCTCACTCGATCGAGTCAGAGGGTGTACTCGATCGAGTGGGCTGTAGCGAACCATTCCGTCACTCATGAATTCCGTGTATACGTTTGCAGGTTTGGCTGTCGGAGCGCTTATCGATCATAGAGCCTCCTCCGAGCGTTCCAAACTACCGTAGCAGCCAACTCAGTTCTAGGGGGCGCAGGATAAGCTCGAATCACCATATAAATCGAGCTTATTGGGACGAGGAATTGGTGTTCCACGGTGGCCCGTTGATTAGGTGGACGGTTGCTTGGTGGTTCCTTTCCAAGCTGACGGGGTTGGCCAAGAGGGACCAAGCTCGTTACCTCGTGATCTTGTCCCTTGACTGGACAGTTCATATCTACCCGGACCGCATTCTGAGGCAGTTCGGTTCGTCTCAGCGCATTCCTGAGACTGAAGCCATTATTAGCGTCTCGCTTCAACTGACGGACGCTATGTGCGACACCTGGTTGCAGAGGTGGTTTACTCGTCCTACATGGACTATTCCCAACCCTTGCCAATCCGCTTGGGTTTCTCGAGCCTACGAGAAGTGGACTTCTGAGGAGTCCGAGGAGGCTCGCAAAGCTTTGAAGGTCGATGAGGCCTTCGAACTGGTCCGTCGGGAGACGGCAAAGGACAACAGGGGATTCTATGATGAGGGGGAGACCCCTGCTACCCTAGTCCGATTAGAATCGGGTCTTAAGTCACACACTAAGACTCGAGCTAAGGATGCCGGTGCTAGTGGCACTCGGGGGCGGCAAAGCCCCCAGACTGACTTGGAGAGGCGACTTGGGCCAAGGCTGGCGGCCCGGGACCGACTAGGTCCGCGTGACCGGCTCCCTGAGCCCGTGAGGGCCCGACTCGGGCCTATCGAGATGGATGAGGACTCGAGTTCCAAGAAACGAGTCTGGGCTAAAGAGGTTCCTGTGGTGATTCGGGAACGCTCTCCTCCGCGTCGTCGCCAGTGGACGGCCAAGGAGGCCAAGAACAAAGGGAAGGGCAAGATGCCCTAAATACTAAGTCCTTAGCTTTTTATTATTTAAATATTATTATTATTTTGTCGTGTGTTTTTTTTTTGTAGTTTTTTTTTTGAATTCCTGCACTTGTAATTTTCCCAAGTTTTTTGGGATTTTTTTTTTTGATAATTAATAAAAGGAAGTTTATTATTAAAACCGTTCCTGTCTTTTCTCGATTGCATTGGTTGTGCCCTTTTGAGGGGCTGCCTACGTATCCGCAACTTAGCAGAATCAAACCAAACGTAGTTCAGGCTTAGGAAATTGCAATCTCGAATTACACCAAGACTATTGGTTCAAGATGTTTTGCGACAGTAGAATAAATAATTCTAACTCATTGACTTGCTTTTTGTAAAATAAATGATTTTGATAAAAATTGCTAATGACATTGAGAAATGGCTAAGGGTAGTAACGCTTCAGCTGGTCCAGGTTGGTTGGGTTGACAAACTCATTCCCGTCCAGGTCCGTCAGCATTACTGCTCCGCCTGATAGGATTTTCTTCACCAGGTATGGCCCAGCCCAGTTGGGTTTGAATTTTCCCCTTGGGTCAACTGGTAGCAAGGCTCGAACGGACTTAAGGACTAGGTCCCCTTCCTTGATGTTCCTGGGCCTTACTCGCTTGTTGAAGGCCCGTTGGATCCGTTTCTGGTATACTTGGATGTTGTTGAGAGCGCGGGACCGTCGTTCGTCTAGTAGAACCAACGAATCGTACCGTGCTCGGACCCAGTCAGCTTCGGGTACTTGACTTTCTAGCAGAATTCTGAGGGACGGTACCTCTAGCTCAACTGGTTGGACTGCCTCCATCCCATAGGTTAGGTAATATGGTGTCGCCCCGGTTGCGGTGCGAATTGATGTCCGATACCCCCATAGGGCAAAAGGTATTTTGTCGGGCCAGTCCCGATAATTATCAGCCATCTTTTTGAGTATGGTGACAATCGTTTTATTAGCTGCCTCTACTGCTCCGTTTGTTTGGGGACAGTACGGCGAGGACGTGTGCCTTTGAATTTTGTATTTAGCCAGTAAGGTTGCCGTCTCAGCTTGGAAATGAGTTCCATGATCACTGATAAATTCATGGGGGATTCCATACCGACATATTATCTTGTTTTGGATAAATTTGGCGACATGTTTAGCATTGAGGATGCGATATGATTCAGCTTCGACCCATTTGGTGAAATAGTCGATAGCTACCAAAATGAAGCAATGTCCACCGGTACCGGAGGGATTCACCTTCCCGATTATGTCGATACCCCATGTTGAGAACGGCCAAGGTGACGTCATGGTATAGAGCAGAGATGGCGGCATATGTTGCACATTGCCAAAGATTTGGCAGTTATGGCAATGTTTGACATATAACTGGCAGTCGGCCTCCATGGTGTTCCAGTAATACCCGAGCCTCATGATTTTTCGGACCAGCATGCGAGCATTCATGTGTGGACCGTTTTCGCCATCATGTACTTCGGCCATTACTTTCTCGGCCTTATATTTGTCAACACAAAGGAAAAGAGCCCCCTGTGCCGTCTTTTTGTACAGCTGCCCGTCGTCAGTACGGATGAACTGGGTGGCTAGCCTTCGTAAGGCCTTCTTGGCTCGACCCTCGGCCCCGGGAGGATACTCTCCATTGGTCAGGTATGTTAACACAGCCTGGTACCAAGGTTCGGGATCAGTGATCTCGATGTCTTCGATGTCGTGGACGTACGCCGGCTCAGACCGTCTTTCGACGCAAATTGGCATACTGGTCACGTGGTCGGGAATGTTTAGTAGAGACGCCAATTTTGAGAGTGCATCTGCAAACTGATTTTCTTCCCGAGGCAGGTATATGTACTCTACCTTTTGGAATTGTTTCTCGAGATCCCTTACTCGTGCCTGGTAGGCCACGAGATTAGCATTCCGAGTCTTCCATTTTTGAAGTGCTTGGTTAATGACCAAGGATGAGTCGCCATGTACCCGGAGATTTGTGATCCCTAGGTTGGCGGCGGCTTGTAGCCCATAAATGCATGCTTCGTATTCTGCTGCATTGTTGGTGACGTCAAAGTCCAGCTTGATGGAGACGGGAGTATGCTCCCCTCTTGGTGAAATTAGGAGGATCCCGACTCCGAACCCTCGAAAATTAGATGCTCCATCAAAGTATAAATCCCATGTTTCGGCATCGGTATGGAAAATATCTTCGTCTGGGAAGGACCAGGTGTCGGTGTATCCTTCCTCGGTTATCGGGCTGTCGGCGAGAAATTCAGCCACTATCCGCCCCTTAATAGCTTTTAAAGGTACAAATTTTAGGTCGAACTCCGCCAACATTAGAGTCCATCTTGAAATCCGGCCGTTGAGGATGGGTTTTTCGAAGAGGTACTTGATCGGGTCTATCTTGGATAACACATGGACCTCATAGCTGAGCATATAGTGTCTAAGCTTCTTGGTGGCCCAGACTAGAGCCAAGCACGTCTTTTCGAGCATGGTATATTTGCACTCATACTCTAAAAACTTCTTGCTGATGTAATAGATGGCTCGCTCTTCAGAGTCAACTGTCTGAGCCAGCATAGCCCCCATGGCTGTCTCGGTCGTTGTTAGGTATAACGACAGAGGCAAGCCGGGTTGAGGTGGCATCAAAACTGGCGGAGCAGACAGAATTTCCTTGATTTTGTCGAAAGCAGCTTGACACTTGTCATCCCATAGCATTCGTTCCCCTATTTTCAGCTTCTTGAAAATTGGTTCGCACACCATGGTTAGCTTGGAAATGAATCGACTAATATACTGGACTTTCCCGAGAAATCCCCTTATTTCTTTTTCGGTTTTAGGAGCTTGCATCTCGGTAATGGCTTTGATTTTAGCTGGGTCGACTTCGATACCTCGTTGGCTAACGATATGACCCAGTAATTTGCCTGATGTTACCCCAAAACTGCACTTTTGAGGGTTTAGCCTCATGTTGTATTTGCGCAATCGGGTGAAAAATTTCCTTAGGGCGGTGATGTGACCGTCCCGTTCTTTGGATTTGACGATCATGTCGTCTACATAGACCTCTACCTCTTTATGCATCATGTCGTGTAGTAAGGTGGTAGCGGTCCTTTGGTATGTAGCCCCGGCATTAATGAGACCAAATGGCATGACGGTGTAACAGTAAGTACCCCAAGGTGTAGTGAAGGTAGTCTTAACCATGTCTTCTTCCGCCATTTTGATTTGATTATATCCGGCATACCCGTCCATGAATGACAGAAGGGCATGATCGGCCGTGTTATCCACCAGTATATCGATGTGTGGTAACGGAAAATCATCCTTCGGGCTTGCTTTGTTAAGATCCCGAAAGTCTACGCATACCCGCACCTTACCGTCCTTTTTAGGAACCGGCACGATGTTTGCGACCCAGTCCGGATACTCGGACACTTGTATGAAGCCGGCTTTGAACTGTTTGTCGACTTCTTCCTTTACTTTGAGAGACCACTCGGGCCTCATTCGGCGAAGCTTTTGTTTGACCGGTTTGCACCCGTCTTTGATAGGTATGTGGTGCTCGGCTATTTCCCGGTCTATCCCCGGCATGTCCTTGTAGGACCACGCGAAGACATCTTTGAACTCTTGGAGGAGGTTTATGAGCTGTTGTTTCTCCTCGGGATTTAAGGATAACCCTATCTTAAGTATCTGGGGCTCTAAGGTTGTTCCCACGTTTATGGACTCGGTCTCTTCAATTACCGGATTTCGGGATTCCCTTTGCTCTAGTTGCTCGATCAGATGTGGAGGTAAGGGTACCTGTTCGTCGGATTTCTCAATGTCATAGCATAAATCATTTTTGAAAGCAGGATTTAAAAGAGACAAGTCGTAAGCAGAACGGTTGTTATTATTGATTGAAAATTTAGAAAACAGCTCAAAGAGAGCAGCCATCTGATCGTTGGTCAGTGGCGGGATTGGTAAAGCACTCGGGACAGACCCCGAAGTGCTAGCAGCAGGAATGATAGAAGGGAGGGGGGTTACAGGACTGACTCTAGCACCGACTTCTCTAGACTCGACCTCAGACTCTGACCCAGACTCCGACTCAGACTCGGACTCAGACTCAGGCATGTCTCCCTCTCCGGCGACCAGCTTGTAGATCCTTCCTTGACTGTCAGTCCACTTGACAGTCTTCCTCCAGACCCTTTTTCCCGTCTCGGAACCAACATCCGAGATCAGCTTGGTCGGGTCAAACCTATTGCTGCGGAGAATCAGGTTGACCAGGTCTTCCTTTGGAGTCGGGGCTACGGTGTCTTCCCCGAAGAGTAGCCCTAGCGCGGGCTCGGCATCATCCGCTCCGTCGGACTGGATGAGGGCGAACACCTCATCCGGGATGTAGTTGCAATCCCGGGCCAAGTGGGTCCCGAGGTGCGTAGCGTTGGGTTGGTATAGTCCAACCTGGATAGCCCCGAATACGGGTGTGACAAAGTAGTCAGACAACCGTGGGCTATAAGGGCTCAAGTAGGTACCCTTCATGATGTTGCAGGCCTTTTCAATTCCTGCTCGGACAACGTTGTCCGGGGTGAGGGCATAGCCAAGGCCGAAGTGAGAGTCTTCGTCCTTAAGGACCTTGATGATCTTCCCAGCTGGAAGGTCGGGTCGAGAGGTAGCCCCCGGAAGGTACCCTAGGTTTTGGAGCATTGTGTCAATGCTCGTGGTGAAGTAAGGCCTAAAGAGGTACTCTTCCTCGATCATCCCCACAAAATCGAACCCCCAAAGGTCCGTACGGCCCGTGGCGTTACAACTAGCCACGGTCATTGGGGTCCCCTCTAGAGTAATAATACCGTCGAGTAGAGGCATCTTGATCTTACGGTGGAGGGTGGAGGACACAGCTTTTACCGCGTGAATCCACGGCCTTCCTAGGAGCATGTTGAATGATGAGGTGACATCAATCACTTGGAATTCAAGCTCCTTTTCTACCGGGCCCGTGATGATGGTCAGTCTTATGGCCCCGGCTACCGACTTCGGGCTCCCATCAAAGGCTTGGATGGTTTGAGCAGTCGGGATATAGTCAGCCTCGGTAATGCCGAGGGCTTTGGCGGTCCTTAGAGGAAGGACGTTCACAGCTGACCCGTCATCAACTAGGGTCATCGGGAGGTATTTTCCCCGGCAAATCACCGTGATGTAAAGGGCCAGGTTGTGGGAGGTCCCGAATGGCGGCAGATTGGCTTCGGAAAATGTGATCATTGGGCCTCCTACTTTGGCCTTACCCTTTAGGTGGGGTAGGACCGTGGCTACCATTTCAGCGGGGGTAGCCAAAGAGTCGATCTTGACTTGATCGAGAGCCTTTGTAAGTGCCTCTCGATGTTCTTGAGAGCTAACAAGGAGTTGCCATATGGTGAGGTCAACTCGGGTTCTCTTTAGTTGCTTCACGACGGCCGTTTCGGCGGTCGGCTCTTCAGGGGCGACTTCCATCCCGAGTGGATCGGTGATGGTTGTCGGGATAGGGGTGTCCCTAGTGCTTGTGGCTAAATAGGGACGACCAAGGTTGTTGCTGGCTAGGACCCGAGTTTTGACTTCTCGAATCTGTTCAGGGGTGATGGGAACGGTTTCCCCTTTGGCGAGGTAGATATCATCCTCGTCGTCGAACCAGATCCCGTTCACTTGCGGGATGTAGGGGGAGATAAGGTGAGAGCAGTCGATCACCTCCCCGGCAAAGATGGCATGGGAGCTGAAAGGGTTCTCCTTGTTGCTGGGCTTATCTCCGGGTAGCGGGATTTTTCCGCTTTCAATCAGGTCCTGGATCAAGTGTTTCAGCTTCCAACACTTCTCGGTATCGTGCCCATTGCCTCGGTGGTATTGGCAATAGGCCTGAGCATTGTAGTTCTTGGAGCGTCGCTCGACCGGAACTTCAGGAGTTGGGCCTATCGGTTGGATTAGGCCTTTGGAGGATAGCCTTTGTAAGGCATAAGTATAGGTAGTACCTATATCAGTGAAGACCCGAGGTGGGGTGTTCTTCTTGGACGGGGCATCTAGTAGATTAACCGCGTCAAAAATGTTGCGAGTTGCAGCCTGAGGCTTAGTGGTGGAGGAAGAGGCCCCTTGGTATCCTTTGCTAGTAGCCTTGGTGAGGCTTTCTAGTCTCAGGTCATCTTCGATCCTCATACCCATTTCGGTAAGGGTGGTGAAATTGGGTATGACTGCGTACCGGAGGTGAACCCGGTAGGAAGGGAGGAGGTTCTTGACAAAAGCCTCCACCAGAGTCTTCTCGTTGGGCTTATCGACCAACTTCACGCTCTCGGCCCTCCAGCGTTGAAGGTATTTAGTGAACCCTTCTTTTGGCTCTTGGGCCATGACCTCCAGAGATCGCATCGTGGTTTGGATCTCGGTGTTGTCAGCATAGTTCCGAGCGAACTCGGTAGCCACATCATCCCATGTAGGGTATTTTTTCGGGTCTAGCCTATAGTACCAGGCCCGTGGGTGCTTCTCAAGGGATGCAGCGAAGAGGTTCTTGAACATGGATGAATCCACTCCCTTGATGGCCATGAATTCCTTGAAGGCCCGCACATGTAGTAACGGGTCTTCAGTTCCCTCGAACATGGGCAAACCTGTGAGGTTCAGGTTTGCGGGCAGCTTGTCACTCACCGTGGAGTATTCTCGGCTATTCTCCCGGTGGATATTGTTACTCCCAGTCAAATGGACTTGTTCTTCTAGCCGGCGCACTGCGCTGACCAGTTCAGTTATGGGCCCAGTAGTCTCGACATTAGGGGTCCCTTGCTCCACCGTAGCTAGACGAGCAACAATGGCCACCTGGCCAGCCCTCATTTTGGTCAGTTGGGCCTCGATGTCGGTTTGCTTTGCGACCATGGCGTCCAAAGCGGTTTGCAGACTGTTCAAAGTAGCCATCCTTCGAGCGTGTCTGGTTGCCGGTGGCCTGTCTGTAAGAACACCGCGTAATCAGAAACTGAACCCAGATCTCGGAAAAAGAGAGGAAAAGTACATCCCGAGCGACACTAGGAAAGAAGACTAGAGACTCGAGAAAGACATCTAGACGGATGACTCGATGGGTGGCATAACTTCCTTAGGATTTTGGGTTCGTGGGCCTAATCCCGTTCGAAGGAAGGTCCACGTGTGACTTTTTCCCCAGACTTTTGACTCGAGTGTATGGACGGACTTTCCTTTGTAAGGGTATGCCCTACGCGGGTCGGTCGTGCCTTGACTGATAAGGCGGACTCGGGAAAGGGGGGAAACTCGTGATATAGGATCAGCGGAGTTTCGACGCTATAGACCTTCGACATACTATGCAAAGACCCGACACACGGCTAGACGGTAGGTCCTATAATAAGGAAGGTATACTAGAATAGTTGGATGTTTGAAATTTGAATGTAAAATGAGTGGATGAATTTCCGAGAGTTCGAAAGTTAAAAACGGAATTTCGAAAACCAAGATTAGAATTTTGAAAATTCAGAAAATCGAGATGGTGTTGGAAATTCATGAATTAAAATGGGCAGCATGCCGACTAGAGAAAAAGGATATTTTGAGTCAAATCAGTTGATCCTAAATTTCGGCGGCATTCCGAGTTTTGAAAGTTGGATATTTTGAAAAGACGGGTTCCGAAACGGACAGCATTTCGGGTTTTTCAAAATTTTGGGTGTTTTTGGAAAGATGCATCTTTTTGAAATGACGGTTTTTGAAAAAATGACACGGAAACCAAGTAGCACATAGTCACGTAAGCATTATAACGACGCTTATGTATGCTTTACACTAAGTCTCGGTCAGTCGAATAGGGTCTATACCAACGACGATCGCATTCTCACGAAACGGGACGGACTTCCTAGCCAATTTTGAACTAGAACCTGCCGTAAAACCCCGGTGAGTTCCGCCATCGAAGTCTTTAGCGCACCCATGTAGGAATGCACCGTGGTATAGTGGGACGTCGGTCACAAGTAACCGGCCCGGGCAAAATTTGGGTTATGCATGAATCATTAAACTAATGCGCGCACACTAATATACGAACGATTTCTCTTCGAGTCTCACCCTAGGAACCCCGATGACATGTGGTACATCGGGTATCCCCAGCGGAGTCGCCAAATTGTGGACATGACGTAGGTCCACCCCGACGCGGCCACGCGCGGGTTTGGGTAGGCGAATGAATCTCATGGTGAGATTGTTCTCGGGTTCGAAATTTAAGTCAAAATGGAGTCGCCACCGAATTTTGTGGTTATTCGGAACCATACGAGCCCACTCTATGTCGTCATGGGCTATACACAAAGTAAGCCCATTTCGATTTCAGAGTTCATTGGGCTCGTCCCTTTGCATTGCAATACCGATACCGTATAAACCGGCTTTCGTATATAGAATGACTCTCGTGCGCCAAGGGTTTCGGACATCCGGAAACCAAAGGTTCTGAGTAAGGGGTGAGGGTACGTGTTGGGAAGCCCACTAAGGACACCCAACCCCGCCCGCACATGGCGGCCTCTACTAAGACATCGTTCGTGTTCGTGTGCTCGCGCTAGTAAAACGATTAAATGATATGCAAACAGCGTTTTCGGGCTAAGCATGTGAATAGTATGTGAACTACGTCATTTAATGCATCTTATTTTTGGTCAAAGTGATTTAGCATGCGAGGTTCGTTTATAGAGCGTAAAAGCAAGTAATAAACAAAGCTCGAAAGTAAAGTAAAAAAACGTACAAGTTACACGGGCGGAAATACAACCCGGAATTCACAATACAACATTACGTAAAAATAATAACATGATACAAAGATAGGGACGGACCCGTAAGTAAGCTAGACCGCGAAATGTGTAAACGGACTAACCTCGCTTAAATGTACATTTTGTTGTACATCAAACGAAGGACGGAGACATAGGGCCTAGGCGTGATGCTAGCCCGATCCTATGCCTCGATGCCTTGTCCCGACTTATCACATCGAAGAATCGATCAAAGCCGTTCTAAGTGTCGTGATGTGCATGGTTTTGAAAATAGGATAGTCACGTGATAGTCTTTACACGTGATGACTAATGTCGATGAAAAAGACGAGGCTTGAAAGTATGTGTCAAGGCCCTCGGTTACTGGGCTACAGGACCCACTCGGTCGAGTCATGGTCTGACTCGGTCGAGTGCATCCTAAAAGGTGCTTCTGCCCACGATTTGGGGTGCTACTCGGTCGAGTAGCAGGTGTACTCGGCCGAGTGGCACCTGTACGAGTTATGACTCGTGATTTTATGTGTCTTAAATTTGAAGGTTGGCCGAATTAAATCAAAATATTGACGAATTTAGATTTAATTCGGTTTGCCACGATAAACGTGAGTTTTGGCAAATGAGTTCACGTGATTGGCTTTACACGTGTCGACTAAGAGTCGTAAAAAAAGACGAGGCTTAAATGTTGCATCCAAGCTCTCGGTTTTCTGGACTACAGGACCCACTCGGCCGAGTCATGGCCTGACTCGGTCGAGTGTTCCCTTGGGAAGTAGTCTGCCCAGTTTTGTAGACACTACTCGATCGAGTGGTCTATGCACTCGGTCGAGTAGTCCCTGTACGAGTGTTAACTCGTTTCGTTTTTTGAGGTTGAAAACGACGGTCGGTCGAGTTAAATACAAATATCGCGTGATTTGAATTTAACTCAACCTCCGGTGCTATAATCGTGTATATGTACGATTATAATACCGTTGTCGGGACTTTATGAGATGTTTGTGTTAGAAAATTTGAATTAGTAACGAAATGCTTCCCTCTACGTCACGACATCGAAATTAACCCTTTCGGGTTATGTGATGTCGGTTTTCGTGTCAATGGGTTCCGTGCTAATTGAAATGGGATCGAATGCGTTCAACTATGATTTGTCACGATCACGTCACGCCTTTGAGCACATTGGGGCGGGGCTCCTCGAAAGGGCTCCACCTCCGTCGTTGCTCGTAAAAGGATTAGACGGACTTTAGGCGACAATCATAGTCAAACGTATCCGAAATCGAAGTTTTGATATTAGTTATATATATATATATATACACGGTATGGTTATAATGTTAGCAACGAAATGTAAAAGTTAGTATGCAAAAGGTAAAATGTTAGAATGTTAGAGTTAGTGCTAGGATTACGATATTAATATAAGTGCAAAATTAACGATACGAAAACATAAGCGAAAACAACGAAGATAGAAACGGGGTTTGGGACACCCTCAACATACATGCTTAGTAGGGACCTCGGAAATGGACTCGCGAATAGTGACGGGACTATAGAGTATCGAGGATGTATGTAAGTTATGGTGTGTGTGTGTGTGTGTGTGTGTTGTCGGTTTATCGAGGGACAAGGGACTCGGTCTTTGTATGTGATTGCTTAGGGTTGTAGTGTAGGGAGTGTGGCTGAAATGTGAGGTAAAAGTAGGTAAAAGATGGATTGGTAAAGTTGAGAAAAGTTCTCTTTGAAGTGAGTGAGGGTCATGGGGTATTTATAGAGTTTACCCCACGACCTAGGGTCACTCGATCGAGTGGCCCTAGTGCACTCGGTCGAGTGCCCTCGAAAATGGGCCTGATCCGGTTTTTGACGCTCCACTCGACCGAGTGGGTCAATCCACTCGACCGAGTGGATCAGGTGATCCGAGTTAAAATAGGAAGGAATTGATATTGTTGTTTTGATATCTTTTTTGAAAATGTGGTTGGGCGCCATCTTCTAGAAGATGTACCTGGGCTGATTTTGTGACGGGTTCGTCTTTGACCGGGTTTCGACCCGGTCGCCAAAAGACGGGATTTATGTTTGGTGTCGGTTTTGGCCCAAATTAGTCTTATTTTGCTCGAAACGACCCACTGGGCCTGAATTTGATGTTTGTTTTGTGAGATTATTACCCCGCTAAGAGTCCATGTCAGATATTATTGATTTCGGGCCCAAATCCGAGTATACTAAGTCACGTTTGCGTCCGATCATCATCGGGTGTTTGTCGGGAACTGCTATAGACACTAGCAGGCAAAATGCGGGTGTCTACAGTTTTTTATATGTAATTTGATCATTCTCGTGAGTTTGGCTCCATATGTCACTTTCTCATTAGATCTCTTCCCTTGGTGACAAAAGTAAAAGCAAACAATTCATTGGAACGGATGGAGTAACTGAATTGTGTACGTGCTATTGTGTATATTAGAAAATTCCGTTCTCAAAATTGCAACTCATCAGACAATTTTTTTGGTCTAACAAAGTGCATAGTAAACCCTACTACTCCATTACAATAGAGGGGAGAGGTAAACTCGAATTTATTATAGAAAGACTTACATAGTATTATCTTGAATGCTTTCATTTTAACCATCCATTGATCAGGACATCTTCACATTTTTGATATTTGATAGGAACATAGCAACGAGTAATACTTCATCCAGTTTCTTTTATCTTTCTAGTTTTTAATAATTGGGTGGAGTATTATATTCAAATGAGAAGACAAATTAAAATCGAAGAAAGTATAAAATCAGTGATTATCATTCTTTAGAAGACCAAGTCATATTGGTATTTAATAATGCCGGTGTAGACCACCTTATACGATACGCATTGCACAAAAGTCCAGAGTCTATTACGAAGTCAGTCAATAGAGAGAGAAGTAACCCAAACAATTTCGGGAGACATCAATTACTCGTATGAAGCAACATTCCTACACTATTCTCCACACAATTCACCTATAAATACCTGTCACCACATCCCTCATCAAACCCAAACACAAAAAACCAACAATGAATAGCATAACATTAGTAGCATTATTATTATTAGCCCTCTCAATCTCCCTTCTCCCATTCTCTTCATTTGCACAAAACTGTGGTTGTGCACCCAACCTATGTTGTAGCAACTATGGGTTTTGTGGCTCCACCGACGCCTATTGTGGTCCTGGCAACTGTAAAGAGGGCCCATGTCAAGGCGGCACCCCAACCCCAACCCCCGGCGGTGGTGGTACTACTTCAGTGTCGGATGTTGTCACTCAGTCGTTCTTTGACGGCATTATAGGCCAAGCCGCCGCCGGGTCTTGTCCAGGGAAGACTTTTTACACTAGAGATGCTTTTATTAATGCTCTTGGTGGCTTCCCCTCATTTGGTACCTCCGGTTCTAATGATGACAATTTGAGGGAAATCGCCGCCTTTTTTGCTCATGTCTCCCATGAGACCGGACGTAAGTGCTGTATATCCATCACATGCATGCTTTACTCATAAATATATTTATACTGACGATTTTTCTAACGTGTGTCAAGTGACAGGCCCGTTGAATAGGGTGTTCACCCGGTTCTAAGAACCGGGGCCCATGATGAATAAGGGCCTCATTATATATAAAACCCACAAGAATATTAGCTGTGATTGTTTCTTGGTTCACTGGCAATTAATTATCTTTGGTTTACCATTTTTTTGTGGTTATTAGTGTTACTGAAAAATGTGGAATCACGAGGAATTGTTAAAGATATGAAAAAGTTTATTCAAAAAACGATGAAAGGGGGTAGTACTCCGTAGTCCATACCATTTAGTACTTGAAAATATCGTGTCTCGTTACTTGTGCTTTATACACTAAATATGTGCAATAATGTAGATTGTTTGAATAAAATGTGCCCGCGTTGAGAAAAAACACTATACGAGTACAAAATAATTTTTAAAATAAATCCTGTATTGTATATTTAAATTAAATTGTTTATTTGAACTTCAATACATAAGAACACGATACATAATTTTTAATAGGACTTTTCGTTTTAAGCGGGGCCTCATTTTAAACTTTGGAACAGGGCCACACGTAGCCATTTGACAGGCCTGTCCAGTGGTCTAAGCTATTTAAAGCAAGAATCACATCGATAATATCACGAAAAATTGATATATTAACCCATAATTTCAATACTTAAGACAATATCAATGTGATTCTTACTGTGAATAGCTTATTAACGTGTGCCCACTAAACCCATGTTAGAATAATCATTATACTAAAATTCATTATCACCATAGTCCATATGCACCCCCATGAAATTCATTTTCTTATTTCTAATACTAAATCATTTATGCGTTAGTCATGTTACTATGTTTTCCTGAAATTTGTTAGTTGTCCAAACTATAAATACATCCGGGTTCTAAATGTGAAAGGATAATATTAAAACTCAATAACATCTCTTACTTTTTATCGACTCCAGTAGATACATACTCCAACAACGTTAATAAAAAAAAATGAATAATAAAAAAACAAAATCGTTCGTGTTCTATGTTTAATTGTTTATCAACATACTACATAGTTAAACTTGTAAAATTTTAACATTGATAAAAGTTAAATATAACTATCATAATAAAAAAAATGTCTTAATTTTGATTTTTAAACTAACGTAATCTATTTATTTTGTCTCAACTATTTATTTATTTGTATACAGAGTTTTGCCATATAGAGGAGAAAGATGGAGCAACAAACGATGCATACTGTGACCTCACGAAAACCCAATACCCTTGCGTGGCCGGCAAGAAATACTACGGAAGAGGACCTCTTCAGCTGTCATGGAACTACAACTACGGTGCTGCCGGCCAATCTCTGAATTTCGACGGCTTAAACAACCCTGAAATCGTTGCAAATGATGTTAACGTCTCATTCAAGGCTGCCTTGTGGTACTGGACTACCAATGTGCATTCCGTGTTGAACCAGGGTTTCGGAGCTACGATTAGAGCTATTAATGGTGTCGATGAATGCGGTGGCCAAAACCCGGATGAAGCTAACGATCGTATTCAGCTGTATCAGCAGTATTGTGGTGATTTTAACGTTGATCCTGGTCAGAATCTTTCATGCTAGACTTCCTGTACATAGGTCTCATGCATGTCTAATAAATGTATTTGTCGTACACTCGTAGTCTCGTACTACTATTTTTTTGTATGCAATGGTAATTTGATCAAAAATATACACTACGTACTTCATGTAAGTTATACAAGCCAAGTTGCTCATGTAGTTTTTCTACGTGGTTTGTCATTAATTAATAAAAATAAAATCATTACTCCCGTTCACTGTAAAAGAGAAATTTCGATATTCATGACAATCTATTAGAAAAAATATATTCATGTGAGATCGTTTGATTTGTGTCAAAAAGTACATTATTAATATTAAATTTCCATAAGTTTTACTAATATATTACGAAGAATATTAACGACGCAAAACGCATGTTGGCAAATGTGAAAAAGCAAAATGAAAGACTGAACTTGAACGGAGGGAGTAATATTTACTCCAGTTCCAGTTGTTTTTTTTAATTATGTGATATCACTGCTATGAAATTCTACCAAGCATAACGGCTACAATATTAGGCAAGACCGGTCCAATAAAATTGGAGACCCTTAATACTAGAGCTGGCAAGCCTGACCCGACTCGAAACTCGAGTAAAATTGACTCGATCTGTCCTGAAAATGTAGTGACATGACCCGACCCGACCCGCTTCAGACCGACTCGAACCCGGACCCGACCCGATCCGAGACGACCCGTAACCCGAAATGACCTGATAAATTATCTAACCCGACTAGACCCGAAAGCTGACCCGACCCGACCCAAAAATGACTTGACCCCAAAAGCTGACCTGATGTGATCCGAAGATAAAAAAATAATTTTAAATTAAAATATTATTTAGTCTTGTTCTCCAGATATTCTTAATTAAACGTCGTTAAAAAAAACAAATAAATAACTTTTAAATATTAAATAAAAATTGTTTTAAAATGTATTAATTAGACCTAAGTCAACTCGCTAATTATTGATCCAACAAGACCTGACCCGATCCGACCCTGACCCGACCCAAATTGGACCCGACTCGTCCAATTTCCACTCCAAGACATATTTTATAAAATTCATCGTTCGTAGTATTTATGGTTTTAATCTTCAATCATAACTTATTTTGTTACATATGGTTTTTATATAAAATACTCCGTATGTGTCTACCAAAACTATTGAAAAACACAAGGAAAATTGGAAATAATTTGTATCAGATGATATAGTCATATACTCCATAGATAATAAACAACCAAATTCTTGTAATAAATGATAAATAATCAAAAAAAAAATAAACAGTATAATGAATTGATGTTTTAAACTAGCTAGACCAGACTTAACAAAACCTAGTCTGACCCGAATTCGATCCGACCCGATAATGACCCGAACCCGATCCAAACCCGGATGACCTGACATCTCAACCCGAATGACCCGACCCGACCCGAACCCGACACAAAAGTTGACCCGACTAACCCGACCCGTAAGCGACCCGAAACTGACCCGAACCCGACCCGACGACAGTCATGCCCCGGTAATGATCCGACCCGATATGACCCGACTCGAACCCGATCCGACATGACCCGACCCGAACCCGACCCGCCAACCCGATTGCCACCTCTACTTACTACTACATACATACTCGTATTAAAGTATTCCTCCATATTCTTGAATTTGTCACATAAGGATTGGGCACGTATTTAAGAAAAAGTGAAAAAGTAATAGGATAGTGTTGATATGATGAATGTGATGAGAGAGAAATAAAAATGAAATTATTTCCTTAAAAAGAAATGGAGCTAACTCAAAGAAAAATCATAAAAGGAATACGAGGCTAATTCAAAAAGATGGAAGGAGTAATTCTTTTGAAAATATTAGTTGAAAAGTAGTACTACTAACTACTGAGGGGTCTCGAACTTGTGACCTTCACGGTGACATCCAGTATCGATCTTATGATATATACGGAGTGAAATGAGTTATATGCGAATCGAAGCATTGACCTTAGATGTGTAGTACTTATTCTCTACCACTACGCCACAATATCTCATTGTTTCAATTATCACTAAATTAATCCTAAAGCTATACACTCCAATAATTTAATTAAGGAAAATTAAGAAAATAATCCGTTTCTACAGTATTAAATTACTCCGTATTTAATTATTCATTATTAATCAATCCTCAAATTAGAATATGTTTGTTTAAAACTTCACTATATGAATCAAGATTGATTATAATATTATAAATAATCATGACTATAATAAATTACAAGATTTCACCTTAAAATTAGACGATAATCAAGTCATATTTGATTGTGATTAGGATATAAGATTGTAATTAGGGTCTATATTAGGGATATATACGAGATTGTAGTATATATATCTCTAATATACTAAGAGATTAACACTCACCTATAATTTTTTCGCCTTTTTTTTGGAAAATTCATTGATTTTTATTCAATAAAAATCCAAAAAAAATACATACAAACAATTTTCCCGCCTATTCATATTCCACCTTCGCTATTTTGGTTATGTCCTACCGAAATTTATCTAACTTGACATGGCCAAACACACTACTAATTAACCAAAATAACCAAACTATTAATCAATTGTGCAAATTAGAATGTTTTATTATAAATGAAAGGCAACCATAATTAGGAATGATTGACTAAATTAACGTGCAAATTGGAATATTTAAGTATAAATGAAAGACAATCCTAATTTAGGGATGAAATATGCACGAAAATGACTAAATTAACGTCTGAATGTAGCCTCATGGCTGATATGTTAATTGTATTGTACAATCTAATCTCTATGATTTGCGTTAGCGTATACTAAATACCGAGAGTTTATATATACCAACGGAAATACATTTTATTTTTGTAATAATCATGACTGATATAGCACTGTAATTAAATATTGTAATCCTCACTTGATATATATACAAAAATATTTATACTCACTTGATACCACTAAGGGGCGGTTTGGTTCACTCAATTTAGGTATGAGGTATGGGTTTAGAATGAACCAAACCCATACCTCGTGTTTGGTTGACAAGTTTTTCATTTCGATATCCATACCTCAAACCCTCATGGTATGGGTTTCTCATACCCAAGAGAGGAGGTGGGTATGAGATTCATACCCTTGGAATCAAACTTTGTTTGATTTTCCGAAAGAATTTGTTCCAATTTTTTCGTTGAAATATTATAACTGAAATATTTTATTGAAAAAACACTAATTTAAAATACTAAAAAACTTATTTTAAAATTTTATTAATGTAACTCAGTGTTTTATATCCCTAAAAAGAGTTGTTTTTAATTAAATTTATTTAATTTTTCTTTCAAAGCTAAATTTTTTAGATTTTATATAGTCAGTGATATAAATTTTTATATATTTAAAATATAATTATTAAATATAATTTTAAAAAAAATAGAATTTCGGATTTGAATCTCAATCATCTAAAAAATGAATCAAACACCATGTTTCAGGAATAAGTTCCAAACCCATACCACCCTGGTTTGATTCCTGATTCCATTCTCATACCATTTTACGAACCAAACGACCCCTAAGATCATTTTGGTAACACTAAGATCATTTTGGTACGGGAAGTACAAAATACGGAATATACTATTAAAATCCATATAAAAAAAGTTTCACAAATTACATAATATAAGTCTTACGCCTGAGAGAGTCTATTTTAAAAAAAATTGCTAATGAAAAATTGAATATTTTTTGCCACAAAGAGAGCGTATCACGGCGTACTAACCATTAAAAAAAGTTCATTACTGTACAATTTTGATAACTATTTATGTGTTTTACTGTACGTTAAAGAGAGAAATAAGTATCTCAAAATGTGAGATGACATAAACCGAGTATAAAAATATAAACAATATTTTCATTAATTACACATTATTTAATATATTTCAAGACATTACTGAAATATTTTGATTAGTTTTGTGATTTAAAAAATATTTTTCTATATCTAAAGTATACGGTCGATAAATAGTACGAAGTAAAAATAAAATAATAAAATTTTAATTTTAAATCTTAAATGAAATATTCTATAAGATAAATATATTATAAATACCGTGCATGCACGGGTCTATACTAGTTTTGCTTAAAAGAAAATTCCCCTAAGATTTTCTTACTTCAAAATTTTTCTTATTTATCCATTATATTCTCTTTCTATTGGTTACTTTTTGTGATTTGATATCTTTTTGAACCCCACCCAACAATTTACCACCTTTCACTATCCATTTCTTAATACATGTGCCATTATTAGGTGAGAAGATCATTGTGGGAGAGGGGTACATAGCATGATTGTCGAAAGCGAATAGATCAAATTAAATAACTAACTGGAATTTGGATGTGGAATCAAGTTCCCTTCAGTTTATAAGGTTCCCTTCAGTTTATAAGCGAATGGTTTCTACTTGTCGGGGGAATTTCAAGAGTCCGTACATATGCGAGCAGGGATTCGTGATTGGGCTATTAGCAGACTTGGTAGAATAACATATTTGAAAACGTTTTGGAGGAAATGTCGAACTAATTGTATTGTGTTTAATTATATGCATGTTTAGCTTTGTCTTGTGTTACTCCGTATCATCTAAAAAAACATTATCTAACGTAATTGCCAAAAAAAAACGTGTTTAATTTTTTACTATAAATATCAACACCCGGCTTTATGAAAAGTAGAATAAATCACTAATTATCCCTTTTATGATGTGTTTTTTTCAAAATTACCCCAAATTGTTATTTATTAGGAATTATCCACTTAAACTTTAACAAAAATTAGAAATTGTCTCAAATTCTCCTTTTTTTTACTTTACCGTGACTTAAACAACATTTCTTCCCACTTTACCCTTCCCTCCAATATCACCCCCTTCTCTCTTTTTCCCTCCACTAGTTGAAACCGAACACTTTCATCCCTAAAAACCCCCCAAAAAATCCCACAAACCACAAAAAACTGGAGAACCCTAACTCGACCCAAATCGACTCAAAGCTTCTTCAAATCTCAACATATTTTTGCCCTCTATTTTCTTAAAATTTTGAAAATAAAAATATATTTTATATTATTATTTTTTTTAAAGAAAATTTAGTCTATAATAATAATAATAATATTTTTAATTTACCTATTTTTGGGTCGGGTTGGGTTACGGGTCGGACCGATTCTGACCCATAATATTGGCTCATTCTTGGGTCGGGTTAGTTTGAATTCGGGTCTTTTTCGATCGGATTTTTTGTATTTTTTTCACACAATTTTTGATTGGATCTATTTTTGACATGTCTGTATACGGGAAAAAAAAAAAAACCTAATTTGTAATTGCCTCTGCCTCCTCCGCCCCCCTTCCAATTTGTAATCTCACATTGAGATCTAATCTAATAAGTCAGACATTCACCACAGTGTACAGAAGACAGAACGCAGAAGAACAGGAAGAAGAAGAAGAAGTAGAAGTGAGTGAAGTGAATCCAACAACTCTCAATTCTCAACTCTGTTCTTCTGCAAATCATCCATCACCATCTTCTTTGATTATCACTGTATTTCCATTCTCCAGGTATTTTTCATTCATTCATTCTTTGATATATCATCATTACCACTATGTTTCGACTTCATCGCCCAAATTCATTGATTCCTCCATTCTTCTCCTTCTTCCTCATCAACACCACCTTTCTACTTGGTCGCCATTTCTCTGTTTCTGCAAATACTTGTCGGAATAATGTTTTGATTCATATGAAGGAACAATGTAAATTGGGTTTCCCTAATCTTGTTATTCCCATTAATCTCTTCGACCAAATGCTGTCTCTTCTCCCTCGACCTTCCATTTTCGATTTTAATCATCTATTTTCCGCCATGATCAAGCTCAAACACCTCCACCCTTACCCCACTCTCATTTCCCTCTCCAGGCGACTCCGATTATCTGGCACCCGATTCAATTCGCATTCCCTACGTATCCTTGCTACTTCTTACTGCCATTTAGGCCGTCTTGATTTCGGGTTTTCTCTCTTTGCCGCCTCCATTAAGCTCGGGTATGTCAATGATTGGGATATGCTCGCTTTGTTCAACGTCTTATTGAATGGTTTTGTCCTAAACGACCGGCTTCCTCAAGCTCTCGACTTTCTTGATGTAGCCGTAGTTAAGCTAGGTATTCAGCCGGATATGGTTACCTATAATACTGTGGTGAAAGGGATTTGCAGGGTTGGGGACACTGCAGCCGCTCTCAACTTGCTTCACCAGTTAAATTCTCATTCTCACCCCGTGTCGTGTAAGCCTGATGTTGTCATGTACACCACTATTATTGACCGTCTTTGCAGAGACAAACAGTTGACTGCCGCCCTCAAACTTTTTTCCTTTATGAAAACTGAGGGTATCAAGCCGAATGTAGTCACCTATAACTCGTTCATATTGGGTTTGCTCAATCTCAGCCGTAAGGGAGACGCAAAGGATTTGTTGGTTGAAATGATGGGCAACAATATTTCACCCAATGTTGCCACTTATACCATTTTAGTTAATATGCATTGCAATGAAGGGATGATTGATGAAGCTCTAGCCATTATACGAATAATGATTAAGCGAGGTGTAAATCCTAATATATTTACTTATAATACTTTACTGAATGGTTATTGTTTGTGCGGTGAGATGGACAAAGCAAGGGAGATTATTGATTTGATGGTTAAATCTCAGTGTCACCCCGATGTTGTGACTTATAGTACTTTGATCAATGCGTATT
Source organism: Agrostemma githago (assembly GCA_958450325.1). NCBI lineage: Eukaryota > Viridiplantae > Streptophyta > Magnoliopsida > Caryophyllales > Caryophyllaceae > Agrostemma > Agrostemma githago. The sequence goes on along the minus strand of OY288241.1, from coordinate 4,262,339 downwards.
TTAAATTAAGATGTATTGACAAAGCCTTTGACATATTGCATGAAATGTTCAAACATGGGATTGCCCCTAATGCCGTGGTGTATAATACTCTGATAGATGGGTTGTGTAAGTCTAATAGGCTCCAAATGGCATGTCAGTTGTTCGACGACATGCAAATATATGGAATAAGTCCGAATGTTCGGACTTACTCGGCCTTATTAGATGGGTTATGTAAGGATGCACTAGTGGATAAGGCAACATCATTATTAAGAAAGATGGAGTCTACCGGAGTTGCTCCTAATATATACATATACAACATCCTTATTCACTACTTATGTCAATTTGGCCAATTTAAAGATGCCAAAAATCTTGTCTATGATCTTCTATCAAGGGGTTTGGTACCAAATCGTGCTATTTTTAATACTATGATCAGTGGGTTATGCCGAATGGGTCTTACAAATACAGCTATAGCGTTCCTAGATAAAATGAAGCAAATTGGATGCTGTCGCCACAATGAGATTTGAAGTTGTTGCTAGCACTATGTCACTTGTCATAGTCATTTATCTCGTGACAACCCGGAGTTCCTGCTAAAGCTTCTTAAGTTGACACAACAATTATTACTTCCCGAGTAATTCGGTGTTAGGATATTGAAGAAGTGTATTCCTGATTCCAGCCTTCCAGGTAAATCTTTCAAAATTTGCATCACCTTTTGATTTTTGCTGTTCTTTTGTTTGCCTTGTCATTTCTCATTTCTAGATTGTTTTGTTATATTGTCACAAAAAGAATTCTTTCATCTCTTGATCAAAAAATTCTGTCATACTGGTATAAAGGGAAGATATTGTGATGTTTGGTCCCTTGATTTGATGCATGTGTTTATTTAGCTTTATAGGGCTTGTATGGTCTTGTCGATTGATATGCTGCGCTCATAGGGTTTAGAAATGTATCAATGATCTGTGGACTGAAAGACCTTGCAGGTGATCCAACGAAAACAGAACACTTGCTGGAAATGTAGGGAGCAAAGGAAAGGCTTCGGTTGTTCGAAGCAAACATGTTGGAAGACGGCTCCGTTGATTCAGCCGTTGATGGGATGTTGTGGTGTTTTCCATACGGCTCTTCTCCTGTTTTAATACAAACCGATAACCCCCAGGTCTATCCAATTCGTCTGTCTCACTCAGTTGCTCCATTCACTTCAGTTCAGTAACTGAACAGTAGGACCGGACTTAATTGATTGATAATTTGTGTACAAATATTGAAACAGGTGGACTTGATTGATCTGGAATTGAAGGGAACTATGAATGTTGTTTCGTCGTGTGCAAAAGCCGGTCCAACTCTCAGAAGAGTGATTTTTATGTCTGCCGCGGTTCTGCACAACAGTAGACCTATAACCTCTCAAACACTTATCGACAAGACTTGGTTTTCGACACCTCAAGACTGCAAGGGATTAATAGGGGTATGTAGTACCTATATATGTTCCATGTCAACCAATTTAATTACCGGCCATGCTCCATATGTTATCAATTTAATTAGAAGTCCATGAAAAAAAACTGAAGTTGCAGGAGTGGTATCTGCACTCTTAAACCTTGACAGAGGATGCTGCTAAAGAGAATGGAGTTGACTTGGTGTCCATCAACCCTGCACTTGTCCGTCATAGGACCGATGTTGCAGCCATCGCTCAATTGGTCAAGTGACGTTCTCTTTAACTTTCGTCACCAAACAGTGTGCGTGGTACAGCGTAGCAACATTCGGCTGGCCGACTTTGCTAAATGGAGTATAATACAATACTACAATTCGAGCTTGAGGGGCGAGATAAGCGAACATGTATAAATTAGATAGTTTGTTACTCAGTTGGAGTTAGTTAACATAACAAACGCAAGTCTTGAATCTAATCTATACAGTCCATACATATGGAGGGTTTAGCCAACGATGATGAAGATGTATGTATGGAACAATTCCGTCATTAATAAAACTGTTCATTCTTCTCTCTACAATCGATTTTCTCATCTTCATCATTTTTATTGTTCTTCACATATTGCAATTATAAATCATGACTTCGTCGTCCCTTGAAGTCTAGTTATTTGAACGTGGATTAATGGTCAAGGATTATACTCCGTATTAGTTAAGTACTCCGTATAACATAAACACTAATTAACTAATTAGCTCATAATTTGACATTGCGTGTTCATATTGTCAGTGGCATTGAGCCATTGACATAAGTATTAAAACACAAAATCTTGGAAGTGACTCTCAATCACTTGTTGAGAGACCATTCTTCAGTATCACTCTATGTCTTATTCGTACTTTTAAAAGACAACTTTATTTTGTACCTGTTTTTATAATAAGCGTACCCTTTTATATTTGTATACTCTTTTATGTTAATGAGAGACCGTCTCTCAGGAGACCTACTCTCCCAACAAAGCATGCATATGAACAAGTCTCGTTCAAATAAAAGTACGAGTACAATTTTAGTGCTAACATCATTGGAGATTCATTCAAGGTCAAACGGTCAACCCTCACATTCACATTCACCTTCACCTTCCTTATATTCATACATCGATAATTCATCACCTAATTAATACGGAGTAATAATCTCACTACTAATCCTACCAATAATACCAAAATCAAACATTCTTTTAATCATGGGAGATCAAAATTACAATTCCCTAGTATTAACACTAATCTTCACAATTTTGATACTAACAGAATCGATAGTTAGTAGTCACGATAATAAACCAGGACAGACGAAGACATCCTCACTTGTTATCGCGCCTCATTGTACCTCAAAATGCGGAAAAATAACGATTCCATACCCGTTTGGTATCGAAGATGGTTGTTTTTACGTCGACAAGGATAAACCCGATGGGTTCCCCATAATGCAACTTACATGTAACCATACTTACAACCCACCACAACTAATCCTCGGTTCAAACCTTCACGTAGCCAACATTTCTCTTCAAAACTCCGAAATATGCATCAATGGCTACCTTGCAAGCGATTGTTACAACCGAGGCGTGTCAACCCAACACATCTACTCATGGTTAGATATGAGCACATTCACGATTTCCAGCACCAAAAACAGTTTAATCGCCACGGGTTGTGACACGTACGCATGGTTCGAGGGGATCCGCCACGGTCAGTCCTTCTCCACCGGGTGCATGACCAAATGTGACAAATTGCAGAACGTGGTCGATGGGGACTGTAACGGTGTTGGCTGTTGTGAAGCTTCGTTGCCCAATGGTGTTACCAATATTACGGTCACAGCTTTGAGTTTTAGTAATCATACTAAGGTTGGTTTTAACCCGTGTAGTGTCGCCTATCCTGTGGCGAAAGCTGAGTTCAAGTTTAGGAAAAGTAATTTGACTCAGAACACGGAGTTTTATTCTGAACTGCCTACGTACCCGGTCGTGTATAATTGGGGGATTGGAATGAAGAGTTGCTCAGTTGCTAAAGCCGAGGGAAGCTGCTTGTGCAAGAACAACACGGTTTGCTCGGATTTGAAGCCTGACCAAGATGGGTATCGTTGCGATTGCAAACCCGGTTTTATTGGGAATCCATACCTTCCTCACGGTTGCACAGGTAACATCAATGATATTCCCTAGTCTTACGCCATGAGACGGTCCATTTGTATACTGTTGCACGTGTGAGACTGTTTTAGACTGTAATTCTGTTTTATGAATTGGGATTGGGATTATTGATCAGATATCGACGAGTGTGAGGAAGCAAACGATTGTGAGAGACCAGAGTACTGCATCAACACCAAAGGAAGTTATATTTGCAAATGCCCAAAAGGCCACCATGGAAAGGGCACAATAACTAATGGATGCATCTCTACTAAAAACAATTGGCTCATCCCTGTTATCATCACTGCAAGTAAGAACGACTCTATAATCAATAATGTAATGCTATTTGAACGAAGTTTTGTTTTGGAAAATTGTCCGGTTTAATTTGGATTCGAGCAGGATTAGATCACAAGGCGCTAAAGCTCCCCTTCATGAATTTTTACGTTGTTGTGACCTTTGGTTAAGTTAGAACGACTCTTTAATTTGAGCAAGTTCGACGAGGTGTGCATATATTTACGTATTTGATGAATCTTGTGTGTAGGTGTTGGCGGGGCAATCATATTTATGCTTGTGGTTGGATTTCTATGGCATTGGAGACGCGGAGAAATACATCTTAAAGAGCTACGACAGAGCTTCTTCCGTCAAAATGGAGGTCTAATTCTAAGTGAAAAGCACTCGAGAATGGATCTTCTAAGGATTTTCACAGCACGGGATTTGGAAGATGCAACTCAAAAATTCGACGAAATGAACGTCATTGGAAGGGGTGGCTATGGAGTTGTGTACAAGGGATTGTTACCAAATAAACAACAAGTCGCAATCAAACGATCTCTTAAGGTGGATCCTAACCAAGTCGAGCAATTCATCAACGAAGTTCTCGTGCTTTCGCAAATCAACAATAGGAATGTAGTCAAGTTAATAGGATGTTGTCTCGAGACTGAAGTACCCTTGTTGGTGTACGAGTTTATCAACAATGGCACATTATATGACCACTTAAACGATGAAGCAAAGGCATCTCGTTTTACTTGGCAAATGCGTCTGAGGATAGCCTCGGAAATTGCTGAAGTTTTGGCTTATCTGCACACCACCATTTCGACTCCAATCATTCATAGAGACATGAAGTCAATGAATATACTCTTAGATGAAGGTTACACGGCTAAGGTGGCTGATTTTGGAGCGTCAAGATTGTGTCCGATTGACGAAGATCAACTAGCCACAATGGTTATAGGAACCATGGGGTACTTGGACCCTGAATATATGCAGACGAGTGAACTGACTGAGAAAAGTGACGTTTATAGTTTTGGAGTTGTACTGGTCGAGCTATTAACTAGGAAGAAGGCGATATCTTACAAAAAACCTGAAGTAGAGAGATGTCTGGCGATGCATTTTCTTCTAAAGATGAAAGAGGATCGTTTGATCGACATTGTCGACAGAAACATAGGAAAGGATGAGCTAGAAATGGGGCAAATAAGAGAGGTGGCGGAGGTAGGAAAATGGTGCCTCAGGGTGAAAGGTGAGGAAAGACCTACCATGAAAGAAGTCGCAATGGAACTCGAGCGAATCAGGAAAAAGGGAAGGCACCCATGGGAAAATAGACATGAAGAGGAAAGTGAATACCTTCTTCTAAGAGTTGATGAAGACGATAATATTAACGATGGATATTCGGGTTCTAATGACACTGATTTATACAATCCACCAACCTTCGCTTCACCCTTAGGTGCGGGCAGGTAGGTAAATAGTTACTGGTAGACGGGTTTATCTAAAATCAGTCCAAACAATGTTTATGTATCTATGTAAAACCTCTCCATACATTTGAAGTACTAATGTACTATATATTCCGTATAATTTACGTGTATCTCATTTTTCCTATTATCTATAATTCCCATTTGCTCCATTGTTAACGTCATGTACAAGTTACTCCATTTTTTTTTCTGTTATTTGACCTGTTCCACGTACTTTTTCATGATTAAAACGTTCGAGGATTTGTTCAAAATCAATCGACTCTTCAACTTGCTTAAATTTTGAGTACAAAATGTACTAGTTCTTGCTTGCAAAACTATTTAGTAAAAAAAGAAAGAACTCAAAATAAACCTACATATGGACCAAATTCAAACACTTTACTCATGGATTATCAAACCATGCCTTAAAAATCATTATTAATATTATGAGCGGAAGTGTGTATCATAATATTGGGTCTCTTTTGTATGGGTGTCCATGATCTATAATAGTACGATATTAATTATATTGTTTGCTTTGAGTCAAAGCCTAATGAGTTAACCCGAAACTTTTCCCAAAGGAAGGGTTGTTCTTCCTGTTGAAATGTCAAGGAAAGGAAAATCTGAACAGCAATGCATTTTATAATCTTATTAATTACGGAGTAATACCATAAATATTTTTTTCTTCAGATAATCGGTATAGGCGGCCAATTATTATACATTATAAATAACAACATGCTTATCAAAGATTTTAAATATTCAAGCATGGTTCATCGGTTGCTTTACATACGTGTAAAAACGTTTCATACGAAAATAATGTGTGGGAATATTTCATGGCTTTCAAATTGAAAATATTTAAATTTGTCTTTGTTGTTGTAATTTAAACATTTCATGATTCAAATTGATTTCATCAACGTAATATTTTCGTTAAATATTTCATGGCGTCAAGATTGTGTCCGATTGACCCAGATCAACTAGCCACAATGGTTTTGGGAACCATCGGGTACTTGGACCCCGAATACGTACAGACGAGTGAGCTGACTGAGAAAGCGACGTTTACTGCTTTGGAGTTAAACTGGTCGAGCTATAAACTAGGAAAAAGGCAATATATCTTATGAAAGACCTGAAGTTGAGATCGAGATGTCTCGCGATGCCTTTTCTTCTCAAGATGAAAGAGGATCGTTTGATCGACAGAAAGATGAGCTAGAAATGGAGCAAATAAGACTGGCATTTGTCTACGTCTTCACTCCACGAAGTCCCTATCTTCCCGTTGAAATGTCAAACAAAGGAAAAATCCAACACCAATAATGCATCTTATATAATGCTATTTGAAATAACCATTTACTCCGTATTTATTCGGTAGTTTCACTAGAATTGTCACATTTCGATGTTAGGTATATTTTTGTTAGTGAGAATGTTTTGCTTTATTAGTGAGACCCATCATTCACACTCACAACCTTATTATTTGTACATAAAGCAAATGTTACAATTCCAAAGAATTGGAGGGTGTAATAATTACGGAGTACTCCAATAAACAAACCCATAAACTAACCCATGCATGGAGCTATCTATATAAAGTTTTTTAGATAACCGGTATGGAGTATGGACAGTCAGTTACAGTATTATACTCCCTCCGATTCATTTGTTTCTTTACGTTTATTTTTTGGCACTATTTATGAGTGGTTAGAATATCTGATATAATTTCCAATCTATAAAGTAAAACATAGTCAGGTGAGATCTTTTTAAATTTGTCTTAATGAATACATTAAGAATATGGTCAAATTTTTACGATTTTTAATAATGTGTAACTAAAGATAAAAACGAAACAAACGTGCATTGACAAGTGTGATAAAACAAACGTAAAGAATCAAATAAATCGAAGGGAGTACATTATAAATAACAACTTGGTTATCAAAGATTTTAAATATTCAAGCATGATTTTATACGAAAATAACGTCTTATAATGTGTGCGAATGCAAATATTTCATGGCTTTCAAATTGAAAATATTTAAATTAGTTTTTTCTCTAATTTTTTAAGTTTCATATTTTAAATTACTTTATCATAGGTCCATTTTGTTTGATATAGCTAATGTGACCCATCATTGATTTGATTAAGGCTTTGTCTTTTGAGATTGGATCAATGACGAATAGTCAACAAACACTAGCATTCACCTAATTAATCAACTTTACTTGTTATATCTACACCCAAATTTCATTACCAAAACCAAAGAATCTAATCATGGGATATCAAAATTACCATAATTATTCTCTAGGAGTAATACCCTTCATAATTTTGGTACTAACACGATTAATAGTGGGAGACGATCTACCAGGAGAAGGGGAACTGTCGAATGTGATCGCACCCCATTGTACCTCAAAGTGCGGAGAAATTCATATTCCATACCCGTTTGGCATCGAAGAGGGTTGTTTTTACGTCGACAAAGATAATCCCGACTGGCAACTTACATGTAACCAAACCTCTAATAATACTCAACAACTTTTTATCAGCTCAAACTTTCAATTAGACAACATTTCCCTTCCCAATTCCGAAATATGCATCAAAGGCCACCTTGCAAGCGAGTGTTACAGTCGAGGAGCGTCGACACAATCCTTCAACACATTGTTAGATTTGAACACATTCACGGTTTCCAGCACGAAAAACAGTTTAATTGCCACGGGCTGCGACACCTACGCGTGGTTCAGGGGGACCCGCCATGGCGAGTCCTTCTCCACCGGGTGCATGACCGAGTGTGACAAATTGCAGAACGTGGTCGATGGGGACTGTAACGGTGTTGGCTGTTGTGAAGCTTCATTGCCCAATGGTGTTACAAACATAACGGTCACAGTTTCGAGTTTTAGTAATCATACTAAGGTTGGTTTTAACCCGTGTAGTGTGGCGTATCCTGTGGCGAAAGTTGAGTTTGATTTTAAGAAGAGTAATTTGACTCAAAACACGGGGTTTTACTCTGATCGTCATACGTACGCTGTGGTGTTCAATTGAGGAATCGGAACCAAGAATTGTTCGGTGGCTAAAGCAGAGGGAAGTTGTTTGTGCAAGAACAATACGGTTTGCTCGGATTTGAAGCCGGACCAAGATGGGTATCGTTGCGACTGCAAACTCGGTTTTATGGGGAATCCATATCTTCCTCGCGGTTGCACAGGTAACATCAGATCAATACAACCCGGTCTTATGTTTCATTGGTAATACGGTTAGATTAGTTTGCTGATGGTTTGTCGCGACAAATATAGTTTAATTATTTGTCAACAATCTTTAGAAATAACAATTTCTTTCATATTGAATTTGATAGAACAACTCAACCAAAACCTTAAAGTTATGGTAGAGGTCCAATTATCATCTTTATATTCTATTACGCTTTCTCACTCGAATATGGTTAGTGCACAGACACCCCAATATATACCATGTGCTTACACATGAGAGTTCGAGATATTGGTTGCCGTCAGAATTGAATGAAGACAGTGATACGAGATCTGAATTGTCAAATCATTGCTTAACATCCTTAGATTACAAGAGAAAATTAGTTCTTTGGTTTTTGATTTTCCATAATTCATATTTTTGTAAGTGGTAGTACAACGTTCTACTAATGAATTGTTTTTTTTTTAAATTTGTTTTAGAAAAGCTTAGTACTCTTCATATAATTTGTATAAATATTCCCTAAATTTGATAATTTCACTTTTCAATTACTAACGATTGTGATTATTGATCAGATATTGACGAGTGTGAGCAAGCAAATAATTGTGAGAAACCAGAGTACTGCATAAATACAAAGGGAAGCTATACTTGCAAATGCCCAAAAGGGTACCATGGGAAGGCCACAAAAACTGATGGATGCACCTCTACTTCTAAGACTTGGCTCATCCCTGTTTCCATCACCGCAGGTAAGAACTACTGCTGCCTTCGTCTCAGTCATTTGTTTACCTTTGATTAAAATATTCCTCACATATAATAAACGATCGACAGGAAAAGAGTACTACTTTCTAATTGTACATATTTTTAAACTTGTAGGCATTGGTGGAGCAATCATATTTATGCTTGTGGTCGGATTTCTATGGCATTGGAGACGTGGAGCGATACAACTCACGGAGCTAAGACGAAGTTTCTTTCGTCAAAATGGAGGTCTAATTTTAAGCGAAAAACACTCTAGGATGGATCTTCTCAAGATCTTTACAGAAGAGGAGTTGAAAGATGCAACTCAAAAATTCGATGAAACCAACATCATTGGAAGGGGTGGCTACGGCGTTGTCTACAAGGGATTTTTACCAAATAATCAACAGGTCGCAATCAAACGATCTCTTAAGGTGGATCCTAACCAAGTCGAGCAATTCATCAACGAAGTTCTTGTCCTTTCGCAAATCAACAATAGGAATGTAGTCAAGTTACTAGGTTGTTGTCTCGAGACTGGGTGCCCTTACTAGTTTACGAGTTTATCAACAATGGCACGTTATATAACCACATACACGATGAAGAGAAAGCATCTCGTTTTACTTGGAAAATGCGTCTAAGGATAGCCTCAGAAATTGCTGAAGTTCTAGCTTATCTGCACACCACCATTTCGACTCCAATCATTCATAGAGACATGAAGTCGATGAACATACTCTTAGACGAAGGTTACACGGCTAAAGTGGCTGATTTTGGAGCGTCAAGATTGTGTCCGATTGACGAAGATCAACTAGCCACAATGGTTATAGGAACCATGGGGTACTTGGACCCTGAATATATGCAGACGAGTGAACTGACTGAGAAAAGTGACGTCTACAGCTTTGGAGTTGTACTTATTGAGCTATTAACTAGGAAAAAGGCGGTATCTTACCTAAGACCCGAAGTTGAGAGATCTCTAGCCATGCATTTTCTACTTAAGATGAAAGAGGAACGTTTGTTCGACATTGTTGACCTAAACATAGGAAAGGATGAGCTAGAAATGGAGCAAATAGCAGAGGTGGCAAAGCTAGGAAAATGGTGTGTGAGGATGAAGGGTGAGGAAAGGCCTACCATGAAAGAAGTGTCCATGGAACTGGAGCGAATCAGGAAAAAGGGAAGACAGCCATGGGAATACAACGTTGCACCGACACATGAAAACGAATGTGAATACCTTCTAGGAATTGTCGAAGACAATAATGATGATGGATATTCGATTTCTAATGACTCTGATTTATACGATCCACCAACCTTCTCCTCTTCAACCCTTAAAGGCGGGAGGTAAGGGAACGTCAGATATTTACTAGCTAATAATAAGTCGTGTGTATGTTAGATCGTTTTATATGAAATCGACTCTGATCAGTTCATGTAACAAGATCTGTTAGACATCTCGATATACCTATAATTGTTATATACTCTATATACATTTGGATGTCATCAATTATCTCTGCTTATTGTGCTAGATTTTGGTATCTTGATGTAACTAGCAAACTAGTTCCTCCATATTTTTGCTAATGACCAGGCCAGCTCTTCTAGCTACTTTGTCATGCATGATTAAAACGTCTGAGGATTTATTCAATGTCAACTATTTTTTCACGTACTCCCTCCGTCCCAATGAATTGTTTGCCTATTCCATATTGGGGCGTCTCAATTAATTGTTTGCCTTTCTATTTTAGGAATGTTTTTTATATGCAATTTGATTATTCTCATGAGTTTTGCTCTACATGTCACTCCCTCATTGGTTCCCTTAACATTGGTGCCAAAAGGAAAGGCAAACAATTCATTGGAACGGAGGGAGTAGTAGTTAAGACGGAGAAATCCTGGACAATAGGTCTAAGTCTAATTCGATCCCCGACCCTTGTTATTGTACTGCGATTAAGTGCGCTCCGTTTAACCAAAAGAAAAACTATATGCATGTGCTAGCTCTTGCTTGCAAACCTAATTTGCCAATAAAAACTCAAAATTATATATACCAATTGTAAATTCAAACACTTTACTCATGGGATTTGATCAAGAGTCAAGAGGATGCCCTAAAAACCATTACGAGTATTACTTTGGTATCCCCTATATACTAAAAGAATAGGGGTAACTAGAAAAATGATAATGTGTCGCTCTCTCCTTCATCCATTTTCCCGCCTAATATTATCACTACTATATAATGGGTCACTTAAACCATGGGTCACCTAAACAATGGGAAAAAAAAATGTAAATCTCATATAGCTCATGTGAGACCCAATGTGATATGTATAACTTATACGAGGCCCAATGAAAATAATTGTGTTCTTCATTCGAAACTTTGATTGAATAATGGATGATCATTACAACTTTATTCGAGATCATTCACAACTTCTTGATTGAATAATGGATGATCATCACAACTTTATTCGATATCCAACGTTATAAATATAAGACCTTCTAAAAATATTTTCGTCGAATGATCGACACCTACCTTTAGCAATACGTGATACTCTTTATTAAAAAAAATAGCCATTAAAATAATACAGAGTATATTTCAAACTCAAACTTATTTTGAATGATACTCCGTACATAATAAAAATCTAATTGTGACCATCTACGTAAACCTCATATCTCAAAAATCATGCAATTGATGATTATAGATATCTCATCTATTAAAAGTAACAAACTAAATTTACCGCGTATTTACGCGGGTGCTATACTAGTTATTAATGACACAATTACGCTAAGTCGTTTATTCACAGACTTTATCTTCCTAGCTACGTACCTCATACTTTGTCATCTCATCATTTCACTAATTTTTTATTTTCAGACTTAGACCCGGTAAAAAAAAAAATCACTTTATCCCTAGATTCATTTCAGACTTTGCCACTCCAACTTTCCAATAATCTTTTTTTTTACTTCGATATCTACGTTTATTTTATAATTTGCATAATTACGATTAAATAATTTATCATTAAATAAATCTTAGCTTGTCACATACGAATTATTAGTTTTTTCCGAAACATTATATTTATATACTCCCTCCGTTTCATTGATTTCCTTCACCTTAAAAGTGACACATTTCTTAAGAAAAATAATAAAATAAGTAAAAGTAAAGAGACTAAAGTGAATGGGCCATCTAGATAAGAGAGAACACTGATAAAAAAAAAATCAAAGAAAGGTTTGAACGAAAAGAGAAATGTGGAAAATATAAAAAACAGAGGGAGTATAAAAGAAATTAAATTACGAATTAAAAAGGAAATTTACACCCCATAAAATAAAACAACATACAAAAATTAGAAACACTGGATAATGTGTTCCACCAAGTCATCTCGAAATTGATGATATGGACACGATTACGAATTCAATGATGATTTTCAAAATATTGTTCACAATGAGCATAATAATTAGGATAACACCATTAATGAATTATTCAAGATAAGTTTAATAAATTGTATTTTCACAAATTTTATTCCGTACTAGATATTTATTTATAGAATTTGATAATCACTATGTCTCATTCTATAATCCTCAGACTCTATAAATCCGAGGCTCAGACTCTCGCTCAGACTTTGTACCTAGTAGACGAGTTCTTCTTCTACTTTGTCATGATTAAAACTCTTGAGGATTTGTTCAAAGTCAATAATCTCTTCACCTTGCTTAAATTTTGAAATATATATGCTAATAGTTCTTGATTGCAAAACTAATTAGCCAATTCAATAAAAACTCAAAACTATACCCCAATTGCAAATTCAAGCACTTTAATTTACTCATGGAATTACAAGACCATGCCCTAAAAATAACCATTATCACTTTGGTATTATTATTATTAATGACACCATTAATATTAGGAGACGACGAAGTTGGACCGCCATCATCCACACTTGTGATCGCGTCACATTGCACCTCCAAGTGTGGAAACGTTGCGATTCCATACCCGTTTGGCATAGAAGACGATTGTTACTACATCGATGAGGATAACCCAGACACATACGGTACGATGAAAATCAAATGCAACGATACCGCTGATCCACCACAACCAATCCTTGGTTCAAACCTCAAAATAATGGACATTTCGATCATTCAAGACCCCGAAATACGGATCCTCACCTACATTTCATTCAGTTGTTACGACAGCGCAGGCGAGTCCACTGTGAGCTTCGAAAACTGGGTAGAAATGGGAACATTCACACTTTCTAGCACCAAAAACAGTCTGATTGCCACGGGATGCGACACGTACGCTTGGTTCTACGGGGTGCGCCATGGCGAGTCCTACTCCACGGGTTGCATGACCCAGTGTGAGACCCTGCAGAGTGTGGCCGATGGGGACTGTAACGGTGTTGGTTGCTGCGAAGCTTCGTTGCCCGATGGTGTTACAAATGTTACCATCACAGTTTCGAGTTTTGATAATCATACTTCGGTGGGTGGGTTTAACCCGTGTAGTGTCGCGTATCCTGTGGCCAAGGATGAGTTTGTTTTCAGGAGAAGTAATTTGAGTCAAGGTAGCGGGTTTTATTCGGATTATCAGATGGTTCCGGTGGTGTTCAATTGGGGGATTGGGACCAAGAGTTGTTCGGTTGCTGAAGCCGAGGGAAGTTGCTTGTGTAAGAACAATACGGTTTGCTCGGATTTGAAGCCTGACCAAGATGGTTATCGTTGCGATTGTAAACCTGGATTTTGGGGGAATCCTTACCTTCCTCGCGGTTGCTTAGGTCAGATTCACGTACTCCCTTCACCCGTCTTAGTCTTTTGTTTACATTTTAATTTATAAGGAGCATACTCCCCCGTTCCAATGAATTGTTTGCCTATTCTATATTTGGGCGTCTCAATGAATTGTTTGCCTTTCTATTTTAGGAATGTTTTTTATATGCAATTTGATCATTCTCATGGTTTTGCTCTACATGTCACTCCTCATTGGTTCCCTTAACCTTTGTGCCAAAAGAAAAGGCAAACAATTCATTGGAACGGAGGGAGTAATATTTCTCTAGCTAAAAGAATATATATATAAAAGTAAATAAATGAACGAGACAGAGAAAATATACTCCCTCCCACCACTAAGATTTTCCCACTTTCCTTAAAAGGAAACTCCACTAAGATTTTCCCATTTCAAAACTTTTCTCATTCATCCATTATACTCTCTTTCTATTGGTTACATTTTATGATTTGAAATCTTGAACCCCACCCAACAATTAACCACCTTTCATTACCCATTTCTTAATTAATGTGCCATTATGAAGTGGGAAGATCTGTGATGGGGAGGGAGTATATAATTTGAAAGAATAATGCAGTTGAAGGGATCTCCTCTTACATTTTCTTGTTTCTATAGTACTCCATATGCAGTGGAGTAGCAAATTGTTATAGTGACAAATTAATTAAAAAAATTGAAACCTTGAATTAATCAATCCCTGCAACTAAATACAATTGCCAATTGAATAAGTAAATTTAATTAGTACAACATTTATTTTTTAGAGTATTCTTTATTTGTTTACTTTGATTTTTTCTAACCAATAACCATCTTCATAATAATGATGAAAATTCTAGCCAACCACTGTTAAATGTTTTTTTTTGTCGACGAGTGCACTTGATATAAGACTATTTGCCAATTGATTTGTTTTTCTAGTTGGAATCCTTAATTTCTTCGTTTATTTCTTGAACCTACTTGCTACTTTCCATTTTTTGGCCGGTTCGGGTGTTTAACTTCAATTAGAGGATTATACAACTAATTGTACATAGTTCTATGTACAATTGGTTTTAAGATTTTGAGATTTATAACAAAGTTTTCGAGTTTTGCTGTAAATTTTCTGAACTTTAGTATAAAGTTGTCGAGTTAAATCACATTAATGTTTAAGTTCAAAAACTTTGCCTAACGTTGCCTTGGTTGTACAATAATTGTACAATGCTATTGTACAACCAGTGTATAATCCTATTTTCCGTTTAACTTAGCTCAGGATGAAGTGGTGTTTCCCGTGGCAGACCAATTTGAAAAATCATTTAACGTAGTTGAAATAACTACACTTAATTGAAGTCTTAAATTGCCCTCTCTTTTTTTCCTAATAATGATGAAATACAGATTGTTTTGGACTTTTGGTGTGATTAATATCAGATATCAATGAGTGTGAGGAAGCAAACGATTGTGAGAAACCAGAATATTGTGTTGACACATTTGGAAGCTATTATTGCCAATGTCCAGAAGGGAACCATGGAAATGGTACAAAGTCTCATGGGTGCGTATCTAATAGAAAGACTTGGCTTACCCCTGTTATCATCACCGCAAGTAAGCATTATACTGAGTACTCGTAACTACTTTTATTCTAACCTGTGTCCACTGGATACACGTTAATATGTCTTCATGCTCTAATTGTCAATTGTCACATTAGGAAGTAACACTGTTTACTTCAGTTTTTCTAACCTGTGTCCACTGAATACACGTTAATATGTCTTCATGCTCTAATTGTCAGCTGTCACATTATATGTTTTTCATCAAAGTTTTTTATTGACAATGATAAAAGTGTTAGATGCGGTGATGATTACTGATTAGTGCACAGCCTCCTGTATCATGGATCGAGTGTCCACTTGAGAGTTCTGAAACATCGAGGACGGTCAAGATTCGAAACTGTGACTTTTAATTTGGTCACGTTGACTCTAATATAGCATGCATGTTAGATCAACCACTCAACCAGGTTGAACAAATATATTTATATTCTGTAATTGGTGAATATTGTAGGTATTGGTGGGGGTATCATACTTGTGCTAGTAGTTGGATTTCTGTTGCATTGGAGACATGGAAGAATACAACTTAAAGAGCTACGACAAAATTTCTTCACTCAAAATGGAGGTGTTATGTTAACCCAAAATCACTCTACCACCACCAGGATGGATGCTCTAAAGATCTTCACAGCACAAGATTTAGAAGATGCAACCCAAAATTACGACGACAAAAACATAATCGGAAAAGGCGGCTATGGAGTTGTCTACAAGGGTTTTTTACCAAACCATCAACAAGTCGCAATCAAACGATCTCTTAAGGTCGATCCTACCCAAGTCGAGCAATTCATTAATGAAGTTCTCGTGCTTTCGCAAATCAACAATAGGAACGTGGTCAAGTTAATAGGATGTTGTCTCGAGACTGAAGTACCCTTGTTGGTGTACGAGTTCATCAACAATGGCACGTTACATGACCACTTAGATGATGTAACTAAAGCGCCTCGTCTTACATGGCAAATGCGTCTCAGGATAGCCTCGGAAATTGCTGATGTTCTAGCGTATCTACACACCACCATTTCAACTCCGATTATTCATAGAGACATGAAGTCGATGAATATACTCTTAGATGAAGGTTACACGGCTAAGGTGGCTGATTTTGGAGCGTCCAGATTGTGTCCGATTGACCGAGATCAACTTGCCACTATGGTATTAGGAACCATGGGGTACCTGGACCCTGAATATATGCAGACGAGTGAACTCACTGAGAAAAGTGACGTTTATAGCTTTGGAGTTGTACTGGTCGAGCTATTGACTAGACGTAAGGTTATATCATACGAAAGGCCTGAAGTTGAGAGACTGCTTGCTATGCATTTTCTTCGTAATATGAAAGAGGATCGTTTGTTCAGCATTGTTGATCGAAACATTGGGAGGGATGAGCTAGAAATGGAGCAAATAAGGAAGGTGGCGGATGTGGCAAACTGGTGCTTAAGGTTGAAAGGAGACGAACGGCCTACCATGAAAGAAGTCGCGATGGAACTAGAGCGAATCAAACAACAAGGAAGACACCCATGGAATAATGTTATTGGACCGACATCTGATCAACCAGAAGATGAATATCTAATAAGAATTGGAGAAGACGGGGATGGTTATACCGGTGGAAAGGATTCAGATTTATACAATCCACCTAGCTTCATTTCACCCTTGAACGGCGGCAGATGATCTGAACTAAACTAAATAATCATATGTTAGACGATGTCACGTGATATTTCCAACTGAAAATCGTAATTTTATGTTTGTCATCTTGTTATATCGTTGATGGTGAGTTTATCCCACATGCATGCATATGTGAGAATGTGAGATTATTCGTACGTAAACTTGGTAAATACTCGTACATAATGTATGTGAGCTAATTAATTAGAGTGTTTTGCGGGCGTAACAGGTCATCTAAGTGCTGTATGTATCTTGTAAAATATTATGGTGTATGTGCAAGCAATGTCCAAAGAATAACAACTTAAAGTGGAGGCTCGTAAGCGTCGATGTATAAGGTGTTATTGTTTTTTTTTTGTCAATGAAGAGTGGACTTAGTTGCATTACAATATCACAATACAGGGGAGATTCGAGCCCGAGACTTACTGTTCCAGACAAGGGCGGACCTAGGGTGCCTGGGGTCACGGGCCCCCCGACAATTTTCAAAACAAGTAGTTTTGAAACATTTGAAATATTAGCTCGTTAAATGTGGTTTAATTTTCAAACTTAAAAAATGTCGGAATTTTTTTGTACCCTTATGTCAAAAATCCTAGGTCTGCCACTGGTTCCAAAGCACCTTATTTTAATCACTGGGTAAAGACGGTTAGACTGTTAGGCATATGTAGGAGACAAGTTTATTCATCTAAATCAGACAAACAAATCACATGAGTCATAAATTTGTAGCGTAGAAATAATATTCTTGCGGATACTAGTGGAGGTGGTATAGTTAGAGTGTTAGTGCAGTAATTTGTAGCAGTTGGCCTCATTAATCGCTTCTTGTTTATTTTTATTTTATTTATTTATTTGCTCGATCATGAATTTGACGCTGATTTCTTGCATGCATGTATGATCTTAGAGTTTCGATATTGATTTCGATATTACTATCATAATATAACCCTTCACAACCACGCAACCATATTAATAATATCAGTTTTCTAACGTGTGTCCAATGGACACACGTTAATAAACTATTTACGGTAAGAATCACATTGATATTGTTTTAAGTAGGGTAATTATGGATTAACATATCAATTTTTCGTGATATTATCAATGTGATTCTAAATAGCTTATTAACGTGTGCTCAGTGGGCACACGTTAGAAAAATCGTATTAATATTCCTTATTTCTTAACACAACTATTTGAACTCGCACTCGATCAATGGATTTGTGATTTGTACATTAATAATACAATGTTTTCATTCGTTAATTATGAGACGTTAACATGATCTAAAGTACAAGAATAAATCAAATGAAAGTATGATTAAGCCAAACTGTACTGTACAATACTGTGGAGTACATCATTTCTATATAAAAAAAATTAAAGGCCTAAGCCATGACTCATCAAGATATCATTAAAAACTAATTGCGAATTTTCTGTACATTATGCCTAATTTTATGCTAGCTAATTAAAAACCAATAAAAAAAAAGTATGAATTTTTTATCCTTCGAATGTCTAAAATGACTTGACTTTAAAAAAAAAAGAATTTGTGTATACCAATGTATGCAACACAATTTAATTAATCGAAAATTAATGGCCACCACCGCCACCACTTGGACCGGATGCTAGTTGTTGTAGCCACCGTGAAACAGTGTTTTTCGCGGTGTCATAAAAGGGACTGCTTTCATGGCTACTGGAAGTGGAACCACTGAAATCTTCCATTAAAATCCTTGTCCCACCAACAGATGAAACGTACAAACTCGACAACAATGCTATGAACATCACCCATTTCATAAGTTTCCCCATCATCATCATAGTTAAAGGATTTGAACAAAATATATGGTTTCGACTTTAATTTTCAAGTGTATGTTTTTAATTTAATTTGTAGGTAAAATGTTTTTTTTTTTAAGTTTAGAGTATTGTGAGTAGTAGGAGTTGATACCAAAAGGTGTGAGTTATTAGGGTTTATATAGGAGCAGCGAGGAGGTTGCCGTGGTACACAAGTTAAGTGGATATAGTTTGACTTGTGTGTATAGAAAAATATAGAGATCGAGGAAGAGGCATATATTGCATGACTTATTAGCTTGTTGACCAAGAATAAAAGTTGAGATTTGAGTAGTAGTAGTAGTACGACGTAAGTGGATACTTCATGAAATTGAATGCGTCAATTATTTGTAAATACAAAAATTAGAATAATTTTTCTTATACTGAATGTATCTATCTTAAGAATAAATTAAATTGGATAGATTATATTTAAATAAATAAGATAATCATTCAGTAAATAACAATTGTTCATTATATTTAATTTATTTTTAATTTAAGATGACGAATATATTAGTCTTAAACTCGTGATTTAAAAAAAAAATAATAATGAATGCATCATGTATGTGTTGTTGAATGTTTGTTTCATGCATGAGATTATGAGAAGTTGGGGAGATGATGAGTAGGTGAATTATGGAAAAGGCATGAAGTCATTCACGCGGTGGCTACGGATTATTTGGAATATGGACTTTTGTATAATTACATCACTTCATAGGGCAATATCAAATAGCAATAGTTGTAATTTCATACAATATATTTTTATTGATACCGAGACATAACTAAGTCTATATGAAACTTCATATTTCTCTACAATGGTAAAAGTTTAATATATTTATTGTGGGTCCCTTTTTTCTCTTCTTTAAATGTATGAAACCGGTTCCTTACTTTAGAAACCAATTTCATATAACGAGCTCCTTATTTTCTACATCAATGGTTAAAGAGCTCCTTATATGATACGGAGTATGAAACTTTTTATATGGTACCATTGCTATTGCCCTTAGCTCCTTCATACAATGAACTTAATAAAAGACCGTCTCTCAGTAGATTTACTCATCTACCACACAGTCTACTCCCTTGGTTCAGTTATTTGGTCATCTTTAACTAAAATATTCAGCCCAAATAATATTAAGACTGATACAGAAAAAATATTTTCTTATAAGATTATTCAATTCGATACTTATCTACTTTCATTTTTAGTAAGTTTTTATTAAATTTAGGTGCAAAAATTAAGTTGTGTATCCAAAATCACTGACGGAGTACTTCAACTCCGTCTTTCTATATTCTATCCATTTGATTAAAATATATCATCTAAATTAATATATAATGGGCAGATCGTTAAAAGATGGGGATGTATCTTTCTTTCCAATAACTAATAAGTGAAGGAATGATTCAACAATCAAGATTCAAGATGTATGTTCCCTCCTTCCCTTCTATGTTGGATGCTAGACTTTTTAATATTCAACGGCACGGACTGGACTGGACTGGACTGGACTGTACGGGTTAGACTTGTTTGGTCACAATATAATAGGACATGTTGGTTGTGCATTAATTATCATGGAATAGTATTTGTTGCACAGGCTGCGCATAACACAATCAAATCGATCGGCCTTCACTAAGTTAAGTTCTAATTTAATACATATACTCGTTTTAAAAGTAAAACACACAATGTATAATAAAAGTAGAATATCCTATAGTATCATTACCGACATTTTATTTGAATATTTCTTCATTTTTCATTGAACATACGTGCACACTCTCTTGCTAAAGAAGGTTTGTTTTTCTCTCCGAATAGATTGATATTTGGCTCCTTATAATTTTAAAACATATATACATATCCTAAAAGATGTCGAATTATCAAAGAAAATTGTAAGGCAAATTAAAGTTGCCTGCATTTTGAATATCAAAATTTCTTGCCTAAACTTTGAATTCTTTCCAATCCGTGGACTAATCTTAACGTATCAAATTACATTAGTCACGCTGGCTAGTCCTTTTTTCAAACTTTCTTTCATCTTTTCTTAATTTCTTATGGAGTATTTAGTAAAACAATGTCGATGGTGGGCATGGATCAGGCTCGGTGAAGGTTGGCAGGTTGTGCTGAGCTCGTGGGTTGGGGTTTGTGTTGGGTCCGGCTGTCGAAACACTAACCCTGAGCAATGAGCATGACTTAGTGTTTTGGTTTGGCCCATAGAGGGCAGCATGCAGTGCTCGAAGAAGCTCAAATACCCACGGCAAAACAACTCCTACCAGGGTGAAGCTCGAAGAAGTGGATCAATATCCTGATTTTACAATAGTAATTCCAAATTTCATCAACAAACAGTGCTGAAATAAGACCATGACATCCTCTAATTATGATGTCTTGATTAAATCAATCGAAGAAACAAATAAATAAGCAATGTAATAGACGCTTTCCGTATGTGCAAAGAAGGCTGACCATATATCATCACAGAAATGTTATAACATGTGGAGAAGGCAAACAAAGATTAAAGCGCAGTTCTTGAAGCTCCGAAATTTATTAAGAAAACAACAAGTTGAAAGCAGGACCCTAGTGATGATGAGCACCGTGATCTTGAACATAGCGCAGACCACAGTACTTGCAGATTGCAGGTGCTTCCAGGTCAAGGCATATAAACTCAATTGGATGTCCCAAAGAAGGATCATGAGCTGCAATAACAAGATAACACAACATAAGTTGTTCTTTCAAGTGTGTTGAACATGGAAAATTAACTGATAATACTGGCTATTAACATAACTTATTCTCAAAAAAGTAAATTAAAGAAAAAGTAGGTGTTTGACCTCCTTCACAAACGGCTATTCTACCATCCACCTTGATCGGAGGTACTTCATTAATCAACTGCATCGGAGACTTCTTGCTTTTGTCCTACACAAATACGAAAGACTTTTCAGAACATGACCCTGCAAGATTTGAGCAATTTTTGAACTGTAATTTGCGTCCGTCAGCAAAAACAGTCACGGATTTGTTTTTGGGGGCCAGCCGACTGCCATTGGCATCAATTACAAAGATGGTCTCAATTTTAAGACCAGCGCCTTAACGGTTTCAAAAAAGATACAGTAGTCCCAGATTTGAGACTGCTTGTAGCATCAATAATTTCAGACCTACAAAAAACCACGTTTAAAAATTCCAGTCCCAAACTAATGTAATACAAAAAACAAGATACTTACTCCCACAAAAACCCTAGCCTCCATATTTCATCTGGGACTTCCATCGATAATTAATCGATGGTAAGTCCCAAAACTGATTAATTTTCACTTCTTAGTTTGGTAATCAACATGTTATTCAATAAAAGTCTCTCTTTTTATGAGAGTTTTATCTTTTGGTCCTTTTGTTCAAGGCTTCGGTCCCTTACGTTGTTATGGGACTTAATTTTATTTTTATTGACAAGGGTAGTTTGTTGATGTTTCGTCGCACGTCTATTCAATGTCTACAAGTAATTTGTCAACGATCTTTGAGACCAATAAAAGGTAAGTTTTCTCTAGTTCTGAATTAAACGAAGGATCCCTCAACAAAAGTTGCAAGAAGATAGCGATACGAGGTCATGCCGAATTGTCAGATCATGTCTTGAGATCCTTAGTTTATAAGAGAAATTGCTTTCTTTGGTTTTTATTAGATTTAATTGCAATTATAAGTATTCGTTGTAAGTGCCGTTTGGCGTTCTATTAATGAATTATTCTTCTCGTTCAAAAAAAATCCAGTCCCAAGTTTATTTCTATTTTCTCATCCTCCTCTTCCTTTGGGTCTAAGAGAGACATCTATGCTAAATGAATGAGCGGAGAACATAGACGTTGATAGGGCCGCCATCAACGACCATAGGTTGAAGTTGTTGAACTGCGTAGCTAATCTTAATAAAGCGTGAATACCTCTAAATTTAAGCTCATGATTGAAAGTAAGTTTTATTCTTGTCAAACTTGGTGGCCGCATACGAAAGTTATAAAATCTCCCATAAAAATTTTACACTGATCTTAAGGAAAATGGCAGATTACTACCAGATTTAGTGGAGCTATAGCCAAATGACCCAGCAGTTGAAACAGATGTTTTTATGCCTTATTGTAGATCAGATCATCAGACTGTAAAAGTGTAAAGTATAAAGATATGAAGGTTAATGTGCCCTGAGATGAATTTTTAAGGTCAGTTATTTAGGAGGTTTGAACAGGTTCAGGTTATAAATTAAGAAGAATAAGGGAGCAGGAATAGCGGAAGTAGACAAAATCACTGGTTGGGGGCCTGAGAAAAGCTTTATAAGAATACAGAATGTAAACTATAACAATCACATAACATGTTGCTTGGAAAGGTTAAAACCTTATTCAAAAAAGTCTATGCTAGGAATCAAGTGTTCGAATTTTGATTTGTGTTTGTACATGTAAACTCCGTACCTTCTATGCGAGGAATCAAGTGTTTGAATTTACTTTTGCTATAATGAAACAAAAAGGTAAAACAATTAGTCTTTATCTTCGCTGGACTAACTGTTCTTTTTTATTACGAGGGGTAATCCCTTCCTCATGATGCAGTTAGCAGAGGAAGAACAGCAAGTAGCTAACATCAGAAATTTGAATCAGATTAAACTAGGCACGCAACGCGCTCAGAAGGCAACAACCAAGTTACCAGAATCAATACGAGGGCCAGGAATTGCTAACTACAATCAGAAGGGAATCAGGACACCTCATCAAACTCGTGTGAGCAGTGCACTGGATCCAACTCAAGTACAAGGAAAATACTGGAAGGTGGCTTAACTGATTCAGTACTAGCTAATCATTAGGGACTAAGGAGAGTATGACAGGTATGTAACGGATCTATTATCCTCCACTCTAGGCGATAAGTATCCCAGGACTAAGAAATAATTGAGTAATTTATGCATCTAATGAAAATCTCCCAACGGCTACTGCTTTCCTTAGTATTACTAGGCTTACCATTCATTTTCAGATCGAACAGTCTGACTGATTATCTCTTTGTTTAGATTATGTACTGCAAATTCTCTAGTATTCTGAGTATTCTATCAAACTGTCACTGGTCACACTACAGCCATCGAAGTTCTCGTGCTAGAGTTCAACCAAGAGAATAATGAATCCCTCTATCATTCTATAATCCACTTCTCTTTAACCTGATTAGCTATTCGAACAAGAAGACACAGTTCCCTTGGAATCCCATGCCCTCCTATTCCCCTTTTGCGAACTTTGATGAACCAAACCATTTTTCGATGGAATCGGTTTAGAGACCCGTAACTCTATGAATTCATATTTCAGTCGATTTCATTCCAAACAACTGAACGAAACGGCCCCGAGGATATTCAAATGAAGTTCGATATTGTTATTATCATAAAAAATATGAAGGTAGAAGGTTAGAACATTAGGTTTTGAAGTCCTAGAACATTTCAACAGCGAATCCTCACTAACCAAACAAATCAAATTAACAAAATCGGGACAGAAATCAATCTCAAAAATGGTTAATTTGTTGTACAGACGATCCAACAAACAAAAACCCTAAATTCCAATCTCATAACATACGGTAAATTGGGTGAAAACGAAAAGGCATTCAATTGAAAGGAATCAAAGGCAGATAAAGACAGCACGAATTTCAGATCCAATTGAAGTTAGGAAACATGATCATGATGAAAGTAACGATAATCGATTGAAAGAGAAAAAAGATGGAAATCGAAAGAGGCAAAAAAAAAAAAACCTGCATCCATTTGTCGGTGTGGGTGGTGGCGACTTCAGTGGCAACGATGCAGAAACTTTTGGCATTCAAACGCAATGGAGTTGACCTAGACAGCGTTCGCAGCAAGCTCATCGCCATTGATAGAACTCAACGCAGATGCAGAGAAAAAGAGAGAGAGATAAATGGCAGTGGGTGGTGGGATGACGACTTAGGCCATCTTCCGTAATTTACTAATTAGGCTTTAGTTTCGTTTTTTTTTCCTTCAACGCTTTTGCGAAGATTCGAACCCAAAACATATCAAGATTTTTGGTCGTGTTAGGCTAAAATTATTGGAGTCTCGAGTCTTGAGACAACTTTAAAACTATTGACAATCTATCAAAATCGTGATATTCAAGACTTGACTTAAAAACTTCGGTTGAGTATTGGCACATATTTTTACACATACCACCTGATATAGAGTTCTCATTTTTACGATTTTTAGTCTTTTTATGTTTTTTTTTAAAGTCTCGTAGGTATAAAATGGAAAAACTAAAGTCTGGGCAAGGATAATGTATAAAGTTTGATATGAGTCGAGCTTTTGATCATTGCAATAATAATTTAACCTAAATGCATTTCTACGGTGGATTGAATGCTCGTATATTTGATATTTATTGCCTCACGTATATGATTTATTTTCCACTTAAAATCCTTTTAAACGTGAACTTGAAAGAGATGAAAAGATACAAAATTTCTTTTGTGATTAATATTTATTGTAATGTACTCAGGTACTTGTAACATAAAGATAATTGTGTATTAACATTTTTTTTCAATTCACAGATGCTCACAAGTTAGGAGTCACAGACTCACAGCATGACATATTGACATGAACACATGCTCATCATAAAATTAAAAAAACAAGAATTATATTATTAAAAGTTACATGCATAATGCAACTTATTAATTTAAGTATTTTGCCGATAAAATAAATACAGAACAACAAATAAACTAAATAATAATTTAAATGTAATAATGTCTAATATGACGTATACCAGCCACCCTAGCAGGTAAATATATACTCGTATGAAGTGTCTTCAAGACTTTTTATACCTAAAAAATAAAATTGTATGGTTCCCCAATACGCATTAGCTGGATTTATAATACTAGCCTAACCTAATCAAGGCCGGTCCATAAGATGGTCAATCTCTTCGTCTGTGACCAGCACCACCATCACTAGGACCAGACGACAACCGTTGAAGCCAAAACTCCAACTTGTTGTACTTGGTGTACATGTTTACGTACACCACCCTACCATTGTCCGATGAAGAACTATGATCATTCATCAACGGCCTCGCCTCAACCTCAAGGCTCGAGAAAGCCAAAATAAGTACTATTGTGATCATGATCAACAATAATGTGACTTTCATGCTATGAAATTTAATACCCATTTTTATTTTGTTTAATTTAGTCGATAATAGAGTTGTTGAGTATATGTATATGTGTGTTTAATTAGGTTTAATTTGCCATTGTTAAAGTGGCAATGTCATCCTTTTATAGAAGCAATTGTATGTTTTAAAGTTTGGACTTTGGACTATCTCATCTACGAGTATATAATATCACAACTTATTACGTGTGATGAATATATCCGTTGCAAATTTGTGACGGGTTAAGTACTATTTAGGTAACCTGGGTAGATAAAACAAAAGCAAAATGCCTAGGAAATGACAATTTATTTTGTCTTATCTATCCGTATGGAGAATATTTGACCCGTTGTAAACATGTGACGGCTATGTCTGCCAGAAGGAAGACTTGTTGATAGTGGCCCTGTTTGGTAACCGGCGGATTAATATTGGCATAAGCAGGTTGCAAAAGCGGATTATAATTAGCAGATTTTATTAGCATGTTTGACTAACATATATGATTAACAGATTTTGTTAGTGGTGTTTGGTAATCAGCAGTTTCAAATTAGTAGAATGCTAAATTTTCAGTAAAATGACTATTATGGATATGAATTAAAAATAGAGATTGGATAAAATATATTTTGAAGGATAAGAAAGTCATTTTCGTATATATTCTCAATATGCCAACTGAATATGCTGGGGTGAGCAGCATATTGTAAAACAGTAGATTGCGCCCAAATCTACTGTTTCAATATGCCGTTTACCAAACACCCAAAATAGCATATTGATTGGTCAAACATGCTAAAAGCCCTCAATATGCCAAAAAATGGCATATCCGCCGTTTACCAAACACCCCCAGTATATTACTCCCTCCGTCCCAATGAATTGTTGGCCTATTCCATATTGAGGCGTCTCAATCAATTGTTTGCCTTTCTATTTTAGGAATGTTTTTTATATGTAATTTGACTCTTGACTCCACATGTCACTTTCCCATTGGTTCTCTTTCCCTTGGTGTCAAAAACAAAGGCAAACAATTCATTGGAACGGAAGGAGTATATGCATGCGTGCTTGGTTTGAATGGACTTTTTCTTAGTTAAAATTTCTTCTTCCTTGACTTGAGGATTTGAGAAACTCTTTTTGTTGAGGTATTACTAACTAATTACTACTCTTAGTTTTCTTCTTCCTTGACTCAACAATTTGTTGTAGCAGCCAACATTTCTTGTTGTAGTAGGGATTTTTCCCGGCATATCTTTCAACACAATTTCTTGTATGAGACGGTCTCACGATAAGTTTAAGAGAGTTAGTTCTTTCAATATACAAACATAAATATCGTACGTAGAATTAGAAGACTTACATTATTCGTCTTCACATATGTATAAAAAAAGAGGTCGAAATTGACATAGAATTTATCAGATCAAAACTCGAAAAATTAAAACGCAATCAAATAAATACTCCTGTAAATAATTAGGCACATTAGTTTGTGGAAAACTAAAAAACAGGTTGATGCATAATTAGGCAAATATAGTATTTAGTCAATAACCATTTGTTAAAGGCAGACTTGTATATTCTCAAAAATCAAAGAAGAAAAATTTAACCAAAAAAATGGATGTTTTGATAGTTTGACTTTTGACCCACTCCATATCCATTACTTTATTTTGATTTCGTGTTCTTTTTTATTATAATAAGTTCCTCACATATCGAAAATATTAGCTTATTGATTAAGATTAAGTATCTTGGGATAATAGATTGCAGGTTCGAATCCCCCTATATTATAATGCAACTAAATGCACACTTCATCCTACTGTATATAATAATTTGGTTAAAAATGTTACGAATATAGGTCATCCACATGGAAACTTGGTCTAAACATAAAACATGAACCACCCATGTCTAACTCCCAATCCAGGTTCACTTTGAATGTGGGTGGTTTGATGGTTTCGTCTAAGCCTAGGCCCGTCCTATGAGGGTGATCCACATGTAGGTGTAGTCCTTTGACTTTTTAAAAAAAATTGATGACATTGAAGTCTATTTAGGTATATAATCAACATAATTTTACGAGAAATTGATAAATGAAGGAGAAGTTGGGTTTTGATTTTTTTTTTATAGATGAAGGAGAAGTTGGGGTTGCATTTTCTTTGACAAAAGGGAAAAAAACGCTAGAAGGAGGGTTCGAACCTCCGACCTTGTGGTTAACAGCCACACGCTCTAACCAGCTGAGCTATTCCAGCTTCTATGACAAATAATTACAGATACCAGTATATATATGTTACTGTAGTTGTCTAAGTCCCAAGTGGCAGCAATCTTCCTCAAAATCGTTATCCATAATCCATATTCCATAGACAGCTGCTAAGCCAATTGGCAATTGCAGTACACAAAACCATTTGTGTTGTATGAATTTGTATCATTAATTCATCATCATATGATATAATAATAATAATGGGTTCAATGTCCACCTCTGCTCTGCTCATCCCTCTTGGTAATCCATTTATTCTCTCCGTTTCAATCATTTGTATCCACAATCAACACTCGACACTCGAAACATAAATAAATGAAGATTCTTCATTGGAATTTATAGGCATTTATGGAATATTATTACCCCTTCTCCATTTTTTTAATCTAGTGGTAATTCCAGTTTTAGTTTGCCTGTGAAATTTTTGTGCTTTATTTTTGGCTGTAAATTTGTCTGTCTTTGGCAAAGGCAAAAGAAGTAGGAGTGGTATACTTTGTAATGCATTCGATTTTGGACTACTGCTTGAGTTGGTACATATCCCATCTTAAAAGTCTCGTGTAAAACCGTCTTACAGTTGATGTTATTGTGTTTGTGTCCCTGCACAGTTAGGCATTAAGGGTTGCTGTGATCATAGTCATTATATCTGCGAGATTTATATGGTCACTTCATTGATACAATCACTTCATTGATACAATCACTTCAATGCTTAGCTTAGTTATCCCTTTCGCACAAGAAAACACGTTAAATGACATGTAAAACTGAAGGTTTAGATGGATTTTAATACAGAAATTTTTGTCATTTGCAGCTGTAGGGGGTTGCAGCAATCTTCGTAACAAGGCAAGAAAGAATAGTATTGTAACTTGTTGTTCAAAAACGAGTGATAGTCCTGGATTGACATGGGTAGAAGGTTCAAGATTGTCTCTAGTTAAACGAAGGGATGTTATTGGATTGTTTCTCGGACTTTCTTTTGTCATGGAGCCTCGTGATGCTGAGGCAGCCGGTTTGCCTCCAGAGGAAAAGCCCAAACTCTGTGACGATGCTTGTGAGAAGGAGCTTGAAAATGTATGGTGAGATTACTTTCCCCTGCTGTCTGCACCTTACCCTATTCATTGGCACTAGAATTTAACAGCATGTTATTTTGCCTGTACTAATAATACAGTGTCGACTTGTAGCTATCTCGATACTTTTAGGGATAGTTTTCATTTCTGTCATTATTGTGCACTGTGCAGGTACCCATGGTGACGACAGAATCTGGATTACAGTATAAAGACATCAAGGTCGGTAAAGGTCCAACTCCGCCAGTTGGTTTTCAGGTACATGTGAAATTATGGATATTTGGTCGGAAATGTTCAGATAGTAAACAAGGGAGTATCTAAGAATGAGCTAGATATATAGAATTGCGATAAGAGTACAGCATAGTAGTATACAGTTTATGATTCCGTTGCAGGTTTCCTGTCGTCGTATATGATGTAACATTCCTCTGCAGGTAGCAGCAAACTATGTTGCAATGGTTCCTTCTGGACAGATTTTTGATAGGTAATCGGTTTTGTAGCTTTCATGAATTTTTTCACTAAGTTGGCCTTTCTGTGTTTATACATGCTCCTTTGTGCCGACTGTTAACAGTCAACAGTTCATTCTGTTGATGCAGTTCGCTTGAGAAGGGTCAGCTGTATATCTTTCGGGTTGGCTCCGGCCAGGTAAATGCACTTGATATATTCTCTGAGATTAGGCTAATCGCGTATTATGGAAATGGGTAGATCATCATCTGATTTTAGATGACAGTAACTCTGAATATCATTTTTTTTTCTCTCTTTTGAATGAATGCAATCTGTTGTATAAACAGAAGCGACTGTGGCAGCCTATGACATTAATCAACATCTAACATTGTTAAATACCAAACCAGGTGATCAAGGGACTCGATGAAGGACTATTAAGCATGAAAGCCGGTGGCAAAAGACGACTTTACATACCAGGACCCGTAAGCACTTCTATAAACTCCTCACCTTTTCCCTCTTAAGCCTTGTTTGCTGCCAGACACTTAACAGGCGACCATACCTTCATTTTCCCGTGTTGGGCAGTTGGCGTTTCCCAAAGGCCTAACCTCAGCTCCTGGAAGGCCTCGTGTCGGACCAAGTAGCCCTGTTGTTTTCGATGTCAGCTTGGAGTACATACCCGGTCTGGAGAACGAGGACGAGTGATTTATTATACATCAACCACTACCACATGCATCCATCAATCATTGTAATTTTTTTTTTTGTAGCGCTACGCATCTTTATACCTGAATGTCTCTATCAAACTCGGAAACACAAGCTGAGTGAGTGCTTATCAATTGAATTGCGATCTGTTAGAATTGCATGAAAAAATCTCAGAGATACGCGAGATCTGCAACACTGACAGTCGGCAGAGCTAAATAGTCAATTTCGGAACTTAAAATTATCGATTTTCATCATCCAAAAACCCCTAAACATGATACATTTACGAAAATATAGAACATAATCAACTAATTAAACTATAGACGGGATACAGGATTACAGGAGACCTCTGATTAAGCTAGAACACGGGATTTTACAAAATCTTAACACAGGCTAATATAAATGGAAGTGGCAACACCAAGAGCGTAACCACCAACAGCGGCGGCAGCCCAGCCGTTGTTAACCTTCCCAGCCACCGCAACCCCAGCAATTCCGAAAACTCCGATGGGAACCCGAGTCAATAGCGCCTTCCCAGCGCCCTCAAGGACGGCATTGGTGAAGAGCACGGCGGCGAAGTGGGTGAAGTCGTGGGAGCGGAGGGGTTTGTCTTCGGGGCGGCGGAGGGAGCGGAAGGCGGAGTCGACGTGGAGGCGGGAGGGAGGGAGAGGGGACCAGTTGCGGATGAGGGGGCAGGTGGAGAGGAGGGAGTGGTGGAGGCGGAGGGAGGTGGGGTAGAGTTGGTAGGGGAGGATGCCGTCGGATTCGGCGGTGGCGGCGTAGGTGGTGGCGCAGGTGGAGGTGAAGTCAGGGGAGTTGAGGAGGGTTTGGTGGACTCGTTTTGAAGGTGATGCTCCCATTCTTCCTTCACAAATGGTTTTCGATTGATTAGATTCCTGTGATCGCTGTTCAATCATTGTTCACTAGTCATTTTGCTCCGTTCAAACCGTCTCATACAAGTTTTGGTGAAAATATTTTCTTCGATTTTATATATTTGTCCCATTTACTTAATCACAAATTCTTAGAAGAGACGGTCTCTCAATAAATTATTGAGAGACCACTCTTCAGTACCACTCTATATCTTATTCGTACCTTTAAATGACAACTTTGTGTTGTACCGGTTTTATAAGAAGTGTACCCTCTTTATATTTGTATACTCTTTTATATTAATCGTAACTACTTATATTAGGTTTGTATACTCTTCTAGGTTAGTCGTAACTACTTCTATTAGGTTTGGTACCACTGTTACTTCCATTTGTACTTAGTCTCTCAAGTCATTATCACTTTTCGAGACAACCCATTCTCTCTTCAATATCTCTCCCAATATAAGAAAAAATACTATCAAATGTATACTCATTTGAAAGATCTTTTCGTAAGGAATTTTATGGTGCAATTTTTAAAATTTTTGGAATAATATATTTACATAAAAGTTAAAGTCAAAGCCTCACCCAGAAAAAGTAAAACGTCATATAAAAAATACGGAGGGAGGAGTATATGTGAGGAGTATTATTATGTGATATAAATTCTTGCTTGTGATAATCATTTTGTTCAGTTTTCTTTAGTTATATAAAAATAATTCTCACTGTCTTGTCCAATTATTTATTATTTTTTTATATTTTACGGTTAAAGATAAATAAATGAAAGTATTATCTCAAATTATGTAGGTTTGAGTATTTAATGTGAGTCAAACCTCTGAATAATTATTGGAAACAAACGAGGTGAGATAGCCTTGAACGTCAAGGCACAACTTTAGTCCAGCAAATATCAAACAATTGCCCATTGAACAAACTAATCATGATGTACTATGACTGTATTAGTAAGGAGTAAGGAGTAATAAGTTAACACAAATTTCGATATTCATGATAGAATTATCGTGAGAACTCTCACATGGAAGAAAGTTAGTATTAAAATAATAAAATATTTTTATGTGAGAGATCTCACAATAATCGTAATGTGAGACGGTCTCACAAGAGATTAACTGATAAGTTAGTACTTGTAATTCGTATCACTTATTCCCTCCGTTCATAATATAGGTACTCCCTCCGTTCCAATGAATTGTTTGCCTTTGCTTTTGGCACCAAGGGCAAGAGATCCAATTAGAAGGTGACATTCGGAACCAAGAGTCAAATTACACATAAAAAAACATTCCTAAAATAGAAAGATAAACAATTTATTGAAACGTCTAAAATAAGCAAACCATTTATTGGAATGGAGGGAGTATAAACAATGTTTGAAGGTTGAGTTTTTGGCAATATAAAACACAAACTCCGTCCCTCTCCATTGAACTCAACACAATCTGCTCCCAAAACTTCTTCTCTCTAATTTTCTCTCTCCGTTGACTCTAATTACAACCTCAGTTTCAGGTATTCTTTTTTTTTTTTAAAGTTTTTTTTTGCCCACAAATTATTACGGAGTATTAATTATTCTAGTTTTCTCTTTTCGTCGTAATTACCCTCCATTTTACTTATTCTAAGTTATGTTTTCAGTTTTATCTTTATCTTGATTATTATGTGAGTTCATTTAATTGTACTCCAAAATTACTCATTTTTTAGCTAACTTTGGTGGATGGAAAAGTCAAAGGGTTCCACTTTTCCTCATCCAAATTAAAAATAAAATTTGTGAGTTTAAACTAAATACAGAGTATATACTCCTATACATAAATAGATTTAGGCTACTCTATTTTAATAATTGATAATGTATTCCTCTATGAAATATCACAACATATGTATGTGTCAAAATTAGCATGTCTAGCTAAGACTCACAAGGTAACTTATTGTAAATAACTATGTGTGGGTGAAATACTTGGTCCCTCGCAAATTTACGTGACATGTAGAGAATTTGTGATTCCGTTCCCCTCTGTTCCTCTTGACTAGCTTTGCGTCACCCTTTTCTTTTGCACAAATCTCGTCGCAAATTTATGACAACTTGACGAGTATATTCGTCACAAATTTAAGACGGATAAAATATTATCCACATCAATTGGTGAAGACAAAATATTTGTTATTCCCGATGCATTCTGACTTTGTCTTATCTAACCACATGAGTTTCTAGAGCACATCAATGTTAATTTGTGGCATGAATTTGTTTGGTCGTAGGAAATCGAGATCGAGATGGCTCTTTCCCTCGAACAATATCGAAGTATGTACGATAAAGACTATACATTGAAACATATCCTCACCAAAAGGTACATTTCTCTTCATCTTGAACATAATACTACTACAACTATTCCGTTTGATTCTTACGAATTGCTACATTTTTTTTTGTATATTCAATTGAATTACTGCATTTCTATAACGACTATGTTTTTGTTACTGAGACTCGTCATCCTCACTTACAACCTTATTTCTTATGCAAAAAAAGTAAAGGTAGAAGTTCGCAAGAATCACAGAGCGTAATTAGTGAAGTTGTGACTGTGATGCTTTTGGTTTTCAAGCAAATTAAAAATCTCATTTTTTTGTTCGGTTTGTAGGATTGAAAGACAACGAAAGAAATCCCTTGCCGTGTCAATTAAGATCGGAAATCAAATCACGGAGCATCTAATAATTGAGATATTGTCATGGTTGCCAGTAAAATCCTTGCTGCAATTCAAAACTGTGTGCAAGTCATGGTACAATATCATCAAAAGCTCCCACTTCATATCAAAGCATTTGAGAAATTACTACGACAACGACAACAACTATCGTGATTGCCTCATTGTTCAATATGCCATAACTCAGGCAGGTGAGCTCAACGTGTATGAGTTTTTGATAGACAGTACAAAAAACAGAACTCTAGCGTATCAAATGATCGACACCCCTGTCTACAATACATACTTGTGTGGCCCTTGTGACGGGATCTACTATCTTTGGTGTTTTTCTTACGATACCAAACGTAGTTTGTGGAATCCTGCTCTTAACGAGTTCATAGAATTACCCGATATCACTTGGAAGCCGGGTAATATTCCACCTAGATCAGCTTTTGTCCGTGAAAGTTACGGGTTTGGATACGACTCCAAGACTAAGGACTACAAGGTTATTCTAATTATGGGTTACAGTGATACTCGAGTTGAGAATTCTCGAATGAGAGATAATCCCATGTCGATCTTAATTTATTCGCTGAGGAGTAATTGTTGGAGGCATTGGGGGGATATGGACAATTCCTATGATGATTTGGTGTCGAACAGAAGTTATGTTTTTGTTAATGGGTGTTATTACTGGCTAACATCCCGTAGACAAGATTACGGGTGGGATTATTATGAAAGGATGATTTGTTTTGACATAAGTGGTGAGACATGTCAAGAGATTTCATTGCCTGAATTCGAGAGTATGCCCATCCTTGGAAGCCAGTTGATTGTGTATCAAGACTCGATTGCTTTTGTTCATGTTCCTGAAGATGACATGAGTTTCTGTGTGTGGACATGGAAGGAGGGGGTTTGGGCACAGAAACTTAGCATGAAAGCAAAGTCCGGAGGAGCATTTAGCATGTGGAGGGATAACTTGGTTGTTTTCGACCAAGGGTACAGGAAACTGGTCTTATGTGATGGAAATACAGAAGAAATATTTGATCTTGATGATCCACAAGTGGGTAGATGCGAGAATATATGTGCTTACAAAGAAAGTTTAGTTTCGATCAAGGATTTCGAGAAGGATATTAAACATAAGGGAAGAAAAAATCGATAAGCTTTCCGAAGAAGTAAGCAGACTTTGATACAACGATACTCTTTAACTCTTTAAGCATGTACTCCGTAATTTAAAGATTCGGTAATTGAAATCTTATTTTTACATATGACATTATAGTTATCTCAAATAACTACAAAATATTTTTAACATAAATTGATACATCAATTTAATTAGAATCTTGTAGACACTCGCATTTTGTCTGCTCGTGTCTGTAACAGTCTTCAACAAAACACCCGATGATAATCGAACGTTAACATGCATCAATATGCTCGAATACGGACTCGGAATCAATAGTATCCGACGTGGGAACTTAGCGGAGTACAAATCTCTCAAAACCAACCTCAAATCCATACTCAGTGAGTCGTTTCCAATAAAATAAAGCTACTTTGAGCCAAAACCGTCTTTGTCGACATAACCAAAATCTGTCAGAGTCGAAACCCGAAATTAAAAAAAGAGCCACGATATAAGTTTTTTACCAACGACCCCCTAGTTGGACTCGGTGTACGATGAATCGAGCAGTCATATTTCGCTAGGATAAGTCGGGACGAGACGTCGAGGCCTCAGGATCAAGCTAACATCACGCTTTGGTCCCGAACGCAGCGTGTTTGGGCGCCCTAGGGCAAGCGCTTGAATGTCATCGCCTCACCTCAGGCGCCTGACTTCCAAGACGCATCAGCCTACGCGTCTGGGCCTCTGTTCTCTGATCAATACGCAACGTAATGCTATGTCATGTCCACAATTTGGCGACTCCGTTGGGGATACCTGATATACCACTTGTCATCGGGATAATTCTCAGGGTGAGACTCGAAAAGAAATTGATTGGTTACTAAAGTGCGCGTTTTAGTTCGATGGTTCTTGCATTACCCCAATCTTTCCCGGACCGGTTACTTGTGACCGACGTCCCACTATACTGCGATGCATTCCTACATGGGTGTGCTAAAGACATCTATGGCCTAGTTCGTATGGGTTTCACGGCATGTTCTAAGTCCAATTCGGCTTAGGGAGTCCGTCCTGATTTACAAAAGAGCCATCGGTGTTGGTATAGACCCTATTTGACCGATCGAGACTTAGTATAAAGCTTACATGTTGTTGCCATCATACTTGTTTGACTACTTGCTACTTGGTTTCCGTGTCATTTTTCAAAAACCGTCATTTCAAATATGCATCTTTTCAAAATATATCAAATATCAAAATCCCGGAATGCTGCCAAAATTTAGACTTAGGTTTTGACTCAAAACAATCTATTTTCAAGCCGACATGCTGTCCATTTCAATATTCGAATTTCCGATCCCCTTTCAGCTTTCGAATTTTCAAAATTCCATTTTGATTTTTAAATCTTCGAGATGTCGTTTTCGATTTTCAAATCTTCACGATCCCATTTTCGATTTTCAAATTTTCGGAAATTCATTTTCAATATTCAAATTTTCGAAATTCTAAATATTCAACTTTTCAAAAATCGGACCTGTCGGCATGCTGCCAATTTCAAATGACAGGAACGTCCTCAAAATTTCAAAAACCACTTAAAGTTTTTCTAACTTTTCAAAAACCCGGTCCTATCGGCATGCTGCCAATTTCAAATGACAGGATCGTCTCCCAATTTTTAAAATGCTAAATTATTCTCAACCTTTCCAATATTTCAAAAACTTGGTCCTGTCGGCAAGCTGCCAATTTCAAAACTTCTTCTCTCTAATTTTCTCTCTCCGTTGACTCTAATTACAACCCGAGTTTCAGGTATTCCTTTTTTTTTCAAGTATTATTAATTACTCTAGTTTTCTCCTTTCGTCGTAATTACCCTCCATTTTACTTATTCGAAGTTATGTTTTCAGTTTTTTCTGTATCTTGGTTATTGAGTTCACTAAATTGTACTCCAAAATTACTCGCTTTTTATCTAACTTTAGTGGATGGAAAAGTCGATGGGGATCCATTTTTCCTTGTCCAAGTTAAAAATAAAATTTGTCTATTACAGAGTCTAAAACTAAATACTACCTCCGTCCTACTAAGATTGTTCCGTTTCATTAAAATACTCTTCACATGTAATAGGGAAATGAGACAATCTTTTAGGGACGGAGGGAGTATATACTCTTATACTCCCTCTTATTCATTCAATCATTTACATATCATTTTTCATCACTTTTAAGAAAAGTGGTAAAATCCTATACGTAAAGTATTGAATTGATGAGAGAGGTTAATTGACAATGCATTCGTCTATGAAATATCACATCATATGTAGATGTGTCAAAATCAAAATGTGTAAGATTCATCATAAGGTAACTTATGTTTTTTTTATTGTACTCCGTAATAACTATATGTGGCCTGGGTGAGATACTTGGTCCCTCGTAAATTTATGTGACATGCAGAGATATTTGTGATTCCATTCCCCTTCGTTCCTCCTCACTAGCTTTGCGTCACCCTTTTCTTTTGCACAAATCTCGTCACAAATTTATAACAAGTATATTCGTCATAAATTTATAACGGATCAAATACCATCTATATGGGTTTGTGAAGACAAAACTTTGATTGATACAACCCGCATTTGACTGATATGGATTATTGAGCTATTACTATACGGAATAATCCGTATTACATATCCTAAAGTACACTTGCCCCAATTCTTTTTCTAGTGCAACGGAGCGAGATTAACCCAAAATTTACAAGAAACGAGAAATTAATACGAGTATAACTTTTAAAATGAAGCTAGTACGGAGTACAATATACAAGTCGCAGATTCAATTATTTTCCCTCTGTTTATTTTGATGCGACAAGTGTCCGACTCTTTTGACACAAACAAAGATAACGATCAAGCTTGATTGACGGATTGGATGGATAGGGTATACATGAATTTCTAGTTTCTAAACCACATCAATGTTAAATTGTTTGATTCTAGCAAATCGAGATCGTGATCGTGATCGTGATGGCTCTTTCCCTCGAACAATATCGACGTATGTACGATGAAGACTATATATTGAAACATATCCTCACCAAAAGGTCATTTCTCTTCATCTTCAACATAATACTACTACAGCTATTCCGTCTGATTCTTACGAATTGCTACATTTGTATTTTTTTTTTATATATTCAATTGAATTGTTGCATTTCTATAACGACTATGTTTTTGTTACTGAAAGTTTGAAACTCGTCATCCCAGCATATTAGTGAAAAAATAGCAGATTCCGATCTAAATAGTAGATTGACCATCAAACTATTAATTTCATGGGTTTGGTAAACGGCATATTGCAATAGCATATTGACCGAAATATACGGTTTTTGAATATGTTACTAATAGGAGCATATTGAAACAGCATATTGAATTTAGGTCTTGAACTCGATTCTCTATAATCTGTTAATTATCAAAAGTTATTTCTTAATTCTGCTAATTTAATTTGATAGTCAAACTAAGCGATATTATGAATCTGTTACTGCTATTTGCCAAACAGGAGTAGCAATTCAACGCGATTACCTAAGTTGGGACTGTGGCGCTTTTGTTTTTCAAGCAAATTAAAATTCTCAATTTTTTGTTCGATTTGTAGGATTGAAAAGCAACGAAAGAAATCCCTTGTTGTATCAATTAAGAACGGAAATCAAATCCCGGAGCATGTAATAATCGAGATATTGTCATGGTTGCCAGTAAAATCGTTGCTGCAATTCAAAACCGTGTGCAAGTCATGGTACAATATCATCAAAAGCTCCCACTTCATATCAAAGCATTTGAGAAATTACTACGACAACGACAACAACTGGCGTGATTGCCTCATCGTTCAATATGCCATAACTCAGGCAGGTGAGCTCAACGTGTATGAGTTTTTGATTGACGCTACAAAAAACAGAACTCTGGCGTATCAAGAGATCAAAACCCCTGTCTACAATACATACTTGTGTGGCCCTTGTAACGGGATCTACTATCTTTGGTGTTTTGCTCACCATACCAAACATAGTTTGTGGAATCCTGCTCTTAACGAGTTCATAGAATTACCCGATATCACTTGGAAGCCGGGTAATATTCCACCTAGATCAGCTTTTGTCCGTGAAAGTTATGGGTTTGGATACGACTCCAAGACTAAGGACTACAAGGTTATTCTAATTTTGGGTTACACTGATACTCGAGATGACGATTCTCGAATGAGAGATAATCCCATGTCGATCTTAATTTATTCGTTGAGGAGTAATTGTTGGAGGTATTGGGGGGATATGGACAATTCCTATGATGATTTTGTTGGTGTAAGTAAGACAAAATGAAGAAATAGATGAATGATTAATACTGATTAATTATTATTGATTGAATACTTTTTTTTTTTTTTTTGATGTTTTACAACAAACAAATGACACATATTTATACTATACATAATACATCCAAACAATACAATTGAAGAGTTACAACTTTTCACATATTTAAACAAGCTACTTCACATATACTTTGAATCATATTTCAACACTTCCCCTTGATTCAAAGTTACATACTCCTAATTTTATCCGAAAGAAATCATGCTTTGCTTGAGGAAGAGCTTTTGTGAATATATCCGCCACTTGCTCGTTCGTACCACAAAATTTTAGCGTTACCTTTCCATCCGTTACGAGTTGACGAATAAAATGATGGTGTACATCAATATGCTTGGTTCTTGCATGAAAAACGGGATTTTTACTCATTGCAATAGCAGCCCTATTGTCACAATAAATTTCCGTTGCTTCATTTTGCACATAACCAAGATCAGTAAGTAGCTTTCTAAGCCATAGAACTTGGCGGGCAGCCGAGGTTGTTGCTGCATATTCGGCTTCCGAAGAAGATAAGGCTACGGTTTCTTGCTTCTTGGAACTCCAAGTCACCGCTCCTGAACCAAGACTAAATATATGTCCCGACGTGCTTTTTCTATCATCTAAACTTCCGGCCCAATCGCTATCTGTGAAGCCAATCAACTTTAAACTCGATTCTTTAGAGTACCAAATTCCAAATTCAATTGTTCCGGCCACATATCGAAGAATCCGCTTCGCTGCGCCAAAATGTTGTTTGGTAGGATTATGCAAATATCGAGATACCAAACTCACCGCAAAGGAAATATCAGGTCGAGTGTGTGTCAAATAATTCAAACCTCCTACAACACTTCTATAATGCTTTGGATTTGCCCTTTCCGTTCCATCTTCATGTTGTAACTTCTCATTAATATTCATCGGAGTGGCTGCGACCTCACATTCTAACATATTAAACCTCTTTAATAAATCAAATGCGTACTTCTTTTGGCTCACAAATATTCCATCTTTTTCTTGTTTCACTTCAAGACCCAAAAAATATTGTAATAATCCCAAATCTGTCATCTCAAAGGTCTTCATCATACTTGACTTAAAATCAGCCACCAAAGATTTGGAAGAACCCATATAGATTATATCATCGACGTAAAGGCAAACTAATAGAAAATCACGGTTACCTTCACGCTTGGAGTAAAGAGTAGGTTCATTCTCACTTCTTGAAAATCCATTTTCACGGAAAAATAGATCGATTCTACTATACCATGCACGGGGCGCTTGTTTTAACCCGTATAGTGCTTTTCTCAATCTGTAAACTTTGCTTTCGGAACCATCAACAACGAAACCTTGAGGTTGTGACACATACACCTCTTCTTCAAGTTTACCATTTAAAAACGCAGATTTTACGTCAAGTTGATACACTGGCAAGCTTTGTTGAGCCGACAAAGCTAATATAATTCTTATTGTTTCAAATCGTGCAACCGGAGAAAATGTTTCTTCAAAGTCAATACCTTGTTGTTGAGAATATCCTTTTGCCACGAGTCGTGCCTTATGCTTTTGAATACTTCCGTCAACATTGTATTTTGTACGGAACACCCATTTCAGTCCAATAATATTCTTGTCTTTCGGGGCATCAACCAATTGCCATGTATTGTTTCTTTCAATAGCATCTATTTCTGTTTTCATGGCGATTTGCCATTCTGGATATTCTTCAGCTTCTTCAAACAAGGTTGGATCAATAACCACCAAAGCATAATTACATGAATTATAAATCTCCGCAAGTGACTTGTATTTTCTGACTGGAGAGTTACTATTACTGTCACTGGACGAGTCATTTTGCGACTCGTTATTATTGCTTCTTGGTGTTAGCGGTGGAGTATCTACTGGTGGTGGTGGTTCATCTACTTCATTGTCTTCGCTTAATGGAATATGACGGGGAATACCATCTTTGTCAACATTCCATCTAACTCGTGCCTCCTCGTTAAAAACCACATTCCTACTGATCATAACTTTGCCACTTTCAAGATTATATAGGCGGTATGCTTTGGAATGAGGGCAATAACCAATAAATATGCATTTTTCGGATTTATCATCAAGTTTAGTACGGTTATTAACCAAAGCATAACCTACACAACCGAATACTTTTAAGTGACTTACTCCTGGCTTCTTATTTCTCCATGCTTCAAATGGCGTTCTGTTTAAAACCGCTCTTGTTGGAGATATATTAAGGAGATACACTGCTGTTGCAACTGCTTCTCCCCAAAATTTATTTGGAAGTCCTTTAGCACTTAACATACTTCTGGCCATTTCTACCACCGTTCGGTTTTTCCGCTCCGCAACTCCATTTTGCTCAGGAGTATATGGGGCTGTAAGATCTCTGCGAATGCCATACATCTCACAAAAAACATTAAATTCACCAGAAACAAATTCACCGCCTCTATCGGTTCGGAGAGCGATTATTCTTCTTCTACTTTGATTTTCCACTAACGCCTTGAATTTCTTAAAATTCTCAAATGCTTCTGATTTTGATTTTAAGAAATAAGCCCAACTCATACGTGTATAATCATCAGTGAGCAATAGAAAATATCGACTTCCACCTAATGACTCGGTTTTCATTGGTCCACATAAATCGGCATGAACAAGTTCAAGAGGATCAGAAGCCCTCCATGCCTGCATTCTAGGAAAAGAGCCTCTACTCTGTTTTCCATACACACACCCTTCACAGAAATTTAGTTCACTAATTTTTGGTAACCCAACAACCATATCTTTTTGACCCAAAAGCTTTAAACTTCGAATGTTTAAGTGACCGTATCTCATATGCCATAACTGAGATTCATTTTTCTCTTTAACAATAAGTGCCTTACTCACGATATTTGATATACTCAGCGGAAACATCTTATTCGGAGTCATACGAACACTTGCTATGCTATGACCAGATTTTTTATCAATGACAACACACCTATCTTCATCAAACATAATCTTATAGCCATTAATCATTAATTGACCAATGCTTAACAGATTATGAGCAAGTTCAGGTACAAATTGCACACCATACAAAGTTTTAACATCACCTTGTATTGTTTTAATAGCAATATTACCTTTCCCTTCGACTTGCATTTTCTTATTATCGCCAAGACGAACTTCTCCTTTCTTTGTTTCGTCAAGGATTTTGAACAAGGACTTAGTTCCGGACATATGATTTGAACATCCACTGTCCAAAAACCATAAATCGTTACTGTCAATTGAACTTCTGATTTGTGAATGGGCCATAAATAATCTGGTCTCATCTTCCTCAATTTCCTCCGAATAATTTGCTTGAGATTTTTCTTCTTTTTGCTTGATCCAACAATTTACTTCTTTGTGACCAAACTTTCTGCAAAAATGACATTGAATATTACTTTTTTCTTGACGGGAATCATCATTACCGGTATAGCCTCGGCCTCTACCGCCATCGTAACCATATTGACCTCGGCCTCTACTGCTGTCGTAACCGTTCTGACCTCGGCCTCTACCGCCATCGTAACCATACTGACCTCTGCCTCTACCGCCACGGCCTCTACCGCGACCACCACGGAAACTGCCTCTACCTCGGCCTTCATTTCCATAATTATTCGATTTGATTGCCTCATCGTTCAATATGCCATAACTCAGGCAGGTGAGCTCAACGTGTATGAGTTTTTGATTGACGCTACAAAAAACAGAACTCTGGCGTATCAAGAGATCAAAACCCCTGTCTACAATACATACTTGTGTGGCCCTTGTAACGGGATCTACTATCTTTGGTGTTTTGCTCACCATACCAAACATAGTTTGTGGAATCCTGCTCTTAACGAGTTCATAGAATTACCCGATATCACTTGGAAGCCGGGTAATATTCCACCTAGATCAGCTTTTGTCCGTGAAAGTTATGGGTTTGGATACGACTCCAAGACTAAGGACTACAAGGTTATTCTAATTTTGGGTTACACTGATACTCGAGATGACGATTCTCGAATGAGAGATAATCCCATGTCGATCTTAATTTATTCGTTGAGGAGTAATTGTTGGAGGTATTGGGGGGATATGGACAATTCCTATGATGATTTGGTGTCGAACAGAAGTTATGTTTTTGTTAATGGGTGCTATTACTGGCTAACGTCCCGTAGACAAGATTACGGGTGGGATTATTATGAAAGGATGATTTGTTTTG
Source organism: Agrostemma githago (assembly GCA_958450325.1). Classification (NCBI taxonomy): domain Eukaryota; kingdom Viridiplantae; phylum Streptophyta; class Magnoliopsida; order Caryophyllales; family Caryophyllaceae; genus Agrostemma; species Agrostemma githago. The sequence continues at coordinate 4,218,948 of OY288241.1, read as the reverse complement.
ACATTAGTGGTGAGACATGTCAAGAGATTTCATTGCCTGAATTCGAGAGTATGCCCATCCTTGGAAGCCAGTTGATTGTGTATCAAGACTCGATTGCTTTTGTTCATGTCCCTGAAGATAACATGAGTTTCTGTGTGTGGACATGGAAGGAGGAGGTTTGGGCACAGAAACTTAGCATGAAAGTAGAATCCGGGGGAGCATATAGCATGTGGAGGGATAACTTGGTTGTTTTCGACCAAGGGTACAGGAAAGTGGTCTTATGTGACGGAAATACAGAAGAAATATTTGATCTTGATGATCCGCAAGTGGGTAGATGTGAGAATATATGTGCTTACAAGGAAAGTTTAGTGTCGATCAAGGATTTCGAGAAGGATGTTAAGCAAAAGTGAAGAAAAAACTGGTAAGTTTTCCGAAGTGAGCAGACTTTGATACAATGATACCGTTGTACCATGTATCTTGTGGGCATGGCATGTAGTTTAAAGATTCGGCAATGTTATTGTAATCTTGAAATAGTTGAGTTATCTATATCATCTGATCCCGGGATTGTATTAGGATATTGTTGACCACATATTCTCGCATCTATAAAATGTAAATCTATAAAATGTAAAAGTAATATTATTTCGATAATAAATAGTAGGGACAAAGTCGTCATTTTACATAATTAACAATGATTAGAAGGAAAACGCTGACGGTAAAAAGTAGTTCCGCACAATTCTCATCCAAACTATCACTCACTAGCCACTGACTGGGTCACATACCAGTGCACCACCCAAGTTGGTGGCCGATGAATATGATCGGTTGATTTGTGCATTGAGCAAACTAACGCTTCCATAAAACTTGTGCATTAAGCATATGGATAGGTTTGACTTGAACAATGGAAATAATAAACCTTACGTGTTTGAAGGTTGACTTTTTGGCAATGTAAAGCACAAACTCCTCCCTCTCCATTGAACTCGACACAATCAGCTCCCACTCTCCCTCCTGGAAAACTTCTTCTCTCTAATTTCCTCTCAACGATGACACTAATTACCACGTGAGTTTCAGGTATTCTTAAGAGATATTCTACCTGGTAACCTGGTGTGTTATCATTTTCTATGGCGTACCCCTTCTTTTATTTTAAACGCTTTTACCCGAATAAACTTTGATCGATGATAACTCTTTGTCTCGAGTTTCAAAAGTGATTGATTTTTTTTTCAAACTGATCGTTTGTAAGAGATCTTCGGTTTGACAAAGGTGCGTGTTTTGACCAAAATGAAGGGTACAACGTAAAAAATAAAAAATATATATAGGGATAACACGTAGAATATCTCTATTCTTAATTACTGTACTTAGTTTTCTTCTTTTGTCATAAAACTCGTAACTACCTTCCATCTTTTTTTAGATGACCCTCATCTTACTTATTTTAAGTTAACGTCTTTGTAAGTTTTATCTTTACATTGGATATATATTGAGTTCACTATATATTGTGGCACTCATGGATTTGACGGATAACGATCAAGCTTGATTATTGACGGATAGGGTATACATGAAGTCTCAGTTTCTAAAGCACATCAATGTTAATTTGTGGCATGAATTTGTTTGGTCGTAGGAAATTGAGATCGTGTATGGCTCTTTAATTTCCCTCGAACAATATCGAAGTATGTACGATAAAGACAATACATTGAAACATATCCTCACCAAAAGGTAGATTTCTCGGATTCATTCTTGAAGATAATACTACTACAGCTTCCGATTCTTATGAATTGCTATCTATATTTTTTTGACATATTAAATATAGAATTGGTGGATTTCTAGCTAGAGGGAGTATGCTTTTGTAGTTTTAGTTAGAGGTGCGACTTTTAATTAATTGATGAGACCCACGTGACTCACAATTTCATTCCTTATGCAAAAATTAAAGTAGTAAGAATCGGAGAGATTATTATGAAGGGATGATTTGTTTTGACATTAGTGGTGAGACATGTCAAGAGATTGCATGGCCTGAATTCGAGAGTAGGCCGCGCTTTGGAAGCCAGTTGATCGTGTATCAAGACTCGCTTGCTTTTGTTTGTGTTCCTAATGATAACCTGAGTTTCAGTTTATGGACATGGACTAATCGAGTGGGTTTGGACACAGAAACTTAGCATGAATGTAAAAGCCGGAGTCATGGGACCATTTTGCGGGTGGAGGGATAACTTGCTTGTTTCCATCCACGGGTACAGGAAACTGGCCTTATGTGACGGAAATTCGAAAGAAATATTATGTTGGTGATTTAAGTGTAAATACCGTTTCATTTTAACGTACTCGGGTTTGGTTTACGGATGTGTGAATTCAATGTAATATAATATAGGTTCGGGGGAAGTACGTACGGAGTGTACGCTTATATATAATTAATTGCGAATTCACGGTACCAGGTTCATACGGTACACTATGGCGGGGGAAGTACGAATTTTGGCGCCAAAATCAGTTGAACAGATTTTGGTGGGAATTCATGAAGAGTCACAACTCTTCAACCTCGTATCCCTTCTCCTTCAAACTCTATATAATAGAGGTTTGATCAAATCCGCAAATTAGAACAAAATCTACACAAAATACTACATAGTTATATCTCTGTTTTCTGTGCAAACTCAGAGGAACACCGTCTTATCTCAGTAGAAAATTCGGTACAACCCTGCACTGAAATAAGGGTCGAATTGTTCTATTAGGAAAGCAGGAAGTCGATTCGGTGTTGGTTTTTCGTTACTTTCCTTATTCGCACATAACAATCTAACAGAACAATTTTTCGAAAATTCATCACTGATGGCGAATGCAAAGGAAATGATGAAAGTGAACAAACTGGAAAAGTTTGAAGGAGTCGATTTCAGGAGATGGCAGAAGAAGATGCATTTTCTGTTGACGAGTCTCAAGGTGGTTTATGTGCTAAGTACTCCCTGCCCTGAAGTGGATGAAAACAGCACTGTAGAGGAAATAAGGAGAAGGAGCAAATGGGATAATGATGATTATATTTGCAGAGGACACATCCTGAATGGTATGTCTGATTCTCTTTTTGATATATATCAGAATGTTGAAAATGCAAAAGATTTATGGGATCAGTTGGAGTCTAAATACATAGATGAAGCAAGATGCATCTAGTAAAAAGTTTCTGGTTGGAAATTTCATGAATTATAAGATGTCTGATTCTCGATCTGTCATGGAACAATATAATGAACTTTTGCGTATTTTGGGGCAATTCGTCCAACACAAAATGGAGATGTCAGAATGCATTTCAGTGTCTAGTATAATTGATAAACTTCCACCACAATGGAAGGACTTTAAACACATTCTGAAGCATAAGAAAGAGGATATGTCTCTTGTTGATCTTGGTAAAAGTTTGCGCATAGAGGAGTCTCTTAGGGCGCATGAGTCTGTAAAAACCAAGGACACAGAAAAGGCGATGTCAGTAAATATGATGGAACATGGTGAAAGTTCTAATTGTGATAAGAAGGGCACTCAGATGCTAGTTGGATAAACAATAGTGAAGATCACTCTTCAACAAGTGGTTGGATGTTTGTGCTTGGAGGAGGTGCAATCTCATGGGCTTCTAAAAAGCAAACGTGTATTTCAGGCTCAACCATGGAATCGGAATTTATTGCGTTGGCAGCAGCCGGAAAAGAGGCAGAATGGCTAAGGAATTTAATTTACGAAATCCTTTGTGGCCAAAACCTATATCACCTATAGCTATACATTGTGATAGTGCTGCTACATTGGCTAAAGCTTATAGTCAAGTGTATAATGGTAAATCAAGACATTTAGGTGTTAGGCATAGCTTGGTACGTGAGCTAATAACTGATGGTGTAATATCAGTTGTATTTGTAAGATCTGAACAAAATTTAGCTGATCACTTGACAAAGGCATTAGCTAAGGACTTGGTCATAAAGTCGGTTGACGGGATGGGTCTAAAACTCGTATAAATCATTAACAATAGAATACCCAATTCCCCTCTAATACAACGTTAGAGGCAGAATTCAATGTGGAAGGTCTATTGTTATTGATTGAAGCACTCTGCTATGAATCCCGAAGGTGAGTGCTTAGACTTGCATGTTGTAAGGTTGAAGTTTATCTTCTTAATTGATCTTTGAAAAAGTGTGTTTGCAGGGACACGATGAATGAATCAACCTATGTGAATATGAAGTTAGCCGCTTCAAAGGAGTTTTGGGTTTGACTCCTCAAATGTTCATGAATAGATATGGGACACTAGGCTTGTAAATAAGTGTCGGTTTCTTGGAATTATGAAGTACAATAAGTTTGTGTGTGAGTTATCTTCATGTGTTCAAAATGTGTAGAAAGGGTTCAATGCTTAAGTCACACCCCGATGCTCGAACATTTGGAATGTGTAATTTCACTAAGTGGAAATTCAATCCTTGTGATATTTTCATTTATGCATAAATTGGTATGTTTTTGTTAGTTGGTTAAACCCGGCATTACGCTTAAATGGGGGAGGAATGTTGGTGATTTAAGTGTAAATACCGTTCATTTTAGCGTACTCGGGTTTGGTTTACGGATGTGTGAATTCAATGTAATATAATATAGGTTCGGGGGAAGTACGGAGGGTACGCTTATATATAATTAATTGCGAATTCACGGTACCAGGTTCATACGGTACACTATGGCGGGGGAAGTACGAATTTTGGCGCCAAAATCAGTTGAACAGATTTTGGTGGGAATTCATGAAGAGTCACAACTTTTCAAACTCGTATCCCTTCTCCTTCAAACTCTATATAATAGAGGTTTGATCAAATCCGCAAATTAGAACAAAATCTACACAAAATACTACATAGTTATATCTCTGTTTTCTGTGCAAACTCAGAAGAACACCGTCTTATCTCAGTAGAAAATTCGGTACAACCCTGCACTGAAATAAGGGTCGAATTGTTCTATTAGGAAAGCAGGAAGTCGATTCGGTGTTGGTTTTTCGTTACTTTCCTTATTCGCACATAACATATTATTTGATATTGATGATGAAAAATTGGGTATGTGCGAGAATATATGTCGTTACAAAGAAAGCTTAGTCTCGATCAAGGATTTCTCGAAAGATATTAAGCATTCTGAAGAAGTGATGAGCAGACTTTGATACAACGATACCCTTTAACTCTTTAAGCATGTACTCCGTATTTTAAAGATTTGGCAATATGTTATCTACTACTCCCTGGCTCCATCCAACTACATTATTCACTTTTCTTTTTTCAACAATATTCATAACAAAGAGAATCTTCAATATTCTCGACAATCTATAAGTGATAATATAGTTACGTGTGATTTGTTTGATTCATCTTTATGAATACATTAAGAATATCAAATTTTACTACGTATAATTTTTGTTAATGTAAAATGAATTACTCCGTATATCGATGGTGTAAAACGTGACTCGACAAATGTGCCAAAAGTAGAAGTGATAAGTGGAGTTGAGTGGAGGGAGTATTAGTCTACTACGAAGTAATTGAGAAACCAATAAAAAATAAGAGGACACAGTTAACAAACCAATTCAACTAAAACCTTAAAGGCGATGGTTGAGGGCCGTTTATATTCTATTATGCCCCCTCACTCGAATGCCCTTTGGCTTGAAGAGTGGTTAGTGCGCACCGGCTCCCCCGTACCGTGTGTTGAGATTCCACTTGAGAGTTCGAGATATTGGGGGCCGTCAGGGTTCGAACTCGTGACCTCTAGCTCTGATACCATGTTAACGAACCATCTCAACCAAAACCTTAAGACATGTGTCACGATGTGGTGAACTTTTTTCCCGCCTAAAAACATTTGCCTTTGTTAGCTTTGAACCTCCATTGATCTAAAAACATAAATAACTTGTAATTAGTCAGATAAATTTGTGCAAAACATATACTCGTGTACAAATTGTATTCGGATGCCTAATTTTCCAACTATAGAATAACTAAGGCAAATTTTAAACAAACAAACAAACCCGCTCTAGTTTATAAACATATCTGATCTATAGAGAGGCAAACAACTGTGCAGCAGATTGGTTAACCAATTTGGGTGTTACTCAAACTCCTCAATTACAAGCCTTAGTACTCCCTCCGTATTTTTTTATATGACGTTTGACTTTTTCGAGGCGAGACTTTGACTTTAATTTTTATGTAAATATATTATTCCAAAATTTTTAAAAATTGCACCAAAAAATCCCTTACGAAAAGAGCTTTCAAATGAGTATACATTTCATGGTATTTTTTCTTATGTTGTGAGAGATATTGAAGAGAGAAGGGGTTGTCTCGAAAAGTGAGAATGACTTATATTAAAAAACGGAGGGAGTATTATCTACGAGATATTCCGGAGTATTATCTACGAGATATTACGGAGTATTATCTAGGATAACGGTTTTTCTAACATGTGCCCAGTGGACACATGTTAATAATCTAATTAGCAAGATTAATCATGATATTATCATAAAAGTTGAAATATCAGGCTTTATTTACCATACTTAGACTAATATCATGATTAACTTGCCTCAATTAGGTTATTAACGTGTGATCAGTGGACACACGTTAGAAAAACCGTAATAATATTACGGAGTATTATAATACCGGGTACTTAGCATTTAGTATCCTACCAACATTGTACATGCCCACAAGATACATGGTACAACGGTATCATTGTATCAAAGTCTGCTCACTTCTTCGGAAAACTTATCAGTTTTTACTTCCCTTTTGCTTAATATGCTTCTCGAAATCCTTGATCGGCACTAAACTTTCTTTGTAAGCACATATATTCTCGCATCTATATCTACCCACTTGTGGACCATCGAGATCAAATATTTCTTCTGTATTTCCGTCACATAAGACCACTTTCCTGTACCCTTGGTCGAAAACAACCAAGTTATCCCTCCACATGCTAAATGCTCCTCCGGACTTTGCTTTCATGCTAAGTTTCTGTGCCCAAACCCCCTCCTTCCATGTCCACACACAGAACCTCATGTTATCTTCAGGGACATGAACAAAAGTGTTTTGGTAAAAAATATACCGGGTCTTCGATTTAAGTTTGCGGGTCAAAGCAATCGTCCTATAACTACGGGTCGGTGAAATCGAGGTAAAACTAGAGAACGAGGAATAACGAAAGAAAATAACGACACATAAAGTTTGGTGACGCGGAAACCCGATGTGGGAAAAACCGCGGGGGGAGTCGGAATCCCACCAAAGTTTCTACTATCAATGGAGAAGAGTAAAATAGGAATATTAATACAAAGAATTTTATCACGACCTATGGCTATGGTGTATATTTCTTATGATGCTTGCTTTTGTTGAGTGCTCTTGGATGTCCCTTTTCTATGTCTGCCTTGTCCCTTTTATAGTGCTCTTAAGCCTCTTATCCGTTGCCTTTCCTCCTCAGAATCTTCCTCTTTAATTCTCTCTTAATGGCTGTTATCTTCCTCATTGATGGGAATCTTTGACATTTAACCTCCGTTTTATTGCTTAGGATCTTGGTGTTTAATCCTCTTTTATTGCTTGAGATTTTGGTATTTAATCCTCCCTTAGCCGTTGCATCCTCCTCAGCAGTTATATTCTTCTCCTCATTTATCTCCTGATCTTCAGGAGGGTTTCCTCCTCTGTAGGTGCAACAACTGTTGCTTCCTCCTCTTTATATGGGCTGAGTCCCTTTTCTTGTTCGTTGGGCCTGTTTGATTTAAGTGGCCCATGGTTTGTTTACTCTTATGTTTTGTTCAACCCGTCATCTTATATTACCCCGGGTTTGCTTGACTTGACGGTCTTTGACTATCTTTGACTTCCATCTTTTAATCTTCGACTTTGACTTTTCATCCGTGAACCGTGGACCCTTACGTTGTTGACTTTTGACTTCTGACCTTTTGACCGTCCACTCGTATTTTGCCACGTGGTATTCCGAAGGTGCAAATTTTTTGCCCGAACAAATGCCCCCAAATTTCCGACTAAGCTCATCTTAGGCGGGAATTTCCGTTTGCCTCCATTGTAGGTAGTCGGCTATGCTTCTGCTGGCCTTAGCTTGCTGGTTCTAGAAGAAGGCGTGATCTGTCCCCTCTCTTAGAAATTACTCCTGCAGAGAGTGGACCTCTGGTGGCAGACCTTTCTAAGTCTACCTCTTATTCTGCCCCCAGATCCATTGATGAGGTTTCTGCTGAAGTGGCGCTCAAATTTCCTGAAGGCTTTGGTAAGTCTGCAGAGGATATAACTTTCCTGGATCATATGCTACTTCCTGGTCCTAGGTCTGTGCTAGAAGAAGGTTCTCTGAAGGAGTTGGACTTGGTTCGCAGATTGTTGGCGGAGGAATCTGGTTGTAGAGAAGAAGTGACTGGATGAGGAATTTCCTGTGGCGCCTGACCTGGACGCTCTTTCTGATGTAGAGGCGGAGGATCTGATGGAGTCCGCTGATTTCTCATTGCTGATCAGGAGGCTGATGGGCAAGAGAGCGTGGATCAGCAGGATGGCTTGATGACCCTGAGGGAGATTCTGTTGTTGTTCATCAGAGACTCAGGTTTCTGCAGGAGAATCTGCTATAGTTCCGCCTCCACCAGAGGAGAATGTCCAGTCTGTGGACCAAGTTCTGCTGGAGTGATGTTACTCCTCCTTTGTTTTCGGCTTGTGAATCCTGCATGGCATGAACTTCCGATTTGTTAGTGTTTGCAAAAAAATCTGTAATGACTTGCCTTTGCTCAGGGGAGCGACGTGTGTTAGTATTTTGTGTCACTTCGTGCCTTAGCAGAAGGTCGTAAATGTTTGCTTTGGATCGTGATTGTTTGCGTCTGATTGTAATCGTTTGTTGTAGTTTTGTCTAACTACCTTCTGTTGTATGCATGTCTTATGTTTGTATGGTCGACCTTTGATATAGTGGTGGCCTGGGGTTTAGTTCGCCCACTCAGTCGGAGGTGCCACGCTTTGCGTGGGTGCTAAGTGACGCAGGAGACTGTAATGTCCCGGTTGTAGGCACTTAGTCACAGACGCACGCCCTCTGTAGAAATCGTACACTCCACCAGATTAGTCACCAGCACTTAGTTTGAGAAAACTGACAAAAATTTGGCAAAGATAGGGAACACAATATTTGAAGACATATGTGGAAGCAAAAAATTGAATTTCGAAAATATATGGAAAGAGAAAATTAAATTTCGAAAACGTACGCAATAAGAAAATCAAACCTTAATGCCAAAGAAAATTGAATTTTGTCGACACATGTAAAAAGGAAATCAAAATTTTATCTGATTTAAATATGCGGGAAAAAATTTGAATTTTGCTAAAAGAAAGAAAAGAAAACAGAAGAATGATAGGAAAATTTAAATACGTGTTTGCAAGGTTTGAAAAGATTAAACCTGGGTTCTGGTGGAGGTGCACCTGGCAGAATAGATGCCACATTTCTAGCGGCTGTAGCCCATGTTTCTGGCGGCAGTGGCCCAGATTGCTGGCGGCCGTGGCCCACTCAGAAGAAGTATTTCTTTAGGTGTACAATGTTCCATGGCTTTTGGATGATCTTCCCCTCCATGGTCATAAGTCGGTAGGCTCCGTTCCCAACTACTTTCTCTATTTGATAGGGTCCTTCCCAATTGTAAGCGAACTTTCCTGCTCGTTGGTTCCTGGTGTTCTGGAAGACTTTTCTGAGAACTAGGTCTCCTTCCTGCAGGATTCTGACTCTGACATTCTTGTTGTAACTTCTGGCGACTGTTTGTCTGTAGGAGGCCATCCTTATTTGAGCATCAGTTCTGAGCTCATCTATAGTATCCAAGCTGCTTGCCATCTCTACCTGGTTCCTGTCTTCGGTTATGCATCCGTATCTATGAGTAGGCACTCTCACCTCTGAAGGGATGACCGCCTCAGCACCAAAGACCAAACTGAAGGGTGTTTGTCCTGTAGCCACCTTGGGTGTGGTTCTGTCAGACCATAGTACCAAGGGGAGTTCTTCTGCCCATCTGCCCCCTGCCTCCTCCAGCCTTCTCTTCAGGTTGTCTATCACAATTTTGTTGCTAGACTCCGCCTGACCATTAGACTGAGGGTTTCTGAAGGTAGACTTGCTTAGTGTGATGTTCCACCTGGCGCAGTAGGCCTCCATCTTGTTGCCAATAAACTGGGATCCGTTGTCGCAGATGATCTCTGAAGGAATGCCAAACCTACAGATAATGTTACGTTTTATGAAGGATATAATCTGCTTCTCAGTCACCTGAGGGAATGCTTCTGCTTCTATCCACTTGGAGAAGTAGTCAGTCATGGCCAACATAAAAACCTTGTTTCCTGGGGCTCTCGGTAGCTTGCCAACAATACCCATCCCCCATTTCATGAAGGGCCAAGGAGAAATTACTGGGTGCAACGGCTCTGCTGGCTGGTGATTGACCGGTGCATGTCTCTGGCAGGCGTCACATTTCTTAACATATTCCCTTGCGTCCTTGCGCATTGTCGGCCAATAGTAACCTTGGCGGAGTGCTTTGTTGGATAGACTCTTGCCCCCTGCATGATTTCCACACTCACCACTGTGGAGGTCATGCATAACCCCCTCTGCCTCCTGCTGACTTAGGCACCTCAAGTATGGTCCAGCGGCAGATCTTTTGAACATGACACCATCAATGAGGTTGTATCTGGACGCTTTCATTCTAAAACTCCGGGCTTCCTTCTTGTCTGCTGGCAGGATATCGTTTTGCAGCCATTCTTGGTAGGGTTTTCTCCAGTCTGGGATTCTTTCTTCTTCTGCTGGGGTGCTGCAGACTCCTGCCTCCTGCAGCCACTGCAATCCCTGGTCTGGTGAATAGTCCTCCTGCCTCAGCATCTGGTATTCTTGTGTGCCTGTCCAAACTGCTGGCTCCAGTACATGGACAATGGGTATGGTGGAAACTACGCCTGGTTTGAAGGTTGCCCCCAGGGTGGCTAGGGCGTCTGCTTCCACGTTCTGGTCCCTAGGGACTTGGTTGATTGAGAAGGCTACGAACCTGAGGGAGAGCTCCTTTGCCACCTCAAGGTAAGACACCATCTTGGAGTCCTTAGCTGCATACGAGCCATTCATGTGATTGACTATTAGCTGGGAATCACTGTAAGCCTCTAGGCGCTTGATTTTGAGGTCTAGAGCCAGCTGAAGACCCAAGATTAGAGCTTCATATTCTGCCTCGTTGTTTGTTGTTCGGAACTCGCACCGTACTGCTTGGACTATGAGATCCCCCTGAGGAGACTTCAGAACTAATCCTGCTCCAGATCCTCGCATGTTGGAGGCGCCATCTACATTTAGCTTCCACACCTGTTCGCCTTTGTCCTCCTCAAGGAGGAAGATGTCTTTCTCTGCTTGTGTCTGCAGAGCTGGGCTGAAGTCGGATACGAAGTCTGCTAACGCCTGGGATTTTATCGCTGTTCTGGGGACAAATTTCAGGTCGAAGCCGCTCAAGTGTATAGACCACTTGGCCATTCTCCCTGATAACTCAGGTTTTCTCATAATAGTTTTTAGTGGATAATTTGTTACTACGGAAATAGCATGCGATTCAAAATAAGGTCGAAGTTTATAAGATGCCGTAACAAGTGCAAGTACGAGTTTCTCAAGGGATGTGTACCTGGTCTCTGCAGGAAGCAGAGACTTACTAACATAATATACTGGGCATTGTGCTCCTTCGTGCTCACGTACTAATACCGCGCTGACTGCTACCTCGGTTACTGATAAATACAGGAAGAGTGGTTCTCCAGGTTCTGGTTTTGACAGCAGAGGTGGAGTGCTGAGGTAGTGCTTCAGGTCGCTGAACGCCTTCTCATGCTCTGCTGTCCAATCAAACCTTTGGGCCTTCTTCAGGACATCATAGAACAGTCGACATCTATCTGAAGACCTGGAGATAAATCTGCTCAGAGCAGCAATTCTTCCAGTCAGCCTTTGCACGTCTCTTGGCTTCTGTGGGGATTCCAGCTGGAGGATGGCCTTGATCTGCTCTGTGCTAGCTTCAATTCCCCTCTGGGTCACCATGTACCCCAGGAACTTCCCACATGACACTCCAAATGTGCACTTTGAAGGATTTAACTTCATCTTGTATTCCCTCAAGGTGTTGAAGGTATCCTCCAAGTGTGTTGTATGTTGCGAAGCTTGCTTTGACTTGACGACCATGTCGTCAATATATACCTCCATTGTGTCCCCAATCTGTCTCTTGAACATCTTGTTGACTAGTCTCTGGTAGGTGGAACCTGCATTCTTCAGACCAAAAGGCATTACATTGTAACAGTATATACCTCTCTCAGACCTGAAGGCTGTCTTCTCCTGGTCTGCTGGATGCATCTTGATCTGATTGTACCCGCTCCATGCATCAAGAAAGGTTAGCATCTCGTGGCCTGCTGTAGCATCCACCATGGCGTCTATATGCGGTAGGGGGAATGGATCTTTCGGGCATGCTTTGTTTAAGTCGGTGAAATCAACACACACCCTCCACTTGCCATTCTTCTTTGGGACCACCACCACGTTAGACAACCACTCTGGATACTTTACCTCCCTGATTTTGCCAGCAGCCAGCAGACTGTCAACCTCCTGATTTATGACTTGATTTCTTTCTGGGGCAAACTTCCTTCTCTTCTGCTGGACTGGTTTGTAGCTTGGGTCCACGCTTAGCCTGTGAGTGATAACGCTCGGATCTATACCTATCATATCATCATGCGACCAAGCAAAACAATCCATGTTAGCTTTTAATAATTCAATGAGGTTTTGGCGGATATTACCTGTGCATTCTGATCCGATTAACACTTTTCGCTCTGGATGTTGCTCGTCCAAGTTGACTTCATCCAACTCCGCCTGAGGTGGCTCTACGTACTCCTGCAGAGGTAGATGAAGGCTCTGTAATTGCTATGCTGGAGGGCTCGCCGTCTTCTTAAGGGCTACCCTGTAGCAGTCTTTGGCCTCTCCTTGGTCTCCGGTGATCTTCTGCACTCCCCAGGGTGTAGGGAACTTCAGGCACTGGTGGTAGGTGGAGGTGATTGCCTTCATCTCATGAATCCAAGGCCTTCCTAGGATCACGTTGTAGGTGGAGGGTCCATCAATGACTAGGTACCGTACTTGCTTGTTCACTCCTCCGGCATAGGTAGGAATGGTGATCTCTCCCAGAGAATGCTTGGTCTCACCACTAAAACCCACTAAGGGAACCGCCTTCTTCGTTAGATCCTTCTCGCTAAACCCCATGTTCTGGAGAGTTTCCAACATGATGAGGTTGACTGAACTCCCTGTGTCCACCAGAATCTTCTTCACGGTGCAATTCCCTATAGAGAGGGTAATTATTAAGGCGTCATGGTGCCTCTCTGGAGTAGCTTCTGCGTCAGTTTCGTCAAAGGTGACAGCTGGAAGATCCTTGCAACTGATTCTGCAGGAGTGCTCGGGTCTGTCTCCTCTGGTCTGAGAGGCGTGTCTCTTGGCTGCTGAGTAGGTCAGCCCGCATAATTCCGATCCTCCTGTTATCACATTGACAATTCTGGTACATATTGGAGGTGGAGAAGGCAATACCTGATCTGCTGCATTTATTCTGCTAGAGTTTCTGGACATGAGGTGATCCAGATTCCCCTGATCATACTGGAATTTAACCTCTCTCCTGAGCTGGACACACTCATCGGTATGGTGTCCGATATCGTCATGGAATTCGCACTTCTTGTTGGCGTCTCTTCGGTCATTGGTGTACTCCTGTCTTCTGGGCCACCTGACTCTGCGCCCTAACTCCCTCAGAGCCTTGAGCACCCCATCAAGGTTGGTAGAGAACCCATACTCACTCACTTTAGGTGGCAATCCTGGATTGTCCTTCCAGTCTTTCTCCTCGGAAATTTTGCTCACGTTCCTGTCATAGGGCTTTGATCTTTCACCCCTCTTTTCTGCTGGCGCCTTTCTGGTGACATAACCATACGCAGCCCTTCTGGGGCCTGAATCTTCTTCTAACCTGATGGCTGCCATCGCCTTGGTCTGCACATCCTCGAATGTGGCACATGGGTACTTTGTGAGGTCTTTATAGAGGTCTGAATCCTGGTGAAGCCCTTGGCGAAAGGCTTCTATGGCGGTGGGCACATCACATCTGGGGATGGTGACTTTCTCCTTGTTGAATCTGTTGAGGAAGTCACGTGTAGATTCTTCGAACTTCTGCACTACCCGATACAAGTCACTGGTCTGCTTATCTGGTTTTCTGCTGCTGGCGAACTGCTGGTTGAAGGCATTGACCAGGTCAGCGAAGGAGGTGATGCTTCGGTTAGGCAGACCGACGAACCAATGGAGGGCTGCTCCTGACAGAGTGGAGCCAAACCCTTTACACATGCAGGCTTCCTTCAGGGGGGCCGTAGCGGTCACCACCATCATCTTCTGTTTGTACTGGTTGATGTGATCCAGGGGGTCCGCAGTGCCATCATAAAGCGTCATGGCTGGTGGCATGAAGCCCTTGGGTACAACAACACAGGCTAGATCGTCGATGAAGGGTGAATCTGCATAGCTGTCCCTAGCTGCTCTCTCCAGGGGGCGTGGCATTCCAGGAATCTTGTTGATCAGGTCCCTCAATTCCTTCAGTTCCTGGCGTTGCTGATCTGCTGTGCTGATTGTTCCTGCAGGAGGGTTAGAGACAGGAGGAGAAAAGTTGAAAGGAGTACTCCCTGCATAAGGTCCTCCAGGGTGTTGACTACTAGGAGGAGGAGGTAAAGGTGGTGCTGCTGTCACGGATCTGGGCTGCCACTCTGACGCCTGCTGGTTGAGGGTAGGCGTTGTCCACATTCCTCCAGAGGGCTGGTTGTTGGATAAGGTGGTCATCTCTGGTGGAGTTACAAATTGCCATCCTGGCGTCTGGTGGACAGGGGTGCCTGCAGAAGATAGTGAGTTAGTCTCTCGACTTTCGATGTTGGAGAGAAAGTTACCTGTGGTAGGAGATCTGCCGGGTGTAGGGCCATAGGTCAAGTAACCCAACTCTTGGGGTTCAATAACCGGGCTTGGTGGAGCCAATCCTAGCTCCAGTCTGGTGACCAACTCTGAAGGGACCTCTCTGGTGGTCTTCCTACCAGCTGCTGATTCCCTACGGGTGCTGGGTTCTCCCCTAGGCATCAGAGGCAGCATCTCTGGTGACATCTGGAGCGATGCAACTGGGGTCTTGTCTGCTGCTGAGATCCGAGCCTTGATATCTTGGTTGTCCTTCTGCAGGGTTTCTACTGCTTGGCGCAGAGCATTGATTCCCTGGAGCATACTCTGCATCAGGTCTGGTGACCCCGCTCCACTGGAAGCTTCTTCTACGAATCCTCCTGGAGTCAAGGTTCTGGTTGGTACGCTTTCTTTCCTGGCCCTGGAGGAGCTGGTGACCCCAGAGGTTTTAGGCGTCGGAGGGGGCCTAGACACTGGCAACGTGGGTTTCACCGCTTGGCTGGTGGGGATACCCAAGGTGAGGGGTGTGAAAACCAGCTCTGCTGATCCTGGGGACAACCTTCCTCCAATGGGCTGAGTTGATGCTCCTTGACTGCTGGACGAACTTTGGCCGGATCCGGTCATGGTGACACGAGTTTGCTTCACGGTAGGGTTTGGCTTATAGGAAATGATCACTTTGCCCCACGGTGGGCGCCAAATTGTTTTGGTAAAAAATATACCGGGTCTTCGATTTAAGTTTGCGGGTCAAAGCAATCGTCCTATAACTACGGGTCGGTGAAATCGAGGTAAAACTAGAGAACGAGGAATAACGAAAGAAAATAACGACACATAAAGTTTGGTGACGCGGAAACCCGATGTGGGAAAAACCGCGGGGGGAGTCGGAATCCCACCAAAGTTTCTACTATCAATGGAGAAGAGTAAAATAGGAATATTAATACAAAGAATTTTATCACGACCTATGGCTATGGTGTATATTTCTTATGATGCTTGCTTTTGTTGAGTGCTCTTGGATGTCCCTTTTCTACGTCTGCCTTGTCCCTTTTATAGTGCTCTTAAGCCTCTTATCCGTTGTCTTTCCTCCTCAGAATCTTCCTCTTTAATTCTCTCTTAATGGCTGTTATCTTCCTCATTGATGGGAATCTTTGACATTTAACCTCCGTTTTATTGCTTAGGATCTTGGTGTTTAATCCTCTTTTATTGCTTGAGATTTTGGTATTTAATCCTCCCTTAGCCGTTGCATCCTCCTCAGCAGTTATATTCTTCTCCTCATTTATCTCCTGATCTTCAGGAGGGTTTCCTCCTCTGTAGGTGCAACAACTGTTGCTTCCTCCTCTTTATATGGGCTGAGTCCCTTTTCTTGTTCGTTGGGCCTGTTTGATTTAAGTGGCCTATGGTTTGTTTACTCTTATGTTTTGTTCAACCCGTCATCTTATATTACCCCGGGTTTGCTTGACTTGACGGTCTTTGACTATCTTTGACTTCCATCTTTTAATCTTCGACTTTGACTTTTCATCCGTGAACCGTGGACCCTTACGTTGTTGACTTTTGACTTCTGACCTTTTGACCGTCCACTCGTATTTTGCCACGTGGTATTCCGAAGGTGCAAATTTTTTGCCCGAACAAAAAGCAATCGAGTCTTGATGCACAATCAACTGGCTTCCAAGGATGGGCATACTCTCGAATTCAGGCAATGAAATCTCTTGACATGTCTCACCACTAATGTCAAAAGAAATTATCCTTTCATAATAATCCCACCCATAATCTTGTCTACGGGACGTTAGCCAGTAATAGCACCCATTAACAAAAACATAACTTCTGTTCGACACCAAATCATCATAGGAATTGTCCATATCCCCCCAATACCTCCAACAATTACTCCTCAGCGAATAAATTAAGATCAACATGGGATTATCTCTCATTTCTGAATTCTCATCTCGAGTATCACAGTAACCTAAAATTAGAATAACCTTGTAGTCCTTAGTCTTGGAATCGTATCCAAACCCATAACTTTCGCAGACAAAAGCTGAATCAGGTGGAATATTACCCGGCTTCCAAGTGATATCGGGTAATTCTATGAACTCGTTAAGAGCAGGATTCCACAAACTATGTTTGGTATGGTGAGCAAAACACCAAAGATAGTAGATCCCGTTACAAGGGCCACACAAGTATGTATTGTAGACAGGGGTTTTGATCTCTTGATACGCCAGAGTTCTGTTTTTTGTAGCGTCAATCAAAAACTCATACACGTTGAGCTCACCTGCCTGAGTTATGGCATATTGAACGATGAGGCAATCACGCCAGTTGTTGTCGTTGTCGTAGTAATTTCTCAAATGCTTTGATATGAAGTGGGAGCTTTTGATGATATCGTACCATGACTTGCACACGGTTTTGAATTGCAGCAACGATTTTACTGGCAACCATGACAATATCTCGATTATTACATGCTCCGGGATTTGATTTCCGTTCTTGATTGACACGGCAAGGGATTTCTTTCGTTGCCTTTCAATCCTACAAACCGAACAAAAAATTGAGAATTTTAATTTGCTTGAAAAACAAAAGCGTCACAGTCCCAACTTAAGTAATCGCATCTGTGATTCTTTACTTTTTTTGCCTAAGAAATAAGGTTGTAAGTGAGGATGACGAGTTTCAGTAGCAAAAACATAGTCGTTATAAAAATGCAACAATTCAATTGCATATACAAAAAAAATCAAACGTAGCAATTCGTAAGAATCAGTCAGACGGAACAATTGTAAATGTAATAGTATTATGTTGAAGATGAAGAGAAATGACCTTTTGGTGAGGATATGTTTCAATGTATAGTCTTCATAGTACATATCTCGATATTGTTCGAGGGAAAGAGCCATCACGATCTCGGTTTCCTAGAATCAAGTAAATTGTAATCAGAGAGAAGAAGTTTTGGGAGGAGCCGATTGTGTTGAGTTCAATGGACAACGACAAAGTTTGAGTTTGAGTTTGAGTTTGTGTTTTATATTGCCAAACACTCAACCTTAAAACCTTTAAAAGAGAAAAGAAACACAATTTGCGTCTATCAAGTTGGATATTACTAGGATACTAAATCCTACCCTATATCATTAATACTCCCTCCACTTATTATTTATCCCCGCTCCCCTTTGTACGTTCTTTATTCGTTTTATTGATTTCTTTCGTCTTAAAAGTGACATACTCCCTTCGTCTCAGTGAATTCTTTACGTTTGATTTTTGACACTATTCATGAGGTGGAATGATATCAAATATAATTTCTAATATATAACGTAAAGCATAGTCACGTGAGATCTTTTTTCAATGGTCTTAATAAGTACATTAAGATAATCAAATTTTTAGAATTTATAATAACAAGTAAATAAAAATATGAACGAAATGAAATGTATCTCGACAAGTGTAAAAAAGCAAACGTAAAGAATTCATTGGGACGGAGGGAGTATTTATTAAGAAAAACAATAAAATAAGTAAAAGTAGGGATGGAGTAAAGTAGGTGGATCACTAGGTAAGAGAAAAGTGTTATAGAAAAAAAGGAAAGTGAAAGAAATCAAAGAAATGGTTGAAAAATAAAATGTTGAATATATCAATAAAACAGAGGGAGTAAAATAATACTGTAAATGAATATAAAATGGTCCTTTTACCACTGTGCCTTAAGCCAGTACAATTGACGACCACCGTGCCCAATTCCATAACTTTACGAGTTAATTAAGCTAGCTAGTACAATAGGCCGCACATTCAATACATCTACCTTTATTTATTGTAATGCGACTAAGAGCATCCTCATCCATTCTCCATTGGAGAAACCATTCTTCATGAAGAATGAGAGATATTCATTCTTTCAAAAGAATGAAGTGGAGAATGAAAATCGTGGTTCCCATGATAAAAATATTAATATTAAAATAAATTAAAGAAATGCGTAAATGGATGAATGGAGTAATGAAATGTGTTGAAACCCACTGGAGAATAGAAACTTCATTTTTGGATGGAGGTGGATGGGGATGCTCCAAGGGCAATAGCAATGCTTGCAGTTTCATAATCATAATTCCGTTATCATCAAAGTACATATAATCATACAAGGAACTTTTTATTCTTCCTCAATGATAAAAGTTTCATACATTTATTGTGGGTCCATTTTTTACCCCTCTTTTAAATGTATGAAACCAGTATCTTACTTAAAAAATCGGTTTCATATAAGGAGCTCATTATTTCCTATCACAATGCATGGTTAAGGAGCTTCTTGTATGCTGGAACTCCTTAAATATCACCATTGTCATTGCCCAAAGTGTACACTTATTTTGACCCAAGAAAACGTATCCGAAATACGGTATCCGAGTACGGTAGTTTCTAATAGAGGATTATCCGAGTAGGTTTAGGAAACACACGATATGACAATATTGTGTAGAGTTAGGTAAACACGGTAAGTGAAGTTTAGGAAACACAGTAGGAAAATAGTGTGATATTAAGATATGATTTAGTTTCCTTAAATATGGTACATGATATTATAAATACAAGTCTATGTTTGTATTCATGTTCAAAAAAAAGAGAGAACAAGTTATAATAATACAAAAAAATTTTATATTTTATCAGTTTCTAAAGCACAATCAGTGTTAATTTGTGGCATGAATTTGCTTGATTGTAGGAAATTGAAATCGCCATGGCACTTTCCCTCGAACAATATCGAAGTAGGCACGATAATAAAGACTATACAATCAAACATATCCTCACCAAAAGGTACATTTCTCTGAATCTTACAACAACTATTCCATCCGATTCTTACAAATTGCTACAGTACTTTTTTTTTTTTTTTGAATTACTGTATTTCTATAATAAGTACTCCGTATGTTTTTGTTTCTGAGACCCACTCACAAGTCACAACCTTATCGCATATTCAAAAGGGTAAATGTAAGGGTGTAATTAGTTACACTATCGTGTTTTTTTTAAGCAAATTTTAAAAACTCGATTTTCTGTTCGGTTTGTAGGATTGAAAGGCAACGAAAGAAATCCCTTGCCGTGTCAATTACGATCGGAAATCAAATCCCAGAGCATCTAATAATGGAGATATTGTCACGGTTGCCAGTAAAATCGTTGCTGCAATTCAAAACCGTGTGCAAGTCATGGTACAATATCATCAAAAGCTCTCACTTTATATCGACGCATTTGAGAAATTACTACAATAACGACAACAACTGGCGTGACTGCCTCATCATTCAATATGCCGTAACACAGGCAGGTGAGCTCAACGTGTATGAGTTTTTGCTAGACGGTACAAAAAATAGAACTCTAGCGTATCAAGAGATCGACACCCCTGTCTACAATACATACTTGTGTGGCCCTTGTGACGGGATCTACTATCTTTGATGTTTTTGTATCGGTACAAAACGTAGTTTGTGGAATCCTGCTCTTAACGAGTTCGTAGAATTACCCGATATCACTTGGAAGCCGGGTAATATTCCACCTGATTCAGCTTTTGTCCGTGAAAGTTACGGGTTTGGATACGACTCCAAGACTAAGGACTACAAGGTTATTCTAATTTTGGGTTACACTGATACTCGAGATGAGAATTCTGAAATGAGAGATAATCCCATGTCGATCTTAATTTATTCCCTGAGGAGTAATTGTTGGAGGTACTGGGGTGATATGGACAATTCCTATGATGATTTGGTGTCGAACAGAAGTTACGTTTTTGTTAATGGGTGCTATTACTGGCTAACATCCCGTAAACAAGATAACGGGTGGGATTATTATGAAAGGATGATTTGTTTTGACATTAGTGGTGAGACATGTCAAGAGATTTCGTTATTGCCTGAATTCGAGAGTATGCCCATCCTTGGAAGCCAGTTGATTGTGTATCAAGACTCGATTGCTTTTGTTCATGTCCCTGACGATGACACGAGTTTCTGTGTGTGGACATGGAAGGAGGGGGTTTGGACACAGAAACTTAGCATGAAAGTAGAGTGCGGAGTCAATAGAACAATTAGCGGGTGGAGGGATAACTCGCTTGTTTTCGGCCAAGGGTATAGGAAACTGGCCTTATGTGACGGAAATACGAAAGAAATATTTGATCTTGATGATCCGGAAGTGGGTAGTTGCGAGAGTATATGGGCTTACAAAGAAAGTTTAGTGTCGATCAAGGATTTCAAGAAGGATATTAAGCACAAGGGAAGGAAAAACTTATAGATTTTCCAAAGATATTAGATAATTGAGTAGACTTTGATACTACTCCCTCCGTTCACTATCTTTTGCCCCGTTTCATTAAAATACTCCTCACAAGTAATGACCAAATGGGGCAAAAAATTATGAACGGAGGGAGTATAATGATACTCTTCAACCCTTTTAAAAGCATGTAGTTCAATGATTTAGCAATGTTATTGTAGTCTTGAATAAAGTTGTGTTATCTATATTCATCTGATCCCGGGATTGTATTCCGATACCATTGTACTGAACCATGTATCTTGTCGAGTTGTGTTGTGCTGTACTCCCTTCGTTCCATTTTTGTTGTTTCATTTTCATTATCCGTGTCTTTCCAAATTAATATAGAGTATTATTCCATGAATGAATTAACTCGCTATTTTCGTTATACTTTTGACCTCCATCTTTCAAAAAGTATTCTACTGGAGACGAGAAGTCACTGATAATATGAATCCAAAAACTTATTCCTCCGTCTTTTAAATATTATTCCGTTTCATTAAAATACTCTTCAAACCCGTCAAAACCATCAACAAGGCCTACTCATCTAAATTGGTGACTTTGAATTGACTATTGACCATAAACTTGAGGAAACATGGGTACCCTCAAATTCCAACCTTCACACCTTCACATCCCTCAAAACCCACCATTAAAACTCACCTCAAATCCCATCATTATACAGTCAACCACATCTTCACCCCTGAGAACCAGAACAATAAGATGTGGGTTACGAAAAATCGGGCCGAAAAAGCCCATGTGGAGGTCAAGTTTCTTATCCAGTGAAGCAATTCAAGCAGTTCAAGCCCTGAAACTTGCCAAAACTCCCACCAAATTAGACCATGTTTTTGATACCAGAATCAGTCGTTTGTTGAAAGTTGATTTGTTGGACACTTTGACTGAACTTCAGAGGCAAAATGAGCTGCATTTGTCCCTCAAGGTCATTCCTTTTTTCATCATCTTGTTGTTTTTCATCTCATTTCTGTTGATAATCCCTAATTCTTATAGTTTATCTAATTACCCATGTTTCACTGAGGGGAATAGAAGTTTTACTCTAGTCTGGTGTGAAACAGTTCCAGGAAACACAAATTCGTGTTTAAAATGGGTCAAATACGATAAATAAGAGTAATATGCATCTAAATGGGCCGTGGATAATCTAGCTAGTAGCAAATGGTTAAAAAAATCGACTTTTGCCACCCTAGAATTCGTAAAAATCTGACCTTTTCATATATAAGTAGCAAACAAATACGGAGTATAATGAACTCGCTACCCAACATTTCAATTCTAGATCCACATAAAATGTGGCCTATTTGACCCATTTTATCATACCTCCGCTTCAAGAGAGGCCTACTGTCTAGACCCTGGTCTTTTGGACTCCTTTTGGGTTCATTTCAGACCACTTCAGCTCATCCCTGCACACGAGTTCATCATTTTGTTTCAGTTACTTCAACCGTTGAACCCACTTGAGTAAAAAAGAAGATGACCTAAGAAATTGAAGTGTATGTGCATTTTGAGTGGGTGATGTGTGAATGCTCTTAATTGGTTTTGCAGGGATTAGTTTATGCTGTTTTTGGCTATGCATTACTAAATCATTTGTACCGAGTTTAATTTCATAAGTTCCAAGTTTATTTAGTACTCCTATAATATGCTGTTGTGTGTAAATTCCCGGTGCGGTCTGCTGTTGATCATCATCTATACAGGAAGGTAGTACCCGAGTTGAGTACTAGTAGGCGATGTCGTAACATTGTTTTTGGTAGTTCTCTTCTGTCAGTTGGACATAGGTTGGTTTAAATCACTTGATAATGTATGGAGTACTAAATATCGAAGGACTATTGGTTTCTATGCTACTCGGACCCAAGTATGTGTTTTCGACATGGTTATATATCCAAGTGTTGGACTCATATTGCTCCATAAGTCATACTCTAGTCTCTTTGTTGCTTTAGTCATGTAAATCCCTTCTTCTCCCTGTGAGGAGAAGCATCGGATTAGAAATACCTGGTATGGATTCCATGGATATCCTTGAGGTGTCCTGACAGACATTGGGTATAACTGTAAAAGTGAAGACTGAATGAATCTGTAGGTTACCTTCAGTGGAACTCTATCAACTTACGGCTGCTTTACTGCACATGAATAACTGACTGTCTCCCTGATTACACTGATTCTGACTGTACCACGGAATGTGACTGATTTTTCATGCTTTCAGTTTCTGTCATGCTGAACTTAGCTGGGTGCATTGGTTTTTGACAGCTCAAAGGAGCCATAGGCATCATCCTTTTGTTGCATATATGGCTTCAGATCACTCCTTTGTTCCTCATTTTACTGCTATACATCTGATCTTGAATAAATTCAGGGTTGTAGGTGTTTGAATTCGCGAAGAAGGAATCATGGTACACACCCAATCTTCCTCTGTACTACGACATGATCATGATTTTGGGAAAGAACAAACTGATTGAAAAGGCAGAAGAGCTTTTCGAAGAAATTAAGACAGAAGGTTTAAAACCCGACACGCGAGCATTCACAGAACTGATTGGTGCTTACTTCCATGTTTCCATGGAAGAAAAGGCAATGCAAACTTACAATGAGATGAAATCTTCGGGTTGTATACCGGGTAAGCTAACATTGATGATTATGGTTCGAAATCTCGAAAAGGCTGGAAGAGGTGATCTTGCAGCATCTGTAAAGAAAGACTTTGAAGAATATGTGGATGATCCTGAAGAGTTCCTTGAAGAGTTGGAGAGGAAATATGCAAGAGATCCCCTCGTCGTCGTGCAGTAAAATTTAGGATTATTACTTTGCCTTCTTGCAGATCTATCATAGAAAACCAAGACTGTATATCTTGTATCACAAATTTTTGAACAGCAAGTAGTTAATCAACTAAGATTGTAAATCTGCTCTGGCCTGCCATGGGTCGATACTTGATTTTGGCTACGATTGCCCTTGTGGCTACCTTTATGCAAAGATAAATCTTGTCACCGGTCAATTTGACCCTTAAGTGATTGCTCATTAGTCCTACAAGTAAAGGCGATTAAGATCTAGGTTGGATTAGGTCAATTTGAGTCGTAAGTCGTATTCATATTTTTGAAATTTAAGCCTTTTTCGGGCCTCAAGAGAGGTCACTTGCCAGTTGCCAAGTCGAGTAAAAAGCATGCATGGAAACGAATCACTCTAAAGAATATTTTCCGTATTATTTTAGGTATGTCGTTGATACGGTCCCAGACCCTACTTGATCAATTTGGGTAAAGTCACCCTCGATTTTCACATCAAACATCCGTGTGTACTTTTCGGGTTTGGGTCAAATTATTTAGAATGTAGAATGTAGTCCATCAACTTAGCCAAATTTGGTTAACAACTTACCAACTTGGCAAATGGGAAGGATCACAATGAAGCCCAAATACAAAGTTGTTGATAAGGCAAATTCTTTCCGTCATAAACGTGTGACGAGTCAAATAATACTCATTTAGTTAGATAAAGACAAAATCATTATTATCCAGTAGCCTTGTGTTTTCTAACAAAATGAAATTATTTGACCCGTTATCGTTTTATGATGGATATATCCGTCATAAGTGAGACTTACTCTGTCGACGAAACACCTTCAACTTTTTTGTTTTAGAGAGAGAAAAGGAGGGAAAGTCTCTTTACTTACATGTTTTTGTAGAGAGAGAAAAAGGCAATAGTGTCCTTTTCCTGCGACAGGGAGCACTCGGTTTCTGTTACACTGAAGCTACTCCCAATCCCCCCAATTATTACTATTTCTAGGGTTCCTACTTCACTCACTTACTCTCCCAATTTCTGCTTCCATCAAAATCCAATCTTTCCTGCACTTCACACTATTTCTACTTCCCAATTTTTCTGGGTATTTTGCGGTTTTTGTTCATTGTTACTGTTTTTGATTTTAATAAAATCCCCTTTTTCACCTCATAAAAAGTAAAAAAAAAACATAAAAGTTGCATAGACATAAGAATCTTCTGGAATCAGCTGTCAACAAATCATCATTCACATTTTTCTCCCCCTTTTCTGGGCTTATTTCCTCTTCTCATTTGAGGTATCTTATTCTATGTTCATACTATCAATTACTCTTAGTTGCTTGATTATCCCCTTTTTTTTCAATTAATTTTGATTTCATTAGGTTTATTATGATCCTGCACTAAGTTACTAATTTTCTGGGTTTTAGTTATTTTTTTGATTTCTTTAAAGATTAAGCTGATAAACTTGAGAATGTAATACTATTGAAATTGGTTTAAGTAGATTTAAACTGTTATTTATTTAGCTCAAATGGGTAACTTTTAGTTCTAAAGTAAGTACAGTATATTCTTCTAAAAAAAAACTTAGCTCGACTGATAGCGGAGTTGCTAAATGTGGGATTTTTCTTAGTAGTTTTAGTGTTATGAACTCTTGCAGATTTGATTGCAGCTGTTTTGTGGTCTGTAAATTATGTCTAAAAGTTTAGTGTTTGTGTGATAATAGTGTTTGTAATGGTGATTTGAAGTTTCGAAGCCATGCTGCAGTTGGAGAGTAATAGTCCCTAAATATTGTGATTTATTTATGAGCAAGCCTTTTGCTGTATGGCAAGGAGTTGCCACGAAACGGTGAAGATATTCGTTTGAGCTTATCCGTTTTCAGAGATCTTAATGTCGCCTAATGGTTAGTGGCACTATGGACTACAAGATTCTGGATCGACATCAACAACGACATAGAAGCCTTAGTCCCAAAATGATTTGCGGTAAGATTGTGAATCGTTCAGCTATGTGGGGATGTTCCTCGATTCTGGTAGAGGTGAATATGTAACTAATGAAATGTTACCATGATGCGGTTGCAGGTGCATTAGGTCGAAGGTTCCTGTTATTTTTAATTTGGTTATCCACTCTAGAAGACATGACAATCTTGAAAGTGTTAGCTGATCAAAATAGTTTGATTACAAATCACGAGCTTGCCCAGTCACCTACTACAGAGCTTTTCAACCCTATTCAGGTATCACCTTCTGTTATTCCCCAAACTCCAATCCCTAATGATCCGACTCTTCCTCCGCTGTATCCTACTTTCCCCACCACTTATAAGCCGGTATTGACTGGGAAGTGCCCTGTAAACTTCTCTGCCGTATCAAACATCATGGAGAGAACTGCTGCTGACTGTTCCCAAACTTTAGCGCCTCTTGTAGGAAATGTTATTTGCTGTCCACAATTTGGTAGTCTTATCCATATATTCCAAGGCTTCTATAGTGCAGGCTCTAATGAGCTAGTTTTGCATGAAGATATGGCGAACGATTGTTTTTCAGACATCACTAGTATTCTAGCCAGCAAAGGGGCGAATAGTACGCTAACGACACTTTGTTCGGTTAAAGCATCGAATCTTACTGGGGGTTCTTGCCCTGTTAAAGATCTGAACTTGTTTGAAAAACTTGTGAATACTAGCATGTTATTGGAAGCCTGCAGTACAGTTGACCCACTGAAGGAGTGCTGTAGACCTGTTTGTCAGCCTGCAATTGCAAATGCCGCACTTCAGCTCTCAGCACAAACAACAGCCAAGAACGACCAAAATTTGCTTGGGGGGACTGTTGGCGTAGACACACTAAATGATTGTAAAGGGGTTGTCTACTCGTGGCTTTCGAGGAAACTCTCAGCAGATGATGCAAACACTGCCCTAAGGATGTTGTCTTCTTGTAAAATCAACAAAGGTATATGTCTTATATGTTCTGCTACCGACATGTTACCCACGCGTGTGTTATTCTGAATAAATTACTTGAGGCATGGTTTTAGATCCCGAGATGAGACTTGAGAAGTGGACCGTTGGCATGGTAATTATCAAAATCTTGATAAGTTGTTTGCAGTGTGGTGTCGTGGACCATGCTAAAAACCATGACAAGGAGACTGTTATGCATGAATGTGTGAAACTCTTGGCAAAGACGGTTGTACTTCTACATGAATGAACTAGAACTCTATACACAAACCCTTTTTATCTGCGCTAGTCTGCAGAGACTTCACACTCAAAAGATGTGCTTTTTGTTTGACAAACTAATTCTAGTGAGTAGGAGACTAGGAGAGTGTGTCTGCTCTTTTATTTTTGACCATTGCATTCTGCTAAGAATTGCTGGAAAAACTACTAACTTATAGGATTTTCTAACCACTGATTTCGTTCTCTTCTGCAGTTTGTCCGTTAGAGTTCAAACAGCCATTGGAAGTAGCCAAGGCATGTGGGAACACTGCTGCTCCTAGCCCTTATTGCTGTAGCTCATTGAATAGCTACATCAGTGGGATTCAAAAGCAGATGTTGATTACTAATAAGCAAGCGATTGTTTGTTCCACCATGTTTGCATTGCTGTTGCAGAAGGCTGGTGTTATGGCAAATCTTTACGAGCTCTGTGATGTAAATTTAAAAGATTTTAGTCTCCAAGGTGCCAATTACCAACTAAAACTTTGATTTATTATATAAGCTTCCATATTCCAATCATGCTTATTCTTACAATTTTTTTCTTGGATCTTTTTCTGGGATTCAGTGACTGCACTCGGACAGCAAGGTGTGTACTTTTGTCTCCTCTGAGCAATGAAGTCTTTTTTTGTTACGGAGTAGATATTTGCCTTTGAATATGCATTTGAACGTGCTTGAACCGATTCTGTTGAGTTGATTGGACAAGTAATCAGATTTTCACAGTTATGTTATGTCGTGCAATTCTCATGCAATATTTTTTATGGGTTATCGTGAGGCAACCTCTCTATGTTAGCATGGAGTAATTCTTGTAAATTTGCCAATTGCCACCTCTTTATCCTCCCATTTTGCCTGAGCGCTTGAGGTATTAGGTAACGTTGTGGGTACTGTTGTCGTGTCAGCCTTTCAATTCTGAAAGCTCTGTACCCTACGTGGTCGGCTGTTGTTCTGAAGCCTTCTGGCTTTTGATTTGTTATCGTGGGCATGCTATGCCTTTGTCTTACTGCTCTGTACATTGCAGGCTGTCTACTCCGAAGTTTGCCTGCAGATATTGTGTTCGACAATACAACTGGTTTTAGTTTTACTTGTGACTTAAACGACAATATTGCAGCTCCATGGCCTTCATCGTCTTCAATGTCATCCTTGTCTCTTTGTGCCCCAGGTAGCCAGCCTGAATCCACCTTCCAATTTTTTTAACATCTCATATATCCAGTTATCGTTTCACCTCTCAACCGCAGTTCATTATTTTGTACTACATGTGAGGATATTCACATGTTTGGATCTTTGTTATTTGCGCAGAGATGTCACTACCAGCACTACCAGTGGCAAGAAATTTCGGAAACCTTGGTTAGTTCTTCGGTTCCTTCTATAATACATGATGATGCTATTTATAAATTATTTTCCATTGAATATCCCCAATGTTTTTGGAACTTGTCTCTTGGACACAAATAAAATAAAATGCTTTCTTCTCGAGGCCCTCTTATTTGTATATTTACCTAAACGGTTAAAGCCATTGACTCATCTAGAGACTTGGGTAATGGTAATCCACCTTTTTATTTTATTTCCCGGCTTTGTTAGAGTTTTGCCCCGTGCAAACTTCTCATGTTTGTCGTTTAGGTTTTAGTCCATCTTGGCCTCGATAGTTTGTCGTAAGTTGTAACAAACCTTTTTGACTGTCTGTCTGTTTTTGGGTGGTGACACGTTGAATTTGGCAGGTCGAGAACGAAGTCGATGGAGAATGAGTGCATCCATATTTTGTGTTTTTATGATGGGCACAATCCTGTACTAAAACCAAATATTTATTTTGGGTTAGAAGAGAGGAAATGTAGTTTGTGTAGTACGGAGTAGTTGTTTCGTTTCAGTGTATATTTTGTCGAGGCAAAACTTAAGCAGCAGCAGCAGCATGTGTTGTATAGTAGGTTTAGTAGCTGCTCTTTTCTCCATTCGGTCTCCCCTTCATTATATCGTCTCGTTGCTTGTTGCTTGTTTCTTTTGTCAAGTCTCCGGTTTTGTCCATCTATCGATCATTCAGACATTTTCATTGCTTTGGACCTTTGGAGGGACCAGGGTGGGTGTGTTCATGAATTATCATGATTGCTCTGGATTATATGATGAAGGTTGGTAGCCAGTCTTGTAATCAGGCTACACGAACACGATTAAAGAAGAACCCCGTTCCTGTCAATGGGCAGATAATTGGGTGTATTTTCGAAAACACACGAATGGTGGGTAGAGCAAATCGTCATAAACAGGCCTGAACTTGACTTGATTCTTCTGCAATGAAGACATGTTTCATGGTTTTTGGCCTCTAAAATTGTCAGAACAGCACAGGCCGGTATTCATCATTTCGTCTCCATTAATAGAAAGACTGGATCTGAGAAAGAATCGAAGAACAGAATAGGCTAAACCACCCATGTAATATGTTCCGTGGATGGCTCCGTATGAGCTGACCCACTCCGGTGTTCGATCCATGAAATTTGAAATTCGGTCTTCTGGTCCTATCTGAACCAATATCGGATATTCCTGTTTGGATCAAATCGATTGAATGGGCCGAATCAAGTGTTTTTTTTTAACCTTGTAGGAGTATTTTTTTTGTAATTTTACACTTCGAAAAATTGTTTAACCAAAATGATATTGAAGAAAATACAATTTTAAAGATAATTTGATAGAGAAAAAATCTATCAAAAAGATTTAGCCAACTCCATTTGAAAAAGTAGCAATCTTTTTTAGGTTCCGATCTAAGTTGTCTTTGACTAGACCGGACCGGATCAAACAAGTTTTGTTATGGTTTGGTCGTCTGTCCAAGGAATTTTTAAAAATCAGTTTTTGATATGGTCCAATCCGGTTTTGAATCCATATTCCGTCCTATTTAAAACACGAGTGAAAACTAATATCACGATAAAAAAAACATCTTTAAATTGTATGATCTGAATCTATACCTTCAAGGCTTCAAAACTTAAAATCGGTCACCCTTAATAAAAAGAAGCGTTAACATAATATACGGAGAGGCTAATCGAGTTCTCCCTCGTCATTAAAAAAAGGAAATTGATATATACAGCCCTTAGACTGTATATAAGACACCAAAAGAGGAAAAAAAGTTTTGATATATCCATTAATTACATCAATGTTTGTGTAATTTGGTTTTCAATTTCTAGGTTTATACTAGTTTAGGAAGGTATTAATTATTTAACAAAACCGAAAAAAAAAATCCAATAGAGAACCTGAAACGTACTAAAAATCCGATGATCACAAACAATATGATTCCTTTTTCCTCCTCCTACAATTTTTACGCACCAAACTCTTAACTTGGTCTACCATTCCACCAACATTTCCACCTTTCTCAACAAATTCAGTTTTCTTTTTTATTCTTTTTGGAGGAATAAATCATAGATTTAATTTAACAAAACTTCCCTGATAATAATAAAATAAAACAAAATTATTATTATTTTAATTTTAACAAAATAAAAAATGAGTTGAAAATTAATCAACAAAAAGGAGGTGCATTTCACCTGTGTGATTTGCGTGTGTAGATGGCGACGGAGCTCGTCAACCGATCTTTCGTATTTTTTGCAACTTTCATTTCCTTCATCTCTTCTCAGGTTTCCCTCTTTTTTTTAATTATTATTCTGTTCATAATTAATTACATTTTTGTAATTTGCATTATTATATTTATATTTGTTGTTAAATTGAGTAAATTGCATTTGCATTTGCATTTGCATTTGGTTTGATTTGAATGAAACATGATGATCGGAAATTTAGTGGGCTGTTGCGTAAATGTTGTTTTCTGAAATACCCATGATCAAAGTTTTGATCTTTCACATCTGGGTCATCGTGGGTTCAATTTGGTTGATGGAATTGAGATGCTTGATGGGTTTCAGGAAAATGTGTAAAGTTTATGATTTTGTGTCTGCCCTGCAATTTGTGGGAGATCTTGAGATATTAGGAAGACTGCCCTTAGTCGCATTACAATAGAAGGAGAGGGATCGAACCTGATTGTCGAGGGTATCTTCATCTTAAGCACTAGACGAAACATTTACGGTATAATGTTGTTATTGTTAGTGATTGTTGTTGAGTCTAGTGTGAATGAATTTAATCTCTTTTGATTTCTTGATTGCCCTTCAAGTTTTGGTTTTGTTTTCCATCCAAAATCGACATTTTTACATGAAATATGTTTTTTTTAATGATTTCATAAGACCCATCTCAGTTTCATAGATAACTTGGCTCTATTACAATGGAGGGGAGGGGTGAATTGAATCTGAGACCTATTGACGGCTGTCTACAATACCTCCGTCTTAAGCACTTGAGTAAGACATCTTCGGTGAAGATATTGGTTTATAGGCGTGTGTATTTCAGCTAAGTATTGAGGGGAGACTTCTGTCAAATTCAGGTCTTTTGCTGCTATTTTATTGTTCACGTTAATGGGTGTGTATTCGGGTGAATAATGCTTTAATGGGAAGTCGTTATTGAAATGTGTTTCATTGAATCTTGTCAAATTGTAGGGGAAGAGATGGTGATTGTTTAAGAATTGGTGTTGTCGGTTGATTGTCTTGACAAGCAATGGGTTGTGGAGCACCAGGTGTGAATCTACAGAGAGCGAGTGCAATGGTTTGTGATATGGGAGACCCTTGCCTTCATCCATCACCTATAAAGGTTGTGGTGGCTGTAAGACAACCTTCTTTCGGTTAAGAATAAATCTATCGCTTTTCAGAATTTGCGAGCTTGGATAACCTTTGTATTACTATGCCATAACCTCAACCTACAACTTGTTTAAAACTTGGGGTCCGAAATCAAATTTGCCATTTTCTTAGAGTTGATTGACAGCAAGTTTGTAGAGGCTATATAATTTGGGAATTTAAGTTTAGATACAATTTGGTTGAATTCGAGCGCACCTCCTACCCATTTGATTGGAAGTTCATCTCCTAAATTATACTCGTATTACTTATTATAATTATAACTTAAAGTGGGCACTCATATTGCTTGAAGTTTACTTAAGCGCTTATTTGGTTGAAGTGATTGAATCTTCCTAGGAAGTAGTATCTCCTAGGAATTGCATTTCCTTGATAAATTGATGGGAATTTCTAAATGGAGCTTGGTTACTAATATGACAAGTGATATATCGGCTACAGTTGTCAATTGCCTAAGGGGCACTAGGTAAGTCACTTCCTCTATCTAGTGGAAAATTGAGAAAATGTGGAAACTTCTAGTTTCTATGTTTTTTCCATTTCTTGTAATAATCAAATAACTCTCTTTATATACAATCCCCATATTCATATGATTACATGGCAACCGTACAACCCGTAAGTGATATTGTGTAGTGTATTGCAAAAACATGAGATTGAAGAGAATGCATGTTTGCCTTTTGTGTAATCTGCGTAGTCGTTGCATTATAGAAAGCACTAAAAAATAATCTTGTTTTCAGCTTTTGAGATGTATTGCATATATAAAATGGTGTCTTGAATTTTTGCCAGAAACATCCTGCGGTTTAGAAATCATGTACTTGTAATTCTTAATTTCTGTTAGTTACATGGACTTCACTTGAAAAGCATTTGATAGTTTCTTGTATTTCAGTAGCCTAATTTCGTATACTGTTTATGCACCTGTCTTCCTGACTATGCTCAAAATACTGTTTATTTGATAGTTTTTAGGGCTTCTCTTAGCTCAGGCTCCCCTTTTGTACATTGACAAATGGCAACTCATTCATCGTGTCTTTCTGAGGTTTTATTAGTTACTCCAGACTTAATAAACAACTGCAAACAACTGGACGAAAAGT
The DNA here is from genome assembly GCA_958450325.1 of Agrostemma githago. Taxonomy (NCBI): domain Eukaryota; kingdom Viridiplantae; phylum Streptophyta; class Magnoliopsida; order Caryophyllales; family Caryophyllaceae; genus Agrostemma; species Agrostemma githago. The sequence continues at coordinate 4,186,277 of OY288241.1, read as the reverse complement.
AATATGTACAAAATTCTATTTTTGTTCATTTAGCTGCATCATAAATGGCATCGTGGATCGGGTTAGATGCTACTGTTTCCAGTTAACCTTTAAAAATTGCAATCCACTATGCCTAAAATGAGCTAACACACATTCCAAACTCTGTTACTCCAACATAGAGCTCTTGTACCTCATTTTATTGCGACAGGCTAAATTCTGGAATGATCAGCATTCGTGGTCTGCATATTATTTTCATATTATATCCTCTTATGGGCAAAAGCAGCAAGGGGTTGGGGTTTAGGAATGTCCTTGTCACTATCTTAAAACAAAATTTTGACAGTTTAACCAGCCTCTTTTATGAGGCACTTCGGAGTTCGGAATGTTCTATATATCAAAGAAGGGGGAAAAACAGGCTATTTATATCTTCAGTCAGCCGGTTTAATTTTCCCTTTCGCCTATGGTGCTACAACTTTACCGGAAATTTCACCCCTTTTAAATGTTACCTGTGGTGCCGACTCATTCATTAACTTTCATGATTCAATGCAACTTTTGCAAATAGTGAGGTCATTGAAATTTGCTTTAAAAGTTGAAACATTACTTGTAGAAAGATATCATAAAAGGGATGAAAAGAGATTTGTGTATAATTGCCTTGACAAGTGGATGACATTGCTATATAATTGTCTGCATTATATGATGGGTGTGGCAAATATGAATCAATGTCTCTTTTATAATTGTCCTTGAGTACCAACCTGGAATTTCCTGCTAGAAAATGTTGAATTCCTTGTTTGATATCGTTGATACTTGCCTATCCTAAACTCATGTTGGTGACATTGCAGTTAAACAAAATGCTTAAGCCAGATAAGTGGCAGGCAGGTTTTGATAGCAATGGGAAGGTTTGTGGTTTTCATAAGGCTCTGAAGCTGATTGTCCTTGGGGTATGTTCATCGCTCGTCAGCTTTCCCTTGTACTTGGATAAAATTTGCTCTTGGTTTCTCTAAACGATGCTTTTATTAAGTACTCCCTCTGTTTATAATCTTTTGCCCCATTTCATCATTATTTGTGAGGAGTATTTTAATGAAACGGGACAAAAGATAGTGAACGGAGGGAGTATGTATCTTCATTATATTATGCTAAACAGCATCTATGCAAGTATGTAATTTCGATTATACTTAGTTACATACAATATACATTTCGTATGCTGCTCTCTATCTATGTCTCGCTCTCTCTTTTTTATTTGTCAATGCTTTGTCGTGTGTTTCACGGGCTGCTTAAATAGGACTAATTTTCTGCTTACATTTCTCTTAACGGCCAATGGTTGGAGTTGTAGAATTAGCTTCACAGACTGCATCAGTGTTGTAGACTTTTAGTGCTTTTATGTGCCATTGTAAATGCCAAAATTTTAATATTTGATCACTTCATCGAGGAATTCCACAAAACGTGACTTTCTCAGTTGCCTTTTGTTGTAGGGTGTTGATCCATCTATAAGGCCGGAAGTATGGGAATTTCTTCTTGGCTGTTATACACTGAGTAGTACGAAAGAGTACCGTAAACTTCTAAGGGAAGCCCGGAGGTGAAGTCCTTTCACTTTTAGCCCTACTTTCACTAAGTTATTTATCTGACCCTAAATATGATAGGGTGTATAGTTGTGTTTGTGTTTCCTTGCGCCTAAACAATTGATCATGCAGGGAACGGTACGAGGAACTTGTGAAGCAATGCAAATCAATGCATTCGAGCATAGGAACAGGGTCTCTTGCCTATGTTGTTGGCTCTAAGATTATGGATGTCCGGACATATTCAAAAGATGATGGGAAAAGAGAAGCTGACTCTGAAGAAATACAGGCTTCTGGTGACAATACTAACAAACTTGATGATTACTGCGATAATAGTAATAAAAACTGTACAGATACGACACACACTTCTCGAAGGGAGAGTTCTAGTGATTCTTCCGATATTGTCAGCGTTAGAGAAAGCATTGATAGTGCTGCTTATGACTCATCTTGCCTTATGCCCAGTCCTTCCAAATTCGCCTGCAGCTCTCTGAAATCCCGTATGCAACCCCGTGAATCCGGATATCCACCCGTGGACTTTTTCGATTTTCCACCCTTACCCGTCACAAATTTGTTTGAGAAAAGTGATGAAGGTGAAGATGATGGAGATCACTCACATAATGATGGACATTCGACCACGTGGAATACACAGTCTCCCGAAGAGAGGATGCACAGTTTTCAGATCGGTGATAATGAAGAGTTAATTGTTGAATCAAATGATTCGTTATCTGACAGTCTCAGACCTTCTATTAGTTCTGAAATTGAGATGAGTGATGGCCAATCTGATGAAGCTCAGGAACAAGTATTACGGCGGGATATTCAAAAGTACAAAAATAATGTATTGAGTAGACTGAGAATATCTGATGTTCCAGAAGCATCCGAGCTATATACATGCAACGGCCCTGGAGGAGTACCCAGCGAAGATAAAGTATCTGACTGGCTTTGGACTCTGCATCGAATAGGTATTTTGAATATATTAACTGCCGCGTTTCTTTTTCAATGGAAGTTTTATACTGTATGTGTCTAAGACATCTTTTTTTGTTACAGTGGTTGACGTGGTTAGAACTGATAGTCATCTGGAGTTTTACGAGGACTCAAAAAATTTGGCAAGGATGTCTGATATTCTTGCTGTCTATGCTTGGGTAGATCCTGAGACAGGATATTGCCAAGGTGGTTGATTTTTCCTCGTTGTCATAGAAAATTCAAATGGAAGGGTCTTTATTTTGTTTCCCTTGAATATGTATGTCATCTTTAATTCTCTTTTTGACATTTTTGGCGTTGATATGTGGGTTCAGGAATGAGTGACTTGCTGTCTCCATTTGTTGTTCTGTTTGACAATGATGCTGATGCATTTTGGTGCTTTGAGATGCTTCTTCGCCGAACGGTCTGAGTGCTACTCTTTATCCCACCTTTTGTAGCTTTAGTCATTATCAGGGTTTATGTCTCACTTGTATTTATTGGCCCTTTCAGCGAGAGAATTTTCGAATGGAAGGAGAAACTGGAGTCATGAAGCAGTTGCAAACACTATGGCGTATCCTCAAACTTACTGATCGAGAAATGTTTTCGCACTTAACCCAAATTGGTGCTGAAAGCCTTCACTTTGCCTTCCGGATGCTCTTGGTACTCTTTCGCCGAGAATTATCATTTACTGAAGCACTTTGTATGTGGGAGGTTTGTTCTCTTCAATTCTTAATGCGTAACCTTACAAATGTGTCACTTAACAACTAAATTGTGGCTCTCGTTGAGATTTGGATGGTATTTGTGGATCATAGTGAGTTAAAAAACTCGTTTCCGTGGAAAATGGGGACACTGTTTTTTATGTCTTCAAAGCAATTGTGTGTATGTAATTTATGTAGATGATGTGGGCTGCGGATTTTGAGGAATCTTTGGCCTGGAATCTTGCTGAAAGCTGCCTCGAACCATTGGTGTTACAACTTCCAGATGAAGTAGGCACTGATACTGGAGATGAAATGAAGGAGACAATCGAGCGCAGTTCAAAAAGTGGCTCACAATCAAAGCATAACACAAAGGAGACAATCGAGGGCAGTTCAAAGGACAGCTCTCAAACAAAACATAACACGAAGGAGACGGTCGAGGGCAATTCCAAGGGTGGTTCACAAGCAAAGCATAACACGAAGGAGACAATCGAGAGCAGTTCAAAAAGTAGCTCACAAGCAAAGCCTAACACGAAGGAGATAATCGAGAGCAGTTCTAAAAGTAGCTCGCAAGCAAAGCCTAACACGAAGGAGACAATCGAGGGCAGTTCAAAAAGTAGCTCACAAGCAAAGGATAACACAAAGGAGACAGTCGAGAGCAGTTCAAAAAGCGGATCTCAAGCAAAACATAACATGAAGGAGACAGTTGAGGGCAGTTCCAAGAGCGGCTCGCAAGCAAAACATAGCATGAAGGAGATCGTTGAGGGCAGTTCAAAAAGTGGCCCACTAGCAAAACATAGCATGAAGGTGATCGTCCAAGGAAGTTCAAAAAGTGGCCCAATATCAAAATACCACAATGACGAACGCATGTTGTCTCCTGATGAGGCTGTGATGAAGGCATTGACATCAAATCATTCATTTTGTGGCTTAACCAAGTCTTTATGGTCTCGAAGTGAGCGAATGCACGAGCGCCCTGAGTTCACAATATCAAGGAATAAGGGAGACGAGCTACCTGTTTTTTGCGTGGCAGCAATTCTTATCTTAAACCGCACCAAGATTATTAAAGAAACCCACTCACTGGATGATCTTATAAAGGTAGAATACTCCGTTCGTCTTACTTCTTGAATTTATTTATTTGTTTGGAATGGAATCGATCTATAAAAGTTGAGTGAAAAGACTTGATTCATTGTGCGTACTCCTGTCGCTTTTGTAGGTATTTAATGATAACATGCTGAAGATAAAAGTCCGAAGATGCATACGAACAGCAGTCAAGCTGCGGAAAAAGTATTTCTACAAGGTGCATCTCTATCCATCCCTATTGGACTTTTGTATGAAAATGGGTGTATCAAATTATATTAACCGAGTGATTTGAAACAGCTAATCAAGCCCAACAATCCACCACTACATGACGACGCTTGATTATTTGGGGTGGATGAATGCATTTTGCTAGGAAACCCTAGCACATTTGACCACCGGCTTCAACTAGTTTAGATTGCAGATATGGTGTCAGCCTCTCGAGCTTCTTTCATGCTGTAGTCTTGAGGGTTCCGTCTTATCTTTTGACTTTTGGTTTGCAACGATTTTCTTCACAATGACAACTGACAAAGGTAAGTCACAGTATTATTTCTGTTGTGTCCCACATTCGACATATAAACAAACGTGTTTGTCTCTGCAGTAGCTAGATACTGTACTTGCTTCTGAACTGTGAAATTTTGAAACGTGTTATCAGTGATGGCGATCTGGAAAGGATGAACCACATACTATGGCTAAAAATATATCGGAGGTTTTGGAGTGAGATGAGTTTTAACAGCGGATGAGTTGGGTGACTGTCGGAAGTTGAAAGCAGGAGAGGCTAATAATATGGTATAAATACAGTTTTGCGGGGTTTCGTAGTACCTCTGTATGCCAATTCTTTTGACAGAATGAATGTAACTTAAAGAGTTCCTGTTTACTGTTGTCTTTTCGAAACCGGTTCGTCCAACGTACGTCTATTCTCTTTATCACTTTGTCTCACCCGTGGCGGCTGTGATTGACAAACACTCATTTTCCGTGTTCTCGTTGTCTAAAATGAAATGAATAACGTTAGAATTAACTAACTATACTGAATAAGGATAAAAAATAATTTGTCCATGTATAATTTATTCATTCGTTGTGAGACAGTTTCAAAATAATACTAATAAGGTGAAACAGTCTTCTCGTAAATTTTGGGATATTTATTAGATGACACTTAATAATAATAGGGCTCTAATATAATTTACGAGTAAAAATCTAAGGGTTTTTGTGTAATTATTATTACTCTGTATTTTCCTTATTCCTTATTAATTCTAACTCATGTTGTATTCAGAAATCCGTTAGGATTTAGAAATCCAAGTCTGTATATATATATATCAACATTATTAGGGCAAGCAACACATTATATCAACAACAACAACTTGAATCATAAAATTCCATCAAATTTCAGAGAGTTGTAGTGAACTCACACAATTTAGGCATTTAGTCATGGAGTTTGAGAAAGACATCCTCGTCAATTCCTCTAAAACTATTAGGGCAACAAACCTCAAAGATGATAACAAGCCTCAACCATCATCGTCCTACACTCAACGGCTTGAGAAATCGGTGAGGAAGCTGCAAGAAAGCTACAACCAAGCCAAAGATAGTCGGAAAAAGATATGTGTGATCGGGTTAAGTGACGCCCCTATGCTCCCTTGTCGCCGCGCACCACCAAAGATATTCGTACCTGTTAAAGACGGACACTCCAATAAAAATAATATGAAGGGTGGTACTAATACGCGTGGTGTCAAGGGTAACAATAATAACAAGATTGTTGATTTCGAGCTGTCGAAGAAGAAACAGGAAGAAGTGAATGAAGCCAAGAGGAGATTCAATGAGGCGTTTAAATTATCGTATGCTGAAAGGATGGAGATGGCGAAGAAGAAGTTGCAACGAGCATATGATGATCGATGCAAAGATAATACTGGTAGCAACAAGGCTCATCGCTCAACTTGTTAATTAATTAGATACCTAAATAAACTTCATAATTACGTATCTTATTAATTACTCGTAGCATATATGTGCTCGTTCCGTTTCATTAATTTGTTTACATACCTATATTATACTCCAATCCTATTAGGGTTCAAGTCCGAACGTTACTAAGTCATATCTTCGTACTTGTAATTAAGATCAGTCGGTGTATATATATCATGACTTCATGTGGTTTTTGTTTGTTTAACAAAACCGTGTATTACATTACAACTATTTTCAGATGTTTCGATCACTTTATTAATTAATTAATAAATAGAACAAACTTGTTGCATATGGATATTCAATGAAAAGTAGTGATGTAATGGAAGATGCATATTGTCACAACGTCACGTACGTTGTAAAAGCTTGTGAAATTAAACCACTTCCTCTCTAAATTTGTTCTAGGTCAATAGAAAATTTTGAATATCGTAGGGTTTATTCTGCCTAGCAAAATTTGTAGCTAAAGCCTTTTATTTACTCGTAATAGTGTTGAAGTTAATATGATACGGTGTACGAAGTATAAGATTATATGATATTCGTTTGAAAATCATCAATTTTAATTTGTTAAACTACTTATGTTAAACTAGATTATAGATTGAATGATATGAGATTTATCCGTATATTACGTATCACTCGTAGTATATATTACAAACAAATTTATCATCATTTTCAAAGTTTGTGCTAACCCTTTCCATTCCTAGATCGATATTCATAAGAATCATAAGATTAATAAAATTCGGCACCATATATGGCTTAACATAGTGGTCAAAACTAGATACTCTGGGGTAATAATAAGTGTCGGCCTCAAATCCTATTTTAACCAATGAAATCTTTTACTATGATTATATTTGGTGAGTTGGTGACTTGATGGGTTGGTGTGTTGTGAATTCGACATGAGTTATACTTATAATTTTAAAAATAGAGAGACAAGCTAAGTTTAAATAAAATAAATGATAGAGTATAATTAAATGCAATCAAAATTAAAACAATATTAAATATATAATTCCATAATAATCTCAATTTAATAGTGTTACACTCAACGATAATTACAAACTCCACGATCGAAATAATCGACAGTAGTATGGATTATTCTCATGAAATAACCAGTTTATATGGGTAATAGTACGTATTGCGGTTTACGACTTCTAGTCTCCTATCCAGTACGAGTTATACTACGTAGTGGTTACATTTGTCCACTAATAATTTATACATTGTCCGTAGATGAGTAGATCTCATGTCAAGACGATCTTAAAGTAATATTAAAGCGAGATCAAGACGATGTTATATAAGATTTTGGGTTATTTATTACTTCGTACATGACAGAATAACTACTACGGAGTAATAAATTTTTCTTGAGGAAAAGTGGCATGGAATATATATATTATATTAACTCAATTTCTGTCAATACTAGAATCGCACCCGGAAACGAAATAACGTATATAGACTCCCCCCACTCCTCGGACATATGCGGGCTACATGATGTGCAACCGTAAATGGTAAACATTGAATAAAAATATATCTAAAAGACAAAATGTCATCGTCTCATCGACCAACAATCTAAACATAATAAAACATCCGTTCAAGTCCAACTTTCTCTTTCTCATCTCGACACTATTCACAATCAAGGAGAACTTTCGATATTCATGACAATCTATTAGCTAGAGAAAATATATCCATTTGGGATCTTGTTTAGTTTGATTCGTCCTTAAATGTACATTATTAATATCAAATTTTCATAATTTTTTTACTAATATATTACGAAAGATAATATCATCGACGCAAAATGCGTGTTGGCAAATGTGAAAAAACGAAAGGGAAGGTTGGATTAATAATAATTAATACTCAGTAATACAGTTTTTCTCATCATATGACTGAATAAATGGCTCCAATATAAATTACAAGGAAAATCTAATTGATAGTCGGGATTTATCGTGAATCCTACCATCAAACAAACCAACTAACCTAAACTAGAATAGCAAGGGTAAGTCGGGTCGAATCCACAGAGAGATCGGGAATGAGTACTAGTTCGGTCTCGGACTATGAATTAGCTACGCGAATCGATTATCAAGGGTGGAATTAGACTAATAGAGCTAACTAAGAAATGCAAAAGTAAACTAAAAATCAAACAAATAACAAGAATGATGATCTAATAATAAAGAAAGGCCTAGGGTCGTCCGACTTAACCACCGACATATCATAATTATGAGCAAAGAACACCGATAATGGGTTGCTAGGGATATTAGGATGAGTGGAACGCCTCTAAGGGTCGACTACCTCCCTCCCGGGCTCGTAGTCCAACTAAGTAAAATCCGATCACTTCCCTCCCGGGCTCGTGAGTCGGATTCCTAGGTCAATCGAGTGAGTCCACTCCCGTGGTACCCAATCCAAGGTCCTAGGTCACTAAGTACGCGTCTAATCCCGTTCCTTTCTCTCCCCTCTCCCAAGGTGAAGAGTCTAGACCGATAGTTAGGGTACCCTACCTAATTCTCACTCCCGTGTTCAACTAGGCGGGGCAAGGCAAGTCAAGGGGCGAGTTTTACTACCTAGACCTAACCGACTCCCGTCGGTGGACAAGGGTCAAGGGTTCAAACACAACCCAAAAACGAGTCGATTCCCGAATCCCAAACTATCCTCTCCGTATATCCCGAACAATCCAATTACGGAATTCCAAACTTACAATCGAGACATACCGGGGTTCAATCGGCCCCTAGAAAAGACACTACTCACTAAACATAATTATACTAATGAAAATACTAATACTAATCACTCTAAACCTAATACTAAGCATAAAGAAATAAAAAGGAGAAAACTTTAATTAATCCTAACATAAATTATATATAAACAAACAAGACAATTATAAAATAACATTACAACACACAATTAACGATAAAGATTATAACTTTAAACTAATCACTAACTAAATATATCATAAACATAAGATTAAACATAAATAAAAATAATAAAGGAGAAGAGATAAGAATTATACCAAAAAGATGGGTGGAATTAAAGAATTCGGAAGTTGAAGAACGGAAAAGAGTATTGAATAAACTAATTAAAACTAATTAAAAATTAAAAGAAAATTAAGAAGAAAAAAGAGAGGAGAAGAGGCTGCTGCTGCGTCCTTCTTACTACTCCACACTCCTAAACCCTCTACTTCATTCTAAAACTCACAGTCTGCTTACAAAATGAGGGTTTATCCCTTTAAAAATCCAAATACATGAAGTGAAAGACGAAATGGCCCCTAACTTAAATAAAAGAGAAAGAGTATAATGGAGGGCAGAATTGTCTTTTTCCATTCCAAATTAAATCACCAATTCATCAGATTAATGGAGAGAGAGCACGGTCAGTTGTTGAACACGGTAGACTTCGCACGGCCACCTCTTCTCTGTCTCGGTTACACACGGCTCGGCGTGCGTGACGCACGGTGGCTGAGCTCGGGTGGCGCGCGGTTGTCGTTCGGTGTCTGGGCTAATGGAGGTTCACGGTGTAGGAGAATTAGAATGGTGATGATTGATGATGGTGGATTGAAGGTGCGAGGGACACGTGGTGGTCGGCGGCGGTGGTGATGCTACTCGGTGTGCGCGGTGGAGAGTCGATGGAGTCCCGGTGCGTCTTCTGGCCGGAGATGGTGGAGCCCGGTGCTCCGGCGACGGTGCTGGTCGGAGGAAATGCCGGCGTATGGTGGGTGAATTGAGATGGAGATTTGATGGTGGATTAATGATTTGAATATGAAATTGGATGGGTGAATTGGTGATTGATAATGGAGGGAGATTGAATTGGAAAATGGGGGAGGTAATGGTGATGAATTGAATTGGGGATGAATATGTTGATTGGAGGTAAGGGGAAGTGGAGTTACAGTACGCTTGAGCTTGTCTCATATGTCGGGTGAGTAGGGATGTCAACGGGTCGGTTTCGGGTCGGGTGGAGCCTCACCCGAATCCATCACCCGAATCCGCATACTCCACCCGATCCATCCGTCACCCGATTAACCCACCACCCGGATCCAATCCATCCATCATCCGCGGGTGATTCGGGTGGATCGGGTGCTTAGCAGATGAAAAATATTTTTTTAAAATACAATAACAAATATACAAATTATAAGATGCGTAAAGTTTTTTGGGATTTTTTGGTGGTCGGAAATTAAGACAGGGAAAGAAAATCTAAAATGGTGGCCGCCAAAGTGATTACGGAAAATATTTTCTTAGGGTTTTAAGAAGAAAAAAAAGGATAATGAATATAAAAATAGTGTGAAATTAATTATTATTTTTATATATTCATATAATTTTTTTTAAAAATCTATAAACGGGTGAACGGATCGGGTGACGGGTGAAAAATCTCCACCCGAATCCGACCCGATCCATCACCCGATTCATCCGTCATCCGCTTAAAATCCATTTAGTTCGGGTTTTCGTCCATTAATTTTATTCGGGTGGATGGATTTTGAACGGGTTCGGCTGAAATTGACATCCCTACGGGTGAGGGAAGATGAGTATTGAGTCACTTCGGGTTTTACTTGACTTCCGCTATCTTGATCCGTCTTGACTTGTATTGACCCGTTCTATTCCGTCTTCCTCATATTGGTTTTTCTCGTGCCGGTAACTACAAATATAAACAAGAACCCACAGTACCCAATTCTCGAGAAATAATATAATTTAACGCTAAATATACTGGACTCGACTAATAAGCTAATTAAAGACAAAACGACTCAATAATAACAAAACGTGTTATAAAATTAACTAAATAAGAGTCAATTTGTGGGACAAAAATAGGTAAAATTATGACTTATCACTAATCTAGTGTTTTGACGTCATTATTATTATTATTATTATTATTATTATTATTATTTCCTCATTCATATCGAATTCAGAAACCCGCATGGATTTAGGAAAGTTTAATGTTCCACCAAAAAAAAGGAAAGTTTAATGTCGGCTATAACTTACAACTCCTTGCCCAAGTAAATCCAAGTCTATGGGCTCGTTTGGTTCATCTGGGAAGTAACTTCCTGTAGGAAGTTGTATTTCCCAGGAATTTACTTCCCACGCTAACATCCCATGAATTTGCAAATATGTGTTTGGTTGCCATCCTGGAATTCACACTTCACGTGAATTGAATTCCCGTATATTGTTTGGTTGCACTCATCTAATTCCCATGATTTTGTTTATAAAGACTATTACGCCCTTAATTAATCAAGGTTCTAATTTGGCTACCGACCATGATAAGCAGTCGTAACCAAATTACATCATCAGCCTAAAAAAGAACAAACATTATTAATAAAAATAAACTGAGTTACAATATTCTCACGGTTCCGTAAAAAAATATTGTTCAGAAAAAAAAAACCGTGTTCTAGCGAAAGTTTGAAAAAACGACATTAGTAGTTCGGTTGATTGGAAATTAACAAGCCCCGCACATATGTGAATTTAAAATCCTCGGGAAGACTGAAAAAAAATAGTAGCAATTTGTTTCGATGTAATTAGGGTAATAGAGTGAGAAATATGATGAATGCATGAGGGTAAAAAAGTCATTGACATAATTCGTGATGTGGGAAGTGTAACTCACCGAGGGGGGTCGGTGAGCAACTTCCCGCATCATTCAGGAAATGCAACTGATGGTGGAAGTTTGAGTTACCCCATTTTTTCACTTTTGGGGTAACCAAACAACTCCTTCAAAATCCATTTCATGGGATTTTCTACCTCCCGGGAAGTTGAGGAGCAACCAAACAAGCCCATAGGGATGTATCCTACTCTTCGTATTATGTTTCAGGTATTATATCAACAACAACAACAACAATAACAATAACAACAACAATAATCACAAATTAAAACTCCATCAAATTTCAGAGAGTAGTAGTGAGCACACAGTTAGTCATGGAGTTTGAGAAAGCCGAAGAGAAAGACATCCTCCTCAATTCCTCTAAAATTATTAGGGCAACCCCGAACCTGAAAGATAATTACAAGCCTCAACCGTCGTCCTACACTCAACGGCTTGAGAAATCGGTGAGGAAGCTGCAAGAAAGCTACAACCAAGCCAAAGATAGTCGCAAAAAGATATGTGTGATCGGGTTAAGTGACGCCCCTATGCTCCCTTGTCGCCGCGCACCACCAAACAGATTCATCGTACCTGCTGCTAAAGGCGGACACTACAACAATAATAACATTAAGGGTAACAATAATAACAACAAGATTGTTGATTTCGAGTTGTCGAAGAAGAAACAGGAGGAAGTGAATGAAGGCAAGAGGAAATTCAATGAGGCGTTTAAGTTACCCTACGCTGAAAGGATGGAGATTGCCAAGAGGAAGTTGCAACAATCGTATGATGATCGATGCAGCAGCAAGAAGGCTCGCTTAACAGCTTGTTAATTACTCCACTACATACCCGTATTAATTAGATATGGAAATAAACTTGATGATTAATTGATGGATTAGTTATTAATTACTCCGTAATTAGCATGTACTACTCGTTCAGTTTCATTATTGATTATAAAGATATAGAAAGGAGGTTGTTAGTCGGTTAGTTATTAGCTAGGTGACGTGTCACTCTTACAACCACATATACATAATAGAGCTTGTATATAAAGAAATACTAAGCTGTAATTTATCCTTATCTCAATACAATACCACATTTTATTTACCCCTTTGCATTCTGTTTACTTCTTCCTCGAGGTGCAACAATGGAGGCTCGTTGAATTTTCTCATGGTATCAGAGCGGGTTGCTTGATCCGCAAGTTTTTTTGGAGGTTATTCCATTCATTTGCCTTATCAGTGTGGTATAATCTTCACCATTTCTTCCGCATTCAATTTCTCCATTGTTTCGCACAGCTTGAGTATCTTCTTCGATTACTTGTTCTTGCTTGAATTAGCTTACTTCTTGCTTGAATTAGCTTAGTTCGAGCATTTCTTTGTTTCCTAAGTTCAATTCAGTGGTTGATTGCAAGCTGTTCGTTCGATTTCTGAATCATATCTGTGTTCGTTACGATTGATTTCTCGCAATCGCCTGTTATTTGATTACCTAGTCTTCGCTTCAATCATGACTAATTCTGAATCTGAGAACTCTTCCCCTGCGAACAATTACTCATGTTTCGATGATCCACTGTATTTGTCCTCGTCTGATCAACCCATGCTTCAGCTAGTTTCGACTCAGTTTAATGGAACTGGTTTTATAGCCTGGAAACGTGATGCTTATGTTGCCTTAATAGCAAAGAATAAGGATGGATTTGTTGACGGAACATGTAAGCAACCGGGTAGAGAGGATAAAAAATACCACCAGTGGGTTAGATGTGATTATATGGTGGTAAAGTGGGTTCTAAACTCACTGGTTAAAGAGATTCGTGAGACTGTTGAGTATGCTCGTAGCGCCAAAGATTTGTGGAATGAATTGATAGAGAGGTACGGTCAGGTTAATACTGTTGAAATCTACCAGCTAAGGAAGGAATTGAGTGATACAACTCAATCCAATGCTCCTCTGGTGGATTATTACAGCAGGCTCAAAAGGACATGGGAGACCCTTGATAGTCTCGATCCTATGCCATTGTGTACTTGTGGTGCTATGGACTCGTGTTCCTGTACGTTGCTTAAAAGAACGCTGGAAAGAGAGTCCGGAACCAAACTCATACAGTTCTTGATGGGGTTGAACACTACCTTTGAAGGAGTAAGGACTAATGTTCTTACCATGGAACCTTTACCACCAATTAACAAGGCCTTTTCTCTCCTGCAAAAAGTCGAAAGGCAGAAGCAAATAAGCGATGCAGTGGACATCTTGGCTGAAACCACTGCATATGCTACTAACTCAGGAGGTGGAAAGAAGCCTAGATTGGATTATGAGGAGAAGTTTTGCACACATTGCAAAAAGAAGGGGCATGAAGTACAAAACTGTCACAAATTACAAACGTGTTCACTTTGTGGCAAGAAGGGACACGTCTTTGAGTACTGCTTCTTTAATCCCAACAGTAAGAGTAAGTTCAACAAGAATAAAGCAAATTCTCGTGGAGGTACAAAACCATCTGATGTGCATTTTCAGAATGGGGCTAATGTCTACAGAAGGGCTGCAAACAATGTCGATATTCTTCCTGATCAGGGAGATGGAGACGATACTCCGCTTGAATTCGATGTGCCTGGCAATATCGCAGGAAATGCTGGAGTTGGTCAATCGCAGATGGATCAGGGGCTTATTAATGACATGACCAACACAATATATCAAAAGATTCTGAAGTCATTTACTGACAATCAGGGGCATGCTATGAGTTCAGCAGGTACTGTTTCTTGTTTACATCTGAATAATCAGATTTTACATCCATCTATGCATGAGTGGATAGTAGACACAGGAGCGTCAGATCATATGACGCCATATACTGATATATTACATGATATTTTTACTCTGAAAAGGCCTATTAGAGTAGGTTTACCTGACGGTTCAGTCAAGATTGCTTATAAAGCAGGGAAAATGAAGATAAATGATTACATAATCTTGCAGAATGTCTTTATTATAGACGATTTTAAACAGAATCTATTATCTGTAAGTCGCCTTTTGCAACATTCTCAACTTCAAGTATATTTTTCTAAAGACTTATGTCTTTTCCAGGACCTTTCAAGTAAGGTCATTAGAGGGTTTGCGAAGAAGACCGGAGGACTCTATCTACTCTCGATTGATCATGTGGATAATACTAGCGTCAGTTTTTTAAATAATCAATGTAATACTAGTACATCAGACTCTGTGATGAGCAACTGTGATGTACAGTTAGTACATGCAAGACTAGGTCATACCTCTGTGGATAAATTGAAACATGTAATTGGTGATTCTATAGGGTTTAAAGATTTTTTTTGTGAGACATGTGTTTTGTCTAAGCATCACAGATTACCGTTTACCAGGAGTATCTCTCATGCTTCTAATTCTTTTGAACTCATTCATATGGATCTTTGGGGTCCATATAGGATTCCTTGTATAAGTGGAGCTCGATTTTTTCTTACTATTCTCGATGATTGTTCCCGATGTACTTGGACCTATCTTCTTCAATACAAAGATCAGGTACCTCGCATTATACAGGGTTTTATTCGCATGGTGCAAACCCAGTTTTCAAGAAAAATTAAAATGATTCGTACTGATCATGGTACTGAATTTGATCAGAAAGCTTGCCACACATTGTTCCTTAATGAAGGGATTATTTACCAAAGGAGTGTGGTGGGTCGACCACAACAAAATGGGAGGGTAGAGCGTAAACATCGGCATCTTGTTGAGACTGCGCGAGCACTAATGCTACATGCTAATCTTCCTCTTAAGTTTTGGGGTGATTCTATACTGACGGCTACCTATCTAATTAACAAAATGCCCACTCCTATACTTCATTGGAAGTCACCATATGAGATTTTGTTTAAGACACCTCCCAAGTTTGATGAATTAAGAGTCTTTGGATCTCTTTGTTACTCGACTATGCCGATTACTCACAAAGATAAATTTGCTCCAAAGGCTAGAAAATGTCTTTTCATTGGGTATCCTCATGGGGAAAAAGGCTACAAACTATATGATCTTTCACAGAAGAAGTATTTTGTTAGTAGAGATGTGGTGTTCAGAGAGCTTGTTTTTCCATTCAAGCATACTGATTCACGAACTATTGATATGCATTCTAATTCAGCTCCAGAATTTAACGGACTGGTGGATTTCACCTCAGTTTTTGCTAAGACTGACAGTAGTCCTGCTGCTACAAATAGCACCAGTAATTCTCCTCTTACTGGCACAAATGATATATCTGTTTCTACACAATCTTCTCATGGTCCCATTTATTCCCACAATTCTTCTCCGCTTACAGTTCCAAACAGCACTTCTAGATCTTCTGACTCCATTATATCTGATCAGAGTGCAAATTTTGAAGAAATTGCAGAAGAGGTGTCTATTTCACATCAATCAGATGCAGTTCCTTCGAAGCCTCTCAGGAGATCGTCCAGGGTCAGGCAAATATCAACCAAACTTAATGATTTTCATTGTCCCTTGTTACAGCAACCATCTCAGCCTTTGGAAACTCCTGCAGCAGAATCTGCTTCTGTCTCTTTTCACTCTCAAGTTCTTAATGATCTTCTGGAGTTTGATGCAGAATATGTGGCTTCTTTGTCATCTGTTCTACAGGTTCCAGAACCAGATACATACAATCAGGCTAAATTAAACCCTTGTTGGGTCCAAGCTATGAATAAGGAGATTTCGGCTCTAGAGATGAATCATACTTGGGAGCTTGTTCCCTTACCTGATGGACATAAAGCAATCGGCTCCAAGTGGGTTTATAAAATCAAACACAACCCGGATGGGTCTATTGAAAGGTACAAGGCTCGGTTAGTGGCAAAAGGATACAATCAAATAAAGAATAAAGACTACAAACATACTTTTTCCCCCGTGGCTAAGTTTACGACAGTTCGAAGTCTCATTGCAGTTGCATCTGCCAGGAATTGGCCATTACATCAATTGGATGTGAATAATGCATTCCTCCATGGTTATCTTGATGAGGAGGTTTATATGCAACCTCCGGATGGATATACAAAGGCTTCACCTGGTCTTGTTTGTCGTCTCAAACGGTCCATTTATGGTCTAAAACAAGCGTCACGACAATGGAACATTGAGTTAACAAAATGTCTTAAGTCTCTTGGGTTCACACAGTCAAAGGAGGATTACTCCCTTTTTATTCGCAGCGAGCAACAAAAATTTGTGGTGGCCTTGATATATGTTGATGACATTTTATTGACCGGAGATGATGATGAAGGCATACAATATA
Source organism: Agrostemma githago (assembly GCA_958450325.1). Classification (NCBI taxonomy): domain Eukaryota; kingdom Viridiplantae; phylum Streptophyta; class Magnoliopsida; order Caryophyllales; family Caryophyllaceae; genus Agrostemma; species Agrostemma githago. The sequence continues at coordinate 4,169,328 of OY288241.1, read as the reverse complement.
CCAAGCGAAGCTTAGATTCAAAGTTTACTATTAAAGATCTTGGCTTAATGAGGTATTTTCTGGGAATTGAAGTGGCCAGAAATGAAACCGGTATTATGCTTAATCAAAGGAAGTACATAATGGATATTCTCACAGATTTGGACATGTTAAATTGTGATACTGCCGAGTTCCCTTTGCAGCAGGGTCTTAAACTGTCCACTGAAACTGGGGACTTACTACAGGATCCAGAAAAGTATAGACGGTTAATTGGACGCTTGTTGTATCTCAACCTCACAAGGCCTGATGTGTCCTTCTCCGTACAACATCTAAGTCAGTTTGTGCATCAACCTAGGGAGCCACACCTGCAGGCTGCTATACATGTTGTTCGATATCTCAAAGGGTCGATCAATACAGGATTATTCTACCCTGCTGATAGTGATCTTAGCATCACCGCGTATAGTGATGCCGATTACGCAACTTGTGCCTTCAGTTGCAGAGCGGTGAGTGGGTACGCCATATTTCTTGGATCATCTCTCATTTCTTGGAAAACCAAGAAACAGAAGACCGTGAGTCGTAGTTCTGCAGAGTCGGAGTACAGATGTATGTCGTATACTGCTGCTGAACTTGTTTGGTTAGTAGCTTTGCTGAAGGATCTTCAAATTTCTCTGCAGCTGCCATTACCACTTGTGTGTGACAACAAAGCAGCAATTCACATTACACAGAACCCCGTTTTTCATGAACGCACAAAGCATCTCAATGTCGATTGTCATTATGTGCGTGAAAAATATCTGGAGGGCTTTCTTACTCCTTTATTCGTCAGAACTGGTATGCAAATTGCAGATATTATGACCAAGCCCTTGGGGACCTCTCAGCACAGGTTCTTTGTTGGCAAGCTTGGATTATGTACTGTCCCTACGGTTTCTCATAATCCAGCTTGAGAGGGGAGTATAAAGATATAGAAAGGAGGTTGTTAGTCGGTTAGTTATTAGCTAGGTGACGTGTCACTCTTACAACCACATATACATAATAGAGCTTGTATATAAAGAAATACTAAGCTGTAATTTATCCTTATCTCAATACAATACCACATTTTATTTACCCCTTTGCATTCTGTTTACTTCTTCCTCGAGGTGCAACAATGAAGGCTCGTTGAATTTTCTCATTGATTAATAACATTAATTTGTTTGCCTATATTACATTAGACTACTAGCTAGGGTTCAAGTCCTAATAACGTTAGTGGTAAGATCGATCGGTGTATATATCATGACTTCATGTGGCTTTTGTTTAACAAAACCATATATTACATATTAACGATTATTTTCAAATATTTTCATCACTTTATTAATTAATACCTGAAAATAGATATATTCATATATTCAATGAAAAGTGATGCAATAGAACAAAATAAAGTGTCACAACGTCACCTTGTAATTAATACGAGTAAAAACTTGTCAAGCCACGTCGTCACTAAATCTGTGTCCTAAAACCAACTTAGGTCAATAGCAAATTTTGAATTTCGTAGGGTTTATTTTCCCTCGCAAAAGTTGTAGTGTTGAAGTTAATATGATACGGAGATTAATTGAAGCATAAGATTAGATGAGATTTATTTGTTTTTTTTTTGGTGAGTGAGATTTATTTGTTTGAAAATCATCAATTTTAATTTGTTAGTAAATAAATTATAGATTTAACGATAATATTACTTACATTAAACTACTCAAAGAGTTTCTTTCGAAGACTATCAAATTTCATTAATCGGAGTACACTGAAAGTTAGGTAGAAGCGTGTTATTCTAATTGCAGTTCTTGTCTTCGAAGTGATGTTTTATTTATCTTTTTACAAATTTGTACTAAATTCGGTTCGATTTGATATCGTTTGTAGATAGTATATGACTTATTATTAATGAAATTGATCTTCACTTTAAAAAAATATAGGAGTATATATACTCAAGGGTTACCTACATGTGGTTTTTCCTTTACACCCTTGCATTTCACAAATTGATCTTGCATTTTTGTATTGTGATTGAATCTTGATCATTAATTTTTTTTATCTATCAAAATTTAGGCGGTTAATGGGTTATTCATATGTATACTCTCCTATCTTTTTCATTTTCTAATAAGTATCAATAATTTAGCTGGCAAAAAAAAAAAAAAAATTTGCTGATTTATATTCCCTCCGTCCCTAAAAGATTATCTCATTTCCCAATTATACATATAATAATAGGTATTTCAATGAAACAGAACAATTTTAGTGGGACGGAGGTAGTATATCACATAATGCAATAATAAAATTTCGGATTACTTGGTTATAAAACTAACCAACCAATAATTCAAAGTATTACGGTTTACGAGTAGTACTACGGAGTGGTTTATGTATGTAAATAAGAAGAGTATACAATTGGTTTTATGATTTTGGGTTTTATTACAAAGGTTTCAAGTTTTGTTATAAATTTTTTTAGTTTTAGTGTGAAGTTGTCGAGTTAAATCACATAAATATTTAAGCTCAAAAACTTACAAATTAGTTCAGAAATTTATACAAACTCTGAAACTCGGTAAATAAATATACATAAGCTCAACAATTTTAGCGTATAATACTATTTTTGTACGTAAATATTAGGCGTACTTCAACTATTGAAGTCAAGGTCTTTGCTAGTGTAGTCGTTACTTTGCTTTAACATTTTCCACACAAAAGTGTAAAGTAGTTTTCTTTGTTTGTTAGTTTCAAGGAGGACAAGAGTTGAGAATAATGCAATCGACAATAATGATACTACTAACATGTACGGGTACGTACACCGTTGGAGTAGCATTAAGTTTATTAAGAGATCAACTACAAGTTGATGTATAACAATGATACTAAAAGTAATAAAATAGATACGTTTATAATATAAAAGAATATATAAATAAAAAATATTGTACGACTTGATACTATGTCTTCTGGGTTTCGAGTCTGTCGTCTTAAGGGTGACTTACCTGGTATGCATGATCGGCAGATTATTGTGTGATGATTATCCAGAGCGCACCAAAACAATATATACCATAAAAGGGGACGTATGTTATAAAAACAAGTACAAATGGAAATGGTCATTCCAAAGGATATCTCTAAATTTCTAACAATAAAAGATGTACGAATAACAAAAAAAAATTATACTGTATCTCAATAACATAATGAGAAATCGTGTCTCAATAATTTGTGTTTAATTATATTATTCGTGAACAATATTTTGATCGAAACACCAGAGTACAAGACTATGCATAATAACGCGTAATTTTGTTTTATTGGTTTGTTAGAATTGTGATCATCAACCTTTAGACTAAATAAAGAGGTACAGATTGTTTTGTCGATCATATTTAACTTGTTTCTTCCACAAATTTGAACTTGTACTGCCATTACCACTTTTTCTACAAGTTATAAACATAATAATAATAATAATAAAAGTAATGGAAGTAATTTGTTCTGATGTTAATGGAAGTTCTGTTTATAATAATAATAATAATAATGGGGCATACAGTACGTTAGACTAACTTGCTTACTTATCTACACATTTTTATCTTTTTCGAACAACTCAACCGTGGTCAAGTGGAGACCCTTTGAAAGAGCGGCCTTGCTCACCTTCAAGCACAACCTGACCTACTTCGACCAAGACGTTTCATCTTTGAGGGGTAGGTGAGAAATGCTGCCAATGGAGACGAGTGAGTTGCGATAACACAACAGGCCATGCTATCGAGCTCAATCTTAATGGAAACAATAATTTACATTGAGTAATCATGGAAACAACCTAGCTATGTAATTATTTTGCATTGAGTAATTATGTGTATTGAAATTATATGAAATGGAGTCGTGGAGAGTATATACATAATTTATTACTTCAGTTATTATAATAGAATATAATATAATAGTTGGACCTTAATCATCCGTGTAAGTTTTTGATTGAATTAGTTACGTACCATAGTATCGGAATAGAAGTCACGAGTTTGGACCCTGACAGTCCCCACTATCTCGAACTCTCGTGAGATATATACTCCATAATTAGACATATGTCTAAGTCAAAGTCTTCCATCAAATACTTCTAAATTTAAGTTGTCATTTTCACTTGACTTGTTCCTAATAATGACTTAAGAAGTCAAGTTTACTTAGCACCATTATGCTCCTTGATTGATACTCCTAGCGTAAGAAACAAGTCGTTAGGCCTGTTCAATTGAAATAGGTTGAACTAAACTAAACCGAAGTGGGTTGAAAAGAAGTCCACAAGCACGAGCGGTGGCCAGTGGAGTGTGTTGCACAAGTTTTTTTTGTGCTATAAATTTAACAAAATACTACTTTGTACGTACTATCACTACCATTCCTTGAAAAATACAGTATGGGGAATAATAATACATTATTAATAACTTGCCTTCTCTTTTATACATTCATCTTTCTGAATACATGGTTGTGTAGCTGTAATGTGACCTCACCCAAAAACGCAACATGTAGACCTTCTGAAAGAGCCGCCCTACTCAACTTCATGCACAACCTCACCTATTTCAACGAAGATGTTTCGTCTTCATGGGAAGGTGAGGATTGCTGCAAATGGGACCGGGTGGAGTGTAATACCACAACCGGCCATATTCTCAAGCTCCATCTTCATGGAGAAGAGTCGTCCTTGGTGTTCCAACCGGGTAGGGAATTGCGTAAAATGGAGAAGCTGGAGTCGTCCTTGGTGTATTTGCTTGAGCTTAAACAATTACAGAGCTTGGACTTGAGCAACAATAACTTCAACTATAGCTCAATCCCGAGGTTTATAGGTTCGATGAAGCAACTCAGGTATCTCGATCTCTCATCTGCTTCTCTAGGTGGGTTAGTTCCGTATGAGTTAGGCAACCTCACTAACTTGCGAAGCCTTAATCTCGATGGCAATTATTTATCTTTAAAACACTTAAGTTGGATTTCGGGTCTAAAAAAACTTAACTACCTGAATATGAATGGTGTGAATATGAGTGATGCCCATGATTGGATCAAGTCTTTGATCGGGCCGCTCCCAAATATTCAAGAGCTACATTTATCGTCCTGTGGACTGACGACGCTTGATAAAGTCATTTACAAAAACTTCTCAGTTCCTGCTCGCTTGCAAATCCGCTATCTAGAACTCGAGGAAAACTACTTAAGTGAAGAAATACTTGGTATACTTCAAAACTTAACGTCTCTTGAAGATCTTAACCTTGCAAATAGCATCGTCTCCATCCAATACAATCTTCATGACAATAAATCAATTAACACTGATTCGCAGAATAATCTCTGGGGTTTTGCACACAACTTGTGTACTTTGAAGTCGTTGGATTTGTCTGAAAATTATCTTCAAGATGATTTTTTGCTACCACCTCATAACTTTACCAATAATTCTTGCAACCATCATGAATTAGAGAACCTAATCATTTCTGACAGCTCTCTTATTGGTAAATTTCCTGGATGGATAGGAGAGTATTTTAGGAGTCTTGGATCAATTGATCTTTCCGATAACATGCTATCGGGTGAGATTCCAGCATCAATAGAGAAGTTATCGAATTTGTATGAAATCATTCTTTCTCAAAATAATTTCACCTCGGTAGCATCCTCGCTAAGGTTTCCATCAAACTTGGAGACCTTATCTCTTGCTAATAATCATTTGAGTGGTGAAATACCAACATCATCATTCGGAAAACTTTCGAAGTTGCAAAGTCTAGATATTAGTTATAATGCATTAGAAGGGACAATTTTGTGTGAAGCCCACTTTGCTAACCTCTCAAGCTTGACAAGTTTAAACCTACAAGATGCCTTACTAACACTCAACTTCTCCTCTGATTGGGTGCCTCCATTCCAACTTAAAGAGTTCCGTGCAAATAGCTGTAAAATCAACGGGCAATTTCCTCCGTGGCTTCAAACTCAAAAAGACCTCCAGAGTATCCGTTTGTCTGATGCAAATATCTCTGGACACATTCCTAAATGGTTTCATGAAATGGAACAACTTGGTACTATTGATCTCTCTAATAACAAGCTTTGTGGCTCTGTTGTTTTCCCTGTTAACTTTGACAGCATCGATCTCTCTAATAACTCTCTGTCTGGGGAACTTTTGTTCAATGACAATCAAACCAAAGTATATCTTCAGGCTAGAGACATATATCTCTCAAATAATTTTTTCATTGGCTCGTTACCACGGGGTTTAGCCAAAATGATGCCTAATTTGCAATCCCTATTCCTTTCTAATAATCAATTCAGCGGTCCAATCCCCGAGTCTTTGTGCCAACTTACTATATTGGGTTATTTAGATCTTCAACACAATAGTTTGTCTGGGGAAATTCCAGATTGTTGGGCTAATGTTTCAGGCCTTGCATTTGTACGACTCTCGTACAACAAGCTCCAAGGCCGTATTCCATGCTTTAATAATGCATATTATACAAGTAACATCTTTACCGGATTCAATAACGCCGCTCGATTTTATATGCATTTGAATGACAACATGTTGAGCGGAGAGATCCCATCGTGCTTGAGCAATCTCACAGGCGTGAGAGTGTTAGACATTGGTGGAAACCGGATCTCAGGGAAACTAGTCAACTGGTTTAGTGTCGATAGATTTAAAAAGTTGCAGATACTTCGACTCAGGGAAAATAGGTTCAGTGGCAGTATCCCTAGTCAGATATGCTCCTTGCCTCATCTCCAAGTAATAGACCTCGGACGTAACCAATTCACGGGAGTCATTCCTCGATGTTTGAGTAACATTACAGCCATGATGACTACACCTAACACATCAGAACTTTTTGATAGTTATATTGATAAAAACGGCGTTGATGAGGTCATCCAAGGTATTGAGCGTGAATATACGAGTACACTACCATATTTGTCCGATATAGATCTCTCCTGCAATAGCTTGGTAGGTAGCATTCCTGAGGACATGACAAAGATGTCTGGCTTGATGAGTCTCAACCTTTCATATAACCAATTATCTGGGACGATTCCCGGGAATATTGGGGGTTTGAAGTCGTTGATCTCACTTGATTTATCAAAGAATAAACTCAGCGGAAGGATCCCAACGAGCCTGAGTGAAATATACTCGTTGAGTCACCTTAACATGTCATACAATAATTTATCAGGCCAAATTCCGACAGGCAATCAGTTACAAGTCCTGCCTGACCAAGTCTCAATTTATGCCGGAAATCCCTATCTCTGCGGTGATTCTCTACCTATGAAGTGCAAAAGCAAAGATAAGGGTAGGAGCAATAATAATGAAGAGAATGACAATAAGAAGGAGAAACTCATGAAATTGGGATTCGACCTGGTTGTGATGTCGGGATTTGCTACCGGTTTCTGGGGTGTTGTTGGGTGTTTGGTGCTAAATGGAAGGTGGAGGAATGCTTTTTTCCAGCGTCTCGAAGATGGTTATAATTGGTTGTATGTGATAGTTACGTTGAAGGTGAGGGCGATCAAAGCTAAGATCAAGAGGAGACGAGATTGTTGATGTGCTCGATCATGTAACTAGTCATGTTGTTTGAATTATAAGTGTATGTAATGTGTTATACTCCTATAGTCCTATATTGTTGCACTACGGATTAGAAGTATTTTAATGTAAGCGTAATTATATTATCGATAATGTATCAAAATTCCAAATATATTAATTTCACCAACCTAGCTATGTAATTAGTTTGCGTTGAGAAATTATGTGTATTGAATTATATGAGATGGAGTCGTGAGAGTATATATACTACTTTTTTTTCCAAAAAGATTGCCTCATTTTTTATTACATGTGAGGAGTATTGTAATGAAATGAGACAATCTTACTGAGACGGGAAATATAATTTACTTTTATTATGAAGAGAATTTGTCGCGATGAGATGACTTTGACTGGGTCAGAGATACGAAAAGCATTTGTCACGATTTTTGGTGTACGCTTGTTTATCCATATACCAACACCCTTAAATATTTTCTGTTACTGCTCTGATATTGTGTGGTCATTTTGTCTGACCTTATGAACACTCTGTGCAATTTTTCGTCAATTTTATTTCGGATCTTTGTACCTCAAAAACCGTGTATTATACATTTTAATTTGAGTTGTTATGAAGATCTGATAAGACAACGTCTCACCCATAAATACTCTTTTGTACTTTGAATTTAACTTGGAAACTTTATACTCGTATTTGTTAAGAGTGGTGGACCGTGGACGCTAATAAAAATCGTGTACCAAATGAATTCCCCAATTGTCTCTTGAAGTAAGATTAATAGTTATGAGGTAAACCATTTTTCAAGAATATCAATATTTTATCAAAATTTTGAGTAAAATTCATCTTTAAAATTCCAGATTCAAATTAAAACTTTGTGCTACCCATTTCTAGACATGTAGTACCTCATAAATCACTCTAATTTGTACAATTTTTTTTTTCCTATTTCTTTTCAAGTCCCATTTTTTTCGTTAAGTTAAAATAAAAGGTAGAGCTCGAGTCGAGTCTAATTGATACGGAATAATAGATAAAAGTCCGAATTGAATTTGAACAATAAAAAAACATAATTATAAAAGTTAGTGAAAAGCAATGAGAAGAGTTTGATTGATAATTTCTACACTTAAAAATATGCAAATAACATAAATACCTAAATGGTACTACTATCCCGTAGTTAATATTTCATTCGTATTGTTCATTTGTTTACCTTTTATATTCACCGTGAGAAGTATTTTAATCAAAGACAAACAAATGGATGAGACGAAGGGATAATATGTTAACAACTCATATAAAATGTTCAATATTTAAAGAAATTAAAGTTTTCAAAATTTCCTTTATTTCCATTAATTTTTTTTTGATGTAATGTGAGAAATTTATTCCAAAACGATCAATTTACAAGCAGGGATTAACTCCAAGCATGTACAATGAGGTCAACAAACACGACAATTACAATTGCATTTTTCGTAAAACTACTTGTCGTTCCTCAAGGGAGTTGCGGGGGTTTTCCATCGGGCCCTCGATTCTACTTCTCAATTCTTGTTTTATTCTTTTGAAAACACTATACCTCGCTGTGTTCCGACTTACCCAGATGGTATGGTGGTATGCATTGAGAATCATTGCTTGTATTCTACCCTTCGGACCAGCAGCCAAATCATAGTCCGGTTGCAATGACATGTTCATCTCAGTCCAGTCAGTCACTTTCTGTCGAATTTGCTTACTGTAAGCGCATTCAATCATCAGGTGATTTGAAGTTTCCTCCTCAGCCGCACATAAGCAAATTTTTATTTGTTTTGAGGATGATGACTTAACAACCTTAGATTGTGATTCAAATTAGTCGACCCCAAATCTTTTTGAGATTAAGGCTGTGATGTTGTAGTCGTATTATGTTTTAGGAGGAAGATAAAACTTATGATCATGGTATATGTTTGTCATTATGTCTAAGTTAAAGTCTTCAGGCCAGGACAATAGCAATGAGGCTAAATAAGAAGTTCTATACCTCTTAAGAAACTCTTTACCCATTGTTTCACTAAATAAGGAACTTCTTATATGAACTTGGTTTCTAAAACAAAGAACCAACTTCATGGATATTTGTGAGTAATTGAATAAAATAATGAATAAAAGAATAATTAGTCTCATTAAAAAATTGTTACGAAGCTTTACCATTGATGAGAAAATAAATTAGTTTCATACTTACTAGAACATGTTGGTGTGGCCATAAAAGAAGATGATATGGAACTTCTATCATTGCTATTGCTCTGAGGAGGCTTCTAAATTTAGGTCATTTTCACTTGACTCGTCACTACCTTTATTTTGGGATGACTTAATAAGAGGTCAAGTTTTCATATCCAGTACGAATAATTTATTCAATTCGTAAATCTCATGACAAGACGATGTTAAATTAATACTCCCTCCGAGTTCTTATGATTGTCCCATTTGGTTTTGGGTAAATAATAAGGAAGGAAAAATGAGTGGTTCAAAAAGGAGGAAGAAAGAGAAATGAATGGGTAAATATCAACCACACATTTATGTTCTAAAATGGAAAGTGGGTAAAAGATCAAACTCAGCCCAAAAAGGAATATGAGTAAATGATAGGAACTTGGAGAGAGTATTAATTAATGTGATATCGGGACGATGTTATACAAGATTTTGTGTTATTTATTACTCTGTAGATGACATAATAATTAATACTCGGTAATTAACTTGATAATATGACTGAATGACTCCAATATAAATTACAAGGAAAATCTAATCTAGTGTTTTGACGTCATTATTATTATTTCCTTGTTCATCTCCCGTTTAGGATTTAGGAAAGTTTAATGTCGGCAATAATGATACACACAAGATCGAGGGAATTACTGCCATGGCCACGTCATCTACTCAAGCGGTTAACAAGGGACCACACTCAAATGTCCAAGAGCATCTCGCATAACAGATTTGCATCTGAAAGACATTCCGTACCAACCTTTTTGCCAATCATTGCTTAACCATATTGTATTCTCCATATATAAGGAGATTCCTTTTTTTATTATTCATCATCGTTTTTTGCAAGTCAGTTTTGATATTCCCAGGTGAAAGCTTTCACTGCAGAAAACTCTGTAATAGCCTATCAATTTAATGAATTGAACAGCTATTCCTTCCCTATCTCGTTAAAATCATTGCAATTCTCCATCATTTTCAGTTCTGAACCCATCATTTGGTATCAGAGCAACGCTCCTCTGACCTGTGCATCGTTCAATTCGTAATCATTAGAGAAAAAACCCAAAAAAACGTTCGAACTCACAAAAACTCTCACAAAAAAATCGATCTCTTCTCTCACCTTTTTAACTCAGATAACGTCAGAAAATTTACTAAGCAAAGGAGCATCAGGTTCAAAATGGCAGGAGATAGCTTATCTGAAGATGTGGCGGAGCTAAAGGCACAAATGAACCAGGTTATACAAACACTGGCCAATCTCACCTTACAACCGGGAGGGTTAGGATCTCAAACTAATAGTATGATTCGATCTCCGACCATCAAATTTCCTGTTTTTAATGGTGATAATGTGGATAGTTGGGTGTTTAAATGCAACCAATTTTTTTCTGTTACTGATGTTACTGAAACCTTGAAGGTTACTTATGCCTCAATGCATCTAGAATCTAAAGCTCTAGCATGGCACCAAGCTTTCGTTAAAAATCGATCATCTGATAAACCATTAGAGTGGAAGGAATATTTAACATCTATTACAGCTAGATTTGGTGACACTTATAATGATCCTATGTCTGAATTACTTGTCCTCAAACAATCTGCCTCTGTTCAAGAATACCATGACCAATTTGATGTCCTCTTAAGCAAAATCGACCTGCAACCTTCCCATGCTTTAAGTTGTTTTTTGAATGGGTTGAATGACAGTATTTCTGTGATGGTACGCATGCTAAAACCCAAAAATATTTCCGATGCGTATGGTCTGGCCAAGCTTCAGGAAACCGCTTTGAAAATAAGTGGCAAAAACACCACCAAAGCATCCAGCCTTTCCCCTTTTACCCCAAAAACTCCCATCTCCACCTTCCCCAGAAACCCGGTTATACAAGCTGAAAAAATCTTCCAATCTAAACCCACTCCTGCTATTACTTCAAACTCCACAAAAAATCCACATATAACCCCATCTCCTAAATTCAGATTGGCTAATCAAGAGTATGAGGACAGGAAGGCTAAGGGCCTTTGTTTCTCTTGCAATGAGAAATATTCGCCCCAACATATATGCAAGAATAAAAGACAAGTTTATGTCATGGAAATTGAAGAGCATCAGGAGGATTATGAGTATATTGAAGGAGATTTGGAAGGGGAACAGATTGGGGAGATCGCTCAAATCTCTGTCCATGCTCTAGCAGGACAACCACACTGTCAGACAATGCGCATTCCTGCACAACTTGACAAAAAAACTCTGAGCGTGTTAGTGGACAGTGGTAGCTCTCACAACTTCATCGATATGGGAATTGTACAGAAGTTGGATTTGCCTTTGGTCACCGTTCCAGCCTTTAACATAGCCGTCGCCAACGGGGGCAAGCTATCATGCTCTCATAAACTGGAGCAACTTCAGTGGAAATTACGGGATACTACCTTCTCCGCTGATTTTTTTGCAATACCTTTGGGGGGTTGTGATGCGGTATTGGGAATACAATGGTTGGTCACTCTCGGACCCATAACTTGGGACTTCAAAAACCTGACCATGGCTTTCTCTTACCAGGGACGTAAGGTGCAAATTAAGGGGGCCAGTAAACCTAAGTTAAGAACTCCTTCTGTAAAGCATATGGATAAAGCTATGTCTACTGGGGCTCAGCTAGCAATTGTCCAGCAACAGGACAATGAGGAGGTGGAATTCTTTGCAATTCAATTGAGCGCTGACAAGGTAACCTCTCCCCAGATTCAACAGGTCTTGGATCAATACCCTGAAGTATTTGAGACACCTCACGGGTTACCCCCCTTAAGAGAGGAACACAACCACAAGATCGTGCTCAAACAAGGATCTGAGCCTGTTAACAAGAGGCCTTACAAGTACCCTATGCTCCAAAAGGATATCATTGAGACCATGGTACAAGAATTACTGGAAAATGGAGTCGTAAAACACAGCACCAGTCCTTACGCGTCTCCCGTGGTGCTCGTCAAGAAGAAAGATGGGACATGGAGGTTATGTGTCGACTATAGAGAGCTCAATAATCAAACAATCAAGGATAAATTTCCCATTCCCTTAATAGAAGAGCTATTGGATGAACTTCAGGGATCAAAATTCTATTCTAAAATTGATCTCAGGGCCGGTTTTCACCAGTTGCGAATGCAGCCCGACGACGTATTTAAAACGGCCTTTAGAACTCATCATGGCCACTTTGAATACTTGGTCATGCCATTTGGGTTAACCAACGCACCCTCCACGTTCCAAAACCTTATGAATAGAGTTTTCAGTAAACTTCTAAGGAAATTCGTCTTAGTATTTTTTGATGACATCCTTATATACAGCTCTAGCCTGGAGGAACACTTGGAGCATTTGACTCAGGTCTTAACACTCATGAAGGAACACCAACTATATGCCAAACCATCAAAGTGTAGTTTTGGAGCAGAGAGCATCGAATATCTGGGGCATATTATTTCAAAAGAGGGCGTCGCAACTGAACCCTCTAAGGTAGCAGCAGTTCGTGACTGGCCAACCCCTCGCAACCTCAAACAACTTCGAGGATTCTTGGGACTAACCGGTTATTACAGGAGGTTCATAGAAGGTTATGGTATGATCTGCAAACCTTTGACTGCATTACTAAAAAAAGATGCTTTCAAATGGAATACAGTTGCACAAGAGGCTTTTGAGAAGCTAAAAGATAAGATGACTTCAGCACCTGTATTGGCTCTTCCTAATTTTTCTAAACCCTTCGTGGTGGAAACCGATGCATCTGGCGAAGGAATCGGGGCTGTTCTTATGCAGGATCATCACCCTATCGCTTTCATTAGTAAGGCGTTAGCACCCAAACACCAGGCTTTATCCGTCTATGAGAGAGAACTCTTGGCAATCATCCACGCCATTACTAAATGGAGCCAATATCTCACTGAGCAGCATTTTATAATAAAAACCGACCATCAAAGCCTCAAGTATCTCCTTGAGCAGCGAATTACCAACCCATCCCAACACAAATGGTTGTCTAAACTATTGGGTTATGATTATGAGATTACATACAAATCCGGCAAGGAAAATATAGCCGCGGATGCCTTATCGAGAGTTCACAGTTCTGAATTATCTCAACTGTATGTAAGCACACTCAGCACAGATCTATTCACATCCATTCAGGAGTCTTGGGAGAAGGATGAGAAACTGTCCAAAATTATTCGAGATCTCACTCTTGACCCTACATCACATACGGGGTATTCATGGCTAGGTGGTCACCTCCGCAAAAAGGGCCGGCTAGTAGTGGGGAATCAAGGGAAATTACAGCATAATTTGATCTCTATGATGCACGACACATTGCAGGGCGGGCATTCCGGCGTGGAGGGAACATATCAAAGACTTAATCAAATGTTCCAATGGAAGGGAATGAAGCAAGATGTCAAGAATTATGTGCAACAGTGTCCCACCTGCCAGCAATGTAAGTATGAGCCCATTGCCATCCCGGGTAAATTGCAGCCCATACCTCCCCCTTCCACAGTATGGACTGGAATTAGCATGGATTTTATTGATGGATTACCTACATCTATGGGTATGGATTCCATCATGGTAGTAGTGGATAGGCTAAGTAAAGTTGCCCACTTTATTCCTCTACACCATCCTTATTCTGCAGCCACAGTAGCACAAGCCTATTTCGATAACGTCTACAAGTTACATGGGATGCCTGAAAGCATCATTTCAGATCGGGATTCTATCTTCCTAAGCAATTTCTGGCAAGAATTGTTCTCTATACATGGGGTCAATCTCAATCTCACATCTGCCTACCATCCTCAATCTGACGGTCAAACTGAGGTTCTCAACCGATGTCTGGAAACATATCTTCGATGCTTCTGCAGTGATTCACCCACAGACTGGTGCAAATGGTTACCTTCCGCTGAATACTGGTACAACACTTCGTACCACAGTTCCCTGAAGGCCACCCCTTATGAAGTGCTCTACGGCCACCCTCCTCCTCTTCACTTGCCCTACTTACCAGGTCATAGCAAGGTGGACGCGGTAGATCGAACAATGACGGCAAGGGAGGAGGCACTAGACAGCTTACGGGTAAACTTGGCTAAAGCTCAAAACCGCATGAAACAGCAAGCGGATGCTAAGAGAAGTGACAGAGAATTTGAGGTAGGCGATTTTGTATACTTAAAACTCCAACCATACAGACAGATTTCGGTGGCAAATCGCAGCAATCACAAGCTAGCTAAGAGGTACTTTGGCCCATATCAGATCATCAAAAGAATTGGTCCTGTGGCCTATAAGTTAGCCCTTCCCCCTGGCTCTAAAATTCATAATACCTTCCATGTGTCGTTACTCAAAAAACACCATGGAACTCTTCCTGCCACCATCACAGTTGCTACGAACTCAACCCCCGAGCCTGATGTCATTCTCGCCAGGAAATCAGTCAAGAGAGGACGGATCAATGTTACCAAGGTGCTGGTGAAATGGTCGAACTCGGGACTTGAAGACGCTACATGGGAATACTTATATGATATGACGAAAAAATTTCCAGACTTTGATCCTTGGGGTCAAGGATCTTCTCAAGCGGGGAGTATTGATACACACAAGATCGAGGGAATTACTGCCATGGCCACGTCATCTACTCAAGCGGTTAACAAGGGACCACACTCAAATGTCCAAGTGCATCTCGCATAACAGATTTGCATCTGAAAGACATTCAGTACCAACCTTTTTGCCAATCATTGCTTAACCATATTGTATTCTCCATATATAAGGAGATTCCTTTTTTATTATTCATCATCGTTTTTTGCAAGTCAGTTTTGATATTCCCAGGTGAAAGCTTTCACTGCAGAAAACTCTGTAATAGCCTATCAATTTAATGAATTGAACAGCTATTCCTTCCCTATCTCGTTAAAATCATTGCAATTCTCCATCATTTTCAGTTCTGAACCCATCAAATAACTACCAACTCTTTGCCCAATTAAGTAATCCAAGTCTATATATATATATCCTACTTCGCATTATTGTGTTTCAGCTATTATATCATCAACACCAACAATAATCATAAAACCCCATCAAATTTCAGAGAGTAGTAGTGAACTCACACACAATTTAGGCATTTAGTCATGGAGTTTGAGAAAGACATCCTCGTCAATTCCTCTAAAATTATTAGGGCAGCAACAAACCTCAAAGATGATAACAAGCCTCAACCATCATCGTCCTACACTCAACGGCCTGAGAAATCGATGAGAAAGATGCAAGAAAGCTACAACCAAGCCAAAGATAGTCGGAAAAAGATATGTGTGATCGGGTTAAGTGACGCCCCTATGCTCCCGTGTCGCCGTGCAGCTGCAAACAGATTCGTACCTGCTAATAAAGGCGGACACTCCAATAAAAATAATATGAAGGGTGGTACTAATACGGGTGTTGTCAAGAGTAACAATAATAACAGGATTGTTGATTTGGAGCTGTCGAAGAAGAAACAGGAAGAAGTGAATGAAGGCAAGAGGAGATTCAATGAGGCGTTTAAGTTACCCTACGCTGAAAGGATGGAGATTGCCAAGAGGAAGTTGCAACAATCGTATGATGATCGATGCAGCAGCAAGAAGGCCTGTTTAACTTGTTAATTCATTCATGGAAATAAACTCCTTCATGATTATGCAATGTTTTTTTTTTTTTTTTTTTTTTTTTTTTGAGAATTATGGCATGTTATTAATTACTCTAGTATGTAATCTCTCCATTTTATTCATTTGTTTACCAATGTTATATTATTTGTACATGTATTTGTTTACCTATATACGGAGTAATACTCGACACAATGAATCGCTACATATGTCTTATTCTACAAATTATTACAATCTCTAAAGTTCGAATATGATGGAATGAAATATATAGTCCCCTGCTGCATGTACATAATATAAAGAAATAAAGACGGATGAATCGATTGAAAAATTGAGAGAATCGTAAAGAAAGAGACGGACTATTAGTGTGACTCGCTTCGTAGCACCAAAAAAAAAGTGACTCGCTTCATGACTACGTCACACAAACTTGGATGTAGATGTATATTCGATGAAGAGTGATGAAATGGAGTTGATTGAAATGTATTTTGTCGTAACATACCTCACATTTGTAGACAAATTTTTATTTGTGACGAAAATATCTGTCTTAATATTTAGCATAAGACAAATTCATGTGCCTAAGTTTTTTTTTTTTTGCCATAAGTCTAAATCCCACTTCACTACTCTAAACTTTCCTAAAAAAAAGCGTGCGCAGCAACTAAAGAAGCTAAGTTATGTGCACGGGTAATCCAACATGTCTTCAAAAATACTTGTACGTCATCTAAATTCATTTAATTTAAACGATATTCCTCTTTTACTACCCACTTATTGAGGTATATATAATATGGAGTAATTATGGTACAAACTGAATTTTAAGACGTTTGATTTCACATGATTTTGTCGAACAAAAAAACGTGAATAATAATCTTCAAAATTGATATTTTTCAGTGATTTTACTTAATCTGCAATATTTTTCACCAACAGTATTTAAAAACAGTCGATCTGCTTTTCAAACGACTAATTGTTGTTAGCAAATGATCTACGAGACTACGACGGCATAGAATCGAGTATATAGCTTATTTCCTCTAATTTTAGCATGTCTTTTAAATCACTCGTAACTCGTAAGTCCTCTACCTGTGTTTATTTTAAAGGATATTTCCTGTTTTAATATCCCATGATTGAAGTATATAGTTTGGAGTAATTATGGTACAAATTAAATTTCAAGCAATTGATTTTGTGACCTTGTCAGACCAAAAAACGTGAATAATAACTTTTTAAATGTGCAGTTTTTGACGAGTTTTATATTATGAGGGTCATTCGACGTTCTATAGAATCATTTAAAAGCGAAAAGACTTCCATTTTATATCATGTCGTATCAGAAAGTTCTGACAGTCATTATTAAGCACTTTGTTAATATCGACAAGTTTTCATCAAAACTTGATATCGACGGGTTACAAGTATAATTCAATGTAATCATCAGCTAGGTTTTTTTGACATCTTGATCTTGGATAGTTGATTGGCTATTTAGCTTTGTTACTATCATGTGTACGCGATCTTCATTCTTGCACGTCTGCTTGTCACCGTCGACGGACTCGTGGCCACTGTCGTCAGGTAGTCCTTATGTGTGACCGTATTACGAATAACATGTAAAAAAATACTACTCATATTACGACAATTGAAGTTAAATAGAGGGATCAGATCGAGTCTGTTTTCTAAAATGTACATCTATATAGGAGGAACATTATATTAGCCGTATGTGACCAGAAATAGTTGAAGTCAAGGTCTTTGCTAGTGTAGTAAGTCGTTGCTTTGCTTTTAACATTTTCCACACAAAACTCTTTTCATAACAACTTGTTTTTCTTCCACAAATAATTAAACTTGTACTACCATTTATAGTAACTTATTTACTAAAAGTTACTATAAATTAACATAACAATGGGGAATAATAATACATTTATAGTAACTTGTTTACTTATTTACACATTTATCTTTTTCAACACAAAGTGGTGTAGCGGCAACGACACGAACTTACCTAACAACTCAACCGTGGTCAAGTGCAAACCCTTCGAAAGAGCGGCCCTGCTCAACTTCAAGCACAACCTCACCTACTTCAACAAAGACGTTTCATCCTCGTGGGTAGGTGAGGAATGTTGTCAATGGAAACGAGTGGGTTGTGATAACGTAACAGGCCATGTTATCGAGCTCAATCTTGATGGAAACAATCAAACTAATCCCTTGATTCAAATGGAGAATCTCGAGTCGTCGTTGGTGTATTTTCTTGAGCTAAAACAACTAGAGAGCTTAGACTTGAGCTATATAATAATTTCATGAATAGCTCAATTCCAAGTATGATGGGGTCGATGAAGCAACTCAGGTATCTCGATCTCTCGTATTCTTCTCTTAGAGGGTTTATTCCTTACGAACTAGGGAACCTCGTTAACCTATAAGTCCTTCGTCTTTTAAATAACACGTTATCAGGTGAGATTCCAGCGTCTTTAGGGAAGCTATCGAATCTGAAGGAACTAGTCCTTTCCTATAACAATTTGACCTCTATAGCTTCTTCTCTTAAGTTTCCATCAAACTTGGAGTCCTTAGACCTTTCTAATAATCAGTTGAGTCAGAAATTACCGACATCAATAGGAGAACTTTCGATGCTGCAATCTTTAAAGATTAGCTCGAATCCATTGGAAGGAACGGTTTTGTCGGAACCTCACTTTGCAAACCTCTCAAGCTTGACATATTTGTTCATGAAAGATACCTTTGTAACCCTCGACTTGTCTTCTAATTGGGTGCCTCCTTTCCAACTTCAATCTTTAGAAGCCGACAATTGCAAAATAAACGGACAATTTCCTCCATGGCTTCGAACTCAAAGAAAGTCTCTATCGTATCTATTTTTGTCCAATGCAAATATCTCCGGGATCATGCCAAAATGGTTTCACACGATGCAACAGCTTAATTGGGTGTACCTTTCTAACAACAACCTTACCGGGTCTCCTATTTTCCCTATTAACTTTTTCACCATATTCCTCTCTAATAACTCTCTGTCTGGAAACTTTTTGTCCTATGGTAGTCGAAGAAATGTAGTTGTATATCGACATGCTCAGACGATAGATCTCTCAAATAACTTCATCAATGGGATGCTCCCACAAGATTTTGGGTATGTAATGCCTAACTTGGAGAACGTATACCTTTCCAATAATCAAATCAACGGTCCAATCCCGAGTTCTATGTGCCAACTTACATCTCTAAGTGTTTTAGATGTTGAATATAATAGCTTGTCGGGTATATTTCCGAATTGTTGGGCCAATGTTACGAGTCTCATATTTGCGCGTCTGTCACATAACAAGCTTGGAGGACATATCCCCTGCTTCAATAATAAAGAGTTCATGGAGTTTGGTGCGTTTTATATGCATTTGAATGATAACATGTTCAGCGGAGAGATCCCTTCGTGCATGAGAAATATCACGAATCTTCAAGTTTTCGACATTGGTGGAAACCAAGTCTCAGGCGAAATTCCTGACTGGTTTACGGGCGAAGAATTTAGGGAACTGAAAATACTTCGACTTAGAGATAACAAGTTCGATGGCAGGATTCCTAGGAAACTATGCTCTTTGCCTCAGCTCCAACTCTTGGACATTGGACATAACCATTTCACGGGATCCATCCCGAGTTGTTTAAGTAACCTTACCGCCATGATTTTCCCCAATGTATCTCAGGATTCGTACCTAACGGGTGTAAGCGAGGTAATCCAAGGTATAGAGAGAGCATATACGAGCACTCTACGATTCTTGGTCCATATCGACTTCTCTTGCAATAACTTGGTGGGTACCATTCCTGAGGATATGACGAAGCTCTTTGGCTTGTTAAGTCTCAACTTGTCGTATAATCAGTTGTCTGGACCGATTCCAGAGACTATTGGGGGTCTAAAGTCGTTGATCTCACTGGATTTGTCAAAGAATAAGTTGAGGGGAAGTATACCTACAAGCATAGGTGAACTGTACAAGTTGAGCCACCTCGACTTGTCCTACAACAATTTATCCGGCCAAATTCCGACTGGCAATCAACTACAAACCCTATCTGACCAAGCCTCAGTTTATGTTGGAAATCCTTATCTTTGTGCGGATTTTCTGCCTAATAAGTGCAAAAGCAAGATCGACAAGCTAGATAAGGGTACTAGTACGAGCAATAATGAAGGCAATGGCGATAAGGAGAAGAAGCTCAAGAAATTGGGATTCGACTTGGTTGTGATGTCGGGATTTGCTACCGGTTTCTGGGGTGTTGTTGGATGTTTGGTGATAAATGGAAGATGGAGGTACGCTTTTTTCCAGCGTCTCGAAGATGGTTATAATTGGTTGTATGTGATAGTTACGTTCAAGGTGAGGACAATCAAAGCTAAGATCAACATGAGATGAGCTTGTTAATTTGCTAATGTAGTCACATCGTTTCACTCAAATTGTAATGTATTATTATTGTTGTACGGATCAAATGTATTTTAAAGTATGCTACATTATCGATAATGTATCCAAATATATTAACTTCACCAACTTAAGTTAGATGAAATAAAATCAAAGTTAATCATATATATGTAAGTTTGCTTTGAGAAATTATGTGTATCGAAATTATATGAGATGGAGTCGTGGAGAGTAACTCCCTCTGATTCATCTGTTTGTCTTTACTTAAAATACTCATTGTAATGAATATAAAAACAAGCAAATAAATAAAATGGAGGGAATACAATTTATGGCTTCATTTATGAAGAGAATTTGTCATGACGAGATGACTTTAACTGGGTCAGAGATATGAAAAGAATTGTCACAACGAGATGGTTTTGCATGATTACTCGATTTTGGTGTAGGTTTGTTTATCCACATACATACAGGCACCCTCAAATGTTTCTTGTTAGTACTCAAATATTGTGTGGTCATTTTATTTGACCTTATGAACCCTCTGCGCAATTTTTTGTCATTTTTGTTTCGGATCCTCGTATCTCCAAACACCGTTACCCTTTAATTATGATTGTGTCCATTATTATGTTTTAGGAAGAAGATAAAACTTAAGGTCATGGTATATTTCTAAGTCAAAGTCTTGATCAAATACGTCTAAATCTAAAGTCATTTTCTCTTGACTTGTGGCAAATGACTTGAGAATTCAAGTTTACTTAGCACCATTAGCTAATGATAATAACATGAGTAGAGCTCTGTGAAAAAAGGCCCTTGATAGTTGATTGAATGTTGTTGCCTTGTAACGATATGGTCCTTGATTGAAACTCCTAGCGTAAGAAACGAGTTGTTAGGCCCGTTTGATTGAAATAAGTTGAACTAAACTAAATCGGAGTGTGTTGAATTGAGCTGAAAAGAAGTCCTGGAGTACAGGTGGTGGGTGTGTTGCACAAGTAAGCTTGTTTTGGGCTATAAATTGAACCGAATACTACACTGTACTACCATTAATTAACATACCTTGAGAAATATGGAGAATAATAATACATTATTAATAACTTGCCTTCTCTTTTTTTATACATTATTCATCTTTCTGAATACATGGTTGTGTAGCTGTAATGTGACCTCACCCAAAAACGCAACATGTAAACCTTCCGAAAGAGCCGCCCTACTTAACTTCAAGCACAACCTCACCTATTTCGACAAAAATGTTTCGTCTTTCTGGGAAGGTAAGGATTGCTGCAAATGGGATCGGGTGGAGTGTAATACCACAACCGGTCATATTCTCGAGCTCCATCTTCATGGAGACGATTTTAATATTGACTTGCTTAAAATGGAGAAGCTTGAGTCGGCCATGGTGTATTTGCTTGAGCTCAAACAATTAGAGATCTTAGACTTGAGCAACAATGACTTCAACTATAGCTCAATCCCGAGGTTTATAGGTTCGATGAAGCAACTCAGGTATCTCGATCTATCATTTGCTTATCTAGGCGGGTTAGTTCCTTATGAGTTAGGTAACCTCACTAACTTGAGAAGCCTTAATCTTCGTAGTAATCAGTTGAGTGGCGAAATACCAACATCCACATTCGGAAAACTTTCAAAGCTAGAAACTCTAGATATTGGTTTTAATGCATTTGAAGGAACAATTTTGGGTGAAGCCCACTTTGCTAACCTCTCAAGCTTGACAGAGTTAAACATAGACGATGGCTTACTAAGACTCAACTTCTCCTCTGATTGGGTGCCTCCATTCCAACTTACTTTTTTCAGTGCTTATAATGGTAAAATCAACGGGAAACTTCCTCAGTGGCTTCAAACTCAAAAATACCTATACTATATCTATTTGTCTAATGCAAATATCTCCGGACACATTCCAAAATGGTTTCATGAAATGGAACACCTTGAATATATTGATCTCTCTAATAACAAGCTTAGTGGCTCTGTTTTTATCCCGGTTAACTTTACCACCATCGACCTCACTAATAACTTTCTGTCTGGGGAACTTTTGTTCAATGACAATCGAACCAAAGTATATCCTTTCGCTTTTAACATAAATCTCTCAAATAATTTTTTCTCTGGCTTGTTACCACGGGGTTTAGGTAATATGATGCCTAATTTGGTTAACGTATATCTTTCTAATAATCAATTCAGTGGTCCGATCCCCAAGTTTTTGTGCCAACTTACTTCATTGATGGTTTTAGATCTTCAACACAATGATTTGTCAGGGGAAATTCCAAATTGTTGGGCTAATGTTGCATTTGTACGACTCTCGTACAACAAGCTTCAAGGGCGTATTCCATGCTTTAATAATATATATTCTAACTTCTTTATTGGATCCGAACCTCAATTTTATATGCATTTGAATGACAACATGTTGAGCGGAAAGATTCCGTCATGCTTAAGTAATCGCACAAATCTGAAAGTATTAGACATTGGTGGAAATCGGATCTCAGGGAAAATGCTCAACTGGTTTAGTGCCGATCGTTTTAAAGAGTTGCAAATACTTCGACTCAGAGGAAATAAGTTTAGCGGCAGCATCCCTAGCCAGATATGCTCCTTGCCCCATCTCCAAATAATAGACCTCGGACGTAACCAATTCACGGGAGTCATTCCTCGATGTTTGAGTGACATTACTGCCATGACGACTTCACCTAACGCATCAGAAGTATTAGATACTTATTATGGTGTTGACGAGGTAATCCAAGGTATTGAGCGTGCATATACGAGCACACTAAAATATTTGTTTGATATAGATTTCTCATGCAATAGCTTGGTAGGAGGCATTCCCGAGGACATGACAAAGATGTCTGGCTTGTTGAGTCTCAACCTGTCGTATAACCAATTATTTGGGACGATTCCCGGGAATATTGGGGATCTGAAGTCATTGATCTCACTTGATTTGTCAAAGAACAAACTCAGCGGAAGGATCCCAACGAGCCTTGGTGAAATATATTCGTTGAGTCACCTTAACATGTCGTACAATAATTTATCAGGCCAAATTCCAACAGGCGATCAGTTACAAACCCTACCTGACCCATCCTCAATTTATGTCGGAAATCCCTATCTGTGTGGTGATTCTCTACCTACGAAGTGCAATAGCAAAGATAAGGGTAGGAGCAGTAACAATGAAGAGAATGACAATAAGAAGGAGAAGCTCAACAAATTGGGATTCGACCTGGTTGTGATGTCGGGATTTGCTACCGGTTTCTGGGGTGTTGTTGGGTGTTTGGTGCTAAATGGAAGGTGGAGGAATGCTTTTTTCCAGCGTCTCGAAGATGGTTATAATTGGTTGTATGTGATAGTTACGTTGAAGGTGAGGGCGATCAAAGCTAAGATCAACAGGAGACGAGATTGTTGATGTGCTAGTCGATCATGTAGCTAGTCATGTTGTTTGAATTATAAGTGTCTGTGATGTGTTATACTCCTATAGTCCTATATTGTTGCACTAAGGATTAGTAGTATTTTAATGTAAGCGTTACGTTAGTATATTTTCGATAATGTATCCAAATTCAAAATATATTAATTTCACCAACCTAGCTATGTAATTAGTTTGCATTGAGAAATTATGTGTATTGAAATTATATGAGATGGAGTGTGTGAGAAGTATTTTAATGAGATGGACAATCTTAGTGGTGCAGGGAGTATAATTTGAATTTGTCACGATGAAATGACTTTGATTGGGTCGTCGTTGATATAAACAAAATTTGTCACGATTTTTGGTGTACGCACGCTTGTTTATCCATATACCAAATTACCAACACGTTTAAATGTTTTCTGCTACGGCTCAAATATTGTGTGGTCATTTTATTTGATCTTATGAACACGCTGTGTATTTTTTTATCATTTTATTTTCAAATCCTCATATCTCCAAAAACCATTTATTATACATTTTAATTTAAGTTGTTATGAAGGTGGGATAAGACAACGCCCCACACATAATGCTCTTTTGTACTTTGAATTTAACTGGGAAACTTCATTTGTTTGAGTGGTGGACCGTGGACGCTAATAAAAATCGTGTACCAAATGAATTTCTCAATGGTCTCTTGGAGTAAGATTATTGATAGTTTTGAAGTAAATCATTTTTCAAGAATATCAATAATTTATCAAAGTTTTGAGTAAATTTCAAGTTGGGTCTTTAAAATTTCATACTCCGTACTCAAATTAAGACTCTTGTGAAGTTATATTGTGATACACATTTCTAGACATGTAGTACCTCATAAATCACTCTAATTTGTACAATTTTTTTTCTATTTCTTTTAAAGTCCCAATTTTTTTCGTTAAGTGAAAATAAAAGGTAGAGCTTGTGCCGAGTCTAACTGATACTGAATAATACATAAAGTCTGAATTGAATTTGAGCGATAAAAAATGATTATAAATATGAATCAGAAGAGTTTGATTGATAATTTTTACACTTAATTAAAAATACGTGAATGCAAATAACAAATAAATGAATGAAATAGTTCATTTGTTTACCTTTTATATTCACTATGAGTAGTATTTTATTTAAAGACAAATAAATGAATGAGACGGAAGGATAATATGTTAACAACTTGTATACAATGTTCAATATTTATAGAAATTAAAGTTTTCATAATTCCCTTTATTTCCATTATTTCATTGTTCGCTTTTCATCTATTTTTATTTGTTTCGGGGATGATGAGTTGACAACTTCAAATTGTGATTCAAGTTAGCCGATCCCAAATCTTTTTGAGACTAAGAGTCTAATGTTGTTCTTGTACTCCTATTATGTTTTAGGAGGAAGATAAAACTTAAGGTGATGGTATATGTTTGTCATTATGTCTAAGTCAAAGTCTTCATTAGATACTTCTAAATCTAGGTCATTTTCACTTGACTCGTCACTACCTTTATTTTGGGATGACTTAATAAGAGGTCAAGTTTATTTAGCAACGCTAGCTAATGATAATAACATGATCAAGTAGAGCTTTGTAAGAAAGGGCCCTTGATAGTTGATTGAACGCAACGATGTGGCCCTTGATTGAAAATCTAGTGTAAGAATGAGTCGTTAATTAGGCATGTTCGATTGAAACTCTATTGTAAGAATGGTCGTTAATGAGGCATGTTCGACTGAAACTCTAGTGTAAGAATGAGTCGTTAATTAGGCATGTTCGATTGAAATAGGTTTAACTAAACTAAATCGAAGTAGGTGAGATAAAATGAATCTCATAGGAGTGATGTGTGCTAAACAGAGTTGAAAAGTCCCCTTGATAGTTGATTGAATGTTGTTGACTTCTTGTTGCCTTGTAACGATATGTCCCTTGATTGAAACTCCTAGCGTAAGAAACAAGTTGTTAGGCCTCTTCGATTGAAATAGGTTGAACTAAACTAAATCAAAATGTGCTGAAATGAGCTGAAAGAAGTCCTCGAGCACGGGTGGTGGGTGTGTTGCACAAGCTTGTTTTGTTCTATAAATTAAACAGAATACTACACTGTACTACCATATTAACATACCTTGAGAAATATGGGGAATAATAATAATACATTATTAATAACTTGCCTTCTCTTTTATGTATTCATCCTTTTGAATACATGGTTGTGTAGCTGTGATGTGAACTCACCCAAGAAAGCAACATGTAGACCTTCCGAAAGAGCCGCCCTACTCAACTTCAAGCACAACCTCACCTATTTCAACGAAGATGTTTCGTCTTCATGGGAAGGTAAAGATTGCTGCAAATGGGACCGGGTGGAGTGTAATATTACAACCGGCCATATTCTCAGGCTTGATCTTAGTGATGGATATGGAGAGGATGCCTTGCTTGGAACAGAGAAGCTGGAGTCGGCCATGGTGTATTTGCTTGAGCTTAAACAATTAGAGAGGTTGAACTTGAGCTACAATGACTTCAACTATAGCTCAATCCCGAGGTTTATAGGTTCGATGAAGCAACTCAGGTATCTCGATCTATCATTTGCTTATCTAGGCGGGTTAGTTCCTTATGAGTTAGGTAACCTCACTAACCTGAGAAGCCTTAATCTTGAAGGTAATGATTTTGACATCTCGTTAAATCATTTAAGTTGGACTTCAGGTCTAAAAAAACTGCAGTACTTGAATATGAATGGTGTGAATATGAGTGATGTCCATGATTGGATCAAGTCTCTAATCGGGCCGCTCCCTAATATTCAAGAGCTACATTTATCTTCGTGTGGACTGACGACGCTTGATAAAGTCTTTCACAAAAACTTCTCAGTTCCTGCTCGCTTGCAAATCCGTTATCTAGATCTCGAGGAAAACTACTTAAGTGAAGAAATAATTGGTATAGTTCAAAACTTAACGTCTCTCGAATATCTTTCCCTTGCAAACTGCATCTTCTCCACACAGTACGATCTTTGGTTTCTTGTACACAACTTGTGTACTTTGAAGTCGTTGGACTTGTCCGAAAATAATCTTCAAGATGATTTTTTGCAACCACCTCGTAATTTTTCCAATAATTCTCGCAACTGTTATGAATTAGAGAACTTAATCATTTCTGACAGCTCTCTTAACGGTAAATTTCCTGGATGGATAGGCGAGTATTTTAGGAGTCTTGGATCAATTGATCTTTCCAATAACATGCTGTCGGGTGAAATTCCAACATCAATTGAGAAGCTATCGAATTCGTATAAAATCATTCTTTCTCATAATAATTTCACATCGGTAGCATCCTCGTTAAGGTTTCCATCAAACTTGGAAACCTTATATCTTGATAATAATCATTTGAGTGGCGAAATACCAACATCTTCATTCGGAAAACTTTCCAAGCTGCATGATCTAGATATTAGTTATAATGCATTAGAAGGGACAATTTTGTGTGAAGCCCACTTTGCTAACCTCTCAAGCTTGACATGGTTAAACCTACGGGATGCCTTACTAACACTCAACTTCTCCTCTGATTGGGTGCCTCCATTCCAACTTCATGATGAGTTCTATGCAGATAACTGTAAAATCAACGGGCAACTTCCTCCGTGGCTTCAAACTCAAAAATACCTATCCTATATCAGTTTGTCTAATGCAAATATCTCCGGACACATTCCGAAATGGTTTCATGAAATGGAACAACTTAAAGTTATTGATCTCTCTAATAACAAGCTTAGTGGCTCTGTTATTTTTCCCGTTAACTCTACCTACATCAACCTCTCTAATAACTCTTTCTCTGCGGAACTTTTGTTCCATAATGGCAATCGAACCAAAGTATATCTTCAAGCTTCATGGATAAGCCTCTCAAATAATTTTTTCGTTGGCTCGTTACCACGGGATTTAGCTAATATGATGCCTAATTTGGGATTCCTATTCCTTTCTAATAATCAATTCAGTGGTCCAATCCCCAAGTCCTTGTGCCAACTTACTTCATTGGCTTCTTTAGATCTTCAACACAATGGTTTGTCAGGGGAAATTCCAAAGTGTTGGGCTAATGTTTCCAGCCTTGAATTTATACGACTCTCGTACAACAAGCTCCAAGGACACATTCCATGCTTTAACAACTTATTATCCGGATTTGATGAATTTTATATGCATTTGAATGACAACATGTTGAGCGGAGAGATCCCATCATGCTTGAGAAATCTCACAAATCTGAAAGTGTTAGACATCGGTGGAAACCAGATCTCCGGGAAAATGCTCGACTGGTTTAGTGCCAATCATTTTAAGGAGTTGCGAATACTTCGGCTTAGAGAAAATAATTTTCGTGGCAGTATCCCTAGCCAGATATGCTCCTTGCCTCAACTCCAAGTAATAGACCTCGGACGTAACCATTTGACGGGAGTCATTCCTCGATGTTTGAGTAACATTACAGCCATGGCTAATTCACCTAACAATTCAGAATTTTTAGATACTTATTATGGTGTTGATGAGGGTCTCCAAGGTATTGAGCGTGAATATACGAGCACACTAAAATATTTGTTCGATATAGATTTCTCCTGCAATAGCTTGGTAGGTAGCATTCCTGAGGACATGACAAAGATGGCTGGCTTGATGAGTCTCAACCTGTCGTATAACCAATTATCTGGGACGATTCCCGGGAATATTGGGGATTTGAAGTCATTGATCTCACTTGATTTGTCAAAGAATAAACTCAGCGGAAGGATCCCAACGAGCCTGAGGGAATTATACTCATTGAGTCACCTTAACATGTCCTATAATAATTTATCAGGCCAAATTCCGACTGGCAATCAGTTACAAACCTTGCCTGACCAAGCCTCAATTTTTGCCGGAAATCCCTATCTTTGTGGCGATTCTCTACCTACGAAGTGCAAAAGCAAAGATAAGGGTAGAAGCAGTAACAATGAAGAGAATGACAATAAGAAGGAGAAGCTCAGGAAATTGGGATTCGACTTGGTTGTGATGTCGGGATTTGCTACCGGTTTCTGGTGTGTTGTCGCGTGTTTGGTGCTAAATGGAAGGTGGAGGTATGCTTTTTTCCAGTGTGTCGAAGATGGTTATAATTGGTTGTATGTGATAGTTACGCTGAAGGTGAGAGCGATCAAAGCTAAGATCAACAGGAGATGAGATGTTCATGTACTCGATCATGTAGCTAGTCATATTGTTTATTTGAAATAAAAGTGTATGTAATGTATTATACGAGACCTACTGTCTCCGGATACCTAGTCTAAATCACTGGGTTAAGACATTTTTGGTGGATTAGTAGTATTTTAATGTAAGCATTAGCATATTATCGATAATATATCCAAATATATTAATTTCACCAACCTAGCTATGTAATTAGTTTGCGTTGAGAAATTATGTGTATTGAAATTATATGAGATGGAGTCGTGGAGACCAGAGAGTATATATACTACCTCCTTTCCAAAAAGATCGCCTCATTTCCTATTACATGTAAGAAATATTTTAATGAAATAAGACAATCTTAGTGTGAGCAGTGGAGTATAATTACTTTTGTTATAAAGTGAATTATTCACGACGAGATGACTTTGACTGGGTCTGAGATATGAACCGAATTTTTCACAATTTTTGGTGTACGGTACATGTTGAAGCATAATCCAAAGCATCATGATCATCACCTACAAACAAGGAGTCGGTTTATTTCTAGCTGTTTTGTATGCAGTTAAGGTTGTCCTAGAGTTTAGGAGTCAAGCCCATGATCCTAGGCATGTAGTGATCATGGGAGGTTAGTCGTACTAGTGGCCTTAGAGGTCTAGCTAGATTTCCCTTTATAAGCATTGCAATTTCCACTTCTTTAATTAAGCAAGCAAGTCATTAAGTCCCTTCATCTTGTTTTGCAAACACATATCCACAACATTTGGTATCAGAGCCAATTCCAGGTCGAATTCAGGGTAAGGTTTAAGATGAGCAACAATGGCAGTAGCTCAAACGGGCTGGCTCAATTACCAGTTTTCAAGGGTGTCAAGTATCAATTCTGGGAGTTGAAGATGAAAACACTCTTCAAGTCCCAAGAATTGTGGGAGTTGGTTGAAGACGGGTTCACTGATGCTAACCCAGCAGAACCTGATCAACAACTCAAAGAAAAGAGGAAGAAGGATTCAAAGGCGCTGTTTATAATTCAGCAGGCTTTGGATGACGAGATCTTCCCACGCATTGCCTCTGCTACAACCTCAAAGCAAGCATGGGACGTCCTCAAGTCTGAATACTTGGGTGACAAGAAGGTAATAACAGTAAGACTACAGTCCTTGAGGAGGGAATTTGAAACCTCTCTTATGAATGAAAAGGAAACCGTGCAAGAGTACCTATCAAAGGTTACTGGAGTTGTGCAACAAATGAAGGCATATGGAGAAAAGATGTCCAACCAACATGTGGTCGGAAAGGTGTTAAGAAGTCTTACAAGTAAGTTCGATCATGTGGTGGCTGCCATAGAAGAATCAAAAGACATGGAGACATACACTTTTGATGAGCTCATGGGGTCTTTGCAGGCTCATGAGGAGAGATTGAACCGATCAACAGAAAAGAAAGAAGAGAAGGCATTCCAAGCAAAAGGTGAACAGGCAAGAGGTACGTCTCAAAATAATAGAGGAAGAGGTGCAAGAGGAGGCAACAGATGTCGAGGAAGAGGTGGCAGAAGTGGAAGAGGAGGCCAAGTCTCAAATCAGTCACATGATCAGTCATTTGATCAGGACAAAGGATCACAGCAGCAGAAAAATGTGTTCAAATGTTACAACTGTAACAAGCCGGGTCACAAGGCAGCAGACTGCTGGTTTAAGCAAAAAGATCAGCAGCAGCAGCAGCAAAAGGGCGATCAGACTCTGAACTTTGCTGAAAATGAAGAGAAGTTGTTCATAACAAGTGGAGCATCTCATGTAGACACACAAGGAGTATGGTACATTGACAGTGGGTGCTCAAATCACATGTCAAGTACCAAGTCCATGTTCAAAGAATTGGATGAATCAAAGAAGGGTAAGGTGCGTCTAGGAGATGATAAGCAACTGACTGTGGAAGGTATCGGAAATGTCTTGGTAAAATCTGAGCAAGGTAACACAAAACTTCTGTACAATGTGCAATATGTGCCTCAGTTAGCTTACAATTTGTTGAGTGTAGGGCAACTCTTAAATTGTGGTTTTTCTGTGATCTTTGATAATGAGTCCTGTGTTATTAAAGATAAAAAATCTGGAGAAAGTGTAGCAACAACCTATATGGGTAGAAATAGGATGTTTTGCCTAGATTTGGTTAGAAATAGTGATAAAGCATTAGCAGCAAAAAGCAATGTTGAGTCCACTTTATGGCATTTAAGGTTTGGTCACTTAAACTTGAAGAGTCTAAGGCTGTTAAGTACCAAAACCATGGTATTTGGATTACCAAAATTGAGTGAAATCGAAGTATGTGAGGGCTGTGTGTATGGGAAACAAACTAGGGGATCTTTCCCACATGATCAAGCTTGGAGAGCAAGTGAATGTCTCCAACTGATCCATGCTGATTTATGTGGTCCAATGCAAAATGAGTCCTTAGGTGGTAGTAGATACTTCCTTCTATTAGTTGATGACTATAGTAGGATGAACTGGGTCTATTTTCAGAACACTAAGGCTGAAACATTTGAGAATTTTAAGAAGTTTAAAGTAATGGTAGAAAACCAGAGTGGAAAGATAGTTAAGGGTCTGAGAACTGACAGAGGGGGAGAGTTTACCTCAACAGAATTCAATGAATTTTGTGAAAATCAAGGAATAAGGAGGCAACTTACTGCACCTTACACCCCAGAACAAAATGGGGTGGCAGAGAGGAAGAATAGAACCATAGTTGAGATGGCAAGGAGTATGTTAACAGCAAAAAATTTACCTACTGAGTTATGGAGTGAAGCTGTTGCTACTGCTGTATACATCCTCAACATTTCACCTACTAGGGCAGTAATGGATATGACTCCTTATGAGGCTTGGAGAGGAAAAAGGCCTATAGTGAGTCATCTTAAAGTCTTTGGTTGTATTGCCTACTCTCTGGTGAAAATCAGAACTAAGCTTGATGAGAAATCTGTGAAGTGTGTGTTCATTGGGTATGCAACACAATCGAAAGCATACAGGTTATTTGATCCTGTAACTGGCAGAGTTATAATCAAAAGAGATGTGGTGTTTGATGAACAAGGGCAATGGGATTGGAAGTCTGAAGAAGCTGGAGTTGATCAAAGGGTTTATACCTTTGAGAATCCAGAAGAAAACCCACCAGCAGAGGAAGTCAATCAACATGAAAACTCTTCTACAGAAAACAGTTCAGAATCAGAATCTGAGTCTGAAACTGACTCTCCTCCAAGAAGAGTAAGGTCTCTAGCTGAGATATATGAGACTTGTGGGTTTGCGTTATTCTCTGCAGAACCAACCAATTTTGAAGATGCAATCAAAGTGGCTGAATGGAAAACAGCAATGAAAGAGGAAATCAGGTCCATTCAGAAGAACAGAACTTGGGAATTGGTTGATCTGCCCAAAGGGAAGAAAGCAATTGGTCTGAAATGGGTTTTCAAGACCAAGTACAATACAGATGGGAGTGTCCAGAAGCATAAAGCTAGGTTGGTTGCAAAAGGCTATGCTCAGCGTG
Organism: Agrostemma githago; assembly: GCA_958450325.1. Classification (NCBI taxonomy): domain Eukaryota; kingdom Viridiplantae; phylum Streptophyta; class Magnoliopsida; order Caryophyllales; family Caryophyllaceae; genus Agrostemma; species Agrostemma githago. The sequence goes on along the minus strand of OY288241.1, from coordinate 4,136,815 downwards.
AAGGAGTCGACTTTGATGAGACTTACTCACCTGTTGCAAGGTTTGAAACAGTGAGGATAACACCCACTGTCAATGTACCATACTCCTTGTGTGTCTACATGAGATGCTCCACTTGTTATGAACAACTTCTCTTCATTTTCAGCAAAGTTCAGAGTGAAGGAGTCGACTTTGATGAGACTTACTCACCTGTTGCAAGGTTTGAAACAGTGAGGATAATTCTTGCTTTAGCAGCATATTTGGGCCAAGATGTGTATCAATTTGATGTCAAGTCCGCCTTTTTGAATGGTGACTTGCAAGAGGAGGTATTTGTGGATCAACCTCAAGGCTTTGTTGAAGAAACAGCTGAAGGAAAAGTGTACAAGTTACACAAAGCTCTTTATGGACTGAAACAGGCTCCAAGAGCCTGGTACAGTCGAATTGATGGTTTTTTCACTACAAATGGATTTGCTAGAAGTGAAAATGAACCAACACTCTACACTAAGAAGCAAGATGGTTTAGGTTTCTTAGTCATATGTCTTTATGTGGATAATATTATATATTTCAGTTCCTCACAAAAATTGCTAGATGAGTTCAGGAAATCGATGATGAAGGAGTTTGAAATGACAGACTTAGGTCTGTTGAAATATTTCCTGGGATTGGAGGTGCAGCAAAGCAAATCCGGAATATTTCTGAATCAACAGAAATATGCACAAGATTTATTGAAGAAATTTGCAATAGAAGAAACAGATGCAGTATCCACACCAATGAACAAGGGTGAGAAGCTTCAGAGAAATGATGAGTCTGGTCAGGCAAACGAAACATTCTACAGGAGCCTGGTGGGTGGTCTTAATTACCTCACTCACACAAGGCCAGATCTGTCATATAGTGTGAGCATGGTGTCAAGATATCTGCACAATCCTACTGCACATCATCTAGGAACAGCAAAGAGGATTCTGAAATATGTAGCAGGAACAAAGTCCTATGGAATCTGGTATGAGAAGACAGATAATCTGAAGTTAACAGGCTTTACTGATAGTGATTGGGCAGGGTGTATTGATGGCAGAGAAAGCACATCTGGGTCTGTGTTCAGCCTTGGGTCAGAAGCTATTACGTGGAGTTCGAAGAAGCAAGAAACAGTCGCACTCTCATCAACTGAAGCTGAATACATAGCAGCAAGTGCAGCAAGTAGGCAGGTCATGTGGCTTAGGAAACTGCTTAGGGACCTAGGCTATGTGCAAGGAGAAGCAACAACAATCTGGTGTGACAACAAATCCACAATTGCTATGACCAAGAACCCAGTGTTTCATGCTAGAACGAAACATATTGAGATCCAACATCACTACATAAGAAAGCTAGTCAATGAAGGCAAGGTTGAGCTGAAATTCTGTGGTACAAAAGAGCAGAATGCTGATCTTTTCACTAAGAGCTTAGGTCCAGGGAAACATCAGCACTTCATGAACAAGATCGGAATTAGGATGTTTGAATTAAGGGGAGGTGTTGAAGCATAATCCAAAGCATCATGATCATCACCTACAAACAAGGAGTCGGTTTATTTCTAGCTGTTTTGTATGCAGTTAAGGTTGTCCTAGAGTTTAGGAGTCAAGCCCATGATCCTAGGCATGTAGTGATCATGGGAGGTTAGTCGTACTAGTGGCCTTAGAGGTCTAGCTAGATTTCCCTTTATAAGCATTGCAATTTCCACTTCTTTAATTAAGCAAGCAAGTCATTAAGTCCCTTCATCTTGTTTTGCAAACACATATCCACAACAGTACACACGCTTGTTCATCCATATACCGACACACTTAAATGTTTTTTTATTACGGCTCAAATATTGTGTGGTCATTTTATTTGACCTTATGAATCCTATGCATTTTTTCATCATTTTTGTTTTGGATCCTCGTATCTCCGAACCGTATACTATACATTTTGATATTAGTTGTTTTGAAGTTCGAATAAGAAAACATAAATGCTCTTTTGTACGTTGAATTTAATTGGGAAACTTCATTTGTTTCGCACTGGGACCCTGGACGCTAATAAAAGTCGTGTACCAAATGAATTTCTCAATTGTCTCTTGGTGTAAGATTATCTATAGTTTTGAGGTAAATCATTTTTCAAGAATATCAATAAGTTATCAAAGTTTTGAGTAATTTTTAAGTTCTGAGAATCAACTTAAAACTTTGTGATACACATTTCTAGACATGTAGTACCTCATAAATCACTCTCTTTTGTACATTTTTTTCAATTTCTTTTAAAGTCCCATTTTTTTTGTTAAGTGAAAATAAAAGGTAGAGCTTGAGTCGAGCCTAATTGATACGGAATAATAGATAAAAGTCCGAATTGAATTTTAATGAAAAAAATGATAATTATAAAAGTTAGTGAAAAGCTTATGAACGAATGAGAAGAGTTTGATTCATAATTTTTACACTTAAAAATATGCAAATAACATAAATGCCTAAATGGTACTACTATCCCGTAGTTAATAGTCCCTTTGTATCGTTCATTTGTTTACCTTTTATATTTATCATGAGGAGTATTTTAATCAAAGACAAACAAATTAATGAGACGGAAGGATAATACGTTAACAACTCGTATAAAATGTTCAATATTTATAGAAATTAAAGTTTTCATCATTCCCTTTATTTCAATTATTTCATTGTTTGCTTTTCATCTATTTTTATTTGTTTAGGAGAAGATGACTTGACAACCTCATATTGTGATTTAAGTTAGTCACCCCAAATCTTTTTCAAATTAAGGCTCTGATGTTGTTGATGTAGTCGTATTATTTTTTGGAGGAAGATAAAACTTAAGGTCATGGTATATGTTTGTCATTATGTGTAAGTCAAAGTCTTCATTAGATACTTCTAAATCTAGGTCATTCTCACTTGACTCGTCGCTTCCTTTGTTTTGGAATGATAATAACATGATCGAGAAGAGCTTTGTAAAAGAGGGCCCTTGATAGTTGATTGAACGTTGTTGCGTAGCAACGATATGGCCCTCGATTGAAACTCTAGTGTAAGAATGGTCGTAATTAATTAGGCATGTTCTATTGAAACTCCAGTGTAAGAATGAGTCGTTAATTAGGCATGCTCTATTGAAACTCTAGTGTAAGAATGGTCGTTAATTAGGCATGTTTGATTGAAACTCTAGTGTAAGAATGAGTCGTTAATTAGGCATGTTCGATTGAAACTCTAGTGTAAGAATGGTCGTTAATTAGGTATGTTCGACTGAAACTCTAGTGTAAGAATGAATCGTTAATTAGGCATGTTAGATTGAAACTCTAGTGTGTAAGAATGAGTTGTTAATTAGGCATGTTCGATTGGAATAGGTTGAACTAAACTAAACCGAGGTAGGTGAGATAAAATGAATCTCATAAGACTAATGTGTGCTGAACAGAGCTCAAAAGAAGTACTCGTATGCATTAGTATATATATTATCGATAATGTATCCAAATATATTAACTTCACCAACTTGAGTTAGATGAAAATCAAAGTTAATCATATGATTAGTATCAACCTATATACAGCATATGTACGTAAGTTTGCATTGAGTAATTTATGGCTTTAGTTGTGAAGATAATTTGTCACGACGAGATGACTTTGACTGGATTGGAGATATGTAGAGAATTTGTCACGACGAGATGATTTTGCACGATTACTCGATTTTGGTGTAGGCTTGTTTATCCACATATATACCGACACCCTCAAATGTTTCATGTTAATGCTCAAATATTGTGTGGTCATTTTATTTATTATTTGACCTTATGAACACTCAGTGCAATTTTTTATCATTTTTGTTTCGGACCCTCGTATCTCCTAAAACCGTTACCCTTTAATTATGATTGTGTCCATTATTATGTTTTAAGAAGAAGATAAAACTTAAGGTTATGGTATATTTCTAAGATGAGATACTTGTAAATCTAAAGTCATTTTCAGTTGACTTGTGGCTAATGACTTAAGAAGTCAAGTTTATTTAGCACCATTAGCTAATGATAATAACATGAGTAGAGCTCCGCGCGTAAAGAAGGCCCCTTGATAGTTGATTGAACGTTGTCGCCTTGTAACGATATGATCCTTGATTGAAACTCCTAGCGTAAGAAACGAGTCGTTAATTAGGCATGTTCGATTGAAATAGGTTGAACTAAATTAAAACGAAGTGGGCCGAACTAAGCTTTTTTTGTGTTATAAATTGAACAGAATACTACACTGTACTATCATTACCATACCTTGAAAAATATGGGGAATAATAATACATTATCAATAACTTGCCTTCTCTTTTATACATTCATCTTTCTGAATACATGGTTGTGTAGTTGTGATGTGAACTCACCCAAAAACGTAGCATGTAAACCTTCCGAAAGAACCGCTCTACTCAACTTCAAACACAACCTCACCTATTTTGACAAAAATGTTTTATCTTCCTGGGAAGGTAAGGATTGCTGCAAATGGGATCGGGTGGAGTGTAATACTACAACCGGCCATATTCTCAAGCTCGATCTTAGTTTGGGAGGGCTTGAAACGGAGAAGCTGGAGTCGTCCTTGGTGTATTTGCTTGAGCTTAAACAATTAGAGAGGTTGAACTTGAGCTACAATGACTTCAACTATAGCTCACTCCCGAGGTTTATAGGTTCGATGAAGCAACTTAGGTATCTCGATCTCTCATTTGCTTCTCTAGGTGGGTTAGTTCCTTATGAGTTAGGCAACCTCACTAACTTGCGAAGGCTTAATCTCGATGGCAATTATTTATCTTTAAAACGCTTAAGTTGGATTTCGGGTCTAACAAAACTTCAATGCTTGAATATGAATGGTGTGGATATGAGTTATGCCCATGATTGGATCGAGTCTCTAATCGGGCCGCTCCCTAATATTCAAGAGCTAGATTTGTGGTCATGTGGATTGACGACCCCTGATGAAGTCGTTCACAAAAACTTGTCATTTCCGGCGAGCTTGCAAATCCGCAATTTAGATCTCGGGGAAAATAACTTAAGTGAAAAAATACTTGGTATACTTCAAAACTTAACGTCTCTCGAAGATCTTAACCTTGCATACAGCATCATCTCCACACAATACGATCTTTGGGGTCTTGTACACAACTTATGCACTTTGAAGTCATTGGACTTGTCCGGAAATTATCCTCAAGATGACTTTTTGCAACCACCTCGTAACTTTTCCAACAATTCTCGTAACTGTCATGAATTAGAGAGCTTATCCATTTCTGGCAGCTCACTTGTTGGTAAATTTCCTGGATGGATAGGAGAGTATTTTAGGAGTCTTGGATCAATTGATCTTTCCAATAACTTGCTTTCGGGTGAGATTCCAGCATCAATTGAGAAGCTATCGAATTTGCATGAAATCTTTCTTCCTCATAATAATTTCACATCGGTAGCATCCTCGCTAAGGTTTCCATCAAACTTGGAGTCCTTACATCTTAATAATAATCAGTTGAGTGGCAAAATACCATTATTCTCATTTCGAAAACTTTCCAAGCTGCAAGTACTAGATATTAGTTCTAATGCATTCGAAGGGACAATTTTGTGTGAAGCCCACTTTGCTAACCTCTCAAGCTTGACAGATTTATACCTAGAAGATGCCTCACTAACACTCAACTTCTCCTCTGATTGGGTGCCTCCATTCCAACTTAATGTGTTCTTTGCAGATAACTGTAAAATAAACGGCCAACTTCCTCCGTGGCTTCAAACTCAAAAATACCTCCGGAGTATCAGTTTGTCTAATGCAAATATCTCCGGACACATTCCGAAATGGTTTTCAGATCAAATGGAACAACTTTCAGATATTGATCTCTCTAATAACAAGCTTAGTGGCTCTGTTATTTTTCATGTTAACTTTTCCATCATCGAACTCTCTAATAACTCTCTGTCTGGAAAACTTTTGTTCAATGACAATCAAACCAAAGTATATCTTAAGGCTTACTGGATAGGTCTCTCAAATAATTTTTTCATTGGCTCGTTACCACGAGGTTTAGGTAACATGATGCCTAATTTGCAATACCTATTCCTTTCTAATAATAATTTCGGTGGTCCAATCCCCAAGTCCTTGTGCCAACTTACTTCATTGTTTTATTTAGATCTTCAACACAATAGTTTGTCGGGGGAAATTCCAAATTGTTGGGCTAATGCTTCAAGCCTTTCATTTGTACAACTCTCGTACAACAAGCTCCAAGGGCGCATTCCATGCTTTAATAATTTATATTCTAACTTCACATCCGAATCTGGCCCACAATTTTATATGCATTTGAATGACAACATGTTGAGCGGAGAAATCCCATCGTGCTTGAGCAATCTCACAGGCGTGAGAGTGTTAGACATTGGTGGAAACCGGATCTCAGGGAAACTTGTCAACTGGTTTAGTGTCGATACATTTAAAAAGTTGCAGATACTTCGACTCAGAGAAAATAGGTTCAGTGGCAGTATCCCCAGCCAGATATGCTCCTTGCCTCATCTCCAAGTAATAGACCTCGGACGTAACCAATTCACGGGAGTCATTCCTCGATGTTTGAGTAACATTACAGCCATGACGACTTCACCTAACGCATCAAGATTTTTAGATGGTGCTGGTAGTGTTGATGAGGTAATCCAAGGTATTGAGCGTGCATATACGACCACCCTACAATATTTGTTTGATATAGATTTCTCCTGCAATAGCTTGGTAGGTAGCATTCCTGAGGACATGACAAAGATGTACGGCTTGATGAGTCTCAACCTCTCTAATAACCAATTATCTGGAACGATTCCCGGGAATATTGGGGATTTGAAGTCATTGATCTCACTTGATTTGTCAAAGAATAAACTCAGCGGAACGATCCCAACGAGCCTGAGTGAAATATACTCGTTGAGTCACCTTAACATGTCCTACAATAATTTATCAGGCCAAATTCCGACAGGCGATCAGTTACAAACCCTGCCTGACCAAGCCTCAATTTATGCCGGAAATCCCTATCTGTGTGGTGATTCTCTACCTACGAAGTGCAAAACCGAAGATATGGGTAGAAGCAATAATAATGAGGAGAATGAGATTAAGAAGGAGAAGCTCGAGAGAATGGGGATGGACCTGGTTGTGATGTCGGGATTTGCTACCGGTTTCTGGAGTGTTGTTGGGTGTTTGGTGTTGAATAGGAGGTGGAGGCATGCATTTTTCCTGCGTCTAGAAGACGGTTATAACTGGTTGTACGTAATAGTTGCTCTGAGGTTAGCCAAACTTAAGATCCAAATGAAATGAGATATATTCATGTGCCAGTACCGTAATATATTCATATATGCATTAATGTTCTACAATGGTTCGATACTAAATACAGTATACCCTATATTTTATACATAAAATCCTGGAAGAGACCGTCTCTCAATAAGTATACATAAGCTAACGTATGAAAATTTAACGTTTTTGTTTATGCTGTACCTGTGAAATTAAATTACCAATTTACATTGCATGAAATTACAGGGATTAAGTTGACAAGTTATGTAAGTTTGTGTCGGATCAGAGAGGCCGAACAATGAAAATTTACAGAGATGAAGATCGAACTACAAATACCCGAGCTCCTTACTTTTGGCTCTGCTATCCCAATTATGATTTTCCTATCTAAATCGACCCAAAAAAGGAACCTTTTTCTCTTCCGGTCGGACATTTAACCGATTATGAATTATACCTCACTTTTAACCGATTAACCAATTTTACCCCAATGTTAGTTTTTTACACATCGGCATCCTTTAATGTTATGTGTTGTTGCTCAAATTAAATTTTATGTGGCCGTTTTATATGACCATATATATACTTCGTGCGATTTTCGATCATTTTATTCCTATCGATAAAATTTCACCGATAAACATTCGCGTTTTCGAACAACTTTCACCGCTGAAAATAACAAAAAAATGATCCATTTTGAAGGGTTTTTTTTGGTAAAGGGTAAGTATATATATGTGTAAAATGTGACAATATACAAAGTTATGACTACATCAATATATGTAGCCATCTATCATCTTTCGCGCTAATAGGATATCTGATTTTACACATGATACTATTCCTAACATCCATTTTAATCATCTTAACAACAGAATCCGGCCGTTGCACAACACCGTCAATACGGCAAACATTCCGTTGTCTCCAAATATGGTAGATCACAGCATTAAGCAGCGCACGGAGGACATTACATTGCAGCTTCGTCCCCCTTACCTGATTCGCCCCCCAAAATTGTTTTTCAACTTTTTCCCAACCCAAATGCTCAGCAGATCAATAAGAGACATTACATTTTGAAGGTTATTATCAACGTTTTTGACCTTTTTGGTCCCGGAATAAAATTCGTCCAAATTGTCGGAAATATTAACGATTCTCTTGAGTTGTGAATAGTGTTCAAAATGAAAGCGTGCCCTTTAAATTTGAACAAAAGGAGTATCATATATTATCAACTAGTAGGGGCGTTCTTCTAACTTTGCCGCCTTCGAGGTCCTACTCGGCTTTAACCCAGACTTTTTACACCCAGGGGCGGATCTAGGTGGTCGCTATATGGGCTATAGCCCGAGTATGTTAATAGACTAAAAATTATTCAAGTATGTACATTTAGAATGATGTGCACAGTTGGTCACTCGGGCAAGTTGAAGTACTTGGGTGGGGGAGAGGTCAGGGGTTTATGTTAATCGTAACAATAATATGATCTCTCATTAACTAGCTCATTTTAACTCGGCTTTAGCTTTTAGTACCGTTTTTAAAGTGTGGAGGGGAACTTACATCCATGTATTGAACATTTTATTGCACTTGTTGATTTGGATGAGAATTGTTAATGGGAATTCAAAAAAAAATCCGTAATAAATTTAGTTTTGTAGCTAGAAAGCTTACTTGAATAAACCTGTATTATTTGGTTGTATTTATGAAAAACAATTTGAGACTATCCGGATTAAAATATGTTCAGAAAATGTTTTTGGGTATTATAATGACAGACTACTATTTTTTTTTGATAAATCATGTTTTAATAACTTCATTAATTTTCTGAACATTATTAAATTTTACTCCACCTAAAGTATTCGATAAGATGGTACATTTTGTAAGAGTTACCGATTACTCCTTCCGTCTCGTTTATTTGTTTGTTTTATATTCATTGCGATGAGTATTTTAATTAGGTGCAAACAAATGAACGGAACGGAGTGAGTATTATTATTATAAATTTATCTCAACTTCGTAATTCTCTCAGAAAATAATATTTTATTTCGTAATTCCCACGATAAACCTTCAGCCCTAGTTACTTTCTATTCCTGGATCCGCCCCTATTTACACCAAAAAAAAATAGAGGCAGAATAGATAAAAAATACGGAGTAATCATTGCCTTTGTTTGTTTGTTTGTTCATAGGATGCAGTGGGGAGCAAACTAGTAACTTGTCTACTCATATGCACATTCATCCTACTCAATAACATCGAAAAACATTCGCGCTTCAGAACAAATTTCACTTCGTTCGAAAATAGCCGAAAACGACCGATTTTGAAGGCTATTATCCACGTTTTTTTTTGGTATTATGGGTCCCGAAAAAAAATTGGCTCATATTCGCGCTAAAAAAATTACACAACAAATAAAATCTCCCGATATATTAGGAGGTTCATTTGGTCTTCAATAAAGACATTTAAATGTCATACTATTGCATTTTGAGATGTGTAGAAACTTAAGAAAACAAGTTCGATACTCCATTATATAACGAGTCTGAAGGTTCCAACAATCATTATTAAGCATTATGTTCGTACCGAAGAGTTTTCGTCGAAAAATATTCGCGCTTTAGAAAAAACTTCACCTCGTTCGAAAATAGCCGAAAACGACCGATTTTGAAGGCTATTTGACATGTTTTTTTGCTGTTTTTGGTCCCTACAAGAAATCGGCTCATATTCGCGCTGCACAATTTACACAACAAATAAAATGTATTGGTGTATTACGAGGTTCATTTGGTCTTCAGTAAAGACATTTAAATGCCATATTATTTCATTTTGAGACGTGTAAATATTTAAGAAAACAAGTTCGATACTCCATTATATAACGTGTCAGAAGGTTCCAACAAGCAATGTTAAGCATTATGTTCGTACCGAAGAGTTTTCGTCGAAAAATATTCGCGCTTTAAAACAAATTTCACCTCGTTCGAAAATAGCCGAAAACGGCCGATTTTAAAGGCTATTATCCACGATTTTTTGGTGTTTAGGTGCCCGAAAAAAAAAATCGGCTCATATTCGCGCTGAACAAATTACACAACAAATAAAATGCCTCGGTATATTACGAGGTTCATTTGGTCTTCAATAAAGACATTTAAATGCCATATTATTGCCTTTTGAGACGTAAAACAATTTTAAAAAACAAGTTCGATACTCCATTATATAACTTGTCAGAAGTTTCCATCAATCATTATTAAGCATTATGTTCGTACCGAAGAGTTTTCGTCGAAAAACATTCTCGCTTTAGAACAAATTTCACCACGTTCGAAAATAGTCGAAAACGACAGATTTTGAAGGCTATTATCCACGTTTTATTGATGTTTTGGGTCCAAAAAAAATTGGCTCATATTCGCGCTGAACAATTACACAATAAATATAATATCCCGGTGTATTATGAGGTTAATTTGGTCTTCAATACAGACATTTAAATGTCATATTATTGCATTTTGAGACGTGTAAAAATTTAAGAAAACAAGTTTGATACATCATATATAACGTGTCAGAAGGTTCCAACAATCCTTTTTAAGCATTATGTTCGTAACGGAGAATTTGGTCGAAAAACATTCGCGCTTTATAACAAATTTCACCACGTTCGAAAATAGCCGAAAACGACCAATTTTGAAGGCTATTATTCACGTTTTTTTTTTGTGTTTTGGGTTCCGAAAAAAATTGGTTCACATTCGCGATGAACAAATTAGACAACAAATAAAATGTCCCGGTGTATTACGAGGTTCATTTAGTCTTCAATAAAGACATTTAAATGCCATATTATTGCATTTTGAGACGTGTTAAAATTTTAGAAAACATGATCGATACTCCATTATATATCGTGTTAGAAGGTTCCAACAATCATAATTAAGCATTATGTTCGTACGGAAGAGCTTTCGTCAAAACAATTCGCGGTTTACAACAAATTTCACCTAGCTTGAAAATACACGAAAATGACTGATTTTGAAGGCTATTATCCACGTTTTTTTGGTGTTTTGGGTCCCGAAAAAAATTGGCTCATATTCACATTAAAAAAAATTTACACAACAAATAAAATGTCCCAGTATATTACGAGGTTCATTTGGTCTTCAATAAAGACATTTAAATGCAAAATTATTGCATTTTGAGAGGTAAAAATTTAAGAAAACAAGTTCGATACTCCATTATATAACGTGTCAGAAGGCTCCAACAATCATTATTAAGCATTGTGTTTGAAGGGTTACAACCCTTAAACCCAAGGACCTGTTATGAGTATTAACCGAAAAGACAAAAGTAGAGAGATAACAATTATACCTTATTTGCAGCGGAACATCGTATTAATAAGAAGTATAATAAACCCAGAAATATATATAATCTCCACGGATAGAATAAATAATCTCCACGGACAGAATAGAGCACCCCAAACGTGATGCCTCCTTTGGTATCCACACGGGTACGGAACTGCGACGTATATGCTAGTATAAGGGTTTTGTGAGACGGTCTCACAAAATTCTCTCTCTAATAATATATGAATCAATACTCACAATTGTATGACTTGGTTCATCATATGAACCTCCTTATATAGGAGAGATAGGTTACCTACTTAACCTAGAAGTTATTCCATAACTCCAATTGGTATAATTAGATTATCACAATAACTCTAGTTACCATAACTAGATTATTACTATAACTCTAATTACCATAACCCGACAGCACAGCTGAGTCGTATTACTACTGACCCGATATATTAATATACCGATATATTAATAATATCCCGTACACATTGTGTGTGACCCAATGGGCCCACTTAAGACTACCAGACATATAACTCATTTATATGTCAACCCGACATCGACCTCTAGCAAGGCATATCGGATACATAGACTTAAGCGGGTTAATCCGTAGGACAGTGGACATAACTCCTTCAGTCTCCCACTTGTACATGTCCTCTCAAGAACGGCGTTAAGTCTCTTTGCTACTATTGTCTCCAATTGAGAATGAGGTAAGAAGAAGTGTCATCCTCACATATCTCAATCTTTTACTCGAATCTTTGAGTTGACTTGTTAAAAGAGCAGATAGATGACAGTCATCCTATCTGAGCGCGGCCACGCATTTGCACAAGTCACACTCTTCGAGTGGCCAAGAAACAATAAATTCCCTTCAATAAAGGAAGAGCAAATCCCCTCTTATCTAACCACATCCTATCACACGATCCATGCACGCCCAATAACCATCCATAGCCCCCTTTCACAGCTGACGAGGAATAGTATCAAAGCATACACATCACATGTACAGAATAGTCAAAGACTCAGGTCTAAAGACCGTACAAGTTCATAACTTGCAAAGAACTTTACTGACACTAAGCGAAAACTTAGTAAAATTCTTTTCGGCGGGTCTGTCTAATGCATATTCTTAACATACACCCGTGTGCTTGGTTTAGTATCTCAATACCTATGACTCAAGGAACTTAGTCATCAACCAACTCACACACCAGTCATTTAAGGGTATTCAAATGTCCAAACACAATACCCTGACTAGAGACAAAATAATTACATCATCCAAATAGAGTTCCAAGACTAAGTCACGTACTTAGTGATCTATTTCATTAATGTAAATTATTTAGGGACAAAACTCGGTTACATTAACCAAATGACAATATGTCATAAATATATCAATTATCGAAATAACTCCCACTAAACCAAACACCTCTAAAAGTGCTAAGACCACTCGCCCATGCGTCTTATACCGATCATAACCAATATGATCTTTATGTAGAGAAGGTTTCGGGACATACAACATTTGTATCGGTTATTTACAAGCATATGACCAATCTACCCTATCTCAATTAAGGCAAACTATTAGTTTCATAAGCAACAAATTGCTTCATAAACTTTAAAGTTGAGTGTGTGCTTGATTCATAATCAAACGTCTATTTCTTCAAAAGCAATAAAACACTAACTTTAGTTATAATACTAGTCACAAAGTTGTCCTTTGGAACCGTTCCAACATACAACTTCTCATCCAAAACAAAATATACTGAGATTACAATCTCATGTCATCTTTGTCTATTTGGAAATATGAATCGTTGTAACTTGTTTACAACAATTCGCTTATCACATCATGCACATCTCTTAAATAATTCCCCTTTTTGCTTCTTAAGCGCAAAGGAACAATTCTTAGATAGCATTCTAGTGACACTCACCAGATTAGTATCTACTCGTCACACGAGCACATAATAAACACATTTCTTGCAAAGTCTCGTAGACTAAAGCAATCAAATGTCATCTAGTTAGAGAAGTATGTCACTTACATACCAAATCATAACGATAAATGCACTCCTACTAGCCTCTTGTACACACTTTGTCTCTCTTTGTCTCAATGGAAAACAAACATATTTGAATTACCACCTTCAGAACGAAGATACTTGCTCCATAATACTTGCTCCAATCAAATTGGATCATTCACATTTGTCTAGCAACTTTAATAATATGAAATTCATACGATGTGTCGCACACACATCATATTTCATCCCTTCCAAGAAATGTATTTCACATATATATGTTCAAAACTCATCATAATGAGTGATGACATTCAAAATGCTAAATCAATCTTAATAGACTTAAGCATAATGTTGTAAGAAGGTTTTCCCATAGTCATTACTATGAGATCAATCCTTAACTACCAACTATGCTTCATAGATACTATTATATCAATCTACATCGTCTTTATATTGAAGACTATTCTTCACTATAAGACCCATTTAACCATATTCTATACTTGGTAGTTATGGTATGTAGAATCTATTAGATTTTATGTGACTTTTGGAGTCTTTGCCCATTATTGTTTCATCATAGGTCAAACCTATGTAGGATAATATTTTGCAGGTAAGATGATCATGACTTTTCATGGATGCATCAATATTCTTACAACTGTTGAAGAGAAATCCTGTTAATCTTGAACAATTTCAAGGTCGATTCTACTCCCACTGTTTCTATTAGAAATCACATATTTTTAAAAGAAACATACTGTGGACATGACATAGGTCCACCCCGACGCGGCCACGCGCGAGTTTGGGTAGGCGAATGAATCTCCATATGAAACGGATCGAATTGAAATTTAGGTCTATGTGGAGTCGCCACCGAATTTTGTGGTTATTCGGAACCATTCGAGCCCACTCTATGTCGTAGTGGTCCGTATACAAAATACGGCCCATTTCCGATGTCAGAGTTTATTGGGCTCGTCCCTTTGCATTTGATACCAATACCGACATTATCGGATATTGTGTATTGAATGACTCTCGTGCGCCAACGGTTTCGGGCATCCGGAAACCGAGGTTCTGAGTAAGGGGTGAGGGTACGTGTTGGGAAGCCCACAAAGGACACCCAACCCCGCCCGCACATTAGCGGCCTCTACTAAGAACTCGAATGACTTTCTAATACGCGCGCTAGTAAAACGGGAAAATGCTTATGCAAACATTGTTTTCCCTAAACATGTGAATTGAATGGAAAAGGGTTTCTAAGTCAATTTAATGCAATTAATTCTACGTCAAAGTGGAATTTAGCATGCGGGTTCATTTAGTACAATAAACGAACAAGAATTAAATTGACAAAGGGAACAAGCAAACGGTTAGTAACGGTAAATCGATATTAACGGTTTGTGCAAATACGGGATTAAATTGAGAAGATGCAAATATGAGGATGCATGATTTGAAAAGATAGTATACAAGTGATTAATTATGCACGTGTCGACCTAAGTCGTAAAATACTATCGAGTTTGAAAAAGATAAATGCACGACTCGTGTTTGAGTCGTCACGGGGCCACTCGATCGAGTAGTCGACAGACTCGATCGAGTAGGCTCTGAAAAGATGTTTCTGTTTCATGGTACAGACCGTGCTCGGCCGAGTTATTGACCAACTCGGTCGAGTACATGGCCACTCGACCGAGTCACTGTGAGACTCGATCGAGTGGATGTCATGACAGACATTCTGATTCAGTTTTGAGGCGCCACTCGACCGAGTGGGCTAGGCACTCGGTCGAGTGCCCCCTGTACGAATTGTAATTCGTTTGCAAGTTATACATTGATTTTGAAATTGCTTTTTGATTTTTGATGACTTGACGAATTGGGCATAAATATAGCGGAATTTATACTCAATTCGGGACTTGAATACTCGTCGTATCCCACACTCGATTACCGAATCGACATGGAATACTTAGAGGGAAAATAAAGGAAGGTTAATTTAAGTCGGCCTAAATTAACTACCGCAATATGGTAAATTTCCTCCGCGCTAAATAATGTCGTAATTCTATTGAATTGTATTGACAATTATTTTTGCATCAACGGAAAATCGCCTTAGTTAACTTATGTGACTAGATCGTTAGATTCGACATCCAATTAAGGAATTAGTATCGAGTTTAATAGATCGACGCTTTGCTTAAACTAAAGGACTTGATTCCCTCGACTTCTCCGACATCGAAATAAATCCCTAAGGATTGTGATGTCGGGTCCGTGTCAACGGGTTTCGACCCTTACTAAAATACAATGTTTGCCTTTTGAGAAATTGATGAGATATGCGGATAATAACAATAATGCGAAAAAAAATGTTGAAATTGACCTATCTCAATAATCAAGTAACCGGGATATCGGAACGAGCGACCGTCAACGCTGTGTGCAGTACACTTGTATATTCGTGTTTCCTCATTCCGATATCACTTATACTCGACACAAATTGATAGGTATTTTAATGTTTTGATACTAGTATTATTGATATTAACGATGCGATAATAACGAAATAAAGCGGAATAAAAAAACGACCCGTATAAAGATGACACGACGCGAGAAGGAGAAAGAAAAGAGAAGAAACGGGGTTTTGACACCCTCAACCTACATGTTCTTGTCTCGGTGCGGACTCGTAACCGTGGCTATAACACAAGAGTCTTCGAGGTTTATGGAGGTCGAGTTATGGTGGCTCGGGTTTGATGAATCCTAAAGCTAGTTTAGGGTTTTCTTAGGGTGTGCTAGGGTTTGTAAAGGACGTAGTTTGTGTGTACGAGGTTGCTCTAGGGTTTCGATAATTGCGAAAAGTTGTTGAAGAGGGGTGCATGGGGGTTCCTTTTATAGGAAAAGCTAGGGCTTCGGATTAGGGTTACTCGACCGAGTAGGTGGCTGACTCGGTCGAGTAGGCTTGTGCGTCAGCCGTCGGGCCTGAAAAAGGGCCCACTCGACCGAGTGGGTGAGGCACTCGATCGAGTGGCCCAGCTGGGTCGCGCGGGTCAGTCTTTTGGACCTTGACCATGGACATTTGATGAGTTTGAGTTTGATTTGGGCTTTTGATGTTTGAAGGGTTGTTTGGCATGTCTCGGAAACGACTTTGACCGGGATTGACCCAATCGTGACAAGTCGGTTTTAATTCCGGTGTCGGTTTTGGCCCAAATTAGTCTTGTTTGACTCGAAACGGACTGCTGGGCCTGGATTTGAGGTTGATTTTGTGAGATTTGTACTCTGTAAGTGTGTTAGCCAGCGATTAATGGATTTGAGCCCACGTCCGAGCGCATAGAAGCATGTTAGCGTCCGATCATCATCGGGTGTTTTTTGGAAACTACCATAGACACCTGGCAGTCAAAATGTGGGTGTCTACACATACCACTCCATGCAACAAAACAGTTTTGCTCTTTGGATGGTTTGTAGAATTAATATAATACTCCTAATAAAACACATGCCATAATTGAATCTAAGTTCTAGAAAACAATTTTCTTTAAACTTGACTTGATAATTAAGAAAAGACTTTTAAGAACATTTTCAATCCATATCTCATATGGTGTCTATTCTCCGACTTACATGGACAATCTCATCAACATTTGTACAAAGACTTTTATAGTGCATAAGCTTCTAAAGCGCCAATAAAATCTGCATAACTCATCATAGACCAAATCATATCAAATATGGTTCGATGTAGTTTGAAACATTTTTCACTACTTCTAAGATGATCACAATCTTTTAGTTCAATTCCTCCCTGTTTCAATCATATCGAACAAAACCATACGTGTTACCCATTTTGCAACATCACTAGTTAAACTCACACATATCTGTATGTGTGTGGTCTAACAAGTCTAAGTACCCTCCCACTACAATTAATAGGAGTCACTTGTAATGTCATTTATCCATCTAAACAAGATCCATTTACCTCAGTTGATCCTTATCAATAAGGTTTATAATTTCATCATTATGAAACTTATTCTTATGTTTCTTGTCTCATGGATTAAGGACAATGCCATAATAGGTAAAACTCGTGTCGAGGGACTTAACCTTTTGATTGTTATGTTACAATTAAAAGCATTTACTACTAGGAATGTGGAGCCCAACAAACATGTTAGCATTATTGTACCTCATATTCTTGCAAGGTATAGAGCAACAATTGTTCTACTTTTATTAATACTTTTCATGCCCATACATGAAACAGAATCAATATTCTTGCTTATGACTAGTACTGATGTGTTGTATTTATATAGCTTTTCTCCCTCGATTCCGTTGTCTTTTATGGTCGGAACGCGCTCTTTAGAGCCGTTTCTTCTAACATTTTGCTTCGAGTGAGTGTTTTTGTAGATTCTACACGATTTCAGGTCTTTTTGTGCAATTACACTCATATCTGGTTAGAAGAACGATCCCGAGACAAAACCCGTGCCTCAAGACGTTTAGGCGACGAAGAAATGGGAGGTGACGATTCAATGGGCCATGAGAAGCGGCCCATAGCTTCTTTTATTAAGTGTGTGCACGCCAGCCTGCATGTGACCGGCGGCCTGCCAGCCGGCCGACAAGACACAAGCCATTTTTTAGCTTCATTTTGATGTGTGCCTCGGCCCCTGCATGTGGCAGGCGGCCGGCCGGCCGGCCGGGGTGCACACCCAGTTCTTTTTCCGCCTCATTTTGTATAACTAGGAGGGGAGGATTATTTTCTATCTATCACTTTTCATACTTAGAAATATTACTCTAGAAACTCGTGACCTTTAGGATTCTAGCACTCGGTTTTCACTCGGATTCGATTTCGGTAATTTCATTTTATGCAATTTTCAGTTCTACGTTTCAATCTTCATCGTAAATTACTTAGTTCATCGTATTTTTCTCTATTTGCAATTTGTTGTTCCGTTTAGTTCGTTAGATTTTCGTCCGTTTACCATTAGATTAATTTGCTTCACCTTTTTACCATGAATTCGATTTATGCGATTAGTTGTTTCGTAGTCATCATGCATAGCTAATTTTCTCGCTAGGGTCGAGGGGAATCGATGGATTATTATACGATTATGTCGCGTTGATACTAAATTCATAATTATGCTAGTACCACTTTCGCGTGTTTGTTTGTCGATTAACTTGTTAAAGGCCACAACATTTTAATCTGTTTGGGAAATTCTAGTTCCTGTGCGAAAGCCGAATTAGGATTAGATCACGCGCGATTTGGTAGGAAGTCTAATAAGTTGCGAGAGCCCGTTAGATCCTTCCTAGGTTGACACGATTCGAGAGAACGTGTTATAGCCGACTAGCATGTTATATGTTTATTATTATCGTCACGTAATTGTTGAGCATCTATCGTGAACCCGTGACCTTAGTTTTCACCTCTTTATTAGATTCGATTATTTATTATCGCATTTTAGTAGTGTTTTTGTACCCTTCCATCAATTCAACCGTTCAAGAGCATCCTAGAATCGCCATAGCTATTTGACCAGCTTAACTGTTTCCCTGTGGATTCGATACCTTGCTTGCCGCTATCTTCTTGTTAGTAGCATTAGGTTTACCTTGATTGGGCGAGACGACATTACCCACATCAAATTTGGCGCCGTTGCCGGGGATACGGTTTTTCTTGTTTTTTTAGCTTGTTTCTTTTATGCTCTCTTTCGTCTCAAGGAATTAAAACTCCTTGAGATTGATCTCACTTTTCTACTGTAGTTTTGCTTATGCCCAGGTCTTTTCGGTCATCAAAGCTTACTCCGTTCGACCCTGAGCCCGAGAAAACTTTTCGTAGGCGACGACAGTTTTGGAGAGAGATTTCCGCAGCTCCCGATCTTGCGACTTTGGAAGCTATTCATACTGAATTTGTAGCTGAGAATCAGTCCTTTGAAGAGGAACATCAATCTCAGTCCGAGATCATTTTACCACCCCCTCCGAACATAAAAATGCCGAAGCTTTCTAGTCATTCGGAACCCGAGCAAACTGCTCTTCCCAAGTTGGTTAAACGACCAACTGCCACTCAAGGTACATTTGAGATTCGACCCGCCTTTATCACATTGGTGGAGAAGAATCAATTTGGTGGTGACCCTAAGGAGGATCCTCACAAGCATATGAGGATTTTTACCGACTATTGCTCCACGATTCCACTTCCGGCCGGGGTAACTCAAGAAGAAGTCATGGAGATGCTCTTCATGTTTTCACTACGGGATTCCGCTAGGGAGTGGATAACCGATCTCGATAAAGTCACCGAAGGGATTACCGACTGGAATTCTCTTGCTCTTGCCTTCTACAAGCACTATTACCCTCCACAGAAGACGAACATGCTCCGGAGTCAAATCACCAATTTTCGTCAAACTCCGAACGAGAATATTCATGAAGCGTGGGAGCGGTTCAAGAAGCTTGTGAAGGAATGCCCGCACCATGGTTTTCAGGTTTGGTTTCTTTGTAACCAATTTTATAACGGGCTGTATGATGATTGCAGGAGTACATTGGATTCGGCATGCAATGGGCGTTTCCAATGTAATGTGGATGATGATAAGGCTTGGCAAACGATAGAGGAGATGGCATCTCATCACTCCCGATGGGGTAATCCACGTGGTAATACTCGATCAAATTCCGGTGAAAGTGGATCCTCGAATGCTGTGGCCGTTCAATTAGCCGCTTTGGCTAAGAGGTTTGATGCATTTGAAGTGTCAAATTCTCAAGGAGGAGGGGGCATGCATCAAGTACATGCCATGCAAGAATATGCATGCGTTCGTTGTGGTGCCGCGGACCACCAAGCTCAAGACTGCCTAGGCTCCATAGAACAGGTGAATGCGTTTCATTCTATGCGCCCACGTTATCCATATATGAATCAACCGGGCTATGATGCATCTCTCTTGTCTTACAGGAGTACTAATGTCTTGAACCCGCCTATTACACCACCCTATGTGCCCCCGCACAAGCAGAATCTCCAGAATCAGCATCAGCAGAATTTCCAGAACCAAGGAAATTTTCAGAACCAGCAGCAATTCCATAATCAAGGGAATTTTCAGAATCAACAGAATTTCGGAAATCAAAGGAATTTCCAAAATCAGGGAAATTTCCAGCAGCGACCTCACTTGGGTCAACATCAACAAAATTTTGGCAATACTAATCAGAACTTCGGGAATTCTCATCAGAATTTCGATACTAGTCAGCAGAACTTTGGCCAATCCTCATCACAAGCTCAAGGTAATTCTTCTTCTTCTTCGAGTTCTAATGAAATGACTGAGCTTCGTAATATGATGCAGATGATGGCCAAGACCCAGGAATCTATGATGGCTCAAATGCAAAAGAATGATCAAGCTAAGGATAATGCCATCAAAAATTTGGAGAACCAAGTGGGACACCTTGCCGCGTCACAAGCAACGCGTCAACAAGGTAAACTCCCTTCTCAAGGTGATCAACAACATGATACGGCTAATGCGATCACTCTTCGTAGTGGCACACACTATGAAAGTCCGTCGATGCCTAAGGATGATTCACCGGCTGAGAAGGAGGAGGTTTTAGTGGAAGATGTCAATGAGGATGCAATTGTGGAAACTCCAAGTGATGAGCGAGTTCCACCACCCACTACTCCCGTTCCCACTCCGACTCGTCCAACAATTCAAGTACCATTTCCGGGTCGATTGAAGAATCGAAAGGAAACTACCCAGTTTGGCAAGTTCATGGAGGTTGTGAAGAATTTGCAGGTTACAGTCCCATTTACCGAGCTCATTATGCAGGTCCCGTCTTACACTAAGTTTATGAAGGACATCTTGACTCGGAAGAGAAGCATTGGTGAGGTAGAAACCGTCGCTCTTACTGCAGAGTGTAGTGCCTTTTTACAGAACAAGGCCCCACCAAAGCTAAAGGACCCCGGTAGTTTTTCGATTCCTTGCACTATTGGCACCTTATCGATTGATAAGGCTTTATGTGATCTAGGCGCTAGTGTAAGTGTCATGCCCTACTCTGTTTGTGAAAAACTTAATATGGGTCCTCTTAAGTGTACTAGTGTCACTTTGAAGATGGCGGACCGTTCCATAAAACGCCCTTTGGGAGTTTTAGAAGACGTGCCCGTTAGAGTTGGGAAATTTTTTATCCCGGTTGATTTTATCGTCCTTGACATGGCCGAGGACACCCAAATTCCCATAATTTTGGGAAGGCCATTTTTGCACACCGCCGGCGCGGTGATTGATGTCAAGAACGGTAAATTGACCTTGGAAGTGGGTGGAGACACCATTGTTTTCTGCTTAGATAGTACACTTAAGAATCCGATGATAACGGATTCATGTTGCATGATTGATGTTGTGGATGTGTTGGTTCATGATTCTATGGAGGCGTCCCTTATACGGGATCCCTTAGAAGCTTTGATATGTTTGGAAGCATGTGCAGGTGATGCTTCCGTTGACTCCGCTGTTGTTGATGCCTTAGAGGCCGCTTTGGAAGGAAGGATGCTCACGGAGGAGCAAGGTGTCGATGTAACCAACATCGTACACACCTCATTGGCTATCGACATATCCGTTCCGGAGCGTAAGCCACTTCCGTCTCACCTAAAATATGCCTTTTTAGACGATACCGAGAGCTTCCCCGTGATTGTAAGTGCTGATTTAACTGAGCAACAACTTTCTGATTTGTTAGTTGTTTTAAAGAAAAATAGGAAAGCTTTGGGGTATAGTCTTGATGATTTGAAGGGAATCAGTCCCGATTTCTGTATGCATAGAATTAATCTTGAGGAAGGTCATCGTCCTTGTGTCCAGGGTCAACGTAAGTTGAACCCGAACATGCAAGAGGTTGTTAAAAAGGAAGTTATGAAGTTGTTGGATGCGGGAATTATTTATGCGGTTCCCGATTCAAAATGGGTGAGTCCGGTACAGGTTGTACCTAAGAAGGGAGGGACTACTGTAGTCCCGAATGAGAAGAATGAGTTAATCCCTACACGAATTGTGACGGGATGGAGAATGTGTATAGATTATAGAAAGTTGAACACCGCTACACTTAAAGACCACTTCCCACTGCCATTTATCGACCAAATGCTTGAGAGACTAGCTTCTCACAAGTATTTTTGCTATTTAGATGGATATTCGGGATTTTTCCAAATCCCGATACACCCCGCCGACCAAGAAAAGACCACGTTCACTTGTCCATATGGCACTTTCGCATATCGCAGGATGCCCTTCGGGCTATGTAATGCACCCGCCACCTTTCAAAGGTGCATGATGAGCATCTTTTCCGACTACATCGAGTCCATTATGGAGGTGTTTATGGACGACTTTAGTGTGTATGGTATGAGTTTTTCAGCTTGTTTAGCTAATTTGGATACCATTTTAAACCGATGTGTCGAGGTTAGTTTGGTCTTGAATTGGGAAAAATGCCATTTTATGGTCACTGAGGGTGTTGTTCTGGGTCATGTGGTCTCCGAAAAGGGCATTCAGGTGGATAAAGCAAAGGTGCAAGTGATTGAGCAATTACCCTTGCCGGTTAATGTAAAGGGAGTGAGAAGTTTCCTTGGTCATGCGGGATTTTATCGCCGCTTTATCAAGGACTTTTCCAAAATTGCTAAGCCACTTACACAATTGCTCTTAAAGGATGCCCCTTTCGATTTTACTGATGAGTGTGTGGAAGCTTTTAACAGGATTAAGCAGGCCCTCATTTCTGCTCCGATCATTCAGTCACCGGATTGGAATTTGCCATTCGAGATAATGTGTGACGCGAGTGATTATGCTGTGGGAGCGGTTTTGGGCCAAAGGAAGGACAAGGTCTTGCATGCTATATACTACGCTAGCAAAACACTTGATAATGCTCAGATGAATTATGCCACCACCGAGAAGGAGTTGCTAGCTATAGTGTATGCTTTGGAAAAGTTCAGAACCTACTTGGTTGGATCGGAAGTCATTGTTTTCACTGATCATGCGGCACTCAAGTACCTCCTTGCTAAGAAAGAAGCAAAGCCCCGATTACTTCGATGGATCCTCCTCCTCCAAGAGTTTGATTTATTGATCCGAGATAAGAAGGGAGCGGAAAATGCCGTTGCAGATCATCTTTCGATGCTTAGAGTTGAGGAGGAGGGAGTTGTCATCCCCATAGATGATTCTTTTCCCGATGATTCTCTCATGGCCTTAAGTTCCGGTGCAAGCGAAGGACCTTGGTATGCGGATTATGCTAATTATTTAGTTGGCAAGGTATTACCTTCCGATCTTTCCTATCAACAAAAGAAAAAATTTCTACATGATGTCCGACAATTTTTTTGGGATGACCCTTATTTATTTAAGGAGTGTGCCGATGGTATTTTCCGTCGATGTGTCCCTCAATGGGAAGTTCGAGGGGTTCTAGAGAGTTGTCATTCATCGCCATATGGTGGCCATCATGGACCGAGCCGAACCACGGCCAAGGTCCTCCAGTCGGGTTTTTATTGGCCAACCTTATTCCGGGATGCCCAAGCTTTTATTATGTCCTGCGATGTATGTCAAAGGACCGGTAATATTTCTAGGAGGCATGAGATGCCTCAAAATGGGATTCTCGAAGTAGAAATTTTTGATGTTTGGGGTGTAGACTATCAAGGCCCGTTCCCGTCATCCAAGGGCAACCGATATATTTTGGTTGCGGTTGATTATGTTTCCAAGTGGGTGGAGGCGGTAGCATCTCCTGCTAATGATGCTAGAACGGTAATATCCCTGTTTAAAAAGACTATTTTTCCCCGCTTTGGTGTTCCAAGGGCGATTATTAGCGATGGTGGAAGCCATTTTCATGAGAAGCGACTTGATGCTTTGCTTGCTAAGTACGGTGTCTCGCACCGTACCGGTCTTGCCTACCACCCTCAAACGAGTGGGCAAGTTGAGGTGTCCAATAGGGAAATCAAGTCTATTCTCCAAAAGGTCGTGTCAAAAGCTAGGAAGGATTGGAGCTCTAAGCTAGATGATACACTATGGGCTTATCGTACCGCCTTTAAAACGCCTATTGGTACTTCACCTTACCGATTGGTCTATGGCAAGTCATGCCATTTACCGGTCGAGCTTGAGTATAAGGCTTGGTGGGCGATTAAGGAGCTTAACTTGGATCCACATTTGAGTGGGGAGAGGAGGCTTATGCAGCTGAATGAGTTGGAGGAATTCCGACTTGGTGCCTATGATAGTGCTCGAGTTTATAAGGAGCGCACCAAGCGCTGGCATGACAAGCATATCCTTCACCGTGAGTTCAATGTGGGAGATAAGGTATTATTATTCAATTCTAGGCTCCGGTTGTTTCCCGGAAAGTTAAAATCTCGTTGGTCCGGACCCTTTTCTGTCACCCACGTGGGTAAATTTGGCTCGATTGAAGTCGAGAGTGATGCGGGTGAACGATTCAAGGTGAATGGTCAACGATTGAAGTTGTATCATGAAGGTGCTCAAGTTGGAGCGATTGAGGTCATACGACTTCATCCCGTTCCCTTATCCCACTAAACCTTATCCTCATCAAGTCGTGCGGGACTCTAAACCAGCGCTACCGGGAGGCAGCCCGAGTATGTACATAATTTCCCTCATTATTATTATTATTATTATTATTATTATTTTTCTTTTAGTTATCTTAGTGAGGATGAGAGGAGAGACTAACGTTTTGGAGATGCGCAGAATCATCGGAAATAACTTGATGTGGAGATATTAGTGAAATAAGGAGAAGGAAAAAAAAATCATCGTACTTGTGATAATATAGCAGGTCACCTCAGCCTAGGCCTAGGGGGCCTGTCGACTATAGGGGCCGAGACACGAGATGAATTAGAGTTCTAATAGAGTGGTTTGTGCGTCTCAGCCTGCCCCTAGGCCCCCTATAGACTTCAGGGGCCGAGGCACAAGAAGAATTTGAGAAAAAGTGGGGCAAAATCTCGAAAAAAGAAAGGAATTGTGCGGTCCGGCCGGCCAGCCGGCCCCCGGTCCATACCGGCTGGCTGTGAGAGGAAAGGGTTGATTTAAATAATCGAAAAAATTGGAGAAGTGCTTCCGGCCGGCCAGCCGGCCGCCGGTCCAGACCGGCTGGGGCGTACAACAGACCCCAAACCCATTTTTTCGTGTCATTTCTTCACTCCTCTCGCCCCTCTTTTCTCTCTCTCATCCCCAAAACCCCAATTTCCCCATTTCCCAGCACTCAACTCCCCCTCTCTCTACTCAAAATTTCCCCATTTTTCTCTCAAGTGTGCTACTTTCAGCTGATTTGCAATGCCTCCTCGGAACAAGCGCACCAGAAACGAACATGCTCAACCCGACATTGAGTCCGATCCGGTTTTTCCAGGTGTCATTTTTACCACTATTGACCAAAAGGTACGGTTTCAGAACTTGAGAAAGCGGTCTATTGTTCCAACTCGTTTTATCGATCGTGATGCTATGCGAACTTTAGGCCTAGATTCTGCTTTGGAACTATTGTTTAAGGGTGTTGGTATGGGTACGTTTTTTACGATGCGTCGTAACACGTTTACCCAGCTTACGTTGGAATTTCTGAGTTCGTTTGAGGTACATAAGAATAGACGGACTGGTGATATTTCTGTTGAGTTCCGTTTATTGAATACTAGTTTTGCGCTGAGCCTGAAACAGTTTGGGGATTGTTTTGACCTTAAGGATTATGACGACCGTACACCACCCGAGCATGCTAATTTTAGGGTGGGTGATTTTTGGGAATGCATTGCTGATGCCCCGTACACTACCGCGGGGCATATGAGTTCAAACAATATTCATAATCCTGTTATTAAGGTTTGGCAGAGGTTTATGGGGTGGACGATTTTTGCTAGGAAGGAGCCACATAATGTGCGCACCGAGGAGGTGTTTATTTTGGGTTCATATTTGCGGCGTAAGCCGAAGGTGTGGCATATCAATATTACCTATCACTTGGTCCTCCAGTTTAGGAGAATAGCTACGGCCGTTGCCGACGTTCCCATTTATATAGGCGGGTTAGTCACGCAATTAGCTCTCCGGTTGACCGCTTTTCGCGAGGCTGATCATGATCCGGTCCAGGGTGAGATTACTCTTAGCCTCCGATATTTGGCTTCTCTTAACTGGATTTCTTCTCGGCATCAGAATCGTTGGGCTTGGCTTATTCATGAGCAGGCGACTATTATTTTGCAAGCCGGGTCGGTTTTGTCACTTGAGGCTGATCAGCCTAATTATTTATTACCCGTCGCTGCCCCTAGCTCTCTTCTTTCGTCGCATGCTGTTACCTATACTCGTCGCCCGACGAGCGAGCCTAGTACCTCCCGCCCCACTTCTGAGCCCGGTCCATCTCAGCCTGCTCCCGAGACCACCACCACTACTACTTTTGAGCAGCCTCCTCCACCACCCCAGTATGCTCCCCTCCATCCCGATCTGATTTCATGGATGGAGCGCATGGAGTTGAGTGCCGGTTCGTCACGTTCTGACTTTGATACTTTTCGCATGGAGACTCGTGCCGACACCGCTGCTACTCACGCTCGTCTGGACAGGTTATATGTTGATCAGTGTCTCGGGATGTATCCCGTTTATGATGACTATGCTAGGCGTGCAGCTGTGCCACCACAGGGCCCTTACCCCTCGTACTTTTCGTGGCCCGTGGGTGGTTATACTGACCCTTCGATTCATGGCGGCTTCCATCTTCACACTGACTATTTCAGTGCCCCGGCGGGCCCTGCTTTTGGAGCCGCTAGTGATTATCAGGGAGGTGGTTGGTATACGGGTGGTGCGTCAGGTTCTGGGACCGCTGCAGATGATGGTATGGAGGATGATGATTTTGGTGATGATGATGATGATCAGTAGCGGATTGCTGACTCCGCTACCTCTCCATGTGTATATTTGGTATGTTTTTTCTCTTTCCTCGGATTTTATTTGTGTCCCCCACCAATTTTGGGTCTGTATGATTTGGACATTGAGGACAATGTCGAGTCTAGCGTGGGGGAGTTTTTAGTATTTCTAGTTTTATTTCCTTGAGTCTTAGTGGTTGTCTATGATACCGATTATGCAGCAATGATGATAATCTGCACTCTTTAGGCCACCTACTCATTCTTAATTGGCATTCATTTGACCTTTGTTATGTGGAATAATAATTAATCGGCAAGTTTGCAACCAACCGAGCTATGTTTTGTGGTTCCCATTTAGACCGACCCTGCATTTGGGCTTTAGCTACAAAATTGGTGAGATTTAGAGCCTCCTGTAGCCAGTACATTCATACCTGGCTACCACTTAGGATTGTGTGTAGGACTCCTCGTGGAATATGCTATGTCAATACGCATAAGTATGGTGTTTGCCCCTTCATTTTGACTAACTTGCCTAGTGATCATTTTTGGGTCATTTTCATTTCCATCCATTTCTATCCAGTTTCTCCTTGGCTAAAATGTTAAAGAATTCACAAAATGAACTACAAAATCAAATTTGCCTACCCAGCCAAGCTTGATGAAGTAGGTCACCTAGTGCGTTCTATGCTCGTTATTGTGTGATTACGGAGAGTTTTGATGGATGATTGGATGCGGTTGACTCTGTCTCAAGGGAGTTTGTAGATCTTGTCCGGGTCAATTTGGAATATTGTATATTTTTGCCTCTAATTTCATCAAGCTGAAAAAAAATAGTTCAAAAAGAAAGAAAGAAAAGAAAAGAAAAATGAAAAAAAAGCAAAAAGAAAAAAATCGAATAAAATCGAAAAAGAAGAAGAAAAGAAAAAAAAAAAAGAAAAAAAGCAGAATGAAAAAAAAATCAAAAATATATGTTATTCTTGTTACTTTTATTCTCCGTGTACTTGATGAAATTTGAGCGCCCTCTTTTGATCCCGGACTCGTTCTTGTTGGTTGGTGGTTTGTATGATTTGTTTATGGAAGTGGAAGAATTTTTGAGTTGAGCATTATCGCACTAGTTAGCTCACTAGCTTGGCTTTAACCTCACAAGACCATATCGATTTCCACCTTCTACCTTGTTATCACCATCCTTGCCTCCCTTTGTGATCTTAGCACGTTTTGTAAAAATTTAGAGGTCGATACCATATTAGATTGCGGGTATATTTCCATGAGTTGGAGTAGTTGAGCGTTTTCATATATATTTCACATATACACACCCTTCCTAATTGAGCGATAAGTGGCTCCGTGAGTAGCCTATGCAAGGGCTTTGGTTGAAAGTGTGGTTTCTACATGTTATGCTTGGTAAAATTGTGCATTTGTTGATGGGTTATTTTTCCTATTTCCCGTCTTGGAATTCGTTTCTTAGACTTGGTTTAGATGTTTGCTATGACGGACTTGAGTATTTGGTTGCCTACTATTTGCTTTGAGCTGTTTCGGTATTATATTAGTTGTTTTCTTACGGGTCTTGCTTGAGGACAAGCAAGGGTTCGGTTCGGGGGAGTTTGATGTGTTGTATTTATATAGCTTTTCTCCCTCGATTTCGTTGTCTTTTATGGTCGGAACGCGCTCTTTAGAGCCGTTTCTTCTAACATTTTGCTTCGAGTGAGTGTTTTTGTAGATTCTACACGATTTCAGGTCTTTTTGTGCAATTACACTCATATCTGGTTAGAAGAACGATCCCGAGACAAAACCCGTGCCTCAAGACGTTTAGGCGACGAAGAAATGGGAGGTGACGATTCAATGGGCCATGAGAAGCGGCCCATAGCTTCTTTTATTAAGTGTGTGCACGCCAGCCTGCATGTGACCGGCGGCCTGCCAGCCGGCCGGCAAGACACAAGCCATTTTTTTAGCTTCATTTTGATGTGTGCCTCGGCCCCTGCATGTGGCAGGCGGCCGGCCGGCCGGCCGGGGTGCACACCCAGTTCTTTTTCCGCCTCATTTTGTATAACTAGGAGGGGAGGATTATTTTCTATCTATCACTTTTCATACTTAGAAATATTACTCTAGAAACTCGTGACCTTTAGGATTCTAGCACTCGGTTTTCACTCGGATTCGATTTCGGTAATTTTATTTTATGCAATTTTCAGTTCTACGTTTCAATCTTCATCGTAAATTACTTAGTTCATCGTATTTTTCTCTATTTGCAATTTGTTGTTCCGTTTAGTTCGTTAGATTTTCGTCCGTTTACCATTAGATTAATTTGCTTCACCTTTTTACCATGAATTTGATTTATGCGATTAGTTGTTTCGTAGTCATCATGCATAGCTAATTTTCTCGCTAGGGTCGAGGGGAATCGATGGATTATTATACGATTATGTCGCGTTGATACTAAATTCATAATTATGCTAGTACCACTTTCGCGTGTTTGTTTGTCGATTAACTTGTTAAAGGCCACAACATTTTAATCTGTTTGGGAAATTCTAGTTCCTGTGCGAAAGCCGAATTAGGATTAGATCACGCGCGATTTGGTAGGAAGTCTAATAAGTTGCGAGAGCCCGTTAGATCCTTCCTAGGTTGACACGATTCGAGAGAACGTGTTATAGCCGACTAGCATGTTATATGTTTATTATTATCGTCACGTAATTGTTGAGCATCTATCGTGAACCCGTGACCTTAGTTTTCACCTCTTTATTAGATTCGATTATTTATTATCGCATTTTAGTAGTGTTTTTGTACCCTTCCATCAATTCAACCGTTCAAGAGCATCCTAGAATCGCCATAGCTATTTGACCAGCTTAACTGTTTCCCTGTGGATTCGATACCTTGCTTGCCGCTATCTTCTTGTTAGTAGCATTAGGTTTACCTTGATTGGGCGAGACGACATTACCCACATCAAGTACAAGAATAACATTTATTCAATTCCAGTATTCAGCTTTATGGTAAAATTAAGTGATTTTCCTTTTATATATGAAACAACAACGTTTGTCAATTTCATCATAAAACACTTCACTTATATACCATTATTCTACCCTCTTTGAGCCATCACATTCACAATATAATAGTTGCATTTGGTATCTTATACCAAAACAGTAGAATGCAAGTAACAATTACTTTAGTAACATACACACCTGAAGTCATACTTCAATTGATTTGCAGATTTTCTAGACACTTCTAGAAAACTATCTACCAATGCCATATATTTGTCATTACATTAATGACTAATAAAATCGTACCTAATCTAAATTTGGCAACAACTTTGGATATGATAACAATTATCCTTCCCTTACTTTAGCCAACATCTTAGATTCATTGATCATTATCTCAAGCAATTTTATTAATGAACTCATAGAACATTAGTATTATTTGCCTTCTTGATACAATGTTCAATCATCTTTTAACATCTCATGCTAAAAGGTGAGAAACCTTATTAAGTCACATGTTTATTCATAATAAAGTGACCTAAACTT
Source organism: Agrostemma githago (assembly GCA_958450325.1). NCBI lineage: Eukaryota > Viridiplantae > Streptophyta > Magnoliopsida > Caryophyllales > Caryophyllaceae > Agrostemma > Agrostemma githago. The sequence continues at coordinate 4,106,236 of OY288241.1, read as the reverse complement.
AGGACTAACTGAAACGATTTCAATTCCTAATTCTAGAAAGAAGTATCCAAAATTTCCTGATTATCAATATAATCACGTCATCGTATGACATGGATTAATTAGACCATCTTTAACATTTTCTCACTTAATAGGAACGATTCCCTTTATTGAAACAATTGATTTTAGTACTTATAGTAGTCATCTTCATGACTCTAATTATACAGTCCATACTGTACATTGACACTGGTTATAATTTGTCGAAATTATCCTTCCCAAGGACAAAATCCATATCTCTAATTTTGAAAACAATTCTCAAGATACCAATCGATGAGGTTGAACAATTCAAATTCATCTTTAATAAATGTGATAAGGGTGACTAAATTACAACTACAAATATATGCTAAGTAAAACGATAATTAATATTAATAATCTTAAACAATTTTAAGATAAATCATGAAAACTACCCTCAAGTTCGCATAATATTCCAAGATCCTAAACTCTTTGTTGCTTAAGTGAACTTGGGCTCACTGCTCAAGCTCCAAAAGTAAAGGTAGACAACAAACTTGTCAACTACATCTCTATGTAATTCCTGGTTCGTCGGAATTAGTCATCATATGACACCAACTATTTGCCTCAAAGCCCAAGTCCGACTTGATAGCAATGTTAAGCAAACCAGATTGAACCTGTGGGTAACCGTTACCCACCTACTCAGTCCACACACATCGGCAAAGCACCGCTTAGGCAGTCACTTCAACCAATGGTATGAAATTGTTGTAGTGGTCAATTCTGGAAAGGCAATACTTAATATTTGTGCGAGGGATTAAATGCATTATGGTTCCTAAACATGCTCCTAGGTCAACTTACAAGACGATCTATCAGTTCTAGGCACACAAGTCACAAGTCTCAAACAATAAAAATCATGCATCATATGACATAATAATTCAATTGTTACTAGTGATTTGTGCATAAAACAAGTTAAGAGATCCCATATTTTGACTTATAATCATATTACAATTCATAATTACTATTTGGTTTGAACAATTTCACCAATATCTTTCATTTTTCCAACTACGAGGAACAATTTCCCACCCGGAAAAATTGAACGGATATACAAAACTCGATTCACAATCGATCTGCAACTTATAATTGTCATATAGATGAACAATTCATCAAAATCAATTAGGACTCGAGAAACTCTTTTCCCGATCTATATATGATAATATGATAATTAAAATGCAAAACATTATTTAGCCAATTTAGAAAACTAATTTTTCATTGAATCGGAAAAATAAAGTGTAATCCATGTTTGATTCATAATCAACACACAAACGCAAGAAAACGACTTTTCTTAAAAACGTCGCTCGACCCGACACCATGTCGTCCGCGTAAATATTGTGTCGTCTTGGTCAAATCTTTGCCACCCGGGTCATCCCGTTCCAACCGGGACACACCCGTGCCTACCGAGTCACACCCGTTCCGATCGAGTCACACTCGTGTCGACCGGGTTGACCTTGTTTTGTTCCGTCTCCACCATAATTAAAACGAGTCTTGTCCTAATCTTATTAGGTCTCATCGTCAACGATAAATTCTTGTAATTTTACGTTCCAAATTTCAATCGAATCTTGACTAATCCAATTAGTCTCATCGTCAACAAAGTAATTTGGGATTATAGTGAGCCAATTTAGGGTAAAATTAAATTAAGAATAATCAATATTAGACCTTAAATTAATTTTACAAGTCAATTTCAGAATTTAACAAATTAAATTCACAAATTAAAATAACCCCTAAATTTGAACGACTAGCCACAATATCTCGTATGAACCGTTATTGTATACTAATGACTATCAAATAATCACCCATGTACACAAATCTATTCTCGTTGACGGCAAAACTTTACGGTAAACATCAACATATGCGTGTAATTTTGATGAATTTCTCAAACTCATAATTCTACTTATTAGGGTATTACACGCATACAACCATTGTCAAGAATAGTGCTCTCATAATTAAATCATTATGATAAATCGACCGGAATAAGTAGGCACATTAAGCAGCTCGCGGAGAACGGATATATAATCAAATTAATATGCAGATTGAATCTCTCATAACCAATTATGAGCCATAGATTCACGTCTATTAGATTAATACTACGTAACAGAGGCTCTGATACCACTGAAGGGTTACAACCCTTAAACCCAAGGACCTGTTATGAGTATTAACCGAAAAGACAAAAGTAGAGGGATAACAATTATACCTTATTTGCAGCGGAACATCGTATTAATAAGAAGTATAATAAACCCAGAAATATATATAATCTCCACGGATAGAATAAATAATCTCCACGGACAGAATAGAGCACCCCAAACGTGATGCCTCCTTTGGTATCCACACGGGTACGGAACTGCGACGTATATGCTAGTATAAGGGTTTTGTGAGACGGTCTCACAAAATTCTCTCTCTAATAATATATGAATCAATACTCACAATTGTATGACTTGGTTCATCATATGAACCTTCTTATATAGGAGAGATAGGTTACCTACTTAACCTAGAAGTTATTCCATAACTCCAATTGGTATAATTAGATTATCACAATAACTCTAGTTACCATAACTAGATTATTACTATAACTCTAATTACCATAACCCGACAGCACAGCTGAGTCGTATTACTACTGACCCGATATATTAATATACCGATATATTAATAATATCCCGTACACATTGTGTGTGACCCAATGGGCCCACTTAAGACTACCAGACATATAACTCATTTATATGTCAACCCGACATCGACCTCTAGCAAGGCATATCGGATACATAGACTTAAGCGGGTTAATCCGTAGGACAGTAGACATAACTCCTTCAGTGTTAGTACCGAAGAGTTTTGGTCGAAAAACATAACAAATTTCACCTCGTTCGAAAAAAGCCAAAAATGACCGCTTTTGAAGGCTATTATCCACGTTTTTTTGGTGTTTTGGGTCCCGAAAATAAATTGACTCACATTCGTGCTGAACAAATTACACAACAAATAAAATGTCCCGGTGTATTACGAGGTTCATTTGGTCTTCAATAAAGACATTTAAATTCCTTTTTTTTTGCATTTTAAGAGGTGTAAAAATTTAAGAAAACAAGTTCGATACTACATTATATAACGTGTCAGAATGTTCCAACAATCATTATTAAGCATTATGTTCGTACCGAAGAGTTTTCATCGAAAAACATTCGCGCTTTAGGACAAATTTCTCCTCGTTCGAAAATACCCGAAAACGACCGATTTTGAAGGCTATTATCCACGTTTTTTTGGTGTTTTGGGTCTCCAAAAAAATCGGCACATATTCGCGCTGAAAAAGTTACACAACAAATGAAATGTCCCGACGTATTACGAGGTTCATTTGGTCTTTAATAAAAACATTTAAATGCCAAATTATTGAAATTTGAGAGGTGTAAAAAATTAGGAAAACAAGGTCGATACTCCATTATATAACGTGTCAGAAGGTTTCAACAATCATTATTAAGCACTATATTCGTACCGAAGAGTTTTCGTCGAAAAACATTCCCCCTTTAGAACAAATTTCACCTCGTTCAAAAATAGCCAAAAACGACCGATTTTGAAGACTATTCACGTTTTTTGGTGTTTTGGGATGATAGTCGGATTTGTCGCCAATCCTACCATCAAACAAACCAACTAACCTATACTAGAATAGCAAGGGCAAGTCGGGTCGAATCCTCAGAGAGATCGGGAATGAGTACTAGTTCGGTCTCGGACCATGAATTAGCTACGCGAATCGATAGGAGAAGGTGATTAGACTAATTAGACTAACTAAATAAAAGCATAAACAAACTAATAAACTAAAACAATCGATTAATAAGAATAACGATCTAATAATAAAGAAAGGTCTAGGGTCCGACTTAACCACCGACATATCATAATCACGCGTAAGAAGTACCGATAATGGGTTGCTAGGGATATTAGGATGAGTGGAACGCCTCTAAGGGTCGACTACCTCCCTTCCGGGTTCGTAGTCCGACTAAGTAAAACCCGATCACCTCCCTCCCGGGCTCGTGAATCGGATTCCTAGGTCAATCGAATGAGCCCACTCCCGTGGTACCCAACCCAAGGTCCTAGGTCATTAAGTGCGCGTCTTAATCCCGTTCCTTTCTCTCCCCTCTCCCAAGGTGAAGAGTCTAGACCGATAGTTAGGGTACCCTACCTAATTCTCACTCCCGTGTTCAACTAGGCGGGGCAAGGCAAGTCAACGGGCGAGTTTTACTACCTAAACCTAACCGACTCCCGTCGGTGGACAAGGGTCAAGGGTTCAAGCACAACCCAAAAACGAGTCGATTCCCGAGTCCCAAACTATCCTCCTCCGTATATCCCAAACAAACCAAATACGGGACTCAAACACACAATATAAACATGTCGGGGTCAAATCGGCCCCTAGAAAGGACACTACTCACTACTCATAATCAACCCAACACAAAATACACAAATAATTAATCTAAACATAACATCAAACATAATGAAAAAAATGAAACTTTAATTAATTCTAACATAAACTATATATAAACAAACAAGACAATTATAAAATAACATTACAAAACATAATTAACAATAAAGATTATAACTTTAAACTAATTACTAACTAAATATATCATTAAACATAAAACTAAAGATAAATAAAAATAGTAAAGGAGAGGAGATAAGAATTATACCAAAAAAAGGATGAAATTAATAGAAAGCTTGAATTCGGAAGTTGAAGAACTAATTAAAAGAACTAATTCAACTAAATAAGACGGAAATGGAAAAACAGAGGAAGGTGGGCTGCTGTTCTACTGTTCGACTACTACTCTCCTAAACCCTCCTCTTATTCTCTACTCTAACTCTCTAACAGCTTCTTCCCCTCATACAAAATGAGGGTTTAGTGTATATATAATATCCCATAAAATAAAGAGAAAGACCAAACTACCCTTCATTTAAATGAAATAAAGAGAGCAAAAGAAAGGACTAAATCGTCTTTAACTTCCAAATTAAAACACCGAGTTCAGTTCAATTGAAAGGGCAATCGAGGTTGGCTGCTTGGCTTCGCCGGAGCTGGCTCGACGACGGTGACAATCTCGGCTGACGGATCACCGGAGAGGAGTTGGCGCCGGAATCTGGTGGACGGAGGAGTTGGAGACGCGCGGTGAACGGAGCCATGGTGGCTCGGTGGTGGTGCGCGCGGTTGCTCGCCTGAGGTCGGTTGCGCACGGTAGCTGGGTTAGGCACGGTTGATGTCGCACGGTCAAACGCGCCCTGCCTCGGTTACGCACGGCCGACCGGGCGTGGCTGCGCGTGGACAGGTGCTGCCGGAAGTGGCGCGCCTGCTTCATGGTGGTTGCTGCTCGGTGTGCGCGGTGGCTTGGTCGGTTCAGGGGAAGTCGGGTTTGGTGGAGGAGGAAGGTGGGTCGAGTTCTGGGTAATGGGTCAATGAAATTGGGTTTGGTAATGAAGTTGAATTGATTTGGGTTGAGGAGGTGAGTGGGTTGAGGGGTTATGGTTAATTAATGAACTGGGTTGATATGGAGTATGGACTATGATTATAAATGTGAATGGGCTAGGTTGATAGTTAGAAATGGGTTAGTTTAGGATGAGATGGTAGTTGGATGGTTAAGGTCAAAGTCGGGTTTGACTCGTCTTGACTAGTTTTGGTTTCAGCCGACTCGATCCTTCCCGGGTCGGTACCTACAAATCAAATATCGAGGCACAGTACCAAAATCCCGAGAAATAATATGATTTAACACTAATCATATAAGACTCGACTAATGAGCTAATTAAATGCAAAACGACTCAATAATGACAAAACGTGTTATAAAACCGACTAAATAAGAGTAAAAACGTGGGACAAAAATAGGTAAAATCATGAGTTATCATGGGACCCGAAAAAATCGGCTCATACTCGCGCTGAACAAATTACACAACACATATAATATCCCGGTGTATTACGAGGTTCATTTGTTCTTCAATAAAGACATTTAAATGCCATATTATTGCCTTTTGAGACGTAAAAAAATCTAAGAAAACAAGTTGGATACTCCATTATATATCTTGTCAGAAGTTTCCAACAATCATTATTAAGCATTATGTTCGTACCGAAGAATTTTCGTCGAAAAACATTCGCCCTTTAGAACAAATTTCACCTCGTTCAAAAATAGCCGAAAATGACCGATTTTGAAGACTATTATCCACTTTTTTTGGTGTTTTGGGACCCAAAAAAAATCGGCTCATATTCGCGCTGAACAAATTACACAACACATATAATATCCCCGTGTATTACGAGGTCATTTGGTCTTCAATAAAGACATTTAAATGTCATATTATTGCCTTTTGAGAGGTGTAGAAATTTAGGAAAACAAGTTTGATACTCCATTATATAACGTGTCAAAAGATTCCAACAATCATTATTAAGCATTACGTTCGTACCGAAGAGTTTTCGTCAAAAAAATTCGCGATTTAAAACAAATTTCACCACCTTCGGTAATAGCCGAAAACGACCGATTTCGAAGGCACTATTATCCACGTTGTTTTGGTGTTTTGACTTTTGAGTCCCGGAAAAAAATCGGCTCATATTCGCTCGGAACAAATTACACAACAAATAAAATGTCCTGGTATATTACGATGTTAATTTGGTCTTCAATAAAGACATTTAAATGACATATTATTGCATTTTGAGACGTGAAAAAAATTATGAAAACATGTTCATTATTCCATATATATCGTGTTAGAAGGTGTTCCAACAATCATAATTAAGCATTATGTTCGTACCGAAGAGTTTTCGTCAAAAAGAATTCGCGGTTTACAACAAATTTCACCTAGTTCGAAAATAGCCGAAAACGACCGATTTTAAAGGCTATTATCCACGTTTTTTTGGTGTTTTGGTCCCGAAAAAAATCGGTCATATTCGCGCTTAACAAACTACACAACGAATAAAATGTCCCGGTGTATTACGAGGTTCATTTCGTCTTCAATAGAGACATTTATATGCCATATTTTTGAGGCATGTAAAAATTTAAGAAAACAATTTTGATACTCCATTATATAACGTGTCAGAATGTTGCAACAATCATTATGAAGCATTATGTTCGTATCGAAAAATTTTCGTCTAAAAACATTCGCGCTTTAGAACAAATTTCACCTCGTCAAAAAATAATCACGCTTTCGTACAACTTTCACCGCTTTCGTCGAAAAAATTATAAGCCTGTTTGTGAAAAAAAAGTATTCTTATAAGTTTGTATTGTGTAATTTTGCCTATCATATTATTATACTCCCTCCGATTTTATATGATTGCCCCATTTCCCTAATATATGTGAGAAGTATTATATTGAAACGGGGCAAACATATAAAACTGGAGGGAGTATAAGTTATAACAAATCTTGACACCTCTCTTCTCCAAGATTTATCGTACCTCGTAATTAAGTCACTTTTTACTGTATCAATTTTAATACGCCATTCTTATTATTTATCAGCTAATGTATGAACCATTCTTATTATTATAGACAGAAATATGATTTCAGTTCATATGATGTGCAAAAGACAATATCTCATTGAATATGAAATGAGTATGGATCAAACCATTGTACAACATTATTAATGCATGCATATATATATTACATACTGGCACATAAATATATCTCATCTCCTGTAGATCCCAAGTTTGGCCAACCTCAGAGCAACTATTACATACAACCAGTTATAACCGTCTTCGAGACGCAGGAAAAATGCATGTCTCCACCTCGTATTCAAGACCAAACACCCAACAACACTCCAGAAACCGGTAGCAAATCCCGAAATCACAACAAGATCCATCCCCATTCTCTCGAGCTTCTCCTTCTTATCGTCATTCTCTTCATTATTATCGCTCCTACCATTATCTTTGCTTTTGCACTTCGTAGGTAGAGAATCACCACAAAGATAAGGATTTCCGGTATAAATTGAGGGTTGGTCAGGAAGGGTTTGTAACTGATTGCCTGTCGGAATTTGGCCTGATAAATTATTGTACGACATGTTAAGGTGACTCAACGAGTATATTTGACTTAGGCTCATTGGGATCCTTCCCCTGAGTTTATTCTTTGACAAATCAAGTGAGATCAATGACTTCAGATCTCCAATATTCCCGGGAATCGTCCCAGATAATTGGTTATATGAAAGGTTGAGACTCATCAAGCCAGACATCTTTGTCATGTCCTCAGGAATGCTACCTACCAAGCTATTGCAGGAGAGATCTACATCCAATAAATATTTTAGTGTACTCGTATATGCACGCTCGATACCTTGGATTACCTCATCATCACCATAATCAAGAAAAGGATCGGTTGCGTTGTTAGGTGAATACATCATCATTGTACCCGGACTGTAAGCGCCAGGTGAAATCGCCATGGAAGTCGTCATGACTGTAATGTTACTCAAACACGGGGGAATGACTCCCGTGAATTGGTTACGGCCGAGGTCTATTACTTGGAGATGGGGCAAGGAGCATATCTGGCTAGGGATGCTGCCACTAAACTTATTTCCTCGAAGCCGAAGTATTTGCAACTCTTTCAAATGATCGGCACTAAACCAATCGAGCATTTTCCCTGAGATCCGGTTTCCACCAATGTCTAACACTTTCAGATTTGTGAGATTGCTCACGCATGATGGGATCTCTCCGCTCAACATGTTGTCATTCAAATGCATAAAAAAGTGAGTCCCAGTTATAGATCCAAATATGCCAGAATATGTATTAGTAAAGCATGGAATACGACCTTGGAGCTTGTTGTACGAGAGTCGTACAAATGTAAGCCTTGAAACATTAGCCCAACAATTTGGAATTTTCCCTGACAAACTATTGTATTGAAGATCTAAAGAACTCAATGAAGTAAGTTGGCACAAGGACTTGGGGATTGGACCACTGAATCGATTATTAGAAAGAAAGAGTTCTTTCAAATTAGGCATCATATTCGCTAAATCCTGTGGTAACGATCCAACGAAAAAATTATTTGAGAGATCTATAAAGGAAAGTTGGAGATATACTTTGATTTGATTGCCGTTGAACAAAAGTTCCCCAGAAAGAGAGTTATTAGAGAAGTCGATGCTGGAAGAGTTAACAGGGAAAATAACGAAGCCACTGAGCTTGTTATTAGAGAGATCAATATCTGAAAGTTGTTCCATTTGATCATGAAACCATTTTGGAATGTGTCCAGAGATATTTGCATTAGACAAACTGATACTCCAGAGGAGCTTTTGAGTTTGAATCCACATAGGAAGTTGCCCGTTGATTTTACAGTTATCTGCATTGAAATACTCAAGTTGGAATGGAGGCACCCAATCAGAGGACAAGTTGAGTGTTAGTAAGGCATCTTCTAGGTTTAAGAGTGTCAAGCTTGAGAGGTTAGCAAAGTGTGCTTCACACAAAATTGTCCCTTCTAATGCATTAGAACTTATATCTAGCTCTTGCAGCTTCGAAAGTTTTCCGAATGATGAGGTTGGTATTTCACCACTTAACAGATTATTATCAAGATATAAGTACTCCAAGTTTGACGGAAACCTAAGCGAAGATGCTACTGAGGTGAACTTATTTTTAGAAAGAAGGATTTCATACAAATTCGGTAGCTTCTCTATTGATGCTGGAATCTCCCCCGATAGTATGTTACCGGAAAGATCAATTGATCTAAGAGTCCTAAAATACTCTCCTATCCATCCATGAAATTTACCAATAAGAGAGCTGTTTGAAATGTGTAAGATCTCCAATTCATGACGGTTGCGAGAATTATTGGAAAAGTTAGGAGGTGGTCGCAAAAAATCGTCTTGAAAATAATTTTTGGACAAGTTCAATGACTTCAAAGTACACAAGTTGTGTACAAGACCCCAAAGATCGTATTTTGTAGAGATAATGTTGTTTGCAAGGTTAAGATCTTCGAGAAACGTTAAGTTTTGAACTATACCAATTATTTCTTCGCTTAAGTAGTTATCCTCGAGATCTAGATAATGGATTTGCAACTGAGTGGGAAATGAAAAGTTTTTATGAACGATTTTATCAAGGGTCATCAGTCCACACGACGACAAATGTAACTCTTCAATATTAGGGAGCGGCCCGATTAGAGACTCGACCCAATCATGGGCATCACTCATATTAACACCATTCATATTCAAGTAGTGGAGTTTTTTAAGACCCGAAATCCAATTTAAATGATTTAAAGAGATCCCAAAATAATTACCACCAAGATTAAGGCTTCTCAAGTTAGTAAGGTTACCTAACTCATAAGGAACTAACCCACCTAGAGAAGCAGATGAAAGATCGAGATACCTGAGTTGCTTCATCGAACCTATAAACCTCGGGATTGAGCTATAGTTGAAGTTATTGTTGCTCAAGTCCAAGCTCTCTAATTGTTTGAGCTCAAGCAAATACGCCAAGGACGACTCCAACTTCTCTGTTCCAAGAGAGGCAATCCCTCCATCACTAAGATCGAGCTTGAGAATATGGCCGGTTGTGCTATTACATTCCACCCCACTCCATTTGCAGCAATCCTTACCCTCCCATTTAGACGAAAAATATTCGTCCAAATAGGTGAGGTTGTGCTTGAAGTTGAGTAGAGCGGCTCTTTCGGAAGGTTTACATGTTGCGTTTTTGGGTGAGTTCACATTACAGCTACACAACCATGTATTCAAAAAGATGAATGTGTAAAAGAGAAGGCAAGTTATTAATAATGTATTAGTATTATTATTATTCCCCATAGTTTTCAAGGAATGGTAGTGGCCTGGTAGTACAGAGTAGTATTCTGTTTAATTTATAGTACAAAACAAGCTACCCGTGGTCCTGGACTTTTTTCGGCTCGGTTTAGCACACTTCAGTCTTGTAAGGTTCATTTTCTCTTAGCTTATTCAATTTAGTTTATTTCAACCTACTTGAATCCAACAGACCTAACAACTCGTTTCTTACGCTAGGAGTTTCAATCAAGGGCCTAACAACTCGTTTCTTATGTTAGGAGTTTCAATCAAGGGCCCTTTTGTACAGAGCTCTACTCATGTTATTATCATTAGCTTTTGTTTCAAAGTAAACTTGACTTCTCAAGTCATCCCAAATAAAGGTAGCAACAAGTCAAGTGAAATGACTTTAGATTTAGAAGTATCTCACGAAAACTTTGACTTAGACATATACCATGACCTTAAGTTTTACTATCTTCTTCCTAAAACATATTACTGGACACGGTAATAAATTAAAGGGTATTACTATTTCTTAAAGGGTCTGTTTGGATAACAAAGTAGGAGGGAAATGGAGGGGAGGGAAACCGAGTAGGTTGTTTGGATAAGAAAAATACGGAGTAAGGCTTTGTTCTTTTGGACTTGAACTGAAACTGACTGAACTGAACTTAATTTAACTGAAACTGACTGAAATATAGAGACAAAATATGCCTCATGGAGCTAAACTAGACTGAAATTGACTGAATATAAGTCCAACAAAACAGGACCTAAGAAGGAAAGGGAGGGAGACGATAACAAATCAATAGTTTTTATTCCAGCAACCACGACCATTCATTCATTCATTCATTCAATCAAGATCTCTCACATTTCCAAAACATCTTTCAATGTCGATAAATAATTGCCATTGAAGAACTCGATTCAGCACTCACTAATCACAATGGTGTTAATACTGTCAGGTAAACTTAATGAATCAAAAGAAAACCAGGGTAAAATTAACCAGAAAAAAAAAAAAAAACATAAAATCAACTTAATCAAATTAGCAATCCAGAAGTTTTCGCCAGTTAATAAAATTAACAATGAGAATGATAATGATAATGGTAATGACAATAGAAAATTACGTGATTAAAAGGAAGAAAAGGGGAGATTTGATTTGAGCTATTATTGAAATACGATCGAAATTTTCGCCAGTTATTGAAATTCGATCGAATTAACATCACCAAATTCATCAAAATTTGAGTTTTAATACAAACAAATGATAGAAATAGGAGATGGAAGAGAGAAAACGAACCAACTAAACACAATTTGAGATCGAATTCCCCTGATTCGAAGAGCAATTTGGAACCCGAACCCTAAATCCCTATTTTGATTTTTTATGGGAAGAACCCTAAATCAATCCCCAATTTGATTTTTTTTGGGGAGAAAGCTGATACGTCGTGATTTGTGTGAGGGATGTGTTTTTAGAAATAGGAGATGGAAGAGATAAAACGAACCAACTAAACACTATTTGAGATCGAATTCCCCTGATTCGAAGAGCAATTTGGAACCCTAACCCTAAATCCCCAATTTGATTTTTTTTGGGAAGAACCCTAAATCCCCAATTTTGATTTTTTTTTGGGGAGAAAGCTGATACGTCGTGATTTGTGTGAGGGAAATGTTTTTAGAAATAGGAGATGGAAGAGAGAAAACGAACCAACTAAACACAATTTGACATCGAATTCCCCTGATTCGAAGAGCAATTTGGAACCCAAACCCTAAACCCCCAATTTAATTTTTTTGGGAAGAACCCTAAATCCTCAATTTGATTTTTTTCTGGGGAGAAGGCTGATATGTCGTGAATCTCGTGATGTGTGGGAGACTGGGAGGGATATGTTTTTAGCAAAGGTAAACCGGTAACTCTACCGACACATATTAACCAACGAGTAGGTCTTCTGAGATACGGTCTCTCATTAACTTTACTGAGAGGCTAAATACAAATGAAAGTAACAGTGGTACCAAACCTAACAGAAGTAGGTACGATTAACATAAAAGAGGGTACGCTTGTTATAAAAACAGGTACAAAATAAAGTTATCATTTAAGGGTACGAATAGTACATAGAGTGGTACTGAAGAGTGATCTCTCAACGAGTTATTGAGAGACCGTCTCTCCCAAGAATTTGTCTTAACGAAAACACATTCAAATATTCTATACTTTAATTTTTCGGATATTTCCCACGGTACCCTTGAACTTTGACACATTACACATGGTACCCCTCATTTTAAGTTTGTTCTTATGGTAACCTTTTGTTTTGTGTTTAGTGTCCAAGTACCCCTGACCAATTTTCCGTCATAACGGCGTTAAAAGTTAGTTTAGTTAACGTGATTAATTTGTTTCAGAGGAAAAATTAGTTAGAACAATTAATGAACTTCTAATAAAAATAATTGAAAATTGAGGGAATGTCCATGATATCCCTGAATGAATTGTAACCACAAGGGTACCATGAGCAAAGAATTTAAAATATAAGGGTACCATGGCTAAAACATTGAATCCCTGAATGAATTGTAACCAGAAGGGTACCATGAGCAAAGAATTTAAAATATAAGGGTACCATGGCCTCAATTAATTTGAATTTCATTAATTTTCTAACTAATTTCACCAAAAAAAAATTTAAAATTAATAACTTTAACTAAACTAACTTTTAACGCCGTTATGACGGAAAATTGATCAGGTATACCATGGGCACTAAACGCAAAACACAAGGTTACCATAGGAACAAACTTAAAATGAGGGTACCATGTGTAATGTGTCAAAGTTCGAGGGTATTATGAAAAATATCCCTTAATTTTTTAATCGAAAAGCGTATTTAGTTGCATATAATATGGGGACTCGAACTTGAGATACTTTAACGAGGGTAAATGACACTTCATCTGAATCTTTTACGGAGTAAATTTTTATAACAAAATGAAGATTAAGTTATTGATTATGAGATTATTAAAATAAGTAGGTACTCTGTGTAAGTTTTGAAACAAAATTATACTCGTAGGTATAAAGTTTGAAAATGAAAGTTATTCTCACAAATAATATAAAAACTAAACAATTGACTGAGATGGAAATGTTGTACGGAGTAGTATTTAAGTGTAATTATCCGTCTATTTTCGCGTACTCGGGTTTGATATACAAATGGTAAATTTGATGTTTCCTGTCTCGTTCATTTGTTTGCCTTTTATATACTCGCTTTGTACCAAAATGATCTTATTTCATTATTATGTCTCTCACAATGGAATAAAAATGAGAAAAATTTAGTGGTATATAGAGGGAGTATTTTAATCAAATAAAGACAAACAAATGAACAAGACGGATGGAGTATAATATAATGTAATTCCGGGGTATTACCAAGTGTACACTCACATAATTATTTGAAATTTTAGGTTATATAGTGTATCCTCGAACAGAAATTTTTAAAAGATGCAACTCTTCAGAAAAAAGAAAAGAAATATCCAGCTCTTTACCTCTGTGTATATAGAATACAGTATTATTCCACCAGTTGTACATACCACCAACTCAAAGTTGTTGATATTATATAATTATTGAGCTTATATAAATTTCTGAATTGAGTTGTAAGTTTATGAGTTCCAGCATTTATGTTATTTAGCTCGACAACTTTATACTAAAACTCAGAAAGTTTACAACAAAATTCGAAAACTTTAAAATCATAAAACCAGTTGTACATAGTGCTACATACAACATTCACATATATAAAATCCTTAGAACTACATACATCTCTAGTTTTTGATTCAAATACCGAGGAACACAGACTTATCTTAGTAGTAAAAATAAATTCGGAACAATCCCGACACTAATACATGGGTTGAATTGTATTGTTCTCTAAAGACGATTCGGTATTATTTTCGTTGTTTGACTGTTTCCATTATACACTTTGAATAACGTCTTTATAACGAAAAATAAATCGTTAAACATTTTTCAAGAAAAATGTGTACAACCGGTTAATATAATCACAAACCACCCTATTCCATCTGCAGCATCCATCACCTTCCCACGAAGACGAAACATATTGGTCGAAATGGATGAGACTGTGCTCAAAGTCGAGAAATGGGGCTCGTTTAGAATAAGAAGGCTTACAATTCAAGTTCGAATTGCTCTGCGAGTTAGTAAGGACAACGATGAATGAATAATAGAGTATGCAAGTTATTAGAAATGCATTCCCCATATTTGGTAAGGTTTGGAATATGTCTTATCCTGGTGGTTAAGAATAGGTACCTTGGACAATAGGTTTCAGGTTTGTATCTCACTCGCTACTCTATATTGTAATAGTGCGACTAAATAAGTTTCGTTGAAAAGAAAGAAAATATTTGTTAAGGTTTAGTAGTAGTGATAATTAATGGTAATAATGGTAATGTAGTATTGTGTTTAATTTATAGGACAAATTTAAACAAGCTTGAAATTAATGCATGAAAGAAGTGGCCGATCGGATGAACGTAAACAAGAAGGTGGACGCGTATTAGTCAACAATGTATGTAGGGTGATCATGACCCAAATGAACGGCAAGGAATCAACTTCTAGAGGGGAATGTAGTTATGGAATATTCAAGTATTTATAGATGTTGATAGACGTGTAAAACGGATTAATCGAGTTAAGCTAAGTTCGGATTTGAAAGAAACAAGTAAAGTTCGTGTCGAGTAAGGTTGTTTTGCTTAGGTCTATTGTTAACTGGATCGTATATTACAAAAAAAAAACGTTTAGGTAATGTCATGCCATGTTGGGGTAATTCGAATTTGGGGTCGAGTTCAAGTCTCCATCTCATGTCAGCTTAGCTTGGGCAAGGGCAAGGGCAAGGGCAAGGGCAAGTTATTACTTGGTCGGATCATTCAGCTGGTTGGATTAATTTTGTCATGTCTAATAGTGTAACTTAATTAGCTTGAAGGTGACTTATTGGGGAAACTAGATATTTTTTCCTTCAAATATTTAAAATAATGTGTTGAATTAATTTTATTCATTTTTTCGGAAAAAGTATATATGACGACCTTATGTAATGAAGTTTTAGCTTCTTTTTCACTATAATCTTGTTAAATTATTTAATTAAATTACAATATATGAGTATTTCGTGTGTGTATGGACTTACAGTGAAAGTTAGTACGTACGAGATGATGATATTACTACTCCGTATTAAGTACGATGTTTTTAATGGAGGTTTTACTCATGTCATTATCATTACTGTTACAAATTAATTAAACTCGACGTCTTAAACCAACCCAAAATTAGAGACAAGTCTAGTGAAGACGACTTTGGCTAAATTGGGTGATGAAGACTTTGACTTAGTAAAATACCATGACTTCTATTTTCTTCTCTTTTTTTTGATTGGTATTTGGTATTGCAAACATAAATGCGTGAATACGAATACAAAAATTAAGAATGGACGATCTTTCATTATCGTTAATGAGTGATCGTCTTGCATAATGATCGATCTTATTAGTTGTATTTTTTTTCTCTCTAGGTGTATCACTTCAAATAAGAGAGACGGTGTTTCATTAAACGTGTTGGTTCAATATAACAGATGTAACAATTGTAATTATGTGAGATGTGAATTGTCAAGAACATCCATTTTTTACTCATATATCAATAATATACTTAGCTTATACTTATATTAAAAATTAAAATACATTCAGGCTAATGTACAACAATAGTACATTACACTCCTTCAAACAAAAAAAACCAAAAACATATTATTACACATATCAAAATAAAATAACGAAAATATAATCGTCACAATGACATGACTTATATTAAGTACTACTCAATACTTATTGCGCAAGATAGTCCCACCAGTAAACAATCTTTTTGTATAAAAAGTTCATTCATTTATCAGTGATAAATGAAATTGTCTTTTCACATGACTGTCTCATAGGTAATACCGTTTTACAATATAATTTCTGCACCAAATGGTATCGTACAGAATGCTAGGAATAACCATCTTCTCGAGCTAGGACCCTGAACTATCTCATCTTCAATATGTTGATCTTAGCTTTGACAGCCCTCATCCTCAGAGCAACCATCACATACAACCAGTTATAACCATCTTCGAGACGCTGGAAAAAAGCATTCCTCCACCTTCTGTTCAATGCGAAACACCCAACAACACACCAGAAACCGGTAGCAAATCCCGACATCACAACCAAGTAAAATCCCATCTTCTTCAGCTTCTCCTCCTTACCGTCATTGCCTTCATTTCTCCTACTATTATCTGGCTTGTCAATAACTTCGGTGTTGCACTTTCTAGGCAGAAAATTCGCACAAAGATAAAGATTTCCGGCATAAATTGAGGGTGGATCGGATAGGGTTTGTAATTGACTTCCAGTTGGAATTTGACCCGATAAATTATTGTAGGACAGGTTGAGGCTACTCAACGTAAATATTTGACCCATGTTTGTTGGTATACTTCCCCTGAGTTTATTTTTTGACAAGTCAAGTGCGATCAATGACTTCATAGCTCCAATATTCTCCGGGATGATTCCTGATAACTGATTATATGACAAGTTTAGACTCAACAAGCCGAATAACTTTGTCACGTCGTCGGGGATGGTGCCCACCAAATTATTGCAGGAGAGGTCTATATCCACAAAATATTCCAGTGTTGACAAATATGCACGCTCTATTCCTTGGAATACCTCACTAACATCACTTACATCGCCGATTGGTGCTTTATGTGATAAAGCCTTAGACATGGCGGTGAGGTTACTTAAACAACGAGGAATGGATCCCGTAAAACGGTTGTGTCCAAGGTCCATGATTTGAAGGAGAGGCAAGGAGCATATCTCAGTAGGAATAGTGCCACTAAACTTGTTTCCTCTGAGCCTCAGTATTTGCATTTGCGCGAATTTTTCGGCATTAAACCAGTTGAACATTTTACCCGTGAGTTTGTTTCCACCAACATCTAAAATGTTCAGATTTGTGAGATTGCTGAAGCATGATGAAGGAATCTCTCCACTCAGCATGTTGTCATTCAAATGCAAATCAACCATATTTGTGTTATTAAAGCATGGAATATGTCCTACAAGTTTGTTATAGGCGAGATTTAGTAGAGAAATAGACCAAACATTGGACAAGCAGTTCGGAATAACTCCCTCTAAACTATTATTTTCAATATCGAAACTTTGCAAGGAAGTAATTTGGCACAAGGAATCGGAGATTGGACCTGTGATTCGATTATTAGAAATAAAAAGTGTCTCCAAGTTAGGCATTATTTGAGCT
Organism: Agrostemma githago; assembly: GCA_958450325.1. Taxonomy (NCBI): domain Eukaryota; kingdom Viridiplantae; phylum Streptophyta; class Magnoliopsida; order Caryophyllales; family Caryophyllaceae; genus Agrostemma; species Agrostemma githago. Next base: position 4,088,298 of record OY288241.1, on the reverse strand, counting down.
AAACCTTCCGGAAATGGCCCCATTATAAAATTATGTGAGAGATCTATGCCGGAGGCATTGCCATAATATACTTTTGTCTTACTGTCATTTGTCAGAAATTCTCCAAATAAAGAGTTATTAGGGAGGTTAATTGTGGAAAAGAAAATGGGGAAAATAGGAGGCCCGGTAAGGTGGTTGTTAGAAAGATCGACATGAACAAGCTGTAGCATTGTATGAAACCATGTTGGCATGATCCCGGAGATATTTGCATCTGGCAAATATAGCTGTGATAGGGACTTTTGAGTTTGAAGCCATGTAGGAAATTGTCCGTTGATTTTGCAGCTACTACAATCGAAATGTTGAAGTTGAAATGGAGGGACCCAATCAGAGGACAAGTTAAATGTTAGGAAGGTTAGGCCCATGTCTAATTCCGTCAATCTTGAGAGGTTAGCAAAATGGGGTTCCGACAAAACCGTGCCTTCGAATGCATTGGAGCCAATATCTAAATAACGCAAGTTCGAACATTTTCCAAATAACGATTTTAGTATTTTGCCACTCAGTTGATTACCCGAAAGAATTAAGGACTCCAATTTTGTTGGGAACTTAAGAGAGGGTGCTATAGAGGTCAAATTATTGTGAGAAAGATCAATGGATCTTAGACTTCTCAAAGCATTATCTCCTAGCCATCCAGGAATATCACCCTTAAGAGAGCTTCTACTAATGGATAACTCCTCTAATTCATAACGGTTGCGGCAATTATTCAATAGGTTTTGACGCGGTGGCGGAAAAAATCCTACAAGATTATTGCCAGACAGGTCCAGTGATTTCAAATTACACAAGTTGTGCATAAGATCCCAAAGACTCCACGAATGGTTTTGTGTCATGTCGATGCTATACGAAAGGTTAAGGTGTTCAAGAGATGTAAGGTTTTGAATCATTATCTCTACGTTAAGATAATTGTTCCCACTGAGATCTATATAGCGAATCGGAAGGCGTGCAGGAAATGACGAGTTTTTATGAATGGTTTTATAAGGGGTTGGTAGTCCACACCAAGACAAGTGAAGCTCTTTGATATATGGGAGCGGTCCCATTAGCGACTCTACCCAATCATGTGCATAACTCATATTCACATGATTCAAGTTCAAGTACCGAAGTTCTTTTAGACCCAAAACCCAACCTAGCGAACTAGCGAAGACCCTATAATTATCACTATATAGATCAAGGACTCGTAGGTTAGTGAGGTTACCTAATTCATTAGGAATTATCCCACCAAAATAAGAGTGTGAGAGATTGAGATACCTGAGTTGCTTCATCGAACCCATAAATCTTGGGATTGAGTTTTTGAAGAAGTCATTGTAGCTCAGGTCCAAGATCCGTAGCTGTTTCAACTCAAGCAAGTACACCAAGGACGACTCAGGCTTCTCCATTTGAAGCAAGGGATACACGTAAATATCCTCGTACCCATAAAGATAAAGGTCAATAACATGGCCTGTTGCGTTATCACAACCCACTCCCACTACTAGAAAAGAGGCCAAAGAAATCATGTTAAAATGCCCTAAGACACCATTATGGAGATGATCTCCAGGTCAACGGTGTCTTAGGGTAAGAAACCATGTTAGAAAAATGATTTCTTTCCTTATGATTTAGAAACCAATTTTAAGAGATAAATGATTTCTTTGGTCTATGAGAAAAACACCTTGTTGGGGAGATAAATGATTTCTTATCTCAACTTAATGAACCATGTGATACACTTAAATGATTTCTTTGCTTACTTGCAAAAGAACCACCAACTTGTGAAAAATGGTATCTTTGATTTTTCTATTCTTTTTTTGTTTAATACTTTTAATATTTGAGATTAACAACATTAAAACACATTGTACTTATTTTCCTATCATCCAAAATAGGCAATGATTTTCATAAAATATTTTATATATATTGATGCCAAATGGGTTCAAAGTTACATTAGGACACTCTGGAGTCTGGACTATAACGTTAATATTCTTGAAATAGTTTAATTACTGAAGAAAAATACAAATGGATATGCATCTTCCTGTATGCATCCATCCACTTTATCGATCAATTTCTAATCCATCTTCCTCCTTAATCTTCTGGAGGTTGAGAAGCTTGTTTAGTATGACCTCCCTGTAGGCATGCATTCAACCGATCAAGTTCAACTCGGTGCTTCCCCATCACAGCACGAATCACATCACCGATTGACACCAGTCCTCTTATTCCCTTGTCGTAAAAAACTGGAATGTGCCTAATTCTGTTATCTGCAAGTAATCATTATAACAAAAATTTGCTTAATCTTACAAGCTACATTAATGGCAACTGTCACAACAAAAATTTCAATGCAAAAAATAATACTTACACACATTCCTTTATCCCTTATTCCAGCCATAAACAGCAACAAACATGTGTGTAGTACAAAGACTATAAACATTCACCATCTTGTGAGCCTCATTAAAGTCATTTATGTTAAAGTGCACACGATTTTCAGATAAAATTGATGCATTATGAAAACTCGAACCCAATACATGGGAGATCTTCTGCATTTTCTAAGTAAAATCAGAAACCAACTGAAAGATTGCGTGAATAGATTAACATATGCTAAGCACTGCAGCAAACCAAACAAAGCTTTTAGTATGCTAGAAGTTGGAACATGAAGTTCTTTATTAAACTCAGGAATGATGAAGTTCTAGAACTTACTTATAATGATAGTGAAATCTATTATGAAACCAGTAACAAACATAAGATATTCAAGTTATTTGAACTTGAAGAAGCATCGCAAATTCACAAATACATTAGAGAAAAGTAATGACAAATGCTACGGAGTATAATTCACTGAAGCGATTGAATGCAATAATAGCAATATTAAGAGATTTTCATTCCGGTAACCCTGTCTCAGAAATCTAGCACAAGTACAGATGACTAAGTACATTACATTAGAGCCATCATCCTGGATGAATCCTATGCAACTGTAGGGTCAAAGCTATAACAGCGATTAGAGATGAACATAGTTTCAGTACAACAAGATCAATTATTAAGAGGAGCAGGAATAAGCTAGACCAGGAACCAGATTAGACTCATGTGAACCAGATTTTCATCTCATATATAGAATTTGAGGAGTGAGGCAAACGAAAAGGAAACCAGGAGTATGAGTGAATAGCCGAATAAGCTTTAACGTCGAGGAACTGAGCCATAATAGAAAAGTACATTCACAACACAAACCGCATCTCCTAATGATTGCGAGAAACTAAGCATAGATGACATGGAGTGAAAAATGCACGACAAATACCTATGATGGAATCAATTAAGCATACAATTTTACTTAGAAGCAAACATTTCTCACCCACTTTCACTTCTCCGTAAAGCTTTTTATCTCACACTAAAAGACATTCCAAGGTCAAAGAAAGACTCTTCCGTCCTCCAGATTGTTAAATCTGTTCGTATCTAGCTTTTACTTGACCGCCAATGGGGCTTTGAAGTCCAACTCGAACTCAAGTTATTGATCGAACACTCCACTTAAAAGACTCTTTCGTCCTCCAGATGTGTTAAATTTGTTCGTATCTAGCTTTTACTTGACCGCCAATGGGGCTTTGAAGTCCAACTCGAACTCAAGTTATTGATTGAACACTCCACTTAAATGATACACAATCTCTGCAATATCAACATAGCTTACTCATCCACGAATATAAATTCACAATGACCAGTTATCATTATCGATTTTAAACATGAGTGAATTGGAATCATAAATTTAAACAATCTATAAAATCGAACTTTAATCGCTGGAAAATAGCAATATGACGAACATACGGCAATAAATCAAACCTACAACAATAACATGAGAAATCATTGGATGAAATGAAGGATTGAGTTTGAGTAATTGAAATAAGGATCATACTCTTGAGTTGGAGGAAGCTCGAGCATCTCAGAAACTTAATCGCCGGCGGCAGCAGCCTTAATCAAAGTAATCCTGTTAGATCTTCTTCAAATCCTTGTGTCTCACGACAATACTCTTGTCCACACTCCCACACACCAGCTTCCCTAAAATTCGAACTGAAATAAATCGCAATTTGAAGCCCTACATAATCTAAGCATCAAAATTAGACATAGAAATCATAATTGGAAGCCCTAATTTCAATTCGTACCATAGAAAATGAAGAATACAGTTTTTCTTACCTTCACGGCTAAAGTGACGGAAAGAGGTGGTAGTCGGAGCAAAGTGACAGAAGGAGATGGTGGTTGGAGTATCGACGGTGAGGCTCATATGAAATTTTGGGGGAGAATTGATATTTTGCGTAGAGGGTTTAGGAAACCACTTAATAGCAAAATATGAAAAAAAATAAGAGAGTGTCTTTGAAATCATTTACTTCAAAAAATGGTGACTTAATAGACAAGAGAGCAAAAATACCACTTATTTTAAAAAATGGTGTCTTTGTAGTAGATGGAATTTGATTAGGGATCATTATTACTCCCTCGTTCCAATGAATTGTTTGCCTTTCATTTTGGCACCAAGGGTAAGGAATCCAATGAGAAGGTGACATGTGGAGCAAAACTCATGAGAAGGGACAAATTGCATATAAAAAACATTCCCAAAATAGAAAGGGAAACAATTCATTGAGACGTCCCAATATGGAATAGGCAAACAATTCATTGGAACGGAGGGAGTATGAAAAATGATGTCTTTATGAATACATAAGAAACCACTTTTTTGAGAGAATTGATTTCTTTAACCAAAGACATCATTAATTATATTCATATGGTTACTTAATAATGATTCCTTTGAAACTTTTTCTAGTAGTGTCCTCTCCAGTGACAGCATTCCTCACCTATCCATGAAGATGAAACTTCATCGTTGAAGTAGGTGATATTGTCCTTGAAGTTGAGCAGGGCCGCTCTTTCAAAAGGCCTACACCTCACAGTCGAGCTATTGTCGGGTGAGTTCACGTTGCAAGTACAACATCTTGTATTGAATAAGATAAATGTGAAAATAAGTAAGCAAGTTATTATTGTATTCCTCATTATTGTTAGGAAGAAAAGATAATAATTGCAATACTTAACTATTTTGTTTACTTTATTAATATACTCTGTAACCTTCAGGAAAAATCGTCGGTCAATTGAACGGTTACAAATGAACAAGTTAGGGTTGGAGTCGTAGGAAAGTTGGCCACAAACCGGAACATCATTGTCAATTGAATGGTTACAAGAGCAACATTATTACGCAGTTGATGAGGTCCAAGAAATGTCATGTAATAATGTTCTTAACTCTGAAAAATAAGAAACAAACAAAACTAAACTATACGTTATGTAGAGACTTGAGAGTGAAAACGTTGAAGCAAGCGACGACTTGTCGACTTCATTTATGGGGGTGACCCATTAGTGATGACCTTATATCATGGGGCACCCCTAACATAGGTCGTATAATATTCCTACAATAATCCTACTTTCCCTCAGTGTGAACACGATTGTGAAGTCATCCAAAGCTTCCAAAATCTCCTCCAAAATCTTAAACAACAGGAATCGAACCCGCGACCTCCAAGAAGGATCCCAAAAACGCACTAATCCAAGACATCAATTAGTGTTCAATTTGTAGAAAATAGATATAGTAGGCTATTTACATGCCGAGAATGAGTGTAGATTAGCCTCGAAAATTGTAGGCCCTGTTTGGTAAACAGTGGATTGAGAATAACAGAAGCAGATTTAGAAAACAGATTTGACCAGCAGAATCAATTGACAGTTTTGACCAGCATATTTAATTAGCAGAATATTTTAAGCAGTGTTTGGTAATTAGCAGTTTTAAATTAGCAGATTGTTTGATCGCTTTGTAAAATGACAAAAAAAGACATAATTTTTTTTCCATTAGATATACGTCAACATATATCACACTAACAATTTTAATAATTAATATCATCGATTTCTTACATTAGCCATTAAAGTTGAACAAATATTATCACAGAGAGTTAATACGTCTAGAATTTTTTAAGTATCGACTGGAGACAAAGCAATTCAATTCATCAAACATCGATAACATTAAATTAAAAGTAATGCTCCATGAAATTGTATAAAAGACTGAAAATTGATTCAATTGAAATAACCAAAAATTAATTAGTGCAAGCTAAAAACTCATTGCATATGAAATTCATGCATAAAAAAAATTAAAGAAAAGAGTAAGACGGATCTTAGAAGGATGAATTCATTAAATAGTTGAAAATAATGAAAGTAAGGTTTGATTTGAAAAGGGATAAAAAGGTTTTAAAAAAAGTTATTCTAATCCGCTAACACAATATGTTGCTTTAGCAGCATATTGGAAAACAGCATATTTGAATCCAATATGCCATTTACCAAACACTATCGTTGGCATATTTCGTAGTCAAACATGCTATTTTCTTCCAATATGCTGTTTTTTGGCGGATCCACCGTTTACCAAACACCCCCGTAGTGTTTATTCCACTTAAATTAGCCTCGAAAATTGTCCTACTTTGGAGAAGTAAATGAAGTTAATTACTGCAACGAAAAACGTAGTAGCTTCCTTGAAAAAACCCACTAATTAACTTACCTTTAACCCTAAACTCTTGCAGATTCATATAACAAAAAAAACAGTTTCGATTCACCACCAATCTCTCAAATTTGAAAAATCAACATCCTCTTCTTCATATACTGCTCTTTTTTTTTTCCATTCATATTCTATTTTTTTGAAGATTCGTTCTCATATTCTTCCATATGAGTGTCGGTTCATTTATATTGTCAATTTGAAGATTCTTGCCAAGGTAAATTAATATAATTTTTATGCTTAAATTATTTAAATTTTTATTTGTTTTGATTTCAGAAGTGTGATCTAATTTTGTTGATTTATACTATATTTCTACTGTGAACGTTGCAAATTGTCATTCCGATTTACTTTTTGTAAATCTTGGTATTTTGGTAGAAATTTTTACCTTTTTTTTCAATTATGTGTTCATTCTGATTTGTATATTACGGGTAGTAATGTAATTCCTTTATCATTCTAAAATAAGGTTTATATATTGACGGGAAACAGATGGAAATTATAATCATGATAAACAAATTGAAGCAGGTGGAAATTTACGGCAAATTATAATCTTGGTGACAGGTAACTATTCTAATGACAAGTAAATTTTTTTATGTTTGACTTATTAGATGATAGTGAACTATTCTAATGAGAAGTAAATTTTTTCATTTAGGTATGTGAAAACTAATTGATATGTTGACTTATGGGTTTTTCATTGGTATGTGAAAACTAATTGATATGTAATTTTTTCATTATAGTAAATTCATTAGATGACGTCAATTTTTTTCTCCATAAACATTTAGGTTATTCAAAAAATTTCTCCATTTGATTATTGTACTCTTCACTCTTTCACTTACGTCAATTTTTGTCTTACTTTTATAATTTGGTATAAATCACGAAAATCTTTTTTTTAATTTGTTTTCAAATATGTAAATATTACTCAATTACTAAAATATACAGGTCGGGTGTATTTCGGCGGTTCTTCGGCTTTTGGGTTCGGGTAAAGTACGGGTTGGGTGTATTTCGGGTTATCTGGTAAAATATGAGTTTTATACGGGTCGGGTTTATATGGGTTGTCCACTTGGGTTCCGGGTCAAATACGAGTTATTAACGCACTTTGAAAACATTAATTTTCTTTAACTTTTTTAATCATCGACTCTGCATACTATGTAAAGCAAGGAATAGCACTACCTATATACGATACACTGCATACTATGTAAAAACACTTTCGTTCTTATGCACTTAATCGCCGTAGAAGTCTCGATAGATTTCGTTTAAAGCGTTCATAATGTGTTCGTAGTGAACATACTTGTGGACATGACATAGGTCCACCCCGACGCGGCCACGCGCGGGTTTGGGGAGGCGAATGAATCTCCATATGAGAATGGATCGAATTGAAATTTAAATCGAAGTTGGAGTCGCCACCGAACTTTGTGGGAGTTCGGGCCCGTTCGAACCCACTCTATGTCGTAGTGGGCCGTGTACAAAATACGGCCCATTTCCGATGTCAGAGTTTATCGGGTTCGTCCCTTTGCATTTGATACCGATATGGATATCGCGTATTGAATGACTCTCGTTGCCAATGGTTTCGGACATCCGGAAACCGAGGTTCTGAGTAAGGGGTGAAGGTACGTGTTGGGAAGTTCACAAAGAACACCCAACCCCGCCCGCACATTAGCGGCCTCTACTAGGATATCGTTTGATGTTTGAATACGCGTGTTAGTTAAACGGGAAAATGATATGCAGAGATTATTTTCCCTAAACACGTGAATAATTGAGTGGGTTGCTAAGTCGTTTAATGCATGAAAATTAACGTCTAAGTTGTATTTAGCATGCGTGGTTCGTTTTAGTATAATAAAACAAAAGATAAAAAGAAGAAAAGAAATCGCTAAAAAAACACGAGCAAACGAGTTAGTAACGATTGAATAACAAAAATAAATATGATAATATGCATGATTTTGAAAAGTTTAATACACGTGATGGATTAACACGTGTTGACCGGGGTCAATAAAAATAAAGTCGAGATCTGAAATATTATTAAAAAGACGCTGTTTTGTCTAAAAAACGATGTTCGAAAAATAATAAAAAAGAAAAGACGGGTCGCGCTTCAGTCTGCCACGCGACTCGCCCGGGGTGCGCGCGACTCGCGCCCCAGCCTGTTTCGAGGTCGATTTTCTAAAAATCGATGTTTTTATTAAATCGCGTACAAATATAGCATAATTTGTACTCGATTCAATATTTTCGATATTCGTTATATTCGATATTCGATTATGAAATCGATATCAAATATTCGGAATAATTTTGAAAAAGGTAGAAAAAAGGTTTTAAGAAATCGTTTTGTAGAAAAAACGATGTTTAAGAAAAATTGAGAAAAGCGAAGAAGAGGAAAAAAGGAGCCGCGGGTTTCAGGCCTCCGCGCGAGTCGCCTGGGAGGGGGCGCGACTCGCATGAGGGTCTGTCCCGGTTCGGTTTTTTTTCGAAAGTCGCTAATTTCGATAGATCGCGTATAAATATGAATTAATTTATACTCGATTTATGCTTTCGATATTCGTCGTATTCGATATTCGATTATGAAATCGATATCGAATATTCGGAATGACTTTTAGAAAAGGTTTTATAAAATTGTTTTGAAAAGAAAAATTTGAACGAAAAGAAAAAGAATGTTAGTTCTCTCCGCGTTTAAATCGTTGTATTTTGTAAAAAGTAACGATTTTGTAGCATCAACGAGATTAATGTAATTCTTTTAATACGATATTCGACTAGAGAATCGGTATCGTATTTTTAAGAATATTCGTTTATATGAAAATAGTTTTTAGTAATATCGATATTAGAAATAATGAAGATGCGAGGAAAGACCCGTAAAAAAATTGACCGACGATGACGCGAGACGGACGAAAAAAACGAGAAGAAGGAGAGAAGAGAAGAGAAGTCGGGTTTGGTTACACCCTCAACCTACATGCTCTTGTTGACTCAGATCGGGGCTCGTCGGAATGTGGCTAAGTCACGGGAGCGTCGAGTTAATGTCGGTGATTTATGGTGGTTGATTGGGGCGTGTACGGGTGACGGGTGTAGGCCGGTTTTTAGTAGTCTCGGGTAATACTATCGGTTTCTCGATGCTAAGTGTGAGAGTGTTGAGGTGTATGAATATTGTTCAATGTCGGGGATTATATGAATTAATCGTGTGTGTTAATGTGCATGCAAAGGGTCCTATTTATAGGAAAAGGAGGTAGCCTTGCTTGTACGACAAGAAATACCGATCGGGATAGAAAATGTAAGAAGTTGTGAGGAACGAGAATTCCGTTACTTGGCAAAGAAGAAAGAGAATCCCGATTTGGGAAGAGGAGCTCGGCTGAAACAGGCCACTCGGCCGAGTGTCCTAAGCTCGGTCAAATGCTCGATTCGGTTTCCGGATAGAATTCCTACTTGAGATCGAATTCTACCTTTAACGGAATTGTTTAATATTTGTGTAACTGATTTTTTATGGAATTTGAGCTCGAGTCGGTCACGTGAGGTGACATGGCTGACCCGCAAGTCTTGAGAAAATATCCTTGACCGGGTTTGACTCGGTCGCTAAAAGACGGTTTTGCCCCTGGTGTCGGATTCGACCCAAATTAGTCTTATTTGACTCGAAACGACCCACTGGACCTGAATTTGAGGTTGGTTTTGTGAAATTTGTACTCCGTAAAAAGCTCAAGCTAAATATCCATGATTTCGTGCCCATTTCCGAGTACGTTAAAGCATGTTTGCGTCCGATCATCATCGGGTGTTTGTCGGAAACTGCTATAGACACCTGGCAGCAAAATGTGGGTGTCTACAGAGCCCCCACTCTGACTGAGGCTTGGACAGGGCGAAAGTCAGAGTAGCTACCAAGCCAATCAAGGATTAAGACCTGGCAGCCTTCCGATCGGGTCGTTTAAAGTCCATTAGACCTGCGTAAAGGGCCCGCCGGCCATGGATTAGAAATGTACCTGAGCTGATGATAACTCCGTGGGGAATTGAACTCGTCGTACAAGACTTAGGTGGGCCTATATATGGGCCCATCTTGTTAAATGCCGCTGGGGAGTTATGCGAATTGCACGGTCCTGTTTGAGTCGTCCTGTACATATTTATGCAAAGCAGCAAAGTTTTGTATGTAACATTTGTAGGAAAATGACTCGCGTTGGGAAATAAAAATTTTGAGAAAAGTTTTAAATTTTTGGGTTTGAAAAGGCCTTTGAAAATTAGAGAATTTTTGACTCTGAAAAGGAATAGGAATGCTCGGGATGACCTAGGTAAACCCTAGGATAAAGATTGTATGCTAAATCCTCTAGGATTGGGAATCCTAAGGTGAGGAGGAGAACTTGGTTTTATGCTATAAATACCCTCTCCTTGCTTCATAAATTTTCACAATTCCCACAATTCCTTCTTTTTCTTAAAGAAAAAGAAGCTCTGAGAAATTTATCCTTCTTTTAAGAAGTCCAACTATGGGAATCGACCGTTTAATTGGAATGCTGCAAGAATGGTCCCGATTTTTCAGAGACGCCGATAAAGTTATCCTAAATCAGAATGGCGTTACCCAATTATTCGTAATCCGCCAGATGCAAGTAGATCGTCACTTTTTGGATGCTTGCCTGTCCTATTGGGACGATACTTATCATGTTTTTAGTTTTCCTCGAGGCGAAATTTGTCCTATCCATGAGGAAATTGCTGCTGTAGGAGGAAGGAATCTCATTCTTCGCCCTGCTATCCCTTTTTCGGTTTCTGACCCGAGGAGGAAGTTACGGGAATTTTTAGGACTTTCTCACATGAAGGTATCCCGTATGCTGGAAGGAGATACCGTTTCTTTGATCGATCTAGCCGAAAAATTTATGAACCCAGATGACGTCCGGGTCAGGGCGGTCCACAACCGTAGGGCCTTTACATTTTGTATGCTCCATGTCTATGCCTTCGAAGGCCATAAGGATTTATTATCTTGCATGGGCCATGTTAGGCTTTTCACTGTGGCTGACCTGATGGAAACGGAGCACAGCCCGACTTGGTTGATTACGGGAGAGATTATCCAGGGTTTGGATAATCGCAAAAGGGACCCATCAACCCGGTTGACTGGGAGTACCCGTCTTTTACAAGTATGCTGATTTTTTAATTTTTTTCGCAATTTTCGTCTTTTCCATTTTTTCCGGTTTTTGCGTTTTTTTCCGATTTTCCCGTTTTTTTTTTTGACGCGATTTTGACATTTTTTGCGATTTTTGATTTTTCGCGGGTTTTTCAGCTGTGGCTGTTCGAGAGGCTATCGATCTGGGACCCTCCCCTAGACGTGAGCCGGTATCAACCCAAACAAGTGATGACGAGGAGACGGACCATTGCCTTTTCTCGCTTCAACACCCAAAAATACTGGGATGAAGTGTTATCCTTCCATGAAGGCCCATTGATCCGCTGGACCGTCCCATGGTGGCCCATTTATGTCCGGACCGGTTTAGAGTCTCGAGATAGGGCTCGATATCAGGTAATCCTATCTTTTAAACAGACAATTCACCTCTTTCCCGATCGCATACTTAGGCAATATGGTCGGGCGCAAAGAATCCCAGAAATCGAGGCAGTCGTGAGTGAATCTACTCAGTTGACGGATGTAATGTGTGACACCTGTATGCAAAGGTGGTATACACGAGCTACTTGGCCCGTTCCTAAAAATCCTCATTCGATCTGGGTATCTGACTCTTATGTGAGATGGACAAGAGCTGATTTAGCTAAAACCCGAGCTGCTTTGAAGACTGACGAGGCCTTCGACCTGTTGCGCCGGGAACATGCTAAAGATAATAGAAGCTTTTTTGACGAAGACGCTACTCCGGCAGATCAGAAAGGGAAGTCTAGGACTCAGACTGAAGGGTCCAGTACTAAGGGTGCACGAGGGAAAGTGAGCCCCCAGACGGATTTAGAAAGGAGACTAGGGCCAAAGCTGGCGGTTAAGGACCGACTTGGTCCTCGAGACAGGCTTCCCGAGCCCGTACGGGCTCGTCTTGGACCGGCAGAAGACCCAAAATCGAAGAAGCGGGTTCGAGCAAAAGAAGTTCCGCTTGTAATTAGAGAACGTTCGCCTCCGCCCCGTCGACCTCGGGCTCCGCGTGACCCGAAAGATAAAGGGAAAGGAAAAATGTACGAGTAGTTTCCTAAATTTTATTTAAGTATTACTACTATTTTTGTGGTGTGATTTTGTTATTTTTTTTTTGTGATGTATATATTTTTTTTTTGAAATTCCCGAATTTATCGGTTTTTTCTTATATAATAATAAAAAGACATATTAGTGAATACCGTTTCCGTCTTTTCGTTATTGCAGTGGTTGTGCCCTTTTGAGGGGTTGCCTACGTATCCAAAATTAATGGAATCAAACCTTCCGTAGTTCAGAAGTATTTTCGCAATTTTTCGAAATACATCAAGATTATTAATTCGAGATGTGCAACGGCAGGATAAGTAATCCTAGCTTATTGACTTGCTTAAAATTTTTGAAAACTTATAAAAAGACAAATTTTTATAAATTTTTGCAAATGACATTGAGGGTTTAAGGGTAGTAACGCACGCTTCAATTGATCCAAGTTGGTTGGGTTGGCGAATTCGTTCCCGTCCAAGTCTGTTAGCATTACTGCTCCTCCCGAAAGGATTTTCTTCACTAGATATGGCCCAGCCCAATTGGGTTTGAATTTTCCCCTTGGGTCAACTGGTAGTAAAGCTCGAACAGATTTTAGGACTAGATCACCCTCTTTGATATTCCTAGGCCTAACCCTTTTGTTAAAAACCCATTGGATCCTTTTTTGATAGATCTGAATATTATTCAGGGCCCGAGATCGCCGTTCGTCCAAGAGGATTAGCGAGTCATATCGGGCTTGGACCCAATCTGCTTCAGGTACCTGACTCTCGAGTAGAATTCTGAGGGATGGTACTTCTAGTTCGACTGGTTGGACCGCCTCCATTCCATATGTCAAATAGTATGGAGTTGCTCCGGTTGCGGTGCGAATTGATGTCCGATATCCCCATAGGGCGAAAGGTATCTTGTTGGGCCAGTCCCGATAATACTCAGCCATCTTTTTAAGTATGGTGACAATTGTTTTATTAGCTGTCTCTACCGCTCCATTCGTTTGGGGACGGTAAGGCGATGACGTATGCCTTTGAATCTTATACTTTTCCAGCAAAGTGGCAGTTTCAGCCTGAAAGTGGGTTCCGTGATCGCTGATGAATTCGTGCGGAATCCCGTATCGACATATAATCTGGTTTTGGATGAATTTAGCCACATGTTTGGCATTCAAGATCCGGTACGATTCGGCTTCGACCCATTTGGTGAAATAGTCGAGCCACTAAAATGAAGTAGTGACCCCCTGTCCCGGAAGGATTTACTTACCCGATTATATCAATCCCCCCTGTTGAGAATGACCATGGTGATGTCATTGTATATAACAGGGATGAAGGCATATGCTGTACATTGGGGAAAATCTGACAGTTATGGCAGTGTTTGACATATAACTGACAGTCAGTTTCCATACTATTCCAATAATAGCCGAGTCTCGTGATTTTTCGGGCTAGCATATGGGCATTCATATGCGGACCATTTTCACCATCATGTACCTCAGCCATGATCCTTTCGGCTTGCGTTTTGTCAATGCATAAGAGTAAAGCCCCCTGTGCTGTCTTCTTATATAACTGCCCATCGTCTGTGCGGATGAACTGGGTCGCCCATCTTCGTAGAGCTTTCTTGGCCCGGTTTTCAGCTCCCGGAGGATATTCTCCTGACGTTAAGTAGGTTAGAATAGCCTGATACCAAGGTTCTGGATCAGTTATTTCAATGTCTTGGATAACGTGGATGTATGCTGGCTCGGACCGTCTTTCGACGCAAATGGGCATGCTGGTTAGATGTGCTGGGATATTCAGTAAAGATGCTAATTTTGAGAGGGCATCTGCAAACTGGTTTTCTTCCCGAGGTAGATAGATGTAGTCTACTTTTTGGAATTGTTTTTCGAGAACCCTTACTCGCGCTTGGTAAGCCACGAGATTTGCGTTCCGAGTCTTCCATTTTTGTAGGGCTTGATTTATTACTAAGGATGAGTCACCGTGGACCCGGAGATTTGTTACTCCTAAATCAGCGGCGGCTTGCAGTCCGTGAATGCATGCTTCATACTCGGCTGCGTTGTTAGTCACGTCAAAATCTAGCTTGATGGATAACGGGGTGTGTTCCCCTTGTGGTGAGATCAATAAAATCCCGACACCAAATCCTCGGAAGTTGGATGCTCCATCAAAGTATAAATCCCAAGTTTCAGTGTTAGTATGGAATATATCCTCATCTGGGAAGGCCCAAGTATCGGTATGTCCTTCCTCGGATATCGGGCTATCAGCGAGGAATTCGGCTACTACCCGGCCTTTGATGGCTTTCAATGATACGAACTTGAGGTCGAACTCAGCTAACATTAAAGTCCACCTGGATATGCGGCCATTGAGGATGGGCTTCTCGAATAGGTACTTGATTGGATCCATTTTGGATAGCACATGTACCTCGTGACTAAGCATGTAGTGTCGGAGCTTTTTAGTGGCCCATACTAAAGCTAGACACGTCTTCTCGAGCATTGTGTACTTGCATTCGTATTCCAAGAACTTTTTACTGATGTAGTAAATAGCCCGTTCTTCGGAATCGACCGTCTGGGCTAGCATAGCGCCCATGGCAGTCTCGGTCGTTGTTAGGTATAACGATAGAGGCAAGTCATGCTGAGGTGGCATTAACACCGGTGGAGAGGATAGAATCTCCTTAATCTTATCGAAAGCCATTTGACATTTGTCGTCCCATAGTGTTCGTTCTCCTATCTTCAGTTTCTTGAAAATGGGCTCACATACCATGGTTAGCTTTGAAATAAAGCGGCTTCCCGAGAAACCCCCTTATCTCCTTTTCGGTCTTAGGTGGTTGCATCTCGGTAATGGCTTTGATCTTTGCCGGGTCAACCTCGATGCCATGCTGGCTGACAATGTGGCCCAGAAGCTTGCCCGATGTTACCCCGAAACTGCATTTTTGAGGGTTTAACCTCATATTGTACTTGCGTAGTCGGGTGAAGAACTTTCTTAGGGCCGCAATGTGCCCGTTTCGGTCTTTGGATTTGACGATCATGTCATCCACGTAGACCTCCACTTCTTTATGCATCATGTCATGCAATAAAGTGGTGGCGGTCCGTTTATAAGTGGCACCGGCGTTGATAAGCCCAAATGGCATCACGGTATAGCAGTAAGTCCCCCAAGGTGTGATGAAGGTGGTCTTACTCATGTCTTCTTCCGCCATTTTGATCTGATTGTATCCGGCATACCCGTCCATGAATGATAGAAGGGCATGGTCGACCGTGTTATCCACCAGTATATCGATATGTGGTAACGGAAAATCGTCTTTTGGGCTGGCCTTATTAAGGTCCCGGAAGTCTACACATACTCGGACTTTGCCATCTTTTTTGGGTACTGGCACTATGTTTGCAACCCAGTCTGGATATTCAGACACTTGGATAAAGCCCGCTTTGAATTGTTTATCGACTTCTTCCTTGACTTTGAGAGACCATTCGGACCTCATTCTTCGAAGTTTCTGTTTTACCGGCTTATACCCGTCTTTAATGGGTATACGGTGTTCAGCTATCTCCCGGTCTATTCCCGGCATATCCTTGTAGGACCATGCGAAGACGTCTTTGAACTCTTGGAGGAGATCCGTGAATTGTTGCTTCTCCTCGGGATCTAGAGATAAACCTATCTTAAGCATCTGAGGCTCTAAAGGGGTTCCTACGTTGATGGAATCGGTTTCTTCGATTACCGGATCTCGGGACTCCCTTTGTTCGAGTTGCTCGATTAGATGCGGAGGCAGTGGTACCTGTTCTTCGGGTTTCTCAATGTCATTGCAAGTAAGATTTTTGAAAATATTTTGAAAATAAGACAAGTCGTAAGCAGAACGGTTATCGTTATTATTGATGGTGAATTTTGAAAAGAGCTCGAAGAGATCGGCCATCTGATCGTTGGTTAAAGGCGGGATAGGGAGAGCCCTCGGGACAGACTCCGGGGCTCCCGATGGTGTGACTAAAGAAGGGAGAAGGGTTACAGACTCGATCCTAGTACTGGACCCTCTAGGCTTAGACTCAGACTCCGACTCTGACTCAGACTCGGACTCGGATTCGGCACCATGCATATCTCCTTCAGCAGTGGTTAGCTTGTAGACTCGACCCTGACTATCGGTCCACTTAGTTGTCTTCCTCCAAGCTCTCTTCCCAGTGTCAGCACCTACTTCGGAGATCAGCTTGGTTAGATCGAACCTGCTGCTGCGGAGAATCAAACTGACTAACTCCTGTTTTAGGGTCGGGACGACCTTGTCTTCTCCGAATAGAAGTCCCAGGACGGGCTCAGTATTATTTGGGCCCTCCTTTGATTCGGCCTGGATAAGGGCAAAGATATCATCCGGGATGAAGTTGCATTCTCGAGCCAATTTGATCTCGGGATATGAAATGGTGGGTTGATAGAGGCCCACTTGCACAGCTCCGAATACTGGAGTGACGAAATAATCAGTCAGTCTTGGGCTGTAAGGGCCCAAGTAGGTACCCTTGAAGATGTTAATGGCCTTCCGAATACCAGCCTGAACCACGTTTTCCGGGGTTACATCATACCCCAAGCCGAATCTTGACTCTTCATTAGTTAAGACCTCGATGATCTTTCCGGCTGGGAGGTCAGGTCTCGAGGTAGTCCCCGGTAGGTAACCCAGATTTTGTAGCATCGTGTCGATGCTAGTGGTGAAGTATGGCTGGAAAAGATATTCTTCCTCGATCATTCCCACGAAGTTGAAACCTCATGGGTCGGTTGAGCCTGCCGTGTTGCAGCTTGACACGGTTATGGGGGTAGCTTCGAGAGTAACGACCCCATCTTGTAAGGGTAGTTTGACCTTCCTGTGAAGGGTGGAGGACACGGCTTTGACCGCGTGAATCCATGGTCTCCCGAGTAGTAGATTGAAAGATGAAGTGACATCAATCACCTGAAATTCTAACTCCTTTTCGATCGGGCATGTTATGATCGTCAACTTAACGGCCCCAGCAACTGATTTTGGGCTCCCATCGAAAGCCTGGATAGTTTGTGCAGTTGGAAGGTAGTCAGCCTCGGTAATACCGAGGGCCTTAGCTGTCCTCAAGGGAAGGACGTTTACTGCGGACCCATCATCGATTAGGGTCATTGGGAGATATTTATTTCGACAGATCACCGTGATGTATAGGGCCAAGTTATGGGTGGCCCCAAACGGTGGAAGGTCGGACTCAGAGAAAGTGATAAGTGGGCCTTCTCCTTTGGACTTGCCTTTGAGGTGAGGCAAAATAGTGGCTACCATTTCGGTGGGGGTAACCGACGAGTCAACCTTGATTTCATCGAGAGCCCTAGTAAGAGCCGCCCGATGCTCCTGAGAACTAACAAAAAGCTGCCATATAGTAATATCAGTTCGGACCCTCTTTAGTTGCCTGACTAGGGCCGTGTCAGCGTTTGATTCCTCGGGAGTGAGTTCTGTCCTGGAAGGTTCAGTGACGGTTCCTGGAGTGGGGAGACCGGCCGTGATGGTGTGTGTGCCGGCCAGGGCTCTGGCTTTGGCTTTCCGGATTTCTTCGATGGTGACGGGGACAGCTTCCCCTTTAGCCAAGTAAACGTCATCTTCATCGTCATTCCATATCCCGTTGATTTGGGAAACGAAAGGGGAAATGAGATGAGAGCAGTCGACTACTTCTCCAATAAAAATGGCGTGAGTAGCAAGGGGATTATTTTTGTTACTCGGCTTGTCACTAGGAAGTGGTATCTTTCCACTTTCGATCAGATCCTGAATGAGGTGCTTCAACTTCCAGCATTTCTCAGTGTCGTGCCTGTTGCCTTGGTGATAATTGCAATAGGCTTGAATGTTGTAGCTTTTGGATCGTTTTTCGACGGGAACTTCCGGAATTGGGCCTATCGATTGGATTAGGCCTTTTGAAGACAGCCTTTGTAAGGCATTAGCATAGGTTGTTCCTATATCAGTGAATACCCGATTTGGAGTATTCTTTTTGGTCGAGGTGTCCAATGAGTTAACCTCGTCAAAGATGCTTCGGGCCGCCGTTGTAGTTGCGGGCTTGCTGGAGGATGAACTGGCTCCTTGATACCCCTTGGTAGAAGCCTTAGTAAGGCTCTCTAACCTTAGATTGTCTTCGATTCTCGTACCCATCTCGGTCAAAGTGGCGAAATCGGGTATGACGGCGTACCGGAGATGGATCCGGTAAGCGGGGAGGAGGTTTTTGACAAAGGCCTCCACTAGCACCTTTTCGCTGGGCTTGTCCACCAGCTTCACACTTTCAGTCCTCCATCTTTGAAGGTATTTGGTGAAACCCTCCTTAGGCTCTTGGGCCATAACCTCCAGAGTACGCATGGTAGTCTGAATCTCGGCATTATCCGCGTAGTTTCGCGCGAATTCCATTGCGACATCGTTCCAGGTTTTGTATTTCTTGGGATCGAGCCTGTAGTACCAGGCTTTCGGGTGCTTTTCCAGAGAGGAAGCGAAGAGGTGTGATGGTAGGATTTGTCGTGGATCCCACCGCCAAATAAATAACCAACTATCACCTAACGGTAGTTAGGGTAAGTCGGGTCGTGTCCACGGAGACGGTGTCGCAATGTTTAGACTATGTCGGCCTAAAACTAGACTATGCTACCAAACAAACACAAAGAACTACTACTAGATGAATTATGATGAGAGGAGAAGTAGGGAGTAGACTAACAATGAACTAGGCTAAACGAGACTAAGCTAGAATAACTAATCACAAACCAACTAGCAAACTAAAGAGAAATGCTAAACAATGCTAATAATCCAACTAACTAGCAACCTAAGGAAATGATGACTAACTAACAAGATGAATCAAATATGGAAAGAAAGGAGTGGGTTAGGTCGGGTTCATAAGTGTAGTGGGGTGACTTGGGTAGTTAAGGGTGTAGGTGCCTCCTAATTGCTAGGTTCGGTCCGGGCAATCGCAACTTAAACCGATGTCGATGACTATGCTCAACATGTCCACACACAAAGCAAACAATGGGTAGAAGAAGACTAGCATGAGAAGCATGGCCACTACAACTCATACAAGCATATCAACAAACACATGGTGTGCCAATTATGTGACTAACAATAAAGAACCATCCTTTACCCCTAATCAGACCCTAATCACCCATAATCTACCCTTAATCCCCCTACTAACCCACAAGATATCTACTCACTCATAGTCAAAGAAAAACCAACAACAATAAGAAGGGAACACAACATCATAACCCTAACATTCATCATCAAGAACAATAACAATCAATAACAACAAACACTAAATAAAGATTCAAACTTGATTCAATAACAATAAACAAGAGAAAAGAAAGTTATACCAACAATAGGATGATGAAAAGATGATATCTTGCATAAAAGAGAAACCCAAATAATCCCAAGGTTGTCAATCTTGGAGAAGTCTTCAAGTATCTTCTTAATACAAGAACTAATTACAACTCTAATTAACTAAGATTAGCTAATGATTAAAGGAAGATTTAAACTAATGAGAGGAGAGTTTAAACTAGGGTTTATATGATGTAGAGAGGCTTAAGAGAGTCTAAACTAAGGTAGGATCCATAAACAATACAAGAGGGAAGTATTTATAGGGTTCCAAATGGAAGGGAGAAGAAAGAAAGAAATGCGGACTACAGCCCTTTGGTCCCGACCGGGACGGACCATCCCGACCGGGACGGACCCACCATCCTGACCGGGACGGGTTGGTCCCGACCGGGACGGCCTTGCAGTGGCATCCTCCAAAGTGCACTTCATCCCCGACGGGATGAGGTGCATACCCGTCGGGGATGAGTCTTGTAGGCCTCCAATATGACTCTTTTGGTTCCTCCTTGCTTCACATGAGCTTCTCATCGATTCTCGGGACTCGGGATCGGGTCTCGGAGGCTCGGGATTGGGTCCCGAGGTCTCGGGGTCGATTCCGAAGCATCGAGTCATCGTTCCTTTACTCCGTTGGCTCCAAAATGTGTATGTATAGAGTCAGAATCGCTCCAACTCTTCCAAATTGGTCTCGGGAACCTGAAACGAACTAAAGAAAGCATAAGAAGCCCCTAAACCGCTCCCGAGGAGCGATTCCACAAGGAAAATGGGACCAAAATACTACGAAATAGGCACTGCAAACTACACTAATCAAGGTGCTTGAACATGGTCGATTTGACCCCCTTAATAGCCATAAAATCCTTGAAGGCCCGGATATGGAGTACCGGGTCTTCAATCCCGTCAAACATTGACAAACCCGTTAAATTGAGGTTAGCGGGCAGTTCATCGGTCAAGGGTGAATAGGAACGGGGATTTTCCGTGAGGATGGTGTTTCTGGTGGTCGAGTGGACCTGTTCTTGCAGTTTTTGGACCGCGCCGGCCAATGCGGCCAAAGGTCCGTCATCCTCGATCGAAGCGTTGGGGGTTCCTTATTCCACGACACTTACCCGAGTGATGATGGCAATTTGGTCTTCCCTCATTTGTCTCAATTAGTCCTGGATTTTGGTCAACGAAGCTGCCAGCTCATCAATGACTTCTTTCGTCATGGTTCGAGTGAAGGGTGGCCTATCTGTAAGAACACCGCGTAATCAACAACTTAAACCCGAATCCTAAAAAAAAGGTACATCCCGAGCAAGGGAAAAAGAAGAAGACTAAGACGGAAATGACTCGGAAAAGACACCTAGACGGGCGACTTGTGAAAAGGTGGGCCTCCCTCAGGATCCAGCCATGTGGGCCGGGCCCTGTTCGAAGGGAGGTTCACGTGAGACATTCCCAGACTTTTAGACTCAATTGTGTAAGTGGGCTAACCTTTGTAGGAGTATGTTCTACGTAGGTGGGCTTTGCCTTAGTAAAATAAGGCGGACTGGGATAGGGGGGAAACCCGCGATGTAAGATCGACAGAGTTTCGACGCTAGAGACTTCAACGACTTATGACACAACCCGACACTGCTAAATACGGGAAGTCTAAGAAGAGGAAGTTTTGAAATATGATTTTTTTTAAAAGCCCGAAAAATTCGGGGAGAACCGGCCTTTTTTCGAGAAAAACAGAAAAGGTGGGCCGGGTGATGGTTTGAAAAGTTTCGAAAATAATTTCGAGTTTTAAATTGAGCATAATACCGGCTAGAAAAAGGGCTACTTTGAGTAAAATCGTTAATCCTAAATTCGGTATATGCCAGGGGTTTTGAAATTGGATATTTTGAAAAGGATGCAAATTTTGAAAATGACGGTTTTTGAAAAAGACATGGATCAAATAGCACGTAGTCATGGAAACAGTATAATGACACCATGTATGCTCTTAAACTAAGTCTCGGTCAGTCTATAAGGGTCTATACCAGTGTACATAGCCTATTCGAGAATCGGGGCGAACTTCCTAAGTCGAATTGAGCTTAGAACATGCCGTAAAACCCATACGAATCTGCTATGAACACTTTTTGACATATCCAATTTGGACTACATCAATGGTATAGTGGGACGTCGGTCACCAGTACCGGCCCGGGAAAGATGGGGTTATGCATGAACTGTAAAACTAAAACGCGTATTGTACTAGTCAAACGATTTCTATTCGAGTCTCACCCTGAGGATGCCGGTGGTTAGTCACGCATCAGTTAATCCCCAGCGGAGTCGCCAAATTGTGGACATGACATAGGTCCACCCCGACGCGGCCACGCGCGGGTTTGGGGCGGCGAATGAATCTCCATATGAGAATGGATCGAATTGAAATTTAAATCGAAGTTGGAGTCGCCACCGAACTTTGTGGTAGTTCGGGCCCGTTCGAACCCACTCTATGTCGTAGTGGGCCGTGTACAAAATGCGGCCCATTTCCGATGTCAGAGTTTATCGGGTTCGTCCCTTTGCATTTGATACCGATATGGATATCGCGTATTGAATGACTCTCGTTTCCAATGGTTTTGGACATCGGGAAACCGAGGTTCTGAGTAAGGGGTGAAGGTACGTGTTGGGAAGTTCACAAAGAACACCCAACCCCGCCCGCTGATAACTCGGGATTTTACCGATATTTATCCCACATTTGTTCTCTTATTTAGTCGATTTTATAAGTCGAATTGTTAATATGTAACCGTTTTATGTTTATTGAGCTTATTAGTCGAGTTTAGTTTAGTTATTGTCGTTTTATGTTATTTCTCGAGAATTTGGTACTGCGCGTCCATGTTTGTATTTGTAGGTACCGACCCGGGAAGAACCGAGACGATAAAGACGGAACAAAATGGATCAAATCAAACAACTATTGAGGATTGGGCCCATACACAAAAGAACACCCGGCCCACTATGGAAAAATGAGGATGGAGCAGTAGAGTAGTTCAGTAGAGAAATTGCAAAAAAGGCAGTAGAGAGAAACAGGACAGTAGGAATTAGAAGCAGCAAAGTAGCGTAGGAGTAGCAGTAAGAGAACACACCAACACCTTCCTCTTTGTTTTCTTTTAGTTTAATTAACTCTTTTAATTAGTTTTAATTAAGTTAATCCTTTCTTCTCCAACTTCCAAATTCTTCTTCTTTCTAGTAATCTTATGGTACAATTCTCCTTTCTCTTTTTATTTATTATTCATTTTTATATTTTGGGTTTATGTTTAATCTATTGTCAATTAGCTTAAATTTGTTATCTTTATTGTTAATTGTGTTTAGTAATAAGATTGTAGGTTTGTATTTTATATTTATCTTGAGTAATTAGTAGTATATGTTAGGTTAGATTAGTTATATTTATTTCATTATCCAAAGTTCTTATCTTTATTATTTCTTTAGGCTTATTATTATGTTTAGGGTAATTATTTGTGTTTTGATTAATATAAATATGAGTAGTGAGTAGTTTTCTCACTGGGGGTCGATGAATCCCCGATTTGTTTGAATTGCGCGATTGTATGCCTTGTATCGGTTTAGTTGAGTGATTAGATGAGGATGTGTTGGGGATTTATGGACAACCTTGGTCTATGGGGTTTGAGTCGAATTTAGTCCCTTGGTCATCGACGGGAGTCGATTAGGATTAATTGTCGATTCTTCCCCTTTATCTTGCCTTACTCTACTTAGTTGAACACGGGAGTGGGAATTGAGCGGGGTATCTCTAACACTAGTTTCGATTAGCGTGCTTTTCATTGACTTGGGTTAGTTTGGGGAACATCACGGGAGTGAGTCTCCGGTCTAGACCTTAGGATTCCGTCTTACGAACCCGGGAGAGAGGTAAACGGGGTAATTAGTCGTTTCACGAGCCTGGGAGGGAGGTGACCGACCTAGAATGCGCCTTGCCCTTGTCCGAGAACCCGACTTCCTCGATACTTGGCATTTGTTAGCGTGATTTGAATAAGTCGCGGGTGACATCGTCCCTTAGTACCTTTTCTTATTTGATTACATCATTTCATATCTCTTTGTTTCTTTAGAT
This sequence comes from Agrostemma githago, assembly GCA_958450325.1. Lineage (NCBI taxonomy): Eukaryota > Viridiplantae > Streptophyta > Magnoliopsida > Caryophyllales > Caryophyllaceae > Agrostemma > Agrostemma githago. The sequence goes on along the minus strand of OY288241.1, from coordinate 4,064,364 downwards.
TTCTAGTTTTAGATTTTTAGTTTCTTTATGTATTTATTAGTTAGTCTATCTAGTTCAATCACTCTTATCAATCGATTCGCGTAGCTAATTTGTAATCCGAGATCGAACTAGTACTCATTCCCGATCTCTCTGTGGATTCGACCCGACTTGCCCTTGCTATTCTAGTTTAGGTTAGTTGGTTTGTTTGATGCTAGGATTGGCGACAAATCCGACCATCAAAATGGCGCCGTTGCCGGGGATTAGCGGCCCGCCCGCACTAGGATATCGTTTGATGTTTGAATACACGTGTTAGTTAAACGGAAAAATGATATGCAAAGATTATTTTCCCTAAACATGTGAATAATTGAGTGGGTTGCTAAGTCGTTTAATGCATGAAAATTAACGTCTAAGTTGTATTTAGCATGCGTGGTTCGTTTTAGTATAATAAAACAAAAGATAAAAAGAAGAAAAGAAATCGCTAAAAAAAACACGAGCAAACGAGTTAGTAACGATTGAATAACAAAAATAAATATGATAATATGCATGATTTTGAAAAGTTTAATTCACGTGATGGATTAACACGTGTTGACCGGGGTCAATAAAAATAAAGTCGAGATCTGAAATATTATTAAAAAGACGTTGTTTTGTCTAAAAAACGATGTTCGAAAAATAATAAAAAAGAAAAGACGGGTCGCGCTTCAGTCTGCCACGCGACTCGCCCGGGGTGCGCGCGACTCGCGCCCCGGCCTGTTTCGAGGTCGATTTTCTGAAAATCGATGTTTTTATTAAATCGCGTACAAATATAGCATAATTTGTACTCGATTCAATATTTTCGATATTCGTTATTGATAGCCGGGATTTGTCGTCAATCCTACCATCAAACAAACCAACTAACCTAAACTAGAATAGCAAGGGCAAGTCGGGTCGAATCCTCAGAGAGATCGGAAATGAGTACTAGTTCGGTCTCGGATTACAAATTAGCTACGCGAATCAATTATCAAGGGTGAAATTATACTAACTAAGATAACTAATAAAAGTATAAGCTAACTAATAATCAAACAAGTAATAAGAATGGTGATCTAATAATAATTAAAGGCCTAGGGTCCGACTTAACCACCGACATATCATAATTATGAGCAAAGAACACCGATAATGGGTTGCTAGGGATATTAGGATGAGTGGAACGCCTCTAAGGGTCGACTACCTCCCTCCCGGGTTCGTAATCCGACTAAGTAAAATCCGATCACCTCCCTCCCGGGCTCGTGAATCGGATTCCTAGGTCAATCGAGTGAGCCCACTCCCGTGGTGCCCAATCCAATGTCCTAGGTCATTAAGCACGCGTCTAAATCCCGTTCCTTTCTCTCCCCTCTCCCAAGGTGAAGAGTCTAGACCGACAATTAGGGTACCCTACCTAATTCTCACTCCCGTGTTCAACTAGGCGGGGCAAGGCAAGTCAAGGGGCGAGTTTTACTACCTAGACCTAACCGACTCCCGTCGGTGGTCAAGGGTCAAGAGTTCAAACACAACCCAATGATAAGTCGATTCCCGAATCCCAAACTATCCTCCTCCGTATATCCCAAACAAACTAAATACGGGATTCAAACTCACAATATAGACATGTCGGGGTTAAATCGTCCCCTAGAAAAGACACTACTCGCTACTCATAATAATTATACTAATCATAACACAAATTATTACTCTAAACACAAAATTTAACATAATGAAATGATAAAGATGGAAATTTTAATTAATCCTAGCATAAACTATATACAAACAAACAAGACAATTATAAAATAACATTACAACACACAATTAACTATAAAGATTATAACTTTAATCTAATTACTAACTAAATATATCATAAACATAAGATTAAACATAAATAAAAATAATAAAGGAGAAGAGATAAAAATTATACCAAAAGAAGGATGGAATTACTAGAAAGCTTGAATGTTGAGGAAAAGAGCATTAAATAAACTAAATTAAAAAACCAAAAAAAAATAAAGAAAAATGGCAAGAGGAGGCTGCCGTCTTCTGCTACTACTACTCTAAACCCCTATCTAATTCTCTAACATTTCTAAACTTAACAGCCTGTTTGTTTCTCATCACAAAATGGGGTTTTATATGGACCAAATACAAAAGATGAGGAAAGACCTTAATACCCTTACTTAAATGAAATATAGAAGAGTAAATAAAAGGACTCAATTGTCATTCAGTCTTCAAATAAAATCCAACTGCCAAATCAACTCAATCGATTGAGGCGGAGAGAACACGGTGGCTGAACTCGGGTCGCCGGAGAACGACCATCAACGGAGCTGGAGTATGGTGCTGCTGCTGATGCAGGTATGTCGACGACGGAATCTGGTGGTGGCTATGGTGATGGGCGCGGAGGAGGGAAGGAACGGTGGAGTTGTTCGCCGGAGGTGGTGGTTGAATGGTGGTGGAGTGAGTGGTGCTGCTGCCTCGCCGGATATACGGTGGTCCATGGTGTGCTTCGTGACTGAGGTGAAGACGGAGGTTGGAGGAGTATGGTGTTGTGAATTGAGATGGAACTATAATGAATTGGATAAGATAGGTAATTGGTGATTGGGGATGATTGATTGTATTTGATTGTTGGAGGTGGATTGTTGAATTGGGGATAAATTGAAGATGAAATTGAATTGGGATGGAGGTATGAGCATGTATGGCAATGGTGATTATGAAGGTGGGGATTAATGGAGGATTATTGTTAGATTGATGAGGATGATTGATGGATGATGATGATGGTGGGTAAAGGAGAGCAGGAGAGTGAAGGGGAAGTATTGAGCTGAGTCTTTTTAGCTCCTATACATTGCTAAATAAACCTATTTCTGTGCATCTTCCTGACGGACAAATTAAGATGGTAACACACACTGGAATTGTCCCTCTTACAGCAAATTTATTTCTAAAGAATGTTCTATTTCTTCCTGATTTCAAGCATAATCTGCTCTCTTTGGGTCGTTTATTGAGTGATAATCGATTCACTGCTACATTTGACCAACATTTGTGCAAAATACAGGATCCTTCCACTAAGGAAACCCTTTGTTCGGGGAGCAAAAAGGGAGGCGCCTATCAGTTTCTTCAAAACCCTAGTACTGTTCATAGCAATAATTGTACTAGAAATTCATTTTCTGTTTCTGTAGGCAATGACAATGATGTAGCCTTGTTGCACTCTAGACTTGGTCATTCATCTTTGGGTGTTCTTAAGCATGTAATCCCTGCTATTGATAGTGACAAAGCATTTCATTGTGATACATGTGTTTTGGCTAAACATCATAAAGCTCCCTTTCCTGTCAGTTCTACTGTTTCTAAGTTCATCTTTGATCTAATCCATGTTGATCTATGGGGTCCCTACCGATTGAAATCCATATCTGGGGCTTCTTATTTCCTCACAATTGTTGATGATTTTAGTAGATCTACGTGGACTTTCTTATTAAAAACTAAGGAACAAGTTCCATCTGTTATGGAATCCTTCATTGCCTATGTATCCACTCAATTTGGTTCCAAAATCGAGACTATCAGAAGTGATAATGGAACTGAAATAGTGCAGCAAGAATGTCAGACTTTATTCGCTAAGCATGACATTGTTCATCAGCGTTCTATCCCAGGAAATCCTCAGCAAAATGGGAGAGTAGAGAGGAAACATCGCCATTTACTTGAGGTTGCTAGGGCCCTAAGAATTCAGGGTTCCTTACCTAAGAGGTTTTGGGGGGAGCTGATACTTGCATCCACACATCTTATTAATCTCATGCCCTCGAGAGTATTGGGTTGGCTTACCCCTCATGAGAAACTTTTTCAAACTAAGCCAGATTATTCCAATCTCAGGGTAATAGGATGTTTATGCTATGCTGCTGTCAAAGATGCTGATAAATTTGAGCCTCGTGCAATTCGGGGACTTTTTCTGGGTTATCCTACAGGCCAAAAAGGTTATAAGTTGTATGATATGGAGAATCACAAGATCATTGTCAGTAGAGATGTCATATTTCAGGAGACTATATTCCCTTTTCATCCTAGCTACAAGCAAGATGTTGGGCTGATTCCATCACCACCGGCAGCTGTAATGGCTCCTATCATAAGTGCAGAACCTTTACCACCAGAGACTGCTGATTCTAGTCCCATTATTGCTGACTCTTCTGAGAATGCTGATGTTGATGGTCGTATCACTTCTGATACTACTTGTGGTCCTGATTCTTCAGATATTAATATTGACGATATTGTTGCTCCAAGACGATCAACTAGGGTTCGCCATGTTTCCTCAAAGTTGGATGGTTTTATTCACAGTGATCTACCCTATAGTTCTGCTGCTGGTTCGGTTTTTACATCCTCTTATGCTTTTCTGAGTCAATCTTTGCAGCTTGATGGTTACTCCGCTGATTATCAGGCTTCTTGTTGTAATGCTCTCCAAGTATATGAGTCGTCTACCTATGATCAGGCTGTTACTGATCCTCTATGGGTAACTGCTATGTCGCAAGAGCTCAATGCACTTGAAAAGAACAACACCTGGATCCTCACCAAATTACCAACAGGTAAGAAGGCTATTGGAGCCAAATGGGTGTACGAGGTGAAGTTCAATCCTGATGGAACGGTGGAAAGATACAAGGCGCGCCTCGTTGCTAAGGGATACAATCAAATTGAGGGAGAAGATTATACTCATACTTTCAGTCCCGTGGCTAAATTAACCACAGTGCGTACTTTGATTGCCGTTGCTGCTATCAAAGGGTGGTTGCTGCATCAATTGGACATTAATAACGCATTTCTCCATGGATTTTTGGATGAAGAGGTCTATATGAAGAAGCCTCAAGGATACACAGTTGGTTCCAAAGATGATGTTTGTTTACTGAAACGGTCCTTGTACGGGCTTAAACAAGCTTCTCGACAATGGAATTATGAATTATCCAAGTTTTTATCCAGACATGGTTATATACAGTCCAAATCCGACTACTCTCTTTTCACCAAAGGTCATATAGCTTCCAGTTTTGTTCTTATTTTGGTGTATGTTGACGACTTGATAGTAACTGGGACCGATGAAATCGAGATTGCTGCTATCAAGAAGGCTTTGGATGATGCATTCACAATTAAGGATCTAGGTCAACTTCGGTATTTTCTGGGCATCGAAGTATCACGTTCCAAGGCTGGGATTCTTCTTAATCAACGAAAATATATTGTTGATATACTCAGGGATTCTCATATGGAGGATTGTACTCCTGCTAATTCCCCTCTTCCCACTGGTTTGCGATTATCTACAGACGATGGTGATCTACTCGCATGTCCTGAAGTTTACAGACGATTAGTTGGGCGGCTACTTTACCTTAACTTGACTAGACCTGATATATCCTATAGTGTACAGCACCTTAGCCAATTCATGGCGGAGCCTAGATTTCCTCACTTGCAGGCTGCTCTTCATGTCATTCGATATCTTAAAGGCTCTCTGAATTTGGGTCTTTTTTACCCTGCCGCTTCTGCACTCACTCTCACCAGCTATTGTGACGCTGATCATGCTAAATGTGAGTTCTCTGCGAGGTCTGTTTCTGGTTATTGTGTGTATTTAGGGAAATCTTTGATTTCTTGAAAGACCAAGAAGCAGCCCACAGTAAGCAAGTCGAGCACGGAATCCGAATATCGATGTATGAGTCAGACTTCGAGTGAGATTGTTTGGCTAAATGAGTTACTAAAGGAGATGCAAGTTTGTGTTCCACTTCCAATCACTCTTTATTGTGATAATAAAGCGGCACAACACATAGCTGAGAATCCGATTTTTCATGAGCGTACAAAGCACATAAAGGTCGATTGTCATTACATTCGAGAACAAATTCAAGATGGACTAATTGCTACCGCTCATGTGACTTCATTTCAGCAAATTGCTGATGTTTTCACTAAAGCATTAAGTCAGTAGCATCACAGTTCTTTTCTGTCCAAGCTCGGACTTGTTGTATCTCCTCCAAGTCCTCCTTGAGGAGGGGGTATTGTGATATGTTGCTGCTCTTGCTCATCTTGCTCATCACTGTGCTGCTGCTACTAATGCTGCTGCTGTCTGACGTGGTTGCTGCTGTCCGACGTGGCTCACCAATGACGTGGTCCGACCAATCAGAGTGTTGCACACAGATTGATGAGTTGGCAAGATTAGTTAGCAGAATGTTAGTTACAACAAACTTCTGTATATATATATAATTAGCACATATTCTTTGTAAGTTAATACCTCGAAAACTCACAAACATTCTTCAGTTTTGATAATAAGAAAAATCATCTTCTATTTAGAATTTGTGTGATACAGTAGCTTGGTTATGCGAGCTCCATTAATGGAGTAACTCGAAGCTGTTGGTTTTCTAGAGGAAGAATGGTCAAGATCAAAATCGGGTTTGACCCGTCTTCACTTGTGTTGACTCGTTTTATTCCGTCATTTTTCTCGTGCCGGTACCTACAAATATAAACAAGGGCGCGCAGTACCCAAAATCTCGAGAAATATAATAAAATGACAATAACTAAGCTAGACTCGACTAATAAGCTAAACAAACCCAAAATGACTAAATAATGACAAAACGTGTTATAAAACCGACTAAATAAGAGTAAAAATGTGGGACAAAAATAGGTAAAATCACGAGTTATCAGTTATATTCGATATTCGATTATGAAATCGATATCAAATATTCGGAATAATTTGGAAAAAGGTAGAAAAAAGGTTTTAAGAAACCGTTTTGTAGAAAAAACGATGTTTAAGAACAATTGAGAAAAGCGAAGAAGAGGAAAAAAGGAGCCGCGGGTTTCAGGCCTCCGCGCGAGTCGCCTGGGAGGGGGCGCGACTCGCGTGAGGGTCTGTCCCGGTTCGGTTTTTTTTCGAAAGTCGCTAATTTCGATAGATCGCGTATAAATATGAATTAATTTATACTCGATTTATGCTTTCGATATTCGTCGTATTTGTTATTCGATTATGAAATCGATATCGAATATTCGGAATGACTTTTAGAAAAGGTTTTATAAAATTGTTTTGAAAAGAAAAATTTGAACGAAAAGAAAAAGAATGTTAGTTCTCTCCGCGTTTAAATTATTGTATTTTGTAAAAAGTAACGATTTTGTAGCATCAACGAGATTAATGTAATTCTTTTAATACGATATTCGACTAGAGAATCGGTATCGTATTTTTAAGAATATTCGTTTATATGAAAATAGTTTTTAGTAATATCGATATTAGAAATAATGAAGATGCGACGAAAGACCCGTAAAAAAATTGACCGACGCGAGACGGACGAAAAAAAACGAGAAGAAGGAGAGAAGAGAAGAGAAGTCGGGTTTGGTTACACCCTCAACCTACATGCTCTTGTTGACTCGGATCGGGACTCGTCGGAATGTGGCTAAGTCACGGGAGCGTCGAGTTAATGTCGGTGATTTATGGTGGTTGATTGGGGCGTGTAAGGGTGACGGGTGTAGGCCGGTTTTTAGTAGTCTCGGGTAACACTATCGGTTTCTCGATGCTAAGTGTGAGAGTGTCGAGGTGTATGAATATTGTTCAATGTCGGGGATTATATGAATTAATCGTGTGTGTTAATGTGCATGCAAAGGGTCCTATTTATAGGAAAAGGAGGTAGCCTTGCTTGTACGACAAGAAATACCGATCGGGATAGAAAATGTAAGAAGTTGTGAGGAACGAGAATTCCGTTACTTGGCAAAGAAGAAAGAGAATCCCGATTTGGGAAGAGGAGCTCGGCTGAAACAGGCCACTCGGCCGAGTGTCCTAAGCTCGGTCAAATGCTCGATTCAGTTTCCGGATAGAATTCCTACTTGAGATCGAATTCTACCTTTAACGGAATTGTTTAATATTTGTGTAGCTGATTTTTTATGGAATTTGAGCTCGAGTCGGTCACGTGAGGTGACATGGCTGATCCGCAAGTCTCGAGAAAATATCCTTGACCGGGTTTGACTCGGTCGCTAAAAGACGGTTTTGCCCCTGGTGTCGGATTCGACCCAAATTAGTCTTATTTGACTCGAAACGACCCACTGAGCCTGAATTTGAGGTTGGTTTTGTGAAATTTGTACTCCGTAAAAAGCCCAAGCTAAATATCCATGATTTCGAGCCCATTTCCGAGTACGTTAAAGCACGTTTGCATCCGATCATCATCGGGTGTTTGTTATAGACACCTGACAGCAAAATGTGGGTGTCTACAATACTCCTCGCACTCCCCCATGTATATATTGCTCAGTCATTTTAACATAGTTTAGAAACCGGCGAGAGATTTTAATGTTCTAAGCGGCCTAAAGCGTTTAATGTGTCACGACGATTAATTTACGTTACTCTATGTCCCCGCACGAATTTCATATGTAATCTCTCTCTGTGAGTTGTAAACCGCGTCACTACCAGATGTAGTTCATGTGTATTAATTTACCCCCGAAATTAGTGATTTGAATCTTCTCTTACATTGTGCTCGAAATTTACCCAAACAAAATGGATAGCAAGTGAAATTTTGTTTACTTGCATAACACTACTACTAATCTAACATTCCTCTTCGATCAACGTAATCAATACTCCAGGATCATCAAAATAATAGTGGGCAGCCCGTGAAAGTTTTTCACGGGTATTATCAAAAATAAGGACCTAAGCATTTGTAACGCGTTTGACAAAAGTTAATAAACCATTAAAAAATGTCAGGCTTCGGGTTAAAAACCGTTAAAAAATGACGGGCTTCGGGTTAAAAAAGATGTCAAAAATGTCAGGCTTTGGGTTAAAAAGTGTTAAAAAAATGACAGGCTTCGGGTTAAAAATGGTTAAAAATGTCGAGCTTTGGGTTAAAATACCGTTAAAAATGGTTAATAACACGTTTGAAAAATGTTAACTGTCTTTACTTTTTTATTAAATGTAAATACATTTTCATTCTTAGTTTGAATTCTTAATCATTTATTTCTCTTTTATTTAATATTGCATTTATATTAGAATACCGATATACGGAGTATATTTTTTTTTACACATAACAAACTTTGACTCGATTCATTGAATTTTTTATCATTATAATAATCATGTAATAAAAGTATGATTTAAAACATACTGCACCGTATTTTTTTTATAATAATATTATTACCACATAAATGTTGAAAATAAATAATAAATACTCCCTCCCCTTCTTTTATATGATCCACATTAGTTTTGGGGAGAAAATTAATAAGGGTGGACTGGAATGTGGATGAAAATAAATAATAAATACTTTATCCCCTTCTTTTATATTGTGTTTATATGATCCACATTAATTTTGGAGAGAAAATTAATAAGGGTGGACTGGAATAATATGGATGAAAATGGAAGTGGAAAAAGAAAGTGGAGTCACAAATAATAAGAACCACAAAAGACGTACTAAAAAAGAAAGTGAAAAAATAATAGAAAATTACTAAAATAGAAAATGTGTAAGATTATAGAGAAGGGGACGAAGTATTTTTTATTCCGTACTATTTTGTGAAATTTTAGTCTAAAATATTAATATTTTTTAATTACTAATTTCGGTTCGGGTGGATTCCGTCCCAAAAATATTTGCGTTTAAGAGACCATAACGTATAATATAGGCCTTCTTTTTTTGTATGAATTGTGTCAAACACATACTATACACGTACTTATTTTGACGTCATATGTCGTTATACTTAAGACATCTACATTTATCATACATTCTCCGAAATTGTTATTTACCTACATACTCACGTGGTTCTTTGACTTCGATATTGAACCTACTATAATAATCATATGTGTCAATATTCATTTCATTTACGTTATTTTAAGCCAATATCGTCTTTCCGTTCACCCTCACATGGGTTGTGATTTGACTTTTTTATGCAAAAAAAACACTTCGACCCCGTGAACACGGGTATTGCACTTTATTTCTAACTTTTTATTATTTTCAAAAAAATGTTCACAAACCCGTGACGTGTCACGAGTATTACACTAGATCATTTAAAACATAAAATGGTCGAAAGCTGTAGATGTGATTTAAGGTAGAATACTTAGACCTAGCAACTATCAATTGGGTTGGATTCGGGTCGTCACTGTTCGAGATAATGTGTTTATAAGAGTTTATGTTCTTATTATAATCGGGTGGGGGAGTCATTTTAGGCTCTAATTTTTTTTTTTTGAGAGTGTTATTGTTCAGGTGAATTTGGATAACGATTCGTAGGCAAATTTAAATTTTCAGATTAACTTAGGATAGGTCGGATTGATACAAATTATGTCAAACTCAGATTTCGATCCACTTCAGGTGTGGGGATGAGCTCAAGTAGCCAAGTTATACAATATAATACTCCGTATTATCTTCAATCGATCTTATAAGTTTTTGTGTGTTTACCCTACTAGAAACAACGGAATTTAAGATCGCTTTTTTGGGACCGGCCGTTGCAGAAAGCAGCCCCAAGCTTAATTTTTTAATCAATTCCCCATTGTTTAACCCATCTCATCTCATGTCCATCCTCGTTGCTTTGGCTATTTTCAGAGCGAGGAACAATAATCACATACAACCAATTATAAATAATTTCTATTTTCATAAATGGTTACCACATAAACATAAACTTCTAATCAGATCAATTTATTAGGATAATATTTAAGACCGTCTTACAGAGTTACAATATAACTTCTACTCCAAATGGTAAGGCTTATCGTACATAATTCATGCTAGGAACTTTGTTGACTCAATACCTCACCTTAAGAGGCCCATGCACGGACTATCTCATCTTCAATCTGTTGATCTTAGCTTTGATGGCCCTCATTCTCAGAGCAACCATCACATACAACCAGTTATAACCATCTTCGAGACGCTGAAAAAAAGCAATCCTCCACCTTCTTTTCAACGCCAAACACCCAACAACACACCAGAAACCGGTAGCAAATCCCGACATCACTACTAAGTAAAATCCCATCTTCACAAGCTTCTCCTTCATACCATCATTGCCTACATTTCTCCTACTATTATCTGGCTTGTCAATAACTTCGGTTTTGCACTTTCTAGGCAGAAAATCTGCACACAGATAAGGATTTCCGGCATAACTTGAGGTTGGATCTGTTAGGATTTGCAGTTGATTTCCAGTTGGGATTTGACCTGATAAATTATTATAGGACAGGTTAAGGTTACTCAACGTAGATATTTGACCCAAGCCTTTTGGTATACTTCCCCTGAGTTTATTGTTTGACAAGTCAAGTGCGATCAATGACTTCATAGCTCCAATATTCTCCGGAATGATTCCCGATAACTGATTATACGACAAGTTTAGACTCAACAAGCCGGATAACTTTGTTATGTCGTCAGGAATAGTGCCCACCAAATTATTGGAGGAGAGGTCTATATCCACTAAATATGGTAGCGTGTTCGTATATGCACGCTCTATTCCTTGGAATACCTCACTAACATCACTTGTATCTCCGATAGTGACTGCGTTACGTGATGGATCGAAAGTCATGGCCGTGAGGTTACCTAAACAATCAGGAATGGATCCTGTAAAACGGTTATGTCCAAGGTCCATGAGTTGGAGTTGAGACAAAGAGCATATCTCAGTAGGAATAGTTCCACTAAACTTGTTTCCTCTGAGCCTCAGTAATTTCAGTTCCCTAAATTTTTCGGCATCAAACCAGTTGAGCATTTTACCCCTGAGCTTGTTTCCACCAATGTCTAAAACGTCCAAATTTCTATAATTGCTCAAGCATGAAGGCATTTCTCCCCTCAACATGTTGTCGTTCAAATGCAAATCAATTATATTTCGGTTATTAAAGCACGGAAAATGTCCTACAAACTTGTTATACGAGAGATTTAGTAGAAGAACTACCAGAGTATTGCTGAGCAGCCAATTTGGAATCACTCCATTTAAACTATTATTTGCAATGTCTAAAACTGCCAAGGATGTAGTCTGGTACAATGAATAGGGGAGCGGGCCTGTGATTCGATTATTATTAAGAAGCAGGGTTACCAAGTACGGCATTGTTTGAGCTAGACTTTGTGGAAATGACCCGATTATATAATTATGTGAGAGGTCTATCGAGGAGGCATTGACATATATTTCTGTTTTACTGTCATTTGCCAGAAATTCCCCAGACAAAGAGTTATTAAAGAGGTTAATTGTGGAAAAGAAAATGGGGAGAACAGGAGAGCCTGTAAGGTTGTTGTTAGAAAGATCGACATCGTCAAGTAGTTGCATTGCATGAAACCATGTTGGCATGATCCCGGAGATATTTGCATTTGGCAAATTCAGAGTTGATAAGGACTTTTGAGTTTGAAGCCATGGAGGAAATTGCCCGTTAATTTTGCAGCTACTACAATCCAAATATTGAAGTTGGAATGGGGCGACCCAATCAGATGGCAAGTCAAGTGTTAGGAAGGTTTTATCCATGTGTAATTCTGTCAAGCTTGAGAGATTAGCAAAGTGAGGTTCCGACAAAACCGTTCCTTTGAATGCATTAGAGCTAATATCTAAATGGTGCAGGTTCGAAAGTTTTCCTAACGACTTTGGTATTTTGCCACTCAGTTGATTACCCGAAAGAATTAAGGACTCCAATTTTGATGGGAACCTAAGGGAGGATGTTATAGAGGTCAAACTATTGTCAGAAAGATCGATGGATCTTAGACTTCTAAAATCATCTCCTAGCCATCCAGGAATATCACCCATAACAGAGCTACCGATAATGGAAAAGTCCTCTAAATCATAACGGTTGCGACAATTATTGGATAGGTTTTGCCGCGGTGGCAAAAAAATTCCTACAAGATAATTGGCGGACAGGTCTAGTGATTTCAAACTACACAAGTTGTGCATAAGATCCCAAAGACTCCACGAATCATATTGTGTCAAGTTGACGCTGTGTGAAAGGTCAAGGTGTTCGAGAGATGTAAGGTTTTGAATCATAGGTATTATCTCTCCATTAAATTTGTTCCTGCTAAGATCTATATAGCGGACTGGAGGGTGTGCATGGAATGACGAGTTTTTGTGAATGGTTTTATCAAGAGATAGTCCACAATCAGACAGGTGAAGCTCTTTGATATAAGGGAGCGGTCCGATGAGTGACTCTACCCAATCATGTACATGACTCATGTTCACTTGATTCAAGTTCAAGTAGTGAAGTTCTTTTAGACCCGAAACCCAACCTAGACTGTCTACAACGATCCCATCATTACTATCCAAATCAAGGACTCGCAGGTTAGTGAGGTTACCTAATTCATTAGGAATTGTCCCACCAAGAGTAGATTGTGAGAGATTGAGATACCTGAGTTGTTTCATCGAACCCATGAATCTTGGGATGGAGTTATAACTGAAGTTATTGTAGCTCAGGTCCAAGCTCTGTAGTTGTTTCAACTGAATCAAGTACACCAAGGACTTGAGCGTCTCCTTATGGAACACGTTATTAGTGTCATTTGCATGAAGATCAAGCTCGATAACATGGCCTGTTACATTATCACAACCCACACGTCTCCATTGGCAGCATTCATCACCTACCCATGAAGATAGAACGTCTTTGTCGAAGTAGGTGAGATTGTGCTTGAAGTTGAGCAGGGCGGCTCTTTCGGAAGGTCTACACCTCACAGTCGAGCGATTGTCGGGTGAGTTCGCATTACATGTACACCATCTTATATTGAATAAGATAAACGTGTAAATAAGTAAACAAGTTATTATTGTATTCCTCATTGTTAGGAAGAAAAGATGATAATGGCAATATAATCGACTATTTTGTTTACTTTATACTCCGTAACCTTTACAAACCGTGGTTGGTCAATTGAATGGTTACGAGGTAAGTTGGGGTTGGAGTTCGAGTTGGAGGAAAGTTTGCCACAAAATCGAAACATCAATTAAGGTATTATATAGTGTACATTTTAATGTCGTTATTGTCAATTATTGAAGTGTTACAAGAACAACATCACGCAGTTGAAGTCCAAGAACGGTCATGTAGTCATGACAAACCATGGAGTCCTCTTACAAATAACAAACAAACAAAACTAAACGTTATGTAGTCATCATGTAGAGACTTGTGAGTGGAAATGTTGAAGCAAGCGACGACTTGTTGACTTCAATTATGCAGTGAGTGATGAGTGAATGACCTTATATCACGGGGAACCCGAATATACGTTTAAAGTTCTGATCTTACCATCCTAATTCCTACATCTATCACACGTTATTAATTGGTTTAAGATAATGGACACAATTCATCTTAGACATAAAATGTGTCAAGTTTTAAATGTGATTAAAGGTAGATCCAAATACGTAGACCTAGATGCAAACAGTCAACTGGGTTGGACTTGAGTTGATCATCATAGTTCGGGACGTGTTTATAAGAGTTCAGGTTGTTATAATCGAGTGGAGGAGTCATTTCAGGTTCTAATCATTTTCGAGTGTTTTAATTATTGTTTAGGTGAGTAGGATAACAATTCGTAGGCACTAAATATTCTTATTAACTTGATCAGACTGGATAAGTCAGGTTGATACAAATTATGTCAAACTCAGATCTCCACTTCGGGTGTGGGGATGGCTCAAGCCAAGTTATACAATGTATAATATTATCTTCAATTGATCTTATAAGTTTTTGCGTGTTTACACCACTAGAAACAACGGAATTTAAGATCGCTTTTTTGGGACCGACCGTTACAGGAAGCAGCCCCAAACTTAATTGCTTAATCTATTCCCCATTGTAAATGAAAATAAATGAATTAAAAGTGGTTCTTTATTCTTCATAACCCTAAATTTACGTAGTGCATCTAAACAAAGAAACACTCATCCTGTCAATATAGTCCGCATTATTCTTCCTAAAAACGACTGGAGAAGACCTTGACTTACAATGTATGATGGGTGACCTCAAATCAATGGATTGGAGCAACGAAACTAGAAACGTTTTTTTACGAGTAATTCTCGTATAAGATATAACGTTTTTTTACAAGTAATTCTCATGTAAGACATTTTTTTGTTAGTATGCTAAGTTTATTAGAAATAATTAAATAGTCCCTAAAAAAATTTAAATAGTCCCTCAAAAAAAATATTAATTAAATAGTGGTATATATAGAATTATCCTAAGAAAAATCTCACGGAAATTACTTGGTCATGAATCATTTCAACTTTTCCTGCTTATTACGCTAGCAATAAACTCAACCCCTGCATATAAGAAGTGTGCTCGTGTAGGAACAAATTATAATTAAAAAAAAAATTAGAGTAAGACGATCTTACAATAAGATATTGTGATATCATATTTAGGATTGGATAACTCATATGGTTTTAGATTCTCATAAATAGTTCATTTATTGTCCTTTTATATTATTTGTGTAAGGTATTTTAATCAAAGTATAACAAATGACCGAGAGAACAGAAATACAACACAAACATAAACTTCTAATCAGATCAATTTATTAGGATAATACTGTATCTAAAATCAAGCTATCTAGAGTATAACAATAGTGCATTACACTCCTTCAAGCAAAAAAACCAAAAACATATTATTACACATATTGAGTAAAATAACGAAAATATGATCATCACGATGACACATCCTATGTACTTATTGTGTAAGATAGTCTCGCATGTACAACAATCTTTTTGTATAGAAAGTTCACTCAATTTATCAATGATAAATGAAATTGTCTTTCCACATGATCCCCTTACACATAAGACCGTCTTACACTATAATTTTTGCATCAAATGGTATCGTACAGAATGCTAGGAATAACCATCTTCTCGAGCTAGGACCGTGAACTATCTCATTTTCTGTTGATCTTAGCTTTGACAACCCTCATCCTCAGAGCAACCATCACATACAACTAGTTATAACCATCTTCGAGATGCTGGAGGAAAGCATACCTCCACCTTCTGTTCAATGCCAAACACCCAACAACACACCAGAAACCAGTAGCAAATCCCGACATCACAACCAAGTAAAACCAAATCTTCTTCAGCTTCTCCTTCACACTGTCACTGCCTTCATTTCTCCTACTATTATCTGGCTTGTCAATAACTTCGGTTTTGCACTTTCTAGGCAGAAAATCCGCACACAGATAAGGATTTCCGGCATAACTTGAGGCTGGATCAGATAGGGTTTGCAGTTGATTTCCAGTTGGGATTTGACCAGATAAATTATTATAGGACAGGTTAAGACTACTCAATGTAAATATTTGACCCATACTTGTTGGTAAACTTCCCTTAAGTTTGTTGTTTGACAAGTCAAGTGCGATCAATGACTTCATAGCTCCAATATTCTTCGGGATGATTCTCGATAAATGGTTATACGACAAGTTCAAACTCAACAAGCCGGCCATCTTTGTCATGTCGTCGGGAATGCTACCTACCAAGTTATTGCATGAGAGGTCTATATCCACTAAATATGGTAGTGTTGACGTATATGCACGCTCTATTCCTAAGAGTACTTCACTAACATCACTTGAATAGTCGAAAAGAGATGATGTATCACGTGATGAAGCCGAAGCCATGGCCGTGAAATTACTTAAACAACGAGGAATTGAACCCGTAAAACGGTTATGTCCAAGGTCCATGATTTGAAGGTTAGACAAGGAGCATATCTCCTTAGAAATAGTTCCACTAAACGTGTTTCCCCTGAGCCTAAGTATTTTCAGTTCCCCGAAGTTTTCAACATTAAACCACTTGAGTATTTTGCCCGTGAGCTTGTTTCCACCAATATCTAAAATGCTCAGATTTGTGAGATTGCTCAAGCAGATCTCTCCCCTCAACTTGTTGTCATTCAAATGCAAATCAATTAGAGTTGGGTTATTATTAAAGCATGGAATATGTCCGACAAACTTGTTATACGAGAGATTTAGGACTTGAATAGACGAAACATTGGACAAGCAATTTGGAATCACTCCATCTAAACTATTATGTTCAAGATCCAAAATTTGCAAGTATGTAAGCTGGCACAATGAATCGAAGATTGGACCTGTGATTCGATTATTAAAAAGAGACAGTAATGACAAGCTAGGCATTATTTGAGCTAAACTGTCTGGAAATGGTCTGGTTAAAAAATTATGTGAGAGATCTATTGTGGAGGCATTGAGATATACTTTTGTTTTACTGTCATTTGTCAGAAATTCCCCAAACAAAGAGTTATTGGAGAGGTTAATTGTGGAAAAGGAAATGGGGAAAATAGGAGACCCGGTAAGGTTGTTGTTTGAAAGATCGACGTCAACAAGTTGTTGCATTGTATGAAACCATCTTGGCATGATCCCGGTGATATTTGCATTTGGCAAATACAGTTGTGATATGGACTTTTGAGTTTGTAGCTGTAGAGTCTAGCGATACTAGGAAATACTCTAGAGGGGGGTGAATAGAGTATTTCGGTACTTTTAAAATTTTAAACTTTATATTACACCAAAATATTATTAGGAAAGATTTAGTGTAATATTGCGTTATTTGTATGGCTAAATAAACGAAGTACAAAATAAACGTTTGCTACTATACTTACTACTAACGAGTATAAGTATAAGAAATAGCAAACCGCAATAAAAACGTAATGTAAATAACACGAGCAATTTTAACGTGGTTCGGCCCAATTGAAAAAGCCTACGTCCACCGGTGTCTTTATTTATAAGTGTACCTTCTCCGGATTACCTTACAAATAAGACGATCACGATTAACTCTAAACGTGATGGTGTGAGTGATGTTAAGTACTCGGTGTGTGAGATGTTAAGCCCACGACAATGAAGGATGTTAAGCCTTCGGTGTGAGGGATGTGAAGCCCTCGGTGTTTGAACGATGTAAAGCGTTCAAGGTGTGAACGATGTATGTCGTTCGATTGAGTAACCACTACTCGACTCGTGTGTCTATACTATTTAGGTTTACAAAATTTCTCTAGCTATGAATACACTTCAATTGTCTAGAGAGAATAATGAAACAATATGACTTCCAAGCGTAAACAATTTCAACACGATTTATATAGCCAAGACTTAAATCTAAATTTATTGCAAAAGTTTTTGAAAAATATGTGATGTGATTTTTGCAATGTAAGAGATGTGTGTGTAAGTCGTTGTCTTTTAAGTGAGGAAGAACAAGGTATTTATAGGTGAGACATATTCCTTAATAAAGGAAATAGGATCACTTTAATTGATGTGCTTCCTCATTTAAAGAAGATATGTTAGGTGGAGAATCAATCAACCAAGACAATATATATAAGTTTCCTTTGTTAATGATTTTCTAATATCTTAAAGAATCAAGATATTTGTGAGAATCATTTTTATTGAAAACTTCTATTTTCTTGATAGATATTATCCTCTTTTAGACTATCTTCTTTAGATACACGATTTTGACAAGATACTCACATTTTAAAAATATTTTGAATTTAATCTTTGGCGGTTCGTGTGGTTGTTTACCGAGGTTAATATAACCTTGTTCAAGGTTATACTATCCTTGCCATATTATTTCATTGCTCTCTTTACATAAGAGTTCCTAGGATGCACTTCTTCCTTTTTAGAGCTTGATCGTGTTTCGCCATCTTGAAGTATCTTCTTATGTGAATACCTGTTCTAGGCACACATGAATCGTCACTTAGAAAATATTGACATAAGCAAAACATGTATAGTAGGTTCAACAAATTCCCCCTTTTTGATTATGTCAAGCCTCCTAAAGAGAGTTCTAAGTGACAGAACATCTTACTACCCCAGACCCGAAGAGGTCAATGGAAATCCTTGGGTAAACGCGATCTAGATAAACAAAAACCAATAGGTCGATAGTAAATCCACTTCCCCCTCTTGACATCATCGAAAAGGGTCGATCAGCTGTGAGAATATCAAGCAAGTAAACACAGCAGTTAAGAACATTCAAATAAGCATAACATAGAGATTCATCAAGTAGCATCCAAAACAGTGACAGCCAGAGCGACAAACGACAGGATTAAGAGTTTTTGGCAAAAGATCAAAGTTTTTAAACCACAGACCCTACTGTTGCTATACTAGGAGCTCTTTATTGATAGGGTGTTTTCTGGAAAATGAGATCAGACTCCCTATCCTCCGCGCTGTCCACGCACAAGATACACAGCCTTTGAGATTTCCTCGAATATCTGGCGCAGCCTTTCCATAACCTCATCATGTCTGTTGAGATGGTTCCTGTTGGCGAACTGGACTTCATTCACAGCATCATTTATCCCAACCCCTATCTCATGTCCAGACTTTTTGAATGCTGTAATATCTTCTCCCATGATTTTAACTCGGGCCCTGAGATGTGCTACATGTCCTTCCATTTTTGACAACCCTGCCCCAAATTCAGCTCGAGAAGAGGTAAGAAGAGTGGTTAGATTATCCACTTTCTGTTCAAGCCTCTTGAGCACCTCCGTGGATTCATTAACCACAACCAGGGGCGGAGGGGTACCAACCAAACCAGCAATTTCATTCAATTTACCCAAGACACTAGCAGAGAAATCTTCAGGCACCGCATTCACCACCTCCTTTCCCTTAGAGGAACTTTCACCCTTAAACTTAAGACTCTCATCATCGCCTAAGATAGACATCTGCTTAAGATATGCCGTGGTCATGATATCAGATGGCGTTTCACTAGGAGATGTCTTGCTCACAATCCCTCTGTTTTTCAGAACCTTAGACAACCACATCCCATAAGGAATGCATGTAGAGCCATTGATGTGTGGGGCTTTCAGTTCGATAAGCACATGTTCAATGTGACTCATCATTAGGAAGGGTAGGTTAATTTTTGTGCCTTTGAGAAGGTGATGAAGTAAAATGATCTCATGGACATGCAGTTTGTTGGTACCGGTTTTTCTGGGCAACAATGAGGAATATGACACATTGAATAGGAGTTTGGCAATTGGAGACAGATTTACACTGGTCATTACAGAATTCTCAGTAGCTCTAGGGTCAATGCTTTTCTTAACAGCTAGGATTTTTTCAGTATCATAATCCTTCCAACCAACCCAGGACTGAATCTCTTCCCCCTCACAAGGAATTCCCAAAATCTGACCTAGATCTTCCATAGTAATTTTGAAGAACTTTCCACCAAAATTTGCACATAAGACCTTGTTGTCAACATTCAGGGTTGCCCAAAATTGAGCAATCTGAACTGGGAAAATCTAATGTCTCATATCAAGTAACTCACCCCATCCTTGAGCACTGAGAATCTCACGTAGTTGTGACACACTTGGGTTCTCATCGAACCATGCAGCAAGGTATTGACGACCCGAAACAAAAGAGTAATTGAGGACAATAGTTTTTACCTGATCAAACTCTTGTTTCGTCATTCGTACCTTTTCTAGCTCACTGATGATGAGATCTTTTCCATGCAGTCCCTCAGTAGTTACACTTGCATGCTCCTTTCCCTTAGTCGTCCTTTTTCTTTTACCGGCCACCGTTACATCCTCGAGAATCTCCACTTCTTCCTCTACGTCGACAGGCGGAGAGTTGAGAGTCAAATCCCGAGAAGTTGAGCGGAGATTTTTCTTGTGGGGGGTAAAGGTGGACTCTTTCTTTGGAGCCATTGAAAGAGTATGAGGTGAGAGAATGAAAGAGTTAAAGAGGTAGGTAAAAAGGATGAAAGAGGGGCGGTTAAAGAGGGTTAAATAGGAGTAGTTGTAATTATTATGGAAAAGATGAATTGTGAGCAATTTATGGAAAGAAGAGATTTTGTGCAGATTTCCTTCTCAGTAAAGGCACGTGAGAGGCGAGAAAACAGATTTTGTACAGATTTTATTGAGTATAGAAGGGCAAGGATCTTTAGTGAATATATCATATAATGTATGAAGTGTAATTTTACGGAGGGAATAATTCTTTTTAGAATTTTCCTGGAATATTCATGATTTCTCGTGAATATGTCGGGGTAAAATTACATATCATATGATATAAGATATAGTCGCAAAAGGCAGTAATCACAATAACGGACAAAACAAGATGCACTCTTAGGTAAACTTATAGGAAAATACTTACCAGTGTATCAAACAAGATAATACGGACACAGACTAACATCACCCCAGTCTCCTTCATTCATATAGGGTAAGTAAACCTAGCCAACAACTTTTTCAGTTTTCATTTATTAAACCGAGTTCTAACCTTAATTCCTCGAACCGTTCCCTAGGCAAGGGTTTTGTAAGAATGTCAGCTTTTTGTAGGTCAGAAGGACAGAAATCAAGTTCGATATTACCCTTTTCTACATGGTCTCTCAAGAAGTGATGACGAATGTCAATATGTTTGGTACGAGAATGATGAGCAGGATTTTTTGATATAGCAATGGTGCTAATATTGTCACAAAAAATAGGTACAATTTTAATATTAACACCATAATCCTTTAATTGTTGTCGTAGCCAAAGTAATTGAGTACATACCAGGGATGCAGCAATGTATTCACTTTCTGTGGATGAAAGTGCCACGGTTGCTTGTTTTTTAGAACCCCATGATATAATACATGACCCTAGAAACGTTACCGTTCCTGAGGTGCTTTTTCTGTCGATGTAGCATCCTCCATGATCAGCATCTGAGTAACCTTTTAAATCAAAGTTGTCATGCATAGGATAAATCAATTGAAGACCTTGTGTACCAATTAGATAGCGTAAGATGCGTTTAACAGCCGTAAGGTGAGATTCCTTAGGGTCAGACTGAAAACGGGCATAGACACATACACTATGCATGATGTCCGGACGGCTGGCAGTCAAGTAAAGCAAAGATCCGATCATACCTCGATAAGACGTGTTGTCCACAGACTTACCTCCTTCGTCTTTATCAAGTTTAGTAGTAATAGTCATAGGTGTTGGAGCAGATTTTGCTTTATCCATTCCGTACTTCTTAAGAAGTTCACTCACGTATTTCTGTTGATGCACAGTTATTCCTCTTGTTGACTGCTTGATTTGTAGACCCAGAAAGAAACCCAACTCACCCATCATACTCATTTCAAATTCTGATTGCATAAGATTAGAGAAATATTTACAGAGTTTTTCATTTGTTGAGCCGAAAATAATGTCGTCCACGTAAATCTGAACAATTAACGTGTCTTTCTCGACATTTTTAATGAAGAGTGTTTTGTCAACTGACCCTCTCTTAAACTCGTTCAGAAGTAAGAACTGAGACAATCTATCATACCAGGCCCTTGGAGCTTGTTTTAACCCGTAGAGCGCCTTATCTAGTTTGAAAACATGGTTCGGTAAATCCAAGCTTTCAAAACCTGGGGGTTGTTCAACAAAGACTTCCTCTTTTAAGTACCCATTCAGAAAAGCTGTTTTGACGTCCATTTGAAACAACTTGAATCCTTTATGTGCAGCATGTGCAATTAGTAGCCGAATAGCTTCCAATCTTGCCACCGGAGCAAAGGTTTCGTCAAAATCTATTCCTTCTTGTTGATTGTATCCTTGTACTACCAACCTTGCTTTGTTTCTAACAATGGTTCCAGAATCATCCAGCTTGTTTCTGAATACCCAACGGGTCCCTATCACTTTTCTATCTAACGGTCTAGGAACCAGATGCCAAACTTTGTTTCGTTCGAACTGCCCCAATTCTTCTTGCATGGCTACGATCCAGTCGGAGTCGGTAAGCGCTTCTTTGATATTTTTGGGTTCAATAGTAGATAGAAAGGAATTTAGAACACAATGATTTCTTAAGGACCTTCTGGTTTGGATTCCCTTGTGATAATCACTCAGAATTGCGTCTGTAGTATGTGAGCTCTGGTGTTTCCATTTTTTGAGATTTGTAGGAACGTTATTGCTTCTCTTTGATTGTTCTTCTGAGCTGTTACCAGAGGTTATATTATCCTTCTCCGTAGTTCCCCCTGAACTAGTGCCTGTGGTTACATCAACCTTAGAAGGATTGCCTTTGATTCCCCTGAATTTATGCTGGGAGTTATATTGTCCGTGGTTTCAACATCTTTAGAGGGATCATCCCTTGTTCCCCCTGAATTTATGTCCGAGGTTACATTATCTTTAGTGATATTTGGAACTAATGTTGATGCCAACTTATCTTTAGTCACTGAAGAACTTTTTCTTGGTTCTTCATTTACTAGTGATATATTTGGATCAACACTAATATGTTTTTCACTAGATTCAGCATTAGATCCTTCTATTTCTTTTTCTTCTTCGTTAAGTTCAGGTGCGTCCTTTCTAGTGAGCCAAAAATCTGGATCGTCATCATCTTCTTCTTCAAAGTCGGTTTGACTTATGGAATTTGTCTCATCAAAGATTACGTGGATGCTTTCTTCAACACGTAAAGTTCTTTTGTTATATACTTTGTAGGCCTTGCTATGATCTGAGTATCCTAAGAAAACAGCCTCATCACTTCGAGGATCGAATTTACCCAAATTGTTCTTCCCATTGTTGTGTACAAAGCATTTGCTTCCAAAACATCTGAGATGAGAAATTTTAGGTTTCCTTCCTCTTAGAAGTTCATAGGGTGTCTTCTTCAATACTGGTCTGATCATTGCACGATTGTGAATATAACATGCTGTATTGACAGCCTCGGCCCAGAAATTCCTGGGCAAACCACTACATAGCAACATGGTACGAGCCATTTCTTCAAGCGTTCGATTCATTCGTTCGACTACTCCATTTTGTTGTGGAGTCCGTGGAGCAGAAAAATTATGCCCTACTCCATGTTCTCTACAAAAACTTATGAAGGATTCGTTGTCGAATTCGGTTCCATGATCCGTTCTTATAGATACAAGATTACAACTATACTTGTTTTGGACTAGCTTCATTAGGCATTCGAATTCATCAAAAGTTTGATCTTTCGAGCTAAGGAAGACTGGCCAAACAAATCTAGAGAAATCATCTACAAGAACAAATACGTACCGACTACCGCCTCTACTTCTTATTCTCATAGGCCCGCAAAGATCCATATGAATAAGTTCTAGAGGCTTTGTAGTACTTACGAACTTTTTCGGCTTGAATGAGGATCTCACATGTTTACAACGTATGCAGGTACCACAAGCCTTGGTAGTGTCAAAGGTTATGGAAGGTAATCCTTCAACAAGATCCAGAGATCTAAGTTTGTTAAGACTAAAAGGACTTATGTGTCCAAATCTTTTATGCCAAAGTAATGGATCAACGACGGTAACGCTCATGCAGGTGACAGCGTTGTCGGGTAAGGTTTTGATGTCGGCTATGTAAACATTGTTTGATCGTTCCCCCTCCAGGATAACATTTGAGGAACCTTCTCGAATAATTCGGCACTTATTATTATGAAACACTACTTTGTTTCCTCGATCACATAGTTGAGATATGCTTAAGAGACTATGCCTTAGTCCTTTTACAAGCAATACATTCTCAATACAATGTGAATCAGATAAGCCAACTTTGCCAATACCGATTATCCTTCCTTTCTTATTATCTCCGAAGGTTACACTGCCTCCGTCATAATCCTCTAATGACAAAAATTTCTTCTTATCACCCGTCATGTGTCTTGAACACCCACTGTCTAAGTACCATCTGTGAACCTGCGATAGTCATTTTTGTTTCTTAGGTACCCAAATGGATTTGGGTCCTTTTATATTAGGCAAAGAATCTTTACGCACCCATATATTTTTGTGTCTATCACAGTATTTATTTGTTTTACTTTCAGATTTCTTTTTCCACTTTCTTTTGGCATATTTTCTTTTAACTGTTTCCTTTTCCTTAGTCTTTTTACCTTCCGATGTTCTTGAGGCATACTCATCCAACTTCTCCTGCATCATTCCTTTTTCTTTTATCAATTCTATGATTTTTGAAGTCAGAGAATTTTTTATTTTATCATGATTTATTTTCTCAACATTGATTTCATTTTTTAGTATGGATATAGTTCTTTTTAGTTCCGCATTTTCTTCATTCAATTTCTTAACACTAGCACCAACTTTTTTATGATTAGTGTCCCTTTTTGATTCCTCTCTATTAATGTTTATACTTGAGCAAGTTGTTGAATCGTCTGATACATCTACCTTTGTTTTTTGATATTTCAGAGGATTCCTTTTTATTTGTTCGAGTATTTTCACATCTTTTTAGAGTAATATTTTCAAAGGCTATCTCATTTATTTGTTTTAGTAACTCATTTATTTCTTCCTTTTGTTGCTCACATGTTTCTAATACCTCATCAAAATGTAAAAGAAGATTCTCTTTGGTAAGTTTCCTAAGTCTTTTCTTAAACATTGTAAAATTTACCTCATTGCTTTCCTCATCAGAGTCAGAACTTGATCCACGCGTTTTTGCCATCAGGCACATGTCTTTGTGCGTCCGTGTCTTAGACTTAGTCGTGTTGCCGTGTTGAGCACTTAGGCAAAAGTTTGCCTCGTCTTCATCTTCAGATTCTTCTTCTTCGTCTGAGTCCAGCTCTCCCCATCCACACGAAGCCAGCATGGCTTGTTTGTGTTGGAACTTTGATCGTTCTCTTTCTCCTTTAGATTTGATATTTTTCCATGTCGGACAATCTTTGATTAGATGCCCGGTCTCTCCACACTTAAAGCATCCTTTACTGTTTTGTTTTGTATTGGAGTTGTTACCTCTTTCTCTAAATGAGTTTTTCGGTCCAAATTTAAAATTCTTTCGAAAGCGTTTGACAAAAAGGGCTATGTCATCACTCATGGTTTCCTCATCGTCACTAATAGAACTTTTTAAGGCTATCCCTCTACTCTTAGATGATTCATTTTGACGTTGATTTAGAGAGAGCTCATGAGCCATGAGGTTACCTAACAACTCTTGATAACTCAGTGATGTGAGATCTTTTGATTCCTCAATAGCGGTAACTTTTGGTTGCCATTTGTCAGTGAGGCTTCTTAAGATTTTTCTGACCAGATCCTCAGTATCAAATTTTTTACCAAGATTTCTTAGTTCATTAGTGATGTTGGTGAATCTTGCGGACATTTCAACGATGCTTTCATCTTTATCCATTTTAAACAATTCATATTGTTGCGTTAATAAATCAATCCTGAACTTTTTTACTTGGGTAGTCCCCTCGTAAGCAAGTTCTAGGCTGTCCCATATTTCTTTTGCGGAAACACAAGAAGTGAGTCGATTATATTCTTTGGACGAAATTCCTCGTTGCAATAATGACATTGCTCGAGAATTCTTTTCGGCCTTTTTATAATCATTCTCATCATAGTCCTCTTCATCCTTTATGGTGATGTTCCCTAGAACATCAACGGATTGGATGACAATAGGACCCTTGACTATAATTTTCCAGCATTCAAAATTTGTTCCTTTTATATAGTGCATCATTTTGTTTTTCCATAAACCGTAGTCTACACCATCAAATGTGGGAAACTTAGAGTTTTTGGAATCCATTTGATCGAAATGGATAAATATAGAATCGCTAGTTTAGGATCTACTCTTTTGATGTGAGTCAATCAAGAGAACCTGCTCTGATACCAATTGTAGAGTCTAGCGATACTAGGAAATACTCTAGAGGGGGGGTGAATAGAGTATTTCGGTACTTTTAAAATTTTAAACTTTATATTACACCAAAATATTATTAGGAAAGATTTAGTGTAATATTGCGTTATTTGTATGGCTAAATAAACGAAGTACAAAATAAACGTTTGCTACTATACTTACTACTAACGAGTATAAGTATAAGAAATAGCAAACCGCAATAAAAACGTAATGTAAATAACACGAGCAATTTTAACGTGGTTCGGTCCAATTGAAAAAGCCTACGTCCACCGGTGTCTTTATTTATAAGTGTACCTTCTCCGGATTACCTTACAAATAAGACGATCACGATTAACTCTAAACGTGATGGTGTGAGTGATGTTAAGCACTCGGTGTGTGAGATGTTAAGCCCACGACAATGAAGGATGTTAAGCCTTCGGTGTGAGGGATGTGAAGCCCTCGGTGTTTGAACGATGTAAAGCGTTCAAGGTGTGAACGATGTATGTCGTTCGATTGAGTAACCACTACTCGACTCGTGTGTCTATACTATTTAGGTTTACAAAATTTCTCTAGCTATGAATACACTTCAATTGTCTAGAGAGAATAATGAAACAATATGACTTCCAAGCGTAAACAATTTCAACACGATTTATATAGCCAAGACTTAAATCTAAATTTATTGCAAAAGCTTTTTGAAAAATATGTGATGTGATTTTTGCAATGTAAGAGATGTGTGTGTAAGTCGTTGTCTTTTAAGTGAGGAAGAACAAGGTATTTATAGGTGAGACATATTCCTTAATAAAGGAAATAGGATCACTTTAATTGATGTGCTTCCTCATTTAAAGAAGATATGTTAGGTGGAGAATCAATCAACCAAGACAATATATATAAGTTTCCTTTGTTAATGATTTTCTAATATCTTAAAGAATCAAGATATTTGTGAGAATCATTTTTATTGAAAACTTCTATTTTCTTGATAGATATTATCCTCTTTTAGACTATCTTCTTTAGATACACGATTTTGACAAGATACTCACATTTTAAAAATATTTTGAATTTAATCCTTGGCGGTTCGTGTGGTTGTTTACCGAGGTTAATATAACCTTGTTCAAGGTTATACTATCCTTGCCATATTATTTCATTGCTCTCTTTACATAAGAGTTCCTAGGATGCACTTCTTCCTTTTTAGAGCTTGATCGTGTTTCGCCATCTTGAAGTATCTTCTTATGTGAATACCTGTTCTAGGCACACTTGAATCGTCACTTAGAAAATATTGACATAAGCAAAACATGTATAGTAGGTTCAACAGTAGCCATGGAGGAAATTGCCCGTTGATTTTGCAGCCATTACTATCGAAAAATTGAAGATGGAATGGAGGGACCCAATCAAATGGCAAGTCAAGTGTTAGGAAGGTTTCTTCCAAGTTCAGTTCTCTCAAGCTTGAGAGGTTAGCAAAGTGAGGTTCTGATAAAATCGTGCCTTCGAATGCATTGGAGCTTATATCTAAATGATGCATGTTTGAAAGTTTTCCTAACGACTTTGGTATTTTGCCACTCAATTGATTAATTGAAAGAATTAAGGACTCCAATTTTGATGGGAACCTAAGAGAGGATGATATAGAAGTCAAATTATTGTAAGAAAGATCAATGGATCTTAGACTTCTAAAATCATCTCCTAGCCATCCAGGAATATCACTCATAAGAGAGCTAGCAGTAATGGATAACTCCTCTAATTCATAACGGTTACGACAATTATTGGATAGGTTTTGACGCGGTGGCAAAAAATTTCCTAGAAGATGATTGGCGGACAGGTCTAGTGATTTCAAACTACACAAGTTGTGCATAAGATCCCAAAGATTCCACGAATCATATTGTGTCAACCTGATGCTAAGTGAAAGGTCAAGGTGTTCAAGAGATATTAGGTTTTGAATTATAGATATTATCTCTCCATTAAAATTGTTCCCACTAAGATCTATATAGCGGATCGGAAGGTGAGGAGGAAATGACGAGTTTTTGTGAATGGTTTTATAGAGGGTTAGTCCACATGAAGATAAGTGAAACTCTTTGATATAAGGGAGCGGTCCGATTAGCGACTCCACCCAATCATGTGCATCACTCATATTCACATGATTCAAGTTCAGAGAGCGAAGTTCTTTTAGACCCGAAATCCAACCTAGACTGTCTACAACGATCCCATAATTACTATTCAGATCAAGGACTCGTAGGTTAGTGAGGTTACCTAATTCGTTAGGAATTGTCCCACCAAGCATAGACTGTGAGAGATTGAGATACCTGATTTGCTTCATCGAACCCATAAATCTTGGGATTGAGCTATAACTGAAGTCATTACAGCTCAAGTCCAAGCTCTGTAGTTGTTTCAGCTCAAGCAAGTACACCAAGGACCCAAGCTTCTTCATTTGAAGAAAGTAGGTAGTACCATCTCCATTAAGATTGAGCTCGATAACATGGCCTGTTGCATTATCACAACCCACTCGTCTCCATTGGCAACATTCCTCACCTTCCCACAAAGATGAAACATCTTCGTAGTAATTGTCGAAGTAAGTGAGATTGTGCTTGAAGTTGAGCAGAGCTGCTCTTTCAGACGGTCTACACTTCACAGTCGAGTTATTGTTGGGTGTGTTCGGATTATAGGTACACCATCTTGTATTGAATAAGATAAACGTGTAAAAAAGTAAGCAAGTTATAATTGTATTCCTCATTGTTAGGAAGAAAAAAAAATGATAATAGCAATACACTCAACTATTTTGTTTACTTTATTTATACTCCTTAACCTTCACGAAAAGTCGTCGGTCAATTGAATAGTTACAAACAAGTTAGGGTTGGAGTCGGAGTCGGAGGAAAGTTGACCACAAACCAAAACATCAATTAAGACATTACTTCATCTCGATCATTTATCATTCTTTTATTACATGTTGATGTCATTATCGTCAATTATTGAAGTGTTAGTTACAAGAACACCATCACGCAGTTGATTAAGTCCAAGAACGGTCATGTAGAACTAGTCATGACAAACCATGTAGTCATGTAGAGACTTGTGAGTGGAAATGTTGAAGCAAGCGACGACTTGTTGACTTCAATTATACGGTGAGTGATGAGTGATTGAGTGAATGACCTTATGTCACGGGGAACCCCTAATATAAACGTTTAAAGTTCTTACCATACATCCTAATTCCTACATCTATCACACGTTATTAATTGGGTTAAGATGGACATACATGATTGATTCATTTTAAACATAAAATGTGTCAAAGTTTTAAATGTGATTAAAGGTAGATCCGAATACGTGGACGTAGATAGCAACAGTCAACTGGGTTGGATTCGAGTCGATCGTCACAATTCGGGATGTGTTTACAAGAGTTTAGGTTGTTTTCGGGTAGGGGAGTCATTTCAGATTCTAATCTTTTTCGAGCGTGTTAATTATTGTTTAGGTGAATTTGGGATAACAATTCGTAGGCATTAAATATTCTTATTAACTTGATCAGACTGGATAAGTCGGGTTGATACAAGTTATGTCAAGCTCGGTCGCTCGGATCTCCACTTCGGGTGTGGGGATGGGCTCAAGACGAGTTATACAATGTATAATATTATCTTCAATCGATCTTATAAGTTTTTGCGTGTTTACAGCACTAGAAACAACGGAATTTAAGATCGCTTTTATGGGACCGACCGTTATAGAAAGCAGCCCCAAACTTAATTGTTTAATTTATTCCCCTTTGTAAATGATAATCGCCTTAAGGTTTTGGTTGAAATGGTTCGTTGACATCCCTCAATATCTCGAACTCTCAAGTAGAATCTCAGCACACGGTACGGGGAGCCTGTGCGCACTAACCACTCTTCAATTCCAAGGGGCATTCGAGTGAGAGAGCGTAATAGAATATAAACGGCCCTCAATCATCGCCTTAAGGTTTTGGTTGAATTGGTTTAATCACTCGTCCTGTCAATATTGTCCGCATTATTCTTCCTAAAAACGATTGGAGAAGACCTTGACTTACAATGTATGATGGGTGACCTCAAATCAATGAATTGGAGCAATGAAACTAGAAACGTTTTTTTACGAGTAATTCTTGTATAAGACATAACGTTTTTTTACGAGTAATCCTTGTATAAGACATAACGTTTTTTTACAAGTAATTCTCATATAAGACATTTTTTTCGTGAGTATGCTAAGTTTATTAGAAATAATATCTTAAATAGTGGTATATCTAATTATCCTAAAAAGTATTAGAGAGGAAAATTGTGGAAAAGGAAATTGGAAAAATAGGAGACCCAGTGAGGTTGTTGTTAGAAAGATCGACATGCTTAAGTTGTTGCCTTGTATATGAAACCATGTTGGCATGATCCCCGACATATTTGCATTTGGCAACTCCAGTTCTAATAGGTACTTTTGAGTTTGAAACCATGGAGGAGTTGTCCGTTGATTTTGCAGCTACTACTACCAAAAATATAGAAGTCGGAATGGAGGGACCCAATAAGGGGGTAAGTTAAGTGTTTAGGAAGTTTCTTTCATGTTTAATTTTGTCAAGCTTGAGAGGTTAGAAAAATGGGTTTCCGACAAAACCGTGCCTTCGAATTCATTGGTGCTAAGATCTAAATAACGCAGCTAGGTTCGAAAGTTTTCCTAACGATTTTGGTATTTTGCCGCTCAGCTGATTATACCAAAGACTTAAGGACTCCAATTTTGATGGGAACCTAAAAGAGGATGCTATAGAGTTCAAATTATTGGCAGAAAGATCCATGGATCTTAGATTTCTAAAATCATCTCCTATCCATCCAGTGTCAAATTCAAAAGACGAGACTGGTTGATGTTTGAAAGGGAGTTTCGAGGTTGAAGATGAAGAAAGGAAAGAGTCATGTCAATACCATTCATTAGCATGTCATTAGATGAGTTGTGCCATAGTTAACGGCAAAACTAACGGCCACTAAGTATCGTGATCACGGTTGGAAATAACTAATGAAGTTTAATGGTATAATGAGATTTGCTCATACGCAGGACTCCAATTGAGAAAAGTGAAAACTTGAGGAGTATAAGAGAGAATTTTCCTTAGATTTTATTAAGACCTAAGTACAATAACCAAAACCAAACCAAGTACAACAATTGACAATGCAAATAAATAACATCAAAGCAAGGAAAAAAACACACACACAACGAGTATTTAATTTTGGTACATAACTTTGTGCTCGTTGCATAACAAATACGAACACTATCGAGATTTGGAGTGTCGGTACTTCAACACTTGTGCATGCAGCAAAGCCCTAATTAAATTAAAGATAAACAAATAATTAATTAGTTCAAGTGATAAACTTGTTATTTAATCATAGTGTATTGCTTAATTAGAGACGGTGTTAAAGTCGTTTTGATTATCATATAGGAGTATGAGATTTACAGATTACTTACCAATATAATTAATTTGCTCCGACTTTAAAAAGCTATAGTCGTCCATCAATTTTTCAATAAGTATATCTTTTCCCTGCATTGAGATCGTTAACACATGTCACTTAGCTTAGCTGATAAAGTGAAGAGAGGCAGTCAGAAGTCCAGAACTAAGTTCAAAGTCTATCAGCATCATAATCGTCTTAGCTTCCTTTACACAAAAAAAAACGGATAAACCGAATTCAGTACTCACCTTGCCAAAGGATCGGGCAAGGAATGGGTGGCAACAGGTTCGTCAAATATAAGTGTAGTCGGTTTGTCCGGGTCGAAGACTTGGACATGGAACTCAAACCCGTTCATACCTCGAAAAACACCGTCTTGAAGGTTTGTCCTAATGATTTCACCGTTAGCTTTATTGAAAGTAATTCAGTTACATTACTCTAGCTTAGTGATCCTAAAACATAGGAAGTATGTTATTGATGTGTGTCAGTTGCATTGAAGCCTAAGTGTATGGCTTTAATCAACTAAGATTAGTTTCCTGTTTTCTAGCATTAAGGTAGGAGTGTGATCCTCAATTTGAGGCACAATGTGAGTCGTGTATCATGGGGTAGTTTACCCATGAATTTCCTATTTAAAGCATTGTACTTTTCCATTAATGATTTAAGCAAGCAATTCATCATTCTCTTCATATTGATCTTGCAAAGTTTATATTTACAACAAATTTGGTATCAAAGCTGAAAAAAACCAGGTTCGTGTCCTAAGAACTTGTTATGGCTTCAAATGGATCAAACTCAAATGGTCTCTCACAATTGTCAATCTTTAAGGGAGTGAAGTATCAGTTTTGGGAGTTGAAGATGAAAACTCTGTTCAGATCGCAAGAGTTATGGGAGCTGGTTGAGAGTGGGTTTGATGACCCAAAACCAGACGAGCAAGCTGATGCAGCACTCAAAGAAAAGAGGAAGAAAGATGCTAAGGCTCTGTTCTTGATCCAGCAGGCCTTAGATGAAGAAATCTTTTCCAGAATTGCATCTGCAACTACCTCTAAGAAGGCCTGGGATACTTTGAAAGCGGAGTATCTAGGTGACACAAAAGTAGTCAAGGTGAGGCTACAAACATTAAGGAGAGAGTTTGAGACTGCTCTCATGAATGACAAGGAGTCTGTACAAGACTTTCTGTCTAGAGTGTCGGGGGTAGTGCAGCAGATGAGGGCATATGGAGAGAAAATAACCGAAGAGCATGTTGTTGGGAAGGTTCTGAGGAGCTTGACAAGCAAATATGACCACATTGTGGCTGCAATTGAAGAATCAAAGGACTTAGAGAAGTACACCTTTGATGAATTAATGGGCTCATTACAGGCTCATGAAGAAAGGGTAACTAGATCCTCTGAAAAGAAGGAGGAAAAGGCATTTCAGACCTTTCAAGCTAAGGATGATTTCTCCTCAGAAAGATCTGGTAGAGGTAGCAATAGAGGAAGAGGAAGGGGAGGCTTCAGAGGTAGAGGACGTGGTGGACGTGGTGGCAGAAGTTCTGGTCACACATCACAGCAAACTGAAGGCCAAACCAAGGATACTCAAGCAAGAGGTCCAATCAAATGCTACTACTGCAATAAGCCAGGTCACAAGGAAGCAAATTGTTGGAACAAGGAGAAGGACGAAAAGAAGGAGGATCAAAAGGCAAATGTTGCTGAGACTGAGGAAAGATTATTCCTAACTGCAGCAAACTCACAAGATGCTGGTAGGAATGTCTGGTACATTGACAGTGGGTGTTCAAACCACATGTCAAGTACCAAGTCCATGTTCAGAGACCTGGATGAGGCAAGAAAGAGCAAGGTAAGGTTGGGTGATGACAAGCAGTTGAGTGTGGAAGGTGTTGGAACTGTGGCTATCAAGACTGAGCAAGGTAACATCAAACTACTGCACGAAGTACAGTATGTTCCTATGTTGGCTTATAACTTATTAAGTGTAGGTCAGTTACTTATGTGTGGTTTGTCATTAATATTTGATAATGAGTCATGCGAAATTAAGGATAAGAAAACTAATGAGGTTGTAGCAATCACACACATGGGTAGGAATAAGATGTTCAGTCTTGATTTAGTCAAGAATGTGAGCAAAGCTTTAGCTGTAAAAGTGGATGAGACAGCTAAACTTTGGCATCTCAGATTTGGTCATTTAAATATGCAAAGTTTAAAACTCTTGAGTAGTAAAGAGATGGTAAGTGGGCTACCACATATTGGTGAGATCAGTCTGTGTGAAGGGTGTGTGTATGGGAAGCACTCAAAAGGGTCATTTCCAATTGGTAAAGCTTGGAGAGCAAACGAGTGTTTAGAGCTAGTTCATGCAGATCTCTGTGGTCCTATGCAGACAGAGTCATTAGGAGGAAGTAGGTACTTCTTGCTGTTTACAGATGATATGAGTAGAATGAGTTGGGTGTATTTTCTACAAAATAAGTCTGAGTCATTTGAGTACTTTAAAAAATTCAAAGCTATGGTAGAGAATCAGAGTGGAAAGAGTCTCAAATGTCTTAGAACAGATAGGGGAGGTGAGTTTACATCCAAAGAGTTCACAAGTTTCTGTGAAGATCAGGGAGTAAATAGGGAGTTGACAGCTCTATATACACCAGAGCAAAATGGTGTGGCTGAGAGAAAGAATAGGACTGTAGTTGAAATGGCAAGGAGTATCCTAAGGGGAAAGAGATTACCTAATGATCTGTGGGGGGAAGCAGTGTCAACTGCAGTGTACATCCTGAACATCTCACCCACTAGGGCTGTTCAGGATAGGACACCTTATGAGATTTGGAAAGGGAGAAGACCAAATGTGGATCATCTAAGAGTGTTTGGGTGTGTAGCATATGCCATGATCAATTTGAGGTCTAAACTTGAGGAGAAGTCAGTAAAGTGTGTGTTTATAGGGTATGCTACTCAATCTAAAGCATATAGGTTGTATAATCCTGAGAATGGGAACATCATCATTAGTAGAAATGTAGTTTTCTCTGAAGATGAAGTCTGGGACTGGTCACAAGAAGGTGCAAACCAGAGAAAACTCACATTTGAGGATGAGAATGAGCCACTGCAAGAAGAAGATCAAGGTGTGAATCATGGAGATGAGTCTCCACCTGTAACACCGGGAAGCAGTCAGAGAACAGACACATCAGAAGACTCCTCTTCTTCTGATGAGTCAACTCCAAGGAAGATGAAATCTCTGGAGGAAGTGTATGCAACATGTGGATTTGCTTTGGTTGCTGAGGAGCCTGCTGACTTTGAAGAAGCAGTCAAGAAAGAGGAGTGGCAACTAGCCATGGAGGATGAAATCAGGAGTATCCAAAAGAATAAAACCTGGGAGTTAGTTGATACACCAGGTAACAAGAATGTGATTGGATTGAAGTGGGTCTTCAGAAGCAAATTCAACACAGATGGCAGTGTGCAAAAGCATAAAGCAAGGCTAGTAGCAAAGGGGTATGCTTAGATAGAAGGCATTGATTTTGAAGAAACCTTCTCACCAGTAGCAAGGTTTGAAACAATAAGGGTAATTCTGGCTTTAGCAGCTCAACTCAAACTCACTGTCTATCAATTTGATGTTAAGTCTGCTTTCCTGAATGGAGATCTTCAGGAAGAGGTCTATGTAGAGCAACCATTGGGCTTTATCAAGAGGGATGAAGAGCACAAGGTCTATAGGCTGAAGAAGGCTCTATATGGGCTAAAACAAGCTCCTAGAGCTTGGTATGATAAGCTTGATGCTTTCTTTGTAAAGAGTGGCTATGAAAGAAGTGAAAATGAGCCAACTCTATACATAAGAAAGACATCTAATTGAAGGCTTTATGATAATATGTGTTTATGTAGATGATATAATCTATGTGAGTTCTTCTCAAGTGTTGCTAGGTGAATTCAAGAAAGCCATGATGGAAGAATTCGAGATGACTGACTTAGGAAAGTTGAAATACTTTCTTGGGTTAGAGATAGATCATACTGAAGAAGGAATTTCAGTATCTCAGAGGAAGTATGCCAGGGATCTGCTCAAAAGGTTCAAAATGGAGGAGTGTGATACAGCTATCACACCAATGAATGTGAATGAAAAACTTCAAAGAGAAGATGGAACTGAAGCTGCAGATGAAAGGAAGTTCAGAAGCATGGTAGGA
The DNA here is from genome assembly GCA_958450325.1 of Agrostemma githago. Lineage (NCBI taxonomy): Eukaryota > Viridiplantae > Streptophyta > Magnoliopsida > Caryophyllales > Caryophyllaceae > Agrostemma > Agrostemma githago. Next base: position 4,028,600 of record OY288241.1, on the reverse strand, counting down.
GGCCTGAATTACCTCACTCACACTAGACCTGATATTGCATACAGTGTGAGTGTGGTTTCCAGGTTTCTGCACAGTCCAACAAAGCAGCATTTTGGAGCTGCAAGAAGAATCCTAAAGTATATTGCAGGAACAGCAGAAAAAGGCATATGGTATGAGCACTCTGAGAACTTCAGGCTAGTTGGCTATACTGATAGCGACTGGGCAGGGAGTCTTGATGACAGAAAAAGTACATCAGGATCAGTGTTTACATTGGGTTCAGGTGCCATCACTTGGAGCTCAAAGAAACAAGAAACTGTAGCCTTGTCATCAACCGAAGCAGAGTATGTTGCTGCAGGAGCAGCAGGCAGACAAGCAGTCTGGCTCAGAAAACTGCTAACTGATTTGGGAAACAAACAAGAGGAAGCTACTGTGCTTTGGTGTGATAACAAATCTGCAATTGCTATGACCAAGAATCCAGCATTTCATGCTAGGACCAAACATATAGAAGTGCAACATCATTTCATAAGAGAGTTAGTCAGTGAAGAGAAGGTCAAGATGCAGTTCTGTGGTACGAATGAGCAAAATGCAGACCTATTTACCAAAAGCATGCCTCAGTTCAAACATCAGGTGTTCATGGAGAAGATCGGAGTCTGTAGCATCTGAATTAAGGGGAGGTATTGAAAGTAATTCAGTTACATTACTCTAGCTTAGTGATCCTAAAACATAGGAAGTATGTTATTGCTGTGTGTTAGTTGCATTGAAGCCTAAGTGTATGGCTTTAATCAACTAAGATTAGTTTCCTGTTTTCTAGCATTAAGGTAGGAATGTGATCCTCAATTTGAGGCACAATGTGAGTCGTGTATCATGGGGTAGTTTACCCATGAATTTCCTATTTAAAGCATTGTACTTTTCCATTAATGATTTAAGCAAGCAATTCATCATTCTCTTCATATTGATCTTGCAAAGTTTATATTTACAACAAGCTTGAACATCGGTTTGCACATACGAGAACGGAACATCACATTTAGCCTCGAGTGCCAAAACTTTAGCCCTTCTCTTTCCACCCGGAGGCACCGTAACTTTACAACTAAACTCGTAGCTCTCGCTTTTGTCTTCTGTTTCCTCGAACCCCTTTGCCGTCTCATTCCCTGACGATATCTCGATGGTTTGTGAAGCGCTGGCTATTAGAGGGATCCCTGCCTCGATTGTGGTCGTCGAGGTCACGTTTGTGGAGGTGGTTCTTGTGGTGCTGAATGTGTAGCTTTGAGACTCGGTGTATGTGATGGTTAAGGTCGTTTCCAAGTCACCCTCCCTAGCACCGTTGAAGGCTACTTGTGATAGCCACGAGCGAGGCGTCTCGCCGTAGATTCTAGCGTCGTTTAGCCTATACTCAACCTGAATGTTCCTGTCGACGGTATCATAATATCTCAGGAATATTCTAATTTAACACTTACTAATGCAAAATATCATCGTGTTGTACATTTTGTTATATATAAACGAGTTATTTTTTTACGTTAACGAGTTTAAGGATTCCAGCAACCAGATGTAAAACCTTCTCACATTAAAAAATAAAAACAGTTCAAATAAATATCGACGTATCATAACCTCTTTTATTAATAATGAAGAATATCGAAGTATTTTTTTATGTTTATTACATGTAGGTTTAGGCTGTATAAGATGAGAATTGAATTCAAATTTAAATCATAAAACTAAACTGTCTCATTTTAAGGAAAAAAAAAAGTTAAAATAAATACGAGTATTTATCGTATGTTAATTACCTCTCGATGATGGGCTCCTCGACCAAAAGTTGAGCTTCCTTAACCCCGCTATCGATATCAGCCCTAAACCGACTATTATTCGAGGGAATACGTTGGCAAAACCGATTGTTACCTCGACAAATCAACGCAATTGCGTTGTCATTAAGCCGAGCAATCTGAAACACGGTATTCGCATTGCCCGTGCTCGTGTCCGCCGAGGTGGCTGAGACCCACCCGTCATTGTCCCGGATCAAAAACCGACCTGAACACAACATAAAAAAACGACGACCATTCTGAATAAAAAAATGCAGCAATTCCAAAGAATCGGAGAAAAAATAACATGAGATTATAATTAATATAATAATATCTCTAACTAATTATTAACAACCTGAACCGAACGTCCCCGTTACTGACAGGGAACGTCTCGAACCATGAATCTTTACGGTGTTGGTCCACACCGAGGAATGCATTCAGGTTAGTCGGCGATCCGAGGTAGTTACCGTTGTCGCCCTTGAAAACAAGGGTTTTGGGGAGTTTGATGATTCGTTCGACGTCGATCGGGGTGCATTGGACATGGGTGATGCTGTTGGTTCTTATGGTTAGGTAGAATTCGTAAGTCGGGTCAGGTTGCTGGTTTGCTATGGATACGGTTCGACCCGTGTTGACGTGAACCCATGAGATGGCGGTGTTGCTTTGTGTGTTGACTCGGAATAGAGTGCAGTCACGTCGTGCTGTGTCCTCCACCGGCTCGTTCGCCGTTGCCATTATCCAGTCACTGTTCGCATGCCTACATACCATGCATGTAAATTTTATGAAAAAACGATTTTACCATAGAACACTCTAAATTAAAACAATGTGAAAACTAAACAAAATTACGGTCGATAAAAGTTATTACTACCACACGAACATGTAAAATATGTACAGAGTAATATTAACGTTAATAAGTTGTCCAAGTCATTTATTTAATTTCTATTTTGATAATATTTTTAATGTGTTGATTAATCGTCATACGTCAGTCCAATTGATTACGTCCATTTGTCGTCTAATGTTTCATTTTTTTTTCTTTTTTTTTCCTTTATTTAATTGTATGAGTACGTAAGAGTTAGCTAGGTCAAGTAGTAAAACTAGCTCCTACTCCATGTCTCCATCCATGAGGTTAAATTGAAGGGTTACAACCCTTAAACCCAAGGATCTGTTATAAGTATTAACTGAAAAGACAAACAATAGAGGGATAACGAATATACCTTATTGGCAGCGGAAGAGCGTATTAATAAGAATAATAAGAAATATAATAACCCAGAAGTATATATAATTCCCCACGGACAGAATAAAACAACCCAGATGTGATGCCTCCGTTAGTATCCACACAGGTACGGAACTGCGGTGTATATGCTAGTATAAGGGTTTTGTGAGACGGTCTCACAAAATTCTCTCTCTCTAATAATATATGGAATAATACTCTGAATTGTATGTTTTGGTTCATCATATGAACCTCCTTATATAGGAGAGCTAGAGAGCTAGGTTACTTAACCTAGAAGTCATTCCATAACTCAAATTGGTATATTTAGATTATCACAATAATTCTAGTTACCATATAAAAGTTATTTCACAACTAATATTGGTATAATTAGATTATCACAATAACTCTAGTTACCATAACTAGATTATTACTATAACTCTAATTACCATAACCCGACAACACAGCTGAGTCATATTACTACTGACCCGATATATTAATATACCGATATATTAATAATATTCCGCACACATTGTGTGTGACCCAATGGGCCCACTTAAGACTACCAGACATATAACCCATTTATATGTCAACCCGACATCGACCTCTAGCAAGGCATATCGGATACATAGACTTAAGCGGGTAAATCCGTAGGACAGTGGACATAACTCCTTCAATCTCCCACTTGTACATGTCCTCTCAAGAACGGCGTTAAGTCTCTTTGCTACTATTGTCTCCAATTGAGAATGAGGTAAGAAGAAGTGTCATCCTCACATATCTCAATCTTTTACTCGAATCTTTGAGCTGACTTGTTAAAAGAGCAGATAGATGACAATCATCCTATCTGAGCGCGGCCACGCATTTGCCCAAGTCACACTCTTCGAGTGGCCAAGAAACAATAAATTCCCTTCAATAAAGGAAGAGCAAATCCCCTCTTGTCTAACCACATCCTATCACATGATCCATGCATGCCCAATAACCATCCATAGCCCCCTTTCACAGCTGACGAGGAATAGTATCAAAGCATACACATCACATGTACAGAATAGTCAAAGACTCAGGTCTAAAGACCATACAAGTTCATAACTTGCAAAGAACTTTACTGACACTAAGCGAAATCTTAGTAAAATCCTTTTCGGCGGGTCTGTCTAATGCATGTTCTTAACATACACCCGTGTGCCTGGTTTAGTATCTCAATACCTATGACTCAAGGAACTTAGTCATCAACCAACTCACACACTAGTCATTTAAGGGTATTCAAATGTCCCAACACAATACCCTGACTAGAGACAAAATAATTACATCATCCAAATAGAGTTCCAAGACTAAGTCACGTACTTAGTGATCTATTTCATCAATGTAAATTATTTAGGGACAAAACTCGGTTACATTAACCAAATGACAATATGTCATACATATATCAATTATCGAAATAACTCCCACTAAACCAAACACCTCTAAAAGTATTAAGACCACTCGCCCATGCGTCTTATACCGATCATAACCAATATGATCTTTGTGTAGAGAAGATTTCGGGACATACAACATTTGTATAAGTTATTTACAAGCATATGACCAATCTACCTTATCTCAATTAAGGCAAACTGTTAGTTTCATAAGCAACAATTGCTTCATAAACTTTAAAGTAGTTGAGTGTGTGCTTAATTCGTAATCAAACGTCTATTTGCTTCAAAAGCAATAGAACACTAACTTTAGTTACAATATCAGTCATAAAGTTGTCCTTTGGAACCGTTCCAACACACAACTTCTTATCCAAAACAAAATTTACTGAGATTACAATCTCACGTCATCTTTGTCTATTTGGAAATATGAATAGTTGTAACTTGTTTACAATAATTCGCTTATCACATCATGCGCATCTCTTAAATAATTCATCTTTTGCTTCTTAAGCGCACAAGAACAATTCTTAGATAGCAATTTAGTGACACTCACTAGATTAGTATCTACTCGTCACACGAGCACATAATAAACAACTTTCTTGCCAAGTCTCATAGACTAAAGCAACCAAATGTTGTTTAGTTAGAGAAGTATGTCACTTACATACCAAATCATAACGATAAATGCACTCCCACTAGCCTCTTGTACACACTTTGTCTCTCTTCGTCTCAAAGGAAAACAAACATCTTTGAATTACCATATTAAGAACGAAGATATAACTCCATAGTACTTGCTCCAATCAAATTGGATCATTCACATTTGTCTTGCAATTTTGATAATATGAAATTCATACGATGAGTCGCGCACACATCATATTGCATCTCTCTCAAGAAATGTATTTCACACATATATGTCCAAAACTCATCAAATGAGTGATGACATTCAAAATGCTAAAACGATTTTAATAGACTTAAGCATAATGTTGTAAGAAGAATTTTTCCATAGTCATTACTATGAGATCAATCCTTAACTACCAACAACGCTTCATAGATACTCTTATATCAATCCATATCATCTTTATATTGAAGACTATTCTTCACTATAAGATCCATTTAACCAAAGTCTATACTTGGTAGTTATATTATATGGAATCTATTAGATTTATGACTTCATGTGACTCTTGGAATTTTTGCCCATTATTGTCTTATCATAGGTCAAACTTATGTAGGGTAATATTTTGCAGGTAAGATGATCATGACTTTTCATGGATACATCAATATCCTCTTCAACAATTGTAGAGAATTCCTGTTAATCTTGAGTAATTCAAGGTCGATTCTACTCCCACTGTTTCTATTAGAAATCACATCTCTTTAAAAGAAACATACCACTCCATGCAACAAAACAGGTTTGTTCTTTGGATGGTTTGTAGAATTAACATAGTACCTCTAATAAAACACATGTCATAATTCAGTCTAAGTTTTAGAAAACAATTTTCTTTAAACTTTAAGACTTGATAATTAAGAAAAGACTATTTTAGAACATTTCAATCCATATCTCATATGGTGTCTATTCTTCGACTTACATGGACAATCTCATCAACATTTGTACAAAAACTTTTATAGTGCATAACTTTCTAAAGCGTCAACAAAATCTGCATATGACTCATCATAGACCAAATCATATCAAATATGGTTCGATATAGTTTGAAACATTTTTCACTACTTCTAAGATGATCACAATCTTTTAGTTCAATTCCTCCCTGTTTCAATCATATCGAACAAAACCATACGTGTTACCCATTTTGCAACATAACTAGTTAAACTCACACATATCTGTATGTGTGTGGTCTAACAAGTCTAAGTACCCTCCCACTACAATTAATAGGAGTCACTTGTAATGTCATTTATCCATCTAAACAAGATCCATTTACCTCAGTTGATCATTATCAATAAGGTTTATAATTTCATCATTATGAAACTTATTCTTATGTCTCTTGTCTCATGGATTAAGGACAATGGCATAATAGGTAAAACTTGAGTCGTGGAACTTGAATCCTTTTGGTCGTTATGTTGTAAATAAAAGCATTCACTACTAGAAATGTAAAGCTCAACAATCATGTTAGCCTTACTATACCTCATATTCTTGCAAGGTATAGAGCAACAATTGTTCTACTTTTATCAAAACTTTTCATGCCCATACATGAAACAGAATCAATGTCCTTGCTTATGACTAGTACAAGAATAACAATTATTCAATTCCAGTATTTAGCTTTATGGTAAAATTAAGTGATTTTCTTTTTATATATGAAACAACAACGTTTGTCCATTTCATCATAAAATACTTCACTTATATACCATTATTCCACCCTCTTTGAGTCATCACATCCACAATGTAATAATTGCATTTGGTATCTTTATACCAAAACACTGAAATGAAAGTAACTATTACTTTAGTAACATACACACCAGAAGTCATACTTCAATTGATTTGCAGATTTTCTAGACACTTCTAGAAACTATCTCCCAATGTCCAATATCTGTCATTACATTAATGACTAATAAAATCGTACCTAATCTAAATTTGGCAACAAGTTTGGGTATGATAACAATTATTCTTCCCTTACTTTAACCAACATCTTAGATTCATTAATCATTATCTCAAGCAATTTTCTTAATGAACTCATAGAACATTAATATTATTTGCCTTCTTGATACAATGTTCAATCGTTTTTTAACATCTCATGCTAAAAGGTGAGAAACTTTATTAAGTCACATGTTTATTCATAATAAAGTGACCTAAAATTAGGACTAATTGAAACGATTTCAATTCCTAATTCTTTAGAAAGAGACATCCAAAATTTCCTGATTATCAATATAATCACGTCATCATATGACACGGATCAATTAGATCATCTTCAACATTTTCTCACTTAATGGGAACGGTTCCCTTTATTGAAACAATTAATTTTGGTACTTATAATCATCTTCATGACTCTAATTATACAGTCCATACTGTACATTAACATTGGTAATAATTTGTCGGAATTATCCTTCACAAGGACAAAATCCGTATCTCTAATTTTGAGAACGATTCTCAAGATACCAATCGATAAGGTTGAACAATTCAAACTCATCTTTAATAAATGTGATAATGGTGACTAAATTACAACTATATGTATATGCAAAGTAAAACGATAATTAATATTAATTAAAAATCTTAAACAATTTTAAGATAAAATCATGAAAACTACCCTCAAGTTCGCATAATATTCCAAGATCCTAAACCTTTTGTCGCTCAAGTGAACTTGGGCTCACTGCTCAAGCTCCAAAAGTAAAGGTAGACAACAAACTTGTCAATTACATCTCTATGTAATTCTTGGTTCGTCGGAATTAGTCATCATATGACACCAACTATTTGCCTCAAAGCCCAAGTCCGACTTGATAGCAATGTTAAGCAAACCAGATTGAACCTGTGGGTAACCGTTACCCACCTACTCAGTCCACACACATCGGCAAAGCACCGCTTAGGCAGTCACTTCAACCAATGGTATGAAATTGTTGTAGTGGTCAATTCTGGAAAGACAATACTTAATATTTGTGCGAGGGATTAAATGCATTATGGGTCCTAAACATGCTCTTAGGTCAACTTACAAGACGACCTATCAGTTCTAGGCACACAAGTCACAAGTCTCAAACAATAAAAATCATGCATCATATGACATAATAATTCAATTGTTACTAGTGATTTCTGCATAAAACAAGTTAAAAGATCCCATATTTTGACTTATAATCATATTACAATTCATAATTACTATTTGGTTTGAACAATTTCACCAATATCTTTCATTTTTCCAACTACGAGAAACAATTTCCCACCCGGAAAAATTGAACGGATATACAAAACTCGATTCACAATCGATCTGCAACTTATAATTGTCATATAGATGAACAATTCATCAAAATCAAATAATACTCGAGAAACTCTTTTCCCGATCTATTTATGATAATATGATAATTAAAATGCATAATATTATTTAGCCGATTTAGAAAACTAATTTTTCATTGATTCAGAAAAATAAAAGTATAATCCATTTTGATTCATAATCAACACACAAACGCGAGAAAACGATTTTTCTTAGAAGCGCCGCTCGACCCGACACCATGTCGTCCGAGTAAATATTGTGTCGTCTTGGTCAAACCTTTGCCGCCCGGGTCGTCCCGTTCCGACCGGGACAGACCCGTGCCTACCGAGTCATACTCGTGCCAACCGAGTCATACTCGTGCCGACCGAGTCACACCCGTTCCGACCGAGTCACACCCGTTCCGACCGAGTCACACTTGTGTCAACCGGGTTGACCTTGTTTCGTTCCGTCTCCACCATAATTAAAACGAATCTTGTCCTAATCTTATTAGGTCTCATCGTCAACAATAAATTCTAATAATTTTATGTTCCCAATTTCAATCGAATCTTGACTAATCTAATTAGTCTCATCGTCAACAAGGAAATTTGGGATTATGATGGTTCAATTTAGGGTAAATTAAATTAAATCATAATCAATATTATATTTTAAACTAATTTTAAAGATCAATTTTAGAATTTTAACAATTAAATTCATAAATTATAACAAACCCTAAACTTGAGCGAAAATTCCCATAACTATGAGTCACATACGACTACTAAATATCATATATTCATACGGAGTAATCATAATCACGGGAAATGACTAATCAACATGTGGCACGTACAGACAATCAACCCTACACAGTATTCATACAATATCATATATTGTGTGCACGTAGAGACAAAAACAAAACTTGTTACAATATGCATACGTCCGCCTATTGCATCCTTTACAACAACTTATTATTTTCATGCAAGCATAAAACGTCAAGTACTTAGAACAATTCTCTTGAGGAAAAATATAATCAAATTAATACGCGGGTTGAATCCCTCATAACCAATTATGAGCCATGAATTCAAGTCGATTTGATTAATACTAATAACAGAGGCTCTGATACCACTGAAGGGTTACAACCCTTAAACCCAAGGATCTGTTATAAGTATTAACCGAAAAGACAAACAATAGAGGGATAACGAATATACCTTATTGGCAGCGGAAGAGCGTATTAATAAGAATAATAAGAAATATAATAACCCAGAAGTATATATAATTCCCCACGGACAGAATAAAGCAACCCAGATGTGATGCCTCCGTTAGTATCCACACAGGTACGGAACTGCGGTGTATATGCTAGTATAAGGGTTTTGTGAGACGGTCTCACAAAATTCTCTCTCTCTAATAATATATGGAATAATACTCTGAATTGTATGTTTTGGTTCATCATATGAACCTCCTTATATAGGAGAGCTAGAGAGCTAGGTTACTTAACCTAGAAGTCATTCCATAACTCAAATTGGTATATTTAGATTATCACAATAATTCTAGTTACCATATAAAAGTTATTTCACAACTAATATTGGTATAATTAGATTATCACAATAACTCTAGTTACCATAACTAGATTATTACTATAACTCTAATTACCATAACCCGACAACACAGCTGAGTCATATTACTACTGACCCGATATATTAATATACCGATATATTAATAATATCCCGCACACATTGTGTGTGACCCAATGGGCCCACTTAAGACTACCAGACATATAACCCATTTATATGTCAACCCGACATCGATCTCTAGCAAGGCATATCGGATACATAGACTTAAGCGGGTAAATCCGTAGGACAGTGGACATAACTCCTTCATAAATAACCTTCGATTCCAGCCCGTGATATATTACGATCATTTGATAAAAAAAACAACAATTGTATGTCCAATTTGATACTGTACTACTAGCCAGATGCGTCCATATCATAGTTAATCTTTCTATAATTAACCTATTAATCATGCATGTGATATGTCCAATAAACATATACGAGTATATATGTTAGAAAAACCGTAAATTAAAAGAATAATGAATAAATAACGGCATGGAGTATTAGAAAGATCATCGAGAATGTAGTATACCTAACCAAGTACTTGTTATTGTGGATACATTGGAAATGGACTCCACGGCCGAAACCAGTACGAGCCTCCTCGTAACCGAACTTGGCCGTGGAGCTATACACTTCACGTTCTTCATATCTCAAGTAACCCGTGGTTATCAGACTCAAGTTTCTAACTGGACCATTGTGGTTCAATGAAAATGCGGTTATTTCATACAATGACATTATTACTTCTCTTTCTATGAATATTTTTTGTGATTTTCTATTGTGTTACTACTTTATTTGTGCAATCATCTATGACCTATTTATAACCATATATTATGATTACGATAAGAGCCAATTAAATCTGTGTGCTTAATTCACCAAAAATATCATCATTATCGAAGAGTGAACAAATTACAATTACTTCGACCTTTTTTTTTAACCGGTGATCACCTTAAGATACATGTTAATAACTTAATTAAAGAAAAAATTTATAAAAATATTCTAAATATGTTATCAGCATGCATTCTTTTAGGGTATGTATATGTGTTAGAAAAATCGTTAATCAAATTAGGATTGCAGACTGTGATCGTAGTTGAGAAATCGTTTGTTGTCCTGACTTCCCATCTACTCTTATCATAATGGTTAAATTAATCGATTTGTTGTCAGAATCACGATACGATCTTACGATTCTATGATTTTATGATCTGAAAATATTTGAGCGATCCTGGATCCTACGATTCTATCATGGTTGTAAAATCTTACGATCCTATTAATTTGAAAAATTTTAAAGGTAGGATCATAATACGATCCTACGCACTTACGAGTTACGATCCTACGATACAATTTCCTAGTAAAAAACTAATATATATTTTTATATAAATGACATTGTCAAACTCAAATTTCTTCAAAGTCGTAGAAACAAGTTCATATTATGATTATTAAAATCATTAGATACGAATAAATAAGTAATTTGATCTTCAATCATATGATTATTAAAGGTAGAATCGTAATATTCTACAATCTGATTCTACCGATTCGATTCTACCCTCCCTATCAATCCAGAGTAGAATCTCGATCCTGACAAAAATACTACTTAATCGAAGCAAATTAGTAATTTCAACGCAATTATTGTAGCCAATTTATAAAAACTTAATTTGTTTGTTAAAAACAAGAAAGATTCATAAAGATAAATCATGAAAAATTAAAATATCAACTCATATTTCCCATATTTATAGAATACCTTTTCCATTTGATTAATCATTTGTTCAATTTTTATATTGTGTGGAAAAAAATCAAAGATAAAAAATGATTAAAGTGGATAAAGTACTCCGTTTATATAATTATATATATTATTATGGTAAATATTTCTTTAAGGATATTTAACGACAATAATATCAACTATAGGGCGTCTCCAAAAATTTAATATCAATTTTAATAAATCTGAGAATAATACGTGTTTGGGATAAATTCTGCGTCCTTGAAAAATGACGTGGAATACTCACGGTCAAAAAGTCAAAAGATCATATACGAAGAAACTACGGAATAATATCCGAAAGTCAAAAGTCAAAGTCGTAAAAGTCGGAAACCCGATACAAGAGAAAGTCAGCAAAGAGATTAAAGCCCGGTATTGATATTGGGCCAACTAGCAATCAAGTCCAGAAGTGGGCCGAAGATAGCCCAACACTAAAGAAACCCTACCCCAAGCAAAGGGCTGGGTCAACCAACAACTCCCTAGATTCTGGGATAGTTCCACCAGAGCAGGAGATAAATCAGGAGAAGAAGGAGGGAAACGTGGGAGATAACGGATTAGAAAAAAGGTAGATATAAGCACAACAACCCCAACAAAGCATCGGTCAATTCATCTTCAACATACTTCAACTCCTTATCACAGAGCATACTAGCAAGACTTAGCCTCTAATAGTTCAAAATCGACATTTGTATTCTTTATTCATTCATTTCCTTCATAGTTGATACTTTGGCGGGATTCCGACTCCCCCCGCGGTTTTTCCCACATTGGGTTTCCGCGTCACCAATTCTTGTGTCTTTTCGCTTTCTTTCCGTATTTTCGTATTCGCGAATTCAATTCGTCTACCAATCCATAGGAGTTAGTCTGATCGCTTTAACCCACAACCCGACTTAAAACCCGGTAAATTTTTACCAAAACAATTTGGCGCCCACCGTGGGGCAGAGTGATCGTTTACTAGCCAAATCACGCAGCATAGTAACTCGCGTGTCAACATGTCTGGATCCGGCCAAAACCTCGCCAACACCTCCGCTCAATCTACCGAAGAAACACCTTCCCCAGAGATGACAGGCCCGTTCGCCACACCATCCGCTCAGGCGACTCCAGTCAGCCAGACGATAGGGCAAACGCTGAGCGCCTCAACACCACCTCAGGGCCCCTCAGCACCAAGGGCATCCAACCCACTCGCAATCAGCGGAGGGGGGACGCCATCTAGGGCGATGGCTCATGGAGGATTGTTCGGAGACGCCTCCAGAATTCTGCTAACACCAGATCTCATGGCAGAGATACTCCAGGGGATCAACACCCTGCGCCAGGCGGTGAAGAGCCTGCAGAAGGACAACCGGGACATCAAGGCCCAGATGAAGGCGGCGTCAAGACCACCACCTGTACCAGTCCAAACGTCACCTGAGGTCCAATTCACGACGCCTGAGGAAACACCAAGCTCCCACAGAGAGTCCGTCACCAGCGGGCAAATTTTCAAGTCGTTCCCTCAGGAACTGGTTACCAGGCTGGATTTGGAGTTGCCACCACCTAGCCAGGCCATGATACCCAGAGGGCTGGGCTACTTGACCCATGGATCTGCCCCCATCGCAGGTAATCCTTTCTTTAGCCTTGAAAATCGGGAGGCTAATCCGTTGTCTTTTGCAGGAACCCCCGCTCACCAAGCATCAGAATGGCCGCCGGTAAGTTCGCCAGGAGTGAGCACCCCAGCCAACAGCCGCCTCCCGCCAGAGCTGGGTAGGGCGCCTACCCCCAGTCAGCAAGCATCCGGGTGGCAGCCGAGAGTAACGGTCAACCCACCGGTCGCCAGTCCTTACCCTGAAGCAGCTTGGCCGTCCCAGAACTCACCTCAGGTGGCCTCAGGATGGCGGCCCGAGCCTGCTGTCACTGTGTCCCTTCCGCCTCCACCCCCAATCAGTCGCCACCTTGGGGGACCCAGACAGGAAGTACCCCTTTTAGTTTCTTTCCTCCTGCTCCTAACCCTCCTGCAGGAACAAACATTGCTGCAGAACAGCAGTACCAAGAGCTGAAGGAGCTAAGGGAGCTGATCAGCAAAATCCCTGGAATGCCGCGCCCCCTGGAGAGAGCAGCCAGAGACAGCTATGCAGACTCGCCCTTCACCGACGACTTGGCTGGCGTTGCTGTGCCCAAGGGTTTTGTGCCACCAGCCATGACGCTTTATGATGGCACTGCAGACCCTTTGGATCATATCAACCAATACAAGCAAAAGATGATGGTGGTAACCGTCACAGGGCCTTTGAAGGAAGCCTGCATGTGCAAGGGGTTTGGCTCCACCCTCTCGGGGGCAGCCCTTCACTGGTTCGTGGGCCTGCCAAATAGAAGTATCACCTCCTTTGCCGATCTGGTTAATGCCTTCAACCAACAGTTCGCCAGCAGCAGGAAGCCGGAGAAGCAGACCAGTGATCTGTACAGGGTGGTGCAGAAGTTCGAGGAGTCCACGCGAGATTTCCTCAACAGATTCAACAGGGAGAAAGTGACTATTCCCATATGTGACGTAGCCACCGCCATAGAAGCCTTTCGTCAAGGGCTCCTCCAAGATTCGGATCTTTACAAAGATCTCACCAAGTATCCATGTGCTACGTTCGAAGATGTACAAACCAAAGCAATGGCAGCCATCAGATTAGAAGAAGATTCGGGCCCCAGACGAGCTTCCTATGGTTCTGAGCACGTCTCCAGAAAGGCACCAGCAGAGAAGAGAGGCGAAAGGTCCAAGCCCTATGACAGGAGTGTGCACAAAGTTTCTGAGGAGAGAGATTGGAATGAGAGTCCCGCACTCCCACCTAAGATTAGTGAGTACGGGTTCTCTACCAACCTCACTGGTCTGCTCAAGGCCCTGAAGGAGTTGGGGCGCAAAGTCAGGTGGCCCAGGAGACAAGAATATGCCAACGACCGTCGAGATGCCAGCAAGAGGTGTGAGTTTCATGACGACATTGGGCACAACACTGAAGAATGTGTCCTTCTCAGGAAGGAAGTGAAGTTCCACTATGATCAGGGAAATCTGGATCATCTAATATCCAGAAGCTCTAGCAGGGTGAATGCGGCAGATCAGGTGTTGCCCTCACCTCCTCCGCTGTGCACCAGAATCGTCAATGTGATCACAGGAGGATCGGAATTGTGTGGCCTGACTTATTCAGCAGCCAAGAGGCACGCCTTCCAATCCAGGGGAGACAAACCAGAATACTCCTGCAGAATCAGCTGTCCAGACCTCCCAGCCGTCACCTTTGATGAATCTGATGCAGAACCATCTCCGGAATCTCACCACGACGCCCTAATCATCACGCTCTCCATAGGGAACTGCACTGTGAAGAAAATACTGGTGGACACCGGAAGCTCTGTTAACCTAATTATGTTAGAGACTCTGCAGAACATGGGGTTCAGCGAGGAGGACCTGAGCAAAAAAGCAGTCCCTCTCGTAGGCTTCAGTGGGGAAACCAAATACTCCCTGGGGGAGATCACGATTCCTACCTACGCAGGAGGCGTAAACAAGCAAGTGCGATACCTGGTCATTGATGGTCCTTCTACTTACAACGTGATCCTGGGAAGACCGTGGATACATGAAATGAAAGCCATCACCTCCACCTACCACCAGTGTTTGAAGTTCCCCACGCCTTGGGGAGTACAGAAGATCAGCGGTGATCAGAGGGAGGCCAAAGACTGCTACAGAGTAGCGCTGAAGAAGACGGCAAGTCCTCCAGCATAGCAACTACAGAGCCTTCACCTACCCCTGCAAGAGTATCTCGAACCCCCTCAGGCGGAGGTAGATGAAGTCAACCTGGACAAGCACCATCCTGAGCGAAAAGTGTTGATCGGATCGGAATGCACAGGTAACACACGACAAAACCTTATTGAATTATTAAAAACTAACATGGATTGTTTTGCTTGGTCCCATGATGATATGGTAGGAATAGATCCGAACATCATAACCCACAGGTTAAGTGTGGACCTAAGCTACAAGCCGATCCAGCAGAAAAGGAGGAAGTTTGCTCCAGAGAGGAACCAAGTTATCAACCAAGAGGTGGATAACCTGCTGGCTGCTGGAAAAATCAGAGAAGTAAAGTATCCAGAATGGTTATCCAACGTGGTGGTAGTCCCAAAAAAGAATGGCAAGTGGAGAGTGTGCGTCGACTTCACCGATTTAAACAAGGCGTGCCCAAAAGATCCTTTTCCTCTGCCGCACATAGACGCCATGGTAGACGCCACAGCAGGCCATGAGATGCTGACCTTCCTCGACGCGTGGAGTGGGTACAATCAAATCAAAATGCATCCGGCAGATCAGGAGAAAACCGCCTTCAGATCTGAGAGAGGTATCTATTGCTACAATGTTATGCCTTTTGGCCTGAAAAATGCAGGGTCCACCTACCAGAGGTTGGTCAACATGATGTTCAAGAAGCAAATCGGCAACACCATGGAGGTATATATTGATGATATGGTTGTCAAGTCCAAGCAAGCCTCACAGCATGCAGCGCACTTAGAAGACACCTTCAACACCCTGAGAGAGTACAAGATGAAGTTGAACCCATCCAAGTGCACGTTCGGGGTATCTTGTGGAAAATTCCTAGGATACATGGTCACCCAGAGGGGAATTGAAGCCAGTACAGAGCAAATCAAAGCCATCCTGCAGCTGGAGTCTCCACAGAAACCAAAGGACGTGCAGCGGTTGACTGGAAGGATTGCCGCCCTGAATAGGTTTATCTCCAGATCCTCAGATAGATGCCGACTGTTCTACGACGTCCTGAAGAAGGCTCAGAGGTTCGATTGGACGGAGAAGCACGAGAGAGCATTCAAGGAACTGAAGCACTACTTGAGCACTCCACCACTCCTATCAAAGCCGGAACCTGGGGAGCCGCTCTTCTTGTATCTTTCAGTAACTGAGGTGGCAGTCAGCGCAGTGCTGGTAAGGGAACACGAAGGAGCACAGCATCCCGTCTACTATGTCAGTAAGTCTCTGCTCCCTGCAGAGACCAGGTACACATCCCTCGAAAAACTCGTACTCGCACTAGTTACAGCATCATATAAACTGCGTCCTTATTTTGAATCGCATACTATATCTGTAATAACGAACTATCCACTAAAAGCTATTATGAGAAAACCTGAGTTATCAGGGAGAATGGCCAAGTGGTCTATACACTTGAGCGGATTCGACCTGAAATTTGTCCCCATAACAGCGATAAAGTCCCAGGCGTTAGCAGACTTCGTATCAGACTTCAGCCCAGCACTGCAGACCCAGGCAGAAAAAGACATCCTACTCCTTGAGGAGGATAAGGGCGAACAGGTGTGGAAGCTCAACGTAGAATGGCGCCTCCAACATACGAGGATCCGGAGCAGGATTAGTTCTGAAGTCTCCTCAGGGGGATCTCATAGTCCAAGCAGTGCGATGCGAATTTCGAACAACGAACAATGAAGCAGAATATGAAGCGCTAATCCTAGGGCTCCAGTTGGCTCTAGACCTCAAAATCAAGCGATTAGAGGTATATGGTGACTCCCAACTAATAGTGAACCATATGAATGGACTATACGCAGCAAAAGATTCCAAGATGGTAGCTTACCTTGAAGTAGCAAAGAGTCTCTCCCAAAGGTTCGAAGAATTTGCAATCAGCCAAGTTCCAAGGGAGAAAAACGTGGAAGCAGACGCCTTAGCAACCCTGGGGGCAACCTTCAAACCAGGAGAAGTGTCCACCATACCCATAGTACACGTGTTAGAGCCAGCAATCGGGAAGAACGCAGACGCAAGGAAGTGGGAAACACCAGAGGAGGATCCACCAGAGCTGGGGATGCAATGGTTTCAGGAGGCTAGGATCTACAGCACCGCAGTAGATCAGGAGGAAATCTCAGACTGGAGAAAACCCTACAAGGATTGGTTGCAAGATGATATTCTGCCAGCAGACAAGAGAGAAGCCCGAAGTTTCCGGATGAAGGCATCCAGATATACCCTCATTGGTGGCGTAGTATTCAAAAGATCTACAGCCGGACCATACCTGAGATGCCTAAGTCAAGAAGAAGCAGAGATGGTATTGCATGATCTCCACAGCGGAGAATGTGGAAATCATGCAGAGGGCAAGAGTCTATCTAGCAAAGCACTTCGCCAAGGCTATTATTGGCCAACAATGTGCAGAGACGCCAGAGAGTACGTTAAAAAATGCGACGCTTGCCAAAGACACGCACCGGTCAACCACCAGCCAGCAGAACCACTACATCCAATAATCTCCCCTTGGCCTTTCATGAAGTGGGGAATGGATATTGTGGGGAAGTTACCAAGAGCACCAGGAAATAAAGTGTTCATGCTTGCAATGACCGACTACTTCTCCAAGTGGATAGAGGCAGAAGCGTTCCCTCAGGTGACTGAGAAGCAGGTTATATCCTTTATTAAGCGTAACATCATCTGCAGGTTTGGCGTTCCCTCAGAAATCATCTGCGACAACGGATCCCAATTTATTGGCAACAAAATGGAGGCCTACTGTGCCAGGTGGAATATCGCCCTAAACAAGTCTACCCCCAGAAATCCTCAGTCCAACGGGCAGGCGGAATCTAGCAACAAAATTGTAATGGATAATCTGAAGAGGAGACTAGAGGAGGCAGGGGGCAGATGGGCAGAGGAGCTTCCTCTGGTGCTATGGTCCGACAGAACGACACCTAAGGTGGCTACAGGGCAGACGCCTTTCAGCCTGGTCTTTGGTGCTGAAGCGGTCATCCCTGCAGAGGTGAGGGTACCCACCCACAGATATGGATGCATAACAGAAGAAAGAAACCAGGTGGAGATGGCAAATAGCTTGGACACCATAGATGAACTCAGAACTGATGCTCAGATCAGAATGGCCTCCTACAGGCAGACAGTCGCCAGAAGCTACAACAAAAACGTTAAAGTCAGAGTCCTACAAGAAGGAGATCTGGTCCTCAGAAGGGTATTCCAGAACACCAGAAACCAGCAAGCGGGGAAATTCGCCTACACCTGGGAAGGACCTTACCAAGTGGAGAAAATAGTCGGAAATGGAGCATACCAACTCATGACCATGGAAGGAGAGGTTATCCAAAAACCTTGGAACATAGTACATCTGAAAAAATACTTCTGTTGAGTAAAAACCACCAGAAGTATAGGCCACAGTCGCCAGAAATAAGGTATTCAATCTGCCAGATACACTTCCACCAGAGTTCAGGTAACCATATCTGCTATCTTTGAAACTCTACTCTACTTTCCAAAACACCTCTTAGGTCGCAAAGTTTTTGACATCCGAGGCAGAATTTAATTTTGGAAAATTTTAGACTTAGTTCATTTTCATATATCTCAAAACTTGGTCAGATTTCGGCATGGCAAAAAATTTACTTTTCTTTTATCTCAGAATTTCAAAATCTTTTCACAAATTCTCAAAACCTGACTTTGTCGCATTCTTTGAGTTTTCCGCCACATGTTTATGTTTATTCTCATTCACGCGCCTACGAAGCTAATTTTTACCCTCACACATTTTAAACTCACTCTTGCTAACACTTTCAAACAAGATAAAATTTTCATCCTTTACCGGTTATTCTGCCAACTGATATGGGTAACTGACCTGGTGGAATGTATAATCTCCACAGAAGGCGTGCGTCTTGTGCTGAGTGCCTACAACCAGGACATTACAAGTCTCCTGCGCCACTCAACACCCACGCAAAGCGTGGCACCTCCGACTGAGTGGGCGAACAAAATCCCAGGCCACCACCTATCAAGGGTCGACCATACAAACAAAGGCATGCATACAACAGACGACAATAATCAAAAAAACAGAAACATCGCAAAGTAAGCAAACGCAATTTTTAACAGAGAAACAAGTTCAAACCCTCTGCTCCCCTGAGCAGAGGTAAAATTCAGAGTATTCTGCTCCCTTGAGCAGAGGAAATCCAAAACGAACAAATTTTAACAGAGTATTTTTATGCCACGCAGGGCAAAAACATCATAAAGTAATAGGCTGAACAGCCTAGATATTCTCCTCGGGAGGGAGAGAAGCAAGGGGTTCCACGACCATAGCATCAGCATCCTCAGGTTCAGGCGCCTCTTGAGCTGCTGGGGGAGAGGAAACCGACTCCTCCACAACCTCCCCCTCGCCCCCATCAAGCATCTCCAGATCAAAGCCGGGGAACTCTTCCTCCATCCTCTTTTGCAGAGCAGCCAGGTCCCAACTCGTATGCTCCCCTGCAGAGAAGGCGCTGACCATCTGGATCTCAGTGCTCAGAGCAGACCAGCTGAGAGCCCCTTCCATGTTCTCCTGCAGCCTGACCACTTTCTCCTGAAGGCTGGAGTTGGCATCCTGAACCTTAGCAAGCTCAGCCCGCACCTCCTCCACAGCCGCCTTCTGGTTCTCCCCCTCGGCAAGTTGTCCCTTGACCTGGTCCAGCTCTCCCCTCAGTCTTGCAGCCTCCTCCTCTAACCTTGCGGCGTTCCCCTCCAGTCTTGCAGCCTTCTCCTCCAGCCTCAGAGCCTCCGCCCTAGCATGACCCACCTCCTCAGACAGATGAGCATTCTCAGACTGCATCCGTCCCCCCAGATCCCTGAGGTGGGATACCCCGCCTTTCAGGAACAAAGCCATTTGAAGGGCCTGACCAGAAAGACGACCATCATCAGCATGATACCAAAGAAAATAGAAGATTCAGGGTTTAAAAGAACAAACGTGGGTGGGAAAATTACCTCAAAGGCATGGACAGAAAGGTGAGTGGCCACCTCAGTGAGAGGTTCCCTGGCCATCATCACTTCTGCACCAGGAAAGAGAAGCTGGTCCAAAAGAGCTAGGTCCTTCAAGCCCCTGATAGTTCCGAAGTCCTTGGGAAAGGACAGCAGGATGTCATCCGGGTCACACTCAGCGGAGTGTGGAACGGAGGGTTGAGGAGAGTCAGGCACGTGGATCACCGGAGTCTCGCCTGCAGAGCCAGCTTGTGCAGGAGGAGTAGGGCTGCGCTTCCTTTTGGAACCAGTTGAGGGAGCAGGAGATGAGCCAGAACCCCTCCTGGAAGAAGAGCGAGTAGCCATGCTCTTTCTCCTAGCCCTGACCCGGTCCAAGGTCATCGGAGTTTTGGAGTTGCCTAATGTAGACAGCAAAGCAAAATCAGTCGCACACAAACCAAAAAACAAAGGAATCAACACATGCAACAAACTAGCCCTCACCGGAAGACATAGCGCTAGCTATGGGAGGACAAGTTCCGTTACCAGAGGGAACGAAGAGGTTATTAAAAGAGAGCTGCTCCGAACTCAGACTAGAAAGCTTGGCGGCAAAATCAAGAAGGGGCGTCACCTCCTTAAGCTGCTGAAGACCTGTGACATGAAACCAGTAAGCAACGTAAGTGTATAAGAAGATTTAAGAGCCAAAGACACGACGAGTACCTGTGACAGGTCCCCACTCTGAGTAGAGATAATCATGGGGGAGGGGGAGGAGAGAATCAGTCTTCACAAAAACAAAGTCTCTGAACCAGTCTGCGTCTGGAGGGTTGGCAGGGAAGATTATACCAGGGAAGTTCTTATCCTTCACGCGCATCGTCACCTGGCCACGTCCCAGGGGCCGCACCTGGAACACAGCACAGACATCGCGCAGAGAAAAGTCCTTTTGATAGCGATGGTTCAGCACACAGAAGGACAGTAGAACCCTCCAGGTGTGAGGGACCAGCTGACAAGGGGCCAGTTTGTAGTAGTTCAGAAGCTCCTGAACCAGAGGAGGAAAAGGAAAGCGCAAGCCTAAGAGAAAGGAGTATGCATACATGCAAACCCACCCAGAAAGAACGGAGTCCGCCCTCTGCCCAGGTGAGGGGATGTGAACCTCAACCCCCTCACCGAACCCGAAGAGCTCTCTGACAAAGGATAGATCCTTGGAAGAAAAGCTAGAATCACAAGAGTGTGTCTTGCCCAAGACATCAGAGGGAGAAAACGACAAAGATGATGAAGAAGAAGTTGGAGGGGGTGAAGGTTTGCCGCGATTAGATTTCGGGGCCATCGGTAAAAGAGAAAGAGAAAAGGGGGAAAACAACGAAAAAACAGAAGAAGAAGGGAATTCACCTGGGCACAACACAACGACGGCGACGGCGACAAGAGATGGGGAGAACGAGAGTGATTTAAATTTTGAAGAGAATAAGGGTAAGAGAGAAGGAGAAACGTGAACAAATAGAGAGAGAAAGGGAAGTTGGGTGAGTTAAAGCAGAAAAGATGGTACGGGGAAGAGTGAGCAATTAAAGAGGGAGAGGGTGAAGTCATCATGAGGAAGAGGAGCAGTCAGTTGGAAAAACGAGGGAAGTAGACCGAAAGACAAACTCTGCAGAATAAAATCGTCACCGACTGAGAGCAACCCGAACAGAAATTCCCGCCTAAGATGAACTTAGTCGGAAATTTGGGGGCATTTGTTTGGGATAAATTCCGCGTCCTTGAAAAATGACGTGGAATACTCACGGTCAAAAAGTCAAAAGATCATATACGAAGAAACTACGGAATAATATCCGAAAGTCAAAAGTCAAAGTCGTAAAAGTCGGAAACCCGATACAAGAGAAAGTCAGCAAAGAGATTAAAGCCCGGTATTGATATTGGGCCAACTAGCAATCAAGTCCAGAAGTGGGCCGAAGATAGCCCAACACTAAAGAAACCCTACCCCAAGCAAAGGGCTGGGTCAACCAACAACTCCCTAGATTCTGGGATAGTTCCACCAGAGCAGGAGATAAATCAGGAGAAGAAGGAGAGAGACGTGGGAGATAACGGATTAGAAAAAAGGTAGATATAAGCACAACAACCCCAACAAAGCATCGGTCAATTCATCTTCAACATACTTTAACTCCTTATCACAGAGCATACTAGCAAGACTTAGCCTCTAATAGTTCAAAATCGACATTTGTATTCTTTATTCATTCATTTCCTTCATAGTTGATACTTTGGCGGGATTCCGACTCCCCCCGCGGTTTTTCCCACATTGGGTTTCCGCGTCACCAATTCTTGTGTCTTTTCGCTTTCTTTCCGTATTTTCGTATTCGCGAATTCAATTCGTCTACCAATCCATAGGAGTTAGTCCGATCGCTTTAACCCACAACCCGACTTAAAACCCGGTAAATTTTTACCAAAACAATACGTATTGTTGGAGTAGTTAACCCAGAGTAGTATAAGTGACCGGTTACTTGTAGAACTCATCCACCTCCCTTTTTCACTTTTAATTTTATTTAACGGCAATAATACCAACTATAGAGCGTCTTTTAAAAATAATTCCAATTTTAATAAATCTAAGAATAATACGTATTTTTGGGCTGTTAAACCGGAGTAGTATAGGTGACCAGCTACCGGTAGAACCCGTTCACCTTTCTTTTTCGCTTTTAATTTATTTCATATTACTTTACTCCTTTTCACTTACTCAGTGTACGGAGCATTAAACATCATTAATGTCCTCCGCCTTCCTCTTTCTTCAACCTCACCAAATCTAGCTAATAACACAATCCTACACCAAAATCAACACGTTAATCCAAACGAAATGTAAAGAAGAAAATGAAGAAGGATGAAGGTGGTGGAGAGGGAGGATGAAGAAGAGGAGTAAGGAGTAGACCTAGCAAAACCCACCTGACCCGAAAAAGTCAAACCGAACCCGACCCGACACCCGAACTGAAGACCTGATTTTGACCCGTAATCTGAATTGACCGAGCTAACCCGAAACTAACCCGACCATTATCATAGAAAACGAGTCGATATCCTAAAAAAGTTGAAAACAACAAACCCGAGAATGACCTGAACCCGGAATTATCCGACTCGACCCAAAGTCAACCTGATGATTATAACACGAAAGTGGCCCGACCTGAAGTTGACCCGACCCAAACCCGACTCGGTTCACCCGTTATCCAGGTCTAAGGAGGAAGATGGAGTATAAGTAACAGGTTAAATATTAATCAAGTGATCTGATGTAGAAGGGTTATAAAGTTACTTATACTAGTTTAACTGCTTCAATAATATTTATTATTCTCAGATTTATTGGAAGTGGTATTATTTTGAGAAGACACCCTATAATCGTTATTATTGTCATTAAATAACCCTTTCTTTAATTAACACTAACCTGTTAATTAATGTTCCCTAACTCATATATATACATATGCGCGATGTACCCTTACTCCTAAGAGCGCATGTGTGGCAAAAAAAGCATTCAATTAATTACTCCTTATTAGGTAGGGAGTATATCTTTCTTGCATTATCGTTACGTGAAATGGTCTTACAAACGACGTACTCAAATTTAAAATAGGGTAACGTTAAGCAATTAAAATCTTTTTAAATTGATATAAACCTATAAATTGAAAAACAAATTACACAAACGTAATTAATGCATATATCAAAATTTATTTTCCTCTTTTGGGCTGTAATTATCAATTTTCTTTAAAATATAGACATCAAAACAATACGTTGTTAGAAAGTCGGTTTAATTAGGCAAATATTTATTTATATTAATTTATTACTCGTATTAGTTTTGAAAACAAGTACGCAATTTAAAATAGAATCACGTGAATTATACTCCCTCCTAGCTAGTTTCCATGATCTTCCATATTTTCTTATTGACACTAGTTCACCCATCTTCTCTTTCGATTGTAGGGTTGTACTTTAATCATTTTTTTTATTTTCCCTTCAATTATTTATTATTTCCTTTACTCACAAAGTCCACCATGTTTGTACTTTATTTATGTCCCACATTTTTTTTACTTTAATTAATTCTTTATTCTCTTCTTTATTTAAAAAAAAAAAAAAAAAAAAAAAAAAAAAAAAAAAAAAAGGGAAGATCATCCATCGAGTACTTCATACAATAATTCTTTTAAGAGGTCCCAAGATTAATCACTTTTACTTTATATGCATGCCCAATGGTTAATGGCCTGGGGACTACTAGGGCATGCGGGATGCAGATCCATGATTGATCGAATATCCGAATCGGATATTCAAATATCTTAAAACTTATACTCCGTATTCATATCTGATTCAAATAAACAAAAATGGAATATCCTCATATCCAATCAAAAATAAGTTTCGATTTGGATATCCAACATTTTGGAGCGGATATCGATCAAATAGGATTTATTTGTTCTAACCCTAGCTGGAACTACAACAACATCTACGATCAATAATTTAGTTTTGAGATGGTCCTAATCTATTAAGTGGGCATAAAGAGTTACAAAAAGCGAGAGTGACTTTAAAACTTTAAATAATTCCTAATTTTGAAAGGGACTATTCACAATAATTTAAAATAAGGGTTTTTCTATGGGTTACACCTCAACGAAAATTATAAGGGACTTTTTCCAAGTGTTACCAATATAAATAGTGATTATTCCCTATTTTACTTTCATCAATTATGATATATTTCTTCAATTTGCATCCTTCTAAGAGATTGAGTTTGAAGGATTTAAAAGAGTAAGAGAGATAGGTCGACGTCAGCCGACAACAGAGGTGCGTTCTAATGAGCATTTTGTGACTTGGTGAATGGTAAAGAAAAAGATGTGGTTTGAAGCATCAAATTGGATCGATTAATATGTTAATTATTTTTTTTAAAAAAATAATTGTTATACACTTATTACTCTGGTTATGATATGGAGTGACCCCTAAAGTTTAGGGTACACCTTGTAATTAGAAAAAGGCGGGGATACCATTTGGAAAAGTCAATAGTTGAGGGGCACCCATAGAAAAACCCTTAAGTAAAGTGATGATGAAAATCCTACGAAAAATTGTTAAAACTAGAAAAATTCTTATGTCTATCCAATGTATGCAAGTAACAATGCAATTATAAGGTCACAAGTATTCACGTGAAACGTTCTCACAAGGATCGACCTTTAATTATTTGTATTTGATTTTAAATTTGAATTATTTTTAGTATTAAGCTTGAGTCGTGTATATATTGTACTCAGGTTTTTTTTCATTCTTTTAGATCTCTCATTAACATTGATAAGATACGAATACCCTCTATTTTCTTGAATTAGCCCAACTTCTCTTTTTTTGTGAGGAAAAAGGTGGATCAATGGAACTAATTCAAGAAATAGATGGAGTCGTGATTACGAGTAATATTTAGTAGAAATAGATTGCGAAAAGTGGAAAATGGTTGATAATAATTTTTGGGTCGTTCTTTTTCCTAACGAGCGTTTACTCAATCCTAACGACATTTTACCTATTTGCCCCCGTCATTTCCCAACGCTCAAAAGTGAGTTCATTTTCTCTCTAAAAAAATCCCAAATTTGACCTAATCGAATCCGACCACCCACCCACCGCCCATTACCACCACCGCCACCACCCTCTAATTCGTTCCCTAACCCCTAATTTACTTCACCAATTACAATTAAACCATAATTAGAAAAAAAATGTAACTAAACCCTAATTTAATTCTTCAATTTCAATTAAATTTTGATTAGACAAAATAATTAATGTAACCATACAATTGATTTAGGGAAAACTACAATTAGTTTATCATTAATTGAATTAGGGCTAATGATCGATCCTTTAATTTATTCCATCAATTTCAATTAAACAATAATTAGAAGAAAAAAAGTAACAAAACCCTAATTTAATCTTTCAATTTCAATTAAACCGTAATTAGAAAAAGTAATTACCGTAACCAATCAAGTAATTTAGGAAAAACGGTGATTACTTCATCACTAATTGAATTAATACTCATAATCGATTTGTAATTTTGATTTGAATAGTTGTATGCAAATGAGAGAAAAGGAGAAAAGTTTTTCTTGGTTGGGAGGACTGTGAATTATGAGAAGGGTAAATTTGGAAATCTTAAGAAAAATACGTTAGGATTGAGTAAAGTTGCGTTAGGAAAAAGTAATTTCGTAATTTTTTACTCCGTATAGAGTACTCCCTCCGTTCAACTCCCACCTTTCCCTTCCTTGTTTTGACACTATTTGCAATCACGGATAACTTTCGATATTCACGACAATCTATTACAGAAAATATATCCATGTGGGATCTTGTTTGATTCGTCTTTAAAAGTACATTATTAATATCCAATTTTCATAATTTTTACTAATATGTTACGAAAGATATTAACGATGTAAAATGCGCGTTGACAAACGTGAAAAAACAAAAGAGAAGCTTGGAGTTGAACGGAGGGAGTAATTATATAGGTCCCCTTTAAAACGCTGGCATGACAATATAAAACGACAGTGATTGACTGACTGTGATCTCATGCATGGACCCAAACGACAGATTAGAAGGTTAACAAGTTACCACATTTGTTTATCTTTGACACGAGTATTTGTTACTCCCTTCTTCTTCTCGAATAAGTCTCATATTTTTCTTTGGATTTTTATTGAATTAGTCTCGTTTTTCAATAAGGTAAAATTCTATTAAAAAAAATGACTATTTTACCCTCATGTGATTTATCATATTCTTCTTACCTTCACTAATTTAGCTATACTTAATCTACCTACTTTTTTCTTAAAAAGACATCAAATGTCTTCAGACTTTTTTCATTTTCTTTGTATTCGTGCCCAAATTCACTGGGACTTATTCAAGAAAAAGGAGGGAATATTATATTATACTCCCTCCCCTTCTCTATGATATTCCACAATTGGTTTTGGGAAGTTTTTAAGGAGGGAATATGTGGAGGAAAATGAATGAGAAGAAAAGAAAGTGGGGTCACAAACAATAAGAACCACAAAATATAGTACTAAAAAAGAAAGTGGAACATCTTAGTGAATTTTCCTAAAAAGGAAATGTAGAACATCTTAGTGAAGGGGAGGGAGTACATCGTAAGTGAACAGTAATTTAATTAAAGATAAATAAATAACTTTGATCGACAAAAACCAAATTCATTCAATAATTACTTATATACTCCGTAGTACATTTAAGTTTTAAAAAAAGATCGTGCATGAACCATATGATCACATTTGGATTCTTCTTATACTATGGTTCGTAGATTAATCAAATCCCCAACCCATTAGCGGAGAAAAGGAAATTCTAATCACGTAATTGGACCAAGTTGCTCTTTTTATTATTCTATAATAAATACGAAAGTAATAATAATTTATATCAGATATACCTATTTATTACCATACTTTAATTAAATCTTCGATAATTTTTACTTAAAATTAAATTAAATACTTTTAAAATACAGTAATATAGAGCATTTATTCAATCTACGTAGTACTCCTATCCGTACGACATCTCTTCAGCCTACAAATACTCAACGTTGGTTCGTTATTGCAAATACATTCAAAATCAAAAAAAATCATACACAAGGGCAGCCATCCGAAGCTAGAAAATGTCATTGCCCGAGCTAGTGATTTTCTCGGTAAGGGACGAAACTAAAGAGGTACGGTACTTGAGTATTACGGGTCCTCAACGACAACTCCGGTATGGTCAAGAAGAAGGGGTGTTTAGCGACACAATTAAGTTCGGTGTCGAGCCGGCTGGAGACGGTCTCGTTCACATTAGATCCTGCTTTGTGAACCATTACTGGGCTAGGTATGGTTACGTACTCGAACTAGTAGGGAGTATAATTAATTAATTAATTAAGACAACCCACGATTTAATTAACAATTTATACGTTTTTTTTTAAGATCAGATATGACGGTGTACATACAATTGCAGGGCATCAAGATTTGAGCCGTGGTTGTTGGCCTCGGCCCCAGAAAAAGTGGAGGACATGTCGAAGGACGAGTGCACGTTGTTCCGGCCGCGTATGGGGGCCGGGAATGTGTTTGTAGGATTCGTGCATGCGCAAAGTGGGATGAACGTCGTGATGCGTCCAGCCACTGATGCACACGCCTACAACTTGTGTGTGGAGCATGGAGCCCCAACCGATTTCAACTTCCAAGATTTCGCCTCCTTGACTAGAAATAGAATCAAGCTTCCTAGATACATGATGTTCATAGGTGACAATAACATGTACCTGAGCCCCGATAGTTTTAACGGCATTCTTGGCCCACCCCCGAAGCCCATCCTACACTTTTTAGTATACAATAACCCCACAAACCGATCGGTGGCGTTCGAGGTCGAGTACACCAAAAGCGGAGACTTTCGGTTGAAGTCAGTGAGTCGTAACGGCTATTGTAGAGTGGTATCGAATGTGCGGGTTGTGATTGAAACATCCAACACGCTTGACCCGCTTGACCCAAACACGTTATTTGACGCGGTCGTGTCTTCCCCACCTAACGCCCCCGAAGAGGGCATCGCCTTGCTCAGTCGCGGATACAGGTCGCATTGCCAAAGAAATCATCCCTTGACAGACTTAATCGTGGGAGCGAACACGCCTCACCTTCAGAGTGCCTGGCTGCGACCTAGGAACGCGGCCGTCCAAGGCAAACGCCGTGTCAATATTGATAGTTTCCGCCAAGCTTGGCGGGGCCCTGACACGGTCCGACCCATAGTTAGTAAAATCTATTCCAACACAACGAGCGTTGATCGCGAGAGTGAGGTAAAATCGGTTGTCTATTGGGAGTTTAGGGAAACCATAATTAGTAATAGTATCTCCTCCTTGACTGCAGGGCCTGCGGCCGTCTTCAACGGTTATTGGCCCTCAGTTACTTCCAAAGGGGAGCTCGTGTTTGCCGATGTGGCCACACCTTGCAATGCCACTTGGCAAACACCTATATATACCACGGGGGACGAGACTAAGAGACATTACTATACGGTCCATTTGCCGGCCAGATCACAGATTGTTGTTACTCACGTCATGAAAGTAGTCACGTATGAGGTGCCTTTCTCGTACCAACAAATCGACGAGTTTCCGTTTGGTGGTACGGTAACTCAGGATCTATTCGACGGTGTTCTCAAAATCCAATGTCACTATGAACCTGATGTAAAAATCCATGAGATCCGACCCTTATCAGCCGAGGTACCAAATTAAATACAGAGTAATATACTCGTACCTTTTTTAATTTCCTGTTATTTGACGACCATTATTTTATATATTATGCAGGAGCTTAATGGGAAAATCGACATGGATTCACAAAATCTTGAAGATGAGTTAGTAATTGAGCCCCCTAAATACGGAGTAAGAGAATAATAATACACTACTTACTAAAATTTCGCTCCAAAATTCACTCGTAATTATTGTGTAAATTCGTTCCCTTAAATCTTTGGTAACAAACATGCTTAGAATAACACATTTATTTGCGTGTTGTGTAGAGCGCTATTGATGATGAGAAAGACCACACCGTACCGGAAGCCCCCGAGCAGGTTAGTCAACAGATCAGATGTGCGTCACTGTGAGTGCCTTGTGTCGTCTCGTGTCGTGTCTTGTTGAATGAATGCTTACACTTTATATTTTTAATTTGTCAATTTGTAGGAAGTTAGTGCACAAGATGAAATCGAAGTGACTGAACCAAAAGCAGATACTTGATCAAGGTAGCCAAGACTACTATGAAATGTAGCTTAGGCTACAATCGAAAAATGTTACTCCGTCCATCCCTAAAAGATTGTCTCATTTCTCTATCACATGTGAGAAGTATTTTAATGAAATGTGACAATTTTAGTGGGACGGAGGTAATATTTTTAGCTCCATGGGAAAAAAATTCTTTTCTTTTGTGTGACTTTTCGTGATTCTCTTTTTAATTCAGGTTGTAATGTACTGTACGTAACAGACGATTGTGAAATTTATCTATTTATTTGTATGAACATTAATTAATATAATTACTCTCGATTTCCATGTAATTAATCTTTGAATTGTACATCGTACAATAATGTGCATTATGTAAGAAATCTACAAGGGTACTTGGCCTTATTCGGACAATAATACACCCGATAAAATTGACTGACTCGAATGACCGATAATCCAAAATGAATATCACCCTCTATATACATTTTAAAATAAAAAAAATTGATAGTAACATACAATTTTTTTTTATTAAATAAGAGAAAAATATGATTTCGGAACGAATCAAATATCCAAATGTTTTAAAACAAAACGTTGTATCCGATGATATATATCCAATCCAAACATAACTTTCGAATCATATCGGATATCCAATATTCCGGATCGAATTCAAAACAGAGATCTTGCTTAACCCTGCCACTACCACACCATTAGTTTTGAGATGGTCCTCAGACTATCAAGTGTGGATTACGAAAAGATAAGAGTAACAAAAAGTGAGAGTGACTTCGTATAATTCTTAGATTTTGAAATGGACTATACACAATAATTTAGTTAAGATGGGGAACACATGCATTTCTAAATACAAGTATGAAATAATTAATATTAAAGTTGAGAATCGTAATAATCAAAGGGCGTACCATTTTACCTGAGTTAACAATAATTATTCATTACTCGTATAATTTGAGTGGGATATTAGGTGTAGAACTGTAGATATATGTAATACTCCGTACTACAGAGTAATATACTATATTAATATATTGATAAAACGCGTTAAATCTTTAAAGACAGTCGCGTGAGTTAAACGACTCATAAGTGGATAATACCACATGCATATAGCCCCAATAAACGTAAAATATCGACGCATGATTCAATCTACTTCGGTTCAATTCAGTTTAATTAGGGCTTACCCATAAACCCTAATATGTAATATTCTTCGGTTCATTTCAACTTTATGAAATTGTTTTGTTTTAACTACTTGAATTATCGAGCCCATTTTCAA
Source organism: Agrostemma githago (assembly GCA_958450325.1). NCBI lineage: Eukaryota > Viridiplantae > Streptophyta > Magnoliopsida > Caryophyllales > Caryophyllaceae > Agrostemma > Agrostemma githago. The sequence continues at coordinate 3,997,420 of OY288241.1, read as the reverse complement.
TTCATTTGGATTCAACTTAGTTCAATTCAACATACTTTATTTTATTTTATTTTATTTTAAAAAGACCTTACCTCACTAATTACTTATATTACTCTTTACAAAAACTAAGAGGACCATATATAGTGTAAAGGTGGCATGACAATATAAAACGATAGGGATTGACTGATTGTGATCTAATATGCATGGACCAACCATAATTTAATTTCTCTTTTCGTTTGAAATGAGCAATTATTATATCACGAAAGAATAAAATCAGTCGAAACTTTAATTTCATGATCGACTGGAGTAAGAATGAACTTATTCTTAGAATTAACTCTTATTTTTTTGGACCAAACATTCTAAAACGATTAATAATAAGATTAGGTTAAAAAGAATTTGATTATTTTTTGGAAAACCGTGGGGTGATTTATATTAGTAGAAGCAGATTACGAAAAGTCGGAAACAAACTATAATGATCATATCAATAATCATTACTCCGTAGCTAAAACTAAAGGAAACCCTAGTTCGTTTGAAGTAAGTTTAAAGTAAATGCGTTTAGTAATAAATACTCGTAAAGTTATTAGCACATAATTATCCATCCTGAGCTAGCCTAATATACGTCAACGTTGGTTCATTATTGCCTGAGCTAGTGATTTTACTGGTGAGGGACGCGAATAACGAGGTAAGATACATGAGTTTTACGGGTCCTCAACGACAACTCCGATGTAGTCTCGAAGAAGGTGTCTTCAATGACAACTTACAGTTCGCCGTTGAGCCGGCAGGAGATGGCCTCGTTCACCCCTTTCGACAAGTTTTCATCAACAAAACATTTAAAATAACTTTCACCCCTTTGAAAAACAGTCAAAACGATCAATTTAAAAGGTTATCATCCACGTTTTTTTTGTCTTTTGGGTCCCGGAATATGATGAGTTCATTTCGCGATGAAAAAATATCGCACCAAATAAAATGTCCCCGTGCATTGTGAAGGTCATTTGGTCATCCATAAAGACAATTAAAAGCCATAAGATTGTCATTATTTAAGACAATTCGAAATAAGTCGAAACAAATTTTATTATCAATTCTTTATCTTGTCAGAAGGTTCTAAGTCTTCTAACGATCAATATTAAGCAATATGTTCCTATTGACAAGTTTTTATCAACAAAACATTATTCAAACTTTAGAACAACTTTCATCACTTTCAAAAATTGTCAAAAATTATCGATTTTGAAGGTTATTATAAACGTTTTTTTGGTCTTCTGGGTCCCAAAATAAGATTGGCTCATATCCTCGCAAAAGAAACAAAGCACAGATATAAAATGAACGAGACGAATGTTTGGACTGATAGGAACATATTATGTTCGTATTATATTTTGCTAGAAGTATTGGACAAATGAACGAGACGAATGTTGTATAATCACGTGATCTCATTTATTACAAACGTTTCTTTTTCCAAATACACATAAACTTAACTTTAATTCTTAACAAAAAATGAGTATTGATTATTTTCGTCACACATGAATACATGATGTTCTGTTATTGCTTCTTCAGGTGGGGATTGTTGCTATTAGTATAATGACAATGTCTTCTGATCTCTCCTTGCTTACCAGTCAAGACATTATAACCCCCCAACCGATTCATGGACAACGCGAAAGCGAGCTTGAAATCTTGAAAGCCGGTAGTAGGATGAGCAAATTGTTGTGTAAGTTGTTGGGTATCGTCATCCCCATAATACAGCTCCTGATCAACACTGAGGACACTTGTGTTTGACATAATGTTGTTGTAGTATGAGTTTGTGAACTTAAACTTGTCACCTGAGTCCTTGTTAAGGTATACTAGCCCTTCATGTTCACCTGCCTTTTGCTTTTGAGGACATTGTGCCCTTAGTTCTTGTAACTTTGATAACCCTAGGCTTGGATCTGGCTTTCCTGTGCCTTGGAAATTGTATAGACGACCGCGAATGTAACGACACCTTGCTTGCCCCATTGAATGCGCTCCTGCATAAAATGTGGACAATTGGTTTCAGGTTCGAATTTTTCCTCCCCTAATGCATTTCAATATGTACAATCCTCGTTGAAACAAAAAAAAACGTGGAATTTTAAAAGAATCTCATCCATGTACTGCGTGCACGGTATATATTGAGAGTTTAATTTGGCCAGACCTTCAACGAGTATATATCGTTTAAGAGGTTTTACACGTGAAACCAGTCCACATCGTACATAACTTAACTTGTAATTAGACCATCTAATAGACTAATACTATAAGTTGTTGCTTTAGATGTCTATTATTATTGGATTATTAGGGTATTACCTAAGAGTGTAGTATAATCTTGAAGGTTAAGACCCCTAGCATTGAAGTATTTAAGGCCATCTTCCAATGAAACATAGGGTGAAGGAAGATCCACAGACGAAGCCTTTGAAGAAAAACCATCCTTTCTTCCTGTAAGAACAATGTAAGATGGACCTCCAGCCTGCGTGCCGAGATTTAGAGTTAGTTCGAGACGATAAAACAATAACATTATCCCAGTGCCTCGAGGATCATAGGATCGTCTTAAAAGAGTAAAAGAGAAGAGTATATACACATACCAAGGCAACAGCATCTCTAGTAGTAAGCATGAGGAGATCGGCACAAGAGACGGCTCCTGGGCATCTTTGTTCAACAACTTCCTTCACTTTGTCTATGAACACAAACCCTCCAAGTCCTGCATTTTGAGCTGCTCTTTTCTCCGAATCTTTCCCGTCTAAAAGAACTGATCCGTCACAACCCTGCATACCATTTTACCCACATTATTACAATCAGGGACAGAGCTAAGCACAAGCTAATCCAGGCACGTTTTCAAAAAGGAATAATGTAACTATAATTATAAATATAGGTAAAAATGTAAAATTAACGTGTGTCGAGTAGAAAACGACATACCGTGACCATACAATCAGAGTAGAGTAACCTAAGGAGCTTAGGAGTGATAGTCTTGTCTTGATCCCAAAACACCTTAACTTGGTGCTTAACAAAAGCTTCCACATTTTCACAAGTGTTGGTCTTTTTGTAGTATTGTCGGGTCAACCCATCCCGGGGTAACGAATTCGCTCCGTCTACATTTCCAATCAGTGAACCGACAACGACAACGACAACAACAAGGGCAAGAGCAACTACATGAAGAAACATTTTTCCTTCCATTATTCTCCCTCTTCGCCCGAAAAAATAAAAATAAAAATGTAATTTTTTCGTATTGTGAACTTTGATAGTAATAATAATCGTATGAGTTATAGAATTGACCCAAGTCTTGGGACATTTTATAGCATTAGGTTATTGAAATTGCACTCAAAATGCCAACTTTTAATTGACATTTTTCAATAGTTTATAGGATGGTAAATTAAATAATGTTAGATTATGTTTTATTAATTTTATTTTAAATGAGCGGTACGAGTTTCCTTGTACTATTTGAAGGGTATGAAGTTTAGGCATTTATTTCGGTTGTCGTTCTAACTTGTATTACAAGGAATATTCACATGCAACTATGTGTATATACTGCGACGTGTAGGGAGTGATGAATAATGTTTTGTGCAACACGGTTGCTTGTCATGACATATACGACAATCTATAGAGTAAAACGATTTCACACGTGAAAGGTCAAAGTAAAGTTTAATTTGTAAAGAGATGGAGTAATTCATTATTAATAAATGAGTGATATTTTTATATGAAAATACATTTCGCAATACACAATATAGTACACATATTGGAATGAAATTAACAAATTGGTCAAATAGAGTGGTGTTTGCTAAAGTAACAATATAACATTAAATTTTGCTTATTGACTCAAAATGACAAGTTATCGCACGGTGAAATAGTTTAAAAACAAGACTAGCTAGCCATTAAAGGCATACATTAACCGAGTTAGAGACTGGAATTTCGAAACTCTATTGAGATCGAGATGGTCGTCACATACAATCTTTAATTAAGAGTATACCAATATAAAGTATTCTGAGATGAGACCAGGCTCAATATAATTCCTCTATTCCCTGATTCTCTCGATTATAAATGATCGTGATTTGCTAAGTAACTCGATCAAATCATCTTGTAAAATAATTCACAATCTATATTGATTTTTAATTACTGATTATTTAAATTTAAGATACAAATAAACCAAACTAATACTCCGTAGTCTTCTGCTGTATGTTGGTGTTGAGATAAAAGCGTCAAATTTCAACGTAGGACTGCAGGTCTGCAGTAGTCTTACTAGTCTGCATGGCTGCGTCCTGCGTGAACATATTAATTATGGCACTCCATATTAATTACTCCCTCCATTACAAAATATAGATAGTTTAAGATATTTGCACATTTATTAAGAAAATGTTTCAAGTAGATATTAAGTTGCTTTGGAAATTGAAAAAACCTCACTTAACCAATTAAAGGAGTTTAATTTCATTGAAAAATGTAAAACAACTTATAAAAAGTAAACTTTTCTATACCCTAAAACTACTCATATTTTGTAATAGAGGGAGTAATTAATTAAAATCAGTTCGCTTAACCTGCAAATTAACAATACTTTGTAAAAGCCACAAAAAGTTCAAATAATTTAAACATTATTATCAAGAAAATAACTTTAAACTAGAGTAGTAAACTTATTATTCCCCCTTTCTCGTTTATTTATTTTTCTTTTATATTCATTTTAAAAAATATTTTAATCAATTTAAATGCAAACAAATGAACCAGACGGAGAGAAATTTCGACATTGTTAGGATACATTCCCTTAATAATTAGGTGATCATAAAAATATGGGAGATCTTTTGTTAAGGGGGACTCCTAAATGATCATAGGGATCCAACAAACGGCCTTTTTGTGTAGATCTCTATGTCTAGGTTGAACCAAATACGCATCAAAATATTCCGAGATTCTAAAACACTACAAATGAAAAGTTATATAATACCCCCTCCGTTCCAATGAATTGTTTGTCTTTGCTTTTGGCATCAATGTCAAGAGATTCAATGAGGGAATGACATGTAGAACAAAACTCATAAAAATGGTCAAATTACACATAAAAAGCATTCCTAAAATAGAAAGGCAAACAATTCATTGAGACGCTCCAATATGGAATAGGGCAAACAATTCATTGGGACGGAGGGAGTAATGAAAGAGGGTGAGGTACAGTGTTTAAAGAAAAAGTTCAAGAAAAAGGGGACAAATGTATACATATAGACACACAGTCAGTTACTCATTTGCTTAACTTTGATTAAAATATTTCGCATAAATAATAATTCGTATAAAAGATAAAAAAATCATCGAGACGGGCAAAATAGTTTATATGTTAGGATGGATATACAATGAGGCTGTGACACAATGAGTATATATTACAAAGTCCTCGACTTCCTTTGTTCATTGGTCATTTACTTGTAATTAAAAGTACATAGTATTTTTTTTATCTAAATTAATAAATATATATATATATATATATATATATATATATATAATAAGCGAATCAATGATAATTTAATAGAAATTGTATAACAACAAGTGGTATAAATACACCGTCCACCCACATTTTCAAAGGTTGATTAATTTGGAGCTAGAATGTAATTAACATTATCAACTACGAAGTACGGAGTAAAAACGAATAAGTATATGTAGAAATTGTATATAAGACATTGAAATACATATGATAAATACTGTTTGGTGCCTGCCTGCTTGGTGACTATTTTTTTTAATATTAACGTTTAATTTTTAGGTGTCACACGTGACCTTAAGGATATCATAATGAACCACTAAACTAAAACACGTTACACTAAATAAAAGTTGACATGCATTATGTAATACATACACTCTACATACAGCCGAAAACTAATTTAAGTGATATACAGCACATAGCTTATGGTAGAGTAAGGTTGCAATTAGTAAATTAATTAAAGAAAAGCGAGTGATGATCGATCCCACTTGTGACTTGTTGCATAAAGTGAAATGAAGAAGTTTATTTCAAATTGTTGTAAAGAAATAATCTTTGGTACAAGTTGACGGCGAGTAACTAAATTCACGACTAAGAAAGTAATTAAAACACTAATAGAGAGATTATTATGCATGCATTTAGTACGGGTTATTGAATGAGAGACCTACCACGGCTTCTACCCTTGCTTGTGTGTATTGTCGATTAAGGGAGTGTTTGGTTGAACGATATTGGAATGAATAAGTGATCTCGGTTCATTATCGATCGTGTATGGAACATCAATTTAGCATATTTCAATCACGTTTAACCGTAGATTAACTTACCTTAAGACTGCTCCCCAAATATTATTCACTCCCTCCTGTTGGAATAATAGCAAGCTAGTCCCGTATATATATAAAAAATGGGTAAGGTTAAATACAGTCTTTATAATTGTATTTTAAGTATTTAAAACCTTCTTGATTTGGTATAAACTCATAAATTAAAGAATAAATTACACATCGATATAATTGATACATGTATTATGAATTTGTTTCCTCCTGGCCTTTAGCCTCTTAGATACAACCCTAATGTTTGTATTTATCATTTCTCTTAAAAAATAGAAGAGTCTTGTCTAATTAATTAGTCCCTCCGGACACTATTTTTTGTCTCATTTCATTAAAATACTCCTTACAAATAATGGGGTAATGGGACAAAAAATAGTGTCCGGAGGTACTATTGTATAAGAGACCGACCACTCCATCCATGCATTACTTGTAATTAATACGCAAGTTTAAAGAGTATCATGATTCATGAATATGGTTTAAGGTGTTCAAATAAGTCAAAATTGATATTTTTACTCATGTCAACAAACTTTACTTTCTTTTCTAGTTCCCCATGCAAAAAGAGGCTCTCCATCATGCTTGGCTCTAGGAGAAGTCCTTTTTCCGATTCCCCATGCAAAAGAACTATGTGCTCGACTCTGGGAGTAGTCCAACGATGAATGAGGCCAAAATGATTGGTTGGGGTGTTACACCATTTGTATGAGGCATTTTGAGAAGGAGCCCAAAACCAAATTCGTGCGGGCTTGGTCCAAAGCGAACAATATCATACTATTGTGACGATGTGGTAGAGAACGGCATCAGTCATAACAAATAGTATCAGAGCCACTGGTTCGGCTTGGTCCAGTGTACGGTGGAACCCAAGGCAGTGGATTGCGTTTGGCAATGTGGATGAGTCCTAACTCAGTTTGACTTCGCAATTGGAGATCTGTGAGGAAGCTGATCTTGTGTCAAAAGTTTTCCCGATAACCTACTAGTGATCAGGTGGCAGGTCGACCCGTTTGTAATAAGGACAGTGCAAGATAAACTGATAATATCATAGCGTTGGAGAGGGTGGTGTCCTATTTGTTGATTGATATATAATGACTTATTTTTATCCTACTTAGAAAGTTTCAAGATATAATAATGACTTATTTTTATCGATTCATGCAAATAAACGTCAAGAGAAACCTAGATCCGTTTATCGGTTTTTTTTAAAAGACATGAGATTATGAGAATACTCTAGATTAATCTAGAGGAGTTGTGAAGCGACTAAAACTGACATCTGGCAATAAGTTCGTGTATCATTTTCATTTATCCACTTGTCAATTTCAACTTATACTTATGTTTCATGACTTTATTCACTAGAATCCGGGAAATCAGAATCTAAACTTCACTTACATTATCGTAAATGCTTCACATTGCTCCACGTACCCACTACAGATATTTTCCACGTAAAAATCTCACCAACATTCAGAATCTTAGGACAACAACAGCCACGTGTCCCCTACTTTGACTGTATTATGGGAGCACCATTATCCGTCGTTTTATGATTAAACAAAACCTCAAATTATACCATGCGTCCTCCCATCCAATCACTACTCGACACGTATTACTTTCAAAACATCATCCTAACATAATTCACCTTTGACCCAATAGAAAACCGCCACGTATCACCACTTTTGATACCCACCACCATATATACACACCGTGTCACACAAAATTTGCTTACAACAAAAAATAATAACATGCCACCCTACGAAAAAATGAACCATGATAACAATATCACTAAACGCAACAAGTCCAATAAAGTCGTTGATTTGGATTACGAATATGAATTTGAGTTTGGTATTGTGAATGAGAAGATATTAGTGATAATCTTCGAGTTTATAAAGTGGGATTTGCCGACTTTGTGTACGGTCGCTCAAGTTTGTAGGAAACTTAGGGCGGTAGCTCAAAGGGTACTTTGGAGGGAGCTCTGCATCAACAGAGCGCCTACGATTGTAGGCGCTTTGATGCAGCAGGGCTCCTATAACTCCCAGTTCGGGGGTGGTTGGCACTCGTTGGCCAAACTCTTATTCTACTGTTGTGGGTCCCAGTCCACCCCGAACATACAAGTCCAGGATTCGAACCCAGGTCACCTTGTGAAGGCGGCCAGATTTTCGAAGACGTCCGGTCATAGTTTCTTGATGAAATCGTGTCGCGAGGATCTGTTATATGTTAACGATCCTTGCGAGCACGAGATGAAGGAAGGGGAGTTTGATTTGGGATTGTTTAGAGGAGTGTTTAGGGGATTCTTTAGGTCGAAGACGAGAGCGTGTTTGATTAATCGGCAAGTGAAGCTGGAGGAGCAGACGAGGTGTCCGTACTGTGGGGCGAGAGTATGGAGTATGTGTAGTGCGAAAATGGTGCCGAAAAGTGCGGGGGTGAGATTAGGGAGTTGTAAAGATGGTTTAGATTATTTGGTGTGCATAAATGGTCATTTGTTTGGTGCATGTTGGCTTCTACGGTTGTCGTCTGATGGTGACGGTGATGATGACGAGACGCAAGATGATCGTGATTATGATTTCGGACAAGGCTAGGTGCACCGTGCACGAAGACATTGGGGGAGCAAATGTGGGGTTAGAAATGAAATTTGGGCAATAAATATTCTCTGTTCAAAAGTTTTTGGTAGTGAAATTTGTCCGTCCACGACTTAAACTATTTTTTTGAGTTTGAGATAGCGGAGACTTACTTTTGATACTATGTGGCTCACAACTGATGTAATTCATAGTTGTGGTCCCTATGGAGTACTAATTACTTATCTCTGTTCCACTAAGATGGTCTTGTTTCATTGAAATACTTCAAACATATAATAGGCAAATGTGACAATCTTTTAGAAACGGAGGGAGTACATTTATTCAATTTCTCATTATAAAGTTTTTGAGTATTAATATTATTATGGCCTAGCGCATTGTACTTCCTCCAATTCACAATCATCTCCCACATTTATTTTACGCGAAATTATGAATGGTAACAAAATGCGGCAAAGATTGAGATTTAAAAAAATAAGTGTGGTGAAAGGGTTCCGTTCGAGAGCTGAGTAGGAATTGGGTTGGCCGCAGACAATTTACCATTTCGGTGGTCGAGTAGAACATTGGGCTAGGTAGGTTCCGTTGAGGTGCTGTTTGGATGGGTTGTTTCATCATGTTATCGGTGTGTTACTACGGCCAGGGAGTTGTGGGGATTGCCTTATTGAAGAAGTAAGGCCGTAAGGGAAATGTTAGACCTAGGCCTATTCTTTCCGGCTTTCAGAGTTCAGACCTATTCAATTGAATTCAGTCAAGGAAAGATAAGTCTAAACAATTTATCACAAAAAATTGATAAGCATACTCGTCTGTGAGAGTGGGCAGTGTTAGGTGGCCGGTTTGTGGTGGTAGCGGATGTTACGGAGTGGGCTGTGAGAGTGGGGGCCGGGGGTGGCCCAGTAGTCAAGTCAGCAATCAAGGCTAGCAGTGGTTGATTGCAGAGAGTAGGCAGGGAGATTGCTCTTAGGTTGTTTCTTTCTTCTTCTTTTTCCCTTCTTTGCACAATACACGCAGCGACAGATCTGACGAACGAAATGAATGAGGCAACCCGCAACTGGGTTATTTTTTAGAAGCAAGTTTGGATTCAATGAACAGATATGAGCTGTACCTATCGAATACACTTAAGAGCTACTTCGAGCATACATTCATACGACGAACATCCAAATGTTGTATACAAGTACTTTTTACAGCGCCTGAACTTATCGGAGAGCAAGCATGAATGTCTCAATTGCTTACTGTGCTCTCCATGGAGAAATTGGACAGTACAGTAGTATTCATTGTGCTCTACGTCGAAAGCAGTGGACATCAAGCACCCTGTTCAAAGGTGCACTATCAAATAAATTGTTTTCTCATAACCAAAAATGAAAACAGTATATTTCTTAGTCTAGCGGTTAAAAAGACGAGGTATCCTGAACAATAGGAACTCTCCATGATATTGTAATTCAACTAAGTACGCTATTCGATGGACCCAAAAAAAATGAATACCTCTCCCATAAAGAGCAAAATGAATACTCTACTACTACTACTATTTACTACGGGGTATTATAATTTGTGCATGTGCTTGTAGTTAAGACACAGGTTTCACGAAGTAGCGATTTTTACTTCACATGGACAAAATCTCAAGACAAGCATGTGCGGCTTACAATATAGTTAAACCTATAATCATAGTCGAAGCACGCTCAAACAGAACTCACCACATTGTTGATCCAAACCAAATGTAGGCCTAAACAGAAACGTAGAACTCAATTGCCAGCAGTTTGCTTTCCTTGTATAACCATATCATCGGCAGAGTAATAATCCGCAATTAACCGATACATATATGATGGATTGTGCCCTCCTCTGCAAAGAGACAGATCGTAATCAGGTATGCCCAAACAGTGCCTGAAATCCTCTGTAGTTTATTTACTACAAAACCATTACTTTTTACTATTTAAAAACTTACGTGTCGGTGATGAAAAGGCTGACAAGCTTTGGAGGCACATAGTCAAATGTAGGGTTGACAACATGAAGGAGCGGTTCACCATTGCCACTTCCAAAATCTAAACAATCTGAGAACTCTCCGAAATCCAGTAAATCTGATGGGGACTTCAGCTCATTAAGCAAAACCTCTGGGTTGTGTGGATACAGGGGGCAAAGCTGCCACCACACATCACAAATTGCAGAACTATTAGGTAAGTAAAATAAGTCGTGTGATCATTTTGTACAAGTAAACGGTTTACTATTAGATCATTTTGGATACAGCTCATTAATCGGAAGTACGATTTAAGCTCGTAGCATGTAATATTTGACATAAAGTTGATTCCATGTAGATTAAAATAGGAATGCACGCACATATGTGCATGGCGGTGTTGGGGGAAAAACGGAGGTATCAAGCTCGTAGCATGTGCCAAGCATGCGATGATCTAACATCAGATTTATCAACGGTAAAAAGCCGAAGAAATGGAGAAACAGATTAGAAAAGATTTAAAGGAACTAGGCTGTATCTATAAGTTCAGAGAAAAGACCAATTAAGTGTAACTAATAACCAATTAAAAACCGATAAAATAAAATCTTGAGATCTAGAAGTGTATAACAACACAACATGAATGAATAATGATAATGGCGTAGAACAAGGATTAATCACCTTATGACTTCCAGCAACTACCACAAATGGGACAGCATGTCTCTGAGCAGCTAATGCAACCATATTCAGGCCCACAGGGGCTATCAGTCCACCATTAGCCATGACAGCATGGGCACCAACGATGACCTTCACATATATATCTTACAAGTTACTAACTACTTTCAAGAGAAGTGTAAATTAAATCAAAGAAGGGAGTGGTCATATATACCATGTTTACTCGAGAAATCATGGCAAAAACAGCGGAGTCAGTGATTACGGTGGTCTGCAGACCTCTGGCTACTAGTTCTTTGGCCAGAACATGCCCTTGATACCTAGTACCATGTTCACATAGTCAATAAGTCAAGACCTCTGAAGAGACACTAAATAATAGCAAGAAAGTATATTGGAACCATTGCTGACAGTGCAAACAAAGAATAATCCTGGACCAAGAATTATCAAGTCTTCTTTAAAAAAAATACCCTACAGCAAACAATTGAAGATCATTACATTGGAACAGCCAAGAACAACCCTGCCAGCTTACTTGCTGGATTCAATGCACATCAGAGCTCTATTTTCTAAAAATAAAGTTTGTTTTTGCTAAGTTTAAGACACTACTATAATGGCATCACAATGGATTCAGAGTTGAACCTTCGAACCAAAGCTAATTTGAAAAAAAAAATGCAGAAGATTCCTTTAGTTTCTTTCTCTCTACTTTTCCAGACAAACAATCTCATTTTCAAACAGATACAGAAATTTACTATAACTAATAGTCACAAATACCTTGGAGCACCTTCAGCAACAAAAACACGGAATGAACGCTTTTTCTCTTTTGCTGCGCATAGGAACTCCATCACTGTTCTTGAACGGCCTAAAGTTAATATCACCTCACTGTAACAACATTTGGTAGAATTGAATAAACAGATAACCCAAGTGTAAAGATCAAAGGACAATCTCACAAATAGATACAAACTGTAAACAAAGAGGGACACATTTTATTTACGTATACACTGATCCTTATAGTCATACAGGTATACAAATAGGATTGTAATAAAGACAAAATAATACCAAAGATGTCTTAGCCTAGTGGTTAGGACTAGGTGCTCTGGGACAGTAGGTCTCAGGTTCGAATTCCCCTCCCCTATATTGTAATGTGACTAAGTGCGCTCTTCGTTGAACCAAAAAAAAAATAAAGACAAAATAATGGTTAAAAACATAAAACTAGCCAAGTGGCATCACCATGCATGATTTACTACAAGCTACAACAAACAACACTCTCACCAACCCAGATTAGTGTTCATTTTAGGTTTACATAGGCATGAAGTAATGAGAAAGTGTCAAGAATAATCTAAGTATGATTGTTCATTTGTTTGTATATGATTAATTGGTTATTATACTTCACTCATACGCTAATGAATCATTCGATGTAATACTTGTAAAAAATTTACGCAAATATGTACTTCAACAATAATGTGATGTCAAGAACAATTACAGTCACCAAATACCTACAAAATCAAGGTAAAATCACCCCCTAGAAAATATTATGTAAGTAAGTAGGGTATAACATAACATATGCACCAAAAAAACATGGAATCTATCTTTGAGGATTCAATGAAATGACAAGTGGGCCGACATCAGTAGATCGCCAGTGAGGTCTATTGTGAGACCTCTCACAAAGGAGTTGGTTACAAAATTTGTAACCAACTCCTACATGAGAGGTCTCACAAGTCACAATAAATATAATCACTGTGAGGCAGTCTCATAGGAGACTTTTTGAAAATTACGGCGCATAAAAGAGAAGCAAATGTCGTAAATCCGTTTAGTGATGGGAGGAGCATACATAATATAGGAATAGAGAAGAAACCAAAAAAAACACAAAAGCCATGTTTAAGTAGAAATAAAAGACAAATGTACTTTTGATGTATATGCTCAACGGCTTGTTCGGCGATTTGTTCATGGCAAGTACTGATATCTTGAATTAGCTCATTAACCGCTTCAATGACATCATGCTTCAGTTTCCGGCTCCTCAAACCCTTATCAGCAGCTGGGGATACAAAAACCATCAGTGTTAGATTATCCAGCAAACCCAGACTTTACGTATCCTGAATTTTAATCTAGCTATCTTAAATTCTCAACTTCGAATCTAATTCGCATTGACAATGTTCAAATAACACAATATTCAATTCACTGGATATAAAATGGCATCCTGATGGTATAGCAAAAGAGGTGACATTTAAAGGAACAGTAAAAGTCCACCATCAACTTACATCTGCTTTTTCCTTCTGAATCACCCCCAGATGAGGAAGTATGATTAACGGCAGCATTATCAGGTACCTCCTCAAGAAGAGTCTGCAAAGACGGAGGGCGTAAAGAGCTTCTTGATGCAGCCGCCACCGCAGCTGCTGACAGGACGGGACGACCACTTTCATTTTCATCTTCATCGTCATCACTTCCAGCTGATATATTCACATCTCCTATAGCAGCAGTAGTGAGTGACAGATCCTCCTCCCTAATTATATGTAGCACACGCCTCACAATATTACCAACAGCAAGCTCTGCAGTCAGCAACAAAGGTTAACCAGGCTGCCAGTGTCCCAAATGTATCAAAACCTGCAACTCTTCATTTTTAGCTGATTTAATGTCGCTGTTATTTAAATTTCTATTCAAAGACGGAATTTCAAGACATTTGAGCAACAGCGAAATGTAAAATTTTGAAGTGTCCAGTTTATATCTGAATGCGTAGCTTAAATTGCATCTCTACATTTACAGTCCACCACACCCTACATGTGCTTCTCACCTAAATCGACTTTAAGAAATATTTGCACCAACCATGTCACACTACAACCACATTCATCTTGCAGAAGTATCAACTCAAATGGAAAATGTGTTTGTACACTACAACACTACTTCATACGTGCCATTGCTATTCTAACAATAAATTATTTTAGAACACTTCTTTTAACAGCACACTTTGTCATTCAAACTGTATGTGGGAACCAATGTACAGTTACACAGAAAGGAGAGGCGTACCGACAGGATTTGCAGCAATGAGCTGCTCTCCAACAGTCTTCACAGCATCAATAAGAGCACCAGCCTGATTAGTGTACGGAATCCTCTGCTGAGATATCACCGAGCGAAGCAATTCAGCTGCATGCCTTGCTGTCGCTTGTGACCCCTCAATTTTACTAACAAACGGAAACGAAAACAAGCAAGAGATCACTACAGCAAATTCACAACACCTTCTACTTTCTTCAATTCTGTAAAAAAACCAGTAAACAAACTCACCGTTTCTTAAGCTTATTAACAACGTCATTGACGAGAACTTGTACATCCGGCATATTCTCCTTTCGCTTGGGAAACGGAATTGATTGCTGCTAACTAGCTAAGAACAACTGAAAATCAATTGCGAAACTCAATTATTCAATCAAATCATCAATATAAAATCAATGCCGAAGCTTGTAAACCAGGGTTTGCGCAATAGGGAGATTAAATCAACTGATCAATAAAAAAATAAATTAAGCAAGTAGACAGTGAAACAATGATCAAAAATAGTACCTGAGATGGTGAACCGGCGATGGCGGACGGAAGTCGGTGGCGGCAGAGGACGGCGGTTACGGAGACGAGAGTGAGAAGAGAGAAGCCAGAAAAATCGCAGAGAAATTAGGGATTTGGGGTTTGTCAGTGAGATAGATGACAGATGATCGAGGTGAGGTGAGGTGAGGGACTGAGGGAGGTTACTAGGTTTACGGGTTTGGGCTCTGATTTGTTCGGAGGTTTTCGGCTCGGTTCAACTTGATTCGTTTATTACGGTTTTTAATCTTAAACTACAACTGAATCGATTTTCATATTTTTGAACCGTCTCGATTTATCGAACCAATTGTCCGTTATAATTTGATTAACCAAACTTAATACTCCCTCCTAGTTTTTTTTATCTTCCCTCTTTCCTTTTTGGCACTAGTTCACCAATCTTCTCTCTTTCCATTTTTGGATTGTACTTTAATCATATTTTTATTCTTTCTTCAATTTTTTATTCTTTCCTTTACTCACAAATTCCACCATAATTTTACTTTATACCCCACATTTTCTTACTTTAATCAATTATTTATCTTCTTCTTAATTTTTGTGCCAATAAGAGGAGGGAAGATTAAATCAACTAGGAGGGGGTAAATGGTTTCGATATTTCGGTACAATTATTAGGGTTCGATTAACTATTCACATTCCTACATGTAAACATGTAAACTCTTGTATGTTGCTTTAATATAAGCCAAACATATGGACTATATTACCATGGTGCAACCGTTTACGAAAGTTTCTTTAGAACTCGTTTATAATTTAAACATTCTATTGAAGTTCAAAATTAATCAAACGGTTGAAGTAGTTGTCATATCGGATCATGCTCGATACGTCTCAACATTTTTATGTTTCACATAACGCAAAAAGTTACTAAAAAATTTAAGTCAGATGGTAATTTAGTCAAAACGGTTTAAGTGGTATATTTTTGATGTACTAAAAATGAATCAAACAAAAGAAATTCCAAAACAAAGATGAATCAAACAAATTCTCACGTAAATGTATTCATTTTTTACCGCATGCCGTATAGTGAATTCGACTACTTTTAAGTTATAACATGCCGAATATTGACCAAAAGGAAGGGAACTTAGTTGTATCATGCCATTAGATTTCGAAAGCAGTACACGCAAAGAAGGTAGAAGTGATTATCGAAGATGCAATCCTGGCATCGTCAAGCAGTAAACCGTCTGCATCCTCAAGGCGGCAAGTAACGCCTCGTTAGCAAAGAAGATAGAAGACGATGATCAGGCTAGGGATGTATCTACAGCCTGTAACGTTGTGCCATCTGCATCAAAACTGTTGAACTCAATTCCTCAAGAGTCCGCCAAACACATACCACAACATAATACGATTGATTAGTAACAGCCTCCAGGATTCACGACCAGAATCCGACTTCAACAACGCCCAAGATAAAGTGTTGAACATGTTTTAGAGAAAATGACCCAAGGATACGCCAAAAACAGTCGTTGAAGCCTGCCTCAAGGTTACTATCAACATAATACTCGGTAAAAGAGAAGAGAAAGAGGTGTGACCGTGTGAGAGTGATTTTATAAGAAAGCTTCTGAGGCAGCTGCAGGAGTGTATAACACGATCGATCGTTTTTCATGCATGACTTTGTAGTGGAAGACCTCGTCTTAAGCAGTCCCTTTCAAAGAATAATCTGGTACTTCACTTACCCAGTATTATAATGTAGAACCAATCAATGCTCAAGAAGGCTACAAATAAAGTTTTGGAATTCAACATTTTTGGCATTGACTTCATCTCTTCCAGTCTTGCTGCTTCAACTTGCTTCTATTACTATGCATTTCAGTCCATCCTGATTAAAATATCTGAGTTGAATTTGCATAAAGAAACAAAAAACCAACAGTGAAATTCCAGATCATATACTGTACTGATTCGGAGTTTAGTACCATCATTCTTATGAATATGAGCTTAAACTTCAATTAAGATTGATTATCAGCTCCAAAAACCAGTCGTTGATGACTCTATCGTTGATGAAGATGGATTTGAAGAAACAGACTAAATGGGCTGTGCTAGCAATTTTGTTGGCAATGGCATTCACCTCAAACTTGATTTTCTCAGAAGCTGCAACCTTCTCTGACAGCAACGTCAAGCCAGGTAATTGAAGGTAACACAGTAAACGGTCGGTACTTATCATAGTGTTAAGAATTAATCGCAAACATTCTCTGCATTTTCAAAGCAGTTCCATGTATCTAGCTTTACTTATCTTCCATAAGCATGAGCTTTCGAGGAACTAGGATGATTAACTGTCAAATTTCCTGCAGGAAGAAGATTGCTACAAACGCAGGATACAGGAGATGATATAGTAAGGATAGATCCCTTGGATCATTTCAGGAGATACAGAGGACCCTATGACATCACAAACAAGCACTATTGGAGTGTAAGCCCCTAGTCAATGCTATCTCTTATTCTATACAGACTTTACAGAGGCCGTTACGACTATAATCATGGTACTGACACAACATTGTTGTTGCTGTTGCAGTCTACCATGTTTTCAGGCGTTTATGGATATGCCATGGGAGTGTTATGGCTTATTATTGGCGTTATATACTTGGTGTACCTCGTAGCAAAATCTTGCTGCATAGGGAGCAATAAAAGAAAGCTGAAAAAGAGAAGACCTAGTCAAGTGAAATGTTACCTCTTCCTTCGGGCTCTTGCAGTAGTTTTTGCCATCTTAGCAATGTAAGCAGTCTAAACCTTTTGTGGTGTCCCGTGACGAACTGCTATGCAGTCTAACACACTGTTTAATTGCTGAAACAGAACATCATCTGGAATTGCTTTAGCAGGAAGTGCAAAATTTCAGTCCACGACAAAGACAATCCTGAAAGTAATAACCGACACTGCTGATCAAGCATCCAGTACCATGTATAATGCAACAGGAGCAATGAGAAAGATCAGTATAATCTTGACGCAAAGTGGTAACACTGATGGCAATCAAGCTGCTAAGTACTTAGCTTCTTCATCTGATAAACTCAGTTATACAGCCACTGGTATTCAAAGGCAAGCTCAAAATAACACGAAGTTAGCTGCAAAAGTTCTGACAATAATGTAATCTTTCAACATTCTTTCTCGTCTCAGTTATGGACTTATGGTTCTATTAATTGTGCCTCATCCTGATGAACTTGAAATTTATTGTTAGGTACATTCTGACCACCACCACTATATGCCTGAGCCTTGGTTCTGCGGTTGCCTTGACTGGTAAGTACATCGCCAGTGACATATATGTACAAGAAAACACTTGGCGTGATGAGTAGACCCAGCAAAAAGTAACCCGGTGCAATAAATAGAACCAAATTACAGATGGCAATCCAAATTTACCCAATATGACCGCTACTTGGCGCAAACTTTGCTAGACCCGATCTGGCCCGCTCCCCAAAAACCTGATAACACTATACTGAAACGTGCATGAGCTCGAAACGACAAAGCTCAAGCCGACCCAAAATTCATGATAATCTGTTTGACCTTATATACCCGACCAAGATGACTCGTTTGTCCATTTTTAATCAACATGCTGTTCTTTTCAAATTACTGAATCTTATGGTAAACTTCATTGTATATGCAGGTTTTGGAGTCCTAAGATTCCCACGGGTGGTCTATACGTAAGTAAACCCTAAATATTTGAGTATTATCCTTAAATGTGGAAGAAATACATAACGCTAACACTCTGGAGGTAGGATATACCTTCGGCTGTAAAATTACACAGGCTAGTCATACTATGCTGGCTTCTGACGAGTCTCTGCTGGATGTTATTTGGAACCTACTTCGTCGTTGAAAGGTAAGCATAGAGGCTCTCGCCATCATTGACGTAAGGGAGTCGGATGGTATCAGTCTTACTCCCAGTCTAATCCACTACATAGGAGACTGTTTACATATGACCCATCTAATTTTTAATTATTTTTTTTTTTAAAAAAACAAGAATAATGAGCCACATGGCTTTACTGAAAAATGGAAACAAAGCAAAGCATTGACCATTAGGCACATTTTCAGATTATCAGGGGATACATGCACAGCACTCCATGAGTTTCAGCAAAATCCAGATAACAACAGCTTGAGCATTATCCTTCCCTGTAATGAACTGCTTTCAGTCAGAACAGTCTTGACTGATGTTAGCATGGGACTCCATGAAGTTATCAACCAGGTATTTGCAGAAAAAATAAACAAATTATATCCAAACCTAAACTTGATAGGATGAATAATTGAATCACTGCAATTTCTGCTAGAATTATTAAGCTAAAATATGTATCAAATGAATTACCGAGAAAAAATAAATGTAACAGGTAAACTCAGAGATCTCTACCTTACGGGCTAACTCGCTTCCGGATCTGAACTATGTGTGCAACCCTTTCTCTGGACCACCCGACTTCCGCTATCAGCCCAGAGACTGCCCGTCTGACTCGATTCCTATTGGGGATTTCCCAAAGGTATGAAAAAGAAACGCCCTTCGATAAATTTCCCTAGAACTGACGAGAGATTATCGAGTCAAATAAACTCAACTTAATCAAGCCTATGAATGATTGAAACTCTTAATTTGCAGGAACTGAAAATGTTTACATGTACCGACACCACTGAAGTAAAGTGTAAAGAAGGGTTCATAACCAGTAGTGAGTACAATGTCGTAGAAGCTTACACAACTCCTGTGCAAAATTTGCTAGATACATACCAAGAGATGGAAAATCTTGTAAATTGTCAACTTGTCAAAGATGCATTTTCAGAAATCCTTGTCCACCATTGCAAGCCATTAAAGAAGTACATAAAGATGCTATATGTATCGATATTGTTGCTTTCAATAGCGATGATGATCTTGGTCTTGACATGGACAAGTAGCACTCGTCATGGGCGACAGTTCTTGAATGGCTCCGTAAAACCAAACACTATACAATAGAAGAAAATAATATAGTTCTCCGAAATCTATTGAAATTGCCTAACCAAACGAGTGCCATTATTACAAATGCAAGATACTCAAGACTTGACTGAAAAATACAAATTCTAAAGCATAGAAGCCTTAGAAGGTAAACAGTAAGATGTAGCAAAGCTGTTATATGACACATATAAGAAACTTTTGTTTGAACCCAGAAAAATTCCAACTCCTCCATGTAAAAAATTAAGGCGGTGGAGAATTACATACTATAGTCAGTTTGCGTTTGAAAAGGAATGACCACACTCACCCGAAAGGGAATTTTATATTGTTAATATATTTGTTCTATTATAACCTATAGTCCTGTATCAAATTTTCTACATTATTACAGGTGTTTTGCTCTATTTAATGGCTACTTTATCTAATGGAAATTGCACACAGCTTATGACAAAGGTCACAAACCTATATGCATATGCAATGCCAATATCGCTCCATTTAGAGCCATAAAACCATTGTTTCACATATCCATATATGTCCAATAGAAGTGAAAAGATTGCAACTTAATTGTTGCATAATATGTACTGTATCTCTCAAGGACGGGTAATATATTTTTAAAAAAGATGAACAAGGTAGATGTGCACATCAACAACAGCAACAGCAACAACAACAACAGCAACAACAACAACAACAACAACAACAATAGAGAGCACTAATCCAGCCCGATTTTAACCGTCAAGGTGTCAATGACGAGTAAATAATGAAAAGTAAAAAAGTTGGGAAATTATGATTAAAAAACACCTTGTCATTTGTGCAACAAAAAACAACTCGTTTGTAAAATTAATATCAGAATATTCTTGACCGTGCAAGATAAACACAGCTAAAGAAGCAATGCAGCTAGATTTTTGGCCAACACTTCAACTTGAACTGCCTCCATCCTGCAACAGAATAATGCTAATATTAGATCATTGAAGACTTTTGAGGAAAATTTTAACATCCAACCTTTGACGAGAAGTTCAACTTAAGCAATCTGTGCGCTAGAACTATAACACTACTCTCATTCCATTCAAACTCTCCCCTTTTGGATTTGATGATAAATTTTAATACCAACGAAATAACATAAGAAGATTAATGTCACCAATCTGTGAGATAGAATTAATAGAATAGATTGTTCACCATCCAAATGACGGGTGAAGCAAGCACAATTACATATACGTCGCCTATTGATCTGGTATATCGCTTAATTCCACAAACAAATACTCGTACTTCACTGATTACCTACAACTCTCCCGAATAAACAAACTCCCCACTTTCAATGGTCAGCATTATGATATGCTTTTCCTTGTCACCCTACTTACGAATCCTAAAGTACCTCAAAGCGCCGATTTTGCTCATAATCTTCCATATTACAAATTCGTCCTATCTATCCTATACCGCGCATTTCATGTACTCCGTATTACAAATACCATTATACCACATACTATTGTTCGGCTAAGCACCTTAAAATCGACACAGACCAACAATTAAACACCGATTACAAGCAACACCTCTAATCATCGACATTTATTCAAACATTAGGAGTGATGCCAAACCAATTCAATCAGCTCAAACATCATACATGGAATTGAACTAACAACAAACAAAAAAACAACAAACAAAAAAAGTAACAAAGATGCTAGATGGCTACAGACATTTGCTGTAGCTGACTAGTATTATTATTGTATATCTGTGATTTTTTGATATAATATACTTACATTTCACAAAAAAAGTAACAAATCATTTAAAATATGAAAGAATACCTGCACATTAGAATCAGTATGAGGAACAAATTCGAGGTTAGTAACCCTAGATTGCAAAGCGCCAAAATTGTCCTCGAGCTGCAGTTGAGCAACACATGATCTCAACAAATGCAAAACTTAAATAATGTCTGCTGATTTAAATTACTGATTACTGGTTGTAAAAGCTAGGATCGAAAATGGGGGAATTGGAAACGGTGAAGGAGAGAAATACTTGAGCGAGAAGAAGAAGGCGATCACGGGAGAGGTCACGGTAGATGACGGAAGTGATCGGAGCTCCGGCGATGAGAAATCCAGAGGTGAACCACACCAGCCTTGTTCGCATCATTTTCTTTCTCTTTTCTTTTCCAACGACAATTCGAATGTACGAGTATAAACGTTGAATGAATACTCCAATGTTCTGCCTTTCTTTTTTTTAGAAAATTCATTAAGATGTTCCACTTTTCTTTTTAGTACTATATTTTGTGGTTCTTATTGTTTGTGACCTCACTCTCTTTTCTTCTCATTCATTTTCCTCCACATATTTTCTACTTCTTAAGAACTTTCCAAAATCCAATATGGAATATCATAGAGAAGGGGAGGGAGTACATAATTTCTGGGTCAAATGACCATATTGATAAATAAAATGGAGGTTTGACGACGGATTGGTAAAAAAAAAAGACTTAAATTTGGTAAAAAATAAAAAAAGTAGTGGGTAAGTGCCATTTTGGTAAAAGAAAATTTCATGCCACAAATCCACCCAAAAAAATTTACTCTTCAAAATTTGTCGGGTTTGGGTCGAATCAAGTCGGGTCGGCTCATATCAAGTTTGGGTCAACATCTCTTTCAAGACGGGTTTGGGTCGGGTCGCTATTGGGTCCGGTCATTTTTGGTCAATTGGTCTGACGAGCCAGATTGGTTTTGAATTGAGTCATTATCGGGTCTAATTAATTACATTATCATATTATTTTAATATTTTCCTAATAAGTTAGTTTAGTTTTTTACTATCGGGTCGGATTTGGGTCACTAATTAACGAGTATGGGGTCTCGAGTCACAAGCGCATCGGGTTAGGCTAAAGCTGACAAACTCTGACTCGACCCGTTTAAATCTGAAAAATTAGTCACCCGAAATCGACCCGACCTTATTCGCTTTTGACTCGAGCCCCAATACGTTAATCAGTGACCTGAACTCAACTCGATCCGACCCGACCCGATTTGTGCCCTAACTAATAGGATTGTGACCAAAAAACTACTACTACTACTACTAATCTTTTAAATTAATCGAAATAAAAACGATTTAGTGTTTAACTTGATATGTTAGATTTAATGACAAAATAATTAAACAAAATGTAATACATTAAAATTTAAAAAACCAAACTTATTAGGAAAATATTAAAATAATCTGATAAAGTAACTAGGAAAATATTAAAATAATATGATAAAGTAACTAACTAGACCCGATAATAATGACCTAATCCAAACCCGATCTGGTCGTCAAACCAATTGACCAAAAATGACCGGACCCAATAGCGACCTGACCCAAACTTATCTCGAAAAAGATGTTGACTCGAACTCGATATGAGCCGACCCAACTTGACTCGACCCAAACCCGACAATTTTTGAAGACTAATTATTTTTTTGGGGGTCAATTTGTGGCATGAGATTTTTTTTACCAAAATGGCACTTACCCACTGCTTTTTTTTTACCAAATTGTCATGCAAGTCTTTTTTTTTTACCAATATGTCATCAAGCCTTCATTTTATTTACCAATATGGTCATTTGGCCTACTTTCTGGTGGGTTTCTAAACCATCGGTTTGGGTCGGGATCCGAGTCAGATAGGACGATAAACTTAGTAAATTTTCATCTTGACTTTTAAACGTGTTCGGTTTGTAGGGCAACTACGTAATTTGTATGCTGTTAGGGAAAACTCGGGCACCAGTGCACCACAATATGTGCAAATGTATTTGTGGTTGTTGCTCCAAAATAGAATTATGACAAAATTTGAGAGAGCAAGGTAGACATTTACGGGTGCGGGAGGATTATCTAGTGACACTATGCAGACTGTGTTACAGTGGCATTGTCAATACTAAGTAGACTTTGGGATTAACAAGGTGGAATTGATGACACTGAAAGGAAGGATTACAGTGGCATTGCCCTCTTCCTACCCAGACAGCTCCGGATTGCCTCTATTGGAATAAAACACCATCCGAGGAGTACACATCTAAAAGTGGGTACAGGGTGGCCTTTGATGAGCAATTTTGAAGCAATATTACGCGACCACCATTGACTAGCAAGTGCTTAAATTTCTGCAAGAAAAAGCTCTGGAAATTGAAAGGGCCGGCTAAGTGGTGAACTCTCCTTTGGAAACTCAATAATGATGCTCTTCCAACGAGAGAGGAGTTCATGAAGCGTAACATCACAGGACACTCTTACTGCCGTACCTGTAATAACTAGAATGTTGTTGAGTTCACTGCTCACATCTTCAGAGATTGTCCAATCTCGTCCCGTATCTGGAAAGGGTGTGATCTGGGGATCAATAACACAGCTAACTCATTCATTGACATTAAAGACTGGGTTATTGACTGGCTTGACTACCTTCAGAGCAATTGTGACTCCCTGAATGGTATGATCCTCTTTCTTTGTGTTCTATGGTCGATCTGGGTTACGCGAAACATGTGTATCTTCCAAGGTCTTAACCCAAATGAAGTCTTTGTCATGAACCTTCTCCGGAGTGAGAATTCAATTGCCCTTCAAGCGATTGACAAGAGTGAGAAGTCTTCTCTACCACGTGATGAGGATCATCCACGTGAGGATGGTCACGATCCTTCTAGTAAACATAAGTTGTATGAAGTTATTGGCAATTACTCCTCATGTACTTGCGTCAGAATTATGGTTGATGCAGCTTGGAAAGGAATTGATAAAGCAATCGCGGGATGGGTGGTTTATAGAACTGAAGGAATGTGTTTGTACGAAGGTGCAACAAAGATCCGGGCTCTTTCACCTTTGCAGGCGGAGACTCTCAGTCTCTATGAGGCGGTCAAGTGGGCAACAAAAAATGGTTTTCTTCATGTCAATCTTGTCAGCGATGCTTACAGCTGGTTAGGCAGGTTGCAGAGTTTGACAAGGATACACCAGCTACTACTAGAATTCTAGGAAATCTCGCATCTCTTCTTTATTTGTTTCATTGTTTCACAATTGAATAGGTTCCTAGGGTCATGAATTTTAAGGCACATAGCATTGTTGCTGTGGCGCTTAATTCATGATTTCCACTCTTGTTTCCCGTTGGCAAAAAAAGAAAAAAAGAAAGGAAGGGTTATTATTTCTAAAAAAACACCACACCTGTGGCGCATTAGTGTTCAAACTGACTCACAATTAATTACACAACTTCTTCGATAAGTTGCTCCGTATACGTTTACTCACTCAGATACTTGTTAGAAAATCCGGGATGGAGTGTGGAGATTCAACATGTGTATATAAAGGCTAATTTGTACTCCGTTTGCGGATTGGTTGACTAACGAGAGCATGAATTAGACCGACAAGGTAGATCCCGACTCGATTGTTTAAGTTGATTCAACAGAATGTTGGTGAAGTAGCCTGGCCTCATAGACGAAAGCCCGAACCACAGGAGAGTGTTGTAAAGCCCAATAATGTAAGGGTGTGTTATTAGATTAACCCTAAAAAAATCCAGATTTCTAGGGTTTTAGGAACCTTGACTCTCTGCTTCTTCCGCCCACTTTGCCTTCTCCTTTCAACTTCCATCTCTCTCTTCTCTGCATCAGCATTCAGCCATGGTACTCTCTCTACTCCCTCAATTTCCCCTTTATTTTTTTATTTACTCTTTTCCCATCATTTCAATTACATATTTTATCCCCTTATCGAAATTCCCTCTTCTCTGATTTGTTTGGTATCAAAATACTTGTTTGTTTATGTTGGCCCGCTACTTTTTAGCTAAATTTTCAGCATTTTATTATGTTACTAGGGTGATTTTGAGCTAAACACTTGTGATTATGATTATATCTGATGTCATTGAGTTTTTTTCTGCTGTAATTGTTGAGCTTATATATATACCTAGAATTATCCTAATTAATGAGATGAAATTAGGCTAAGATGGGTTGACAATGAGATGCAGCAATTGTTAAGAGACCCGAGTCGATTCTCCTGATTAAAATTTACTCAAATTAAGCTCTTGTCTTGTCTCTCCTTGGATTATTTTGTTGTGTGTGTGATAATAGAGATTTCTTCTTCATCAGCTTCTAGTTTAAGTGTTCAATTCTTCTAGTAAAGAAGAGGATAGAATTCGCTTTTTATGATTCGCGATTCATTTAGTTAGCCAAGAGAATCCAGGAACCATGCTGCCAACCATCACCCTAGTTTTATCTATTCCTCAAAGGCTCAAAAGTACACCAAAATGTATCATAGTGTGTCAGCTGGTTTTGGGATCGTGTACTCCCTACTATGCTTTGAGTCATTTGATCGTGGGTGGAGCGGATGTGGATGGCATTGGCAGGGCATGAGATTAGGTGGCGGGTCTTTTATTTGTCTACGATTGTCTGTGAATTATCATTTTGGTTAGTTTCCGTTCAATGGACATTCTATGTGCTTAGATAGATTTTTTTCCTTTTTTGTTATTTTCTATGCATTTTGCTTATGTCGACCATCATAAGATTGCAACACATGACCGACACGAACGAGAATTTGTGTCATCAGTTTTTGTTAACGGAGGTGTTTACCGTGAATTGCAGCCGAAGCAGATTCACGAGATCAAGGATTTCCTCCTTACTGCTAGGAGGAAGGATGCACGTTTTGTGAAGATCAAGAGAAGCAAGGATATTGTCAAGTTCAAGGTCCGCTGCTCCAAGTATCTTTACACCCTGTGTGTTCATGACAAAGAGAAGGCTGACAAGCTGAAGCAATCTCTTCCCCCTGGTTTGTTTCTTACCTTTGTCATCTTTGCC
The DNA here is from genome assembly GCA_958450325.1 of Agrostemma githago. Taxonomy (NCBI): domain Eukaryota; kingdom Viridiplantae; phylum Streptophyta; class Magnoliopsida; order Caryophyllales; family Caryophyllaceae; genus Agrostemma; species Agrostemma githago. Next base: position 3,970,876 of record OY288241.1, on the reverse strand, counting down.
TTCATATCTGCTATACTCAACGTGTGTTAGCTCAGTCCCGTTGTTCACAAACTTTTTCTGATTGGATTGCAGGCTTGAGTGTCCAAGATCTTTGAGCTCGTTGCTTTCTGCATTTTAGGCAGCTACTAGGCGTATTGGAGTTAATTTGTTTTTGTTTAATTTAAGCTTCATGAGGAACCAAGTAATTTCTTTGTAGTTATCTTTTGAACATCGGATTTCATTAAAGATTCAAGTGTTCTGTGGTTGTACTATTTTTAAGGTTTTCTTCATGGATTTTAAGCTGTCTTTTGTCTTCTTAAGAAATCATTATCACTGGGGACCTGCTCGTATATTAAAAATCAAGCTCGAGTGGATTTACTAAATGTGACTAAATTTAAATTAACTATACTAAATAAAGATAAAACTTAATTGATTCAATCAAAAATAAGCCAAAACAACTGGACTTCACTTAGATAATGATCGGTAAACCACACCACACGTAAAAGGATAATCAGTCTTTTTCCAAAACATATTTACTGGGCATTTATTAATAGTTTAATTAAAGAAGAATTATCAATTGTATTACTTAATTAAGTATGAAAAATATAAGTTAATATATCAAATTTTCATGATAATATGATTGCTAATATTTTCTTGATTAAGTTATTAACTACTGACTAGTACATGTTAAAAAAATCGAAAGATTATTTATTTGTTGTGGATAAATTGGTGAATATTTTTTATACAAATTGATCATTTCAGAATATGAGATTGTCTCACACAATAAAAAAGTACTATATGTTGATTAAACAGTACACCTATGAAATGGATCATACATTCATACAGAGTGCAACATTACCAATCGAGTGATTATATATACTGGAGAACTCTTCCATTCATGTCTTCATTATCTTGTACTACTTCGTACTCCGTATTATCTTGTATGATTCACTGTATATTTTATTTTTGGATGCTTAACCATCCTTATAATATTACCTACTCCATTTGTCTCAATTATTTATTTATTTTTAATTAAAATACTCTATATAAAAAATATAAAAAGATAAACAAATTATGTACCACTTCAAAAGAGCCATAATATATGATTGCGGTACTTTGTACTCCACTCCATAAGGGATTATTAATTTATTATTGTTATATGGACTATGACCACTTCTCAAGTCACCCATTCTCATACTAAACAAATTACTCATAACTGTCAAGTTGTGAATTTCTGAAAACAAAATCCCTCTCTTCGAATAATTAATCTAGTATGGTATTAAAATTGTGATATCATAATGGTTAATACAATGACAAAATTTTTTTCATGTAAAACTTTTATTTGCGAGAGTGTAACAATTTCTAACAATAGTATTTAAGTAAAAGATGTTCATGATGGAAAAGTTGAATAGAAGTATTGAATGTACCGTTGACATAGCTAATTTTGGATAATAAAAATACTCAATGTTCAATTAACTAATTCATGTGTTTGTATACTTAATTATTAAACCTATATTACATAGATATCTTGGTTTATGCAAAATTTGATACCCGCATGTTGTCGGTTTATATATACCAAAACTTATAAATAAGAATTCGCGTAATATGTTGTCGCATGTCGGTGCAAATGACATTCCTATGCCAAAAAGTTCTTAAGAAAATTAGATCGTGTTTAAGTGTGAGCTTATACAATTTATTTACAATACACCCGTGATTTTCACGGATAATAGACGAAAATGTAAACATACAATTATTCCAAATAATAAATATTATAGAAATCCCGTGCATTGCACGGGTCACAAAACTGAAGAGGATAAAAATCGAATCCTTGAGGGACAACCTTGGCATTTCGATAAGTTTATTTGGAGTTTTAATGAACCGACTAAGGAAGGGAAACTAACTGATACACCTTTGTTCCACGTCCCGTTGTGGGCGAGAGTGTATGATCTCTCCTTAAATGGAAGAACGAATGAACACAACCTGAGAAGAATAGGGTCCAGACTTGGTACTTTTTTGGGGTGGGATGCTAGTGCCAACTCGACGCTGGACAGATCTATTAGAATTCGTGTGTTGCATGACATTAGGAGCCCGCTACAAAAGAGTCTGCATATTCGAATGCAACGTGGACATATGGTCAGCTTTGTCGTAAAGTATGAGAAGTTGCCCATATTTTGTTATGGTTGTGGGATCCTGGGTCATGGTGAGAAGGACTGTGAGGAGGGGCCTTTTGAGGAAGGGGAGTTGAAGTACGGGGAGGAACTTAGAGCTTCACCGTGGAGACCTACGAGAAAGAAGGTTAGCAAAAAGGAGGGTAGTGGGCGTAACTTGCAACCGGAGCTGGAACACGAATTTAAAGTCAGGGAAGAGGAAGCTATTACCAATCTCATTGCAAAACTCCAACAAATTGTGGTCCAACGACAGAGTAAAGGGAAGGCAGATAGAGGTAGAGAGAAAGGGCGAGTTTCGGAAATGGCTGATGATAGTGGGACAGGGAAGGGTTCAGGCTTGGCAATTATGGGGGGCACGAAGGTAGGGGAGGGTTTGGATGAAGAAGAGTTGCTGGGGGTTATTGATGAGGGGGGACAACATGATTGGGAGATGGAGATGGAGGAGGAATTCGGGATTACAGAGGTTCAGGAGGCCGCTATCACGGCGAGGGAGGAGTTGGGAAGTGGAGCGAAGACCGGAACCCAGGTAGAAAGTAACAAAGGGAGGAAATGGAAGAGGGTTGCTCGGGAGGGAAAAGAGGACACGGGGGGAAAGGAAGGAGGCCACCATAAAAGACATAGATCGGATGAGATGGAAGATGAGGAGGAGAGTGGGAAACGTTTGAAATTTTTCATGAGTGTAGGTTCACCTGAGGCGGTGGTTGAGGGAGCTCAACCCCGCCGGGCATTATGAGTCTTCTAAGTCTCAACTGCAGAGGGCTGGGCAACCCCTCTGCAGTTGGCGGACTACAACACCTTCTTAGGAAGGAGGCCCCTGCTATAACTTTTCTGTGCGAGACGAAGCTTAGCAGTATGGAGGTTAAGGATGTTAGGCAGAGGTTTCATGACTACGAAAGTGTAGAAGTGGATTGTGCGGGAAGATCGGGGGGTCTTGCATTTATGTGGAGAAAGGGTGTCAGGTGTACTTTTAGATCATCTTCGATGCATCATATCGATTTCGAGGTTGATCTGGGGGACGAGAATGGAGGGTGACTGGCTTTTATGGTTGGCCAAATGTGAGTGAGAGACATCTCTCGTGGCAACTCCTTCGGATTCTACGGGAGGGATATGAGGGTCCGTGGATCTGTATGGGAGATTATAACGAGATATTATATTCCAATGAAATGAAGGGAGGAGAAAGGGCTCAATGGCAGATGAACCAGTTTAGAGAGGCCGTGGAGGACTGCGATATTCGTGATCTGCCGTTCGAGGGGTACGAGTATACTTACGACACGGACAGAGTGGCGAGGCAAATCGACAGAGCTATGGGGAATGAGGCGTGGTTCGACCTGTTCCCTTACGCCAAGCTTGTTCATCTTACGAGGGAGTGGTCTGATCACGCCCCAATAAAAATTGAGCTATCACGACGGGAGTTGGAAGGGAGGAGGACGAAACTCTTTCGTTTTGAGCAGGTTTGGATAGGGGAGAAGGGTTGTGAAGATACGGTTCGCGACGCCTGGGAAGGGGGTGAGGGAGATGTTTTAGATAGGCTACGCACGTGTGGGGAAGCTTTGTTAGCTTGGAAAGGGATTAATATCGGAAAAATTCTCAAAGAGCTACAAAGGAAGAGGAGGCGCTTAGGGGAGTTGGATTGCGATGATCGATCGCAGGCCCGGGTCGAGGAGAGGAGGAGATTGGTGAAGGAGATTGCAAACTTGATGAAGAAGGAGGAGATGTTTTGGAGACAGAGATCCCGAGCCCTTTGGCTTAAAGATGGAGATAAAAACACAAGTTACTTCCACAAGAAGGCAATAGCAAGGAAGCAGCAAAATCAAATTACTTTTCTTCTTGACAGAGAGGGAAATCGGAGAGAGGGAGAAGAACAGCTTGAACGAGTGTCGAAGGAGTATTTTGATACGCTTTTTACCTCGAGTGCGCCAGATGAATTTGACGACTCTCTGATCGGTGTCCAAGGGCGGGTCACGAATAGAATGAATGGTCTGCTACAAGCGGAGTACACGGAGGACGAAGTGAGGGCTGCCCTAGAACAAATACACCCTCTTAAAGCACCCGGACCGGAAGGTATGAATGGCCTCTTCTATCAGACGTATTGGAGCGTGGTGGGTAAGGATGTGGTGCGGTTGGTTCTTGGGGTTCTTCGAGGGACACAACTTCCGTCTGGGTGTAACAAGACCTTCATTGTTTTAATACCGAAGAAAAAGAACTCAGTCTCGATGGGCGATTTTCGTCCTATTAGCCTATGTAACGTTATCTACAAACTGGTGTCGAAAGTTTTGGCCAATAGATTACAACTATTCTTGGGTGAGATTGTTTCGGAGAATCAGAGTGCTTTTACTCCTGGGAGAATGATATCTGATAACATTTTGATTGCTTTCGAGGCGTTTCATTACATGAAAAATACTAGGAGGGGAGAGGGACATATGGCTATCAAGCTAGATATGGCCAAAGCGTACGACAGGGTCGAGTGGACTTTTCTTGAGCGAGTTCTGAACTACATGGGTTTTGATGAGGCGTGGTTGAGTCGGGTGATGCACTGTGTCACGTCGGTTTCTTATCAGGTGCTTTTGAATGGGAAACCGGGGAAGGAATTTCGGCCGGGAAGGGGTATTAGACAAGGTGACCCACTATCTCCTTATCTGTTCATTCTTTGTGCGAAGGTTCTGTCTAGTCTTATGAGAAGGACAATTGAAAGTCGAGCCCTTCATGGACTCCGGATAGCACGAGAGGCGCCAACGATTTCACACCTACTCTTTGCAGACGACAGTTTATTTTTCTGCCGAGCGAATTTAGGAGAAGCGAGGAGGATCAAGGCCATTTTGAAGGAGTACGAGTCAGCCTCTGGACAAATGGTGAGTTTCGACAAAACCACTGTTTCCTTCAGCTATGCAACGAGTCAGGTGAGGAGGGAGGAAATTGCGGGTGAGCTTGGGGTTAGGAGTGTCGACAATCCGGGATTTTATCTTGGACTTCCGATGACGTTAGGAAAGTCTAAAGCTGCGTTAACTAAGCTCCTGCGTGACAAGCTGCAAAAAAAATTACAAGGGTGGAGAGGTACGTATTTATCTAAATCAGGTCGAGAAATAATGATAAAGGCTGTGGCCCAATCTATCTCAACCTATGCGATGAGCGTATTTAAAATACCTTTGAACTTTTGTGATGAGCTGAGATCAATGATATCGAAATTTTGGTGGGGAGCGAGCCATGGAAAGAGGAAGGTTTCTTGGGTTGCGTGGAACAAATTATGTCGACCGAAAGCAGTGGGAGGGATGGGGTTCCGTGATTTGCACAAGTTCAATCTCGCTTTGTTAGGCAAACAAGCTTGAAATTTAACCATAAACCCAAGTTGTATGCTAGCACAGCTTTATCGGGCCAAATATCACAATGGTGGCTCCTTTTTACAATCCAACCTTGGAACCAATCCAAGTTATACGTGGAAGGGGATTTGGGAGGCCAAGGAGGTGGTGAAGCTTGGAGTCCGTAGACGCATTGGGAACGGGTTAAGTACGAGTGTGTGGGATGACCCGTGGATAAGAGGAGAACACACAAAGAAGCTAGTATCTCCGTGTGCCGAGGAAAATCGGGGGATGCAAGTTTGGGAGCTTATGTGTGCGAGTGGAAGAGCATGGGATGAAGCAAAGATCAGGCAGTTATTTATTCCTTCGGAGGGGGATGCTATCCTCAGCATGAGACTTGGCGAACTAGGTGGGGAGGATGCGTGGTACTGGAACCCGGAGAAGACGGAGTTGTACTCTGTGAAGTCCGCATATCGAGTGATGTGCGAGCAGGACCACGACGAACAGGGGCCCTCGGATTTCGAAATGGAAAAGAGGCTATGGACGAGCATCTGGCAGGCCAATGTTCTCCCACGTATAAAAGCGTTTTTTTGGCAATTGTGTTCCGACGCGCTTCCTACTAACTGGAATATAGCTCGAAGGGTGAACCAAGGCCTTGGATTATGTCCTATTTGTTCTAGCGAGGTGGAGACTAGTCTTCACCTCGTTAAGGGTTGTGGGTGGGGGGGGAGGGGTTTGGGATGGGCTAGGGGTGGAGACAAAGAAGGAAGATGGGCATGAGCGGGTGAGGGAGTGGGTGGAAGATGTGTGGAGGGAGATGGGGGTAGAGGAGCGAGGGAAGGTGATGACGGGATGTTGGGCTATGTGGGAGGCGAGGAACAAGTGGGTGTTTGATGGGGTTTGGGTGAATGCCGATAGAGTGGTCAAGAGGGTTGGGGATGTGTTGAGGGAAGTGGAGGAGTGTGCGGAGAGGAAGGATGGCGGATCTCAGATCGAAGGTGCGGGCGAGGTGGAGGTGGCGAGGAGGTGGAAAAAACCGAGGAGAGGAAGAGTCAAAATCAATTGTGATGCTACCTTACGGACCGGAGGTTTTGGGATAGGATTTATTTGTAGAGGGGAGAGGGGCCAATTTCTGTGGGGAGCTCGGGCAGAAGAGGGGGGTGGGAAGTACGGGAAGCGGAGGCTGAGGCGGTACTTGCGGGATTGAAGCTTGCTAGAAGACGAGGCATTAGGATGCTAGATATGGAGACCGACTGCAAGGAGATCGTGGATGTTATAAGGCATGGAACGAAGGGCAGGAATGATTTCTTCAAATTGGTGGACGAAATCCGAGACCTAAGTACCGAATTTGTGGACGTGAGCTGGACCGCAATCCCTAGAGAAGGCAACAAAGTGGCGCACGAGCTTGGCAGGTTTCTCGTTGGACGGGTCGAGACGAGGTTTTGGGCGGACGATCTTCCAGATTACATCTTGGAGCTGATTTTAGCAGACGCAAGTGATTCTACTTAATCCCAGATGATGGGTCTTCAAAAAAAAAAAAAAATTATACTACGGGGTACGTATTATTATACCATCCCTCATTAGAATAAATTAAAAGTCACGTACACTTATAAAAGCCAAAATGGTTATACTATTGACTTTATCCCTATAGGCCCCTAAGGAATTGCTATTTGCTATCGACATTTTAACTACTACTCAATTGCAACATGCATACACATCTTATTATAAGGAAGTCAAATTCATCCGTCACAAATTTGTGATGCGTAAATAGAATTCACTTTGATAGAAAAAAACAAATACTCGTAGTTTGTTACTTTCTAAGTTTGTCTTAACTAACCAAGTTGTATATTATCTGATCTATCATTGATCAATGACGGATATATCTGTCATCAGAGAGACTTACTCGAATCGTCGGCCATCACTAATTCACTATGCAAAATAACGTGGTGGAGAGTATGATTATTGTGTCCACTTAGACTTGGCAAAAAGCTTGATAAATTATTTTTAATGGAACATCTAAAATCTTTATATAAGTAACATTTTTCTCTACACCTTATTACTTAGTACAAAAGAATTAGATCAAAAATGGTTTGTCTAAAAAGAAGAAACACATTAACATTTGTATTTTGTGTTGTATTATTTGCAACAACCATTCTTGCATTATTTCAAGAGGTGGAAGCAAAAGCACAAGTTTCATTATTGGGTAATACAAGAAGAAGCATCATCCCAAATGTTCATGGATATACTATGGTTACCAGACTTACCAGCCTTCACCGTCGTGGCATGAGAACAACGACCAAACCCAAGGACAACCAAAAGAAGCAAAAATCAAACAAATACAAAAGCTCTTCCTCTCTTATTTCCCCATCATCTTCTGTGCTTGTTGTTTCTACCATTCTACTCTTCTTGTCTTCTCTTATTTGCGTTTAATACTCGGTTGTTATCTGGTTTGTCTCTATGTAATTCACGACTTTTATTTAACATATGCAAATCGTTGTATCCTTGTTTTTGCAAAATGATGAGTAACAATGTACAGTAAATATTTTATAAATTGGTCGAAGGTGAATGTGCATTGCAATATACTCCCTCACGAGACAAAGAGAGTATATATCAATTTCAATATGATGAATTATCTATACACTACAAGGCTTCTTAAAGTTGGAGGCCCAATTTCGTCGACCATTTTAGCCCGTTGTTAGATGACCTTGCGATCCCATGTGCTTCCCTCGGTACGCCCTTATATATATTCCGTATGGGCTCGTTTGGAATGGGGGTAATTATTCCGGGAGTAATAGAGCAAAATGAACTAAAAAATGACGGGAAGGGGTGATGATGGTAAGCGGAAATTGAGAAAATTAAGGAAATGTAGCTTATTTTAGGGGGAATTATTACTTCTCTCTCTCCTCAAGTAATGCATTACTCCCAATGGGTAATTATTCCCCTTTATATCCCTTTTATACCATAAAATATCACAACCAAACAACAAACTCATTCATTTCTAGTTCATTTTTACTCTATTACTCCCGGAATAATTACACTCATTCCAAACGAGCCCTATATGTTAATGTAATTCTACCATGTTCCACTACCTGTAAACATCAATGAGTACTGAGTAGATATCTCTTATCATGACGGGTATATCTGTCATAAACATGTGACGAGTTAAATATTACTCATACGAACCGATAAAACAAAATCAGAATTTATGAACGGTTTACATTCACGTTTGGTGACCAACTTGTTCAAAATTATCTCTTGGAACAGGAAGCTTAATTAAAAAAATTAAAAGTGATGATCTCGTCAAACAGGAGCATAAACGTAATTTAAAGATTGAATGACGTAAAAAAGTATAGTTAAATCTTGTCAACAGTATCTAAAGGTAAAAGTATGTAGGAGGTTGCATTGCATTGCATTGCTAAACGATTCCGGTGAGCTTGATTGATTGATAATTGATATACCTTTTGCGCTTTAACAGTTGGATTTACAAAATCATTACTACAATGATTAATTATATGGAAAGTAGATGATTAAATTAATTAAATTATGATTAGCAGACATCCCACCTTAATTAGATCCTTTCTTCTTCATGTGACTCAACATGCATAACCCACATACGTACAGTATATGATACGTACGAGTTATACGGCGTCTAAACTCTAAACAACATGATATTTCCAACTTTACCAAATCATTTTGGCAGGCATTTTCGACGTATATATGTTCATGTCATAAATAAAGAGGAGAATTCATGTTTGAGTATATAATTCATTACATACGCATAACATTCAATTATCGTCTTAAGATTTTGATTGATATAACTTATTTAATATGGTAAATAAGTGTGTCAATTTCAGTCATAAACTAGGATGAAAGAAGTATAATCTACTTTGATCCTCGTGTATACTCAGTACCCCGTATGTAAGCATTTAGGAGGCGTTTGTTTCGTGCATAGATATAAGTTTGTAATGAGGAATCATACCAGAGTGCTATGAGGTTGAAACTTGATTCCCCGTACCTTATGTTTGTTTAGGTGGTATCGGGTTAATACTTAGCTGTACGTTGTCGAAGACATGCAAAATATTTATTTTTAATAAGTTAATTTCATCCACATTATGTTTTAATTAGATATGCTGCATTTTATTTACAACATATTATATGAGTGGTTGAATATGGGAAACTCATACCTATAAATTTGAGATATTGGTATGAAAATAAGTTTTTTTTGCAAACAAACACAAATAAGATTTGAGGTTAGGTCATTTCATATCCATATTTTATCCTCAATATTGATCAACCAAACGTTTCTTTAATGAAAACCCGAAAGGAAGAGTATAAGCTATTGAGCCCACGATTACCAATCTCAAAGTTTGGGTACCCAATTTTTTGTCCATTTGACCTCATATTTAGCAACAAAAGCTTAGGTACGTACTTCCCCTAGAAAACATAGGAATGAACGTAATCCCCCACAAACTATACGGATGGAGTAACGTAGCTAGTTAAACAATCTATCGCACCCAAAGACCTAGAGAATATTGGACGGTACTCTTGACAGTTGACACATCACTATCCAAATCATACTGCATATATAGAAGCGTAGAGCATACAGTTGGTTTTCTATGTACAAATGCATGTGTACACAATTCACTCTTTTATACATGCCATGCGTACACTACGTTCATGTACTCTATGCATTGGTTAAACTTCATAGCAATATATGGCACATCTGTTGTAGTTGAGAATTGAACTCTCAGTATTATGGTTGTAATTTGTTTGGCTAAGGATCAAGTTTATCATGAGCGAACTAAAAACATCGGTGTCAAATATTCTTTCTGATTCAATTCTGTTTTATCTTCGAATCGGAGGGAGTATCATTTTCTAAGAAGTGAGCATATGATTAGGGTGAACAAGTGGGTGCTGCTGATAACCCAGTTTATATGTTCACCAAACCAGATTTGCATAACAAGTTCCAACGGTGTTTGGACACGCTAATAAATGTTAAAAGTATCGAATTGCTTTGATGCGCTAAATATGAGGTTGAAGGGGAGAGAAATTTCGGGTACATTGCTGGACATTTTTGGGAATTGCTTATACATCTACGAGTATTTGATTGAGGGAGAGTTCAAGTCAAGGTGATATTTATTTACTTATGACTTGAATCTGTTTTGGTTGATACTTCGAACGAACGATAATCACTATGCAATGGTGGCTAGGGTTTCTATTTCTATTTGAGTCAAGTGTTTCCTGAGGGTTTCCTATTTGACTTCTAGGGTTTCTGGGGTGGCTGAGGTTTTTGTTTTTGTTTAGGCTAAGGGATAGATTCTTGATGGACCTCTAGAGTTTCACTAGGTGTTGAGAGTTACATATAAATTAGTGTTAAATTCCGTGACATGTCACGAGGTTGTGAAATCTTTTTAAAAAATAATCGGAAGTTAGACATATTGAGATACATTGGATGTAGACGTAGTGACAACACAGGTGATTATTGCCGACTTGATAAAAAGATTCATATAATAGACGAAAATGTTTACTTGTAGTTGTGCATTATCTCCTCAATTAAATAAAACTACATTTTCTTCTGCATGTGGATGTGGCTAACACATCGTGTTAGTAAATCATGTAAATTTATTTGTATTTTGGTTTCGCACTCTTATAATTTCTATATTTATCACTTTCGTCATAACATCACGAGTATCACATTCTCTCATTATCAACCAAAATAGAATGGTTAATGTAAGATTTTATATAGCCGGATAAGAGGAAAGGATAATGGTCACTAGATTCACTGCTCGTATACTCATACCATGGAATATTGTTTTTGACTTTTGAGTAACACATTAGTAAAATTTCGTCTTAATCATTTATTTATATTTTAATAAATATTTTTAATAAATAATACTCATATAAAAATTACTCCTCCGTTCCAATGAATGGTTTGTCTTTCCTTTTGGCACCAAGGGTAAGGGATCCAATGAGAAAGGGACCTGTGGAGCAAAATTCATGAGAATGGACAAATTACATATAAAAAATATTCCTAAAATAGAAAGGCAAACAATTCATTGAGACGCCCCAATATGAAATAGGCAAACAATTTATTGGGACGAAGGGAGTAGATGAATAAACGAAAGAGTATGAATGGATGATAGGGGAAAAACGACAATAGTTTTGCATGAAAAGAGAAATATAATGGAGCATGTGCAGGATGATAGAAAATAATACTCGTAAGAATGGATTATTGTAGTAATAGAAGGAATTGAAAGATTAAAATAAGTGTTTGTAACGCTCAAATCGAACTGGCATTCGCTACCACTCCTCAAGCAACCGACACATCTCTCTGCATCCACATGCTCATCATGCACCCCGGTTCACCGTCCTTTACCCCCCTATTTTTTGGGATTAATTATTATTGGGTATCCGTCATTTTGTTATAATAAATCAAATAGTTTTATTTATGTAGAAAAAAAAATCCACATATTTTTATAATATTTTATCTTTTCTATATAAATGGATCATATTTGTCCCGTTACAAGTTTGTGATTGATAATTTTGTCACAAATAAGCAAGAATTTGTGTTCATATCATATATATGCTCCTCTCATTGCATAGGACTGCATATGAGCGTTATATTATATCCGCCAAGAAGAAAAAATGTGACTAATAATGGAGGGAAGGTACAACCCTTCAACGTAAGGACTAGGGAGTACTTCTTACTTCTTAGGAAGGGTACTACCTTACCCGAATTGCTACGTATCGCATATTTGATTTAGTTTAAATTCGATAGAAATGAAGCGATTATGTAGTTGTAATGTGTATGTATATACAAGTTTTATTCATGGATTTCATGTGTGAATCAATAGTACGACGTAAACATTCGTTTTGGATTTGGATATGATCATAATCTTGATTGGAATCGAAATGCATTCATGTAATTCATCAAATGAAGCCTAAAAAATTCCATGATAGATCTCAAGTTGTCTTGTTCATTATCATGCTTAGTTACGAGTTATATCAAGTCTACGATAGATATTACTGTGATGCCGTCACAAAATTTGTAGCACGTCAACTATCATTTATGGATAGATAAGACAAAATCGAAAGAAATAACGTGTTTATCTATCCATGTGATGGTTTTAACTTGTCCTGTCCCAAATTTACAAGAATTTGTGTATGAATAAATTAAATGATATGTAGGTGAAGGCAATAGTAGTAGTATTGACTTCATTGCTTCGGAGAATAGTGACACATTGCTTGGTTTTGGAAAGCAATGAGTTTTGCAAAAGGAACAACTCAATGATGACACTTATTTCATTATTGTGCGTTGATTCAGAGGATTTAGAGGGCATAGATGCATGTATGATCATCATGAGTTTGGTATTACAAGTACACATTGAGAACTATGTTGACCTAATTAAACATGTGGATTGGTGGATTGTGGGTGTGGGAAATTAATTAAATCATTTATGTTAATGGCCTCGATGAGATCGGTGCAGATCCACTGTCTTATTTTTGTGTCTCATCCGTATGTCACACCATACACGGGATGATACATCAACAAGTTATAACATATGTTGCATATTTTATGACGAGGTGTCATTTGATATATGATGTGACACACAGGGTGAGACAGGAGATCTGTACTTGTGATATGATGATCAAAGAGTCTACTACTACCAATAATAATTGTTGTTTTAGAGATGATTAGTATATCCATTAGAAAAAAAAATTGAATATATTTGATCCAACTTCGTCCTAGTTCTATCATTTTTGTGCTCGAAATATACATGATTATTATTAAGAAGTTTATGATAAAAACAATCTTTTGTTTCATTAAAGGAGACAAAGGGAATTTGGCTAAAAGTAAGGGTTATTAGTTGTTGAAGTTCATCATAAGAACAATATTATCAAGAACAAATTTTAAAAAAAATAAAAAATAAAATAAATAAAAGTAATCATTCTTATATAAGGTTATTATGAGACTGTCTCATATGAATTTGTGTGTATCAATAAATGGTTGAGTTTGAGCGCAAGACAGAGTAATTTTTTCTACTTACAAATGAACTGTGATAGCATTGTTTGGTCTCATGTATCGCGTTTTTGTAATCGAGGAGCTAGTTCATGATCAACTCAAAAGTGTTACCACTTTATTTTTTATTTATACCTATCTTATTATTAGATATACCATAGTAGCTCTAAATGATAATTTTATTTTGTGCTTATTTTCTACATGTTTTACGATAAACGTAACCCTTTTATATTTGTATAATCTTTTACATTAAGCGTACTTATTTTTATCGGGATTGTTACAATTATTACGGTGTTACTTGACTTATCTCCCTCTGTAATTGATTCTCTCAATAAATTTAATAGATCAACCGTAGTAGACACGAAAAGGCTAATAGACATGCTCTTTGTGAAATATTCCAACTATTGTTGATTCCGATCTTCCATGTATCTAGGTAAACAAAATACTCACAAAAATACAAATTACAGATGCACAATATAAACAAGTACAGATTCTTCTGCACAATTTCATTTTAAAGAAATAAACAAATGTTTATCATCAACTGCAAATTTCCAAACTCTTCTACTTTATTGGCTTATAATACAGGGTAGAAGTATTAAAAAATACTATAAAATCCCAAATAATACTCCATACCTCCATAATTCGTTTTAGGTTCATGACGAGTCAAATATATTCCTATGCGATAAGATAAATTCATGTGTCTAGACTGTAATTCTTTTTTTGACATTTTCTTCTCAATTAAAATACTCACTCCCTTCGTAACCAAACACACAATTTACCTTTTTTTTCCACATTTACTGAGACGTGTTTTACACTATCTATTATACCTTTTATTATGTATTAGTAAAAATCATAGTAAAAATTTGATATTTTTGATGAACTCGTAGAAACGAATCAGACAAGATCCACCTGACTATAATTTTGTCGTAAAGAAGATCAACTGAGGGTAAAAGATGTGGGACAAGTATCAGCCTCAAGTCTCAAGTGTTTGTATTGTGATCTTAACTTAAATGTCATTTTCTGTGTTGTAATGCCTAAGAAACCTTTACTACTAATACTTGCTATATTTTGTGTGTAAACAATTTTGTTCATTCAAACCCCACTAATCCACTCTCCCCTTCTTTCTAGTTTCCCATTTCTTCCCTACCTGTCAAACCATAGAAATACTCAGGTTACCCAAAAACTTCAACTGCACTGCTGCACCTTTGACAGGGTCCCCTCTCCCTCTCCCTCCCCATCTCTCAATCTCATTCCCTAATAAATCTCTCAGCAAATAAAAATCTGCCCTTTTTTGTGCCAAAGTTTGAATTTTTATCATTTCTCTGAATTTATTTATTGCTTCTTCTAATTTGTTGGGGTTTCTTCAGCATTTAAGTTGTTCCCACTTCTTCACAGTTTTCCTCTGATAACCTTTACTAAGGGAGGAGTGCAAAAGGTATTGTTTTTGCAATTGATTCATTTCACTTTTGTCGTATTCATGTTATTTGACCCGTCACAAGATTATCACGGATATGTCGGTCTTACACAAGAATTTGTGTTCGATTTTATTTGTTGGGTTTGTGATGAAATGTCTAGTGGTGTGATTACTGAAAGATTCAAGCTTTTTGTGTATGTGTGTACATGGGTTTGTGTGATTGATTGATACTTTTCATGTATTTGTATTTTTTTATTTAGAGGTATTTTCCATGTGAGTTCCTGGTGTGCTGTCATTTTCATACTCTAGATCCAATTTAATTAATCTGGGTTTTTTACTGATAAAATTTCCCTCTTCTCCATGAATATATGTATACTTCTTTTTATTGGTCTTTGTGTTCAGTCTCTATCTAGCATTTCCGAATACTGAGCCTATCACTTTAATTTATTGACTTCTGTACTGTCTTCTTTTGTAAGTTGATGAAAATATGTACAGTAGTATTATGGATTATTAATTTGTTTTATTGAAATTTGTAAGTTACATACATATATCATATGTTTATTCATTGAAAGATGTAGTCTTTCCACATTTCAATGCATTTTTCTGAGTTTAAAACTGTTAACTGTGATGCCTTTGCCTTTGCCTTTGAACCTGTACATTAGATAGCTTGGTGGAGTGAGTAATGCACATTGAGTGTCTGAAAAATGGCTACTTTGGTACCTGGAGTTCTATTGAAGCTTTTGCAACACATGAATACAGATGTTAAAGTTGGTGGTGAGCATAGGTCTTCTTTACTGCAAGTTGTGAGCATTGTACCTGCACTTGCTGGTGGTGACTTGTTTCAGAACCAAGGCTTTTATTTGAAAGTTTCCGATTCGTCTCATGCGACTTATGTCGCTCTTCCTGATGAGGATGATGATTTAATCCTTAGTGACAAGATTCAGTTAGGTCAGTATATTCATGTAGATAGGTTAGAAGCCGCGTCCCCGGTGCCTATTCTCAGAGGTGTTAGGCTTGTTCCTGGTAGACACCCTTGTATAGGTACCCCTGAAGATATCGTGGCGACTCATTCTCTCGGGTTTTTGAATGGTTCCCCTAAACCTAATGAAAAGTCGAAATCAGCCGTGAAGTCGTTGTTTGGTAGCAAGGAGAAATCCCCTCCGTCTAAACTGAATGTCGGTACTGGTACTAAAACCGAGAGCTTAGATAATAAGAAAGCACAGTCGATATCTAGATCAAAGTCGACAACATCGAAGCCTAGCGGTAGTATATTGGAGAGAAAAGAATCTTTGGGAAGGTTGAAGATCTCGAGCTCTTCGCAGTCAATACCGTCTTCTCCTACAAGTTGTTATTCGCTTCCTACTTCGTTTGAGAAGTTTTCGTCCGGGGTTAAGCATCAAGCGAAGATTAAGAGTGATCGAGGGGGGACTCCTAAATTGGGTCTAATGGAGAAAGTGTCGGCTAAATTGGGATTAGCGGAGAAGAGTAGTTCAGGACGTGTGGCGAGCACAACACCAAAGAAGCAACCTGTGTTGAGTACTCCGAAGAAATTGGCTCATGTAATAGAGATGGGACCGAAGGCGTTGAGAAGGAGTTGGGAAGGGAATATGGACATCAAGAGTAAAGATAGTTTGAAGTCGAAAACAAGCAAGCAAGATATGATCTCTGCAGTTCGGAGTTCATCTGTGAGTATTTCTTAGGGCTTTCTTCACCATTTCCCCTTCCCTTTTCGATGTTTGATAATTTATTGTCGAAATGTCTCTATCCATGTTCAAATGATGAGGTTTGCATTGTGAGCTTTTGTTTAAGTTATCACTAAGCAATAATCAAATCAATGATTGCATGTAGTATATATTATTTTATCTCTGTATGGCTGTTTGATTTTGATGGTCAACTTTGACGGTTTGTTTCTCCAAATCAGTGTGGATTGGATACACATACAGTGTAAATTTGTGTAAGATGATTGTTAACTGTTGTTCAACAATCTAGGTGCCTAAAAGAAATCCAGTGGATGAAAGGTTAGCTTCTAAAGGAGAGAACAAAGTGCATAAATCCTCAAAGTTGTCGAAAGAAGAAGTGAAAGATCAGATTCCGGGAAGACATTCAAACGCAAATGGAACATTGGATGATCTTGATAAATCGAGTAAACCAAGAAATTCCGTTAGTAGGAGATCAGTGGATACTCCTAACAACGGTTTACCGGGAAATCTGGTCAAGGTCTCTGCCAGCAATAGGAGATTGATTGATGCTAGTGTCTTGTGGACTTCTCTTCCTTCCTCCGTCACTAGGCTTGGAAAGGTAATGTATACCCTAAACTTTGTCATCGAATGGATTGTTTCCATTTTTCCGCTGTATGATGTAATGAAACAGTAACATAATCTTTACCTTAGAGCTTTAACCTGTGTGTCGGGGGGTTAAGAACACGAAGCGCCTGTTTAAATGTTAATGCAACATATAAATTTTTGTGTGCGGTGTCTTTATAATTTTATCTACCTTGTTGCTTGGGGCTGTAATAATTTCCCTTTGTTAATACTTCCGACTTCAGGAAGTTCTGAAGCTTAGAGATTCAGCACAAATGGCTGCAATACAAGCATTGCAGGAAGCTTCTGCAGCAGAGAGTATACTTCGTTGTTTGAGGTACGCCCTATCAATCTGTCGTTACTTGCGTACCTTATATTCCCACTGATGAATGCACGAAGTTAATCAGCTATGTTCTATTCTATAACTATGTAGTTGTGTGAGTACTAAGAATCTGAGATAGCGCTCAAAATGTAGTACAGTACTTTCTATCTCTTTACATGAACAAACTTCCTGATTTTTAGTTTGGGTCGTCTCTGGTCATTATGGCTTTTCAGCTCACTACTTTCATCAACGTCGCTTTTCAGTCACATCATACTATACTATATTCCTTCAATTATTGTTTTAGTAATTGATTAATTTATGGCATTCGAGGGATACATTTTGAATTAGACTCTGGATGATAGGATAAGCCTGTTTAAGGTCTTAAAGAATTCTTTGTTCATGTGATGATGTTACAGAAGAAGTTTAAAGGTACATCGATTCTGCAATATCATTGTTTGCATGCCATTTCAATGAAACTGGAGTTCATCTTGAGAAGTACAGAGTATTTGTTTTCATGGCGTGTTACTTTTCAAAATAAATTTCATGATTTTTTTCTATTGCAGCAAGTACTCAGAGCTAAGTACGTCAGCCAAAGAGGATGACCCTCAACCAGCAGTAGAACAGTTCTTGGCTCTACACTCGAGTTTGAAGAGCGCTCTTCTTGTAGCCGGATCACTCTTCAAAACTCTCTCTCTCGGCTCATCCTCGGATAGTGAAGAAATCATGTCGGAGGAGACACTCAAGATCTTATCTGAGAAATGTAAACAAGCAGCATCCTGGACTAACGCAGCTGTTGCATCAGATTTATCATCCTTCTCTGTATATAGCGACCGACCAACGCTTACGCCTCCTCAAGCTTCATCCCCCTTGCAAAATCAGAAAGTCAGCCCAGGAGGTCAACACATCTTGGTTCTCGACAACTCCAGTAAAAACGCTTCTCCAAAACTCGTATCCAAACCTCGCCTATCAGTCAGCTCAAAGGCTTCGTCACCTTTAACTCCACGCCGAGATCCTAGAGATGCACTCGTACAAAAGAATAGGGCTCCTCCTCCACCTCCGCCCCCGGAATGGGCCAAAGGAAATGGGCTCGATGAGCTGATGGACCTGGCCGAGAAGCTCCAGACCGAATCTCAAGCGTGGTTCTTGAGATTTGTGGAGCGGTTTCTGGATGCTGACGTGGACACGTCCGCATTATCAGACAACGGTCAAATCGCAGGCATGCTGACTCAGCTAAAGAGCGTCAACGACTGGTTGGATGAAATAGGCGGAGGTTCGTCCAAAGAGGATGACGATGATGAAGAGGAAGTGGCTCGTGTCTCATGTGAGACCATCGATAGGCTGCGAAAGAAGATTTACGAGTATCTTCTAACCCACGTCGAGTCAGCTGCTGCTGCACTTGGAAATGGTCCACAGACAGACCCGCCCTCCCGAACAACATTGGACACAAAAGGAAGACGGTAGGTAACCTGGTCCGACATAGAAGCCATTCATGATGTGCAGAAATTTTCCCTTTCTTCTGTATAGTGCTACCTAGGCCTTTTCAGTTAAAAAAATACAGCATAGATTAAGCTGCAATTGTTTGTCCTACAGAACTCATTGTCATACAGGCAGCATCGATACAAACGCTTTGCAAACTTTGGTCCTTCAGTAAGTCGGGTATGCGTGCGACGGTAATATTCGTAGACAGCATTGTCAGTTAAGTCATATCTTCCACACATCTGCAAGAAATGAATGAATATGTTTATAAACGATAACTGCATCTGCAAGAAATGAATTGAGTATAATGATAGATGAAGTACATGGGTATTGGTAAGGATGAGTTGGGGTGAAGACTTGATGTCTGAACATTTAAGATGATGCAGGTGATGGACCAGAATGGATAGTGTGTGACTGTAGAAAGCACAGTAGTAAGCAAAGAGACTAGTCAAACTGTTGAATAGTGTTTTATACATTGATGATTGATTACTGAGGAGATTTGGGACCTCAAAAGTGTTTTTGTGATGGAATGAATATTGACTTCACTTCACCTATCTCAATTCTCCTCCTATTAGCTTTCTGTCTTCTTCACCATTGAGTCCACATTTTCTGCCCATGGACCACATTTGGGGACAGCAATGGAGCAGAGACTAGAGCACATGTTATAAACTTGTATTGTTTGGTGAGGTTTTTTTTCTTTTTTTTTTGTTCTTCTATTTTAGATAATCAAGAATGACTGGATAAGGTTATCTTATTTTGGACGGAAGTAGGCTGAACTGGATTGAAGAAGTGAGTTGAACTCTTTCCTCCTCTCATTCCTCCTATCACCATGTCTACTGTTTGGGTAAAATTTTGAACTTTTGAAGGTTGTGTTATCTAGTATCAACTTTGAAACGAGTGTCAGATTTAAATGCGGTATAACACATAAAAATATAGTAGTAGAACAAAGACACAGTAATTTATACGTGAAAAAACCTCGTGAACAAAGACACACGGACGGGTAGGTAGGTTAAACGTCGCTACGATTAAAGACTAAGCTCAAGACTAAACAAAGTGTTTTCATCTTAGCTGCAAAAAAAAGACTAAAGAAAGTGTTAAATGAGTTTGATTATGAATGATATCTAAACTATAGTCAAAGATTAAGCTACAATAACTCAACAAATAAGGGTTCGTTTGGTTCAATGCGGGAATATTGAATTACCGAGAATTTACATTTCAGGTGAATTAGTAAAATGTGTTTGGTTCGTATGCTGAAACTCAATTCATGCAGGAAGTTTAACTTACCAAGGGGGGCCTTGGTAAGCAACTCCCCACATGATGGAGGAAGTAACTTCATGTGGTAAGTTCCACTTCCCAAGATTTGGGCAACCAAACAATATGCTATTTTTCAACTTCCTGTTCAGGCCAAAAATTTGCACCTTCGGAATGCAACGTGACATGTTACGAGTGGGCGCTCAAAAGGTCAAAAGGTCAAAGGTCGGAGGGTCAAAGTCAAAGTCAAGAGTCGAGGGTCAAAGGTCAAAAGTTGACGTTATTAGAGTCATTGGGCCAGACAGAACCCGAAACGACAAAAGACAATGGGCCAGAAAAGGATACAACAAGAAGGGAGGTGGACCGAACCAAGGAAAAGCAACAACGCAGCCCAACAAGTGTAACGACCCATTCTCACTCCAACGGGAATGAAACAATAAATAGTCAAAACCAACCCCTACATTCGAGGCATGATTCCTGCAGAACAGGAGATAAAGGAGGAGGAGAGTGTAACTGCTGAGGGGGATTAAATGCTAAAGATTGCAGGAAATCAAAGGCAATAACTAGCAAGGTAATTAAGGGCAATAACAGCCAAGCAATAAAGGAGGGATTAAATGAGAAGATTCTGGGGAAATAAATGGGCAACGGTCAACAATAGTATATAAAGGAAAAGAGAGGAAGAAGGGAGGATCATCCAAGTACACCTAACTCAAGCATACATCACAAGAAATACTCTCCATCAATCATAAGTCATAGTCCAAATCTTTGTGTTAGTATCCCTTTCCTTACTCTTTCACGTTGATAGTATAATTTTGGCGGGATTCCGACTCCCCCCGCGATTTTTCCCACATCGGGTTTCCGCGTCACCAAAACTTTGTGTGTCATCCCTTCTTTTTTTATTGTACTTTACTTGCTAGACTCGTTCATTTTCGTCAACCCGTAATTATAGGACGATCACTTTAACCCGCAACCTAAATCGTAAACCCGGTAAATTTTTACCAAAACACTTCCCATGAATTCCAATGGCAACCAAACGAACCCTAAGAGAACGATAATAAAGATAGGAGATTAAAGATTAAGAAGGGTGGCTAGGGTTAAGTCGGGTTCAAGGGTGTCTAGGCAATTAAAGAGAAATGAGGGTGGTGGTTTAGTCTACTCACTTGGGCTATGTTCGTGCTCTCACGACTTAGAGGGCCTTAGGGTCTCCATACTGGACTCTCGCAACTTAGCGAAGAGGTCCAACTAAACGACATGCGATTCAATGGAAGAGCAAGTAAGCATGCAGTGATCGCTACACATCTAAAAAATATTTCATCAAACATGTTAAGTTCACTATATTCAGAGGTCACATCCAATCATCCATTGGATGACCGTCTTTACTACGAAAGCTCAGGATGAGCTTCGGTCTTGTATCAAATCTGCAAGACCAGACTTGGGAAGATTGCGTAGCGGTCTCGGCACCTTGACAAGTTGTGGGACCATGCATGTTAAGGGACCTCGAGACACGCGTTCTTATCTGTAACATGACAATACCCCATTTACTTAGGAGCCTTAAAAAGATATTTCCGAGTAAATAACAAGAAGGCTCCAGGCGTTCAGCCACATTGTCGAATGACAAGAAGGCAAATATCTATGTCAAAGGAGACAATTGTGCTATTTCTTGCATTTGATGACTTAGGTATCATATAGGTCACCAAGAACCTCCTCCGAGGTCCTTTATCGCTATTTGTCCAGGATCTCAGTTAGTAACACAGCTAGGATCTCAGTTAGTAACACAGACAACGTACCTTGGCCTCCAGCAGTCCAGCAGCCGACCTGCATACTTGATTGCGTGATCCTAGGCCAAACACATGAAATTTTCCAATACCCTTATTTTTGCAGTAGCACCAAAGGAACTTTGTTACTCGTATTTGTTTATCTTTTCGATTAAGGAGATTTCAAAAAAAATAAAAAAGCGTTAGGAAAAGGTTGTATTAGATAATAGGTGAAATAAATAACCTTTGAAAATATAAGGGAAAGACTTCATATACCAATTAAATAGCTCGAGGGGTAAATCATTAACTCTCCCTAATCATTGGAGCAGACATTTCGACACGCCGGGCCATGCCTGGTGTTAGACTGTTGTGCCCAGCACGACCCAAGCATGAGTGGTGGTCAACTCGTCGTGTCGTGCCTGGGTCCGACCCGACTCCCCTCTCATAGCCGAAGCACGACTTAGGCACGGGTCCTTGGTCGTGCCGGCTCGTAGGCCTAGCCGTGCCTAACATGAATTTTCATTTTTTTTTTAATTTAAATTTTCGTCGTGTCAAACTGCGGCGAAGCACGAACTTTTCTTCAATTTGGTTTCACAGTCTGATCCTTGGCCCATCGGGTCCAAACTCGTGCCTATCCCCATTTCCCCTCTGTGGCGGGTCATGCCTTAGCCCTGAGCCCGACCCGATTTGCCAGCTCTACTAATCAATAACTTTTGTTTTGGAAGCTTCATTTCTAGGCTCTACCGGGCCAGGTATTTTCCTGATGGGACGTTCCTTCAATCTAACCTTGGACGCAACCCAAGTTATACTTGGAAGGGAATTTGGGAGGCTAAGATGGTGATCGATAAGGGTGCACATATGTATATCGGGGACGGGCTGAGTACGTGTGTGTGGGAGGATAGGTGGGTTAGTGGGGACCATGGTCGGAAGCTCATATCGGCCCAGGCTGAGGAGAATATGGGTATGTTGGTGTGGGAGCTGATGGGCGAGGACGGGAAGTCCTGGAACGAACCGAAAATTCGCCAGCTTTTTGTCCCGAGTGAGCAGGAGGCAATTCTAAGAACTAGAATATGTTCGAACCGTGTGCATGATGGTGTGTTCTGGGCGCCCGAGAAAAATGGATTGTATTCGGTCAAATCCACGTATCATCTGCTTGGCGAGGGATTCCTTGGGGATGAAGGACCGTCTGATTGGACGAAGGATAAGTGGTTGTGGAAGTGTATTTGGCGAGCCAACGTGCTTCCTCGAATTAAGTCGTTCTTTTGGCAGCTTTGCTTGGACTCGTTACCTACTAAATTCAATCTAGCCCGTCGTGTTGCTTCCAGTGATGCCACTTGTCCTATT
The DNA here is from genome assembly GCA_958450325.1 of Agrostemma githago. Taxonomy (NCBI): domain Eukaryota; kingdom Viridiplantae; phylum Streptophyta; class Magnoliopsida; order Caryophyllales; family Caryophyllaceae; genus Agrostemma; species Agrostemma githago. The sequence goes on along the minus strand of OY288241.1, from coordinate 3,947,555 downwards.
TGTTGCAGCGAAGTGGAGACGTGTCTCCATTTGGTTAAGGGGTGTGGGTGGGGGGGAGGGGTGTGGGATGGGTTGGGGGTGGAGATGAAGATGGAGAATGGGCATGAGAGGGTGAGGGAGTGGGTGGAGGATGTGTGGAGGGAGATGGAGGTCGAGGAGCAAGTGAAGGTTATGACGGGTTGTTGGGCGATGTGGGAAGCGAGAAACAAGTGGGTGTTCGAGGGTGTTAGAGTTAATGAGGAAAGAGTGGTGAGACGGGTGGAGGATATTGTGCGCGAACAGGAGGATGGAGGGGAGAGGTTTAAGGAGGATGGTGGTCGGACAGGGAATAGCGGGAAAGTGCAGGTGGGTATGGGTTGGCTGGCCCCGAGAGAAGGATGAGTTAAGGTTAACTGTGACGCACTGACGCGAGCCTGTGACATGAGGGGTTGGTCTGGGGTTTGTGTGTAGGGGGCATGAGGGCGAGTGGCTGTGGGGTCGGAGTGTGGGCAGACGGGGCGAGGGGGAAGTTAGGGAGGTGGAGGCTGAAGCTATCCTGATGGGAGTGGGTGAAGCGAGAAGGAGAGGGCACCGGCAGATCATTATCGAATCTGACTGTAAAGAGGTGGTTGATGCTATGGCTGAAGGCAAGCAAGGGGGGAGCTATTTCTACAACATTTTGGAGGAAATTAAAGAAATTTGCATGGGATTCGACGTGGTCAGCTGGTCGAGCATTCCTAGAACTTCTAATGCTGTCGCGAATGAACTTGCACGACATCTTTATGGTAAGACGGCGACGAGGTTTTGGACTAATGGCTGTCCGGAGTTTCTGCAGCAGCTTACTTCTTCTGAATTTTCGACTATTATGTAATTCCGATTATCGGGTCTTCAAAAAAAATATATAATAACTTTTGTCTTGAGAAATCTACCCGTGATGTGTATACATTAGTGAAACGATAAATATTTTAATTATTTTTTATTTTTTCTTAATTAATAAATCAAGAACAAGTACTCCCTCCTCCCCTGGCACAATAAATAAGGAATGAGTAATGAGAGGTGTTAAATTGTTTGGTGGGGTTAAAGATGTCAAATCAGAAAAAGTAGCCAATAAAAAGAAAGTATAATGGATGAATAAGGAAAGTTTTGAAGTGAGCAAATCTTAATGAAATATCTTTTTAAGGAAAGTGTGAAAATAGGGGGAGTAATAATTTTTATTTTTTCTAAATTAAGTCTTTTCATCGTAGTTTCTTTTTAGGAAAACTAAGAGTTTTGAAAAAAAAAACCATTGATCAGCGGCCACCAATACAGCGTCGATGATTATATAAAGTCACACATCCACTCATCCTTTCGCATCTCCCTTCCTCTCTCTCTCTTTCTCTTTCCTATTCATCTCAACCAAAATCCCCAATTCAAAACCCTAACCCTATCTTCACCAATTAAATCCAATTCACCCCCCTTTCTCTCCCTCCATTGATGTCGATGAATCCGAGAAAGCAAGGTTACGGATCCGATACCGCGTCGAGCCATCTCTGGGTTGGAAACTTACCCTTCGACATCGCCGAATCCGAATTAATGGCGTTGTTCGAGAAATACGGCGTTATCGATGGAATCACTTGCTACGCTTCTCGGAGTTACGCTTTCGTCTACTATAAACGCGTTGAAGATGCTGTCGTTGCTAAAGAAGCTCTTCAAGGTTTTCTTCTTAATGGAAATACCGTCAAAATTGAGTTTGCTAAGCCGGTTTGTCCTCATCTTTTGTCGATTCATTTCACTCGGATCCTTGTATTTTGCCTTTGTAATTACTTTCTTCGTTTTGATTGTACTCGCTTCAATCGCAGATTTTTGATCAATGTTCACTGTTTTCGATCCAATTCACTCTTTTATGCGATGATATCGTTAATGCTTGTTTTGATTGTTTGCTGTGTCTAATTCTGTGTGCAATGGCAGGATCGCGTACATCTCATTCCCCCTCATCCTCCAATTCGTGTCATCTTTCGCCTTCGACTATCAATCGTTTGAATCAGTCATGTATTGAGTTTCCTTGAACAAACAACCTCGACAAACAACATTAAACCAATATGCGTTGCATCTTTCTAAAATTTCAGGTCTTGTGCGCGCAAAAGCACTGAAATTTTGGCTTCTATAACCTTTCTTTGTATCAGGAGTACAGGTGTAGGTATAAACTCTCTCGAGTGCAATTCAATCTCATTCTAACATGAACTACACATTCACTGAGTCAGAATCGTTGAGTTATGTGATATGGTTACTCGCTTGTCGTAGTTGAGTCAGGCAATCTTCAGTAGTCATATATAGTCAATCTTCAGTAGACATATATAATCTTCAGTAGGCAAATATAGTCAATCTTCAGTAAGCAGCCATTGTTTCCCTGAGATCGCCAAGGAGTGACTATTGCAGTCTCCGCTAGGTAGGATTTTCATACAGTGATGGCAATGAAGTTTTAGCCACAATGTGCTTTCAAACCGTTGATATGAACTAATGCAATGCAAGTTAATGTCAGTAAAGGACAATGGAAAACATGGTCACATAATCAAGAAATTCAAATTCAAATAAAATAAAATGTTAAAACAGATGAAGTAGATAAAACTGTGGAAACCCCTTCAAAAGAGAGGTAAAAATAGAATAAGGATACTCACCCTCTGTTTTTTTTCTTTCTTCCTTCGTATACATGAGTAGTATTGTATTGAAATGGGAAGAAAATAAGAATGAAAAGCTGGAGGTAGTATATGTTATGAATGCTGTGTTACTTTGACATTCCGCTGTTCTACTGTATGCAACACGGCTCGTGACTGTTATTGTAGGGGGTATGTGGTGTCATACAACATCAAATTCAAATACAACGTCGACATTCGACCAATATTCCTAGATCAAAGGTCTAGAGCAAGACGATAAACGAAGTAATTACAGTTGAAACAATTTTGGGGTTGGATACTTTCACATTTGACAGTGTAAATAATTTTGGAGTTGGATACTGACATTTGACAGTGTCACATCAAACACAGTGTTGACGAGTTTGAGGAACATACAATGAGTAATGAAACTAAGAGGAAGAAGCAAAATAATTTGTAGTGATAAAAAAAGATGCAAGTATTCATTATGGGAAGAGAAAGGTTAAAAGGCAAATCCTCTCATTCAAAAGGATTATCTCTTCCTTTCCTCCCTCCAATATTTTTACCAGAATAAATTTATTCATTTTCGGCACCTCTATCGGCTAACCATTTTCTCGGATATTCCCACATCCTTGTCCTTCTCAAATTTATCATTCCCTAACTGTCTCAAAACTTGTGCTTCATTTTTGTGTGTCACTCGATTAAACCACCTATCACGGTTCTTTTTCATCGTATATTCATGCGCCACTTTTTTGCCTTCTCCATAGTCCCTAGCTCTTCAGCTCAATCTTTTTCTTATGGAGAATTCCTTCTCATCCAATGAATGTCTCTGTTGAGACCTTTCATTCCATGTCTAATTAATTTGTGGAGGCAAGAAATGCATTAATTTTTCTTGGCATCAACATTGATATATTGAGATGTTCACAACTGGAAAGTCAAGAATTTTTAGGATTTCCTCAAAGCACATGGTCTTCGATTACATTTATCTCAGTGAAGTAACATTGCAGCCTTTTTACTGACAGGCTAAACCCTCAAAACATGTATGGGTTGGTGGATTCAGCTCAACAGTCACAAAGGAAAGGCTGGAAGAAGAATTAAGTAAATTTGGTAAAATTGAGGATTTCAAGTTCATAAGAGATAGAAATACCGCCCTTGTTGAATTTGTCCGGTTAGAAGATGCATCTGCTGCAGTGAAGAACTTGAATGGACTGCAAATCGAAGATGATATTATACGTGTTGATTTTCTTAGGTCACACTCTTCAAGAAGGGCAAGTACTCAACTTAAACTTTTTATGAACATCTTCGGATGGAATCTGGTGACTTGATAATTGGAAAAATCGGTTATTTTTTAGAGATATGTACCCGACATGCAAATATGTTATTTGGGCCTGTGTAAATGCTTCTTCCTAATGACACAACATTAAACTATTACCTAAATGAGAATTCATATTTGTATTGTGGTGCTGACACTTTCTGTGTGCGCTTTTGCTGTATTGGCTACAGGATCAAAATGATTTTATTGAGATGGGCGGTGCACAATTTAAAGGTGTTGGTGGTTTTGATTCATCATGGATTAACCCTGATAGTATGAGGGATAACCTTGATTCTGCATATTTAAGGCATAAGAGACCACAGGTATCGTGTTGTTTTAGCTAAATTATGCTATCTTTTGACACAAGCTGGGTTTGCAAGCAAATATGTGCTTTGTAGCTCATCCTCTGCTTTACATTGTTGATTGCTTGATGCTAGAAGTGGACAGATTCTGATTGTTTTGTTTGTTTCTCAGCCACCTCAATCTGCTGGAGGACGCAAAGGGGATAATCCCAGTAAGGTTTTGTGGGTTGGGTACCCTCCTTCGACACATGTTGACGAGGAGATGCTTCATAACGCCATGATCCTGCATGGAGAGATTGAAAAAATAAAATGTTATCATGGAAGAAATTATTCCTTTGTTGAGTTCAGAAGCATTGAGGAAGCAAGGCGAGCAAAGGAAGCTTTGCAAGGAAGACTATTTAATGATCCGCGAATCGCGATAATGTTCTCAAACAGCAGTTTAGCTCCGGGAAAGGATTTTGACCCTAATCGTGACAACTTCTCTGGATTTAGAGGGCAGAGGCCTGATGTTTTTGGAAACAAGGGTCCTTTCCGACCACCTCTAATGGATATGTTTCCTCCTGTGCCGCCAAATAATTTCTCTGGTCCTAATGGTAGACTTGGACGAGGTATGATAAGGCCATTTGGACCTGGAGGAAATTTGGATCCCCTGCTGCCAACCCCAGATTTTCATGATCCCAGTATGCATTCTCCTGGTGGCATAAACCAGAGAAAATTGTCGCCCTCTGCTGCTAAATTGCTTCCCTCCCCTGCCCTTTCTGGTAGGTCAGGTTATAAGACAACTGGATGGGATGTCCTTGATCCTAACCTTCCTGCTAGAGAACTGAAGAGGTCGAGAACTGATGGTCCTACATTTCGTGACCCTGAGCAATTGGATGAGTATGCTGATCAGCCTTATGGTTCTGGTCCTTCTTTTGGAGGCGGAGCCTTAGCTAGAGGTCAACCTGAAAGTGGATTCGGTCGTAGAGATACTGGAAATACAAAGGGACGTGGCAATGATGATCATATCTGGCGTGGTGTCATTGCTAAGGGTGGTACTCCTGTTTGTCATGCTCGTTGCATTCCTATGGGAAAAGAAGTAGAGTTTGAGATGTAAGCATTCCTCTAAATATATGAGTCTCTTATACTTTATTTTATCTTCTTTAACACGGAGTACTATAGAACTTGATTAGCTAATGTCACGTGTATTTTAATTTCTTATTGGGTTTACTGTGTCTTTGGGTTTGCTACTGCAATAAGATTAAGGAAACCATGGAGTAGTATTTTAGCATGGAGTAGTATTTTAGCATGGTCGTTTATGCAATTTATCTAACATGATCAACCATGGAGTAGTATTTTAGCAACTACTTTCTGCTGAGCAGATTAGAGGCTTATAATAGAGGTCAGAATTTCGACAAGTCTAGATTACAAAAAGTCTAGTTGTAGCAACTTTCACAGTAAGCTGCATTATGGTCTTCAAAGTTTGGCCTTAAGTCTCGTGTGAATTTTCAATAATGGAATAGATATGGCATAGAAATTGAGACATCCGTGATTGTTGTGTATAGTGGAGTGACATAGTTATAGTCGGTACTACTTCGTATTACATTTTTGGCAGAATTTGGGGTATGGGCACTTTGGCAGTGGAGTTAGTAGTTTCCAATCACATAATCATGTATTCTATTGATAACAAAATATTCAATCGTCAACATTTATAGTTGGGATGGGAAATCATTAAATTATCTGAGAGAATGAAGCTCTCAGACACCAAGTTACTGCCATCCCATTTGTCTTTCTGGACATGTGCACCGTGATGAGAATTTTAAAGAAGTAATTACTTTTCAAGTTGATACTTTTTTCACAGAAAACTTCAAACTTTTGCTCTGCAGTTTCATTTTCTCTTGATCAACCTGTCTGCCACCGCCTGTGCTGATATTGAACACCTTGTTTTGTAGGCCCGAGGTTGTTAATTGCTCCGCAAGAACAGGATTGGATATGCTGGCAAAACACTACGCTGGCGCTTTAGGGTTTGATATTGTTTTCTTTTTGCCTGATAGTGAAGACGATTTTGCCAATTATACTGAATTCCTACGGTATCTTGGTTCAAAAAACCGTGCTGGTGTTGCCAAGTTGGATGATGGAACAACATTGTTTTTGGTCCCACCATCTGATTTCCTAACTGATGTTTTGAAAGTAGTTGGTCCAGAACGATTGTATGGAGTTGTCCTTAAGTTGCAACCGACACAACCTACCATTACCCCTTCATTACAACAGTTCCATCAGCCTCTTCCTCCTATGCCTCAGATTGACAGGCCACATGTACCTCAAACACATGAATATGCGGTTCAGAAGCCAGAATTTCCCATTCGAACAGAATACAGTACCTCAGCGCCTGTAGCAGCAATACCTCCAAAAGCAACGTATCCAACTCCATCAGCACTTCAAGGTCACTCCAGCGAGACCTTTTCTGCAGCATCGGTACCTGCTCTCTCATTAACAGCCGAACTGATTGCTTCGCTTCAGTCAATCCAGTCAGCGGCTCAATCTTCGACAATGTCACATTCATGGAATCAACAGCCTCAGGTCCATGAACAAACAGGACAATCATCTCAGCAGTTTGGGACTCAAACATATCCCAACCCATCGTCATTGACGAATAATTTCGCATCATTCCCTATGAACCAAAATTTTGGGGGCCACGCAGTTTCCGCCATTCCCGAAAATACGGGTATGCAAAATCATGCTTATAACGTGCAGGATCAGGGTTCTATTGCCTCTAGACCCGCTCATATGCAGCATCCTATGAGCGCGCAGGCCCAACAGTTTGTGCCACTAAATCAGGCTACTCAGCGTTATCCTATGGAGGTTCCTCATAGTGCTCAGCAGGGTTATGCTTATAGTGTAGCTGAAAGTCAGCAGCCCAATATTCAAGGTTCCTACACCAACCAATTGCATGAAGGAAATAATTCATCTCGTCAAGAAATTAATTTGCCAGGTTCAGTTGGGAATTCGAAACTGGAGCCATCTAGTTCCGTTGATAGATTTCAAACTATGCCATCAGGAGTTGGTCAAGGAGCAGCTGAGGGTGAGGTTGACAAGAATCAGCGGTATCAATCTACGCTGCAATTTGCTGCTAGCCTTCTGCAACAAATACAGCAGAAACAGCAGCAACAGCAGCAGCAGCAGCAGCAGGGTGGTTCTATGGGAAATCAACAGTGAGGTCCACCTTTGCTAGGTAATTTCTTGCAACCCAGTTTGGTATTCTGTGTCTATGCTTTGTTTGTGATTTTGAGGTGCTTATTGAATGTGTGCTATTTTCTATCCTTTGTGTTCTGTCAAGAGCTAGTCTTTGGTTTTCGTTCTTTTCCACCGTTGCCAATTGCTCTTGTTTTAGGGGTATGATTATTATTTATCTGGAGGGTCGGTTTTCTTCACATATGAGTCACCTGTCACGTTGTCCTCTTGTTACTGGACTCGATTCACAGTATTTTATGCACATGCGTGCCATAAGTGTCAGACACGGCTACTCTAACGACATTCCTCCTGGCTCTAAATTAAGTGTCGAAGTTTTATACCTTTATTCAAATGTCGCGTGTCAGACAATGAATACTATGTATATTCGAATGTCGAATTCACCTCCTGGTCAAGTTGCCTACTAGTCTAGGGTCACCTGTTATTTTATTTAGTTGTTAGTCATGCAGTGCATATTGTTTCTTTTAGTAGGACTTCTTGATATAAATAACATTTACTGTCCTGGCCTATGAGATAAATTCGTTTCTGCAGAAAATTAATTAAGAAAATATACTCATAAATTACAACATTTACATTTACTTAAATAGCATTTACTGTCCTGGACTTCTTTGATATAATTAACATTTACTGTCCTGGCCTATGAGATATATTCATTGTCTTAAAAAAGGAAAATGATATATAGGGTTGTATATAAGAGATCAAATAGTAAAAAACTCCGAACTTTTTTTTTACAATTTTGTCACAAGTATTAAACAATTTCTTCTGTTCACACTGTTAATATTTTGGTCTTAATTACCAATGAATATTTAAATTTGGCATGTATCTTCTCATCAACACCTTCAATGAATTTGAACAGAAATACGAGTAGTTTTTTGTATCTTGCACTATATGTAAACAAAAAAAATCAGACAGATGGAATATTTGTACATAATTATATGTTCGAATCGGAAATTGATCGACTTGAGACGATATTATTTCTAGACATCAATCAAATTCTGCTTAGTCATACAGTTAGTTGTTAATTAAAAAATTGGCTTGTCGGTCGTCACTCATTGACAGTGACCCTCTTCTTAACATAGTATTTAGACACTTGAGCTCAGGTCGAGAAGTTGTCACTTTACAAATTGCTGTCTTTTTTTTTTCATTTAGCGATAAATGGAAAGGAAAGAAAGAGTAACAAATTAGCCGTGTCTGACACTAACACGCCCACTTCTGTCATGTGCATCGAGTCCGTGTGAGTAAGAAAGGCAGCCTGATATTGCTCAGATTCAGGCCTATTTCTTTCTCTGTGGTCCTTTTATTTTCTTGGTTGGTTGTCTTGTAATGTTTGTTTTCCCTGTTGAGTTCAATGTGTGGTAGGGTGGTGCATGTCCCATTTGCATGTCATATGTTGCGACTAGGTGCATGGCTTTATCTCTGTGCTGTTGTTGCTCTCGAGTCTTGAACCAGTAATTCTGTTTCTTTTCTCATATTTTATAAAATCTAGTCAGTTTGTAATTTTGACTTATATATGGCTTATTATTGTTATTAGTTACTCTGCATTACGGAGTATTTGTGAGTTTCTTCTCTAGCCGGACACACTCACATACTTGATTGGTTGATCCCCCCAACGTCTAGGCGAGAGCAGTCTTTTTTAGGGTGAATAAACAAAAATACAAGTCCAAAGTCGAAACTAACTCTAACATCAAAATCTTGAGGGGTTAACCTACCTCCGCAAATACGAAACAAACTGGTGGTTATATACTCAAACATGCTTGTTAGTTTTTCCTGGGTGTTTTTTGAGAGAATGGGAAAGGGGCGCTCTTAAGCGGTCATGGGTTTTACAATGCAACACAATTCATCGTTAAATCAGGAAGCACAAATCTTTTTGGCTGTTTTTTTTCAATAAATTCGAAGCCAAATTCATCGCGAAATGTGAGTCTGGGACATGGAAATGTTAATTTATGAAATGACAAAAATTAAACCAGGGCTCGGGTAAATTATATACAGGCTTTATAGCTACGACCAAAAGCTAAAAGCTGTACTAAAGCGAACACTCAACTACGATTGTTTCGTTTGGTCTTAAGAATATAAGCTTCCAACTTAAAAGCTTTTTTCACATAGGAATACTTCTTTTTAATATGAATTGTAATCTGAGAAAAGATGCTCGTAAATTCCTCCCCTGTTGCAATCTACTACTCCAGTCTACTAGTCATCAAGACATGATGTTGCTCATATGCCTCTTAAGAGTGTAGTCTTTTAAGTTTTTTGCTCGGTCAGACGAGATGGGGAGCCCAGCTAGTACGAACCCTCTGGTAGTATGGCAAATAGCTAGATGTCCAAGTTGGTTCAAATGATAGATCAATAGCAGGTTCGAAATTCGACTCCTGAACCTCTTAAGGCCATAAATATCATGACCCCTCAAATTATGTCCAAGATCTGTCTATGTGCTTGCTCAAGTGTTGGAGGACTCTTCAATTCGTTACACTTCATGTCGTTAGGTTTACCAAGCGTTCGTGCCATTAAAATCCTACTTTCGAACAAATAACTAATTAGTACGGAGTAAATAACATGATGCCTGCACTTACTTTCACGGGGCTGGAGAATGCATATGTACGGCGTTCATGTTTTGTATGTGTATTTTTTCGTCCTCAGTTGGCACTCGATGGTGTAGGTTAGCAACTTGAGTTGGTGCTTTGCGCAGCCTACCTTTGGGAATCAGGTGCATCATCGAATTGGAGAGGGGAAACTTGAGAGTATGATGTACCCTTTGCTATTTGCACATTTTTTGTGAGCGACTTTTGGCTGGACTCGCGTTGGTCCACCCATTTTTGTTGCCTTGACTTCGTTGCGATCAGCTCTTCGAGTACCCAAATGGTTACGTCTGTTGGAGTTATGGGCTGTCGAAAACGTGCTTTAGAGGGAAAAAGTGTCGTGATAGTTTACATGTGTGGTGACAATGATGTTGAATACGAGTATTAGACTGGACATGGAATCGACTTAGACTTAGATTGAGTGCGGATACTGTCTCGGTTCTCGAGCAGTTGTGCATAAACGAAGTTGGATCTCACTCACACTAATCTTGTTGAGATCATGTGATCGAGGGTGAATTTTGATATAGTGAAGACTAATTTTCCTACCTATAAGCCTACGAGTCCATTCCTGGCAAACTGGTTAAGTCGTTTGGGTCGGTTAAGGTTGGATCATTTGAGATTGGTTCACGTCGGGTCATTTTGCAAGGATATAAATCGAGGTTTGGTTGGTTTAATTTGATTATGGATTAAACTGCTGTCTTTAGTTTTGGTGTAGGGTGTGTTATGGGTTGGGTAATTCGGGTTGAGTCACAAGGTCGAACTCAGGTCAAATTGAGTCAATCGAGAAGCCGAGCCACAAACCATCTAGGATTCTTCTATAATTAGGTCTGCTTGGGAGATCAAGGGGCGAAATATTTGCAGACAAATACTTTGATCACGCATCAAATAGCTTCGGAAAGTTTTCTAAAATTTGGGTTCCACCACCTTAGTCTCAAACCCTCTGCAAAACTGCGGCGAATTCAAGAGCGTTTTCAATGAAACCCTTTTTAATTGAGCGTACTTAGTCGTATTACAATATAGGGGAGAGATATTCGAAACTTTGACCTATTATTCAGGATCCTAGTCTTAACTATTAAGTCTATTTAGGTTAAGAGATCTTCAATTTCATCCTTCATTGGAACATACGGTGTATTATGCTACATCCGGTTTGACCATAACCTCATTTCTAATAAAGGAATTACTCGATCGATCAAATTTGTTTTTATTCATCTGAAACTATCTCTAGTTTTCCAATTTACTTCGCACACAAAAGCCATATATTATGCTATTTAAAAAACGAATATGCTCCGAGGCAAAAGATAATAATTAAAAATCTGAAAAATTGTTTTAAAAAATACTGTCTGACTAACCAAAAAAATATCCAAAAAGGAATATGGGGCTTCTTCAAGAATGGGGTAGTATACACAAATCCCGCATTGGCTGAATTCTTGCGTAGGCAATCGAAGTTTAAATTATATTGTATGTATATATATATTAATATAATATATGCTTATTAATACATATATATGCTTATTAATACGGAGTATATTGTAAAATTTCGGGGTGATTACGATATTAATTTGACTCAAATGACATAGTAGTATTTGTGGTAGAGCGATTATTTATTTCGGGTATTTTCATTGTGCAGGAGAATGAAAGAAAAGGGCAAAATTCCATATTCACATTACAGGGATCGTTGATGAAACTGGGAAGTGCAAAACTTTAGTTCTGAAGTTTTTCACTGTCGATGTTCTTTTTCGTTTTTCTGATATAAAATGTACTCGTATCTTTGAACCGTAGTTTACCTATTTAGCTCCGACTTTTTGTAACATTTCCTTCTTTCATTTTAATCGATTATGCAACACAAATTTGGTTTTATTTTACGTTGAATCAATTATATCAACCTCATCAACGTTATTGTGTCAATCCTTAAACAAACTATTGGTAAATGGATTACTTGGAGTTTAGATGACGAAGCATCCGGTTGATTATTCTTTCCGTCCTGATCATTTATTGTCATTTCATTAATTTTTTTTCACAAATAATATAAAAGACAACAAATAATCGGGACGGATAAATTATATATAAATAAATCTTTAAATATTCAGTGTGTCCCGAATGACGTGGCGATAAGAGATCAAAAGACAAACCAAATTCAGGTTTTTATTCGACGACGGTTCAAATAATACTTGTGCCACTTAGCAAACACAAACCGAATATTATTTGAGTCGTTATAATTTTGTGACGGATACGGTCGTTTATTAAGACACTCTCTCTCCGCGTTTTTTTTCATTTGTTTTGTTTATCCTTCGCCGGCGCTCCTGTATTCCCCCCTCTCTCCTCATTGTCTCTTACGACTTTATTCCTTCAATTCTTCCCCAATTCACACCCCCTCAAATCCCTAAATCCCCAAATCACCTCACATTTCCCAGATCTCACCTCCCTTAATTCAACCAATTCAATCAAAATCCCCACACGAATGGACATGGAAAAACCTATCGGCTTACCGCCCATCGGAAGAACACCGCCACCGCCACCTCAACCGCAAACGACGTCGTTCAGCCACGACCTGAGCCGAATGCCGGACACTCCGCCGAAGAACACCGGTCACCGGAGAGCGCACTCCGAAATCCTAACCCTACCGGATGACATCAGCTTCGACAGCGACCTCGGCGTCGTCGGCGCCGGCGCTCTCTCCGACGACACCGAGGAAGACCTAATTTCTATGTACATTGACATGGATAAGGTCAATTCTGCTTCGTCTTCTGATTTCGGAGTTGGCGAGACTTCGTCGGGGCAGGCGCCCATGAGAGGGCCGAGGCATCAGCATAGTCAGTCAATGGACGGTTCGACATCGATAAAGACGGAGATGTTTACTGGTGTTGGTGGTGGTGGATGTGAGGTTTCTCCGGCTGAGGCTAAGAAAGCTATGTCTGCTGCAAAGCTTGCTGAATTGGCTCTTATTGATCCTAAGCGTGCCAAAAGGTAGTGCATTTTGGTTTCGTACAATTTATCAAGTTAAACATTCGTTTGTAGTTTGATAGTTGAATTGTTCTACTACATTCTGGGGTTTTTTGCTATTCAATTTGTTTTACATTTGTGCATGGTTTGAATGTTTGCTAGTGAAGTGATTTAGGTGATTTGGGGTTCAATTTTGATTGTTGAATTGTTTAGGTGATTGTTTGGTCACCTACCTGATTCATGGGAGTTTGGAAATCGTAGGAATTAATTATTGTTTGGCTGTTGCAAGTTGCAACACTTGCTGTGGTGATTTTTAGTTTCGGCCTAAGCCTAAAATGCCTAATCTCTCGGAGTAGACCTGGCAAAACTGATATGTGACCCGACACCCAAACTGAAGTCTTGAGGTTTAGCTGTAACCCAAATTGAGTTAACCTAACCCGAACGTTTATGATAGCAAACAAGTCGATATCCCTACAAAAGTTGAAAATAACGAACCCAAAAATGATCTTGACTCAAAGTTGAACCGAATTTTCTAATCCAAAAACAATCCGACCTGAAGTTGACGCGACGTGAACACGACCTGGTTGGTGTGTTTGTTGGGTCTATGTTGGAGGGTTCTTGTCTAGTTGCGTTATCCTCTACTTGAAGTGACATACTCCATCTTATGCTAGTTTTGGCCTAAGGTTTCGTGTTTGGTTGTCGAAATACATCTTATGCTAGTTAAACTTGCTACATGTAAGAAGATACATAGCAATATAGCATCTCTAGCTAAGTGGAAATTCTCACCTCACTGCAATAATTTGAACCAAACGTTGCCAAACTCACATGAATTTGTAATTAATTTCGTATTCACATAATGAACTAATAAACATTAGTCATTTTTGGTATGGGCGACTGATTGTTGTTCAAAGGTTATGTATTCTGCTAAATTTGGATAGACTACTTGATTAACTGTTCAAACTTAATTCTCTGTTTTGTTTTCAAAAAATTTCCATACTAACTTGGGTTTTGTAAGCTTATTAATTTTTTATTATTAGCGCTTTCAAATTGATTTTGAAACGGTCTTCTATTATTATTCTTTTTCATTGTTCGTTTTTATTTTTTTATTTGTTTTGGGGATGACGACTTGACGACCTCAAAATCTATGATTCATGTTAGCCGACCCCAAATCTTTTGGGACTAAGGCTCTTGATGTTGTTTTTGTTACTTCTTGTTGTCTGCACTTAGAAGTAAATAGCTTTCAGAATTTCTCGCTTTTGCTTACATAGAAATTTTTCTCTCTTTTTTGATGAACATTGGGTAGTCTGCCTGCCCACGAATTCTGTGAATTTGAGCTCTGGAAGTGCATTGTATTAAAAATTCATTCCATTTAAGATATTGTTAGTCTGGTTGACAAACGGAGCAAGATTATTTGACGAGAAAACATGCGTTGAATTCTACTAATGTTTTGATGTTACTGATGTTGGTTTTTGAAATGTGTGTCTTTTCCGGGGATGAGGGTGTTATGGTATTACTGATTTTGTTAGAGTGTAGATGTTAAACAATTGTTTGATTAAACTAATCAATGAAGGAAAATGTGACTAGTGAAAGTACATAGATCATAGGTGTGATGTAGATAACCCATTGAATTTCTAGAATGGAAGTAAACTCAATGTCTAGGTAAACAAGGAGAAGATGAGTCTCATTTTATGCTTTCAAGTATAGAATATGATCATGAATCTAGGTTCATGCATGTGGTGATATACATGCATGTTTGTGGCACAGCTCACAATTAAGTTGGAGCTGATAAATAAAGTACACGGACCAAGAAAAGTTTATGATATTTAATGGTCATATGCATGCATCTTTGTGGCAAAAGAATCTGTTAGCTGTGGTGGAGGTCGCATTTTTTATTTCTCGTATTAGTTGTGACGAAGGATGGAGAAAGCGAGTATTTGATCTAGAAGACTGTAGAAGCTTGGTTAAATTGAAGTGAAATTTGGTACAGCCAAGTTTTTTTCTTAAATTTGACCAACATAGTTGATGTGAGCAAAAGAAAATCAAGTGTCATGGCATTTTGGGCACCACTGTGTACTCTGTGTTTTTCGCCTACCATGCATCAAATTATACTTCTTTGTTTGGCAGATGCTAGCTAAATTCTGTCATTTTTTGTCTGTTCATTTACTGCCTTTCTGATTCTTGTGTTTCTAGGTGAATCACCTACTTTTAATTACATATTGTGGTTGTGAGGGGATTCCTAGGGTTGTGGTGAAGAAAAAATTCATTTGATATCTAACTCCGTTCCAATAAAAAACCCAACCAATCATTGAAATGGTTTATATCCTTTCCATTCCATTCTGTTCTAAGAGAGCCAACCAAATATTCCTTTCGAATGTAGCATCCTGGACTGCACATATTTCTAGGCTACTTGAAACTTGTTTTCTTCCAAGAACTAACGTACTGACACGCCAAGATATCTTTCTTTGTTCTCTGGAATAGAATATGGGCAAATCGACAGTCTGCTGCAAGATCCAAGGAAAGGAAGATGAGATATATAGCAGAGCTAGAGCGCAAAGTTCAGACTTTACAAACTGAAGCAACCTCTTTGTCTGCTCAGTTGACCCTGCTGCAGGTAGTAGTTTCTATATACTCCTATGATTTGTTTAGCGATCATAGGGTTGGCGTATCGCCAGCTACTTTTGATATGGGTTTTAAAAAAAAATGTAACCTTTTTTTTATTGTTATTTATTTATTTCATCTATTTTTTTTAGATAATAGTATGCTCTCAGTATTATCTGTACTAAACTACTAATTTCTGACAATTACCTATAAGCAGAGAGATACAAATGGTCTCACCGCTGAGAATAGTGAGTTAAAGATCCGTTTGCAAACAATGGAGCAGCAAGTTCACCTACAGGATGGTAAGATCTTTTTCACTTGATTGTTAAGCATGCTCTTTGATTCTCTGACTTGTGGAAATGTAAGGTTAGTCTTGCATGTATTATACTCCTTCCATTCCACTTGACTCTATACATTTGAATTAAAAATATGCCTCACAAGTCACATCTATTATACAAATGTATAGAATTGATTGGAATGAAGGGACTATGAAGTTTCCTCCACAATTTCTCTTCAATGTCTCCTGTTGCTTTCTTTATCTGTTCTAACTACGGGGTATTAAATTTACATTTCAATGGTGAGTGGCGAGGTTGTGGTGCAGTCATGGTGATTTTCATGTGAAAGGGAAGATTACATTTGATTTAAGCCCCTTTGAGTCTTGACACTAAATTTGTTGGTCTTTCTGAAAAAGGAATAATTGATGCTGGTAAGGCCTTGTGGATTTGTGGTATCGGCTTAATTTGTTGATCCAGTCCCATCGTTGCACTCATTGCTTGTTGTACTCGTCGGTGCTTGAGCAGCATCGTAACATACATGGGAAGTGAATTCATTTTATAGTTCTTGGGACTGTGACTTCAGTATGGGAAATACAAGAAAGTGGAGATAAGAGGGCCAATACGATGCTGAAGCCTTTGTTTTCTCAATTCCGATTTGTTGGGCGGTTGAAACCTCTTTCTTTCCTTAGTTCTAATGGTTTTGGGACCACCAGCGGTTTCTTGAACAGCACTTTAAAGTTGGATTATAGCCTTTGTTTTAAAAAAATTTGGAGTCCTCAATATTAGGAACTGACATGTTGTCAGCTTAGCCATCAAAGAAACCTTAGTCATCACATAGTGATAACTTTTCCATACATTTGTGGTCATGTGGCAAGAGTTTTTAATGGCCTTGAACTCAGAAGGTAGATGAAAATTGAGGCAGTCATTGCTCTATCTTCCTGATTTTTTTTCTTAACTGTATAGTCAAGTAGTTTAAGGTTAAATAATTCTAACTTTTTGACTTTACGGATTCATATGTTTGTTGTGATGCTCCCAACGAATTCGACACTCGGATACTTCCTATCATACTCTTGTAATACCCATATCTGAAACCTTGAACCGATCATTCACTTTGTAAGCTTTTGGAAACTTACCTTGCTTTATTTTAGTGCCGGCATTTTACAGTTATCTGGAAACAACCTCTGTCGTTTTCATTAGAATGGTAATGTTGTTCTTGATGGAAGTTCAGCTATCATAAAAAAGACTGCACTTTTTGTACCATGTAGCTGCATTAGGACCCGGATAATTCAATTCACGATTCAATTATCATTATGGGTCACCGATAATAAAGCTCTTTGTGTCTTCTTTGCACAAGGGTAAGGCTGGGCACAACTCCCCTCATCTCGTCTTAGGCAGTAGCCCTTGAGGGCTTGAGGTACTGGGGTGAATGCTCTGTCGTTATCGACTTATTTCAGCTATGTGGTAACTGGTAACTTGTAAGCATAGAAATACCACCAAGTCACTTTATTTTTGGTAATAATTTCATGCTTTTGTGATGCAGCATTGAATGATGCACTGAAAGAAGAAATTCAACACTTGAAAATGTTGACGGGTCAAGCTATGTCGAATGGCGGGTCAATGATGAACTTCCAGCCATCCTTTGGAGCTAATCAACCGTTTTACCCAAACAATCAGTCAATGCATACTCTGCTGACTGCACAGCAATTACAACAATTACAGATTCAAACCCAGAAGCAACATCAATTCCAGCAACATCACCAGCTTCAATTCCAACATCAGGATCCATCCCACCAAAATCACCTTCCTCCCGATTACAAAATCAGACCGTCTATGCCAACCTCGAAAGAGAACTCGTCAGACTCCAACTCTGGCATGTCAAAGGATTGAGGTGATAAACTTGTCGCATATGTTTAGTACTCCGTAATTAGTTTTCTCTATGTGCGTCTGTGGGAACAAAACAATCTGTTCTTGGTTAATATAGTCTTGTATGGACTACATTGTTGAAAACTACATATGTTAATTTCTTTGTAGCCATTTGTGTATTCGAAGTCAATAGTGTTAGTTACTTAGTAGGTCAAGTGCTAGAAATCGTCGTGTAACTCGTCTTGTTGAAATGGTCTGCGTTAAATAGATTTACTATACTGATGACGGCATGGGGTGGCTCAGCGAACGTGATCATGTAATTGTCCTTGTAGCTGAATAGCTGAGCCACTGGGCTTGTGGGAACTCAACTCCGTTTACTTACTAATCAATTCTTTTCTTTTATTCAATTGCTTGGGAGCCCATTGGGAACCTTAGATTTTAGTTCCGATACATGGAATAAAGCCAAATGACTCGCTCATTCTGTCGCTTCATTCTGAAGTTTGGAGTCTCTGTTGTGAGAACTATCTGTCGTATTGTTATAATGAGTCAAATTATAATTATTTAGATAAATAAAGATAAAACACGGGTATGTACTCCCTATTTGATTTGCTTTTTGTCGTTCCTATCTAAATGGATACAGAGTACTATTATTTGATCCATCATACTTAAGGACGGATATCCATCATACTATAATTATAGTTTCACCAACTCTTTTCTCTACATACAAAGTAAAAAGTTACTGGAACCTTGAAAAATTTGCTAAAACTTGGACTATGTTTATCCCTTGGTGTGTTTCACCAAGGTCTAACATATATTGCACCATTCTTTATTCATAAGCTACTTTATCAAACTTACATCATTTTTCTACTTTTATCCCCACCTTCCTTTCAGCATGGTCCTATTATTCTTTATTGATTTTTCCACCTAAATTAAAAAAATTATTTTTTAACAATCAATATTTATTTTACAAAGTCGGTTATATTTACGTCGATGGAAAATAGTACTTTTTACGAATTTAGATTTTTATTGGATATATATGTTTTGAGTGCTAGTTTTCTTTTTTTGAAGATAAAAAAGAGTAATAAATTTAGGAAGAAAATGAGCAAAAATTTTATTTTAGTAAAAGTATATATATATATATATATATATATATATTAAAATTGGTCTCTATTTATAGACCATAAAAAAATACTCCTATGTATTGGTAATATTTTTATTTTTTTTAATAAAATATTTTTTAAAATACATCCATTGCAAATTTCTAACCCATATAAAAAAATAATACCTATTAAAAATTGTCAGGTGGCAAGGTGAAAGAGGAGGTAAGGAAGGTCCTCTTCCCACCTAATTGAACCCAAAACAAGGTTTAGGTCTAAATTGTTTATTAATATCCTCCTTTGATCGTCCACCTCCACCTTCTTTCTAACCCTCATTAAACATAGTCTTAAGGACGAATAAATTAGCTTACACTTTTAAATTGCTCAAAAAATTTACTGATAAACTCGATGAATTCAGATTAAATGACATGCATAGAAGATTGATTTGTCACATTCCACTTTTTGAGGGGCCAACAAACTTATCATCATTATAATAAGTTGAAAAGATTCGAACTTATGAACTATTTTGTCGCAAATTGCATGGCAAATAGAACCCCATATTCCCATTCCCATTTATTTAGTTAGACCATCCTCTAGCCTCCGAACATCATAATATGGCAAACAACTCCTCTAGCCTCATCAAACATCATTTTTTCAAGCCTCTCATCCCTGATTTTCTATCAAATTTCGTAAGTATTATTATTCTCTATGTTTAATTTCAATTAAATCATGTTTTTTTTCAACTTTTTTTCAGCTCAGCTCAGTTCAATTCACCCTCAAGAGACTCATTTTTTTCTAGTACTTCAGTCCACTCCAGCTCAACTGAGTTCAATTCAACCCACTTTAGTCCAAAAAATATGACGTTGAAGTGTGTATGTCTAATAAGTAACATAACAAATATACTTGATGAATGCATGCAGTCGATCCCAAATGCCTTCCTAAAGCATCTACAAAGAGAAGACGACGAAGAAAATTACGCCATATTAAGAGACAAAAGAAATGAGATTTGGCACGTGAAGCTCGAACGTGAAAACGGGAAAATGTATTTGAAAGATGGTTGGCAAAAGTTTTGCAAGGATCATGGTCTACAAATTGGTGATTTCTTGGTGTTCAAGTATCAAGGAGATTTCACGTTTGATGTTATCATCTTTGATCCAACGGCTTGTGAACGCAACTTTCCTCCAACGCCAAACGTTTCTAGTGCAACTAAGCCTCCCATCAATAATAAAGGAAAAGGTCAGTTGTTTATCATACTACCTCTGTCCCAAAAAGATGTATGTAACCCGTGAACGACTTTAATCACTTTATATTATTGAAGGAGTTAAGAAGACGAAAGAAAGTGTTAAAGGTGGCTTGGTACCGAAAGTAGGCTGCTTTAAGCCAAGGGGATTTCCGTATTGTCACGTCACAGTGAAGTCATACTGGAGAAAATGGGGTGGAATGGTATGTATGTATGTATGTCTTTAGTTACGACTTAATTAGGCTTAGTACTCGATCCCTCTGTCCTACTAAGATTGCACGTTGTGTCTCAATATAATCAATGTAATTAATGGATAACATAGAATCATCAACTGGAGTATATATGTTGCAGCCAATTCCGACGAAGTTTGCAAGGGCAAATGGTTTAATGAACAGAAGATGTGAAATGGTATTGATAGATGAAAAGGAGAAGTGGTGGTCACTTTCACTAAGGCATAGTAATAGTTCACCGTTCATTGGAGGATGGGGTGTCTTTGAAGAGTCTAATGCTTTGAAAGTTGGGGATCCTCTTGTTTTTGAGATCATTGACGACTCCACACCAAACCCTATTATAATAAGGCTCTATAGTAAGTCTCCTAAATCTCGATTGTACTATCAGTTAGTCTTGGGTAAGACCGACTTATTATAATGAGACATTGTACAACGATCTTATTTGAGACCGAGCGAGCGAATTAAATTCCTAGAATTGATTGCATATTGTATATTGCAGGGTAGGGTATTCATTCATTAGTCTACAAGTTCGCTTTTGGGTTTTGATGATGATGATGATGAAGAAGTGATCAACGCACGAAAGAGGCATGCATTGGTGGATGGAGCTTATTTTGCATGAACAAATCAGTTTGCATTACGTGTAGGGTGCGTTAATAATTACGAGTAGTAATCACATTAAATGGGTAGTTTAGATTATTTTTGAAGGAGGTGAAATTTCAAAAAGAATAATGAGATGGCGCCGAATTTGTGCGCCACTGAGAATATTTTAGTAATTTACTATACTTATTTTATTTATTTCCATTAAAATATGACTTTAAATTAAGTTGGTTGTTAAGGGTAAATTCGGTAATTCATATATTTAAAATAACTTATAATATATAATTTTAAAAAAAAAGAAAAAATCAAAGAAAATAACAAAACAATCTGAAGATTGCGTTATGAAAAAAAAATATTGCATATACATTATATATAATTTTATAACCTATAGAATTCTATACATTGAAATATGGAGTAGACGAAAATTTGTTTTTTTTTTTTCACTGTACAGAATTTTTTTGATTAGAAGGTTTTAGATCCGTTAAATTGGTCGGGTTACAATAAAGGTCGAGTCGGATTTCAATCCTAGATTAATGGATCTTTTCGGGTTCGAGTCAAATGAGTCGTAGATTGAGTTTCGACATGTCTAGATTTTTTACATTGTATCGTAAAAACCATAAACCCAGACCTATGTGACAATATCGCCCACTTTGAAAAAGAAAATCTAAACCGACCAAAAATGCTATGTAATTTATTTTACGAACATTAATTTCTAAGTAGTATTGCATTGATTAATTTTTTTTTACTCCGTAACAATTTGGAACCGATTACGTTTTTTACGAATTTGATTACTGAAATAAGAGCATTCACGTAAAAATAATTCGAACAAACTAAATACGATTACCAAACTGAAAAATTCCGAGGAACACGTACATACCAAAATTTGAGAATAGTTTTCTAATCATAACTAATTTCCGATCTTCTTTCAAGTTTTAAAGTGGTAACGGTGATTTTTTTTTCCAAAAACTAATGATGAACAAGTAATACGTGAAATATTGGTGAAGAATCAATTAAAATATACGGTAAATATTGAGTAGTTTATTTAAAATATTCTTAATTAAATAATTTATAATAAATAATTCATGGTAAAATTACATGTATGTCCTTTTGAATTTTACCCAAAATCAAAATAAAGATTTTCAAGATTTCTTTTTTATTATTATTTTATTTCGGTGGCGTAGAGATTCGGCGCCACTCGGTGGCGCCCTATCACTGTCCTTTCAAAAAGGTTAGAGATACACTTGGTGTATGAGAGGTCTCATACACCACCAATCACAATCTTCCACTTGGTCTAGGTAAAGAATCTTATTTTTTTATTTAATTACTTGGATTCCATCATTAATTAGGCCTTAATAAATGGTCTTTCATTAATACTAATATTACTTTAATAATTAATAGAGTTTATATTTCGTATTTATACGGATACTGTTTATGTATTTGGTCCATATATTTGTACGGCCAGCAGTTACGTACGTCAAGTATAATTGTACACAATTTCGTATTTTTGGCACATGTATCTATATCTTCGCTATTTGGTTTGTGTTTTGTGTAATTTTTTTACGATTATTTTTTATGCAATGTATTTACTTAAACGTTTTTAAATATAATTTAAATTTAAGTATTTTAATGCACATTTGTTTTTTTTGTGCGAAAAACACATTTGTTATTAAGATACATTATTACTTATACAGTTTTACATCGTTCGGTTACTTTTCTTAAATTTGTTTATTTGCACTTTAGCATAAATGATGTATTATTAATGTTGTACGATTATTATTTACTAAGATTGATCGTTGTATCATACGTATAAACAAAATCGTTTTACTTAGATTTAGAGTGCAATATATATACACACGTAATTTATTCGAGTTACGTCCGTGTTTAGTCGATCGACAAGAATTGTGTATATGTTAATTAATTATGCATTTTCGTCGTTTGGTTGTAGATTTGTTGTAAACAGTCGACTGAACTGATTATTTAGTTGGTCGTTCGTCAACATTGTATGTATCGGCTTTTGTTTGATAATATTGAAGATGTATTTTTGTCATTATTATATTTCATCTTATTTTATTTTTGCATACGTACCAAATTAATTTTAATAAAAAAATATTTGTATGAGATAAAGTCATTATTGTTGTTGGGAATAAACAATTTATTAAAAAGAGGTTCATCCCTTGTAATTTTCTCTATAAAGTTGAACTAATATAGTGATTTAAATTTATTTTGAGCGATTTGGCAAGGTTAGGTGTAAAGTCGATCGATGGTACTCATAAATTGGTCGGTTAATTATCGACTGAGCTTCATATGCATTTCAACATTGTACCGCCTTTTTTTTTTAAATGTCTTATAATATTGAAGACATAGTTTTGTTGTTATTTTCTCCATCTTATTTTTTTTTTGACATAACAAAATATTTTCTCCATCTTATTTTCTCCGTCTTATTATTTTCTCCATCTTATTTGCCTTTTTTTTTGTCTTAAGGAGTATATTTTGTCACTGGATCGTAACCAAAGGTCATTCAACTGAACTAATAACGACGTTAACGTGGCCGGTCGATTGATCTCCATATGTGTTTGAACATTGTATCGTATTTTTATTCCATTTTATGTTATTTTTGCATATGAAATTAGTTTTGAAATAAAAACATGTAGAAAAGTCATTAATATCGTACGCTGAAATTATGTTTTTTCCGCTCTTATATCTTTTCACAAAAAAAAACACATTACCAAATTAAATGTTAATGAAATTCAACAATATTTTTAAAAGGCAGCTTCATGAGAAAAAATGAAAGATTGTTTTTGGGAATTAAGAAAAAAATACAAGTACATCGAAAATTATTTGAAAAAAAAAATTTTATTTTTAAAATGACTTACAAAATTTTAGTAAGAAACGACTCCGTAGAAAATTTTAATTAAAAAAATTAATTAAAATAAAACTCAACGTTTTATAGGTCCACTTAAAAAAAGAATGGAATTAAACAAATACGGAGTATATTAAAATACTCCATATATATACTTATACGTATAGATGGTAAGTACCGTGTAAATGGATGTACCGTACATATATACACATACAAAGGGGGATACATACAAATATATACTATGTGTTAATATATATATATATTACTAGTAAATTGTATTTGAAAAAAAAAGGAGTAAATATTATACAAATACCAAGAAGGTTAGGTGAAAATTAGATGAGAAGATGATTAAATGAATGAATCTTTCAAAAGTGAGATTCTTTTAGTTGACCATGTGGCACAACAAGGGTGGTGGTGTATGAGGTCTCCTATACTCTAGGTGTATCTCTATCATCTTTCGTGAAATTTGTTCTATAGCGTGATTGTTTTTCGACGAAAACTCTTTGGTACAAACCTAATGCTTAATAATGATTGTTCAAATCTTCTGACACGTTATATAATGTAGTATCAAACTTGTTTTCTTAAGTTTTTACACGTCTTAAAATGCGATAATGGCCCTGTTTGGTAAACAGCGGAATATTATTAGCAGAAGCAGATTTAGAAAGCAGATTTGACTAGCAGAATCAATTGACAGGTTTGACTGACAGATTTATTTAGCAGAAAATTTTAATAGTGTTTGGTTATTAGCTGTTTTAGATTAGCGGATTGTTTAACTGTTTTGTAAAATTACAAAAAAGGACATAAACAATTTTTTGATTAAATATTCGTCAATTCCTTCTCACACCAACAATTTCAATAATTAATATCGTCGATTTCTTCTAATATTGATTAAAGTTGATATTTCTTGAGTTTATGAAGTCTAAACCGAAGCTTGGGAGTCATGAATTAATTACTGCAACAAATAATTGTTTATTAAATTTATGTACTTCTTCCATTTAATTTTTATCTTCCCATTTTAATATAATACTCCACCTATATATTAAAAGAATGAGAAGATTAAAAAAATAGGGGAAGCTAAGTATAAAAAAATCGAAGGAAGGAAAAAGTACCTAGAATGATGAATTCTATGATTTAAATTGTAAAAGGGTAAAGTGGTAAATAAAAAAGAAAAGTAAACCGCTAAGCTCAATATGCTGCTCTTAGCAGCATATTGCAAAATGGCATATTCGACCCCAATATGCTATATATTACAATCCGCCATTTACCAAACACTACCATTAGCATATTTTGTGGTCAAACCCGCCATTTGCTCTCAATATGCCGATTTTTGGCGGATCCGCCATTTACCAAACACCCCCAATATGACATTTAAATGTCTCTATTGAAGAGCAAATGAACCTCGTAATACACCCGGACATTTTATTAGTTATGTAACTTGTTCAGCGTGAATATGAATCGATTTTTTTTCGGTACCCAAAACACCAGAAAAACGTGGATAATAGCCTTCAAACTCGGTCATTTTCAGGTATTTTCGAACGAGGTGAAATTTGTTCTACAGCGCGAATGTTTTTCGACGAAAACTCTTCGCTACGAACATAATGTTTAATAAAGATTGTTGGAATATTCTGACACGTTACATAATGTACTCCGAAGTAGATATTGCTTTCTTATATTTTTACACGACTCAAAATGCGATAATATAGCATTTAAATGTCTCTATTGAGAACCAAATGAATTACATAATACACCGGGACATTTGATTTGTTGTGTAATTTGTTCAGCGCGAATATGAGCCGATTTTTTTCTGGACCGAAAACACCAAAAAAACGTGGATAATAGCCTTCAAAATCGATCGTTTTCAGCTATTTTCGAAAGAGGTGAAATTTGTTAAAAAGTGCGAATGTTTTTCGACAAAAACTCTTCGGTGCGAACATAATGCCTCTTCGATTGCTGGAACCATTTGACACGTTATATAATGTAGTATCGAACTTGCTTTCTTAAATTTTTACACGTCTCAAAATGCGATAATATGACATTTAAATGTCTCTATTAAAGATCAAATGAACCTCGTAACGCACCGGGACATTTTAATTTGTTCAGCGCGAATATGAGTTGCTTTTTTTTTTGGGACCCAAAACGCCAAAAAAACGTGAATAATAGCCTTCAAAATCGGCTATGTTCGAACAAATTGAAATTTAGTCTTAAGCGTGAATGTTTTTCGACGAAAACTCTTCGGTACGAGATAATGCTTAATAATGATTGTTGGAACCTTCTGACACGTTATTATATAATGTACTCGTAGTATTTAACTTGTTTTCTTAAATTTTTACACGTCTCAAAATGCGATAATATGACATTTAAATGTCTTTATTGAAGATCAAATGAACCTCGTAATGCACCGGGACATTTTATTTGTTGTATAATTTGTTCAACGCGAATATGAGCCGATTTTTTTTGGGGACCCAAAACGCCAAAAAAACGTGAATAATAGTCTTCAAAATCAGCTATTTTCTAACGAATTGAAATTTAGTCTAAAGCGCGGATGTTTTTCGACGAAAACTCTTCGGTACGAACATAATGCTTAATTATGATTGTTCAAACCTTCCGACATGCTATATAATGAAGTATCGAAATTGTTTTTTCTTCAATTTTTACACGTCTCAAAATGCTATAATATGACATTTAAATGTCTCCATTGAAGACCAAATGAACCTCGTAATGAACCGGGACATTTTATTTGTTGTGTAATTTATTCAGCGCGAATATGAGATGATTTTTTTTCGGGACCCAAAACACCAAAAGAACGTGGACAATAGCTTTCAAAATCGGTCGCTTTCGGTTATTTTTGAACAAGGTGAAATTTGTTCTAAAGCGCGAATATTTTTTGACGAAAACTCTTCAGTACGAACATAATGGTTAATAATGATTGTTGGAACCATCTGACACGTTATATAATGTTGTATCAAACTTTTTTTCTTAAATTTTTACACGTCTTAAAATGCAATAATATGACATTTAAATGTCTCTATTGAAGATCAAATGAACCTCGTAATACACCGAGACATTTTATTTATTGTGTAATTTGTTCAGCGCGAATATGAGCCGATTTTTGTTCGGGATCCAAAACACCAAAAAAAACGTAGGTAATGGCTTTCAAAATCGGTCGTTTTTGGCTATTTTCGAACAAGGTGAAATTCGTTCTAAAGCGCGAATATTTTTCGACGAATACTCTTCGGTACGACCGTACGTAGATAATGCTTAATAATGATTGTTGGAACCATCTGACACGTTATATAATGGACTAATGGAGAATCGAACTTGTTTTCTTAAATTTTTACACGTCTCAAAATGCGATAATATGTCATTTAAATGTCTCTGTTGAAGATCAAATGAACCTCGTAAAACACCGGGACATTTTATTTGTTATATAATTTGTTCAGCGCGAATATGAGCCGATTTTTTTCGGGACCCAAAACATCAAAAAATCGTGGATAATTAGCCTTCAAAATCGGTCGTTTTCGTCTATTTTCGAACAAATTGAAATTTGTTCTAAAGCGCGAATGTTTTTCGACGAAAACTCTTCCATACGAACATAATCCTTAATAACTATTGTTGGAACCTTCTAACACGTTATATAATGGAGTATTGAAATTGTTTTCTTAAATTTTTACACGTTACCCTTACAAGAAATCTCCGCGTCGGCCACTGATCCTACTAGAGTACTAGGCAAAACCCTAAAGTTATCCCCTTATCCATCTCCATATATAATCATCATTCATTCCCATCTATTAAAGGCCACACTAAAGTATAGTGAATACTCAAAATTCAAATATGACAAATACGAGTATTTCTTCTAATAATAACCTCGTGAAGCACCATTTTGTCCAACCTTTGATGCATGATTTTCTATCAAATTTCGTAACCACTCTCTACTTTTTAACTAATACATTAATATATACTCCGTATTTATATTGGTAAAATGACATGTTTTATAATAACGTAACTAATTATTTAATTAATATACTTGAATGCTTGTATGCATGCAGTCGATACCAAAGGCCTTCCTAAAGCATCTAAGAAGAGAAGACGACGTCGAGGACGAAAACTACGCGATATTAAGAGACAAAAGAAATGAGATTTGGCACGTGAAGCTTGAACGTGAAAACGGAAAAATGTATATGAAAGGTGGCTGGGAGAAGTTTTGCAAGGATCATGGTTTACAAATTGGTGATTTCTTGGTGTTCAAGTATCATGGAGATTTCACATTTGATGTTATCATCTTTGATCCTAGTACTTGTGAACGCCACATTATTCCTCCAACGCCAAACGTTTCGAGTGCAACAACTAAGCCTCCCATCAATAATAAAGGAAAAGGTTAGTAGTTCATCACACATTATTGATCATACAGAGTAGTCCGTATTAATTTATAGTTACACAGGCGTTATGTTTTAGATTTATTATGATATTTATCGCAAAAAATAAGTTTGGTTTGATACATTTACCATGTTATCGAAGGGGTTAAGAAGATTAAAAAAGTTGTTAAAGGTGCAAAAGAGGGCTTTAAGCCAAGGGGGTTTCCGTATTTTCGGACGTCAGTGAAGTCGTACTGCGAGGGATGGTCTGGATTGGTACGTGCATCCTGCTCTGTTACTTCATCCATGCATATCTAAAAGGAATATTTTCTATTTTACACATAAATCAAGAAAAACGTAAAATAATACCTACTGTATTAAAAGTAGGCAGTCTTAAAAGTATAATACGAGTAATTTAGAACAAATCAACACTTAATTATCCAAAAATATACTTCATCCGTTTCAATGAATTGTTTTTCTATTCCATATTGGGATGTTTCAATGAATTGTTTGACTTTCTATTTTACAAATGTTTTTTATATTTAATTTGACCCTTCTAATGAGTTTGACTCCACATGTCACCTTATCATCGGAAAGGAGGGAATATATTTAACGAGGGAATGTATTATTACATCGGTCCAAAAAAAAAGACTAAGAGGATCCTTTTGGATTTGAATGAACCAAAAAAATAAGAGCCCTTTGATATGAATGGAGGGAGTACAATGTAATACTCCGTACTTGATTACTCGGTAGTGAGTATGGAGCAGAAAGTTCATCAATTTAAAAGTACCATGTACGGTCTTTAATCTTTATCGCAATTATCTGTTACTCCGTATTAAAGTAGTTTCTAATTAATTTATACTCCATCAATTTCTTTCATTTTTTTGTCTTTGATTAAAATATTACTCGTACTTACAATGAATATATAAGTATTATAATGTATATAGTTGGTAAAAGACAAACAAATACTCGTAAACGGTAGTGTAATATATACTGTACTACATTGAATAATTGCAGTACATTCCGGCAGAGTTTGCAGAGGAGAATAATTTGAGGAAGCGATGGTGTAAAATGGTGGTGATAGATGAAAAGGAGAAGCGGTGGCCACTTTTACTAAGGCACACTAAAGGAGGAGGTTCAACATATATTGGAAAATGGTCTCGCTTTCAACGGTCTAAAGGTTTGAAAGCTGGGGATCCTCTTATTTTTGAGCTCCTTCGCTCCTCTCGTAACCCTATTATGAAGCTCTATCGTAAGTCTTCTAAATCTCGCTATCCTAATCCTACCACATACTTCTACAATTTCAAAAAACTAAAAAAAGACGATACTTATGTCCTTAACGTTAATAAAAGACCTTTTTTTTTTTCTGTACTTCTTACTTGTTTTTACTAATTTAACAAAAGACGATTATTTCTCCTTAGACCTACCCATACTGATCAGTTCCATTTTATTATAAATGTGTATTTTTGTTGATTAAATGTGTAGAGGCCGGAAGCTAATAAAGATGTGAATTGATTATTGCATATTGCAGGGTAGTGTATTGATGTGATAACTGATAACGAAGCACCTTTTGGCTTTTGAGTGATCAGGATATTAAAGAGGCATGCATGCATGGAGAATGGAGCTCATTTCGTATGAACATACTCGTACATGTCAATTTGCGTACGTGGGTTGATTAATTATTAATCACATTGACATGACATAAATACTCGTATATGTTTTGATGTGTATTGCTCAATCACTAACCTCGCTCTTGTATTAATGTCCAAAACTTAAATCATCAATTTTATATATCGATTATTAGAGCAACCACAATGGATAGTTTTTACCCTTGAGGTTGTCAAACAAACTTTATTTGATAAAGTTTGTCCATGGTGGACAAAAGTTCTTACTATTTTTAAGAAATTAAGTTCTTATACCAAGTTCTTACTTAAAACAATAAAGGTAGACCAATCAAATAATTTTGTTTATTTTAATCTTGTGTGAGAAAAAAATATCCAAGAACTTTATGCAAGGTTCTTCCATTGTGGTATAAAGTTCTTATATCTAGGATATAGCATAAAATGAGATGGCATACGAAAGAATTTTATATGAGTTCTTCCATTGTGGTTGCTCTTAATTTTCAAATTTCAGTAAAAAATTGTTTTTACTTAAGCAACCATTCCTCTCTCACTGATACTCCCTCGGTTTGGTTGAATTTCATACAAACATTTAAGAAGAGGGATAAAATTGCAAATAGTGTTTAAGAATATTACAGATATCGTTACTCCCTCCGTTCCAACGAATTGTATACATTTGCTTTTTTGACACTATTTATAAGTAGAATAAATTTTCGATATAACTTCTAATATATAAGATAAAATATATTCATGTGGAATCTTGTTTAAATCCAGGCCCGTCAAATTAATTCATGAGGCCCTGTTCTATAAACCAAAATGAGGCCCCAATGATTTCGAATACTTACTCGTAAAGTTGTAAACATTATAAAATGAATATAAAATAAGTTAATTAAGGGGCTATGAATGATAAATAAAAAATTGTAGTAACATATCTCACATATTTGGATTGTGTACTCCTTGTGTCCATGCTAAACATATATATATTGGCCCCTTTATTTTTTGGCCCCCGTTCTTAGAACGGTTTGAACATGCTGTTAGACGGCCCTGTTTAAATCGTCTAATCGAATGCATTATGAATATAAAATTTTTATTACTTGTAGTAATACGTAACTAAAGATATAGACAAAAGAAAACAAGTATCGACATACGTGCATAAAACAAATGTATACAAATGGTTGGAACGGAGGGAGTATATCATTTGATTGTATTATAGAATAAGTTACGAATAATCTAGTTATTAATATTTTTTACGGAGTACTCGGTATATAATATAGCCTTGAACTGTAAATATATACTACTACTCAATAGCTTTATTGAGGGGTAGATTATAATATGAAGTTATGTGTTTAATTTTAATTTGCTTTCTATTACGGAGTACTAATTATCAAATGAGGCGATCTCATGGCAAGTTATTTATTATATCTAAGACTAATTTTATTTTATTTTTACACATTTTTGCAAAAAATACTAGCATTTATTCAATCAAATACACCATTTTGATTAATAAGCAAACATGAGGAAATTAAAAGAAAGATTTTTGGAACCCTAATTAATTAATTAATTAAATTAATTAGTAAGAGGATAAGGAAGAGTGGCAATATGATTATGAGCCACAGTTCCAATCCAAAGCTTACCATTAATTTCTCTAACTTCACTAACAAGTTTCATGACAACACCCTTTTGATCTTCCATCACTTCAAGAATCTCCCCTTGTTCATTAAACAATGATATTACTGTGTACATCTTCATCCCCATCATTCTTGCCAAGTACTTCATCGGAACCGGTAGCCGGAAATAGATCCTCCTTAGCCATGGATTGTGTATTAGTAGCTCTTGTGATGATGTTCTACAACAATCTATTGCAACCCAAAATTCTCCCCTTTCGTTTACTCGAATGTTGTCTGGAAAGCCTGGTAGGTTTGCTACTACCTCTAGGGTTCCGGTCCTTGGACCGTCTACCCACAATCGTAACAATCTGTGTATTTATGTAACACCGTTTTAAAAACTAACTAGAAACAGTCTTACACGAGACTTACTTGTAATTGAACATGATTTTGTTACCTGCAATTAGTAGTCTCAGTGAACAAAAGGAAATTGTGATCCTTTGATAATTGAACTCCATTAGGGAAAGCCAAGCCCTCCAATACAACATGTGTGTCTTTGGTAGTTGGGTCATACCTAAGAATCCTTCCTGTTGCTTCTCCTTCCAATAATATCAAAAAATGGTTCCTACATACCAATACCAATTACAGTATAAGATATTTTTTTCCGTACTGAATAGTATACTTAGTCGTATTACAATATATAAGACGTAGAAGATTCGAACCTGAGATCTATGGTACATCATCTTAACCACTAGGCTAAAACATCTTCGATCACAAACAAAATAATATTGTCGTAAAACTGACTCTTAATCGTATCAGTCTAACTATACTCTCTGTTTCATTGAATTGTATCGGTCCAAAATAATACGAGTAGCAAAAAATGATCATTTCACCTTCAGACGATCTCGTACAATAATTCGTGAAAAATAAAATAGGATTTAGAGGTGTGCGCTTACACTCGATTGTATCTCTTGCTAGTATCGGTGAAGAAAATGGATCCATTATTGTGAATGTCAAGATCGTTGGCGAAAAGGATGGGTTTTCCATCAACATGGGTTGCCAAAGGAGTGGCAAGGCCTCCTTCTGGCCCGACAACAAGGAGCCCATAATACGCATCTGCTATGTACAAGTTTCCACTCTTTTGGTCGAACCTTAGGCCCAATGGTCGTCCACATAATTGTTCCACCTTCCATTGCTTTGGCGTTGTCGAATCAACCCCTTTTCCACATAGTTTCATCGACCTTGTATCAACAACCACGACATTATTAGAAATTTATTAGATACTGTAACAGTAAGACGATTTTATACAGAGTGTTCAATGTGTATTTTAATGTTCGAAAGTTAATTACCAATTAGATGAGACGGTAGCAAATGTCTCCCACCCGTGATTCTCCCCCATCCACCTCACAATTCGACCATCTGCCATACCGGTGTATGGTCCTCGACCCAACGGGTCAAACTCCAACGACTCCGGCCCAAACACTTGATCAACAAACTCTAGTTTCGCGTAATGACCCAACCGGCTTTGGTTGTCTCTAGGCCATTTCTCCATGACCTCCTTAAAGGGTGCAATTTGATTTGAAACAGGGTTGAACTCATGGCTACCTAATGGACCCATGCTAAAAGGGTCCATTAATATGAACCCCAAAGCAACCACTAGTATTAGAAGAAATGGGTGTTGCACTACTAAAGGGTCATCTTTGATTATTCTTGCCATTTTCTTTCCCATCCTTTGTTTTATACCTTGAAAGTTGAAATGTAGGATGAGACTAAAATGAAGGAAGAAAGGAAGAAAGAATGTGGTGTAGGGTGCAAAAGAAAAGATCATGGAGAAAGATGGAGGTTATGAAGAGGAAATAGTGAAAACAAGCAAGTATGTATGTATGTATGATTTGTGATAAAGTTAATATATTTGGGGTTTAGGTTGAAGCTAGGTAAGTGGTTTGTTTTGTTTAAATGTACAATGAGGATTGTATTGTCAATTGGGTTGATGAAAGAGGGAAAGTGCAATATATGCCTTTTTGATTATTAGATAGAAGTTAGTTTTATTTCTTGAATCTAAATACATAAGAAAACAAATAGTGTCAGTAGAATTGTGATGGGACGTAATAGAATATAATCGAGCCTTAACCATCACCTCAAGGTTTTGGTTGACATTGTTCGTTAACATGGAGGTTAGTGTTGACGATGAGTACAAACATATGTAAAAAGTTTGTGGTGTAATTATGAATTTATGATCTTGTTATTACCGATATGGATATGGATATGTATTCTATGCGTGACATGATACACTAAATTTTACGAGAATAGACTTAACAAAAAAATACTCCAAGTCAATATATATTGATATAAAGGGACGGAATTCAATGAGTAATTCCCCCATGTGATGGATATTTCCGTCACGAATCGATGATAAACTTAACCACAAATTCAAGTTGATGATAAACTCAAATTTACAAAATGAGAACTTATTTTAAATTTTAAGTTTTTCCATTACACCGTCTCTAAAATAAGATAAAGAGAAGAATACTCTAATTGGGTGACAACATATGTTTAGGCATTTTGTAAACCAGAACGTTCTAGCTCGATTGCAAAAGAAAGAACTAGATAGGCCCATGCATGTCCGTACGTTCAAGAGTCTTCTATAGCTGTCGCTGTACACATCCCTTTTGTTTCAGCTCAAGTATATGTAGTTGCTTTAATTTTTCTCATCAACTTTAATTTCCAATCTTTTCATATAACCACAAACCCAGCACACTTCATAATAACATACTCGGAGCGTAAGTTCATTTTCCATATCCCTCTAACGATCCCAAGAATCGTCACTATTAGAAACCAAATTGGGAGTGTTTGTATAGTATATAATTATACACGCCGTATATATAGATTATATCTGAAGAAAAAATGACGATCAAGACAACAATAATGGTAAGTTGTTTTTATTTTTGAGGTAAAAAAAAAGTACCCCAACCCTTAACTTCATTTAAGTTTTATTATTATTGTCGATGACTGAACTTTAGATGTAAGAAATACTAGCAGAAACTATTACTTATATTCCTACTAATGAATTTGACATAAAGTTTAGGATACAAGAAACTTAGTATTTAAATTGGCGCAAATAGTTAATATAGAAAACCGTACAAGTCGAACTAGAAAAATTATTTTGAGACGAGACGTAATATTTTGGGTGTCATGACTCATGGCAGGCTAACAGCGTGAAGGGAATAACGGGGTTGTTCAAAAGCGGGCGTACCATAGGAACAACAACCCCAAAACTAAAGGCACATGCCCCTCCTACACTCGCAAATAAGCATGAGAGGAGTCTAAAGCAAGAGTTATTAGTACCCAAGGGAAAATCATTAGGTGACTACGTACCTGTTTACGTTGCTTTAGGAATGATCACTCTTTCCCTTTCACTTGGTTTATATACTGCTAAGCAGGAGCTTCTTCACGGCCCTGACGTCCGGGTTAAGAAAACCCGTCGTGAGACGCTTCCTGAGGTCGTCGAACCTGACAACATGGCCCGTCAAGCTGAGGATTTTGTTAATAAGTCCTTGTTCAGGAAGGTGGCTCATTTGTCTAACCCCGGTGGTGCTCATCTTCTATCCAAGTACGTACATGAAAACAATCACTCGTGTATAATCTAATTGCAAATTATATTTGACGTCCGATTGATAATAGTTTCAACAAAACCTCCTGCAGGGAACTAAAGGTTGAATCACTCAAGACGGTGGGAATTGATCCTGTTCAAGTTGGTGGTTTGAGTCGTTAAGTAACATACAAGCATTAGTCTGCCGCGTCTGATATTAATATAACAAAAAATCATAAGAGACAGTCTCTCAATAACATTTCTACTGTATTAAGTCATCACTTAAATGTAATGTTGCATGTAATTACTGGTATATATACAACGCTCTGATTCCCTTGGGGAAGGCCTCTCTATGGGAAAAGGCGAAACTAAGCTTGGAAAATATCTTGCAATTTTAACAGACATATCAAACCTCTTAAGTATAGAGTACTGCATAGGTTTTGTACGTGTGTCAACTATCCCTAGAGTTGCAGTCGGGAGATCCCTTTCATTTTCCTCTACGCCTGAAGGCCCTGTCACAAAAAACTTGTCAGTCCTTGTAAACCCGACCATTTCAGAGGTGACATCTAGTCTCATCTCTAATGGTAGGCCAATAGATTTCACAGTTGTAGAAGATTCCAATACGTGCATTGACTTGTCGCGTGCATTGACGGTATAATACTCGTACTTGCTCACGGTTGATATGCAGTCCAAGCGGTCCAAGTCGACTGTAAGCGTGTCAAACATTTCAACCCTCAAATCGAAGCTAACAATTATCTTACCGGTACCCTGAGCAGCCCAATATAGCTTTTCATTACTACCCATGGCTTGTCCATGAATAATGAGAAAATCATGATCAAATCTAAGCTCCTTCCATTTATTTTCGCGGAGAGAAAATATATGAACAATACGACCGGTTTCATATCCAAAAAAATAGGTCCGAATTCGGACAACTTTATAGTCATCAGCAGAGGATACATACCCAAATCCATGAGCATATCCAATTTCATTAGCTACAAGATGGTAGTTTTTGTCAATACGGGCTGAAAACCCGTCTGACGGATATTTGTGCAGCTTATGGGTAGCCGGGTTCCAAAAAATGAAGAATTTACGAGAAGGATGGGTTAAGCAAATCAACCCATTGCAGGATCCAGTAAGATTAAGATCATTCTCTTGGCCAAAGTCAACGTCGAGTTTAACCAAATTATCTTCAAAATTACCCGAAACTTGATCATCGTTGTAAGAAAAGAGGTAGTAATTGTTAGCAGATTTGATAAACAAGGTGTTGACAGGAGCGAACGAGTGAGAAAAGCGGGAATTCATAAGGTGATTATTGGCGAATTTGGAAGAGGAAAGAGTAGAATACCATTGTTTGGAAACGGACTTGAAACGAAGAATGGAAGTGACAGGTAATCTTGTAAGTATATCTTCAATTATGGGATCGTCAAAGTAGTAGCCTTGATGCACTTCATCTCCCATTTCTTCAAACCTTGAAATTAGAATAACGCACCTGTTTTCTTAGACCAAGGATGAAAAATGGATGCATAGGATTCAGACTCGAATCCAATTGAAAATCTTAATTAAATTGAGACCTACATGAGTGAATGATTCAACGCAAATTCTTGTTTTTCTAATGGGTCAAGTACTACACTAAAGACAAAAATAAAGTGTGGGTGAGATATAGCAAACTAGTTGTCTTATTCATACATGTGGTATGTATTTGACCCGTTTTATTGTTTTATTGTTATGACGAATAGGTCCGTCGCAAGAGAGACTCAGTGATGATTCAAAAAGAAGTTGCTGTAAGATTT
The DNA here is from genome assembly GCA_958450325.1 of Agrostemma githago. NCBI lineage: Eukaryota > Viridiplantae > Streptophyta > Magnoliopsida > Caryophyllales > Caryophyllaceae > Agrostemma > Agrostemma githago. Next base: position 3,910,880 of record OY288241.1, on the reverse strand, counting down.
AGATGAGCAAGTCATGCATTAAATTCTGATAAATGTTTAAGTTGAACAAGTAATAACTACGGTATATCTCATCCGTCTAGTTCATTTCTTTGTATTTGATTAAAATACTATCCAGCAAATATATATAAAGGACAAACAAATGAACAAGACGGAGGAGTATACTTTCATTTATTTTTCGTATGTTCTCGTGGGCTATTGACTTATTTTCATTTGCAAGCTCGAGATAAGAATATAGGGATGAGTGGATGACAATGTCCCAAAGCTCAGATTCGAACCCAAACCCAATTTTTTTAAAAAGAAATCCAGACCCGACCCATGACCATTGCTTTGGAGTCTGGATAATAGCTCGGCCCAGTTAAAATTAAAAGAGTAATCAAGTACGAGTAATTAAATCCGGCTTAAACATACACAACGCAAGCTGGTACAATTTCCATAGACAGAATTTATTCAGCCAAACCAACAATTTGTTCAAACTGTAGACTTACAAAATCAAAATGACAGCAAACAGGAGAGGGCAATCTGACACCATCTTCAAAGAAGCCAAGGAGCAAGGAATCACTAGGACTCTCCGTGGGGAAAAGGCGAAACTAAGCTTGGAAAATATCTTGCAATTTTAACCGACTCATCAAACCTGTGAAGCACCGAGTACTGCATAGGTCTCGTACGTGTGTCAACTATCCCTAGAGTTGCAGTGATGAGATCCTTTTTAGTTTTCTCAAGATTCCAACGCCCCGTCACGAAAAACTGTTCTGTTCTTGTGAACCCGATCATTTGAGAGATGCATTCTAGTCCCAAATCTCTCGGTAGAGACATAGATTTCACTACTGCACAAGATTCAAATATGTGCATTGATGTACTGGATGCATATCTTCTGTAGTTCGTTTCGGACATGCTCAAGGCCCCTCCCATGACTCCTATGCACTCGAAGTAGTCGTCGACCTTGTCGTCAACATCAAGTATGTCAAAACTTTCGGTTCTCAAATCAAAGCTAACGATTACCTTACCAGGAGTACGCCCAGCAGACCAATATAATTTTTCATTACTTAGCACGGCTTGTCCATGAATACAGACCCAATCATGGTCCAATCTAATTTCTTTCCATTTATTTTCCCTGAAAGAGAATATATGAACAAAACGACCTTCTTCATGTCCAGACAGCACGCTCCGAATTCCAACATATTTATAGTCATCAACAGAGGACGCATACCCAAATCCACGAGCATTATTCCAAAATTTAGGAGATGTAACAAGGGATTCCAAATCTGACTCATATTTGCACAGCTTACGGGTAGCTGGGTTCCATAAAATCAAGTATCTATGAGAAGGATGACCCAAACAAATCATCCCATTGCAGGATCCTGCAAGATTAAGATCATCTTCCAGGCCAAAGTCGATGTCTAGTTTAACCAAATTGTCTTCAAAATTACCCGATATTTGATCATCATTATAAGAAAACAGGTAGTAATTCTTATCACATTTGATAAACAAGGTGTCAACCGGAGGAGCAGCAACACCAACAACATAAGGGTGATAAAAGGGGGAATTCAGAAGGTGATCAATGGCGAATTTGGAAGAGGAAAGAGTAGAATACCACTGTTTGGAAACAGACTTGAATCGAAGAACGGAACTGACGGGTAATCTTACAAGTATGTTTTCAATAATGGGATCATCAAAGTGGTAGCCTTGATGCATTTCATCATCTCCCATTTTTTTCTCAAACTTTGAAATTAGATGATTATTATTGACTAATACACCAACGATAAAAAGACCGTTTCTCTCAGATTTTTGTGACGATGAAAATGGATGCATACTATTCATACACAAATTGGAAACGATCCACTCTGACTGAGTCAAACAAACATAACTTTGAAATAATTACATTATGGTTAATATCCATCAAGGTCAAGTAAACCAAAAGCCGGCTTTTCGAATCCAAATCATCGAGCCAGTGACCTCGCAAAGGGAGATATAAGGCTTGCAAAATAGCCGGCAGTTTCAGACCTTTCGTCATAGGTCGTTAACAAAGTGTGCACTATAGGCGACGAACTTAAGTCCATAACCCCTAAATGTAGTACTCCTGCACTAATCGCATAACATTCTGTAAAACACTCGTTACTTCCTCGAACCCCTGAAAATATTCCGAATACCCAACTTATTAAATGTAATTCACCAGATAGAACGATTCTCTCTGTTACGCCATGATTTTTCATCACGGTAATAACCCATTCATTTCTTCTAAGAGATCTACCAAACACCGAAAGACACCCTTTTACAACACATAAGAACTTGTCGTAACACTTGTAAGAGTTGTCACCTGTCGGCCCAGCGCTAGGCGTGCTCACTTCGAGGCGAGGAAATGTGTCAAATAACTCGAGGGATAAATCAAACGAAAGAATTTTCCTTTGGATGCTGGGTATGCGCTCAACGGTCATCCAATATAGAGTCTCGTTAACCAGCAATCCTGGTTTATCCAAGTGGTCACTAGTCCTCAAATCGGAGAAATTTTGACAAGTAAAATCGTTGTCGATTCTTCTCCATTTGTTGAACCTTGTTGAAAAGACAACAACCCTAATAGCTCGGCCCCATAATCGTTTGCAGATCCCGATAATTTTGTAGTCATTGGTAGTGGAGACATAGCCGAATCCCCATGTGACCAACCACTCCTTGTCTTTAATGAATTTAGAGTTGGAGTATTTGCGAAATTCCCGAGTTATTGGATTCCATACGATGAACAACAAAGCGGTTTTTGATCCCAAGCAAACTAACCCATTGCAAGCGCCAACCAAAGACATTCTATATTTACGTACATCAAAGTCAAGCTCGATGTTGACCTTGTCGATTTCACCATTTTTGTAAGACAACATCTGAAATTTATTGTCAGATTGAACGAGAAAGGATTGGGTGGGTGAAGATTGGTGAAATTTGAGGTGGGCGAAAGCGAAAGGGAGAGAAGATAGAGTAGAATACCAGAGTTTGGAAACGGATTTGAATCGAACAATGGATTTGATAGGCAATCTTGTTAGTATCGTCTCGGTTATTAGATCAAATGGCAGCTCTGTGTCCATCTCTCAGTGCAATCTTTTCACTTTCAAGTTTTACAGTTTCATCGTGGTTATCACGCATGTGAGACGGTCTCACACCCTGAACCGCTATAATTAATTTGTGCGAGTTATTGAGTGCTCATCACGACTACTATGAGTCTATAAATCATGAAATTGTCAAAACTTATATGTAGTGGATACCATGTTTCTAATTATATGTAGTGTTGGAAATTACATATCTAACTATTGATCTGAACGAAAGGAGTATGCCATGACACCCGAGTTGCAGGATCCTAGTTTTCGGACGTACTTGTAAGATTGTAGGGCGATATAAGACTTGCAGAATAGCTAGCAATCTCGATAATGGACCTCTCATAGGTCACTAATGGTGTGTGCTTCGTAGGCGATGAACTCATGTCCATAATAACTCCTAAATGTGGTACATCACTATCGTAATCGTAATAGTGAGTATAAATCTTCTCGCTTCCTTCAAACCCAACCAAGTTTTCGCATGTAAAGCCATCAAAATTACCGGAGAGAACAATTTGTTCAGTTTCACCGATACTTTTGAACATGGTCACGACCTTTTCACCACTTACAACAAGGCCACTATGCTTCGAAAGATGCCCTTTCACGACACATAAGAAATCGTCATAACACTCGTCACCTATTCTCACGTCGAGGTGAGGAAACGTGTCAAACAACTCAAGGGATAAATCGAAGAACAATATCTTTCTTTCAAACCCTTGAAGATTGGATGGCACATTAGTCATCCAGTATAGAGTCTCATTAACCAGCAAACCTGGTCGACAATTGCATTCCCACGTCCTTAAATCAACAAATTTTTGAGTAAAAGCTTCGTCAATTCTTCTCCATTTATCTAAACTCGTAGAGAAGACATGAACCCGTATAGGTAGCGAGAACAATTCTGAGCATATTTGGACAATTTTGTAGTCATTAGTAGCAGAAACGTACCCAAAACCCCAAGTGACCATACACTCCCGGCTACCAGCGAATTTTAAGATTTCAGGGTTTGAGTATTTGCGAAATTCACGGGTTATTGGGTTCCATATAATGAACAAACGACCAGAAGTCGAGCCCAAACAAACCAACCCGTTACAAATGCCAACCAAAGCCATATTCTCATCACCTACATTGAAGTCAGCCTCCATGTTGGTGAGCTCAATTTCACCATTTTTGAATCAACAATTGCATTCCCACGTCCTTAAATCAACAAATTTTTGAGTAAAAGCTTCGTCAATTCTTCTCCATTTATCTAAACTCGTAGAGAAGACATGAACCCGTATAGGTAGCGAGAACAATTCTGAGCATATTTGGACAATTTTGTAGTCATTAGTAGCAGAAACGTACCCAAAACCCCAAGTGACCATACACTCCCGGCTACCAGCGAATTTTAAGATTTCAGGGTTTGAGTATTTGCGAAATTCACGGGTTATTGGGTTCCATATAATGAACAAACGACCAGAAGTCGAGCCCAAACAAACCAACCCGTTACAAATGCCAACCAAAGCCATATTCTCATCACCTACATTGAAGTCAGCCTCCATGTTGGTGAGCTCAATTTCACCATTTTCGTAAGAAAACATCTCGAATCTATCGTTAGATTGAATGAGCAAGGAATGTGTAGGTGAAGGTCGGTGAAATTTGAAGTGGGTGTGAGCGAAACGTGGAGAAGAGAGAGTAGAATACCAGGGTTTGGAAACGGACTTAAATCGAACAATGGATTTGATAGGCAATATTGCTAAAATCATCTCACTTATTATATCATTTGGAAGCTCTCTTTGCTCTGTTTCCTGCATTGGATCTTTGTTATCCTTCTCTGTTTTTTTTTTGCAAGCAATACTTTGAAGTTTTCATCGTTTTTATTTTATAGAGAAAATGGTACGGAGTATCATAATGTGAATAGGAAAATAAGTTTATACGATCATGCATGCCATAACTATTCCGAGTGACAGGATCTTGCGTCCATTTTCGCAGTGAACAATCGCGCTATATGAAACATAACACGACACGGAGCATGCATTATGGTGAATAACAATAACGATATTCATACAAAATATTAACCTGTCTATGCATCAGACAACTCCTACTCCTGATCAATGGGGAATGGCGAGGCAAGGCTGGGAACATATCGTATGATTTGAATCCACCTATCGAATTTCAAAAGCATCGAATATTGCATAGGTTCTGTACGTGTGTCAACCAACCCAAGCTCTATAGGATGGTAACCATGACTGATCGGCCGTGTCACAAAAAACTTGTTATCCCTCGTAAACCCAATCATATTAAAGGCTACGCCTAATCCTAAATCCTTTGAAAGATCACAAAATCTTGGAAGAGACGGAGTACCATTCTATGTCTTATTTGTACCCTTAAACTTTTTTTTTTTTTTAATTAGGTTTGGTACCACTGTTACTTCCAGACCGTCTCTCAGTAGACCTACTCAAGATTTCGCAGTCGTAGGAGATTCAATTATGTGCATCAATATGTCACCGCCTTGGAACGACTCACACTTGCCCAAACACCCACCCATGACTCCTATCCTGCCGTAAGGTCGTGGTCGCGGTCGCGCTGACTTGAGATTGTGAAAAGTCTCATTCCCCAAATCAAAACTAAGAATTAACCCGCCATTTTCCCAACAATCTGACCAATATAATACTTCATCAATGAGGAGACCGCGCCCACAATAACCACCCTCAGCATCATCATTAATTAAACTCGATTTCTCTCCACTTATTTCCCCTGAGGCTGAATATATGAACAATGTGTTTGTATCCTCTTTTCACAACTCCAACATATTTGTAGTCATTGGTACGTACGTGATGTGTACCCAAATCGATGAGCTCTAGGGTAATCTTGTTTACCAAAATAATTTACCTCACCCTCACCCTCACCCGACCCATATTTGTGCACTTTTCGAGTGGCCGGGTTCCATGAAACAAACTCGTTATATTTATCATGGAATACGCTCAAACAAACCAACCCATTGCAGCAGCAACCTGCAAGCCAGCGACGATCTTTTCCACAGATGTCCAAGTCTAACTTAACCAAATTATCTTCGAAATTACAAGGAATTTGATCATCATTGTATGACAAATAAAGTGTCGACAGAGGCAGAAGGGTGAGAGGACGGGGACTTTGTAAAGTGGGAAATAGCAAATCTGGAAGACGAAAGGGTGGAGTACCATTGTTTGGAGACAGACTTAAATCGAAGAATGGATTTGATGGGCAATCTTGTTAGAATTTCTTCAATTATGAAATCATCAAAGTGATGATACCAGTATACCACCTTTCTTCTTGCTTCACCATCGTAAAACAGAATGAACGCTGGCAAAGAGAATGAAGGAAGGTGTTGTTGCAGAAGATTAGAGGCAGTTGCATGTGGCTAGGGTTTCTATTATCAAATCACAAACTCTCATATTAAACGGTCCCACACTAATAATATACTACTAATAATATAATTTCCTAATTGTATTTTAAAATTATTTTTATTCACGTAATATTATCACACTAGTAGCAATTATAAAAAAATGGATTTTCAATTGAATATAAGTTTACCCGACCTGAAAAAGGTATGCCGACTCGATATGACCATTTACCCTACCCAACTTGACCTAACTCAATCCTGTCTGATTCACCAGAGTTCCACATCTAATTACAGATTAATTTTACCTTATTTTTCATAGGACCAATTTTTAAAAGGTTAACCGGTGAAAAAAAAAAGATATTACTTTCTCCTAAAGAATTTCTTCAATCTTAACGAGTTTTTCTAAAAAATTTCAATTTTACCCTCTATTATTTCTCACTAGTCTAACCTAACTTGTACGAGTACCAAATTACCTCCTCTCTTTTACCAAATTACCTCCATTTTTTACAATTTGACTCCGTAATTCGTTAATTAATCAAACACTTGTAAATTCAATGATGATTTTGATTCAATTGTCGTTGAATCAATATCAGTTTTCATTCATTTAGGACGATTGACAAACTTGATTGATGGAATTATGACGATTGACAAATGAACAAATAGGAAATGCGTACGCTTGCTATCTGATGAAACAGATCAAGAGAAATGGTAGACTATGAAATTATGACCAATTTAATTCAATTCAATTATGCAATCAAACTTGATTCTGTAACTTGATTGAAGCAAATCAAGCAATTATGACACTTGACAAATGAACAGATGAGCAATGCATTGCCATACTATTTAGGACAATTCAATTATGCAGGTATTGGGGTTGACAAATGAACTTGATTTGTGGATTTTTTACAAGTGAGATAATCAGAAGATCGCTTTTGAGGATGAAGAAATGACAAGGCAAATTAGTAGAGTGTTGTTAGAAATAAATAAGTAAGTAAATACTCGTTAGAAAAAACACTACCAAAAAAAATGGAATCACTTTTTTCTAAAAGATTGTAAAATCAATGAGTTCAAAATGTGTAGATTGTCACCCCAGCCGTTGGCACTCACGATAGTTATGACATACATTACCTAATGACATTAATCTCTTCCTCTCGTTCATTTGTTTGTTTGTATTTGAGTATTGCTTATTAGCAACTTAGTAAATCATCAATTTCTCTAAAAAAAAATAATACTCGAACTCCGTAGATGAAAACTTCAATGCTCGGCACTCAAGGCTCAACCATTAACCAACAAAAAAGAACGAAGCAAAGTCAAATGTTGTAGAGAGATGGAAAATCAAAGCAACGATGAGAAAGCAAGAGAGCTTCCTCATGATATAATAAGTGAGATGATACTAACCAGATTGCCTATCAAAGAGATTCTTCGATTCAAGTCCGTTTCTAAGCTCTGGTATTCTACTCTCTCTTCTCCTCGTTTCGCTTTAACCCACTCCATATTCTCCCACCTTTTACCCACCGAATCCTTGCTCATTCGATCTGACAACAGATTCGAGTTCTTGTCTTATGAAAATGGTGAAATAATTGACTTGGTCGACTTAGAGGTTGACTTCGATGTTGGCAATGAGAAAATGGATTTGGTGGGCACTTGTAATGGGTTGGTTTGTTTGGGATCAAGCTCTGCTCGTTTGTCTATTGTATGGAATCCAATAACCTGCGAATTTAACAAATACTTTGACCATGAAATGACTGACGCTTTTAGCGCGCGATGTATAGTCTATTGGGGATTTGGCTATGTTTCAGCCGTTGATGATTACAAGATTGTTCGACTATGTAAGAATATGGACAATTATTCTTTAACCCTTCACGTCTACTCGACGAAGGTAGACAAATGGAAAATAATCAACAACAATGCTTTTGATGATTCCTCTCATTTGAGGAATCCGGTGCTGATACGTGTATCGGGGGTGTTGGCTAATGAGACCTTATATTGGACGTTGCCAGGAACAAATGTTTCTTTCGATTTAACGTCTGAGAAGCTCGACACATTCCGTCACCTCGAAGTGATGAGCACACCACCATTGTGCACGTCCACCAACGATGAAGCATACGGCAAGTTGTTATTTGTGGTAAATGGGTGCATATCGATGCATGGTAAATTTTTTATGGGTGTTGATATGTTAATCATTAGGAAAAGTCGAGAGGTGATTGAACGAATTGTTGTTCCTGGGGATTTGGCTTGGTCGATGCATTATGGCGGAGATTTGATTGGGTTCACTCGAAGCGACAAGATCTTCACAAACTATATGTCATGTTTAGGAATAATGGATCTAACTCAACGCCCTCTGAAGATCATACCATTGATGAACCTAATTGATAGAGGAGGAAAAATCGAGATTGTTAGTTATCGTGCAACTCTTATTTCACCCCATGCTCGTCTTCTAAGGACGCTTGATGATTCGCATATCTAGTCTATGAACCATTGCCATGTTTATTCCTTCGTCAATTTTCCTATTTTCTTCTCATTTGTAATTTGTTGTACCATTGTTTTGTTAATTTATTATTGTACACAACAATAACATTATTGTGAATATTAAATCATCAAAATTTGTGTTTTCGATTCATTTATCTTAGCATTTCTGAAAAAGAAATTTTTTATCATTTAGTACTATTTTAATACAAGTCTTTTTGCATTTGATTTTTTTCTTTTTCATGAGATACTTAACCGAATATAAACATCCAGACGAAAAACATTAATAATATTATCGTCTAAGAAAAACAAAACTCAAGTAAATATTCAACCCTTGTTTTTTTAACTTTAGACAATCTCTACTCTCTAGTGCATGATGTAATTAAAAAGCATTTTGAAAATAGAAAATAATTAAAATAGGAAAATGAGTTAGCGTCACCTCACGTTGCATATTGACAAGGTATTGACCATTTTATAGCTAACAAATCATAAAATTGAAGGAAGTGTAGAAACAGAGGAGAAAACAGAGACATGGAAAATCAGAACTGCAAGGATAATGAGGATGTATGATTCAGGATCGAACATCTAGTTGCGGAACGAACAACAAAAACATCAAAAGGTAATAATAATAATAATAATAACGATATTCATACAAAAGGCAACCTGTCTATGAATCAGACAACTCCTACTCCTGATCAATGGGGAATGGCGAGACAAGGCTGGGAACATATCGTATGATATCAGTCCAGTTATCGAATTTCAAAAGCATCGAATATTGCATAGGTTGTGCACGTGTGTCAACTAACCCAAGTGCTCTAATATTATACTCATATACATCATTATTGATCGGTCGTGTCACAAAAAACTTGCCAGCCCTCGTAAACCCAATCATCCTCGAGGCCTTGCCTAATCCCAACTCCTTTGGAAGATTAATAGATTTCACTGTCGTAGGGGATTCCATTATGTGCATCAATATGTCACCACCTTGGAACCGCTCACACCTGCTCAAACACCCACCCATCACGTCTATGCTGTAGTAAGGTTGCGCCGGTCTGACTTTGTAAAAACTCTCCTTCCCCAAATCAAAACTAAGAATAAACTGGCCGTCTTGTAAGCAAGCCGCAGACCAATATAATACTTCATCGATGAGCTCACTGCGCCCATGAATAACCAAATCACCATGATTAAACTCGATTTCTCTCCACTTATTTTCCCTCAGAGAGAATATATGAACAACATTTTTACATTGATCATTGGCTCCGAAACGCACTCTCAAAATTCGAACATATTTGTAGTCATCGGTGCGTGATGCGTACCCAAATCCATGAGCTGGCATTGAACAACATTTGTGGTAATCTAGTGCACAAATATCCCGACCCGACACATATTTGTGGAGTTTTCGAGTGGCCCGGGTTCCATAAAATGAAATGGTTATCATGAAATTGGCTCAAACAAACCAACCCATTGCAGCAACCTGTAAGCCAGCGCGTATCGTCTTTACCAATGTCCGTGTCGTCTAACTTAACCAAATTATCTTCGAAATTACAAGGAATTTGATCATCATCATCATCGTAAGAGAAAAGGTAGTAATTCATTTTCGATTTGAGAAATAAGGTGTCGACAGGAGCAGAAGGGTGAGACGAGGGGGATTTGATGAAGTGGGAAATAGCAAATGGGGAAGAAGAAAGGGTAGAGTACCATTGTTTGGAGACGGACTTAAATCGAAGAATGGATTTGATGGGCAATCTTGTTAGAATTTCTTCAATTATGAAATCATTAAAGTGATGATAGCGCCTTCGTTGTTGCTCCACCATTGTAAATCAGGTTGAACGCCAGGCAAAGAGAACGAAGGAAGGTGTTGCGGTAGAAGATTAGAGGCAGATGCATGTAGCTAGGGTTTCCATTAAACATTTATTTTGATTAAAATAAAGGATTTGTATTATCAAAGTAATTGAATTTTCCATAGACCACTTTATCAATTAGGCTACTAATAATACCTCGGCTTTTATTTATTGTGAGGGGCGTCTTAATAGATTTGGAGGCCCAGTTCGAGTCTCGAGTTTGAGGCTGTAATATTAAAAAATAGACAAAATAAAATAACATCCCTAAGGTTTTTTTTTTTTTTTTTTTTTGCCAACGGACATAACCCCACCTTACCACGAACGCATCACAGCTGAAGCTATATTATGCGCATTCGTGTTAAGGCTTCGGTTAATGTATCTAATAGAGCAGCAATGAAAGGAAATAACAAGGTCATGAATACAAATAATACAATCTCTAATGCTATGCTGGAATTCCTCGACTTCAGCGAGTTGGTTGATGAGCTGTAGACAATCCGACTGTAGTGTCAAGTGAAGAATCCCTTGACGCTTGGCCCATTTGATCGCCTTTAAGGCCGCCAGCGCTTCTGCGTGTAAAGCCGATTCTGCATAGAATTTGTCGTGTCCTAATCCTCCATGCATATGATCTGCTCCTTTGACAATCCAACCAGCAGCCGCTTCTCCCGAATTCTTCCAACCGGCGTCAACACTTATAGTTACCAATTCACAGCTGCATTTGTCTTGAGCAGGGGAAATCAGCCAGAAATCCATCGACTCTCTGATCCTGCGTCTATCAATCTCCTTTTCTGAGATTGAATCACGCCCAGGGTAGATAACAGGTGTATCTTTCCTTTTTTTCTCCTCCTCCCAGATTTTTTCCAAAAAAAGAAGCGATTCCTTATGCTTAGTCACCAGAATTTCCGCTTTATTCGATGATCCTTTGTAGATAATACTATTCCTGAAGAGCCAAATACTGTACATAACATTTGTAAATTGGAACAAGCGTTTCCAATCGTCATCGCCTCCAAACAGTTGGGTCAACTGTTCCATTAGCCAATCCTGAAATTCCATACTCCCCTTGTTGTGAATCAGATCTGAAAAACCGGCTGAGTCCCACAAGGCCTTACTCGTGGTGCAATCCCTAAATAGGTGTCCTAACGTTTCCATATGCGCATAGTCAATTGATGGCTCACCGTCCTCATTCCTGTGACAGCAAAGAACGCAATGGGTATTGCCTGCCATCTGTCTTTTCAGTCTCTCTATTCCTATAGGAAGAGCGTCTGACAGGATCTTCCAGTAAAAGACCTTCCATTTTGACGGCCCAGGCATCCTCCAAAGCACTTTATTACAGAACTGGGGAAACTTAGAAAATCTATTCATAGCCCTTCTCGCCTGCTTGTTGTTCCTGATTTCCTTGAGAAGCAGATTGTGGTATCCGCTCTTCACAGAGTACTCTCCCGACCCCGATTTAGTCCAATAACAACTGTTACTTTTATCCTTATTAACCAAATGGATGGCTTTAATCTTATTCCCCCAATCCTTAGAGAAAATAAGATCAAGTTTACCCTGGTTCCAACTCCCGTCTTCTCCTCTGAGGTCCTTAACCGACCAGTCTTCAGCTCTGATCGAGGGGTCGTTGATATCTATTCCACACTTAATAACCGGGATACACCCGTTCACCCACTTATCCTGATATATATTGATTTTTATATTATTCGTCACTTCTTTGTCTCCTATTTTCCATCCCAAACCATCCTCCAAAATTTCTCTCCCACTTAAGATTCCTTTCCAAGCTTTTGATTTATTACCTCTCAGCTTATTCTTCTCAAATTCCTTCAGATTTCTAATTGGTCCATACTTTGCTGTAAAGACCTTACTGAGCAAAGTTTCCTCCTTTTGAATGACCCTCCAGGCGTTTTTTGCTAGCAACGCTTGATTATTCATAATGGTGTTCCTAATCCCTAATCCTCCCATCCTCTTGGGTAACTGGATATACTCTTTAGATCTCCAGTGTAAGGTTCTACCTGCTTTGTTTCCAGCCCACCAAAACTGAGCTAACAAAGTATCAACTTTCTTAGCAACACTTATCGGTATTTTGAATACCGATAGAAAGAAACAGGAAAGGTTGGCTAGAATAGAATGAATTAAAGTTAACCTTGCAGCTGGAGATAAGAATGTACCATTCCAGGAACCTATCCGGGAAATAATTGATTCATAAATTTTATCTGTGAAAGACTTCGATCCCGAGTCGCTTAGCTCCGGAATCCCCAAATATTTCCCCAGTTTTGCGCGTGGTTTTAGCTCAAATAGCTTGAGGCATTTCCTGACAACCTCCAGATTGCAGTTTGCACTGAACACCATGGCTGACTTGTCTCTATTGATAACTTGACCCGATAATTTACAATATCTTTGTATCAAGTTATGAAAATTAGTCAGATTATCGAGTTTGCCTTTCAGAAAAAAGATAGAGTCGTCAGCGAAAAAAAGATGCGAAATGGGTGGTGCATTCTTGGCCACTTTAATCCCCAAAATATTCTTCGAGATTTCATTCAGAGCCAAATGTCTTGAAAGAGTCTCCGTGCATAAAACAAAAAGGTACGGAGACAGAGGATCTCCCTGTCTTAGCCCGCACGAGGGCTTGAAGAATTCCAATGGCGCTCCATTGATGAGAACACTATATGAGACAGTAGTGACACAGTTCATAATAAGCCGAATAAAGGTTTCAGGGAAGCCCATACCTTTGAGGACACATCGCAAAAAATTCCAGTCTATTCTGTCATATGCCTTGCTCATATCGGCTTTGAAAGCTATCTCCCCTATTCTTCCTTTATTAGGACCATTGATCTTGTGCATACACTCATCTGCTATAAGTATATTATCCTGAATTACTCTTTTTGGTACAAACGCATTCTGAAACTCTCCAATGATCTTGGACATCAAGTTCTTCATTCGATTAGCAATGCATTTCATAATTATCTTCATTATGACATTACACAGGCTGATTGGTCTAAATTGCTCCACTTTCTCTGGGCAGCTAATCTTCGGAATAAGAGTTATGAAAGTCTTGTTCATTTCTTTCAGGACAAATCCCGAATTTAGGCAGGCACACATAGCTTCTGTGACATCAGTCTTAACAAAGTGCCAACATTTCTTAAAGAACTCTGCCGGGATACCATCTGGCCCTGGAGATTTCAGATCTCCCATTTGGAAAACTGCCATTCGGACTTCCTTAGCTGTGAATTTTTTATCCAGCATTTCCCGGTCCTTATCTGTAACACAACCACTAAGAACTGAGAAGAAACTCTGATGTCTCTTAAAATACTGGTCAAAATCTTCAATCACTTCAATAGTTTTATATATTTTCCTGTAATAGTTCCTAAATGTATCTTCAATCCTCCCCACATCATGAGTCTAGTTTCCATCCTCACTTTTAATACTCCAAATAAAGTTTCTGTTTCTTCTCCCCTTGACACAATTGAAAAAATATCTTGTACATGTGTCTCCTTCGTTTGCCCACTTAATCTTTGCTCGCTGTCTCCAGTATAAAGCTGCAGCCTTAGCAAAATCCGAAATCCGACCTTGCACTCTTTCGTATTCTTCCCAATTTCTTCCTCTTTTTCTTCTGCCTGGATCCTTTCCATCTCATTGCTTATAGCCTCGTCAAAATCTTCCCATTTCTTCCCCCAATCTCTCTTCTTATCCAATGACCACTTCATGAGATGTTTTTTAATGTTTTCTAATTTCCTCATAACCTTATACCCCTTTGATCCCTTAACCTCCATTCCCCACTTTCCTTGTATTATGTCGACCCCCTCCTCTAGGTTTAGGCTCCACACTTCCAATTTATACGGTCGTCTTCTTTTATCGTATATGAGATTACTATTAAAGATGACAGGCGCGTGATCGGAGAGTTGGATTGGTAAATGAATTACTCCCGAGTCCGGAAAAGCTTGTATCCAATCTCTTGAAACATATATGCTTTATCAAGCCTTTCAAACACCTTGTCCTTTCCTTTTCTATTGTTACACCAAGTAAATCTCGGACCTTTAAACGGAATATCAATTAACTCATGTTCTAATTTCCACAAATTAAAAAGTTCCATCCCCGGAATGCTTCTATTTGATTTACTCAATTTATCCTCGAGGTTGTCTACTTGGTTGAAGTCGCCAAAGAGTAAGAACGGGTATTCAAGTGATTCCAACCAGCAACCTAAATTAGCCCAAACTTGTTCCCTCCGGGACGCGTCAGGTTCTCCATAAACAAGGATCAAATAAAAGGGAAGGCCTCCAATGATATTAGATCGCAAAATAATAAAATTAGTGCATACAAAAATCTTCGAGAACGCCGACTCTACCCTCCACCCGACATAAAGCCCTCCACTACTTCCTCTAGCATCATGACCAACAAAGGATCGAAATCCCAGAGGTCTACAAAAATTCGCTACCAAACTACAATCACATTTCGTCTCCGCAAGGAAAATAAAGTCTAAATTACTATTAGTAGATATGATCGCTCTAATTTTGGGAATTGTAGGGTTGAGCGGATCTGAGAGTCCCCTACAATTCCAAGCCAAGCCCTTCATTCTTCTTCAGGAGGTTGATCGGGCTCAACCTCCGCAAAGCCGACATTGACCTCCATACCCGAAGGTGTTCCTGTATCCAATTGCCAAAACCAGTTTCCCGCCTCCGCTTCAATTGCACGTCTCCTCTTAATCCTTGAACTACTTCCATCTGAAGAATATAATTCTTCCTCCTGACATTTTTCCACATCCCTAAGGTTTGAACCCATGATCTTCCATGAAGAGGGAGTAGCCTCAAGCCACCACACTACAAGCAATATATGTAGTTATTATCTCATAATTTTATATATAGAGTAACTATTCAGAAAGAGAATTATGAGGACCAACAAAACTGGAGGTCCATTTCCCCTGCTCGCCCTGAACCTCCTCTGGGCCGCTCCTGATTGTCACATTAAAATACTCCATATATATACATATGTATAAAATTAGGCAACAAATAAAAACCGAAGGAAGTAATATAATTTCCTAAATTGGAGAAAGGAAAGAAAGAAGAGAAGATAGAAAGAGATAAAGAGAATGAGAGAAATCAGAGAGGTAGTTTATTCATTTCATCAAGGGGTATATATATAGTACATGGTACATATTGGGTCACATCATAATGGGCTATAAGGCCCGATGGACATCCACATATAATGTTTCATAACATTTTAGAATTATTTTATTTACATAATACTGTCATACTAGTCACAATTATAATTTGGTATAGAAAACATGGATTTTCAGTTGAATATCAGGGCTCGTTTGGTTACTTATCTAATTACCGGGAAATAGATCCCGAGAAGTGTATTTTCGGGAGTTGTTTAGTTGTCCATTTAATGGGAATCGCCATTAATTTTCACTCCCTCCCTCAGGGGAAGTTACTGATCACCAAACCCCTTGGTGGGTAGAACTTCCGCATGAAGTTATTTTCCACGTGACATCCAAACATGAATTTAAATTTCCAGTAACTTCATCTTTCCATGGTGAACCAAACGAGCCTTCAGTTTACACGACCCAAAAAGGTATGTTGACTCAATATGACCCATTTACCTTACCCGACTTGACCTAACTCAATCTTGTCCGACTCACCCGAGTTCCACCTCTAATTATGGGTTAATTTTACCTTATTTATCGTCGGACCATTTTTTGAAAGGCTAATGGGTGAATATTTTTTTTTGTAAAAGTTGTGAGTTCAAAATGTGTCGATTGTCACCTCAGCAGTTGGCACTCACGGTAGTTATGGCATACATTACCTGATGACAATAATCCCTTCGTCTAGTTCATTTGTTTGCCTTTGTATGTATTACGGAGTAGGGAGTGTTTCTTAGTACTTTACTCCAACTCCGTAGGACGAAAACTTCAATGCTTGGCACTCATCAACATTAACCAACAAAAAAGAACCAAGGAAAGTCAAATGTTGTAGAGAGATGGAAAATCAAAGCAACGATGAGAAAGCAAGAGAGCTTCCAAATGATATGATAAGTGAGATGATACTAACAAGATTGCCTATCAAATCAATTCTTCGATTCAAGTCCGTTTCCAAGCTCTGGTATTCGACTCTCTCTTCTCCTCGTTTCGCTTTAACCCACTCCAAATTATCCCACCTTTTACCCACCGAATCCCTGCTCATTCGATCTGACAACATATTCGAGTTCTTGTCTTACGAAAATGGTGAAATAATTGACTTGGTCGACTTAGAGGTTGACTTTGATCTCGGCAATGACAGAATGATGGATTTGGTGGGCACTTCTAATGGCTTGGTTTGTTTGAGACCAAGGTCCGCTCGTTTGTCCATTGTATGGAATCCAATTACCCGCAAATTTATCAAATATTTTGACTCTGTAATCACTGATGCTTTTACCGTGCGATTTTCTGTCTATTGGGGATTTGGCTATGTTTCTGCCCTTGATGACTACAAGATTGTTCGATTATCTAAGAATATCGACACTTTTTCTATAACAGTTCACGTCTACTCGACTAAGATAGATAAATGGAAAGTAATCAACACCGATGCTATTGATGATACCTCTCATTTAAGGAATCCAGTGCTGATACGTACGCCTGGGGTATTGGCTAATGAGACCTTATATTGGTGGTTGCCAGGAAATAGTTTTTTCTTCGATTTAATGTCCGAGAAGCTCGACACATTTCCTCAGCTCGACCTGAGCCCACCACCATTGCCCATCTACGATAACGAATATGTTGATAAGTCGCTATTTGTGGTAAATGGGTGCATATCGATGTATGGTAAATTTGTTATCGGGGGTGGTGATATGTTAACCATTATGAAAAGTCGAGAGGTGATTGAACGAATCATTGTTCCCAGGGAATTGGGTAACTCAATGCATGTTTGCGGAGATTTGGTTGGGTTCACCCGAAGCCACAAGATGTTTACACGCTATATGACATGTTTAGGAATGATAGACCTAACTCATCGCCCTCTCGAGATCATACCATTGATGAGCCTCATTGATAGAAGAGGAAAAGTTGAGATTGTTAGTTATCATGCAACTCTTATTTCACCAATTCACCCCATGTTCGTATCATAAGGACGCTCGAGGATTCATCGCAACTCTAGTCCATGGACCATCGCTATATTTACTACTTTGATTCCCATTTTATTCATTTGTTAACCTTTGATTAAAATATTTCTCACAAAAAAACGTAAACCCACCTTAATAAATGACTGAAACGGAAAAAGTATTTGTTTGTTGTACCATTGTTTTGTTTTATACATATCGAGTAATTTTCTATTGTACACATAACGTTATTGTGATATTTGAATTATCGAAATTTGTGTTTATGATTCTTTTATCTTAGCTTTTAGTACTCCTACTATTTTAATAATACAAGTCCTTTGGCATTTGATTTTTTTTGAGGGACACTTAACCGAATATAAACATTAAAACGAAAATAATAATAATATTATCGTCTAAGAAAAACAAAACTGATGTAAAATTAAAAAGCAATTTGAAAACAGAAAATTATTAAAATATGATGTGGTTGACAAAATCAAAGCATTGACAATTTTATAGCTAAGAAATAATAAAAGTGAAAGAAAGTGCAGAAACAGAGGAGAAAACAGAGATAGAGATGGAAAGTCAGAGCAGTAAGAATGAGGATGAATCAATACAGCAAAGAGAGCTGCCATTTGATCTGATAACCGATATCATATTAACACGATTGCCTATCAAATCGATTGTTCGATTCAAGTCCGTCTCCAAACTCTGGTATTCCACTCTCTCTTCTCCTCGTTTCGCTTTCCAACACTTCAAATTTCACCGACCTTCACCCACACAATCCTTGCTCATCAAATCTGACGCCAAATTCCAGATTTTATCCTATGAAGATAATAATAACTTTAATATTGAGTGGGTGAACAACAAGGTTGACTTTGATGAAGGTGGGGAGAGTATGAGTATGGTTTTGGCGGGCACGTGTAATGGGTTGGTTTGTTTAGGATCAACTTCGGGTCATTTGTTTATTATATGGAACCCGATAACCTGTGAATTTCGTAAATACCGGGACAACGACATCTCTAAGTTTGTTTCTGACCGTGGTACGGTCACTTGGGGATTTGGGTATGTTTCTGCTGTTGACGACTACAAAATTGTTCGAATATGCAAAAAAGTGTTTCATGATTCTTTTAGGGTTCATGTCTACTCGACAAGGTTCGATGGTGATCAAGGAATGAGAAGAATCGACGACAATGATAGTTCTAATAATAATTTCTCGGGTTTGAGGATTGCAGAGCGCTTAATCAGACCAGGGGTTTTGGTCAACGAGACTCTATATTGGATGGGTGGGGTCCCGCCCATGATCGATGGGTTGCAAAGGAAGATTCTTTCCTTTGACTTAGCGTCTGAGATGTTCGACACGTTTCCTCACCTCGAGGTGAGCTCACCCTCTTCATATGATATGGGCGATAAATGTTTTGATCACTGGTTATGTGTCGTAAATGGGAGTTTATCTAAGTACGGTACATCTTTCCGAAGTGGCGAAGGTGTTATAACAATGTTGAAAAGTCCCGGAGAAATAGAAGAAAGTTTTATTCCTGTCAGTCTTAGGCTGTCGATGCATAGAGAGATATACGACATCATAGTTGGATTCACTGGAAGTGACAAGATCTTCACGCAATATTATGGCGGTGGTGCACCGTGTTTAGTGGTTATGGATTTAACTTCGCAGCCGTTAAATCACATACCATTGATGACCCTTGAGGCCGACGCCAAAAATGAGATTGTTAGGTATTGTGCAAGCCTTATTTCACCTGATGCAAATGTTAGGAGTACGCACAAGGACGACAAGGGTTCAAACCTCCTCTAGACATCGTTTTTATTTTCTGTTCTCGTATGCAAACGTTTTGATTTTTCAGCGAATATACTATGTACACATGTAAACCGTGATAATATTGAAAAGAAAATTGATTTTATCTTATAATTATAAGAATGTCATCAGATAATGGCTAAATATGTGTAATCTACTCCTGTACGTTTTTATATAGCCTTAGACTTGAGATGTATGTGGTACGAGTAATATCTTATTATCGAGAAGAAAAACAGAGATGGAAAGTCAAATTAAGGATGAGAAAGATCTAATACAGCAAAGCGAGCTCCCATTTGATTTGATAATCGATATGATATATATTAAGACGGTTGCCAATCAAATCGATTCAAGTCGGTCTCCAAACTCTGGTATTCCACTCTCTCTTCTTCTCGTTTTGCTTCCGTCCACCTTCACCCACGCAATCCTTGCTCATTCGATCTTGCAACGAATTCCAGTCTTACGGAAATGGTGAAATTGACTTGGTCAAACTAGACGTTGACTTTGATGTAGGTGATGAGAACATGGATTTGGTGGGCACTTGTAACGGGTTAGTTTGTTTCGGATCGTCTTCTGCTCGTTTGTTCATTGTATGGAATCCAATAATCCATGAATTTCGCAAATAATCCATGGACAATGTTTTCCTTCGATTTAGCATCTGAGAAGTTCGACACATTTCATCACCACGAGGTGAGAACCCCATTATTGTCATACATACGTTACCAACAATGACGAACACGTTCATAAGTAATATTTTGTCGTAAATGGGTGCATATCGATGCATGGTAAATTTTTCAGTGGCCGTGATATTTTAACCATTATCAAAATTCCGGAGGTAATCGAACAAATTATTCTTCCTAGGGGCGTGGCGAATGCAATTGTTCGTGAGAGCATAATTGGATTCACCGGAAGAGACAAGATCCTTGATGATTTAGGGGTTATGGAGGTAACATTGCAGACACCATTGATGACCTTTGATCTAACGGAGAAAACCGAGGTGGTTAGTTATCGTGCAAGTCTTGTTTCGCCTAAGGCTCATGTTAAAATGACGTTCAAAGTTGATGATTCGAACATTATTTATTTAACCTCTGTCGTCGTTTTGTTTTGTGCTACCCCATTGCTTTGTTTCTACATATATACTTCGTAATTTATTGTGAGACTTACTATCAGACCCAAATCTCGAGCTCTTTAAAATTAAGGTTTGATCTCGACTCATATATATTGTCTTGTTTTTCTCGAATTATTTAGTACGAGTACTTTTTATTCATTAACAAATGTGTCCTAACTTTGACGATCTTATCTTGAGTTGAGATAATAAGGTGGTTGAGATTGACTTAGATTCGAGACTAAGATCCGATTCAATAATTTTTCGTCAAGTCTAAAAAAATTGATGTTTAACCTCCCGGTTTTGTTGTATTATTTCATTTTATTAGAAATACATCCAACTCTAAATAATCAACATTTTTAAAACAAAAGTATAATTGCGGAACAAAATTCAAAACAAAATAAAAAAAATAGCAACAGAGTGAAATTATAAAATACTCCGTATTAAAATCATAGTAAAAGAAAAAAAATGAGTACAAACGTGGGTTCGAGCCCAATCTTGCGTGGCTCGAGGGAGACTTAACACATATTTGGCCAAATATGACTCGAGCTCAGTCAAACTAATAGAGGATACCGTAGTAAGGCATCCGAGTAGGGTTATGAAACAAACAATAGATAGGAAACAAACAAGAGGAGTACATTGTGGGAATGATCAAGGAAACAATATTGTGTGAATGGATTAGGAAACAATAATACAATATTGCGTGAAGATTAGGAAACCTACAATAACACAATATTGTGTGAATGGTTTAGGAAAACACATTTAAATGGTTTAAGAAACCCAATATCAATATATTGGTCTGTGTTTGTATTCATATTCAAGAAAGAAAGGGAAAAAAAGTTACCATAATACAAATCTCTCTGTATATTTTACTATCACAAACTGAGTTGAAGTCCAGCATTACTCGACTAATTAAGTTCAAGTCGAGCATTACTCGACTAATTAACGACAGAACCAAAACCGAGTGACTTAATTGGCCCTTCTAATAAACGAGGTTTTGAGGCCAATACAAACACAGACACAAACCCTACGTCCAACCACAGGAACACTTTCCTTCACTTTGCCGGTGTTCATACATTCTGATTTGATACAATGGTGGATCAACCACAAATAAAGGTGGTATCATCACTTTGATGATTTCATAATTGAAGAAATTCTAACAAGATTGTCCATCAAATCTGTTCTTCGATTTAAGTCTGTCTCCAAACAATGGTACCCTACCCTTTCTTCTTCCCCATTTGCTATTTCCCACTTCATCAAATCCCCGTCGTCTCACCCTTCTGCTCTGTCGACACCTTATTTATCAAATCGGGGAAGAATCACTACCTTTTCTCTTACGATGATGATGATGATCAAATTCCTTGTAATTTCAAAGATAATTTGGTTAAGGTAGACGACACAGACATTGGTAAAGACGATAATAAGCTCAGGCTTACAGGTTGCTGCAATGGGTTGGTTTGTTTGAGCCAATTCCATGATAACCACTTCATTTTATGGAACCCGGCCACTCGAAAACTGCACAAATATGTGTGGGGTCAGGATATTTGTGCACTAGATTACTACAGATGTTGTTCAACGCCAGCTCATGGATTTGGGTACGCATCACGCACCGATGACTACAAATATGTTCGAATTTTGAGATTGCGTTTTGGAGCCAATACTCAATGTAAAAACATTGCTCATATATTCTCTCTGAGGGAAAATAAGTGGAGAGAAATCGAGTTTAATCATGGTGATTGGGTTATTTATGGGCGCAGTGAGGTCATTGGTGAAGTATTATACTGGTCTGCTACTTGTTTAAAAGATGGCAAGTTTATTCTTAGTTTTGATTTGGGGAAGGAGACTTTTTACAAAGTCAGACCGGCACAACCTTACTATAGCATAGACGTGATGGGTGGGTGTTTGAGCACGTGTGAGCGGTTCCAAGGTGGTGACATATTGATGCACATAATGGAATCTCCTACGATTATGAAATCTATTAATCTTCCAAGGGAGTTGGGATTAGGCACAGGCCGCACAGCCTCTCATATGATTGGTTTTACGAGGGATAACAAGTTTTTTGTGACACGGCCGATGTTCAGTGTTGGTTACATACCATCCTATAGAGCTTGGGTTGGTTGACACACGTACAGAACCTATGCAATATTCGATGCTTTTGAAATTTGATGCGCGTACTCATATCGTACGATATGTTCCGATCCCAGCCTTGCCTCGCCGTCCCCAGTTGAGGAGTAGTTGTCTTAGGCATAGATCTAGATCAGATAGGTTACATACGTTTTGTATGAATATCGTTATTATTATTATTATTATCATTGCATTGTATGACAGGTATTATATGGCTGGAGTATTATTATATTGAAAGGGGACAAACATTAAAACCTTCGATGCTAAATCGAAGGAAAGAATTGTCCCCGCCAACATCCAGTATAATTTCTCTGTTAGAAATACATTATGATTCCGATTATGAAATCTGTCCCAAGATCATTATAGATTCGATTTAATTCAACCCTAATACAATCGGTGAACGGAAAAGCGGACTAACCTTGATCCATGTCTTACGACGCACTCAATAATAATAAGAATATAAGAAGAATAAAGACTCAAATATGATTCTCCTCCTTAACCCGTTTCCTTAACGTTCTCAGTATGATGGAGAAGAGAACTATGCCTTTTACAAACTGTTTTCCTTTATTTTGAGAAGATGAAGATAAGATTACGTTCACTGTTACTGATATGTATATGGATATATACATGTCAAGGGATGTGTTTGTTCATAACTCAAATCGTTATATCTCTTCGTGAAAAGGCACTTCGTGATATTGAGTAAGGTCGGAAGGAATAGTTATTCCCGACTTTAATTACTTTAATTGAAACCGATCCATCGCGGTGTCGTCTTTTATATTAAAGTCCCGTTAAACGTGAACTCGTTATTTACAAACCCGAAAGACACAAGGCCATAAGAATATAAATATTCTAACATTCTCCCACTTGGCCTTAGTGTCACTTAAAGGATCAATAATTATAATGTTCACCTTAAATTGAGCTCATTAAACTTTCTATAAAACTTTAATAGATTTAGAATTAATTGAATCATGGCGGTCACACATCATTCTGCGACATGATCCCTTCCATGTATCACAAATCAATCCTAACTCTTAACTAGCTACTCTAATTTGAGAAAATACAATAATTCTCAAAATGATTACATGTATGTAATCGCCAATCATAAATGTATACATATATCATAATGATCACATGTACTTTATAAAGAAACATAACAATAAATGATATCAAAATGTCATAAACATAATATGAGCACACTACTATTACATTAGCAAGGCTTTATCTACAACACCCATGCGCTCTACATGGTCAATAAACGCTTTAGGTGGTAATCCCTTAGTTAACGGATCGGCTACCATCACATCCGTCCTAATATGCTCAATTGACACTCTACGTTTCTGCACATCCTCTTTAACCGATAAGTATTTCAATTCAATATGCTTAGCACCCTTAGAGTACTTATCATTTTTAGCGAAGAATACGGCTGCTTCATTATCACAATAAATTCTCAGTGGCTTGGCTATACTATCGATGATTCCAAGTCCCGAGATAAAGTTCCGCATCCACAATGCATGAATAGTGGCTTCAAAGCATGCCACAAATTCAGCTTCCATAGTGGAGGTAGCAAAGATAGATTGTTTTCCACATTTCCATGATACTGCTCCCTCAGCTAATAGAAAGACATAACCAAATGTTGATTTCCTGGTATCTTTACATCCGGCATGGTCTGAATCTGAATATCCAATAACCTCTAGATCATTATCGGATCTCCTATATGTAAGCATGAACTCCTTGGTTCCTTGCAAGTACCTGAGCACTTTCTTTGCAGCTCTCCAATGGTCCATCCCGGGATCACTTTGATACCGACCCAACATTCCAACGGCAAAGCTGATGTCTGGTCGAGTACATGTTTGAACATAGTTCAAGCTCCCAACCACTGATGCATAAGGAATTCTTTCCATTTCTTTTCGTTCTAGCTCATTCTGGGGACATTGCATTTTACTGAACTTATCCCCTTTCTGTATAGGAACGATTCCGGGCGAGCAACTCTCCATTCTATATCTCTCTAAAATTGTATTGATGTAAGTTTTCTGAGACAGTCCTAACAATCCTTGTGATCTATCACGGGTTATTTCAATCCCAATCACATAGGATGCCTCACTCATATCTTTCATCTCAAAATTTTTAGAGAGGTACTTCTTTACATCATGTAACATACCCATATTATTCGCAGCTAGCAAAATATCGTCAACATACAGAACTAAAATTACAAACTTACTCCCACTGATTTTCATATAGATACATCGATCAACGATGACCTCTGTGAAACCATATGATGTGATAGTATCATTAAACTTTAAGTACCACTGTCGGGAAGCTTGTTTTAGTCCATATATCGACTTCTTCAGCCTACAAACCTTGTCCTCATTACCTGGAGCTAAAAAGCCCTCAGGTTGCTTCATATATACTTCCTCCTCAAGTTCACCATTTAGAAAAGCGGTTTTCACATCCATTTGGTGAAGCTCGAGATCATAATGAGCTACCATTGCCAACACAATTCTTAAGGAATCCTTCTTAGATACTGGAGAGAAGGTTTCCTTATAGTCAATACCGTCTTTCTGAGTAAAACCTTTGGCGACAAGTCGGGCTTTGTATCTTTCTATGTTCCCCTTAGAATCCTTTTTGATCTTATAGACCCATTTCGAACCAATGGTCTTGGACCCTTCAGGTAACACAACTAAATCCCACACTTTATTATCATCCATTGATTTCATCTCTTCTTTCATAGCAATTAACCACTTTTCAGAATCGTTACTTTCAATGGCTTTTTGGAATGAGACAGGATCCTCACTAATGCTCAAGTCACATTCACTTTCCACATGATAACACACATAATCATCTGAAATAGCAGGTCTTTTATCTCTTACAGACCGCCTTGGTTGTTCATGTGGTGTATCATGTGGTGTATCATTTCCTCCTTGAATTGTGACTTCTGATTCATTGTTATTGTCATTTTGTGGGTGTTGAACATCATTATGTTGCTCAATTGTGTCATTTGACTGTATAGATACAATGGGTACAACTACTTTAGGTGCAACTTCAGGAGAGTGAATTTCTTCCCAAATTTCATGAATATCCATATTTCGTGGTTTATCACTCCCACTAGTTTGACCATTCTCAATGAATCTAGCATTACCAGTCTCAACTATTCTCGTACTGTGATTAGGACAGTAAAATACATACCCCTTTGACTTTTCAGGATAGCCAATGAAAAAACCACTGACCGTCCTAGAATCTAGCTTCTTTTCATGAGGGTTATACAACCTCACTTCAGCTTGGCAACCCCATACTCTAAGATGTCTTAAGCTCGGCTTCCTTCCCGTGCACAGTTCATAAGGAGTCTTAGGAACTGACTTACTAGGAACCCGATTTAAAACATAGGTTGCAGTTTTTAATGCATAGATCCATAAAGAAAGAGGTAAAGAACAATTACTTAACATGCTCCTAACCATTTCAATTAGAGTACGATTCCACCTTTCAGTTACACCGTTCTGCTGAGGTGTACCTGGTATAGTATATTGAGCACAAATGCCTCTATTTTCAAGAAGCTTTGCAAATGGACCGGGACACTGACCATTTTCGGTGAACCTTCCATAATATTCACCACCTCTATCCGATCTCACAATTTTTACCTTCTTTTCTAGCTGCCTTTCTACCTCATTCAAGAATATCTCGAGGACATTCACAGAATGGGCCTTTTCATGCAGTAGATAAGTGTATCCATACCGTGAGTAGTCATCAATAAAGGTGATAAAGTACTTTTCACCACTCCAAGAAGAAGCATCAAAAGGTCCACAAATATCAGTGTGTATAATTTCAAGTAGCTGAGAACTTCTCGTGGCTGGTTTCTTTACTGTGTGTTTAGTATGCTTACCTTTAATGCATTCTATACACACATATAAGTCACTAAAATTTAATTGAGGAAGAATTTCATTCTTTACCAACCTCAATAACCTTTCTTTAGATATGTGACCTAGTCTTTGATGCCACAAGTAAGCTGAACTTTCATCTGATGCACTACGTTTGATGCCTCTACTCTCAACATGATACAAAGATTCAGAAAAATTAATATCAAGATTGAACTTATAAAGAGAATCGCATAAAGTACCACTACCATAATAGTAATCATTCTGGTACAAAGTAAATAATCCAAATTTAAAGTTAATCTTAAAACCTAAATCATCCAGCTTACTTAAAGATACAAGATTTCTAGCACATTCGGGTACATAAAGACAATTTATAAGATCTATTTGACAACCAGTGTCTAAGATCAAACGATAGGTCCCAATGCCCTCAATTCGTGCCTTCATCCTGTTTCCCATGGATAGATATTCATTTGGTCGTCTTATGGGCCGGATCGAACTGAATCCCTGTTTAATATGAGAAACGTGAGTAGTATGTAGCACCAGAATCTAACCACCAGGTATTATTAGGCACTTCAATAAGGTTTGATTCAAAGCATACAGAACAATAATGCATACCTCTCTTTTCGAACCAATCTTTCATTTTTGGACATTCTTTCTTGAAATGTCCCTTTTTCTTACAAAAGTGACACTTCAAATCCTTTTTCATCTTACTTTCGGGTCCTTTAATGTAAGATTTGCCCTTGTTTTTGCCATTCCAACCTGGTGTGCTCTTGCTGCTGCTGGCTCCTTCATGACCTACAAGATGGACAACTGGGGTTTTTGCCTTCTTTAATCTCCCTTCCTCCTGAATGAGCATAGCCTTTAACTCTTGAAGTTTTCATTTAACCGTTAATGTGTTATAATTCACTTGAAACTGGCTAAACTCATCAGGTAGGGAGTTAATGACAAATTGCACCAAGAAGGAATCATTTACTTTCATCCCTAGCTTCTTTAACTTTGCTGCCAAATTTGACATTTCTGTCACATGAGTATGCATTGATTCCGAGCCGTTCAAGTCATATTTCTTATTAGTCAGATCACTCATAAGACTACCCGTTATTGACTTGTCCGCCAACTCAGATTGGGAGCACTCCTTTATCTTTTTCAAGAATTCTCTCGCTTTCTCTGTTTTAGGCATTGATGGCTTAATACTTTCCGCCATTGTCAATCTCATGAGAGTTAAACTCAGCCTATTAGAGCGTTCCCACGACTCATATAAGGAAATTTCTTCCTTAGTGCTCTTGTCAGTTATGGCTGAGGGTTCCTCATCAGAAATAATGGCTAGGTCGAGTGCCATAATACCCAGTGTGAACCGGATTTTCTCGGACCATTCATCATAATTAAGCCCATTAAACTTAGTAACAGAGTTAGCGGATGCAGGTAAATTAGATGAGACTGTAAAAATTTACACATGCTTAACCTATTAGTGCTTTGAAAACTTAATACAGATTCAGAAACATTACATCACATTTAAGTAACCTTTGGGCAATACTAAAATGTATATACTACAATCGATGTTATAAATACTTTAATAGTCAATTATCAACATACCAAAATTTTAAATGAATGACATCTTTGGACATACATAACATTCAAATTTCGTACAAATAATAATTTAACTCTTTCATATTATTATCTATATTTCATGTTCCTCCTTTGGGTGGTCACATAAACATAGTACATAATAAAATATAGGACTTTAATATATAGCATCTCTATAATATGGTCTAAACAACCACTAATACATTTCATATGTTTAAGTGTATCATAACAAGGCCACTTTGGTGACTAACATGTACATACAATATAAACATTAAACTTTAACGACAAAAAATAATAATCATAATATCTCCCCTCTCACAAAATATATACGGAGTAATGAAGCCATACATATATTGAAAATTCAAAGCACAAAGCATTAACAATGTCACACAGTACAATCGCCTGCTACCATCATGATATTATACTTTAATTCATGTTATCACTCATCAGGGCATACTAATCAAACAAATTATTAAGTACAAGTGTACAACATGTGCAAATAAACAACAAATGTCATTAAGGAGAAATCCACACACAAAAAACGTGATAAGCCTTTATTTGCATTTTTAATTCAAGTAATGATGCAGCGAAAAATATTATTACTTAAATAACAATGCAATCAGTCATAATTAATCAACATGTTTATTCATCAGAAACTTTTAATAACATGAAAGAATAATAAATAAGTTCCAATAATTATCATCAGGCTATCATGCACTTAATTAAAATTCATCTAAACTTCAATTAATTAAAACTGACGTCATCATCTTTACAAATTTACTACTCTTGTATCAAAATAACATACTACGGATTGATAACATTCCATTGATTATAAAATAATATCAATAAAGTTACTGCTATCAAAAGAATTGACTGACTTCATGCCAACAAACACCGCTTGATCCAGAAACAACTTGACAATTTTAATAAGTGCATACTAGATGATCAGACTTTAATGAAAGAATAGGACAAACTAATGCACTTGATCCGAATCATACATAAAACATCATGCGACGATAGCAATTATCCTGATTAAACTCACGGATACTTTTATAGGTGAATTAAACGAATTTATAATGGCTCTGATATCAACTGTTAGAAATACATTATGATTCCGATTATGAAATCTGTCCCAAGATCATTATAGATTCGATTTAATTCAACCCTAATACAATCGGTGAACGGAAAAGCGGACTAACCTTGATCCATGTCTTACGACGCACTCAATAATAATAAGAATATAAGAAGAATAAAGACCCAAATATGATTCTCCTCCTTAACCCGTTTCCTTAACGTTCTCAGTATGATGGAGAAGAGAACTCTGCCTTTTACAAACTGTTTTCCTTTATTTTGAGAAGATGAAGATAAGATTACGTTCACTGTTACTGATATGTATATGGATATATACTCGTACATGTCAAGGGATGGGTTTGTTCATAACTCAAATCGTTATATCTCTTCGTGAAAAGGCACTTCGTGATATTGGGTAAGGTCGGAAGGAATAGTTACTCCCGACTTTAATTACTTTAATTGAAACCGATCCATCGCGGTGTCGTCTTTTATATTAAAGTCCCGTTAAACGTGAACTCATTATTTACAAACCCGAAAGACACAAGGCCATAAGAATATAAATATTCTAACATTCTCATCAATCAACAACCCGGACGTACTTATGCGCATTGGATTCCCCAAAAGGGAGACGTCGTCACAAGCGTCAGTATTGATTGTTCTCCATTTATCTAACCTAATCGAGTAGACATGAACCATAAAAGAGGTAGTACAAGACATATTCTTACGCACCCGAACAATCTTATAGTCATCAATACCTGAATAACACCCGAAACCCCAAAAGAACAAACATTGTGCATGCGGCGCAAAGGTTAGAGAATTCAGAGTCTGAGTACTTGCGAAATTCGCAGGTTATTGGATTCCTAAAATGAACAACCTACCGGATCTTGATCCAAAGCAAACCAACCCATTACAAGTGCCCACCAAGTCCGTTTTCTCATCACCTACATCAAAGTCAACCTCTACGTTGACCAAGTCGATTATTTCACCGTTTTCATAAGACATAATCTGATGGAATTTGTTGCCAGATTGAATGAAAAAGAACTCGATAGTGGAAGGATTGTAAAGTTTGAGGTGGGCGGAAGCGAAATGAGAAGAAGAGAGAGTTGAATGCCAGAGTTTGGAGACGGACTTGAATCGAACAATCGATTTGATTGGCAATCTTGTTAATATGTTTTGAGTTATCAAATCAAATGGCAGCTGATCATGATCCCTCTGTTGTTGTTGTATCACATTTTCTTCATCATTGATTTGAGTTTCCATCTTTGCTTGTTTTTTTCCTCCCTTTATTTTTTCTTGTTAGTTAATTGTTGAGGGCCAAGCATTAAATATATGGTTTGAA
This sequence comes from Agrostemma githago, assembly GCA_958450325.1. Taxonomy (NCBI): domain Eukaryota; kingdom Viridiplantae; phylum Streptophyta; class Magnoliopsida; order Caryophyllales; family Caryophyllaceae; genus Agrostemma; species Agrostemma githago. The sequence continues at coordinate 3,880,198 of OY288241.1, read as the reverse complement.
GTTTTCAGAGATTAATGAAGTATTTGGACATGATGTTTATTACAACAAGGATAACAGAATGTAATCACAAGTGTCGGATTTACCCAAATTATAGTAATATACAATCGTTGTACCGTACGATGACAAATCTTACCCAAATTCTTGGGACTTATTGAGAGACCACTATTCAGTACCACTCTATGTCATATTCGTACCCTTAAATGACAACTTTGTTTTGTACCTGTTTTTATAACAAGCGTACCCTCTTTATATTTGTATACTCTTTTATGTTAATCGTACCTACTTCTATTAGGTTTGGTACCATTGTTACTTTCATTTGTACTTGGTCTCTCAGTAAAGTTAATGTGAGACCGTCTCTCAGGAGACCTACTCCAAATCTTAAAGCTAGACATTTATGGTAAAAAATTATCACTTTTAAGTTACTTAGTAACCACTTGGATTGTTTTTCAACAAGGGATCTAAAATTCTAAATTATTAGATAACAAAAATTTGAAAAGTGTCGGATTTTTCTTAATCGAATAAGTCACTTGAACACGACTTAATTAGTGTAGTACGTGATCGACATGGGGAGAAGAAACCAATCTTAAGACAATAACACAAGACGACTTTGGATACAAAAATTTAAAGACGTTTTAAAACAATATGTACAAGAGTCGTGTCTGTCACATCTTATAAGACATGGTCCCACAGAACAAACCAACAAACAAACAAGATAGTCCTTGTAATAGGAGCATTTAATTTGGTGAAATAAAACTTGCACAATAACTAACAATCTTAGGTTTGGGCCATGTCTCAAGAGTCATCAACGGCGTGTTCTTCAAACTTTTGGAGGAACTCATATCGACAACCCCTAAATAACGTGGTACATGATTACCATAATATTGTGTAAATATTATCTTCTTACTTATTCCTGTGAACCCGATAATGTTTTCGTAATACATCAAACCAACCAAATCTCTCGATAGAATGATTTGTTCCGCCTCTCCCGAGCTTTTCAACATGGTTATGATATCCTCATCACTTATCAGAAGTCTCACGTACTTAGATAAACACCCATTTACGACACATAACAAGTCATGAAATGATTCATCCTTACCAGAAACACGTGAAAAAGCTCTGATCACCGACCTGTTGAACATCTCGGTCACTAAATCAAAGGAAATTATTATATCCTTTTCAGATGCTTTGACATCCATCCAGTATAGAGTTTCGTTAACCAATAACCCTGGTCTGTCTAATTGGTCAACCATCGTCAAACTAGAAGAATTATTACCATTATTATTGTTATCGACTCTTATAGACCTATTGAACCTTGTTGAGTAGACGTCGACATAAAAAGTACTCCTATCTTGAGGAGAATTATTAAACGTCGAGGTTTTCCATATTCGAACAATCTTGTAGTCATCAAGAGTAGAAACATAGCCAAATCCCCATGTAACCTTAAAGCCACTAGTATCAAAGTCGTCGAAACTATACTTACGAAATTTACGGATTATCGGATTCCATACTATGAAGAAACGACCCGAAGCTGATCCTAAACAAACCAACCCATTACAAGTGCCCACCAGCTCCATTCTTTCATCATCGCCGACTTTAAATTTGTTGTAGTAGAACAAGTTAATAGTTATTTTACCATTTTCATAAGACAGGAGTTGGAAGTAGTTGTTGGAAGATTGAATGAGCAAGGAGGGATTATGAGGGTATTTAGAGTGATTGAGAGCGAAACGAGGAGACGAGAGAGTAGAATGCCAGAGTTTGGAAACGGACTTGAATCGAACAAGGGATTTGATGGGAAGTCTTGTTAAAATCATCTCACTTATCAAATCATGTGGAAGCTCTACTCTTTGCTCATCATCATCATCATCAATTTGTATTGTTGTGTTAAGTTGTTGGATGTTTCTCATCTTTCTTTGACTTTCCATCTCTGGTTTTTTCCTAGTTTATCTATCTACAACAATTGACATTATCCCTTCACTTTTTGTTAGCTTAGGTTGTCAGTCAGTTAATTATATACTCCCTCTGTCTCGTTCATTTGTTTGTATTTTCTATTCATCGTAAGAAGTATTTTAATCAAAGGCAAACAAATGAATGGAAAGGAGGGAATATTGTTGAGTCCGTACCTAGCAATACTTTGAAGTTTTCATCGTATTATCTTGTAGCTAGCTTAGACAAAAAGTTTACTAAGTTTACTAGGTCATGTATGCCATAACTATCATGAATTCATGAGTGTTAAGGTGTGACCACTAGAACAATTCAAACTCCTGCATAAACCATAAAATCTTTAATTTATTTCTAAACATTTGCGAAAATATGTGAAATATATCTTAATGAAATGTATGTATATGAAAGTATTTTATTTGGAATAACTAATATTATAGCAAGTTATATCATACTGATATATAAATGTCGGATTTAATACGGAGTATTGTTTTTCAATGAGAGATTTAAAATAGAAAAACATTTTACAAGTACGGTTGGGTTTCTTCTTTTTCTTAAGCGGGCAAAACAACATTAACATATATTACTATTCAAAGTTATCATCATAGGTTTCTATTTCTTGGTCGAGATGTATGAATCCATGTAAAGATCATATTAACGGGTTTTCCAACTTGCAAATAAAGCAAAACACGTTATAATAAACTACATACAATTTTCAATTTGAATCGCCATAAAAAATGTTGACGTAACTCCTAATCCTAAAAAATGTAGTCGAACAAAAAAATAGAGAAATTTATTATGTCATGGGAAAAGGTGAAACAAGGGTTGGGAAGTATCTTGCAAAATTCCTAATCCTATACCTCAAGCCCAAAAGTGTTGTATATTGCGTTGGTTTTGTTGTAGTGTCAACTAATCCAAGTGATGTTTCACCTGAGAAACCCATGTCGTCGTCGTCGTCATCATAATACATTGATGTCTTCGGGTTCGCCACAAAATATTTACCAGCCGATTGCTGAACCGTAGGAGGTTCCAATAATATGTGCAGTAACTCGTCACTTGTGAATGTTTCATCATCGTAGTTGCACCTGCTCAGACGCCCTCCTATAACCCTCAACACATCTGTCGATACCTCATCGATCTCAATTGTGTCAAGGGTCTCGTTCCTCAAATCAAAGCTCACAAAATTATTGTCAGTTTTGCCACAAGCATGCCAATATAATTTTTCATTGACAAGCACCGGGTTTTTATTCTCACGAATAATGATAGGATTACTACTGCGATCAAATTTTATCGTTCTCCACTTATTTTCCCTTAGAGAAAAGATATCAATATCTACCCTCCCATCCTGATAAGGAAAAATTCGAACATATTTGTAGTCATCAACAGATGATACATACCCAAATCCACTGTATATTACCCCACTACTAGAAGGCTTGGAAGCATATTTGCGAAACTTACGGGTAGCTGGATTCCATAAAATGAAGCATTTCGCTAAATCTCCGGTCAAACAAATTAACCCATTGCAACAACCCGTAAGCATCAGAATCGGATATCTCAAGCGAAAGTCGACGTCCAGTTTAACCAACTTACCCGAACCCTGATCATCATCATCATAGGAAAATAGAAAGAAAAGATTAATACCCAGATGGATAAACAAGGTGTTAACGGGCGCAGAAGGGTGAGAAAAGACGGGTTTCATAAGGTAGTGAGAATTCGCAAAATTGGAAGAAGAAAGAGTAGAGTACCAGTGTTTGGAAACGGATTTGAATCGAAGAATGGAGTTGATGGGTAATCTTGTGAGTATTTCTTCAAAAATTATTTCATCAGGGAGGTAGGTTCGTTGCCTACGATCATGCCGCCGTTGCCGTTTAATCTTTGTCGCCATTGACGTATGTACTAAGATTTAAGTAAACTGCGTAGAATGATTAAACACAGAGTTTAAGATAGAGAAATTTTGGAGAATTAATTACTTGGTTGATCCACAATGCACCAGGAGGTGCTTATATACAAAGTTTATTTCCTAATCCTAATCCGTAACAATATAGGATTTTATAATAGTTTCGGATTAAATGAGGAAACTTTTCATATCTACCTAAGGTTGATAGAAAGTTGAGATTACCCTAAATCAAAACCATGATAGGAAATTCTATATTTGGTTCTCTCCATAGACTAAAATCCTAATAGAAAATTCCGTACTCTCTCTGTTTATACGATGGAGTTTCTTATTAGAAACTCTATGAAAAATTAGAAAGAGGCCTAATATCGTCTTTCATATTAAATCTCGTTTTATTTCACAAATGTCAGTAGGTATATTTCATTTCTTATGAAATTTTTTTGTAATCTTGTGTAGATGTTTCTGTTTGAAACATGATAATATCACAAATTGTTAATTGTATACGGAGTATATAAGTCAGATGGACAACTCCAAAACCACAACAACCCAAAGATCAATTAATTAATAATCTTACTATCTTTTAATCTGATAACTACCCTTTTAAATTGGGCCGCTAGTTTCTTGGGCTTATATCAATTCCATACATTTGTTTTGAACATTATTTAATTGAATGTATTTAATTTTAGAAATATGTACCTAAAGATATGGACAAAAGAAAATGTGAGGTATGAAATTGATTGAAATGGATGAAGTATTTATAGGTAGGATGATCCGGTATAATAGAGTCTTGTTAGACCTACCGATAGATCATTTTGGATTGGGTTACAACTTGAATTTTGGATTTGAAGTATTTCAAACGTTTAAGAATCCTAGAATTTGGAATTGAAATTAAAACAAATTGTAAGTTAGTTCAAATTTGACTCTCTCAAATTCCTAACGTATGAGTAGTCATTTCAATTACGTCACTCGTAAATAATACGAAATATAATATTGACAATTCTACTCGTGTCAAAGCAAATATAAAGAATCAAATAGAACGAATAAAATATGATATTTGACTCGTTCGAAGTTTATGACAAATATTTTCATGTACCTCATCAATTACTAATATTGTTAAATCATTTCACAATAGAATCCGAGGATCCAAAACTCCAAAGGGTGGATCGAAGAGGGAGTTGTTTAAATCAAGTAATTCACGCCATCACCCCCACCCCCACCCCCTCTCTTCATCATCTTCTTTAAAGAGTGAGACAGACACATCTCCATAATCTTCGACTGGTCAGTTTCAATTTGATTAGCAGCTAAATCACTACTATTACTACTACTACGTGGGACCCAATTCTAATGGTTGCTTCAAGCTTTTAATAAACCTCCATAACTCTTCATTCAATTAATTCCTTTAATTAATTAAATCTCTTGACTAAGTAAACCTCTCTACTCTATTCATTCATTACTCAATTAGTGTCCTCTAATTAATTCTCTGTCAAACCCACAACATACCCCCAATTACTATTCATTTATTCTTGCCTCCTACTTACCCTTTTTTTCTGGGTTCATTTCATCTCATCTCATCTCATCTCATCTCATCTAATCTAAGCTTAAAGGTCAGTTTTTTTTGTCAATATTCAACAATTTACAATTTTAATTTTTCTGGGTTTTGTTTGTTTGATTTTAAATGATGCTGAGATGAGATGATGCATCCAATTGTTATTGAAATGATGTTGTTTTAGGGTTTTTCTGAATTGGGTAATTGTCAGATTTTCATATCATGCAGTAATATAGAAGAAATTGTTCCTTTTGTGTCCAAGGATGATAAAAGCATGTTGTATGATTTGGTTCCGAATTTAAAACGGATATATCGTCGTAAACAAGAATTTGTGTTTTTGGTTTCAAGTGGTTTGTGGAGCAGAAGTAGTTGTTTTGATTGCTTCATAGCTAGGTTACCTCCATTTTGGTTGCGTGTCACGTGTCCGACACTCTAATACGACATTTTAGACCTGAAAAAGATGAAAACTTTGTTCCAAATAGCAGTATCCGACATGGTGTCGAAGCTTCATATTAAAGATAGCAGTGAGTTTTAGGGTAGGTTGAGACTTGAGATGCTGAACTTCACATGCCTGTATTTCCAGTTTTTCTACATGATCAGTAATAACACAATTATGCAACTCAGCTCGAAATAGGGGGAATGTAATTGAGGAAATTACGGGAAACAGAAGTCTGCGTGAGCGTGAATTTCATTTTGCTGATGCTTTTCTAGTATGTTCGAATCTGTTTCAGTAGTTTTGAGTGATTCTTACGTGTTGCTTTATTACCATATGCTATGTTCTGGCCCTCGAATGTAGAAATGGAAAACCAATAGCAAAAAGTGGGAAGATAACACTACATGGCATGTGGCATTCGAGTGAGTCTTGTATGAGATCGTTTCACATGTGAGATCAACCCTAATTCGTATGTAGGAATACTGATTTAATTATAGAGTTAATGTGGTGGTGGTCTCTAGTATGAGCTCGTTTCATATACTGTTAAGTTTATGGACATGGACAGGTAACCTTTGAAGATTATGGCAAGCCGAAATGAGACAGATGAACCAGAATGGATGAGAAGGGTAAAGTCGGAGGGCGCTCTTCCAATGCTCAACCCAGAAAATTGTCCCAAGGGATGGGCTTCTCCCTCTGGTGACATATTTATGGTTAGAGGTCCGAACTACTTTTCAAACAGAGTTAAAATACCGGCCGGTGGCGAATATCTCTTGAAGCCATTAGGGTTTGATTGGATTAAAGGTTCATCAAAGATTGCTGACGTTTTGAACAATCCTAACAGCCGTGTAAGGAAGGTACTTGATGACGAGTTTCCAAAAGGAAATAAACCTTTTGTTTGGGCTTTCAATATTCAAGTTCCAAGCAAAGAGAATTACAGTGTGATCGCGTATTTTGTAAATCAAGAACCATTTCCCGAAGGTTCTGTGGTGGACCAATTTTTGAAGGGGGATGACTCGCTTAGGAATTCAAGGCTTAAATTGATTGCAAACATTGTGAAAGGGCCATGGCTTGTTAAGAGAGCGGTGGGAGAACAGGCTATCTGTGTTATCGGCCGAGCTCTTTCATGCAAATATTGCATAGGAGAGAATTTTCTGGAAGTTGGTATTGATCTTGGGTCGTCTGTCGTTGCGAATGCTATCATTCATCTTGCCTTTGGTTACATAACGTCCCTAACAGTTGATCTAGCATTTCTTATCGAGAGCCAAACTGAATTGGAGTTGCCTGAACGAATATTGGCAGCATTTAGGTTTGCTGGACTTAGTCCTGAATCGGCCGTTTCTTTTGAAGCATCATCAATTGCAAATGCTAATATTCCTCCCTCGGCTTTGGGTATTCGCCTATGGAAGTCTTTGGGGCAAGGTTTTTCTCACCTTCTTCATCCTGGCGCTCATGACTCTACCCCCACTCTGCATGCAAACGGCTTTATTGACGACGATAAAAAAATTGAAGACACAAAATAGTGGTAACTGGTAAGTGCACCTAAAGCAACAACCTTTTCTGGTAATTTTTTGTGTTTGTTTCTTCTAAGTTTCAGTGAAAGCTTTCTGTTTTCTCATTAAATGTAGTTTTCCCAACAGACGGTTCGCCATTGAAGTAGTTAACTTACCTCCATGAGTATAGGTGATTGTTTAGCCTGTGTTCTAGGATTCTTGGCATTGATTATTGAACGTTCCAATGGTAGTCTTAGGTGAATTTGGTGTCCCAATTTATAACAGAGAGGTGGCAAGTGGTAGTGAAAATTCACATTTTTTTCCTGTTGGGGTTTCGAAAGGCACCATTGATCGCATGAAGACAATATGATTCTACATTGTTAGTTTGTTACTCTTTCTTCTGCTGTTTTCGGACATGATTGAAACCAGTGTTGAGAATTACACTCGCACTGTGCTAATTGACGGTATAGAAGCCATAGAGAGTCTGTACAATCTAACGTGTTAAACTGTGATGATTTTAATCCTATAACACCGCAATTTATTGACCTTTTTGCCTTTACTTCTGCTTGATTCCAGTTGTGTGTCAAGAGTAACTATGCTATTGAATCAAAAGTGTGATCAATGTGATGATTCTGACATCCTGGTACAACTGCAGATTAACCAGGAAGCTGCGGCGACTGTGAGCATGCTACATAAGGCCGCTTTCCACTACTTTTCACGCTAATACTTTCACTGATGTTTGCTGCTTATGCCCGAGAAAGGGAAAAGTAGAAGAAAATACTTGTTTAGCTCTCTTTGAAAATGTCTTGATTAATTTTTAACCACATTGTTTCATACTCCGTTAAAGGTTATCAGTCATCTTGTATATGTAAGAACCTGTTGAATAGGGCCGACTATTAACCGGTGATAACATTACAATTTACAACTGATCACAGTCTCGACTCTCGACAATAATACTTTATGAATGAATGATTCATTTGCATGTGTTCGAATCATCTTCTATTTTGATTAGTTTTCATGCTTGCGGAATTCATCAGAATTGTTCCCTGCTTTTCCCTAACCTTTCGTTTGCAATAGTCTACCACAATTCCACGAGGGCAATGGGGAGCTGATGAAATTCAGACCTCGGATCTCACCTCTTGTGACTTTACAAATTAATCTAGTTGACATGCAAGAGGCTAGATAGCGATGTTATTATTATAACTAGTGTCATGTACAAATAGGCTGGATCTTTCCCAACAAATGGCTCGTATGATATTAAAAATCATCTTCGTCTCCTTACAATTAGACTGTTTCAAAATTTCACTCGATACAGTAGCCATAATGTACAAAACAATAGGAATCATCATCAAAGACTTGCCTCAAAACTCACAAGGCATCAACAACACATTGTTATGTACAGTACAAACTATGCGGCATTATGAGACAAGGCGCTCCTATTTTCCATGTAAGCATTTCAACCAGAGATGACGGAACCCTTCATTTACGAGAATCAATTATGGGGAAGAGATCATTGTTTATATATGAACAGGCAAAGAAGTTGTCAAAAGAATCTCAAAAAAAAAAATTGTAACGTCATTACTAGACAAGCTCGACTCCCCCGTTTGGAACTGAACTCATCTGCAATGTTCTACCATTGGCAGGACCAAGAAATCGAACGGAAGGCAAGGAAGGATCTGTGACAGGTTCAATCTCTAGGAATTCAAAGTCATAAGCACCAGAGCGCTTCAAACTCAACACAAACACGACAACAATCCATCCTAACATCGTAATAGCCCAGTAGTTGTTCATCCCATGAATCAACCCCCATCCAATTGCATACCCAACAATGATCCCCGACAAGTGCCCTAGAAAACTAGCTTGTGGAACAATAATCGAAGTGAAAATCAGTGACTCAAACGGGGCAAAACTGATAGGCAGAGAAAGTAACCCAAAAAGGTTCAACTTAGAAGACGGTTGCTTCACAGACAGAATCGTCATCCACCCGAACACAACACAGGAATACCCAACAGCCGTCACTCTCCGAAAATACTCTAGCTTTAGTCTCTGAATCAGAAGATGATAAGCTAATAGAACCAACACACCAGACAGAACAACCAGCACAAGAGTATATTGAAGATAAAACTCGACGCCAAGACCCATTTCGCCGAATTGCTCTACAACACCAAGGCTCCAAAGTGCACTCATATTGAAGACAAGATGAATGACACTAATATGCGAAAAAGCCGAGGTTATAACCCTCCAATGGTGTCCTTCAAGAGCAGTTTCATAACTCAATCCCACATGTGAATACCCTATATTTTTCTTCTGAATGTAGTACCAGATTGCACTGCATAATGCTATGATACAGCTAGTTGCAGGTTTCTCCAAAATCTCATATAACAATGGCTTACCCATCTAATTAACAAAACCCTAATTTTATGTCAAAAGGGATAAATTCAACCCAGATCACAAAATCCAATGAATTTATGAATTATCTAGGGTTGTTGAGCAAAATGTGAAAACAACCCATGAATCAAAAAGTAGGCATGAAACTTGGGGAATCAGGAAGATACCTTGATTGAAGAATTGGAGTTGAATTGAGATACCCAGGAAATCAATCAATCAATAAGTTGGAATTTGCAGAAAAGGGGGAAGAATATGAGAATTAGATGGAGGGAAATTGGGGGGTTTTGATGAGAAGAAGACGAAGGAACTAGAATTTTGTCGTTGAGTGAAGAAATTGAAGACGTATCGATGAAGATAGAGGAACACGAGAGAGAAGGTGGGACAAGGCACCGACGGGTGTTCGGAGAAATGCAACCAAAAATCCTTCAAACTTTGGCGGTTATTGGGTGAGACAGGATGTATATACCGTACTTTCACTCCTTAATCAATACTTCCTCCGAATTCTTATGATTGCCCCATTAATAAATGAGTGGTTCAAAAAGAAGGAGGAAGAGAGAGAAATAGGTGATTGAATGTAATCCACATATTTATGGCCTAAAGTGAAAAATGGATTAAAGATCAAACCCAGTCCAAAAAAGAAAAATGGGGCAATGTTAGAAACTCGGAGGGAGTATTTTTTTTTGTCCAACTTTAACTTTATGGAAGACGGGGAGTGGAACAAAAATTAAGAGTGGAGTAGAGATGCAATGGAAAAATGAAAATTGATGGAAAATGTGAGGTCAGAAATGATATAGATAACAAAAATCAACCAAAAGAAATAAATATTGTACAATAGGTAGAAAGTTTAAAAATGAACAATTCTTTGAAGAAGGTAGGAAGATTAAAATTAGATAGAGATAGAGTAATAAATGAAGTTACGGAGGATACTTTTTTTGTGAGTAGATCATTGTATCTTCTCGTCTCAATTATTTATTTATTTTTTTACTCTTGCATTATCAATGAGGAGTATTATGATCAAAAATAATACTCCCTCCCCTCCGGTGGATATCTATCATTTACTTTTTTTTCCCATTTATTAAGAGAAGTGGGTTAATGTGTCTATTTTACCAAAATACCCCCAATCATATTGCTGGACGGATGAAATATTGGATTGACTAGTTTATTGGGTTGAGGGTAAATGGGTAATCTAAAGATAAAATTTTACTGTATCATTTTAAGAAGAAAAATGATATATACAACCCATAGGGTTGTATTTAAGAGACCAAATAAAGAAATAAACCATTAATACATGTATTTATTGTCTTGATGTAGGTGTAATTTGTGCTCACTAAATGAATTAAAAAGGGAAAATGGTTGGTTTTCATATAATGAGAGGAGTGATTCATTTGTGTGTTAGAGTACTCCATTCGTTCCAACGAATTGTATACATTTGCTTTTTTAACACTATTTATAAGTGATGAGAATCTTCAATATAACTTCTAATATATAAAATAAAAAATAGTCATGTGGGATCTTGTTTAAATCGTCTAATAAAATACATCATGAATATCAAATTTTTATAATTTTTAGTAACACGTAACTAAAGATATAGACAAAAGAAAACGAGTATCACCATACGTGCATAAAACAAACGTATACAATTCGTTGGAACGGAGGGAGTATAATATTACTATTGTTAATTAAATATTTTTAGGAGATCTCAAATAAGATGATCTCACGATACAATTATTGTGAGATTTTTTATATCGAAGAAAGTTAAGGTCTAGCAATAATTTGAACTGAGTTTAACTTCATTTTTTTTTCAGCAATGAGTTTAACTTTTGTTAAAGGTTAAAGCCACAAAGCCACAAGTTGTCACTTTTCCCATTAGCTAAGTATAACCAAATATGGTATGTATCGTTTAAGACGAACTATCCTCGTAAATCTTAAAACGGGTGCAATATGGTGTTATTATAACAAAATACTATTCCGTACTCCGTAAGTAGTTGTTATTTTCAGGTAATTTGTCATATGATTTGATATATATATATATATATATATATATATATATATATATATATTTAACCTATTTTAAGATTTAAAACGGATACTTTTTCGTTGCAAATCTCCTCATTCACCCTGTCAGGACTCAGGACTCCAACTTGATCTTCCCTCTCAATCCCACTTTAAGCTGAGTCACAGCGCCACCCAAATGAACCATTTTTGGAAACTCGTCTAACACCATCTCACCCAAACTCTAATTTACTTTTGACAATTTCTCTTATTTCTTCAAATTTATAGGTATATAAATGTTTGAAAGTATGCACCTATTCGATCTGAACCTATACCATATCACAATCCTAATCTTGAACTAGATCAATCAAAACTTCGAAAATATAAACCTAAACCCAAAACAAGACCTCAATGGATTCGAAATGATCCGATTTGATCCTATCCAATCTTTGTCGGATTCCTAAATCACCAGATGACATCCATTCTCGACGTCACCCTCCCATATACACCCCTTAGTATTGGAGCTCCTGCCTAATAATAGCGGGTAAACCTATTATTATCACTTGGGTTACCACTTAATATACGTGAGAGGGCGGTGCGCAAAACATCTCATTTTCAAAAAAAAAAGAAGGAATGGAGTGAAAGACACTTGCTAGAATGTTGAGATTCCCTCAAAAATAGAAGCTTGCTGTCTTTACACTCCACTCTACTAATTCATTCCTTCCTTCTCTATCATCGTCTGCTCGAATCCATATGGATGATCATGGTTTACACAACTACACCATTGAAAAAACTCTGGGTTTCGGATCTTTCGGTAAGGTCAAGCTTGCCCTCCACAAACCCACCGGTCATAAAGTCGCCATCAAGATATTGAACCGGGCCATGATCCAGGAACACAACATGGAAGACAAAGGTTTCCATATTTGTTTTTTTTTTCTCGACGCTACACTACATTTTTCAACCTCTTTTTTATTTGCTGATATATTTCGGGTAAATTGTTTTTTTTGTACGTGCAGTAAGAAAAGAAATCAAAATCATGAGGGTGATAACGCATCCACACATCGTACGACTCTATGAAGTAATTGAGACGACGTCAAAAATCTACTTTGTGATGGAGTATGTCACGTCCGGAGAGCTGTTCGATTACCTTGTCGAAAATGGTAGACTACACGAGTCCCAAGCACGCCGTTTGTTCCAACAGATTATATCAGGACTGGAGTACTGTCACCAGAACATGGTGGTGCATCGAGATTTGAAGCCCGAAAACCTTCTGTTGGATTCTAATTACAATATCAAGATAGCAGATTTCGGATTTAGTAACATAATTCGAGATGGTCATTTCCTTAAGACGAGTTGTGGAAGCCTAAACTACGCCGCTCCAGAGGTACAATTGCACAAATATATATTCCCGTAAATTTATTTCTATGAAGTTTTATCTACTTAATTTTTTTTTTGGGGTGTGTAGGTTGTATCAGGAGCACTGTATGCAGGACCTGAAGTCGACGTATGGAGCTGTGGCGTTATCTTATACGCTCTACTCTGTGGATCTCTCCCTTTCGATGGTGACAGCGTACCATTGATTCTCAAGAAAATAAAGGTATATCAGTAAAAAAAAAAAAAACATGCTTTTATTTAGTCTGTTTGTAAGGCCTGCAGGATGCATAGCATTCTGATACTGTGTGTTTATTACAACTGTATTGTATATATAGATCGGATGCTATCCCAAACCACGACATTTGTCAGCTGTAGCTCAACATTTGATTGCCGGGATGCTTGAGGTTGACCCGTTAAAGCGGATCACCATTCCAAAAATCCGCCAGAGCTCATGGTTTCAGGCTGATCTACCACATTATTTAGCTGCGCCTTTTCTAAATGCGCAACAAGTGAGGGTAATAAGTTGTGAACTTTTCAGCTCGTCAGACTGCACCATCGTGTGTATATATGGTTTCTGCAAAGTTAATTTTGGGCTAACTGCAGTTTTAATTTTAGATTGATCAAAATACAGTCGAAGAAGTTGTTAGGATGGGATACGACAGGGATCAGTTGATTGCGTCTCTTTTCAGCCGACACCAAAATGAGGTTATTAGCCTTAGCTTCTAGCATTTTGAGTCTCATATTTATGTCTATCAGTGCGTGCAACTGAGAAGTGATTGATGAATTTATGTTTATTATTGCAGGGAACTGTTGTGTATTACTTGCTTTTTGACAACAGATTCCATGCTTCTGATGGATTTCCAGCAGAGGCCGACAACTTCCACAACATAATGGTCTGTTAATCTTTTTCCTACACAGGAAACCTAGTCACGACTCACAACCCATGCACTTTCGGTGCTTAATTTACTCTTCTTTTTTTTTACTTTCAGGATAACAATCAACTTTCGGCTGCTGAAGCTGGGAGCCTGTATGGAATTGGGTCGATTAGGCCGCTTCCTGTCCAGAGGAAATGGTCTCTTGGACTGCAGGTTTTATTTGCTTATTCTTCTGATTTGGTTATGAGATAACTAGGGTCATTCTTGAACGTACTGTTTTGTGTTGAGGATACACATTTATTTGGTTGATGTGATTGCAGTCACGAGCTCGTCCTCGTGAGATAATGATTGAAGTTATGAAAGCACTCCAAGAGCTGAACGTCACTTGGAAAACTATCGGGCATTACAACATCAAGTGTCGTTGGATTCCCGACATTATTGTTCCGGAACAACATGAATGCTGCTCACCCAATGCTCTCAAGTTTGAAGTGCAGGTGTACAAGACCCTCCAAGGGAAGTATTTGGTGGATCTACAATGGCTTCATGGACCACAAATGCTGTTCCTTGAGCTATGTGCAGCTTTCCTTGCTCAACTTCATGTCATTTAATTTCATCAAAATACTCCTACTAATTGTGTGTATATATGTTAAGTAAAGCTCCAAGGCTAAAACTGAAAATAATGTCACTACTTGGATGACATACTAATCTCATCTTTATAACTATTCATGTCCAAACCCGACCCGATCCACCAAATCAATTGACCTGAAATGACCTGACCCTATGGTGACCCAACCTGGAGGTCCTGCACCCAACTTGACAAGAATTGGATACGTCTCGAACCCAATATGACCTGCCTGGTCCGATTGCCACCCCTATATATTAAGTATGTTTTTTAGTTATAGAAATGGGTTTTACAAGATGCATTTTCTTGAAAATTTGGGAACCAACAATTGCATGCCAAAATGTTTTTAACAATATTACTTAAAAAGATGTTTAGGTTGCTCTTGTAACTTCAACTCATACCTTTGTTTACTTCACACTATTTAAACAAATGATTCATCAACTTTCCTAACTACTGTATATATGTTTACAAAAACAAACAAACAATAATGACAGTTTGTTTAGCTTCTTATTCATGATCTTAACATAATACTCAACAGGTTCTTGATATGATTTCTTCGACCTTCTTTACTCTCCCAAATTACAAATATATACTCCACCATCTAAATCTCTTCATCTTCACTGCACCATTGCTGTTTCATTCAATTCAAGCACATAAAAACATCCCTTCAGTTTAAAAAAAAAATGAAAAACTCGATGGCTCATATCGAACATTTTAAACTCATGGCCATTATCATTGTCATCCTCGGGTTGAAATTGGCTAACTCGATAACATCAAACACAGAGGTCGATGTCCTAAGAGCGCTCAGAGAAGGGATTGATCCCAATTCGATTCCTGATAACGCGTTCCTCAACACGTGGGATTTTTCCCTGGACCCGTGTGAGAGCACTGGCGCTCACTTCCTAGGTGTTCTCTGTGATATACCGGATGACAACTCTAGCAGTAGAATAACCCAACTCGATCTAGATGGTGTAGGCTATGACGGGTTTCTGACAGTAGACATCGGAAACCTAACTGAGCTCACAACCATAAAGCTAAGCAAGAACAAGTTTCGAGGGCCGATCCCTGAGGGCATCGGTAAACTCACAAAACTGACAGCATTAGTACTGGCAGATAATTTCTTCACTGGCAGCCTGCCTATAGGAATAAGAAGACTTAAGAAACTGGAAGAATTCGATGTGTCTAGGAATAAGTTAACGGGTTTAGTACCTGCTTGGATAACCAACTTTCGGGGGTTACAGTCGCTGAGAATGGCTAGCAATGGATTTTCAGGGAGAATCCCGAATCTCGCAGGGTTATGGCAGTTAACCACACTAGATTTAAGTGGAAACCAATTATTTGGGATACTTCCTCAGCTGCCTACAAGTTTAAGGACACTGTCCTTAAGCCACAATGTACTTTCGGGGAGTATTCATACACTGTGGACACTTCGGAATCTGAAGACAATCGACCTCAGTGATAACAGGTTCAGTGGCCGTATCAGAGGAATTGTCGGTTTGCCAGAGATCATTACCCTGAATTTATCAGTCAATTGGTTTACAGAAATACAGGTTCCGAGGTTTGCTGGTGAATCAACACATCTTGAGGTTCTTGATGTGCAGCAAAACCGGCTTCAAGGCCATCTACCTGCAAATTTACCGACAATGCAGAGATTGACAGCGATATATCTAAGTCATAACCAGCTGTCAGGGCCTATACCCAGGAGTTTTGGGGTGAGATTAGGGGCACCTTGGCGGCGAGTGTTTCTAGACAACAACTTCCTTGTGGGGAACGTACCTCCAGAGTTTGTGACCTCGAAACAAAAGGTTAAGGGGAGTTTAGCTCGTAACTGCCTCAAATGTCCAAGGAATGTTACCATGTGTGACGGTGGCCAACGCGCTGCACCAGAGTGCGCTGGCCAAAGTGTATCATGAAAATAGTGTACTCATTATACATACATACTGAAAAATGGTATCGTCTCTCCATAGTTTTTGTGTTTTACGGAGTATGTAGTTGATTAATTGTTAAGTATACCAAGCATTATTACTATGAAGTTTTAACCGTACTTTTGGTACTAAACCTTCCTCAATGCTACCGGATCATACCCAGTACTAATTATGACGAATTATATTAATCGTATAAAATACGAACAAAAGAAGAATAATTTGTTCGATCACCTCTAGACTTCTCATAATGGTTAAAATATCACGACGACAGAATTTTTTTAAATTAATTACACAACATACAATACCAACAGAGAGCGACAGCAATTCCCTGGAAAACCAAAAAAATACTACGGAGTACAAAACATAATACTCGGATCCGTATCCAATTCATAGAGCTCGTATCATTGATCATGAGTGACTCGTGACATTACCACCCATGCTAAAGATACCGGAGAATCAAAAGAATCCGGACATAATTCTGTTGATCACCAACCATCATCCTCAAAACAGACAATTTATTCATTAAGTCAGTACTGAAATACACGGCGACTAACCAACCAGCATAATAGTATAAGTAAACTCAACGAATTATGAAAGGGAAGGAGTACTTGTGTCTTCTATTATTGCATCGTCAATGCCGGGAGCATCTGATTTGCGTGAGTTGCTGCTTGAGTCCACAAAACGGGCAGTCATGGGGTGCACTGGGCGGGTATCACGAGGACCACCTTTACGACCCATGGATAGCATGGGTGGAGGAGGCAGTATTCCTGCTCGGAATAGAAGACGCTTGATTGGGTCAGATGGTTGCGCCCCGACTGAAAGCCAGTACCTGTGTGATTCCGAGGTATCAATTGCAATAACAATGTTCCAAGTTAATATTCCAAGAAATATAGAGGAAGATTAACATTCTTAGCATTTCTACCCATCACATAAGTTCATGGTTTGAACCCGGAAAGACCAACCCCTTTATATGCACAATCAGATTAATCTAACGAGGGCATTTTCTAATTGTTCTCTTTAATCGACTACTAACAATTGTCAATGTATCCTTAGTCAATGTGACGTCTTCAACATGTCTGAAACTACGGAACAAAAATATACTCCACCCCACAGTTTCCTTTGTTTCCTATAATTTGGATTACAATTATTTTGGGATGTACTGATATAATCATCCTCATAGCTGAACACGATGTATTTCTCAAAGCAAAATACTCGCCAAGAATCGCCAGATTAAAACATAAACACAGCATGTAATTACTTACTTTACACGATCAAAATTGAGCCCCATTCGCTTTTGGTTATCCATGCCTACATAAACCAAACCAATCCAATAACAATATAGTCATGCAATAGAATTATCGCCTTCAAAAATTACTGTATCAATATCGCTTCATCATTACTCCCCTATAACGCAAAAAAGCCAATCTTCAAATAATGTACAAAGTACTTCTCTAAAAGCAACAAACTACCTTCTTAACGGCAAACTGGGCATTAATAATTGGGTAGAAGAAGCAGTAGATACAATTGATTTTTATTTTGACAAGTCTACTTAGACACACTTACTCTCTTGCTAGCCTTCTTTTATCTGTCATAAACATTTGTTATTGTGAAGGCTAAATATGTTACCAGTTCGACATTTGTTCCTTCTTCTAAGTTCTAACATATATGATCAAGATTCAAGAGTTTCAAGTGACTGTCAACTCACCATGGGACATAAGCTAAATCAATGGTCGACACATAGTTCATAATGGTTTCTCTCAATTTCTCTTCGTAAGGTCAGCATAATCACAAAAAAAAAAAAAAAAAAAAACAAATTTCTAACAGCAGAACACTTCCAAATTTCATGGTTCATGTACATTTTACATGCCTTCCAACTGTAACCTTGATTGCATAATTAATCACGCGCAAAGTAAATCTCCATACAATTTTATGCATAAAACATCCAAGTTACCTCAAAAAATTGTTTTTTCTAACTATCTAAATTTTAGTGATTTGGGGGCAACTGCATCTCCGCTAGGCACAAGCCCCTTAGTTCTGCCATAAGTTGAATCAATTTTACGAGGCAATTTTGAAAGAAATGTAAACAAATGACATAAGAAATCATAAATGAAAAGATATAAGACGGACCTGGAAGAGAGTGGTAGTAACCAAGAATTTCAAGGTGTTTGCCATCACGAGGAGACCTGCTGTCAGCCGCCATAACTCTGTAAGCAGGTTTGTTGTTGCACCCAAATCTTGATAATCTTATCCTCACCACCATCTTTTCCCTCTGCAATTACAACTTTCAAATTTGTTTCAATTGGCTAATAAATTATACAACCCTACTGATAAAAATTCAGCAGGAATTTGTATAATGTTTACAACGAAATACATTGACTGAAGTAGAATAGAAAAAATCGAAGCACTCCATTGTTAGGGACTTAGGAAGTAGGATTGAGCTGGCAAAAGCTGACCCAACCCGAGAGCGGTTCAAATCACCCAATATTTATTCAAAAACTAACTTTGTACATCAAACATAAAATTACAACTAAAATCACGGCTGCCTCCATTGATGGAGTCTTATTTCTATCAATACTTGAACTAAAATCACAAAATTTACGAGTTTAGATTCACATTCTGAACCAAAATCCGACATTAAGGGCACAAGAATCACGACAGTGTAACGGTAGACGTCAACCTTAGTCGTGATCGGAAAGAACATTGCATCAAAATTCGCCTAGAAAACTAATTGAAGGTTGAAAATTCATAAATTGAAACGGAAACAATGAAATAAAAAATCGCACCAACATTAAACAATTATGAACCAACAAAACTAATTAAAGTTGAACCAACAAACCAACCAACCTTGTTTGAAAGATCTGGCGACAATAGAGTTGATGTGGTGAATAAAGGGGCTTCAATTTCTTTTCTTTTTTGCTCTCAACACTCCAGCAATGGTGGCGCGGAAGGGATGAAACTATGGCTGATACGTTTTGTTTAGGGTTCTTAATTTCTGCTTTTTTTTTTTTGGCGATTTCAAGTCTGTGACAGAACTATCCATTATAAATATGTGACGGATCAAATAATACTCTCTTAAATGAATAGGACAAAGAATAGCTTTGTGTTTTCTAATCCAACGATATTATTTGAACCGTTATTCTCTTGTGACAGATATCTGTCACAAGTTTTTTTTTAATGACGAGTGAACCCATCGTCGCTATTTTACCGGGTAAATCATCGGGAGTACGTAATAGTCTCTGCGTGTGTTCTTAATTGTACCACATGTAATAGAATACATTAATCATTACGAAATAACTTGTCACGTCACTTATGTGAAATGACTAATACTCCATAATAAAATACTCGTAATTCTAAGACCATGTCATAGGAGTGTGCTTCATTATATTGCAATTGTTTGCCTTAATTTTCATGAAAAAATACTTCTTTTTTATTTATAATAATAATAATAATACTTCGTAATAAGGAAAGTTGTTTCATTTTAATACCATATTCTTTTATGAAAATAATCTTCTTGTTTAGTGTTGAAACTTGAAAGTATATTTAATCATCGTAATTGAGACATACTCCGTATTTAACACATCGTGAGGATATTGTTGAATGTTACTATTCATGCAGGACAGACTCAAGATATCGGAAAAAGTTAAATACTCGTATGATACTTCGTACCATTTATGTTACTCATTTTTTCTATATACTCTGTATAAACTACGGAGTAGTATTATTCCAAAATACATAGTACTCCGTATGATAAACTACGATACTCTTTCCGTCTCGATCATTTATTTATCTTTTATTATTATATTATTTATGAAGAATATTATAATCAAATGTAAACGCGCGATGTCAAAGAATTCAAAAGGCGAGAGCTAGAGGAAGAGAAGGAGAGCAAGCATTGGACAGAGAAGCGAGCATTCAAAAAACAACCAAAACATACATTTAAAGCCTCAAGTAGAGATCAATGGCCTCCTGTGGAAAGACAAAGACAACAAACAGACACAGTAGATGCAAACTGCAAATAACTAACTAACAAACTAACTAACAAGTAACAAATTACAGACACTGCTACTAATTACATTAACAAAACCCCACTCCAACTCCAACTCCAACTCCAACTCCAACTCCAACTCCAACTATTTAGAATGTATAAGCTGGTGTGTAACATTTTTATTCTTTCTATATGCATGTGTGTTCTCCAACATCATAACCAACCTGCAAAATCAAACACAAACACAAACACACCCCTTCAGTCATTCCATTCCATTCCATTCCATATATGTCTGACTGCACAGCCTCAACGGGTTCGACTTCTTCAAAGTACATACGGAGTTCAAGATACATGATATACCTACTATGTATGTCACTCGACTCACAATGATTCTTTATATTACCTCCTGTACACATGCCTGATACTCGTAAAGTTCATTATAAGTCAAAAAAACAGACTTCCAAGTCATTGTCCAATATCGTTATTAGAAAAGGCTAAAAAGAAAAGAAAAGAAATCAGTACTCACCGTAAAATACAATTTAGCTTCACAGATTTTCTTAAGCATCTCCACTTTTTGTCATGTACAGCTCACTACGACAGAAGTAATGCAAATGTCTAATTAGAAGAGCTCGGAAGTAACATGTAACAAAACATGACGATAAACTGAAAAAAAAAAAAAAAAAGATGTTCACACAAGACTAGAGTGTTACACCACGAGACCCATTTCATGACCTCTATATCTTAGTTATACTGTTCTTGGCCAGCCAATGTAGGCGCGCTTAAACAATACAGTATTAATCTCGTGAAATCCTGTTTCGAAATGGTAATAGAGCTTTTTCATCCAACCATTACTAGATGGCTACTACATCTACTAGTAGAGAATATCCATGCGCACGTGCCACCACAGTACAGTCCCGGCCTTGGGCTTTGGCAACTGCGGTGCAACTCTGTGCAAGCTAAGCTATCTTGTCTTGCAACTCATCTTATCTTTTTCACATAACATCTAGAAGTTTGAATGAACAACAAATCATCAATTAAACAGATCTTTGGCATTGTTACACTTCTGCTCGTTCACATCAACCAACAAGGGAAATATACTTCGATGGACCCGTAGACTATCTTTGAGGTTCTAATTCAAAATAAGACATAAAAGGCAAAAAGGGATTCAGTAAGAAGAGGGATTTTCCACTTTCCATACGGCAAAATATGTCTCATAATACAGTACTTTTTTGTTTAGCAGGTCACAAATTACTTGTTAGTCTTATAATCATATTTTCACATGTTTTATTTTGGGTAACGATTACCCAATTCAATATTGCTAGTACTTTTGTAGGACTTTGAATGGATTTTACTCCATTGTATTTATAATTGAGAGGGAATGCACATGCCAGGTCAAATTTAACAAAAAGAAATTACCAGTACAAATATAAGTTTTTCAAAACATATACTACCTCCGTATCTATATGTTCGTCCACTTTCAATATAATACTCCACCCATATATTAAAAATAGTGGACAAACATATAGATACGGAGGGAGTACGATGTATCAGAATTCAGCTATTTGTGGGTAGATATAAAATGTAAGGAGGCAAGAGGAGGAGCAGACATAGGAAGAAGGTAAACCTTAGGTAAAGGCCTCATTGACCTTTTACGACTCGCACGATCATCTCCAGAAAATTGATTTGAGGGTCTCATGAGCTTCATCTTTGGGCTCACAGACTCAGGTTGATCATCAGCACTACCAAAATGCCTCTTCATCCGAAACTCATTATATTCAGAAATGGTAGGTTTTACCCAAGGCTCTCCCATTGAGTGTCTAAACTTGTTAAATCTGAAAGAAGAAGAAGAAGAACAAAAAAAAAACAATAGATATTTAGCTAATAAGGGATTGACCAGTCTCAACACAGCCACAATTAGGGCTCTCTTGGGTTCGGGTAATTGCTACGGGAATAATGAAGCTCCAAATAAAGGATGAAAGGAGGAAAATTATGGCAGTGATGAGAAGATACGGGTGATGAAAGGGTGGTAGGGATTAGGGAATTTATTAATCTTTACATTAACCTAGAGGGAAGACAAGTAGTAACTATCAGTCTTTACCACTTATGTGAGTTATTAGCATATCTTCGATTCCTTCTATCCAGCGCCACCACGACATCTACTTTCCTTGTATATTTTCTCTATTACCTCCCTAACAATTACATCAATCCAAGCAAGCCCTTAGGCCTTTTTTAAATACGAGGATTTCGAGGGAAAAGGGGAGAAAGGGAGGGGAGGGGGGTGGAGGAATGCACAATCCCTTGTTTGGTTAACAAATAGGGTAGGAAAGAAACAGGGAAGGAGGAATGCAAAATCCCTTGTTTGGTTAACGCAGTCTCTCCATTTTCCCACCTCCATCCCCCCTCCCCCTTCCCTTCCCTTCTTTCCCCTTCCCTCCCTTTCCTTTGAGTTTTGCTATCCACACACACCCTTAGTAGTGAGCTTACTCTGAGCTGTTGTTTCCATCACCAGCTTGGCTGTTACCCTGTACCAAAGGGTAGGTGTCATTGAGGAGCCAAATGAGTAAAACAGAAGAGCCGAATAACAACAAAATTCATCAAAGTTACCAGTACGTACCAAATTACTTCTCACTTGACCTCGGCCAACGTCCTTATCAAGGTTATTTGAATAATTGAAGACGTGATGATCTACATGATTTTTCTTTGGAACAGCAAAGTGTTGAGGCCCACCGATGTTCAAAGGGCCAAGAGATGCACCTTTTTTTGGCAGCTTAACTTTTTTCCGACCAGCTTGATGTGAATTTATGAACCCACCGTTTCCAGTTACAATGTTGGCAGCAAGAGTTGGATTAGTCAGAGGTAATCCCTGGAAAGGGAAATAGGTCCTGGTTTTTTCACAGCTTTGGACAGACTGTGTTTGAGACTCTTGGGCCAGACTACTGGATTTGCTCGGTATGGATGCTCCCCCATGCTCAATTCCCACACGGTTCCCGACATCAGAAAGTCTACGCACTAAATACGAAGAGGGTGCATATGGACTCTGGTCGATGGCTTGAACAGACGACATCTGATGAACATCCCCACGAAGTTGACCAGGGATGAACGGTCCGAATTGTCCAATGCCGCTTTTTTGTGTCTGACCAGCCGAGACCAGACACGAAGCAACCCTTGAAGAAGAAGATGCAACATTACAATGCTGCAAGGAATTAAAACTACGAGATGCTTCTATGTCGACAAAAGGAGTTCCAGATAATCGGCAATTTTTAAGAACCGGGTCTGAAGCACTACACATTTGCTGCCAACAACGCTCATTATACACGCCATCACCCGTCTTTGACCATTTAGGATCATATGACATGGTGGTCCCTGAAACCTTATGTGGTAGAAGTACCATCTCATTCCCTTTTCTTACCGTAAATTCTGAACTTCGAAGCGCTGTATCATGTTTAGATTTAGATGAGAATATTAGTTGCTCTTCAGGTAATACACCCCGATAATGATCAGTATTTCTGAACGATTTGGGTTCAGGTGAAAGCAGAGATCCTCCACCAAATTCCTCAGCTTGAAATGCAACACTTGTCCCCACTGTGGTTGGGCAAGACTCATCTTCAAGCTGGGGACTATTATGTGCATCCACGGGCAAAGAACTTTTTTTTTCATCAGAATTGCTTGACTTAAGGTCGTGCATATCCTGACATATATGCACTCCAGCTTTCAAGGTTTCAACCCAGTCTGACGTGCTTGAGTTTAAATCAACAAAAAGTTGAATCCCATCCTCGCAAGTAACATTGTATGTGAAAGTAGGGAGAGACGCCTCTGCAGTGGAGCTTAAGACAGATGAGAAGGCATTCTCCGCATCACCTGCACCACTATTGCTATGTCTATGAAGCTGCGTCAAACGACCCATATCCTCAGATGTCTGCACATGACAACACCCAAGTCAAGAATCACATGTTTAAATTGAACAAGTCTGCATTATTGTTGACACAATACACGGCAGTCTCCTGATTCCACATGATGTAACTACGTAACCTTGTCACGTAAAGGTCAAACTATAAGCAACAGCTTCTCAATGTGAAGATAGTGACTAGCCAAAATCAACTTTGAGCATTAGTTTCTCCAAAAATGCCACAAATTTAACACTGACTATTGGTTTCTCCATGTGTCGGACTCGGCTACTTCAATTCAAGACATGAAAACTGATACAACTACAGAGATACGTTTTCAAAACAAAAATTTGATGAAGATACCAAGGTTGACACATTAAGAAACTAATGATCAGTGTGCAATATGGTGGCATTTTTGGATGAACTAATTGACACGAACCAAGGTTTCAAACATAGCTGCGAAATGAAAGTCGTGACAAATTTATTAGAGATTTACAGGCCAATTAGTAGCCCCAGATTTTATGTTCCTCACAGATAAATTCAGAGATCTGACTAACCTTACAGCTTCCGAAATCATTTTGATCTTGATCTACGTGCTTTAGGAATTGGCCAAACCCATTGTGGGATGATATCTCTATCAAATCTGAAAGCCATCCAATGGAATTGAGAAGGCGTGATTCACAACACTAAAAACACCAATCTGGTCTTTATATAGTTTTCTTTGCTTGACTTGCAGATATGAAAATAATAACAAATAAAGGAATCAAGTATTAAAGCAACAATCTAGGGCTTATACCATAAATCAGTATTAAATAAGACCGCAAATAGTCATTCATAAAGAAAAACATTGACAAGTGGCAAAAGATTTGTCAGATGAAGATCAGATTTTGATAGAAAACTGTAATTTGTTGATCCTAAGCGACACATACAATTTGTCGCTGAAAACACATTACATTGAAGGGACCTAATCAGAGCACACCTTTTCTCTTGTTACCAGTCGAATTCATCCTCACTTCAGGCTGTAGCTCTGACCACAGTGAAGAATAAGGATCACTTCTGGACACCTCCCATACGGTTTTGGAGCTTATGTTCTTTTTCTGATTTAAAAAGAAGAAGAAAAAAACGTCAATCATACCCTGAAAGAAAATGAATCAAGAATAGAACCTGCAGTCTGCAGAGGCACGCAAAAAAGGCGTATCCACTTAGGAATTAGGATCATTTCAACGAGTACTTCACTGTAATGCGTAAACTCAACCAAAAAAAACTTAAAATTCAATGAAAACAGGAGTTCTTTTGGCGCCCATGGTATTTACAATCGGAAATCTTTTATGTTTCAAAATCCACACAAGGCATACCATACGTATATATAATAAAGGATACCATATAGCATTACGGCATGACATTTAAAAGCAAGGAGTGATTGATTAAAACATAATAGAATTATCTCACATCAAATTATCAAACATCCTCTCAGTCAACTATGTTTTCAAAAGTTCAGAACTCAAGATCATACTGCTGTATCGGTTGAAGGCATTTGAAAGAAAAGCTCAGACCATAATCGCAAGTAAAAGTCATTATGAGAGAAATATTTCTGGAAAAGCCTATTACTCCTTACTACTGTTTACTAAATGTAATGATCTAATTAAAAAAGATTTTCACAGAATTTCCAGTTGCCTGCAAAAGGGAAAAGTAATTTGTATATTTGTTTGGTTTACAGCTTTACAGACTAATAGTGTGCTTGAGTAAAGCTTTGCTGCCAGTAATTTCCTTTAATCTAGTAAGCTACTGTATATCTTACTACAATCGTTGATTAACAACAGCGGATTTCAGCGATACTCCCCAGACCTTGACAGTGTTTGAGTTAAGATCTCACATATGTTAAAATGTATGGCATTTTTTATCGTTGTAGGTCATGTTCAGAACAACATGCAGCACATGTATTCTAATGTTATCATCTGCGTGGTCACACTTGAATCATAATGAGCTTTTTCAGAACTTCATCGCTCGTAAGTTCAAAATGTAGTTCACCAAAAGAAATTGATCAATCATCTTATAAATTAAATTACTGCCGCGCCTCATATATTTTTAAGGCATTGCAAATTCAGAAAACCATAAACTTGTTCAAGTATCATAACAAATGCCGCTAGTGGATAAGATCCTTTGACATGTAACAATGTGCACATTTAAGTTGCACCACGCAAAAGTAGTTGGGTATCACTTTTAGATTTGTAGATACTCTACTCATGTGACACAAAAGGCCTGAATATAACACGTAATGCTGCAGTTTCAAGAAGCCCATCCGATCATCTAGATTGATAAGGGGTAACAAAAATCAACTATTGAGATAAAGATTAAAGA
Source organism: Agrostemma githago (assembly GCA_958450325.1). NCBI lineage: Eukaryota > Viridiplantae > Streptophyta > Magnoliopsida > Caryophyllales > Caryophyllaceae > Agrostemma > Agrostemma githago. The sequence continues at coordinate 3,853,494 of OY288241.1, read as the reverse complement.
AATTGGGTCAAAAAATAACTCAACTCGTCTATTGAACAGCCCAAGTACTCAAATCTTCATACTGGATTTTACAAAATACATTCTAGAAATAACAGAGACATCAGCATAATACCTCGAGATAAAGGATCAAGGATGTTGCCATTCCAGAATTTGACTTGTTAGCGGGTAGTCCATACTTCTTGCATAAGCCTTGAAGATCCTTCCTTGAAAAGTTACGATACAAATCCTCTTCTTTCTTTTCTTCCATATGTTTCAAACAAAAGCATCAACATCTAAACCTGAGTAACCACCAGTTTAGTCCATTTACATCAGTGAGAGATACTCAGATACCAACCCAGTAAATATAGTGATATACACATCATAAAAGGGAAAACAAATCCTCTCTTATGCAGCGAGAAGCCGGTCCATCAATCATCACTGCATCACTCTCCATTTTTTAGATGAATATTTAGTTATCTAAAAAACTATAGCTAGTCATACGAGGCATAGTAAAAGTACATGTAGTAATTAGCGATGCTTACTCGAGCAAGAACTCCCTTATGACTAGAAAAGCTGTTTGTGAATAACGGAGTTACCCAACCCCCACCCCCACAAAGCCACAAGTACCCCGGAACCCCAGATAGATGGTCTGGTGGTCGAGGCCTAGACTAAAAGAGGCAAGGAAGAAGACCTGAACAGTTGTGACTTCATTAATAATCAAAACATCCATCGAGGAGAACAAGACCGCTATAAATGATTTTCCAATTGATTGTTCCATCGATTAGTGGAAGCTGACTTTAGTTGGCTCAAGCATCAAATACGATTCAGAATGTCCAGAAGTTAAAATCGACAAGTAATTGAGCATCTAAGATTGTCAGACTGCTAGGTATGTGCTTCATACAAATGACAAAATATCTAAAATAGGCATAACAAAGGGGGTGACCTTTGTTCATCATGGTGATCAATCCATCCCAATACAATTTTGCTTATTTCCGTAAGCTTTATATCATCTACACAACAATGAGCCGATAATGTAAAACATATCCCTAATCATTAAAGAAGCATTTCACAATTCACACATCCACAAACACCTCATGAGCTCAAATTACAACTTTCCTCTTCAATCAAATCGAACATCACAATTCACATATCCACCAACGAACAATTGATACAATGGACCAAACAAAACAATGCCAACTAGTTCAGCAGGTAAAGTTGGTACATTCAAAAACCCGATTCAAAAACCGTAAAAAGTATCCACCTTTAACCCCCTTAGGCACCAAGACACCCAATAATTAACCCTTAGAAAACAAAATCATGATTAGGGCATGGTAAAATCAGGAAATTAAACCCTTTTTAGCTACCAAGTTTCTTACTTTGCTTTTAAAAAAAAAACAATCTATCCAGAACCCAGAAAAATCCACACACTATATTTTCCTAATTTCAACCATAATATAAGAACAACCATGATCAATCAACATAATATGAAGCATACCCAGATAATTACAGTGAAGAACAACCAAAAATCAAAGCTAAAACACAGTAGGGAAGAAGGGGGTTTAGGGTAAAACCTGATCAAGAGTATTGCAGAGAGTTGGAAGAAAAGTTGAAGAAAAAAGTAAGAGTGATGAGAGAGGAGTGACAAAGGGGAAATCAAAGGGTGGAAGAAGGAAGAGATTGAGAGAAAAGTGAAGATGTTTGTGTTAATTTGTTAACAGTATAAAACTAACTCTACATTCCATTTTTAGAAATGTATTTCGTATGTTTTTGTTCTCAATTTCAGGCCATAAACAGCCACCCATTACAGGATCCATGTTCCGGACTTCCCGGTCTACGAGGAATTATGACGGTCCTAGCAGTGTTGATCTTCTGTCTCATTTTGGAGTGACACATCAACAAGTTATGGAGTATAATATTTGTTGCATATTTTATCTCGTATATGTTGTGGCACACAGGGACACAAAAATGAGACACGAGATCTGCACTGCGGTTCTAGAGGGTGTTACAGTCTTATGGATTTTGGAAATAGTTTTTTTGTAGAGAGGTGGACGTATTTAGTTGCAGATGAGAATCAAATTCCAGATCTCTTGACCGGGGGTAAGAAAGAAAACTCTAACTTTGCACATGAGCTAAACTTTCTTATAATCGATCATGGAAATGTGGGATGAAGGGTTAGCAGCCAATAGTCGGAGACTAAGAGTAACAGTATAAATAAAAGTATATGAAGGAAAAATTACTCGTATATTCATATCATATCCAGCTTAGGCATAAAACAACTAGATATTTTACAATGATGATGAGCCTACCATATTAAAAACAAGTTGTTCATCACCGTAAACTATCTGGTTATTAAACTGAATTTATTACATTTATGCAATAACGAGCCTAATCACCAACAATGGGTAATCGATCTTACTAATTATATTATTAAGATCAAAGTAAAGATCCTCCGATCTAAATATTTGATTAAGATCGTTCTAAATCTGATGTGAAATACAACATTCGCACTCCATCTCATCAAAACTACAAAAAGAAATGAATGAATCACCGCACCCATCATGATCGATAATAAATTAAACCTAGGTTAAGTTTAATTTTAATTAATTGAATGAAGCCAAGCCACCCTCCTCCATCATCTTCTTAAACTCCTTAAAACTAACTCTCCCATCTCCATCTACATCAACCTTCATAATCATACGTTTACAATCCTCCAAACTTCTACCTTGACTTAAACCAAGGGATTCAAGAACAAATCTAAGCTCATCGACCGTGATAAACCCGTCTCCATTCTTATCAAACACATTGAAAGCTTCCTTAATATCATCATCAATACCATCTTCATCATCGTCGCTACCATCCCTCTCCATAATAAGCTTATACAAGGATTCAAACTCGTGACCATCGACACAACCGTCACCATTTATGTCGATTTGGTTAATCATTTGAGCTAGGTCGTCTTCCTGAATAAATATGCCCATGTTACGTAAAGATGTGTTGAGCTCCCCCATGGTTATCCTCCCGTCACCATTCTGGTCGAACAAGTCGAATACCCGTCTGACGTCCATCGCGACAGTGCCAGAAAATGGTGACGGTGAGGACGACGGGGGAGGGAGGGAGGGTTCTGGTGTTTTGGAGGTGTTAGTTGATTTTGGAATGGAAGAAATGAGGAAATGGAGGTGTAGGTTAAATAGGAAGGGTATACCTAATATATGTAGGGTTGACATTATTTGGTGGGTATGTCAACAAGTGATTGGTACTTGGTGAATTGCATATGTTTAGATTGTGGAAATTTTTGGAAGGTCTAAATTAGGGTGAGTGTGTGACAATGTGACATGTATTAATTGGTTTCGGTGTGTAAGAGACCTAAGTCTAATGGTAAGGATATGTCGTGGTATTTGTAGGGCCCTGTTCCGGATGGTCCGTTAATATCATATGTGATTCTTAGTTTTGAGGGTCATGTAGTTCACTTTCTAGTCGTTGTGGTTTACTTGGGTCTTCGCTGTTGTTCTAGATCGACCAACTCTATTGTAGATGATAATTTTATACGGCGGATTTTTTTCAAGATGATAATTTTTCGACGACAAAAAAAAATCCAATTTTTGAGTGCATAAATACTGACATTAAATACCAAAACCATAAACATAAAGGGTTCGCGAATCCTACCACAGATAATCCATAACGAAAAGAAAAAAAAATCAAATCTAGTTACACTCGATGAATGTTACCAGGTTTTCCAACTTCCAAATTAAGACGAAGACCCAACTTCCAAACAAAGACAAAGACGAAGCACCAGATGCTTCTTCATTGTTATCCTCCTGCAGACGGATGCATGTATATTACAATAGGCATTTTTATCTTTCTTGCTAAGAGTCTGACAGCCCTGAGCTTGGAAGGAGAGTCCGCAAGTTTTCACCACTATAGATCCGGGAAGTTTGACCATTTGGTTGTGATAGAGGATACCGTATGGTATCACGATAGGAAAGAATAAGAATATTATGGTATATATATTGTAGTATACCAATATATCGTAATATCGATATTATAGAATAATTATATTAGCTACCGATATTAGAATATTGCGATCATATCTTCGTATTCCTATAAATAGGACGTCATTGTAATTGTTTGATACAAGAATTCAATAATACAAAACAGTTTGTTTAGCCTAGTAGCTTTGTCATAACTGAGGTCTTTCATGTGCCTGAATTAAAAAATCACTTGCTTAGTATTGGTCAGCTACAAGAAAAAGGGCTTAGTGTACTATTTAAATCAGACCACTGTCAAATTTTCCATCATCAAGAGGTTTAATCATCCACGCAGAAATGACAACAAATAGAATGTTCGTGGTTTTGTCTGAAACACAAGTTGTACAAACTACGTACAGTAACTCATGATGCGACTGATCTTTGCCATAAGAGGTATGGCCATCTCAGTTATAAGGGTCTCAAAGCACTAGAACAAAAAGGGATGGTGATAGGGCTACCTAAGATCAATGAGGCACAAGCTGTATGTACCGATTGTCTGAAAGGCAAACAACATCGTGATTCTTTTCTAAAGAGAAGGAAATGGATAGCGTCTCAAAAGCTTGAACTTGTTCATGCTGATATCTGTGGGCCTGTTACTCCTATATCAAATAGTAATAAGAGGTACCTAATCTGTTTTATTGATGACCATACTAGGAAAGCATGGGTGTATTTTTTGAAAGAGAAATCAGATGCCTTCTTTTACTTCAAGTTGTTCAAGAGTCAAGTAGAGAAAGAAACATGACTCCCAATTAAATGTCTCAGAACAGATCGTGGTGGAGAATTTAATTCAGATGAATTCAGTGATTTTTGCAAAGAAAATGGAATCAAGAGACAGTTAACCGCAGCATACACGCCACATCAGAATGGTGTTGCAGAGAGGAAGAATCGAATAGTGATGAATATGGTCAGAAGTATGTTATCCGAGAAAGAGGCTCCCAAAACATTTTGGCCTGAGGCAGTCAATTGGAGTACTTATGTGCTGAACAGATCTCCAACTTCAACTATCAAAGACATGACACCAGGAGAGGCATGGAGTGGGATCAAACCTTCTGTATCGTACTTCAGAGTATTCGGAAGTGTTGCTCACGCACATGTTCCAGATGCACGAAGAACAAAATAGGAAGATAAGAACCGGAGTTGTGTCCTTTTGGGAGTAAGTGAAGAATCAAAGGCTTATCGACTTTATGATCCAATTGGGAAAAGGATAATAATAAGTCGAGACAATGTTGTTGAAGAAGGGAAGAAATGGGATTGGGATAAGAGTTACGAAAGTGAGATTACTCTTGATCTAGAATGGGATGATGAGGATGATGATTTGCTCTCTGACTCAAATGAATCAGAAGACAACAATGAAAATCATGATGCTGAAGAAGGTAATCAGAATAATAGGCATGGTGGGAATGGAGAACCTTCTTCGGTACAGTTAAGTCCAAGAGTTCGAAGAAACACTACTACAATTTTGATATTAGAAGACGCCCAAAATAGGACGCTTATATAAGGAACCGTCCTCTATAACATGATAAATTTTGGCTCCCCATGACCTTGGTTAAATAGCACGGTTCAGCAAAGAACCATCATTTTATTTATATTATTAGCATGGTTGGTCAATATAACCGTCCTCATAAAGAAAATAGCACGCTTGTAGGTTTAACCCGTGCTATTAAAATATTTTAAAAGCGCAGTTATACTCCAAACTCATCCTATTAAAATGTAACACCCGTCCTATTCAATCTTACTCAATCTTGGAGAGTTTTAGTGAACAAAATACCAAAAATCAATCGACGACGAACTTGATTTTAACCCGAAGAAAAAACGGGTCTAAACCGGTTGAATTTAGTGTTTAGCAATCGAATTTATGAATCTGAACTGTAGAATTCGGCTGCCGAAGCCGATTTCTACATTGAATGACGATGTTTGATTACTAACCATTTTTGAATTCGATAGTGTTTCGTTGTTTTACCGATTTTTTCTTTCTTGTTAAAGTTTCGATTTGTTGTTTGATTGATGAATTTTTGAACTTTTTGTGGAAAACCGGCCCATTCCTGAGACCAAACTCGTTGAATCATTTTACGATTTTTGAGACGGTTTCATACAAGAATTTGTGATTTTATCAAATCGCTTTAAATAAATTTTATCAATTCTATGACAATTCGTATAAGAAATTGTGTTTTTAACGAGTCGGTTTAAATCGATTGTATATCAATCTTTGATCTGTGTCGAAACTAACGTGTTTATATTTAGACGGATCAAGACTGATCGGGATCGAACATGGGATTCATAATCCGACCCGACACCTAAACCGAGCACACATGACTTTGATCCGTATTCTGAATCCATATTACAGTACAACCCAAATCCCCTCTACAGTACTACCAAATTGGAAAAAAAAAAAATAAAAAAATCCCCTCTACAGTACAACCCGCATTCGTCTTCAACAGTCATCTTCCACTCTTCATCCCGCCTTCGTCTTCTCCGTCCGCCGTCCGTCGACATCGTCCGCCATCCACCGTCTTCGTCTCAAGTCGGCCTCACACGTCTTCATCCGCCGTTGTCTCATTTCTTCGCCGGAAGTTCATCTCGTTTTCTCTCGCCGGAAGTTTCATCCCTACGCGTCTTCGCCGGAAGTTCGCTCGTCAGTTAAGTCTTCGCCGCAAGTTGCTCATCTCGATTGTAAGTTTATAATTCATCCTCACCTGAAATGAAACTTCATGATTCATCCTCTGTTTATAATTCATCCTCACCTGAAATGAAACTTCATAATTCATCCTCTGTTTATAATTCATCCTCACCTTATTCTAACTTCGTAACTCCACCTTATAATCATCGTGTTTGCCTTAATTTTGCGTTCGTCGGGTTTAGGGTTAGGGTTTAGTCAATCTCATTTCTATGCGTATGTTTATATGGGTTGTATGAAGGGTTTGAATGTTTTGTTGTTATCAATGACATTTTGTTGAGGCGTTAGTTCAATTTGAAGAATGCTTGTTGTTGTTCTTTTGATTTGCATGAGATAGATGAAATTAGCTGAGTTTTTTATTGAATGTTTGTTGTTCTTTAGTTTTTTTGCTGGAAATTGCGGTTCGTGTTGTGTATGTTCGTGTTGTGTATATATTCTAATGAGCAATGCCGGGGAGGGATGGTGAGGGCGTTGAATTTCGGAGATAGTCAGGTTTTGAGGAATTTCGGGTATACTCGTCAGGATTTATCCACCTCTTCCTCTGTTGAACCCTTGTAAGTTGGGGTTTGTTGTCCTCCAAGTTAGCTTAGTAGCCTTCAACCACAGTTAGTTTATATCATAAAATTCGCTAATTTGAAACACACATTAATCTGTATTGTTTAATACTCCAATATCAGGAGAGATCAAATCATTGTAAAATCAATTTATGCAAAGCTTCTCAAATTAGAATGAGAGGAATTCATTCAATTTTGTTAGTTTAAATCAAATCTATATGAAAGTAAACGAGTGGGCATTATTACAAAACTGCAAAACAACCAAACATCACGAACCAATGCTTCGACTAATGGACAATCAACAGTTAAGAATGATGCATTTAAATTGCTGCTCCTATAACAACTTCTGGATTACTCAGAAAGAATGCTAATACTAGCACAGCTTCAAGCAACTAAACATCACAAACCAAAGCTCCGACTAATCGACAAACTATCTACACTTAAGACTGGATGCATTTAATTTGCTGCAATAACTACATTACTCAGAGTGAATGCTAATACTAACACAACTTCAAGCAACTTAAGCATCACCAATTAAACTCCGACTAATCGACAATAAACAGTTAACAACATTTGAGGTTTTTGGACAGAGAATGATGCATTTAATCTGTTGCTATAACCACTCCTACATTACTCAGACTGAATGCTAATACTGACACAACTTCAACAAACTAAACATCACAAACCAAACTCCGACTCATCGACTGTCTACACTTAACATTGTTTTGGGCATTTATGCAGAGAATGATGCATTTAATCTGCAGCTACACCACTTTTAGATTATCCAGATTGAATGCCAGTACGAACCCAACTTCAACGAAATAAACATCACCAATCAAACATCGACTAATCAACAATTTACAATTAAACACTCATCTAAATCAAAGGTAAACATTCTGCTGCCCACTCAAGCAAATCAAATATTGTATCATTGTATTAGTGCAACGTCTGCTAGGTATATTATGAACCTGGTCGAGGGACCTCAGATGATTCAGATGCAGTCGTTTTCGAGGTCGTCAAAGATTGCAACTTCCTCTCCAAATCATGTAACTTAGGTGACTTATTCACCGCACCTGCACCAGTTACTCAGTTAGGCATATGAAGAGATAAAGAACGAAAAAGTGTCATTATTTGATTCAGATGATTCAGATGCAGCCGTTTTCGAGGTCGTCAAAGATTGCAACTTGCTCTCCAAATCATGTAGCTTAGGTGACTTATTCACCGCACCTGCACCAGTTACTCAGTTAGGCATATTATTTTACATATAATTATATATCCAAGCTCTTCATCTATTGAGTCTTTGTTCTTACCAGAGTGCACGTTCGGGTCAAATAAGGACACTTTTTCGTTCTTTATCTCTTCCTCCCTGATGACTTGAGCTCCCTTCAATTTCAACCAAAAATCTATTATACAAGTATATAACATACTGCAAAAAGATATTACCGTCACCAGTGAAAATAAAAAACTCATCGTGTCTATGTTATCATGACGGTTCTCCTAGGAAATGATATATTAGGTACAAATTATTAGTCAATGAGGTCTTTACTAACGGTTTTTTGAAAAAAATGACATAATAAAGTGTTACTCTTTCTGGCGGGTTTGTTTAGAACCGACAATATAAGGGTTTCGTGGTGGTTCTATATACAATCGACGTAAAAAAGTTTTGTTAACTTACGTTTAAATAAAGTCTTGTTTGATATTCAACGATTATAGAAATAAACCATTCAAGTAAATAGTTTATGTTCCGGTTACGGAAACAATCTACCCGGCCTAGAATCCGGGTAGTGTAATTGAATTGATGATGGGTAATTAGTCGCTTGATTCTCTTGACCTCCCCTTCCTCTCACTCTTGGAATCGGACTTTCCCGGCGGAAAATGGCCTGCTCCCTGCACAAATAAACGCACAGGGCCTCAGAGGTTTTCCGAGGAAACCCTCTCCGATGCCTAAGTCAGTCCGTGAAATGCCTTGACGAACCTAGCTCGTGAGGAACTAGGTGGCGTTTTAAGAGTAAGAGTCTAGAGAGAGAAAATCCAACCCCACTCATGTGGGAAATGGGTAGGTATTTATACCTTCCCACAAGAGAGAGGAAAAGAGAAAGAAGAGGAGGGAAATGGGTGGATGTTGGCGCGACACGTGGACTTACCTTGTCCACCCATTTCCCCTTACCCTAGATAAAAAGACGGATGGGTCCTCGGTTTTCCTTCGGCTTCATTCAGGCGGGAACGCCCTGGAAGCAGGCGGCAGACTTGTTTTACTCCGTTTGGCGGATGACCCGAGAGATTGGGGCCACCTTTGGAGATTCCAGTGATTGATGGGGAAAAACTTCTTGACAGACCTTTTCCCCCTTTTGAGACTTGGCCGCCTCGGGGCCTGATTGGCAGGCGGCCCATGACAGGTGACCGACCCCCATCAATTGGCCCTCGCCGGCTGAGGAGGAACAGGGTTCCAGCTCGGCAGGCGGTGTCTTGTTCCGGGACAGCGGGAGGTTGCTTCTTTGGACACTTCGCATTTAATGCGTCGCATGTTCCCGAGGGAACATGCTTTAATTTCTCTGAGCACTCAGGGAGTTCAAACGTCTTTCGTTATGATTACCCCCCTTTGCATAAAGAATTTTTGGGCAGCGTGCCGCTCCGCTGATTGGCCCTCTCCCTTGCAGAGATGGTTGGGACACCATTAATGCGGGATTTTCCTTGGTATAAAACCTTTGGCTTTCTTGATCACTTGTGCTTCATTCCACCTTCAATCTTTCCATTTTCCTTATTTTAAACATGGCTTGGATCAAGAAAAGTGTAGTTCACCGCGGAGTCAAACATGTTTCCTTCATCTTCAGGGGGTTTTGGAGGCTCAGATATGCGCGGACGGCTTATTTAGCTGTTCGCCGGAGTCGCTGCTCTCAGCTTCGCCTTCGCCGGAGGGGTCGGAAGGCCTCTATCAGGATGGGCAAACGCCCTAGGAGGTCCCCTCCTCCTGCCGCGCCTAGGTTCAGGCGTTGCTCCCAAGGGGGGGGGGGGGGGGGGGGCTGTTATGATAGGGGGTGCCATGAATGTTTTCCATGGCTGCACCCTGAACAATTCGGCCCCAACTCTGGCACCGATTCTTCCATGGAGTCGGGCCCTTCTTCGCCTGTAAAGAAGACAGGCTGTCGCACTTGCGATGAGTCCCGTGCTGTCCCTTTTGGAAGGGATTGGGAAGACAGCAGTCATGATTCTGGCGACAGTGAAGGTCTTGGCTGCTTGAGCGACAGAGATGATGACGGTGCTTCAAGTGACCCCTTTCAGGGTTCCCCAAGTTGGGACTGGGGTTCGACTCTCGGGAGTCCGGGCAGTCCTGGAGATTATTCCCCAGATTTGGGGGACGACTAGGCCTGCGTGGCAGGGCCTTTTAACTTCTGTCAGGCTGGAATTTTTCAAGCCTTATGTAATTTTCTTTCATGCTCGTCTTGCGATGTATCTTTTCCCTGCGGGGTTTTCAATGAAATGAATTTTTTTTTTTTTTTTTTTTTAGGGGGGACGTCATAGGGTGATCAGCCTGCTGACACCTTTTGGTCCTCCCAAGGTTTTTCTTGGGAAGCTGCCTAGGGCAGACCTCCCCAGGGGTGACACGTGGACAGCTGCCCTTGGGCGAATTCCAGAGGGCTGAGTGACTCTTGGCATGCCTTCCTCTATAAAAGTGATTCATCGTCCATCACCTTCCTCTTTTCCAATCTCTCTTTTCTTTCGATATTCCTTCACTCTCTTCTTTTCGCCAAAAACCTTTGGGTATTGACGGATCACTTCTTCCTTGCACTCCCATTTCCCTGAAACTCCCTCTTCGGGCTTGTGGCGTGCTGTCGGGCGATCCTTAGGTCAGATTTCCATCCTCCGCTCTTTTTTCTTTCTGCGGTTTTCTTTTTCCTGCATCTTTTCCTTTTTTTAGAGTAATCATGTCGGGAACCCGTGAAAGGATTTTGCCCTTTACCGACCCATCAAGGAGGGGAGAAGGGATGGACTTTGCCTCCTCCTCTAGGGAGGTTGATTTTGAGGAGGAACACTCGGCTAATAGTGGGGGCGGTAATTCTCCTGAACCCCCCTCGTTCGACGCTATCGATTCGGACGACGAGGCGTTGGAGGTTGACCCTTCCCAAACTTCCGGCCCCCTCGTTCGTCGGGAGAAGGGGAGGGTTTATTATCTGGACAAGGCTAAGTACCGCATCCCTCTGAGCACGTTTCCTGACCCGAAAAATCGGGAAGTAATCCTTGCTAAGAACGCCGTCGTCGTGATTGATCGGCTGTATAACTTTGGGGAGGGGTACACAGTTGTTGTCCCCGGCGAAAAGGATACCGTATGCAACCCCCCGGATGGGTGTATAGCGGTCTTCCATAAGTGTTTAGAGTTTGGCCTTCGCTTTCCCCTCCATCCTGTCTTAGAGGAGATCTTCAGGCGCATGAACGTCGCCGTCGCCCAGTTGACAGCCACAGCTGTCAGGGCGCTGATTTCGTATGTCTGGACCTGCCTTTTCCACCGTATAGAGCCTTCCATCGACGCCCTGCGGTTCATGGTGGGTTTGCAGATGGTTTCATCTGGGAGTACGGGCTCCCCTGGTTACTGGTCCCTTTTGAGGCAGAAGGGACATTGTTTGGTGTGGCCTGGTATGGACAGCTTGAGGGATTGGAAGAACAACTTCATTTACATACACAGCGCCCATGGGTGGAGGATTCCTCGTCACTTCAGGAATCACGTCCACACTAGGATGGAGACCCCTGAGGAGTACCACCCTGGCGTGGGTGGGAAGGCTTTGGAGGTTAAGCTAAGTGAGAAGGAGAAGGAGTTGACGGCTTACTTTGCAGGCCATACTAACAAGTACAGGGTGTATGGCCCCACCTTATGGCTCCCTCATGCGGAGCTTTTAGCGACTGACAATTATTTGACCCGGCTGGGCATGAATCCGGGTCTGGATAAAGGTAGTTCAGGAGCGCTGGTGATTCCTTCTTACTCTTGTGTATTTCGGAAATGCCTTAACGGCCTGTTTGTTTGCTTTGCAGCTCTTGCCACTTTCATCTGGAAGAAGGGAGAGGTGAGACGCCTGGGCCTGGACGAGAACCTTACTGTCATCCAGAGTCGCCCTTCTCTTCCCCCTGGTTTTAGGAGAGGCGAGAAAAATCTGATGAAGCATTTGAAGGGCCTGTCATTCAGTAGGCCAAGGCTTCCCCCTCCTCCTCGAGTTACGCCCGCCAAGACGGCGGTTTCTGAGGCTACCCCCTCGCCAGCTGCGAGGGCGATTGCTTTTGAGGCTACTCCTTCGCCTATTGGCAGGCAAGAGGGCCTTTCAGCAGGGATTCAGATTCCCTCGCAGCCGCGGGCCGCAGGTTCCGAGGAGACTGGGGAGAGTACCCCCCGGTCACTGACCAGAAAGAGGAGTCGGGAGGCCCCTAACGTTGACCAGGTGGTGGATTTGGAGACTGCCACGCCTGAGCCCAAGCGTTTTGCTCCGGAGATTCCCGCCACCCTTTTATCTGAGGAGAACGTTGAGTTCCACTACAATGCGGGTGACAGCCAGGATATTTCTGCCCTACTCTCCGACTCAGGGGCGGTTTTAACTGACCATCTTCTCAAGACCGTCAAGTCCGCTGCCAGTCAAGTGACCCAGTATATTAAGCGCACCTCCCGAATTATGCAGGCTTCCGCGGAGCTGGCTGCCCTTGGTCGCCTGAGTGACGAGGAACTAGCCAACCCAGACCGCCTTTCTGTAGTTGAGAGGGACGTTGCTCTCATTGCCAGCCTGAAGGATCAGCTGGCGAAAAAGGAGATTGAGCTAGAAGAGGCCAGGGGTCGGGCTATCCACTGGAAGTCTGAGAGCGAGAAAGCTACACGGGAGGTGTCTCGCCTGGGGGAGGAGTCCAAGAGAGCGCAGCGGGCCTTTGCTGAATTGGAGCGGGCCAGAAAAGCTCTGGCTGAACTGGACCATGCTAAGAAGAGCGTTGTTGACCTTGGTGAGCGCCTTTCTAAGGCAAACTCTGATCTGCAGACGGCCCTTGGCGATCTGGCGGCGAAGACCGAGGATCTGGCGACGAAGACCGAAGACTGGGAGAAAGAGAGGGGTGAGATTCTCCAGGAGGTGGAAGTGGCAGTGTCGGCGGGATTCGTTAATGGTGCTAACTTCTGCCTGAAGGTTGTGATGGAAGCTGTCAGGGAGATGTTCCCGGGTTTTGACGAAGATGCTTTCCGTGCCCTTTACACAGCTAAGGATGAAGCTCAAATGCGTAGACTGTCTGAGGGAGACGCTTCCGGTCCAGACGCTCCCCCTGCTTAACATGGAGGGCAGTCTTCCTCAGAGGGCTCTTGCTCGTCTCCTGCTGCGCCTGTGCTAACGCTTTAACTTCCTTGCCTTTTTGCGCGCCGAGCCCTTTGGTGGCCGGCTGCCGTACCCCTGGTTGTAACTATTTGTCTTGAAAACTTGAAAACTTGTCTTGTATTTCCTCGACGCTACTTTTTCTTTTATATGTGAATTTTCTGTTTGCTTTTGCGTATTTTGATTCTTCATGAGTTTGATTTGCAACCCACCCGCCTGTAGGTAGGAGGGTTTTTGTTTGCTTGGCTTGTCCCTGGTTTTTGTTTAAAATCCAGGGAGCCTGCCCCCTGCCTGCCTAGGGGTAGGAAGGGGGATTCCTCAGCGTTTTTTCTACAAGGCTGGGGGGGCCTGCCCTCAGTCCTTGTCGGTATGGCCTGCTCCTGGCTTTTCGTTCAAAGTCCAGGGGGCCTGCCCCCTGCCTGCCCAGAGGTAAGCAGGGTGGCTTTTGCGTTTTTTATACAAGGCTGGGGGGCCTGCCCCCAGTCCTTGTTGGTATGGCCTGCTCCTGGCTTTTCGTTCAAAGTCCAGGGGGCCTGCCCCCTGCCTGCCCAGAGGTAAGCAGGGTAGCTTTTTGCATTTTTTATACAAGGTTGGGGGGCCTGCCCCCAGTCCTTGTTGGTATGGCCTGCTCCTAGCTTTTCGTTCAAAGTCCAGGGGGCCTGCCCCCTGCCTGCCCAGAGGTAAGCAGGGTAGCTTTTTGCGTTTTTTATACAAGGTTGGGGGGCCTGCCCCCAGTCCTTGTTGGTATGGCCTGCTCCTGGCTTTTCGTTCAAAGTCCAGGGGGCCTGTTCCCTGCCTGCCCAGAGGTAAGCAGGGTAGCTTTTTGCGTTTTTTATACAAGGTTGGGGGGCCTGCCCCCAGTCCTTGTTGGTATGGCCTGCTCCTGGCTTTTCGTTCAAAGTCCAGGGGGCCTGCCCCCTGCCTGCCCAGAGGTAGGCAGGGTAGCTTTTTGCGTTTTTTATACAAGGTTGGGGGGCCTACCCCCAGTCCTTGTTGGTATGGCCTGCTCCTGGCTTTTCATTCAAAGTCCAGGGGGCCTGCCCCCTGCCTGCCCAGAGGTAGGCAGGGTAGCTTTCTTTGGTTTGCGTTGGGGGGTTCACTTTTCCCAATTTTGGCAACAGGGGGGCCTCCCCCTATTGCCCCCTGCTCGTTTGTGTGTGAAAGACGCGAGTGTGAACAGGCAACGAGTATAAATCTGCATTTTCTCATTTCTTTTAAAATTTTCTTCTTGACATAGGGGTGGTCGGAGCCGTCGACATTTCTGATCGTCCTCCGCCTTTTTACTCTAGTAAAAGTAAAAATTGCCTACACTCTTGCTTAGACGTAATATTTCTTTAGTGTATCTGCATTCCAATGAGTGCCTAGCTCTTGTCCCTCCAGATTGGCTATCCTGTACGTGCCTGGACCCAGAACCTGAGTTATTTGGTATGGGCCTTCCCAATTGGCACTTAGCTTCCCATGCTCTCTTGACTTTCCAATCGCCTGTGTTTTTCTCAGAACTAATTCGCCCACCTGGAAGCTCCTCTGTCGGACTTTGCTATTGAAAGCTTTCCTTATTCGCTGCTGATAGGCAGCGATATTGGTACTGGCTTCCTCTCTTAGCTCATTTACCAGGTCCAGGGCCTCAACCATGGCGGCTTCATTCTCAGCCTGGTTGTACTGCAGGGAACGTAGAGAGGGAATCCTTGTCTCAATTGGCAATAAAGCCTCTGCTCCATATACTAGGCCAAATGGGGTCTGGCCTGTTGACTCCTTTCTGGTAGTTCGGATGGACCAGAGTATACTGGGGAGTTCATCAGTCCACCTGCCTTTGCAGTCATCCACCATTTTCTTCAGGCCGTTCAGAATTTGTTTGTTGGCTGCTTCCGCCTGTCCATTGGTTTGAGGATGGCAGACGGCTGAGTAGGCGACCAAGATGTTGTGGCTTTCCAGCCAGTTTCTTAGTGGGTCATTATCGAACTGCCTTCCGTGGTCAAATACCAGCATTTTTGGTACACCGAACCGGGTGATGACATTTCGCCAGATCACCTTCCTGACTGCCGGTTCAGTGATGTTAGGCACAGCTTCGGCCTCCACCCATTTGGTGAAGTAGTCTATGGCGACAATTAAGAATTTTCTGCCCCCTGTGGCCACAGTGAAGGGCCCTAGGATGTCCATCCCCCATTGAGCAAAGGGGATGGGAGATAGGATTGGCCTGAGCTCCTGGGCCGGGGCATGGATTGACGGGGCAAAGAGTTGACATTTTCTACATTTTTGGGTCAGGTTCTTGGCGTCTGCCAGCATGGTGGGCCAGTAGTAGCCTGCCCTGAGGGCCTTGTGGGCCAGCGACCTCCCGCCAATGTGGTGTCCACAAATCCCTGAGTGGATATCATCTAATACCTCAGCGGCCTGATCCGCCCGTAGGCATTTAAGCAGGGGATAAGTAAAAGATTTTTTGTAGAGTTCTCCATTAATGAATATGAACCAGGCTGCTTTAGCCTGTACCTTCCTTTTTTGTAACGAGTCTGATGGTAAGATACCGTGCTTCTTGTACTGGACGAAAGGGGTCATCCAGCTTTCCAGCTCTTCTTCCACGGCATTAATCGTTTGACAGGGATCAGTTGACTTCTCGTGTAAAACGTCGACCCATACTGATCTTCGGATGTCCTGCAGACTGGAGCTTGCCAGTTTTGACAGGGCATCTGCTCTGTTGTTCTGGGATCGGGGAATTTGTTTGACCTCATATGATTTCAGGCTGGACAATTCTCCCTTTACCATCTCTAGGTATGTGGCCATTGCTTGGTCCCTTGCCTCGTATTCCCCATTGATTTGGTTGGCGATGAGCTGGGAGTCTGTTGCTAAAACAATTCGTTCCGCCCCTGCGGCTTTAGCCAGCCTGACGCCTGCGAGTACTGCTTCATACTCTGCTTCATTGTTTGATGCTGGGAAAACGAATCTGAGAGCATGCTCAAAGTCGGTCCCTTCTGGGCTGGTTAATACGACGCCTGCGCCTGCGCCGTTGGCCGTTGAGGACCCATCAGTGTATACGACCCACTCTTGGGCGGGGGCTTCCTCTTCCCCTGAATGGGAGCACTCAGCCAAAAAGTCTGCCAGAGCTTGGGCTTTGATGGCTGTTCTCGGCTGGTAAGATATACCTAGCCCACTCAGCTCAATTGCCCACTTCAACAATCTTCCCGATTTTTCGAATTTTTCCAACACCTTTTCCAGGGGCTGGTCGGTGAGGACTATGACTGGATGTGCGTCAAAATAAGGTCTGAGCTTCCTGGCTGCAATTATGACCGCGTAGGCGGCTTTTTCAACCATCGGATAATTCTTCTCAGCTGCCCCCAGCGCATGACTCACAAAGTATATAGGTTGCTGGGTGCCTGCCTCTTCCCTTAGGATGACCGCACTGACAGTTATATTAGTTACTGCAATGTAGAGAAAAAGTTTCTCTCCTGCTACTGGTCTTGCCAGGGTAGGGAGCCTCTTAAGATGGTCCTTCAGTTGCTCGAAGGCCTCTTTCTGCTCGCCTTCCCATTTGAACTGTTTGTTTCCTTTCAGAATTTTGAAAAAAGGAGTGGCTCTGTCTGCTGATCGGGCTATGAATCGTGCCAAGGCGGCCATTCGTCCCGTCAGGCGCTGGATGTCCCTGATGGTCTTGGGCTCGGGGAGGTCTAGAACTGCCTGAATTTTTTCAGGGTTGGCATCTATACCCCGAGAACTGACCAAGAACCCTAGGAATTTTCCGGAGCGTACTCCAAACGTGCACTTTTTCGGATTTAGTTTCATTTTATAAGCGCGCAGAGAACTGAAGGTTTCCTGCAAGTCTGTCAGGTGCTCCCTGTCTTCCCTGCTTTTTACGATGGCATCATCAACGTAAGCCTCAATGTTTCTGCCTTTTTGTTTTTCAAACACTTTGTCAACCAGACGCTGGTACGTAGCTCCCACATTTTTGAGCCCGAAGGGCATCATCTTATACATGTAAGTGCCCGAACTAGTGATGAACGCACACTTCACCCTGTCCGGCTGCCACAAGTACACTTGGTGGTAGCCTGAAAAGGCGTCTAAGAAGCTTAGCATGGTGTAGCCACTGGTGGCGTCTACCAATTGATCGATCCGAGGGAGCGGATAGCAGTCTTTCGGGCAGGCTTTGTTCAGGTTCGTAAAGTCGACGCACATTCTCCATGCTCCAGACGACTTATTGACCATGACAACATTTGCCAGCCATTCTGGGTAGTCGCAGACTTCAATGAAGTCTGCCTTCAAGAGTTTGTCGATTTCTTCCTTGATTGCTGCGTCTTTTTCTGCAGACATGTTTCGTTTCTTTTGCTTTACAGGGCGAGCATCCATGCTTACGTTCAGCTTGTGAACGATGCATGAGGGATCAACGCCGGGCATCTCGTCTGCAGAATAGGCAAACACGTCTTTGTTCTCTCTCAGAAGTTTGACCAGTTCGGCCTGGTAGGATTCCTCCAAACCTGTTCCTACCAGGACCTGTCTTCCTGGTTCTAAGTCCACCAGCATGCTCTCGCCTCCTGGTTCCAGGCGGTCGGGCGTCGGGTGCTCGACTGGGACTTCGCCTTCCCTGCAGGGGGAACTGTCAGCTTTTCTTTTTCCTTTTCTGTCCCTCTCGTGCTCTTGTAGGGCCACGGAGTAGCATTGTCTGGCTGACTCCTGGTCCCCACGTATCTTTCCTTCCAGCCCGAAGTCTGTGACATACGCAATGGTGAGAGCTCTGATGGAGATTGCGGCCTCGATTTCATCCAGCGTGGCCCTGCCAATCAGGGCATTATAGGCAGACCTTGCGTCCACAACAACAAAGGTTGCCCTGACATTCCTGGCTGCGGAACCTTCCCCGAAGGTTACAGGCAAGTCGATGACGCCCATGGGCAGTATGCCGGCCCCACTGAATCCATACAGGGACCCGGGAGCAGGCCGTAGATGCCTTTTTTCCAGGCCCATCTTTTCGAAAGCATCCTTGTACAAAAGGTTTGTATATGCGCCTGTGTCTACCATACATCTTCGCACAATATGGTTGCTGATTTCTAGGGACAGCACCAGAGGATCACTATGCGGATATATCACCCGTCCTGCATCATCAGGGGTGATACTTAGTGTCACTCCCTTTGGGTTCCCTTCTTTCTCAGCGTAGCAGATCTGGTTTCTCAGCTCGCGCATTTGCCTTTTTTGGCTTCTTCGACTGAGCTGGCCCTCAGTGCCCCCTGAAATCACGTGGATTACCATCCGGTTCTGCACTGACCCTTCTGGTTTCTCAGACACTTCCTTCTGAGACTTGTTTTTAGCTGCGTAGTTGGCCAACCATCCGTTCCTGATTAATTTCTCAATTTCATCCTTCAGGTGACGGCACTCTTCGGTGGTGTGGCCAATACAGTCGTGGAAAGTGCAGAATTTCTTTGGGTCGCCTTTTGGGCTGCGAGGTTTGCTTGGACGGTTCCATTTGGCAGTTTCTTTTTCCAGTTCGAAGATTTCCGCCCTGGATTTGTTCAGAGCGGTGTAACTATCGAATCTGGGTTGGTAGACTGGGCGTTCTTTCTTGGGAGTGTCTCCCTCTTCTTTTTGCTTTCCTGGTTCACCTCTGCCCCTTCCACCCTGCGGTCCCCCTTGAGGCTTTGTTTGGCCTGCAGGAGTGTCCGTCAGGCCGTGGAACTCCTCCTGCAGAATGAACCCCTCAGCAATCTTTCTGGCCATGGCCAAGGTTTCTGGCTGGGCCCTGATCATCTGGTTTTTCATTTCCCCTGGAAGTAGGGAGATTGTCAGGGCGTAGGCGGCGGTGGAATCGTCGATCTCCCTAACCTGCTGGTAGGATAGATCGAATCTCCTCATGTATTCTCTCACACTCTCACCCTTCTTTTGTTTCAGGGTCATGAGATCGAAACGGGTAAGGCGTCTTCTCTTATTTCCGGCGTACTGTTCAAGGAAAATTTCAGCCAACTCTATGAAGAATCTGACTGACCCCTGGCGGAGATCTCTGAACCACCCCTGCGCAAGTCCCACCAATGTGGTAGGGAAAACTTTGCACCAGATGGCATCATCTACATCATACATGCCCATGTGGCTCTCAAAGGCTGCCAGGTGGTCTTCGGGGTCTGTCGTCCCGTCAAATTTGATGGTGGGCATTTTGATTTTTGGAATGGGGTACTCTTGTACCTCAGGGTGCAACGGGGTTTTCGTAGGCCTGCCTACCAGTCGTGACCTGCTTTCCCCAGACTGGTTACCATGAGATTCCCATTGTTTATGGGTTGGTTTCCTCGTACTGGGGGAGCGGTGCCTCGGTGGCGGTCTGCTAGCTGCCTCGTCCTCTGTTCCCGAGGAGGTCTGCCTGGGCCTCTTCCTCTGGGAGTGGCAGAGGTTTTCACCCTGATGGTACCTGGACTCGAGCGGTTGTCCTCGGTTGAGCCTGGATTGCAAGCTTTGGGATAAGCCGGGGGCTGACTGTTCCTTGGCCGCAGGTGTTAGCCTGGAGAAAACTCCGCCTGGCCTCTCTCCTAGGCGTTTTGACACAGGCTCCCTGGGCCTCATACGCTCCTGTAATCCTTGAGATAAGCCTCCCTGCCCTCCAGACGCCGATTCTATCGTGTGAATAGAGACCGCCTGTTGGGCAGGTGGTCCTGGTTTGTCAGTGGTAATGCGCCTCTGCACATGCGTATACACTTGGGCTGTTCTTCTCGCTTTTCTCTGAGCGTTTCTGGCGGCGGTCCGCCTCGTGCCCCCGGCCTCGTCCCTGCTGACTGGGGATGGTTGCCTAGGAGCCGATGCGACCCTGCCCACCAAGTCCTCAGGTGTGAATTCCTGATCCAGCATCGCAGAGAAGAACGCGGCTGCCTGTGCCATCTGAGCTGGGGTCAGATTGAGAGCACGTCCAGGGCGTGCCCCCAGCTCGGGTGTCACAGCAGTGTTAGGTCCACCGAAGGGATTGGTTCCCTCAACCCCAAGGATTGTGGCAGGAGGGACCCTCTCCAACAGCGGCATTCCGTACAGGGGGGTCACCGGAGGGACCGTCGGACCCGCTCCTGCACTGTCATCGACGATTTCTGGCATGATTGTGTTTAATTTTGTGGTTATGAGTGGTTGACTTTAGTGGGTAACTCGTGAGCACAACCGTAAGTTCCCCACAGACGGCGCCAAATTGTTCCGGTTACGGAAACAATCTACCCGGCCTAGAATCCGGGTAGTGTAATTGAATTGATGATGGGTAATTAGTCGCTTGATTCTCTTGACCTCCCCTTCCTCTCACTCTTGGAATCGGACTTTCCCGGCGGAAAATGGCCTGCTCCCTGCACAAATAAACGCACAGGGCCTCGGAGGTTGTCCGAGGAAACCCTCTCCGATGCCTAAGTCAGTCCGTGAAATGCCTTGACGAACCTAGCTCGTGAGGAACTAGGTGGCGTTTTAAGAGTAAGAGTCTAGAGAGAGAAAATCCAACCCCTCTCATGTGGGAAATGGGTAGGTATTTATACCTTCCCACAAGAGAGAGGAAAAGAGAAAGAAGAGGAGGGAAATGGGTGGATGTTGGCGCGACACGTGGACTTACCTTGTCCACCCATTTCCCCTTACCCTAGATAAAAAGACGGATGGGTCCTCGGTTTTCCTTCAGCTTCATTCAGGCGGGAACGCCCTGGAAGCAGGCGGCAGGCTTGTTTTACTCCGTTTGGCGGATGACCCGAGAGATTGGGGCCACCTTTGGAGATTCCAGTGATTGATGGGGAAAAACTTCTTGACAGACCTTTTCCCCCTTTTGAGACTTGGCCGCCTCGGGGCCTGATTGGCAGGCGGCCCATGACAGGTGACCGACCCCCATCAGTTTATATTTGTAAATTATGTCAAATAAAAAACAAAATAAACAATGTAATAACGATATACTCCGTGAAATATTTGTCACAATTAAATTTCAAAAAATAAATTGTGACAATTCTTTTGAACATCATTAATTTAACGTTTAAATAAAATCTTGTTTCATATTCACGATTATAGAAATAAATCTAAATAGTTTATATTTCTAAGTTATATCAAATAAAAAACAAAATAAACAACATAATAACGATATACTCCGTATAATATTTGTCACAATTAAATTTCAAAAAACAAATTGTGACCTTTCTTTTGAATATCCAAATTCCAAACTAAGACAAAGACGAAGCACCAGAT
The DNA here is from genome assembly GCA_958450325.1 of Agrostemma githago. NCBI lineage: Eukaryota > Viridiplantae > Streptophyta > Magnoliopsida > Caryophyllales > Caryophyllaceae > Agrostemma > Agrostemma githago. Next base: position 3,831,785 of record OY288241.1, on the reverse strand, counting down.
GGCTTCGCCTTCATTGTTATCACTATCCACTATGCCCTTTTATCTTTCTTGCTAAGAATTTGATCAGCCTTGAGATAATCCAAATTATCATTTGTAGACACCCGCATTTGACTGCCAGGTGTCTATGGCAGTTTCCCAAAAAACACCCGATGATGATCGGACGCTAACATGCTTCTATGCGCTCGGATACGGGCTCAAATCCGTTAATCGTTGGCTAACGCACTTACGGAGTACAAATCTCACAAAATCAACCTCGAATCCAGGCCCAGCGGACCGTTCCGAGCCAAACAAGACTAATTTGGGCCAAAACCGACGCCGGAATTAAAACCGACTCGTCACGACTGGGTCAATCCCAGTCAAAGTCGTTTCCGAGACACACCAAACAACCCCTCAAGCATCAAAAGCCCAATTCAAACTCAAACCCCTCAAATACCCACGGTCAAGGTCCAAGCAAGTGACCCGCGCGACCCAGTTGGGCCACTCGATCGAGTGCCTCATCCACTCGATCGAGTGGGCCCTTATCCAGGCCCGACGGCTGACGCACAAGCCTACTCGACCGAGTCAGCCACCTACTCGGTCGAGTAGCCCTAATCCGAAGCCCTACCCTTTCTTATAAAAGGAACCCCCATGCACCCCTCTTGAACAACTTTTACACAATTATCGAAACCCTAGAGCAACCTCATACACACATACTACATCCTCTACAAACCCTAAGCAAACCCTAAGCGATTCATTAGCAAAAAACCCTAGACCTAGTTTAGGAATCGACAACCCGAGCCACCATAATTCGACCTCCATAAACCTCGAAGACTCTTGTGTTATAGCCACGGTTACGAGTCCGCACCGAGACAAGAACATGTAGGTTGAGGGTGTCAAAACCCCGCTTCTTCTCCTTTCTTCCTCCTCCTCGCGTTGTGTCGTTTTTTTTTTTATTCGGGTCGCGTTCTTTTTTTTATTCTTATTATCACATCATTAATATCAATAATACTAGTATCAAAATATTAAAATACCTATCAATTTGTGTCGAGTATGAGTGATATTGGAATAAGGAAATCCGAATATACGAGTGTACTGCACACGAGTTGACGGTCGCTTGTTCCGATATCCCGATTACTCGATTATTGAGATAGGTCAATTTCAACCATAATTTTAATACCGTTTGTATCATCGTTATTATTTGCATCGATTTCTCAAAGAATAAACATCGTATTTCAATATGGGTCGAAACCCATTGACACGGATCCGACATCACAATCCCTAGGGATTTATTTCGATGTCGGAGAAGTCGAGGGAATCAAGTCCTATTTATTCAAGTAAAGCGTCGGTTTAATAGACTCGATACCAATTCCATAATTGGATGTCGAATCTAACAATCCAGTCCATTAATTCAGTCAATTCGATTTTCTTATTGATGCTAACGTGGATGTCACATTATAATGACACTACAAACGCGGAGAGAAATTCTTGTCGTTTTGGTTGACTTAAAACGACTCAAATCAATTTATCTTCTTTTTTATTTCACTCTAATATCTCATATCGATTCAAATAATCGAATGTGTGATATGATGAGTATTCACGTCCCGAATTGAGCATAAATTCCGCTATATTTATGCCCAATTCGTCAAGTCATCAAAAATCAAAAAGCAATTTCAAAATCAATAATTAAATTGCAAACGAATAAAGTTCGTACAGGTGCCACTCGACCGAGTGCCTTAGTCACTCGATCGAGTGACACCCTAAAATCAAGTCAGAATGTTAATGACGACCACCACTCGATCGAGTCTCACAGTGACTCGGTCGAGTGGCCATGTACTCGACCGAGTCGGCCAATGACTCGGCCGAGTATGGTCTGTAACGCAAACAGAATCAGTTTTTATAGGTCTACTCGATCGAGTCCATCGACCACTCGATCGAGTAGCCTCATAACGACTCAAAACACGAGTCATACATCGTCCTATCTTTTCAAACTCGATAGTATTTTACGACTTAGGTCAACATGTGCATAATTAATCACATGTATACTATCTTCTCAAATCATGCATCCTCACATTTGCATCTTTTCAATTCAATTCATTATTTGCACAAACCGTTAATATCGATTTACCGTTACTAACCGTTTGTTCGTTTCTCTTGTCAATTTAATTCTTATTCGTTTATTGTACTAAATGAACCCGCATGCTAAAATATAACTTTGACGTTAATCTTAGCTGCATTAAATTGACTTAGAAACCCGTTTCAATTCAATTCGCATGTTTAGGGAAAATACTGCTTGCATATCATTTTCCCGTTTAACTAGCGCGCGTATTGTAAGTCATTCGAATTCTTAGTAGAGGCCGCTAATGTGCGGGCGGGGTTGGGTGTCCTTTGTGGGCTTCCCAACACGTACCCTCACCCCTTACTCAGAACCTCGGTTTCCGGATGCCCGAAACCGTTGGCGCACGAGAGTCATTCAATACACAATATCCGATAATGTCGGTATTGGTATCAAATGCAAAGGGACGAGCCCAATAAACTCTGACATCGGAAATGGGCCGTATTTTGTATACGGACTACTACGACATAGAGTGGGCTCGAATGGTTCCGAATAACCACAAAATTCGGTGGCGACTCCACATAGACCTAAATTTCAATTCGATCCGTTTCATATGGAGATTCATTCGCCTACCCAAACCCGCGCGTGGCCGCGTCGGGGTGGACCTATGTCATGTCCACAATTTGGCGAATCCGCTAGGGATTAACTGATGCGTGACTTACCATCGGCATCCTCAGGGTGAGACTCGAATAGAAATCGTTTGACAAATACAATGCGCGTGTTAGTTTTACGGTTCATGCATAACCCATATTTTCCCGGGCCGGTACTGGTGACCGACGTCCCACTATACCATTGATGTACTCCAACATGGATATGTCAAAAGGTGTCCATAGTCGATTCGAGTGGGTTTCGCGGCATGTTCTAAGCTCAACTCGACTTAGAGAGTCCGTCCCGATCAACGTCTAGACTATGTACACTGGTATAGACCCTTTCAGACCGACCGAGACTTAGTGTAGAGCATACATGACGTCGTTATAATGCTTGTGTGACTACGTGCTACTTGGTTTCCGAGTCGTTTTCAAAAACCGTCAATTTTTCAAAATTGCATCCTTTTCAAGCAATTCGATTTCAAAACCCGGGACACATACCGAATTTAGGACTTATGATTTTACTCAAAATAGCCTATTTTCTAGACGGTATGCTGCCCAATTCAAAACTCGAAAATACTTTCGAATTTTCAAAAACCCGTGGCCCAATGACATTTCTTTTTTCGAAATTTGGTCCCCTCCACCGAGTCCTCTCGGTCCCCTTTCAAAATCAATCAATTTTCAAAACCTTCCTCTTAGGACTTCCCATATTTAGCAGTGTCGGGTCGTGTCTTAAGTTGTCAAGGTCCGTAGCGTCGAAACTCCGTCGATCTTACATCACGAGTTTCTTCCCTTTCCCGGTCCGCCTTATTAGACTAAGGCAAGGCCCACCTACGTAGGACAAACCCCTACAAAGGAGGGCCCGTCAACACGATCGAGTCAAAAGTCTGGGGATGTCCCGTGTGAACCTCCCTTCGAACAGGACTAGGCCCACTTGCCGAATCCTAAGGGAGGCCCACACTTCACGAGTCATCTGTCTAGGTGTCTTTCTCGAGTCGTTTCCCTTTTTAGTCTCGTTTGGGATGAACTTTCTATTCCGGGATTTCTGGGCTAGTTTCTGATTACGTGGTGTTCTTACAGACAGGCCAGCCACAACCCGACATCAACGCAAGATGGACGAATTGAAAAATGCCTTAGCCAAGATCGAGACTCAACTGACCTCCATCCTCGCTAACCAAGCAACTTTGGACACCCGCCTGAGCACTGTGGAGAAGACGGTCCCGGTTGAAGGAGCTGATTCCGCTGGGCCCATAGCCGAATTGGTCAGTGTCGTTCGCAGGCTCGAGGAGCAAGTCCACTTGTCAACAAGCAACTCGATCCACTCCGAAAATGCTCGCATTTATTCACCTTTGAATGACGAGCTGCCGGCCAACCTCAACTTGACGGGAATTCCTATGTTTGAGGGTACCGAAGACCCGGTCCATCACATCCGGGCCTTCAAAGACTTCATGGCGGTTAAAGGGGTAAAGTCCACCATGTTCAAGCACTTATTCCCTTCCTCCTTGGAGAAGCATCCCAGGGCCTGGTTCTACAGGCTCGACCCCAAGAAATACAAGACTTGGGATGATGTGGCGACCGAATTTGCTCGGAACTACGCCGATAACACTGAAATCCAGACTACAATGCGTACTCTGGAAGTAATGGCCCAAGAGCCCAAAGAAGGGTTCACAAAATATCTTCAAAGGTGGAGGGCTGAGAGTGTGAAGCTGGTCGACAAGCCCGGCGAGAAGGCCCTAGTGGAAGCCTTCGTCAAAAATCTACTCCCATCCTACCGGGTCCATCTCCGGTATGCTATTATCCCAAACTTTGCTGTCCTTACTGAAATGGGCACAAGGATCGAAGATGATTTGAGGTTGGAGAGCCTGACTAAGGCCTCCACCAAAGGGTATCAAGGGGCAAGTTCATCCACAATCAAGCCCACACCCACAGCCGCAGCTCGCAGCATCTTCGACGAGGTAAACCTGCTCGATACCTCATCTAAAAAGAATACACCAAATCGGGTATTCACAGATATAGGGACTACCTATACTTATGCCTTGCAGAGGCTATCCTCAAAGGGCCTAATCCAACCGATAGGCCCAACTGCAGAACCTCCAGTGGAAAAGAGGCCCAAAACATACAATGCCCAGGCCTATTGTCAGTATCACCGGGGTAACGGGCATGATACTGAAAAATGTTGGAGATTAAAACATCTGATCCAGGACCTTATCGAGAGCGGGAAAATCCCGTTGCCCGGAGACAAGCCGAGCAACAAAGAAAACCCATTCAGCGCTCATGCTATCTTCACCGGTGAGGTAATTGACTGTTCTCACCTCATCTCCCCCTATATCCCACAAGTCAACGGGATATGGTTCGACGATGAGGATGATGTATACTTAACCAAAGGGGAAGCTGTCCCCATCACCCTTGAAGAGGTCCGACAGGCTAAGTCCAGAGCTTTAGCCACCAATCATCTCGCCGCGGCTGGGCGTTCCACCCCTATATCCGTCACTGAACCTGCCAGGACGGAGCCTGCCCTCGAAGAACCAAGCCCAGACACGGCTCTGGTCCAACAAATGAAGAGGCTCCGAGCCGATCTAACCATATGGCAACTATTGGTTAGCTCACAAGCTCATCGGGAAGCACTGACTAAGGCTCTCGATGAAATCAAGGTTGATTCAGAGGCTACCCCTGCTGAAATGGTAGCCACCATCATGCCCTACCTTAAGGGCAAATCCAAAGAAGAAGGCCCACTCATAACCTTCTCTGAAGCTGATCTGCCACCATTTGGGCCCAATCACAATCTGGCCCTGTACATCACGGTCATCTGCAAGGGTAAATATCTCCCGATGACCCTTATCGATGATGGATCAGCCGTGAATGTCCTTCCCCTAAGGACCGCAAAAGCACTCGGCATCACTGATGCCGATTACCTTCCAACGGCGCAGACTATCCAGGCTTTCGACGGAAGCCCAAAACCTGTCGCCGGGGCCGTGAAATTAAAGATCATAACGGGCCCAATCGAAAAGGAATTGGAATTTCAGGTGATAGATGTCACCTCATCATTCAATCTCTTGCTGGGAAGGCCTTGGATCCACGCAGTTAAGGCCGTGTCATCTACCCTCCACCGAAAAGTCAAGATGCCCCTCAAAGACGGTATCATCACGCTGGAGGCGACCCCAATTACCGTAGCAAGCTGCAACGCTACGGGCCGGGCCGACCTACGAGGATTCGATTTCGTGGGCATGATCGAAGAAGAATATCTCTTTAGGCCCTACTTCACAACTAGCATCGACACGATGCTACAAAATCTGGGTTACCTACCCGGGATAACCTCGAGGCCATATCTTCCAGCTGGGAAGATTATCGAGGTCCTAAATGATGGCGAGTCACATTTCGGATTGGGGTATGCTATAACTCCGGAAAATGTGGTTCGGGCCGGTATTCACAAGGCCATCGACATTATCAAGGGTACTTACATAAGCCCTTATAGCCTGAAGCTAACGGATTACTTCGTCACCCCAGTCTTCGGAGCTATCCAAGTGGGCCTTTACCAACCCACCATCACATATCCCGAGACCAAAAAGGCTCGGGAATGCAATTTCATCCCTGATGATATATTCACCATTGTTCAGGCCGAATAAAAGGAAGGCGAAAGCAGCTCCGAGCCCGTGCTGGGGCTCTTATTCGGGGAAGACAAGGCCATTCCTCCTCCAAAAGACGACCTGGTCAACTTGATCCTTCGCAGCGATCGGTTTGACCCAACCAAATTAATCACCGAGGTCGGCGCCAACACCGAGACGAGGGCCTGGAGGAAGACCATAAAATGGACCGACAGTCAAGGACGGGTCTACAAGCTGACCACCGGCGAGGGAGACATGCCGGATACCGAGTCTGAGTCAGAGTCAGAGTCGGAGTCTGAGTCCGAGTCTAGAGGGTCTGGTGCTAAAGTCGAGTCTGTAACCCCTCTTCCCTTATCCACTGAGGTCTCGGGGCCTGTCCCAAGACCTCTCCCTATCCCGCCTCTGACCAATGATCATATGGCAGCTCTATTCGAGCTCTTTTCAAAATTTACCATCAATAATAATAACGAACACCGTTCTGCTTACGACTTGTCTTATTTCCAAAATTTTCTCAATTTCAAAAATTTTATGTGCAATGACATTGAGAAACCCGACGAACAGGTACCCCTACCTCAACATCTGGTCGAGCAGCTCGAGCAAAGGGAATCCCGAGATCCGGTAATCGAAGAAACCGAGTCCATCAATGTGGGAACCACTTTAGAGCCCCAGATGCTTAAGTTGGGCCTATCTTTAGATCCAGAGGAGAGAAAACAATTCGCAGACCTCCTCCAGGAATTCAAAGATGTCTTTGCATGGTCCTACAAGGACATGCCGGGTATAGACCGGGAGATAGCCGAACACCGAATACCCATCAAAGATGGGTGCAAGCCGGTAAAGCAAAAACTCAGAAGAATGAAGCCCGAATGGTCTCTTAAAGTCAAGGAAGAGGTCGATAAACAATTCAAAGCAGGCTTTATACAAGTGTCTGAATATCCAGACTGGGTTGCAAACATCGTACCGGTACCCAAGAAGGACGGCAAGGTGCGGGTTTGCGTGGACTTCCGGGATCTTAACAAGGCAAGCCCAAAGGACGATTTTCCGTTACCACACATCGACATACTGGTGGATAATACGGCCGATCATGCCCTTCTATCGTTCATGGACGGGTATGCCGGGTACAATCAGATTAAGATGGCAGAAGAGGACATGGGTAAGACCACCTTCATTACACCTTGGGGTACTTACTGTTACACCGTCATGCCATTTGGGCTTATCAACGCCGGGGCCACTTATCAACGGACTGCCACTACTTTGCTCCACGACATGATGCATAAAGAAGTGGAGGTCTACGTGGACGACATGATCGTCAAATCTAAGGACCGAAGCGGGCACATTTCAGCCCTAAGAAAGTTCTTCACCCGGCTACGTAAATACAACATGAGACTGAACCCACAAAAATGCAGCTTTGGGGTAACCTCGGGCAAATTACTGGGCCATATCGTTAGCCAACGCGGCATCGAGGTCGACCCAGCTAAAATCAAAGCCATCACCGAGATGCAACCACCCAAAACCGAAAAAGAAATACGGGGGTTTCTCGGGAAAGTCCAATACATCAGCCGATTCATTTCGAAACTAACCATGGTATGCGAACCCATCTTCAAAAAGCTAAAAATCGGAGAACGGGTGCTATGGGACGGCAAATGTCAAGCGGCTTTCGACAAAATCAAGGAGATGCTGTCTGCTCCTCCGGTATTAATGCCACCTCAACACGGTCTGTCATTGTCGTTATACCTAACGACGACAGAGACGGCCATGGGGGCTATGCTGGCCCAGACAGTCGATTCAGAAGAACGGGCTATTTACTACATCAGTAAAAAGTTCCTCGAATATGAGTGCAAATATACAATGCTCGAAAAGACGTGCCTAGCATTGGTTTGGGCCACTAAAAAGCTCCGACATTACATGCTCAGTCACGAGGTACATGTGTTATCCAAAATGGATCCTATCAAGTACTTATTCGAGAAGCCCATCCTCAACGGCAGAATGTCAAGATGGACTTTAATGTTATCCGAGTTCGACCTCAAATTTGTACCATTAAAGGCCATCAAAGGCCGGATAGTTGCCGAATTCCTCGCTGACAGCCCAATACCCGAAGAAGGCCACACCGATACATGGGCCTTTCCTGATGAAGACATATTCCATACCGATACGGAAGTGTGGGATTTATATTTCGATGGGGCATCCAACTTCCGAGGATTTGGGGTCGGAATCCTATTAATTTCACCCCGAGGGGAACACACTCCCCTATCCATCAAGTTGGACTTCGACGTGACCAACAACGCAGCCGAATACGAAGCATGCATTCACGGGTTGCAAGCCGCCGCTGATTTAGGGGTAACAAACCTCCGGGTCCACGGTGATTCATCATTAGTCATCAATCAAGCACTCCAAAAATGGAAAACTCGGAACGCCAATCTCGTGGCTTACCAAGCACGGGTAAGGGTTCTAGAAAAACAATTTCAAAAGGTAGAATACATTTATCTGCCCCGGGAAGAGAATCAGTTCGCAGATGCCCTTTCCAAGCTAGCATCTTTACTGAACATCCCGGATCACCTGACCAGCATGCCAATCTGTGTCGAAAGACGGTCCGAGCCAGCCTACATCCACGCCATTCAGGATATCGAGATAACTGACCCGGAACCATGGTATCAAACCGTCCTAACCTACTTGGCAACGGGAGAATACCCCCCGGAAGCTGAAAAGCGGGCCAAAAAGGCCCTACGAAGATTAGCAACCCAATTTGTTCGAACTGACGACGGGCAATTGTACAAAAAGACGGCACAGGGGGCTCTACTCCTATGCATCGACAAAATACAGGCCGAAAAGGTCATGGCCGAGGTCCATGATGGCGAAAACGGCCCTCATATGAACGCCCATATGCTAGCCCGAAAAATCATGAGGCTCGGGTACTACTGGAACACCATGGAAACAGACTGTCAGTTGTATGTCAAACACTGCCATAACTGTCAGATCTTCGCCAATGTACAACATATGCCATCTTCCCTATTATATACCATGACATCACCATGGCCATTTTCGACATGGGGAATTGACATAATTGGAAAGGTGCATCCTTCCGGGACGGGAGGTCATTGCTTTATCTTGGTGGCCATTGACTACTTCACCAAATGGGTCGAAGCCGAGTCATACCGTGTCTTGAACGCCAAGCACGTGGCCAAATTTATCCAAAATAAAATAATATGTCGGTATGGGATCCCTCACGAGTTCATCAGCGATCACGGGACCCACTTCCAAGCTGAAACTGCCGCATTGCTGGCAAAATACAAAATTCAAAGGCATACATCTTCGCCTTACCGACCTCAAACAAACGGAGCGGTAGAAGCGGCCAATAAAACAATTGTCACCATACTTAAAAAGATGGCTGAAAATTACCGGGACTGGCCCGACAAAATACCTTTTGCCCTATGGGGATATCGAACCTCAATCCGCACCGCGACCGGGGCAACCCCGTATTACTTGACATACGGAATGGAAGCGGTCCAACCAGTCGAGCTAGAGGTGTCATCCCTCAGGATCCTACTTGAAAGCCAAGTACCTGAGGCAGATTGGGTCCAAGCCCGATACGATTCGCTAGTCCTTTTAGACGAACGGCGATCCCGGGCTCTCAACAACATTCAAATATATCAAAAAAGGATCCAACGGGCTTTCAACAAACGGGTTAGGCCCAGGAACATCAAGGAAGGGGATCTGGTCCTAAAATCGGTTCGTGCCTTACTGCCGGTTGACCCAAGGGGTAAATTCAAACCCAACTGGGCTGGGCCATACTTAGTCAAGAAAGTCCTATCAGGAGGAGCGGTGATGCTGACAGACTTGGACGGGAACGAATTCGTCAACCCAACCAACTTGGACCAGCTGAAGCGCTATTACCCATAAACCCCCATCTCAATGTCATTTGCAAAAATTTATAAAAATTTGTCTTTTTATAAATTTTCAAAAATCATAGACAAGTCAATAAGCTAGAATTAATTATTCTACTGTCGCACATCTTGAATTAATAATCCTGATGTATTTCGAAAATTGCAAAAAAAAAAAAAAAAAAAAAAAAATCAATCAAATCAATTTTGAACTACGTTAGGTTTGATTCCGCCATTTGCGGATACGTAGGCAACCCCTCAAAAGGGTACAACCGCTGCAATAAACGAAAGACGGGAACGGTCGTTCAATAATATGTCTTTTATTAATATCTCGATATAAAAAAAAAACGCCAAAACGGCATACACAAAATAATCACACCACAAAAATAATAATAATATTCAAATAATAAAATAAGGAGACTAGTATCCGGGCATCTTCCCCTTCCCCTTGTCCTTCGGGTCGCGTGGAGCCTGAGGTCTTCGGGGTGGTGGCGAGCGTTCACGAATCACAAGTGGAACCTCCTTAGCCCGAGCCCGTTTCTTTGACGACGGGTCTTCAATCACGGTCTTCGGCCCAAGTCGGGCTCGCACATGCTCGGGTAGCCTATCCCGTGGGCCAAGTCGGTCCTGCACGGGTAGTCTTGGGCCCAGTCTCCTTCCCAAGTCAGTCTGGGGGCTCACTTTCACCCAAGCACCTTTAGCACTAGACCCTTCAGCTTGAGTCTTAGTCTTCTTCTTGTGACCGGACATTAGGCGGACTAGAGTAGCTGGAGTGTCTCCCTCATCAAAGAACCCCCTGTTGTCTTTAGCTTGCTCCCTTCTCAGCAGGTCGAAGGCTTCATCGATTTTCAAGGCGGCTCGGGCTTTAGCATCTCCTGCTTTGGTCCACTTCGTATAAGAATCTGAAACCCAGATTGAATGGCGAGATTTGACAACGGGCCAAGTATGCCGTGTGTACCATCTTTGCATCCAGGTATCACACATTACATCAGTCAGTTGGGTAGGGTCACTCACAACTGCTTCAACTTCAGGGATTCGCTGGGTCCATCCATACTGCCTTAGTATGCGATCAGGATAAAGATGAACCGTCTGCCTAAAGGAAAGGATCACCTGATAGCGGGCTCTGTCCCTCGGGTCCAAGCCACTCCAAAGGTAGATGGGCCACCATGGAACTACCCATCGAATCAGCGGACCGCCATGAAAGGACAAAACCTCGTCCCAGTACTTCTGCGTAATCTGACGAGAAAAGTCAATGGCCCGTCTTCTTGTCATCACCTGGTTATGACGATAGTTGCCCGCATCAAGTGGAGGATCTATCACTGATAGCCTCTCATATAGCCAAATCTGCAAAAGGAAACAAAAGCATGAGATTCCAAGGCAAAATAGGCGCTCGCCTAAGGCCACTCGGTCGAGTGCTCGGGACACTCGGTCGAGTGGTACCCCTGAACGTAAACAGGAGGTTCTTTACGAGGGCACTCGATCGAGTGCCAGGGTGACTCGATCGAGTGGCACCTCCGAAGATAGATCAGAAGAGTTTCATCGAGGGTACTCGACCGAGTGCCTGGGTGACTCGATCGAGTACCCCCCCCTGCAGCAAGAAAAATTCGAAAAAGAAGAAAAAAAATCGAAAAAAAAATAAGAAAACCAAGTGACATACTTGCAACAAACGTGTGCTCCCGGTAAGGCGAATGGATGAGTCCCTTTTGCGATCGTCCAATCCTTGGATAATCTCGCCTGTGATCAACCAAGCCGGGCTGTGCTCAGTCTCCATCAAATCCACCACGGTCAGGAGACGGGTGCTTCCCATACAGGATAACAAATCCATATGACCCTCGAAAGCATATACATGGAGCATGCAAAAAGAGAAGGCCCTGCGGCTGTAAGCCGGTCTAACCCGAACATCGAGTGAATTCATAAATTTCTCGGCCAAGTCGATCAGAGAAATTTTATCACCATCCATCATACGGGATACCTCGTTGTGGGAAAGTCCTAGAAATTCTCTCAGCTTCCTCCTCGGGTCATAAATCGAGTATGGAACGGCGGGACGGAGGATCGGGTTCCATCCTCCTATAGCTGCAATCTCCTCAGGTAAAGGGCAAACTTCGCCCCGGGGAAAAGAAAAGACATGATATATGTCATCCCAATAAGTCAAGCAAGCATCCAGAAAATAGCGGTCAACCACCATCTGACGGAACGGGTACAATTGAGTTATCCCCGTCTGATTCAAAGCCACCCTATCTGCGTCCCTAAAGCGACGGGACCACTCCTGCAGCATCACACTCAACCTATCGATCCCCATGGCTAAAACTTCTCAAGAAAATGGCTAGAACTTCTCAAGAGAATTAGAGAGACTTTCTCTTAAGAAGGGTTTGTTTTGTGACTTGTGAAGAAAATCAAAAGCAAGAGGGGTCTATATATAGCATTGGCCTTGCAAACTATTTAGGAAAATTTCCTAATCCTAATTAGGAATCAAGCCACAATCCTAGTCTCAATACTAGCACGGAAATCTCCATCCCAAACTTTCTTAATCTTTTTTAGGAGTCAAAATCTCGAAGTTTCCAAAATTCAAAAATCTCAAGATTTCAATTTTCAAAATTTCAAAAATTCAAATTTTCAAGGAATCATTTCTCCCCAGCGCGAGTCATTTTACTGCCTATGTGTTGCATGCGTTTTATGTAACTCGTACAGGTACGACTCAAATAGGGAGGTGCAACCCACGATAATTCCCCAGCGGGAGCCAACGACGGCATTTCAAGGGATGAGTCTACATACAGGCGCACCCAGGACTTATGCGACAAGTCCAATTCCCCACGGAGTTACCGTCATCAGCTCAGGTATGACTTCTAGCTTATGGCTGGCGAGCCCCTCACGCGAGTCTAATGGACTATAAACGACCCGGCAGGAAGTCCGCCAGGTTTCAATCCTCGATTGGCCTGGTGGATACTCTGACTTTCGCCCTGTCCAAGCCTCAGTCAGAGTGGGGGCTCTGTAGACACCCGCATTTGACTGCCAGGTGTCTATGGCAGTTTCCCAAAAAACACCCGATGATGATCGGACGCTAACATGCTTCTATGCGCTCGGATACGGGCTCAAATCCGTTAATCGTTGGCTAACGCACTTACGGAGTAAAAATCTCACAAAATCAACCTCGAATCCAGGCCCAGCGGACCGTTCCGAGCCAAACAAGACTAATTTGGGCCAAAACCGACGCCGGAATTAAAACCGACTCGTCACGACTGGGTCAATCCCAGTCAAAGTCGTTTCCGAGACACACCAAACAACCCCTCAAGCATCAAAAGCCCAATTCAAACTCAAACCCCTCAAATACCCACGGTCAAGGTCCAAGCAAGTGACCCGCGCGACCCAGCTGGGCCACTCGATCGAGTGCCTCATCCACTCGATCGAGTGGGCCCTTATCCAGGCCCGACGGCTGACGCACAAGCCTACTCGACCGAGTCAGCCACCTACTCGGTCGAGTAGCCCTAATCCGAAGCCCTACCCTTTCTTATAAAAGGAACCCCCATGCACCCCTCTTGAACAACTTTTACACAATTATCGAAACCCTAGAGCAACCTCATACACACATACTACATCCTCTACAAACCCTAAGCAAACCCTAAGCGATTCATTAGCAAAAAACCCTAGACCTAGTTTAGGAATCGACAACCCGAGCCACCATAATTCGACCTCCATAAACCTCGAAGACTCTTGTGTTATAGCCACGGTTACGAGTCCGCACCGAGACAAGAACATGTAGGTTGAGGGTGTCAAAACCCCGCTTCTTCTCCTTTCTTCCTCCTCCTCGCGTCGTGTCGTTTTTTTTTATTCGGGTCGCGTTCTTTTTTTTATTCTTATTATCGCATCATTAATATCAATAATACTAGTATCAAAATATTAAAATACCTATCAATTTGTGTCGAGTATGAGTGATATTGGAATAAGGAAATCCGAATATACGAGTGTACTGCACACGAGTTGACGGTCGCTTGTTCCGATATCCCGATTACTCGATTATTGAGATAGGTCAATTTCAACCATAATTTTAATACCGTTTGTATCATCGTTATTATTCGCATCGATTTCTCAAAGAATAAACATCGTATTTCAATATGGGTCGAAACCCATTGACACGGATCCGACATCACAATCCCTAGGGATTTATTTCGATGTCGGAGAAGTCGAGGGAATCAAGTCCTATTTATTCAAGTAAAGCGTCGGTTTAATAGACTCGATACCAATTCCATAATTGGATGTCGAATCTAACAATCCAGTCCATTAATTCAGTCAATTCGATTTTCTTATTGATGCTAACGTGGATGTCACATTATAATGACACTACAAACGCGGAGAGAAATTCTTGTCGTTTTGGTTGACTTAAAACGACTCAAATCAATTTATCTTCTTTTTTATTTCACTCTAATATCTCATATCGATTCAAATAATCGAATGTGTGATATGATGAGTATTCACGTCCCGAATTGAGCATAAATTCCGCTATATTTATGCCCAATTCGTCAAGTCATCAAAAATCAAAAAGCAATTTCAAAATCAATAATTAAATTGCAAACGAATAAAGTTCGTACAGGTGCCACTCGACCGAGTGCCTTAGTCACTCGATCGAGTGACACCCTAAAATCAAGTCAGAATGTTAATGACGACCACCACTCGATCGAGTCTCACAGTGACTCGGTCGAGTGGCCATGTACTCGACCGAGTCGGCCAATGACTCGGCCGAGTATGGTCTGTAACGCAAACAGAATCAGTTTTTATAGGTCTACTCGATCGAGTCCATCGACCACTCGATCGAGTAGCCTCATAACGACTCAAAACACGAGTCATACATCGTCCTATCTTTTCAAACTCGATAGTATTTTACGACTTAGGTCAACATGTGCATAATTAATCACATGTATACTATCTTCTCAAATCATGCATCCTCACATTTGCATCTTTTCAATTCAATTCATTATTTGCACAAACCGTTAATATCGATTTACCGTTACTAACCGTTTGTTCGTTTCTCTTGTCAATTTAATTCTTATTCGTTTATTGTACTAAATGAACCCGCATGCTAAAATATAACTTTGACGTTAATCTTAGCTGCATTAAATTGACTTAGAAACCCGTTTCAATTCAATTCGCATGTTTAGGGAAAATACTGCTTGCATATCATTTTCCCGTTTAACTAGCGCGCGTATTGTAAGTCATTCGAATTCTTAGTAGAGGCCGCTAATGTGCGGGCGGGGTTGGGTGTCCTTTGTGGGCTTCCCAACACGTACCCTCACCCCTTACTCAGAACCTCGGTTTCCGGATGCCCGAAACCGTTGGCGCACGAGAGTCATTCAATACACAATATCCGATAATGTCGGTATTGGTATCAAATGCAAAGGGACGAGCCCAATAAACTCTGACATCGGAAATGGGCCGTATTTTGTATACGGACTACTACGACATAGAGTGGGCTCGAATGGTTCCGAATAACCACAAAATTCGGTGGCGACTCCACATAGACCTAAATTTCAATTCGATCCGTTTCATATGGAGATTCATTCGCCTACCCAAACCCGCGCGTGGCCGCGTCGGGGTGGACCTATGTCATGTCCACATCATTCAACTTTAGTGGGTACGAGCTGCCGCATACATGTAGTTCAAACATGCTCGGTATGCTTTCCATTCTGCTCGCTGTTTCTCAAAAGAAACCAGCGGATATTAATTAGCATATCCGTCAATGTCCGACGGCCACTCCACATGCTTCTTTTCCAACTTCCCAGAAGTATCCATCAAACCACCTCCTATTCCACCTACTTCTGGTAACACACCGGATAATTGAGATAAACTGCTGATAGTTTGATATTAAATATGAATAACTCCCCTTCATATTCTGTCTCCTCCAGCCCGAGGAGGAGAGCGAGTCGGAGCAAATACCCTTGACAATGACTACACCATAAAAACGCTTTAGTTCCAACAATTAAGACTCAACCCAACAAGCCAAGGTAGGATGGATCCACCGTGTTGGAGTCCTTATTCGAATGATCGATTTAAGAATGTTTATTCTGACCACTGTCAATTAGACCCGACTACTTACATGTATATGTTGCCTTTGTTGGTGCAATTGCTATTGTCATTCCCTTTGTTGGTGCAATTGCTATTGTCATTCATATTAAAAACTGCGTTTCAGCTCTAAACTTTCTTATGGTAATGTTATCATGGATTTGATTCAGACTTCCTGGTACTAAATCTAATTAACATTTACTTTGATAGTTTCACATTTTGTGTATGAATTATAAAAAAAAACACATTTTGAGTAAAAGGTAAGACTACGTTACCTTTGGCGGTTTTGGAACCAAATCAGATTCTTTAAACCTGAAATATTACCAAAGGTGTTAAACAATCGTTTAAATAAAGTCTTGTTTGATATTCAACGATTATAGAAATAAATCATTCAAGTAAATAGTTTATATTTTTAAATTATGCCAAATAAAAAACAAAATAAACAACATAATAACGATATACTCCATGAAATATTTGTCAAAATTAAATTTCAAAAAACAAATTGGGACAATTCTTTTGAATATCAGTAATTTAACGTTTAAATAAAGTCTAGTTTGATATTCACGATTATAGAAATAAATCTAAATAGTATATATTTTTAAGTTATGTCAAATAAAAAACAAAATAAACAACATAATAACGATATACTCCGTAAAATATTTGTTACAATTAAGGCCCTGTTTGGTAAACAGCGGATTAATATTGGCAGAAGTAGATTTAAAAAGCAGATTTGACTAGCAGAATCAATTGACAGATTTGACTAGCAGATTTAATTAGCAGAATTGCTTTAGTAGTGTTTGGTAATTAGCTGTTCTAGATTAGCGGATTGATTAATTGATTTGTAAAATGACAAAAAAGGACATAAGCAAAATTTTGATTAAAATATGCCAAACATACATCACACCAACCATTTTAAAATAATTAATATCGTCGATTTCTTCTACTAGACATTAAAGCTGAACTTTGAAATTAATATGTCAAACTCTAATATTCGGTAAATTAACAAAAAGAATTAGAATTTGACGGCATATTTCCTCATATTCAATCGTAGAACTAATTCAATTGACGTACAACCAAATAAATTGAATGTCATCAAGGAAGACGTGCAACTCTAGAATCCTATAAAATACGGAAATTTGAAGCAATTGAAAAATAAACCGAACATAAATTAATTACTGCAAAAAAAAATCAAGAAAGACGTACCTTATGAGATGAATTATGGAAGTGAATCAAGATAATGATGAAGGTAGGGTTTGATTGGCAAAGGGGTAAAGAGGTAAAAAAATAGAAAATTGTAATCTGCTAAGTGAATATGCTGCTACTGGCAGCATATTGTAAATTGGCGGATTGGACTCGAATATGTCGTTTGAATCTACCATTTACCAAACACTTAAATTGGCGGATCTTATGGTCAAACATGCTAATCCATCCCTATATGCTGATTTTTGGCGGATCCGCCGACAACCAAACACCCCCTAAATTTCAAAAAACAAATTGTGACTATTCTTTTGAATATCCAAATTACTGAGCATTTGGGTGTAAATATGATGGGTTAAAAAATTAGTTTACGAGTGAATAAATATTTTTTTCAATTCGTTAACTATTTTTGATAAAAATACTGTTTTAAAAAAAATATATTAGGGTTATTTTTTTCCAATAATTTTTTTTCCAAGTGAAACTACCGTCTTTTTGCAGTAGAAAAAAAAATTACTTAAAAAAATGAGCAGTAATCTATTGTACTAAGGGCCTCCATATTGAAGTCGGAACATGGCCTCCAGATTTCATTGGTCGGCCCTGATTGATAGTACTCCGCATGTAAGATAATGTAATCCCCTGATCTGGGTGATTAGCTATGATCTCATTATATAATGAACTAGGTTAATACCCGTGCAAAGTTGCACGGGTATATATAAAAAGCTTATGTAGGTAATCACGTTTGGATATTACTTTAACAAAAAATAATTTATTATATGGAATAAATATACGATTAAAATCTACTTGAATTATACACACAGGAAAAATTAATGTAAAGATACATGTTTGACTGTTATCATGATATACACATATCTCGCATGTTTGATACGATTATTCGTTGAGTAATTAGTCTTTTAACTTGTGTTTTACGGAGTATAAAATAATGATAAATTTACTTTTAGTAGAACTAACTTGATACAAAAATCATAATCAAAAACATTTTAAGAAATTGCGAATAAAAAATAGACCTCTAATTGAAACCAGCTCAAGGAAAATTAAAGTGTAACATTAAAAAGATAGTGTGATTGTTATCTCGTAAATTAATAAAAAAATAATTTTTTTTTCCAATACTAATATCATAGCAGTGGTGTAATAAGTTCTAATTTAAATATTCCAAATAAGTTTTTTTCATTACTAAGTATACTATCGATAGATGAAATATATACTAAAATCTTCATAACTAATATCCTTTTTTTTTTAATTCTTATTGGTATACCTGTTCAATGTTATTTTAATCTGTTCAATTTTGTACGCTACTAATCTAGCTATTAAATAAAAATCATTTTCGACAATGTTTTATCTATGTTAGATTATTAGTACAAAAATAATTTAAATCGCAATTAACATAATAAGTTGTTTGTCAACATATTTATATCTATGGTGTTTCCAAATGTTTTAACCCGTGATAAATTATATTACCGTCAAAATATTAGAAATTTGTATCTTTGACGTTTTAAGAGATGTACCTACCAAAAATATCTTATTAATATGAAACTTTTGATTAATATGGAGTACGATTTTTCTAACGTGTGCCAGTGGGCCACGTTAAGATGTTAATTATGGAAGGAATTTCATTGATGTTATTTAAGTATGGTAATTATTAGTTAGTATTTCAAATTCTCTTGATAAGATCATTGTAATTCTTTCTCTAATTAGCATCTTAACATGTGCCCACTCGACACACGTTAGAAAAACCGTATGGAGTATTATATCAGATTAATGGTTATAATAAATTTTATAATATTTATATGATATAGATTAATATGGAAAGTTGGATGATTTAGGAATGTGCGTTTTGGCGCCAAGAAACCATGCTTTGGTTTCTGTTTTATTATATAGTATAGATGTACAGATTACGTCCTACAATACACTGATATGTTTCCTAATTACAAGGCTAATATAATGGTAACAATATTCTAAGTAGGGGTGTTCACCGGTCCAAACCCGGACCGGACCGGACCGGTTTGACCCGCGGACCGGAAACCCAAAAAACCCAAACCCACGGACCGGACCGGTTAACAAAGAAACCCGGACCGGACCGGACCCTCTTAAGACCGGACCGGACCGGACCGTAAAAATACACTAAATTTGATATTTTTTTAAAGTGTGGACCGGACCGGACCGGACCGGGGACCGGTTACCAACTTTTTTGGGACCCGGAGACCGGACCGGTACGTGCCCCGGTCTGGACCGACCCGGACTTTACGGTCCGGTCCGGGTCAATTTTTGAACACCCCTAATTCTAAGGGAGGTAACAGCATAACTATAGAATCAACATATTTACAGAATGATATCCTAAAGATATCTTGATATTCTAACCCACCCCCTCAGTCGGAGCAGGAGGTGGACGAATGCTTAGACTGGACCGAAAACGATCGAATAGGTGACGTGTGAGACCTTTTGTGAAAATGTCGGCGAACTGATGTTCGGACGGGACATGTAAAATGCGAACAATGCCAAGTTGAACTTTCTCCCGGACGAAATGAATATCAAGTTCAATATGTTTAGTACGTTGATGTTGAACTGGATTACCTGATAAATAAACCGCGGAGATATTGTCACAGTAAACAATTGTGGCGTGTCGGATAGGTACCCGAAGTTCAAGAAGTAAATTTCGGAGCCAACTTGTTTCAGCTACGACATTTGCGACGCCACGATATTCAGCCTCGGTGCTAGAACGAGACGTTGTTGGTTGTCGTTTTGCGGACCAAGATATGAGGTTGTCACCTAGAAATACCCAATAGCCCGATGTGGATCGACGAGAGTCGGGACACCCGGCCCAATCAGCGTCGGAATATGCAGTTAGGACGTGGGACCGGGATGCTGTAAGAGTTAGGCCGTGTTCGAGCGTGCCCTAGAGATAACAGAGTATCCGTTTTAGGAAGTGGAGGTGCGGTTCACGCGGGGCATGCATAAAAAGACAAACTTGCTGCACGGCGTAGGAAATATCGGGTCGAGTTATCGTTAAGTACTGTAGAGCCCCTGCTAGTTGGTGGTAAAGCGTGGGATTGGGCAGGAGCAGTCCGGATGTCTCGCTAAGCGTAGAAGAAGTGTCAACTGGTGTGACGGTCGGGTTGCAGTTGGTCATAGAGGCACGACCGAGTATTTCTTTAGCATAGGTGGCCTGACTTAGAAATAGGCTCGAGGGGGTACGAGTCACGGAGATGCCGAGGAAATGATGGAGTTTGCCTAAATCTGTCATTGCAAATTCTGTAGAGAGTGTGGCAATGATAGTACGGAGGAGAGTCGGTGTAGAGCATGTGAGTATAATATCATCTACGTAGAGTAGAAGATACGCGGTGAGTTTGCCAGATTGATACACGAACAAGGATGGGTCGCAAAGACTGCTCTTGAAACCTTTAGAGGTGATGAACGAGGCAAATCGGTGGAACCAGGCACGGGGGGCTTGTTTTAGCCCATAGAGTGATTTTTGAAGTAGACACACATGGGTAGGATGTGTTTTGTCAACGAACCCGGGAGGTTGATGCATATAAACCGTTTCATTGAGATCGCCGTGTAAGAATAACGCGTTTTTCAAGTCCAACTGATGAATTGGCCATGAACGAGAAAGTGCAAGACTCAAAACGGTGCGAATGGTGGTCGGTTTAACAACCGGACTGAATGTTTCGTCACAATCAATACCGACTTGTTGTGACTTTCCGTTGACAGCTAAGCGAGCTTTGTAGCGTTGGAGGGAGCCATCGACCTTAAACTTGTGGCGAAAGAGCCAGATACATCGGATAATATTGGTGTCGGATGGCCGTGGTACAAGTTCCCATGTATTATTGACCTGCAAAGCACGAAATTCATCCTGCATAGCATTATTCCAATTCGGGTCGGCAAGGGCAATTTTTGGTGATTTAGGAAGAGGGGAAAGGGCAGGTGGGGTGGTGATATGGAGAGCTTTGGGCTTAAAAATTCCATTCATAGCCCGGGTTCGCATGGTGTGAGTGGGAATGATAGTAGTGGCAGGTGGAGAGGAAGGTTCAGTCGATGTCAGAGGGGAGTGAGGGGAGGCAGCGGAAGTATGTGGTGAGGTGTGTGGGGTGGAGGGTGGTGAAGGCGTGGGATTGTGGTGGGCAGGGGAGGTAGGTGTAGGTGGGTACATGTGAGGGAGACAGGAGGTCAAGGAAAATGGGATGGTCGGGATCGGGTTCGAGGAATGAATAGGTTTGTGAGTTAGGTGACTTTTCAAACGGGAATTTGGTTTCATCAAAAGTGATGTGCCGTGAAATAATTATTTTTCCGGTGGATAGATCGAGGCACCGGTAACCCCGATTTTGAGGAGGGTATCCAAGGAAGAGGCATTTAGTTGACCTCGGAGCGAGCTTGTTTGGTATTTTAGCAGTGAGGTTCGGGTAGCAAATGCAACCAAAGACTCGAAGGTGGTCGTATGTGGGTTCTTTTAGGAATAGAACGGAGGTGGGGGAACGGAGTTGGAGGACTTTTGTGGGGGTAATGTTGTGAAGGTGAACGGCCGTATGCAAAACGTCGACCCAGTAGATCGGGGGTAGAGATGCGTGGTATAGGAGAACTAATTAATTAATTTGGTCGTCGAATCATGCGTTCGGCCTTACCGTTTTGAGGGGATGTTTGGGCACATGAGAAACGAAATAGCAGGCCATTTTTGAGGGCGAATTGTTCAAGGGTCGAGTTATCAAATTCACGTCCTAAGTCGCATTGGATATTTTTAATTTTAAGACGGAAATGAGTATTATTAACATACGAGTGGAACTCGATGAATTTATACGAAACTTCAGACTTAAATCGAATTGGGAAAACCCACACAAATTGAGTGAAGTTATCGACTAGAACAAGGTAATATTTATAACCAGCTTTGCTTAATACGGGAGAGGTCCATAAATCACCATGAATGATGTCAAACGGAGATAGGGATTGAGAAGTAGATGAGGAAAATGGCAGACGTTTATGCTTGCTTATTTGGAAACTATTACAAAGACTCGATTTATTATGTTCGGTACACGAAATAGAAAAACGACTCTTTAATTTATTAAAGATGGCAGGGCTCGGGTGACCAAGACGAGCATGCCAAGCGTTAGAGACTAAATTGGCGACGACAGGTGGGGCTTCGGGACGGATTGGGTTGGTGGGCAGAACAGGATATAGCTCGTCGGGGCTGTCACTCCTCAAAATCGTAGTCCCAGTCGGGAGGTCCTTCACAGAAAAACCAACCGGGTCAAATTCAATAGACACGTTATTATCCCTAGTAAATTTACGTACGGATATAAGGTTTTTGATGATTGTGGGAGTGTACAGTACATCACGAAGGTGGAGTGTTCGGTCTGGGGTATTTATATGGGACGTGCCAGAGCCCCGTATTGGAATGCTATTGTCGTTTACGACATAAACAGAATGAATGGTGCTAGTATTATAGGGAGCAGTCAATTTACCTGAGTCAGAAGTAAAGTGAGTGGACGCTCCGGTGTCCATGTACCACTGACCATCGGACGGAAATTGGATAGACAGGGCCTGAAAGGCAGTGGCTAGGTCTGTTGGTTGAGTCGGTTCGAGATCCGTCACGTGTGCTTGAGCAGAGGTACGTGATGGAGGTCGACTTGACGAGGAGGAGGACGGAGGGCGGGGCCAGGCGGAGTAAGGTGTTGACCATCCTTGTTGAGTCGGATATGGGCACGGTGGTGGCACCAATGGTTGGTACCACGGTGGTGGTTGATTGGGGACCCACACAGGGGTGGGGTTGGCCGCGGGTGCGCGGTGGTCGGATTGCTGGCGGTCAGAACCACCGTTCCGGCGGCCACGAGGGGCGCCTTTTTGTCCGTGACGAGACGCGGCTCTGCCGTCGGAAGGTGGTTGGGTCGTTTGGACAGCAAGTGCCGCTGGTGGCTCTGTTTCGACCAGAGCTGTTTGTCTGTGGTGCTCGAGTTCGAGCATGCTACGAGCAGTCTCGAAAGATGGGAGAGTTTGGTTGATGTAGGACGCAACGGTGCTGTACTCTTTGGGTAAACCGCGAACAAGTTGGAGTACCAATCTTTGATCGCTGACGGAAGCGTCCACATCTTTAAGTTGCCCAGCCAAATCTCGGAGTTTCGTGCAATACGCATCAAGAGATGCCATTGAGCTGAGTTTTAAATTTACAAACTCCTGTTCTAATGATGCTGCTCGGGCACCCTTATTATTGTGAAAAATGTTTTTCACGGCAGTCCACGCGTCATGGGCGGTGGCATTTTCGTCCATGATGCGTTTGACAAGATCATTGCTGATGGTCCCGTAGATCCATTGGAGTACAATGGAGTCAATTTCTGTCCATTCCAGCAACTCGGTCACATCGGTTGGGGCCTTTGTGCCGTCAATGTGTTTGAGCACTTTGTGCCCTTTTGCATGGAGGGTGAACAGTTGAGCCCATATAGCATACATGACTTTCACGCCGTCTAACACCCGGACTCGTTGTATACTCGAGACCGTGTAAACAGGGTGAATTTTTGGCTGTGGGGAAGGTGTGTCGTCGTCGGCCATCGTAGCTTGAGGCTAGGTCGTATCGTACGATACACGAGGTATGAGATGAACTTTGGTCACGGATTTTTCGCCCGTGCTCTGATACCATGTAAGATAATGTAATCCACTGATCTGGGTGATTAGCTATGATCTCATTATATAATGAATGTACAGATTACGTCCTACAATACACTGATATGTTTCCTAATTACAAGGCTAATATAATGGTAACAATATTCTAAGGGAGGTAACAACATAACTATAGAATCAACATATTTACAGAATGATATCCTAAAGATATCTTGATATTCTAACACCGCACTCCAAAAGAGAGAGAGTAGGTAGACTATATATGGGGGATTGGACTAGTGGAGTGGAGTGTATAAGGGCATACACAATGGAGGGGAAAGACCCACCTCTTAATAGGTAAGAGGTAACCCCTCCATTATACCCACCTTTTACCAAACCTAAGGGGAAGGGGGGATCCCTTACTTGGGGCCGTTGGGGCTTTCCTTGCATTGGCCCAAGAGCTTTTCTCTCCCCTTTTTTCTTTTTCTTTTTTCTTTTCAATTATTGTTTGTAATTAATTAACTAGGTAAATTGTACTTTAATTAGTTTACGACTGATAATCGAAATGTACACATTTTTTTAAAAAAAATAATTTCACAAAAAATCTTCATTTTATCACCTCTGTAAATAGAGTCCAATATCAACCTATTTTTTCAAATTAAATCTCCCAACTATTTTCTTCGTCTAATTAGTTGAGTGTAGTTATGGATGATAATAATCGAAATTATGGAAATAATCCATATTCTCAAGAAAATTCAAACAATTAGTTCAATCCAACTAATTTTCAGTTTGATCCGAATTTTCTAAACTCCCCTCAAGGTCAAATTACGTCAGGTTAAGAATGTCCGTTCAATTATTTTAAAATTTAAATGCACGTTTTAATATTTTTAAGTTTACATGTAAGTAAGCACGTTATTAGCACTAATGTACACTTAATTAGTTTATATGAAATAATTATGTTTTATGATGTTTATTAAAAATGATGGATGTTTTAATATGGTGGGGTCGAATTAAAGGAAGAGGTTTACCCCTCCATTGTAGAGAAATTTGGATAAAAGTTAAGAGGTAATAGAAAAATGAGTTGGATGAAAAAGAAGATGAGGTGTAAGAAATATAGGAGAGAAGAAATTTGGAGGGGAAGAGGTTACCCCTCCATTGAACCTGCTCTAAGCGTTAAATGTAGCTGTAATAGTGACCTACCTAGCTACCTATCGGTAATTTCTAAACCTTGCGTGTCACTTAACACACGTTAAATAAATCAAAGGTGCCAAGGTAAATTCTTACTGAATTTTTGATGATGATAACTTTACTTATAATTTTCTGATGGGTCAAATAAGATTCACTTGAGAAAGGTGATATTATTTTGGGAATTTTCTGATGGATCAAGTAAGATTCACTTGAAAAAGGTGATATTATTTTGGAATTATTGAAATGTGGTATCATTTGTGGGAGATGTTATAAAGGTGGTATCATTCTTATCAACTTTTTCTAAATAAAATGAAAGTTTCATGACAAATTGATAAAAATACTTATGTGATAATTTGGTAAAAAACTATCTAGAAGCTACTGGCTTGATGGTTATCAGTTTCGACATTATCATCCAGAGTGGGAGGTTTGGGAAGGAGGCCGAGTACTTTGAACATGTCTTCATCAGCATCAAAGTCGTTATTAACTGTCGTTAACAGCTTCTCACTGGTGTTTTTTACTCTGTTCGTCACGTTCATTTATTTGTCTTTTATATTCACTGTGACAAATATTTTAATGAACGAGAAAGAGGAGTATAACTTTACCATATTAGTTACGTATTTTATTTCGCGTTGACAAATACAAATTAAACTAACGATTAACCGTTAATCTCCCTTATGAGTTTGGAGTATCATCATCATATATAAAAAAGAATTTATGCTAATCAAGCATAGTTGTGCCAACGTAAGGCACTCCAAGTCTGTGAGCCATAGATTGCATGTCGATGCCAAATCTACGCAGAGCGATCATACGATGTACTTGATTCTCAGCAAAGGCTCTAGCAAGATTTCCCCGCAGTTTCGCAACTTGAACCTTGGTAAATTCTAGTGGCAATGCGTAACAATGATCATTTTTCATTTGGCTATCTACCATACTCAAATACCCTCTGGACTCACCATAGAACATGTGATCACGCAGGTTTTCATCAAATTCTCTGCAAATAGCCTTCTCCCTATCAGAAAAATGATAATAAACTAGTCTCCTAAATAACGATGGTGTGTCATCGAGGACATCAACCATTGATTGGTACGCGTACAAGTGATGGGTTAACAGGCACTCCGAAATCAGGTGATGGACGTAAAAAGACGGCGAGTTCCTCTGATAAGGCTTCGCATTTAGAACGACATGTTGTATGCGATACAAGACTTGTAACAACATGGACTCCGTAGATTCCAAATTATTGAAAATATCGTCTGTGTTACGGAAACGGCCATATGAATCGATCATTGAAGGCCTTAGTTTGTGTTCATCATAATAATGGTATATAACCGAAGGTAGTGTTTTAGGATAATTTTCCGATAGCTTGAGATCAAATACGTATATACCCTCCTGGTAGGGAGTATTTGGAAGACCCACGATGGCAGCTTGGAACAAGTCTGGTCTTTCGTTATAGGTTCGTAAATAGATCGACTCTGGAAGCCTGTCTTCGAATGTTTCACTCTCCATGTAAATTTGGTCTATGTATTTTGAAATGGGTGTCTTTCTGAATCTGTTCTCACTGTAGTCTTTCTCTACCTTAAATAGCGGAAAATCCTCATCTGGAACATCCCACCAATAGTCTTTATCGAACGGATCATGCTTCACTTTCGTTTTCGTTTTCATCGTACCTGCAAAATTAAATATTGAGATATACCCACCACCATCATTTTGTTTCTTTATGGTTACCTTTTGACATTATTCATAGGTAAAAAGAATCTCTATTACGAAGTATAATTTCTAATGTATAACATAAAATATACTCCCTCCGGTCATTATTTTTCGCTCCACTTCATGAATATTTGTAAGAGATATTTTAATGGAATGGGACGAAAAATAGTGACCGGAGGGAGTACGAAGTATATAGTTACGTGAGATCTTTTTTAATTGTCTTAATGAATACTTTTAAAAATATCAAAAAAAAATAATGTGATTGAAAAGTGTGATAAAACAAACGAGTAAAAAACTTAGTGTTGCACGTGTTTCATATATATGATTTAGTTCGACAATTTTACATAAAAACTCATAAAATTTACAACAAAAAACTCAAAATATTTGTGATAACACTCAAAATCAGTTGTATAATCTATGCATGGGTTACTTATTACCTTTCGTGTAGCGTTTTGCCCTTTTTCCCATAAAGCTAACAATCTTGTAGCACGTGTGACAATGTTCACCCGTAGAACTCACTTTAAATTGCTAGAGTCCAACCAAAATGTAGAGTTTCACAAACAATTTTTTTAAAAGATTGTTTTTCAAAAAAAAAAATTATTAAAGATCGATGTGATTAATAAAAACATCCCTTATCAAAAAATTGTCCTAAGATTTGGTTGAATTTAGTTGTTAATATCAACATAACTAAACTTGATTAATTTGCTAAGTAACTGGGACGAAGCCAGAATGAAATTCTAGGTGGGGCCGAGATTTATTTTTGTAAATTGATCGTTAAAATGTATGAAAAATTATAGTCGTAGTAATTTTTCTTATACATGTGTTAGCAGTTACTGATTTTCTAATATATTTAGAGTAAATATGCTTAAATATGCATACATTAGATAAAAAGTCGTATAGAATATTAAATTTTGCAAATTGATTACAAAAGCTTTTTCTATCAAACAAATAGAGAAAGAAAAAAACTTCATTTAACCTTGCATACTCTAAATCCCTAATCACCGATTCACAAATATGATACTAACAATTAATTAAGTAATTAAACAAATGAAAAAAATGCATTTTAGATAATGGGTAGCGAGAAGTTTCAAAAGTTTCTTCAATACAGGCAGTTTCATTAATAATCTCACCAACCAACTAAGACATCACCTACAACTGACTTCTTTTCACTAAATCAATACTAATTCTTACAGAACCACCTGGGGCCATGACCCATGATGGCCTTAACATAGCTTCGTCATTGTAAGTAAGATAACTATGAGTTTGTATTTTAATTTAAAAATAGGTTAAACCTTTAATAAATAATCGCTAGAAAAACTGTAATAGGAGTAGCATGTGAAATATTCTCTCCGTTCAAATCTAAAAGGTATGTATTGACTTTTGAGTCGTTCAAATCTCATTGACCCATTTTCTTTCTGGTCTATTTTTTGGACCAAGCTATCTTTATTTTATTAACCTATTTACACCATTTGTCATTATGAAAAGACATTTTGGATAATTAAATTATTAATTTATTCCTAACAATTGTACTTTTAATATTACTTTAATACTCCGTACTTTCTTAATCGTTGTGCAAAATAAAAACGTATCGATATGTACCGATTTGAAGGGAGTAACAAAGTTACTGCCAATTAAAAAAAAAGCTTGATTTGTAGTAGTACCTAAAAGAGATGAAAAAGTAAAACTTCTAAAACAGCAATCCATGCCCAGGCCGAAAGAGATCACTGACAGAGAGGGAAAAGGGTGGTACGGGTACGGGTACGGGTACGGGTAGGGTATACAGAAATTTTTTGTCAAGACTTTGTTTCTCAACTCTTTTTTTTTTTATCTAGTTGATGCCTATATATTGTTGCACATTTTCGTTGTTATAAATAATTCTTTCAAGGAAAGGGGAGTAATAATGATGAAAATAATACTTTTTTTTTTGAAGTGATGAAAATACTCTAAATGAATAAGTAATACTCCATAATTAGTTTGGTCTATTTTGTGAGCGTTTCTTTAGCCTTAGTAGTAGGAGTTACTGTACTAAGTTAGCACATCATCAACTTTTCATTACATTTCAGCCATGCAGCAGGACTTTAATTTGGCTTTATTTTCGTATAAAAAACTCACATTTTGTGATTATATAATACTCCGTATAATCTTTGTACCATTAACCTTAAAATTAAAAATTTATAGTAAAAAGTTTCACTTTCATTTTTTCCATTTAGCTCCAGTTGAGGGGAAAATTGGTCAAATGAAGTTAAATGGAAAAAAAATAGATGCTCACTACAACAAAAAGTCTTTTCGAGGCAATTATTTAGGTATTTCGTGGGTCGTGACGATTCTATTGAGAAAAGTTTTCTATCGATGGAGTAGGTTGCGTTTGCCTTAACTTTTCATGGCCAATAATTTATTCGTTGGGTTAGCTTCTTAACGTTTGCTTTTGGACACTATTCATAACGACGTTTGTTGAACCTCGTTTCAACAAAAAGAATTGACTCTAAGAGCATCCACAATGAGTAGTCGTTCTTGCTCTTGAGTTTGTCAAAAGAACCAAAAGTTTGTCCATTGTAAGATAAAATTTGTCTTTATTTTGATAAACTTGATTTGATTTTAAGAACCAAGTTCTTGCTTAAAACAAGAAAGTAAGAGCAATGAAATAATTTTGCTTAATTTAATCTTATGTGAGAAAAAACTTTGTGGTATAAAAATAAAAAATTTATATTAAAGATATAATATAAAATGAGGTGGCACACTTCCATCTAAACCCCTAAGTCCTAACTAAGTCGTTTTCGTAAATAGTGAAAAACAGTGAACAAGAAAACACCTAGGGCAAAAAAATGCCCTCACGCAGGATCGAACTACGGACCTTCAGTTTACAAGACTGACGCTCTACCACTGAGCTATAAGGGCTATGTTGACTGACAGTTTACGAGAAACCCTTATAACACAAAAATAACAAGATTACCTCTTGGAACTCCTATAGTCAGCGGTTTTCTTAACGCTAATAAATTAGCTCAGCATTTTGGAGGAGTGATGAAATTATTTGTACCCATGACTTTGTGGGAATATTGTGTAAGCTCTTATTTTTCCATTTTTTTAAAGCGAGAAGAATAATTCATTAATAGAAAGTCAAACGGCACTTACCGCGCATATCAATAATTGCAATCAAATTCAATAAAAACCAAAGAAAGTAATTTCTCTTATAAACTAAGGATCTCAAGACATGATCTGACAATTCGGCATGACCTCGTATCGCTATCTTCTTGCAGCTTTTGTTGAGGGGATCCTTCATTTGATTCAGAACTTGAGAAAACTTACCTTCTATTGGCCTCAAAGATCGTTGACAAATTACTTATAGACATTGAATAGACGTGCGACGAACCATCAACAGACTACCCTTGTCAATAAAAATAAAACTAAGCTCCATAACAACGTAAGGGACCGAAGCCTTGACCAAAAGGACAAAAACCTTGAAATAAAGGATTAAACTCCCATAAAAAGAGAGACTTTTATTAAATAACATATTAATTATCAAACCAGGAAGTGAAAACTAATCATTTTTTGGGGCTTACCATCGATTAATTATCGATGGAAGCCCGAATGAAAGATGGAGGTTAGGGTTTTTCTTGGAGGAGGAGGCTAGGTTTTTTCTTGAAATTTTTTTTCTCCCATTCTTTTTTAACTTACCCTAATTCAAACCTATTTACCTGAGACGGTTTCACAAGATAATTTTGTTTCATATTAAAATTGTCTAAAATTTTATAGAGTATCTTTTCAGAGGTACCCTGACCGCTCTACCCTTCACGGGACTCGATCACCTTCCTCCCCTAGCTAGCTCTCTTTGTTTAAACAATTAACAAATTAAATTTACCATTCCTCATCCAATTCATTTACACAATATAAGCTCTTCTATATACTCGTATAATTTTACTCGATCCATCCCAATTTTATTTAAATTTCTAATTGCCTACAGTTTCATATTTAAAAAGTAGTAACTTTAAACATAAAACAAATTGTCTAATGGAAATAATTAAGAAGCTTATAGAAAACATATTTCATTAGGGGTAAAATAAGGAATTTACTCCCTCCGTATTGTTGAATTAGCACCATTAGAGTTGGACACAAAATTTAAGAAAAGGTGAAAAAGTAAGGAGTATTGATATAGCGCATGTGATAAGAAAGAAATAGATATGAAAATACTTTCTTAAGAGAAAATTTGGTTAACTCAAAAAAAAAATCATAAAAAGAATACAGAACTAATTCAAAAAGATGGAGGGAATATTATTTTACCAAGCAAATAATTTGTGATGGAGGAAAAAAGAAAAAAAACAATAAAATTGAGATAAATGAAATAATTTTTATTATATTAATTGAGAAATCACACTAAATATTGCTCAACACGTGTCACAATACTATACATTTTTTTTCTCAAACAATTACGGAGTATTCCGTATATTTACTCCGTACTTGTTAGGTTGTGTCTAAATTGTGCCACTCCTTGACGTATAAAAATGAGTCAACCATTTCATTATAGAAAGGTAGGTGATGTGAGAAAAGCAGAGGCGAAAGTAGTGCTCATAGCGGCCAAAGAAGCTACCAGACGTAGGATGCGACGAGTCATTATCAAGTGTGACAACAAAGGGGTTGTGTTCGATGATTTGGTTGCAACGAGTCATTATTAATCGAAGATTTTGTTTCTCTTGATTTGATTGAAGAAAACTAGTCCCGATTCTGAATTTAAAAAAACTTACAAGGTAGGGGAATGAAGATAGAGTAGGGTCGTACACTTATGAGAGAGAATATAAAGGAGAATAAGAATGCACAAACTGCTAAAGATAAACAACTACAAAGATGAACGGAGAATGTTGATTACTTTCCCTTTCCTATAATAGGCCATAACCATTCAAACCAGACGGCCCTTTAATATGAGAGTGTCTTATTTGAGAATTAGTGTTGCTCACATGATAAATCAGAGTTGGTTTCCCTTGTGAAACTATAACAGTATAACTGTTTAAGTATCACTCGTGACTAAAAAAGACAAAATGTCGTGAATAACAAATGTTTTGTACGGAGTATTCATCAATCCCATGTGGATAATATTTGACCTATCACATGTCTGTAACACACTAATGGATATAATTGTTTCAAATAGGGGTGTTTATCCGTCCAAGTCCGGACCCGTCCTGGAGACAGGTCACCAAAAATTATAAACCTCGAGAAAGGTCAGCTAGAAGGGAACCTGAACCGGATCGGACCTCTGTAAGACCGGATTTCCCGGCTTTGGACCGGAAATATGGACTAATTTTAATTTTTTTGTAAGGTGTGGAGCAGACCGAAGTGTAATACCCGAGTTTAAAGAGTATATATTGGATATGGTGCTCAGAGGAGCATGTATTGGATATGGTTTGGGAGACTCAGATGAGTGCTCAAAGGGATTTGATAGTACTACTCATGTCAACAAAGTACACTTTCTTTTCTGGTTTTCCCATGATAAAAACTCCACAGTTAAGCGTGTTTGACTGAGAGCAATTTTAGCATGGGTGACCTTTTGGGAAGGTTCCGGGATGCGCATGAGTGAGGAGTCCTTACGGGATTTGATAGTACTACTCATGTCAACAAAGTGCATATCTCACATGAGTGCTTAAGGAATTTGATAGTACTAATCATGCCAACAAAGTGCAACAATCTTATGATATTCCATGAGTATGTGGGAAAAGACCCGTGCTGATCTGTGAGGCCAATACACGACCAGTTGAGCGCCATAAGTGATAGCACAGTTCACAAGTGGTGGCTGGAGTGTTACACGAAGACCCGTCACCAATTTTTTGAAGACCAGGAGATTACACCGATATGTTCCGGGACAATTTGGATCGGTCCAATTCACCGATCCGGACAAAAATTTGTGAATAGACAACGGATATATCTGCGTGAAAAAGGAAAACTTGGGCTGCAACTATTGAGGTCAAAATCACGATAAATCAATGGCCACTTTGCCGCCATTGTAAACTAGTAGTAGTATAATACTGATTCAAGCGCCCACCAAATGCTTCCCCAAAATCCCACTCCATTTCGTCAGCTCTCCTCTCATCCCCCGTTACACAATCAACAAAATTCCCAACATTTCCAATCACAAAACACTCGAAATCTCATAGGAAAAATCGATTTTCTGGGGTTTTGAATTCCGGGGTTTGTCCAACTCATAATCAATTTTGATTGAATTGCTCATCTGGGTAATGAAAAAGACGTCAAATCAAATAAAATCAAATAAATAAATGGGTCAAAGCGCAAAGAAGAAGAAACGGAAGAATAAAGGAAGAGGGGTTTCCAAGGATCATCATCATGGGTTGCATTCTGCTGATTACAGTGAACTCATTTCTGAGGAACTTACTGCTTTGTAAGAACATCAACATTTTACCCTTTTCTGTCAAATTTCCCCCCAATTTAGTCGTATTTTACAGTAACCCGTCTTAAGCACTAGATTGAGACATCTCCGGTTTTTATTTGAAATTTGTGTTTTTATTTCTTCTTGTTTTGTTTGGTTCATTAGTAATGCAATTCGACGGCTGCTATTGTATAAGACCATGATCGTGCTAGACTATCGAGTGCCTCAAAGACTCCGGCAAATTGTGGGGTTATAACTTATAAGACCATGATCGTGCTAGAAATAGGCTGTTTTGTAATGACCCATTGCATGAATGATTGCTGTTTCGCAATGGGAACAAATGCAGCCACTATAGTGAACCATTTTGCTCTTGCCATCATTTTCCGGAACCAAATAATATGGAGTCTGTAACTCCATTGGAAACAATGGAAACCATGTTAATGTACTCCCTCTGTTCCAATAATGGTATAAGTTGCCTTTTGCACAATATTTTAGGTGGTGTTGGGAATGGGGTCGGGTGGGGTGAGGAGGAAAAATTAAGGGAGGTAGTTGGGTCAGTAAACAAAAAAATTAATGAACATATAAGGAAACGTATACAATTGAATGAAACAGGCTTAAAAGGAATACATATACTATTGATTGAAACGAGGGAGTGTAAGAGTAAAAATAGTTAAGGGTTTTGATGTTTCAACATGATTGTTGGAGCTAGCGCAGATTTGAAACATACTAGGAGTATAAGATTTCTCTCCTGGAAAGCTCAAAGCACCACTGTCGTTGAATCGAGAAAGAAATATTGGTGTCCAATTCCTTTCCAAAGTTTATAAGAGGATGGGAATGGGGGTAAAGTATGGTTGATTTGTTTGTTATGTCTAGTTGTATACTTACGTTGCAAGATGATGGGGTAGCTGATGACAAATGTAGACATTGTTTAATACGGAGTACTTACATTTGCCTTTTTTTAGAGTGAAATTTCAATAGTAGATTTAGCTTTAGAGTGAATTTGTGGTTTCTTGTTGCTCCGTAGGTGGAGGCAAATTGTTTTGCTTCAAGGTGATAATAATGCGGATCGGAAGTGATTAGGCCATGACTCAAACCGCTCTTTTGGGTTTTCATGAGGCTGTAGCATGACTCTTGTTGTGTTTGGCTGGGGGTTGAGGCAATGGTTTTTGTAAGGGATCCCAGTTTTTCCTATGCTTCTTCTTACCTTTCTTCACAAAAATTATGCTTATTGTTGGATTAATCAATAAGTTTACTGGGGGTCATTGATATAGGTAAGCTTGGACATAGTTTAAAACTTTAAACTTCGAACACATAACTGCAGATTATTTCACACAGAAATACAGAATTGTCGTGGACTTAGACTGCTAAATTGTTTCCCTCTTCTTCTCTCATGTCAGGTCTGCGATATTTCAAGATGACTGCAAGATAACTTCAGATTCTCATCCACAAGTCACTGTTAAAATCAGGTTTTTCCCCTCTTGTGAGCCTAGCCTTTGTAATGACTGTATTCTGTATGTATTGGACTCTCATCCATATATATTTACTAACAGGCCTTACTCAAAGGACACAGGGTATGAGAACCTTGATGTTTCAGCCTACTTACTTGTACGGTTAGTGTTCTCGATTGGTATTGCTCTTGCAACTAGTACATCAGTTTCACCTTCGTTGACTATTACGAGTTGTCCATATTCTTCCGTGTTTTATTCTTTTTTGTTCTTGATTTTGTTTTGTGTCTAGCTGCTTACCAGGGTATCCTTACAAGTGCCCAAAGCTGCAGTTAAACTCAGAGAAAGGCTTGTCTGAAAGTGATGGTGATAAGCTTCTAACTCTACTATATGAGCAGGTATGTAATTTAAATTTTAGTCAGGCTTGTCAGGCCATGCTCTGGTGTTGTGAAATTCTACCGATGATCAATCTTTGGCTTCATTTGAAGTTATAAAAACAATTGTATGTGTCGTAAGACATTGTGCTAATGGTGTAAATGCAGACAGCCTTTCTACTTTCTAGTCAACCTGGAATCAGTCTGTCCCTTGTTGCCTTTACGAGCAACCTAACTCAAATAGGAAATCGTAGTTTGGGAAGAGATGTGTGAAGGTCAATACCTGTTGCATCTCTAGCACATGCCTTTGATGAAAATAAAAGCAAAACTGCCCATCCAACTAGAATAGTTTTTTTTTTTTTTTTTTTTCTTAAAAGCCTATGTGATCAGATAAATCATTCTAGTTCCAGAATTAAAACTGTTTTCTTCTTATGGATACTTTTGCGCCGGTCTGTCAAGGTAAACTTTTGTTTTACCCCTTTTGCTTGTACCATGTCTATTCTGAGATTGAAGAAACATCACCACCACCACCACCACCACCATGCCTGCAAAATAATATGTGGTTGGCTAACATGAATTGTCGCTTGAAATGGCCATTGCTTTTATAGAGTATTGTGGAGGACATTATAAATATTATGCACATTTTATTAAATATTTTATTCGCAACTGCTCTAGGCAAATTCTAATGCTCGAGAGGGCCGTGTGATGGTCTTCAATTTGGTGGAAGCTGCCCAGGAGTTTCTCTCTGAAATTGTTCCAGTGGGCCAGCCATATAATCAGGTAGAATTTTTTATTGGACTACTCATGTAAATTTGCACGGACAAAATATGCTGTCTATAATCTTGTTCAATCTTACTGACAGTTTGTATTTTTTCTTATGAGAAGATCGTGTCTTCAGCTAGCAACAGTGTTAGCCACTTGTCTTCTACAGATGTCGCTGAATTACCTGTAGATGTTACTTCTTCCAAGGATATGTTTGTCTATGTGTCTATGGATCTCTTCAGCAGTTATGAGGAATCATGGAGTTGGAGTTTTGGAAAAGGGGAGAGTGATAAAATGGCCTCTTTGACGCCTTCAGATGGGTCATCTCGATCAAAGCAGGTCTATGAAGGTGTTGAAAAGAACTTTAAACAGAAGGACATGAAAGAGGATAGCCGACTGGTCAAATTGGAGACTGTCGAGGAAGGAAGTGAGGATGAAAATCAAAGTTTGTCCACAACTGATTCTAGTACATCTCTTTCAGAAGACATGGTTGAGTCTGATTCAGATCAAGACAAGAAGGTATATTTACCACCCTTTTTTTGTGGCTTCTGGTTTCATTTTTTTGTTGATAAAAAATATATTATTACGTAATTAAGAAGCAATAGAATAAGAATAACATTATCATTCGAATCAGCGATCACTGCCTGCATTGGGAATAAAAGTAACATCATTAGTAGCAATCCTAACCGCCGAACATAAATGTACTTACTCTTTCTTGGCAATTATACAGCTGCAATCTTTAAAACATTGTTATAAACAAACATCATTAGGATTTTTTTGGTTCTTCCACATTTATGTGAGATTTTTAGTTTGATCTGTGAAATTAGAGTAGACCTTGAGGAATAGTTCATGTAAAGTTGTACCAAGAAAATAGTTTATACGGCCATGAGCGTGGCCATTCAATAAGAGCAATTGTACTTAAACTAATGCATTGGCTTTGGCAAGGTTAGAGGGACTAAAAAGCTTAAGGAATTACAGTTTCCTGGCTGTGAAATAAAAATCTGGTTTTCTGCATTCTATGTGGCCTCTCATCATTGCGTTCTGTTACCAAAGACCAAACTACTACTCCCTCCGTTCCAACCATTTGTATACGTTTGTTTTATGCACGTACGTCGATACTCCTTTTCTTTTGTCTATATATTTAGTTACGTGTCACTAAAAATTATAAAAATTTGATATTCATAACGTATTTTATTAGACGATTTAAACAAGATCCACATGACTATCTTTTATCTTATATATTAGAAGTTACATTGAAGATTCTCATCACTTATAAATAGTGTTAAAAACCCAAATGTATACAAATGGTTGGAACGGAGGGAGTATAAGTTACAGTTATATGGTGAAAGATGTTGGCATTTCTCAGGTATATAGTCGAGAATCTATGGCTTCATTGCTGATATTTGGAACATTAGTCCCCACATTTTCGATTAGCTGTATGCTCTATGGGGTTTGCACTTATTTCCCACTACCCATTGAATCTAGATTGTATCTGGAACTTGGATAGAAGAATGACTAGCCGTTACTTCCATCTATCACTACGTCTGTAACATAGAATCAAGGACAGTACTGCCTTTGTGAAAAAATAGTGAGGGTAGCATAACAAGAATGAATCCTAGCTGTTAAACGATTAACTTTTAGATGATGATTATCGGACAATCACATCATATATAACTCAGTGGACTCAAAACTCAAAAGTATAAGCTGAATTGAACTAGCTTTGTCTTTACGTAGGTTCATCTTTTGAAATGTGAGCCACGGATTCATAACGAATTCTGGTTTATTTACTCCCTCTGTTTAATTTATCTCTTTCACATCGGACCATTGCTTAATATTCAAGAAAAGTAATTAACAATGCTAAAGTAGTTAGGATTAAAGAAACAAACCAAATGGAAAATTGGAAGACATCAAGGAAATATAGGGAGTGCTACAAAGGAAAACAATGCTAATTCATTTCTGTTCTCTACCTGATTAAAGTCATTAACTGACGCCTTTTCAGAATGAGCATGAAGGATCCTTCTCATTATTTGGAGACATCGATGATCAAGAATCTGGATCATCAAAGTCATCTTTTGCAACTTCTGCGAATGGCCAGACATCTCAAAATATCAGAAGAGACCTGGTCATGGTATCTGTTTCGTCTCAACTTTTTTGTTGCCTGTTTAAAGGGTTACGTCTCTATTTGGTTTCCAAATTTTCTCCTTTCTATGACAGGCTCATCTTTTGCGCTTGGCTTGTGGTTCTAAAGGCCCTCTTACAGATGCCATGCCAAAGATAGCATCTGAATTGCACAAGTTAGGGGTAAGCCATTGATATCTTGCTTTTCTTGCAAATTAAAATGTGCTTTCATTTCTGCTGTTATAACAAAGTTATCTTGTGTCATTTTGTCTAGATTTTTTCGGAATGGGCACGCGATATTGCAACCAACCCGTCTACTCTCTATAGCAAGACCTTTGATCATGTTTTTCATAATCATATGGTGATAGTCTTCTCTCCATATCATATACTGTTGTTTAGTTTCCCTTCAGCATATATGCCGAGTTTTTCTTTGTACGACTTCATAATTTTGCTCTGTTGTGATGCAGATCACATCTGATATATCTGAGTTCTGGGAGCCATTGTCTGATTTTGGTGCACAGAATTCATCTCTTTTGAATTCTCGGTATCTTAGTGACTTTGAGGAGCTGCAGCCCCTTGGTAAGCAAGCATTAGTTTGATCAATCCATTCCCTGGGAGATAATAGCACTTTTGTCTTTCAGCTGGGAATTCGGTTCGAGTAGCATAAGTGTTTCCTTTTTATGTTTAATCAAGAGTTATTATGTCTTTGAAATCTACGATATGTGTATCGTTTAACCTTAACTTTGCTCATTTCTGTGTAGAAAATTAACTGGTGTGCATAGTGTGATTTTAACTATCCAGTCATTTGTCCCATTAAATACTTATTACTTCAAAACTGTCACTTTTGCTCATATTTATTTCTTTTAGAAGATATGCTATTTTCTTTGTCAATTGTTTTTTTTCTAGTGTTTCATTATGAAGACGTGCGGTAAATTGGTAAAGACATGACCTTACATTGAGACCGTAAACATTGTGGGAAATTGAAATTTAATATTCACTGGAGTCTTTCATACGATAGTAATAAATAATACCCCCAATTTTTGAAATCAGATCAGGGCTTGGTCTGTTCAGGATTATTATGCATCTTGGTTCTAGCTGGGACAATTTAGAACTCGGTTGTATTTAATAAATGTTGTTGTCGAGTCATTTTGGGTTCTGTCATTTCAAATCCGTCATTGCGAATTAGGTCGTTCTCGGGTATGAGTCAATCCGAGTCAGTAGCCGGAAGGGGTTAATTTGTACGGAGTAATAATTGGACTGAAAAATAGTGTTATCTTAATTACATATTTTTAAGCTCTTAAGGAAATGTTTGACTATTGTTCCTTTATTTCACTACAGAACGAAAGAAGTTTAACTTTAAATTAGTTGTTTACTTGTTTTAGACTTTTAGGTCATTTCAGGTAACTTTGGATCATTTTAGCCTAAGTCAATTGCGAGTCAGGTGAACTGGTCAGGTCATTACAGGCAGGGTCAATTTCGGGCCCAAAGTTTAGATCTGGAATCTGGGCCATGTCAGGTCATTGCAGGTTTTTAGCCACATTCAGGTTATGTTATTGCTGTCTTTGCAGGTCGTTTTTGGGTCTTGGACTCTTGGGTCAGCCTTATCAGATCGAGATCGGGTCAATTTGATTTTGTTAGGTCCATGTATGAATCCGATCTATCTGTATTCCAAAATAAACATATTTCGTAACATGGGGCTGTATGCAGTAATGATGCATCACATAATATATGTATGTCATGTTTGGTCTGTGCCTTACATGTCTATACTTGTGAGACAGGTCAGGGTGGTTTTGGTCATGTTGTTTTGTGCAAAAATAAGCTAGATGGAAGGCAGTATGCTGTAAAGATGATTCTTCTAAAGGATAAAAGTCCTCCTGTTAATGATCGAATATTGAGGTATGATATGTTTGACAAGATTTGACTTGTTTTGAAAATAAATTCCAATGTTGGCCAGCTGCTACAATTTCTTTCTCAGAACTCTTTAGAAGGAGATATCTGTATGGATTTGATAGATGAAAAATAAAAAGACAGTCAAGAATGATTTTCTATTGTTATTATTCCAATTTAACTAGGTATACTCTGTTATTGGTATTATTGTCATTATTGTTAATAAGACGACAGTCAAGGAGATATCTATTGTTATTATTGTCATCAACTTGTTATTGTTGTAATGGAATTACATTTTGTGATTTATAGGGAAGTCGCTACTCTTGCACGTTTGCAGCATCAACATGTTGTCCGTTACTATCAGGTGGTGATTATGCTTATTATTACACAACCTTTTTTTTTAATGAGGATGTTTGTCATGATGGTTAAAAGTCATCTTGTCATTATTTACTCTATTTGTTAAGTTGTTGGCCAACATGATTTACTAGTGTTCCTACTTCACATTTCTATGCAGCATGATTGTCATTCCATGCTCAAGATTTGTTTTAGTTTATAATTTTATTCTATACTTCATAGTCTATGTGCTCTTTGGTCTGCAGTTCACTACTATTATTGTCTAGGTACCTACTTATGCTCCTCTTTCTTCAACTTCTGTCTTCATTGCGGGCACTTATTTGTGAATACTAATGGCTGTGATACAGAGTATTATTCCAATTCCTTATTTAGTGATTTTGAAAGTTTTGTTTACAGTTGACTTGTCGCTCCTGTGCATTCCTTAATCCTTACACTGCCACCTTAATCTAATGCTGCTTCCTTTTTTAAATGTGTTGTTATCACGAATTTGCAAACATGTGAAATACATCAACTATTGCAATGAAATTTGGTTTAGCTTTTTTTTTTTGTATCAGCTTAATGGTTTAACACCTTTTCCTGCCCTGCATGCTGAAACTCTTAGGCATGGATTGAAACGGGAGTTGCGGGACATTTGGGCGACAGCACCTGGGGTTCACAGACTGGTGCAACCTCCAGCTTCACTTACAAGGGTGGTACTTCGTCAGACATTGAACAGGAAAACAAGCTTGAATCACCTTATTTGTATATTCAAATGGAATATTGCCCTAGGTAAACTCTTATGTGTACCCTTAGTTGTTTTCACTTTAGCTGCTCTAGACCAGACGTCTATGCTTAATTGGGTGATTGGTTCTTGGCCTAGAACATATTTCGTTCACTTCCTCACCGCCCTATTAGGAGGGATGGGGTGTTCGTAGCTGTTTTCTTTATCCTGCTTTGCCGTTGCTCCACTCATATTTGCACCAATTTACCTGCTCAATTGTGTCTCGAATGACTTTCATTAATTTAAGGTTTCATCTTTATCACATTTTTTCAGCTAAGATTCAACATGGCTAGTGCATCAATGAGTGCACCTCGAGGTGCATTTTTTTCAGCTAAGATTCAACATGGTTATGTAGTCAAGGGGTCATGGACGAAAATTTGTTTGTGGGAAGGTAGAGAAAGATAGATAAGCTTTGGAGAGTTGAATTCTG
The DNA here is from genome assembly GCA_958450325.1 of Agrostemma githago. Lineage (NCBI taxonomy): Eukaryota > Viridiplantae > Streptophyta > Magnoliopsida > Caryophyllales > Caryophyllaceae > Agrostemma > Agrostemma githago. Next base: position 3,790,395 of record OY288241.1, on the reverse strand, counting down.
GATAGTATAAGTACATGATTGGTCCATGTTCAAGATAGACGCTTTTTCCGCTTTTAATTTTGGAGTGTATCTTTCTTTTGGGCGTGGAAAACATTTCCTTCATGCTCATTTGATTATGTTCCTTAAAATTTTCGAATTTAGGATAATGTTTATATGAGTATGTGACTACGTAGTATTTAACAAATTGGTATCTGCAATCATAAGCAATACCTTCTAAATTACCGGCCCTTTATTCAGTTATTTGCTTCTTGTGGTCAATATCAAATGTCTCATTGAGCTTGAGGGTGCTTTACTATCCCTGTAATCTTTGTGCATAGCCATCCTTTTTGGTGCCTGGTAGAGATTCCTTTCAAGTTCTTTAAATTACTTTTCTTTAAAAGTTATAGAAACAACCATAATTTTCATATAGCTATTATACAAATTGGTCATTTACAATCCGTAGTAACACATTTGAAGTTTACTTCCCCTTCCTCAGTTCTTCGCTTCTCATGATCATTTTTAATGTTGCATTATATTATATACATTTCCCACAACATGCAGGACTCTCCGTCAACTGTTTGAATCATACCGTCATTTTGACAAGGACTTGGCTTGGCATTTGTTTCGTCAAATTGCTGAAGGTTTGGCCCACATACATGGCCAAGGAATCATTCACCGTGATTTGACACCAAATAACATCTTCTTTGATGCTCGCAATGACATTAAGATAGGTGATTTTGGCCTAGGTATGCTCTCCTATTTTTTAGCTTCGATAAATTTTGCTCACAAGTCACAATAGCTGCTGAATTAGGTAAATTTACTTGATTTGAGGAGTATAGTGTAGGTTGGCTGCTGCCGTTAGGTAACTTTTCTGATTAGAACCTGTTGATTAATAATTGATAATCCTTCTCATGCCATTGTTCTTGTACATTACAAGTTACAACTTCACTAGTTTTAATCTATTGCTCATTTGCTCCTATCATGCATGTTGTATTCTTTGTTTCTCAGCTGAATAGTGGACAGCCTACTCATAACCACGACTTCATCTATTGCAGCCAAGTTTTTAAAGCTAGAACAGCTGGATCAAGACACAATTTTCCCTTTTCCTTCAGATGCTGCACCAGGCGTGTCTATGGACGGTACTGGTCAAGTTGGTACATATTTCTACACTGCACCTGAAATAGAGCAAGGATGGCCAAAGATTGATGAGAAGGTTAATTCATTTTCTTTTGCTAGGTTACTGTCATAGTATTAAATCTTGGTTTGAGACTTGACCTCAGATTCGATTGCCGCATCCTGATATGGCTATTGCGCAGTAAATGTGGATGATACCGCTTCAAAACTACTACACCCCCATCACACTAGTGTTTCAGTATGTTTGGATAGAAATTTAGGATGGAACTTGGAGAAGAAGAGGAGGGAGGAGAAAGAATATTTGATGGCAGTTTGTCATATCATAAGCTGTAGCGAGGATAGATTGGTCCAAATTTGACTAAAAATAAAACACGTAAAGCTGATTAGTTGATCTAAATAGGGAAGTGAGTAAATTGAATTGGATTGGAGGAATTACCAACTTGTTGGTGTAGCATGTCGAGAAGTTTTTTTTTTTTCCCCTTTGATTATCCTTGTATGTGCATCAATTTAGTAGAGCATGGTTGCAGGCAGATATGTACAGTTTGGGAGTTGTATTCTTTGAACTATGGCATCCATTTGGTACTGCAATGGAAAGGCATGTCGTCCTCTCTGACTTGAAGCAGAAAGGAGAATTTCCTCCAGCGTGGACTACTGAGTTTCCTGAGCAGGCATCTCTGTTGCAGCGGCTAATGTCTCCTAGCCCATCAGATCGGCCATCTGCTACCGAACTGCTGCAGCATGCATTTCCTCCCCGCATGGAGTATGAGTTGCTAGATAGTAAGTAATGCAGATTAATTTTAATCTTTATGCTTGATTCGATGTAGTATTTCCTTCATTTTTTCCATTTAGCCCCATTTGAAATTTGCACTCACAAAAAAAGTCCAATGGGACCAAATGGGAAAAAATGGAGGGAGTGATGGTTATCCTATAACTCTAATGATATTCTGTAGGAAGGTAGCTATTTTATGGGAAATGTCTTTGGTCATGGTGTGAATTTATCTTCGTTAGCCTGTTACATTCAGGATGTTTGAATTTTTTTTATGTCTGTAAAAGCTCGTAGAATGATCATATAGATAAACAAGCCAAGTTGGCCAACTCTGTAAAAGGCTAATAATGTACATCCCTAGTTGAGATGTGATATCTTCTTATAATATGTTCAAGGACTCAGCCCTGTTTACGGCTGTATACTACAATGAGGTGGCGTACTGGCATGTCCAATGTCACAACTTGTTGCAGCCTAATGTTATATTGGTTGGATAAGTGAATTCAGCTTTGTTAGATTTGAATCAGTCAAATATTGGCTGTGTCGGTCCAATATGCTCTATATTAGTTTTTTATTACAACCGTTTATACCTCAGATATATCAGCGTCAAAAGATTGAAAACCTTCTACGTAACTGCTGATATTTATACCTTGGGACTCGGTTTAACAGGGGCATTTGTATCGAATAGTTGGATAGTGAACTTTTCATCTCTATGCAGCAGTATCGTAGAAAATTTGCATACGAGAAGATACCTTTAATCAAGCAAACAGATATGAATTATGGGTGTTGAACGTATGTGCTAATTAACAGTGACGGTAAAAAAGCACCCAAGGTTACAACCGTTTGTCAAACTGCAAAGGGTGGCAGGCTTGGGTTGATTAACTTTCTTTAGCTTATTTTCTATGCCATAAATACATCTATCTATTGATGCCGTAAGAGTAATTTTGATTTAGATAAGGTTTGCTGAAATATTCTTTGAGTAGGTCTGGTTGATTGGTCATAGTACCTTGATTTGGTTTCAAGTGCATGTAGCAATGCATTTTATGTCAGTATGATGGCTTCTTTCATGTGATAAGATCGAGTTGAGTAATATGCTTTTGATAAAAATGATAAGTGTCTTTGTCTGGGCTGTGTGTATGCATCCAAATCCTTGTGAGTATGTATCTTATAGGCTTTCACTCAACAACAATGTGGTCCTAAGTCCGTCTTCATCTGTGAATCCCAGTCTGGCCAAAGTGATTCGACTCAAGTGACCCAATCCCATAAGACCGGCTCGAGACCCAGAATTGATTTGAACAAACCCAATTATGACCTGAAACTCGAATTGATATGACCATTACCGAGCTTCACAACCCAAAATTATCTCAACCCAAATTGGCATGCCGGTAAGGTGGTAACAGCACCTGAGAATGACCTAACCCCAAATGATTTGAATCGACCCCAAACGAGTTAGTATTAGCTACATTAAAAAATAGGATCAACTGTCGAAAACTGCTTAATAGTTAGGTAGTTTTCTGAAAAGCGTTTTTTTGGTCAAATTTTATTAACCCCTGATAGCCCCTGACTGTTATCCTACGTCAAGTGACCCAGTCTGAAGTGATTTATACCCAATATGACCCCATAAAAACACATCAAAACAACACGCAACCCTTACCAGATTTATAACGCTCATTGAATTGCCCTTAAGCGAATATGACCCTAAGCCAAATTGCCCTGATGCGAATGACCTGTTTGCCAAGTCTACTTTAAGCCTGTATCGTGTAAGCCTTGGGTCCATAATGGATGATGAGTCCATCCTGTGCTCTTTATCAAGTGAAAAATGATGTAGCTAAGCTTTGGTTTGATTGGTTTTATAAGACCCTTACACTGTTGTATGTAGTAGCATCTCATGAACTTTTTTCGTTTTTATTTCTCCGAGTTGCTATTGAGAAAAAGCTAATTTTCTCTGCACATTTTCTATTCTCTGTACATCTGACGCTCATGCCTAACCTTGTGTATGTCTCTGTACTCTATGTAATCGCTAGGAATGTTGATACTTGTCTCTTTTGCTGTAGGAGTGCTCTCTAACATCAATAAATTTCGCTTTTGTAGATTTTTTGCAAACAATGCAAACTTCTGAGGATACAAGTGTTTATGATAAAGTTGTGAATGCAATTTTCGATGAGGAGATGTTAGCCACTAGAAGCAGTCACCATGCAGAAAGATTGAAATTAGCTGGTGGTATTACCTCTGTGGTACAGTATACGGATGTGGAAACAGAATTCAGAGATAATGTAATAGATGCATGTAGAGAAGTGTTTAGACGACACTGTGCAAAGCATATGGAGATAATCCCATTGCATCTAATGAATAACTTTGCGGATTTTGGAAGGTTGGTTTTCTCCACTTCTCTGGTAGCAATCTTTGAAGTCCACTTCTAATTATGAAATAGTGATATTATTTATTTATAAAGGAATACCGTGAAGCTTTTGTCTCAAGGGGGTGACATGGTTGAGCTTTCCCATGAACTGCGGTCGCCTTTTGTTAAGTGGGCTGCTTCGAAACAGGTAATTAGTATAAGATTCTCTCCAATATGCTATTTTTCTTACTATATGATGACAATAGTGTCTCACTTATCTCCTCTGATGGCAAGTCTGCTCAAACAAATGAAAAATGTTATAGTGCTCCTCAGTCTTGCAGTCTCGGTCTCTCAAAGTTGGTTTTTTGATGGCTTGGAAGATGGATATTTTCTGTTTATTATTCTTGAGAACCGTTGTCTTGAGATTTAGCTATTGTTCTGGTGAAAATAATGGTATTGCTTGTGCTGAGAATACTCTCTTCCATTTGTCTACCTTTTATTCAATTTTTTTTTGGTTCTTGTCGTGGTCAAAATTCTTTTTATATGCAGAAAGTGTCTTTCAAGCGATATGAGATATCATCTGTTTACAGAAGAGCAATTGGTCACTCACCCCCAAATCCGTTCCTTCAGGTAGATGTTTAATATGTTAGTTGTTCTTGATTAATGATTATACATGTTACTCTATGTGACACCATTTGTTGCTTTCTTGTGCTTATCGAAAGTTACCCTTGCCTTTCTTGATATTAGGGTGATTTCGATGTAATTGGAGGTGCTTCCCCCCTTACGGAAGTAGTGGTTATTAAGGTATGGTCATTATGCAACTGTTTTAGTGCCTTTATTGCCATCAGTTCTATTTAGTTACTTGTACTTTTTTTTCTCCTTTCTGTCAGTTACTCAGTTCCACGCATGAAATTGGAAGTTACTTCCTCTATTTTCTTGAATTAGCCCTGTCCCACTTTTCCCTTCACAAACAATGAGAAATGAGGCTGATTTGTGAAAATGAAGGGAGTAATAGATGAGGTAAATTATGACAAAATTTTGACAATTCCCAAACCCTATATGATCCTTTCTGTGGTTATAAATAGACGAGGGCATAGATCATTTTCGAGTTTGCATGTGTAGCTTTGTCGGAGAAGCGTTTATGGAACAGTGAATTTGTGGCAGGAATCGAGCAAATAAAATGTCTGTGGACATTATTAACAGTGTTTACTATTCTCAATATTGTGTTTTGTTTTCTTATATGGAAATTCATTTGGTTGTGTCTAGCCTTGTTTGCATGTGTAAACATCTTGATGTGAGTAACATGTGTGTAACAGCATTTTTTAGATCTTTTTTGTATATTTTCTGCGTCATGGACTCATGGCTTATGTTTTTATTGGATAGGCGACAATGGATATCTTGACGCATTTCTTCCATCCGGATTCGCTAGATATTCATCTCAATCATGGTAATCTATTGGACGCCATGTGGTCTTGGACGGGGATAAAAACTGAACATCGGCAGAAAGTAGCAGAGGTATTCATGTGTTTCTCATTGGATTAATTTTACCAATCATATGTATAGGCTAGTCAATTCAATGTCACTAACAAAATTTTATGCTTATCATAATATAGCTTTTATCTTTGCTGGGTTGTTTACCTCCTCAATCCTCTGAACGGAAATCCAAATGGGTAGTCATCAGACGTCAGCTTCTTCAGGTATGAGCATATGCAACTGCTACAAAATTGATCTAACATAACCTCGTGAAAATCTGAATTTGGTGTTATGGCATTCATAAATATTTCACTAATTTTGGACTGCCTGTCCCGCATTACCTTCAGAAATCATTTATTGGTCATTTAGTTCAAACACACCTGCTTTTTAAAATTAAAATGTGGAGGGGTAAAAATATCTTATGTTAAGTTGGGGACAAAACCAGACTTGGAGAGTTGGGGGTAGCAAATATCTACCTCTTTTTTGTTCTAATGAGAAACCCAAAATGAAGAGTTGTTTGTATGTAGGGCGTAGCATAATCTCAGTTATAATCATTCTCACTCAATGTTGTTATAGCTTGATACACATATATTTCCACCAAGCTTGTTTCACATATATTGCCGCCAAGGTACAAATGGATTGTCTTGCATGTTCAAGGACAATTTAGAGAGTTAAATATGTGGACTGAGTGGTTCCACAGCCGGTTGACCAAAATCAGGATCTCGAATTGCATGAACAATAAAATTCTTGGTTTTAATTTACTTGTTATGACTCACCATTATTTAAGCTTTCCATCCTTATTCTGATGTTCAAGTTTTCTCTCATTTTCAGGAGCTTAATTTGGCTGAAGCAGCTGTGAATAGATTGCAGACTGTAGGTTTACGATTTTGTGGGGTTGTTGATCAGGCTCTACCAAGGCTGAGAGGAGCTCTCCCAGCTGGTAATATCTGGAAAGTATCAATGTTTGAAAGTATGCAAGACACCAATATTTATTTGGGTCCCTGTCTGTCATTTCTTTTTGTAGATAAGCCTATACGCCGAGCACTTGATGAATTATCTGAGCTCTTCAGCTATCTCAGAGTCTGGAAGATTGAAAAGCATGTACACATTGATTCCCTTATGCCACCAACTGAATACTACCATAGAGACCTGTTTTTCCAGGTACCTTTGGGCTCCAGCGTTTGAAAAGTTGTCATATTGTTGCATTCCGTCTGTGGCTGTGTTGATTTATACTTCCTCCGTTCCAATCAATTCCATACGTTTGCTTTTTCACACTTGTCGATGCACGTTTTCTTTTGTCTATATCTTTAGCTATATATTTCTAAAAATTATGAAAATGTGATATTAATAATGCATTCGATTAGACAATTTAAACAAGATCTCACGTGACTATATTTTATCTTATATATTAAAAGTTATATCGAAGATTCTTATTACTTATAAATAGTGTTAAAAAACCAAATATATGGAATTGATTGGAACGGAGGGAGTATATGGTGGTTCAATCAACAAATTTTTTGTCATCATTTAGTTCAGCTTGTGAGGCTTTATCTAGCTTTTTTCCGATGTCTCAAATTCATTTATCTAGCTTTTTTCTGAGGTCTCAAATTCGTTTACCTAGCTTTTTTGAGAGGTCTCAAACTCGAGACCCTGGGAATGCAATAGTTTTAAAACTGAGAAGGGAAAACTTTACTTCCCTTGAAGTCCCACCCATGGTATAAATATGGGACAAGACACCAAACCACACCCAATTATCAAGATTTTGAAAGTTACTTTGATCGCCTTTGAGGCAATATTGGCCGCAGTTATGATGCTATGACCGAAATTAGGCCACTGTGACCAATTTTGGGTGCTATCCAGCCAAGACATTAGCAGCAAACCTTTCGAATCACTTGGTTTACAACGCTAGTTTGAGAGACTATTCTAGTTAGCTGTTTGTTGCTCTGATCGATCCTAACCATACCCAGGTCGTATTCCACTTGAATCTTCACATCCAACATGTGCCAGGAAGTTAGAGTAGCATAGATGCAGTTCTCTTTGTTTGGCATGTGCTCTATTTTCAAGTGGTATCTTCTTCTCGGCTCCAAATGAACGTTTTCCATTTTTGTGTTTGATAACTTATTCATGCTAGATATACTTGAGAAAGGAAGCATCTGGATCGCCTGTTGATGGCACCTTATTGGCTGTTGGTGGCCGATATGACTATTTGCTGAACCAGATTTGGGAGCGGGAACATGTAAGCTGTTTGTGATTTTACTTTTGTTGGTCATTGTCTTGAATGTTTTCAATTTCAATGGAGCTAAAAACTCACTATTCCTTGGCTGAGGATATCGTAGAACAAAATGACTCGCTTAACTCTATGCACTTCTTATATAGTGAAGCAGACATAGAGAGATGCAATTTCGTCATGGGTTTTGTGGTAACAACTCCTTTATGTTGAAACAAAGAGGTGAGGATGCATGCATCCGACGCGGTTACCCTATAATTGATACTCCCTCCGAGTTTCTAACATTGCCCCATTTTCTTTTTTGGGCTGAGTTTGATCTTTTGCCCATTTTCTACTTTTGGCCATAAATGTGTGGTTCACATTTATCCACCAATTTCTCTCTCTTCCTCCTTTCTTTTTTAACCACTCATTTTTCCTTCCTTATTTTTCACCCCAAAAGCAAATGAGTAAATGATAGGAACTCGGAGGGAGTATTATCTTTTGAGGCATGGGGTAATGTTGTTGGTCATAATGTTTAACCTATATTTAAAAGTTTGAAGATGATTTGCTGCTTCCATGATTTTCTATACTTCGCCCTTTTTCTTTTTTAAAGTTCTACCATACACCCTTAGTTTTTTTTTGTAAGCCATCTAATATTCCCCTAAACTTGATGAAAGATGGTTAAACTAAATGAAGTTCCACAATTCAGTTTTTTAATGGTTAAGGATGTCATGAACAGATGCCCATTGATGAGTAAATGATGATTATGTTAATGCTTCAGTGAATCATCATGTATATAAGTAACCAATTAAAATTGCCTAAACATAACATTTAAAAGAATTGAGTATTTAGGTTTCTCGAAGAACCTCTCATTGAGTTTAGAAGTATATTGAAGAATCTTGAAAACCGAGGTTACATATTAGAATTCAATTAACCACGAGGGTAAGCCTGTTGTACAAAATCTTAAAAACCGTGTTACATTTTTCAAGATATTAATAGTTATCACTGATGCATCACAGGAGTAAATGAACAGACGTCACTTTTATGGGCATTACAGCTTGTAAGGATTCTCTCTAGGCAGTCTTGTGGCCGAGTCAGACTTAGAATGATTCAAATCTCTAATTTTCAAATAAGATGCTGTGTAAAAGATAGAGAGAAATCGAGGATCTTAAAAATGTTTTACAAGATGATGATCCTTGTAAAATTCCACTCTTCTATTGAAGCATTAATGTTTGGTACGAGTAACACAGAGATTAGTGGTTATCAGTGGTGTGTTGTAGTTTTGGGCTACGATCAATCAATAACTTAATTGTAGATGTAGGCTAGGTTAATAACACTCTTAAAACACAAGTAAAGTATCGTTACGACCACACTTCTCTAAAGGAGAAGGATGGTTCATGTGAGCTGCGTAGCTCATAGAAGAGCCCGTCGTTGAACCATTTTGACTGCAAATCAAAATGACTTTGATTGTTTGGGTTCTCTAATTTTATGGATCCCAATGTGAGGTGCTGGATGGCCTCGGTTTGTTTAAACCTTAACATTAATATGTGGCTCTGGGGATAAATTTTTTATACATGCCTCCTTTATGTCTTTCCATCGTACAGTTTCTTATAATCACTCTTTTGGAATTTTCAGAAATCTACTCCTCCTGGTGCTGTTGGGGTCAGTCTTGCACTAGAAACTGTTATTCAACATTGTGGTGCACACTTCAGAACTGCCAGGTCTTGTTTCCATGCGTCTTTTTTTTTTCCGTGATCAAATGCTCCCCCACCCTCGAGGCTAATTTTTGGCCCCTTGAGTCCGATTTAATTTAGATGAAGCTAGTGTTAGTGATGATTAATACTCTCTGTATTTCTCCCTGTTCTTTTCATTTCATTTCACTCGTCTCCAGAACGACCATTTGACTTTTTTTGTCCCCGTGCATAGGAGTAATTGTTTTTGTTAATTTTTTTTTTGAGAAATAAATATATTTGATAACAAGTGTAAATATGTACTCCATATATATCATTATAATACTTATTGACATTATTTAAGTCAGAAATTTTCAGTTTTGACCTCAATATGTCTAATGGGAAGAACATTGACCCTAACTCTCCAAGGAGTATAACTTCCCCTTGTCTCTGATGAAAATCCACTGGTTTGTGCAGAAGTGAAGGCAGTGTTTGCATTCTTGTATGCTCAAAAGGAGGTGGTGGTTTGCTGAAAGAGCGCATGGAACTTGTAGCGGAACTATGGGAAGCTAATCTCAAGGTAAAAAAAAACTAAAATTCTCAAGGAACTCTACTGTAGGGCAATTTTTTACTGATCTTACAGTTACTTGTTTACGTATTCAGGCTGAGTTTGTGCCCTCATTTGATCCAAGCCTTACGGAACAATATGAATATGCAAATGAACATGATATCAAATGCCTTGTTATTATCACTGATTCAGGCGTCGCTCAACAGGATTCCACACAGGTTAGTTTGGCGCTCTCACAACACAAATCATCCTCTTTAACATAGGTACCAAACCATTCTGTTTAAACACAAAAGAATCAGAATGGTATTGTCACTGAACGTAATCATCAACGCTATACTGGAATTTCATGGTGACAACCAGTTTTCCTGACCATTCAATTTCTTTCATAATTTTTTTTGACTATGATATTGGCGTTGATTCAATAACGCAGTTGCTTTCAGCACCTGATACTTTGAATAGTATTTCTAAATTTGTGCATGTAATGTCCAGGTCCGTCACCTTGAACTTAAGAAAGTAAAAGAAGTCGACAGGGAGCATCTTGTTAGATTTCTCTCAGAGGCAATGGCATCTCAATTTCGAAATCCCACCCTTTGGAGCTAATTGTGCAGAACATTTCTCGATCCATGTAATTATATTTGGAATTTCACACGAACAACTAGAGGTAAGAGAGGAACTCTGTCACGATGTACGCCTTTGGCACATGTGGCTCTGTTGGTTTGAACTTACCTGTCTGCTGCTATCCGTCCTTTCGCAGGTATAAACTTGCACATGCATTCTTGTTGATTCCTGCATTACGAGAGCCTGCTCAAAAGATTGGACACGATGGTTGTAGGGTACAGTTGTTACGAGTCGAGTCCAGCCAAGCTTTCTCAAATCACCTAGTATAGGCTTTATTAGGTTATAATGCTAGCGTTCCTAGTTCCTACAGCCCCCTTTTCACAATGCAGGTTTTGCTCGTGCTGCGATTTTTTTTTTGTTTGGATTTTGAGTATTAATGTACATGAGTGAGTACAGGTCAAATTACTGGGTATATGAACTTGTAGATATGCATATGCATATGATTCTGATTCATCCTTTCTACTCCCTCCCATCCATTCAATTCTTTACATGGGCCCGTCATTTCCCCTCACAAAAACGACCCCGCATAAAAAATTGAATGGATGGGAGAGAATATGACTTTACTAAGACCATTTGCCGAAGGTCGTTATTCCTCAATGTATCATTTGAAAATAGTTTAAACTTTTTTTTCGCAAGTAAATAGTTGAGTAGTAAGTCTCCCTTGTGACGGATATATCCGTCACAAATTGATGACGGGTCAAATACCACTTGGTTAGAGAAGACAGGGTTTGGAAGTAATACATGTATTTGTCTTTATCTGTCTAAGTGGGTATTATTTGACCCGTCACACATTTTTGACGGATATTCCCCTCATAAATGAGAATTTGCCTTAAATCATAGGTACCTAATGTTACATCAAGACATTTCTATAATATATAGAGTACTTACTGTACCAAATCAGTCAGAAAAACATGGATAATAAGTACTCCCTCCCATTCTTTGGATTCCTACCATAAGTTGATTATATGTGAGTAGTATTTTAATCAAATGGTAGGAATCCAAAGAATGGGAAGGAGTAATAACTTTCAAATTTGTCCGTTTCAAATGTATTTTTGAAAAATATGAGATGGTTTGTTAGCCATCTAAATAGAATCCATATAACATAAAATGACTGATAATTATTAATTTTTTTAAAAATGGATTAGTTTCAGGTATATATATCGAAGATTTTGTCATCTACGTTACTTGAAAGACAGACAATGTCTTTTAAATGTGCTTATTTTAAATCATGCGCACCTTTTGTTCCACCAAGACATTTGTGGAGTAGTTATATAAGAATTTGGAGATATTTAATTTTGAGATTAAATCTGTCCAAAAATGTGGATAATAATCTTCAAATTCGTCCGTTTCATGTTTCATTGGATCCCGACACGACTCGAAACGCGAAATTATGGCTTTTTAATGTCTCTATTGGAGACCAAATGACCCTCTTAATACGCCGGGGCATTTTATATTTTGTAGAATTTGTTCAGCGCAAATATTGGCCGAATTTTTTTCGGGATCCAAAACACCAAAAGAATGTGGATAACAGCCTTCGAAATGGGTCTTTTTTGGTTGTTTTTGAACGAGATAAAATTTGTTGTAAAACACGAATGTTTTTCGACGAAAACTTGTTGATAGTAACATCATGATTATTAATGATTGATGCAACTTTCTGACATGTTATAAGGAGTATCGAACATGTTTAATTGGATCCCGACACGCCTCGAAACGCAAAATTATCGCTTTTTAATGTCTCTATTGGAGACCAAATGACCCTCTTAATACACCGTGACATTTTATTTGTTGTGGAATTTGTTCAGCGCAAATATCGACCGATTTTTTTCGGGACCCAAAACATTGAAAAAACGTGGATAATAGCCTTCAAAATCCGTTTTTTTCGGCTGTTTTTGAACGAGATATAATTTGTTGTAAAACGCAAATGTTTTTTGAGGAAAACTTGTCGATAGTAACATAATGATTATTAATGATTGATGCAACCTTCTGACACATTATAAGGAGTATCGAACATGTTTAATTGGAACCCGACACGCCTCGAAACGCAAAATTATGGCTTTTTAATATCTCTATTGGAGACCATATGACCTCTTAATACACCGAGACATTTTATATGTTGTGGAATTTGTTCGGCGCAAATATCGGCCGATTTTTTTTCGGGTCTCAAAACACCCAAAAAACGTGGATAATAACCTTCAAAATCTGTCTTTTTCGACTGTTTTTGAACGAGATAAAGTTTGTTGTAAAACGTGAATGTTTTTCGACGAAAACTTATCGATAGTAACATAATGCTTATTAATGATTGTTCCAACCTTCTGACACGTTATAAGATGAGTATCGAATGTGTTTAATTGGATCCCGACACGCCTCGAAACGCAAAATTATGGCTTTTTAATGTCTCTATTAGGGACCAAATGACCCTCTTAATACATCGGGACATTTTATTTGTTGTGAAATTTGTTCAGTGCAAATATTGGCCGATTTTTATAGGGACCCAAAACACCAAAAAAAAACGTGAATAATAGCCTTCAAAATGGGTCTTTTTCGGCTGTTTTTCAACGTGATAAAATTTGTTGTAAAACGCGAATGTTTTTCGACGAAAACTTGTCGATAGTAACATCATGCTTATTAATGATTGTTGCAACCTTCCGACACGTTATAAAATGGAGTATTGAACATGTTTAATTGGATCCCGACACGCCTCGAAATGCAGAATTATGGCTTTTTAATGTCTCTATTGGGGATCAAATGACCCTCTTAATACATCGGGACATTTTATTTGTTGTGAAATTTGTTCAGTGCAAATATCGGCCGATTTTTAAAGGGACCCAAAACACCCAAAAAAAACGTGGATAATAGACTTCAAAATGGTTCTTTTTCGGCTGTTTATTTTCAACGAGATAAAATTTATTGTAAAACGTGAATGTTTTTCGACAAAAACTTGGCTATAGTAACATCATGCTTATTAATGATTTTTGCAACCTTCTGACGCGTTATAAGATGGAGTATCGAACATGTTTCATTGGATCCAGACACACCTCGAAACGCAAAATTATGGCTTTTTAATGTCTCTATTGGAGACCAAATGACCCTCTTAATACACCGGGACATTTAATTTGTTGTGGAGTTTGTTCAGCGCTAATATCGGCCGATTTTTTTTCGGGACCCAAAACACCAAAAAAAAGTGGATAATAGCCTTCAAAATGGGTTTTTTTGGGCTGTTTTTAAACGAGATAATATTTGTTGTAAAACGCGAATGTTTTTCGACGAAAAACTTATCGATAGTAACATAATTCTTATTAAAGATTGTTCCAACCTTCTGACACCTTATAAGATGGAGTATTCGAACATGTTTCATTGGATCCCGACACGCCTAGAAACGCAAAATTATGGCTTTTTAGTGTCTCTATTGGAGACCAAATGACTCTCTTAATACATCGGGACATTTAATTTGTTGTGGAATTTGTTCAGTGCAAATATCGACCGATTTTTTTCGGGACCCAAAACACCAAAAAAACGTGGATAATAACCTTCAAAATGGGTCTTTTTCAGCTGTTTTTCAACGAGATAAAATTTGTTGTAAAATGCGAATCTTTTTCGACGAAAACTTGTCGCTATTTTCATCATACTTATTAATGAATGTTGCAACCTTTTGTCACGTTATAAGATGGTGTATCGAACATGTTTAATTGGATCCCGACACGCCTCGAAACGCAAAATTATGGCTTTTTACTGTCTCTATTGGAGACCAAATGACTCTCTTAATACACCGGGACATTTTATATGTTGTAGAATTTGTTCGGCGCAAATATCGGCCGAATTTTTTTTCGGGTCTCAAAACACCCAAAAAACGTGGATAATAGCCTTCAAAATCGATCTTTTTTGGCTGTTTTTGAACGAGATAAAATTTGTTGTAAAACACGAATGTTTTTCGACGAAAACTTGTCGATACTAAAATAATACTTATTAATGATTTTTGCAACCTTCTGACATGTTATAAGATGGAGTATCAAACATGTTTCATTGGATCCCAACACGCCTCGAAACAAAAAATTATGGCTTTTTAATGTCTCTAGTGGAGACCAAATGACTCTCTTAACAAAACGGGACATTTTATTTGTTGTAGAATTTGTTCTGCGCTAATATCGGCCGGTTTTCTTTCGGGACCCAAAACACCAAAAAAAACGTGGATTAGCCTTCATAATCGGTCATTTTGGCTGTTTTTGAACAAGATAAAATTTATTGTAAAACGCGAATGTTTTTCAACGAAAACTTGTCGATAGTAACATCATGCTTATTAATGATGGTTGCAACCTTCTGACACGTTATAAGATGGAGTCTCAAACATGTTTCATTTGATCACGACATGCCTCAAAACGCAAAATTATGGCTTTTTAATGTCTCTATTGGAGACCAAATGACCCCCTTAATACACCGGGATATTTTTTTGTTGTGGAATTTGTACAGCCCAAATACCGTCCGATTTTTTTCGGGACCTAAAACACCAAAAAAACGTGGATAATATGCTTCAAAAACAGTCTTTTTCGGCTGTTTTTGAACGTCATAAAATTTGTTGTAAAACGTGAATCTTTTTCGACGAAAAAGATTTCGATAGTAACATCATGATTATTAATGATGATGCAACCTTCTGACACGTTATAAGGAGTATCGAACATGTTTAATTGGATCCCGACACGCATCGAAACGCAAAATTATGGCTTTTTAGTGTCTCTATTGGAGACCAAATGACCCTCTTAATACACCGGGACATTTTATTTGTTGTGAAATTTGTTCAGCGCAAGCCAATTTTTTTTCGGGACTCAAAACATCAAAAATACGTGGATAATAACCTTCAAAATCTATCTTTTTCGACTGTTTTTGAACGAGATAAAGTTTGTTGTAAAGCGTGAATGTTTTTCGACGAAACTGGTCGATAGTAACAGAATGCTTATTAATGATTGTTCCAACCTTCTGATACATTATAAGATGGAGTATCGAACGTGTTTAATTGGATCCCGACACGCCTCGAATCGCAAAATTATGGTTTTTTAATGTCAATATTGGGGACCAAACGACCCTCTTAATACATCGGGACATTTTATTTGTTGTGGAATTTGTTCAGTGCAAATATCGGCCGATTTTTATTGGGACCCAAAACATCAAAAAAACGTGGATAATAGCCTTCAAAATGGGTCTTTTTTGGTTGTTTTTCAACGAGATAAAATTTGTTGTAAAACGTGAATGTTTTTCGACGAAACTTGTCGATAGAAACGTCATGCTTATTAATGATTTTTGCAACCTTCTGACGCGTTATAAGATGGAGTATCGAACACGTTTCATTGGATCCCAACACGCCTCGAAACGCAAAATTATGACTTTTTAATGTCTCTATTGGAGACCAAATGACCCTCTTAATACACCGGGCTATTTTATTCGTTGTCGAATTTGTACAGCCCAAATATCGTCCGATTTTTTTCGGGACCCAAAACATCAAAAAAACGTGGATAATAGGCTTCAAAAACAGTCTTTTTTGGCTATTTCTGAACGTCATAAAATTTGTTGTAAAACGTGAATGTTTTTCGACGAAAACTTCTCGATAGTAACATCATGATTATTAATGATTGATGCAACCATCTGACACATTATAAAGTGGAGTATCGAACGTGTTTAATTTGATCCCGACACGCCTCGAAACGCAAAATTATGGCTTTTTAATGTCTCTATTGGGGACCAAATGACCCTCTTAATACATCGGGACATTTTATTTGTTGTGGAATTTGTTCAGTGCAAATATCGGCCGATTTTTATAGGGACCCAAAATACCAAAAAAACGTGGATAACAGGCTTCAAAATGGGTCTTTTTCGGCTGTTTTTCAATGAGATAAAATTTATTGTAAAACGTGAATGTTTTTCGACGAAAACTTGTCGATAGTAACATCATGCTTATTAATGATTTTTGCAACCTTCTGACATGTTATAAGATGGAGTATCAAACATGTTTCATTGAATCCCGACACGCCTCAAAACGCAAAATTATGGCTATTTAATGTCTCTATTGGAGACCAAATGACCCTCTTAATACACCGAGATATTTTATTTGTTGTGAAATTTGTTCAACGCAAATATTAGCTAATTTTTTTTCAAGACCCAAAACACTAAAAAACGTGGATAGTAGCTTTCAAAATGGGTCTTTTTCGGCTGTTTTTGAACGAGATTAAATTTGTCGTAAGACGCGAATGTTTTTCGACGAAAACTTGTCGATGGTAACATAATTCTTATTAAAGATTGTTCCAACCTTCTGACACGTTATAAGATAGAGTATCGAACATGTTTCATTGGATCCCGACACGCCTAGAAACGCAAAATTATGGCTTTTTAGTGTCTCTATTGGAGACCAAATGACTCTCTAAATACATCGGGACATTTAATTTGTTGTGGAATTTGTTCATTGCAAATATCGACCAATTTTTTTCGGGACCCAAAACACCCAAAAAAACGTGGATAATAGCCTTCAAAATGGGTCTTTTTTGACTGTTTTTCAACGAGATAAAATTTGTTGTGAAACACGAATGTTTTTCGACGAAAACTTGTCGATAGTAACATCATTCTTATTAATGATTTTTCAACCTTCTGACACGTTATAAGATAGAGTATCGAACGTGTTTAATTGGATCCCGATCGACACGCCTCGAAATGCAAAATTATGGCTTTTAATGTCTCTATTGGAGACCTAATGACCCTCTTAATACGATTATTTGAACCCTCAGACACGAAATAAAATGGAGTATCGAACTTATTTCGACGGCTTCCGACACGTTTCATAATATAATTTTATGGCTTCGAAAAGTCTCCATGAAAAACCAAATGACCCTTATATTACAACGAGGCATTGTATTGGTTGTGCACTTTGTTCAGCGCGGATATTTATCCATTTTACTCCGGGACCAAAAATGTCAGAAAACCGTGAATAAATAACCTTCAAAATCGGCCGTTTTTTGCAAATTTTTGAAGCGGTAAAAGTTTTTCTAAAGAGCGCTTTTTTGACGAAATCTTTTCTATAGGAATATAATGTCTAATAATGATTGTTAAAAACTCTCGGACACGAAATAAAATGGAGTATCGGACTTATTTCGATGGCTTCCGACACATTTCAAAATATAATTTTATGGCTTCGAAAAGTCCCTATTGAAAACCAAATGACCCTCATATTACACCGGGGCATTGTATTGGTTGTGCACTTTGTTCAGCGCGAATATTGATCCATTTTATTCCGGGACCAAAAATGCCAAAAAAGCGTGGATATAACCTTCAAAATCGGTCATTTTTTTTGCATATTTTTGAAGCAGTAAAAGTTTTTCTAAAGCGCGATATTTTTTTTGACGAAATCTTTTCTATAGGAATAGAATGTCTAATAATAATTATTAGAACCCTCAGGCACGAAATAAAATGGAGTATCGAACTTATTTCGATGACTTCCGACACGTTTCAAAATATAATTCGATCGTGGATAATAACCTTCAAATTCGATCGTTTTTGGTGATTTTTTGAAAAATGTGAGGTCTTTTGATGGTCATCTAAATAGAACCGGTATAACATAAAATGACAGACGATTGTTAGAAAAACTCTAAAATGGTTCAGTTTCAAGTATATGTATCGAAGATTTATCCCTAGCTAATCCGTCGTCGCTCGAAAGATAGTTGAATGTCTTTTAAATGTGATTATTTTAAACCATACGTACCTTTTATTCCACCGAGATATTCTAAAATGTATGGAATAGTTACTGTGTGAATATAGAGACATTTAATTTCAAGACCAAATCAGTCAGAAAAACGTGGATAATAACCTTCAAATTTGCCTGTTTTTAGATGATTTTTCGAAAAATGTTAGATCTTTTGATGATCATCTGAATAAGACCCGTATAACATAAAACGACGACGGTTCTTAAAAAAATCTCTAAAATGGATCAGTTTCAAGTATATATATCGAAGATTTCACCCTAATCCGACGTTACTCGAAAGAGCTGCTTACGAACATGGTATCCGCGCCCCGGTCCAAAACCTCAAACAATTAGAGCCGTTGGGACTTAAGACCACCCCACCCATATTGGACCAAGTAGAAAGAATCCTTTGAAAGCACCCCAAAAGACAAGGGACAAAAACTACAGCCTGCTCATTTGCTTATTTGTCCCATAACGTCAAAACTCTCAAGTACAAAACTCGTGATGAAGTCCTCAACATGCACATATAAATATAAATATATATTAATAGTAGTAATATCACAAATATTTACTTAATTCCATTTGAATGTTTGTAATTTATTTTTGGACCTTATTCATATGTGAGTGAAATTGTCAATGTAACTTCTAATACATAAAATAAAATATATTTATGTGGAATTTTGTTTAAAATATCTAATCGAGTACGTTATAAATATCAATTTTTTATATTTTTTTGAAATACGTAACTAAAGATATAGAAAAAAGAAAACATGTATTAACAAATGTAAAAAAAATAAATGCAAACAATTTAATGGAACAGAGGGAGTATCATATATACTCGAAAGGAGTGATAAATAATGATGATAATAATAAGCTCACTTAATGTATAAGTACATACAAACTACAGTATTTATTAATTAAATAAATTATTATAATTATTATTATTACAGTCTCACCATCCTAATTAAAAACTATAATTAGGTTTAAACAGTCTATCTCTCAATGAAGCCAACCTAGATTTCTTCTTACTAATTTCCTCCATTACAACTTCTTCACCCTCTCCAACATTTTCTTCATCATTTCTGTTCTTTTCATCATCTCCCTCATCAAATGCAGGGTGACTGAATATCATGGTCAACAACTGTGTTCCTCTTAGGGCATTTGTCAATGGCAAGTGCCCTTCTGGTGCTGCTACTTCAGTTAAACTGTCTTTATCATTATCGTTATTGTTATCATTATCATTGTCGTTAGGAGTCGGGTTAAGTTGCCAAATGAATTCATTAGGGAAAGCTCTGTAGTTAAACTGCTCAATTTCGGTGTCAAGCTTCTTCATCCAACCAACCTTCATGAAAAACTTGGTGAAATCCTTGTCAACTTTCAACCATATCTTCTTCTGTACACTGTACCCGAACCGCCCCTCGCTGAACTTCATCCAAAGCGCATTAATGGCTTTAAGCTCTTCCTTAGGGATGAACTGTACCTCAGAGAAGAAGACGTAGCCTCGTTTGATAGCGGCTTCACCAGCTAGGACGATGAGGAGGCGGCGGGTTTCCTCGTCAGCTTGACGGAAGTTAGCTTCCGACAAGTGGCGCTCGAGGGTGTCGAGGGAGAATGGGTTGGCGGGTGTGGTGACGGGGGTGGTGGCTGAGGTGGTGGAGACGGTGGCGGAGAGGGTGAATGTGGGTGTCTTGGAGGAGTGTTTGAGAGGGGAGAGGGAGGTGGATGAGGAAGGGAGGGAGGAGTAGTCTAGGGAGTGACGACGAGGGCGGCGTGAGGAGGTGGTGGTGGAGGTGGCGGTGGCGGTGGCGGTGGAGTGGTGGTAGGGCTGGTGGTGGATGGTGGCCATGAAGGATGAGAGTGTAGTTAATGCAATAGGGAATGGCAAGTGGGTGTAAAAGAGTGTGGTGTGTGTGTGTGTATTAGAGTGATGACAATAAGAGGGAGATATAGGAAGTGAAGGGGGTGATCCAAGAAGATAGTGAGTATGATTTTGATTGGTTGCAGAATGAGAATGGGATTTTCTTAACACTATCTTCTTGTTTAATTGAAAAATAAAAATAAAAAAAGGAGGGAAAATGAATTAGAGGTTGTGAAATGAAGAGGGTGGGGTTGAAGAAGGGAAGAAGAAATAATATGAGGAGGACAATTGGAGGTATGAAAAGTGTATAACATGCAAACTTTTGTAAGTACTCAGCAAATGTGAGGACAGTGTTGCATCAAAGTAAAAACAACACATCCTCCTTTTACAATCACAGGATGATTACAGTTTACAGTACAGGCACCACCAAACCAACCATAACTATTTCTGCTAAGATTTTTTTTAATGCAGAAGTAAACAAATTAACCAACCGATACAGAGAAAGAGTCGAAGATCAGTTGAGTGGACATAGCATAAATGCAGTCGCAATAATAACCGTAAAAATAGAACTAAATTTACATCAATAATTTCAGTATGGTTGTTTTTTAACCGTCTTTCTCGACAAAAAAGAATAAATATCAATATGTTGGGTAAATTATAAGAGAGGTCATGTTCTAGGGTTTTATAAGCTGGTATCATTCAGGGTACTGTGGAAATAAAATGATGATTAAAGGTATGCACTTCACACACTGAGAATAGAATAGTACATCCACTCAACAGATAGGACACTGATTGGCTTAAGTTAGCTGTCAAGCTGCAACATACAAAGGTAAAAAAGAAAAAAGAAAAGGTGAAGTATGATAGCCACTTTCTTTGGATCAAACTGATCTTCCCTGATCTGTGATCAAAAACTAGGTAAAGATGTCGGAAAACAAGTGCTAAGAAGTTATTACTAGTAGAATGCAGCCAGATTGAATTGCTGAAGTAAGATAGTCAACAGTTGAAGAGCCCGAGGCCATGCAAGCCCTAAAGAAAGAAACTTACTGCTAACGATGATACACATACACTAGGCACAGGGACAAAGGCGTCTGGTATGTTTATGAAGACCATCACAAGACAACATTTTTTGGGACTTTGTGTATAAGCATGCTCCTGGGTACTGCAACAAACAAAACAAATTATCCTTTAAATCGATTACTACTTCTTTTCAAATTCATGTTTAAGAGAAAGATGTATGAAATGAGAGGTAATGAACACATAAAACAAACTTATGTGTTCCCTGGGTGTGCTGACTTAGACAATTATCACACAACCAACATCGCAGTTAGACAAGAGGATTTTAAAAAACAAACATATTGATTAATGATGAAGAATACCAGATTGTTGGGTGCATCATCAACAACTTCGGCTGGTTGATCCGACCCCATGCTAGCTATACAGCCACCCTTGCAGTTCAAATATTTCTGCATACTGTGATGGCAGGTAACAAAATCATCAGCAGAACTTGAGTTCAAAAGAAACATAAAACTATCCGAGCAAGTGTTTTTGAGCAATTTGATCGTCATAGAAAAATCATGATAATCTTCCTGCCAAATGTCAAATACATTTTGCAGTAACGATGATGGATTTATGATTTATACGGAGTATCATTGAAAAGTAAAATTCCCTCGCAGTCACGGAGTATCATTGAAAAGCAATAAGAAATGTTGATTAGGTGGAAGTTAAACAGAAAATAGGAAGCTCAATGTCATAGCTTACACTTCACATTCGTTCAGCAACAAAATCCTGCTAGAAACACACGACTGCCCACGCAATTTACAAACAGAGTCGCATGATTCGCCCTGCCTGTCGACCAAAAAGTCAACGTTATACAATGAATAGATTTGATAACCGTATGCAGATTCCTTATCGGTAAAAGAGTTTAACCTTCCAACAACAATATTTATGCCTGCTAACTTTGATTCCATCATTTTA
The DNA here is from genome assembly GCA_958450325.1 of Agrostemma githago. Classification (NCBI taxonomy): domain Eukaryota; kingdom Viridiplantae; phylum Streptophyta; class Magnoliopsida; order Caryophyllales; family Caryophyllaceae; genus Agrostemma; species Agrostemma githago. The sequence goes on along the minus strand of OY288241.1, from coordinate 3,768,100 downwards.
TCAGAGGGCACTGTTTAAGAGAAAAACAAGATATATATACAGGATAATTCAAACTAGTCAGCAAATCAGATTCAAATTTCTAAATCAACCTATAAACTAAAGCTGGCATACAAAAAGCCCAAATAGCACCCATAAGTATGGACATCTGTTTTCCTCCCCCTCAAAGATAAAGCTAAATCCACCAGCTAATAAACTAAACCAAAATTAGTGTTTTTCAAAAGACAAATTAACAATGGGAAAGATGAGGAAGGGTTTCTGAAAGAGTTAGAACTGACCTGACGAATTTGATGGTAAGGAGTAACAGTGATGGAAATCACTTACATAAGCATTTTCATGAACCTGGAAGACCATAACAAAAACAAAATGAAAAAATCGCAGTATCAATTACCAATTCACATTCTAAATGATACTCCGTATAATCACATCTCATACGAAGTATAACTTTTTTTTATGAGCAGGATACAATATTAATTGATGGACGTCGAGGAGGTGACACACTGACACCCATGTACTAAAGATATCATAGAGGTGAGGTCGATATACAAAAAATACATGATGGGGGTGATGCCCATGTACAAACATAAACCCTAAAAGCGATGCCCGTTAAACATAATGAGAGGTGGATAATTAAGTACACCATCAAATAGCCAAAAGGACCGTCTTTCACACTTCATCAACCATCCTTTTTTCATTCTTATTTCCAAGAAGAGAGTACACTTTTTTCTTTTTAAGAGTTGTTGTTTTAAGATTTCATTCGATAGCATTTATGTGGGTTGGAGGGCAAGAGAGATCATCACTCTTTTTTTCTTTAAAAAAGAGGAAGAAGAATAGTGCTCCGTACAAGTGATCCAACTCATTCAACAAAATAGCACTCTAAACAGCAAAGACAGCATGAAACACTAAAATTAAACGAGACAGGTTCGTACCACACTCTCAGAGTTGTGGCGGCACCTCCCAGCACAGAAATCAAAAACAGTACTGTAAGTACCTGTCGAAATAGTCACATGAGCATGTCATCCTTCCATGTAACAGAATTGGTGCACCTTTAAAGCTTTCAGTACATGCTAACAGGAATCAGGAAGCTTTACCTCAAAATAAATGGAAACATAGTCTCCAAAGGCCCGAGCTTAAGAGTACCGGTTACTCTATGAGTTAGGTATTCGTAGTTGCAGTGTTGCACACTTGGACTAGTTTTTTTTCTCTATATATATAACTTTATTTATGTTTCTTCTTTATGAAACTAAAGGCTATCACTTCATCCAAATTCGTGAGTATATATATATATATATAGATACAAAAGAGGTATCAGACAATCCAGATTCCTAGATACTGATTTCCTAACTCTAAGACTGCAAGTGGAGAATAATAGCCAACATACAATACACACACTGCATCTAGTACCATCACAATAAACTATGCCACTAGTTGGGGTAAACGTCTAAACCGTCTGTTCTCCTCCAAATGAAACATCTTATATAATCCGTACTACATAGGTTACTGCTGAATCCTATGCATGTTCGATCTCCAGTAGCCAGCGGATATTCAGGAATCAGGACTATCTTACTTTATTCTTACGCCAGCGTCCACAAAAAAAAAATTAATTATGCAACTGTGACGAGTAATATCACCATCAAAGCATTAGCAGATGCAAGTGCATCAAGTGAAATGTAAGAAAATTAGTGTCTAATGAGATAGAAGGATCACAGTATGTAGCTTTTAGTGTAGTCTACCTGCACTTTCTGCCTTGGCTATCTTCACCTGTAGTGCCAGCTCTTTGTGAGTCTGTCACGACACAAAGTGAATCCTTGTTATCATAATGAAGCGCTTCAAATAGAACCTATAAAATTTTCACATTACTTTATCTTATGTATCAGGAGGCCAGCTACACTAGGTCAAGATCTACCATCAAATGGCATTAAATCAACCACGAATTTACGCCCTGCTTAATGGAGGGAAGAGCAGAATAACATATACCTGCACAGGATTCAGGCAGCATGAAACACAGAATTCATAAGAGTTGCAACATTGCGAAATGAGATTACACCCCCTGCACATGATAAGCCAAGAAGTGGCCTTTTTTCTGTAATTTCTCATAACTTAGTCTTAAGAAAATAAATTATTTGAGAAATAACTCACTGACAAGAGAACTGACTTCCTTTCTCAGGGCAACAGCGTGAATCAGAATCTATAGATAATGCATCACACACATAGCCTACAATGCCCAAAATCAAATGAGTCAATAACAACAACGAAGCCTTAATCCCAAAGTGATTTGGGGTCGGCCAAACCCTATGAGTATATTGTAAAACTGAAACCGTGATACTGGAGTTCAGAAAGAAACATGTGTGAACTAGGAAGTGAGTTATAATAACTTTGGATTTATCAAATTCTCAAAAGAATATGTTAAATACCAAGGACTTGATTAAATTAAAGCTTATGAGTGCTAATCTCGATGTGTAAAAAGTCTGCACAAAAAATGAAACAAGCCGTATGAACTCAATCTACAAAAATCATTTACGTTGCACGAGTTATTTATCCAAAAAAATCTCAAGATATATCAGAGGCGTGATTACTGCAAGAATTCCGAGTGTGTAGCCAGGATGCGAGGATGGCTAACCATATTCATAGGGAACTTTGATTATCAGCAATTTAATGCCATAGCTGGGATTGTATAAGTAAAGGTTACTAGCTACAACAAATCCGCTTACTTTAATACAGTAACCCAAAAGTGCTTCTAGTGTCACAAACAACATTTTAAACATAGGAGTATAGGACAATAAGCAATGTGTATGTTAAAGTTTATTACTTATCACACTAATTATTTTTTTAATATATGAAGGGCCAAATAATGATAACCGGTAATCTTTTACATGTAAATGCAGCTGATATATGTTCGATATTGCCCGAATTGACTGATCCGGAAATCCTGGACCAATATATCACCACAACTCAATCATCAACACAGCCAAATGAAACAAAGCAGGAAATACCAGAAATATATCATAGAACCCGCCAAGCAACGATTATCATACTAACTTATCAAAACCAAGCACATACCACTATCATCAGCTAATAAATATCTTCCTTGAGCAGTACTCATGCATGGCTGAACTTGAAAACCAATATCATTCCTACAAAAAGAAAGAAACCACCTTTTAATGTAGCTTATAGGATATATCAGCACGAAACAAATTGAGACTCTGTACTTCCGTAGTTACATCTAGTGGGATGTGTTAATCTATGCCCTTGTGGGATTCTCCGTTATACCACCCTATCCCTTAGGAATTGAAGACGACACCACCACAGCTACCCAAGTAATATACTTTACCAATTATCAAGACAATGCTTAACCACCCGATTTTCGTTTTGCTGAGACAGAAAGGAATTGGTTGAAGATAGACTCCGAAAAGTCGAAAACTATCAGAGTTACAGTAGTCACCCTATCATTTCCAATTTAACTCGATACAATATTTCCATCCAAAATTCAAAACCTACACAATCAAGATGCAATCTTCGACCAAAGACTGAGATTTTCGCTTCTACTTTCCCCTATATCTGACAATATGTAAGTTCAAACCCTTAGAAATAGGAATGGGAATACAATAACTTGTGAAAAAAATTCCCAGTTTTATCAAATGGGAAATCTCCATTGCACTATCAATTCTGATCCAACATTCAAAAGGGGGGCAACCAACCAACTAATCAATTACGAAATTTATTCGACCCGGATAAAATATCACAAAACCCATCAACCAAACCATCTATAATCACTGAAAAAATAATTACACCCTCCGTCTTGATCATTTGTTTACCTTTCGACTAAATTACTCGTCACAAACACAAGTAATATGAAAGGTAACAATTGATTGAGACGGAAAGAGTAAATGTAATTACGATAGCTCGTAAATATGAGCTTGGGATATAAAATGGCGCAGAGAACATAGGAGTACAGGACAAAGGAAGAATTGGGAATAAAGAGTAGAAAGGGTATTGAGAAATGAACCTGATTGATAATGCTATCAAAGGGAAATGGGTGAAGAAAAATTGGAAGATCACCCACTTCTTCGACATTTTCATGTCACCTCAAATTCTTCAATTGTGGAGAATTTCTGAAGCTTGTCGTTAAACGTCTTGCAGTTTAACGAGATAACGCCACCGTAGATCTTGGATCGGATTGGATTGGATTGGATTGGATCGGTTACCATTTACAAGGTTGGGTCATTTTTGAATCAGAAATCGGGTCAATTTTAGGTTGGATGGTTTCAGGGTTGACCATTTTTTGGGTCAAAACTCAAAACAGAAATCTTAGCCCGATTCTTATTAACTTTAAAAATCGAATTAATACTGATCTGAACCAATTTGGTTGATCCGTTTGTCCGGTATTATTAGGCGTCCTAATTAACACAAAATTTATAAAAAAATCGTCTTTCAATAACTTATTGAGAGATCATTTATATCCCTAAGGGCTCGTTTGGGACAGTAATGTATTAAGGGGATAATGGAGCTAAAATGAACTAGAAAATAGAAGAGATCAGTGATTAATGTTTCTATTTTTTGATGCAAAGGGAGAGAAAGGAGTAACAATTACCCCATATGGAGTAATGCATTACTTATGGGGGAGGGAGTAATGTATTACCCCCAAAAGTGGTCAATTAGTGTAATTTTGATCTCTTTTTCTCGCAACTACTTTTTACCGTCGGCGTTTTACTTCTTACCGGCGGCGTTAATTACGTGAAATGACGACTTTGCCCTTACTATTTATTCTCAAAATAATATTACTTTTACATTTTATAGATTATAATTTTTTTTTAACAACTCGATAACAAAACCGTCTTTTTCGATTATCGTAATAAACCAAAACCGACTTCATATATAGTTAATTACGCAAAATGACGAATTCTCCTTTGCAATTAATTCTCGAAATATTATCACATTTACATTTATAGAATATCGGTTTATTAGAACTCGATAATAAAACCGTTTTTTCAATTATTGTTACGCCTCCGATTTTAAACAGTTAATTAGATTAATTAACGACTTAATACAATTTAATAAACATAATTAACAAATACGAGTAATATGCAAATTAAATCCTAATTAATCTACGACAAGTCGACAATCAAGATTTATTATACAGATCAATGCAAATTAAAATAAAAAAAAATCCGGAAATGGGTCAGGTCAATTGGGTTTTTCGACCCACCTAAGGGTCGTATTATTTTCTCTATAATACTTGGTGGTGAAATTGGTTACATTGATAATATTTCATACAAACGGCCCGGGTTCGAATCCTCTTGTTTGCACATTTGCCTTTTGAAAAAATAATTAAAATTTACAAAATTATTCAATTAGCAAGGATCGAACTCCAGACCTATTGATTAGGAGACAAATGACCAAACCACTAAACCACCATCAACCAACTGATATATTAAGTGGCTGAAAACTATATTAAAAGACAAAAAAAAAACCAAAAAAATGGGGGAGTCGAAGAATTTCTTCGACTTGCGGATGGGGGTTCGAAGAATTTCTTCGACTCGTGGATGGGGGAGTCGAAAAAAATCTTCGACTCCCCCATCCGCGAGTCGAAGAAATATTTCGACTCCCCCATCTACGAGTCGAAGAAATTCTTCGACTCCCCCCCATTTTCCGGGTTTATTTTCTCTTTTAATATAGTTTTCAGCCACACTAAATATCAGTTTGTTGATGGTGATGGAGTGGTTTGGTCATTTGCCTCTTATTCGGTAGGTCTGGGGTATACTTAAATTACGTTTATTAAATTGTATTAAGTCGTTAATTAATCTAATTAACTGTTTAAAATCGGAGGCGTAACAATAATCGAAAAAACGGTTTTATTATCGAGTTTTAATAAACCGATACTCTATAAAATGTAAATGTAATAATATTTCGAGAATTAATTGCAAAGGAGAACTTGTCATTTTGCGTAATTAACTATATAGGGAGTCGGTTTTGATTTATTACGATAATCGAAAAAGACGGTTTTGTTATCGAGTTTTAATAAATCGATAATCTATAATTAAAATGTAAAAGTAATATTATTTTGAAAATAAATAGCAAGGACAAAGTCGTCATTTCACGTAATTAACGCCGACGGTAAGAAGTAAAGCGCCGACGGTAAAAAGTAGTCCCCTTTTTCTCTATTTCCGCTTAGCACCGTCACTAGCTCCTACATTTTAGCTTTGTTACCCCTTAATACATTCTCTTCATCCCAAACGAACCCTAAATATTAATTTTATTTTATACTACGTATCTATTTTTATAATAAGTATAATCTTTTATATTTATATAAATATAATATATTAATAATATTATATTTAACGAGAGATCGACTCTTAGTAAACCTATAGTTCTTAAATTGTTCTTCTAGTGAAGGAAGGAGCGGTACTTGTACTTAACAGTTAACACCCTGTCGTCCCTGTCCCTGTCCCTGTGTCTCAGGAGATTTTTGATTTTTGTTGGGAAAGAGCGCGTTTTTTGAAGACTCTACTCGTACTCGTACGGAGAGGAGACTACACACAACACACCCAAATTTCTGCTTCAACAAAATTCCATACCAAATAAAATCCCTTGATTTCTTCCCCCTTCCCCCTTTCTTTCCTGCCAAATCACTCATATTCAATACAAACCCTACAAAATCAATTCAATTCAATGCTCCTGATTTTGTTTTATTTTTATTTTTAAAATTTGATTATACCCCAGAAAACCCAGTTCATAATCCTTCTAGAACTGCTTGTTCTTCATTTTACTGTGGAATTTGATTGAACCCCAGAAAAACCCAGTTCGTAATCACTGAAGAATTGAATGTTGGTCAGATTTTTTTATCAAGTTTGATTAAACCCCAGAAAACCCTGGATTGAATGTTTTTTTATTTAATTTTTTTGGTATAAATTTGATACAAAGTTTTATAATTTAATTTAAATAATGGCGGATAAGCAACTGATAATTGTGGTGGAAGGGACAGCCGCCGTGGGTCCTTACTGGAACACCATTGTTTCTGATTATCTTCACAAAATTATCAGGTTGTTGTCTTCATTATGCTTTTATCAATTTTATCATCTGACTTTCTCAATTGTCTGTTTCCGTTATTAATTTTTGAATATGATATGATTGGAATTTACTGTTGTTTTAAGTTGGGAATTTCAACAGTTGATGAATAGGGTAGCATTGATGATGATTAACTTCTTGTCAATGTTGTATTTACATACTGAGCAATCCATAAGTCCTGCATCATCTATCTATAATCGAATGCGGAGTGTATGATTATATTGTACTGTTCGAAAGGTGCCATTTTTTCATGATTTTGGAACAAGTACTCGAAATTCCACTTCAAAAGTTTGAGGCTTTGATAAAGAATGATGAATATTTATCGGCGAAAGTCAATCAGAATCTGTTGGAGGGAATTTTTATACAATGTAGAGGTATACAAAACGTATTAGTTATCGTAATATGGAGTCATGATTAACAACTTTCTGGTTGTTGTAAAGTTGTCAAACCGTGTTTCTTGCTTTAAATGTGGATAAAGTATTAATCTTTGGAATGTAGTCGAAGAGAAGTATAGTGTTTTTTTTACAGTGACGCTGTCTTCTGTCCGTGTGAAGTGTGCTTGTGGTGTGTAAATTGCTCTGTCTATTTGAAATATGAAAGAAAAGTGATCTATCTAGAGCCTTATATGTATATTGTTTAACTTCGATGGAATTCCTGTTATAGATGAATGTTCTTTATTCAAAGACGAGCAGCAGAATACTTTATATCGCTCTAACTTGTTTTGCAAATTCTGCAGGTCTTTTTGCGCTGAGGACACGACTGTTCAGGTGTGTGATATTCCACTCTGTTTCGATCTGTCTAGTCTCTCCTGAGTCCTGATTCCTGAGCATGTGTGATTGGTTGTACAATCAGGACTCAGGAGTCTAAGGGAACTTTTAAGGGCGTATCTTGATGATTCTCTTTTATTCAATTTATAAAATGGTGACTGCATGTCGCTTCTGTCACATGCTGATATTCAATGAAATTCAATATCAACCTTTGTTACCTTCCTTGTACAGTTTGTCACCAGTTTGTTCTCAATATGCAGAAGTCATCTGATGAATCAGATTCTGGCCCAACATTCGAGCTAGCCTTGGTCGTGTTTAATACACAAGGACCTTATTCTGGTGCGTTTTCTGTAGTACAAGATGTCTTAACGTTCTGGCTCTACGAGGAACCTCTGGTTTTCTCCTTCTAACGATCCTTCTCTTATAGCCATAGCCATACATTTATTATAGTAGCATATGCACCTCCGCCACATTCATCTTTTTAAGCATGATGCCTGTTACGGAGTACCACATAACCATGCTATGGAATTTACCCTGATTAGGTCCAATAATTTTCGTGAAGATCAACATATAAAACATCTCAGTTACTCTATAGTCTATATAACATGATTATATTATCGCTGAAAGCTGGGCTCTTTAACATAATTTTCTTTTACTCTTTCAATCAGCGTACTTGGTTCAGCGAAGTGGCTGGACGAGAGACGTAGACACTTTCTTTGACTGGCTATCTGCCCTATCGTTTTCTGGTGGTGGATGTAATGATGTTGCAACTGCAGAAGGGCTCGCTGAGGCTTTGATGGTATGTGTTTCTACTTTCTAGTGTCTGAAGCTCTTTGGGATCTGTCCGTCTTCTATCTAATTGGACTGTGTATAACTTGTTGCATGTCAGATGTTTGCCATCCCGCAAAATGGATGTCAGGAACAACAGGATATTGATGGCAAAAGGCACTGTGTTCTTGTTTCTGCCAGTAACCCTTATCCCTTGCCAACACTAGTTTACCGACCAACATTAGAAAATCCAGAGCTGTCTGAAGATGGTGAAGAAAAGAAAAAACTTTTATATGATGCTGAGACAGTGTCCAAGTGGTTCGGACAGGTAGCCCTAGAAATTTGTATTCTTCCATGTCGCATTCACACTTTTATTCTCTCTCTGCTTTTAGTGATGTGTTACACTGACATTGGCCTTGCTTGCAGTGTTCCGTCTCTTTGTCAGTTATCTCTCCTAGAAAGATACCAAAGCTTAGAGCCATGTATGATGCGGTAAGCATCGAACTTTCTGTGTACAGAAGAAGCTTGGTGAGATTAGTCAAGATCTTTTGATGTTATGTTTTTTTTGTAAAAAATCTCCATGTTATCATTTGAATGCCTATGTACTAACTACAAATCGTGCTGCAAAATTTAGGCAACATACCTGCTTCTCTTTGCAAATAGAAAGTCAGTAATGACAATATTAAAGAAAGATAAAGGAAATGTTTTGTTTCTGTGGCTCTCATCTATTAAGTACGGAGTATTAGCCTAAACGTGTTGATCTTGATAATTTAAGGATTTATTTCACTGTGCCCCGATTCCCCTTTCTCTTTCTGGTTTAAGATAATTTCGGGTGTCTAACAAAGAATTTTAGCGTTACATTAAGAAATGACGAATCTTTTTTCATAATCGTAGGCTAAAAAGCGTAGCCAGGAAACATCTGAAACAGCTGTCTATGTAAAGCAACCTCACTTCCTTGTTCTCATTTCGGATTGCTTCATTGAGGCTTGTGATGCTTTGAGTCGACCTGCTGTCCTACCAAGTAAGAACCCTAACTTTACTCAGATTCCAGGATCTGGCCTTCCAGTGATTCACCATCTGGCTACTGCAATCTTGTCATGTATTGGCCCCTGTTCATAAATTATTGACAGTATCAGTACTGGGTTATTATTCTTCGGGCTTTTTTGTTCTCTCTTCTCTAAATTAAATAATGCTGCTATACTTGTGTGCATGCTTTGTTGATGCTTTTTCCTTATTTCTGATGTCTGTTATTTAACTCGTGTTTTATTTCAGCGGACATATCTACTTTAACTATACCGCCTATATCTACCTTGAATGCTCCTCCAACAACCGTCAAAGTGGCAAGTCTCTTGTTTCCTATCTTTCTTTCTGGTTCGCCAAATCTCTCGCTTTCAACAGTCGGCTCATTTATGTGTCAAATTCTCCTTTAGGAACCCAGTACAATGACTTCATTGGGATCTGGACCTGCTCATGCCCATATGCCTTCCATGCCTCATCCCTCTGGTCCAACTGTGTCCAGCGTAAAAGCATCTTCTTCTCCTATATCCGAAAACATTATTACGAATAATGAGAATTTACCGGAGCTCAAGCCTGTGACCTCTATTGGTGACTTGCAAAACAGTGTCTCAAATCCACGAATACCATCAAGTGGACAATCTACCGCCATTACTGGAACATCTCAGCCTATACAAAATACAGCTTCTAACTCATTTTCAACTGCACCATCTAATGTGCCTACAATGTCCAACCCCGGCACGTCTCAGCCGCCAACAAATCTTCATGGAAGCAGCAATAACACTGTATTAGGGGATGGCCAGAGAAATGTTCAATCAGTGGCACAAAGTGGGATCAGTGAAACTCCGAATATGACATCTAGCGAGGGGACAAACGTCGGACCATCTGTTACTGGATCTAATATGGCAACGGTCGCGTTACCACAACAGGCACAAGGAACGCAATCTGTTGGGGTTAGTGGTTCAGCTTCTGCTATGATAATGTCGCAGCAAACCTCAACTTCCGTACCACCACAATCCAAATACGTTAAAGTTTGGGAGGTAACTACCATACTTTCGCTTGATAAATAAAGGTGGCAATCAACCCAGTTAAGTAATTGGGTTGGCATGAAGACAATAAAAATTTATTTGGGTTCTGATCATCTCTTATGACTTACAGTACTATATAGGCTGTAATGCTGTATAATTGTTGTCGGCTTTTGTAGGGAAATTTGTGCGCGCAGAAATATGGCCAGTCTGTGCTTATCACTAAATTGGAGGTATGAACTCGAATGCACTAAATATTATGGGAACATATTTAATTTAAGTTCATGTTTATGAATCACATTCTGAAATGTAGTTTTTTTTTGTTACAGGCATACAGGAATGGAGCGGGTCCAGACACGTAAGTTGGATATGTCTCACCTGCTTAAACCAATTTCTGCAATTAATTAGTGTCTTGAAAGAATTCTCCCATCAGATTAACCACTTCTGCTGCTGCCACTTTATTCTCATACGGCTGAAAAGTCTCAGCTAAGAACACAATTCTCATGACTCGTAGTTATATGGTCGAATGACACCTTCAAGATTCCAGTATAAAAATTGGAAAACGAAATGGTTGCATTTGCAGTATTCCACCAATATGTTTTCTTAACTCTCTCGTGTTTGGTTGCAGGCTTGCAGCAAACTGGCCATCAAAATTGATATTAGGTCGTCTTATTCCTCAGGATTACATGAATAACAAGTAATTCCTTTTCAGTCCACCCTATAGCTTACTGTACAACACATGCGACGTTGTTTGGAACTTGTTTCTCTAATTTCTTTCTTTCGTTGTGTGTCTGTCTTGTCTTACTTCAGGCAGTATGTTGGGAAAGCAGTTTTTCTTGTGTTTAGGGCGATGAATCTGCATGGATTTCTGGTACAGCTACAGCAAAAGAAACTTGTAAGTCGGCTTTAAGGGCTCTATCAGTATATTGTACGAGTAATATTTTATACATTTGAGGAGGATAAAATCAGTTTTGTTTTGTGTTTATGAAGTGTGCAGTCGTCTCGTTGCCAACACAGACGTTGCTTCTGTCTGTTTCGGATAAAGCTTGCCGCTTGATAGGAATGGTTCTTCCAGGGGTAAGCCTCCTTTTCTACTTATTCTTTCTGTTTCATGCCCGCCTCCCTCGGCCTCCATCTCTATTCTCTACGTTGAACTTTGCACTGAGTTCAATTTTCGAATCATCATTCTTTCGGGTATTGGACAGGACAATGTTGCTTTCAACCTACAGATACCAGGCCAAGTTGGTCAACAGAATCAGCAACAACATCCTCAACTCCAACAACAGCAAACAAGCCAAGCTAGTCAACAGAATCAGCGACAGCATCCTCAACTCCAGCAACAGCAAACAAGCCAAGTCAGTCAACAAAATCAGCGACAGCATCCTCAACTTCAGCAACACCAACAACAGCAAAGAAACCAAGTTAGTCAACAAAATCAGCAGCAACAAAACCAACAACCTCAACTGCAGAAACAGCAACAGCAACAGCAGCAAACGATGCAAATGGGTGGTGGCGGAAAGAGTCAAGGGCATAAGCAGCCACCTCCACTTCGACCACAATCGCTTTCTCAAGCTCAAGGACAGGTCCCTACTCGAGGCGGCTCTCCAAATATGGGTGGTGGAGGTGGATTAGGGCCTTAATCTCCCTCCCCCCTCTTTAGATTAAAACTTTTAGATTGTGTTGTCATGTAGTAATTTATAACCACAAATGATATCCCCTCTTTTTGTTCCAAATTAGTGTTCTATAATATTTTCAATATCGGGTCCTTTCGGGGTTAGGTTGCCAAAATTACCTTAGTCACTATAAATTATACTTTGTATATGGATTATATAAACCTGGTCGTTAGCGGTTATGTTATGAATTGAACGGGATTAACAAAATTAACTACATTTTCTTCGTGTTCGTCCTATTGCACTTGGGAACCACCCCAATGTCCATGGGCCGTGAGGAAACGGGTTTGGGCTAGTCATCAACCAGTCCGGCTTGACCCCTCCCATGGGCCAATTCGGAACCCGAAAGACAAGGCCTGCTCGGCTGACCCAAATCCAACCTGGTTGTGACCACATTTGGTTGGGCACTTATATTGTGATTGAGTAAAATTATTCAGCAATTAAAATTTAACAATGTGAGACATTTACTTGTGATTCCGGATAAAAAAAGGGTCATGCTTTTTCTTAACGAGCTTTTACTCAATTCTAACGACATTTTACCAATTTGTCCTTGTCATTTCACCCAAATTGATTTTCTTTAAAAAAAAACTTAAATTCAACCACCACCCAAAACACAATTAAACCTATCAACACCAATAACCACCACTCAAAACACCAACAAACACCACCCAAAACACAATTAATTAAATTTAATTTGACATAATAAAAAAAAAATAAGATAGTAAAAAACCGAATTAAAAAAATTACATGAAAAGAAAAATCATAATGCACCCTAAATCTCTAACCCTAATTTAAAAAATTAATTAAATCCTGAACAAAATATAAATCAATTAATTAAATCATTGATAATTGAATAAAAATTTATAATCGAATTCAAAAGAGTTTAGTTGATTAAAGAAAGGGGAGGTAAAGAGACAAAGAAGAAAAGAGAAAAATTACAAGTTAGGTTACATTATGGATAGGGTAAAATTGGAAAAGTATCGTTATTTTCGTTAGGATGGAGTAAAGACTCGTTAGAAAAAAATAATTTCGTAAAAAAATTGCATTTTGAGCATTTCATGCCTCCTTTAGTCCTTAAATCTAACAAAATAACCACCCAAACCCATTACAGTAATATTTTATACGACTATCCTGTATCATAAGAGTAGTCCATAACCTAAATACCGAGGCAATTTAATTTAAATTGTTATGAAATCATATAAGGTGAACGTCCCTTTCGACTCATATGTAAACTTTCCTATCACGTATCCCTTTCGATTGTCTATTTTCTTCTTTCTTTCTTCATTGACCTGAGTTTGATTTTCTCTTCTTTCCATTTAAGGAAATTTTTTCACTACTCATTAATTAATATCATATTCATCTCCTACTTTTTCACCCCACTTTTTTCTCATTTAATTAATACTCCCTCCGAGTTCCTATGATTGCCCCGTTTCTTTTTGGGTGAAAAATAAGGAAGGAAAAATGAGTGGTTAAAAAAAAAAGAAGGAAGAGAGATAAATGGGTGGGCGAATGTGAACCACATATTTATGGTCTAAAATGGAAAGTGGGTAAAAGATTGAACTCAGCTCAAAAAGGAAAATGGGACAATGTTAGAAACTCGGAGGGAGTATAATATTTCTTTCCTACTTTTTCACCCACTTTATTTAATTAATATAATATTCTTCTCCTGCTTTTTCATCCACTTTTTCTCATTTAATTAATATAATATTCATCTTCTATTTTTTCACCTCACTTTTTCTTATTTAATTAATATAATATTTCTCTCTCAGTATTATATATATATATATATATATATATATATATATATATATATATATTATATATATATATATACCTTCAATGACAGGAATAATTCAACTCGATCAAATATTTCTCCTCTATCTATTCTCTAGTTTGGTTTCTCTCTTGGTTTATAGCATAAATTAAATTTTTATTACTCCGATTTTGTTTGAAGTCTCAGGATTTCGCCAAAAAAAAAAAAATGTCGACAGCAGCAACCGCAATGGGAACACCACAGCACCTGCTACGACTGGTCGTAAGCTGTCGTAAATTAAGCGCTCAGGTGACGAGTAACACCTCTCAATCAATCATCGCAATGGCGTCCTCTTCGGAACAGGAGTTCGTCTCTCGATACCGCGCCCAACTCCACCGCTACCCGCGCTCTCACCGTTTCTGGGACGCCCGTATCGCTTCCCGCATCGGCGAGAAATTAGGGTTCCGCCTCGTCGATATCGGTGTCTCCGATGTCGTGATTGATATCGAAGAGGAGATTTCTCGTCCAATTCATTTCAGAAAGATTGTTATTCCTTTGTTTGATTCTGTTCAGCGCACTGGAATTAATGTTTCTGGTGTTGATCGATTGCGTATCTAGGGTTTCGATGTGTATTCTTCATTCTTCAAATCAAATGTTGGTACTTTGAGAATTGAGATTTTGATACTTTATGCACTCATTCTTTAATTCAACTTTACCATGGTGTTTTGCCCTAATGCTTATTCCAATTTGTGCCGTATCCTCCGATTGGTCGAACCTTTCCAAAATCCTCGTCCGAAATTATAATTCTAGAACGACAAGGGATACTTTGTTTGATTCATAATTTTAAGCATAAGTTTTGGTTGTATTTAGTCAAATTTATATATTCCGTATTTCAATATATTAAAAAAGTAAATCGGAAAATTATAATTTAGTCATGTAAACACTCTGCGTATACAAAACGAGAGGTTCGTGTTCAAAATATCATCTCAAAAATCATGAAAAGTCATGTTAGTAATTAGGAATCGAAATTATTGATTCGATCAATTTTTATGAGATTGGAAAATCGGATTGTCAATAGGACGGAATCCGAATATTACTTTTGCAAGCTATCATATGCCAAACGAAAACTTATTTCAATCCACCACTTATTAGTACGAGTATTAGTCGAGGTTCAAGGTTGAGGTTCCGAAATTAGATTTGCCACCCCAAATTAGTTCACCCACATAGTACTACCAAATTGACCAAACATAAGTTGGAGAGCTCAGAGCCTACAAATCCTAAATTTCCGACCTTTTCCTGAAGACATAACCAACTGAATAAACTCGAGTGTAGAAGATGTCGTCCTGATGATCAGGCATCAAGCACGTGTAGCATGATCGCGTTTTGAGCATGCATACGGTTCTCAGCTTGGGGAAACACTATGGAGTTGGAAGCTTCAATGACTCCGTTGGTCACTTCGACACCTCTCTCAGCTGGCAAACAGTGCATGAAGTAGGCTTTTGGTCCTGCTAACTTCATCAGCGCCTCATCCACCTGGTAGTAATTTCAGAAAAGTCATCAACATCTAATGTTTAGGCTATAGGACACTTAAGTACGAAGATGGAATCATAGAGCACCTTAGTGAAAAATTTGTGCGCGAAACCAAACATGAGAAATCGGTAAATTAATTTTCTGAGTCATTTGTTTTACCTGAAAACCTTGGAAGACTTTTCGACGGTGTTCAGCTTCCTCTTTCTGACCCATGCTGGCCCAAACATCGGAGTAAACTACATCAGCGCCAACAACAGCTTCTTTAACATCGTTTGTTATCTCAATTTTGCTGATTCCAGCTGCTCGTGCCATCTCCACTGTCGTTTGATCCGGTTCAAATCCCTTTGGACATGCACATACAAAATGGAAAGGAAGAACTGCTGCCAAGAGTAGCCAGGAATGCACAATATTGTTTCCATCCCCAACATAAACTACCTGATCAGACGGAGTCAACATCAGATATAGCATAACAAAAAGTAAAGACTAAAGAGGGCAATAAATGAACGATAGCAGTGACGGATCCATAAAAGTTTGTTTCGGGGTCCAGCACAATAATTTAATTTCGACGATATCAATACTCAACTTTTAAAAGTTAATGTACATCTATACACAATTTTTTGGGTTAAAGGGAACGAGTCACGGGTCAAACCCATGTCATGAGTACCACCGCTCATGACTCTCCCAACTAAACTAATTGGCATCTGAAACATTTATAGACATTAAAGGGTCAAACAACCACTTTGTGTTGCTAAAAAGGCGGTAGGGATTGGTACATACGAGTATACGACCCCCTCCCTCCCTTGAGACAGTGGGGTTATGTTGTTGTAAAGGGTGAAACACAAAATTTTAAGTGTCCGAAGATGCATTACGTGCATCCACCAATGAATAACTCCCAAAGTCAACTTCATATATGTCTAAAAGACACGGTCAAATTACAGGATTTTGCGCATTGTACAAAATATGCGAGTAAAACCAATGACGTCAATAAATAAAATAGAGGATGATAAAAACTTATTTGGCAAAGAGGGAAAAAAAACAACTAAGAACCTTCTCAAGAGATTGAATATAGATAAAATTTCACCTTGGTTCCTTCAATGCTACCAATATGTTCAATCATAGTGAGAGCATCAGCCATTATTTGGCAAGGGTGGTTGTAATCAGTCAGGCCGTTGACAACAGGAACAGTTGAATACTTGGCTAGGTCGAGAATGTCCTGCAAACAAAAAATAATTCCATTTTTCAAATCATGCACAGCTGTAATGCAAAAGACGAGATATGCACGGTAAATTAATGGAGGACAGAGTCTAGAAAGACAAGTAGCAACTGTATACTTGTAAAATAAACGTTTTCAACTGTTGCTAGTTTGATATGCATAACTACTTGCATCCTATGTCTTATCATCTTCAAAGGGAGCAATTTCCATTTTACTTCAAAATGATACTCCATATACACTATAACCGATAGAGAACCATTTCTTAAATCTTTCAATTCAAATATTAACTTATTAAGCTAACATATTTGCTTGCGTATTACCAAGAAATTATGGTTTCAGACCCAAAAAGAAAAAAATGTAAGAAAGAAGTGATAGTATCGCGAGTATGTATAACACAAACCATACTAATATAGTGATTAAATACAGATATCAAGAATGGCGAAATCAGAGACACGGACATCAAAAGATTGGCTCCCAACACACTATCCTTTTAGTCTTACAAGATATAATAGAGATTCCATAAAGTATCAAGGAAATAGAAAAAATTAACAATCACGTTGTTTCAGTCACACTTAAAAGAGTATTTACAAACTCACAAACATACCTGATGAGCAAAAACACGAGCCATAATAATGTCATTATAACGACAGAGTACACGAGCGATGTCACGAGTTTCCTCACGTTTACCCATTTGAATGTCATTGGGTCCCAAGTATATAGCATGCCCTCCTAACAAGGAAAACCCTGCCTCAAACGATACCCGTGTCCTCATGGATGGTTTTGTAAATATCATAGCCATAGTTTTCCCTTTGAACGGTTGAAACGACCTATCTCCTGATTTTAGTAAGGCTTTAACCTCTAAAGCCCGGTCTAGAATCTTCAAGATCGTAGACTTATCATAGTCCGTGATGTGCAGGAAATCCTTTTTATCTGATTTCACTGTCGCAAACAGAAGGAATAAGAAATGTTAAATGGATCAGCAATGAAGAACAACAATTCCCTCTAACAAACATAAATTACAAACAAAAGTTACAATGAAAAACAAGTTTTTCTTAAGCTGGTGAGGTAGGAACTTCCAGGTGCGGAACTTAGCTTTACAAACAGCTCATGTTAGTAACATGGTAATCAGCCGCAGAAACACACAAACACGGTAAAAAACAAAAATATAAAGGGAATTCAGCAATAACAACATACAGAGTGAGTATTACACATTCAATAACATACTTCGCTAAGATTTTGATTGCAAGAATTTCAATGTTTTCTAGTCGCAGAAAATCATCGTATAATTAAGTAATGTTGCATCACTATTGACTTCTTTTTTACTTATTATTGTTCCTAGTACTGTGGCTTTTTATTTGTCTGTTTTATTGGAGACGACTCGATGATTTTGGAGAATGATTCATTTTAGTCGACCCCAAATCATTTCGAGAGTAAAGCTTTGTTGTTGTTGCAACTATTGACAAATTCATCCACATTGGTTTATGGGCGCAGTAAAACAAACAAATTACGCAATTTAGGTGTCGTAAATTTATACAAAAATGACAAAAGACAAACACATTCGGCGGATGAAACTAAATCGGCATTTCGTAATACGGGAAGTACATTTGGAGTTCTTAAAGTAACAGGATACATAAACCCTAGCATATCATGCAATTGAAACAAAACACAATCAATAAAATCAAGCAAGCAGAGAATAAAAAGAAAGAGAGAGAGAGGAGAAGACCTAGGGAAGGGGAGGAAGACGGGGGAGATGCGGTGGCGGAAGAAGAGGCGCGGACGGAGATATGTCGGCGGATAGAGGGCGAGGAGAGAGAAGGAGCGGCGGCGGAGAAGGTGAGGGAGTGAGTGTTTGGACGGAAGAGAGATGAAGTTCGGGAGGAGAGAGAGTGAGGTTCATGTCGGAGCGTGGATGGTAGTGATTGTGCCGCCGCCATTTGGTGTTTTTGTAGCTTTGTACAAGTCGTCAATGAGGGAGAGAGAGAGTGAGGTTGTTTGTTTGCTGTGACTGTGAGCTGAGTAAAGTGAGTTCACAAGTGGGTTGGAAACCTGGTCTCTGTAGTCAAATTGTTCCAATTTGTTTTCAGCTGTATGTAAATGGGTCCGTTGGGTCATTCAGTTAGCTTTGGTTTGATTTGGGTTGGGTTGGGTTGGTCTAATTTATCACGGACTACTAGTATAATATTGGAGTATATTTTTTTTGTCTCGGTCATTTGTTTTAATCGATGCAAGTTATCGTTTTTCAATGCTCTCATTTCTTCTCAGTTGGCCATAAAAATTTAGGCTGACGCGTTATAAGACCAATCGATTTTCGACAACTTTTGTTTCGGGATCCAGATCTCCGAAAACCGTGTATTATACACTACGATTTGAGCTGTCCAATAGTTCCTACCGGACAACAATCGTTTTATTCCAATTTTCTTACAATTTTTCTTCGGATTCTTCAGGATATTACTTGTTCAATTTCAATGTCAAATAGTAACAAGTAATTGTCCATTTTGCACGAGCTTCTGATTTTAACAAACGTGAGTTATTGCTTTTCAAACACTCTCATTTCTTCTTTGTTGACCTTACAAATTTGGGAGGACGCGTTATCAGACCCAAGGAATAAGCCAAACTTTTTTCCGTTGTCTTGAGGTCTCGAATGTCTCAAAATCGTGTATTATTATAACTACAATTTGAGCCGCTTAGGAGGTCTTGCTGGACATCGTCTCATTTTCTTATGATTTTTTCAATTCAATTTCAGGATCAACTAACACGAAAACATCAGTTTAATACAATTTTTGACTTCTAACGATGCGAGTTTATCGCTCTAAAATACTCTTACGGAGTACGGAGTATGGAGTCTTTATTACCGTGAATTTGGGACGGAGGATTGTAATTTTTTTAACCGCGGTGGTACTTGTTTTACTCCGTATGTTTTTTTAACAAACCCTAAGGCATAGTGGCATACTACTCAGCGTCTTAAACCCGGGCATCCAAATTCCAAACAGCTCTGTTCCAATTCACTACTAGCTTTTGTTCTACTCACACTCAAAAGCCAACCATGGCGGCGACGGCGACGGCGACGGTGGCGGCAGCAATAACACCGAAGTCATCACCCTCCTCACTGCAACTTCAGAAGCACACCCGAACTTCATCTTCTTCATCACTCCTCCGCTTTCACTCTCTCACTCTCGCCCATCCCTCTCTCTCCTCGCCCTATCGCCACCGCATCTCCGCATCCTCCGCCGCCGCATCGCCACCTTCTCCCGCCATTTCTCTAGGTTTTATTTCTATCTCTCTCCCCCTCCCCCTTTTGTTTTCCATTCTAGGGTTTATACATTCCGACCTCAATTCTGTCATTTTATGTGTCACACCTATACAAATTTGTTTATAATTGCGCAAATTGTAGCATTTCACTTATTTTTTTGTTGTCAGACAATTTTGCAAAGTTAAATTTGGGATTTTTAAGTTGTTTCTTCAATTGATAAAGTAAGAGGAGCTGATTTTGTACAACTATTGTAGTGTATCAAGATATATTGAAGTCCACAATATGCTACTCCTTCCGTCTCATTCATTTGTTTACTTTGATTTAAACGTAAGCAAATGAACGAGACAAAGTGAGTTTTTAGGAGCGTGATGAACAGTTTCCCATTGTATTATGCAGTTCCTGCCATCCTGGATACCGTTCGGGTATGGACAGTCATGTTAGGATTCGATGATGGAACATTAGTAGCATAGATGGTGATTTTTGGTGACTGAAGAACGATTTAATGTTTACAATGACCAATCTTAGAAAACTAGATTTGTTTGGTTTGAGTTCGAGAGATGATAATTGTTCCGTAATTTACCTGAAATCCAAGTTGCTAGCCTAAGGAGGAACACCTAAACCTCGCCATCCAAAGACGAGAGGGTGCTCTCTTTGGGAATGACAATATATATGCGGTGAGTCCATGATTAAAGTGACATTGATTTAGGCAAATATAATTGTGATTACTTGATGTTATAAGCGTAAGATTTCCGCTACCTGTCTAAATGCTCCTGTTTTCAGATTTTGGAAGTATAAAGGTCAGAGAGATGAACAGGTATATGTTATTTACATACTTTTCATTTGCTGAAACCGTAGGTCAGGGAAACAGACCATGGAAGGTATCAGATGCACGACTGGTGCTTGAAGATGGTTCCATCTGGAATGCAAAGTCATTTGGCGCTACTGGTACACAAGTTGGTGAAGTTGTGTTCAATACTTCTTTAACCGGGTAAGCTTTTCCTTTGTACCTTTTAGCTCACACATTTGACAGAAGTTTATGTTTCTACTTTCTAGTATTGGGAATTGAACCATCTTCTGAAACTCCAGGTATCAGGAGATTTTGACTGATCCTAGTTACGCCGGCCAGTTTGTCTTGATGACTAATCCTCATATTGGCAACACCGGGGTGAATTTTGGTGGGTATTTTGTTAGCTTTTATATTGGCAATTTTGTTTATAAGAGATGAGTAGCTATGATTGGGGATTCTTTCATTTCAGACGATGAAGAATCAAGGCAGTGTTTTCTTGGTGGGCTAGTGATCAGAAGCCTGAGCATCAGGTTCGGTTATTCTTTGGCGTGTTTCTAAAGAATTTATTTTTTCACTTTCAAAAGAGCTTTTTAGACTCTATTGATGGCAGTTTTAAAAAAAAAATCTGTTTTTTTTGTAGCACTTCGAACTGGAGATGTGTTGATACTCTTGGACAATATTTAGCAAAAAGGAACATCATGGGTATATGTAAGTTAGAATTCTTTTGTTTTTGGTGTCGGACGTTTTGCTTAGTGATCCATTTTATTTAGTTTGTGTATTTCCGTAGTTGACTCACTTTGGATTATTTTCGTTCATGAGATAGATGATGTTGACACTCGTGCCATCACTCGTAGACTGCGGGAAGATGGGAGCCTTATTGGTGTATTGAGTACTGAAAAATCAAAATCCGATGAGCAGCTCTTAGAAACAGCTCGTTCTTGGAACATAGTTGGTGAGCTTGGTGCCTGTTCTGATTAGAGAGATAATTACATGTTGTAAACCTGAATTTTGGGCTTCCTTTTTGCAGGAGTTGATTTGATAAGTGGTGTAACATGTCAAGCTCCTTACCAATGGGTTGATAAAACAGAAGATAATTGGGAGTTTAATACAAACGGTCAACATAAAGAAACTTTCAATGTACATATCTACACCTGATATCTTACTTTCAAATCTGTTAAAAATGTGAGTTTTTAACTGTGTTTTGTTATCTCTTCCTGATGTTTTAAACATGAAGGTCGTTGCTTATGATTTTGGAGTCAAGCAGAACATTTTGAGACGTTTGGCATCTTATGGATGTAAAATCACAGTTGTCCCTTCAACATGGCCGGCATCTGAGGTGCTGAAAATGAAACCAGATGGTATTCTTTTCAGCAATGGTCCTGGAGATCCTTCAGCAGTTCCATATGCTGTTGAGTCAGTGAAAGAATTGCTTGGCCAGGCCCCCATTTTTGGAATATGCATGGGCCATCAGTTGCTAGGCCAGGCTTTGGGTGGCACAACCTACAAAATGAAGTTTGGTCATCATGGAGGAAATCATCCTGTCCGTAATATGCGAAATGGCCAGGTCGAAATTAGTTCACAGGTAATTCTTTGCACATACGAGAACCAACTCATCAGCGGCACTTAAATAGACTCGATGGTTAAACCATTTGCACCTAATTTGTTTTTTGTATTGTGGTGCAGAACCACAACTATGCAGTGGACCCTGCATCACTACCGGAGGGAGTTGAAGTGACACATGTTAATCTTAATGATGGTAGCTGTGCTGGTCTTGCCTTCCCATCTAAAAACATTATGTCTCTCCAGTATCACCCAGAGGCATCTCCTGGTCCTCATGATTCTGATCTTGGTAATAATAATTCCTCTCATGTTTTGTTGAAAATGCTTTTTTCATCCAATTGCATATAATCTGGCGACTGATCGTACTCGCTAAAAGTGAATCTTGCATACAACGGTCTCACATACGGAGTATATGGCCAACCCAAATCCTCGCATATTCTTTACAGAGTTTGCATATGTAAATAGTGATGCATACATTTTTATGTCTCAAAAAATGGGATTGATCTTCTTTCATTCATGGTTACTTATCTTGTTACAGTATTTGGAGAATTCGTTGATATGATGAGGCGAACAAAGGGAAAATTATGAGACAAGACAAGGTTGTTGCTGATGGAGAAACTTCATTAGCACTCAGATTCCACTGCGATGGGATCATATCAAAGTAGCTAAAGGTGTGTTTTAGCTGCTTCGGATCTGGAGCATTATAATGTACGGAGTATCTTTTAGTATGTTTTCATAGGTTCTCTTTAGGTTCATGTGACGTTTTTGCGACTAAGGTTTCATCAGTTTCTGAGTAAAGGCTCCTTGTGTATCTCTTTGCCATCCAATAGGAGCAAGATAATTCTCTTATTTTGTTTTGATTTTCATAATGGCAAGGCCAAAAAAATTGTCAGCAGGAATGAATATTACAGTAGTTCTTACAATTGACCTGAATAAAGATGAGTTTTTTTTTATAGATGTACGAGTATTTAGTAGGACGTCCACGTAGAAGACGATGCTTTCAAACCATCTTCGGGCATTTGAGGCGACGTGAAAGAGAAGTAATGTAGGACAGCTATATCATACATGCAATTTACTCTTTTGTACACGTCGTTTCAATGTTTACCTCTCTTTTCCTTAAAACATTATAATGTGATTAATCGAGATAGTCGGTGTTTGTTAGAGGATGTATAGGACATTGGGTGATCGTCATGGAGGTCTATGTGGTTTCTGGTGTCGGTGAGTGGATTGTGGGAGGGATGTGGCTCAGAGCTCAGTATGTACTATGTAGCTTTAAATTAACAAAGCCAAACACACTAAAAATATAAGAAATGTAAACATTTACAAATGATATTTTTTCCGTCTCGGTTATCTGTTTACCTTTTATATTATGTGTGGAAAGTATTTTAATCAAAAGTAAACAAATAACTGAGACAGAGGAAGTGAGAGTAGTAAGAGCTAATATTTATCTTTTTTTCGAAATTTCTATTCCTCCTTTTTTCATTCTCTTGAATAAAAAGGAGAGAAGAAAAAGGGTAGACAAGTCCCAACATCATAAACCACTCTCACCATCCACTTCTGGTCTCGATCTTCTACTTAATTAACTTGAATTGAATGATCTTTGAACAACTTGAAGCTGAGTTTGTTGAACATGGCTTTTGAATATTGCCGAGACGACATTTTCCAATCCATCCCCGAATTCATCATTGCTTTGAACTCGTTGTAGCTTATGCGCCCATCCTGCTCAAACAAAAGTAGACGTGATCAAATGCAAGTTCATCCCCTGATAACCACTACCACGCCCATCGAGTAATTACACATACATACCTTGTCTAAATCAGCATCGAAGAGAATGTCATATATGATTTGGTCAGTAGTGGTGCCGAATTCATTGGGAAGTAACTCCTGCTTCAACTCATCAAACTCAATGTAGCCACTCGAGTTCTTGTCGAAGTGCTTGAAAGCAACCTGTAGATGATCGTCACCTCCCATCTTTTGTACATGTATCGATAGTGTTAAGAACTCTTCACAGTCTAATGTTCCATTCCCGTCTACGTCCGCCTTCATCAGTCACATACAAAGCAACAAAACATTTAGCATTAATCCCGACTGCTAGCTTGCTAGCTAGTCCACCTCGATCTACCATTATGACCCTGTTCTTTTCAACTTCTTTTCACCAGTTGATCGAGTTCAAAAGAACAGGGCATAGGTGAAAATGGCATAAGAAGAAGAAGTGAACTCACAGCATCGAAAATCATCTGAACCTCGGCATCAGGAAGGGAATATCCAAGCTTAAGAAGACCTCCTTTAAGCTCATCAAAGCACAAGCTTCCATTCTCATCAGTGTCCATCATTTCAAATGTTCTTCTTATCTTCTCTATTTGCTCTTCCGGCAAGTTATCCGCTACCACCTGCATTCCGATCCCACATTATGAGAAAAACATCGAATCCCCTTAGTATTTCAATGCCCTAATCTCATCTAGGGTGATGTTTACTTACTCTGAGAACTTTCTTCTTGAATTTGTTCATCAAAGAGAACTGCTTGATCCTTGTCCTCACATTTTCGCCTAATGAAACATCCGCATTCTTGTCCCCATTCTTCATCCAGGGGTGTTCTGCAACAGCCCAAAACGCGACATTAAAACTCGCACAGTCAACCAGCTATATATGCCTATATGTGATGGAATGAATGAATGAAGAGATTACATACCAAGGGCTTCGTCGACAGTCAATCGGCTATAAGGATTTTGTTCAAGCATACAAGTAACCAATTCTTTTGCTTCTGATGATATTCTTGGCCAAGGATCCCTTTCTAAATCGATTTTCCCATTCACAATTGCGTGCGCTATGCCTTCTTCAGTCTCTGCCCAAAAAGGAGGGACGCCGCAGAGTAAGATGTACAGGATGACACCGGCGCTCCAAACATCGACCTCAGGTCCATAGTTTCTCCTCAGGACTTCAGGAGCCATGTAGTATGGACTTCCAACAATCTCACTGAATCTCTGACCCGGTTCAAAGAAAATGGAGAGCCCAAAGTCGATAGCTTTAAGAGCCGCACTCTCGCTTTTGTCAGCGTACAGAAAGTTTTCCGGTTTCAGGTCTCTGTGTATTACTCCGTGCTCATGGCATACCTGCATGTCAAAATAACACGACACAACACAACAAAACACATCACATCACAATATCACATGCAACCGTGGCAGATCCAGAACTTTTTCTTCGCGATGAAAATATTAGGGTTTTTTTAACCTAAAACTACAAAATTGATTATGTTTTTGGCTTCAACATGGACATATATACAGAATAACCAGAAGGAACATACCTTAACGACTTCAAGAATGGTGCGAACGACATGACAGGCAGCCCTCTCGGAATAATGACCTCTGGCAACGATGCGATCAAACAACTCACCACCCTGACACAACTCCATCACCAAATAAACAGCCTCATCGTCCTCAAAAGCTTCCTTGAAGGTGACGATGTTAGCGTGCTTAGGCAAATGCCTCATGATCTCGACCTCTCGCCTGACGTCCTCCACGTCCACCTCCGTCCTCAGCTTGCCCTTGGATATCGTCTTGCACGCGTACCTGGAGGAGGACGAGTACGACAACCCTGACGACGTCTCGATGATTTCCGTGCACTCGTACGTGACCCCGAACTCCCCCCTCCCCAACTCCTTCCCAATCTCGTACTTCTCGCGCAGGTTCTCCCCTACGTCGACGGTGGGGTCCACCAGCACCTTTATGGGCTGCCCGGGGGCGTCCAGGGGGGGCGCGGGCAGCCTGCCCCGAAACCGGACCCCCTTTCGGCGCAGGTTTCGGGCCGCCTGGGAGGGTAACGCCGACATGCAGCCTCCCATTTTCGAGGGAGGAGATCGAAATGGTGATTAGAGGAGGGGATGGAGATTAAATTGATTTTAATTAGGATTTGGATTTGAATTAATCAGAGAGAAAGTTGATGTTTTAAGGGGAATTGATAGATTTGAAAAGTAGTTGAAAATCTGGTATTTACAGTTGGATGTCTAGTTGCCGCCCTTTTTATTAGGAGACAGTTTTTGTGGGAGTTTTTTTTTATGCAAATAAAACAATTATTTGACTCGAGTTTAGCTTCAAAAAATAATCATTCAAAACCGTCTTATACAGGAATTGGATAATTTTTTCTTCTTATTGGACCAAAGATAATCACCATTTATCATGTTTAAGAAGTAAAAGAATTTTTTTTTTGAAATGTTTCGCTATTTGCAATTTTTATTTGCACCCCGATTTCGAAGATCATGGGTGGGTCACTAAAGATTAGACAAAACTAATCACCTTTACGTCACCAAAAAAAATATTCCGTATTAAAGTCCATCTAGATATGTTCTTTTCAAAACAAAATACTTACGGAGTACAATTTTTTTGTTAAAAAGCATAGAAGACAATATTTTGACCACGTTTCATCTTACCTATTTTTGTTGAAAATACAATTTTATAAAGTATTTTGATAAACTATTTAGGGGAAAATCATGTTACTCGTATAAAAGATTATACTCCATACCTTTAGTGGATTAGCAGTCGAAGTTACAGAATTTTATACTGGGTACTAACTAATATAGAAATAAGCAAAGCGAAATAGAGGCAGAAAAGTTTCCACTCTTCTATAGTCGTCAGTCGTCACTTACTCCATAGATTTAGGGTAGAGTGGTAGACAATGTGAAGCTTTGTAATGGATTTGTGTCGTGTTTTCAAGTCGGGTCAAGAACACCAAAGCTCAAGCCCACAGCTTCAAATCAGGTCAATTTCACAAATTATCCACCCAATTCATTCATTCATTCATAGGAATCATCTCTCTGAATTAGCAACACAATTGTCTTTATGTACAATCCACTTTTTTTCCAAGTAGTAGTATATGCAAATAAAGGAGTGCTGGTGCTTCTTTTTAGCACACTCTTTACACCGCCTTCAAAATGATAATCCTGCTGCTGCTGCTGCTGCTGCTGTTACGGGGTATATAAATATAGATATAGGCCACTCTTTCTTTACCTTCCACTTTGGCACATCTCACATATACTGGTTGATTCTGGATTCGCAAAAGTGCACATATCACAGTTCCAGTGAGCTGCACCGTCTATATCTCTGCCACCCGATCTTGAGCTCGAAGAACTCTTTCCTTTTCCCCTTTTTGTGGTCACGTTCTTTGAGCTTACTGGCGCTGCTGTACTGCTTGTCGCCTGAGAGTTCACGTCTTCTAAACCATTCTCTAATGCCCTCATCAAATTCTCAAAATAAGACCTCGTCACCCTACACAATTTATTTAAGAGATGTAATAAGTACGGAAAGTTGTTTTCAAGTAGAACATGAAGCCACACTGCAAAAAAAAAATATACTGTAACTTGTAAACACGCCCAACTTTTAAATATTTTGCAGCAGAAGTTATAGCCTAATTTTTCACGAACCAAACAATTTATCAGCTTCATAGGCCAGCTACATAAAGTCGTAAAACCTAGGACAAAAGACTTGCTGAAAATATTGACCCCACGAATCCTTCACATATACCCCGAGTAGCGATGATTGTCATTCAAAGACAGGCACACAGTATTATACTTACCACAGTTCACTCATAAGCCACACAATTGACAAAAGGTGAATACCTAGTTAAACCAGTAAGCTTTGGACGGAACGATTTGAAGGTTTCCCGTGCCTGAGACTGAGAATCTTCTGTATCGCTTTCACTGGGAAGATATTCAGATAACTCTTTTTCCGCACATTGATGAAGCCTTTCAAGACCAGCCTCAGCTTCACCTGAAGGAAAAAAAGACATTCAATGGGGACTACCAACCTTTTAGGGATAATAATAACAGTGCAGTTAAAGCAAAAATATTTTACCTTGCAAATATTCAAAAAGATGCTTCTTTGCAGTTTCCTCTTGTGGGAAATAGTAGCCATATGCATAAGTCCATTTCAGAACTCGTCGACATTCAATGATCTGAAGATATAAATATTAAAAACGTAGAACATTAGTAAATGAAAATAAAATCCACATGATAGAAAAGGGACAGAGAATTGACTGACACCGGAGACATGATTACAAGACAACCAAATGCAATCCAGATATTTATAGACTTTTGGAGAGGATGACAAGAAAACCTCAATACTTCAATTTTACTCGAAATGGCAAAGGCTTATAATTATTCTACTTGTAGTTAACAGTGTACTATTCTAAAATTAAACAAATTATCATCACACGCCTTAAACAGTCTCATCTGCCAAACACCGTCTACAGAGAGGGATTTCAAGATGATAAAATTTTTCACCTTAAACGGCAAAACTATAATACAACATAATGCAACGAAATGGCAAGTAATCGAAGAAACTTACCTGTTGCCAAGCCTCTAAAATAAATCTGAGTTGTGACTCTGGTTCTTTTAACTTGTTGCTCAACTTTTCCAACTGATGTGAATAAAATCATAGAACCACGTATCAAAATTTTGTAAACATACCTTGGTAAAAAAAGCAAACAATTTTGTAGGTATTTATGGAAATAGCCCAAACTATTTTGGGAATTGGGATCAAGGCAAGATCATCTAGAGTTCAATAATCCATGCAGATACATATATTACACATTAATTCAAACCTAGACACTTCAATAGAGGCTAGTGAGTAACATTAACCACGATCAAAAGGTATTTTTAGGGATGTTTGGTTGCCACAACATCCGAGAAAAACATAGATCACACAAGAGTTCAAACCTCGAAATTCAATAGTGGATAATAGTCGTGAGAGCCATTAAGGGCATTAACAATCAAAAGGTACTCTCTGAGATAATTAGTTGCTAGTTGCCACAATATAAAAACCACTCCATTAGCATATTTGACAAAACTAACATAAAAAAAGTGATCTTAAGTAATTCATATTAGGAACAAGTACGCGAAATGACATGAATTATGAACCTACATTTTATCAGACAACAGCTCACATCAAAAATCTAATATACCACAATCTAATACTTATAAGTTACAATACATAACACGTGAGCTTATAAAAAAAACTCCGTAGTAAAGTGGAAACATCCCTGAAGATCGCCTATGTAATAAAACTGAGAGTTCAACATTTATTAGACAAAGTTGAGCAAGAATGATGACTGAGCTATCATAGCAAGAGTCAGCACGATGTTAAAGTTAGATGTTTCTATTAGGGCTCGCTTGGGATGTGTGTAGTTATTACGGGAGTAATGGAGCTTGAAATTAGAAGAAAGTGCAGAAGATTGATGGGTGGTGGCGGTTGTTTAAGGTGAAAAAAGGAGGTGAGGGAGGAACAATTACTCCCATGCAGGGGTAATGCATTACTAGGGGGTAAATATTCCCGCCTAAAAAAATTACATTTCCCTCTTTTTCTCCATCTCCACTTTCCACTATCACTAGTCACCACTTTCTTCCACTTTCCTGTTCATTTTAGCTTCTATTACTCCCCTAATAATTACCCCATCCCAAGCGAGCCCTAAATCTAATAGGCAGTGTACGAATAAACATAGGACATTTAGAATAGGTGTAGCAATAGGTAATGAGAGTATTATAAGTTCATAACTTACATGTACAGTCCGCATTTGGTGCAAATCTGCAATGGCTTTAACTCGTGACTGAAACAACAACAAGAGCAGATCAACTTATCAAATATAGATAATAGTTGTCCATTTATCCAGAAGGTACGACAAGAAATAATGCTAAAGAAGCCATTTAAATCTTTATCAAAAAAATCATCTTTAAAGAAAGGTCGAGGCATTTCAAAGAAAGACACAGCTCGGACCAATTAAGTAGTTCATCCTTATTCAATATAGAGTTAAGTTTAGCCTCGTCAATTTTAGTTTGTCTTAGTAAAGTCAGCCCACTTAGTTCATTTCAATTTAGTCCAGGACAATTAAATTAAGTTAAGTTGCACCAAAAGTAACCAATTTAGTTCAGTCCAAGATAAAAATCTTACCTTTTGGTTACTTTCCCATCGTTCAAAATAATGTGTGTATCTTTCAAGAGAATTCTTCGCCCTTTCCCTTATTGCTTCGTCTGCGTCATACTATCAAAAGGAGGAACAAATATGACGAAAGAGATCAGAAAGCCTATACTCAGACAGTAAGAAAACATAGACAAAATTAGGAAAAATACCAATCCCTCTTGTTTTGCAGCTTCATATTGATTACATGCATAAAAACCACCAGTCCTTTCGCCATGTTCAGACCACACCCCAAGGCATAGCCTGAAAATAAGTAAGCCAGCTATAACAGTAATCCCATGTCCAGAATATATTTTTTTGACTCCAACGAAACATAAATATATATATACACGCGCACACAAACATGTGTGTAATGCATTACCTACAGGGGGAGGTGGGTAATTGTTCGCCCATAAAAGGGTACCTGTTACCCTTATAATCTTATTTTCTTCATTTCCACCATTACTACTCTCCATTTTTATTTGTTCATTTTGCACTATTACTCCCTAATAATTACCCTCATTCCAAGCAAGCCCAAACATTTCATATAATAAACTGGAAAGAACTTACCAGCAAAACTCAAACTTGCAAGGTGAGCTGCACGTCATGTGCATGCATCCCTGATTCTTCTCAATAGGACGTTTGCACTTTGGACAAGGCTTTGAATTGGCAAGAATCCTGGTATGTAATAAAATAATATTAGATAGTAAGAATCTGAATAAGTCAATTGACGATAAAACAAAGAACCTCGGAGAGAGAAATAGTGAAGCACTGCCACAAGAAAGTCCTACCAGTTCATGTTTTCAGCCTCGGCGCTGTTCTTCATAATCCACTGAGCAACAGTGCTGCAGCCTACAGGGCGATGGGCTTCTTCCGTACACTGTTTACAATAATGAAACAGTAAGTGGAACAGTATATCACATTAGATAGACTGGTGGAGAGTAAAAATATGTTTTATCCTGGGTAAAAACAGTGAGTATGACATCTAACATGCTTTATCACGTCTCATTCAGTTTCTGAAACTTTTCACACTGATAGCCACCAAGAAAATAACCTAGTACTTAATTGCTTTATCAGTAATCAACTTAATGTCTCGTCACGGCGTCACTACATAGAGAACTCTTAATTCGGGAGTGTTAAGGGACTACAAACACTCTATAATGGTAGCACTCACATTCCAGCAGAACATGTGTGAACAGAGGCATGTAACATCATAAATGTTGCTACCAAGTTCGAATTCCACTGCTTTATCACAATCTGGAGCAGGACACCACTTAGTCTGTAAGCAAGGGAAATGTCACATGTAAGGACACAGTTGAAACCACAAGAAAAGAAACTATACATGCACACATACATAAAGTAAACATAAAATAACGGTAAATTTTGAAAACCCAAGCAAATCTAGTATCAAAATACATAATAATACAGAGGAAAAAATATTGAGCTTCAGAATCTGCAGTATAATGTACATGGAGTATTAGAATTAGAGAGGGGAAATAATTATTACAGTAGAGTGGCACTGAATTTGTCAGTCTGCCATATTGAAGTAGTACACATTTAGGATATCCTCATAACAAATGGGATATATCTTTACAGACATCAGCATGAGAATTGGAACTTATTGGCTCAAACAATGATACAATTAAAGTTTTTTAGATTATCAATCATCTCTCAATGCATACAAAAGTTCAGAAGAACTCTGCTTAAGGTTAACCTTAGCTGGTCCCAAGCCCGAATAAAAGAGGAGGGTTTACAGCTGATGGGTGCCAGCCTGTAGTAAAACTTGCCACGGGGAGGTTGAAAAGCTGGCCCCGAAGGTAAAAGGTGAAACCTAGCCCCCGAGTAGGTACCTGGAAGAGACATTTCCAGCCCCTACAACTCTACAAGGTTAACCTAGGTGGAACTTACCAATTATAGGAAACAAGGCACTGAAGAAGAAGAAACAAAAGTTCTGAAAGATACCACTGCAAGACATCAAGAAAGTTGCACTAAGGAATTAGGCCAACACACTGAGTAACTGTGTTGTACTGATAAAAACCTCTATTCAGGCAACCTAAATTGTTGTTTAATCACCTCACTTAATCATAGATCTCAGAAAATCCAGCACCAACTGGACATTTCTTACCTTTTGTGTCTTACACTCCTAAGTCCTAACCAATAACGAGTGTAGAAGCAAAAATTGGTTATGAAAAAAGAAGATATACGAAACTGAAAAAAAAGGTCTCAAAGCATAAGCCACAGTAACCATCCATGATACAGTCATAGGCGTCCCAATAGTAAGCCTTGCTTAAATAAAATATTTTGTTAATCAATGCAAGGTATCAAAATCTAAAAGAGCAAGTGGTTCCTTAAACTTGGGAGCCGCCAATCGGATCCATGAATAAATCAATTACCAGAAATCGTATGAAATATGTCATGTAGATCATATCGAATGCCACGAAAAAAATCTTCCAATTCAACTCTACTGAATAAAAACAGAAATCTCTACCTTTTTCTTTTCCTCCACATAAGATCTAATAAGGTATTGAGAATACTTGTTTTTATCTTCATCCGATGATAAATCAAGGATCATATCTTGACCGACAACAGCAGAACAAGATGGGTCAGGACATCTTAACAACAAGCATCCAGGACCATCATTGATGGATGTAGTAATATAGCCTACAAAATGGATCCAGCCATTAGTATTTAAAATCCCCTACAGATAACATGGACAACCAAGCATACACACAAACCAAGCGCATTCTATGATGAATACCCCACCCAACCACGCACCAAAAACACAAAAAAAACAAAGATAAATATAACTCCTACTCTGCCTTGCTGACTGAACTACTTCATTACCCCACCAATAAATTGTTTAGAAAGTATTCCAGTTTCTGGTCAAATAAATTCAAGGACAGTTGGGATATTGGCCTCTTGCGACAATACCACTGCTTTTGTATCAATGTTGCACAACATACTTCTTAATGCATTAAGAGTATAAACTAGGACAAACACCAGTGAAAAAGGAAGCAAGTGTTCACACTGCATACTTAAAAAGTAAAAGCAGATGAGTTGAAATGTAGCCTTACTACATCAAATGGTCAAGTGATAAGTACCAAGAAAACCATCAATCAAAATAACAAGGGACTAAGAGAACGCAGAAAATAAAATACTGTTCATCCAAGATATTAAAAGATTTGACATTTGTAAAAAGCCACATCAAGCAAACAAATCCAATCTAACCTTGCCAACACGTTGTACAATATGGGTGACCGCAAAAAGCTGAACGTATCTGTTCAAGGGAAGTGGAATCGAAACAGATTCCACACGTCACCTGCCAATATATACACACACATATAGAATGATCCGACACCAAGTGACATAAGCTCCGCTCATAAAAATCATAACGCCAAGATCCAGGAATAGAACTCACTTTTTTGGCATTTGTCAGCTCAACTATCGGCTTGCTAAGGAGGCCAACAGCATCTCGAACCCTTCCTTCATCAGCAAACCATTCATCGTGCAAATGAGAAACATTCCTGAAAATGACCACATCTAAGAGTAAAAAAACAAAGTGCAAAAAGCAGTGCACTTTCTATAACGGCATTAGCAGAATGACATACATGTCTGGATTCTGATGAATAAAGAACAGTTCCAGGCTGTGTTACTCACTTACTCCGATACTTCACATGGGTGGTGTGTCGCATATCGGACATGTATCATGTACGACACCGTATGACACGAATACACGACACTTCACTCTCAGACCAAAAGATTGAAACATTTGCCAAAAATAGCCGAATCTGACACCCCCACACGACACAAGGCAGACATAACAGTACAACACTGTGTCGGAAGTCTAACTCATGTCAGAGAGTATGAGTAACACATGCTACAGGACTAAGCTAGCGTAAACAAAACCGGAAAGAAAAATATATAATAAGAAAACCATTACCATTTGTAATGGCATAACAATGTTCTTGCTGCAACCCTGGGTAAAGATAAAACTGCAGAAACATGTGAAATACTCTCTTCTTGGCGCTGTTTGATGTCCGACTCCTTCAAGACACTATAATTTTTCTGTAACATGCAAGAAAATGAACAAATGTACAAAACAAGTGAGAAACTCACTGAAGGAAAACATTAGTTGCAACGAAAGTGACAATGCCATTAACTCTGGATAGATAAACAATTTGACAGTTTCTAGAGTAACTACTAACTAGAAATATGTACTTCTGGGTGTCAAAAAGAAGAAGGAAATATATACTTCTGTATAAGACCATCTACGCTCAAGCATGACCAAGTAATTGTCAACGTCCAGCAAATTTGTATATACTGAACCAAAAAGATTTGTATGTCGAAAACGCTTATGCATTTATGCATCAAAAAGACTAGCGTGAAATAAATGAAAAAATCCATCAGTCACGAGTCATCAACGAAGCAACTATCGTTTAACAACCCTTAAATCATCAAAATTCTGCTTACAGAAAGAGTGGTAAACTTCCACACAGCATAAGTTCCAAAAATGTAGGAATGTCGGATATCCTCATATTAAACCACATTTGAAAAGGTAGAGCTGGAAAGTTGTATTATGAGTTAAGGATTCTCCTTCACAAACTTTGCAAATTTGCTGCCACATAAATACATGCATATATACCAAGACAGTGAGACACTAAGGGGTACCAGTGTACCACCTATAGACTCAATCTTCGCCCCGTTCTCATAAATATGTGTAAGTGGCAACATCCTCGTAGTACAAAATACAAATCAGAAATACCAACGAAATCTATTGCCACCTTTACCATTACTCAAGTCAAAAAAAAAGTAATGTACCTCCCAAATAATCATGGGCAAGGTGGGCAAGTACAAGATAGAAAAGGGTAACATGGGCCTAAATCGTTGAATAGAAGCAAAATCATATCTTTAATCACAAGTTCCCATTCTGCTCAAAGGATGCACAAAAGGCGAGTTTGGGAAGATTAAAGTTAGAGGTCACACACTCACAGGTCACACCTACATCAACTGGTGTATCTATAATCACCAAAGTAAAAAAGGCACTCTCTTCTTAGGTATCACAAAGATTTGTTAAACCAAACCAAGAAAGTACAAGAATCGGACATGGAAAAAAGACTTAGTTTCCCAAAGTCTGATGTCCCTTAAAGACATACACCAATACAGCACACAATTGTGTACTAGAAATCATTCAGCAAAGTGTCTACTTGCAACTACACTAGCTTGGAACAGTGGAGGATATACCTTCTTACTAACAAAAAATCAGTTATCAACAGCAAAAATACAATAAAACAGTCAGCTTTCAATATCAACTTGTAAAAGAAAAAAACCCACTATCCAGGTTTTAGATGTTATTACCAAAATTCAACAGCAACATATTTTTCTCCACGACGATATTCAATCTTCCCCATTTTGATTAAAGTTGTGAATGGACACAGCGATCCTTTAATAAAACCCATGTCAACCACCCAACTTATGTAACAAAACATAGCCAAAGAGGTCATAATTATACCAATTGTTTATGCTATTATATCAACCTATCATCACATTCCAGTATCTCATAATCTCACTTCTCGATCATCACTACCAAAGAAGTCTCCCACATAGGGTGCTGGAACTAAGAGAGTTAGCCTACAGTGAAAAAGTATGAAACTTTTGGAGTCAAAATTTCCTATTTCATCTGCTGCTTCATCTTCTTGTACTGTATTACTTAGTTCACAGTCTCTGAATCCTCGGCCCACAATCATAAAGTAAGGTTCCACTGAGCCATGTGAATCCAGCACCACACCAACACATCTAACTAAAAATTCACCGACATCTACCCAGTACCAACTTAAATGCAGCAATAACTACCAAATTACATGGTTCTATTATCGTGAAACCGTCTCATTCAACCATATATGCCGAAACATCGATCATCATCATCATATACTTAAAACACAAACAATAACAAAAAAGAATCAATCGTGAAAATCAAACCTCGGATCGGAAAAAACTCGGATCATCGCTAGCGTACCCATAATCACCGTCATTATCATCATCATCAGCACCATCAATAAGTTCAGCCATATCGGAATCTTCATCTTCATCTTCACCACCGCTGTAATAATAATCTTCACCAGAATCTCCATCGTAAGCATCCATAAGATCATCGTCGGAAGCCATAGCCGTTAAACCCTAACTTACCGACTAATTCTTCACTGCCACACTCTCTCCAAAACTAAGAAATCGGGGATAAATTAGGAGGATAATCTAGTGTGTGGGAATGGATGGAATTAGGAATAAGTGGCGATGGGGGAAATTAGGGTTTTGGAGGGGGATAAATTAGGGGTAATGAGAATTGGGGAAAGTGTGGAAGAGGAAGGAGGAATTGAGGAAGTTACTCCTAGAAGAAGGAAAGATGGAAGTTTGAAGGTGAAAAGTTTATTTATAATCTCAAGCTTACATGACAACTGACGAGACTAGAAGAGTAGTGGAGTAGTAGGAGCATTGTGTTGTTTTTGGTTAGAGACGTGGATTGTTTTCACACTACACTTTGCGTATTGTATTAGGCCAGTGGATGCCAACGACCCGGGTTTACTGTATCCGCCTGCCATCAAATGGCTCAAGTGCATAGGTTCAGCTCTGTCCGGCTCGTTTGATCAAAGGGATTGGGCCTTATATTATGGCCCAACAAAATTTGTGGGTCGGTCCTCAAAGGTTCGAAGTTTTTTGGGGAAATTTTGGCCCCGTTTAGCCCGTACGTAAATGAGTTAATCACTGAGGAACAGGTTGGTAATTAAGTCAATCTAAAGGTTCGTTTGGTTCACCATGTGAAGATGAGTTAACGGAAACTTAAATTCACGTGAATTTGTACTTTATGGGAATTACAAAAATATTGTTTGGTGAGTAACTTCTCTATTATGGAAGAGATAACAATTCTTGAGAAATGACAATTTCCATTAAATTTCATAGGAAGTTCTACTTTCCATGGTTTAAGAGAGCAATCAAACGACCTCTAAGGGCAACAACAATGGTAGAACTTTTTATAAGGTTCTTCCCATGCCATGTCATTTTTGCACTTCAATCAAGTTTAAGAACTTTTAGCTACAATGAAAGAATTTATCATATTGTTCTTAGATGGGATCCATTCTTATATTTCTTCTCTAAACAAATTATTTTAGTTGTATAGAAAAATGTAAGAACTAAGTTCTTAAATAAGAACCAAGTTCTTATTTTGACAAACTCAATGTGGTACACAATGGAAAAACTTTACCATATAAAGTTCTTGGTGACAAACCCAAGAGTAAGAACCACCATTGTGGTTGCTCTAAGAAGGTGACTAGTTCACTTTGGTAAACTTAGATTTTCAAATCAACATACACATAGATCAAGTCAATGTAAAGAAATCATTCTCAAATTATATACTTAGAAATAAGTGAATTATAATACGATCCTAAATAATGAACATTTTTAATAATAAAACGTTACAAATCTCTTATATTAATATACTTAAAATGATCAGTTAAGAATTAAGATACGTAGTATGAAGATTGATGATATATGTTTGTCTTAAAATTGATATATCTTCATTCCATATGAACAACCGTATTAAGAGTCGGTATGTTACCTAAGCCGATGATTGGACACATTATTGCAAACGATGTTACCAACATCAATCATGGTAACAGACATATGCCCCGACAATATCGTTGAACTGTTCTCACCATTCCATGTTGTAAATACTTGTTTTGAGTCAACACACAACCTATCGTTGGTTATTACCTTTATGGATCCCGGTATTTGTTTCATCTATCTGGTAATCAAACATGTACCATGCGTTGGACTGCTAACCTGGATATTCTTTGACTTTGTCTTTATAAGACACCCAAATTCAGCCTACATTTTGTGGTAAACGTTATCCTGGTAAAGTTTAGGAGACATACGATAGAAGACAACTTCGAAAGTAAACTACAATGCCCAGAGTCCTTTCTCGTGGAGGTCATGATGCATCTTGTCGGTGTGAGCTTAATTAAATTTAGTACTCCATATATGATAGTACAATTGCTCATATAGAACCAGTGATATGAGTTCTGTTTGGTAAACAACATATCGGGTGAAAATTAGCAGATTTTGGTCTAAATAGTAGATTGACTGTCGTGGATTTGGTAAACAATATACTGCGATATCATATTGACTGAAATCTACTCCCTTCTATTCTGAGTATTCCGCCCACTTTCCTTTTTGAGCTTAGTTTGGTTTTCTTCCCACTTTTTTTTTGGAAATAATTTTAATCATTCTTTATTCTTCCTTCAATTCTTTATTTTTTTCCTCCACTCTTAAAACCAACACATTTTCATTTCATACCACACTTTCTATTCATCTCTCTCTTACTTTATCTCCACCCTTATTATTATTTTACTCCCCTCCTTGGTTTTTCTCCAAAAAAATTGGGGAAGAATACTCTGAATAGGAGAGAGTACTGTTTTTGAATATATTGCTATTAGCCCACTAACCACATATTGAATCTATACATGCAAACAATTTGTTGATCATCATTTGTTAATTAATTTAGTACATGCAAACAACATATTGAATATCAAACATTGTTTATTAATTCAACTTATTTAATTTGATACTCAAACTCGATATTACAGTCTTCTAACCGTATTTTGGCAATGTTACCGACTACCATAAATTTCTATTGTTATTTGCCAAATACCACGATCATAATTAATTTTTTTTGTTTTTTTTTTTCATTAATCAAACGCTCAAATATTGACAGCAAATTTCACGAATATAGTGAAAAAATAATTAAAAATGGCCGACATCCATCAAGGAACAAAAAATCTAGAGAATAATAATGTTAATAAGGCAATTAATTTCCTAGTCCCGCGCCCCACCATTCTTTTCCATCGCTGTCCTCACTCCTCTGTGCATCCTTGACGTCTTTCACATCCCCGCTTATATAAGATATCATCATAATTTTACGTCTATTCATTTGAAAAATCAAATCATACATTAATTAATTATTACTCCATCATTCTGTAAATGTATTGAATTTCGTGTAAAACCCCCAAATTATTCATTCACAAATACATTTTACATATTGATGGAGTAATTTTTTTCAGCAAATTTTGGTTAGAAATTTCTGGGTTTTTATCTGTTGGACGCTATATTTAGTGGGTAGTCGTCAAAATTCGATCTTTCAGTTGTATTTCCTGGGAATTTTGTATTTTGTTTATTAATGCGTGATTTTTTCTGGGTTATATTCATTGTAAAGTTAAAATTTTGAATTGGGGGTTAATTTTTTTGGGGTTGAAAAAGTAAAATAAAATAAAATTAGGTTAAGATGACACTTGAAGCAATCCCTGGAAGTTCAGGATACTTGGATGCATTTCCTGAGAGGAGAATTTCATATTTTGGTAACAAATTTGTTCTTGCTTTGACTGTTACTGCTGGGATTGCTGGATTACTCTTTGGATATGATACAGGTATAATTTTGTCTTGAGATTTTGGTTGAGACGGTTTCTCATACTGACATTATTATTGTTTGACATTCTACCTTTATGTTGGATGGAATGTATTTGGAGTACCAGAACTCTTAGATTGATGAAAATATTATTTTCTTTGTACTCCGTATTTATTTATTTATTACCTTGAGCTAATGTGAAGTATTTTAACTTTGAGATTGATGGAGTGGTAATGTTGTTTGTGTTATTGGATTGATCATAAAGGTACAAAGTTTCTGCCTTTATGGTAAAGTAGAAAGTTTTACACTGATTTTGAGACTTGTTTTGGATAATGGTGGAACCCATGGCCATAAATTTGGTGCATAAATCCTCGGTTTACGTGATAGCCGGTAAATTAACATTACCATTCAAGTCAGCCACCCTTAGGCGGACCTGCTCTACCTCAAGAAGGCATAATCTCAACCCGTTCGTGATGTTGAGTTTCGGATTTGAATCTCTGTTATGTTGCATTTTCAAGTTAATCGAGTCACTTGATCAACTTTCTATGCTTTGGTAATTGGGATAATAAACCAATGGTGACTTGTTCGCTCAGGCATTTTGAAATTCAATGATTGGGTTGGATTGTATTTCGTCTGCCTTTTTGAGTGACCGAAGATATAGATCTACTCCGTATTTAATTTGAGTGATATTCTTTTTACTAATCTTATACTCCGTATGTCATTGTTCGCCTTCCTTTTCTTTTTTATTTGTTTTTTTTATGGACAACGACTTGATGACCTCAGATATTGATTCATGTTAGCCGACCCCAAATCTTTTTGGGACTAAGGCTTTGATGTTGTTGTTGATTCTTTTTACGAATCCTTTTGTAAAAATGGGATTTTTGTTACTTGGAAGATGGTCCTAAAACAAGAGGCCAAGGTTCTTCGAGTGCCTTTCTGGCTCTGGAATAGTGACTGCAAGGATATCTCCTACTTGACACTCCATACTTAGGAGTGACTTAGGAGTACATAAGTAGAATTGTACAAACGAACTATGAGAAACGATATCGAGCCATATTATTTAATTTACTCCCGTCATCCTAAATGGGACTCACCATATGTGCCATGATCAACAATTTTTTGTAGCTATTGTTGTTCCCCCACCCATATCATTTGGTTAAACATGATCATTTTCGACATAAAATTGATATGTTTTGCAGACACTATTTGATTATTGAAATTGTTGGAGATTGCTAATCTTAGATTATTTCTTCTTTAAACAAAAAATACTCCGCTTCTTGGTTTCCTATTGGGGCATTTCAGTTACTAATAACTGTGATCCGAACCTTTTCGTGCAGGTGTGATATCAGGCGCCCTCCTGTACATAAAAGATGATTTTCCATCGGTCAAAAACAGCAGCTTCTTGCAGGTACAGTTGATATGATAATGTTTTGAATGACTGAATTATCCAAGTACTCCTCACCATGTATTTCTTGAGAATATCCTGATTTTTTTCTGTTCATTTTTTATGAGCAAAAGATTTTGTTTCTTTGCCTTCTGGTTATAATGGACTAAATAAAATAGCTCTAGTTTTTGTATAGTAGTAGATTGTATATATGCTTTCATTGGATGTTGGTTGATCCTGTTTAGAGGCACTGGGGTAACGAACGATAATTATAGTTTTCATGTTCCTTTACGGTTATATAGATCTAATAGTGCCGGGTGTGAAATTCTGACAGGAAACAATAGTGAGTATGGCATTGGTTGGCGCAATCGTTGGCGCTGGTGCAGCTGGATGGCTGAGTGATACGTATGGGCGTAAAAAGTCAACACTTCTTGCTGATGCTGTCTTTGTTGTTGGTGCTATCGTCATGGGTGTTGCTCCTGGTCCGATTATTCTTATAGTTGGACGGTTCCTGGTTGGGTTGGGTATTGGTCTGGCATCAGTATGTGCCCCTGTTTACATATCAGAAGCAGCTCCTACAGAAGTAAGAGGAGGGCTCATCAGCACAAATGTCCTAATGATTACTTTCGGACAGTTCATCTCATACTGCGTTAATCTTGCCTTCACTCAGGTCAGAATGCCAAATTCATTTTTTCTCCGTATTGATTTGTTTCTTTGATTAGTTAATACTCCGTATGCTTTATTTTCGTTTCATTAAATTCTTTATGTTTCATGTCATATGTTCACAAAGTGTTGATACACATATTTTCATGCTTGTATTGTTTTTTTTCCCGCTTTTTATCTTCGTGCTTTCGTTGGATGGAAGAGCCAGCATCATGACTGGAAAAAAAATGCTGCCTTTAATATTATTTAGAGGTCCCTTTCTACTAGCTCGCTTGCATGGTTTTAAATGAAAGCCACGAAACCTATTTGTGATCATAGTTGTAATGCTTCAAAGATCCCTGTGACTGAGTTTTGGCTCATTTTGAGGTGGTGTTGACCGCATTTTAATTAGGCTGTGACCATGACCAAAACCTAGATTTAATACTATGTCCACTTGACAGTCTGATAACCATTTTCAATTTGTGTTAGGAATTCAGATCAGAATGCTACTAAGATGACGTATTGTAGTAGACTGTGATTGTGTTGATAAAGAACTGTTTAATATGGGATAGCATCACAGGACAACCACTCTCACTTGATCAGCTTAGATCTCTGCATTAACGGTGAAAATAAATAATTGTTCCATTGAGGGATACTGATTATTTTCTGTGAAGAAGCTGATTACGAGTATTTCAAAAAATAATACTGCGTAGAATCTTCCAATAGAATTTTCATGAATTTTCTGAACATTTATTGGCAGGTGCCTGGAACTTGGCGTTGGATGCTTGGTGTCTCTGCTGTGCCTGCCATTTTGCAATTTATTTTGATGCTTCTTTTACCAGAGTCTCCCCGATGGCTTTACATGAAGGTTTGATTCTGTACTTGTACATGAGTATTGAGTACAGTCTCCGTCCTTTGTAGTTGTATAAAGTAAATTGAATACACTGCAGAAAGACAAGTCTGCAGCTGCTGACGTTCTCGCGAGGATTTATGACCCATTTAGGCTGGAAGATGAGCTTGATTTGCTTGCTGCTGCTGCTGAAGAGGAGCGCAAGCAGAAAGCTGTTAATGTTATGGACATTTTCAAAAATAAAGGACTCGGGTTAGCTTTTCTTGCTGGGGGTGGCCTTCTGGTAAGCTCATTTTCAAGTGTTGTACACTTTCCGATTGAATGTTTTTTCTGCTCGGCAACTGGTAATAAGAAATGAATAACTCCCGTTAGTAATGCTATATTATATCAATTGCGCAGGCTTTTCAGCAATTGGCAGGAATCAACACTGTGATGTACTACAGCCCAACTATAATACAAATGGCCGGATTCAGTTCAAATCAACTTGCCCTCCTAATCTCACTGGTTATCGCCGCGATGAACACAGTCGGAACAATCCTTGGCATATACTTGATCGATCGCATGGGAAGACGTAGCTTAGCTCTCACTAGTCTGGCAGGCGTATTCATTTCCCTTGTATTGCTTTCCGTGTCATTCATCCTCGGCTCCTCCGCCGACTCGAGCGCCTTCTACTCGTGGCTTGCTGTCGTAGGCCTGGCCCTTTACATTGCCTTCTTCGCTCCCGGAATGGGCCCAG
Organism: Agrostemma githago; assembly: GCA_958450325.1. Taxonomy (NCBI): domain Eukaryota; kingdom Viridiplantae; phylum Streptophyta; class Magnoliopsida; order Caryophyllales; family Caryophyllaceae; genus Agrostemma; species Agrostemma githago. The sequence goes on along the minus strand of OY288241.1, from coordinate 3,724,701 downwards.
TACCTTGGGCCATAAACTCAGAGATTTATCCTCAAGCATACCGGGGTCTATGCGGGGGGCTGGGGGCCACAATCTGCTGGATCACAAACTTTCTAGTCTCAGAATCGTTTCTATCAATCGCTGATGGCATAGGAACGGGCGGGGCGTTCCTGATAATTGCAGGCATTGTGGTGGCTGCATTTGTATTCGTGTGCGCTTTTGTACCTGAAACTAATGCATTGACCTTCGAGGAGGTTGATATGATGTTCCAGGAGAGGGCTTACGGCAGTAGTAGAGAGAACTCTGCGAGCCTTCTGGAAGCACCACCACAGTTCGAGAATTGAGATCAATGGCTAAAGCTAAGCTGTCTTCGTATGCTCTCCGTTGGGAAACACGTCATTTTTTCCATTATTTTTATTTAAGCCAAAGAACAGTACCCGTGTAACAATTGGGAAAATATGTTTTTATTCGGATTCAACGTACATAGCTATATACTCAATTTGTTTCGTGTTGCTGGATGAAAAAGGCGATGCGCATTGAGAGTGCATGCATTTCTTTCCTGAAAGGAACCAAATTGGCAGTAAGAGGCTATGTATGTCAATCGAAAAATGTTGTATATTTGTGATTTATGTGATGGGTGTGTGCACTCGGTTTTGTCACCATATTTTGCAATCTCTTTTACCTGCAGCTCGAATTGCTCTCACAACTTTTAATAACCTACTGGCAAAAACTTTTTATGAAGAAGTTAAAACATCTAATCTAGACCTGTCAAACATGTCAGACGGGGTGAATCCCGGATCAGGTCATACAGGTCGTGTCAGATCGAGTTTTTGTTAACTGTTTTATAGGGTAAATAAACTGTAATAATGGAGTGATGGGAAGAAAAGGACATGTCAGCTATGAGTAGTACAACAGTACAAACTGTCTGTTTTTGTTTGTACAGCTAGACTTGTTCAATCCTCATCTCTATCTATTCATTCTTTAAACGTGCCGACTATGGAGTGACATTGAAGGGTTACGGGTTTGGTACGGATATACGAGACTCAATCTTTCCTCATAAATGTTTCTATCATCCTTATAATTTGCGTACCAATGTTTCTATCATCCTAAATTCCCAAAACATCATCTTTGAACCAATTTATTTTGAACCAAACAAAGCTCATATATTTCGGATTTCTGTTTTTATTCATCTCAATTGCTCCATTTTCCTGGGATTCCTGAATCTCCTCATCTTTTTGTTAATGTCTTATTACATTATTTGATAAAAAACCCAGCAAATTAGAGTCTGGGTGGGTTTTTGTTCTATCAAAGTTCTAAACTTTCTTGCAGTTTGATCTTTTTTGAGAATTTCGATTCATTTTTCGAGACGGGTTTGATCAGAACAACCATTAGACTTACTGTGTGATCTGTTGTTCTTCAAAAGTTTGAATCTTTCTATGAATAAGAGTCTGTTCAGTGCATTTTTCAAATTGTGTTGGAATTTGGGGTCAATTTGTGAAGTGGGTTCAGTGTAGAGTATTGGTGTGTGTGTGTGAAGATGACATTGGATTCAATACCTGGGAGTTCAGGCTACTTGGATTCATTTCCTGAAAGAAGAATCACATATTTCAGTAATGGGTATGTGCTTGGGTTGACTGTTGTTGCTGGAATTGGTGGTCTACTCTTTGGCTATGACACTGGTACTATCAAATTCTCATCCTTCTGTATTATTTACTTTCTTCTTTCGGAATTATTACATTACTACTCCTTCCGTCTCACTCAATAGTTACATACTGCCTTTTCATGTGAGAGATTTCAAACGTTCCGTTACACTCAATAGTTACCTATTGGGATTCCAAACACTATTGGGAAAGACAGACGGAGGGAGTATAATTGATTGATTGATTGATTGATTGATTGAGTAATAGGATTATATATAGGAATATGTTTCTTGTATGAGAAATATACTAGCTTTAGTTTCAATTATGATCCCCTCCATTTTCGAAAAGAAATGGAGGCCAAGATTGCATTTTAGGCAACCTAACGATTCACGTTTAATCACGAATGATGAAGGTTAAAGGCACTGAAAAGATAGATACATTATAAAATGATCTGTGGGATGAAAATAGAACCTCCATTTCGATCGTCTTTGCCTCGCATTTCCTAAGCTTTTCGATTGGATATGCAGTTAATGTAAGTTGCTTTTGTATTGCAGGTGTAATATCAGGAGCACTCTTATACATCAAGGATGACTTTGAAGAAGTCAAAAACAGCAACTTCTTGCAGGTATATATATATATATATGTCCTATAATATAATCACACTCAGACTTCATTTAGAATCGTTACATTCGTTAGGCAATGCATTCTTCCTGAGGTATTTTGATCAAAGATAAACGGATGATTGAGACGAGGGAGTGTAGCAGAGTGTAATTCTTTTGAGCTTCTTTCTTGAGAACTCCTGTACCATATTTGGAAAGGTGACGATTAATTTGAGATGTACAAGTAAGAAAAGCAGGCAGTAAAGTTGGCAGAGAGGGAGTACTAAATGCTATTTGTATATCTTCGACAGGAAACAATTGTGAGCATGGCCCAAGTAGGTGCCATAATAGGTGCTGCTACAGGCGGATGGATTAACGATCACTTTGGACGGAAGAAAGCTACACTCTTTGCTGATATCATATTTGCAGTAGGCTCATTTGTTATGGCAGCTGCCCCAAATCCTTATGTTCTTATACTCGGCCGTCTCTTAGTTGGTTTGGGTGTTGGAGTTGCATCAGTTACTGCCCCTGTCTATATTGCAGAGGCAGCTCCTTCTGAAATACGAGGCGGGTTAGTTAGCACTAATGTCCTCATGATCACTGGAGGCCAGTTTCTTTCTTACCTCGTTAACCTTGCTTTTACAGAGGTCAGTCAAACCCCTTAAACGGGCATTATATAACAGTAAATAGCGTAATTACAGCCCGTTAATCTGCAATTTTGTGATTAGGTTCCGGGGACATGGCGATGGATGCTTGGAGTATCGAGTATACCAGCTATCGTACAATTCTTCAGTATGCTGTTTTTGCCAGAGTCACCACGTTGGCTTTACGTAAAGGTTGTAATAATTACTTCACACACACGAGTATATTCCCTTGGCCTAACTTCGACTTTCTGTGAGTCTAATGAAGTCATTAGTGTCCGTCCTGCAGGGTGAAAAGGCGAAAGCAGTTTCTGTGCTTGCAAAGATTTACGATCCATTTAGATTAGAGGACGAGGTGGAACTACTTGCTGCTGCTGCCGAGGAAGACAGACATAAGAAGAAAGCTAAGGTCTTGGACGTTTTCAGGAATAAGGAAATAAGGCTTGCATTTCTTGTAGGAGGTGGTCTCCAGGTATGCATTTGTATGAGATCGAATTAGATGGATATTTTCAGCTCAACTGAACTGAACTGTTTAACATCTGTTTGTTGGTTGTTATACACAGGCATTTCAACAGCTCACGGGCATCAACACGGTGATGTACTACAGTCCAACTATAGTTCAAATGGCCGGTTTCAAGTCAAACCAACTAGCCCTTCTCCTGTCACTCATCGTTGCTGGTCTGAATGCAGCTGGAACAATCCTGGGAATCTACCTCATCGACTACATGGGTCGTCGCCCATTAACTCTAGTCAGTCTATCAGGCGTGTTCGCCTCACTTGTCATCCTATCCATATCCTTCTTCCTTCAGTCCACGGGTGTACTCGCTGTGGTGGGTTTGGCCCTCTACATAAGCTTCTTCTCCCCCGGGATGGGAATAGTTCCTTGGACCGTCAACTCAGAGATCTACCCTCAAGCGTACCGAGGGATATGTGGGGGGATGGCTGCCACGGTTAACTGGGTGTCAAATGTTATTGTGTCTGAGTCATTTCTGTCTATTGCTGCTGCTGCTGGTACAGGTCCTACTTTTATGATTCTTGCTGGCCTCGCGTTTCTTGCCATTTTGTTTGTGTATCTTTGTCTTCCTGAGACGAAGGCGTTGACGTTCGAGGAGGTCGAACAGATTTGGAAAGAGAGGGCTTGGGGACGGTCATCCAACACCCGCACATTACTTGACTCGAACACGACCGGGGAAGAAAGGAAAGGGGCAAGTCCCAGTGATTATTACTGATTATCACTAGAAAAATGGGCTTGGGTTGCTTAATTGTAATTAATTGTAATTAATGTGGTTTTAAGAAATGCTCTTTTGGCAATGGGCTTAAATTAAGTGTTGCCTAATTCTTTTGTAACTACTTGTACCTAAAAATACCCTATATAAAACCATCATTTTGTTTTCAATGAATACGCACTGAGACCTACTTAATTGTTTAGGTACCTCTGTGTTAAGTACTCCCTCCTAGTTGTTTATATCTTTCCTTTTTTTGACACAAATATTAAGAAGAGAATAAAGAATTGATTAAAGTAAAAAAATGTGTTGTTTATATTTTTCCCTTTTTTTTGACACAAATATTAAGAAGAGAATAAAGAATTGATTAAAGTAAGAAAATGTGGGGTATAGAGTAGAAATATGGTGGAGTTTGTGAGTAAGGAAAGAATAAAGAACTGAAGGAATAAAAAATTGATTAAAGTACAACCAAAAATGGAAAGAGGGAAGATAAAAAAAAAAAAAAAAGATATTCTACGTGGTACCCTGTGTTTTTTCATTTTCTATGCGGTATCCCTCCTTTAAGTCAAAATAACTTTGACTCGCGATAACTTATGGACACGGGTTCCAAAAATGACGATATTTTTGCTAAAATCATTGTCTTTACAATATCCTTGATTTGAGATTTGATTTTTTGCAATTTCGAAACTTGTACTACGAGTTATGCTCAGTCAAATGATTTTAAACGAATAAACTTTGACCGACCATAACTCTCTTTCCCGAGTTCCGAAAGCGATGATTTTTTTTCCAAACGGATCGTTTTTAAGAGATCTTCAGTTTAAAATTAAAATCGTCTCTTTTGAAATTCATAGCTAATGGTTATCATAAGTCAAAGGTATTTTGAACAAAATGAGGGTACCACATAGAATACCATATAAAATATCCCTAAAAAGAACTAGGAGGGAGTATTAGATTAAGAAATTTACAATAAAAACAATCTGCAAACTCAGTGACTGTGTATATACAAGCGGATACTCAATAAGTGTCTAGGCCCAATAGACCAATACCCATCTATCTTGAGTCTTCACACATGTACGAGTAAATGAATGTTGGTTTGAATTTCTCATAATATATTTTTTCCAAGAGTGTATTTAACCGCACTAGTTATTCTCTTGTGAGATCGTCTTTTATCGTGAAACATACTAATAGAGAATAAAATAATATTAAATGCAACTTCCTCGTATGTGAGAGGTCTCACGATAAAGTTATCGTGAGACTGTCTCATACAAGAATTTATGTAACCGTATTACTATTCAAGGAAAAAAATTCGAATCTAATATCTTTTGTCTAATGTACCTAATCTTAACTATTCCGTACTAGGTTAATATATTTTTGATCCACAATTTTCCTTTTATACTGCAATATCTAACTTAAGTCACAATTTTTTGGTTATAGGAGGTCTATATATAGGTCTTAATGCTTATCATTTGTCGTAACTTTAATCGTAAAATGAGATTCATTTGAGTTACTAACTTGTTTTCTTTGGTATAAAAAAAATTAAGTTGATAATTATGATGTTGACAAGATTTGAAGTCCAGACCTAAATACCACCTCTAATCCCCTTACCGAACCGTAAACTAAACTACATCTTGTCGCTTGGTTTGAAGTGATTATCACATGTGCAACTATATATCTCATTTTTTCAGCAAGTTTCCTTTGTGTGACGGGTTATATCCGTTACAAGGTTATAACATGTCAAGTATTATCTATTTAATGAATAGTGACAAAACATTTGCTACCGACTTATCACCATATTTTTTATCTTATCTATATTGTTTGACCCGTTAGTTCATTTTTTAGGTCGATGGTATCTTTCAGATTTTCTTCTTGCATTAAATTAGGACAAATCTTTAAATGACCTTTTTCAAGCGTAGACCAAAGATTTAAAGCCACGTATCATGAATTAAAATTTGTAAGAATGAGGTGGCATGAAGATAACCAAACATAGAAACATGAGAGACCTCGCTCAACTTAAGGTTTTGTTAAACACACTTTAATTATGGGAAAAAGGACAATAATTAGAAATGACGAAACACGCTAATTAATTAATTAAACACGGTAATGTGACTTATCTTGGAGAAGTGCAATGTAGGATGATTGGTCACTACAATTTCTAATTAAAGAAATTAAATAAAAATGTCGACGTGTCGGTCGTTAAGATTTGCTAATCCTTATCATCCTACTCCTAAATATCCTGCATTTGACTAATCTAATCACTATGGAGTGATCAATTAGATTTTGACTCAATTGAAGATCAATTTCATTAACAATAGGTCTGACACATCCTTTCACGAAAGAATCTATTGATCTGATGATATAGTCTTCAAAAGAATGAACTTTTTCTATTTTGACAAATAGTAGACCGAAATTTAACCTCAATTGTGGCACCATAGGTAGAAATTTCATGGCTCTCATGATCTTGCACATAGTTCTTGGACCTCTCCATTGGAGAGAACAAACTCACCAAAAACATAGGAACAAACTCATCAATTGATGGGGACAAATCTCCAACCTAGAGAGACAAGAGTTATTTTGTAATCTAGATAAATTAAAATTAATACGAGTACTAATATTAATGATTGAGGCTTACTACTACCGGAATTGGTAGATAGCAATCCCTAGAATCAGATGAAATTTTTGGGGTTTGGAGGAGAGTTTATTTTAGGGTTTTATCTAGAATTATGTTATTCGGTGTGAGTGATCAATTAGATAAATGATATAGATTATCAATATCGGCGTGTCAAGTTGAAAATTTTAACGAATGTTTTAAAACAGAAACGTAACACATCTTTAATAATAAGAACGATATGAAAATGTTAAGTTATTGGCATAACACAGAGTGAGAGTTAATTTTCAAGCTAAAAATGGAGAATTACTAGCTAGAGATGTATGTAAAATAATAATATCGGATAGTCGAGTGTTAAATGATAAGTTGATAACCCCTTACTCTTTGAATTCTCCCACCTAAACTACATAGGTTATATCGTGAATTGTTCATTATGAATGTTATTCTACACATATCCAATGTATTTACATATTCGACTTGATGATTGATTTTATATATCGGAATTCGGAAGTGATGAGCTTTATTTCCTTTCAGACTTCCAGTCTTTAATTTCCTTTTAATTTCGACCGGTATTCATTATAGATTCCGTAGTTAAATTCAAACTCAAGTTATACATAATAATTATTTAAATTGATATATTCTCCATACCGTGTTATTTAAAAAATTGTACATATGCACAGAATCTTGATAGTAAACACGTTACGAGTATCATAAATTTAAAAGAAGGGTGCTGAGTGAGTGGGTGATCGTCTCTACCAATATCCCGGAGACTAGACCGAAGAAGTTAAACTGAGCATGACTCGATCCAATTTATCTTGCATAAAATGCACATGGTTTTAGACAAAGGTGCCTAAATAATGATATACGTACTGTATATGTCTGTTTGTGCACAACTTGATCGACAACAAATGAATACGGACCTCGTAAATAATAGGGTTGGTGCAACAAAATAAAATGATAATAACCAATTCAAGGGACGATGTATATGCCTTAAAATGAAAGATGAGAATGAGTACAAGGATGAAGTAAGGTTAGTAAGGTAGATTGGAATGAGTTTTTGGGTGGTTGGTTGGTTAGTTGGAGGACTACTGGATCCCATAACACAGATCGTGTACGTGTAGGTGGGTAACCTCTCAATTCAATCGGGTTACTAGCCTATTTGGTCGTAATTACTCTTGTGACGGATATAAAAGTTTGAAGTTATATCGGATAAAGTATTAGGAAATAAATTTGTTTTGTGACTATCAAAATATTTGTTTCATATATGCGTTATTCAGGGTCGACCAATGAAATTCAGAAGCTCGGTTCTAACTTCAATATGGAGGTCCTTAGTACTATGGAATACCACTTCGTATTAAATAATTTCAAAAAATATTACTTAGGAATCAAACCCATAACCTCTAAATCAACCTTAACTATCTTAACCACTATATCAATGTACCACTTTCGTTAATTTTGTATAATTAATATAAATATTGAGGTCCTTCACCAACTTGGACCCCGGTCCTAGAACCGAATGGATCACCCTATGGATCGGTCCTGATTATTCTTATTATACATGTGATATGATATTGATCCATTATAAATTTATAACGGATATCTCCGTCTCAAACTCTGAAGATGTAGTTTGGGTAGTAGTAACTCATATCGTTAAGTTGGTAGCATGAGTATCTTTCCATGTTTCGGAAGAATACAACAATTTTGTGAATCATGATACCTTAGAGGTTGGAATTAAGTTGATGGATCTGCGTATGTATATATGATTATGGTTGTCATGTCACATTGATAATTACTCATAACAAAACAAATGATAAGAAGCCTAATTAGTAAAGAAAGATGAGAGTGATATATACGAGTATCTATCTAGCTACTCTTTGATTTATTTTTCAAAAGTTGTAGGTCACATTATGAGGTCAAAATTTATTTCAATAAATATACTCCCTCCGGTTTTTTATGTTTGCCCCGTATTCCTTATTTGGCAAATTTTAATTGTTTGCCCCATTTCTCCACTTTCCATATTGGTCTTATATATATTACCATATTGTCCCTATGAATTTCTATTATTTACCTATTTTGCCAGTATATTTACACTTTAATCACTACTTTATACCTATTAGTCCACCTTTATTTCTTCATCATTGTACTTTTCATACACAATTTTTAAATTTCTTAATTTATGTGCAAATCGATGTGGGGCAAACATATAAAACCGGAGGGAGTATTAGCTTATCATGTATGTTAGGCAAAATCCAAATTTCAAATAACCTGTATTTTCAATCTAATAAATTTACGTTATAAATGACTTGGAAATATAAACGACGGAAGAAATCGTAATTTTAAGGTCGTGTATGTTTAATTACTCTTCCGATCAAAGAGCAAAATAAGAGGATCTTATATTACAAATTGTCTAACTACCGAGTATAAAAACAGTAGCAAAATGAACCCTTTCTCACATCTGGATCGATAATGTGTTTGAATCATGCATACTCATACGTACGAGCAAGGATCGATCCCTATTTCATTTCTCTCGATTTTTCATTATTTTTTCAAATAAATTAATATACGGATATACTCCCTTCGTTTCATTGAAAGCTTCCACTTTTTTTTTTTTGTAAATTTCTTTGATCGCTTCCACTTTCTTTTTTGGTATAACTTTTTCCCTCTTACCTAGGTGGCCCACCTACTTTACACCCTCTCTACTTTTGAATATTTTATTATTATCCTTAAAAAATGTGCCCCCTTTTTAGGTGAAATCTTTCAATGAAACGGAGGAAGTAATCCGTAATATTCTATTTCATCTCATCCTTTATCGCTTTTATTTATGATAATATTTACGGTAGTGATTAGTGAGTATATTCGAATAAAGGTACAATCATTATTATTTGAATTCATCTACTACTAGAGCCTAGAGGAGTCATACCAAAAGCACATGCCACATGGTGAAGTCATAGAAGCTAAATTGATCTTCCCTTCCTTTCTAAAAATAGTTTTATGGTGTACTCGTAGTTAAAAAATATTTTAATTAAAGATAAATATATAAATGACTGAGATGATAAAAGTAGTTAGTTTTCTTCATATCCGTTATACATAATATTATTATAATGATTCAAATTTATTACTCCATACTTTTATTTAGATAATAAAAACAAAACATATTTACTTATTTAGTTACTCTATTACTAATGTTTTTTTTCTTTTTCTTTTGTCAATTTCTATCTAAATACTACGGAGTACCATATATATACAGCCCTAATGACTACAATAATACTTAACTCGTTTTAACAACATGAGGAACATCTTAATTAATCCACACATTAGTGTTTGTGACGGAGATATCCATCATAATATTATTATAACAGGTCAAATATTACTCATAAATATAACCTAGAAAAGAATAATACTTTATTATATTCTATTGAAGATAACTTAGTCACAAAAAGTTTAATGTAATTAAATTGCGCCGTATAAATGGTATGTATGCATGTGGCATGTTACCTTATCATCACTTTTATGATCGAGTAGTATGCAATGCATGCATGCACTACTAGAATTTGCTCAAAAGGAATCAGTAATAAATAACCATTTAAGTATGATGAATGATGTCTTTGGTTAAAGAAATCAATCTACCAATATAAATGGTTTCTTATATAATAACAAAGACATTATTTTTTAAATAAATGATTTCTTACCACATGTAAGTTCATATCAAAGACACCATTTTTCGGAAAGTGATTTCAAAAGATACAATCCTACACCAAATACACCATTTTTAAATTAAATGATTTCTAACATTTTTCTTTTTTCTTTCTATTTTTTATACTGTACACAACTCTTGACACTTATTTCATTTCATACTGTAAACAACTCCATTACCTAAAATCCCAAAAATCAATTCCCAAAATCCCAAAAATCAATTCCCAAAATCCTTCGACTGATTCAACTCCATCGACTTCTACCGCCGTCCATACTTCAACGAGGTATCAATGGAATTTCTCCTAATTGCAGTTTTTTTGTTTTAATTTGTATCGAATAATATCTGTTTAGGATTATTACTATCACGATTTTCCCCTAATGTTTCCCGTTTAGTATCAATTTAGGGGTTCTATCGTTTTTGTAATGAATTTTCGTTATTTAGTAACAATTCATGGTTCCTAATTTGTGTTTGTTCCTAAGTTGTCAATATTGTGTTCGTCAATTGTATTTAGTAATTTTCAGAATTTTGTGTGTTTAGTAAGTGTTTGTCTGATTCCATTAGTTTGTGTAATTTTGTTTTCGATTTTTTAGATTTTGTGCTTGTTTGTGGATGAGATTGTTCTAATTTTGTGCGGACTTCTCAAATCTGGTGTTCCCCATTTTATTCATTTAAAAAACTAAAAACTCTTTACTCCTTTCCTTTTGCTCACAATTCAATAATGTGAGTGATATATCATCATTAGCAAAGGATCGGGAAAAAATAAGGCCAGTGAATGCAAGTTGCAGGTCTATGTTGAAATGTTGATGCATATATATCAATGGGGGTGCGAATCAGGCTATGTTTTGTAATGTAATATGCGCTTTCATGGTGATTGCATTGGCTGAGTTTCTATGCCCAAATCAGGTTGCATTGAGGTTTAAATGCAGGCCGTGATTTCGTTCACTTCTAGAAGCAATTAAATGAGAATGAAGATGTGCCAATTTATTCTAGCAAGGGTTGTTCGAAATGGGGCAATCAGTTCTACCATTCACTAAGTATAAGGCTTCTACGTAATCAAACTTGAATCAATTCAATGAAGAAGAAAAGGTAATTCCGGTGCAATTATGTTACATCAAAGCTGCATTTTCTTGATGCGAACAACCTAATTTATTGCCATAATAATAGAGCTATTACGTTTTTCGTGTGATGAAAGACAGGATTATGGTTAGACATGAATGTATTATAGTCAATTTAGGGCTTCAATTTCAGACCTATAATGGTCCAGTTCAACTGTCTTTTATGCTAAATTCAGGCTGGTCTCCTTCATTCATCGTGAATCGAGCCGCAAGATTCATTGTTTCAGGCTGCTTGGTGTGTAATCGGGAGCTGCATTGGCATGTAATTCGGAGACATAGAAAGTCTTCCAACTGATCTCCTCTCTCATATCTTCTTCTTCATCTCCTCCTTTCCTGATTTAGCTCAGTAAGCAGCCACCCGCCTCTTCATTTTAGTATTTTCCCCTTTTCTTCCTTTTTTTCCTATCTTTTTGGAGGACAAATAAAACAAAAGGCTTTAGAAATATCTTCCATTTTCATATTTGTAATTTTGTACGGCCTCCCACACTCTGAAAGTTTGAGAGAATTGGGAAAATGGGTTGTGCGGTTATTGTGAAATTTTTGACGAGTGACGATAGTAAATTTTACATTTTCCGTGTGACTCAGTCGTTTGTTTATGTTTTATATGGGGATTGACAGGGCAAGCAGTGTAAGCAAGAAATGGAGAGAAGGGATGAAGCAGGCATTAGGAAGGAGGAAAAGTCTCAACTTTTCAGGTTGTATAATCGATGACATATCTCTTGCTTGTCTCCTTCACCTCGCCTTCTCTCTTACCCAACTTGACATGTATGTCCTCTACTCTACTCTCTCTGTTTATGAATTGTATATTGTTGATACGTTGTTTTCAGTTTTAGTAAGAAATTTAGACAATCAATCATTTTTTGCAACATTATAGATTTGTGATGCATGTCATGATTCTTCAACTTTAATACGGAGTATTTGGTATATGGTTGGAGCATTTAGGTTTAGATAATTGAGAGTTATTACTCCCTCCGATTTTAAATGATCGCAATAATATTGAAACGGGACAATTAGTTAAAACCGGAGGGAGTGCTTATTACAAGTTGACTATTGATTAGGAATTGTGTACAAGGAGGAGGGTTAGATCCTTAAATTTAGGGTACTTCTAAACTTATGGTTTTTACTTTATTTAATGCTCAAATGTAAGCTATTTGATGCAATAGAAGATTGAGAAATGCAATGAAGCTACTTATTGTTTGTTGTTTCTTTTCTCATAAGCATAGATTAGAGATTGCTTTGAGGATGCAAGATATGCACACAGATAAACGAGAATCTTCGTGAAGAGTACGAGGAGCAGCTATTTGGAAATCTTGATATAAAACTGAAGTTTATTGAGGTATAACTTGACTCCTAATCTCTTTCATAATTTGTGCCTAACTATTCTACTGACATTTGTTTCGTGCCTTGATTTCACGACCCTTTCCCTAACACTTCGACCTAAAAACTTGTCATGTCCGACACTTTCAATTGAGTAGCTCAACTGAAGTCCCAAAAATAATTATATGTGGACCATATGGTAGATTATATTATGGTTTGAATTCTCATTCCTTTTGAGTTTTTATTGACAATTTATTTTGGAGATATATCTCCAGAAGAACCGTGAGATAATTTTTCTGCCAAGTCACTGAATTAAACGTAAATACAGGAGCTAAAAATTAGCAATCTCTCACTACTTCAATGTGAGACAATTTCTTATTCGAAATTTATTCTATACTCTCTATAGCTAATTTTACTAATGTCTACTAAAAAATAGCATGTGTATGATTATTACTCGTATTATTTTTACAAATTTTACTAATGTCTATTTTTTTTGTCTTGTAGATGAGGAGGAAGTTCGATTAGAAGTTGATCAATGAAGTGGGTATTTAGATCCATATTTATTAATTGTACTCTTTTTATTCAATGTTTTAAGGCATTATTGTGTTCTTCCAATGTAATTTTGTATACATTTGTTCATCAATATATATATAATTTTTTTTTTGAAATCCATTTTTATTTTGGACAACTCTAAAATGAGTAAATTATTTCATAGAACTGTTATATACATAAAAAAAATAAAAATAAAAAAGAGAGAAACAAGCACGTTGTGGTCATTATATGGTTTATTAAGGGTAAGCAAAGAAACCATTTAAGTGTCTTACATGGTTTATTAAGGGTAAGCAAAGAAATCATTTAAGTGCATTACATGGTTTATTAAGTTTAGATAAGAAACCATTTATCTCTCCAAAAAGGTGTCTTTCTCAAGGACCAAAGAAACCATTTATCTCTTAAAATTGGTTTCTAAAGCATAGGCAAAGAAACCATTTTTCTCACATGGTTTCTTACCCTAAGACACCTTTGACCTGGAGATCATCTCCAAAATGGTGTCTTAGGGCATTTTAACATGGTTTCTTTGCCATCTTTTCTAGTAGTGATGGTTGGGGATAGATTTTTAGCTAGGAGCCACTCTATCCCCATGGCTCTATAGTCTATAGTCTATACCAAAGCCGACAAAAATAAAAGGGGCGCAACATTCATCAAATAGGATACTTTAATTACTACTCTTACTTGTAGTATATGTCACATGAAAACAAAAAGATACGAGTATCATGCATGGTGCAAATCAATCAAATGGTTGGATATATCATATATGTACGTTTGAATATGCATTGCATGCTTCTAGTAATTTAAAGGCCACAAACTCACGGAATATGAGAAGGAGAAGAAGAAAAGATAAGATCATGAGTACTTCCTCCGTTTCAATGAATTGTTTGTCTTTTCTTTTGGCATCAAGGTTAAGGGAATCGATGAGAGAGTGACATGTAGAGCAAAACTCATGAGAATGATCAAATTGCGTATAAAAAACATTCCTAAAATAGAAAGGCAAACAATTCATTGAGACGCCCCAATATGGAATAGACGACAAACAATTCATTGGGACGGAGGGAGTAATATTTTATACATATATAATAACCATATTAGATTCTACGAGTATTATTCTAGGATAAACTTAAAAATCCGTGATTATATTTTCGTATGGAATTTAAATATTCGGTAGGTAATTGATAACATCATCTTAAATATCACTCATTATGTGAGAGTATATTTTAATAGATGAAAGTTTGATAATAAGTCATTTTTATAAGTACATAGTATTTTATTTGAGTCCTGACTCCCTAGCTCTATGCCTCTTTTAAGTTTTAACGACACATTCGAATTTGTTCATGTGTACGAACCCATATGAAACCCAATGACTCAATCATTCATATGCCAATCGATCATTTGGGGGCCGGGAGATTATTATGAATATTATGATTATATCTTTTTGGAGATTGTTTTTTTTTTGGATTGAACGTTCTATTGTGATCAAAGGTGATACGGCGTCATCTTTGCTTTTTATATGTTTAGATTTGGTCGCTCAACATGATCATCATATACTCTTTAGTAATTACTCCACTTTTTAGGATCTATACCTAAGAATTAGAGGGAATAATAAGCATATAAATTTTGACGGTAAATTATGCATGCATGCATGGGTTACTTTAAGAGCATGCACGTAAAAAAAACGCACACATTAAAGTCATTTTTTTTTTGTTTTTTTGTTTTTCATGCAAACGCATCATCAAAGTTTAAAGGGGCTTTATTGCCTCTCGTTCCACAAGCAAATTAATTAATTCGACAATTTTCTTTTTGGTAATGTATAAGTATACTAAGATCAGTAACCTTTACATCAATATGACAATTCAAACCAAATTAAATAGATTCAGTCACACTGAGTAATGCTGCTTGACACTTTTTTTGACTAAACTACACTACAATGTACTGATGATGTAGACATACCATCCATCAATATTTGAAGAGTTTCTTCTCGATCACGCATTTAAAAAATTAAATTAGGGTTAAGAGGTTAATTAAAGAAAGACTTACAAAAATAGTTTCCTAAGTACGATAATTATGAGTTAATATATTTCAATTTCTCAGATACTTTCTACGTTTTTTATTTTTTGCTCTATTTCCTTAATATATATGTACGAAATATTTTATTAAAATGGACAAACATTAAAAAAAAAAAAGAAAAAAAAAGGAAAAAGTATATATACGGAGTATTATTGTACTGTAAATCTTTTTCTTAGTTAACTTGTGTCATTTCTGTACATGATAAAAACAAAAACTCTTATTGACACGGAATATTACGGAGTACAAATTAATTAAGTCTCAATTATTTATTATCCTTTTTATATCATTTACGAGTATTTTAATCATATGGCAACATCAAATGACGAAGACAGAAAGAGTACGCACTGTACAAGCTATGAATTGATGAATAATGTTGACACATTATTGATCCAACATAGTAAACGGAAATAAAGGAGCTAGCTAGGTATCAATCTCGTTCAATTACAAACCTACGATGCGACATTACTACAGTATTATTATTATTATTATTGTTATTACTCAAAACATTTCAACAACTAACTTTGTCCAACGTATGTAACATGCATGTTAGTGTCTCTAACAAACTCCATATATAGTCCTAAGTCCTTAGCTAATTGTTGACAAACACACATGTTTAGAAAGCAACCTATCAAATTATTATCTGGGCCATTATAATTTGTTACGTTGCTTGCTTCATTGGGCAGCAATCGCCATTATCGGACCCCGTTCCGGCTCCCAAATGACCCGTCACTATCATGCACCGCATGCATCTAGACTCTTCTAGGGCATAACGGAGTAGTACAAGTATTTCCTATGAATAATAATGTGTGTAATTCATTTTTTCATATTACAATCAAATAAAATGATTTCATTATAATTATCATACATAGCATGTGGGGTATATATATGAATTATATTGGTGTAGAAAGTTCCATCTATATCTAGTTTAATTAGTCAATAACACCGTAAAATTATGATAGGTGGTAAACTGACAATCATCATAATCCAGGGTTTGAATTCTATTAATATTATAGTTACCCTCGTAGTTTTTCTTAGATCAGTAGGGAGAAAAAAGAAAGTAATTTGTGAATGAATTGGATTCAGAATGATAGAACGAGTATAACTCAACTTTAGAAGAACAATGGGTTCCCATCATGTTCATGTACTCCGTAATTAAAATGGATGGAAACTGTAAACCTACATTTTGATGAGTGGATCAAATGATCGGTCTAAAATTTAAACTTTAATACGGAGTACAAATCAATAATTATTACCATTCCATCATTTTCAGTCCATTATTATTAGGCCTCAATTTCATAAGGACCAAACCCTCGTATGGTCAATTTACTATGATAATCATTTCATTAAACCAAACCAAAAGAGCATTTTATGGATCCATGCATATTCTTTATTATTAGTGCGACTCGGTCCATTTTTATGTAATAAGGAGTGTATATATATATATAAACTTTGATGGATTATATATGTCCATCCCAAAGACTATAAAATATAAATTGTCAATTTACTTAAAATAATTAATTAATTAATTAATTAGTCTCTAATTATTTATGATAGCTAGGCAAATGTGACATGGACTAACTCCCAACATAAGCTAGCCACATATATAATAATTTCTCCTACAAATAATAATAGGAGTAATGGAGTAGCTTAGTGTTAAAATCATAATAAATGGTAGTAGTAGACAAGTAGACACTAGAATACACATCATAAATCGAGGAATTGTGGGATTGAGGTGAGGTTGGTGGTTACGTTTACGTTAAACATATGGTTAGCAAAGGCAAGAGGGATGCTTGATGTGTGGAAGATAAACATATGGTGACCCAGTCAGTAGGGACTAGTGGACTGGACATACAACTAAAATGTTGTGTAATAAATTTTCTCATATTGTTTTATATATATATATATATATAAAACAGTGAATATTTTGTCTCCTATATATATAATAAATTTTGTCTCCTTTATTTTTTTCGAAAATTTTGAATAATAACAGTGAATATTTTAACTATTTTTCTATAAATTTGGGATATAAAATTGTTACGGAGTAGTAGTTCTTATTAGTTACTATTATAGCCAGACCTGACGAATGGGTCAATTGAATTAGGGTCGGATCAGGTCAGTTTGGTTTTAGAAAAACGGCTTGATTTTGCATCGAGGCATTTTGGGTTCAGGTTATTTCCGCGTTGATTATTTTCAATCCTTTTAGAGATATCGACTTGTTTCATATTACGAGTATAATAACATTCAGGTCAATTCTAAATTAGGTCGAATTATTCCGAAGGGTTTAGTTTTGTGAATTCTACAAGCTTGGTTCGTGGGGGACCCAACACATGTCGCTTATAAACAGTTGATGAAAACGCTGACTCGTGTCTCCCGGGATTCGCCAATTATTGACCCTTCATTGAAAATGACCCGCCACGTGGGTTGGTGCCCTCTTCTTTTGTCTCTTTATTTCCATCATTCATATACACACATACATACATACGGAGTATCATGCACACATGAGTCTATGAGATGTATATAGGACTATACGAGTGATTCTGCATTTTGTCTTATCGATACTTAGAGCAACCACAATGGAAGAATCCATATAAAAATTTTCCATATGTCATCTCATTTTATGCTATATCCTAGATATAACTTTATATCATAATGGAAGAACCTTGCATAAAGTTCTTGGATACTTTTTTCTCACACAAGATTAAAATAAGCAAAATTATTTGATTGGTTTACCTTTATTGTTTTAAGTAAGAACTTGGTTCTTAAATAAGAACTCAATTTCTTAAAAATAGTGAGAACTTTTGTTCACAATGGACAAACTTTATCAAAAATAGTGAGAACTCAAATAAAGTTTGTTTGACAACCTCAAGGGTAAGAACTACCATTGTGATTGCTCTTATATATGTTAGTTTTGTCAAAAATTTGTAATAGAGTATGTCTATCATGTGATAAATATATCTGATATTAGTATACGTATATGTATACAGTGTGACGATTTGGGGAGCCAAAATTAGCACATACACTATTCGTTGGTAAAAAGGCAAGCCAAAAACAAATTCAGTGTCTAAAACTAATTAAATATCTTAACCTAATTTTTGACATGCAATTAATATATACTCTGTACTAATAACAAAAACAGAAATACAAGAATATATAAGTAAGTTTTAAGGAGTCGAAATGTGTAGACGATTATCATAGGATTAACAATTAGAAGTTGGTTTGGTCGAAGGTCCAGGTTTCGACAACAATTTTATGACAAATGTTGGTACGAGTGAAGACGTGTAGTCAAGTGGTAGTCATATACGGAGTAAGTTTGAATGAATTATTATTAATTTTTATTTCGCTGATCTTTATATTATACATACAAGAGTACAAATTACGGAGTAAATTTAAATGTGTAATCATATCACAAAAGTGTTGATAAAGGAACTTGTGTGGAGTTTTGCTAGTGTATTCATCCTGCTCAATCAGATCATATGGAGTACTCGTATTTGATATGTGGAATTGGATTTGTATAAGAGAAGTACTCCGTAGTAGCTAGCACACTGCGATAATCGATAACTTATCTCAAGATGGCAATTGGCAAACATGCATACATACATATCCAGCAACCAACGTATCACGTATGTAAGTTGATGGAGTTAAAGAGTTTTTGTTATTTTCGTCCAAACCAAATAGGTACCAACCGGCCGGCCCAATTGGACAGTAGGAGATCGGTTAGAGAGGATATATGACAAATTGTTAATTATGATAAGCCAACGCATTCTGGTACGTACTATCTACTCGATCAGCTCGGAGATGATGAAGACGGAGCATATGAATAGTCTTGTCCCAAAATAAAAACAAATTAAATTTAACTCATTGTTTTGTCTCGGTTTTTGTTGGTAAAATCGATATGACCAGTTTTCTGATATACAGTAATATTATTACTACTATTGTCTCTTGTAGTACTACAGTGCTAAGTTGTTTGATGTTTCTAGGGTCGATTAAGGAGAAATAGGATGACTTGCTTTGTTCGTAGATTAGACTTTCAGAGTTAGAAGTGTAAAGAAGAGAAGTCATGGTCTTAGGTTCGAGCACTGTACTTGAGACAATCCCGAGCATCTAATAATAGGACATCCCTCAGAGACCAATGCATGCAACACCGTAACAAAATGATCAAATTAAAGAAGAAGTTATTGCTGAAGCATGCATGTACGACTAAATGTCACGGAGCTAAATGTGGCTAAATTTAACTTAATTAAGTGAGTTGAGTGGAACTCAATGATGAGGTTTAGCTAGCTTAACCTCATTGAACTGGATTATCGGAGTGATGCGATGAGATTAAAATAGGAATTAAAATTAAAGGGTCAGGGTCTAATAAAGTGTTGTTCTTTTCAATAGGAGTAAGTTGCATTGAACTGAATTGAACTGAACTAAATTAAATTGACCGGAGTAACTATGTTCAACATAAACCTAATGGGACTGATTAGGGTTAAACTAACTCGAAAAGAAACCAGATTTAAGAGTACCCATGTAATTATTTTATGCCAAGAGAAACCCAAAAGCGAGTTGATGACTTAGGCTTCAACAAAAAAATATTCTTAAAGTATTTTTATGTGATTAGGTATGACAAAGAGGGGATTAATATTTAATACTATCGAGTAGAAATTAATAATGTTCCATAATTTAACATTTGTGGTCCTATTGCACGTAAAAAGTTCGATAATAACAATAAGAAGTTTATATGATCTTGGCCACAAATGTAGAATATTCTTGACTTACATTTTTCTCTAGTGCTTTAACGAATAATTTAATCAACGGTTTTTTTAATGTGTGTCTACTGGACACATGTTAATAACCTAATTAAAGCAAATTTAAGTAGGATAATATCATGAGAAACTGTAATACCAAGTTAATTACGGAGTATATTTTTCATACTTACACAATATTCTAATTAAACTTACTTTAATTAAACTATTAACGTGTGCCCAGTAAACATACGTTAGAAAAATCGTTTAATCATATTTCAATCAATTTATATATTGTGAACTTTCTCAAACCATTATTCAATGCCGCCAGAAATTAATGACCTATGACTCATTGATTCATATTTATAAATTTGGCACTTAATTAACTAGCTTTAGCTAACCATAGTTATGCATGTGCTTAATATGGACCATATAAATAAATAATCATAAATCTAAACCACTTGACTTATCATTGTTGCCTTAATTAGTGAGAAAGGTTTAACCCTAGTAAACAAAACTCATATGGAGTCTGATTATATGAAGCATATTTCAAATTTCAGAGATTTGAAATGATTTATGGTAAACAAAATACAATCTAAAGAATACGTGTTACTGGAAGAAAAATTGGACTCCCTCTAACGTCTGCATCAATAATTATCTTTTGCTTATTTAGTTTTGTGCAGGGCTGTCTAACAGCATATTCAAATCGTTATTAGAATAGGGGTATGTCCAAAAAATAAAGGCCAATATAAATAGGGTTAACGTGGGCACAAAGAGTATACATTCCAAACGATGTGGAATATGTTATTACTCCCTCCTTTCCAATGAATTGTTTGCCTTTGTTTTTGGCACCAAGGGAAAGAGAACCAACGAGGAAGTGAGATGTGGAGCCAAGGGTTAAATTACATACTCCCTCCGTCCCAATGAATTGTTTGCCTATTCCATATTGGGGCGTCTCAGTGAATTGTTTGCCTTTCTATTTTAGGAATGTTTTTTATATGCAATCTGATCATTCTCATGAGTTTTGCTCTACATGTCACTCCCTCCTTGGTTCCCTTAACCTTGGTGTCAAAAGGAAAGGCAAACAATTCATTGGAACGGAGGGAGTATAAAAAATATTCCTAAAATAGAAAGGCAAACCATTCGTTGAGACGCCCCAATATGGAATAGGCAAACAATTCATTGGAACGGAGGGAGTACAATCTTTTATTTACGATTTATAGTCCACTAATTAACATATTTTATACTCCGTATTTATTTCACTACAAGAAAAGTGTAGGTTAGCAACCGATATTTTCCGACCGCACAAACAGCGGTCGGTATTTTGATTTACCGACCGAAAATCAGTCGGCAAATTGACATTTCAGTCGGTATATTACCGACCGATTTAACGGTCGGCAAATTATAAATCAGTCGGTATTGTATTGTTTTACCGACCGATTTCGCAATTTACCGACCGCCACATCGGTCGGTATTTTTTTTAACAAAAATCCCCCCAGATCCCTTCATTACTCACTTCGCTGTTAAAAAATAAAAAACAACATCGCAAACCCTTTAACCCCAAACCCCAAACCCCGACGACCCAAACCACAATCCCCGACGACCCCACTCCCCCTCGCCGGAGACTCTCGCCGGACCGCCGCCGCACCGACGCCGCACCGCCGCCGTACCGCCGCACCTCAGCGGAGAATCTTACCCATCCTTCCCAAAATCCCTAATTTCAACCTAGGTATGAATTCTAACTCAATTTTTTTGTTTGATTTTGTTTATATTTGCTTTATTATTGTTGTTAATCCAATTGTTTGATGAATGTAGGTTATTAGGTTTGATGAATTTAGGTTATTAGGTTTGATGAAATTGATTAGGTTAGTGTAATATATTAGGTTTGATTATCCAATTGTTTGATGAAATTAGATTTAGGTTAGTGTATAGTGGATTTTGGTTGAGTTAATTTGATGAGTTAATTTTGGTGAAATTATATAGTTGGGTAACTTCTAAGGTTTGAAATTTTAGTGTATAGGTTTGAAATTATATTAATTTTGGTTGAGTTAATTTGATGAGGATTTTTGTGAATAACTTCTAAGGAAATTTGGAGAAGTATTATTATTATAATTAATATTGTTTCTATGTGAATAACTTCTCAATAATGATAAATCTATGTATTGATGAGATGATGATTTATGATTTGTTGAAGAGATTTCTCTTTTGTATAATTTCCAATTTGTACTGGGCTACGCATTAAATGCGCAATTGTAACCATGATTTAATGAAATGGTTGTCGATTAATCGACAACCATTTAATGAAATAATGGAGAAATGGTTGCCCTTAATAATTCGCGTAGAGTTGCCCTTAATAATTCGAATGTGTTTGTATAGAGTTTGAGGTTATGCTTGCCCTTGATAATTCGCGTAGAGTTGTGAAGAGGTTGAATACTGTATTCTTATTTGAGTTTGTTGATTAATTGAGGTTACGATTCTGCATCTGTGCTTGATAAATTCAAACTTGTTTGTGAAGAGATTGAGTTCTGTTTGTATATGTTGGTCAATTCAGGTTATACTTGCCCTTGATGATTCGTTGGCTTGTGAAGAGGTTGAATTTTCTTCCCCAAATTCACTGTATTTTGTTTGAATTTGTTGATTAATTGAGACTACGATTATGCATTTGTTCTCGAACTTGTTTATGAAGAGATTGAGTTCTGTTTGAATATGTTCATAAATTGGGGTTATGCTTGCCCTTGATAATTCGCGTTGGACTGTGAAGAGGCCGAGTTTTGTTGCTCATGTTGGTGTAATTATGTTGAATTTGTTGATTAATTGTGGTTACGATTCCACATGTGCTTTATAAATTCGAACTTGTTTGTGAAGAGATTGAATTCTGTTTGAATATGTTGATCAATTGAGGTTTTGCTTGCCCTCGATAATTCGCGTTGGCTCGCTCATGTTACTGTATTTTTGTTTGTTTGAATTTGCTGATTAATTGAGGTTACAATTGCGCATTTGTGCTTGATTAATCCGAACTTGTTTGTGAACAGAATGAATTCCGTTTGAATAAGTTGATCAATTGATGTTATGCTTGCCCTTGATACTTCCCGTTCGCTTATGAAGAGGTCGAATTTTGTTGCTCATGGTACTGTAATTATGTTTAAATTTAATGGGATGATTTAATGAAATGGTTGTCGATTAATGAAATGGTTGTCGATTAACACTCATGGATATATGCAGTTATTATTATATTTTTGTTTGGTTTTAGGCAAGCTAATATTAGTTGTTAAATGTTTTCTTGGATTGCATTTGGTAAGTGTTATTTGCATATGTTTGTTTGTTTTGTCATTCAACAGATCATATCTGAAAGATGGTTGCACGTGGACGTGGAGGAGGACGTGGACGTGGAGGTGGACGTGGACGTGGACCACAGGTGGAGGTCCACGAGCACGAGGAGGACCAGCAACAACAACAACAACAACAACAACAACAACAACAACAACAACAACAACAACAACGACAAGAGGAAGATCTTCCCATAATTCCGATAGAACCCAATGGGAGATGATATTGCTTATCCTATTATTATCGAAGTAGATGTAGTATATAATTTTTTTTATACAAAAATACAATTTGTTTTTTTGGTTTTTGATTAAGGTTTGATGACTCTGGTGTGGTAAGACGAGTAACGAAGTCATTCAAGGGTTTCTACCATGAACCGCATATGAACTACAGGGAGACCCCGAAGACGATAAAGGAAAAATGGTTCGGCAATTTTAGGGTATACATTCACTTTAATTTATATGAGTATATTGCTAACTATATAGATATATATATAGTTATATGCACTTTTAATTGTTATTTGAATATTTTCTTAAAATGTAATTATTAAATTATGATCGGTCACAATGTCAGGGCTACTGTTCATGGAAGCCCGAGGATGAAGAGCAAGTTAGAGAGAGATACGACGTCGAAGCACGAAAACGGTTGAAGGACACCGTCAACGACATCTGTGAATTGAAGAATGGCAAGAACAAAGATTGCCTGGGGTGGATGGTGCCGCAAGTCTTCAAGGACTTGTTGGAGAGATGGAAGACAAAGGCTTTTCTGAAGAGATCTAGGACAGCGGCGGCGAATAAAGCTTGTGCTCAGCCTGGCCCTACACACCACGGGGGGTCGATCAAGGCAACTAAACATGCTTCGAGGCTGGTAATGACAAAATATATTAAAATGTTCCATAACGTTTTTATTAATATTTTTTTGAAGATGATAGTAATAATTGATCCAAGTTTATGCATAGTAAGTCTTAATTTGTTTTTGTAGATGGAGCAACTGGGTGGTAGGCGGCCCAGCGCGGCCGAGCTCGCAGAAACCATCCATTCTAAGGAAGTCGAGGGTAAAAAGGTTTATACTAGTCAGAAGGCAAAAGCAACATTTGTAAGTGTTAATTTAGTTAATTATAGAGATTATCTTAAAATTCCTTAATAAATTAGTTATAATTTGTTCCTAAACATTACCTTTTGTCTGTTTGCTTATAGGGACGTTTTGAAGAGCTGAAGAAAAAGAACGAGGAGGAGGGGAAAGAGAAAGAGGACGACGAGCTTTGGTTTGAAGCGGTCGGGGGCTTCAAGAAGGGACACGTCTACGGAGTGGGATCCGCCGGCCCATTGTACTTCACCCCCCCTGCACAGAATAAGGGGAATGCTTCGTGCTCTTATCATCCCGGTATTCTTGTACAACAAGAAAAACGGGCAGAAGCATTTCAAAACAAGATTTTGGAAGCCTTGGAGAAGGAAAAAGAAGAGAACAGGCGCTTCAGAGAAGAGACACGGGAGCTCATGCAACAACAACAACAGCTCATGTCAGCGCTGAACACGGCATTACAAACTCAGAATTGTAATCCGTTTACCTTCAATAACGTCCGTAATCCGAATGATGATAATTCGGGAGGTGGTGGAGTTGGGGGAGCCGGGGTCGGTTTTCAGGTGTAGCTTGAACCTCTCATTGATAACTCTTTTAAATTGTGATAATTTTGATTTTTCTTCCAAGTTGTTTAGACTCTTTACACTTTCATTAGTATTGATCTCTTAATTAAGTAGTTAAACATTTTAGAAAGCTATGTCCATGATATCGAATGTTTTATGTGAATGAATTGTGAAGATGTTGGATTTTGAATGAAGTTAATGAATGAAGGGGTTGAAGTGAATGATGTTGTAGTTTGAATGAGTTGGAAGAATTGAATGGTATGATGGTTATAATGCAGATTTATATGTGCAAATTGGAGGACAACAAAACCACTATAACCCCCGGCCTTAACGTATTTTACCGACCGACAAAAGGTTTTACCGACCGATTTCCCACGTCACCGACCGCCCAAACTCCTGGTTTAGCCGTGGTCGGAAAATATTACCGACCGAAATTATTAGTCGGTAAAAACATTTACCGACCGCATTATTGTTTTACCGACCGATACGACGGTCGGTATTGCTCGAGTTCCGACCGCTTCTGTCAGTCGGTAAAGAATAATTACCGACCGTTTGTTTCTTTCCCGACCGTACTTCGGTCGGTGATTTACCGACCGCAGGTTTCGGTCGCTGCTTTCCTTTTCCGACTATAGTTTTCGACTATGTTTTGTCGGTCGGAATTATTTCAAAATCGGTCGGTAATTCAATTTACCGACCGATTTTTACGCTTACCGACCGATTATATCGGTTGGTAAATGCCTATTTCCTTGTAGTGATTTCTAATGTTTACAACTTAATGAGCTCCATTTTAATTTATACTCCCTTGTCCCAATTGTGGACATGACATAGGTCCACCCCGACGCGGCGAAGCGCGGGTTTTGGGGAGGCGTAGAATTTCCATATGAGATGGATCGAATTGAATTTTAAATCGAAGTAGGAGTCGCCACCGAATTTTATGGTTATTCGGAACCATTCGAACCCACTCTATGTCGTAGTGGGCCATACTTAAAGCCTGGCCCATTTCCGATGTCAGAGTTTATTGGGTTCGTCCCTTAGCATATCGATACCGATGCCGACTGGGCGGTTAATCGTATATTGAATGACTCTCGTTGCCAATGGATTCGGACGTCCGGAAACCATGGTTCTGAGTAAGGGGTGAGGGTACGTGTTGGGAAGTTCAGCGAGAACACCCAACCCCGCCCGCACTTAGCGGCCTTTACTAAGATATCGTTCGATTTTGGTGTACACGCGTTAGTTCGACGATGAAATGATATGCAGAGATTATTTTCCTAAGACATGTGAGGAAAAATAAATAATGGGTTGCTAAGTCGTTTAATGCATGTTAAACTTAATAACGTCAAAGTTATTTAGCATGTGAGTTCGTTTTAGTCTAATAAAACGATAAAAAAAAGAATATGAGAATAATTTGCTACAAACACGAGAAAACGGGTTAGTAACGATCGAAATAATAATAAATAAAATTGAAATCGAGAAAATAAGAAATAATCGAAATCTGAAAAATATCGTTAAAACGTTGTTTTGTATAAAAACGATGTTCGAGAAAGAAAATAAAAAAAAGGGCGTGTCTCGGCCGAGAGCCGCGCGACTCGCACGAGACTCATGCGGGTCGCGTGGCGGCCTGTTTTTCGACGACGGTTTTCGAAAAAGTTTTGATTAAATCGCGTACGAATATCGCATAATTCGTACCCGACTTAATATTCTCAATATTCGTTATATTCGATAGTTGACTATGAAATCAATATCAAATATTTGGAATAGTTTTAGAAAAGATGTAAATTTAGAAATCGTTTCGTAAAATAATAAAAATAAACGAACGAAAACTAAAAAAAAGGGAATCGGGTCAGACTCGGGCGCGAGTCGCCTGGACCGGGCGCGACTCGCACGCGAGTCTGTCCTTTTTTTTATTTTTGTCGAAAATCGTTATAAATCGCGTACAAATATGGATTAATTTATACCCGGTTTATATTTTCGATATTCGTCGTATTCGATATTCGATTATAAAATCGATATCGAATATTCGGAATGACTTTAGAAAAGGTTTTGAAAAAAGTTTGTTTTTGAACGAAAAGATGTAAAAAAGATTTTGAACAAAAAAGTTGTAAAAAAGATGTAACGATTTCGTCGAAAATTTAATATAATTCTTTTCGATATGATATTCGATTATATAGAATCGATATCATATTTTAAGAATATTCGATGTAAGAAAATAGTTTTAGTATATCGATATTAGAAAATAAAAAAGAGAAACCGACACAAGACCCATAAAAACGAGATGAAGAAGAGAGAGAAAAGGGAAGAGACGGGTTTGATTTACACCCTCAACCTACATGCTTTGTGTTCTCGGTATAGAGCTCGTCGGACGGTGGCTTAGATACGGGAGCGTCGAGATGATGTGGGTGAGCTAAGGTGCCGGTTTTTTGGAGCGTTTTTGTGTGTGTATGAGGCGTGGGATCGGTCGGTTTGGACGGGATCGGTTTCGTCGGATTTTTGGAATTACTTCGGGATTATGTCGGGACTTCGAATGTCGTTTTTTGGCTGCTGAAAACTTAGGATTTTCTCGGTATTTTCTGTGTTTATAGTGGCTGGAAAACGAGGTAATTGATCTCTTTTTCGTGTTGGTGTGATGTCCTATTTATAGGAAGTCTCCGACCTTGGTTTAGGAGAGTTTGAATACCGCTAAGGATAGGAAACGAGGGAATTTGAGGGACATAAGAATTCCGCTTTCTTGTGAAGAAAGAAAGGGAAATCTCGGCTGACTTGGACTGTATTGGCCGAGTATTTGGTACTCGGTTAATGTCTGAATCGGTTTCCGGATAGAATTCCTACTTGAGATCGAATTCTACCTTGAACGGAATTGTTTATTATTTTTGTGAAGGCTGATTTTTGTAGGAATTTGGGCAGAAGTGGGACGCGTGAGACATCACGGTCGGTCCACAAGTCTCGGGAAATATCTTTGACCGGGTTTGACTCGGTCGCTAAAAGACGGTTTTACCCCTGGTGACGGTTTCGACCCAAATTAGTGTTATTTGACTCGAAATGACCCACTGGGCCTGGATTTGAGGTCCGTTTTGTGAGATTTGTACTCCTTAAAATGTCTAAGCCAAATGTCCATGATTACAAGCCCATATCCGAGTCTGTCAAAGCACGTTTACGTCCTATCATCATCGGGTGTTTGGCGGGAACTACTATAGACACCTAGCGGTCAAAATGTGGGTGTCTACAAAGCCCCCACTCTGACTGAGGCTTGGACAAGGCAAAAGTCAGAGTAGCCACCAGGTCAACCAAGGATTAAAACCTGGCAGCCTTCCGATCGGGTCGTTTAGGGTCCATTAGACCTGCGTGAAGGGCTCGCCAGCCATGGAACAGGAATCATACCTGAGCTGATGCTGATAATGTCGCGGGAGCTTGCCTAGGAAGCTATGGGTATACCTGTGTGCAGATATATCCTGTCTTAGAATTGCGCAGGAGCTTGTATGAGCTTTTCCACTGGGGAACTTAGAATTTTTGGGAGTCTTGGGTGTACCTGTATGCCAACACATAACATATTGCATGTAACATTTAGGCGAAACACCGACTCGTGCTGGGGAATATGATTTTTTCGAAAAAAATTTGAAAAGAAGAAAGCTGATTCTTTTTTTGGAAGTTTTGGAAATAAGGATGCTTGGGATGACTTTGATTCCTATTCGGATTCTGACACGGATTCCTGGAATTTCCTGGTTAGGCCTGTATGCTTAGATGAAGTGGGAGATATACCGACAGACTCGACTCTGGACATGACCGGACGAGTCGGCAGACACGACTGGACTCCCTAAGGGTTGGACCGTGACTCGGTAGGGGATGGGCCACCTAAGATGACAAGACTCTTAAGTTGCGCTATTCCGTAGCCTAGGCGAGTGGCAACATGGTTGAATCCTCAGAGTGAGATTGTTTCCGTACGACAGGGCTTTGTGGTAGCAATGCCGTAGACTGGTGTTCTTTTGAATTTTTGATTTTTAGAACATTTCCAAAGTGGGTATTGCTCCGAATCCTGACAGATTCTCGTCTTGGACTAAACCGAGTACTAGGACACACTATAGAAAGGTGGCTAGATTTTGGAAAGTATTTGGATTATGTGAGTGGATGGAGAACTTCTGCTTAGGAGAAGCCCCCAGAATGACAAAGCTAGCTGTTGAGAACATGACAGTGTCGTGACCGGAATGATGGTGCTTTTTGAATGTGTGTCAATGTGGGTGGTTGTGCCTCTGTTGAAAGGCTGCCTACGTATTCACGTGTTAGTGAAATCAAACCAAGCCGTAGTTCAGTGGATTGAAAGATATATAATGGTGCCTAGTTTACTAGGGCTTTGTGTGTAACTAGCCACAACGATGGTGTAGGCTAGGTGCATTCCCAGTGATGTCTTGATCAAAGGGCTAGAATGGTTAGAATGTTGATCCTGTGACTGTGAGCGTTCTCCGGGATAGCCCCCAGAGGTGGTGTGAACTATTTGGGCATGTTCTATGCCGACTGCAAGTTGAGTTCCCGTGTTTGGGGCTGGTAACTGGTTTGAATGAGAAGAATTGGGATGGGATTTTAACGAGTTCTGCTCTCGGGGATTTTAACGAGTTCTGCTCTCGGGGATTTGATGAGTTTTGCTCTCGGGGATTTTAACGAGTTTTGCTCTCGGATTTGCATATGGTGATTGTGAATTCTGTTATGTAAAGGGGAGGTCGAGCAGAATGGCTCGAGCTTCGATTGGGCAGGTTTGATAATGCGGGATCTGATTTCCATGTCTGGCCCTAAAGGTTAGGGTGTATCCTATGGAGCTTGAATCCTCAAAATTCTGGGCTGTCTCTAGCCTAGGTCTCGAGAAGGTCTTTGAGGGTTGTAATGTGGGAAGGCTAGATGTGGTGTTATCTGACCAGCTTGACTGTCTCTCCCCTATTGGATGGTATGGGTATTGATAATTTTTTAATTGACCGTTTCACGGTCATGGGTTTTTGAATTCTTTGGGTTGACCTCTTAGCCCCGGTCATGGGATTCTTCATTTGAGTTGACCGTGTCTGGTCGAGAGATGTTGATAATTCTTTTTTGATCATGACCAGCTTTTTTGTCTTGGCCTTTTGCCTTTTTTTTCCTTGGACTTTTGATTTTTGGTCCAGCTTTTTTTTTTGTCGGTCAGACTAACACCTAAGGTGGGGTTTGGTTAGTCTTATTGGAAGGGTGTTTATTGTGGGAAGTGGGCTTGCCTCCCGTCCTGAACCCAAACTAGAAGGCTACCCAGATTTGTCATAGGATTCGATATGCTCCTGCTACGGGTAGTTATGTGGCTTTCTATACCAGACATGGAATAGGTAAAAGGAAAACACGGGCTCGGTTTCCTGCAGTCATTATAGATGTGCCTATAATAGTCACGTGCGTGTGCTCACAGTGTATGATAGTGTTCATCATGTTCTCGGAAACACATAAGAAAAGTATGTATGAGAAATAGAAAAGCTGATTTTATTGAAATGTGAAACGAGGACAGAATACTGCTGACTCTGACTCTGACTTTGATTTGAAAATGAGGATGTAGGGTATCCTAGACTCGAACTCAGACTTAGACTCGAATCAAATCCGGACTCGGACGCTCGGTTGGTTTCTTTTTTGGTAAGATCTTTGATTGGAGAGAACGACGGGTGTCACGACTCGCCTAAACTCGGCTTTGCGCAAGTGCAAGAGAGGGAGTCAAACTAGACACGGCCCGGGGTGACAGGTCGACAAAGACTCTTGGACCGGGATACTCGAACGTTGATCTAGACGAGGTAACGAACCTGGCTTGGACTCGACCATGAGACTCGGACGGTGTATGAGGGCGAGTCCGAAAATGGGGCAACTGTGTTTGACTGCGTCGCGTGCTTGGACCAACCGTGGTGACCTAACCCTAGGTGAATCGAGTATTCGTAGCATAGGTACGACTCGAAGAAGGCATCATAAGGACGCCAGTGTATGATGAACGTGGGGTGCCCTTAGGATGACCGTGGTTGACTGCTCGGTTGGGGGATAGCCCCCGAGTGAGGCTAAAGACTTTGATAGGACTCAAATGGTGTGACACCTAAGTGACTCGGAAGTGGGATACGTGAGACAACACGTGTAAGACAAGACCCTTAGAGCAACCGTGATTGATCGCTCTACTGAAGGGTAGCCCCCGAGTGGGACTGAAGATTTTGTTAAGACTCGAGTGTCGGACGAGTGACCCTTAGATGTAAGGATCACGAACCTTTTGTTATAAGGCTATGCCTTGTAAAAGGTTGACTCGGAAAAGACACCTAGACGGGTGACTCGTGGACGGTGGGCCTTCCTTAGGATTCGGCAAAGTGGGCCTAGTCCCGTTCGAAGGAAGGTCTATGTGAGAATTCTCCAGACTTTGGACTCGAGTGTGTAAACGGGCTTTCCTTTGTAGGAGTTAGTCCTACGAAGGTGGGCCGTGCCTTGACAAGTAAGGCGGACTGGGATGGGGTGGAAACTCGTGATATAAGATCGACGGAGTTTCGACGCTATAGACTCTTACAACCTATGACAAGACCCGACACTGCTAAATACGGGAAGTCCTAAGAAGAAGAGGGTTTTGAAAAGGGAATTTGGATTTGAAAACCGAGCAAAGGTCGGATTGGAAGACCCGATTTTTTTGAAAACCGAGAAAAGGGTATCGGGCCGAGATTTCGGGCTTTTTTTTTGAAAAGGTTTGGACAGCATACCGGCTAAAAATAGGCTATTTTGAGTCAAAATCATAAGTCCTAAATTCGGCAGCTTTCCGGGTTTTGAAAAAGAATGGGTTTGAAAAGATATAAGTTTTTGAAAAAATGACGGTTTTTGAAAAGACCAAAGGAGATCAGGTAGCATGTAGTCATAGAATCAGTATAACGACGCCATGTATGCTCTTAGTCTAAGTCTCGGTCGGTCTAATAGGGTCTATACCAACAACGATCGCTTTCTCGTACTGAGGACGGACTCCCTAAGCCGAGTTGGTCTTAGGACATGCCGCAAAGTCTAAACGAGTTCCGCCATCGAAGTCTTTAGTGCACCCTAGTGGGAATGCACCGTGGTATAGTGGGACGTCGGTCACAAGTAACCGGCCCGGGATAGAACGGGGTTATGCATGAATCATTGGACTAAAACGTGTACATTACTAATCGAACGATTTCTTTTCGAGTCTCACCCTGAGGATGCCGATGGTAAGTGACACATCAGTTAATCCCCAGCAGAGTCGCCAAATTGTGGACATGACATAGGTCCACCCCGACGCGGCGAAGCGCGGGTTTTGGGGAGGCGTAGAATTTCCATATGAGATGGATCGAATTGAATTTTAAATCGAAGTAGGAGTCGCCACCGAATTTTATGGTTATTCGGAACCATTCGAACCCACTCTATGTCGTAGTGGGCCATACTTAAAGCCTGGCCCATTTCCGATGTCAGAGTTTATTGGGTTCGTCCCTTAGCATATCGATACCGATGCCGACTGGGCGGTTAATCGTATATTGAATGACTCTCGTTGCCAATGGATTCGGACGTCCGGAAACCATGGTTCTGAGTAAGGGGTGAGGGTACGTGTTGGGAAGTTCAGCGAGAACACCCAACCCCGCCCGCACTTAGCGGCCTTTACTAAGATATCGTTCGATTTTGGTGTACACGCGTTAGTTCGACGATGAAATGATATGCAGAGATTATTTTCCTAAGACATGTGAGGAAAAATAAATAATGGGTTGCTAAGTCGTTTAATGCATGTTAAACTTAATAACGTCAAAGTTATTTAGCATGTGAGTTCGTTTTAGTCTAATAAAACGATAAAAAAAAAGAATATGAGAATAATTTGCTACAAACACGAGAAAACGGGTTAGTAACGATCGAAATAATAATAAATAAAATTGAAATCGAGAAAATAAGAAATAATCGAAATCTGAAAAATATCGTTAAAACGTTGTTTTGTATAAAAACGATGTTCGAGAAAGAAAATAAAAAAAAGGGCGTGTCTCGGCCGAGAGCCGCGCGACTCGCACGAGACTCATGCGGGTCGCGTGGCGGCCTGTTTTTCGACGACGGTTTTCGAAAAAGTTTTGATTAAATCGCGTACGAATATCGCATAATTCGTACCCGACTTAATATTCTCGATATTCGTTATATTCGATAGTTGACTATGAAATCAATATCAAATATTTGGAATAGTTTTAGAAAAGATGTAAATTTAGAAATCGTTTCGTAAAATAATAAAAATAAACGAACGAAAACTAAAAAAAAGGGAATCGGGTCAGACTCGGGCGCGAGTCGCCTGGACCGGGCGCGACTCGCACGCGAGTCTGTCCTTTTTTTTATTTTTGTCGAAAATCGTTATAAATCGCGTACAAATATGGATTAATTTATACCCGGTTTATATTTTCGATATTCGTCGTATTCGATATTCGATTATAAAATCGATATCGAATATTCGGAATGACTTTAGAAAAGGTTTTGAAAAAAGTTTGTTTTTGAACGAAAAGATGTAAAAAAGATTTTGAACAAAAAAGTTGTAAAAAAGATGTAACGATTTCGTCGAAAATTTAATATAATTCTTTTCGATATGATATTCGATTATATAGAATCGATATCATATTTTAAGAATATTCGATGTAAGAAAATAGTTTTAGTAGTATCGATATTAGAAAATAAAAAAGAGAAACCGACACAAGACCCATAAAAACGAGATGAAGAAGAGAGAGAAAAGGGAAGAGACGGGTTTGATTTACACCCTCAACCTACATGCTTTGTGTTCTCGGTATAGAGCTCGTCGGACGGTGGCTTAGATACGGGAGCGTCGAGATGATGTGGGTGAGCTAAGGTGCCGGTTTTTTGGAGCGTTTTTGTGTGTGTATGAGGCGTGGGATCGGTCGGTTTGGACGGGATCGGTTTCGTCGGATTTTTGGAATTACTTCGGGATTATGTCGGGACTTCGAATGTCGTTTTTTGGCTGCTGAAAACTTAGGATTTTCTCGGTATTTTCTGTGTTTATAGTGGCTGGAAAACGAGGTAATTGATCTCTTTTTCGTGTTGGTGTGATGTCCTATTTATAGGAAGTCTCCGACCTTGGTTTAGGAGAGTTTGAATACCGCTAAGGATAGGAAACGAGGGAATTTGAGGGACATAAGAATTCCGCTTTCTTGTGAAGAAAGAAAGGGAAATCTCGGCTGACTTGGACTGTATTGGCCGAGTATTTGGTACTCGGTTAATGTCTGAATCGGTTTCCGGATAGAATTCCTACTTGAGATCGAATTCTACCTTGAACGGAATTGTTTATTATTTTTGTGAAGGCTGATTTTTGTAGGAATTTGGGCAGAAGTGGGACGCGTGAGACATCACGGTCGGTCCACAAGTCTCGGGAAATATCTTTGACCGGGTTTGACTCGGTCGCTAAAAGACGGTTTTACCCCTGGTGACGGTTTCGACCCAAATTAGTGTTATTTGACTCGAAATGACCCACTGGGCCTGGATTTGAGGTCCGTTTTGTGAGATTTGTACTCCTTAAAATGTCTAAGCCAAATGTCCATGATTACAAGCCCATATCCGAGTCTGTCAAAGCACGTTTACGTCCTATCATCATCGGGTGTTTGGCGGGAACTACTATAGACACCTAGCGGTCAAAATGTGGGTGTCTACACCAATGAATTGTTATTTTTGACATAAAGGACAAGAGGTCCAACGATGAGGTGACATGTGGAGTCAAATTCATGAGGAGGTCAAATTACATATAAAAAACATTCCTAGAAAGGTAAAGAATTCATTGAAACGCCCAATATGGAATAACCAAACAATTCATTGGGACGGAGGGAGTAGAACGTGATCTCTTAAATTAATTTGACGTGTATTATTTTGTGAGATATTTTTATTAAAGATAAACAAAATACGAAGTAAATGTAGTTGTAAATGTAAACATGGATACAACAAGTCTTGGAAGCGTGCGGGCAAAAAAGAAAAGTTTTGGAAGCGGATGAAGCAAAAGGAAAGAAGGAAATAAAGGGAAAGGAGAATGGACGTGGGGTAATAGGGAGCACAAATTATCGTGTGAGACTCACAACACGATTAATGTGAGACCTCTCACATGAAAGAAAATTATTAAAATGATAAACTACTATCATATGAGAGATCTCACAATAATCGTAGTGTGAGATGGTCTCATAGGAAAGTAACTAGGTAGGGAGAAGTAGTAAAGGGGAATGAAGTGAATTTGATGGCCTAAATGAGAATAAAACAAGAAGGAAATACTTGGCCAAAGTCCCAATGCAATATTCCCAATCAAGAGTTGCAAGCCGTGGAGTATAGCATTAGATTCTGGAGGTTGGCGCAGCCAAGTTTAGTGCTGTCCGACCTCCACTACTACGTAACTCCCTTTTTAGTATATGAGAGATACGTTGAGGAAAGGGGTAGTACTTATAACATTTGACATTTGGCCATTTGGGAATGCATTCGGGAAATTGAAACGTGTGTTGGTGAGTTAATGCAATCTAAAGTAATTAGCATGATCAATGATCTCATAAAAGCACGAATTTATTTTTATTATATTTTGATACGGTCCTGCACGACACAATGTGCGTGCTAAATGGATCATAGCTCGTATCTAGATGGATGAGATTTGAGAAGATCGTGCTAATTTAGAACTCGTTTGTTTCACCATGGGAAGATGGAGTTACCGGGAACTTAAATTCACGTGAATTTGTATTTCATGGGAATTACAAAAATATTGTTTGGTTGCCATGTGAAAAATAACTTCATGCGGGAATTTCTACTTCCCATGATTTAAGAGGGCAAACAAACGACCCCTTAGTTGGTAACGTCACTTGATGAAGTGATAATAATAAGTCGAGAGGCTAGATCATACTCTATTGACTTTATAATCATCCATGTAACTTATTTTTACCGAATAAAAATCACAAACAAATATACTAACTTTTATGAAACCCTAATCTGAGTAATTTATATGGAGTATATATCATTACAATAATACTCAATTAAGCAATCGATAACTTTGATCAGTTGGTAGTTATTATTATTATTATACTGTATTTGATTTGATGAAGAGGATCACATTATAATCCTTAGCATATTCGTCCAACGAAGCAATGAAAGCAAACTAAAATAATGCTCCTAAATCTTAACACCACCAAGTATGTGTAAGCACACACGTAGGATTCACATATAATAACACCACAAGCTAAGTAACTAAACATCCACATATCCAATGGTATCACTTGTTACACAAATTTCAATTTCTCAATATATAATTTCCTTTTTTATTGCTATATACGGAGTACGATATAAAATGTATTCCATATAATGGTAGAATTTTTGTTTTTTTTTCAACAATGTGCTGGTATTTTCTATAAAGGACAATTACCTGAACAATATTCGTATAAATTTTTTCTTAATATTTTATAATTAATTAACATGTGTTATAAGGATACACCATATACCCGTAAAAAAAACGCTTACAAATGAATTGGTTAACGAACTCCAATGTCAATTCACAATTTCCATTTTATTTCTTATTATCCATTGAAGAACATTTTATCATGGAGTATAATAATATTGCAAGTTAGACAACCATTAAATGGTGGACTTTGATTAATCAACTATATCTATATGACTATCTAGCTATGTGTATGAAATCCTATTCTCATTGATACTCCACCCTATCTTACAAATTTCTTAGGACCTAAGAAAACTTGAACAAGCAATGCAATGCAATCAATTGAATTGTAAAATAATAACATTTCAAAGATTTTGTAAATTAAATGATTGATTCACATGACTAAACCCAGTGGCGGATTTGGGGTGGCCTAGGTAGGCAAGTGCCCACCCTTCACGTTTTGATAGATGTTTTTTTATGCTTTAGTTATGCGTGATGTTTGGGTAGCGGATTTGGCAAGGATGCAAGCAATTGGCTTGTTGCCCCAGGTTTGACTCCCATATCTCATGAGTTTTGCTCCACATGTCATTCCCTCATTGGATCTCTTACCCTTGGTGCCAAAACGAAAGGCAAACAATTCACTGGAACGGAGGGAGTATTATTTAGGGTTAAAAAAAATACTCGTAGTTTTTTTAATTATTATATGGAGTACAAAATTGCTTTTGCAAAAAAAAGGGTATTTTAATATGATAGATAATTTATCGGGTGAAAAAAAACCCGGTGCTCTCCCTATATCAAAATTCTGCATCCGCCTCTGACTAAACCAGACACTATATGTATCGTCTCGAACCTTATCATGTATTCACATTACTAACGACAAAAGTTAGCTTGAGTAATAAGAGGATTCTATTTTTATTACTTGTTGGATAATAAGGACTAAATTTTATGCGGATCGGAAGCGATCAGATCATTGTCTTCACTAATGGTCCACAACTACCATATAATTGTACCTCCAGTGACTACTAGAGTATTTTAGCTTCATACAATATAATGAACCTATTTTAGCTCTATTACCCCGTTATTCATCACCTCCATCTTAAGCGAAATTTGAGATAAAATATACTCGTAATAAAAATAGATAATTTTGAAAACAGTAATACTTTATCTTTATCCATTTAAATACGGAGTAATTAATATTTCACCTACGAATACAATTGAGACTAATATTTATATATACTTCCTCACAAAAAGGAATAGGAGTAGAGGTGGAGGAGTGTTTTTAATCTACACTTCAGAAAGAATGGAAAACCTAAAAAAAAGAAAGAAAAAATATCAACCATATGATTAACCTAAAAGATAAAGTGAGGACTCGGGGGATTTGGATACGGTCGTCCATATTATAGTAAGTGCCAGCTCACAAGACTTTGTTGTTTATTTCCTCCCACTGGGCGGCAGGTGGCTCTCCCATTAACTTTTCGCCACCTGTCCTTCATCTTTTTCTTCCTATTTTTTTTCATTAGTCTTTTTTATGACGGATGTACTCATCATAAATTGTTTACAGGTTAAATAACAACATATGGATAGATAAAGCAAACAGAATAGCTTCTTGGTTGGCAAAAAAAAAAAAAAAAACAAACAGAATAGCAAATTGTTTATTTTTATCAAATCAGGTGAATATTATTTGAAACGTAACAAAATATTTTCGTTGCAAGAAAGAATTTAACATTTTTTTTATGGTTTTTCTAACGTGTATCCGGTGGACACATGTTAATAAACTATTTACGATAAGAATCACATTGATAATATCACCAGAAATTGATATATTGAACCATAATTATCATACTTAAGACAACATCAATGTGATTCTCACTGTAAATAACTTATTAACGTGTGTCAAGTGGACATACGTTCTACTCCTAGTATTTTGCCGTCTATATCTACCTTTTTCTCTAATACACGATTAGAATAAAGATTAATTTCTCCCATTTTATTGACATTTGTGCAGCATAATCATACATAATTTTAATCGTTTAAGAAAGGAGAAAATAGGAGGCCGGGGATATAAACTTTTTTTTTCTATGTCCATTTTTGTATAACTGTCGTATATGGTATAAAGTATTGTAAGTGTCATGAGTGACCGTCTCAGACTAAAATAGAGTGAAATACTCTACTCCCTCCGTTCCAATCAATTCCATACGTTTGCTTTTTCACACTTGCCAATGCACGTTTTCTTTTGTCTATATCTTTAGCTACGTATTTCTAAAAATTATAAAAATTTGATATTCATGATGTATTCGATTAGACAATTTAAACAAGATCTCACATGACTATATTTTATCGTATATATTAAAAATTATGTCGATAATTCTTCTCATCTATGAATAGTGCATAATATCCAAATGTATGCAAATGATTGGAACAGAGAAAGTACTATATAACATTAACGACCTAGAAATAATTCTGTTATAATAACCCCATTATATATATTTATATGTGACGATATTTTTCATAAACATTATTAAGATAACTCTCGTGACATTTTGAAATATGGTATGTGGACATCAAACTTTTTTTCCACATTACATTGCCTTACATGGTTACATGTATAGTGTATACATAAACAAATGGTATTTATGCCTTTTATACGCGCACTTTTGCAACATCATCATCACCATGACAACATATGCACAAAGTTTATACGACTATTATGCCTTAACTCTTCGTATTTACTTGGACCTCCCTTTACTCTTCTATATTTAACCTCGTTTCCTTTTCTCACCTTGTATATCGCATTTTACATAATCATTTCCTAAATTCTGTCAAAGAAAATAGACAATAAAAGTGGAATGATGTACAGGAACTATTATGGATAGACTTGACGACAGTGTAAAGTTGATCTTTGATGATGCGCTATTATATATAAATTGATCGCAAATTATTGTTTAAGGCGAACATATCTAGTACAAGTATCTTATATAACTCACGTTTTTTATAGCGAATGTTTTCGTTGTGTGAGAGGCCAATGGTAAAGAACTTAGATTCAACTCAAATGAATCTCAGTTAGAATTGGATGAAATTAAAAATCTTAATGATCCAACATAAAGGGTAATTTGAAACAAATATAATATTAATATTTTCCGTCTCGATCATTTGTTTGTGTTTGATTAAAATACTCATCACAGATAATATAAATGTAACAAATGATGACTGAGATGAAAATAGTAATTATCATTCAAATTTTCAACATTTAAGTTGGAAAGTTATGAATTTTGAACTTTTAAAACAAGTTTTAATGGCAAATTCACAATAGGTAGAAAATAGAGCAAATTAAGCAAGAAGGTAGCAAATGTTAGATTGTGATAAGATTATTACTTTTAAGTTATGATTACAATTTTAATTAGAGTGTTTGAAGCACACATTTGGTGGAAAATGCATGAGAAGAATTGTAATCAAGCAAGTTTTGAATTCTTTGAGATTAAATGGTAGATTATTGTGATAATGTGATTGAGTAAATAATGTTACTAGTAAATTGTGATGCGCTCACAGTTTTGAACAAAAATTTGAAATTCATAATTTTAAAAATTTGAATTAAGAAGTTGCTGGTTTATCAAATTTAATTTGTTAGATTTACTCCATCAACTTCACAAAATTTATATGAGTAGTCAACAAGAATTTAATTTGTAGTCACACTTTTATCGTTTAATACAAGATTCACTTGACAACGGTAATACTCCGTACTAAAATTTATAGTTAGGAGTGAAAAATGTTCAAAATTAGATAAATTTTAAAAAGAAAAATTCTTACTTCATAACAATATTTACTAATTTTGTGTTAGAATGATGTGATGAATAATAATATATAATCACAATAGTATTAGTAGATGTGATCAAATGAGAACTTAGAGTTGAAATCACATTTGTCGTTAGCAAGTGGATTAGCAGTTGTAAATTCTTAAATTAAAACAAACATTGACGACCGGGATGAGTCAGTTTCAATAGAAGGGTTACCCGTGAATCTGCGACTGACAATACTCGGTAATATATCCGACAAAACTGATCATCCACGAATATATCAATATTTGATCAAACCATGAACCGAAAACTTGACTTTGACATGTATCCAAAATGATTTAGCTGACTTGAACTGAACCAGATTCGTAAAGATCATAAAATGACGTGAACTGAATCGACTTGCCTCAAATCCGACCTTGTTAACCTGTTTGTCTGGTTTAGTCAGTACTCGGTGGCAGAGCGAACCTCCTGTCCTTATTTTGTGTCTCACTCTGTGTGTCACACCATACACTGGATGACACCTCACCTTTTGAATAAATAAAATATGCAACAAATATCATAACTAGTTGATATGTCATCTAATGTATGATGCAACATACATAGTGGGACACAAAATGAAACAGAAGATCCACACTGACTTGGCAGGACCTTAAAGTAAAAGAATAGTGTAGTGTACTAGTGTCCACATAATTACCAATCCAAAAATTAATATAGCATAAGATTAGGGACCAAATTGCAAACTTCCTCCTCTTTAAAAACCCCTTCTCACTTCACCATTTTTCTCCAACAGACAGAAATCAACCCATTCTCAGAAAAAACACCATACACAACACAGTGAAACAAGCTGAAAAACATGACAAGATACATTTCAAACACAAAACCCCAACAAAACAACAACAGACAAATCTTCATTGAAGAAGAAGGTGAAGAAGATGAAGAGATGATTCAATACAAACCAAAACAACAACAACAACAACAACCCAAGAGGAAACACAGCAGTAAAACTAAAAGGGTGTGCTTAGAAGGGTATGTTGAGCCATCAGACGACGACGTTTTGCCAAGAACAAAGAGTTTAACTGATGATGATCTTGATGAACTAAAGGGTTGTGTTGATTTAGGGTTTGGGTTTAGTTATGATGAAATCCCTGAACTTTGCAACACTTTGCCTGCTTTAGAACTCTGTTATTCAATGTCTCAGAAGTTTCTAGATGATCATCATCATCATCATAGTGGGAATAGTGATACGGCGTCGTCTTCTGGGTCTGAGACTTCTAGCCCTATGCCTACTTGGAAGATCTCTAGTCCTGGTATGCTCAAAGTTTCAATTTTTTTTTTTACAGTTTCGGATAATGAATTAATGATTCATGTTAGCCGATCCCAAATGTTGTTGTTTTGTTGGGTAATTGGGGATTTGGATCAAAGTTTGAATCTTTTTCTTAATTTTGAAATTCTGAGGTCTGTAAATTGATGTTTGAGATGAATTGTGATCTGGGTAGTTCTTGTTTTTTGAATATTTGATGGGTTTTTCTAGTTTTTACTGTATTTATGTTCTACTAGTAACTGATAATTTTGTGTAATTTTTTTAATCTTTGTTCAATTTATTTTAATGGTTCAATGATTAGGTATATTTAATCACAAATTCTTGTTATAACGGGTCAAATATGATCCATTTACATAGAAAAGACGAGGGAGAGTTGCCCATGTTTGTTTAGGTGAGTAAATGTGTCTTTTGAATTTTGTTGGATTATTTGAAGAATTTTGGAGGTTTGATTGTTTCCTTTACTAGAAAGTTGGTAACTTTTGTTTGAATTAAGCTGTCTTTTGGGTGTAGTTTGAATTCTGATGACTTTCTTGCTGTCAATCTTTTAGCTTTAGACTTTCAAACCTGTTTTTATTCTTTCACACTACTGTATTTTTCTAGATCTTAAATCATTTGAATTTACCTTTGTGCAGGTGATAGGCCAGAAGATGTGAAAGCAAGGCTGAAATTTTGGGCTCAGGCTGTGGCATGTACTGTCAAACTGTGTAGCAGCAGCTGAAAACTGAAAAATGCCTCACCTTTGACTGATTTGATCAGTCATTGAAGATTGAAGAACGACGGTCACTAGCGCGAATGATGAATGTTACTTCGTGATCGAAATGCACCAAGACACGGGAAGAAAGACGGTTGTGAATTCGTGTGAAGGAAACATGGCAAGGTTGGGAGAAGATGGTTGAGATTTTGTTGTAAATCATGTTGAGAGAAAAGATGTCAGGTCTGAGATTATTCCAGCTCCGATGATGGTCTGGCGTTTTAGTTCCTAGGCTTAGAATTGTACTCCAAATGTGATTTTTGTAATCAGGAAAGATGAAATAAATAAAGAAGGAAATAAATGATTTCATTAAATTCAAGCTTCTCTCAATTCTTTTCAGTTCAATTATGTTTTGTTCTACCACCATACTTCTGTTTTCTTACTGGAGTATGGATTGATTGCAGTGATTAACTGATTAAGAGTTCCGTCGCTTCTTCTTCTTCTTCAGCTTCTTAGAGACCTCCGCGTTGCTGAGGTAACTCCTCTTATTGGTAATTAATCATCCTTTTGATTATTATCACCTGATGGAGGATGCATGATGCATAACTTCAGATCTAACATACTGAATGCACCTACCCTACCAGACCATCTGATTTGACATTCGTTTTTCCCTAGCTTAATGTTTTTACTTCGTCCCCAGTACGGTTTTTACTGAAGTCTGAAAATGAATCGTCAAGCTTTCTATTCCGGTATTGGCTCATCGCGCACTTGTGTTGTTTGATATCTAATCCTAACTTGTTCTTGCCTTGGAAGATCCAAGTATACTGCTGACTCTTAATAACATAACCGACATGTTTATCTTGTTTCTATGCTAGCTATCGGTCCCTAACTTGTTCTTGACTTCTTACAAGTTACGTCTCAAGATGAAATCTTGCAATTCAA
Organism: Agrostemma githago; assembly: GCA_958450325.1. NCBI lineage: Eukaryota > Viridiplantae > Streptophyta > Magnoliopsida > Caryophyllales > Caryophyllaceae > Agrostemma > Agrostemma githago. Next base: position 3,681,441 of record OY288241.1, on the reverse strand, counting down.
ATGACTTGTGTTAATGTGCGAGCTTAGTGTTCATCTCGATAGCAATAGGCATACTTATCTTACTTGGAGTACCATAGTTATCAACTTGTTCTTGCTTCTTGAAGATGAAAGCTTTGCAAGTTGCAAATGATTCATCTTGATGTTCCCTTCCAAGTTTGGCATTAGTGCGACCACATTTTGAAGCATCATTTTCCGGACTTATGGCCGAAAGACCATGATTACAATGATCAATATTGATATTTAAAATCATGCTCGTAAGTCGTAATTGACTTCTCTTGATGTGCCTCCACTATAGCACATAGTTGGCCGTTACATCAAAGGTATCGCGACAATGTTTTGAAGCGGTGTTGGCTGTATGCATTTGAGGTCCAAAGACTAGTATAACTTCGCTACTGGTTGAGTCCAGAGTTGAGACTGATACCGATATCTGAAAAATCACGTTTCCAATAACTGAACCGACCCCTCGTGATTTGTCTCCACTTGCTGGAAGTTTGGCATTGCACCAAAGGGGTCATCATCAATTTCACCATCCTCAACCACAGTGGTCTTATTCCAACAACTTCCTGCTAATTAGCCTAATTCAATTCTCCCCACAAAATCACTGATATTTTTTACACAGGGCCCCCTCCCTCAATGTGCACTTACAGTAAGTAGATGTTACAGCCAATACCTTCTAATTGTCTGCTACTTGCTTCTTATTTGTAGGCTTGATTTGAACAGCATTATTCCTGAATCTGCTTAGCTGTGTTTTAACTGTTGCATTTGATGCTTTAGTACTTTTAACCTCATTTGTGTTTGTTTGTCTTATCTATCCGAGTGAGAATTATTTGACCCGTCACAAGCAAATATTTGCCTTTATACTCCGTATGAGTTAACTTCAATGCTATCTTTATAGCAATATTATCCCCATTCGGAGACGTGCATGATTCTCGAAACTTTTTTTTTTGATAAATTGGAACGATACAAAGACGTAGATTTTTCGACACAGAGGTTAACAATTAAGGAAACACATAATGAGCATTTATGTAGATATTTAGGAGGTTTTAGTGTAAGAAAAGTAGAGTAATCAAAGATTTGGGCATCATTGCACATGGAGCATTGACATGCAGATTTGCTCACAGGACTAGTTTTTCTTGCTGTATTATTAACTCAGTTTATTAAGTATTGATGAATATTGAAGCCTGCCAGGTCTTCCAAATTTGACTCCACATTAATATGCCAGACTTGTATTTTGTCAGATTGGAAATCTGAGTGTACACAACATTTAATCATCAGAGCCCAGGCCACATGATTGCCAGATTGGTAATCTGACAGTAGCATTATACTTCAGGTATCCCTCCCTCTTATAGAGCAAGCTTGCCAGCTTTGGGTTGAGCCTCAACTTAATCAGGAATTATCTTGAATTGGTATTAAGCTAATCATTTGATGCCCTGTCATCGTGATTCCCATTTCGGTTTTTATCTAGATCTATATCGGCTTGATCCAACATTATTATCTAGACCCACGAATGACCCAAAACTCAACCAACTAGACTCGACTGATCAAGTTTGTTGACTTGACATAACCTGACCCATTTAATGACCAACTGGGGCCTGAACTAACCTGCTTCAATTATCAACCCGACTTGACTCAATGAAGTATTTTGACTCTACCTGCCCTAATCTAATGCATGACTAGTAGAGTAGTAGTGTTACTGATTGTACAGAAGAATTCATTCGTGGGTTTGCAGATTTTGTTTTCAATTGGGTTCATCAGTGTCGATGAATTGACTATCGAAAAGATCACTATATCTTTGAGTACATAATTTTACACAGGAAAAATTAGACATCTCTACAAAAGAATTGTGAACATTGTTTACAGAAAGATTGCTATTAATTTGGGCTTGCAAATTGATATTACTGCTGATTGTTTGTGGTTTTAATCTTCAGATTCAGACACAATGACGGATCCAATCAATGGCGTAATTAACTTCGCTCGACATCAAGGAGGTTATTTCTAGCAGAACGAAGCGTTCTAATGGCATCACTTATCTTCATCCGGTCGTGGGGTAAATGGTTGGAGCAGGCAACGCCAACACTAACCATAGCAATCATGCACTCGACTCTTCCTTCAGACATTTTTTGAATTGCCCTTGTATCGTCGACCTCTTCAGTAAAACCATGTTGTTCAAGTGTGTGGTCTACAATCTGCAATACTCGATCAGGTAATGCCTCTTTTGCAAACATATGCAGGTTGAAACCTTCCTTAAACATGTGATTGGTTGGTCTCTTTCCTGTCATGAGCTCAAGTAGCAGTGTTCCGTAGCTGTAAATATCACCTTCCGTAGATACCTCACTTCCTAGGCCATACTCTACAATACAACAAAGCTATATATTAGAAATGACGATGCATATTTTAATTTTATAAACAGTATCTGGTTAGGGTTTCCTAATTTTTGTGTCGGCTAGGATTTAGTTTTCAGCCTTCCTAGGTTTTCTTAATTTTATCGTCTTTCTTGCTTCTGTTATAACGTAAATGAGATGTGTTGTAGGCAGATGATATAATGTAACCCTTGTTACCTGGAGCAGCGTAGCCGATAGTTCCTTTGACGCCAACTGAGCTGCTTTGATTTAGGTAACCAGGCTGACCGAAAAACTTAGCTAGCCCGAAATCTCCAACATGAGCAACCATGTCATCATCAAGCAATATATTGCTTGGCTTCAGATCACAATGCACAATCGGAACCTCATTCTCATGGTGAAGGTAGTTGAGTGCATGAGCAATATCGATTGCTATGTCCATTCTTTGAAGAAGGCTTAGGTTTCCTGACTCATGCAACCATCTGTCGAGGTTTCCTTCGGGCATGAACTCGTAAACTAGAGCTTTAAAATCATTATTTTGAAAATCAGTACTTGAGCAGACTGTAATGATCTTCACTAGGTTTCTGTGACGAGTATTCCTCAGGGCCTTGCATTCTGCCATGAAACTCTTCGAAGCACCTTGTTGCTGTAGCTTGAGGACTTTAACAGCAACTGTCTTTCCATCGATCAGTCCTTTGAATACCATCCCAAAAGTACCTGCTCCAAGAAGATTTGATGACGAGAATTCATCTGTTGCTTTCAGTAGCATGCTGTAAGACACTTTTGGTAATCCTTTTTCAATCTCTGAAACTGTTGAATCCCCTTTTTTTCCTCGCCTCGTGAAATACAACCATGCTGCCACAATCAGTAACCCAACTACTGTGCAAATTATTGGTATCGTTACTTTGAGAACAACAGACATTCTTCTTCTGTTCTTGTTCTCCTTACCTTCTGTCATGCATCTCGGTAAGTGTAGTTCCGAAATCCCTCCACAAAGTTTTTCATTTCCTGCTAGTGATACTGCACTTATGTTTGCGAAAATTCCCTTATCTGGTACGTTGCCCTCAAAGTTGTTGTACGACAAGTTCAAGTAGATTAAAGAAAGATTGGAGAAATAACTCGGAACTATACCAGATAGTTTGTTTCGAGAAAGATCAAGTGTTTCTAGGCTCAACAAAGCACTATATGATGAAGGAATAGATCCCTGAATTGAATTGCCTTGGGTATGTAGGTGTTCGAGGGCGGAGCATTTACCAAGGCCATCAGGAAGTTTACCTGAAAACTTATTTTCTGACACATCAAATTTCTGTAGATTGATCTGCGCTCCGACGTCAGAAGGTAAGGATCCTTTCAGTTGGTTCTGAGACAGATCTAGTTCAAGAAATCGAGCTGATCCTCCTAGGAGTGTGTTGGGCAAGGTTCCATTGAGGTCATTCTGTGATAAACCTAAGTACAACAAGCTTTGACAATTACCAAGCTGTGGTGGTATGCTACCTTGCAGTTTGTTGCCATCTAAGTAAAGTTGGCTTAACCTGGATAAGTTTCCGATGGAATTTGGAATTCTACCAGTTAGTTTGTTGAAGCCGAGATCAATTTGCTCCAGCATTCGGAGATTTCCAAGTTGATCAGGAACTGTTCCTGTGAATTGATTTTCATACATGAATAAGAAAGCAAGGTTGGTGAGTCTACTGAAACCTGCGTAAATTTCTCCGCTGATTTGGTTTCCACCTATGTCGAACCAACTCAAGGTGTTGGAGAAATTGGCTACAGACTCTGGTAAAGTTCCAGTGAAATTGTTGTGCTGCAACTGTACTGTTTGTAGCCTGCTACAGTTAGCGAGGGTACTGATGAAATCGATATCACCTCCAAGGTTCATGTTGGAAAGCTCCAAGTAAAATAAACTGTCAAAATGTCGAAAATCAAATGACACACTACCTGTGAATTTGTTCTTTCCTAATCCGAGTACAATGAGGGTAGTCAGGTTCAAAAACGGGGTTGGAAATGGGCCAGTTAACTGGTTCGAGTAGAGGTTTATAGACTGTATTACAGGAAGATTGAGGTGCATATCCGGCGACATTATACTTCCCTCAAGTTGGCTGGAAGTCAAATCTAGATCATAAAGAGACGAGAGATTGAATAGCGATGCAGGAATTCTACCAGAGAAATGATTTGATGCTAATGCAATCATATTCAGATTTTTCATGTTAGCAATACTGTCGGGAATCGTTCCTGTAAATCCATTATATGCAGCAGAGATTACCTCTAAAGAAGTAAGATTCTGAATGACTTTGAATAGAGGTCCCGTGAAGCTGTTCCGCTGCAACGCAATAGCTTGGAGATTCGACAATGCTCCTAATTCAACAGGAAGATTCCCTTCGAGCATGTTCCAAGCTAGAGAAAGGGTTCCGAGGTTAGTACAGCCAGATATGTTACCGGGAATTTCACCAACAAGTGTGTTGTTGAACAGTCCGAGTCTTTGAAGCCTAAACAAACGGCCGATTTCTGGTGGGATCCGGCCAGTTAAACTGTTGTTGTAAAGGGCTATTGTGTTGAGGAAGCTCAGGTTTCCAATAAAAGGCGATATGGTTCCCGACAGTCCTCTTGAGTATAGGTCTAGCTCTATTACCCTTTTGTGCTTACTCCCACAAATAACCCCGTCCCAGTTACAATGATGAACGGAATTATTCCACGAGGCCAACACACCGTCAGCTCGACTGTCTACCAGTTGAGTCTTTATGGCTAGTAACGCGTTGTGGTCTGTCTTTATTCCAGAGTCATCAGCACCTGAAGTAAGAATGACTGTGAGGAGCATAGTAAGGAGGGGTAAAAAGAACATGGTTAGTTTTTATTGTGTTTTATTACTGTTTGGTTGTGTTTCAAAATGCATTTCATTTATCCCTTTTATACAGCTGAAGTTTAAGTGCTCAACTTTATGAAATTTCCTGATTTCTTCTTTCACCCAAGTGGACTATAGAAAACAATATATACATGCATGTATGCCCATACTGTAGTGACAAGCATTAGTTTGTTCACACAGTTGGTCAATAGGTCAAAGCCACTGTCAATAATAACTATACTTAGATTTTCTGGACATAAAGTGTATTGAAAGTTTGTGTAGCCTTAAGTCTTAACTTGGTTCGAAACGGTATCTACTTATCAAGATTGACCATTGACTTTACGATCATAGACTCGTAGGTGAAGTCAGTAGCGTAGGGAGCCAAACCAGTTAACCAGGCCACCCGAAGTTTGAAGGGTTTTAAGATGTTTGTTTCTCCAAGTTTGAGGACTTAAAACTTAAAATGTAAAAAAAACTTACACTATCGGTTTTATTTTTATACTCAATAATACTAACGATTTTTTTTTTTTGATTTTTTTAGGAGCATATTAGTATTGTTAAGAGTATAAATTAGTATTATTATTATGGTTATGGTTATGGTTATCGCCTGCCAATCTGGAAAAATGATTAGAGGATTCATAATTGCATGTGGGCAATTAGAATAGGATATGTCATCCTTTACTATTTTGGCGTTTGACTATCGTCAAGATGTCAACTTGAAGATTAGAGCGTATGATGAGTATGTGAAATCGTTTTTCAGAACAGTAAAAGTCAGCCATTTGAATTGGTGGAATACCATTTTTAATGCCTGCTTGCATGCTTATATTACCAACTCTCATCCCATTTGAAGAGGACTACACTTTTTTCAAGGATACACGCTTCCGCACATGTCATAGAGTCCCAGGTTGATTGCACAAGAGCATTATTGAGCATAAGTGTTGAAGGTGGCTTACACTATGAATCATGGTTTTCCTTAGCTCGAGAGAGAGTTGGTTTGACAACGATGAAACATGGTTGTCCAAGAGAGATCTTCAAAGGTCCATGGTGAGTCTAATGGTAGTCCAGCAAGGCACGCTAAGGCAGTGGATGTTGACCTAGTCCAATGTATATTGGACGTAGAGAAGTTTAGTATGCAAGTGTAGCATCGTTCCCAATACATGATGTTAGTTAAGGGGGAGTTGTCTTGGGGATGCATGCTTAAGATGTCCAAAAATTGGGGTTGCACAATGTGAGGAGTTCTCCAAAGAGGTCGAGGTCCGAGTCACAACGATGGTTCTTGGTTTGAACAAAGACTTGTTAGGATGCAAAACATGTCCCACATCTGTTATGTAAATATGGTGGATATTTTTTTTTATTAAATATCCATAAACTATTACAGTACACGACCTTTTGCAAGGGAACCCAAAAATAAAGCCGTGACTCCGTGAGTGTCTGTGAGGACTTAACTCAAAGCGAAAAATGCTACTTTCTCTAACTTTTTACGATCTTCCCATTTGATTATTTTAATCTCTAAAATGGAATGGAAATATCTTAGAAAGTTGGAGGAAGTACCGTCAATTTACAAAATTCTTTAACCAGCGTTGGTCAGGTTGGGCCAAAATTTGGGATAAATGTTTCGGCTAAACTAACCCGGCCTAATAATACTTGGTACGGAGTATAGTTTAACCTTTTAAAGCTAAGTCATAAACATTTTTGACTCTACATAAAAGGCTCAAGCCCTACACCAAACCGGACTTATGAACATAACTTTGGCCATTTGATCCATTTGGTATCGATTCATGTTGTATTTTTGGATCTAAGACATTAAGTCATTAATGATTGACCGTCTCTAATAGATTTTTCGAAGTAAATCGTGACCAACTATCGCATCCGTTTATCACCTACTCGCACCTACTGCTTCACTACTATCTCCTCTCCCCCTCGGAAGCTCCTCCCACCATTGTCACACCTTTCACCTTCCCTCCCTAATTCCTAAACCCATCTCTTTAAACCCCACATTCCCCCCTTTTCACTGCAAACTTTCCCTCTGATTACTCCCTTTTTTAATCGCATTTCTAATTGAAATTTTAAACCAACCATGTTGTGGGTAAGATCTATACGCCCCATTGTTCGACCTCAAATTCCAAACCTCCATTGTTGCTGGTTCTCTTCTTCATCTTCCTCTGCGGCGGCTGTTCTTGCTGAAAGAACCATTAAAGATGGACCTCGATATGATTGGAACCGTGATGAAATCAAATCTATCTACGATTCCCCTGTTCTTGATCTCCTTTTTCATGGGGTATGATCAAGTTTACGCCTTTTTATATAATTATTCAATGGGCACTTGCTAATTATTGCTTGCATTGTGTTAATTGATTGTATTTTGATGAACCCTTTTTTTTATTTTGAAAGTTATGATCTTTGAGAAATGGGGTTTATGCCTTTCTTCCTATTATCTTTGTTGGGTGCTTGCTAGTTATTAAACCCCTTTCCTCGTCATTCGTTTACGTTTGATTAAAATACTTCTCGCGGAAAACAAAAATGGTAAACAAATGATTGAAGCGGAGCGAGTGGATAGGGTATATGATTGGCTGATTGCTTCTGAAGTTATAAGTACGAGTAATATATACTCCGTATTTGATTGTGAATTTGGATTGTCGTTCTTGTACAAAGTTTTCACAGAAATTAGAAGAGACGGTTTCTCAATAAGTACTGAGAGACAGCTGAACTATGTGATCAATAGAAGCAACAATGAAATGTTTGTGTAATCAATGCCATTAATGTCTGATTTTCCGTTCTAAATCGAAGCTGTTATACTTATTTTGGCTATATGGTGAAATAATGTTATAGGCCCAAGTACATAGGCATGCTCACAACTTTAGAGAAGTGCAACAATGCACTCTTCTTTCAGTAAAGACCGGAGGCTGCTCTGAAGATTGTTCATATTGTCCTCAGTCTTCTCGATATGGGACTGGGGTAAAGGCCCAAAAATTGATGAACAAAGATGCAGTCATAGAGTCGGCAAAGAAGGTAAAATTCATAGTCTTACTTCAACCTCAAATTCATGAGCTGTTTTTTTATCTAGGTAATTGTTTTTGTGCCTGTTTCAATTTCATATGTTTAAAATTTTATATTGCCATTTGTTTTACTATCGACACTGAGTAGCAAAATTTTCACATCTATACATTGTTCACTTGTTCAGATGGGCATTGGTTCTGCTGTTCACTGTTAAGACTTTGAGTTAGCACCTAGCAGTAAATTTATTTCGCTTGCCTTTGATGCATATGCCAGTTTTATATAAATTTCAAAATCTATGTTACTTTGATACTTCTCTTAGGCTGGTTGTCACGTATGTTTAATTTCAGGCCCGAATTTTTTTAGGCCAAATATGAATCTTTTCACAAGATGAACTCCTGTTTTGTACTTGCAACCCGGTGGTAGTAGTCCAATATGTCTTATGTTTATGCTCTTGCGGCATCTACTCTATGAATTAATAATTTTGGTTACAATGGTAGGCAAAAGAGGCTGGCAGTACGCGCTTTTGCATGGGTGCTGCCTGGAGGGACACAGTAGGAAGGAAGACTAATTTCAAACAAATTCTCGATTATGTGAAAGAAATAAGGTGATTCTACTTGATCCGTTTGTCTCTCTAATACATTGTTTACATTTTTTTTCCTAATTAGCATAGGTTTCTGCTCTAGCGATCCCCTCCCTTTATATGAAACATCAGTCTAAACGATAATATACCATTAGATTTGAACCTGTGAAGTTATTTTTTAAAATTGGTTATTTTATTAATGACCTCTTCTTTTAATAACGTCTGCCAGTAATTCCTGACTTGTTGAGTCAAAAGACTGCTTTATTGCTGCTACTGAAGTTTCTGAATTATCCGTCCTTTAGATTATTTCGCTGAAACTTCTATTTGACAGGGAAATGGGCATGGAGGTATGCTGCACCTTAGGCATGCTGGAGAAGCAGCAAGCAGAAGATCTAAAGAAGGCAGGTCTTACAGCATACAATCACAATCTTGACACCTCAAGAGAATATTACCCTAATATTATTACGACTCGATCATATGATGAGAGATTACAGACCCTCGAGTTTGTACGTGAAGCAGGGATAAACGTTTGTTGTGGTAAGTGACTAGTCTGACTACATAGTACATACTGTTGGCTGTCATGGACATTTCTCTTTGGGAATAATTGTGAATGAGCGCTTGTGCTCAAATTCCCTTTGATCGCCATGTTTTAGCCAATGTTACTCTTCTATTGTGTGGCAAAAAATTTGCCATCATGCTTCCTTTTTTATCAACAGGCAGGTTATTGTGATTTTATGGACGGTCCTATTTCCATTAAAATCAGTAGATATCATGCGTAGATGTAGATTATTTAGTGATGTTACCTTGTGAAGTTATGAACCTTGCTTCATTGGCTGATTCTTTTGTATCGATCAATATAGGAGGAATCATTGGGCTGGGAGAGTCTGCTGAAGACCGAGTAGGTTTGTTGCATACACTGGCAACTCTACCTACACACCCTGAGAGTGTTCCAATCAATGCACTTATTGCTGTTAAAGGCACTCCTCTTGAAAATCAGAAGGTAGCCCTACTTCCATATATTTTCTCACATCTCAATATTTCAGAAAAAAACTACGCATTACGTTCAGAATTTTGATATTATGTTTGGCTGTTTTACTTTTGTTTTATACCGTTTTCGTCATAATTCGATGGATTGGATTATATTTGTCAGCCGGTTGAAATATGGGAGATGATCAGAATGATAGCAACAGCGCGAATAGTGATGCCAAAGGCAATGGTGAGGCTATCAGCCGGGAGGATCCGGTTTTCAATTGCAGAGCAAGCCCTGTGCTTTCTAGCGGGTGCAAACTCCATTTTCACGGGTGAGAAGCTGTTAACAACAGCTAATAACGACTTTGATGCTGATCAAGACATGTTCAAAGTACTCGGTCTCCTTCCCAAACCTGCCACTTTTGATGATGCCGAAACTGATGACCGTCAAGCAGTAGCTTCTAGTTCAGGTTGAAATTTTCCAAAAATGAGTTATTTGTACCTTGATATTTTAGTGACAGCCCTTTTCCTTTGTAATTTTTTCTAATCCCTGGATGAAATTACTACATTTGTCTCTAAATTTCTGGTGGGAAGTACGGTAATGAACTTGTATTCACAATTTTTTTTTGAAGAAAGGCCAAACATTATATAAGATCAATGGACGATCATGTTACCACCTCGCTTAACATGCGTGCAAACACTAGCTAGTAGCTAGAAGAAAAACATTACTCCCTCCGTTCCAATGAATTGTTTGCCTTTGGTTTTGGCACCAAGGGTAAGAGATCCAATGAGAAGGTGACATGTGGAGCAAAACTCATGAGAAGGGTAAAATTACATATAAAAAGCATTCCTAAAATAGAAAGGCAAACAATTCATTGAGACGCCTTAATATAGAATAGGCAAACAATTCATTGGAACGGAAGGAGTAAAAAACTTAACAATAAAATCAACCCAAGGACCCAAAGAATTACTTAACAATAAAATCGCTTCATTGTGTAAAAGCGTTGTACACTTGTTGTTTGAGCGTGATTGATATATTTGGTATGACCTCCCAAACAACTCGATTTATAGTGTATAATACACCGTTTTCAGAGATTCTATGTTTGGAAGAAAAATGATCAAAATTTGCACACAGTGTTCATCGGATCGGTTGAATCAAACGCCTCACTTAATTTGAGGAGTAACAAATAACACTTCAGGGTTATTTTATGTGTTAAGCCACGAAAGGCCGAAAATCAGCTAATCATGTAAAAGTGTTGTATACTAAATGTTTGGGCGTGAAATCGTACATACGCAAGGCACATAACTGCGGTTCCGTTGTCAAAAAGTCAACTTGGTTCATCTTCGGCATCTACAGCTATCATTTGGTCCAGTTTGACTAAGATGGTGTGTTAGTATATTAATATCGCCACCATTAACCGAATCCGTTGGTATTCAATATTGAATACATGATAAATATATCGTCTTTGAAATGATGTTGATTTTAGTATGATTCATTAATTAATTGAGTTGATCTACTCTCTTAAAGTGAATCTAATTTACAAATTGAAAACGATCTAATTTCAATGGTTGCATGTTTCATTGTTGATAAATATTGAAAATGATGTTGATTTTGTCATTTTAATTAATTAAAAATCAACTTTGTGGTTCAGTACATCTAATTATTTTTTTACACTTTTTGTGAATGCATCGTTATTATAACTTATCTTTTAATTTTTTTTGGTGGAATATCTGGGTAGTGTTGTTTCCTCATCTTGTGTATTATTCAAACTCTGTCATTAGCTGATTAAAACTTGATCACTATTTACCTTGGTACAATAGTGTCTAGAGTTTATTACTTACGGAGTATTAGTTATTGCATCTAAATAAGATACTCCACTAATTTGGACAAAAATAAATAAATTATTTTCTAATTTTTAGTTTGTATTTTGATTGGATGATTAAGACTTCTATTTATTTTTGGACTGTTTCCTTATTATAAGAATTTGTTTATTGCAATTAGAAAGGATTTAGTTGCTGTTTTGATGACTTTGATTAATAATTGTCATTTTATAAGCTTGTAATTCAGTAATATTTAGTATAAATTAATATTGTATTCATTCAACTAATTTTAAGTGTTTCATAATTTATACCTTCAACTAATTTCCATCAAAAAAATTGATGAAATCAGATGGATTAACCTATTTACCCTTGCTTAGTAAACACAATTAGATAAATATCACAAAACTTATTCACTTCAATTTAAAAAGAAACTGAAACCCGAATTTTCCTCAAAATTCAAACCCTAAATCAATTGATCGAAGTCCTTTCCCCCCAAATCTTCTTAATCCTAAGTTGTTTTTTGCATTACAGTAGCATTGTTAATCGAGTTTTCTCTACAATTACATACCAAGTACGATTCAGCTTTAATTTATTAATAATTTTTGGTTTATTCCCGCTATTGAACAGTAATAGTGTGTACTAATTTCTGAATTATTTCTTGTTTGTTTGATGCATAATCAGTCTTTGCAGTAATCAAGCATATCATTATTTTGTTTGATGCATCCAAGTCTTTGTCATTAATCTTGCTGCACTTTTATTTCTTGCCATTAAAGGTTTTCTAATTGTTCTGTATGATTCCTTTGCTTGTTTTTAATTTTTATTAGGATGAAGATGAAGATATGTGAAAATGAGGGATGAAAATGAAGAAAATGACTAAGTAACCTTTGATAAAGGTTAATAAAACTAACAAAGGGTATTATTGGAACAAAAAAAAGGAAAATTGCACCGTGAACATAAAAGAACACAATTTTTCGTTAGTTTCCTAAAATTATTAGAAGTCAAATTCTTATAACGCAAATTCAATCATATGCAGTGTACAGATTTAGTTTTAAAATACAGTAACAAATTGAAAAAATGCTTAGAAATCCCAAAAAATATTAGTTAACATACCGTGGCTGGTCTTTCTTCTTTTCACCGCATTTTTTTGTGTATATGGTGTTTCATTGTTTCCTGCAACTTCAGTGCCTGTCTCCAATTTCACCAAAAAAAAAGTACTTGTGTTGAATTTTATCTAACGTTAGTATACAAATTAGATGAAAAATGAAAAGTAGAATCTAATATCACATTAGACTTACCTTTATTTTGCTGGTAAAGAGAGACTCTTGTGTATTCCTGCATGCTTTAATCATTTGTTTGCAAATACATGAATGGTAGTTAGAAACATTGCTTGACTAAAGTTTATGTAGAGTCAGAGTCAGAAACCTTTCTTCGGAATCGGTTTCAGCCTATTCTTTCTATTGTTGTAATAACATTCATCTACTTTCTGTAATTTCAGGAATGATTTTTGGAAGAATGAACGACATGATTTCGGATCGAATGGTAGAGCATACAAATTCTCGATTTTGGGAGAATCGCTATGAACTGATACAGGGACATGAAAGTTATGCATTTTAAACAAAAGTGGAGGATAATTGCTAGCCCTCACTTTTGACAATTAATATTAGTATTATTAATTAAGCGTTTTTATGGACGATTGAGCAGCCATGCACATTGAATAGTGGTAGTGAGTTCCTAAAACTCTCCCCTCTACTATATATAATAGTAAAAAAAATTGGAAAAAAAACTGTTTTATAAAAAATGATTAAAACATTGAACAAAACTGAATAGAAACCACCCACTATAGGTGATTAGGACTTAGGATTATAAATAGTAACGCAATGCAAGGATTGGGATCAACAAGTCTAAACCTTTCTTTCTCCTTAGCCTTAGCCTTAGGCTAAGTTTAAAGGGAGTCTGAGTATAAGTCTGAGTAAGAGTCTGAGACTCAGATTTGTTGAGTCTGAGATTCATACATTGATAATGTGGTTGGTACGAGTCTGAGGCTCAGACGGATGGAAGATTAAAGGAGGTCTGAAGTTGAGTCTGAACAAAAGTCTGAGTCTCAGATTCTTTGAGTCTGAGACTCATACCTGATTAAAGTGATTGAGACGGTCTGAGACTCAGATAAGTCTGAAGTTGAGTCTTGGATTTCAAAGACTCATCCTCAGACTCGTTCATTCAGTTCAGTTCCGTTCAGTTCCGTTCATTTTAGTTCAGTTCAGTTCAAATAAGTTGTTGTTGTTATTATTATTATTATTATTAATAATTATTATTAATATTAATTATTATTATTTGTTAAATATTAAACTAATGAGATTTTTATAAAAATTAATATTAATATAATAATAAAAATTAATATTGTTTTTATTGTTATTAATATTATTACTATTAAACATTAATATTGATTATTAATATTAATATTAGTATTATTATAATATTATTAATATTATTATTTATTATTACTATTATTACTATTGTTATTGTTATTGTTATAAATATTATTATTAATAATATTTTTATTAAAATTAAAATTAATATAATAATTATAATAATTAATATTTTTGATACAATAATTAACATTATTACTTGTTGTTACAATAATAATTAATACTTTTTTTGTAACTAGTAAATTTGTTATTATTATTTCTTATTTCAGGCTACTTTAGTTCAATTTGTCTCAGCTCAGTTCAGTTCAACTTATTTTACTTTAGCTCATTTCACTGCACGTAGTAATAAAAACGGATAATGAATTGATAGTTATTCCCGACCAAACCAAACAAAATCTAGTTCGACCTGAACATGACCAATTCAAACCGACCCGAACCAACGATCCGACCCAGACCCGACAACTAGACATGACAAAACTGACTCGACCTGAAATGATCCAACCTTAATAAGCCAACTCGATCCCGATCTGATATCCAAACTAAAGATTCTAGGTGGACTCGTAACCTGAATTGACCCGAGTAAATCCGAAATTGACTCGACTATTATTATAAAAAACGAGTCGATATCCCTAAAAATATGAAAATAGCAAACTCGAAATGATCTGGCACGACCCAAAGTCAAAGCGAAACTCACTTATCCCAAACCCGACCCGGTTGACTTGTTTGCCAAGTTTATCGACAACCCAACCCGAACTCGACCCACCCGCCCGATTACCACTTTTAATAATGACCACTTGGAAATTCGTATGTCAAAGATTTATTTAACAATTAATTATTTAATTGTAATTATTCGAGTAATTAATCGAGTTATAAAATAAACGTAGATATTGAGGTAAATAAAAAAATAAAGTAAGCTACGTAGAAATTTGAGGTGAGATGATGTAAATAAAAAAATAAAAAAATAAAATAAGGTAGATAAAAAGTTGAGGTGAGATGAATAAAAAATAATATAAAATAAGGTATGTGAGGGAAGAAAGTCTGAGATGAGTCTGTGGATAAAGTGTACTTTTGTAGTGAGTCTGAGTCTGAAGAATGAAAAGTGAGTGAAAATCTGAGGGGGTCGAGTCTGAGAAAAAATGATGGGTCTGTGGATAAACATAGTCTTAGGACTTGGGACTCATCCAAATCATAGTAGTACACACTATATAAGTAACATTACAAAATACAATATTTTTCTTAAAATTCAAACAAACAAAAAAGTTTCACGCCATTTTTCTGCTTCACCGTTTTTGTGAACAATCCAAACGCATTCCAAAGGTTACGTTACTATTTTACACAAGGATTAACAAAGTTGTATTCCATAATAAAGTAATACTCCCTCTGTTTCATTCGTATGTCTGTCTTTTATATTCATTGTGAAATATATTTTAATCAAAGGCAAATAAATGAATGAAATAAAGAAAGTGTTAAAAGTATAATAATTAGGGACAAATTATTAATATTTAATTATCCAAAATATGTTAGTAGAATAAGGGCAGTTTGGTCCAAAAAATATCTTAAAAAGGAAATGGTTCAATTGGATTTGAACTTTCCAAAATTGAATAAGACATGAATGCATACGAGCGAGCTTAACAAATAAAGGGTAAATGTCTCGTCCGTATGACGACTACGATACAAGATATTCAATTCCAAATAGAGATTTCCCGCTATTTGATGGGGAAGTGGAGAAAGAGTGTGTGAAGGAGCACAACTTCAGAATGACACCCATTTCAAACTGCATTGATCGTATTTACAAGGAGAGGGAGACTTTTAATAAACAACTTCCAGAGTCGATCTATTTACGAAGCTATGAGCAACGACCGGATTTGTTCCAAGCGGCCATCATCAGTCTTCCACGTACTCCCTACGAAGATGGCATATACGTATTCGACCTCAAGATACTAGACAATTATCCCATCAGTCTGCCTGATGTTATGTACCATTATGATCACGGTAGTAGTAAATTAAAGCATTCAATAGTTGATCATTTTTGCAACAACAATAAGGAAGTAATATTCAACAACTTGGACCCTACAAACTCCATTTTGATACAACTCTTGGTTTACATACAACAGAAGGTTCTGAATGCCACAACACCTTCTTCTACTACTTCTTCTTCTATGCATGATCGTAGTAGGGATGCATCTAATCTTCATCAGGACGACGAAATGGACCATGTGATTTCAAAATACGAATCAATGGTGGATATCCTTGACGACACACCCGTGCTATTTAAGAGATTAGTTTGTCGTCATTTTCTTACACGGGGAGACACGATTTCCAGGGAATTTGATTATATTATAGAGCATAAGATGAGGAAAGGGTGTAACTGTGCAAAAATTACAGAAGTTGAAGCGGCTGTGGTTAAACTACGAGGAAATGTAGCAAGGGTATTGGCTGAGAACCAGACCAAACGTATGATTGCTGAGGCCGAATTCCCAATGGACCCCCATGAGTTTGCTCGCAATGTAAACATACGTTATATCGATACAACTATACTTTAGGAAAATCAATTTCTCTTTTTCGCGACACCAATGATATTGCTCGTAATTTCAGACTTATTGAATATTTTTCCAATTACCCCAATGTATTTGTTTATATACAACATATCACCTACATTGTGTTGTTGTGTATATTTTCAACTCCCATTGTATATCATTTTGCTCTTTAACTTAATTTCCGACTAATTAAGTGAATATCCTCTATTATAACAAAAATATCCTTATACTCCGTATTTCTCAATCTAAACACTTGTCCTACCACTGACTAAAACAAAAATCATCTACGAGAAGTATTTTTGATACATAGCCACATACTCGTAGAAAGAATGGGATGTTATTTAGGAGTATTGATTTATATAAGCATAAGTAGTAGTACTAGGCTTGCTTGTAGGACTTAATTTTAAACTTAAATTCAATTCATGGTAAAGATTAGTTCTGTTGTATAAACTCCGGGATACAACAATATCGAAAATTACAATATTGCATTTACGAAGATGGCATTTACGTCTTTGATATCAAGCTACTCAACAATTATCCAAAGAAACCGCCTACAGTTTTATACCATTCTCACCAGTGTAAACTCAAGCCTTCAGTCATCGATTCTTCAAGCGGCCATTTTCGTAAAAGAAAGGTCATTTTCAACAGCTTGGACAAATCAGGGAAGTCCATTTTGTTACAAACCTTACTTTACATACAGCACAAGGTTCTAAATGGCAACCCCTATTCCAAGCACGACTATAACGAACCGTCTTCTCCTTGGAAGTATGAAGCTGAAGATAAAGTAGAAGACAAATTTGATTATCACCTGATTTCGGAATGCCCTCTACCCTATTACTTATATGCCTACCAATCAATGATTGATATCCTTGACGACCCACCATCGCTATTTCAAAGACTAGTTTGCTGTCATTTTCTTTTACGGGGGGATGCTATTTGTAGAGCATTTGAGGATACCGTAGTGCATCACATTAAGGGGGCGTTTGGTTCGCAGCGGGAAAAGGGAATGAGATTAGGAAAGGGAAAGAAGGGGAAAATAAAGGGATTGCCCTCACCCTTGTTTTTTTGTGGTCGTTTGGTTACAATTAGGAATCAATTTAATTTAACATGCTTTCTTTATTATATCGATTTACCTTGTTTTTTCAATACTCCGTACTCCCTCCGATTACCTGTGTTCTTCCCCTTTCTTTTTGGGGAAGAAAATAAGGAGGGAGTAATTATATTAATAGAATATGGAGGGTGAAATGAAAAAGTAAGAGAGATAAATATTATATTAATTAAATGAGTAAAAGTAGAATGAAAAAGTAGGAGAGAAGAATATTATATTAATTAAATGAGAAAAAGTAGAATGAAAAAGTAGGAGAGAAGAATATTATATTAATTAAATGAGAAAAAGTGTGGTGGAAAAGTAGGAGAGAGGAATATTATATTGATTAATGAAGATGATAAAACTTTCCTTAAATGGAAAGAGGGAAGAAAATCAAACTCAGCCCAAAAAGGAAATAGGGAAGAACATAGGTAATCGGAGGGAGTATTATTTTTCACCAACCTTTTACTACTTATTTTTTTAAAACATTTTCAAAACAACATATATTCTTGTAATATTGAATAACAATAAAATTAATTATGAAAATTACAAATTTAAAATAAAATTTAATATTAAGCTTTTTTTAATAGTATTATTATTATACTCTTTAATTATAATGTTTATATTTGTAAAATATTAAAATCATTTTTTAAAATTATTTTAATAATGATTTAATTATTAAATGATTGAAAAATATTAAATCATTTTTAAAATTATTTTAATAATTATTTTGTTATTAAATGATTAAAAAAATTATTAAGTTGAATATTTTTCATCTTTGTAATTTAAAATATTAAAAGTTAATTTTTTAAATTATAAATACAAATATAATATTTAAATATTAATATTTTATTAATTTTGATAAATTCTCGTTGATCCAACGGGTCAACCCAGGCGAGTCGGGTTTCAATCCTGAATTAACGGGTCATATTGGGTTCGGGTCAAACGGGTTACAGGTCGAAAAAACAGGTTCACAATCTAAAAAAATGGGTCAGGCGGATCGGATTTCTGGGTCGGATCGTTTGACAAGTCCAGTGACCCGTACACACAGTGAGATGTGGACGTTGGTGGTGGGAGATCGGAGGTGGGGTGCGAGGTTTGAGACGTAACGATTATGAGAGCAACGTTATAGGGCAAGAGGTAGATACAGGAATGGGGTAATGGGAGGGAAAGGAAATTCTAAACCCTTGGGGGGTGGGGTTTTCAACTTAGAGGGATATGAGGTTTAGTTAATAGGTGAAATGGGGAAAGGGTTTCATTCATTTGGCCAAACAAACATGTACAAAGGGAATCGGTAAGTTTGTTTCCCTTACCCTTTCCTGAAACCCTCCAACCAAACGGCCCCTAAGTATGGTCAGGATAGAGGATTTTACGATTTCTTAGTGTTCGCGTTATATTTGCTAGTAAATCTCGGATTTATAGCAATTAGTGATTTGTGTATATTATGTTTATATATTTAGTTTATTGTTTCCTATTAGATAGGGACCAAAGGTGTATATATGATTGCACACGTTGAATGAATAGAGACAGAAATCATCACAAATATCTGCTCCTTCTTTTCTTTATGGTATCAGAGCCACGATAATGGCAGGCGATGCAGCTTCTACACCCCACACCACCAAACCCATTTACGTCCTTTCCAATAATGATGGTGTCGGAGCCAAGCTTACTCACGTCGTGCTCACCGGCTCTAATTATGCGGAATGGTCCAAGGGTTTTCGTATTGGTTTGGGGGCAAAGCGGAAACTAGGGTTTGTTGATGGAACTCACAAGAGACCGACGGATGACTCACCGGATCTTGATGACTGGATGACGGTTAATTATACTATCATCGGTTGGATTTTTAACACAATCGAGCCGACGCTTCGTTCTCAAATTTCTTATCGAGACACGGCGGCAGAATTGTGGGACGATATTTGCCAGCGATTTTCTCTTGGAAACGGGGTCAAGATTTATCAATTGGAATCTGATATATCCAATTGTGAACAACTCGATGGTGAGACCGTAATGGCTTATTATGGTCGTATTAAGAAGCTATGGGATGACATCAATGATTATGATGCTCTTCCCTCTTGTAAATGCTCCGGGTGCAAGTGTGGTTTCCCTACCACTCTTCGACAGCGTCGCGAGACTCGTCAAACTCGACAATTTTTTATGGGTCTCGAACCATATTTTGCCACTGCACGCTCTAATATCTTGGGCATCGAACCCTTGCCTTCTTTGAATACAGTTTATTCTCGAATGATTCAAGAGAAAGAGGTCCGTAACCTGACTCAACAGCGTACTGCAACGATGACATTTGCAGTTCAGGGCGATTCGACGATTGGAACAGGGGGGCGACAACAGGGCAGGCCGCGCTTGAAGTGCTCACATTGCACTAAAACTGGACACACGGAGTCTCGTTGTTGGGTGAAATATGGATATCCAGAGAGCCGGGGTCCGCGCACCACTGCAGGTTCCGAAGGTGGCAGCACGTCCTCCACTGCCAAAGTAAATTCTGTTAACGGTATATTCATTCTCCTTCATGAATAACGGTATATTCATTGTGAGATTTAACTCATTGGCCATGGAAGAAGCAATTTTAGGTATGGGGCATATGATGTTTGATAATAAACCCCTTATCGTCAAAGATTGGAATCCTGAGGAGAGAATCACAAAGGAGGGCGTCAAGTCAGTACCTATATGGATTCAACTTACTGACCTCCCTCTTAAATTCTGGGGCAAGGCGTTACCCCGGATTGCAGGGTTAGTAGGTCGGTTCATCAAACTTGATGGAGCTTCTGAAGCTAAAACGCGACTTGGATACGCTAGGATCATGGTAGAGGTACAACTGGGTCAAGCTTTTAGAGATAAGATAAAATTCAAAGATGAGGAAGGGAGAGTGGTGGAAGTCCAGGTAATGTATGAGTGGAAACCAGTTCTTTGTACTAAATGTGGGGGATATGGACACGAAGTGCAGCAATGTAAGAAGGAAGAAGTGAAAAAAAGTGGGGATAGGCCAAAGGTGGTGCCGTGGAAAAGTAAGGATAAGGAGATAGTGAAAGTTGCTAGCCGGACTGTCGTAATCAAGGACAGTGGGCAGGCTGGTCCGTCTAAGATTAATGAGAGGAAGGACTATGCTGAATGGAAGAAACCTATGAATATTAAAGAGTCTGGTATTTCGTTTGTGCAAGTTTTAAAAGGTGTATCTCCAGTCAAACAGAAGATAACTGAGAACGTGAATGAAGGGGTTGAGAAAGATAAGGTACCACCTCTGGATAAAGATGTTTAAGTCGCATAAATTAGGCTTTTGGAATGTACGGGGCATGAACGATAAGAATAAGCAACGTACAATTGAAGAGTTCCTTAGGAAACAAGAAGTTGATGTTTTTGGTTTGTTAGAAACTAAAATAAAGACTAGTAGTCTAAATAATCTTACTCCTTCCATAGTGGCTAAGTGGTCCTTTAGTACTAATATCCAGTGTGGTTTTGGAGGTAGAATTTGGGTTTTGTGGAACCATAATAAGGTTCAGGTTAACATTTTGGATGTATCTGCGCAAGCTATGCATATTGAGGTTCTAATTCAGGGTACAAGAGGTTATCACCTTACTTTGGTGTATGCCTTTAACTCTGTAGAATTGAGGGAGAGTCTTTGGGATAAATTGAAGCTCTATGCTAACATGGTCTCTGGTGGATGGATTGTAGCTGGAGACTTTAATACGGTGCTTAGTGCGAGTGAGAGGTTGGGGGGTAACTCCACTGAGGCGGAAATGAAGCCTTTTAGAGATTGTGTGGCTGACTGTGGGCTTGTGGACAGCCCGTCTGCAGGGGCGTGGTTTACTTGGAGTAATAAACAGAGGAAGGAAGATAGGGTTTTCAGTAGATTAGACAGGTGCTTATTCAATAAGCAGTGGGTGGATGATTATCCTAACGGATATGCTCATTTTCTTCCGGAAGGATCATTCGATCATTGCCCTTGTGTTATAAGAACTGATAGGGAGACTGGTACTAGGAGGAGAGCATTCAAGTTCCAAAACATGTGGAGTGAAAGTCCACATTTTTTAGATGTGGTAAAAAATGGTTGGAGTGAACAACATGTGGGAAGTAGGATGTTTTGCTTGGCCAGAAAACTGAAAGTTTTAAAAAAGGGGCTTAAACAATTAAATAGTGAGGAATTTGGTGACATTGAGAGCAAATGTAAACATGCAGAAGTTAAATTGCGAGAGGTGCAGCTGGCAGTTCAGAATGATACGGGTAATGAAGATTTGTGGGAAGAGGAAAGCATCTGCCGTCAACAAGTGTTGAAACTTCAGCAGGCAAATAGAACTTTTCTTATGCAAAAGGCTAAGACGACGTGGCTGTTGGAAGGGGACCAAAATACTGCTGTATTTCACTCTTATATCAGGATGAGAAGGGCCCAAAATAGAGTGGAAGTTATCAGGAACAGCTCAGGTTTGGAGTGCTCTTCTCCGGATTCTGTTCAACATGCTTTTTTGGATTTCTATTCTAAGTTATTGGGTGAGTCGATGCCGACTGTGCCAGTCCAGAGATCGATTGTGCAACAAGGAAAAATATGTACAGCAGACCATATGCGGATGTTGTTGCAGCCAGTTACGGTGGAAGAGATTAAAGAGGTTATGTTCTCTATTCCTAAAGACAAAGCTCCGGGTCCGGATGGATACTCGAGTAAATTTTTTAAGGACGCGTGGGATGTAGTTCAGGAAGACGTAGTGGAAGCTGTGATGGAATTTTTCAGCGCAGGTAAATTGCTTAAGCAATTGAATGCTACGATGATCACATTGCTTCCAAAAGTTGATAAGCCTCAATCGGTCACGCAATTTAGGCCTATATCATGCTGTAATGTGGTTTATAAGTGCATTGCAAAGCTGTTGAGTAAGCGGCTTGGCTCGGTTTTGCCGGATATAATCAGCCCACAACAAGGAGGCTTTGTTCGCGGGAGGAATATCATTGAAAACACGCTTATTTGTCAGGATCTGGTAAGGCTATATAGTAGGAAGGCTGTATCGCCTCGTTGTTTGATGAAAATTGACATTAAAAAAGCGTATGATAGTGTCGAATGGGACTTCTTACAGCAGATGTTGGAGGCTTTGAATTTTCCGGTCAAATTCGTTAACTGGGTCATGGAGTGTGTTCGTACGGTGATGTACTCGTTGAATTTGAACGGAGATAGTTTTGGTTTTTTTCAAGCGAAGAGGGGATTGCGGCAAGGCGACCCAATATCTCCATTACTTTTTACTATTTGTATGGAGTATTTAAGTCGTACGCTCCAATTTGCAACATCGAATTCTGGATTCAAGTTCCACCCAAAGTGTGGTCCGTTAAAACTATCTCATCTTATGTTTGCGGACGATCTCCTTCTGTTCTGCAAAGGTGAGATGCATTCGGTGCATATTCTTATGAGGTCCTTTGCCACTTTTACCAAGACTTCTGGCCTTACTATGAGCATAGGCAAATCGCATCTCTTTTGTGCGGGAATGAGTGCTGAAATGAGAGCGGCTGCGTTGGAAGTTACGGGGTGCGCTGCCGGGAAGCTCCCATTTAAATATTTGGGTGTGCCGATTCAGACTTCTAAGTTATCGAGGGTTGATTGTATGCTGCTGGTGGAGAAAATCACCAGTAGAATTAGGAGTTTAGGAGCTAAAAGGTTGTCTTATGCGGGGAGACTTACATTGGTGCAGTCAGTCTTGTCTCAGGTGCATGTTTACTGGGCGATGATATTTGTGTTGCCTAAATGTGTTATTGCGCGCATAGATGGTTTATGTAGGACATTCCTATGGGAAGGCCAAGATGTGTATCATCGGGTTCCTCTTGTTGCTTGGGATAAAGTGTGTCTACCCAAGAAGGAGGGAGGGTTGGGGTTGCGCCAACTCTATCATTGGAATGTGGCTGCTCTTGGGAAATTGGTGTCGTGGGTCTATGAACAGAAGGACAGATTATGGGTGAGGTGGGTTCATAGTTTTTACCTGAAAGGAGTTGATTGGCACGTGTATGAGCCTGGTTCGTTGGTGGCTTGGGGGTGGAAGAGGATTTGTGGTGTCAAAGAGGCATTGAAGCCTCAATTTCAGCTGGGTGCGTGGCAAGGGGGTGGGAAGAAGTATTCAATTGCTGCAGGGTATGAGCATCTGCGGTTCAAATTGCCTGACGTTAGCTGGGCGGCTCGGGTTTGGCGCAATGAAGGTTTAGCTAAACAGAAGTTCGTGCTATGGCTCGTCTTCAGGAAAGCCTTGAACACGAGGGTGAAATTGTCTAGGATGGGCATCATTACTGATGATCGTTGCTGTCTATGTGAATGCGCAGCGGAAGACTTGGATCACTTGTTTTTTGCTTGCTCTTATAGTCAACAACTGATCCGGTTGGCTGGGCAGTGGTTGGGTATTTCGATCTCTGGTACAATGCAGGCGTGCGAGCAACAACAACTTGATGGGTTCAAAGGTAGAGTATATTGGGGTTTGATTGCATCGTGTACTTATTGGATTTGGAGGCAAAGAAATAAGGGACGAATTGAAGGATGCATTACTAGACCTCACATTATGTTTGATGTTATTAGAAACGAGTTAAGTTCCAAATTGAAAGAGAGTAATTTGAGTAGATTGAGTGTACAAGACAAAGGGTGGCTTCAGAGTATTATCTAGCCTTTCCTTGCGTCTAATGTTGTAAATAATTACATATTAATACAATTTACATTTTATCAAAAAAAAATTCTGTTAACAGTGAGGCAAGTGTTGATGCTAATCACATTCATCTCAATGGTAAGCCGTCTTCAACCTGGATAGTTGACACAGGCGCGTCGACACATGTCAGCGGTGCCTTAGACCTCTTTGATAATGTAGTTCTCATTCAACCCTTAGGGGTTGGGTTACCTAATGGCTCTCGTTTGCAGGCCACTCATAAAGGCAGTGCTCAGATTAACAAGGATCTCGTGTTACATGATGTTTTATATGTACCGGATTTTCAATGTCATTTATTGTCCGTGTCACAGCTTTTATCGACTCAAAATTTTAGTATTAAATTCACTAATAGTAATTGTGTTATACAGGACCCTACATTGAGGACGACGATTGGTGAAGGTGAACTCGTGAATGGGCTCTATTTATTGCCCGTAGTGCCTCTGACTCGTGTTAATGTGATCGAAGACAAAGGAGATTTTGAACTTTGGCACAAGCGATTAGGGCATCCTTCTTCTCAAGCAATGGAGGTGCTTCCTCAAGTTAGTGGTTGTAAGCGCAATTTAGCTATCCAATCTTGTGATATTTGTTTTCGGGCCAAACAAACACGTTTCATTTTTCCTTTAAGTAATAATAAGGCCGATTCTTTGTTTGGATTGATTCATTGTGATGTCTGGGGCCCGTATGTTCCTAATCGCGCATGTGGTTCTCGCTATTTTTTGTCCATTGTCGATGATTTTTCACGTTGTGTATGAGTTTTCTTGATGAAGACAAAAGATGAAGTAACACGTCTTTTAAAAGAGTTTTTTGCCCTTATTAAAAGACAATTTAATTGCGACATCAAAAAATTACGAAGTGATAATGGAACGGAATTTAATCCCTTAGTTCCTTATTTGCGTGAAAATGGAATTATATCATGAGACCTCGATGGTTCGTACGCCACAGCAAAATGCTCGGGTGGAACGTAAACATCGACATATTCTTAATGTTGGTCGTGCCTTACGGTTTCATGGGGGCTGCCTGTTGATTTTTGGGGAGAATGTGTTCTTACGGTTGCCCATTTAATTAATAGGACTCCCACTCGTATTCTTGAGGGAAAGACACCTTTTGAGTTATTATTTGGTCGTCAAGCGGATCTCAGTTTACTCCGTGTTTTTGGTTGCTTAGCCTATGCAAAAGTTTTGAACCCGTCCGATAAATTTGCTAGTCGGAGTCGTCGTTGCATATTTGTTGGCTATCCTTTTGGGAAGAAAGGTTGGAATTTATTTGACCTTGACACGGGAGAATATTTTCAATCTCGTGATGTGAGTTTTTTTGAGAGGGAATTTCCTTTATCTGATACATTTGTCCCCTTGTCTTATTCGGAATTCAATGACTCTCATGATACTGTTAGTTCGTCTGACCCGGATACTCATACCCATACTCATAGCAAAAATAGCAATGAACCACAAGTGGATGTAAGCACTCCTACGTCTGATTCAGGAGAGTTTGACAAAAATAATTCTACTCCTATTTCTCCTGCAAGTTTACATGATGGGAATGTTGATAATGTTGAGAATGTTGCTACGAATGACACGGTAATGGGTGACGTAGTATTAAATGACGAGCAGGCTGTCGAACTTGGGCGCGGCAAGCGTGAAAAAATTTCGAACAAGAATCACAAGGATTATGTTTCATGGGATCACATTAACACGACTGAGCCATCCGAGTCATCTTCATTTATTCCGTTCTCAGGTAGTCTCTATCCTTTAACACATTACGTGAATTATAATGCTTTTTCGATTACACATCGACACTTTCTTGCAGCCTTGAATCATGAAGTTGAACCCACTTCTTTTCATCTGGCTATGAAGGACCCGCGTTGGCAGGCAGCCATGGCGGAGGAAATAGCGGCACTTGAATCAAATAAAACTTGGTCCGTTTGTGATTTGCCACCGGGTAAGAGTGTCATTGGTTGTATGTGGGTTTATAAAATAAAACGGCTTGCAGATGGGTCTATTGAAAGGTTCAAGGCTAGGCTCGTTGTTCTCGGTAATCATCAAGAAGCAGGTATCGATTATACTGAAACTTTTGCTCCTACTGTTAAAATGGTGACTGTTCGTACTTTTTTAGCTGTTGCAACCATTAAAAAGTGGGAATTGCATCAAATGGATGTGCGCAATGCTTTTCTTCATGGTGATTTATCGGAGGAATTTTATATGCGAATGCCGCCTGGTTTCAGTCGTGGTGTCAAAGGTAAGGTTTGCCGACTTCGCAAATCGCTTTATGGGCTAAAACAAGCCCCGCGATGTTGGTACGCGAAGCTTAATGCAGCCTTATGTTCTTATGGTTTTATTATGAGCGCTTCTGACAACTCTTTATTTACATTTCAAAAAGATGGAGTTGATTTACATATTCTCGTTTATGTTGATGATTTGGTTATTGCGGGTAACAATTCTAGTGCCATCTCGGATTTCAAATCCTACTTGAGTAAATCTTGCAAGAGCCCGGAGGATTTGTTCTATATTAACGATACTGCGAAAAACAATAGAACCATTAGAATGAGAATACAAAGCTAATTATTCAATGAATTAAATCGAGAAACACAATTTATTCTTCTGATAAGGAAGCTGATGAAATAAGGCGAGTCGAACATTGAAAGTGGCATGGAGAAATTCATTCATTCATTCATTCATTCATAGCCGCCAACAATCAAAGAAGTAGCTTGATTCTCAGCGAAGGCTCTTGCAAGATTTCCTCGAAGTTTAACAATGCTGAATCTGGAAAATCCTTCAGGCAACGCATAACAGCGGCCGACTATCCTGGTTACCATTGAGACACTAGAATTCTAGTCCTCCAGCTTTCTGAAAGATTTTCTCGGATTTCCTTCTTTTCTTTACTTAGCCAATAAAATGAAAGTCGGCCGCTGTTATGCGTTGCCTGAAGGATTTTCCAGATTCAGCATTGTTAAACTTCGAGGAAATCTTGCAAGAGCCTTCGCTGAGAATCAAGCTACTTCTTTGATTGTTGGCGGCTATGAATGAATGAATGAATGAATTTCTCCATGCCACTTTCAATGTTCGACTCGCCTTATTTCATCAGCTTCCTTATCAGAAGAATAAATTGTGTTTCTGGATTTAATTCATTGAATAATTAGCTTTGTATTCTCATTCTAATGGTTCTATTGTTTTTCGCAGTATCGTTAATATAGAACAAATGGTACTATGTATCGTAGTGCAACTTAATGTTTAACTTCGTCCTGAGGACACGTCTGAATCAAGAATCTAATTAATCCTCGAACCTCCTCGCCACACCCAAAAACATATCGAACTATAGGTCATTTATGAAAGATTATAATGGCGTACACATATACATTAATGTTTGCATTTGTGTAGAGGCCGAATTTGTAACCGATCAAGCATTACTTGCCTTCCTGTGCTTTCTAGCCGGTGCAAACTCCATTTTCACCGGTGAGAACAACAGTTAATAACTGATAAACTATATAATTCGATGAAATATACAAAGCATACAACTCGGTATAAATAGCCGAGCAAGGTTGCAGGTACAATGAATATGAACAGCAATACTAATTACAAGGAACTCCAAGAGTTAAGGCTAACTAATGTCGGAAATACAAAGAGACGACACTAATTACATTATTTACTAAGACACCCCCGCAGTCTGAACGGTAGGAGGACAGACGTTCAGGCTGGACCAAAAATGGGTGAACAGGTATCTGGGCAGACCTTTTGTAAAAATATCTGCATATTGGTAGTCTGCCGGAATGTGGAGAACACGGATCAAACCGAGACGAACATTCTCGCGAACAAAAATGAATGTCAATTTCAATGTGTTTGGTTCGTTGATGCTGGACCGGGTTGTCGGAGAGGTAGACGGCCGAGATATTGTCACAGTAGACAACGATGACATGCCGTAAAGGAACATGGAGCTCGAGAAGTAGATTCCGAAGCTAACACGTCTCAGCGACGACATTAGCTACGTCTCTATATTCTGCTTCGCCACTAGAGCGGAGGTTGCCGTTTGGAGGACCATGAGAGCAAATTGTCACCGAGAAACACACAATAACCGGAAGTGGAGCGACGGAGGTCGGGACAACCGGTCCAGTCAGCGTCGGAGTAAGCAGTGAGTTTATCGGAGACGGATTTCATAATGCGGAGCCCATGAATGAGAGTGCCTTTGACATAGCAAAAAATACGTTTGAGAAACTGAAAGTGAGGCTCTCGAGGGGCGTCCATAAATAGGCAAACCTGTTGGACGGCATATGAGATATCCGGTCAAGTAATAGTCAGATATTGTAGGGCGCTAGCCAAACTACAGTAGAGAGTCGAATTAGGAAGAAGAGCACCGTTGGCGGCACTAAGTTTGGACCCGGCTTCAACGGGTGTGGAAACCGAGTTGCTGTTGGACATATTGGCCCGAGCAAGAATATCGAGCATAGGATTCCTGTGAGAGAAAAAGACCTGTCGAGGTGCGGGTCACCTGAATGCCAAGGAAATGGTGTAGGGAACCCAGATCGGTCATAGCGAATTCCTGTGAAAGAATAGTGATAATGCGTCGTAGTAAGCTAGTACTAGACGCGGTTAGCATTATATCATCAACATATAACAATAGATATATATGCAATGTCATGCCCGTGATGAAAAATAAAAAGAGATGGATCACAGGTGCTACTCTTAAAGCCTCGGGAGAGAATAAAATTCGCAAACCGTTGGTACCACGCCCGAGGTGCCTGTTTGAGGCCATACAAGGACTTACGGAGACGACACACGGGACCAGGAACCGAGGGATTAACGAATCCCGGGGGCTGGTGCATAAAAACAATTTCAACAAGGTCTCCATGTAAGATCGCATTTTTAACGTCCAACTGGTGAATGGGCCAGGCCCGATTAACGACGAGACTAAGAATGGTGCGAATGGTGGTGGGTTTGACCACATGACTGAAAGTTTCGTCACAGTCAATTCCAACTTGTTGACTCTTCCCATTGACTACTAGACGAGCCTTGTACCGGGCAAGGGAACCGTCTGAATTAAATTTGTGGCGATATAACCACATACAACGAATGACTGGTGAATCCGAGGGCCGAGGGACCAAGTCTCACGTTCCATTTTTAATTAAAGCATGATATTCGTCATTCACGGCAGCCCTCCAGTTCGGGTCACGGAAGGCTAGGTGGGGTGATTGGGGGATGGGAGAGAGAGGTGCATGGTGTTGCGAAAGCGGTGAGGACACGGGGTATGAAAATGTCATGCATGACACGAGTAGTCATGCGATGGGAACGAGGGGGGGGAAAAGGTGGTGGTGGTGGAGAAGGGGACGATGTTTGGGTTATTGGGGAAGAGGTGGGTTGGGCTTGGGGAGAGGTAGAGGTATGTTGGGGGAGGATGTTTGGGCTTGAGGATTCCCCTTGTAATGATGAACGGTAGTGGTTCGACTCGAGAGTTCTAGCATTTCTTCACGCCACCATAGTAGTATAGTAATATTGCCACCATTAACGGACACGCGTGTCGGACACCGATACACGTCGGACTCACGATAATACGTGTCGGACACCTATAAAACCGTGTCGGGTTTTTTTAATTTTTTTGGACACGTACGGTTCGTCATATTTGGAGACGTGTCCGGCCCGGGTCGTAATGTTTAGAGACTTGTCGAACATACCTAACGTTGTTTATTGAGTTCCGGAGTTAATAAATAACACTATTGTAGGTTTATGGTGGTTACTTGATGCTATAAACACTTATTATAAGACTAAATATCTAACTAATAATTATATTATAGTAATACAAATAATAATACAATTGTTTGAATTTTTTAAGATTTGATTTTTGTTTTATTATTTTACGATAATTGTGATAATGTAAGTAACCAAATGTATATCTTAGGTATAAAAATCTTCAAATTCTCTTTGTTTAATTATGTATATTGATTTTTTTCCCTACCGTGTCCGTGTCCTACAAAATTTTGAATGTCGTGTCACGTGTCCAATACGTGTCCGTGTCTGTATTGGTGCAACCTAGGTAGTTGGTAGAGTCTAAGCTATAAGTGTCGAATACTTTCTATGATTCAGATTTTGTTTTATCCTATTTTTCATTAATTCAGGACTACTTCTGATTTATGCTTTTTCTGAATGCTCTCAGTCTCTCACTTTAGACCGTTGGCTTTTACTGGACAATTTGAGATTGCTACGCACAACTGTTTCTTTGGCTAAGAGCATGAGCAAATATGTATATATGGTATAGAAAATTCTACCCTAGTTAATGAAAATGCAGGTGGCATTATGTAAATCAATCAACCACATTATTGAAGAAAACAAACGTAACGTTTAAAAGATCAGGAAACAAAAGAATAATACTCATAAAAGAAAAAGTGACATATTATATTAAATCAATTCGCGACAATTTATTAACAGTTGATCCGATTGGTCCAATTTTTTTGTCAATCATTGACCCCTCTGATCGACTTTTTCTTTCAACCAGCGACCCCTCTGGTCCACTTTTTCACTCTAAAGCAAACTAAAAAGACGGTTTAGCGGAGTCGGTTTTAAAAAGTTAAAAATAAAAAAGTCAATTCATAAAAGCCAAAGTCGTGTTTAGTAGAATGTATTATAAAACCAATTTTTCAAAACACGGTTTTCAAAAAAAGACGGTTTAGTGAAATCGAGTTTTAAAAATACAAATCGGAAAAATGATGGACTTAGTAAGTTAAAAATATTAGAAACAAACAACATTTGAAAGAGGCTAAGAGCTGGCTAGGGTTTCCATAAACAACGTTAAGTTAACCATTACTTTTCATATTTCATACTGTGTATCCATTTTTTTAATCCTTGTACTAGTATGTATTTTTCAGTTGTTCAGGCTGACTTCTGATTCTTCTTAATAGAATACAAACGGCCTTCAACCATCGCCTTAAGGTTTTGGTTGAGATGGTTTGTTAACATGGTATCAGAGCCAGAGGTCACGAGTTCGAACCCTGACAGCCCCCAATATCTCGAACTCTCAAATGGAATCTCAGCACACGGTACGGTAGCCTAAAGGGCATTCGAGTGAGATGATGTTAACACTTCTGAAATCTGAATGCCTGTCACTTTGTTGTTATATGAATTTTAGACACTTTAGGATTGCTACAATTGTTCCTTTATCTAAGAGCATGAGTGCATGACCAAATAAACATGTGCCTAGTTAATGAAAATGCATGCGGTAGACATCACTGTAGAGTATTGATTATGGAAGAAAACAAACAAAAGTTCAAAAGATAAAGGGATACATACTGGACAATGCAACTGTATTATTTATATTTATATTGCTTCTAGTTTTTACTGTAGTAAATAAAAAGTGAAAATCGATATTGTACGTGTTATTGGTACAATTGAGTTATCTATTTAGCGTTAGCTTATGTAATACCGAGTATCATTATGGTTCATTGTCTAATTTATTACGGAGTATTAGTATTACGGACTTTGTATGTAATGCTCATTTGTTAGACTCGTCAAGACACATGTTTTGATCGTTTTATGTAAGCGTGTTAATAATTAAAGCCGACAAATCCTCGGAATTGGCTCGGTCAAAACAAGCTCGAACTCAAACTCAAACTCAAGTCCGGCTCATTTACACCCCTTGTTTTATCTAATTGCTTGGGTTCGTTTGGATTTGCGAGCGAGTTTTCAATACAAGTATAATGTTTAATGTTTGGTAAATTTTAATACTCCTTAATAAATTGAATTTACGATATTTCAATCATCAATGAACGTGTTTCACCTTATTTATTGTCTATACTACAGTATAATCTAATCTATGATGGATATAATTTCATTCTAATTTACTAAATTTGATTTCAGTTTGTTTTTGGTTTATAAGTTAGAGCCAAATATTTTCTGTCGTCACGACCCTCTACTCATATTAATAAAGTTAGAGTCAAATATAATTATCTTATATTAATAAAGTTGTTTTAAAATAAGTGACAAATGTCTAAGACACACAAAGTAAGTAACAAATGTTTAAGACACGAAATATATATTTATGTATCTTATTTTCAATTCTAAAAGTCTCGTAATAATGTTAATGTGTGTGTATATATCACACTTATATAATTTCAGACGCTCTTCAAAACATATTTTCATTCTCGGATGAGTTATTCAGTTTTTATTTAGAAGTGGTCGTAATTAATTAACTAAAATTATACGAGTAACAAAATGGGCTGAAGTATTTTAGAAATGTTATAGGGAGTATTAATTATTACTCCATATTATTATTATTATTTTGAATTGAACTTTATTTTATTCAAATTTGTATGCTAAAATTGAAAATATGCTTCGTTATCTTCGTCGTACCTACTCGGCTAATTCCATTTTGCGTCAAGACAGAGATATCATCGTGTCGATTTCTAAACTGTTTGTTCAAAATCGATTTATTTGTGTTAGGAAGTAACTCTATGGGGTAAAATTATTTTGATGAAAATATTAATTATGAAGTATATCACAGACTTCTTTACTTACATTTTTTTATCACAAAAACAAACGCGAGACTTTTCTATTATTGTTATATAAGTACTTAACCGTCACCAATAATTTTAATTAATAAAAATACTCATGCAATAAACTCCCTATAATGAGTACTCCATAATTCAAGTTACTTTAAATTCGTTTTAGGCTCACGATAATTTTCCCCAAGAATTTACGAATCATTTGAACAATAAAAAAAATGTTCCCTGTTCAAATTATTAAAAATAATTTACTTTTGAAATAATTAATAATTGCACGACCAAATGACCATATTGGTAAATAAAATGGAGGGTTGATGACAAATTGGTAAAAAAAAACTTACCTGACAAATTGGTAAAAAAAGTAGTGGGTAAGTGCCATTTTGGTAAAAAAAAAAAATCTCATGCCACAAATTGACCCAAAAAAATTAATTAATCTTCAAAATTTGTCGGGTTTGGGTCGAGTCAAGTCGGGTCGGCGCATATCGAGTTCGGGTCAACATCTCTTTCGAGACGGGTTCGGGTCGGGTCGTTATTGGGTCCGGTCATTTTTGGTTAATTGGTTTGACGGGCCAGATCGGGTTTGGATTAGGTCATCATTACCGGGTGTAGTTAGTTACTTTATCATATTATTTTAATATTTTCCTAATAAGTTTAGTTTTTAAAATTTTAATGTATTACACTTAGTTTAATTATTTTGCCATTAAATATAACATATCAAGCTAAACACTAAATCGTTTTTATTTCGATTAATTTAAAGATTAGTAGTAGTAGTTTTTTGGTACAATCTTATTAGTTGGGGCACAAATCGGGTCGGATCGGATCGAGTTGAGTTCAGGTCACTGATTAACGTATTGGGGCTCGAGTCAGAAGCGAATAATTAAGGTCGGGTCGATTTCAGGTAACTATTTTTCGGATTTAAACGGGTCGAGTAAGAGTTTGTCAGCTTTAGCCTAAATACCAGTCTTCAATCTTAATCATAGCACAATAACAAAAAAAAATTAGTAGCATCCCTCAATAAATATTATGGCGTAAAACCGATAATCATAGCACAAAAAAACAGTTTCAGGCTAGAGCTGGCAAAACTTGTCGCGGCCTACTCGAAACCCGACCCATTAGAATCTGAAAATTTATTCACCCGAAACCGACCTAACCCGATGCGCTTGTGACTCGAGACCCAATACCCGTTAATTAGTGACCCAAACCCGACCCGATAATAACCCGATAGTAAAAAAGTAAACTTATTAGAAAAATATTAAAATAATATGATAATGTAATTAATTAGACCCGATAATGACTCAATCCAAACCCGATCTGGCCCGTCAAACCAATTGACCAAAAATGATCGGACCCAAGAGCGACCCGACCCGAACCCGTCTCAAAAGAGATGTTGACCCGAACTCGATATGAGCCGACCCGACTTGACTCGACCCAAACCTGACAAATTTTGAAGAGTAATTATTTTTTTGGGTCAATTTGTGGCATGAGATTTTTTTTACCAAAATGACACTTACCCGCTACTTTTTTTTACCAATTTGACATGTAAGTTTTTTTTTTACCAATTTGTCATCAACCCTTCATTTTATTTACCAATATGGTCATTTGGCCGCTGCACAACTAAGGTAAACTTTATTCAAATATTAGGTCAAATCTACGAAAGAGTTGCCCAAAATAATCCAATTTTTTGTACGTCACAGCTGTAAAGTATGTACTGAATACCTCTGCCTTGGGGGATACAGTGAATGTATCACCGATTAAATTAAAGTGTGGTAATGTGATAGTACTACAAAATTACATATGCCAATATCAAAATGAATAGGTTAAACTTGACGGAATCTATTACAGTAGTACATTCTATTCTAATTAATTACCAAAAATTCTCATTTTTTTTATTAAGCAAGTTTAGTACTCCCTCCCCTTCACTAAGATCTTCCACATTTCATTTTTAGGAAACTTCACTAAGATGTTCCACTTTCCTTTTTAGTAAATATTTTGTGGTTCTTATTGCTTGTGACCCCACTTCCTTTTCTCTATCTTCATTTTCCTCTACATATATCCATTTTCTTAATTTCTTCCCATAATCAAATGTGGAACATCGTAGAGAAGCGGAGGGAGTAATATTTTGCAAATGAATAACTCTCCGTTGTCATGAACGTATCTATCTTAATTTGATAACGGATTAAATAATATACATTACTCCTATATAAAGACAAACCAACAACTAATTTATTTTTATTTTCTTTAAATGAATATTATTTGATCCATTAAAAAAAATTACAACATGGAAAATAAGAATTCACGTAATGAACCGCTGAAAGAAAAAGACAAATTAAAGGAGTCAAAACAAAAGGGTACTACTGTACTGGTACTACCACTGCAATAGTGGAGCAGAGTTTTGAGCTACCTAATCTCTAGGTCATTACCCATTATTACACCTCCCTCATTTGTTCCCAATTCCCATATATACACTGAGTCTGTCCATCCACCACCGAACTAAGCTAAGTGCTCATACTCATACTCCCCCGTAATATCCTTACAAGACGATGAATCCCACTACCATCGAACCCGTAGTACTTGCTATTTTGAATGAGAAAGCTTTGCTATTTGATAATTTATTATCCAGAGGTAATTTCTTTCTAAACCTCATCATTCAACTTCAATTATTATAGAGGATTATTAATTTTAACTATATTATTTAATTTATTATTATTTTTCAGGTAAGGCAAGGAAGTCCCCGTTGCTGAATGAATTGGAGGATATATTAAAGCTGTCGAAAACTGAAGGAGCATCAACTTCAAGGGCCCCGGTTGAAGATACCTCTCGTCAGATTACTGAAGAACATGTTGAGAAGGAGGAGGTCGATGAGGAGGAAAAGCAGAAACGGGAAGATGAGTAAATTTTCGAGAGGTTTTTTTTTTTTTTTTTTGAAAAAATCTCACTTTATTTTTTCGTATCTAATATTATTATTGTTTGTTTCTTTTGGCACAGATCATGAGAGGAAAAATGAAAAAAAGGGATGATGAGTCAACAGAAAATTTCTGTATTCAGTCAGAAGGTAAAACAAAATTCCATTTTAATTCTCCCAATTTATTTATTTCCTTAATGCTCGTAACATTAACCTGAAATTAAAATAGCCAAAATGCCAAATGCAACAAATTTCATACACAATACACGACTAATCAAAACAACTCATGTGCCAATTTTGATTTAATCTAAAACAATTACTTTTAGACCGGTCACTCATTTTACACTTACTCTATTGTCTTAATCTATTTTATACTTTATATTTTTTTTTTCTTTTAACATTTCAGTTATTTTATTTGTGATACAATTATATTAAATGTATTTATGAAAATAATATTTTGTTATCTTTCTTTACATAAAACTAATCTGTATGTTTCGGAAAATAGTACTCCGTATGTGTTATCCTATTTTACATTTCAAAAAAATAATACTTTGTATTATTTTTTCAATTTGACTGCATAAACAATCAAATCCGGAGTAACAATATACAAAATTTAATGTTTATGCTTTCAATTTGATATTTTTTTTAATTAGTTTGGCAAAATATTATAAATCATAAAATCTTAATGGGATAAGTTGTTATAAACATGATTTTAGGCAATTATATTATTGAAGAAATCAAATATGTCCAATACATAATATATTTTTATCATGTTCAGTGGAAATAATTAAGGTTTTAGAAAAAAAAATTAAGACTAAAAATTATTATTATTTTTAAAAATACAATCTTTTATTTCTAATTCAAAACAAAATCTTCTATTTATCTTCTAATTAAAAAAAATACTAATTGATATTCCGAATAAAACATAATTGGATTTTCAAATATCTTGTATTTATAAAAAAAATATTCATAAATTGGACAAATAAAAATATTTTGTATTAATAAAACCAATTTTTCTCGTTTTAAAATTATTAAAACAAAAAAGGTATTTTTAATTAAAAGATGAATAAATATTTTGTTTTGGATTAGAAAAAAAACATTGCATTTTAACATCCCTAAATTTTAGCCTTAAAACTCTTTACATGTTTAGTTAGTTGTGTATGATGATTCTCATACACAACCAATGAGAAACTGCCATATGTAATTTGTCGTTTACCTATCATGATTAGTTTAGGATTATATTAGTAATTTTATCTGTTTAGTTAATTTTAGATAACTGGATACCTAAAAATAAAGTTAACCTTTATTTTTGGGGATGATTAGTTTAAGATTTCATCCCATTTTTTGATGTGGGATAAATGGATAATTTTGTAACTTTATAGTCTTAGAACCTTTTTGTAAGCCTTAAATGATTGTCGGTTAATATCTAAGAACGAATGATTACTTTATATTATAGAATTCTTTCACCTTATTATAATTTTTCGATGTGTGATAATTTTACTTAATTTTTTAGTTTTATTAAGAACTTTTTTTTGTTGATATTTAAGGACAAATGAATAATAAATGATTACTTTTATTTATAATATAGAATTTCGTCACCTCTTCATAATTTGGAGGAATGAGTACTTTTATTTGTATAATAGAATTTCTATCGTCTTATTATTTAATTGATTGTTCTGATTTGTTATTTATAATATAAAGTTTCATCACCTTGTTATAATTTTTGACTTTTTAAGACTCACAAGTTTTTTTTAGTGATATTTAAGAATGAATGATTAGTCTTATTTATAATATAGAATTTCATTATCTTAATTTTTTTTTATAAATATCACATCATCATAATTTTTCAAAGTAAGACAAAGTTATGACAATTATAATAATAAAAAAATTATTTTTATATCTAACTTAAGAATGGGCGATTACTCTTGTTTATATAATAAAATTCGATCACCTTATTATAATTTTTCGATAATGTGGGATGATCTTACCAAGTTTATAGTCTCAATTTACCTTAAGAATAGACTCAATTTTATTTTATTTTTATATCTAAGAACGAATTATTTATTTTATTTATAATATCAAATTTCATCACCTCATAATTTTTTGATATAGAATAATTTCGACTTAAGTTTAGATATATTCTTAAGAACTCTTGTTTACCTAAGTTTATAATTTTTAAGACTCAATTGAGTTTTGGAAGATATCTTATAACGAATGATTAGTCATGATTTGGAGGAATGATTACTTTTAGTTGTAAAATAGAATTTCATCGTCTTATTGTAGAATTAATTACTCTTATTTCTTATTTATAATATATTTCATCACTTTGTTATAGTTTTTTTAGTTGATATTCAAAAACAATAATTATTATTATTTATATTATAGAATTCCATAAACTCTTCATAATTTTATCTTAAGAGTTATTTATGACCCAAAAGTTTTTCTGATACATATATTTTTAATTATTACTTTGTAATTTTTTTCTTTTAAGCCTTAGTACATTTTTTTATAATTAATTTTCATTTAAAGTTGATTTGCTGATAAAAAGTTAAATCTTTATCTTTCCCATTTTAGTATAGATTTTTTTAAAATATCTCTCTTATTATTTCTTAGAAATATATATTAGTTTAAAAAAAAAACAAGTATTTTTCTTTATTTTTAGATTGCTTTATTATTTATTATTTCTTACTATTATTTTTCTTTATTTTTAGGTTTTTTCATTTAATTTTTATTATATGTTTCTTTTAAGGATAAATCGTTTGTTATTTTTTTAATTATTACTCATATTAATTTGTTTATATATTCAAGTAAAACAACTTAATTAACTTTTAATTGTATTTTTAGATATAACATAAGTATCGTATAATTTTTTTTTCTATCAAATTCTTAAATGTAAGAAAATAAAATACACACATAACAATTGATTAAGATATAATCTTTTAACAATTTAAATAAACCGAAAATGTATTAGCGATATCTTATGATTATTTAAAAAAAAATGAAAACAAAATACAAAGGTATCTAAAATTAACTTAACTAGATTAAGGTTAAAAGTTAACTAAACAGATAAAATTACTAATATAACCCTAAACTAATCATGATAGGTAAACGACAAATTACATATGGCAGTTTCTCATTGGTTGTGTATGAGAATCATCATACACAACTAACTAAACATGTAAAAAGTTTTAAGGCTAAAATTTAGGGATGTTAAAATGCAATGTTTTTTTTCTAATCCAAAACAAAATATTTATTCATCTTTTAATTAAAAATACCTTTTTTGTTTTAATAATTTTAAAACGAGAAAAATTGGTTTTATTAATACAAAATATTTTTATTTGTCCAATTTATGAATATTTTTTTTATAAATACAAGATATTTGAAAATCCAATTATGTTTTATTCGGAATATCAATTAGTATT
This sequence comes from Agrostemma githago, assembly GCA_958450325.1. Lineage (NCBI taxonomy): Eukaryota > Viridiplantae > Streptophyta > Magnoliopsida > Caryophyllales > Caryophyllaceae > Agrostemma > Agrostemma githago. The sequence continues at coordinate 3,642,381 of OY288241.1, read as the reverse complement.
TTTTTTAATTAGAAGATAAATAGAAGATTTTGTTTTGAATTAGAAATAAAAGATTGTATTTTTAAAAATAATAATAATTTTTAGTCTTAATTTTTTTTTCTAAAACCTTAATTATTTCCACTGAACATGATAAAAATATATTATGTATTGGACATATTTGATTTCTTCAATAATATAATTGCCTAAAATCATGTTTATAACAACTTATCCCATTAAGATTTTATGATTTATAATATTTTGCCAAACTAATTAAAAAAAATATCAAATTGAAAGCATAAACATTAAATTTTGTATATTGTTACTCCGGATTTGATTGTTTATGCAGTCAAATTGAAAAAATAATACAAAGTATTATTTTTTTGAAATGTAAAATAGGATAACACATACGGAGTACTATTTTCCGAAACATACAGATTAGTTTTATGTAAAGAAAGATAACAAAATATTATTTTCATAAATACATTTAATATAATTGTATCACAAATAAAATAACTGAAATGTTAAAAGAAAAAAAAAATATAAAGTATAAAATAGATTAAGACAATAGAGTAAGTGTAAAATGAGTGACCGGTCTAAAAGTAATTGTTTTAGATTAAATCAAAATTGGCACATGAGTTGTTTTGATTAGTCGTGTATTGTGTATGAAATTTGTTGCATTTGGCATTTTGGCTATTTTAATTTCAGGTAATGTTACGAGCATTAAGGAAATAAATAAATTGGGAGAATTAAAATGGAATTTTGTTTTACCTTCTGATTGAATACAGAAATTTTATGTTGACTCATCATCCCTTTTTTTCATTTTTCCTCTCATGATCTCTGCCAAAAGAAACAAACAATAATAATATTAGATACGAAAAAATAAAGTGAGATTTTTTCAAAAAAAAAAAAAAATAAACTATTTACTCACCTTCCCGTTTCTGCTTTTCCTCCTCATCGACCTCCTCCTTCTCAATATGTTCTTCAGTAATCTGAAGAGAGGTATCTTCAACCGGGGCCCTTGAAGTTGATGCTCCTTCAGTTTTCGACAGCTTTAATATATCCTCCAATTCATTCATAGATTTGACCTAATAACAATGGTGTATTGTACGCTGGATTGGGAGTAGAAGGTGTGACATTGGTTTCCTTGTCCTTGGTTTATCAATGGTGGCAGAGGGACAAATATGAGTTCCATCTAAGAATTTTAGAAGATCAAAGCCAAAGAATAGGTCAGAGATTTGTTGAGTCTAGTTACGATATGTTGAGGGTAGTGGAAGTGAGGTGATGCCGGCCAAATTTACAGCAATGAAAGGTGTATTGGAATCATGGGGATGAGTGAAGATTGTGGCTGAGACAAGGAGAGGATTTTGTGGAGAAAGAAAGAGATTATGGGTGGAGTGATTTATAGATCTGATATCATGTAAAAGTTGAATGAAGAATTGGATGAATTGTGCAAAGCCGTAACCTATGATCTATGTAGTCAACTATACAAGAGATACTCTAGCATAGTTAACTATTAAGTGAGATTACAGTCACTACAATATAGGAGAGTTACAGTTACGTTATATTCTCAATAAATTGTACCGTATAATTTATCATCCGTAACATTTGTAAATGTTTCTACTCCGTACTTTGTAGTGATAAATTTTGTAAGATAAGATATCACCGAAAATTCTAAAAGAAAAAAAAAAGGTAAGGAACATATAGTTGGTTGGACCAATGCTCACTCTCATGAAAGTAATGTATGTGGAGCACCGCACAAAGGTGACACTTTAGTCTTTAGTTACAATTCCATGATAGATGTCTCATGTCACTCTATATATTATTACTTTTATTGATTGGAACCAATAACAATACTTGTAATCCATTATTTGTTCACATGATGAAGAAGAAGAGAACAAGTGAAGTTATATCATTTGTAGTAGTGTTGCTTGTATTTTGCATTATTGCTAGTACAAATGTGATACAAAAACTGTCAGCATTAGAGGAAGTAGAGAGCAGGGTAGTTAGTCTACCTGATCAACCATCAAACCCACCCATCTCACAGTTTTCAGGTTACATTAATGTCAACCAAGTTAATGGGAGGGCTCTTTTCTTTTGGTTCTTCGAAGCCCTTTCTCAGCCCGATGACAAACCTCTCCTCCTTTGGCTCAATGGAGGTACACTTAACACGTCTCACAACTCACAAACGATGATACTTGCAAACGAGAGCTATAGTAACATTAACTACTTAACTAGTAGCGTTGATTTTGTAGGACCTGGGTGCTCGTCAATCGGATATGGTGCTGCTGTGGAGATAGGTCCTCTAAGAGTCGATGAAAATGGCGATGCTTTGCTCTTCAATAACTTCACCTGGATTCGAGGTCATTATTATTAATTACGTAAATCTTTGTGCTTTGTGAAGTATCGATGTATGTATGTACTCATTTTGTGCTGTGTTTGTTTAATAATTAGAAGCGAATGTTTTGTTTGTGGAGTCCCCTGTCGGAGTAGGGTTCTCTTACACCAACACATCCTCGGATCTCAGCCATTTAAACGATGAATTCGTAGGTAGATGATCATCCTCGCTAGCTCTTGAAATTCTTGTTCGATCTCAAGTCACCTAAACTGTCATTTATTTCTAACTGTTTACTATATACGATGAAGCTGAGGACGCGTACAACTTTGTGGTGAATTGGCTTGGACAATATCCACAGTTTAAGGACCGTGATCTCTTCTTGGTAGGCGAAAGTTACGCAGGTTTGAATCTAACTACACAGTCGAGGCCTAACCGATCTTACTAAGCTAACTGCTACTGATATTTTTCCAATGTTTTGTTAATTACAGGTCACTATATACCTCAACTTGCAGAGGTGATATTCGACAGGAATAAGGATCGGGCCAATTCTACAAAGATCAATCTCAAAGGTTTCATAGTAAGTATGCTCTCATGCATGTACCGGCTCTAATATCATTAATAGAACGTGGTCGAGTACAGTGATGCTCTCATGTACCGACAGTAATGCTATTGTGAATTGCAGATAGGGAACCCTGAAACAGATGATTACTTCGACTCAAAAGGGTTGTTAGATTATGCTTGGAGCCACTCAGTTATATCAGACGAACAGTATAACAAGTCGAATGAAGCATGTGATTTCAAGGAGTTAAACTGGTCGAATGAATGCAACATAGCCATGAATGTTGTTTTTGAGAAATACAGAGAGATTGATATTTACAACATATACGCCCCAATCTGCTTACTGAACAGTTCATCATCAATGTCGGCTGATTATAACGAGGTAATTATCATGGGTTTGGAGGCGTTAGACCCTGCAACCCCCCTCGTGATTCCATTTCACTGTTCTTTTGGATTCTACGGAGTTCATGCTTATTGTTGCAGGTTATGAAGTATGGATTAAAACGAGCGAGGATATTTTCAGAGGGTTATGATCCATGCTACTCCTTGTATGCCGAAAAGTACTTCAATAGACTGGACGTTCAAACTTCGCTTCACGCAATTATCAACAGCAAAAGTGCAAATACTAGTATCAAATGGCAAGTTTGCAGGTATGATTCTTCCTTAGCCGTTTCTAAGCTTCTGTGTACTCGGTCTGTACTTATCAGCAACTGCAATGTAGGAACTTACTCATTTTACTCTGTTTTTTCTTTCAGCAATTCCATTCTGAACACGTATAATATTACAGTTGCATCTGTACTACCTATCTATAAGAAGCTGATTCAAGGAGGCCTCAAAATCTGGATTTACAGGTATCCAATTCATGCCATATTATGATTTAACATGTATAATGTTACAGTTGCGAATTGCGATCAAGTTTTCCGTTTCTTGTAACAGTGGAGACGTTGATGGTAGAGTTCCTGTAATTGGAACAAGGTATTGGGTAGAATCACTGGGATTAAGAGTTAAGGCGCCATGGCGAACATGGTTTCACAACAATCAGGTACTACCTTACTTTTAGCATTCTTCTCCATGACATAACAAAGACTAGACATGACATGACATAATGAGTTGGTGAGAATTGCAGGTAGGGGGTCGGCTAGTGGAGTACGAGGGGCTAACATTAGTGACGGTGAGAGGGGCCGGTCACTTGGTGCCTCTTAACAAGCCTAGTGAAGCGCTTGCTGTTATTCATTCTTTCTTGACCGGGGAAGACCTACTTTCTCACAGAGGAAACTAATCCGCGTTTGCTGAGATGTGGAAAATATGTGACATGTTTTAACTCTGCTGGACTCCAAGGTAGTACTCTGTAACATGTTTTGTAAATTACAAGAAATAAATCATCTTGAATATCATTATAATCGTTGTCAATCTATACAATACTACCACGATTAATAATGTAAAAATTATGTATTGTGAAATTTGTAACAAAATCTACATTGAACTGATTTATCAAGTCTTCTTAAAAGATTTAGTGTACTAACAAAATCGCAGATATTTTACCGTACTAAATTCTTATATAACCAAATTACAGACATCTGAAAATAGTTAAGAATTGAGTTACAAATCACAATCAGTGATGGGAGTATTATGTTGAATCCAAGAAAATGTACAGAACGTCTCGTGCTACACTCTGTCAACTAATATGTTGTTCTTACACTTCAGGCGCCCAGCCTCTAAAGTAGTAGTCTATCCAATTTTTAATGTTTGCCCCACCAAAGATGGTATAATTTAGTACGGATTAGCTAACATGTTACAGCTCTCCAAAAATGTATGCAGTATGTCATGTGCTACACTTCAACCTAAGTCTTATAGGTTAGACGCCTAGCCTCGATAATTTAGTTTAAACTCCATTGATCTAAATTTAGTCAACCGAATTGAAAAGAAAAACAGGGCCTCCGTTTCCTGGTCGCCCAACCATTGAATACTCGAGTATACTGTCCGATTACGGGGATGGTCGTTGTTTTCCTGGTTGATATCTAGAGCAGGGTTTCTGATCATAATTTGACTAAATGAAGAAAGTCCATCAACATTGTCCTAAATGTACAAGAGGTTCGACCATGGCGCATCCCAATTCACAACAACAGCACAACACTTTGATTCTTTCTTCAACCGTAGTCCTCAACAAAAATTCAATCTCAACAGATTGATTATATCTCACCTAGATAAGTTAATAGAGTGTAATAATTTCTCTCAGACAAATGCCTCGTATTGTCCCCATGATTTTAATGAATGAATGGAGTCGGACTCGTCATCTTAAGTTTCATCATCATAGAGAAATTATAATACTCCATACCACAAATATACAACATACAGAGTAGATCACTAACGCTATTCCCTTGATTTATTCAAAGGCCATCACTTTGCTTTAAAGTAAGTTGATACGGAGTAAAATGCAAAAGAATGGATTTTATAATAAAGAAATTTCTCTCAGACAAATGCCTCGTTTCGTCCTCATGCTTTTGAATGGATAATCGGACTCGTCATCTTAATGTTCATCATCACCGAGAAATTTGATTTCGTTTTCTCAATAACGAATAATTAAATTAAAAAGATCTAAATTCAAGAAGATCAGATAGTAGCTCTAGTTATACAAGTAAATTCATCAAATTAAAAAAAGTGGGTTTTGGAATAAAGATATTAAAATTCCTCTCAGACAAATGCCTCGTTTTGTCCTCACGATTTTGAATGGATAATCAGACTCGTCATCTTAATGTTCATCATCATCGAGAAATCTATTTATTTTTTAATAAATACAGAATGAATAAAATTGATAAGAAGATCAGAAAGTAGCTTTCTAGGCTGGCATTTATGCATCAATATAATCAGAGCCCAGTGCACATTCTTCATCTCTAAACTCCAATTACTACAAAAAAAAAGAACATATGAAAATTAATTTTGCAAAGGTTTTATTCACTACATCTTATACGACATCAAATCTAAGGTGCAGTGACTCAACTCCTGCAAAAGAAATATATGCCCCTCCTTTTATAATAATCTGGAGAAAATAACCCTGCAATTTATGGATTAATTGAAGGGTTCATTCCAGGAAGAGGCAATTTTGATAAAAACGAATTAAATTCTTAAAATTAAAAACAAAACAAAAACGTAGGGTTTAAAGTTGAAATTGAAGATTTAAAACGTTGAAAACGCTGAAACCTGAGATATGAAGGGTGAGTATGATTGATTATAATCGGCGTGGTGTTATATATAGTGAAGGATTATGATTTTAGGGTTTTAGATGATGAAGTTGAAGAGAAAATTTGGGGAAGCCCATAACTGGAGATTGTAACTGTATGAACAAACACACTGCTTTTGTTAGGCCCGTGTACCCAAAGTCCCTAACCCACCCGGCCACACCAAATCGTCTACCCAAACTATATCCATGTCCTCATATTACGGTATACTCAGACTCAGTAGTAGTGTATTACGTTTTTCTAACATGTACCCCAGTGGTACGTGTTAAGGAGTCAAGTAAGGAAACATATCAAATGAATACTCCGTATATTGTAATAATTCCGTATAATATATGATACCGTAATACCTCATTATTTATTTCGCCTTTTATATGAATTGATTGACACAAGACTTGCCTGACCCTATTGATTACTCTTAGGTGCCGTTTGGTTCATTCAATTTAGATATGAGATATGCGTTTAGAATTAACCAAACTCATTTTTGATTGACGATTTTTTATTTCGATATCCATACCTCATGGTTGTATGGGTTTCTCATACTCACCTCCTCCCTTGGGTATGAGACTCATACCCTTGGAATCAAGTTGTTTGATTTTTCGAAAAAAAAATTGTTCTAATTAATTTTTTTTTTGAAATATTTTATTGAAAAATCCTAATTTTAAAATACAAAAAAAAATTATTTTAAAAATTTATTAATGTAACTCGGCGTTTTATATCGCCAAAAAAAATTGTTTTTAATGAAATTTATTTAATTTTTCATTCATGCTAAATTTTTTAGATTTTATATAGTCAGTACAGTGTTATACAAATTTTTATATATTTAAAATATAATTATCAAATAATTTTTTTAAAAAAACTAGAATTTCGGGTTTGATTCTCAATGATCTAAAAAAAGAACAAAACACCAAGTATCAGAAATCAATTTCAATTTCATACCATCCTGGTTTGATTCTATACCTTTTTGCGAACCAAACGACTTCTTAGTCTTAATATATACGGAGTATTTCTTTGGTCCAACGATATTACAAAACAAAGACTAGGTAATTGGGTATCGAACATGGATCATGTATTTCAATGCTATTGTCATTTATGTACTCTCTCCTATTACCGATCTTTCCTCTTTTGCACCAAAATTAAGAAAAAAAAAAAGAATTGATTAAAGTAAAAAAAAAAAAAAAGTAAAATATGGTGGACAATAAAGAAAAAAAAATTGAAGAAATAATAAAGAAATGATTAAATTATACTCCGTAACTCAAAAATGTAAAAAAAAGAAAGATAAGGGAACTAGTGTATGTCAATAAGAAAATAGGAAAAATCATGGAAATTAAGAGAAAGTAACCGATTTTCTTTTCCCTTAAGTAAACTCAAAGATAGTTATTTGAGAAACGTCCTATCAACAAATCTTTTCAATTGATGAGTAGCGCCATTAAATTGCAACTGAAATTACATACTCCCTGCCAACCACAATGATCTTCCCACTTTTAAATGACACACGGATTAAGAAATCAATAATGAAAGGTGGTAAATTGTTGGGTGAGGTTCAAGAAGTAATCACAAAAAACAATCAATGGAAAGAGAGTATATTGGATGAATAAGAAAAGTTTTGAAGTATTAGATTTACGGAACGTTTTCAATGTAATACTCGTAGTTTTGAGAAACGTAGTTGGGTTGTTTGGCCGAATGTTTCTTTGACTAGATAATAGTCAATTCTTTCCATGTGGCCACTAACTTAAAAGGGAATAATATTACAGGGTTAGCTTAGCATTCAATCCTAGAATCAGGTTCGATACTTCCATCGATCTTGCTACTCATTATAATATGGAGTAACACCATATAATCATATACCATGAATACATTTTGCGTTTTTGATACGTTGAAAAGACAATTCCAAGACCAAGGCAATGCAAATAAGAATTGCCCAGACATGCATGCATGCATGACCCCCACGATCCCAACATAGTTAAATACGTAGAAAAGACAGGCTTGCTACGAAAGACACCCGATAAAAAAGAGAAAGGAATGTAATTCAATACGCTCATACAATTAAATAATATGAAAATATGTTATTTTAAAAGGCGTTTGGTTTCATGAAAATTGAAGTTAGATATCTATATACTTGTTTGGTTCGAACCTGAAATGAATTGTAATTGTATTTGTAAATGTTTCAACCAAAAATACTTGAATACATTCAAAACTATTCCAAAATTTTCAACCAAATACCAAATAGTTCACTATTAATAATATAATAATTACTCCATATAATATAGTCCCTCCGGACAATATCTTTCGCCCCACTGCCTCAATATATGTGAAGATTATTGTAATGAAATTAGACAAAAAATAGTATCTGGAGGGAGTATATGATTACAAACGTTCCAAGTAGTCTATAATTTATGATAAAAATTCATGCACATATGGAATTGATTAAGGCAATTAAAAAATGGTTACTTAACAGGAATAATACCAACTTTAATTAATACGGGAATAAAATCAAGTATGAGACATATTATTATTATTATTATTATTATTATTATTATTTTGGTTAAACGAAAAGCGCACTTAGTCGCATTACAATATAGGGGACGGGGATTCGAACCTGAGACCTATTGTACCAGAGCACCTAGCCTTAACCACTAGGCTAAGACATCTTCGGTAGTATGAGACATATTATACGAGAATGAAATACGTTTACCTGCTACCGCCTACGCCCGTCAATATTATCACTAATACAAAGTTTACTGACACTATGACAGTAAAGTAACCAATTCACTTTTAACTTCATTAATTCCCAAACTTCAAACTAATCCCTTAATCATCGTCAATTCATCAATTCATCAATTCGATCACTTCATCATTCACTTCGTCGAAGGTAATTTTTTACGAAACTTTTGTTTGTTTATCTTTCTCCGACTTTTCTACGTCCGTGTTTATAATTGATTATCATTAATTTGTTAAAAATCAATTTTCAGGGGTATTGTCAAGTTCATTCCTCAATCTTGTGGTTCGGCAATGCCAACGGCGAGTTTTCTTTTCATTTTCCCAAATCAAATTTTCTGGATTTAACTTAGGTTTTCGATTTTTCTGGGTAAAGTTAGGATTTTCTTATTGGTTTAATTTGGGGTTTAAGTGTCCAATTAGTGTTCATTTTTAATCTGTTTAATTGAAAACGTAGGTTGATCTAACTCTAAGTTAAAACGTAGGTTTATAAGAGAGAATTTGATTTAGGGGAATGAAGAAGATGGAAGATGGGGTTTATTAATAGTATGGGACCCACAAAAATCGACTTCACCCGGTCATTTAAAAGACAATTTCATTCTCGTATAATACGTCTCATACTTGGTTTTATATCCGTATTAACTAAAGTTGGTTTTATTGATGAAATATCACCCAAAATTGGTACTCCCTCCCTTCATAACCAAACACACCATTTGTTTTTTCACATTTGTCGAGACGTGTTTTACACCATCGATATCTTTTATTTTGCATCAGTAAAAATCATAAAAATTTGATATTCTTAATGAACTCGTAGAGACGAATCAAACAAGATCCCACATGACTATATTTTCTATTGTAGATTGACGAGAATACGGAAGATTCTCTTGACATGTGAATAGTGTCGAAAAGAGATATGGTGCGTTTGGTTACGAAGGGAGGGAGTATTATTCATGTTAAATAATCCATTAAAAAAAAGGAATGAAGGATTATGGTTGGTGATAAACCTCCGGAAAGTCGGGGGCCAAAGCCAATGACCCAATACGTTTTCGAGGAGATTGGAGCCAATCAATAAATCAACACGTTTTTGAGACCACACAGCATTTTATTTCTTTGTTTATAGACTCGTGTGACATAAGCGATCACGCCATTTATTTGGAGTCTACTCCTTATTGTTTTTGCTACTCCAAAAACGTACCCCAGAGACTAGAGACTAGAGACTAGAGTCGTGGACGAAATTGCAGTGAGACCTCAATCAGTACATGAACGGCATCGGCATGCATACCACAAGTTACATTACATTTTGAGAAATAAACCAAGCCGTCTAAGGAAGACAGTATAATTGTTTTTGGCTTTTGATCTCCTTTTTTAAGGTGTTTTAACGTATCAAATATTCAAATGCTTAGACCACGGCAAATTTAATACTTCCTCCATTCAAATCCAAATTACACATTTATTTTTTTGACACTATTCGCAAGTAAAGAGAATTTTTGATATTTCGACAATCTATAAGACAAAATATAGTCATGTTTGATCTTGTTTGATTCATCTTTATGAGTAGGTGAAAAATATAATTTTTTTTATAATTTTTGCTAATGTAAAATGAAAGATATCAACGGTGAAAAACATGTCTCGACAAATATACAAAAAAGAAACGTGTAGTTTGGATTTGAATGGAGGGAGCACTCGATTGGTAACAATACTTGAAATTTGTGACATGTACTTCAATACTTGGTAAGATTTAAAAACATGTAAAGTTAAAATTCAGGATGTAGAGTTTACCCTTTTTAAGATCCTATCCGATCAGGATCCGAACAAAACTCGATTTATCATAATTATATTTATTCATATCAAAGTTGATTGATCGTGTCAAGACTTCTTATCTTTAGACTATGGTAATCAATCCAATCCAATCTTTCATGATTATGTTCTTCCGAAAAATACATTGAAATACTCTCTTCTCTTCACATTTTCGCTTTAGAAAACTTCACTAGTGTCACTTTCCTTTTTGGTACGGAGTATACATATTTTGTGATTCTCATTATCTGTGACCACACTCTCTTTTACCACCTTAATTTCTCTCCATATATTTCACTTTTCTTAATTTCCTCAAAAAGTAGTGTGAAAGATCATTAAAAAGGGAGGGAGTATTACACTTAGGTCTAGGCGTAGGTGATTTTTTAAACAAATTTTTACTTGTGATGACCATATCCGTTGTAAGTGTGCGATGAGTCAAATACTATCCATGAAGGGAAATAAGACAAAAACAAAATACCTAAAAAAATGATAACGTTTTTGTCTTATCTACCCACATTGATAATATTGAACCCCACGTAGCAATTTTTTTAGGCAAATAGGGTCAGAATTCCCATCACACCGTCTAGTCTCTACCAAACTTGCCAAGTACGACTTACAAGTTACAGCTCACAAATTTCCACAACCATATACTCGAGGTGACCAAGTCAGGGTGTGGTCCATGTCCATACGTGACTACGTAAGGGCGCTCGTAGTCTTTGCTCACATGTGGGCTGACCATATCCCCACAAACAAATCCCCCAAACCTTTCCCCAAGTTAAACTCCAGTCAACCCCATCAACTAAATACGGGAGTAATACTCGTAGGAATAATCCTCCGCATCTTTTACAGGGAGATCTCGATTTCCTAAGATACCGTTTCACCATATAATTTTTTTTCAAAAAAAGTTCCACTCTCTCTGAGTTCTTATGGTTGCCTCATTTGGTTTTGGGTGAAAATTAAGGAATAGAAAAAAGGAATAGAAAATGAGTGGTTCAAAAGAAAAGAGAAAGAGAGAGAAATTGATGAGTAAATATGAACCACACATTTATGTTCTAAAATGGAAAGTGGATAAAAGATCAAACTCAGCTCAAAAAGGAATATGGGTAAATGATAGAAACTCGGAGGGAGTATTTTACACTTTCAGTTGATAATTACATTTTTGTTTTTGCATCTTAGTCTTTAATTACTCCCTCCGTTCCAATGAATTGTTTGTCTTTCCTTTTGGCACCAAGGGTAAGAGATCAATGAAGGAGTGACACGTGGAACAAAACTCATGAGAATGGTCAAATTGCATATAAAAAAACATTCCTAAAATAGAAAGACAAATTTTTCATTGAGATGCCCTTATATGGAATAGACAAACAATTCATTGAAACAGAGGGAGTATAATGTAGACTACCTATTAAAGTATTAAGATGGAGAAGGATAAAATAGGTACAAGTTTCGTCCAAAGATAAAATAGAAAAAAAAATATTAAAAAATGGTAATATTTTATGAGACCGTCTCATATAAGAATTTGGGGTTTTGAAAGGAAAATAAACCAGACAGTCAATAGAGTACACAGCACACAACACAAAATCTTCTCCTATAAATACCCACCACAATCTCCCCAAGAAAAGCGTTGAAATCACTGCCTACCTACCACTCTTTCAAATAATAGCAGCCTCTCAAAAACTCTGTCAGACATTTACAACATGTGTCCTACTGGAACAACACAAAACTCCGGCGACGAATTCCGGCAAGCATTCGCCGTGATGGACGCAGACCGCGACGGCAAAATCTCCGGCGACGACCTCCGCGTGTTTTACTCGGCGGTCGGGGGCGGCAGCGGCGAGGACGACATGATAAAGGCGATGATCAATGTGGCGGACGCTAACAAAGACGGGTTTGTCCAGTACGATGAGTTCGAGGGGGTGTTGAATACGGTGGAGAAGAGTGAGGACAACGACGAGGGTGGGGTGATGAAGGAGTTGTTTAAGGTGATGGATAGAGATGGAGATGGGAGATTAGGGTTTGATGATTTAAGGAGTTATTTGGGTTTGGTTGGGATTAATGTTGGTGATGATGAGATTAAGGCTATGATTAAGTTGGGCGGTGGTGATGTTTCTGATGGTGTTGATTTTCGTGGCTTTGTTACTATTTTGGATCTTCATTAGTAGTATTCATAAACTCGTAACAAAAATAATTGATTGTTGATTGAAACGAAGGGAATTGACTGCTTGGAAATTCAATTTTGTAGACCAGAAACTGGAATCGGAAGCTCATGTAGAATGATGAATTAATAATTAATGCAATCGAGTCAATTGGGTCGAGATGAACGTGTAATGCGACTTTGGGTTGAACTCGGTTATTGCATTTGGTCATTTGTGATTCCATGGAAGTGCGATTTGATTCTGGGTTGTCAAATATATGATGATGATAATGGTTTTTCTAGTGAGTACACTTTAATAGGTTAATTGAATCACTGTTATGTTGTTTAAGTATGATAATTAAGAGTTAATATTTCAATTTATCGTGATAATATCTTTGTGATTTTTTACTTAATTAGCATATTACATTAGAAAAACCGTAATAATAATAGTTACTGTAATTAATTACTAGAGTATTTTTGTACTAGTGTATGAAATATTCAAATATCAATAAACATGTTATTCATGAATTGCATCAATATGATCGATAGGTTATGTACAGAGTACTTGTACAGATATAGGTACCGATAAATGCTCCCATGGTGTATTTGTGACATTGTGTTCTTTGTATTTTGTCCGCAATCACACCCGTGAAGATATCGACTTTCATAATGTGAAGATATACCGACCATATAATGGCTGAGTTTTTCAATAAGTGGACGTGGAAGACAATTCGAATGTGGAAAAAAGTTGTCGTATTCATGTATTGTTAGATATCAATAAACTTATTGAGTAAAATTGTGACGAGGGTGTAAATTCCGTCGACATTAGATTCTTCCACGCCTCTCTCATGACTCATGAGTCATGTCTCATGGAGTCATGGGAACCTATTTTTGTCACCACAAGACAAGAATGTCAATTTCATCAACGTGCTTGCTTGCTTGATTCGCCTTTTTTTTATTCTATTCTGTTCTCCACTACTTGAGTTGTTGAATGGAGTATACGGTATACCACATAGGTGTATATGACATCCCGTGCCGTCGATCGCCGAAACAAATACCAATTCCACTGTTGAAGTTCCCTAATGCAGTGCTCCTCTAATTTCATTCCCCATCCTCAAAATTTGGATTTTGATTCTCTCACCCACCACCCCAACTAATCACACACCACCCTAAAACCACCACCACTACTAATGTCATCACCACCACCAATCTCGTCACTACCGCCACCCCGAGACTGTCACCACCTCGTCATTTTTGTTCCCTATAATTTCTAAACAAACGAAAATTAAAGGTAATCTCTTTGATTTCCTTTCCTTTCCTTTTTTTCCCATGCTTATTCCCTTTCCCGTGTTTTAACCAAACGTCCCCTTAGTCTTAACCACCAGGTTAAGATGTCTTCGATTCGATTAAGAATTTACAATCAGACAGTTGGGAAGCTGGTGGGTAATCAACCCACAATAGCCGAATGGGCCTCATCCAATAACTCGTCCGTTAGGCCATTGTAGTATCATTAACATCATCTCTACAAAAAGGCCCACATTCTTCTAAAAAAGCCCATATTGTTCTACAAAAGGTGTACATTCGGAAAGTATGTTACAGGAACTGACAGTAAAATGCAATGCAAGACCTAGTTTGTCATCGGTGTCGTTTATGACAGTAAAATGCAAGAGCAAGACTGTCGTTAAAGAAATCGACAGTAAAAATGAACTCCTCATATTACTACTATTTCAGTTGATATCCAAGCCGGACCGAAATGTTTCAAAGTTAACTACTCCCTAATTCTTTGGCTGTCGAAATGTGACAGATTTCAGAGAAAAAATAATGTTACAGATAATTTTCTGTTCAATATTTTCTACCCTTCTTAGGTATAGACGCATTAATTAATAATTATTCCGATATTTATACATAATACTCCATACCACATACTCCATGAAGATTGATGATGTTTCTCAAGTTATTATGTTTAATCGTTTATATACAATTATTTTCTACGGAGTGATATTTTACATGAACTATGATTCAACATCGACAACAAATGAAATACCGTCACACTATGACAGTAACTCAGTAAGCATATAGATTGATGCGCACTGAAGAAATCTACCTCAGTGTGTTACTATCAAATTCAATTAGGAGTGTTGATTATAATGAAGCTAACATCATTACATACGTAGTTAGTCAAAAAAGTTGTACTCCGTAATTGTTTAATTTAATTTCACGATTCTTGAATCTTGATGCTCAAGTTTGAAACTATTCTAAACCTAGCATTCTTCCACCTTTTGCATCATTATTGGTAGACGTCTAACCAATCTAAACCCTCAAATAAATACTCAGATCCTATTTTTTTCTACGGAAATCAACTTAACCGAATTGAGTAAAACAGGTGGAGTCTAGTGGTTAAAACATGTAGCCACAACCCTATGGGTCTTAGGTTCAAGCCCCTGCAAGAGCGTTCTTGTAGAAGTTGTATGGCTTGAGTCTATGTCATCTAGACTTCGAGTCTGTCGCCCAATTGGGCGGCTTACACGTATTTGGGTCAAGCTTTCACGTATTTACGAATTAAGAGGATTTTGTTCAAATTTTTTATAATGAAAAATAGCATGAAATTAATTAAGCCTAAAGCCCTAAAGTAAAATATAGACCGGCGGAGGGTAGGACGGATACCCTTGTTTGTTTGTCAAGGCATCGGCAGGTTTAATTATCCAAAAAAGTTGAATTAAACAAAGATAATATGATCCCAAATAACTGGCTTGAATCATGCAACGTGACGAATAAATGTGGTGAACTCGACTTGCAACTCAAGACACACAATTTCATTCCAACTGGTTGTTATCATTCTTTCTAACTATAAAGCGCTTTTTAGTGCTTCTAATATGCTCTACAATTATAAATTTTCAATTATCAATTATCAATGCTCCATCTCTTGTCATATTATTTCTCTTTCAAATTTGAACTTTTACGAGCATATTTTTCTCCTAAGAATGACTAAGATTGAGGGTAGTAAGTTAGTAACCGAGATAATCTAAGCACGGGGTAAAAACACATGAGTTGAGTTCAGAAATGTAAACCAAGCCCATCGTTAGAATTAAAGTTCAACCTCAATTTGGAAAAGGCACGGGTTTTGTCTCAACAACGGTGTTACTAGGCTCTAGATACTAGATAGGTTTATCTAAACTCAGGTCACCCTTTGACCGAGTTGTTTATAAAAGCTGTCTCGGTCATTTGTTGTACCTTTATGTTATTTGTGTGGAATATTTTATTCAAAAAACAACAAATGACCAAGACGGAAAGAATATTATTGAAGATGGAGCCTCATTGTGATCCGCATGGTAATGAAATTACGGTGTAGAACTTTATGAGTAACAAAAAGTGAACACGTTCATGTTTGCATAACCTTTTGTTTTTAAGACAACAATAATTATGATTATGACTATGATTATGATTAATCAACTAATCTAATCTAAGTGTTTCTTTGATAATCCATTGCTAACCACAGTAGAATTGAAGCTGATGTCAAATCGTCCTTGTGTCAAATATACTGGAGCAACTTTCACACACATCGAGCTAGCTGCCCCAGCAAACCCATATAAAAAACATGCATGGTCTTAGCTTGTGAGGTCTATGATTGAACATCTTCACCAATAACTCACTACTCCCTACTTTATAAAGATGTTCAACTCACAAACTTCTGTTGGGGTTTAAGTGTGCTAAATAATTATGATTCTTAAACATCTCCTAATCACTTAATCATCATGTTCCATCCAACGGCTTCACTCTTTTTAAAACACCATCTCCTAATCACCTAATTTTCCATCATGTTCCCATTTTCATTATTCTAATCTTCAGGGATTTTTGATTGTCCTTCTAATTCAGTCCTTCCAGGAATGGAAGAAGAACTTACCGTGAATTTACAAATCTAATAATCACGCGCTTTAGCTAAGTAAAAGTTTAATTTGCAGATGAATTTACTTCTCACGTCAAGCAAATAAACATTTAAACGATTCATGACGATGAAGGTTTGGATATGCGTGCGTACATTGAGTCACTTCCTTTCCCTCCGAATTTATCTTCGGGACAAATGGTTGATGGGAAAGAAAACAAACACACCATTAGCTAGGAGCAATGATGATTGTAACAACATTGCATTAAAACAATTGATGGACTTAAAGATCAGCAATACATTAGTTGAACCTAATCTTCCTTAAAATGTGGCCTAGTCCTAATTGTATAATTGTATATATATGCTATAAAGAGAAAATAGAGGGATCATGCAATAGTAATAATGGACTCTATAGACTATAACTATGCGGCATTTATTTGATCAAGTACTTGATTAATTAGGCAAATTAAATATATGAAGCTTGAAAGATAAAAACATTAATAGGGCGGGGGGAAGGGAATTGAAATAGTTCGACACATTATTAAAGTGATGGTAGAGGAGACAGGCCACATGGGAATTGATTTGTTTTATCATAACTTTTTACACTGTAAAACATTATCATAATCATTGACACAAATTGGCAACAAAGCGACCGCAGTCAAAGAATTATTTTCTCAATATGTCTATGTTTATGTGTAGTGTATAGGCCAAGCACCTCCTTCATGGACGGACTTCTACTTCTACGTTGTTCAACCTTGTCCACTTGTCCTCCATAGTTCATTTTAATTAATGGGATCATTTTTCTATGGGATTGCTTCCACTAAACTCAATTTAATCAACAAGATTGGAGTAATAATATCCTATCGAATTCTTGTTTGTAACGATACTATAATTCATCATAAGTTATAAAATGGATCAAATACATACTCTCTTTATTTCAAGGAGATATATATTCTCATTTGATATGTGATAAATAAGGAGTACTACTATAAGATATAACAAATGGTCAATTGTTTATGTGGAGGATTTCACAAACTTTTAAAAAAAATGGTAAAAGTAAGGGTATTATTAGTAAATCAAATGGTTTATGGGTCCACCAAACTTAAAATAAGGAAAAAGTATTGCCATTTTGTGTAAATAAAACAAAGATTTGAGGATTATAAGGTAAAATATTTTGCCAAAAGATAAATGTAAAGAATTGATTTGATTGTCCATTTATAGTAAGTGTAAATATTTGAATGGATGAGAGAGTATAAATAAATGCAAATTGGTTTAATCCATGCATGATTGACATAATTTATAGGTAGTACTTTGTAAATATTATGGAGTATCGTAAAATAAACGAGTCAAATAAGGAAATAAAATAAATGAGAAGATAGTTAATTAAGATTTCTCTTCTAGGAAAGTGAGAAGAAAAGGGTGGGATGGAGGGACTCTCATCAAATTATTGGAAAAATGGTACGGAGTACTACTAGGAGTAATACTCCCCCATCACTAAAAGGGTCACTTATCTCTTTTAGTGAGAATAAAGGTGAATAAAAATTTGTCCTAGATAATGAAAAATAGATGGGGTCAGAAGCAATGGTAACCACAAAAATCAAACAAGAGAGGAATAAAGTAAAAAATGAATCTTTTAGAGAGACGACAAAAGACGGAAGATAATCGAGTCTATATGATATTTTTTAAATTGTTTAATCAAGTCTATTATGAATATCAATTTTTTATAATTTTTAAGATTAACATGAAATTAAAGAAAGAAAACGAGTATTGAGGGGTGATTCGATCTTAAGACCTACTGTCCTAGAGCAACTAGTCTTAACCATTAGGCTAAGACATCTTCGGAATCAGATAATGGTTACAATACAGTCCTTAGGATTGTATTTAAGAACTATATTTAACCATTTAATATCTTTCAAATTTGATAAAAATGGAGTAAAAATTAAAGAATAGATTAAACATGAATCGATGCAATTAATATAAGGGAGTATTAATAATTTGTTTATTCTTTTAAAATCTAGATATAGAGTATTGTACAATGCTAATGATTGTACTTGTATTTATCATTTTTCATTATAAAGAATAGGTTTTCTGAGAGACGGTCTATCATTAACTTTATTGAAAGACTAAGTAGAAATGGAAGTAACAGTGGTACCAAACCTAATAGAAGTAGGTACGATTAACATAAAATAGTATACAAATATAAAATGGGTACGCTTGTTATAAAAATAGGTACAAAATAAAGTTTTCATTTAAGGGTACGAATATGACATAGGGTGGTACTGAAGAGTGGTCTCTCAATAAGTTATTGACAGACCGTCTCTCCCCCAAGAATTTGTGATGAAATAATCTCTCATAATTAACCCGATACCTTCTATCTCGCACATTTTTGATAAAATATACACGTAGGGAGTATGAAGTAGAGTAATTTCCACCCATTCTTATATGAGGCGGTCTTATCATATTTCGCATTTTAGTCATTCCCATTTCCCCTGCCATGTTCCAATCCTCTCTCACGCTTTCAAAAAGAGAAAAGCAACTCACGGCACACCAATACACATTGGCCATTGCACAAGCACAATACCAATACACATACACCACCATCTAACCAACTTCTCACATCACTCTTCCCTCCTCCAACTTCCATCATCCTCTCTCCTCCCTCTTCTTCATCTTCTCCTCATCCACATCTAATTCCTGATTTTCCCCAATTTAATTTGATCGATTATTATTCTTATTCTTTCTATTTGCCTCCTTCTCTTCTCATTCAATCAGGTAATCTTCATTCCTTCATCACCAATATCAATTCATCAATTTACCTGGATTTTCCTAAGTTTCTATGAATTCGATCAATTCAATCGAGAAATTTTTATTCGAGGAATCTTCACACACACGAATATCCTCCTCAACCATCTTTCCATGAATCTAATCATAGTCCTTTCCCCTTTTCTTCCTGCAGATTTGATCGTCAGAAAAAAAACCCTGACAAATTCCATCTTTACAATTTCAAATGAATCCAGAAGCTAGCACATCATCATCGTCTTCAACTAGAGAAATTAGATTAATCAAAAAGACGACGACGACGACAACAACACAATCATCAAACCCTAGCTTCACATGGAAATCCGAAAAAACGCAACAACTCTACTCATCCAAACTCCTCTCCGCGCTACGACACGTCGACGCAACGCCGCGCTCGCCGTCGGCACCGCGTCGCAGCCGCGCGGTGCGAGAAGCGGCGGATAAAGCCTTAGCCGCGGCGGCGAAAGGTCGGACGCGGTGGAGCCAAGCGATACTAACGAATAAGATAAAACTCAAGTATTTGAATCAAAAGCATAAGCGACAGAAGGTCAGCATTACCGGTCCTAGCCGGTTACCCTCGGCGTCGACGAGGATACTGAGTTTGAAGGGGAAAGGAAAGGAGAAGGAGTTGTTACCGGGAGTGGAAAGGAAGGTGAAGACGTTAGGGAGCTTAGTTCCCGGTTGCCGAAAAGAGACGCTTCCGGTTATTCTGGAAGAAGCTACGGATTATATCCCTGCTCTTGAGATGCAGATTAGGGCTATGCGTGACCTGCTTTCACGCTTCACCGCCGTCGCCGGTAATCCTAATAATTCGAGTTCGAGTCCGAGTTCAGGTCCTTCTCCTCCTCCATCGAATAATGAAACGATTTTACGATAATTTTCGACCATGTTCATGTCATGTAGTCGTGTGTGTATGGAGTAATGAAGGTGAAAAGTATGGAGTATATTTCATTTGATGTAAGCGTTGTAAGGTTAGTGGACGCATTGTCTTTTTTTATTTTTATTTTTCTCTTTTCGTTTTAATTTAATTTACCTTTGTGTTTTGCTATTTTTGTTTCTCCAATTGTCCTGTGCAAAAAATTACTTCTACGGTACTTAATTGTTGAAATTAAAGGTAAGGACAAAAAGTAAAAAAAAAAAATAAAAAATGTTGAAATTAAAGGGAAAATAGAGTGGTATTCTGGTATATACGAAGTATAGTACTCGTATTCCGTATAAACTAACAAGAAATCGTGATTTTGAGCTGATTAAACTTTCTGCCGTACTCCATTGTTCTGTAAAATACTGCTCGTATATATGGAGTATAATATTCATGAAATAGACAATAATTTATGGTTGAGAAGTACAAAAATATTCAAAAAATTAGAGCAATGTTATGGATAGTGTTGTTGGATTGTCTCGAATGAGTCAAATTTCCCCATTTCACAACATAATACACTATCTACGCTAGGTTATTGGAGTATTTATTACACTATATTATTAGTGTTGTCATATTGTTATACATTTTTATATGATTATTTTATCGAAGACGGTTTTGGAAAATGATTCATGTCAATTAATCCAAATCTTAAAGGATTAAAACTTGATATTGATATTATTGTACTCCGTACATGAGAGAAGAGGTTGGAAATATAGTGAATTACACATGGAACAAACTAAGGTTTTGATGGTGTTATTGTTTGCACAGTATTACTCCGTACAAGCTTCTGTTTTGGCAAATTCTGGTATGTGGCGGCAATATTCGTCACAAATTTATGACGGTCAAATAATATCTACTTGAGTAGATAATCACGTGCTCCTTCTTATATTTGTCTTTTCTATCCAAGTGGAATATTATTTGATTCGTTACCGTCCGATTACAAGGAAGTATTATACAAATGAGATTTGAATGCTAAACTGAGTTAGAAGGATAGTCATATTAAGTCAATCAGTCAAATTGATGATAAGTTTGTTAAATGTTGGTTGGCCATGATGGAATGAATGAATGAATGAAGGTTAAGCCCTTTAAGTTGTGTCACTTCGAGGTTAGTTTCAAGTAAATATCATGTTACACCTATGACTATGGATACTATAGTAGGTAGTACACTAGTACCTGTTGTCTTGTTCATTTAGGGATAATTTGTACGGTGAATGTGATTAAGTAGCCTATATTACTGTGTTCCTGCAAACAAATTGAAATCATCTGTCATTTGAGGACGCTATACTGCATTACAGATGAGCTAACAATATCAAGTTTTTGGTTTGGTTTGGTATGGTATGGTCTTGTCAAGCTTCACTTAGACTTTATTCCTACACTTGTACTTCTTTTGTTGGCTTGGTACGACTAAGACCCGAGGAGTACTTAGGCATGATGTTGATGCGGAGTAGGAGGGATTTGAACTTTGTAACGATCTCAAAATCTTTTATAGACCCACCATGAACGGACAATGTGTAAAACCAAACGAGTTTTGGTATTCAATTTTAGTATCGGTTTGATGATTTGGGGTTGGGTGAGTAACTGAGTATTGTACAGCTGTAGTTAATAACTCCAGTTATGGTGCATGAATGCATGTAGGCATAAAAGGCGAGGTAGAATTGAATGTAAATGTAATATATAGCGGGGAAAAGGGGTATTTTGGAGCAGAAGGGAATTGAATGTAATGATACAGGCAGGAGTGTGAGTATTGTAGACATGTGCGATTTAGCAAAAATGCAGGAGTTTTGGCAGAATCATTCACGCATTCATTCATTCACTGAGAGACAGAATCCCTATGAGATGAAATCCCAAAGGCCAATTTAGGGAAAAAGGCGCCCAAACTGCACATGGGGGAAAACTTTCACTCTTCTTTCTCTCTCTCTCTCTCCCTGTCTTTTGGCACCAGTCTTGGGACTAGGGACTCTACTTTGTCATTTCCCTCTTTGTTCAACTACTTTTTCTCTTATACTCGTATCACTGATCACACCCTATTTCAACTTCACAATTCCCGTTTAAGATGAGCCTGAACCTGTGAAGTTTGATGGATCAAATATGGTAGATAAAACAAAAAAATATCCGTCACAATACTCACAAGGGAGACTTAGACAACTATTGTTGTTTCTCTTGGTGTGACGCTCACAACTATGATTAGGCAGCTGTTCTTTTCGTTTGAAGAGTGAAATGAATTGAAGTGAAGCGTAACTAAACAGAAATGGATTGAGACAAATGAACTTAATGTGGCTTAACTGAAATATAGTACTAACTTCAGTGGCAAATTAATCAGCGAGTCAAAACGGTCCAAGTAATTATCTGTTCACCAAAACAAATTCTGTTTATGTACCTAAATGGTCGGCGGGAACGGCGTCGGAGCTCTATATACCTCTTTCTTTAAGACAAGAGTCAATTCAATGGAGGGGAGAAAAGGCATTTCCTCTAATCTTTTTATAACCTCCCACTTCATTATTCTATTTTCACTTAAATGAATATAGAGTGAGAGGTTATTAGAAGGTCGGAGGAAGTAATTTATTTTGTATGGGTAGCATGAGAAAAGAACAAAAGGCGAGCTGAGGGAGGATCTCAGTAGAATAATGGTGTAGAAAATGAAGATGAAAGTGACAAGAGAAAAAACAAAAGGGGAGAGTGGGAGTAGAAGAGAAGAGAGTATTTAGTGAAATGATAAAGCAGCATTAGTGGTCCGACACGTGCTAGCTGTACTCCTCCCTTCACAATTTTTCAGATGCTGTGATAGTCTCATACTCAGAGTCTGATACTGATGCATACCCAGTTAAATGTTAATGGAGTTTTTTGGCAGCACCTGCTGAACTGCATCTGCATGCATATCTATCATCAACCCAGCCCAATGTCTAACACCTACTCCTACTATTACTACTAGTCTTAGTAGTCTACTACGAGTACTACTGTTATTATCAACATGTCTTTTTTATGGTGTCATACTCATGATCGAATCTTCTTCCAACATATTGGAGCACTTTTGATGTAAATTTGTACATAGATTTGTAAATTACACTGGTTGATGAAGATTTGGCAGTCATATCCAAGCCACGATAGTTCTCTCTTGTAACTGATGTATTCGTTATAAGATTAACATGTCAAATACTCCGTACCATGTCATATGTATAGATGAGACTAGTCCATGTGTCATCTACTTTTATACGGAGTATTTTCGTTGATACTTGACTCATTATTGATTTAGGATGGATATGTCGTTTTAAATAAGAATCTGTGATAAAAGTATTGGATGGTTTACAAATGTGACATGCATCCTCGAGTTTTTGAGGTTTGGTTAGTAAGTCTCCACGTTGAAAGTTTTACCATAATTATTTTTTGCAGGATCACTCATCTACAATTTGAAAATAAAATAAAAATGCATATGGCTTGGTATAAGTATTTAACAATTTATTGAAAAAATTACTTCAGATAATTGGGGGAATCTAGCTAGTAGTAAAAATTTCATGAAATTAACAAATTGATAGATTTATAATTATAATTACTAGTGAAATCTTAGGAAAAATGTAGCCAATTTGTTAGAGGGAATAAAGGGTGATAAACTAAAAAAGTGAGGAACACATCTTCACATAATCACATGGCATTACCACTTTTAAACTCTTATTATTCTTAACAGTAGATTAGGTTTAGGTAGCCACTTAACTTACTAATTATATTTTATGATAATTACTGTATGTTAATCTTTTTGAAATGACAGCCAGAAAAGCTCAATGTCTTCTTAATGAAATCGTCTTAGAGACTTGGTAAATGATAATTAAAGTAACAAAACGAGGGATTACGAGAGACTAGAGGACCCCATTGAGCATCAAGTTTATGATTGTGCATTAGTGACTACTGCCTACTGCCTACTGCCTACATACTATATATGACATGCCTTTAGTGGTTAAGAACTTTAGAAGTTGGGACACATACATAAATTTTTCTTGGCATGTTGGGGATTTATGTCTACAAATCCTTGGTCCGGGACACTCTAAAATAATTGTAAGTCTATTGTGAGACCGTCTCACATACGTTTATTATGACACACCTTATAACTCATTAAGACACAAAGCAGTAACTAGGGATGGCAACGGGTTGGGTCTGGGTCGGGTCCACCCAGACCCGAAGTTTCAACCCTGGACCCGAACGGGTCCAAGATTGTTAGACCCGTAACCGAACCGGTCGGGTCTGGGCCGGGTCCGGGTCTACCCGCGGGTCCACCTTATTTATTAAGTTGTTGTATTATTCATTGTTTCAATGGAAATTTCGTAGAAAAATACGAACTTAATTTCCGAAAAAAACTACGTAACGTCTTGAGTCAATCCTTACGCATAAGATTTTAAAAAAGTGTTTACAAACCACTCATAAAAATGATTAAAAAAAAGTGAAAGAAAAGTTTCAGGATGAAGGAGATGTAGGGGAGAAAGAGATGAAGGGGATGGTGGTTGAAATGTGTCAGGTGAAGGAAAAGAGTTTAGACTATATTTATTGGAGGTTGGAAAAGAGGTGAAAGGCAAAATAATGATAAAAAATTGGACTCAAACCTTCTTTTGGCTCAACTAGGTGGGAAGAGGACCTCTTCCACCTTTTCTTCACCTTACTACTTGTCCATTTTCAATTGGTGGCAAATTTAAAAGCAGGGTAATTTGATAAATTAATATATGTGTAGGACATGGTGAAAGAAGGTGGGGGATAAAGATAGAAAAGTTGGTCTGAGCTTGATAAAGTAGGTTGTGAATAAAATATAACTTAATATGGGTTGGACCTTAGTGAAAGAGATCCGGGGATAAACATAGTCTTCGCCTTAGGCTATGTTTACATTTTAGAGTCACTAACTCACTACTCGGTATATTTGATGAATTGAAATTTTAATTTTTTTTAACGGGTCTACGGGTTCGGGTCCCAAAATTCAGACCCGTACCCATACCCGAATTTTTCGGGGAGGACCCAGACCCGACCCATGCCCACCGGGTCTGGAAAATTTAGACCCAGACCCGACCCATTCGGTTCCGACCCGCCGGGTCTGGGTCGGGTCTTGGACCCACTGCCATCCCTAGCCGTAACCACTATCATGTGAGAAGTCTCACAATAAATTTATTATGAGACCGTCTCATTTGAGAATTAGTGCTAAAATAAACATTTGTTTTTTTAAACATTTTGTCCCAGTTTCAACCTAGAATAATTAAATTTATAATTTTAATATTTTTAAATTTTAACCAAGGTCCCGGGAAAAAAATGTTGGTTTTTGATGAGTCAAAGAGATAAGAGTAGCCCTGATACGCCGGTACTCCTTCAACGTATAGTTAGAAAAATTGTTGGTTAAAATCATTGTATAATGTCTAGTACAGTTTTCGTGACTCTAACACACAATGATTACTTAATTTGCTTTCACATGACTCATAAAGATAAACCCTCGTATAACGTGTCAAACAATTACGAATTCACGACTACATATTTCGGAGCAAATAGGAGTAGATGTTATTAAGTGGGATGGCGGGATGTATTATTTTTCATTCATAATTTAAGACAATATAAAAATATCTCTTATAAATTTTACGAGTAACATGTTAAAAAAAGTAAAGACGGTCAGACGGATACAAAACACGACGACCAAAAATAGCAATATACACCAATCTGGTTGCATGATTGAATTGTTGAGTTGAATTATTAGCAAAAAGGGAAAAAAAAAATAATGGCAACGATATTTGTTACTTCCTCTCATCCATTCAATTCTTTACCTAGATTCATCATTTCTCCTCACAAAAACGACACCCACGTAAAGAATTGAATGAATGAGAGGGAGTACGAGTATAAATATATACTCCATAATTCGTAATGAGTTAATATACGTGCCATATCACATTATCACATGTATTGACTATTGACGACACTAATATTTTATTAGTCCTAGGTTAATCTACTTTTTACTCCCTCCGTTCACTATCTTTTGTCCCGTTTCATTAAAATACCCCTCACGAATAATGATAAAATGGGACAAAAGATTATGAACGAAGGGAATATCTTTTAGTGATACTTGTCTACATGACCCGTTATAATTTAAAGACGGATATATCTGTGGTAAGTTTTCGATCTAAAGAAATGAATGGACATAGTTATTGTTGGTGTCTACGAACAAAATCCAATCCCCCATGTGCGGACAACATAGTGTCCTAATCACAAAAGTGAGAAATAAATACAGATTACAGAAGCGACCAAAATGCTTAGAGAACATGGCACATTGGCACCTAAAGGACCACAACTGGAGTCTGGAGTCATCGACTTATGGGCCATGGCCCATCCCATTTGGGTGCCATATGGAAAATAGAGAAATTCCAAGGTAAAAAATGTATTACTCGTACTACAAAAAGATTAGAGATACACTAGGTGTATGAGGGGTCTCATACACCACCAATCACAATCTTCCACTTGTCTATGTGAAAGAATTTTGTTTTTTATTTAATAACATAGATTCCATTAATAATTAGGCTTAATAAATGATCTTTTATTAATACTAGTACTATTACTTTAATAATTAATACTAGAGTTTATATTTTCAATATTTATACTGATACTATTTATGTATTTGGTCCATACAGTATATTTGTACAGCCAGCAATTACGTACGTCAAGTATAATTGCACACAATTTTGTATTTTTGGCACATGTACCTATATCTTCGCTATTTAGTTTGTGTTTCGTGTAATTTTTCTTACGATTATTTTTTATATAATGTATTTACTTAAACGCTTTTAAATATAATTTAAATTTAAGTATTTTAATGCACATTTGTTTTTTTGGTGTGAAATGCAAATTTGTTATTAAGATGTACATTATTACTTTATACAGTTTTACATCGTTTGGTTACTTTTCTTATATTTGTTTATTTGTACGTTAGCCTAAATGATGTATTATTAATATTGTACGATTATTATTTACTAAGATTAATCGTTGTATCGTACGTCTAAACAAAATCGTTTTACTTAGATTTAGAGTGCAATATAATACTTCATTAATTAGTGTGTGTGTGTGTGTGTATATACACACACGTATGTATACACACGTAATTATTCGAGTTACGTCCGTATTTATGCATCTTTTACCGTGATAACTATGATTAATTGTTACACGTATGTACGATATTACTAACTTATTACAATTTTGTTTTGTGATATATATTAATATTTAATATGTAAAATAATAGTTTTAGTATTATTTATGTATATACATATGCTATATCTTATTTTTGATATACGAGTAATTTGTAATTGTTATATTTGTACTTGAGCTTATATGATACTCTTATTACTACCCTACCGTTTTATTGACACGAAGAGTTGAGTACTTTAGTTCATTCGTATATGTATGCTTAAGCTTAGTTGATATGACATACCGACATACCGCATGATATATAATTTTCATATTAATTTGTAGTAGTACGATTATTTACTTTTATTATTTGTTCTATGGTATTAATAATCTTGTTTTTCGTTATAATCATGTTTAGTCAATCAACATTAGATAGTCGATAGTTCGATGTCATTAGTCGATCGATGAAATAATTTGTCATTCGATCGAACAACGCCTTTAGTTGATCGACAGGAATTGTGTATATGTTAGTTAATTATGCGTTTTCGGCGTTAGGTTGTAGATTTGTTGTAAACAGTCGACTGAACTGATTATTTAGTTGGTCGTTCGTCAACATTGTATGTATCGGCTTTTGTTTGATACTCGTAATATTTAAGATGTATTTTTGTCATTATTATATTTCATCTTATTTTATTTTTGCATGCGTCCCAAATTAATTTTAATAAAAAAATATACGTATGAGATAAAGCAATAATTTGAAACGAAATTAGAGGGTTCAAAATAAAACATCTTAATTTTTTTTTCTATAAAAAATTTAAAATAAAAATAAAGTGCAAATAAAGTTTATTAAACGTAATAGAGTATAAATAAAACTGTATAAATAAAGTATAAATACCATATAAATACACTACACATATGTATTGGGGTATAAATAAACAAAGAGTATAAATAAATTAATATACAAAGACTGTATAAATATGTAACTATAACATGCGTATAAAATACAATATAAAAATACGTAATAAAACATATTGGGGTATAAAAATACGTCACTATAACACTAACGTATAGATACATTTAGAATACAATACCGTATAAAAATATACGTATAATATGAGATATAAAAGTACACGTATAAAAATATGGACTATTTAATTTGAAGTTAATAAAAAAAAACAAAAAAAAAACAAAAAAAAAAGGTGATTAGGTGATTAGGTGAAGAAGTAGGTGAGAATTAAGTGGGAAGGTGAATTAATGAAGAATCTTGCAAAAAGTAGATTCCTTATAATAGACAAGTGGCATGCCTACATTGGTGGTGTACAAACCCCCTATACAATGAGTGTATCTCTATCACTTGCCCTGCAAAAAGGTTAGACATACAATGAGTGTGTGAGGGGGTTTGTACACCACCAGTTATAAGTTGACACGTGTCCATTTTAGAAATTCTTTTTTCTATTTAATTTTTGTAGATTCCCTCATTAAATACACCTTATTAAATGCATTGATTTATTGTATAAATTGTGTTTAGTACTCCTAATTATTAACCTTTTTTTTTTTTTTTTTTTCCAGTTTTTTTAGTATTTCGTATTTTCTTACTTTTACCGTATATGTACGTATACTCTGCTCATATATTTCTAATCTCTGTATTTGTATTAGCTGTACATGTATGCTTTATACATGTACCTTATGTTTACATATTTTATATTTGTATGTTTTAAAATGTTGTGTTGTGGAATATTTATTTTGTGTGTTTTTTTATATGAATTTGTTTCTACGTTTTAGTTTGTATGTTACGGTAGACTATATTTTTGTTGATTTACTGTGAACGGGTCAATCGTGCGAGGCAATTTTTTTTTACGGAGAAAATAATAAAATATGTAGTCATGTTGTATAACTATGTCAATAAATATTACGTACGCACTACAAATTGTGTAGTCGTGTAAATTTACTGACGATATATAATCTCCCCGGAATTCTTAAAAAGCAATTTAAATGACATTAGTAAAAAAAAAATTAAAAAATTTACGCCTTGTATATTTTTAGGCCAATATTTGTACGCCTTGTATATTTTTCATATGTATTTTTGTATAATTTTGTAGTTTGTACGCCTTGATGTTATATGTTTGGTGTAATTTTTTTAGGATTAGTTATACGATATTAATAACATATTATAATAATACGATATGTTTGGTGTAATTGTTCATTTGTTATACGATATTTCAATGTGGTATTGGTATAGTATTTCAAAGTTTATTAGATATTTCAAAGTGATATGGTATTCGATTTCTGGTCAGGGCATTGGTTATAGTATTTCAATGTGGCTGGCCACTGGGTTTGAATCCCTTTGTCCCCCACTTTTTTTAACTGATTTTCTTCTCTGTCCTTTTCGTCATTTTAGATTCTAACCTTCTTCCATTTGTAAAAACTTTCCTTTTTAATACTCATAAGTCATAACCAAGTTTGTAAAAAAATTATTAATTTTTAGTCACTCTTTTTTAATTTAGAATCGTAATTACTCCCCCCGTATCACTAAGATCTTCCCACTTCAATTTTATACCTCTCACAAATGAATAAAAGTGAAAGATCTTAATGGTACGGGGAAACTATGATTTTCCATATAGTATTAAGCGAAAAAATCATGGGGAAAAATAACACCAATAATTCTACAACTCGTTGTAAAGGGCCCCATTTTACGATTTTGCCTAGGGCCTTGAGATGTTCCGGACCGGCCCTGATAGTTACACTGGTAAAAAAAAATACCTTCCGAAAATATTATATGTAAAACATCTTAAAATAAAATTTTCTATAAAAAAATTAAAATAATAATAAAGTGCAAACAAAGTTTACAAAACGTAATAGAGCATAAATAAAAATGTATAAATAAAGTATAAATAAACTAAAAATATGTATTCGGGTATACATACACAAAAGGTATAAATAAATTAATATACTAAGACGGTATAAATACATAACTATAACACACCTATAAAATACAAAGTAATAATACATAACAAAACTTATTGGGGTCAAAAAATACATCAATATAAATACATTTACAATACAACACCGTATAAAAATACACGTATAATATGAGATATAAAAATACATGTATAAAAATAAGAAGTATTAAATTTGAAGTTAATAAAATAACAAACAAAAAAGAAGAAAGAAATATAATTAGGTGAGAAAAGTAGGTGAGAGTTAATTGGGAAGGTGAATTAATAAGGAATCTTGCAAAAGGTAGATTCTTTGGAGTGGACAAGTGTCATGCTTGCATGGATGGTGTACAAAAGCTCCCATACAATGAGTGTATGTCTATCACTTGCCAATTACTTTTATTAAGGTTCACTTTTAGATGTCAACATAGATATTTGGCCTCTTTTGCTTTGTGTTGTCCTCCTCCACTGAGACAAAAGTTTTATTCATTTTAAGGGATTCTTGTCTTTAATTTCTTAACCAAGTTAAGTTTTGGTCCATGTATCAAGACATGTGATGATGATGATTCCCTAAAACTTGTTGGCGTGAGGGAATGATTAGCATAGCATCGTTCCATGATGCAAGAGTTTTTGAAACTCCCTTATTGATTTATCTTATCTTCACTACAATTTTGAAAATTTTAATCGACGTAAATAATAACGTAGAAATATATTATTGCGAAGTAGGCCAATGGATGATATAAGCGAGAAGATCTCATCACATTTACTTTTATTTCTAGAATATTTTTTAAGTTCATTAGGTGTAACACGTCATCGTACACACTAACAAATAAAAAGTCTTGCGAAGTACTCTGTAATTGTTTATTTTCTTAGGTTATTTATGAGAATTTTTGAGGATCATTTTCTTAAATGGGGCTCAAACTTAACGAAATTACAAAAATAGGGTTGAAATCAAACTTATTACAAAAATAGGATCCACGTCATCGCTTTTGGTTTTTTGTTTCTTGTCAGCAACCCCTCGCTATCCCGGACAGCGAGGGGTCAGCTAGTAGAATAGAAGTTCCACCCCTCGCTATCCTGAACCAGAACGCTCTTGTTTTGTGTGAAGTAGCCCCTCGCTGTCCGGAAGAGCGAGGGGTCGACTGGGCCACAATTACAACTTCCACCAATTTCTGCTCAACCAAACCACCAAGCACCCCATTGCCAACTGCAAACATCAACAATTAACAACCAATTGTCAA
Organism: Agrostemma githago; assembly: GCA_958450325.1. NCBI lineage: Eukaryota > Viridiplantae > Streptophyta > Magnoliopsida > Caryophyllales > Caryophyllaceae > Agrostemma > Agrostemma githago. The sequence continues at coordinate 3,610,730 of OY288241.1, read as the reverse complement.
GCCACAAAAAGCCTCCCCAAGCCATCATGCATTTTGCAAACAATGCATAATCCATATAAGTTGTAGCTCATAATGCTACACCAAATGTCAAATGTCATGCGAATTCATACATCATCCTTAACATCAAATTAAACATTCTTAATTGTTTCTCAAAACACCTAAATATGTCATAATATCCAAAGGAAAAACTACATCAACGACATTTTATCGACAATGCTATTGTCCCCGTCGACCCTTCCCTTTCTTGCGTTGTCTTGCCGATGATTCTGCTTCTTCGGTTTCATCTTGTTCGGCATATTGTACGCGCCTTTCAAAGTTGCGAAAGTTGTATCTTGGCGGGGTTGGAACATGCTCTTCTTCTTCTTTATACCCAACAAGATGCCCTTGTCTTGTGCTTATTAAGGTATTCAAGGACATATCTCTCATTTGTTCAATAATCTTGTAGACGTCAGCAGGTTTGTTCGACAGCATGTCATTACACTTGTTATAATTAAACATGTTGGATTGAGTCTGCAAAATGTAACGTACGTTATTAACTTCCAATCGTAAGAAAAAACATTTAAACACGGACAAGTATATGAAAAATAAAACAATACTTACAAGAGCCTGATAGTCAGCTGTAGTGGGAATGTACGTGTGGTAGTTGTAATAGCCCTCATTGACACCGCTACTATGAGGACCAATGATCCGTCGGGTGATGGAGTAATACCACTGGTAATAGTCATCCTCAAGATCCATCAAACCCTCATAAGGGTTTCCTAGTACCACCCTATTTTCCATGCGGTTGTTCCACCTAACTATTTCAGGTCCCAATTTGGTTGCATAGTCTCTCGTATGATCACCTGTCCTACTAATCGAATGCAACCTAACCTCAGTGTCAACGTTTTCGGGGATAGGTTGACACCACCCAAACTGCCGCATACATCGTTGTGAGTAATGCCACTCCGCCATCTCAAAACAAATAAGAGGGGCAATTACAGTCCACTCATCTGGATTTTCCCGACAATACGATGATAAGTATGGTAAGACGCTTTGTGGACTATATGGTTGCCATACAAATTGAATCTCAGCCATTGAGTCGAATAGATCCCTCATCACATTAAGGCCTAATCGATGGTTCTTATATGAACGGTCCATCCTCAACCATCTAGCCCCTAATGCATCAATCCCAACCTCCACCGAACCACCAAAAGTGTATTGTCGTCCAGCCACCGGCACTACATGTGATCTACCTAGTGTCGGACAACTAATGGCGATCCTCTCCCAACTCCATAATTGTAGAAGAAGTAGTGGTCCCGCAATCTGCCAAACACCTTTTTTGATGCCTTACATAAGTTCCTATAAAGGCATGCTAAGACTGCACTACCCCAACTTATTTCATCTAGTTCCCCTAAATTCGCTAAAAGAGGTAGGAATATTAGATTCGCCATACCTCCTGACTTATCAGGAAACAACACCGCACCAAACAAATACAAAAGGTATGCTCTTACATGACAGTACAATTCTTCATCATTAGGGTTTGGGCCTAAGTTCCCAAAGTTATCATGTAACCAAGTTAATTTAAGTTTTCCACCCGACCTAGCAACATTAGATGGGGTTGCTCCTAATAATTGAGCACATAGGTTGCCCCAATTATGTTCACATGTCCTCGTTACCGCTCTACCGTTTACTCTAAGCCCCAAAAGTACCGCCACATCTTGTAATGTGACGGTTGCCTCTCCAAATGCAAGGTGGAATGTATGCGTCTCCTCCCTCCACCGCTCTACTAAGGCTGAGATCAGGTCAGGGTCTAATGGTAGGTATTTCATTCTCATAATCGCACCAAATTGTGTATTGCTGAGGTAGTTCTGCACAGGTTCGGGTATCCTAAAAGATGATAGGGCCTTCATATGATGTCGAATCTTAAAGGGCTCATACTCCTAAGTATTTCATTGAAAAACAAAGTTTAGTGTACTAAAACAAAATAAACTCAAATAAATTGAACAAACTGATATTTCTTACCAATCCTTCCCATATGTCCGTGCTCCGGTGACTGTCTTGCTGGTTCAATTGCTCAGGGTCAATTGGTCCTGGTTCTATCTACAAAATTTAAAACAGTGAAATAATCTAATGCAAAAGTGAAATTCCAAACGTAAAAGGCCAAACTTGAATACTTGATGAAATTGTGATATTAAAAACGTAAAACGGCAAACGTGAATGTCACATTACAAATTTATATCCATTCCCGAATTACAAACATAAATAGTGTTTCTCTAAGAATCCGAAGAGCTCGCTTTTCTAGGACATGTTCGCTTGTTATGACCTTCCACTCCACATGAGCTACAACGAACCTTCCACTTTTTATCCATTTCATTATGAATTCTTGAGGACTTTGGTCGGCCAACTTCTCTTCTTTTCTGGTTGTCGCATGGAATTAGTGTGGCTCCCACCCAAGGCATCCAATTGGACTCGTCCGGCACAGGATGAAAACTCGATCGATATGTTTTCTCGTACTCTGTGCTAGAATAATAGCGGTCCACATATTGATTTGAACTAATGCTGAATGATCGACACACCGCCATTACATGGGAGCATGGATAATGGAAAATTTGCCATTTGTTACATGTACATGTCCTCTGGGAAAGGATCACTATATGTGAGACGTTACCTCCACTTGATAGCCTACCAATTCTGGTGCGAACTTCATATTCACCGATTGGTGCATTAAAACAAGTAACTCTGTATTTAGCTGCACGAGTTACATTTTCCTCAAGTTTTGGAGCTACCTTCGCCGACCACATATAACCTTCCCTTACCATACTACTAGCAACCTCACGCCTTTGGACAAAATAACAGTTTAGTCTAAAAAATGTAGCCTTCACAAGAGCGGTAATTGACAAAAATCTAACATTTCTCAATACTCCATTGAAACATTCTGAATTGTTAGTTGTCTTGATCCCATATCTACGCCCTCCATCGTGGCATAAAGACCACTTCTCAAATTTTGAAGACTCCAAAACCACTTTCGCACCAAGATTCAACTCTCCAATTTTTTCCATCCCTTGATTAAATCGAGATGGTTTAGTGGCACATGCGGTTGACATAAATGCACTCTTCAATTGTACGCTTTTGTAGTTATGGTTAATATTTGAGGCAAAGTGTCGCATACAATATCTATGATATGCTTTAGGTTCTTTCCATCCACCACCAACTTCATTCATGGCTTGCATAATCCCGACATGTCTATCAGAGATAACGCATATCTCTTCTCTAGTAGTGACATACTTCCTAATGCAACCCATAAACCACCTCCAAGTGTCTACACTCTCACAATCAACAATAGCAAAAGCCAATGGGAATATTAGATCATTGGCGTCAACACCAATAGCCATCAAAAGAACCCCTTTAAATTTCCCGTACAAATGAGTTCCGTCAATGGTGATTACAGGCCTACAATGTTTAAAACCTCAAATTGAAGGGCCGAACGCCCAAAAAACCTTATCAAACTGCTCAATATGGGGAGAAGTTGTGGGTGAATAGACAAAGTGGACAACGGTTCCTGGGTTTGACTTCTTCAAAGCATCAAGGTAACGAGGAAGCAATGCATAAGACTCCTCCCAATCACCATACAAATCAGCTATTGCTCTTTGTTTTGCATGCCAAACTTTCATGTAACAAGGTGTGAAGTTGAATTGGGTTGAAATCGATGTTCTAAGAAGTTCAATTGAAACGCCAATATCAGTCTCAACTAACGGGCGAATGTGTTTAGCAATAAAGGAGTTGGTCATATTAGGATGATCAAGGGGCGGTGCATCAACAACACAAGAGGAATGGTGAGGGCCATTGTATGTGACTATTGTGAAAACGTCATTGGTTACATCTTTTTTAGAGGCTCTTAAAGTCCAATTGCATGAAAATGGTTCCCTAGCACACTTGTACGTTACCGTGTGAGGTTTGGATTCCGGTGTTTTGAAAACTTGATTTCTCTCAATATGATATTGACGAACAAATTGGGATAAAACCAACTTGTTAGTAAATGTTTGGTTAACAGAAAATTCGCCATCATTTTCATGATGCTTGACACCTTTATCACACCAACTATTATCTAACTTCTCATCAATTGGACAAAGCCTAGCAAACTCAACATTTGGAGCGGAAGCGGTAACTAGATCATCACCTTCATCATCAAACCCATTCCTTAATACAAATTCCTCATACTCATCAAAATCATCATCAAATTGTTCTTGGTCCACACTATTAGCCAACAAAGACACACAAGACAATGGATCATCACCTTAACATGACTTAACATGCTACTGAATGAAGCATTTTCGTGAAGAAGAGATACATTTGATGTTCCATTTATTTGTTGTATGGGAATCAATTCAACATATAAATCCATAGAGGCGGCATTTGAATGGTATACACTAGCCCACATAGCTTTCAAAGCTCGATCATTGTTCAATGATACCACCTTATATCCTCTAACACTAGGATATTTCATCTTAATTTTTAACTCAAATTGAGTCAAATTAACTTCCAACTCTTTGCAAATTAATTCACTAAGTTCCAAGAAATTATTAGTACTACCCACAAATACAAAAAATTGTTCTCCATCCTTATAAGCTACATCCTCCCCTTCCACAACTATTTCACCATTAGAGTAACAACATAATGGGAAATTGTTTCTCCATCTCAAAATTTCCAAAAAGAATCAATCCAAATAATACCTAGAGCAAATATTCAACCACCTAAACTAAAAACTTAAGCTAAATAAACAAGTTGAAACAATAACACCACCTAAAACAATACTTAATCACAAATTTGCTACCCAATAACCAAATTTGCTAACAAATTAACAATATATATATATGTTAAGATTCAAAATTTCATACCTTTTAAATGTGGTGTGTAGAAATTTGGGTAGAAAATTGATGATTTGTGGAAGAATCGAGTGATTTGAACAAGGAATTGATGAAAGAGGGGTTAGGGTTTAGTGAGAGTAATTTTTTTCTTTTTACTGAGGAGGGTAAATGAATGCGGGGTAGGGGGTTGTTTCTTAAGGGAGTACAAATTAAATTGCTTTTTTTTTTACTAGTCGACCCCTCGCTCTCCCGGACAGCGAGGGGCTACTTCACAAAAACTGCAGCGTTCTGGTTCAGGGCACTATGCCCCTCGCTGTCCGGGATAGCGAGAGGTTGCTGACAAGAAACAAAAACCAAAAGCGATGACGTGGACCCTATTTTTGTAATAAGTTTGATTTCAACCCTATTTTTGTAATTTCGTTAAGTTTGAGCCCCATTTAAGAAAATGATCCAATTTTTGAACTCTCTTCATCTCTTGCACAATTCAAAAAAATTACGGAGTATTGGTTAAGGTGTACAATGACATGGTACATCCAATGTGCCTGCGAATTTCTCCTCTAGGAAAAAACTTTTTACATGACCAGCAAATCTCCCACAAAAGACTTCTAAACAATTACACAACATAGTATCGTTCTTCCTCGAGTGAATTTTCATGTCTAGCCCACGGATGATGAGGGGATGGTGTCGTGGGCGATACTGCGATAGGGAATAGGAATAGGAAGGTAAACCGAGCGAAACAAAAGTGAAGATAGTTCTTCTGGCGACCACAAAAGCTATCAAACGTGGGAGTCGGGAGGCGACGGGTCATTCTGACAGGTCATCTTAGAGTGTGATAACAAGGGAGTTGTCTAGGCCTTGGCTTGGGAGTAGGAAGGAAGGGTGTAGCGAGCTCTATGCCATTTTGGAGAATATGCATGGTAACATGATTTGGAAGAAAACTTTGATTCTATAACTTGGTTCATGTTAAGCTTGACAACGACAGAGCAGCTCGCCAGATAGCTCATTTGAAGTCTGTTTAAGTTCTTTATTTTTAGAATGTGGGATGCGTCGATACCTCATTGTGTTGCACACTTCTCGATTTGAATGAAAGCTACCATTTTAGAATGATTATTTAGATGAAGTTTAATTGCATTATTTTAGGATTTGTTTAATATTTTCAATACGAAACAAACAAATATATTCGGGTCGAATCATTTTCATTTTGGGCTATTCATAAGTATTCGTATTAAGGAGTACAATACCGTATCCGACTTAATTCGGATCGAAATAATTTTAAATCGAGTCTCGGATCCAGTTACCACTTACCCAACTCTCCACACCGTATCCGGCACCTCGAAGTGAAAAAAAACCCCTCACAAAACCACCGCAAAACCCTAAAACCCCTCCTTCTCCGGCGAAAACTATGGCGGAGACGACGGAGGTGAGAGAACGAAGAGGTATTCCCGCCGCCGTATTTGTTGAAGACGTTCAAATTTATCTTGATCAATTAGGTCTTGATGTCAACTCTACTCTCGCTTTTCTCCAAGAACGGTACTTTATCATCATCATCATTAATTAATCAATTCGATCTGTAATTTGATCAGCTCGTTGAATTAGCCCTAATTGCTCTATTATTTTGATGCTTAGATCACTATTAAGTTTGATTTGATTTGATTTGTAATTTGATTTGATTTCTAGCTCCTTAATTTGTCTACTGGGATTTTAGTACTGTTAATTTTATGTTTTGATGTGAAATTGTTACGTTGTAGCTAGAAATATTCATCATATACTTGTTAAAAGATTGTAGGATAGGAGCTAGTTTTGCTTGAGACGGTTTAATCTTACAACATACGGAGTAGTCATTATAGCATGGGAATACGTGTCTTAAGCTCAAGACGGTCTCGAATGAGCTAGCTTTGCTTGAGTCGGTTCTTTGCTTAATGTATTAATGATGTGAGCCGCCAGCAATGTTGTTACTTGGCGAAGTAAGTGTGAATTTGGTTCGTCGTTTGTCATCAGAATTATTGTGTTGAGGTCAAAATTTGGAAGAATGAGTCACTGCCAGCTTATCTTTGAACTTTCAAATTGACTGTCACGTATGTGTTATGTTTCCTGCAATGTTTGTGTTGTTATGGTATGAATTGGTGTGAAATTGTTGTTTCGTAGTAGTTGTATGTTCATTTTGTATCTCGTTGATGTTATTTTAAGGTTCTTAGTTGTTTAAGCTATAGGATTAGTTCCCCCTTGGCCCCTCCTGCATTGATGTGTTTAGTTTTGTAGTTCGTAAGTTTGATTCGATTTCTAAGAGGGCACACCTTTGCCTTGTGGCTCGCGCCTCTAAAAACTAAGCACTTAGTTCATCACTTTTGGCTGAAACTCTTCAGTTTTTTTCCCCTTGAGATGAAGCGTTCAATGGTTGAATTACTGTTGTTACCTTTAAAATAGGGGAGATTTTAGACATCGAAGGATGTACGTTAGAGGAGTCAAAGGTGTACGTTTGCGAGTTCAGTGACTTAAACTTGTGTGCTCTTGTGTTTGTTTTGACTTTTGATCAACACTATTTGTGAAAAGATTTCCCAGAGACTGACACACTGCTTTTGTGTTCATGCTCAAATTGTATTTGCAAGGTTCTATGATTTTATTTCCATTCTCCATGGAATCAAAGATTCATTAAGTATTTTGTTTTAGTTTATGATGAAAATAAAGCAAAATGGGTCATTAATTGTTGCGCTTCTTTTTAATGGGAAGTACGTAGCACTTATTTGTTGTAGTTCTCGATGCAATTTTCATATTAGATAATTAGAAAATAACCTCTTTTTGTTGCTACCATGAGTGAGCTGCGTACATCCAACCTCCCTTACCCGCAATTTGCCAAAACCCTTGAGGCACTGGGGTAGTTGCTGCTGGATCATTTATGGCTTGTTTGCGATATTATTTGTTTGATGGGTTTACTGTTGTCAGTAGTGAAGATAAGTTGTGATGAAGTTACGTAAATATGACTATGAAAGTACTATCCCCATCTATCTTGTAGCTCTAGTAAACTATTTTTGGAACGTAAATGTGAGATTTTTATGCACTCTAAAGATCTTATATTAGCCAATATAATCTATTGATCGTTCATCTGTGTGATTCCTGTTATTAATCATTGATTTATGCATTTTCAGGCTTCAACAATACAAGATAGTTGAGATGAAACTTCTTGCTCAGCAGAGAGAGCTCCAGGTACTCTTATCCTTTTTAGGCCCTTTTCCTCAAGGACAAACCCCATGAAATTTGTGTGTTTGATTGCGTAATTTGACCAAGGAAATACTCCGTAGTGATTAATATATTTTTTTTTTTGAAAGTTTGTGTTTAGTTATTGATCTAGTCCATCTAGATGTGGTTGGGTTATACTCGTATAGTCGTATATGATTGTTGGTCGATTTTTTTTTTGAACTGTTTGCGATTCTGAATGAAGACAATACTCCAAGTTCAAATTTTTTTTGGTCGATTTAAATTATTTTTATTTGATTTTTTATTGTTGATGTCAAAATTTTGCAAGTTTGACTTTAAAAAGTGGATTGGATTGGAAGTAGTATCTTTTATAGTCGTGTGTGTGCAGATGAGATGCTCATATTCTCGTTGAATGCTTGTTTCATATACCCAATTACTGAAGTAAAGAGAGACCATTATCGGAAGTTGTTTATAATCTGACTAACACATACGAGTACTTGTTTTTTCAGGCAAAGATTCCTGATATTGAAAAGTGCTTGGACATTGTTGCCACATTGCAAGCAAAGAAGGGCACCGGTGAGGTTCGTTCTTGTGTATTTTTGTTGTCTCCATCGTGATCAGCTCTTGGTTATGAATCCGAGGCTTTACTCGGCATAAGGGTTACCTGTTTTCTTTGCTGCCTTTCAGTACTTTTTATCTTTGTCTTTATGGATAATTGGAGTTCATTACTAGTTACTCACCTTTAACGTGGATTACCTCCGGATTTAAAAATCTGCATAATTCTTTTCCAAGGAAATCTGGGAGGGAAGAAGAAAGCACTTCAATGATTTTTTCCCAGCGTTCGTAGTAAGTTTTAAACCCCGAAAGAACAATAATGGGGGGATCAATCATTCGCAAAAGATAATTGTAGGAAGAGAATATCAAAAGCTTATGTCAGAACCTTTTTTTACTAGAGGGAAGTGAACTGCTGTTTAGAGGATGAAAAGCAATGTGCTATTTAGCACTTGTATATTATACTCACCTAGAAGCTAAGATTCATGTATGCAGGTTTCTAATTTCATACTTACATAATTCCATCATTTGGCTCTTTCTACTTCAAAATGGGTTGACAGGCTGCCCTCCTTTTTCGGTATCATATATAAGCCAGTTCAGTAATTAATTGTTTCTAACAAAGTTTTTGAGTGCAAGTTTGGTTGGCCGTTGGCCTGAAGTTTAAGAGTGTTCTCCAACAAAGACCAAAGTATTTTCTGTAGTAGTTGTGGAAGTTTATGCTTTTAATCAGAAATTTAGAATCTAATCATCCTTCACCACTGTGCATTTTTTTATCTTGTCATAGCTCCAATTTTGGTAATCCATTACGACTTCAGTATTAAGGCTTAGTAACATTTTTTTTGATGATATAACACGTACTTGAGTCACTAAATCAATAACAAGTTATAGGTTAGGATAGGGGCAAACATGCTTAAAGCTTTTCAAGAGTTGTTTGCAGATAGTTAGATAGTTTTATGTCCAATGTAGTTTCATGGAATAATGGAGAAAGGATTTTGGGCTAGTTCCTCTACTGAACTACTGAAGGAGGAACCTTTCTGATTAAGTGGTTCTGTTAAGTCAGAGTTTGCCATTTTTGGAAATAAAGCAACTAGGAGGAATACAAATAAGTCAGGGTTAGGGTGGTGTGGTCTGGTGAGTAGTTTTGGCTGTCAAGCGAGTGTGGCAGCAGTGTCATGGGACAGGTGGCCGTAGAGTGGCGGCGGTGGCTTCGTGTAGTAAGAGGGTTGGCTGGTAAAGGTTAAGAGACTAGTATCTAATATGAAATGGGATTGCTCTAATATGACACTACTAATCCATTTTCTTAAGAATCATGTATTGACATTACAATTTGTGAATTTTGTTTACTCGGATGCTCTATGGAGCAAATTGAGTTTTTGTATTATGTACTCCTGGGACCAAATCATGTTGCCTTGTATGGAGGAAACTAAAAGGTGTGAAAGGGTCTCTGAGGTTGAGCTCTCATTTTCCTCACACAATCTCCTAACCCTAATAATCTGATTGTTCTGCATTAGTTACTTATGAAACATAGCAAAATTAGGCTCACTGTCTCATAAGTCATACCATGTGGTTCAATAATGGGCTTTAGGTCAAATCTTTTATTTGTATTGAGTAAAGGACTGTAGACTGATTTTTGTAGTGAAGCAGCTTACACAATTCGTGCTGTAAAATAGATTTCTTGTTAGTGAGCTAGGAAACTGTCATCTTTGTTGTGTAGTTCAAGAAATCCGTCATGCTCTTATAGTTCTGAGATACCATATATCTCTGTCGTTCAGTTCAATAACTAAGCTTTGCGAATGCATTGATTAATCTACCCTTAATACAAGCCTGCCTAGATAGTCTTCTTAGCCACGCTTCTCTTAAAAAGCAAAATAAATTAAGCTTCTCTATGGCCTCCTTATTGTGGCTTGTTCACATAATTATTGTGAGCCATGATGCTTAAGTAGCATAGTGCTTGAGATGTTGCTGCTATTATTCTTTGATTGTATTTGTTTAAATATGTAAGAATGTTATCATCTTCTACATGCAGCCCTTGCTAGCTGATTTTGAAGTTTCCGAAGGCATATATTCACGTGCTCGTATTGAGGATTCCGATTCTGTTTGCTTATGGCTGGGGGCAAATGTGATGTTAGAATATTCATGCGAAGAGGTGGGATATAATTTTCAAAATCGTCCTTTTCTGTTCTGCCATGTTACAGAGTGTAGATTTACATATTTGTGTAACTTGCAGGCGAATTCGCTTTTGACGAAAAACCTGGAAAATGCAAAAGCTAGTTTAGATGTGTTGGTTGGCGATCTACAATTTTTAAGAGACCAAGTGACAGTTACTCAGGTTTGACATTTACATGGAAAGTAGAATAATGTCTGCGTTGAATATCAGCATATGAAGATACAACAACATTAGAGCCTTAAAAACCAAAGAATTTGGGTTTAACTAACGTGAATTATCTTTTGGAAACCATCAACGGCCGATTAATAATTTAAAAAAAAGGAAAAGCAAAAGGAAACATTGCACCAGTAGGTTGATGTTGCCTTTGCTGAAGGGCTGCCTATCAATGTACATATTTCATGTCAAGGGCATCATATCACCAAATACCTTTATGTCAATTAAGTTTCTTATCTTGACTGAACAAATAAAAATGCCGGAGACTGGGGCATTGAATAAAAGAAGTGAATGTTGTTAATAGGCTTGAGATTACCCTTGTTCAATTTTTAGCTTAGAAAAAAAGGTGGTTGCAGACGTGCTTGTGTGTTTCTTACGTCATCAGTAACCATATGTACATTTCTTTGTTAGTTCACGAGGATGTTGGGGTAACATCCGTTGCATAACTAACCATACCATTGTTGTAGTGTCTCTAATAGGCTCATTCTGATGTGGTTAAGGGTGCAAAATGAAATAATAATCAATTATTACAGGATGGAAGAAGCCTTTTTATTTTAGGTCATAACGCATAATATAACTCCGGAGTACTTGTACAGCCATACGCCCATACCATTGCTGTAAAATACATAATTATTTTCGACTAAATGCCCTGGCTGCTACTTGTGAAACCAAGCTATCAATACTCTGTGCATTGCTAATTGTTTGCTAATAATCGAACAGGTTACAGTTGCTCGGGTTTATAACTGGGATGTCCATCATCGTAGACAAAAAGCTGTGGTTGGAGCTTCAGGTTCTGGCGAAGATGCATGAACGGATATGTGTTCGGTATGACATAGCTTGCCTTATTGTCTTGCTCAGTTCACCTGGAGCTCAATATGTGAAAAGGGCTTGTCATGTATTCTTCTTCTTTCAGGATTTGATTGTCTTTAATTTCTTTGTGTTTATTAGTTGTCTTTGCCTTCCTAACTTTTTTGGTTCATCAATATATGATTTTTCAAGATAGATAGGATTGCCCCCCCCACCAATTTTATTGTCTTGTACTCCGTAGTAGTATCTTTTATTTTGGGGCGGATGAGTTTTGTGCTACTCTTATGATCTTGAAAATTTGTTTTGCCATCTTTTGATTGGAATTTTCTTTTATTAGGTTTTTGACGATGTCCATCAGTCCATGTCGTATTCTATGTAAATGACATTATCTGAGGTCACCTTTCCTTTGATTTAAGTTCAAAATTTCTGAAGGAATGAGAGACCTTGTCACTTTGAGATATTGACCTAACAAATACGTGAGATAGATGTCAGCAACAATTATTAATACATTAATTTAATATAGCAGATTAAGTTATAAGCAGTATTATAAAATTCTTTCAGTAACAAAGTGACCTCTACAGGGGGCCTATTGACTTAATTAGCAGTTGGCAGAAATGCAGAATATAGTTTATTACAGTGGTTAATCAAGACTAGTTCTTGATATATGATCCTAGAACTACTACTTGCAACCCCACTTGGTCCCTTTTTTGACTCTGTGACTTATGGGTCTATTATATTCTACTCCGTAGTATCTTTGGTTTTGATGATGCAAGTATTATACTAAGTAGCAATCTTTAACGTAATTTGATTCCTCGGAATGGCTATTTTCACACCCTAATCATCTTTTTTCGAACCCCTTTTTACAAACAAAGTGTTAATGCGGATTAGTAACAATTTTAAATGTGTTGGGTCTGTCACATGAAATATGAAAAGGTTGTGCTCCATGTATGGTGAAAGTCAAAGCTTTGGTCTGTTTTTTCTTGTGCTTCCAACTTATTCCTTCTGAAATCTGACATCTCGTCTTACTACAAAGTTCATGATCTATGCACTTTCTATTTTTGTACTCCGTGTGCTCTTAATTTTTAACATGGTGATGCTGAGCACAATGTGATCAAAAGTCAAACATAGTTACATTATATGGAGTACTAATGGTTTATCTTACTATCTGTTCTTGGGTGTTGCACTTATTCCCTCCCTCTTTGATTTTTTTAAGTACAGTGATCTGTTGCTTTCTCGCCTAAAGCGGAATAGTCTCTTTGATCTTGTTTTTTCTGCACTCAGTTTTGATATTGTTCACCAGCTGTTGTGTGCTTCCTTTTCGTGAGTCATCTCCACAATTTATTTTGCTCTTTGATTCACAGAAGTTTGTCTACTTAGAGATGGTTATTAGTCAGACATAGTCTCATTCAAGGGAGACGAGACTTTAAGTAAGACCCTAGAACGACAGTAATACACATTACTTCACGATGTCTCTTAGAACCCAATGTCTATGAAGTTATTGAATGTAATTGACTTCCCCATACCAGAGGCTAGACACTATTCGAACTCTTAAAATTTGTTGTGTATTGAGGCAGAGGTAGAGCGGGAGGGATACAATTATCACTCTAAAATAAGCAGTCTTACATGAATTTGGATTTAGACTGATTCTTTGTGGGAAGTGCTCATCTCAGAATTGACTAGAAAAAAAAGGGAGTGGAGTTTATAAGAGTTTGTATATAAGATGGTCTTATAAACTTAGGGAATTAAAGTAATCTCATATAGGATAATGTTTTTTGTTAACCCTTGATGGCAACAATCATGTTTTTAATTAGTAACCGTTTTCAAAGATTTATAACCATTTTATAGATCTTTTTGTTGGTAAACTATTTTGTACTGTATAATACTCGTAATATATTGTTTTTTACTTGTACTTGTTAATTGCAATAGTTTCACTCGACTTATTGTTAGACCATCTTAACATGATTTTGTCATTTTGTGTGGGAGTTGTATTGTTGAACTTGGCTGAAATGCTGGATTTTGAACATAAGCTTATTCACTATCCCCTCCCTTCTCCCTATAATATCCCGACACACACTTAAGCTAATACGATTAAGATTATGAACTGAGGTGAACTGGTGAAGGGATTTGACACCGGGTTTAGCTTAATTCAGAATCCCTAGATGTAGTACTCCGAAATCGACGTCGCCCCCACAATTCACTGTTCATGTTATTATAATAGCTTTAGTGGAGTAAGTAGCTCTAAGCCTCTAATGACTAGTGATTATAAGACATCACCTTTTTGGTCACTGTAATTGAGAGAGTTGATTGAGAAAATGGACTCTAGTGACCTATATTGATTAGGATCCTCAGGACCATACTATTTTTTTGGCTAAGATCTAGTACACAACATTGTTTTTATATGTCATGATGATTTCAGTTGCTCCAGTGACCATATTACTTATTTGGCAGACAGTACTGAACTGAGTTTTGCTTCATCACTATATAAAATTTTAAAAAAAGAGCTGTGTAAGATTGATGTATGAATGTATGATATGCCATGGATTGTGAAGTGGGGTCTCTCTCTCTCTCTACTGCCTTCCTGTATAGACGGTCGGCCCATTCGAATTCTAACACGGTATTAAAACCTGGGCTTGCCTGAGTTCAAATAAATCAAACCGAGCCAGCATGTCATCCTGGGTTTCTTTCGACCATTGTGTTTCGACTTGTTTTTGGGTGCACTTGGAACTTTGCAATTATAGGACCGTCTTATCCAAGCTTATACCGGTGTTGTTTCTGAACTCATTATCTTTCTCCTTGAATCTTGATTGTTGTTTCTATAAACTCGACCTACATGGTATGAACACGGAAGTTGGGGATGTGACTTGTACATGTTCAAGTGTAATGTGTGTTGCATGAAAAGCTTGAAAATAGCAAGTTTTGAAGAGTTAGAATGAGCAGTTTTATGGATGTGTAGTCGTCTAATCTGGTTGGGTTGTCCCTGTCGCTGGTAATTTGACATTTTCAGGTGGAACCCCATATTATTAAATGCTGCTTCTAACTAACTGACCGTCTATTTGACTCTCATGCCTGATTCCTGATTACACTCCTCTCACTCTCACTAACACCTGCCACCACCAGCCACTCATTCCTGTTTCTGCGTCGAGTCAATGTGGTCTTAGAATGTTCACTATTTGCCTTTAACCTTTGAGGTCACGCCCTTTATATTCTCTTAATAATAATATTCTTAATATTCTATTAACTTTGTTGGTTTCACTCAAGATATTACCACTTACGAGTGTATGGATTATTATTGCAAAACTGGTACTTTCCGATCTAATCTATAATGCACCCTCTATTGTATTGAATCAAACTCTATTTGAAGTTTTCACCTTACGAAAGTATTCAATGGTAGATGATTTGGTTGGAGGGTGTAATAATTTATGTGTATTACCTACCATCCTCACAACGCGACTTGGCTGTTTTTGTGAGAAACTGTGTCGTGTAGTCCGTTTTATGGTTGTAAAACTGATTTGATCGATACAAGAGGTGCAGGGTATCGTATTAGATCCCTTGTGTGTCGAAAAACCGAGTTTTGTTTCCTCGTTCCTTTTGCAAGGCATTAGCTCGACGGAAAATATGGGAGTATTTTTGGTATGGGAGATGGGTGTATTGCGGAAGACGTGCACGCAAACCCAGTCGGAATGGTGCCCACCCTGATGTTGAGTAGTGAGTAGTATTTTATTTGGTTTAATGCAAACAAATTTGTCTGCTAATGTATTGACGCGTTAAACCCCTTGCTTTCTTTACTTTACTTATTTAATTATAGCTGACAAATAATAATAATAATAATAATTTGATATGTAGATGCTCCCTCCGTTAAAATCGAAGCTATCCATTTGCTTTTAACATAATTTTGAAGAAATCAATTGTTTATTATTAAAGGTATAAATTTGTAAATGTTAAATATTTGTTAATATTAAATGTTGGGTCTTGAACGTCTGAAAAAAATATGGATAGATTTGACTTGAAAGGACGGATTACATGCTAGGAGCCTACTGCAACTTATGCACTGACTTTGACTTATCTCTAGGTCTTCTTATATAGTTTTAGGTTGGTCTAAACCGGGCCCATTGGTGGGTTCCTAACTTCCTATCCGATCCAAAGATGTGGCCTTTTCTTTGTTTTTATTAACTTGACAACAAATAAAAGATGCTTTTTCCGAAGCATTAAACATAGATTAGAGAGAGAGTAGAGATCTTCAGCTGCCGCAATTGCCGGTTGATGTTCTCATGTGAGAGGTCAAACATCTAGAAGTAGAGAAAGAGTCAACGGAGTCTGGGATGGTGTAATCATTCTCGGTCTTCCCTGTGACAAATATATATTTGTATTAACAATAAAACCGCTTGGATATTGATGATAAAACGGTTGGACACATAAGATACTCTACATTGATAATAAAACGGATCTGTCTTCCAAAGGAAATTACGTTAAAAACTCTTGAAAAAATAGTAAGTGTATGAGCGCGGTTCCTACTCCTTAGTTAGGAGCATCAAGATTGCAATTGGAAAAAAAAAAAATAGAGATAGCATGCACACATTCTGAATTATATATTTGCTTCAAGTTCCTAACTATTATTCTCTTTAAAATTATTACTCAATACTGCAATGTATTTGTAGCCTTTAATAAATGCGAATCAACACTATGTGGAGTGTGGACCTATAAACAATCTTGAGGTATCATGTACGAGTACCACACCACATACTCTGTATAAATTTTTGGATGTTATATAAAAATATAAAATGGTGTGAAATCTCAAAAACATGGACTCTTACCTACGTGTGTATTTTAAAAGATCGTTTCATATTAAACACAAATTTTTGGGAGAGACGGTCTCTCACTAAGCTATTAAGAGACCACCCCCAATACCACTTTATAGGTTATTTGTACCTATTTTATTATTAGATGTTCTTCCAAATGATAATTTGATTTTGTACTTATTTGTATAATAATCGTACCCCTTCTATATTTGTATACCCTTTTATTTTAAACGTACATATTTTTATTATTGTTGGTACCACTTTTACCTCCACTTGTAATTGGTCTTTCAATAGATTTAGTGAAAGACCGTCTCTCAAGAGACCTACTCCATATTAAATTGGTGTAATATTCCAGAACAATGGTAAATAAAAATTATTCGTAAATAACTATATCCTTTATCGTATGAGATCGAGATTTCCCAAAATTTCAATAACATTATTAAAATACCATCTCTTTAAAAAAATCGATGATATTTCATACTCGTATTTTGATTAGGTGAATATGAACATAAACCTGACACTTAACACTTTGTATATAATAAGTGTGAATAGTATATTTATTATTAAAGGTGGAACACATAAGATAGAAGGTTTATAACGCCAAAAGTGAGAATCTATGTATGCTTAGAAATACGAGTAACTTTAGTAGTTGCTTCTGTCGTCTTTGCTTTATAGGTTTTTGAGTAATACTCCTATTAGCGGCCAAATTATGATTAAGATGCATGAATGCCTATATCCAGATATATTATATATACATTACTTTTTTAAGTAAAAAGTCAAAATAAATTTTATAAATTTGCCTCAATAAAAAGGATTAAAATTTGTATAGGTAAACACATCACTATATGTACATTAATTAATGCACTCCATACGTTTTTGGTTATTTGTTGACCTTTTGTACCATCTGCGAGGATTATTTTAATCAAGTGACAACAAATGATCGAGACGGAAAGAATACTAATTAATGTTAGTCTAACGCATAACTATCTCTGGTGGTTCTCGAATCTCCGTTCTCCCATCGCCAATACATACGAACGGACTAACCAATTTCTAATTTTACAAAAACATAGACTTAGTCTATAATTGTGTAGTTATTTATAATCGTAATGAATAATTATAGATTAATTCTATAGTATTATTTATCGTAAGACCATCTTTCAAGATATAGATATCAAACGATAATCATAAAGCTTGCATGCTTTCTGACGATGGTTGCAAATTATAAAGTGCATGTAAACACAAAGTTAATATGCCATGCACACTGCACACCACATTAAACATGTAAAAGTGTGTTTTGCCATGCTTTATTTGGTCTCCACTTAATTTCGATTTGGCCCTGTACATACCTTCAGTTCAAACTAACAGTCTAAACAATCTCGATCATATTCATTATTTTAAACAATCTCGATCATTTCTTTATTTTATGTACCTTTTAATTATTATAACGAGATTATTTTACAAAGTACAAGATAAAATGACAAAAACAACTTATCGCATAGAGTATAAAATAAGTGTAAAATTGTACACTATCCATTTACTTGAAAATTAAATGTCAGTTGATCTAGCTGATTCAGTAACGACGACTTATATACTCCATACCTGGTATATAATTACCAGTTGGTCTTTCTTGCGATGGATATGTCCGTCGCAATCTTAAGACGGGTCAAAAAGATACTATTTGAGGGGAAAAAGACAAAGGTCCCACCAACCTCACTTTTGTCTTTTCCCCTCAAATGATATCTATTTGGCCCGTCATTTGTTTGTGACGGATATCTCCGTCACAAACAAGAATTTGTGTATAATTATACAAATGTATTACTCCCAATTTGATTATTATCTTTTTTTTTCTTTCTATTTTGGTAATGAAAATAATACCACAAAAACTTGTATGAGACCGTCTCACGATAATTTATCGTGAGACGGCTCATATAAGAGGTGGTTACTAAATTTGTAACCACCCCCTATGTGCCCATGTGAGAGGTCTCACGATAAATTATCGTGAGACGGTCTCACATGAGAGTTACTGCCATATATATTTTCAGTATTATCTACTGTGGGGTTATATTGCAGTTTTTCTACTTGTGGAAAGTGACAAAGTAGGTCAAATACAATATGAATATATGATACTGAGTGAAGTAATTTATATATATTCATTTATTTTGTACTCCGTATAACCTAAATAAATCACGATAAATTTATGAGGAGTTAATAAAAAGAGAACAAAATGAAGTATGTGTACTTAACTTTCAGTACTTGTGATGTGTATATATAATTGAGTCGTCAAAAATAGAGGCATTGAGCTATTGTTGGCTGGTTGCCTATTCACATTTCATGTTACTATATTGGTCAAGTTTGATTATTATTTCTAATATTCACGGTGTCATAACTCATAACAACATCCATCTCATCCAACCATAAGTGAAGCGAAAAAAACAATATAAAATGATGTACGGAGTATATAATACGAATTATCTGACTCGATATAATAGTAATTAATGTTAAATCTCGCAAAATTATCTGACTCGATATGACATGCAAATCGAAGATCCAAGTTGAATTTGTAAGTTATATATATGACGGTCTAACCCAAATATGTATTAAAACTGCGAAGTATTATCTCTAAAAAAAGGTTAAAAGAACGAGAATCGATTCGAGATGAATCAAAGTTATTAATCAACTACCATGCATGCATCCCAAAGCTTTGTGATTACTCAACAACATTAGATAGAAATAATATGATGAAGGAACTAATTAAGATGGTACAAAACATGATCCACCTCGCACATGCAAAGTGAGGATTTATATGATATTGGCATTCAACATCACCACAAAAAGACGTTTGTCGTTGAACGAACAAACAAACAAATTACTTCCATTGACTATTACAACTTGTGTTTGACTTTGACTATTGACATAATAAAGCCCCCATTATAAATTATACCGTTGAATTGTTTTAATAAAATGGGTGTATCATTGTATGTATGTAGTACGAGTATTATTTGTATTCTTGTAAGAGTGGTGCATGGCATATTATGTGAATACGACCACACTCATTCAATAAGCCCACATTAGGGCAATCACCGGCTTCATTCTATCTCCTTATAATAAAGATTCCCAACTTCTTTCTTTCCTTCTTTTTATATATATCGTCGTCAACAATTATCAGTTAATTAACTAAGTTTGTAACACTGATAACATTTGGAATCTGTATCATAGACCACTAGACCAGCATACTCGTATGAAATAGTTAAATATTACTGTAATAAGATAATCTAATTTTAATATCGTGATATACTGATATGGGTCGAGGACTTATTAGGGTGCATGCTTTGTGTTACTCGATGGTACGATGTGCTATCTCGTTTTACTCTCTCTTTCGGGTTAATTAGAAAAGTTTGTGACAATTGACATTTTGTTTAGAAGTTGATATATTATATTTCATAAATACTCCTACAAAATTATGGCAAGAAGAAAATTGTCATTGTTATGGTTTTATTCAACTTAAAACGATTGAGAAACGTTGTAGTAGTAAGTGAAAAGAAAGATAATTTTGACCTATTCAAAAAAGGAGCTTTAATCGAGTGTATGTTTTGTTGACTTATTAGGGTTTAGGATGAGCTTAAGTAAGAGTAGTACGTAGTGGAACTAATAATAATACTACTAAGTCAATTTGATGTTTCTTGAATAACGAGTCCTACTCTTCTCGAAACAAAATAAAGGGGATGGAGGCATTTCATCGGATTATATTTATATGTATAAATCATTAATGTTTAAAGATGTTTAGAAATAATAATAGATGTTTCATCTATTAGCTTAAATCATTAATGTATAAAGATCAAGATTGAAAGTACTACTTATATAAATAATGTTTTTTTTTTTTTTTTTTTTTTCGGTGACCCAATGCAAAAGAATTTCACGATTTCATATTTTCATGTATAATGTTTCGGTCGGGTGTTACATATTGTATAAATTGAGTTTGTATATAGATTTTAGTTTTTTCCCAATATTTTTTTTACGGAATTTTCTTTTTATTATTTTTAGCTAGGCATGGTTTTAGAAATGTTGAGACTAGATTACTAAGTTTGTTATTGAACAAATTTGGATTTTGGTTCATACATACATAGCCATCCAGTGAGCTTTCAGACAAAGATTCTATGCCAAAAATTAGTGGTCGGATCAATTTTGCTTACAACTTTTCGTAAAATCCGAATTATAGCATGCTTTATTTACTTTTAGTTAACTAAAGGAGACATCAGACTTAGCTGTTGTTTCCCAAAGCTATTTTCATTAATATATCATCACATTTACTCGTCATACTGTAAACTCGTCCCATTTAATACAAAAATCACAAGTTCATCATACTGAGAGACACATTTCAATTCTGTACGAATCGCTGATGTCAACTAATTGAATTGATAAAATAATTAAAGAAGATACACGATCATAACCATGATTAAAACCTATCATCAACATCATCCTTTATCCTCTTAAACAAAAAAAAAAGCTAATTCATAAAAGAATATATAGTACGAACTTATTATGATCAGTCAATATTGCGTAACGTAAGATCAGACACCTAATTTTTTTGTCTTGTACCCCATATTACACACATGTCATAGACTCATAGCTTATATATGCATGGTGATTGAGTTCATTTAATGTTAATAACAACCGAAGAGTATTAAGTTACGAAGTTAGTATCATAATACGCGTATATCGGTTTTTTAATGTGTACCCTAATACTCCGTAAGTTACTCTATACTAAGTTAGTATCCCTTTTTTTTAAGGTATGAATATTTCTGAATAACTTATTAACACGTGCCCTAATTATATACACACGTCTAGAAAACCCGATAAGATATTTGTAATTATAGTTGGGAATGAAGCTAGGGTTTCCGATGAATGGGCAAAATGTTGTGATATAGAATGGCATGCCGTGGTTGTGGACTAGCTTTTGTCATACCCTGAGGACACACTTTCTTATTAAGATGGCAATGCAAATAATAACCAAACATTATTATTACTTCCTATGTTCGATAAATATCAATATGTCACATTCAAATAACTTTCAAAGCCTAATACTTACATCTTTAAAAGTACTGTACGTAATATTAACATTATGTTTCTATATATGTGTCGGATTTGATGGCACGCAATATCTTGTGGTGGTGAATAATTCTTTTAGATCATCAAATGTGAACCATAATCAAATATAGTTGAGGTCGTTCTCAAAGATTATTATAACCAGGGATTGCATGTCGATATAAATTGTACTAAGAATACTCGTAATTATATTAAAAATATACTCGAAATTCTGCATACATTATCTTCCAGGCTTATGTGATACTCTACATACACTCAATTGGAATATACTCCACTCACTAGTCACTAAAGCAGGGACGACGCTATGTACAAATCGATTAAACCATGGTTCAAATGAGATTTTTGAAAAATAATATTCCGTATACACTATAATTCATTTTCAAGAAAAACTAAATACGGAGTACGTTTATAAATATAGATAAAATTGATATTTAGCCTTTTGTAGTAATCAAACCTAGCTTCGTCTAGTCTAAAGTATAATAAATTGAGAGTTTTTTTTGTTTGTTTTAAATTACGCACTACATTATAGGTAAGATTTGAACCCCAGGTCTCATGATTAGAATAAGAGCTCTCTTATCGGACTATCTGATCTATCGGTTGACCTAACTAACTCTTGTTTTTAATAAATTTAAATAATTCTAAAATTATTGAAAAAAGGTAATATTATGAACTAGGTGTGAACATATATACATGAATGCAGCTGCTACGAGTTACAAGTAAATAAAGGAAGAAAGCATTACATGCATTGGGGAATAATTGAGTAGAGGAACACAGAGGTTAAAACCGCGTAAAGAACATCGGCTGTCAAGTGAAGATCGAGTACTTAAAAAACAGAACCGTGTGAGCCAACATACACACACACGCACGTGATCTGCACATACATACCATTACCACATTTACCAGCAGTAGTCTACCATACGCTTCTATCTACACCTTATTAGCTTCATGCCTAAGAATTCCTCTACAAAATTTACGTTGCATGGATCAATGTCAAAAAAACATACGACTGAAATTGGACTTAGCTTGTAGAGGAAGATACTGTCAGAACTCAGGAGTCGGGACTAATTTATAGCGATATGTTATAACGCAATAAGGAATGGAAATAAAAATGTTGAGTAGAGTAATATTTTAAAATTTGTGATATCGAATGTGAAATAATACGTCTATGTTATCGTAATAGTTAAGTACGAAATTATATATCAGAAATACAAGTGATATGAAAAAATTGATTACGGTCCATAAAATACAAAAGTGTCTTAGTACTATACATTAGGAAGATGCATGATTTGTATACCTAATCGTAAGGAAGCCAATGGGAGGCATGTAAGTTGATGAACAAAATAAAAAGTCATCCCGCGAAAATGCATAATCCACCAATGTAAAGAGGTAATTAATTCACTTTGATATCTCAGTCCTACCAAAGCCAATCGCATGATGTATGATAAAGACGGCACTGATTTGATTGCACATGTAATTTACATTATTCACCCAATATTAATAATAATAATAACAACAATAATAATCATAATAATAATTCTCCATATAAAAACACATGTTTATCATCCCTTAGCTAAGTGGAAAATGAATGTCGAATTGGATCACATAAACGACACAGTCAAGAAAAGGCTCCATCTTTGTCTTAGTAATTTATTTACTTTTATGAGTACGGAGTATTATTTATAACGATTATTTTAACTAAAAATAAACAAGTTAATGAGACAAAGGAAGTATATATTGGACAAAATAATAATCTATGAAAATGTTTAATTTACCTAAAGTTTATAAAATACGGAGTAAAATTGAGTGCAATTCAAAGATATAAGAAGCCACAAAATAAGTAGAATAATATATACCTAATTTGAAATAATAATGATAAACTTATGTTTAAATATCTTTATTAAGGAAGAAATTATAATAATATCTCATGAGAATTTAACTTGTAAATAATTATCATAACTGAATAATTATTTACGTAATTTTTTCTTTGATAAGGATTTAATAACATTTAACGTACATTAGAAAAATTGTATTCAAGAGGTACAGAGCAGCAAACTACTCCGTAGCTAGCAATCCCATGATATCTCTACATTGATATTAAAACATTTTAATTTGTAGGACACATCTATATTTCATCACGATAGTTTTTCGTAAAATATAGTCTTTTTGTTTCGATCATTTGATTATCTTTTATATCATTTGTAAAAGAATATTTTAATTAAAGATTAACAAATGACTAAAATGGAAAAATTGAAGTTAATAAGTAGGAGCATAAGGGTAATAGCAATGATTAAGGTTTATTTCATACTATACTTTTTCATTGATACATCAACCCACATTATTAGTTATGAAACTTCTTAATTCTCCTCAACGGTAAAAGTTCTATATTTTCTATGTGATCCCCTCTTTTTCTCTCTTTTTATGAAATAAAACCGATTTCATATAAATAATTCTTTATTGTGAAGAACAATGGGTAAAGAGCTCCTTATTGTGAAGAACAACGGGGAAGAAACTCCTTAAATGTTACTCCCTCCTAGTTGTTTATATCTCCCTCTTTTTTGACACAAATATTAAGAAGAGAATAAAGAATTGATTAAAGTAAGAAAATGTGAGGTATAAGGTAGAAATAT
Source organism: Agrostemma githago (assembly GCA_958450325.1). NCBI lineage: Eukaryota > Viridiplantae > Streptophyta > Magnoliopsida > Caryophyllales > Caryophyllaceae > Agrostemma > Agrostemma githago. The sequence goes on along the minus strand of OY288241.1, from coordinate 3,586,429 downwards.
GGTGGGGTTTGTAAGCGAAGGAAATAATAAAGAATTGAAGAAAGAATAAAAAATTGATTAAACAACCCAAAAATGGAAAGATAAAGATAATTCAACTAGTGTCAAAAAGAAAAAAAAGAAAGATAAAAAAAACTAGGAAGAGTATGAAACTCTTTATTTGACCTCATTGCTAATGTCCTAATAAGTTATGGAATATTTTTTGTTTTAAGTATAAATATTTTACTTTCATACTTGTAAAAATATACTGTATATCCCAATCACCTCTAAAACGCACATTTTTTGCAATAAGATGCTATTAAAGTCCATCTAGGATGATTTCGAAACAAAAGTTTATGAAAAGAGAAACAATGAAAAAGAGTTTAGGAGAGGAAGTGCACACGGGTGAGCTTTTTGAACGGCACGTGTAAGCGTGTTCACACGAAGCCGATTTCACACCCGCGTTTTTTCTACTCAGTTTCCCATGTGAATTGTACGAAACGTCGACAATTACTCCCAACATTGTTTCCGTAATTAGGAGTAACATATACGGACTAGAATTGTTTTTTGGTTCCAACGAAAAATGCAATTATTTGAACGGTTTTTCTAGTGTTTGTTCAGTGACTCACGTTATTAATAACCTAATTAGTTAAAGCAAGATTAATAGGATATAATAGAAGAGATTGATATGTCTATCTTACTTATTTTCTCCGTATCTATAGGTTTGTCTCCTTTATTAAAATACTCTTTAAATACACGAAATATTAGACAAAGGGGGAGGAACATTTAGATGCGGAGGGAATATTAGTCTAAAATATTTCGTTATAAGATAAAATAAAATTATGACACAATTGTTTATCGAATTTTTTTATTGGAAATTGTTGTATTGATCTCAATCAATACCGTGAAGTGAATGTGTACTTTTTGATCATTTTAATGTCATGCAATATCATCAATATAATTTGTACTCCGTACGATTTTCATCAAATCCAAATATTACATGATTTCTATTGTTTTACGAAAAAAGAATGGGCTCGTTCGTATAAACTTTGAATTGGATGAGATGCTCCGTAAGAGTACTCCTTAATTGTTAACAAAAAAACACCATGCTTAACATCTAATAAGGTAATTATGTAACTACGAGTAATTAATTTTAGAAACTATTAGCTAGTTCAAGATAATTTGAATGAATACGTAAAAATCTAACATCAATTCGAATAATAACCTACATAAATCCAAATAATTCCATCCACAAAGTTATCGAGTCCCTTATTTATAAAATTTTTTTACTATTCTTTTCCTATTATTATCATCATCATTATTATTACAATAATTATTGTTATTTTAAAAAAAAATGCACACTCATACTCGTAGATGACATCTTTGGTAAGTCATTTTCACAATAACAAAATAAGATCCCTACAAACAAAATCAGAAATGTGACCGGCATTTGCCGGTATCTCTCTATCAGCCAACCTGTTGTCCTTCAAATCCACACATAAAATCCCCAAACACATTACTCTTCCTCCTCCTCTCTCACTCTCTTTTAAACCAAATCATACCCTTCTTCCCCCCATTCCTCCCTTTCACACTCTCCCCCCCTCTCTCTCTCTCTCTAAAATTCCCTCCCTCCCTCTTCAAATGATCTAAAAAATCTCACTTCCCAAATTCAAAAACTCACACAACATACCATGATGTTCAACAACAATAACAACAACTATAGTAAGACCATGTTCCAACATGATGAAAAACTAGTATTACTAGAAGAAACCTACTTATTTGATGATGATTTCCTCGGATCAACCTCTGCCTCCTCTCTATTCGATCTACTCCCACCACCGTCTCCACTACTCCCCTCATTATTCCCTTCTCATCAATTTCGACCTCAATCAGGGGCGGATCCACCTATGTTAATTCCCGCACCAGATTCTTCTGATGTCCTCGATAATAATAACACCGCCACCACCACGACGCCGACCACTCCCAATTCCGCCTCCATTTCGTCGTGTTCTTCTGACGGTGTCATTAAGAATAGTAATAAGGAACTTGAGGAGCTCCACAGTGAAGATGCTGATGATGAACATCCCAATCTTGTTGACCAAGACACCTCTATTAAACAGTAACTTTCCTTCTTTTTTTTTACTACTCCCTCTATTTTTTTTATGTAGTGAGAAAAAAAACGAGGTCACTTCACTTCCTATTTAGAATTAATTTTTGTAATAGATACGAAATTTGAAGATAATATTAGTAAATCTAAGGGAATATATTATCGTTTCTTTACATTTTTAAAATATTGTAAGGAAAACACTAGGAAACCATAATGTGAAATGAGTAGTCTAATCTATTTCAATCCTGTAACGGGTCAAGTAATATCGTCTCATCTAACCATGAAGGTTATTTGATCGGTTATAATCTTAAGATGGAGATCAAAACCGATGATAATTACTCGTATTTGTCATTTAGTTATAGGGATAGGGATAATTAAATTTGAGTTCACATTAAGAAGGTTTGTTAAAAGGAATTTGTGGTGTATATAATACTAGTATGAATATATGATGCGTCGACTACTCTGTTTGATTATTGATACCGTAGCTAATTAAGGTGGGAAGTCAAGCCAGATTTTATGGGGGAAGAAAACAATGAAAAGATAAGGGAAGGCGGGGGCTGATTTGGTCAACTGGTTTTGGTTTTTTGTAGTATACCTATAATTAAATAGCCTACTTAATTACACTATTACTTAGTGATTAAGGACTTGGGTTTACACTAATTATGATGATTAGTTTATAATTGTGAAAATGGGTTGGTGATCAATTCAAATAGGTTGAAGCCCAAAAAGAAGAAGCAAAAAAGAGAGAAGGAGCCAAGGGTTGCCTTCATGACTAGAAGTGAAGTTGATCATCTTGATGATGGTTATCGTTGGCGCAAGTACGGCCAAAAAGCCGTCAAGAATAGCCCTTTTCCCAGGTACTCATATACGAGTACTTCTTCTGTCTCAATCATTTGTTTGTATTTTTATGTCTGTGTCCTGGGAGTAAATTAAATTAAATCGTCTTTGAATTGATTTGTGTTTTGTATGTAGGAGCTACTATAGGTGCACTACCACGGCGTGTGGGGTGAAGAAGCGAGTGGAGAGGTCGTGTGATGACCCAGCTATCGTGGTGACCACCTACGAGGGTCATCACACACACCCGTGTCCAGTGATGACACGGGGTGGAGTTGGGTTTGGGATGAATGGATTCATCACCCCAAACCAAAGTCCTTTGAGTCAATGTAGCACCGCTTCCACTTCTTCTTTCTGTTTTGGTGGAAACGGTGCTACATTGTCATCGTCTCTAATCAACCCCCGTCCCCAAACTTTTCACCACCAATATCTATACCAACAAAACCCTCCATCATTTCAATCTTACTTTCTCGATAACCCAATTCCCACCACGATGAGCTTCACTACTCCATCAACCGGTGGTAATAGCGCAAATTCTACCGTAACATCCATCACCTCTGGAAGTACTGTCGACGATTACCAAAGAAAGCTCCTCGATTCATGTGTTGCCACTTTGCAACAACAAGTTAGGGATGATGGTCTTCTACAAGACATTGTGCCATCACAGATGTGGAATGATCAAGCACCTAAAGAGTAAATTGATTAATTTATACAATAATATAATTATTACTATGTTGAATTTTGTCAAGTATCTAGTATTAGTATTAGTAGATTATTTATATCTTGATTTTCTTTATTAGTTTATTAAGCTATTTAGTTGATGCTAACTATTAAACAATCATATATTAGCAACTATTCCATGCTGGTTTTAGGAAGAGGAAGAGGAGGATGAATGAAGAAAATCCTTCATTTTCATGTTCATCACCAAGGAAACCCTTTCACTTGTATGTGGATCAATTGTAAGCAATGCAAGGTGGAGAGATTTTCAACGATATAGTTGCTCCTCCATTATATATACTCGTATTTGTTATATACTACTCGTAATTTTTTTTGTGTTAAGCGAATTACTGGAGCGATTTTGATGTTGAAGAGATATGAACCTTGTTTATAGCTTTCATCACCTACTTCTTATTTATGACTTTGCCAACTTATTGAGTTAGTGATTATGAAGTACACTACATTTAGGAGTATGCATGCATTATTACATGTTTATGGTGGTTATTTTTTGTGCTATTGTAATTTGATGTACCATTTCCGATCCATTTGGTTTATTAAGTGGGGTAGCTAGGTAACTAGGGTTAGGGTTTGTGTAAAAGAAAAACTTGCGTGTGTGTGAAGGGTGAAAGTGCAAGTTTCAGATTAGCTTCTCTTTTTGTGTGCCAAAGTAGTAAATGGTGGGAAAGGAGAGAAGTAGTGAAGTGAATTTTCAAGAGCATTGGAACTTGAGCATGTGTTATTATGTGCAATAGATAAGAACAAGGAAACCCTAAAGGGCTAAAGATGTGAATAGGGATGATTGAATGAATATAGAAATTTCTTGTTTGATAGGTAAGTGTTAAATTCATCCATAATGTTATGTTTTTATTTTTATTTTTAAGTACTCCCTTCGAGAGTTTTTATATATGTTGAGAACTTAATCAATTTCAGCTCAGAAAAGATATAGGGAACATAGAAACTCGAAGATAGTAATACTTTGATCATTATGACTTTGTATCTCATCATAACGATTCATGATTTTTGAAGTGTTCACGGTTAAAAGCTACAAACTTTGACTTTAAAAAATCAACTGAGAAGAACACAATATTATGGGAAAATATATTTATCGAGTTTAGATTTTAGATATACATATACGACGTACATAAGCTAGTAGTATAACGATGTAATACGCTTTCAAGTTTCATATTGTGCTCTAGCTTAGGGTCTATAGATGACATGAATGAGTAAAAGTGAGTATTACTTCATTCCGATCCAATTTTTTAGAATCGTTACATTTGTGGATATATGCGAGTAATACTTTAACGAAATATTGCAATGAGCAAAAGCAAAATCGTAACTCTAGTTTCCATCACTACATATACTTACCATATGCACAAAACATTTTTGGTGTTCTATAGATATAAGAAAAGAATTTAAATACGGAGTAGTAAAACATTACAACAAACTTTTATATGAAGTACGTATATATTTATCTTACTTTTAAATTCTTATATAAAGACAAATTTAATTTTTTTTTCTTAACAAAACAATATTCTTATGCATATATGGTTGTCTTCTCATATTGTAGCTAGTACAAACATTTAATCTTATATTAGGCTTTATAATAAAGGAGCTATTAGCATTTAGCACCACAATTCGAAAATGGCCCTATGCATGCATGATGCATATAGTATCCATCCAACTTCCTATAGCTAGAGGCATAGATGATGTATAATTTTGTTTAGACAATTAGATTTTGATGGAATTGGCCAAATTAGTGAAAGAATGCTTTGATTTCATCATTTAGTGCAATATCTTTATCCCATACTTATATGTTGTATGTATAGCCTTTATTTAAATTCGTTTTAATTTCCATGGGGCCAAAATGTATCAATTTAATGCATTTAACTTGGGCATCTAATTTTTTTATGAGTATCAGTGAATCGTCAAGAATTATATAAACCGAATTGCGAAAGCGTACTCACTAAAATTGAATATTTTATATAGATTATACATACAATTATACAAACGCTTACTCAAGTAAGAAACCCTAATTTTGTGACGGTATGGAAAAGCTTATTCAACTTAGGAGTTGAGTTCAAATAAACCCTTTAGTTATAGAATAACTCAATAGGTTACATGATAATAATACTCCAAATCGGTCCATAAGGTATATTAAACCCGTTTAACACATTCAGTCTACTACTTCCTCTGTCCTTAAAAGATTGTCCTATTTCCCTATATATTATATGTGAAAAATATTTTAATGAAACGGAGAATCTTAGTGAGATGGAGGGAATACTTTTTTAATATATGTAACCGATATAAACCTTATTCAGTCGCTTCATCTATCAGTAACAAATACGGAGTACTCAGCATGTAGAGGTTGATCAACTTGTGATGTGAGGCATATGGCCTAAGAGTAATGGCCGAAATTGTTGTTTGTTAACTTATTATCACTTTATTTTAGGCACCTATATATGATGGCTTATAGGTTGTAGCAAGTGGTGATGACATATTAATAAGAATGCTAATTATTATCATTAATCAAGTTCGGCAAACTATATCACTATTAGCTTAATTAGCTAGCTTAATTAGCTAGATAGGCAACTAGAGTAAGTACTCATATATCATCATTATTATCACTACCTTAATTATGTGACATTGGAATTGTATTGATTGAATCATGACATTTAGTAATGCATATGTAATTATGTATCAACTAGAATTGAATCTTTATTTATACCTCATAATGAATTTTAACTCATTGAGGGTAGTTACATTGAGATATCCATGCTAGTAATTAATATTAATAAAATTACAAAGTACATTCATTGTATAATTAACTAATTAATCAAAAAAATTGATTCAATCTGAAAATGTCAACGTAGACGATTTTAGGTTCATATATATTGGAGTACTCTGTAGTCCATATACAATCTTATTATATGTTAATGTAACAGACCGTCCAAGACATGGTTCCAAAAGATTATCAAAACCGACACCCATAATAAAATTAAATTATAGCCCCTCAAATTGATTGAGTCTAATTAGTTAGTTGTCTAATATTTTTGGGGCCTCATTTTTTTTTAGGTTAGAGTCTCTCAAATCCATTGGACGGTTACGTGGATGTTTAACCTAAGGTTTTATTGAATTGTATAGTAGAGTAGTATTCCGTATAATTTGTCTAATTTATAAGGGAAAAAAAAGGGAGATATAATTAAGAAGATTTTAAAATGTATTAATGCATAATTAGTAGGTAGAAAAGTCTCGCAAAAACTATTTGTATGTGTCATCATCTCGTTTGAGACTTGAGATTGTGCGCAATTCATGTGGATGGTAAGGGGGTTTTCGGTGGCGTGGAAATCAGATTACTGAGTTGTCTTTTATAGTTGCAACTTAATTATATACACTAATGACTAATACCCCCTGTACTTAATGGACTTTTAATTTTTTTTCATAATAAAGGAATCAGTCTCCGCTATTTTAGGTGTGTATTAGACTATTAGTTAAATCAAAATTTATATGAGACAATGTCACGATAATTTTATTAAAATATCTCTTTCGCAGAGGTAATTACTAGGCTAAAAAATCTGAAATTTTGAGTTGGGCTAGGGTACTTTAAATCCAGGTTTCACTACTTTAGATGTGATATAAATTACTATAAATTGGATAATTATACATCGTAATATTTTGAGAAAAAAATGATATTGTTTCTCATAATATAATTAAAATTATCGTGTCAACAGAGACAATAGCACATAATAGGGAGTGATGAACGACGAGAAAATTATACTCCATACTAATATTTTATTTTGTTTGTTTTGATGGAAGATTTACCTTTGTTATTACACAAATAATAAATACGAGAAAATGAAGTGTAATTATTGTTATTAGATAGAACAAATACGGTATCAAAATGCAATTAGATAAATCAATGTACACATTAAAAAAAAACACACTCGTCGAAATAGATGCAAAGTCTGTACACATGACAGAAAACAGCGTAGGGGAAAGGAAGTAAGCGTATACGGAGTACTCCGTACCTAATAAAATATACTCCCTCCATCCCACTAAGATGTTCCCACTTTTATTCCAATGTGAGGAATAAAATAATCAAATGGGAACATCTCTTTGGGATGGAGGGAGTAGTGGTTACGGAGTATTATGATGGAAAAGGATTATACACCTGGTTGTATAATAGTATTGTACAACTAAGACAAAGTTTTTGAGCTTTTGTGTATATTTGTTGAGTTTATAAAAGTTTCTAAGTTGAGTTGCAAGTTTTTGAGCTTAAACATTTATGTAATTAAATCTAATTCGACAACTTTACACTAAAGCTCAGAAAGTTTACTGCAAAACTCGAAATCTTTGTGATAAAGCTCAAAATCTTAAAACCAGTTGTACATAGTATAACCCTCTAATTGAGTATTACGTTAGACACTCTTATACCACAAAACGATTATCAATAACACAAATTCTTGGGAGAGACGGTCTCTCAATAACTTATTGAGAGACCACTCTTCAGTACCACTCTATGTCATATTCGTAAACTTAAATGACAACTTTATTTGGTACCTGCTTTTATAACAAATGTACCCTCTTTATATTTGTATACTCTTTTGTGTTAATCGTACCTACTTCTATTAGGTTTGGTACCATTGTTACTTCCATTTGTACTTAGTCTCCCAGTAAAGTCAACGAGAGACCGTCTCAGGAGACCTACACAATAATATTGAGAAACTATCTCACTTTTTGTGTTAAACTATAGAACACGTAGTTATAAAAAAAAGTGATAGTAAATGCAATAATACATGGAAATTTCAACATCATAAATAACGTAAAAACTATTGAAAAGAATATTCACAATAATAGCTGGAAACTACATTATGTGATTGTAATATTGTTATGTTAGCCAATTTGCCGTCAACTTTCAATCAATTCCACTTTATTTTTTTGAGCATTAATCTCTCTCTCTCTCACACACACACACATATATATATATAGAAATTGCATCCGGTGAGTTGGTCTTCTTTAAATGAGTCCGTCCCGCAAATCACAGCCACACGATCAAATCACATTAATGGCTGAGATTCAATCTCAGCGTCATCTTCATCGTATATAATCTTATTGTTACAGTAACAGAACACTATTACAGTAACACAAATATCTTACTGTGACACTGTCACAGTAATAAGGAATTACAATAATAATGTCAGAGTAATACTGTTACAGTAACAGAACACTATTACAGTAACACAAATATCTTACTATAACACTGTCACAGTAATAAGAAATTACAATAATAATGTCACAGTAATATGAAATTAAAGAGTTATAAATTTCTTACTGTGACACTGTCACAGTAATAATGTCAAATTCATTTATCAATTGACACTACAAAGTAGTAACAACATGAGATTAACAATAGCACTGTTCATTTATCATTGTTACCCTAACACTTTTACAGTAATATTTTTACCGTAACACTATTACATTAAAATTGTTACCGTAACACAGTTACAGGTTATAGTAATATTGTTACTGTAACACTTCAACACTGTTACAATTTACAGTAAGTTATAATAATATTGTTACTGTAACACTTCAACATTGTTACAGTTTACCGTAATTTACAATAAGTTATAATAATATTGTTACTGTAACACTTCAACACTGTTACAGTTTTATCCTTAAAATATTGTTTTTTTTGTGATTATTTTTGGGTTCATACTTTTGTGAGTAAATTAGTTGGGGACGTGGTTGAATGACAGCCCTTGGATCTCTTAGATCCAATGGTCTAAGATCGCGGGACGGACTCATTTAAAATGAGAGACTCACCGGATCCTCACTATATATATATATATATATATATATATATATATATATATATATATATATATATATATATATATATATATATATATATATATATATATATATATATATATATATATATATATATATATATTTCCAATTCACAAACTTTTTAACTCTTTTTATTTTGGTGGATATGGGAATCCTTTACAAAACAATCAAGAAAAGCAATAATAAGATTATGATGTTAATATTCTTTAATTTTCTATATAAGTCAAAAGTGAGATCTTTTTTTTTTTTAAGTGCAATTTGTTTCGGCCCATAGATTTTCATAACTGTGATACGTTATTAGGGAACACATCCATGAATCACTCAAATTCGTGTTTGTGTATAACGGGTATAAATAACACAAATATGACAAAAAACCAAAATTATACGATAAATAGCAAAAGGTTTATACTCCCTCCGTTCCAACCATTTGTATACATTTGGTTTTTTAACACTATTTATAAATAATGAGAATTTTCAATGTAACTTCTAATATATAAGATAAAAGATAGTCATGTGGGATCTTGTTTAAATCGTCTAATAAAATACATTATGAATATCAAATTTTTATAATTTTTAGTAACACGTAATTAAAGATATAGACAAAAGAAAACGAGTATCGACGTACGTGCATAAAGCAAACGTATACAAATGGTTGGAACGGAGGGAGTATCATTTGAAAAGTTGTCTTGTGCTTAAGCGTTTTGATCAGGCCTGTTGTACCTGTTTTAGCGAAGTTTGGGCCTTTCTTCTTCACTTTTTTATGATGGTTTGCTTGGATTTTGGGCCTTATTTATCGTCAACCTACTCTCCTTGTTTGCCCCATCATGTCAGACGTAGGAATGGATATCCGCTTTCATTTTGATCCTTAACGGACCAAAATTGATTTACTCCCGTAGGAGTTCAGATTAGACATCGCAAAATTAATCCGACCGGATGACCTGATTCAAATAAGTCAATTTGAACCTGATATGACGTCCAAGTTCAAGATTTGAGGTTAACTCGTAACCCGATTAGACCCGAATATGACCCTGATGTTAGCATAGAAAACGAGTTGAAATCCCTAAAAAAAATTAAAATAGCAAACCTGAAAATAACTGGAACCCGAAATGATACGGCCTGAGCCCGAAGTCAACAATATTTCAATAACACAAAAGTGCATGACTCTCAGTTGATTTGAACTCGACCTGGCTGACCCGTTTGCCAGGTCTGACCTAAACGAGACCCGTGGGATGAGGTTAGGCCAGGCGTACGTAACCTGAGGCATAGACAAGTCGGGTCGAAAAAGTCGGTTTAAGATAGGTTGAACGTTTGAGTGTTTAACTCAGTGAGTCAAGATGTGAGATCACAAGCGACCTTGGTCTAACTCTTTCCCTCCCTTATTTATCTACCGTCTCCTACAAGCTTCACGATCCTATAAATCCGCATCGAACCCTCAAAAAACCCTCAATTCAAAAAAAACCGCCCCATCATGAACGCCCGACACATCTCCACCACCCTCCACCCGACCCAAAACCGGGCCCGCTCTCAGACCTACACCGTCAACTTCTTCGGCTACGAAATCACCACCGTCGTCACCCCCACCGCCGCCGTCGCCCGCGAATGGGTCTACAACCTCCGCAACAAACACCGCGACGCCCTCAAAAACTCCACCCTCGTCGTCGCCATTGGAGTCCAATACACCCCCAAAACCAGTCGTAACCCGAACCCGGAAACCGCCGCAACACTCCAACTCTGCGTCGGCTACGATTGCTTGATATTCCAAATCAGCCACGCCAACAACGTCCCGATCACTCTCACCCGCCTTCTCCAAGACTTCAGGGTCACCTACGTCGTGCTCCACGTCGATATGACGTACAGTCTTCTGAAACCGAAGGAGAACCTGAGACCGTGGAACATCATCTCCATTGCGATTGCGGAAAAATGGTGGAAAAAGTCGACGGAGAGGATTTGTAGCGAGGAATTAGGGTTTCATGGGGTAGTTAAGCCGAAGCTGATTGGTTCGAGTAATTGGGATGTCCCGTACCTTAGCGTTGAACAGGTTCAGTACGCTTGCGTTGATGTTTACATCACTTATCTGCTTGCTATCGAGTTTGGTTATCCCAAGGAATTCTCCGATTCGGACGAGGACGAGGAGGAAGACGATGATGGTCACGGTTTTAATGGGGAGTATTTGGATTATGATGATTTTACCAATCCGCTTATGTATGATTCTGATTGCAATTACGTTGGTTACCCATATCTCTAATCAGGTACGGGTTTCTTAATTTGTTACTCCTCATCGACTTTCATTTGTTTACTTCGATTAAAATACTCATCATGATACTGACGATAATATCGTTCTAGTTATGGGTTTTTCGGTTTCATTATTAGTTTCTTAGTTTGTCATGATATATGTAATCGTGAATTCGCTGCGGATTTTGATAGTAGGGCGTCGTTACTATTGAAATGGATCTTCAACTACTGATATTTGGTTATGGATTTATGATCTTTACAATGTATGTTTGTGCAGTTTCTTTGTTTATTCCGTATACTGTTTCGTTAATTGTGTGGTTGAATAACGACGATTAATCTTTGTTTTCAATTGGAATGGAAGGCTACATTCATTCTTCATTCATCAATGTCCTTTTTCATATCCCAATCATTGCGGTGTTACCATAATCGTGAACCCCTAATACGCTAGCTTTAGGGACGTTTGGTTTGAAGTATTGGAATGGAATGGAATGGAATGAAATCTGATTCCATTCAGAATTGAAGTTAAGATATCCATACTTTTACGGTTCTTTGGTTCGAGGGTGGAAAGGATTGTATTTGTATCAACATGGTATGGATTTAGAATCCTGGGCTGAGGAAGGGGCTTGTGATTCCAAAGGTTTTGGAGTGGATTTACAATCCTTGGTTTCCAATTCCATCCCTAAATACATCAACCAAACATTCAATCCATTCCAAGACCCCCAACCAAACACTCTCTTAGTACACCGTCAGAATAAAAATTACGAGTAGAAAATTAGCAAAGCGACTACTTGAGATAGGGATTTCTTACAAGTTACAAGCACAGGGGAGTAATTACAAGAGACTACCAAACAAATCAGAGAAGACAACTGAGGCATTAAGATTTGAGCCATGGTGGTGGGAAGAAAATGGAAGTACATTCGTCATTGCGTGACAAACTCAGAGCATCATCTTCGTCATCATCAACATTGGCTTCTGGTTTGCGGAATGCACACCTTTTAAAGCATCCCTTAAAAGGTAGGCGAACTTGGTAATTGTTGTATGCTAGTTTTTCAGGTACGTAATAAAGGGCTGAGAAAAGACCAGCGTCCCAAACTCCGTCCGTTTGTGGGATCAAAAAGGACGCTTCGCCTAGCATGAAAATTACTTGATGTGCCATTTCTGAAAGTGGATCCACCGACTCCCACGAGCTTCCAGTCTTGTCTTTGAGGACGAATAAGCTGTTTGCTTCACACTGGTTGCTCCGGGGATGTCGTACGTGGATAAAGTAATACAGCAAACCTTTGTATTCAAACAAAGAGCAGTTGCTGAGATGACATTCCCTGTTGATTCCGAATCGAGTCACACGGGTTTGATCCTGTGAAAAGCAGAGTTTCAGTTGGACCGTGAACGGCTTGACAGCATTTGTGGCAATGCTCAGCGGGTCAATTATATATACATCACCGGTCTTCATTTCAATGGCGTAATACTTTCCTTTGTATAGGGCTATGTCAATGAACAAGGAGAATTCGTTGTCCATCCCAATTTCATCTCCCTCTGTTTCAACAAGATAGTCTTTTTTGGCCTTGTCGTCAAACTTCATGAGTTTGGTCCACTCAGTGTCTCCTGCCCTCCAGAAACATATAAACCCGGTGAAGCTTAGGACGAATGCAGTAAAAACCGTGGAATGGTCGTTGACTTTGATTTCTGAGGTCAGAATTTTACGAAATGGGCTGACTCTAGGGGGATCTATGTCAAATATTTTATGGGGATGGTTGCGGTGGGAGCTTTTTAAGGTGTAGGTTCGGTGAAGTTCCCGGATTTGGTAGTCCAATAGATTATCGATCTTGGAGGTGGTAGGCGAAGGGTAAAAGTGGTAAAAGAGGCAGTAAATCCCGTAATAAGGGTTACGTGCTCGAAATAAATTGGGTCCTCTTTCTTCTGCCCTTACCAGCCAAGCTAGTTTTGGGTTTGCAATAGGGGTAATAAGGTAAAATGTGTTCTCGATCAGATATAGACCCTTTTCGGGGAGGGCATACTCATAGGAGTTGGGCACGTCAACACGGTGGTTAGGGTTGACGGTTGTGAGGGGAACGCAGGCTCGCCATGAGGTGCACACTGCACGCATCCGACGTCTCACATCTGTTTGAAGTTGTGAGTCAACGTGTTGCTGCCATATTTTTTGTAAGATTTCATCTATGAGATCTCTCCAATCTCTCAGGGTCTCAGCTTCTTCTTCTTCTTCTTCATCGCCATTAACTCTTGACAACGACCCCTCTTTTGTGATGCTCCTGAAGAGAATAGCAAAGATGATCAGACGATGTCATTAAGAGAAATCACTTCTACAGTTGTACCAATATCTAGCTACCTCATAAACTGAGTTTCGCTTCAATTATTTGTTTACCTTTCATTAAAATATCCGTCACAGGTTGATATTGTTGGTTGGCCTGACGTTGATTTCTCGTCAATCTCGACAACTGTGTCCTTTGCAGAGAAGCATACGCACAGGTTGCAACTGAAATCTGAAAACCACTTCCCCAACATTCTTTTGGTGCTGCTACTCATAAAGATGAACTTCTTCAAATAAACTCCATAACTTCTTAAACACCAATAGATTCTGTCAAATTAAAGTCAACTTCAATATTTTTTGAATTTTTCGTCCTATAAGTTTTTTTAATCATCAATTTATTCATTTTTTTTATTAGGTGTTTTCTGACTTTGTCTTTGCGTGGTATATGAAATCTAACTACGTTTGACATTGTATTTGATTGTGTATAAATGTAGTTTGAAGAAGCTAAGCCGTGTTGTGGACAGCTTTGCAGGAGCACGATTTTTCTTCGTCGATGGGTGCAAGCATAATAAAAAGGCCAGGTTATGTCCACTACAAGAAATACTGCATGTAGCTACTAATCACGCGCGACTGATAGATTCAGTCGCTAATTTAGCGACTGAAATTTCAACGCGCGACCGACATTAGTAGCTGGACGAGGAGACGAAAAATTAAAATATCAATTTTTTTTAGCGACCGAAATCGGTCGCTAAAAACAAATTTCGCGACCGATTTCAGTCGCTAAAAAAAAAGCGCGCGACTGATTTAGCGACTGAAATCGGTCGCTAAAAAAAAAGCGCGCGACTGAATTAGCGACCGAAATCAGTCGCTAAAGGTCGTAATTTTTTTTAAATTAACGAACACCCCCCCTCCCCCGATTCATTCCCTCATTTCACTTATCTCTCTAAAATTCGCTCCCCTTCTCTCTAAAGTCGTCCCTCCTCCTTTCCTCTTCATTCTTTATTCAATTCTCTCATTTTCCTTAAGGTATGTTTATCTATCTTTATTTAATTTCAATTATTTGTTAATTTCTGTTTTTATCGATTTAAATAAATTAGTTATTGGGTTGGATAGTTTCTTAGTTGTTGGAATATTTAGTGTAGTTAGAATTTTAATCGCCCAATAGGTTCCCCAATTTGAATTAGGTAGATTGTTAGTATAAAATTAGGGTTTGCGGTTAAGTAGTTGATTGAATTGGGTTGTTTTGATGTGTTAGGAATTTGGAATTAAAATACAATTATGCCGATTTGGTGATGTAATTATGGACGAATTGGGTGGAAATAGTACTATGTTTAGGTGAAATGAGAATTTTACATAATATTTGACTAGTGTATATATATTAGTAAATTACTTTAGAGAAAATAATTTGTATGTGGTTATTGTCTTAAAATTTTTAGATAAAAAAATGAAGAGACAGGAACGAAAATGGATGTATGGGGAAAGATTCGATAAGAAACGACGTCCCACAAAGGAATTTTTAGATGGTGTTAATCGCTTTCTTGAGTTCGCTGAAACCCATCCCGAATACGCGTCAGAGGGTAGATTTAGGTGTCCTTGTGTGAAATGTAAGAAGTCTGATTTTGATTAGTATTTTGATAGTATTTTTAGTATTTTTAGTAATTTTGATGGTGTCAAATTCTTGGATAGTATTTTGATTAAAGAACATATTATCTCAGATGGGTTTAGCCCAAATTATTATTATTGGATTTGTCATGGTGAGAAGTCTGATTTTGAGGAATCTAAGGTGGATCAGAATGAGGGCGGGGTGAGAGGAATGATTGTTGATGTGGTTGAGTGCAATTTGTTTAATGATGAGAGCATGTACACTAACGACGATGACAGCAATTTTTACACTAATTCAGATGTACACTAATTTGTTTAATGATGAGAGCAATTTTTAGTAGTGTATAGTTTCAGTAAGTTATATTATGTGTACATAGTAATCTGCAAACCTTGATTTTTTTTCGAGTGTATTTCAATATTATGATGTCAGTTAACTTTCAACTATTACATGTCTGCAGATATGACGTTGGCCAGCAGGTTGCGGTTTGGAAGTTCGAGCAGCGCCAGCAGCAGGAGCAGGGATCGGGTGCAGCAGCAAGGCGAAGAAGAAAACAGGCAAGAGGAAGTGGAGGACGAGGAGGTGCATGGCAATGATCAGGAACAAGAACAACCGCAGCCACACCAGGATGAAGGGCTGCAATACACACACGACGGGCGCCTAATCATTGGCCCCGAGGGCACATGGTGAGACATTGTATTTCTTTTTTTTTTGTGAGACATCATCTTATTTCACTCTTTGGTGTATACCTACATGTAGGTTTCGTACTCGTGCGACGGTGACAGGTGTCAAGGACAGTTTCATGGAAGATTTGACTACTTACTGCACGAGCTGGACTAAGTTGCCTCTGTGGCAACGGGAGAAGTGGTTTGCCAACTTCAAGGTACACCAATTTCTGATTTTTATTAATTATCTGTTACTGTTTACAGATTACTTATACAACGACAACAAACTATCTTGCAGATAAAACACTTCTACAACGATGGTCTCGAGGTGGCTGTTCGAGACAGATACATGGATGTCGCAACTGTAAGATACAAAGACATGATGTATAAGCTGGCAAGCGATGGAAAGTTACAACAAAAACTTAGAGGTTCGATTACTAAATTGGTATTAGTACCTGAACAGAAAGTCGTATATATATTCAAAACATTTATTGATATCAAAGTGTATAAATTGTAGGTGACGCGATCCAACAGTTCCAAACAGCGCGAGCCGACCCGAAGTTCCTGAAGAGATCCGTCCAGGCTAAGAAGAACAAGAGGCGGGGAGGGGATCCCGAGGCAGAGGCGGAGCGCACCCACTACGGTGGGTCGCAGTCGATGCACCAGCGGGCCATGAACGTTAGTATTTTCGTCTCCTTTGATTATTATATTGGATTCTTATTTAATGTTTTCATTATAAAAATAAATGAATAATCTACATGTACTGTCAACAGGCGAAGAAGAAAACCGGAGAATTCCCTCCTCCTGTTCAGCTATTTCTCGAATCGAAGAGTAAGGGGGACGATGAGACCGGTCGATCATTCGCCACGAAGAAGGATTTGGAGACTTGGGTAAGTTTCAAACACAATACTTTGTTACTTTTTTTCTTCAAACAATCAACCTAATCATGACTTCTATTTCTTTCAGAGATCGTATTTGGCGGCCACTAGATCGCCCGAAAATGAAGGTGTGGACCCGAGCACAATTTGGTTTAGAGTCGCCGAGGGATACCGCAAGGGAGCGGTGTACGGTACGGGGAACGCTCATTCCCTGTACTGGACACCACCCAATGTTCGGGGGGCTCATTCTACGACGACCGAGTGTGTGCCATCCGAGATGGCTGAGATGAGGTCTCAAATTCAAGAGGAGAGGACGGAACGGGCAGCTATGGCCGAGCAGCTGAAGGAGCAGAATGAGAGGTTGAAGACGCAGGAGTCCATTAACCTGCAAATTCTGGAAGAGCTACGGCGTCTTAGGAACACGCAGCAATATAACTGCAACTCCGGCCCCACTCCCCGATTCCCGGATCCTAGAGACCCCTTCGGCGGTAATAGTGGTGCGTCCGCCAGTTTTCCTGTTGGCTGAGTTGATTTATTGAAAACAATTTGTAGTGGGAGAAATGCTTGTTGAAAAAACTGTTTGTAACAACACTTTTAATGTAGTGTATGTATTCACGACTTTTGCGTACTTGGTTGACAATTTTGGAGTATGAAGCTTGCATAACGTTTGGAATAACGTTTGGAATGATGTTTGGGATGTATTGTAGTTGTTGCTTTGTTTTATTGTGCAGATTTTGGCTAGAAAAATAATAAATTGAACCGGCCTATTTCTGGCACGGTAGCGACTGATATCAGTAGCTAAAATTTATATTTAGCGACTGATATCAATCGCTAAATAATGCCACGTCGCACTATTTAGCGACTGAAATCAGTCGCTAACTGAAGTTTTAGCGACTGATATCAGTCGCTAAATCAGTCGCTAATGGCCCCATTAGCGACTGATATCAGTCGCTAAAATGAGCATTTAGCGACCGATTTCAGTCGCTAAATTTAGCGACTGATTTCAGTCGCGCGCTTTTTTAGCGACTGAAATCAGTCGCTAGAAGCGACTAACTGTAGCCACTGACGCTTAGCGACCGCTAACGGTCGCGCGTCTGTTTTTTGCGACAGATGTCAGTAGCTAAGATCAGTCGCCAATGGCTTTAACTCTTGTAGTGGTCGATTAAGATGTACCGGGACAAATTAAAGTCTCTCCGGGGATGAATAGGCCGTTCATGAACCGCCTTTCGCGTGTAAGTGTGATAAGTGCACTTGCCAGATCGCGAAAGAAGCCATTAAATCATAAATATCGTTCTCGACCGGTTACATCTTTAATTGTATGGAGTTGTATTTCATTGAACTAGTATGCAGTTGATTAAATACTTGAATCTCTAAATCTACAATTCCAAAGATAGCCCACGAGTGTGGAGCCTAGTTATAAAAACATGTGGCCACAACCCATGAGTCTCAGGTTCAAGCTCCGGCAAAAGCGTTCTTTTATGGCTTGAGTCTACGTCATTTAGACTTCGAGTCTGTTGCCCAAATGGTGGCTTACATGGTGTGCGGCCGTGCAGGGTTTGCAAGCTATTGTGTACACCCGAGCGCGAATATGGATCGATTTTATTCCGGGTCCCAAAAGACCAAAAAAACGTGGATAATAACCTTCAAAATCTATCATTTTCGACTATTTTCAAAAGAGATGAAATTTTTTCTAAAGCGCGAATGTTTTTTGACGAAAACTTATCGATAGGAAGATAATGCGTAATAATGATGGTTCAAAACTTCTGCCACAATATAAAAAAGAGTATCGAACTTGTTAAACCAGATTCCGACACGTCTCAAAAGACAATCTTATTGTTTTTCAATGTCTCTATTATTGATCAATGGACCGTCATAATACACTGAGACATTTTATTTGATGTGAAATTTGTTCAGCGCGAATATTGATCGATTTTATTTCGGGCCCCAAAAGACAAAAAAAATATGGATAATAACCTTCAAAATCGGTCGTTTTTGACTATTTTCGAACGAGGTGAAATTGTTCTAAAGCGCGAATGTTTTTCAATCAATACTTGTCGATAGGAGGATAGTGCTTAATAATGATAGTTCGAACCTTCTGACACGATATAAAAACGAGTATCGAACTTGTTTCACCAGATTCCGACACGTCTGAAAAGACAATCTGATTGCTTTAAAAGAATCTATAGAAGACTTATTGACCCTCATAATACACCGGGATATTATATTTGGTGTGAACTTTTTTCAGCGTGAATACGGACCGATTTTATTTCGGGATCCAAACGACCAAAAAATGTGGATAAATAACCTTCAAAATCGATCGTTTTCGCCGGTTTTCGTACGAGGTGAAATTTGTTCTAAAGCGCGAATGTTTTTCAACGAAAATTTGTCGATAGGAACATAATTCTTGAAAATGATTGTTTGAACCTTCTGACACAATATAAAAACAGGTATCAAAGTGAACTTGTTTCATTAGATTCCGACACGTTTCAAAAGATAATCTTATTGATTTTCAATGAATCTATTATATACCAATGTGAATTTTATTCAGTGTGAATTTTGTTTGGACTGATTTTATTTCGGGCCCCAAAAGACCAAAAAATGTGAATAATAACCTTCAAAATCAATCGTTTTTGATTATTTGCAAACGAGGTGAAATTTGTTATAAAGTGCGAATATATTTCAAAGAAAAAATTTGTCGATAGGAAGATAATGCTTAATAATGATTGTTCTAACTTTCTGATATAAGAATGAGTATCGAACTTGTTTCATCAGATTCCGACATGTCTCGAAAGACAATATTATTGCTTTTCAATGTCTCTATTATAAACCAATAAACCGTCAGAATACACCGGGACAGGGATGAAATTAGTTCAGCGTGAATATGGACCGATTTTAATTCGGGGCTAAAAGACCAAAAAAACGTGGATAATAGGCTTCAAATTCGGTCTTTTTCGGCTATTTTCGAACGTGGAGAAATTTGTCATAAAGCGCAAATGTTTTTCGACGATAACTCTTCGATACAAACATAATGCTTAATAATGATTGTTGGAAACTTCTGACACGTTATATAATGGAGTATCGAACTTGTTTTCTTAAATTATTTTTACACGTCTTAAAATGCAATAATATGGCATTTAAATGTCTTTATTAAAGATCAAATTAACCTCGTAATATACCGGGACATTTTATTTGTTGTGTATTTTGTTCAGGACGTATATGAGTCGATTTTTTTCCGGGATCCAAAACACCAAAAAAAAAACGTAAATAATAGGCTTCAAAATTGGTCGTTTTAGACTATTTTCGAATGTAGTGAAATTTGTTCTAAAGCGCGAATATTGTTCTATGAAAACTCTTCGGTACGAACATAATGCTTAAAAATGATTGTTGGAACCTTCTGACATGTTATATAATGGAGTATCGAACTTGTTTTATTAAATTTTTACACGTCTCAAAATGTAATAATATGTCATTTAAATGTCTTTATTGAAGACCAAATGAACCTCGTAATACACCGGGACAATTTTCTTGTTGTGTAATATGTTCCACGCGAATATGAGCCGATTTTTTTTGGGGACCCAAAACACCAAAAAAACGTGAATAATAGCCTTCAAAATCAGTCGTTTTCGGCTATTTTCGAACGTGGTGAAATTTGTTCTAGACCGCGAATATTTTTTGACAAAAACTCTTCGGTACGAACATAATGCTTAATAATGACTGTTGGAACCTTCTGACACGTTATATAATGGAGTATCGAACTTGTTTTCTTAAATTTTTACACGTCTCAAAATGCAATAATATGTCATTTAACTGTCTTTATTGAAGACCAAATGAACCTCGTAATACACCAGAACAATTTTCTTGTTGTGTAATATGTTCAACGCGAATATGAGTCGATTTTTTTTCGGTACCCAAAACACCAAAAAAACGTGGATAATAGCCTTCAAAATCAGTCGTTTTCGGCTATTTTCGAACGTGGTGAGTTTTGTTCTAGACCGCGAATATTTTTCGACGAAAACTCTTCGGTACGAACATAATGCTTAATAATGACTGTTGGAACCTTCTGACACGTTATATAATGGAGTATCGAACTTGTTTTATTTCTTAAATTTTTACACGTCTCAAAATGCAATAATATGTCATTTAAATGTCTTTATTGAAGACCAAATGATCGTAATACACCGGGACAATTTTCTTGTTGTGTAATATGTTCAACGCGAATATTAGCAGATTTTTTTTCGGGACCCAAAACACCAAAAATACGTGGATAATAGCCTTCAAAATCGGTCGTTTTTGGCTATTTTCGAACGTGATGAAATTTGTTCTAGACCGCGAATATTTTTCGACGAAAACTCTTCGGTACGAACATAATGCTTAATAATGATTGTTGGAACCTTCTGACACGTTATATAATGGAGTATTGAACTTGTTTTCTTGAATTTTTACACGTCTAAAAATGCGATATTATGACATTTAAATTTCTCTATTGAAGACCAAATGAACCTCGTAATACACCGGGACATTTTATTTGTTGGATAAATTGTTCATTGCGAATATGAGCTGATTTTTTTTCGGACCAAAAACACCAAAAAAACCGTGGATAATAGCCTTAAAATCAGTCGTTTTCGGCTATTTTCGAACGTGGTGAAATTTATTTTAAAGCGCGAATATTTTTCAGTGAAAATTCTTCGTGCGAACATAATACTTAATAATGATTGTTGAACCTTTTGACACGTTATGTAATGGAGTATCGAACTTGTTTTCTTAAATTTTTACACGTCTCAAAATGCAAGAATAATATGTCATTTAAATGTCTTTATTGAAGACCAAATGAACCTCGTAATACACCGGGACAATTTTCTTGTTGTGTAATATGTTCAACGCGAATATGAGTCGATTTTTTTCGGTACCCAAAACACCAAAAAAACGTGGATAATAGCCTTAAAAATTGATCATTTTTTGCTATTTTCGAACGTTGTGAAATTTCTTCTAGACCGTGAATATTTTTCGACGAAAACTCTTCGCTACGTACATTATGCTTAATAATGATTATTGGTACCTTCTCACACGTTATTTAATGGAGTATTGAATTTTATTTCTTAAATTTTTACACGTTTCAAAATGCAATAATACGTCATTTAAATGTCTATATTAAAGACCAAATGAACCTCGTAATACACTAGGGCATTTTATTTGTTGTGTAATTTGTTCAGCGCGAATATGAGCCGATTTTTTTCGAGACCCAAAACATCAAAAAAAACGTGGATAATAGGCTTCAAAATCTGTCTTTTGTGGCTATTTTCGAACGTGGTGAAATTTGTTCTAAAGCGCGAATGTTTTTCAACGAAAACTCTTCGGTACGTACATAATGCTTGATAATGATTTTTGGAACCTTTTGACACGTTATATAATGGAGTATCAAACTTGTTTTGTTAAATTTGTACACATCTCAAAATGCAATAATATAACATTTAAATGTCTTTATTGAAGATCAAATGAACCTCGTAATACACTGGGACAATTTTTTTGATGTGTAATTTGTTTAGAGCGACTATGAGCGGGTTTTTTTTTTGGGACCCAAAACACTAAAAAAAACGTGGATAATAGGCTTCAAAATATGTCATTTTCAAGCTATTTTTGAACATGGTGAAATTTCTTCTAAATCGCGAATGTTTTTCGACGAAAATGCTTCGGTATGAACATAATGCTTAATCAAGATTGTTGGAACCCTTTTGACACGTTATATAATGGAGTATCGAGCTTGTGTTCTTAAATTTTTACATGTCTCAAAATGCAATAATATGACATTTAAATGTCTACGTTGAAGACCAAATGAACCTCGTAATACACCGGGACATTTTATTTGTTGTGTAATTTGTTCAGTGCGAATATGAGTCGATTTTTTTCAGGACCCAAAACACCAAAAAAACGTGGATAATAGTCTTCAAAATCATTTGTTTTCAGCTATTTTCGAACGTAGTGAATTTTGTTCTAGACCGCGAATCTTTTTCGACAAAAACTCTTCGGTACGAACATAATGCTTAATAATGATTGTTGGAACCTTCTGACACGTTATATAATGGAGTACCGAACTTGTTTTCTTAAATTTTTACATGTCTCAAAATGCAATAATATGGCATTTAAATGTCTTTACTGAGGACCAAATGAACCTCAAAATACACCGGGATTTTTATTTGCTATGTAATTTGTTCAGCACGAATATGAGACGATTTTTTTTGGGACCCAAAACACCGAAAAAACGTGGATAATAGCCTTCAAATCGGTCGTTTTCGGCTATTTTCGAACCACAAATTCTTGAGAGAGACGGTCTCTCAATAACTTATTGAGAGACCACTCTTCAGTACCACCCTATGTTCTATTCGTACCCTTAAATGACAACTTTGTTTTATATCTGTTTTTGTAAGAAACGTACCCTCTTTATATTTGTATAACCTTTTATGTTAATCGTACCTACTATGATTAGGTTTGGTACCACTGTTACTTTCATTTGTACTTAGTCTCTCAGTAAAGTTAATGAGAGACCGTCTCTCAGGAGACCTACTCTTTTCGAACGTGGTAAAATTTGTTCTAAAACGCGAATATTTTTCTACGAAAACTCTTAGGTACGAACATAATGCTTATTAATAATTGTAGGAACCTTCTGACACGATATATAATGGAATATAGAATTTGTTTTCTTACATTTTCACACGTCTGAAAATGCAATAATATGGCACTTAAATGTCTTTATTGAAGACCAAATGAACCTCGTAATATACCGTTACATTTTATTTGTTGTGTAATTTGTTCAGCGTGAATATGATCTGATTTTATTTTAAGAATCAAAAGACAAAAAAAATAGATAATACACGTTTTGCGGAAATTCTGGGATTAGAAACAAAAATGGTTGAAAGTCGTACGAGCTAATTACCGAACAATTGAAAATAACCACACAGTTATAGGAGCAACGGAGAGGGGTCAATCGAATATCCGGAAATCCTTCGAAATTGATGAAATGAGAGTTTCTATTCACCTTGTTCTTCTAAATTTCTCCCTTTCTTTTCTACTTTCGCAAACAATTACAGTAAAATATCAAAAAAATTCACACATTAGACGTGAAGGTTGGAGAAGTAGATAATATTTCTCTTAATGAAATACTCCTAGTACTGAGCAAGAATCCAGAAGGCACAGGCACGCAGCAACGAACAATTGTGTACGAGAAAAAAAAATTACAGCATACAGTCAAAATTCATGTTTTACCAAATTCAAACACCCACAAAAAAACCCACCCACAATATCCGAGTACTGAGTTACTTACCCACTAAAAAGTAATTACGAGTTTAATCACTGTTTTAAACCTCAATTTTACCCAAAACTTTAAGATCCAACCCGAGTACGTAACGTAAGTATTCCCTCTCACTCTCTGGTTTGATTTTGTCAGGAAATGGGAAGGGTATGTAAAACGAGCATGCATCAAAGGTTAGGGTTGAGCTCCCACGCACAAATACTCATACCAACCGAGTATGCCACAAAAGCTTTAACCGCAGCCTGCTGGACCTGAGCCGGCCACAGAACCTCCACTTCCCAGTCACTCCTGCTCACTCTCCTATCCCATCCAATGTTGACCCCAACCACTTCCTCTGCGATTGCAGCAATCGATGCTCCATTCATGCTCATCCCGTCATCGTCTACCACATGTTCCCGAACATCAATTGGCATCCCGCCCACCATCTCTAGCCCGTGATGTGACTCCCTAATAAACATTAAACAACACATCAATCAATCAATCCTATAAAATCTAACGTGAAACCGTCTCATTCGAGAATTAGTATAATTACTCCGTATTTGCTTCTATTTTTTGTTAAGGAAATCAAGAAATTAAGCTAAAACAACAAATGAATTGAAAATAAATTACTCTCCACCGTAACAACATCTTCACCGCGTCTATTGAGTTTTTGAATTGTGGTAAAATTATTTTAGATAGGTTCGTCGTTATTCAACAATCATAGTTCACCATTATATTTCATATCATCAAAGAAATAATTTATCAAAACTGAAAATTAATTTCTTGATTTTTCCATTTTCTTCCGATTCCTGCCTCAGACCAATTATATAGGAAAATAATCTGTATAAATTTACCAAATACTGCATAAATCTAAAATAATCATAACATATTTATCATGAAAATAAATAAATACTCCGTTCAAATTCAAGAAAGAGTAGAGTGCGTGAGTGAGTGCGTGACCTGAGTTTGTGAGCGTCTAGGTAGTTCCAGATACCGACGAAAGTGAAGCTGGGATCAGCGAGGACGCGGCGGAGAAAGAGGGGAGAAGAAGCAGCGTAGCAGAGTTGGAAAATGAGGCAACGGCGGCCGATGCAGAGCTGGAGAGTAGCGGCAGGGTGATCAGAGGGATTATTCCACTGGAGGGCTAAGCCGACAACGAGGCGGTTACGGTGGCGGCGGTTAGTGTATTTTTGGAGCATGAAACGAAGCCATTCGCGGACGACGCCGGGGTGGGTGGTGACGGTGGTGAAGAGTTCAATGGTTACGTTGTCGTTTCCGGTTATGGCTATTGTGTACTTGGTTTCGTCTCTGTGTTGTTGGGGATATGATATTGTAACTGCCATTATAATTGTGTGTTTTTCTTCTGGGTTTTTTGTTTAGGTGATGTCAGAAATGGCGTGGAGAGACGATGGAGGTTGTTGTTTATATAGAGAAAGTGGAGGCTCGGAGGAGTTGCATTGGCAGATAGTCAGATGCCCGAAGCTGCTACGGTCGTTTTCTTGGGCGATAGGATTGGGAATTTGGGATGGGATGGGATGGTCCCCGTTATTTGAACATTGGTGGTAAGAGTGTGTGACGTGAAATGGAAAGCCCGCACAATGTAACGGTCGAGGTAAACGACGAGTCGGTGTACAAGTTTGCCCTTGTAAATGGCGCATTTATTCACAACTTATCTTAACCCAAAAGGGTATTTTAGTCACAGCCCAAAAGGGTAGATCAATGCATTCTCTCCTAGGGCTCCTCTCCTTGTCGTTGTTGCTGCTCTATAAAAAGTTCACAAATTCTTGTTTGTGACGGAGATATCCGTCGCAAGAGACACTAACTGTAAAAAGTAGATACCATTTGAGGGGAAAAGACAAAAGTGAGGTTGGTGGGACCTTTGTTCTTTTCCCCTCAAATGGTATCTATTTGACCCGTCTTAAGCCTATTCGTCGCAAGAGAGACCAACTATAAAAAGTTTGTTACTATCAGAAACAAGAACTACTTTAAATTATTCCGTATTAACAAGTATTTTTATGGTGTATAACCTTTGATTTTGTATTTTGATCTTGTCTTTTTTTATTCTAAATGAAGATTACTCCCTCCGTTGCAAAATATGTTTTCCAATTTTTTAAAGCAGCTTAATATCCACTAAAACACTTTTTTTAATGAGTGTCCAAATATCTTAAACTACTTGTATTAAAATGAGAGATATGATCATCGCAAACAAAAATTTATGTTTTTCTAGAGAGACGGAGAAAGTATACCTTACTAATTGACCCATGTGAACTCCGTAAAGATCATTGTCTAATAATCATCTAAAATTTTGACAATGTCATAAATGAGTATTTAAAATCCTAAACTCAACTTAAAATTGTACTATATGGGTCTTGATACATTTTTCTAAAAATATCATTAATGATTAAGACATACAAATTACAAAGTACTCTTTGATTGATATTTTGGACAATTGCTCTCAAGTTTGATCCATCATTCGTGTTATTGTAAATTGTAATGCAACTAAACGTGTTCTTAGTAAATATTCCCTCCATTTCCAGTAAGATTGTAATACAGAGTATAATGAGAAAATGGAACGATTTTTTTGAGATGAAAGTAGTTTATCCTTCCATCTCTTCACTTCTCCTTAATTACTTAATAAAACAAAAAAATTGTGAAAGAAGAGTAACTTCACCCAAATTGCAATAATGACAAAAGCAAGACTTGCTAAGCACGAAATCAGGATTGTTGCAGGCACAAGAATGACAGTAATGTAGTAGAAAAATTACAAGTAATAAGACGACAAATACCAACATAATACGACTACTGTAGAAAGCTAAAAGTTGGTACTATTCCCACTCTACTAGCCCTATACTCCTTTTCACAGTTTCACTCCTTTCTTGTCCACCATAACACGTCAACCCTTTTCCGCCTTAATTCATCACACACTCAATTTCATGTCCAGGCCAGTTGTCCACCATTACTACTATGCATTATTAAACACTTGAAACTAGTTAGGGGTTTGATCACACACTGCAATTTTAAACACTTGAAACTACTAATAACAACATTTCAAAAGTTAGTTAGGGTTGAGTTTCCAGGCACTGATGGTCATACCAACAGCGTAAGCCACAAAAGCTTTAACTGCGGCCTGCTGGACTTGAGCATGGCTAAGTTCCTCGTCCTCCCAGTCACTCCTGCTAACTTCCTGGCTCCATTCAATATCGACTCCCAGTATTTCCTCCGCGATTTCTGCAATGGATGATCGATACAAGTCTCTCCCATAACAGTCTTCAACATGGTGTCGAAGATCAATCGGCATCCCTTGCTTCATCTCTAGCTCGTGATCTGACTCCCTGATTCATACTCCATAACACACCCCAATTACCATTTATTACTCCACTACTACTTTCAACTTTCATCCTAATTTCATCAATCAAAAGTTGGGAAATTCTCATTATTATACTCATTATTAATAGGTTAATTACGGGAAAAATTCACATTACTCCATATTATTGTCTAAATTAACAATCCATTAATCTTTCCGTAATTAATTTATAAAGATAAACCTAATGGACAATGATTAGAAAAATGGTTTTTAAAATTATTGACATTTATGACGCATTATGACAATAATAAATCGAGGGTCTAAAGTCTATACAAATTCTCCGTACTTCTTCTCATTCATTCTAAAGGCTACCGTTAGTCCGTTACTCATATCTTAGGAAAATAACTTTACAAAATAATCCTCATATTTTTCTCAATTACATCAAATGACATTATTTTTGAACCAAATTCATTTTGGAGTCATATACGTGTAGAACCTTGTGAATTAAGCCCTCGATTCTTTACCCTTTTTTTTGCCTTGTTAGACGGAAACAAATCTAAAAGACGTCTTCACAGAATCACAGCGTCTTTGATTTTAGGATCGTAGTCAAATTATTTATGGAAAAAAGAAAGTAATACGGAGTAGTGAATAAAATCTAAAACGATTACACATTAGAAAAACCGAATCTAAAAAAGCGGTTTGGGATGAGAATAATTAAGAGGACGACGTACATGAGTTTGGAAGCGTCGAGGGGGTTCCAGATACCGACGAAAGTGATCTGAGGATCGGAGAGGAAGCGGCGGAGAATGAGTGGAGAAGATTGGGCGCGGTAGAGTTGGAAAATGAGACAACGGCGGCCGACACATAGCTGGAGAGTGGCGGCGGGGTCGTTGGTGTGGTAGTAGGTGGACGGAGTCCATTGAAGGCCTAACCCGACAACGAGGCGGTGGCGGTGGCTGGAGTGAGTTAGGAGGATGTTGTAGATCCATTGACGGGCGATGCCGGGGTGACTGGTGACGGTGGTTTCGATTTCATGGGTTTCGTTGTTGTTTCCGGTTAGGATGATTGTGTAGTCCGTTTCGTCACGGTATTCTTGGATTTCTGATATTCGAACTCCCATTGTTTTTCTGTTTGTTTGAAATTTTAGGATGAAGTGTGAGGGATGGATGAGTGATGAGTGAGGGCCGAGGGGTTGGTTAAATAGAGAGATGTGGCAGGGAGGCAGGAGTTGTTTTGTCCGATGCTGCTACTGCTTTACGTGGCCGATAGGGTTGGGAATTTGGGATGATCATCCGGATTAGTTTTTTATTTCAACGTTCTTGAAAGGGTGACACGAAATGGAAAAGCCGTCCAATGTAACGGCCGAGGTGGATTTCAAAGTCACTACTCAGTCCTACAGGTCTACAACAAACAGTACGGTTTAAAACACACCAAATACAAAAATACAACATTTTTATTCATATTGATCTTCCATTTACCAATTAAAGTTTTGATTTTTGAGGTGAGTTTATGACTTTAATTTTAATTCTGTATTATATATGTAGTATATTAATTCAAAATTTTTAAAAATAATACCATAGAATTATTACGAAAAAAACTTTTAAATAAGTGTATATTTCATAATATTTTTTCTTATATTCCGAAAGATATTGAAGAGAGAATAAAATATCTCAAAAGAGGAAAATGACTTGTAAAAAAACAGAGAGAGTAGTATTTGGATTAATAAAATCTCATAATGTATTATATGTATTGGCATTATTTTGTACTTCCTCCATCCACGTATTGAGGGAGTGAAAAAAAAATAAAAAAAATAGAGGAAGCATTTGATCTTAAATGAAGAGTGTAAATTAAATTAAATCTCGAATAATGACATATATCACCTTATGATGATATTCATTTTGTGTACCTTTCGAATTTCAAATTTCGAAATTATTACCTTTGTTAATTATTTTTAGTCAAATTTTATGAATAATGCTACTAAACTAAAAGAATATCTTTCAGTAAAGAGTACTCCATATTATTTGATTTTTCAAATTTCAAAATTATCTCTTAGTAAAATGTACGAGTAATACTCACTGAAGTATTACGGAGTATTTTCTTATTTAATTTGATTTTGTGTTTTCTAATTAATTTAAGTCTTTCTAGAACTAGTTAGTCTGTTAGTACTCCTTATATTGTTTCCATACATTTAGGAGTAAATCTTGAAATATTTTTTCATCAACCACCGTGGAAATGCAAATGCACATTAACTTTAAAGCTCTTACTCTCTCCGTTCCAAATAAATGTTCCCATTTATATTTTCGCGGTCTTCAAGACGGTACTTTGACTGTATTTTATCATCGCTATACATAATTTTTTTTTTGAAGTTATAATTTTACAACGATCTTTTGATAACAAATGTAATTATATGAAAATTGGGTTATAAAATTGTACACATTTTACGGAATTAAAGGTTCAAAATTTACGAATTTTAAACCTCAAAAAGTAATATGGGAACATCATAATGGAATAAAGGTAGTACTCCGTACATCATGGTTACGATTGTTGGTTTACTCTATCAAATTATTATTGTCAATTTTCTCTCATACTTTATGTTATGATTGTTCATTTACTTCGTCCATAACTAATATCGCTTGATCGTTTCACACAAAATTGAGACTTTTCAAAGAATACGGAGATAATTTGAAAAATTACCATAATTAACCGTAGTGGTGGTGCACAAAAATTCCAACTACCAAGACGGAAGTACAAACATAATAAAGCTACTGTAGTAGCTCAGCCGCTCAGGCAACCACAAATAACGTCATTCTTTTTAGCTTTTCAAACATCATATCATAGAGTCAAATTCATCTCCACCAAAATCAATCTGACAAATACACGTTACTTTGCATTTCAATTCTGAACTAATCCAAAATATCCAGATACTTAGTCACTAGAAACTAATTAGAGGTTTGATCACTAGTTTAAACTCCAAATTTATCCAAAAGGATTAGATTAATCGTAAATTTGACAAAAAGTTGATCGAGATCAAACCCTAATAACTACTCCCTCCCTTATTTCATCGTCTCCCAACTTCTCAAGAAAAAGTCGAAAAAACTCGAAAGAGTATGTAAATATATGAAACGACTCAAATAGGAGTATTAAAGGTTAGGGTTGAGGTCCCAAGCACGAACCCTCATACCAACTGCGAAAGCCACAAAAGCCTTAACCGCAGCCTGCTGGACTTGACCCAAGCTAAGTTCCTCATCCTCCCAGTCGCTACGGCTAACTGCCTGACTCCAGTCAACATCAACTCCGAGTACTTCCTCCGCGATTAATGCAATTGATGCTTGATTAAGGCTCCTCCCATTATCATCTTCAACGTGGTGTCGAAGATCAATCGGCATCCCTCGCTGCACCACTAGCTCGTGACGCGACTCCCTGATAACAAACACACCATTTATTACTCCCTTTCAACTTTTTTTAAAGGAAATAAATCTAAAACAACAAATCAAAATAAATTAATAAACCACCACATTTTCTCAAATTATTTAAATTTGCAAAAATCATCCTATCAAACTGCAAAAATTTAACGGGAAGAACATATAATTTAACGAATAATAGACGAACGAAATACGGGTTCGGATTAGAAAGTGAGATATACTACCTGAGTTTGGCAGCGTCCTGGGGGTTCCAGATGCCGACGAAAGTAGCGCGGGGATCAGAGAGGAGACGGCGGAGGATACGGGGAGAAGATTGGGAGCGGTAGAGGTGGAAAATGAGGCAACGGCGGCCGATGCAGAGCTGGAGAGTGGCGAGGGGGTGGTGGTAGTAGGAGTGCTCGTGCGAAGTCCACTGAAGGCCTAAGCCGACGACAAGGCGGTGGCGGTTTCTGCGGTGGCTGTGGAGGACGGAGTAGAGCCAGTCACGGGCAACGCCGGGGTGGGTAGTTACTGTTACCGAGATTTCATGAGTTTCGTTCTTGTTGTTGTTGGTGGGGCCGGTTAGGGTGAGTTTGTAGTTGGATTGTTTTCTGCCTTGGTATCGGTTTTCGATTCTCACTCCCATGGTTTTTTTTGGTTTTTTTTTCAATGGTTTGGGTGGAGGTGATGAGAGAGGAGTAGAGGTTCGTTTATATATATAGGGAGTGGAGTGGAGTTGAAGAGGGCAGATCCCGATGCTGCTTCTCCTTTTATTTTGTGGCCAGGGGGAAGGGGACGGCCAAAGCGTATGACATGCAGGGAATGAAAGCCTGACGGCCCACATTATAACGGCCGAGCTAACTGCTAACTGATACTCCCTGGCCTGCCGTCCCTAGGAGTAGTCCCATAACAATAAAAGTATATTCTGTCCCTTTTTTTTACGTGTGTCATTTTATTTAAATATTGCTACAAATAAAATAAACTCCACCTACGGTATATTTCACGAATAAAATATGTAATAAATATTATGGAGTATTTGTTGATTTTTCATCTACGGTATATAGTGATTCAAAAGTGGGACAGAAAATTTGTGTTGTTTGTGTAGTTGTTGGGGATAAATCCTCCGGTCGCATAGGCTCGACTCCTAGGACCGAGAAGGCTCACCTGAGTCCTAGCTGACCCTAGAGGCCGAACCCCCCTATCGGATGGTTTCCTTACGGGTAGTTATTAATTGACTACGAGAGACTTCCTTATTAACATCCCTGGTGAGGTCACTACAATCTTTCACTTAGTGAGGTCGTCACTACAATCTTTTACCTAGTGAGGTCATTATTCATTGACACATAATTCTCATTACTCTCTCCACCTCTATTATCTCCCTGAATATTTATATTCAATCCTACATTATATTGACTTGTGTGTCGGAGGCTCCGCCCCTGGGACATCCCCTGGACCTGAAATTAATTTTTTAGGACCACCGTCGGCACACGTCCGGAATCGAGGAGAGCCCCGAAACCCTAATCGGGGACCCATTTTTATCTCCAAACACAGTTTAAAAAAGTGATAATCATAAATCTTCATAGATGACATGTTAGACAAATGACAAACAATAATACTGAATAAATTCATTTTATTTGACTTATTACTACGGAGTATTTTCTCATGTTGTTGGTCTAATTTCCTCTCCTCTCAAAATACATTTTTTTCCTCTCATTTTTATTTTCTTTTTCCAAAACCTCCCAAGTCCCACCTATGATCATAAACGGTTAGTATTATAAGGTTGTTAATAGTTAGTTACAAAAGTGGTTAGAGAAGTGATTATTATCTAGCCTATATATATACAGATACATAGACATGTAATCACACAAGTTTTATGAAATATACAAATTCATTAATTCTTTTCTCAAAATTCATATGGTATCAGTTTGGTTTCGATTCTAGTACAATTCCGCGCAAATTAAATTTCCTCCACCAGGCACCAGCCCACCACCATTGTACTATGTTAAGTCATTTTTCTTCTAATTTCTGTACTGTATTGCTTATTTCAACAGTTGTAACTTGAACTCCGTCCATTGATTAATTCATTTTGCTTATAAATTTCTTGTGCGTAGATTAACATACAGTAATTAATTAGTCGTTTGACATTCAATACAATGTGGAGTACTATAGAGTATGGCACAAGTCTACAACATTTAAGCAAATGTAATATTTTGGGACGAAAACTATAATATACGGGAGTATTTTTTAAATTTCTACTCCCTCCGAGTTCTTATTATTGTCTCATTTGATTTTGGGATGAAAATTAAGGAAGAAAAATGAGTGGTTAAAAAAAACAGAGAGAGAAATGAGAGAGTGAATGTCAACCACACATTGATTACCTAAAAAGGAAGGTGGAAAAAATATCAAACTCAGCTCAAAAAGAATGGGACAATAATATATAGGAATTCGGAGAGAGTAATTTTTATTAGTTCGTCTTACTATATTATTTGTGAGAAGGTCTCTTAAGATAATTATTCCAATGAGTAACGATAACATTAGGGGGCGTTTGGTTGGTGAAGGGGAAAGAGAATGAAATCAAGAAAGGGTATGGAAAGGAAAGGAAAAGGTTACCCTTTGATGTTACATGTTGTTTGGTTGCAAAAGTAAGAGAATCAGAAACAATTACAGGTCAGATATGAATACGAGTCGTTGAGTCCAAATTTGGTCGAGTTATATGAGTCATAATTCGGGTCATGTTTAGAAATAATTTTCGACGTCTTTCTTTTTACCAATTAAAATGTTGGATTTTTTTCTTCTATTGAGTATGCTGCTATTAAATTAATTACACCCTATTTAAAATTTAAAAATTGTTTAAAAAAACTACTTGTATAATATTTTACAATTATTTTATTGATAAATGATACTCTTATAAATTTTATTTTTTAAATTATTTTTATAATTTATCATGTTAACCTTGATAACTTTTTAATTATTATTTTAAATATAATAAATTAACGGGTCATGTCTCATTATCTCAAGTTCGGATCAAATGGGTCATGGGTCAAAAAATATGGGTCTTGACTCTAAAATAAATGGGTCAAGTGGGTCGAGTCAAAATTTAACGGGTTTGGTGACGATGATGGTGAGACTAGGTAATGGGTAATGATCCAAACCCTTGGGGTGAGGGTAATGGAGATAGAAGGGTTAGGGGTAATGGAGAGGAATGAAGGAGGGAAAGGGAATAGAAAAAATGATGAAACAAACACCAACAAAGGGAATGAGAAAGATTGTTTCTCTTTCCCTTTCCTGTAGACCCCAAACCAAACGCCCCCTTAGTTATTTCGTAGTTTTTATCCCTGATTTCTCTCAATCCTCCCCCCACTTTGCCATTGCCTCCAAGGGCTCGACACTACCTCCCAACGTCCTAAGATCAAGTCCAATGGTGTGAGAAAATGACTTTCTTGTAACTTTTTGTAAATTTTCAAGAGGGTTAATCATATACTGTTGGAGTTGTAAAAATACTACCGAGTACATGTTTGAAATCTATATTGACTCTACCAACTTACAAGTTTGACTTCATGCAAGTTGCTAGATTCTGACTGAATAATTAATTTAAGTAAGTTCATTCAAGCTCTATCTAGTTTTTTCTCCTTTCTTTTTATTGTAACATGTTAATAAAGTAGTGCATTATACGGATTATATACCCAATACTCCGTATTACTTTGAGGTTAGGGATGATGAGATTTACTTCGTGTTCATTTCTTTCCACCAGTTATTTTAGACTTCGGCGATGGTTGATTTAATATAACCTACTTATTCCATTTGCTTTAAAAAAAAAGAAAGATTTGATCTTAATTTAATTTTAAGTTGGTATTGCTTACGATAATGTATCCGTCTTGGCATAAAAACGAATCAAATATATCCAAGTTAGGAAGAAAATGTCAAACATTTTGTTACACCTTGAACATATGAAATTTGTTTATCCTAACTATTTAACGGTACTACCACCGTGACACACACGAAATCTTTTGCGTTTAATTTTAAACTTCTACATCCATGAAACCATTGAGTGCGATAAGACTAATGGAGACATTGTTGACAAGACTAACAATTAGAGAATTATACAACCAGTTGTACATAGCTCTATATACAACTGGTTTTAAGATTTTGAGCTTTATCACAAAGATTTCGAGTTTTGATGTAAACTTTCTGAACTTTAGTGTAAAGTTGTCGATTTAAATCACATAAATGTGTAAGATCAAAAACTTACAACTCAGCGCAGAAACTTTTATAAGTTCAATAAATACACACAAAAACTCAAAAATATTGTCTTCGTTGTAAAACCTCCAAAGACTAGACTTTAGGTACAAATATGATTATATGAATAGAATTGAAGTAGAGTCAACCAGTAAATGACAAAAGGATTGGATAAGGTCAAATTTCTTGGTATATACTCCTTCCCATCACTCCATCTGTCCATCACAACTGTTCTTCCCATTCAATTCGTCTTTACACGACTTGATTTCGCTATTTTAGTTGCACTTTTCCACATATAGTCACGTCAATTTGTATTTTCTCAATTGCTTTCCCTCCATTATTTATCAACGATATAGATATTATCTCGAAACGATCTAACGATCCTAGCATTAAGTAATGAATAGTGATGAGTAGAAAAAATATTATATTAAAATAGATGTATTAAAGGTAATGGACCATCCATTACTTTTGAACTAATGAAGAGATCCTTACTTATACTCACACTAGTGCAAAACCCGTGCCTACGCACGGTTTTCTAATTATTTTTGTTTATAAAAAGTTCAGTGACGTGATAAAATTATATTCCCTCCGTCTAAGCCATTGGCTTACACTTTTTTTTACTGTTTCCGCCAACAGTTTACCTCTCTGTTTAGTAGAGTATTTTCGAGAATTAATTTATTTCTAAGTTAGGCGATTATGATTAGATAGAAGATATATAGATAGAAAGTAGTCATGTCAAGATCTTAAAACTTTGACCCACAATCCATGTGGCTCAACCTGAAATGATCTGTTAATTTAGAATCAAAAATCGGATTGACCTGCTGATTCGATGACGTGTCATTAAAAATAATTAAAATAACTATAAAAAATTTATAACATTAATATTGTAAATAACAAAAAAACATTAAATATATTTTTTATACTTTGTACCATCTAATGATAAGATATTTATAAAATAATCCGTATAGTTTTACTTTTTTAATTGTAAATATGACAAATATTTTAATTTAATTATATTAATGACATTAAATATGATTACTATTAAACAAATAATTGAATTTTTAATTGTTAAAAAGTAAGGCTTAAAAAATTATACTCGCGTGTGTGTGTATATATATATATATATATTTATATGCCTAGTATTTTGGAATTATACCTAGTACCCCGTATAACTTTTGATACGGAGTATGTTATTTGTTTATTTTATTATGTACTGTATTATTTATTTGTCAATTTAGTTTATTAAGGATAATTATAATTATTTCTAAAAATTAGGAGATATATTTGTTATGAAAAATTTCTTACTAAAATTCTCCTTGTGAATTACTGGGTCCATATTTTAAATAAAATTATTTTATAATTCATTTAATTGGGTCTTAAATTTTGAAATGAAATGGTTTGATTAGAAATTTCATTTTCCATAATTATGAGGAGCATTTAGGGGGGAAAATTGAAAAGACTATTTTATCACTTGGTTTTGTTTTAGTGAATAAGGGATATGTAATTCTTTAAGTGTTAAGGACAAAGTATTTAATGAAGGATTTTCTTACGACAAGTCTTAACATTTACTCGGATCTCCGTTCCAATAGAATCATACTCTCTTCCAACCATTTGTATACATTTTAATTTTTTAACATTATTTATAAGTGATGAGAATTTTCAATGTAACTCTAATATAGAAGATAAAAGATAGTTATATGGTATCTTGTTTAAATCGTCTAATAAAATACTTTATGAATATCAATTTTTTATAATTTTTAGTAACACGTAACTAAAGATATAGACAAAAGAAAACGAGTATCGACGTACGTGCATAAAATAAATGTATACAAATGTTTGGAACAGAGGGAGTATAGGTTTATGTTTATTATGTACACAAAGATCAATGTAAAATATTGACTAATACAGAGTACTACTCCCTCCATTAAACTCTAATTTACCGACATGAGTTTTGGACACTATTCTTAAACCAAAATAATCATCAAAATTCTACACGATCTATAAGACAAAATATTATCATATGGAATCTTGTTTTATTTGTTTTGACAATTAGAACAAGAATATAAAAAAAAATTACCTCCCTTCGAGTTCCTATTATTGTCCCAAAACCTTTTGGGTGGTAAATAAGGAAGGAAAATGAGTGGCTCAAAGAAAAGAGGAAGAGAGAGAAATGAGAAAATAATTATGAACCACACATTGATGACGCAAAAAGGAAAGTGAGACAAAAATCAAAATCAGTCCAAAAAAGAAAATTGGACAATAATAGAAACTCGGAGAGAGTATAATTTTTGCAAATACGGTGCAAAAAGAAATGAGTATATTGGAGTTGAATGAAGGAAGTACGTAATAATAACTAGTACTCGGTATCAAACTTACCTACTCACTCGCATCCAAACAAATATCTACCCTTACTACAAATGGATTATCCAATCAATCTTTTGCACTTGTGTTTGTTAATGATAAACTGGTGTGTTGCAGGGTGGCAGCGGAGAGGGCGTTGGATTGTCATCGGGAGTTGCTGGCAGGTGGGGGTAATGGGCCGATGGGCAGTAATTTGCAGCAGCAGACCAGGACAGAGGAGGCAGGCGGGTGGGTTGGGTTAAAGCTAATTGCGATGCTGGTACGGCTCCGGGGCGAGGGACTGGCTATGGTGTGATGTGTAGAGATGCGAATGGGGACCTGTTATGGGCTGTGGCGAGGAAGATAGGGGCTGAACGGGAAGTATGTGTTGCGGAGGCTGAAGCCTTGCTGGAAGTAGCTGCTGAAGCTCGAAGGCGGGGTGCTAATCGAGTTATTTTCGAGAGCGATTGAAGGAAGTTGTGGAAGCTTTAGTAATGAACAAGAATGGACGGAGTGAACTGTTTGCTGTGATTGATGATATTAGGAATGTTGTTTGCTGTTTCCAGGAGGTTAGGTGGGCTTTTGTTAAGCGGAAACATAACCGGATTGCCCACGAGCTCGCTCACTATGCGACGAATTGTGGTCGTACTGTGTGGGATCGTAATGTACCATTACATTGTGCTTACCTCCTTGAGGTCGCTCGTCTTAATAATACGTAAATCTCGGTTGGGAGTTCAAAAAAAAATTATCATATACTCCCTCCGTTCAAGTCCAACCTTCCTCCTTTTTTCGACACTATTTACAATCAAGGAAAACTTTCGATATTCATGACAATTTATTAGAGAAAATATATTCATGTGGGATCTTGTTTGATTCGTCTTTAAAAGTACATTATTAATATCCAATTTCCATAATTTTTACTAATATGTTACGAAAGATGTTAACGATGCAAAATACGTGTTGGCAAACGTGAAAAAGTAAAAGGGAAGGTTGGACGACTTGAACGGAGGTGTACAGAGTAATACTCATATCGTTTCTCTAATAACAATGTACACAAAATGTCATAACTTTGAGTAGCTCTCCTGAGAGACCGTCTCTCATTAACTTTACAAAGAGACCAAGTATATGCGAGTATGAAAGTAACATTGGTCCAAACTTAATAGAAGTAGGTATGATTAACATAAAAGAGTATACAAAATACAAAGAGGTTACACTTCTTATAAAAACATGTACAAAACAAAGTTGTCATTTAAGGGTACAAATAAGACATAGGGTGGTACTAAAGAGTGTTCTCTCAATAACTATATCCCCCGAGCCAAGTGGAGCATGCATGAAGGAGTCAGACGCTTCTTCTATTATTATTCTTTTCCCTGGCGCAGCTGGGCCATCCTGGACTTGAACCAGAGACCTCGCCCGTGAAGTAAATCATCGCACCTACGGTCCAATCAATTTGGGGAGAATCAATAGATTCCTTTTCGGGAGCGATTCATCCTTCCCGAACGCAGCATACAACTCTCCGTTGTACTGCCGTCTCATCCAAGAATTTGTGCATAACTTTTTACGTAGATCCATATTTGTATTCTCTTTTATGTGAAAAATAAGTACTCCGTATTTTTATTTTTTTTGACACCATTATTATCTACAATAGTAATTAAGTATTTATTAAATTTAATGAGAAACTGCCGCTCAATAAACCAATTTCAGTTACTCTTTATTTATATCCAACATTCCCACGTCTCCTAGCATTTTTTACGCAGCTTCCGCTATTTAAAAGCATAAAACCAACCCCAGTTAGGCCACTTTCCAGTTCCAGGGCCAAAAAAGAGTAAGAAACCCTAGCAAAGAGGAAGAGAGAGTGATTAGGGTTTCATATTAGCCATGACTTGGGACGACGACGACGACCTCGATGCTTACTATGAAGACGATTGTTATTACAGCGGTGGTGATGATGACGTTCCCGGTGATGCTTATGATGACGATTGTCATTACGGCGGTGCTGAAGACGAAGACCAAGATCCCCACGTAACTGAAGACTGTGATGCTTACGCTGAAGATTGTCCCTACAACAGTGATGGTGGTGACGACGTTCACGGTGATGATTGTCATTACGGCGGTGGTGATCGAGAGCAAGATCCCCACGTAATTGAAGACTGTGATGCTTACGGTGAAGATTATCAGTACAACGCTGATGGTTGTGGTGACGATGACGATGACAATGACAATGATGCTGTCTACGGTTATGCAAGCGATGACGATCCCAATTTCTGCCATGGCCACTACGAGGTTTTTCACTTTTACTTCTTCCTTCATTTTTGATTTGTTAGTGGGTAAAAACGTTACATTTGACACTATCTCACTAGTGGACTAGTGGTAAACGTTACGTTGTTTCACGGGACAATTAATTAATTGATTTCTAAAATTTTAGTCGTAGTATTCGATTTCTTTGATAATTTCTTAGCTTGGTTCGGGATGAAGGTAATGATTACGGGAGTAATGGTTCAAAAATGAACTAAAAATGGAAGAGTTTGTTGCTTAAATGAGGAATAATTAACTTCATTGGGGGTGATGCATTAGTTGGGAGCAGAGGGATAATGTTTTCCCCAAATAGCTGGATTATCTTCATTTTCTTTCATTTTCGCTTAGCATCATCATCATTCTCCATCATTTTTTAGTCCAATTATCCTAAACTGAGCCCTTAACTTTGTTATCAACTGAAGGTGTAAGAAAATAGATTGGAGGATTGCTATCGTGTTGGATCCAACGTAAATGGATGAGACAAATGTATAGTCCCTTCGAGTTGTAGTGTATCTTTTTTAAGAGTCTAAACTTTGATAGCTAAAAAAGTAAAGAACCCGAATTCGTAACTCCTTCCCAAAGAAACACGGAAGAACACTAAAATTTGGAGTGAAAGGAGACTTTAGAATTAGAGGTAGGTAAAATTTCTCAATAGTATGGGAGGGAATTAGAGGGTCCATTTTTAGTGTAAATTAAAATTGTTCTTCTATAATAAGTCTATAAAAAAGATTTGGAGGAAAATTGTCGATTTCAGGACTAAACGAAGCAAATTGGTACTCGTACTTAAATGTATTGCCTTTGTTCAGTTTGGATCGTGTCATATCAAATCTGCCACACAATTCATTGTTGGTTGCTTCGTCACATGCGATTTTGGGATGCCGTTGGATTGTTTCGGTTGTGTCGTGTTGGTTTAGGTATTTTTTTTTTGTATTCGGGATCATGTTAGAGTCAATGGCTTCCGTTTTACTTTTACTGTCATGCTCATGTAGGAAACAGGCGACGAGCCAGAGTATGGTTACAATGATGTAGACAACTCAACAATGACGACCAAGAACTACACTGGTCCAACAACCACCAAGTACGAGCTAACCAGTAAGTCAAGCAACTACGACAAGCAAAGCGAGAGCTATATTCGTGGAACCACCAAGGACTCATACTCAAGCGGGGACTACTCAAACCGAGGGCGTGTTGGGTACAAGGACGAGTACAAGTCGAGCTCAACCTGGAGAGTTGGTGACAAGAGGGGTTACACTGAGTACTACAAGCAAGAGAAGATGACTCGAGTCGAGTATGATTCCAGGAGCTTATCTGGAGCTGGGAAGAGCTACAAGAACTATGGCGGTAGTGGGACTAAGATCTACAAGCCCTAAGCCTTAAGGGCAGCTTAAGTATGAGGGCTACTATGTTGGTTGCTAGAGTACGTAATTTCTATGAATAAAGAGTAAGGACTGTCCTGTTGTTTTGGGGTTGTAATTAAGTTTGCTCTTGCTAGTGACATTCTACTGCTTTAGACTGGTTTGTGTAATCGAAGGTGGCCATGTCCATGTGCCCTCTTATGCTAAATCACTAACTAATGGAGTAATGGCCCATGTTTATTGCAAGGTTTTCGATTAGGCATGTCTTGGACTCTTTCTAGAGACCGTCAATTAGTTAATTGTACTGTCGACGTACGTAGTATTTTATACGTGCTAAAGAATCAAATGGAACGGAGGAAATAGTTATTAATGGTTGTATAATATATAGGAGTTTATCACTAATTACCCCTTTTATATTACCCATTTTTCAAATTACCCCAAAAATGGATTCCGTTAAAATTACCCCCGTGAAGTTGTTAAAAAATTAGATTTTGCCCCCAGTTGTCCTTTTCTACCATTTCCGGTGAGTTTTGCTGTTTTTCTTCCCATTTTGCCCCTCCCCTCACTAACACCCTCTCTCCTCTCCTTAACCCTCTTTTACTCACTCAACCCTACCAAACCCCCAAATTCCCATAACCCTAACCCTAATTTCGAAAATCGACCCAAAATCGATTCTAAGCAGCAGCTTTCTTTGGCGATTTGGTGGCTTTGGATGGCGATTTGGGCTCCTTGGGTGATTTCTCAGCAGCTTTCTTCGGTAGCAAAATCGGGTTAATGTTAGGCAACACTCCTCCATGAGCGATTGTAACACCATAGAGTAATTTTCCGAGTTCTTCGTCGTTCCTGCATTTCCTACTAATTCCAATACCTGAAACCCAGAAAATCCCCAATTAATACCGATTATCAACATCATAAGAACCCTAATTTACAAAATCAATTGACTAATTGTTCAATTAATTAGCAAATTGAGCAATTGAAACTTCATTCAAACAAATTCACTGATTTTTTACCCAAATATTCAACAAATTGAGCTTTTATACCGATTTTCAACATCAGAAATCAACTAAATTACAAAACCGATTGATAAAATTTTAAATTAATTAGCAAATTGAGCAATTAAAACTTGTTTCGAACTAATTAATTAATTAAATAATTACCCAAATTGATTGATAAAATTCTCAACTAATTAGCAAAATTGAGCAATTGAAACTAATTAATTTCCCAAATTTTAGCAAAATTGAGCTTTAATACTGATAATCACTATTAAAATTCAACTAATTAGCAAATCGATTATTTCAAACTCAAACCCTAATTTCAATTATGTCGATTAAATACATTTTAAATCGAGAAACCGTCTCTTTAAACCCTAAACCCTAAATATAAACCCAGAAAGAGACGAAAATGGGAAGAGGAAGGAAGAGAAATTACCTTTAGAAGTGGATCGATTGCCTACAATTCGGTCTCGCGCTCGATTCTGGGTCGATTCTGGGTCGATTTCCGAGATTAGGGTTAGGGTTCTGGGAATTTGGGGGAAATTGGGGGAAATTGGGGGTTTTGGTAGGGTTGAGTGAGTAAAAGGGGGTAAGGAGAGGAGAGAGGGTGTTAGTGAGGGGAGGGGCAAAATGGGAAGAAAAACAGCAAAACTCACCGGAAATGGTAGAAAAGGACCACTGGGGGCAAAATCTAATTTTTTAACAACTTCACGGGGGTAATTTTAACGGAATCCATTTTTGGGGATAATTTGAAAAATGGGTAACATAAAAGGGAGTAATTAGTGATAAACTCAATATATAGATACATCGTTTTGCAAATAGCCAAACCCCAATATCCATATTACCATGATCTTTTCCATTCAAACTCAGAGGGAGTATCAAATACGTATTCCCTCCGAGTCTGAATGATTTTCTCCTTTGATTAAAATATAACTCGGAGAGAGTACTAGTTAACGAGGTCCTTTTTATGACTATTTTAAGTGTTAAAATCCCAAAATTATATTAGAGCACTAAATACTGCTCATTTTTAAATACTTTGAAAATTCTACCAATAATTTCAACAAATATATTCTCATACAATAAAATCTCTATATTGTACGGAGTATAATTGAAGTTTCGTTTTAGGAATTAGGATCATGATGACTTAATTTCCGCAAGAATTTATGATTTTTTTTTAATTCAGAATTAATGAATTTTTGAATAATCAAAAAACTACTTTTAAAATTATTTTCCAATTGGAGGGTCTATTATTTAAAAAATTAAATTTGAAATGAATGGACAAGTAAGGTAAAAGTAATTCAAATATTGAGTCAAATCCCTGAGAAACTCGACCAAAATCCACACTTTTGCGTGCAATAGTAGTACTACAGTAATTGGAGTGTAGCACCGTAGATACAACAAAATCATAAACGTACGATTAACCCAACGAATAGGTTAAATTTCGTGGAATCTTTATCTTTTCGTATGATCTTGGAGTAACAGTAACTTTTCATTTTCTACCTACTCTAAAGTCTAAACGTATCCCAAACGCTTCCATCACTCTCTATTTAATTAGCATTATCTTCGGTAATTTTTCTTACCCACCTCACCTCGCATTCGCCTATATAAGAGCACCTCCAGAGTTGGAGGTTGCTCATGAGGATGGTGATGAACCTCCAACCATAATTTTGCATGAGAATAGACATTCATCCCCATGAGCTTCATGAGGAGCCTCAACTTTGTGAGGAAGAGGATGAGGAGCGTGAATGCGTTGTTTTGCCCTTTTTTTTTTTTTTTTTTTTAATTTAGTATCCAATAGGGACTTACACTTGTCAAGTCCATATTCAATATATT
The DNA here is from genome assembly GCA_958450325.1 of Agrostemma githago. Lineage (NCBI taxonomy): Eukaryota > Viridiplantae > Streptophyta > Magnoliopsida > Caryophyllales > Caryophyllaceae > Agrostemma > Agrostemma githago. The sequence continues at coordinate 3,542,269 of OY288241.1, read as the reverse complement.
TATTTCTTATTTTTTTTGAACTGTTTACGGTTTTTTATGAATTTTTTTTTTTTTTTCAAAAAAAAAAAACATATCTAAGTTTGAAATTTTTTTCTCTATAAATAGAGTATAATATTGGGTAGTATTATCACACTACTTCTTTCTCTCTCTATTTTATTTTGTTAATCACATTTAATACAAAACAAAATTAAACTTATTTCTTTTTAATATTAGTTATGGATAACCATAATAATTACTCCGTACAATAATCCGAGTAATAATGATAATAGTCGTAGTAATAATTTCGAAAAACAAATGTTAGAAGTTTTTCGAAAAATGAGAACCGAAAGTTTTATGGGTTCTCAATCAAATATCGCTACCTCCGGCAATTATCAAAACTCACAATGTAATCCAAATAACTATCAAACCCGGCCTAATTACGCAGGTTACGACCAAAATATTACATTAGTTAACTATCAAACCCGGCCACAATACTCGATTTTTTTAATTACATTAGTTAACAAATTATTTTCATAATTAATAAAAAAGTGTGGAATGGTGGGTATTAAAAAGTAAGAGAGATAAATGATGAGAGAGTAAAATGATGAGGAAGAGATGATTATGGATGGAGAAGTGATTTTTTGATTGTGAGGTAGAGGAGTGAAAAATAGGAAAGATGGAAGAACGATGAGTAGTGGTAAATCATTGTTGGAGATGGTCTAAGTAACACCACTCTTCCTCCATTCACCCAAGGAAAACCCTAGCTAGCACCAGCCGTAATTTTAGAATTTACTCTTTCTTTCACCCTCTCTTCTCAAGGTGAAATCTTTTCTCACTTCTTTCAATAATTTTTTTACTATCTTTTACCATGCATTTATTTCATTATTATGTTATTTTATTGAAGAAAATAGAAATGTGCTTCTAGTTTTTTGGTTCTTTTTTGTTGTTTCTGATGTATTTTCGTGTTATTGATGCTAATTATTGATGTTGATGCTAATTATTGATGTGTTACTTAAAACATGATCATGGTTTCAAAAAAAAAAAATACTTAAAACATGATCATTTATTTGCATTTGCTTATAGATTTATGATTAGTGTTATGAATCTTACGATATTGAGATAGATAGAGGGTATGATTTTCCTAGCATTTACTGTGGGGTCAATATAAACTATTTATTATTGAGTACTTCCTCCATTTTACTATGATACTCCCATTTATCGATTTACCTTTTCATGGTTTCCGGGTTATTATGTACTTTGATGATTGTGTTTGTAACCGCTATGTATGGAGTAATTTTTATAAGAAAGATCATAAATTTTGTGAAATTGATGTAACGTTTTATATTAGCAATATCTTTCATTTTACGTTAGCAAAAATTATAAAAATTTGATATCTTTAATGTGCTCATAAAGACGAATCAAACAAAATCTAACATGGTTATATTCTCACTTATAGATTGTCGAGAATATTGAAGATTCTAAGTGTGAATAGTTTCAAAAAAATGAAATGAGACAAGTGAATTTGAATGGAGGGAGTACATGTTTTACTGCCTGTAATTGATGGGAGTAATTTGATGCTTCAATGTCTGCTTCATTCGCCCCTTACACTGAAATATATTATGGTGTTGCAGGAAAATGGCAGACAAGCAGCCTCGTTACGCAACCTGTGGTGTGATCACGGTAGGCAACCCATCCAACACGAGCAAGCAGAGCTCATCGCGCCCAGCCACCAACAACTAGGAGGTTACCACCAAGGGAAACTACTATGACAAGCCAAGCGGCAGCTATGCACGTGGGACAGTCAAGCAGTCATACTCGAGTGGAGATTACTCAAACCGTGGCAGAGCTGGGTACAAGGGTGAGTTCAAGGCAAGCTCCACTGTCAGGGTTGGTGATCCAGGGGGTTACACTGAGTACACCCACCAACAGAAGGTGACTCGTGTCCAGTACGACAACAACTCCAACTACAACAACAACTATGGCTACGACTACAACAATGATAGGTATTTGAACTAGAGTGAGCGTTGTGGTGTTATCGTCCACCATTACCAGACCAGTTGTGGCGTTATAGCTACGGTTTAAGACTAATTTGGAGTACTGTTAGACATTCTACTGCCTTTACTTTAAGACTACTTTCTGTTTGTTAATGGATTTTGGCTGTTTATCGAATTACTAGGGTTTTTTATGCGTGATCCATAGATGAATTTTGATTTGGGAAATAATGTCCTTCTCAAATTGCAAGGATGAAGTTTTGGGCCAGTTTCATAGTTGGGCCACTCTTTATTGTTCATCGTGTTATAGATTTGTGACGGGTGATAAATTAGCTGAAATTAAAGCTAATGTGCGGCACAAATCCAGCAGAAGCTTCCTACATAATTCAGTGCAGTAAATAAAGAAACAAACAAATCAGGGGAGAAAGATCCAACACAAAAGACGTGGGGGAGTTTGTTTAATTAATAATCTGCTGACATCTTATGTATGACAGCCCATATTTTATGCCATGACTTGTTTTCAACGAAAGGGTTAAATGCCCAGAGTTTGGATCATCTCCATCGAGATAGGTTCATATTGTGACACGTTTTACTTGAGAATTTGTATTTTTAGAATAAATAAATTAAGTTGATCGAATAGTTTGATTCAATTCAATTTAATCATTCAACATCCAAAAAAGTTTAATTCAATTCAACTTGTTCGATTCAGTTTAATCGGTTTAACCAGTTTCAACCGGCCAATGAAACCGTACTCAAAACTACGGAGTATTTTAGTTCAAAAATCATGGGTTTCGTTCACACTTATCCATCTCACTAAAATTTCATGAAAAATCCAATTTATTGCCCACCATTTTTTCTCTCTCTCCCTCACACTTTCACTGATATCTTGTCTGCTTTGGATCTGCAGTTCCTTGCTTTCCTCAACAGGTAAAGATACTATATATAATTAACTACTCACTAATCTCTCTTTTTTTTTTTTACTTAATTTAATTGATTCTTTTTGTTTTCATTCCCTTTTCTGACAAATCAATCTGATTTTCATTACCTTTTATTAATTGATATGGTGTGTAAACCAATTTTTCCCTAATTTACGATATTGGTTTTACATTGATTGCTTCAATTTCAAGTATTTTGCATTAAAATTGCAGGGTTTTGCGCCAACATTGTAGTGAAGATTGAAGAACGACGCTAACCCTTTTGCTCAATTTGTGTAATTCAAAGGGAATCAATTAAAGTTTGGATCTTGTGTACAATTTGAAGAAAGTACAAGGAAATGAGTTTAAGTTAAGGAGTTGTTCTGTCAGCTGTCTAGTGAATAAGTTTGATGGGTATTTATAATGTTACCTCAAAATTTGATTTTGATGGCGATATCGAAAGGGGTGAAGTATATGGTAGTAATAATTGTATGATGAAACAATTGGAATGTGAGGATACTAAAACCGGTGGCGTAAAGCCGGGTTGTGACTCAATTGAGCATGAAGAGATGGAGATGGAGATGGAGATTTCGTCGGTTGATTCAAGTAGTGATGAACATTCAGAGAGAGTGAGATTGGTTGTTGTAGATAAGAAGACGGTAGTGGAATCGAATAATAGGAGTGTTGGAGGGAGGTATGTGGTTAAGGAGAAGGATAAGGCTAAGGCGACGAGTGCTAAGAAACATCCTAAACCCCCTAGACCACCTAGAGGGTTGTCATTGGATTCAGCTGATCAGAAATTGATTAGGGAGCTTCATGAGCTTGCTAGGGTTAAGCGAGCGAGAGCTGAACGTATGAAGACATTGAAGAGGGCGAAAGAAGCAAGGCCGAGGTCGTTTAAGAATCAGTTGTTTGCTGCATTGCTTACCATTTTGTTCTGTCTAGTTCTGTTTCTTCAAGGTACATTGCTTCACATATCGTTTTGAACATGCCCTATTGCATCTTTTTTGGGTCACCTAGCTTTTCGCAAGTTTGTGACTGTGATATGCAAGTCAATTGTTAAATTTTATTTGGCATTCTGTGCTTTTTGGGTCGGAAAAAGTCGCAGATGAGATCGAACCCTCACCCTCACCCTCATGGATGTTGTTTCATATCCAATGGACGATGCTTCTTCCATTGGAAAGTAGTGTTGATGCATTTCATGATGTGCTTTTTCATTACGGGTCTTATACATTTCTTATTGGAGCAATGTAGCTTAGGGATAATGTTGCATTTCTGTCTCTCTTGTCCTCCTTGGTCCTGTTTTAATTTGAATCAATATGAAATAATGGTTTGAGATTCTGATATTTCCAGTTTCAGTAGCTTCATGCCTTCATGTCACCTTTGTGGCTAATGCAAAATGAACTCGCATCAAGAATGTTGATTTCGTTTGATCATTGACACCCGGGTGGCTCTTCTATCTCGTGTCTTTTTAATTACATCAAGTCTTTTTCTAACATGGTCTCATATGTGACACAGACCCTATTGCTTGAGGTTTTCTCACTATGTTACCTGTTTAATTGATTCATCGCACACGAAAGAAGCACCAAAGATTTTTATGATGTCCATCTTTCGCAGGAATTTCATCTAGAACCAGCACAACAACAACAACAAATGTCCGGGAAACGCCTTCCTTGTCAAACGTGGCAAAACAGCATAGAAGTGTCCATGCTCAGCAGCACTCAGGAGCGAATCTCAAAGCACCAGAGGTTTTTTAAAGTCCCGCAATTTATGTCAACTTCTATTCTGTTGCCTTCTTAGTTACAGCAAGTTACTAATTTATTCGTCATCCCACCTCCCACCTCCTACAGCAAAACTATGTTACAGACTAGTTGAACAAGTTTTTGGTGTCGATAGAAGTCATAGAACAGAGCCAAGAGATGAGAGTGGTTGGACGAGTATAGGACAATTCCCAGAGTATGGTACCATGGCGGTCTCTAAAAACAATCATTCAGAAATTTGCGAACCCAACATTCTGTAAAAGCACTCGAACGATGAAATTGGTTTACTTCTTTGGCGTTGAATGTGTAAATAGGTCCCCTACTCCCCTCACTTTTGTGGGAATGATGCTGTTTCGTAATGATATGTCGTTTTAGCTACTGTGAGATTCGTATTCTTTTGGTGGCGCTCCACATCGGAGTAGCTAGTAACATCGTTTTCTCCCTTCTGCTAGTCTCCTCCATTGTGACAGGTCAAATATTATCCATTTAACTAGATAATGACAAAGCACCATTCCTATGGAATGAGACTGTTTTTGTTTCGTTCCATCAAAGTGGGTAATATTTGACCAGTTACAACGGATATGTCTGTCACAAACAAGAATTTGCGGTTTCTTATTGTGTGTTTTTTTATTTCTCTCGTCATTTTCCTCCTCTTTAATGGAGTACCTAGATTATTCTCAAGAAAATCTCATTTAGAAAATCCTGGATGGAAAAGCAATTATGAAAACATAAGACCATTCATTCGATCATTCAAAAATATTCGAAGATAGGAACTTTGTTTTTGAGTTTACAATCGCTATCATTTGTTACTCCCTCAGTCTCGGTCATTTGTTGTCCTTTTATATTATTTGTAAGAAGTATTCTAATCAAAGAACAACAAATGACAAATGACCGAGACACAGAAAGAGGAGATCTCAATGTTTCAAAGGGGGTTGAGGGTGCATGAAATGGTAGTACACAACATCGTAAGTAACCTTAGCAAGATCATCAACAGCTTTACTATCGCTGCTTATGGGGGACGGAACATGCCCCACCCACTGGAAATTTTTCTCGCAAATCTCGACATTGGTGGGAACAGGACCTATTGAATCTAAGGCCTTGCTATAGTCTGCCATCGCGAGGTATGCAGTCGTGTGTACAAGCCACTTTCCCAGGATTCTGTTATACTTCTCCATACAATCATCAAGAATCTGTTTGGTTTTCAAATCGGTTCTTTTATCATTGCGTAGAGTATCAATGTGGGTACTGGTCTGGAGAGCTAAGTAGCTCAGCCGCTGCACCAAATACTTGGCTAGTTCTCGTATCTCTGTTGCCTGAACACTCCTTGGGTCGGTGTTCAAGGCCGAGACACATAAGTTGTAGTCTTTTGTTTGTTTGCAAGTAAAATCGATGAGACTGGTTTGTGCTTTAGTAAAGATGATGTTACTACTACATGCTATCAAACAGAAGAAGAGTACAAGGCATGTTGAAGTTTTCTCCATGTTGTAGATTATAGTTATAGTTTTGGGATGAAATTGTGAGTATGTATTATTCAATTTAAATAGCTCAGGTGAGGTGAGTATAATAGTCCAAAGATCTTTATATCCAAATTTGTACAAAGGACATCTGTATCTTTATCATTTGAATATTTGATTCCTATTAAGGGGCCATTTGGTTTGCAAAACGGTATGAGGTTGTAATCGAGAATTAACTCAGGGTGGTATGGGGTTGTAAGTTTGTAACTTGATTCCTGATACTTGGTGTTTGGTTCATTTTTTTGAATGATTGAGTTACTCTAGGCGACCTGACGATACCAGATGCTACCCAATTTTTAATCATCTTATTTAAATATATAAAAATTTATACTCACTCCGTTCAAACGAATTGTATACCTTTGCTTTTTTGACACTATTTATAAGTAGGATGAATTTTCGATATAACTTCTAATATATAAGATAAAATATATTCATGTGAGATCTTGTTTAAACCGTCTAATCGAATACATTATGAATATCAAATTTTTATAACTTTTAGTATTACGTAACTAAAGATATAGACAAAAGAAAACGAGTATCGACATACGTGCATAAAGCAAATGGATACAAATGGTTGGAACGGAGGGAGTATAATATTCATATCAGCCGTATTAATTTTAGCACAAAAGAATAGTAAAATAAATTTCAACAACAATAATGTTATTGGTGATATAAAACCCCGAGCTGGAGGTCTTCCCAGGAGTACACACATCCTTAGATTATTTTCATTCAAGCATTTGAAAGGTTTGACATGAATAGTACTTTCAATCTATTTAAGCACTAATCATTTAAGGTCATAAATAGTAGTAAATCTTCAATTAGTGTGTGATGTTTCAATATTAACAAAATTTTACATATACTCTCTCACATTCTATGAAAACTTAACATTTACAAATTGATCCATTATTAAGAATAGTGGTTAAAAAATGGAGGAGATGTTTACCAAAATGAGTATTTATTACTAGTATTTTAAATTATTATTCTCAGAAAAATATTTCAGTCATAATATTTTTTAATAAAAAAATTGAAATACGGAATAATTTTTTTTCGGAAACTCAAGCAAAGCCGATTCCAAAGATGATGGCGTACCATTCATCCCACGTACTCGTATATATTCACTCTTTTTCATGTATAGTATACTTACTACTTAGAAAATTTATTTATATTACTCGGTCTCGTTCATTTGTTCGTTTGAGTTGCTTAACTTGAAAAATTCTTCTTTGTGACGACACTATCAGTCGTAACCTTTAAGACGGGTCAAATAATACATCAAATCAAATGGCAAGTGGTCTTGCAAGTGGTAAATATTTTATCTTTATTAGGCACATGTGGTAGTATTTGATCCGTTTTAAGATTTACGACGGATACTCCGTCTTAAGCAAGACCAACTGAACTTGTTTTCTTATTTGCGTTTTCTTAGTGTGTTTTTTTATTTATCTTGTGAAAGCAAATAATAAGTTTATATTATTTGTAGATAACAAAACTGAACATTATCATTTGTTTTGTTTCATCTCAATTCCCTGAAGGAGGAGCAGGGTGATTAAAATGGTAAACCACAACATCGTAAGCGCATACACCTAAATCATAAACGGCTTTACTATCGCCACTTATGGGTGAGGGGACATGGCCCTGCCACTCGAAACTCTTGTCACACAACTGCGACCAAGTTGGGACAACAATCATCGCATCTTTAGCTTCACGATAATTTCCATTGGCGAGGTTTTGAAGAGTTTTTACAATCCACATTCCAAGGATTTCATTATACTTTTTCATACAGTCGTCGAGAAGTGGTCTGATTTTCACATCGGCTTTTGGGTCCTTTAGAAGAGTGTCAATGTGGGTTCGGGTCAGGGTCGCTAAGTCCCGAACATGTTCCACCAGATAACCGGCAAGTTGTCTTATTTCAGTTGCGCTACGGCCTCTTGGGTCGTTGTTTAAAGTCGAGATGCATAAGTAGTAGTAGTATTGTGTTTGTTTGCAGGTGAAATCGATAAGACCGGTTGTGTGTACTTGTGCTTTAGTAGAGTTGATGTTACAGCAGGCTATCAAACAGAGGAAGAAGAGTACAAGGCACGCTGAAGAAGTTTTCTCCATTTTGTAGATTATTATAGTTTTGTGATTAATTTCGAGAAACGATTCGTTGTTTTGAAATTGTGGGTATGTATCATTCAATCACAAATTTATAGCTCAGACGAGGGCGCACTCTACAAGCTACAGTATCTAATCTTAACCATTAAACTTAGACATTTTTGATATAGCTGAGATGAGCTGATGAGGTGACTACAATTATTAGAGATCTTCATATCTACATTTGTACAAGTAAGGGCTCGTTTGGTTTACTATGGGAAGATGGAGTTACCGGGAACTTGAATTCACGTGAATTTGTATTTCATGGGATTTGCAAAAATATTGTTTGGTTACCACGTGGGAAATAACTTCATGCGGGAAGTTCTACCTACCAAGGGGACTTGGTGAGTAACTTCCCCATTATGGAGGAAGTGGCAATTCCTAGTAAGTGGCAATTCCTGGTAAGTGTCAATTCCCGGGGAGTGGGCAACCAAAAAGCATCGCAATTTATCAATTCATGGGAAGTTTTGCTTCCCATGATTTAAGAGGGCAACCAAACGACCCCTAAATAATATACGCCCTATATTAATATGGAAAATGATAAATGCAACTCTAAGGTTGGTGGGTAAGACACTAAAAGAGGAAATAAAGTTTTAATAAGAGTATATGTATTAATTACATCAATTTTGGTACAATTTGTGCTTCAATTTCTAAATTTTTTTTTTTTTTTTTTTTTTGGTGAATTCAATTTCTAAATTTTTTTCAATTGTAAAAGGTTTTAATATTTTAATACAAGAGTTGTATTTAATATTACCTTATTAATATAAAGAAACGTTATTAATTAAGTGATATCTTTTCATATTTACATCATTTGATTCCTATTATGTCTACAGTAATTATTGTGTACAACCGTTGTACCATGCGACAGCAGTAAAAGTTTGCAATTTATGATAAAAAGTAACTATTTTAGGTTAGTTAGTTACCAATTTCAGATAAATAGTTACCATTTTTTCATATTAAAATGTGGTTACTATTTAACTTAAAGTGGTCACTAAATAACATAAAGTGGTAACTTTTTACCATAAATTAGGTCCGTCATACGATACAACGGTTATATACTATAATTTGTGTTATGTCTATGGTAGTGATATATTTTCTTTCACGAAAAACATATGAAAATGCTTGGACTAGATGGGAAAAGAGAAGGAATAAGATTAAATTTGCTAATGTTAAAGATATTTAATAATTCTGGTTCACACTTGTTTAGTTAATTGTAATCTCTATGTATTATTTTCTATCATGTAATCTTTCATAGTCTTAAGAACTTTCCTATTAGTAGTTTCCTCAACTGTTTATACTATTAGGATTCTTTTTTGTATTTAGGTAACATAAGATCTCTAGATTACTTGCTTGACTCCCAAGCATCTACCTTGTATAAATACACATGTTTATTCAATAAAATTTAAGTTTTCACAAATACTTTACGGCAAATGGGATTGCTGCATTTATTAACTTCGATAAACGAAGTGATATGTGAATTTAGATGTCCATGCATGCAAGAAATGTACTTCCTCCCATTCATTGGAATTCTACCATTTGAATAAAATATAACTCACGTATATTCAACTTAGGATAGAGTTTCGAAATGACCGAAATTCAAGGCTTTTGACAATGATTTTGGTACGTACGTAGAAACTAATCTACCGTCTTTCTTACACAAATATCGTAGTGGTTATGTGATCTTGAGGGTCAGATGCCGCATAATTCAATGGTGATCTCAAGTCACGTCACAACATTCCTATCTGATAATATTATTTCTCTCTTCGGACAAAATTTTCATTTTGGGCCTCAAGAGTCAAGACAAACAATGGTCAAGTGATTTTGGGCCAAAACTAAAACTCTAGGACTATACTTTATTTACCTAAGACCTCACCGTAAAAAAAAGGGTAACTTGTTTTCTGCAGTAAATCCAAATTAAACCTAGTTGATTTTCTCTGCCACCGTTTCTGCTCGTAGTCGCTCGTCGGTCCTCCGTGCCCGCCTTCAGGTAATCGTCGTCTTCTTCTTCATCTTCTTCTCCTTCGTCACTTTCATTACACTTGTTTTTGATTTATTTTTGTTTTCAATTGAATTATGTCGCAACTTGATCAATCATGGTTGTAATTCGAATGCAATCCCCAGTGCATAGATTAGCGGCTGGAGTACGAATTTTGATACTGAAATACACTACTCACTCCGTCTCACTCGATAGTTACCTATTGCACTTCAATTCAATCTTCATCCAAGTTCATAAAGAACGGAAAAGCACTGGAAATTAGATTGCATTATCCATTTTGTATATCATTCATGAAGTTTTTAACTGGCTCGTTGCGTTTTCTTTGGTGTTTATAGACATGGATAGAGGTTGGATGTATACTGTGAAACGTTCGACCCCTGAATTTCGAAGTCTGGTGAAAGATAAGTTTGTGAGATGCGCATTGGAGAATACCATTCAGAAAGGGGAGACTGGCATATTATGCCCTTGTATTGACTGTCAAAATTCAAAGAAAGTTTTGAGTCGGGTTTGTGTGGATCACTTGGTTGTACGCGGTTTCATGAAAAATTACACACGTTGGATTTTCCATGGTGAACCTGTTGAACCTACTCAAACGGAAGCAACTGTCAATGATGATGACATTAAAAGGAAGCGGATGGATGACTTAATTGTGGACATGAAAGATAAATTCAATCGTTGCTCTCGTGTGAAGGATGGTGTGGAGAAACTGATAGCTTTAAAAGAGGAAAGTGGGTGGTGCGATGAAGGTTTTATGGAGTTATTAGAAGTCATCGGTGACATGCTTCCCAGTGAGCAGCTTTTTCGGGAACTCCAGGCTAAAGCAAAAGAAGCTGCGTGATGATCATGATACTAACCTCAGATGTTTCTCACCGAAGAAGCCATAAGCACATTTTGAAGTTATTAGTGGTTTTTGTGCTGCTGCGTGTATGTTAATGTTATTTAACTGCAACTATTTTCAGCATCAGTAATCTATCTTCTTCTTGAAAGACAGTGATAACAGAGAGGAGAATCGCACCAGAAAAGTTGCATTCGGATATGTTTCCACTACGATTTTTGTAAAACAAAACAATCACAAAATTGTACTTCTAATTTTATTTATAACGACGTTTCTCAAGCTAAAGGTCTTATTGCAGCAACCTTTCCCTCCCCATCCTTATTTAGATGCGGCTCACTCTTTCTCTCAAGCTTCGTATTTTAGAAATTGAAGGAACCCAAGTCCCCAAACAAACATGGCCGACTTCTTACTCAGTCCAAGTATGTCTCGGATCAACTTACCGAGCACAAAATGCATGAATCCAACCCGCAGCCAACTCCATTTGCTACTTACCTACTGACTCTCTTTCGCCCAATGCCTCAGAGTCTCTGACTATCGAACTATTATATGTAGTCCTGAATACTTAGCTACTGAGTATTATCCATCGCAACATCTGTTTTTCCGTCAATAAAAGTGCTCAGTTCATGACCCCTCCTAATTATGTTCAGCTGATACTTGCAAGGTACGAGTATAATTCATATAGGCCTGTTTGCAGTTACATACTCGTACATAGTAAATATAGTATTTTCCCCTCTCGAGCTCCATGCCTACTGTGATGTCGACTGGGCCAAAGGAGAAGGATGACTATGTGTCTACCTCCAGTTTTATCGTCTATCTTGGTTGTAACTCCGTTACTTAATCCTCTAGAGCTCACTCCACCATTGTCTCGCCCCTCTGTGAACCATAAGCGTCACCACCTCCTCATTGACCATCAACTTTTCACTCCTAAGTTTTAGCTCTCTTTTTTTTTTTTTAATAAACTAACAGTAATTTTTCATTCGCCAATGCAAATGTAAATTTTCTATTCGCAAATAAGACTTTGTGTTCAAATATCTTCATTTTGTCTCGTTTGTTTATTTGCTTTTTATATTCATTTTATAATTAAAAGTCAAACAAATGAACGAGAAAGGATTGACTATATCCAAATTAAACCCAGTTCCTTTCATATGACAGTCTCACGGACCACTGCCGAACTATAGAAACACCGACGCCCTATCATTATATCGCCGCCTTCAGCCACCGTCGTCGGTCGTCGGTCCTCTGTGCCCCTGACCGCTGCTTGACGTCAGGTCATTCTTCTTCTTATTATTACTTTCATCAAATTTGTTGGTGGTCTAATTAATTAGGTCTTTCTATTTTAGCTGAAACTTCATTTGTTGTAACTAATCGAATTCTTCTGTTCTCCATTTCCTGGAATGCAATCCCCAGTACATAGATTAGCTATTGGATTATGAAATTTGATACTGAAATACACTACTCACTCCGTCTCACTCGATAGTTACCTATTGCACTTCAATTCAATCTTCATCCAAGTTCATAAAGAACAGAAAAACCCTAAAAATTAGATTGCATTATTCATTTTGTTTATCATTCATGAGGTTTTTATTTGACTCGTTGCGTTTTCTTTGGTGTTTATAGACATGGATAGAAGTTGGATGTATACTGTGAAACGTTCGACCCCGGAATTCCGTAGTCTGGTGAAAGATAAGTTTGTGAGATGCGCATTGGAGAATGCCATTCAGAAAGGGGAGACTGGCATACTATGCCCTTGTATTGACTGTCAAAATTCAAAGAAAGTTTTGAGTCGGGTTTGTGTGGATCACTTGGTTGTACGCGGTTTCATGAAAGATTATACACGTTGGATTTTCCATGGTGAACCTGCTCAAACGGAAGTAAGCGGAAGTGGACAAGAGACGGAAGAAAAGGTGAATGGTGATGAGATTATAAGGAAGCGGATGAATGAGTTGATTGAGGTGCTGAGAGATAAATTCAATCGTTGCTCTAATGTGAAGGATGGTGTGGAGCGAATGATAGCTTTAAGAGAGGAACAAGGGAATATGACCGATGAATGTTTTATAGAGATGTTAGAACTCGTTAGTGACTTGCTACCCAGTGAGGAGGTTTTTCAGAAACTGTCGGGTACAGCAGACGAAGCTGCGTGATGATCATGATACTAACATCAGATGTTTCTCACCGAAGCCAATCGACATTTTGAAGTTACTACTGGTTTTTGTGCGGGTGTATGTAAGCTAATTTTATTTAACTGCAACAACTTTCTACCTTTTGTTGTTTCTGAACACGAGTATCAGTAATCTATCTCCTATCTCCTTCTCGACTTAACTGCAACAGTTTTCTACTTTTTGTTCACTGTCTTATGATCTATCTCCTATCTTCTTCACGAAAGACAAGGGATAATGGTGAGGGTGATCGAACCTGAGACGTATTATGTTGGCATTGAAGTCACCCAAGTCCCGAAACAAACATGGCATGCTTCTTACTCTGTCCAACTACGTCTTGGATCAACTTACTAAGCACAAAATGCATGAATCCAAGCTGCTGCCATGCTACTTAGTACTTAACCACTGCCACCAACTCTCTATCGCCTAATGCCTCTTGAGTATCGAGCTATTATTGGCAGTCTCCAATACATAGCTATGGAGTATTACCCATCCCGACATCTGTTTTTCCATCAACAAACTTTGCTCGGTTCATGACCTCTCCTACTTATGTTCAGCTGATACTAGCAAGGTATAATTCACATAGGTTTGCAGTTACATACAGTACATTGTACATCCTCTCTCGACCTCTATGCTTACTGTGAACTGTGAACTGTGAAGTCTATGATGTCGACTGGGCCAAAGGACAAGGATGGCTGTGTCTACTTCCGGTTTCATCCTCTATCTTACCCTTGTCCGCTCCTCCACGAATGCCGGATTTCGAGCCGTATCATTGATGCACGTGGGTAAAATCCTTCCTTTACAAATTGTGAGTTAAGAAGTAGGAATGTATGACAAATTTACTTGTATATTGATGCACGAAGATAACGAACAAGATCCATATTCTCGACAACTCTTTTCTTAATTGAAATCACATATCATTAACAAAGTTTTTAGCACAATTTGGTTCCCGTTCTTTGGATTCCCAGTATTGGTCGAACATGTCAGAAATGTTTTATTCAATCGACATGAATCACGATGATATCATGATAAAATACTCGGTATATACACAACAATTGATCGATAATCAATACTCGTACATTATACAGTACACCTTAGCTAGCTTAGATGATAATCAAAGGGTACAACCACAAAAGGTGAAGAAGAAACAAAGAAAAGCAAAGAGAGCAAGAGACTCAACAAACGTGACCATAGTCCAAAGTACGTTATCCACCACCCAAAAATTCAGCCACCTTAGACTCTCTGTGCTCCACCCTGTTGTTAGGTTCGACAGACTATCGCTTGGCCACCGGAGAATTGTCGAAAAAGATGAAGAAACGGCCTCCTCCGATCGCCGGAGCATCGACGTCGTTGCGCTCCATATGTTGCACATAGGAATTAGCATATACTTAATCAGTTTGGAGATGCGTGGAATATTATTATTTGATGATTGGCTTAAGTGGAAGTTGAGTGTGGGTTTAAAAGTGAGAGATATTATAATCAATCAACGTACTGTCCATTTTATATTCCATTTTATGTTTTTATATTTCCTATATGAGATGGTTTCATGATAAATTTATTGTGAGACCTCTCATATATATGGTAGTTATTTTTATAAATTTTTATTTGTTATTAGTGTGTCTCACGAAAAGTCTCTCACGAGACTTTTTGATTTATTTACTACACGAGTACGAGTATTTCATTTGGATTTTGGAGTTGTTCGTGGAACGTTGCTTACATTAAATTCAGTTTATTTTATTTACCAAGTAAATGAAAAAAAATGAATAGTGCATTTTTAGGAATTTATAAATAATTTTGTTCGTTAATCTGTTAAAAAAGGAAAAAAAAATCGGGTTTGTATTTGATTAATGTCATAGTACTCCGTAGTAGAAAAGTATCGTTATTAGTATGTATTCTTTGACTATTAAATTTAAACATTGAGTAAAATGAGAGATAAACAGAGCACGAGTATTATATATTTATAATTAGGCCCTGTTCTTTTCGGCTGAAATAGGGCTGAGCTGAGCTGGTCTGATAAGAGCTGAGCTGGTCTGATAGGAGCTGAGCTGGACTGATAAAAGCTGAGCTGAATTAAAAGAAGCTGAAACTAATAACTACTTATATAAATTATCTAATAATATTTTAAAAAATGAGAAAAAAAAATATAAAAAAATTCTAACACTAAATAATAATAATAATTAATTATAATAGTAATAATAATAATAATAATAATTTATTTATTTAATTAATAATAATAGTAATGATAATAACAACATAGTACTCACTTCAATTCATTTGATTTTTACTTTTATTTTTTTTAGTATTTGGCAATAGAAAATGTTATGTATACATCTTTGATTATTAATATACAAAATTTTAAATTTTCATATTTTTAAATCTTAATACAATACAAATAATACTCATATGTTATATTGTGTGTGTTGTAAATATTTGAATGTAACATCTATTTCAAGCCGTCAAAATATTATGGAGTGCATAATAATATTAATAATTATTATAATGACAATGATAATAAAAAAAATAGAAAATAATAATAATAATAACGATAATAATAACAATGACAATGATGATGACGACAACGACAATGATAATAATAATTTGTTACGGAGTATTATTATTATTATTATTATTATTATTATTATTAAGAGATACAAGTAATAAAAATAACAACAATACTATTATTATCATTATTGTTAATTTTTTATGAAAAGAAGCTTGTATTAATATCGAAATGCAATAATAATAATAACAACAACAACAACAACTTATTGTAATTTGTTTCAATCTTTATGCAACTTCCGCTTCATATAAATAAATAAATAATAATAATAATAATAATAATAATAATAATAATTTGTTGATATTAATATATATTAATAATAATATTATTATTATTGAAGCATTATTTTAGGAGCTAAAAATATTGGAGCTGAGATGAAAATATTAGAGCTGAGCTTATAGGAGCTGGGCTGAGCTTATACGAGCTGGGCTGAGCTGATAGAAGTTGAGCTGGTCTGAAACGGGCTGAAAATAAGCTGAAAAGAACAGGGCTTTAGTACTGTATGTGATTTGCGTTTGATAGTGAAATAATTGATGAAATAAAATGAGATACAACAATAAGAAGTACTCTAATTATATTCAATAATTAGACGTTGATGGATAACTTACATATTGATTACGAGTATAACATTTAATAAAGCAACAAAAAATTCACGTGGTACCCTTAAGTTTGTCATACTAAGTTTTTTGCATTAGAAACTTTGAGTGGCCATAACTTGTATTTACGAGTTTAGAAAATAAAGTTTTTTTTTCCAAACAACTCATCATCATTACAAGAACTACGATTTGAAAAAAGAAATTGTTGTATTCAAAACTCGTAGCCCAGAGATCTTGTATATGTCAAAGTATTCATGATTTATTACCCTTTGAGTGGTCATATACTTGTATATACGTGTTACTCACGAGCTCCAAACTCGACAAATATTTTCTTCCAAATCGTGGTTCTCGTGCAAACGAACGGTTTAATAAAAGACAAATTCTTATTTGTCACGGAATTATCCGTCATAAACGTGTGATGGGTCAAATAATACTCATTGGGTAAATAAGACAAAGCAATGTGCTACCCAGTAACTTTGTCTTTTCTAATCCAATGATATTATTTGACCCGTTATTTCCTTAACGCAAGGGAGACTTACTCTAAATAAAAAGAATCATCATTTTCTAAAGTTAAATACTCCCTCCCCTCCACAATGATCTTCCCACTTTAATATGGCTCATGGATTAAGAAATAGATAATGAAAGGTGATAAATTGTTTGGTGGGTTCAAGATGTCAAATCACAAAAAGTAACTAATAGAAAGAGAGTATAATGGATGAATAAGTAAAGTTTTAAAGTGGGAAAATTTTAGTGGAATTTCAAAGTGGGAAGATCTTAGTGGTGGGGAGGGAGTAAGAGTTATGATCCTTTCAAATTGTTCAGTTTGAAAAAATGGATATTTGATGCAAAGTTTCAACTTTCAGGGAGGACAAATGTGAATTTTTTTCCACATAAGGAATGAAAGAAGCGTGTTGCAAATGCAATAGGGGAAATAATGAAATTAGTGATGTTTGATTATTTTTAGGTGGAAGACAAAAAAAATGGTTCGTAAGATGATTGTCAATAGCTGGAACTATGGGATTGTACATTTGTACCAATTCATCACAACCATTAAGGACACGGACCGGACGGGTCCCTGATTTGAAAATGACTCTATAGACGGAACGTGGGAGCTGCTGGGTTTACGATCATTTGTCTTCCTCTCTTCCATTGTTTCTCACTTGTCGGCAATGATTTTTTTTCTAATCTGTCAAAGTTTGAGGGTACCGTGAAAAATATCTCAATAATAATTTCATTAAAAATGAAAATAAGAAATTCCGGAATATATTCATTATTGTGTAAGAGGAACTTCATACGAAGTATCTTACTCCCTCCGTATCTATATGTTCGTCCGCTTTAGAAGTATTAATTTTAGTGAGAAATCGTGTCTATTCTCTAGTAAGGCTTTCTTCATTATTTTATAGTACAACTTATTTAAAAATGGGGTTGCGTTAAAATGGGTTCACGTAGAAGTGGAAGTTTTGGATGAAGGTCCACACTCCACATGATGAGACGATATTTATTGGTGTATGTGTGTTGTTTAGACACTTTTAAGGATTAATTTGACGAATTTGGTAGACATTATTAATAACTTTACCATGATTAAGTTAGAAGTAAGTTTCTCTTATGACGGATATATCTGTGACAAATCGATGACGGATCAACCAACATCACATGGTTAGATAAAGCAAACATAGAGAGTAACAAATTGTTTACCTTTATTTATCTAAGTGGATATTATTTGATCATTCACAAGTTTGTGACGGATATGTTTATCACGTACTAAAATGACAAAATCTTGTTTGTAACGGCACTATCTGTCGTAACCTTAAAACGGATCAAGTAATACACCAAATCATATGGTAAGTGATATGCAAGTGACAAATACTCCGTATTTTATCTTTATTAGGGACATGTGATAGTATTTAACCCATTTGAAGATTTACGGCGGATACACTGTCTTAAGCAAGACCAACTGTAATAAAATTTGCCTTTAATTTGAGGTGGATGATGAGAGTGTGAGTTGTAGAAATGAGAAGGTGATTAGTTTAGTTGACGACAGAGTTGGAGAAATATCAAGGAAGGTCAACCAAAGTCAATAAGTCAAGCTGAATGGTCAACATTTACCATTGGCGCTCGGCAATCATCACTCAAGTCATTATTTGGTTCATACATGAGTTATGGCATAGTCAAGTTTGAAGCAGTCACGAAAAAAATGAAGACTTGAAGTCTTGGTTTATCTATCAACTTCATAGAGTAATATCTCGATTTCTACTAATCTTCAATTGTGGCAACCGATGCAAGACTAATTACGGGTGAATGCTAAGCCTTTTAGCTTTCTAACGATAGGTCTATGTCTTATTCCAAGAACAAACAAGTGAACTATGTCGCTTAAAAGTTGATGTAGTCAAATTTTGCATAGTTAGTTTTATGAGTACTGATACCGCAAATGTTTTTAGAAAATGGCGAAGGTACTACTGAACTAGCAAATAGCCATAGACAAAACATGCACAAAACACAAACCACATGTCACATCATCATACATGATACAACTCACAATTCACAAATATATTCAGTAACAAATCTCTATACGACACTAGACAAACTTTTTCAAAGTTCAGACGATAACTTTTCAAACTATCAATGTGTTTTCTCACATGTTGGGTACATATTTGCGGCCAAGCCATCCCACATTGAATCATTTTTCGTTGCACAAACATTTTGGCGACGAATTTTTTTTCCAGAGAGTATTTTTCTCTTCCTGTGTAACCATACTCAGTATAACAATATTGTAACCCCTCTCTTTCTGGTTGTACAATAGAGACCAATGAACCTAGTAGCGGACCTAGAAATTTGTCACCCAGGGTGCATGATTTTTTTGTCATATACAGAGTATTTTTTTGATTTTTTACCACCTAAAAATAAATGTTGGAGTATATTAAGTAAAACAAAATCAAATACTCGTATAAAATTCAGAATTTGTGTTCTACTCTGTAATTTTAGAAAATATTTTTAAAAAACATGGTTATTTGTAAATAATGTTTCTTATAAAATATAGTCTTTTTTAACACTTATTTGCACAATATAAATATTACTCAAATATCTCAATGAGGTAGAGCTTGATATATGACTTTATATGCACATCAACCTCAATAGAAAACCAGAAAATAAATACTGAGTATTAATTACGATGAAAAGGGCTTTTATAAGATGGGTCCAAAAGAAAATAATTCAATTTAAAAATAGAGGATTTAATCAAAGATATCTTAACCTAGTGATTAAGATCAGAAATCTTATGGTAACAAGTCACAGGTTCGAATTTTCCTCCCCCTATACTATAATGCGAATAAGTACGCGATTAGTCGAATAAAAAATATTCATAGAATCTTTAAAAAGATTAAATATAGTACTATAAACTTAGGAGCCGTTTGGTATGAGGTATTCAGGAAAGGGAAAGGGAATCAAAGTTCACAATTTCTTTGTTTGTGTTTGTTTAGCCAAATCAATCATTCCCTTTCCCCCTCCTTTTCCCCCAAACTCTACCTTCTTAGCCCCACCCCCAAGGTAATTGCATTCCCTTTCCCCCACTCACCAACCTAGTCATCACGTCACCATCACCAACAACCGCCACCACCACCACCGCCACCGCGCCACTACGACCACCACCACCACCAAGACCCACCTACCACCATTACGAACACCACCACACTTTCGGGTCAAGTCAAATATGAGTCGAAGTTGGGTCAAAATAATTTTTGATACCTTAATTTATCAATTAAAAAGTAAATGTATTTTTTAAAATTTATCGTATTGCAGTAATTATTACTCCGTATATTTACCATATTTACACTTTCGGGTCAAGTCAAATATGAGTCGAAGTTGGGTCAAAATAATTTTTGATACCTTAATTTATCAATTAAAAAGAAAATGTATTTTTTAAAATTTATCGTATTGCAGTAATTATTACTCCGTATATTTACCATATTTACAATTAAAAAAGTGTAAAAATAATACTCCTTATATTATAGGTATTTTATTATCTAAAGATACTACAAAAATTAATTTTTATTATTTTTACAATTTAGATATTAATTTATTTATTTTATAATTTCTTATTTTACATAAGTATAAATAATATGATGGCAAACCGCTAATGTCGAGTTTGAGTGAAAGTTGGATGAAATTCATTCTCTCTCATTGAAACCAAACAACAACCTAAATTTGGGGTAATCCCATTCCTTTCCCTCTGTTTCCCTTTGTTGATTTCATTCCCTTTCTCTTTGATGAACCAAACGTCCCGTTAAATGTTGGGACTTTTAGCTATGGACTGATTTTAATCTAGGAGATATCTGGATAACAATTTGTGAATTAAAATTGGGCTCTACCATGCAACACCCAAACCCTGATCTGTAAGTCCAATCCCAAACCCGATTGCCCATTTACGCCTTATCAAGTAATCCACCCGCCGTTCTCGTTTCAACGAATATTCGACATCTCCAAGCCCCAAACAAGAAACAACCTTCAAGTCCTCAACCCTAAATACACACGCGCACATCACGTGACCTCTAGAAAACACACCCCATCCTTAAACTCCCTACCTCACAACCGTCCGATCTCCCTCCACGTCACCGATCCTCACCTTCCCCCAATTCCCAACGGCTCAGATCTCTCCAATCCTCAGGGTTTGCTACTCAACGAACCAACCAACTATCCTCTCCCCCTTTCTTCTTTTCTCTCTCTTCCTCTGTTTTTAATTTTCCCCCAAAATAAACCCTAGAATTTTCCAGAAATCAATTCAATTCAATTCCATGACGAAGATTGTTGATGAGGAGAGAGAAATCGAGGCCAAGAAGGCCGCCGCTGCCGCCGCCGTGAACGGACACAAGGAGTACGAGGTTGTCGACGTCGAGGACGATGATGACGACGACGAGGAGGTTGTCGGTCAAGGTGATGACGCCGACGAAGATGACGATGATGAAGAACAGGGAGATGATGATGACGACGACGACGATGATGAGGAGAACGTAGCTGGTGGTGGTGTGCCTGAAGGGGTACCTCCTTCTGATGTTCAGAACGTTGATGATGAAGATGACGATGGTGACGATGATGATGACGACGGTGATGACGACGACGATGATGACGATGACGACGATGACGATGAAGAGGTAATTACTACACTAATATTTTGATTATTTTTTTTTACTGTATTTTTAGTCGAATTACCAGATCTGTGCTCTTTACATGCTTTTACTCTTGTAATTTATGATTTCGTGTGGTTAATTTTCGTAATTATGTGTTCTTAACTTCTTTTGATTTATTTCTCACTTATCCGTAAATTTTAGGTATTTTAAATTACCAGATCTGTTAATTTATGTCCAGGTTCTCTCTATGCAGATTTTTGTAGTGAGAGTTTTTAGTCTATGAGAAACCGTCTCACGT
Source organism: Agrostemma githago (assembly GCA_958450325.1). Taxonomy (NCBI): domain Eukaryota; kingdom Viridiplantae; phylum Streptophyta; class Magnoliopsida; order Caryophyllales; family Caryophyllaceae; genus Agrostemma; species Agrostemma githago. Next base: position 3,520,423 of record OY288241.1, on the reverse strand, counting down.
CGAACCAATAAAACGCTAAAATAGAACCAAAAGGGAAACGAAATACATTTAATAATTTATTTGTTTCTTTTTTTGCTTGTATGATGCGTGTGGTGTGGTGTGGTTTAGGTGGTGCGTTTTATTTTGTGGTTATGATGTGGGGTTTAGGCTTGACAATGAACTATTTGATGAGTATGTTATAGATCCGTGGTTTTGTGGAGTAGATCTGTTATTTTTACAGTGGTTATTATTTTTGCTCTGTTCATTATTTCAGATGAGAAATGGTTTCACAATAATATTACCGTGAGTTCTATGGGAGATCGACTGTTTATTTTTACTTGAGTCTAAGGTTTTACCTTTTTGGTTCGTTTTTTTAAAGAGTAATCTCTTTCAGATCTGATATCTGTCTCTGTATTCCAATGATTTTAGAGTTATGTCAAATTATTACAGTAAAATTATATCTTTGGGACGGTCTGAATTCCGGAAGGCTGTTTTTAAGGAAAATTAAATGTTTTTGGGTCGGGTTATTTTCGTGGGAAATTTATTGCAATTGGTGAACATGAGTTTTCATTTACAATTGAAAGTCTGATAGGAGAAATCTATTATTAAGGGGAAAAAAAACATGTACACGCCGTGAATAGTAGTATTAGTACGATACTACAGTAGTAGTGCAGGTTCATGTTGAATTCTGTGATTTTGTGATTTGTTCACTGTTTTTACTGTTGATTTAGTAGTAATAATTTGCTGTACCATAATTTTTGGACTGGTCTTAGTGTTGACGGAGTCTTTGATCAGTTGATTCGTTCTATACTCCGTTTGTTAGATAGGATTTGTATAAACATTTGAGCTTGTATGAATATTGTTGATATTGTTAATGAATATAGGAGTACTTGAGTTCTATTGTTGTAAAAGTCAACTCTCTTTTTGGGCTAGACTATACTGTACCACTTTGTGGATCACAGATTCACGGGTCCAATATACTTTGAATCCGATTGTGGAGGAGCCCAACACTGAGTAGTACCTTGACTTGTTGGATCATGGTCCGATTTTGTGCATCACCAATACTTTGAATCTGATTGTGTAGGAGCCCAACACGGAGTACCTTGTCCGCCCTGTCGGCCGTGCTGAGGACGAGGTTGATGCCTCTGATTTTGAACCAGAAGAGAATGGTGAAGATGAAGATACAGATGTAGAAGAAGATGATGAGGATGATGAGAATGACGAGGCCCCACCAAAGCGCAAGCGCTCTAGCAAAGATGATGATTCAGGTGATGATGATGGGGATGACGATGATGAGAGACCCTCCAAGCGGTAGTTGGCCTGTTGAGTGAGTGCTTGCTTGCTTGGTGGTTTGGGTCAAACCATTTACTACCTGTCTTTCTGTCGTCGACATAAAAAAGGGTATGGTGGTTATATCTTACTACGTACCTGTGTAATATCATCATACTGAGTGACTGACCCGTATTAGCGATGAATGGTTCACGTTTATGTTTGAAGTAGAGTAGTCTTAGCTTTCTTTTAATACATGTTGTTATGAACTTGGTTAGAGTGGAGAGTACTCTGTAGTTGTAGTATTACTATGATTTACCGTTTCGAGTAATGTTTATCATCATATTCTTAGATCTGTTTAGTGTTGAAACATTGGGGTAACCTTTTTTTCTTTCTACCAAATCCCTTCTTTCTGTAGTTTCAGTCCACATTTATTTTCACAGTTTTTGCAAACATTTTGGGCCTGGCCAATGCTTTCGAACTTGGGTTTTACGATCCAAACCGATACCATCACTGTTTGAACGGGCATGATTCGTTGGGTCGTATTCCATCCGTCTCCGTTTACTCTCTTTTATCGGGTGGTTTATTCATTTGTTACCTTGGTGGATCTATTCAGACGAGCGAATATGGCATAAGATATTGTTGAAATAAATAAAACTGGAAAACAAAAGAAACACGTCTCCTGTATTTTTCTGTTCCTTGTAGGTGGCAGAAAGCAAGCCACGAATCAATATTTGACGGTGTACAATTGTTGGACGAAAATGGGAAGAATAAAAGACGTGTAAATATGTGGTTGGTTAAAATTAATTATTGATTTATTATTCATGCTCAGCTCAAGTGATGTGGTTTGTTTATACTTCTGTTGCAGAGGATGTGCAAGCAAGTGGGCTGGTATGGTAAGAGAGAAGAGGCCGGGGCCTGTGTGTTGTCTTGGGTTGGGCCTGGATACTTGTCGGATCGTCAAATTGCTACCCCTCCTAATCAATTCAAGTCTAGGATCCAGTTCCATGAACAATTTCCAACGGCACAATCCCAATCCCAATCCCAATCCCAATCCCTTGGCTTACGACCTCACAAAACTAAACCCGACATGATAATCGAGTTGTCCAACAATTAACTTAAAAATGGTATACTACTCCGTGATAAATTATCTACAATGGTTCAAACTTCAAACACAAAATTCTAGCCCAAATGTAAAAACCAAAGGATGATTATAGGTTGTTCGATTGAATTGAAGCTATAGTTGGATTAACAAAAGTGGGAAATATTTCCATTGGCCAAAACCGGAAGCACACTGAAAACAACAGTTAGCATCCAAATCACAAAATAAACTAAGGGCCTTCCAACAATACATCAGAAACCGATGGCAGCGACATAGCAGCTCAATTTCCACGACTCTTAAAATTACATACTCCAGTTCATAAACTACAGAACTAACAAAATACATATTCTACCTGCTTACTCAAAATTACCGGAAAATCCAGAAACAACCACTCTTATAATAAACGTAAGGTTGTACGCAATTAACCCCCTTATCCAGCTTAGGCGCTGCTCATTATGGAAGCACTCGAGGCACCGAGGTAATGTTCTTGACTCAAAATCACCAGAAGACCAACTTATCTAAGCACCTTCTCACGTTTCATATCTGAATTCCCTTTGGTTGCAGCTGTTGTTCGAGTATCTGTTCCTTGGACGACATTTCTACTGCTACCTTCTTCAGCATCAATCTCATCATTTTCGTCGCCTTCCAATTCTCCTTCCTCGTCCTCTTCTTCCTCCTCTTCATCATCATACTCCTCGTCATCCTCCTCCATGTCATCAACATCATATTCATCCACCATGTCAGCTCGCAACGTGTGGAACTCAGGAGGTGGCGGGCAGTTTTCTGTGATGGCCTTGTCTCGCTTTATTACAAGATGGCGAATCACTTTCTCATCTTGGTCTAGCAACTGTTTAAACTCGTTGGTCCACTGAGTCCCTAACTCGAAATTCATTAAAATGTAGTGCGCGTGTGTTGTTTTTTGTATCTTATAAGCCAGTCTCCTCATTCCCCAATCACTAAACCTCCATACCCTCCCTTTCTTCTCTCTTATAAAATCTGCAACAACACGCAGAGGATTCGTGATCAAACAAACACCAGAGTGAGTCTCACTTGCATGTCGACTAACGAATTAAAAGGTTTTGAAGTTAAATGACATGACTTCCCCACCCCAAACAAACTGCGAAAAATGTACTCATTGATTGAGTGACTTCAATTCGAAAAATGCATAGATCAAACACATACTAGTATGAAACAAGGCACAGTAAAGTATTCTAGTGATTACGGGAAGAAAAAACAGAAGATGGATCCAAGCAAATTACCTTGAATCTTGGTATTCACATCATTAACCTTGTCTTTGTGATCTTGATGAATCAAGTAAACCACCTCATAATGACGCACTGTGTACAACGAAGTGTTCAAATAAACAGAATGCTTATCCACTGATTTAGGTAATTGTTTCAAAGGGCAATGAAAGTAACTACCCAAATAAGAAAACTAGAAACGTAAAAGTAGTGTTCTTACTCTGGTCGGCATCTAAATCACTTTCCAGCTGAAGGTTCAAAAACTCGAAAAGCTGTTCTGAAATGTAGACAGACATTCATCCATTAAGCAAACTTCCAACCGAATGAAAAGCTGAACAAATATTTCGTAAACAAATTTACTACCTTCATCTTCATCTGCGAATTCAGGCAATGATCTGCCATCTTCCTGCACCTTTTTCTGAATTTTCACAGGCATACGATAAGTATCTTTCACATATGGAACTTAAAAACCAAAGGTAGACCACACACACACAAACACAAACACAAACACAAACACAAACACAAACACAAACACAGCCTATGGAAACGCAAAACAGGTATGCAGTAAACTATGATAAAAAACGAAGTGAGACGGTCTTACAAGCGAAACCAAGCAACGAATATGCAAGAGCTATATCGGGTGAGGAAACCAGGTAAACCGCCCGTGGGCGACAGACTCGATGTCTAGAAGCATAGTCTCAAGCCATAAAGATCGCAACTTGATTCTAATAAAATTGACAGAATCAAAGATTTTGAGAATTAACCTAAATTCAAGCTCAAAATCAACACAATATACATCAAACCAGAAAACTTCCCCAATTTCAAACATAAACCCAGAAAATCAAAACACACAAAATTGAAAGAAAGAAGAATGAAATTAAAAAGGGACCTGTTTGAGGAGAACAGCTTCAGGAAAAGCGCCAGTAATTTCATCAGATTTAGGAGCAAAACTGTGAGAATCAACTTTATTGTTCTTGTTATCATCACCTTTTTTAGCTTCCACCATTAATGACCTCCTCCTCCTTCCAGCAAGCAAATTTGGAAGAAACGAAGAATGCCCATTTCGAGTAAAGAAGCAAGAATTGGAAGTAAATGAAAACCCAGAAGATAGTTTTGAAATGGGAGGAGAAAGGAAGGAGATAGGTGAATGTTTGGAGGTTGAAGTAAGAAGGGTATCCATTGATATGAACTGGGTTTTTGATTCCAGGGAGAAATGGATAGAAATTAGAAAAGGATGCGCGCCTTCTTCTTCTATCGAACCCCGGGCCTAAGCCTAACAGAGTCTAACCAAGGTTCAGGGGATCGAGCATGAACTCGAGCGTTTCTCTCGTGTTGTTGCATTCTTCCATGATTAACTCTCATATAATGGTTCGGGATGAGTTTGTATAAACCAGTGTGGACTTCAGATTATAAGCCTTTTGCTCGATATATTGTTGCGTTTAAGACAGGTGACAAAAGCAAACTCGATTTGAGGTACAATGTAGATAGTAGATACTTCCCCCGTTCTTTATTTATTAACCCATTTTCCTTTTAATCCGTTTTTGGTTGAATTACAATTTTTAACCAGTTTCCGTTGTCTACATTTACTATGCCTATGTTAACGCTTCTCTTTCACTGGCCTAAAGCCAAGAAAAGCCGAGCACAAAGTGAACCAAAACACAGGGACTGGAGACAGGTCAGGTCGGAAGGAAGAAATTGCATTCACTACCTCAACTCGCGTAAAGCCATAAACAGCCAATACAAATCACAAGTAACCTGACAGTAACACGTAAAAAATTTGGATGTGGACTGTGGAGTGAGCAACATTACAAAATGTCACTCAGGTTTCCTTCTTTAATTTACCACTGCTTTTTACCCTTTTTCTTTCTTTTACTGCTGCTGCTGCTGCTACCGCCACCACTCGTATGAGGAGGAGCCCCGCCTGCACTCTTGGAGTTAGGTTTTGTGCTTGTCTCAGGAGTCTCGTTCCCAGCAAAGTTTTCAAACGCACCAGACTGCATAGCAGACTGTAACCATTCGAATAATTCTTCCTCGGTCATGTTCTCCTCCATGTTGGGCACACCCCCACCCCTGTGGGATGAACTTGATCCTTTCCCGTGACTGCTCTTTGTTATGTTTGTGTTGAAATGGAAACCTGGTTTGTGAGAGTTTGCTGGGCATCTCATTCCCTGTACATGCAATTTCATTACAGCTTATTAGGGTCAACTGTCGAGTATATAGCCATTTTTTCATCTAGGATATGGGAAAAAGTGAGCAATTTACCTGACAAATATACCATTCTGTGGCATTATAAACTTTGCTATCAGCACAAACATATGCAACAGGTAGATCGACCTGCAAACCACATCGAACCAAAAGGATATCATGAACAAGGGCTTGTTTCAATACCATTTCGGGTATTGAAAGAATTTTGATTTCATTTGTAGAAGGGAAACCCGACCCTCTATCCTTCCCCTACCAAAATCCTCTATTGGAACAAATGGTAAGTATTCGTGCCTGCTTGTCAAATCTCTTTAGTTTAGTCAAAGAAGAAAATTGTTACACCAATTAATGTGCCTTTGTTTCATGAGTAGACTGAAGACTGGAGACTGGAGAGAGTAAAGTTTATCATGAAGCGGATGAGAACAACATGATCAATATAATACGGAGTACTTGATTTCTGACCTTCTGTAATATCCCAAAGAAGAGTGGCTGGGAAGACTGTTCAACCCACCCATCCCCGTCTTTAGCTGGATGAAAATCCTTGCAATCCTTCAGCGTGAGAAATTTTATCAGATAACGCATGCAGGAATATAAGTACGTACACACTTGAACAACAGCAATAGGCACATCCCGTAGGGTATATACTAAAAATATCTAAAAATGACAGACCTGACACCATCTCGCTTTTAATTTGGATTTTTTAGTTTGGAACCACATATGAAAGCTTCCACACTTCTTGCACGCAATTCTTCTTGACTCACCCAAAGGGTCCTCTCCATCACCTTCGGCGCGGGAAAATCCATTAGGAAAGAAGCCTTGTTGTCGTCCATTCTACATATTGCCATATGTCAAAACTCAAAAGTCAAGGAGACGAAAGATTAGCAGAAATAACTGCATTTGTTTCTTACTTGTAGTTATTTTCTTTTGAATTTGTTTACAAGAATATGGTTTACGTGCAAGTGATTAGACTGTTAAAGCAAAACCAAACCAAACCAAACCACCGGATATAATATGCATTTCTTACGTGGCAATGAGAGAAAAAAATAAAAAAATAAAAACCTTTTGAGAAGAACTCTGAAATCGACAGAAATAGTTCAGCAACTCTTCCCTCCCAAGTTCATCGTCATAAGCTTTTCTTTTCAGAGAATCCAGTAAGACCTATCAAAACAAACGATATGCAACACCAATGAAGTAAGAAATGAGCATGATTCAGAGGCCAGATCAAGAAAGGTACAAGGAGCATTAAGAAATCAGCATGGAACAAAGACAAGATACCTCGTATGCATTCTGAAGTTTTTTAAAAGCTTCTACAGCCTTCTCATTTCCCATGTTTTTATCAGGGTGAACAAGCATTGCCTACAGACAGCAAAGAGAACTAAGTAATCAGCTGGAAGAAGTACGGCTAAAATAACTTGACCAAATTTCCATTTATACATAGCAAACGGGAGCGCAGATGAAAACTTGCATACAAGCAGCAACCCAGCAATACTCTTGGAACCCTACATCACTACAGTCTAAGACGATTAAGGTTCTCCACATTTACTGTTACTTGCCATTTGGCATGGGTCACTAATTAAATCACGATTCTTGACAACAACTGGTCAATGCTAAGAAATTCTTGGGAAAAAACTGTTGATGACCACCCATAAGTAGGAGTAGCTTATTTGTCAAGGAGTTGGTTCTGTACTTTTCGCAAAAGGAGTAGTAGACTAGTAGGTAAAATATGAAGCCCATGTCCAACTGAGTGTAGTTTTTTCTAAAGAGAACGGGTCTTTATAATAGCTGTACTGGGACGACGAGGCGATAGTGAAAGTTGGCAAGTATTGGCGAAAAAGGGTAAAAGGGTTAAAAGTGTGAGAAAATCACGCAAGTATACAATGAAAAATGTGGCATTGGACATGATGAATCAATACCTTCTTCCTATATTCCCTTTTCAGTACAGACACATCTACTTGCTGGTATCGGGTCAAACCCAAAGCTGAGTAGTGATCAGTACAATTAAGCAAACGAATAACTTCATCTTCTGAAGTAATCTCAGAATCAGCCCCACTGGTAGAAGTATCACCAGCATTCCGATCCGCTGATTCCCCTGAACCAATGTCAGAGTGTGGAACATGTGCTTTACCAGCAAAAGAGCCTCGTTCATTACTAAATCCATCTGTTCGCGCATACGACTCATTTCTTTGCTCATCAATGTTATGTTTCAAGAAGTATATGAGCGCATCACTTGAAATGAACGATAAATTCAATGCTAAAAGCAATCCAAGCCATCCAACATATGCCCAAACACAATATACTGAATAGACGGTGGTTATCAGTAAAGCAAGGCGCTCATGATTTACTAAAAATGCCAAACCTGCAATTTGTATGAGGATCAAGAAACTTTCAGAAGTTAGAATGATAGTTTGAATGATTATAAAGTCACATTCTGCGACGTTTTAACACACTAAAAGTGTAAATCGTCACCTGACAAAACAATGATAAAAGAGGTTGTCCAAAAGCTTCCGTATAACCACAGAACAACTGCTCCACTAACAGCAATTATTACTAATGAGACAATAAATGCCACCAAAACTCCAAGCAAGGCAGCAACAGCCTGTATGTTAAGAATTTTGTAAAGGTCAAATCTCATAGCAAGCACTTAGAAGTCAGCATAGAGTGGAAACAAGGACTTCAATGTAAGGCTTGCAAAGGTTTAACAGTAACATGACAACTACTGACAAAGGCTAGATGGTACTAGTATCACATATGCTTTGACACGCTTACCACAAGCATTGTGAAATGAACGTCCATAAACCTGACTACTGCATAAACTTTTTTCTATCAGCACCGAAACTAGGGTCAAAACAGCAACAAAATTTATACAATAAATCCAACCATAATCATGCAATGTGCAACATAGACAAAATTCTTGAACTAGTTAATGAAATCTAATGTATAAATAGGCAAGCACAAGTATGACTGTAACTTACCAAGATAAGCAGGAATTTGAATGTCCCAATCATTGCAACAACTGAGAAAATGCTAAACCACAGAACAGCGAGAAAGGACGTTGTTCCCATCCTCACAAATGAGGACATGCCACGAAGAGCACAATCCAACCAAACCATTGACAAAAGTAGCATGATGCTGCCAACGTGAAATAGCCATCTCAGAACAATCGGATAGGTGAGAACAAACTTCTCTTGTACGTAATCACGAGCTCCATTGATCTTATCTGCTACAGAAATGAAGAGTGGTCGATGCTTGTCAAGCCATCCATTTGAAGCCCGCAAAATAGACATGGCATAACTCTTTAAGCTTTCACGTGCCAGATGACAGACAAAATTCACTTTATCAAGTCTGTTAGATATGTAAGATGACTTTGTTGGGTGACCAGAGGTACCATTCACACTTTTATGTCTGTGATTTTTAACATGTGATGTATTAGAGTATACTCGGCCAACACCTTGCACATCCTCATATGAGATGCCAATATTATGTGTATCATGCTTTGAAGGCCCATTACCCACATCGTCTGCCAGATCGCCCCTTGTTACTACATTCCTGGCTTTTCTATTCTTTTTTCTCCCATCCCCAGCAAAAGGACTGTCAATACTCGCTGTCAAAGGGGAGGTATGTTGTTCACCATCAAGGAGGTCATCAACAATCACCTTCAATTCTGGATCTTTTTTACTACTCTTTGATGATGGTTGATCAATTCCTCGCTTTGCTTGATTTCCTTTACGAGCCATTCGTAACTTTTGCGCAATATTGCACAAATATGAAAACAATAAACTTGATCACATGGCCAGCTTGCGCCAAACCAGCAAAATAACGCTGTAGACAGCTCTTATCTGCCAAAAGAATGAGAAAGCAGGTCTATGAGATTCTTTCTATTTATCAGAGTGTTTTCCAATCAACAAAACAATCACTGATAAATAGTGATCATGATCTATAATCTACTTATGTTACTCGGACTCTTCATACTACTCAGTACCCATCGTACCATGGAGAACAATTTAGAATTCATTTGAGGGGAAATAAACAGGATCATTTGTGAGTCAAAAATTAAAATTTTTACTCACGACCAGTATTTCTAATCATTTGAGTAAAATAGACTGCAGTTCAACCATGTTGACAAAAAGCTACCACATAAGCAAAACTTCTCCCGTCATGTTAGCTCAAATGCTAAAAGCTCTCTTACTCTAACCATGAGATTAGGGGTTCGATTCTTCCCCCAGCATAATGCACTCATCTGGGTTAGGGGAAGGGGTAACTCGCAGGAGCTTCTTGATTTGAAATAGATTTTTAACTAAAGAAGCAAGAAAAAAATACAACTTTGGTGCATTTTGCCTATATTAGATTTTGGTTATTGTCTATTACGACTCCCTCTCTAATAGGCCGTCCTCTTCCCATCTTCCACCGCTCTCAAATAAACAAATTCTCCCATTCCAACTAAATGCATTCCTGAACTCTTTCGTCAACTAAATCAGCAATATTCTAAGCATTACCTCACGTTGACCTTCACAACAAATCGGCTCAATGACATTTCTATATGATACAGGTTTGCTGTTTGCACACAACTACTGTCTTTCAGCTTCCTAATGCACTTCTGAACACTGATATACACTGCAACTCCTTCTAACCAAAAGGCATGCTCTACAAATGCCTAATCGTCGCCGAATTCTTTTTCAATAAAAAGATTACCTTGCATAACTTCACTCCCTCATTTCAACTCAAACAATGACTTTATACATTACCTCAACCTATAGAATCATTAGAGCAAAACCCATCTCACATATAGCAGTAAAACACAAAACCCAATTAACCCAAATTCAACTAACCTATATCACAGCCAATCCAAACTAAAAATAACTTCTACAACAAGAAATTACTGAAAAATTAAACCAAACCCAGATAAATTCAACAAAAACCCACTTCAAATCAACAAAAATAAAAGCAAAACCAATAAGAAAAACTCAAATTCAGTGTAGTACCTGCTAGGGTTTATAGGGCAATCAAAATCGTGGGCGCCAAATTGAAAAGATCGCGTAAAGGTTACACACAAGTTGGGTTTTTTATTTGGTAGAATTGAAGCAAAAATGAAAGAAGAAAACTGGAAAAAATTGGTTGAATTGGTAAAAATTAAGTGCTGCTACAAAAAAACATGGGTTCAGAAGATGGGGGTAGAGTAGATGATACCAATTTTCTAGTGTTGTCTATTTGTTTAGAGTATGTGGGGTTTGCTGTTAATATTTGTGAGAATTGTGACCTTTCAATTTCATGCCCTCAACCAAAAATATGAAAGGTGCTTTTTGTGTGTATCTTGATTCTTTGATCTGATTTTCCAAAGTTTTTTATTTATTTTTTTGTTCTCTCAAGCCCCTTTTTTTGTTGTTGTGAGGAATCTGAGGATGACTGAGTTACAATCTTTACATTTAGTCAATGAATTGAATTGAAGGCCTAAAGGAGATGATGATGGAGGAGTTAGGGTTGTGCTAAGTGATTGGGTTTTGTTTATTTTGCCACCGAGTCCTCTATTTGACGGACATATCCGTCATAATCTTAAGATGAACAAAACAGATTGTTTATTTTTGTTTTATCTATCCACGTGGATAATACTTGACCCGTCGCATGCTTGTAATATAATAGATATGTCCGTCACGGGTAAAGTATTTTATTTGTAGCACACCTATCTATTTCTATCAAATCAAGATGAAATGAATAGTGGATAAGTCCTAGGATAATTTGTATAGTGATGGAGGTGGATACCAAGCTTTGTAGGCTAACATGGTTTAATATAGTCCACATTTTAGTAAGGCATGATTGAGCACGAGATGTTATGATCTGTGGATCATGTTAGGGTCGAAATTCGAGAAAAGAAGATTGTGTCTAACCAAGACATGACATAGCTCACTTGGGTACCATGGTCGACATGTAGGGGTGAGCAAAACGGGGGACTTGAATCAGTTACACAAAATGGTTTGTCGATCCAAATTGGTTACTCAAAGTAATTTGTTTTAAATCAAAACTTACCCGGTTAAAAGCGGACACCCGACTTTGAAAAATGTGAACTTAACCAACATTTGAGAGTACTGAGACGGATTTCAACTAATAACCTGAATATTTTTCTAACCGTTTTTGGGTTTGGTTTCGGTTTTTAAACACGGGTCACAAGCTGGGTCGTGCCCGGACCGGAAGCAACCTGTGTACAATACTACAAGTACGAAAATCATTTCGTTTTTGTCTGATGAACCCTAGGCTTGCGGTTCCTCCAGGGTAGGTTTTCGCTTTTCAGTTACCTAATTTACAGTTAAATTTCTCTTTATTTGATCACCTTTTCTCTCATAAAACAAATTAAATAATTCCATGATGTAATTCAAACCCAAATTCCATTATTTGATCCATATATTATTCCCCCCAATTTCCTGGTAAGAAAACCTCCTTACATTTTCATTTCAGGTGTAATTATTGACTTTTGTTCAAACCCTTTGATTTAATCAGTAATTCAAATGAATTCATTAGATTCAGCAAATGGGTTTTTCCCAGATGAAGTTTTTCTCCAAATTCTAGCAAGATTACCCATAAAATCCCTTTTTAGGTTTAGAACAGTGTGTAAATATTGGTACAAATTACCCTCTGAAAAGTACTTTATTCACCTGTTTAATGCACTTTCAGTAGTGAAATCCATGGTGTTGGTGGAAATTACTGAGGTTTCTGAACAAAAGTGCAGCTTGATATTTGTTGATTTTATGAAGGGTGTGTCTGAATTTTCATTGGATTTCATGAAAGATAGGGTTAAGGTTAGGGCATCATGTAATGGGTTGCTGTGCTGCTCTAGTATTCCTGATAAGGGTGTGTTCTATGTCTGTAATCCTATGACAAGGGAGTACAAGCTGCTTCCGAAAAGTCGGGAGAGACCTGTCACTAGGTTTTATCCTGATAGTGAAGCAACTTTGGTTGGTATTGCTTGTGATTTAGGTGATGATAAGAGGTTTAGTATTGTGTCGGCGGGTTATCATCGTTCGTTTGGGCATAGGGCGGATAAGACGTTTACAACATTGGTGTATAACTCGGAGGTAAATAAGTGGAGAAAGTTTGTGTCTTTGCAAGAAGATAATTTCACCCAAATGAATAGGAATCAGGTTGTTTTTGTGAATAGGATGCTTCATTGGTTGACTGTGAGCTACTCTTGTATACTCGTGCTTGATCTGGAGAACGATGTTTGGAGGAAGATGTACTTGCCTAGTGAGATTGGTTGTGGATCAGGGAATCGAATGTATTTGTTGGAATCAAATGGTTGCTTATCGATAATTCAAATTTCGGATGCTTGGATGAATATATGGGTGTTGGAGGACTATGAGAAACAGGAATGGAGGATGGTGGATAGGGTGAGTCTCCGATGCATCAGAGGGTTGATGCCTGGAATTTTTCCCATTAGCCAGACTGGTGAGTGTGTTTTTCTTGCTACACATAAACAGATACTGCTTTACCATAGGAGAACTAGAGTTTGGAAAGAAATGTATTCCGTAAAGAGCAACTCAACACTTCCTCTGTGGTTCTCAGCCCACGCGTTTAGGAATACTATATTTTCGTGCCATTAAGATGCCGATCATCTGTAAAGTATCTGTACATAAATTTAGGCTGCAATTTGGATGTACATATTTGGTGAAATTGGCACGCATCCTCTATGGTGCTTGTATTGTTTCATAAATGATTACGATTATGGCATACTCCGTATGATTTAATGATAGATTTACGGTATCCTTATGTAGTGGTGCTTTTATTATTACTCTTTATCCTTTTCTTTGATGCCACTCTCTTCAAGTGGGATCTTTTGAGTCGACGAGTTCCCTTCAATGCAAAGTTCTTGGGTTGCTTAGAAACGATTATGGCGAATGATTCATGAACAGGCAGTTATTTGACGTTCTTTAAAACTCTCTACATCTGTGAGTTTGTGACTTGCTGAACATTGGAAATTCCGGAATTCAGGTAACAGGTAACAGACTGACAGTATTTCACTTCTCGACATAACTTTCGAGGATGATATGTGGGGCATTATCACAGATTCTCTGTTTAATTGTTTGTGAAGTGGATTTATACTTTGGAATCATTAGAGTCGGTAGCAGTTGACAGGTTCCGGTGCAACTTCTGGTGTTGCTAAGACGCTCTTAGGCTGAATGGTCTTGAAAGCTAGCTTAAGAACACCCGTGAAGCGGTGGTTCTTTGACATTACCACAGTATTGTAGTCTTGTGAGCTCTGACTATGATCAATGGCTTATTATTTAGAACTCTCTGCACCTACGAGCCTGTGGTTCACTGAACAACATTGGTAATTTGGAAGACCAGATTTTTATTCGAGCTTTGGGTCATATGAATCGTAACACAAAACATACCACTTGTAAGCTAAAGACCCTGCAAAGGCATTTCAAGGTATTTAAAAGGGAAAATCCACATTAGCTTAGAGTAAGATGAAAGCCATTTAGGATGAGAAGTAACTCGAGGTCGCTTACATTTCATCCTCAGAACAAATATGTATCGGAATAGAGGGTCATCCTGCCTAATACCAGTCTTCTCTCAAAGACCGAAATATCATGATACATCATTTAGCTACAAGCCTACAAGGATTTGGTATGGATTATATCACAATAGGACAATCTGTCCATCTTACAGGTTTTAGTACAGATTTATTGGGCACATGACCAACATAAAAGCCGAAAGGTACCTATCGAAATCCAAGGTAATCTTGAAATGCAGATGTTATGATCTATATTGAATAAAATCTCAACGGATATCTCCTTGTTCATAGAGTTTCCTTGACGCTGCTGAATCGCAAGATTTGCAACTGGCCCATTATTGCGGAAAACAAAGAACCCAGTTATAGCGGAATATATGCAACTATTTGGAACGATTTTTTCATGTTTACAGCTTGGATTGTTGCTTGGGTTGACCTGAGCTTCGGCCGGCTATGAACTCTTGCATTTTCTGAAACTGTTCCTTCGTCATCCCTTGGTAATAGCTATGAGCTCTCTCCTGAAACGTTAAAGCAACTGCTGACATCCCGCGATGTAAAAATACTCTTTTAAAACCATTAGACCATCTTTCTTCAACTATACAAGTTTTTCGAGTTTTTAATGTCTATAAAAATGTAAGTCAAGTTAGCATTGGTCATCCAAATTCCAAACGGACACAACAAATTGAGATTAGGTAGGGACAAGCTACATACCTTTTCAAGCGCTAATGCGTCACCCAAACTAAGTTTCAAGCCATCATTCAGGACAGACTTGTACCTTAAGACGAGATCTTGGCTATTCTTCACGATTGCTTTTGCAATTTCTTCAGCTTTACTTATCAGTTCACCATCTTCGACGACATGATTCACAAATCCTAACTTCTCACCCTGCTCTGCTGTTAAAGGTATGGCACCAAATGATACCTCACGAGCTTTATTTGGACCTATTATGCGAGCAAGCTTCTGTGAAAGCCCCCATGATGGGAATATCCCAAACCTGCAAATATGTAACATAAATGCCAAAAAGTGAACCAAGGGATTGTTTGCATATAATTCTCGGGGGAGAAGGGGAAGGAGATGGAGGGACGCAGTAGAATCCCTCATTACTCGAACTGTTTCACGGTTTCACTAGGTTAAAAACCGGTATGATTTACACAAATGTCACCTAGCTTAACAATCAATCAATGACTCGATAAAAAAAGGCAATTAATTTCCCAATAAAATCCATAGGTTTAGAATTTAGATAGCCTTGATCAATATAGATTACATAACAAAAGTACAAAACCAGCCTGCCAAAATGCATTCTCACTTAATTCAACCATCAATAACTCAATAAAAAACACAATAAATACCCAACCAAACAACCAAAAAACAGTTATCTTGATCATTAAAGATCATACAACAAAACCCACCTGCCAAAGTGCCAAAACCAAAAAAATCTCAGCACAACAGTGGCCGAGCTAGCACGAACGCGCTCACCCCAATCCCATCCCATATGCCGAAAAGTTTGAAACTTTAGATCAAAATTACCGTTTTTCTTTTCCCTTTCTACCACCACTGTCCACTGAACATACCCCATTAATAACTCAATATACTCCGGCCTATTTTGCCAAGTTCCTTAGAGAGAGTTGTACCGTATTACAAACACAATCAATTTCCTAATCAAACCAACCCAAAATACAAACCTTGATCATCACAGATTACTAGAACAAAACCCACCTGCCAAAATCATAAAATTCATCTCTGATTATACCAATTTCTTTAATCTTAAGCTAAAATTTCCAATATTTTGTTTCCTTTTTTAGTATGCCAATTATACTTATATTATTACTCCGACAAATCCTGCATCCAAAGATAATCTAGCTAGTAGCAAGGGGTCCAAACTTTAACAAAATGACTAAAATTATCGACTTTTGCTAGCCAAAATCATGAAAAAACTCGCTAACCAAAACCGTAAAAAAGTCAACAAAAAAGGGTCAAACCTTGCATGAGAATCAATAAACTTAGTAGCTTTGGAAGCAACAATAATATCACAAGCAAGAGCAATCTCAAATCCAGCAGTAACAGCAAACCCAGAAATAGCCCCTATTATAGGTTTCCTACACCTTTCCATCTGAGCCACTGGATCAACCTCCATGTCCTTCACATCTCCCTTGAACACCTCCTCCGCCGCCGTCAGATCAATACCCGAACAGAAGGCCCGACCCGAACCCGACAGGATTATCACCTTCACCGATGGGTCTGAGTCTAGTGACTTGAAGGCCTCTGCTAACCGGGTTAGCATGGGTTTGGTTAGCGAGTTCAGGGATTTGGGTCGGTTTATTGTTATGTGGGCAATACCCGTGGGTTTCCGGGTTACCAGGATGAGCGTTTCAAGGGTTGGGGATGACATTTGATTTTGTCGGTTCGGGTCGGGTTGAGGTCTGGGTTGTTGAGATGTCAGCTGAACAAAGGAATAAAGGGATGAATCTGAATTTTGATGATGAAGAGATGAAGTACGAGTAAGGTGTTCTTTCACTGTTATGCACTTATGCGTGTTCAATGTGTTCTCTAGACTTCTGGTTCCATTAATTCCTGACCGATTAGGCCCCGTAAAAGTTAGACCCATTTAAGGAACTAATCCAACTTATACTAAATCTGTTCATATCCAAACAATTACATTGCTAAATAAACTGTTTTGTATTAGTGAATTCTTGTTTCAAACAATTATAATGACGTCTTATTTATAGTAATACGAAAATATGATCGCAATATTCTAATATCGGTAGCTAATATAATTATTCTATAATATCGATATTATTTTGATTACGATATATTGGTATATATATTACAATATACCGTAATATTCCTAATCTTCCCTAAACTCTATCGTGATACCGTAATACTCCCTCCGTTCAAGTCCATCGCTAATATCTTTCGTAACATATTAGTAAAAATTATGGAAATTGGATATTAATAATGTATTTTAAAGACGAATCAAACAATATCCCACATGAATATATTTTCTCTAATAGATTGTAGTGAATATCGAAAGTTCTCCTTGATTGTGAATAGTGTCGAAAAGAGAAAAGGAAAGCTTGGACTTGAACGGAGGGAGTATTACGGTATCCTCTGTCAGTACGTATTTTTTTTGGTCGTTCAAATTCAATTGACTACTTTCTTTTTTTTAGCCCACTTTTAATATTATTTTAATATCTTTTTAATCACTGTGCAAAATAGAAACGTATCCTTTGAATATAAACAAAGGAGTATTCCTTGACATTGGTTAATGATATGCTTCAGGTATTCCTTGTTCATATGAGAAATAGTCATAGTTGTACAAACTTTTGCATAACAATAAGGACACCTACACATTACAATCCCTTTACTAAAGAACTTACAACCCAAGGCCATTTTATGAAGTCACTTGTAATTAGTCAAATATTAATTCCATAGATAAATGGTTATACACTATTTGTACCTACATACATTAATCAATTCTCTCCATAACATAGCACCATTACAGGATTGTACCGCAGTACGTATTCAAGCACTCGAGTAGACGGTAATAAGCGAGGGAATGAAATCGATGAATGGATCAAGAATGTAATAGTTGACGGATGTTAATAGGGGAGATAAAAGAGGAGTCTCCATCGATAAGGCGTTTAGCTATGACGACATTAGAAGCATCCGACGGGTGATACGGGTCCCAAAACACGTACTTTGACCTATTATTGCACACACTTGATGTCGGCCCACACGGTATTAATCCCCCGTACGTCCCACTTACATAACAACATGCTGAATTCGCATTCTCAAAACCTGTACAAAGATTCAATTCAATTGTCACATTTCATGACAAAATTCATATATCTGAAATCCCTAGGATTTTCACTGTAAAGACTTACCGTAAGACTTATAGTTGAGAAGGAGATCATTGAAGGCGCGATAGATATCGGCGTAAACAAACTGTGAACCGGGAAGGGTGTTGGTTAGCTCAGTAACAACAGCCTTAAGTTGGAAATTGAAGAGTTGGGCAAGGTGGTTAGGTAAAACAACACAATTTGGACCGGCTGACGGGTTTATATCTCGTAAATATGGTATGCACCCGATCGGCCCCACGTTTACCACTACTATCTTCTTAGCTCCCATATTCCTTAGCCTCTGCTCACAACACAATTACACGAAACAATTACATTGTGTCGGCGAAATTTGATGATTACTAGTAGATCCGAAACTAGATTTCAGAAGTCTAAACGTTATGGTTTTTGGACTCAAGAAAAGTTTAGGTCCCGATTCTGAGAACCTAGACGTATAGTAAATAATTACCGTGAGTTGGGCGGTATATTTGGAGATCATCTCATCAACAAAGGCTTCAGGAGAAACGAGTGTTTGCTCAAGTCTTGAGACAACTGGAGTTAAGTAATTGTTGATAAAGTCATTTGAGCCCATGGTCACAGAAAACAAGGCATTTTGAATAAGTTCATTGGTGGCTGCTTCTCCAATTGTTGATATTAAATCTTGCTTTGTATTTGCAAAGTTGTCCAATTGTGCATCAAAATTCAACCTACCAATCTGACAATCAATTATTTTTTGTGAGTATACATATAATTATACTACTACTGCTACTACATTTAATGTTTCAAAAATTCCACATTGTTTTCGTAGATCTCATAGGTCAAACTTTTGACGATAAATATAAATATAAAGTCAAAATTAAGTCGGAAATTAAATATTGTACGAGTCTGCTTACAAAAATTTGTCCGGTTGCATTAAGGATCCCTCCACCACCAGAAGCGTAATTAACGCCTTGCATAACTGCCGGTCCTTTTGTAGTCGGAGCTAAGTATGGTGGTGAAAATGTCATTAACCCAAGCTCTTGGCCTATAAACACACACAAGTTTTAGTAAGCTTGAAAACTAAATATCATATGCGGAGTAATAGAGTACGCGTATTTCTACTAATTACAATTAAAATTATAACGATATTATGAAAATGTAAAAACTTTATTTTAGTTTTCGTAATGGAAGTAAGGAGTATATATAAAGAGTGAAAAAACAGAGGAAATTACGAAGAGCGAGCTTGCCTATAATATCAGCAATGGTTCTTCCATTGGTATATCGTCCGGTTGGTATTCCGAAATCAATGCCATTAGGAGGATAATTGGCTTTCGAAAGCGAAACAATGTAATTGTTGTTGCCAACATCTACTAATGAATCTCCAAACACAAAACTTGCTAGTAATCCTCCACCTTGTCCATTACAAGTGCTAATAATAATGCTCATAATGGTCAAGAAAATATGTATAATTAGTCTATTTGCAAAAATAATAACACCCATTTAATTAATTAATTAAGATTTATGGGAAATAATAAATAAATAAATAAATTTGTAGGGAAATCGAAGAAGTTTGGAGTAAGACACTATATACTAGAGTAGCATAGAAGTGGGTCTGTTTATATAAGGGGGATTGGGATGGTTAATAATGTACGTACGTAGACGTATGTATGTAGTAGGAGTAGTATGTACTGTATGATGTATTTATGTTGAACAAGTTGGATAAAAAAAGGAGGAAAAATGAAGGAAGGAAGGTTGATGAAATTTATTGAATGCACGTCTGCAAAATCAGCTTCCAACCCGTGAAAGTTATTTCCAACTGAAGCAATTGGGCATTAACAGCGCTTAGCTTCCAACAAGTTATGATATGATAGGAGGAGGAATATATTAATAATTAAGTTTTAAAATTCGTGTCTTGGTCTAGTGGTCAAGGCGAAAACATATGAATGTGAGCATTGTTGTATCGGTGAATATGTATCCTAATAGACAATTTCTCATTAGATTTATTGAAAGATCAATGGAAACTCTAGCCTTAGTCTTTTACTTTTTCCGGTTTTAAATTATTACCCTATTTGAATAATATATGTGAAAGTATTATATAAAAATGAGACAATTATTTAAAACGGATATATTTTGCCTCATTCATTCATGGCATATAATTAGACCTAACAACCAACTAACATACCAAGTCTTGCTTGGTTATCAGCTTGCTTACGCTCCAAACAATGGAAGAATAAATCCATAAACTTTAGGGTTAATTGGAGAATGTTGGTTAGAGCGAGTTTTAATCATGTACCGTGTTCGTGTACGAGTAGTAGTATTTGCACTTCCACATATTTTATACTCCGTCCATAGTATGGAATTCCCAATTTTGTTCCTCGTACTATGAACACTAACAATGGAGTAGTTTAATTACTAGACTTTATTCTTAAAAAACTTTTTATCTAGTGATCTACATTACCGAGTAGTAATTTAGTATGACAGGGTACAGTGAATTAATTAGTGATGAATATATACCGATAGATTTTGAAAACGATATTGTAATATAGAATTTTGATAGCGATAGATATGAAAACGCACCCTTATATACGTTTTTTAAGGGACCAACCGAACGAGTTAGGTTGAATCCGATCCACAGGCCAGGATGGGGCAGCTAATCGGTACTGGAGGTAATAATAAAAGTGGGGTTTAATTCATTTAGCGTGTAGTAACCTAACTAACCTTAGCTTGCTTGTAGGATTATAAATGAATTGAAGTTAATTATTGTATGTGTTGGGTATTGGTAACATGTATGGTCATAATGATTTGAGGAGATTGAAGTGGTAGAAAGAAAGGCATATATATTACTCACTCTCCCCACAATGATGTTCCCATTGTATAATGGCACATGGATTAAGAAATGAGTTATGAAAGGTGGTAAATTGTTGGGTGGGGTTCAAGATGTCAAATCACAAAAAATAACTAATAGAAAGAGAGTAAAATGGATGAATAAGAAAAGTTTTGAAGTAGGAGGATCTTAGTGGAGTTTCTTTTTAAGGAAAGTGAGAAGATGTTAGTGGGGGAGGGAGTACTAATGATTTTGGAAACCTAGCAATATTATTGACCTTCTCATTCCATCTTACCATTCTCAACATACACCCATTCCTTGGCTTAATCATGTTACATCCATTCCTTAGCTTCATCATCATCAACTTTTGTTGTTATTTAGATTAGATTACATAGTTTCAATAATTGTTGGAAACTTCTGACACGTTATATAATTTAGTATCAAACTTGTTTTCTTAAATTGTTACACGTCTCTAAATGCATGCGATAATATGGCGTTTAAATGTCTCCATTGAAGATCAAATGAAACTCGTAATACACCGGAACATTTTATTTGTTGTTTAATTTGTTCTGCGCGAATATGAGCCGATTTTTTATCGGAACCCAAAACACCAAAAAAATGTGGATAATAGCCTTCAAAATCGGTCGTTGTTTTTGGCTATTTTCGAACGAGGTGAAATTTGTTCTAAAGCGCGAATGTTTTTCGACGAAAACTCTTCGATACGAATATAATACTTAATAATGATTGTTGAAAACTTCTGACACGTTATACAATGGAGTATCGATATTATTTTCCTAAATTTTTACTGTACATGTCAAAAAATGCGATATTATGGCATTTAATTGTCTATAATGAAGACCAAATGAAACTCGTAATACACCGTGACATTTTATTTGTTGTGTAATTTATTCAGCGTGAATATGAGCCGATTTTTTTGGGACCCAAAACACCAAAAAAACATAGATAATAGCCTTCAAAATCGGTCATTTTTAGCTATTTCCGAACGAGGTGAAATTTGTTCTAAAGCGCGAGTGTTTTTCGACGAAAACTCTTCGGTACGAACAAAATGCTTAATAATGATTGTTGGAACCTTCTGATACGTTATGTAATGAAGTATCGAACTTTTTTTTTTTTTTTTTTTTTTTTTTTTTGCCAAAGGATCAAAACCACCTAATACATGTTAAGAGCAAGCACTAAATTGTGTGCTCTTTTGTACAAGGATCGGGTTAAAACATAATACAGTACAATACAGAAAAGGAAACGGACACTTAAGATATGTCTAAACGAAACGAAAACATCTTGTCCGAGAACCAAAGCATGTTGATGGAGAGACGTGGAACGGGCACGAACATCAACATCCACCGCATCATCATCCGGGTAGGGAGCTCTAACTGATCGCCGAGAGCACGATTGAGCCAAACAAAAAGCACTTACATACGCCATAAAGACGTAGAAAGTATCGAACTTGTTTTCTTAAATTTTTAGACGTCTAAAAATGCGATAATATTGCATTTAAATGTCTCTAATGAAGATCAAATGAAACTCGTAATACACCGGGACATTTTATTTGTTGTGTAATTTATTCAGCGCGAATATGAGCCGATTTTTTTTCGTGACCCAAAACACCAAAAAAACGTGGATAATAGCCTTCAGAATTGGTTGTTTTTGGCTATTTTCGATCGAGGTGAAATTTGTTCTAAAGCGCGAATGTTTTTCGGCAAAAACTCTTCAGTACGAACACAATGCTTAATAACGATTGTTGGAACCTTCTGACACGTTATATAATGGAGTATCGATATTATTTTCCTAAATTTTTACACGTCTAAAAATGCGATAATATGGCATTTAAATGTCTCTATTGAAGACCAAATGAAAACTCGTAATACACCAGGACATTTTATTTGTTGTGTAATTTATTCAGCGCGAATATGAGCCGATTTTTTTCGGGACCCAAAACACAAAAAAACGTAGATAATAGCCTTCAAAATCGGTCATTTTTAGCTATTTTCGAACGAGGTGAAATTTGTTCTAAAGCGTGAATGCTTTTCGACGAAAACTCTTCGGTACGAACATAATGCTTAATAATGATTATTGTTGAAAACATCTGACACGTTATACAATGGAGTATCGATATTGTTTTCTTGAATTTTTACACGTCTCAAATGCGATAATATGACATTTAATTGTATCCATTGAAGACCAAATGAAACTCGTAATACACCAGGACATTTTATTTGTTGTGTCATTTATTCAGCGCGAATATGAGTTAATTTTTTTGGGACCCAAAACACCAAAAAAAACGTAGTTAATAGCCTTCAAAATCGGTTGTTTTTGGCTATTTTCGAACGAGGTGAAATTTGTTGTAAAACGCAAATATTTTTCGACGAAAACTCTTCGGTACGAATATAATGATTAATAATGATTGTTGGAAACTTGTGACACGTTATAATGGAGTATCGATATTATTTTCCTAAATTTTTACATAACACGTCTAAAAATGCGATATTATGGCATTTAAATGTCTTTATTGAAGACCAAATGAAACTCGTAATACACCGGAAAATTTTATTTGTTGTGTAATTTATTCAGCGCGAATATGAGCCAATTTTTTTTTCGAGACCCAAAAAACCAAAAAAACGTGGATAATAGCCTTCAAAATCGGTCGTTTTTGGCTAATTTCGACGAGGTGAAATTTTTTCTAAAGCGCGAGTGTTTTTCGATGAAAACTCTTCGGTACGAACAAAATGCTTAATAATGATTGTTGGAACCTTCTGATACGTTATATAATGAAGTATCGAACTTGTTTTCTTAAATTTTTAGACATCTAAAAATTTGATAATATGGCATTTAAATGTCTCTAATGAAGACCAAATGAAACTCGTAATACACTGGGACATTTTATTTGTTGTGTAATTTATTCAGCGCGAATATGAGCCGATTTTTTTTCGTGACCCAAAATACCAAAAAACGTGGATAATAGCCTTCAAAATCGGTCGTTTTTGGCTATTTTCAAACGAGGTGAAATTTGTTCTAAAGCGCGAATGTTTTTCGACGAAAACTCTTCAGTACGAAGATAATGCTTAATAACGATTGTTGGAACCTTCTGACACGTTATATAATCAAGTATCGAACTTATTTTCTTACATTTTACATGTCTAAAAATGCGATAATATGTCATTTAAATGTCTCTTTTGAAGACCAAATGAAACTCGTAATACACGGGACATTTTATTTGTTGTGTAATTTATTCAGCGCGAATATTAGCCAATTTTTTTTGTGACCCCAAACACCAAAAAAACGTGGATAATAGCGTTCAAAATCGGTCGTTTTTGGCTATTTTCGAACGAGTAGAAATTTGTTCTAAAGCGCGAATGTTTTTCGACGAAAACTTTTCGGTACGAACATAATGCTTAATAATAATAGTTGGAAACTTCTAACACGTTATATAATGGAGTATCGATATTGTTTTCTTAAATTTTTTCACGTCTCAAAATGCGATAATGTGGCATTTAAATGTCTCCATTGAAGACCATATGAAACTCGTAATACACCGGGACATTTTATTTGTTGTGTAATTTATTCAGCGCGAATATGAGCCAATTTTTTTTGGGACAAAAAAACGTGGATAATAGTCTTCAAAATCGGTCGTTTTTGGATATTTTCGAACGATGTGAAATTTATTCTAAAGGGTAAGTGTTTTTTGACGAAAACTTTTCTGTACGAACAAAATGCTTAATAACGATTGTTGGAACCTTCTGACACGTTATATATTTTTACACGGCTAAAAATGCGATAATATGGCATTTAAATGTCTCCATTGAAGACCAAATAAAACTCGTAATACATCGAGACATTTTTTTTGTTGTGTAACTTGTTCAACGCGAATATGAGCCGATTTTTTTTCGTGACCCAAAACATCAAAAAAATGTGAATAATAGCCTTCAAAATCGGTCGTTTTTGGCTATTTTGGAATTAGGTGAAATTTGTTCTAAATCGCGAATGTTTTTCGACGAAAACTCTTCGATACGAACAAAATGCTTAATAATGATTGTTGGAAACTCCTGACACGTTATATAATGAAGTATCGAACTTGTTTTCTTAAATTTTTACACGTCTAAAAATGCGATAATATGGCATTTAAATGTCTCTGTTGAAGACCAAATGAAACTTGTAATACACCGGGACATTTTATTTGTTGTGTAATTTATTCATCTCGAATATGAGTCGATTTTTTTTTCGGTACCCAAAACACCAAAAAAACGTGGATAATAGCCTTCAAAAACGATATTTTTTTGCTATTTTTTGAAAGCGGTGAAAGTTGTTTGAAACACAAATGTTTTATAACGCAAACTTGTCGTTATTTCCATTTTTCCATATAACATATGAGATACTCCGTATTATTTAACGTATTTTAATATTAAGACGGATATATTAGTGATTAATTTACCAGAGCTGCAGCTCATATGTTTTGTGTTGTAGCAATACTAGTAGTGAAGTTGGTAATAAATTCAGAGACAATTAAGGTTAATGTATTGGTCTTCCACTCTTCCTGTATTGCTTTTCAGAAGTCAGAACCCCAATTTACTACGCCGTATTTATGTCCATGTGATGTGAACCTCACATTATTTATGAGCAACTACAGTATACTCCCTCCGTATTTTTTTATATGACGTTTGACTTTTTTGAGATGAGGCTTTGACTTTCATTTTTATGTAAATATATTATTCCAAATTTTTAAAAAATTACACCATAAAATCCCTTACAAAAAGAGCTTTCAAATGAGTATACATTTCATGGTATTTTTTCTTATGTTGTGAGAGATATTGAAGAGAGAAGGGGTTGTCTCGAAAAGTGAGAATGACTTATATTAAAAAACGGAGGGAGTATTTTTCAATATCAGAAGAAGAAGAAGATTATTCATGAAAGAAACCAACAAATAGACACTCAAACTTTCCCAATATAAAGAGATGCGTCTACCATGAAATGAAGGAGGGTTTCTTGACTTGAAATTCGGGTTTTGGTGTGTCAAGATAAACAAATGAAAATGTTAGATAGTTTTGGTAAAGAAAAAAAAAGTTTTAGTGTTTTATCTACGGAAAACCTAGATGTTAGTTGCTTTCTAACCAAAAACCCTCAAATGAAGTCCGGGTTTATTTGGTCGTTCAGTTTTGCAGTAAACACCCCTAGCCTAGGAGAGTACATTGTAACATACTAACAGGAGCTTGGGTTATTCAAATCGATCATAGTTGATCCTGTTTAACTCGTTCCATAACATATCTATCCTTTTTTAAGAAATAAATTTCATTCATTTTTACGAATTAATGGTAATACACAAGTTTGCCGGGTTATTAAATTTAATACCCGTACTAGTTTAAATGAGTTAAACAAGTTGAAAGTGAAATGTATAAAATTAAATGACTAAAACGAGTTGGGTTTGGTTTGGTTATAGAAAAACGAATATAAGTACATCATGCAGTGGCGGACGCAGAGATTTCTTGTAAGGGGGGCATCGAATTTTTTTAGCATATTACTTTTATCTTAGAAAACATTTTAATTTTTTTTCTAAACTAATGTCTTAAAACATTAAAAAAAAATGACAAATTAATTGGTTTGAACGAGAGTCTTTTATGCTAAATAATATCTTACGTTGATTTTTTTTCCACCAATAAAAATTTATTTCTTAGATCTTGTGGGGGCACTTGCCCCCCGAGGCCCCCCCTAAATCCGTCCATGAGTACATGATAAAGGTTGGAGTTGAGACAAATGAGTCATTTGTGTAATTAAATTGGAGTCGAGAATCATTTAAAATTGGCATATGAACAAAATTGAAGCGTTTTATTCATGATCGAATAAACCTGGAGACCAGACCAAAAGCAAATCCGCAAACCGGACCAAAACCCTTGGATCCGATATTTCACGAATTTGGACTAAACCGAGTCGACAAAAAAACAAGGGATCGGACCGGAACGAATCGAAAGAATACCCTGACTTCCTCCTAATTCACAAACCCCTTCCAAAACCACTATCAAGGAAGAAATACCCTAAATCCCTAATTGCAACCCCCAAACTGCAGCACAAGAAGAAGAAGAAGAAGAAGAAGCTCAGAGATAGAGAGAGAAGTAACAATGGAGGGTGGAGATGATGTTGAGATATTGGCAGATTCAAAGGATATGCAACAACAAAGTAAAGCTTTTGATAAGCTTACTGACCGTGTTGAAGATCGTCAGCTCGATTCTTCTCGTGTTCAAACTGTAATCTTCTTCTTCTTTCATTTGATTGCTACTATGGTCTAAAGTTGAAGTTTTAATTGATTTTTGACTTGGATTGTCAATGGTTATTAGTTCGTTGGGTTTATTTTGATGTTAATTCCTTCATTTGATTCATATTATGATCCAAATTTGAAGTTATTGGTTTAATTATGACTGGTTTTGGTTGTTATTATAATTGCAGGCTATGGCGTCGATTGCTGCTGATGCTGAAGCGGATGCTAATGCTCAAAGAACAAGGTGAACAATCGCTTTGTTTTGCTTCCATGTTTCGATTTTATTGTTCTGACTTTTAATCGTTAGGGTTTGAACTGCGAGTTGTGATTTGAAGAAGTGGAGTGTAGGTGCTTTAGGTCAAAAGATTTGAGGGATTGATTCAGGGTTCTTTTTTGCTGAATTTTGTCGAAACATTTGTGCTAGCATTGAGCATATGAACCTTCAGGATCTTTGGGGAACATATTCGGACTGTTGTTCACTGAGGGTTTGACCCTCGATATGAAAATTTAGGGTAACAAACAATTATTTTTGATTTCTGAGTAGTTAAAATCGACAATTTTAACTAAAATTTCGGGATTTGTCACCCCCTTGCTACTATTTAGCTCTTCCTGTGCTGCCAATTAGGCTAATAGTCAAGCCCATAGTTGCAAAATCGGCTTGAAGATGAACAATTTTCAAAGTTTGTTCCATTTGCACGTGACGTTTGGTGTAAAAAGACGTACTGGGAGAATGTTTGACGCTACTGAGTGCCTAACCCTGGTCTTGAAAACAACCGTTCCATGACTTCAGCAGTATTGTTCATATTTCTCAGTGTCTTTTATCTGTCCATTAGAACTAACATGTCTTCATTCCTGCTAAAAGAGAGAAGGAACTGGCTGCTGTGAAGATCAATGCTGGTGATATCGATATAATTGCCAATGAACTAGAGGTAAGCTTCCATCGACTCCATTGTATGTAAGACCATATTTTCTCAATATATCCATGCCATCTCTTAACTTAGTCGCCGTGTTCCTTGTAGATGGATAGGAAGGTTGCTGAGAGGACCTTGCGAGAGCACAAAGGCGATGCTGTTGCTGCAATAAGATCCCTGCTTCACTAGAGATAGACTTTATTTGGATCGCACTCTTGAGAAACTGATGCTACAAATAAACGACATTGAATTATCTTATTGACAGCAGCTAATGGAACTCCCGACAATCTTTTGCGTTGTTTGTATTGAAATTGTAGCAGTATTTTTTCAGTCGTAAGCATTCGTTCACAACTCAATACAAGAATATGTGGTGTCTTCCATCTGTAACTCCCAGAATTTTCCGAAAATCAAAGCAAGTTTCGTCTATATAACAAATCTTAGGGGCGTATTAAGAACGCTGATGAATAAATACAAAATAAAAGATTATGTATTACAAAAAATGTGTTGATATCCTCGGCTTTTGAGGGTGGTCAGGTTGCTCGGCGAACATCTGTGTTGAGCAAATTGTATTCTCAGCATGGTTTCGAGGTAAAGATGGAGTTAAGTTGTTTACGTGGAACTGCTACAGAAGCGGCTCGAGCTGCATGGAATTGCATTCCATGTTGTTTCAGCATATACTTCAGCTTCTCTACCAATTCTTGGAATGTAGGTCGGCTTTGAGGCTCACTGTAATGAAATTAAACAGTCTGTCATCTTAAGGTACAACTATAAGAAATATGCATCAATTGCTGCAGAAACAATTTTGAAATTCCCATTTGAGACGTAAAGTGATCCATTGACCTTACATTCATCGGCTTATATCATCAAAATTAGAGATACATTATGACTGTTGAAGTTCACTTAATGAATCTGATGTCCTTTTAAAAGGCACAAAAGAACAATGCAGACTGGTTCTGTTGGAATCAGATTATACAGACAGAAATATGGAACTGAGTGACGAGACAAGCAGAAGGAAAAGAACCTGCGCCAGCAACTTCGAATCATAGAGGCCCACTCTGGATCTATATCTTCTGGTATATCTAACCTTTCATCCATAAAACCTACAGCTCCTATCACCTGCATGCAACGGTAGTCATTACGGATTAAATGCACTAGCAACATCATCCTGTAGTAGCGGCAGTAGCAATAGCAGTAGATACAGCAGTGGCAGTGGCAGTGGCAGTAGCATATACATTTGTTATTCAAAAGCCAGAACACACACGACGTAGAGTTTCTTATATGATGATTTGGGACCGGTAAACATTGCTCTTTGAAAGATTGAGAGGGAATGGAACCCACTCTTTCCAACCTAAGCCCTCCCCTCTCTCTCGAACATTATTTCATTGACATATTCCATCCTTGCAACAGTTATCTATCAGCCACAAGAAGTAAGAAAAGAAGAAATATCCTGCGGTTTAACTTTCTTTCAGCAAATGTCGACGTATTTGTTCATGACTTCATGCCAACACCTGAAGTTTGGATTTTAGACCTATGCTACAAACATCCTGCAGTTGACCTCTCTTTTAGATGTACGGTTTTATACCCTTTCAATAGGGGGAAAATGGTATTATTGAGCATAAGAAAGCGCCATTAGGCCGACTGGTTCTCAGAAAGTACAGCAAATACAGGTCTGATATACTGGTGTTTTTCCTATCGATACAGGATAAACTGCTCCATATATAGTACGAGTAATAAACTGACGTTGCTTTGTTATCCCGAAAACAAATACCTGCATCGCATTTAGATTTTCCCAAGGAATTTTTTGAGTGGCAAGTTCCCATAGTATGACCCCAAAGCTGTATAGATCAGACCTATACAATGCCAAGATCATCAGTGCTAACCATCAACTACAAGGATCTGAAAAACCACGGAGCTGAACTAATCTTTTAAACATCACTGCAATATGTTTTGACATACTTCTCATTTGAAGGGCTGTTTTGAAGCGCCTCTGGAGCCATCCATTGAGGCTACATGCAAAAATAAATGCAACATTCAACCACTGAATAATATGATATCCAACAAAAGTACTAAAGTTTTGATCATACTGTTCCTTTCCCAGTCTTAGTTGCAAGATAAGTCTCATGCTTTACACGTGAAAGGCCAAAGTCAGCAACCTGCAAGAAGATCAAAGAAGTAATATAGTAAGTTCATACTTCAATTTGAAGAGATGCCAATCAGTCAATATTGGAATACATAAACAAAACCTTCACACCCCAATTTTTATCTACAAGCAAATTAGAAGACTTCAAATCGCGGTGGACAATAGGTGGACTGCAGTTATGAAGATAATTCATTCCTCGAGCCTGCGTCATTTTTGCAAAGATAACGAAGTAAGAGCCGTAGACATCAGTGAAGTCATAATCAAAGAATCAAATGCTCAGATATTGCTTTCTTCAATATGTATGAGTAGTTTACACCAGAATACTGACTATGTCTAAAGCCATATTAAGTTTTCGTCTCCAGTCTAGTTTGTATGTATTCCTCTGCAGCAGGAGGAACAGGCTTCCCCTGGACACAACAAAAGTAGGGAAAATTTAGGACAAGATACTTCAACCACTATCCAAAAAATCTGCCTTGCAAGAAACTCTAAAAAAAATGAAAAGTTAAAAATGAACCGAGGAAGGAACTCTGTAACTATGCAGAGACGCTGAGGTGATGTCACTGCACCCATGAATAGGAGAATGTTAGGATGTCGAAGTTGCTTCATTAGGGAAACCTAAACAAAATCAACAGAATACGTCAGAGCATCATCATCTTCTCCTTCTGCTTCAAAGTAAAAGGCCCAAATGCACCATATGTGAGTCAAGAAACTCAAGTACGTATTTATACAACTGTAAAACAGAAGGCGTAAAGCAATAACATCGAAACAACCTCAACAGCACCAAGGATATGCTAAAGTTCATAGGCATGAGTAACTACCTCTTGTCTGAAAGAAAAAACAACTTCTTCTGAATATTCTTGCTTGGAAAAAACTTTGATAGCGACATCCTGCAGTTGAAAAGAATATTAAAAATAGACTTTTAGCATAGTAGAAGAGGCAACACAAGACACACCTAAACAGTGAAAGCCCGTGGCGTTGAGGCAAAAGACACACGCCTTATATAGAAGTAACGTACACTGTTTTTGTAAACAAAATCATGTTTTCGTTATGCAAGATATGGATGATGATGAGGCAAAGAAAATGTGGAATTCAAGTAGCAGCGTTCATTATGGGTGCGACATCTAAGGCGTTTGGATAGAGCCTCACTGGCCCTTGAGTTTGAGAGTGCTCATAGTGTGCTTAAGTTCTATTTTAGGCTGATGAAATAAGGTTCTCGTCCTCTCCCAGACAAGGTTACTTTCTTATAACAACTTTAAACTCAAATCATACAAGCAAGTAGATCGTCATAAAGAGGCCAAAAGGGAACATACCGATCCATACCAAAGCCCGTGGTACACAGTTCCACAGGAACCTGCAGTAATAATAAGAATCAGACTCAAAAATAAGCACAATGATAATTTGTATCTCCATGCCTTGTTAGCAACCTATTGCACAATTCTTTGATAAACTCGGAGAAAAAACATCCCTAAATGGGCTCCAGCTATTGAGCCAACCTACTTTTTAGGGTCAAGACCTGCAACCCCAACCTGTAAATCCTGACTCAATACAAAACCAATCTGAACCAGAAACGACCGCTAATCTAGGAATGTGGTGAAGTGAAGATAATACTGGAGCTGGACCCATGAATGTCAAGGGGAAGGGGCACCATAATTCTTGAGCATCGGAGCCCCCCCTATGATTAAGCTAAACATGAGAGAGCAGTATGAGTTCAGGATTACCGCAGCCAAGGGAAGTAGCTAGCGTACCTTGACCAATCTGCTCTCCGATTGTTAAATCTTCCCACATGATTTCATAGTTTAGGCAATCACTCTCAGTATCCAACTTTTGTGTGGCACTACTGCTGCCACTTCCACAGCTACTTGCACTGCTACTACTGCTAAAATTATACGACGACCTGGAGCCCAAGGCCTCATTTGCAACAGGTTTATTGTAGGAACTTATCGGGATTTGTGACTTAACAGCAGGATGTGCCTGATTAGAGTATTGTTCACTTTGCACACAGGGGCAACCAGGTCGAACACTCTGAGGTTTGCACGATTCATGTTCAGTTCCTTTCCATGGCCATCGAATTGCTTTCTTACCAATCCAAGTCTCAGCTCTGGAGGTCATCATCCCGTGCATACTAGGTTTCCCCTCACCTTCATTAGATTCTCCATGAGAGTGTGCACGGGACTTGCTTGTCGCAAACGATGAGAAAAAACCGACAGCTGCGCCAGTTAGATTCCCTGTGGGGGATGGCGCAGCATCAAATAAGCCATTATCTCCATGTTCACTTTCTCGGAACACATTACTCTCTACAGTCTTCATTTTAGATCGGACATTGTTGCTTACTTTGGAAGCCTAAAGTCAACAAACCCAAAAATTGGTAGAGATCTAGTTAGTCGACAAGGAATTTCAAAGTTCAAAAAATTGGCTCTGTATCGACGATGGCTCACTTTATTGGGATAGGAAGCATGTTTGCTGTAGAAAATTATGAGATGTGTCCCACCGCGGATGATGGGGGTCGCTTACCTTATTTATTAATCTTACATATGGGTTACGATTTGATGACATATTTTGCTACGTTTCGTTATATTCCGATGCCAATGAATGGTGAATCCTTAGCTAAATAGGAAACTGAAAAGAGCTACACAGATTCCCTCACAGTGTAAATCAACAGAAAACCAACCAGGTTTGTTATTTTGGAAGCAATTGCAGTTCGCAGAGGCTGATCAGGATTAGGGCTGTGTCTGCTTCGAGGCCTGTTAAAATCTTGACCCGTCTCCTCTTGCTCGGGATCTGATATGGAGACTGGAACATCCCTAAACGGTCTGGTATCACATGAGACACATACAGTCCCAATGAGAGTACCATCATCATCATACAAAGGAGTATTGGATACGACTACTGTGAACTTCTGTCCCATCTTGTCTGTGACAGGGAACAGCCCTGCCCAGCTTTGTCCCACATTCAAGAGTCGTAGGATAACCTCCGCCAGAGCAGCATCCCGATATGAAACCAGAAGTTCGCAGACATGCCTGCCTATGGCTTCAGCGGCAGAATAACCATAGAGACTTTCAGCAAATGAATTCCTGCATCATCATTCATATACAAGTTGTTAATCAAATGATCTTATACCCATTGTTCG
Organism: Agrostemma githago; assembly: GCA_958450325.1. Lineage (NCBI taxonomy): Eukaryota > Viridiplantae > Streptophyta > Magnoliopsida > Caryophyllales > Caryophyllaceae > Agrostemma > Agrostemma githago. The sequence continues at coordinate 3,487,054 of OY288241.1, read as the reverse complement.
GGGAGTGATCTGGAGCAAAAGGGAGTACTATTGATCAATACTGTACTAAACTGGCTTACATTACATGCACCCTATCTAGTTACTAGTTAGTCAATAACGTAATACCATTTATTATCTACAACTTTTACTTCCTGACATAGTACGAGACCTTTTGGAAGCAGCCTAAGAGCAAGTTCATGAGGGTGTTGGCACAAAGCGGAGAATATAGTAATGTGCATCCCTCGCTCGTCATTATCCGAAACATCTCCATCTGCTTCTTGGAACAATAAGAAAGCACAAACCTCAAGTTTTTCAAATCACCAAATTCATCAAACCAATGTTTGAATCAATTTCAAGCAATTCATTTAACCCAATTAACACAAGTACAAGAATTCATAACCAAGACAATCATCTTAGACGTGAAAGACCTCTCATTAACGCTAATGAGAGACCGTCTTTTCGATCATATATCACACCCTTTTAAGCACCACATTTTTTTTAACTTAGACCCTGAAATTAATTTCATGTTTATGTAGTATTTTACACCCAATTCGTGACAATTTTTTATAGATTACACCCAAATCAAATGCCTGTAATTTTTTTTGGATAATTCCTTCCCCCATTCTACCATATCCAACACCACCCCCTTCATCGCACCTCTGCTGAACTCCGACAACTCTACCCAACCCCACCAACTGTGAAGATGTGTTAGTCGGCAGGCTCGAACCTCCTCCCATTTCTAATCTAATGCAACCAAGTACGTTAAAAAAAACCGTTGTAGTTGATTAATTTCATTAAACGTGACCTAATCACAATTATTCGTCTTACTCTCGAAAAACGCAGCAAGTAAAGATTAATAGTTGTGAACAAATCGAAATTAGGAGAAACAATGATTTGTACATACCAATAAAGAACGTGAGAGTCTAGGCCAATAATATGAACAGTTTGTCCCATAGATTCCAATATATTCAAGTAATCTCTCTCCGTAAAATTACATCTCACCACCGGCGGCGGCGGTGGTGGCGGTGGCGGCGCGGCGGCGGAGCAGGTGAGCATCGACATCTCCTTCCGCAGCTCCGCATGCGCGGCTTCCAATCTCTGGACTTTCTTCTCCAGCTCTTCCACCTTGGTCGTCGTGCTCATTGCAAAACCCGGAGTGGCAATAGTAAAAAAAATACTGCTACACAGAAATTAAAGTATGTACGAAAGTAGAAGGTGAGGTGTTTCTTAAGCCTGAAGTAATGTAAGAAATTGTGTAAAAATGAGGAGTCAGTGAGTGAGTCACTTCAATTCTATTATTGTTTACATGTTGTTCAATCATCAATTAATCAATTGTCAATCATCATCGATCATCATCGTCTTCAAGAATTTCGAAACGTGTAGTATGTATATGAAACGGCATAGCTCAATTTCTGGGGGGCTTTCATTTGTTTATTTTGTTTACATCACCGGCTTACTTTCCGTGGTTAAGATTTGTTTCAATGTAACGGTTATCAATTTTGATGAAGTGAAAAGCAGATGGAAGGTAATAGAGAGGATTCATTCTCATCGTGAGATCGTCTCATTAAAGTATTAGGGGTGCTAAATTATGAGAAAGTTTTCCATTGTGACAGGTATACTATCAATCAAATATCACACGTCGGTAGTCGGTACACAAGACAAAATCATAATGTATATGAAATATAAATGGTTTGTCTTCATCTACACACGTGGTCTTTATTTGACATTTTACACGTTTGGGAAAAATATGCTGATTACAAACAAGAATGTATGATTCATATGTCATTCATATTCTCATTTAATGTCTCATCCTATGTTCCACTTAGAGGTGATCATTTGCGGGTTCGGGCCGGATACGGGCCGGGTTAAGTGTGAAATTTTGGCCCACGGACAAACGGGTTAGCAGGTTTGAAACGGATTCGCGGGCCGGGCCTTTGTATATTTTTGAAAATGTTGTGTCCAAGCCCGCTAAAAATTCGGGTCGGACGGGACGAGCCAATCGGGCGGTACGTCCCATGAACAGCTATAGTTCCACTTCATAGTTCATACTATTCTAACATTCAAAAGAAATAAAACTATGTTTCCGTTTGAAACATGATTTACAAGATAATTGTATATAATACTCCCTCCGAGTTTCTAATATTGCCTCACTTACTTTTTGGGTGAAAAATAAAGAAAGGAAAATGAGTGGTTAAAAAAGAAGGGAGGAAGAGAGAAATGGGTGGTTGGATATGAACCACACATTTATGGCCTAAAGTGAAAAAATGGGTAAAAGATCAAACTCAGTCCAAAAAGGAAAATGAGACAATGTTAGAAACTCGGAGGGAGTATAACTTGTTACCTCCTCACACCCATTCAATTCTTTACGTGGGGCCCGTTTTTATGAGGAGAAATAATGGACCTATATATAAAGAATTGAATAGATGAGAGGGAATACTTGACAACAATACTATGGAGTAACAGGCACCATAATGATGCAACTGCTTCGGCCGTTTCTATCAACTAAGCATTCCCCTAAATCCCCTGCCACACTAATTCTCACATGAGACGATTTCACTGTAAAAACTCTCACAATATATTTGCATCAAACAGTGAAAACTAATGTCAAAACATTAGCTTAAGTTTTTCGTTCAGGGGTCTTCTAATATGGTAAAGTCTTCGGGTTACTCAGCAACATCACACAGACATGTGACAAGTTAGGTTGCACCGATACGGACACGGACATATATCGTACACGTCGCTCAAATTTTTTCAAGACATGGGGACACAACGCTCTTTATAACGAACATTCAAATTTTGGTCACTTATAAGGCCGTAAAACCGTAAAATAACAAAGTAGGTCTCGTAAACACAAGTTCAAACATTCGTGTTACAAACAAAAATCCAAATAATTAAAAATCTTACAAATTAACCAATAAACATAATTGTTCATCATACATTAGTCCGTCTCAATTATTTGATAAATCCATGTCATCAACCCATATTTTGCGAAAACAATGAATTATACTAAGCTCACAAACAGAAACGAAGAAATTCATCTAATTGCAATAATAAAGTCCATATTTACACACATAATATAAATAGAATTAAATGAGTAATTATACTGAAAAATGGACCAAATCATGAAATTACGACTCAGATAATTATCAAAAAAAACACACATACCCAGATTAAAAAAACAGTTTAATTTCAATGAAAAAACAAATAGAATTCAAATAATATAAGCAATTATGAAAGGAAAGAAAGGAGTAACAAATCAAGTTAGAAGTAATGAACTAATGATTGAGAAATGAGTAATAAACCCTAAAAATTAAGGAAACTGGTCTCAAACCATAAAAGTAGAACCCAAATCAAATCATACAAGGAGCAAAAACTAACTATCGAATAATGCAGTATTTATGAGTCATTAGTTTCAAGGATTGTAAATTTATATATGGTGTACTATCTATGAGTCATGATACTCACAATATTATTTGATGGCTTTGTTTGAATCATTTGTTAAATTGTGTGATACCATGCTAGAATTGCATTGGAATGTCGTAGATTAATAAAATCATACTACTAATAACAAGATGTTATTGAAATATTTGTTGTTAGAAACGTAGTTAATGAAAATTATGCCCCAAATGAGGATGATATCAATAAAAATAGTGAAAACAACGATTACAATTATTTTTAAAGGGACTCCGTTCTATTCTTTTGCTTAGGACCTCTAAATAGTCAAGAGCGGCCCTCGATAAAGCCTCAACACTTGCTCCAGTTCCATTTAAGCTGATGGAATAAGGTCTGCGTCCTCTCCCACATAGTACAACATTACGCCGTACTTCTTTACAATTAGATATTTAGATCACCGTTGACACAAGAACAAAGGGAATGACACAAGTTGATTCTCTTTCCCTTTCCTGTAAACCCCAAACCAAACGACCCCTAACTTTAAACTCAAATCAGATGCAATTAGATATTTAGATCACCGTAAGGAGGCCAAAAGGAAGATACCGATCCATACCAAAGCCAGCCCGTGGTACACAGTTCCACATGAACAACCTGAACCTGCAGTAACAAGAAACTAACTCAATGATGAACACGATGATAATTTGTATCTCCAAGCTTTGTTGACAACAATAATAACGCCAATACTTGAACAATAGAGATTATGTCAATTGTTGAAATCAACTTTTTAAATGAAGCAAACTCCATTCATTTGTTGTGTCCCAAACTTCAGCAGATTTACAATTCCTTGGCAATCTCGAGAAAGAAAAATGCTGCTTAAACAGGCTCCATCTACACCTGTTAAAAAAAACCCGGCCCACTATCTAGGGCGAATACCTGCAAACACAACCTGTAAATATAGACTCATCGTGTTCTGAACCAACCTGAATCAGAAACGACCCGCTAATCTAGGATCAAGATCCATGACACAATTTGCAAGGGAATCTCAACAATTCTTTCATGACAAGCTTAAGGGTAGTCTCAGTTCCATTTCAGAATCAAGAAAATGATTCCTAGTACGAAACATTGACATGAGTGGTGGACCTATATGCTAGACGATGCAACTCTAGGTAGGAGTCAAAATTACTAATCAAGTTATCATCCCTAATCTCGATGAAATAAACGATTTTCTCAAGTAACCAACAATGTGTAGGAACATGGTTAAGTGGATCTGGAGATGGACCCATGAATTTGAGAGCATAAATCAAACTGTATGGCTAACAAGCAGACCAGTTCAGGAAATGAGAACCACCAAAAGCTGTGTATCAAATCAGCATTAGCGTAGCCAAGCAGGTAGCTAACCTTAACCAATCTGCTCTCCAAATGTCAAATCTTCCCACATGATTTCATAGTCTGAGGAATAAGTCTCAGCATCCAACTCATGTGTGGCACTGCTGCTGCCACTTCCAAATATACTTGCACTGCTACTGCTGTTAACATTATATGACGACCAGGAACCCGCCATGGCCTCACTTGCAATGGGTTTATGGTAATCAGTAGCTCGGATTTGTGACGTAACAGCAGAATGTACCTGATTAGAATCTTGTTCACTTTGTATACATGGCCAACCCGGTTGAACACTCTGATGTTTGCATGATTCATGTTCAGTACCTTTCCATGGCCATTGAATTGCTTTCTTACCTATCCAAGTCTTGGCCCTGGAAGCTATCATCTTATGCATAATAAGTTTCCCCTCACCTTCACCACTAGAATCTCCATGAGAATGTGCAGGAGACTTGCCTGTTGAAAACGAAGAGAAAAAACCAACACGCGTGCCAGCTAATTTCTCTTTGGGCGATAGCACAGCATCAGACAAACCACTATCTCCATTTTCACTTTCGTGGAGCACATTGAACTCTATAGTCTTCATTTTAGATCGAACATTGTTGCTCACCTTGGAAGCCTAAAGCCAACAAACCAAAAGGGCAAAAGTCGTCAAAGCTCTAATTATATCTAACGCAACAACAAATAGGAAGACTCATATGGGAGTGACAAATAGAGGTTTTACACACTTTCGAAGCTTGCCAGTTAGTTAATCATCGACATAGCCGACAAGGAATTACAAAATTTAAACAATTGGCTCTATGTCCAGTATGGCTTACTTAACACTGGAATAGGAAGCATTTTTGCTAAAGATAGTACTAGAGATGTGTCCTATAAGAGGTGATGGGGGTTGTCGGTCTGATATATATGGCTATCAGAGTACGTTTGTTTATGCATAACAATTTGAGAAATAAGAAGCCATCAGAGTGTAAAATCATCAGGAAACCAACCAGGTTTGTTAATTTGGAAGCAATTGCAGTTCGTAGAGGCTGATGAGGATTAGGGCCGTGTCTGCTTTGAGGTCTGCTAAAATCTTGACCTGTCTCCTCTTCCCCGGGATCTGGCATGGGGACTTGAACGTCCATAAAAAGTCTCGCATCAGACGCGACACATAGAGTCCCAATGAGAGTACCATCATCATCATAAAAAGGAGTGTCGGATATGACAACTGTCAACTTTTGCCCTGTCTTGTGCTTGATAGGGAACAGCCCTGCCCAGCTTTGTCCCATACTCAAGCGTTGTAGGATAACCTTTGCCAAAGCAACATCCCGATTAAAAATTAGAAGGTCGCATAGATCTGTGCCGATGGCTTCAGCGGCAGAATAACCAAAGTGAGTTTCAGCAGAATGATTCCTGCATCATTCGTATACAAGTTGGTTATCAAATGATCTTACAAACTTGAAATTTCTACCTTTTGTTTGGAGGGAAAGATGGGAAGCGAAAGGGAGTTAAGATCAAAGTTTGGACATTGTTGACCGATACTAAACTGTCTTACAACTTACAAGCACCCTTGTTAGTCAGCAAAATTGTTCAATTACCCAATCCTATTCATATTTAATTGCAAAGAAGCCAATCGACAAGCTGCATCATCCAGTGCAATGGAGCAATGGTGATGAAACCCGACGAAACAGGTTGTATTTCCAGGCCCTTGCACTTCATCAGTTCATAAAGCAAAAGCAAAGCCCATGCATCCATGGCTCATTATATTACTCCCCCGTATCTATATGTTTGTCAACTTTGCTTAATATATGTGCGGAGGATTATATTGAAAGTGGACGAATATATAGACAAGGAGGGAGTATTATACTACAAAGTTAACCAGATTTGGAAGCTAACATCTCCATCTACTTCTTGGAACAACAAGAAAGCACAAAGCTCAAGTTTTCAAGTGACCAAATATCAAGTTGTGAGTTGTGACGGGTCATATACGAGAGATGAGACAAAAGGTAAATATTAGTAGCAAATAAATTGTCTTTACTCACCAATAGGCAATAGGGATGATATTTGACGTGTTATAAACTTGTGACGAATATAACCGTCACAAGGGAGACTCACTAGGAGCATGTGATGTTGACAGCCTTTGAACCAGATAATTAGACCGGACCGGATAAACCGTAGACCAAATTATATAGACAGACGGAGACGGAGAGGACAAACATCCCCTTTATATTAAAAGGATAACACTAGCATTATGTGTCATCCTCACATTAAATATTTTCCCTCCAAACTTTCAATTCTCAATTATGAAAACAAATAATTAAATAGAATAAATCAACAATTAATTCATATGAAGTATTTAATTTATAAAATTTTCATTATACAAACTAACTTCTACGATAAATCTCAAAAATTGAAAAATATAAATAAAAAATTACAAACATTTATTTAAATATTATTTGACTTTGTTTAATTAAACGAGTAAATAATTAAATATTAACTAAAAGAGTAAGTCATTTTTCCTTTATAAACTTCTCATTTTATACTCATTCTAATACTAATAAGTAATACAGAGTAATCCGTAGTAAATCTAGTAACATATTTTCATGTTAATCGCTAAGTTATACTCCTTACTCCGTAATAAATTATTAACATTTTAATTTTAATTATTGATTATTAATATTATATCATTACTTTAAAAATCATATAATTGCATGGAATCTATTCTAGTTAATTATATTAATTGAAAATATCATTTTCTTTATCTTTTTCTATATATTCATGTATTAGTAGTATTAAGACCGGGTATCCTGATATTAATAACATACGGAGTAATATATACTCCCTTCGAGTTTTAGTGTTCTTCCCTCTTTGCCGAGTTTAATTTTTTTTACTCTTTTCTTTTTAGGCTATTAATATATGGTTCACATTTATCCTCCCATTTCTCTATTTCTCGTTCTTTTTTTAGCCACTCATTTTTTCCTTTCTTATTTTCCACAAAAAAGGAGAAGAACCTAGGAACTTCGAGGGAGTAAGGTTTATTACTTTAATTTTTAATTATTTTTATATTTCTTACGAAATGATGCAATTGCATGGATCTACACTAACATACTTCCTCCAAGTTTCTAACCTCTTTCCACCTACCATTTTCATCCAAATTTCTATCTTCTTCCCATTTCATTTCTTTCCTTACTTGTCCATCATTTTTACCGTACTACCCTTGCTACTTCCTACAAGTTTCTATACTTATTCATTAGATACCCTTGCTTACTACATATCCACTTACACACTTCTTATTATTTCTCAATAATTTAATGATATCAGAAAACTTTGTGTCAATTTCCAATAAGTAGAATAGTAGATCGTTAAAACTTGGAGGAAGTAGGATTACCTTCCATCAACTTTTAACGATTTTTAATACACTACATTAAAAAAACCGATATTTTGTGAAACTTCCTAAAACTAAATCAGTTAAAAGTTAAAATCGATGTCAAAATTTTAGAAGATATATTTTTCATCAATTAAAATACATAATAATTGCGAATTGCGATCAATGTTGCGAATGAAGTTAAGGAGTAGAATGAGATTCATACCAATAAAAAATGTGAGAGTGTAAGTCAAAAATAAGAACAATTCGTTCCATGGACTGAAGTATATTCAAGTAATCTCTCTCCGCCAGTGGCGGTGCTGCGGCGGAGCTGGTGATCATCGACAGATCATTCCGCAATTCAGCATGAGCGGCTTCCAATCTCTGGATTTTCTTCTCCAACTCTTCCCACATCGTCGTCGTGCCCATCGCAAAACCCGGAGTATAAACAGAGAATCTGTAGAAAAGTGAGATTTCTTACGCCTCAAGTTTTGTAGGAATTATTAATAATGTGTGAAAATGAGGAGACTGTTATTTCTTCTTCTTCTTCTTCATATAATCCAAGAGTCGTCATCATCTTCGCCAATTTCGAACGTGTCGTATAAATATGAAACGGCATAGCTCAATTTCTGGGCCTTTTTTTGGCTTCTCTCTCTTACCAGGAGTCGTATTGTCGTAAGTAGAGGTAATATCTTATATACCGGGGCTTCCAGAGTTCGAACTACTAACCTCTAATTCTGATATCATTTTATGAGACCAATTCAATCAAAATTTTAAGACAATGATTGGAGGTCTTTAAATATTTATATACTCTTTCAATCGACTATGTATATTTTTACTCCTATTTTTGGAGGATTTAAGAAAGATTTATTGAGAAATAAAAAAAAACCATTTACTAAGATACTCCGTATAAATCATCCACTACGTATTAAGTATATATGTCAAATGTTGTCTTTAAGACGTAGCAAAATGTATTAATATTTGACTTGTTTCAAGGTTTAAGACAGATACTTCGTGACTAACTAATAAATATGGAGTATAAAATATAGCACTTACAAATCGGTGACGAACAAATAGTACAACGCGGTTAGGTAAGATAAACGTAGGGAGTAGATATTTCTTGTCTTTATCTGCCCCAAGTGGATATTATTTGAAGCATCACAAATTCGTGATGGATATTCGTCACGCATTTGCCTAATAATCAGCAGTGCATTCTCCTTAATCCATTGACCTTTGGGAGTGTTGCAGGGCGTGAAACTACTCCACAAACATCAGTGACAAAGTGACAAGGGAAGGGATTGCCTTCACAATATGATTCAAAGGTAGAGAGGGAATCAAACTTGTTTCGGGGTAAGAGCTGCAGAAGCGACCCGGGCTGCGTGAGATCTTAGATTATACTGTTTCTGCATATCCTTCAGCTTCTCTAGCAATTCCCCGAACGTGGGTCGGCTTTGAGGCTCACTGTATTAATATTCAACAACACTATGAGCTTGTCATCGAAGCAACTATAAGGTTTACAGAGCATTGAACTGCCAATCATCAGCTACTGTGCGCAGAATACAGATGCAAAGATGTAAATTGCACAGCCAAAGTGTTTGGCATTTTCTTCTCCGCGCCCGCTCACGTGTATGAATGTAGCTTTGGATAGTAACAACTTGCGTGAAATCCAAGAACACTAACGACAATTCATGCTTCAAGACCATTACATGACCTGACCTGAACTTCATGACTTGTAGAAACGATTCACAAGAAACATGTAATCACAGAAGGCACAAAATGAGACTCCGTACTGCAAATGCCTTTACAAGGCACAAAATAAAAATACTGCATATAGCTTCTGTGAGGATCAGATTATATAGACATAAGAGAAGAAGAAGAACCTGCGCCAGCAATTCTCAATCATAGAGGCCCACGTTGGATGTACGTCTTCTGGTATATCTAACCTTTGATCCATAAAACCGACAGCTCCTATCACCTGCATCCAATAGTAATAGTCATTAAGGAAAAAAAGCGCCATTAGGGCTACAGATCTCAGAAAGTAGAGTAAATACAGGTCTGATATATTGTTGCTTTTCCAATCAATACAGGAAAGATATTGCTTATATGGCTGTTACGACACAGAATATTAAAGACTCCCTACTGAATAAAGCTTCTATTGATCCGTTATCCAGAAAACAAATACCTGCATCGCATTCAGATTCTCCCACGGAATTTTTTGAGTGGCAAGTTCCCAGAGTATGACAAGAAACATACCGATCCACACCAAAGCCCGTGGTACACAGTCCCACATGAGCCTGCAGTAACAAGAAACTAACTCAATGAACACGGTGAGGACTTGTATCTCCAAGCCTTGTTGACAACAATAATGGCAACACTTCAACAATATAGATTACGACAAGAGTTGAAATCAACTTTTTAAATGAAGCAAACTCATTCATCTGTTCTGTCCCAAACTTCAGCAGATTTACATCCATTGATCCCAGACCTATTGCACAATTCCTTGACAAGATCGGGAAAGGAAAAATCTGCCTTAAATGGGCTCCATCTACACCTGTCAAAAATAAACCCGACCAACTATTTAGGCCCAATACCTGCAAAACCAACCCGTAAATCTTGACTCGTCATCTGAACCAACCTGAATTGGAAACGATCCGCTAATCTAGGATCAAGATCCATCAAATCCTGACCGAGTAACCCAACATGCAATCTGATTTTTTTTTGCAGATTGTCACAATTCACAAGGGAAACTCAACAATTCTTTAATGACAAGCTTAAGGGTAGTATCAGTTCCACTTCAGAATTTGGGAAATGACTCCTAGTACAAAACATTGACAAGACTGGTGGACCTATATGCTAGCCGATGCAGCTCTAGTTAGGAGTCAAAATTACTAATCAAGTTATCATCCCTAATCTCGATGAAATAAATGAGTTCTCAAGTAAACAACAATGTAGGAACGTGGTTAAGTGAAGGTAATACTTGAGATGGAGTGATGGATCCATGAATGTGAAGGTGCACCAGAATTTTAGAGCATAAACCAAACTGAACGGTTAACAAGCAGACCAATTCAGGAAATGAGAAGCACCCAAAGCTGTCTATCAAATAAGCATTAGTGTAGCCAAGGAGGTAGCTAACTTTGACCAATCTGCTCTCCGATCGTCAAATCTTCCCACATGATTTCATAATTTGAGCAATCAGTCTCAGCATCCAATTTATGTGTGGCACCGCTGCTGCCACTTCCACATATACTTGCACTGCTACAGCTGTGAACATCATATGACGACCAGGGGCCCGCCATGACCTCACTTGCAACGGGTTTATTGTAATCAGTAGCTCGGATTTGTGATGTAACAGCAGAATGTACCTGATTAGAATCTTGTTCACTTTGTATACATAGCCAACCAGGTCGAACACTCTGAGGTTTGCATGATTCATGTTCAGTACCTTTCCATGGCAATTGAATTGCATTCTTACCAATCCAAGTCTCAGCTCTGGAAGCTATCATCTTATGAATAATAAGTTTCCCCTCACCTTCACCACTAAGAATCTCCATGAGAATGTGCAAGAGACTTGCCTGTTGAAAACGAAGAGAAAAAACCAACACGCGTGCCAGCTAATTTCCCTTTGGGCGATAGCACGGCATCAGACAAACCACTATCTCCTTTTTCACTTTCGTGGAGCACATTAAACTCTATAGTCTTCAGTTTAGATCGAACATTGTTCCTCACCTTGGAAGCCTAAATCCAACAAACCAAAAGTTGTCAAAACTCTAATTATATCTAATGCAACAACATATAGGAAGACTCATATGGGAGAGACAAATAGAGGTTTCACACACTTTCGAAGCCTGCCAGTTAGTTAATCATCGATATAGCCAAGAAGGAATTATACAAAATTTAAACAATTGGCTCTATGTCCAATATGGGTAACTTTACACTGGAGATGTGTCCTATAAGAGGTGATGGGGGTCGTCGGTCTGATATATATGGCTATCAGAGTATGTTTGTTACTTTGTTTATGCATAACAATTTGAGAAATAAGAAGGCATCAGAGTGTAAAATCATCAGGAAACCAACCAGGTTTGTTAATTTGGAAGCGATTGCAGTTCGTAGAGGCTGATCAGGATTAGGGTCGTGTCTGCTTTGAGGCTCCTCTTCCCCGGTTTCTGGCATGGGGACTTGAACGTCCATATACAGTCTCGTATCAGACGCGACACATAGAGTCCCAATGAGAGTACCATCATCGTCATAAAATGGAGTGTTGGATACAACAACTGTCAACTTCCGTCCTGTCTTGTGCTTGATAGGGAACAGCCCTGCCCAGCATTGTCCCACACTCAAGCGTTGTAGGATAACCTTGGCCAAAACAACATCCTGATTTGAAATTATAAGGTCGCATATATCTGTGCCGATGGCTTCAGCGGCAGAATAACCAAAGTGAGTTTCTGCAGAATGATTCCTGCATCATTCGTATACAAGTTGGTAATCAAATGATCTTACAAACATAAAATTTCTACCCTTTGTTTGGAAGGAGAGATCGAAAGTGAAAGGGAGCTAGGATCAAAGTTAGGACATTATTGTTGATTGATATTAAACTGTCTTTTACAATTTACAAGCACCCTTGTTAGTCAAGGGCAATTGTTCAATTACGTGCAACTTTTACCCAATCCTACTCATATTTAATTGCAAAGAAGCCAATCGACAAGCTGCATCATCCAGTGCAATGGAGCAATGGTTATGGAACCCGACGAAACAGGTTATATTTCCAGGCTCCTGCACTTCATCAGTTCCTAAAGCAAAAGCCTGTGCATCCCTGGTTCATTATATTACCCCTATAATTATACTACAAAGTTAACCAGATTTGGAACCTAACATCTCCATCTACTTCTTGGAACAACAAGAAAGCACAAACCTCAAGTTTTCAAGTGACCAAATGTCCAAACTCATCAGACCAATGTTCGAATCAATTGAGTCAACAAACACAAATTTTTGTCTGTAATGGTCGTACTCATACCCGTCACAAACTTGTGTATGGTCAAATACGAGAGATAAAAGACAAAAGGTAAATATTTGAGGAATAGCAAATGAATTGTCTTTTACTCACCAATATGCGTGATATTTAAACTCCTTTGAATACCAGCTAATTGACATGTGTGATTTCATGGTACATAGAAAGCAGTAGAGGTTTTCACCGGTTTATTAGACCGGACCAGATAAACCGTACACCAAATTATATACACAGACGGAGACGGAGAGGACAAACATATACGGAGTAGTATTACCTCCAAAAGCTAACGGTAACATTTCACTTTTCACGATTTTTAATACACTACATTCGTGAAACTTCCTAAATCTAAAACCGTTAAAGTTATAATCGATGTATTAAAATACATAACAATTGTGATCAAAGTTGGGAATGAAGTGAAGGAGTAGAATGAGATTCGATCATACCAATAAATAATGTGAGAGTGTAAGTCCATAATAAGAACAATTCGTTCCATAGATTGAAATATATTCAAGTAATCTCTCTCCGTAAAATCACATCCCACCACAGGCGGCGGCGGTGGCGGTGATGCGGCGGAGGAGAAGGAGGCGGAGCTGGTGATCATCGACAGATCTTTCCGCATTTTAGCATGAGCGATTTCTAATCTCTGGATTTTCTTCTCCAGCTCTTCCATCGTCGTCGTCGTCGTCGTCGTCGTCGTGCCCATCGCAAAATCCGGAGTGGCAATAGTAAAAACAGAGAATATGTAGAAAATTGAGGTTTCTTACGCTTGAAGTTTTGTAAGAATAATTTGTGTGAAAACGAGGACTGTTTATTTGTTCTTCTACTGGTTCATATAATCCAAGAATCGTCATCATCTTCACGAATTTCGAACGTGTCGTATAAATATGAAACGGCATAGCTCAATTTCTGGACATTTTTTTTCCTATTTTGTTTACATCACCGGTTTTGAGTAGCGTGTCCTTCATTTATTTTAGCGGACTTAATTTCGTTGCTAACTGGACATTGCCCATTTATTTTTTACTCCCTCCGTTCTAGTGAATTGTTTGTCTTTCGTTTTGACACTAAGGGTAAACAACCAAAGAGAGATTGACAAGTGGTACAAAACTCATGAGAATGGTTAAATTGTATATAAAAAATATTCCTAAAATAAAAAAAAGTAAACAATTAATTGAGACGCCCCAATATGGAATAAGCAAACAATTCATTGGGACGGAGGGAGTACTTCGTAACATTTTTTGACCAAACCCGCTTAAGAAATGGGTTGACCCACATTTGATTAGCTCCACTTATACTTATGAGTAATTGTCCCTTATCACCGTATATTTATCGGTTTTGTCATTTACTTCGTCCATTTCAATGATTTCTTCCGTCTTAAAAGTGACACATTTCTTAAGAAAAACAATAAAACAAGTAAAAGTAAGAATGAAAGTAAAGTAAGTGGACCATCTAGGTAAGAGAGAAGTGTGATAGAAAAAAAAAATGAAAGAAATCAAAAAAAATGATTGAAAAAAAAATTTTGGAAGATATCAATGAAAAGTACAAACAAAGAAGTATCCAAGTTAAAATCCAATGCACAGAATTTGTGATTTAAGCTACATACATCATCGACTACGTTTCACTTTTTAATTTTTAGAGGATTCAAGAAAGATTTACTCCTAAAAATATATATAACCCATTTACTAAGATACGGAGTATAAATCATCAACTACGTATTAAATAAATATATGTATATATGTATAATGTATACAGTATACCACATGGCAAAGTTGGTAGGAAATGTCCAATATTTTGTCTTTAATAAGTAGCACAATGTGCTAATATTTGACCTGTTTTAAGGTTTAAGGTTTAAGACAGATACTTCGTGACTAACTAATAAATACGGAGTATAAAATATAGTCGTTACAAATCGATGACGAACAAATAGTACAATGTGGTTAGATAAGATAAAGTAGGGAGTAGCATATTTTGTCTTTATCTACCCAATTGGATATTATTTGACGTGTCACAGATTTGTAATGAAAAGATTCGTCACGCATTTGCCTAATAATCAGCAGAGCATTCCCCTTAATCCATTCGACCTTTGAGAGTGTTGCAGGACGTGGAATGAGACAGCAAACATCAGTGACAAAGTGACAAGGGATTGCCTTCACAATATGATTCAAAGGTAAAGAGGGAATCAAACTTGTTTCGGGGTAAGAGCTGCAGAAGCGACCCGGGCTGCGTGAGATCTTAGATTATACTGTTTCTGCATATCCTTCAGCTTCTCTAGCAATTCCCCGAACGTGGGTCGGCTTTGAGGCTCACTGTATTAATATTCAACAACACTATGAGTTTGTCATCGAAGCAACTATAAGGTTTACAGAGCATTGAACCGCCAATCATCAACTACTGCGTGCAGAATGCAGATACAAAGATGAAAATTGCACAGCCATAGAGGGGAGGAGACTCGGGGGAGTCTGTGTTACTCAACTTCCGAAAACTCAGATATCCAGCCACAGTATGAATGTATCTTTGAAATCCAAGAACACTAACGACAAATAAATGGAAATTATTGCATGTCATGCTTCAGGATCACTACATGACCTGACCTGAACTTCATAACTTGTAGGAACGATTCACAAGAAACATGTCATCGTGGAAGGAACAATACTCCGTACTGCAAATGCCTTTAGAAGGCACAAAATAAAAATACTGCAAATGGCTTCTGTGGGGATCAGATTATATAGACAGAAGAGGAGAAAGAGAAGAAAGAGAACCTGCGCCAGCAACTCTCAATCATAGAGGCCCACGTTGGATCTACGTCTTCCGGTACGTCTAACCTTTGATCCATAAAACCGACAGTTCCTATCACCTGCATCCAATAGTAATAGTCCTTAACGAAAACAAAGCGCCCTACAGATCTCAGAAAGTAGAGTAAATACAGGTCTGATATATTGTTGCTTTTCCAATTAATACAGGAAAGATATTGCTTATATGGCTGTTACGACACAGAATATTAAAAACTGCCTACAGTATAGGCTTCTATTGATCCGTTATCCAGAAAAGAAAAGAAAAATACCTGCATCGCATTCAGATTCTCCCACGGAATTTTTTGAGTGGCAAGTTCCCAGAGTATGACCCCAAAGCTGTATAGATCAGACCTATACAGTGCCAAGATCATCAATTTACAAGGATCTGAAAACCACGGAGCTGAACTGTTCTTAATTAAACATCACTGCAATATGTTCTCAACATACTTTTCATCCGAACGGCCATTTTGAAGCACCTCTGGAGCCATCCATTGAGGCTGAACACCAAAATAAATGTAACATCAACTCTGTTACTCAATAAACAGATATAAATAGTTATCAGACAGAAGTACTAAGGTTTTAAACATATACTGTTCCTTTCCCAGTCTTAGTTGCAAGATAAGTCTCATGCTTTACACGTGAAAGGCCAAAGTCAGCAACCTGCAAGAAGATCAAAGAAGAAATGTAGAAATTTCATACTTCAACTCGAGAGATACGGGAAGCAGACAAAAAAGGAATATATGAACACCTTCACGCTCCAATTTCTATCAACAAGCAAATTAGAAGACTTTAAATCGCGGTGGACAATAGGTGGATTGCAATTATGAAGATGATTCATTCCTCGAGCCTGCATTATATTCATAAGATAACGTAGTGAGTGGAATAGACATCAATTAAGTCATACTCAGATTTAAATCTCGGATATTGTTTCTTCAATAGAATAGTTACAGCAGAATACTGACAATGTCTAAAGCCATCTGAAGTTGGCGTCTCCAGTCTAGTTTATATGTACTCCTCTGCAGCAGGAGGAACAGGCTTCCCCTGGACAATAACAAAAGATTATTACTGTTCGCCTTTTGAAGGAAACGGAATCATTGAAATGATTCTCCTAATTAAAAAGCATATAGTACTAAATAAAGATTAAATTATGTATCATTCTTGAAAACGTAAGTTAAAAATGAACCGAGGAAGGAACTCCGTAACTATGCAGAGACGCTGATGCAATGTCACTGCACCCATAAATAGGAGAATGTTAGGATGCCGAAGTTGCTTCATGAGGGAAACCTAAACAAAATCAACAGAAAATGTCAGACATCACAATGGTTATATAAGTGTAAAACAGAAAGCGTAAAGCAATGGCATTTAAGAAAACTAAACAACAGCAAGAACAAACTCAAGTTCATAGCCATGCGTATACCTCTTGTCTGAAAGAAAAAATAACTTCTTCTGAATATTCTTGCTTAGAAAACACTTTAATAGCGACATCCTGCAGTTAAGTTTCACCCAAGATTAGCTTTCCTAGAAATGCAAAACGAAAGACCATACGAGATTATGACTGAGGCTGGAAAGGCACGAGGCGCACCCAGAGTTCCCAGACAATGAAAGCCTGTGGCAGAGGCAAAATGGCATGCGCCTCGTCTAGACACACAGTTTGTTGTAAACAAATGTGTGTTTTCATTATAAAAAATACTCCGTACTATAGTGCAACATTACTCTTTTTGGATTCTAAGAGGGCTAAACATTTAACTGTGTGCTAAACATGTACATCTAACACTAAGGCTTTTGGATAAAGCCTCAAAATTTGCTCAAGTTCCATTTAAGCTGATGGAATAAGGTTCGCGTCCTCTCCCACACAATGTTACACCCCACTTCTTCACAATAACTTTAATTTTAGCTCAAATCACATGCAATTATATCATTATAAGGAGGCCAAAAGGAACATACCGATCCACACCAAAGGCCGTGGTACACAGTCCCACATGAGCCTGCAGTAACAAGAAACTAACTCAATGAACACGATGATGATTTGTATCTCCAAGCCTTGTTGACAACAATATTGGCAATACTTCAACAATATAGATTACGACAAGATTTGAAATCAACTTTTTAAATGTAGCAAACTCATTCATCTGTTCGGTCCCAAACTTCAGCAGATTAACATCCATTGATCCCAGACCTATTGCACAATTCCTTGACAAGATTGGGAAAGGAAAAATCTGCCTTAAATGGGCTCCATCTACACCTGTCAAAAATAAACCCGGCCGACTATTTAGGGCCATACGCCCATACCGGCAAACCAACCCATAAATCTTGACTCGTGATCTAAACCAACCTGAATCGGAAACGATCCGCTAATCTAGGATCAAGATCCATCAAATCCTGACCGAGGAACCCAACAGGCAATCCGATTTTTTTTTGCGTCACAAATCACAAGGGAATCTCAACAATTCTTTAATGACAAGCTTAAGGGTAGTCTCAGTTCCACTTCAGAATTTGGGAAATGTCTCCTAGTACAAAACATTGA
The DNA here is from genome assembly GCA_958450325.1 of Agrostemma githago. Classification (NCBI taxonomy): domain Eukaryota; kingdom Viridiplantae; phylum Streptophyta; class Magnoliopsida; order Caryophyllales; family Caryophyllaceae; genus Agrostemma; species Agrostemma githago. The sequence continues at coordinate 3,468,641 of OY288241.1, read as the reverse complement.
CAAGAGTGGTGGACCTATATGCTAGCCGATGCATCTCTAGTTAGGAGTCAAAATTACGAATCAAGTTATCATCCCTAATCTCGATGAAATAAACGAGTTCTCAAGTAACCAACAATGTAGGAACGTGGTTAAGTGAAGGTAATACTGGAGATGGAGTGATGGACCCATGAATGTGAAGGTGCACCAGAATTTTAGAGCATAAATCAAACTGAATGGTTAACAAGCAGACCAATTCGAGAAATGAGAACCACCCAAAGCTGTGTATCAAATCAGCATTAGCGTAGCCAAGGAGGTAACTAACCTTGACCAATCTGCTCTCCGACCGTCATATCTTCCCACATGATTTCATAGTCTGAGCAATCAGTCTCAGCATCCAACTTATGTGTGGCACTGCTGCTGCCACTCCCACATATACTTGCACTGCTACTACTGTGAACATTATATGACGACCAGGGGCCCGCCATGACCTCACTTGCAATGGGTTTATTGTAATCAGTAGCTTGGATTTGTGACGTAACAGCAGAATGTGCCTGATTAGAGTCTTGTTCACTTTGTATACATAGCCAACCAGGTCGAACACTCTGAGGTTCGCATGATTCATGTTCAGTATCTTTCCATGGCAATTGAATTGCTTTCTTACCAATCCAAGTCTCAGCTCTGGAAGCTATCATCTTATGAATAACAAGTTTCCCCTCACCTTCACCACTAGAATCTCCATGAGAATGTGCAGGAGACTTGCCTGTTGAAAACGAAGAGAAAAAACCAACACGCGTGCCAGCTAATTTCCCTTTGGGTGATAGCACGGCATCAAACAAACCACTATCTCCATTTTCACTTTCGTGGAGCACATTAAACTCTATCTTCATTTTAGATCGAACATTGTTGCTCACCTTGGAAGCCTAAAGCCAACAAACCGAAAATTGTCAAAGCTCTAAGTATATCTAATGCAACAACAAATAGGAAGACTCATATGGGAGTGACAATTAGAGGTTTTACACACTTTCGTAGCCTGCAAGTTAGTTAATCATCGACATAGCAGACAAGGAATTACAAAATTGAAACAATTGACTCTGTGTCCAATATGGGTTACTCCGTACTAGAGAACTGTCCTATAAGAGGTGACGGGGGTCCTCGGTCTGATATATAAGGCCATTAGAGAACGTTTGTTTATGCATAACAATTTGATAAATGAGAAACCGTCATTGTGTAAAATCATCAGGAAACCAACCAGGTTTGTTAATTTGGAAGCAATTGCAGTTCGTAGAGGCTGATCAGGATTAGGGTCATGTCTGCTTTGAGGTCTGCTAAAATCTTGACCTGTCTCCTCTTCCCCGGGATCTGGTATGGAGACTTGAACATCCATAAACAGTCTTGTATCAGATGCGACACATAGAGTCCCAATGAGAGTACCATCATCATCATAAAAAGGAGTGTTGGATACGACTATTGTCAACTCTCGTCCTGTCTTGTGCTTGACAGGGAACAGCCCTGCCCAGCATTGTCCCATACTCAAGCGTTGTAGGATAACCTTCGCCAAAGGAACATCCTGACTTGAAATTAGAAGGTCACATATATCTGTGCCGATGGCATCAGCGGCAGAATAACCAAAGAGAGTTTCAGCAGAATGATTCCTGCATAGTTCATATACAAGTTGGTAGTTAAATGATCTTACAAACATGAAATTTATACCCTTTGTCTGGAAGATAGATCGGAAGCGAAAGGGAGTTAGGATCAAAGTTAGGACATTGTTGATCAGTACTAAACTGTCCGACAATCAAGCACCCTAGTTAATGGGTTTGGTTTAATGCAACATTTATGTGAGTGGCCGAGTGGGTCGATACCAACCCGCCATGAAACTTAATTGAGTTAGGTTTCGGTTGAGGGATCCATGACCCGTTTTCATATGACACGAAAATGAACACGATACTACTTGATGTGTTTACCCATTGCCAAGTCGAGTGAGACCGTTTCTAGGAATACCTCCTCAATATCCCTTTTTTCAATAACTTACCATTCAGGTCAAACAATCGAAGATTATCTTGGTTCAGTGGTCAAGAACATTACTAAATGTTCTGAAACAGGTAAGTTCAAAACTCCTTCCCTATTATATATTGTAATGCGACCGGGTGCATTCTTCGTTGAAGATGCATAATTGCAATCAAAATTGGGAAGTTAGTGAGTAGAGAATGGGATTCATACCAATAGAAAATGCGAGAGTATAGGTCCATAATATGAACAGCTCGTCCCATCGACAGCAATATATTCAAGTAATCCGTCTCCGTAAAATCGCATCCCACCACCGGCGGCCGTGGCGGTGGCGGTGGCGGTGCGGCGGCGGAGGTGGTGATCAACGATAAATCCTTCCGCATTTTAGCATGAGCGGCTTCCAATCTCTGGATTTTCTTCTCCAGCTCTTCCACCCGCATCGTCGTGCTCATCGCAAAACCCGGAGTGGCAATAGTAAAAACAGAGATCAGAGTGTGAAGAAAAGTGAGGTTTCTTACGCCTCAAGTTATGTGTGAAAATGAGGAGCGAGGGTTTTGCTTATTTGTTCTTGTTCTTCGTCATCGTCATCTTCACGAATTTCGAAGGTGTAGCATAAATATGAAACGGCATAGCTGGATTTCTGGGGATTTTTTTCGATTTTGTTTACATCATCACCGGCTTCCCCCTCTCTCCTATGGCTAAGTGTCCCTTGGCAGTTACGGAGTATCACCCTGTTTTGGTGCTTGTCAAAAAAAACATATGAAAGCTTGATACTTCCTCGGTTGGTTTCAATAGGTTTTTTCTCTTTACTTTTTGGACCCTATTCATAGGTATATGAAATCAATCCATCAATATATATATATATATAAAATAAATTTATGCAATCATTGTCTAATCGAATACGTTATAAATATTAAATTTTTATAATTTTTAGAAATATGTAACCAAAGAGTTTTCTCGTACTATTAGGTTTTTGAGAGTAATTTATATTCCGTACTCTCCTAGCCTATCGTATGTATAACTCAGAATGTCTACTCTTCTCAGATTAATAAACTCTCTTCTTGTGCTCATGAACAACGTAGTTAATTTACCGTTAGTGAATCACGTGACTTTACTGAGAGACTAAGTACAAATGGTAGTAACAGTGGTACTAAACATAATAGAAGTAGGTACGATTAACATAAAAGAGTATACAAATATAAAGAGGGTACGCTTCTTATAAAAACAGGTACAAAACAAAGTTGTCATTTAAAGGTACGAATAGAACATAAAGTTTTACTGAAAAATGATCTCTCAATAAATTATTGAGAGACCGTCTCTCCCAAGAATTTGTGTTCTTTATTTCTTTCTTTTGTTTTCTTAGTTTTGGTAGCACATAGGCCTTGGTTGAAACTCTCGTCATTTGTAGCTACTGATTGATCCTCGATTCATGTTTCTTAAAAATAATGGCTAATGAGTACTCGTACAGTAACAACTACGTATAAGGGTAAAAATAATACTCGTGTGTAGCAAATTTTTTGTCTTTATCTAGTATTATTTGACCCGTCACAAAGAAGAATTTGGCTAATAATCGGCCCCTTAATCCATTCGACCTTTGAGAGTGTTGCAGGGCACGAAATTACTCAGCAAACATCAGTGACAAATTAAAGTGACAAGGGATTGTCTTCACAATGTGATTCAAAGGTAGAGACTAGAGATGGAATCAAACTTGTTTCGGGGCAAGAGCTGCAGAAGCGACCCGGGCTGCTTGAGATCGTAGATTATATTGTCTCTGCATATCCTTCAACTTCTCTAGCAATTCCCCGAACGTAGGTCTGCTTTGAGGCTCACTGTATTGATATTCAACAACATGATGAGTTTCTGTCGTCGAAGCAACTATAAGGTTTACAGAGCATTGAACTGCAAATCATCAACTATTGCGTGCAGAATGCAGACTTCCTAAAACTCATATTTCCAGCCACAGTATGAATGTAGCTTTGGAAAGTTACAACTTGCATAAAATCCAAGAACACAAGAGACGATAAATGGAAGCTATTGCATGTCATGCTTCAAGACCACTGCGTGGCTTGTATAAACGATTCACAATAAACATGTCATCATAGAAGACACAAAAATAATACGTACTCCGTACTGCAAATGCCTTTAGAAGGCACAAAATAAAAATACTGCAAATAGCTTCGACGGGGAACTGGGGATCAGATTATACAGACAGAAGAGAAGCAGAAGAAAGAGAACCTGCGCCAGCAACTCTCAATCATAGAGGCCCACGTTGGATCTAAATCTTCTGGTATATCTAACCTTTGATTCCTAAAACCGACTGCTCCGACCACCTGCAACCAACAACAGTGATTAGTGATACTCCGCAGTCGTTAAAGATAAAAAACACAGCAACATTATCCAGTAGCAGTAGCTGTAGAGTTAGAAGTAGAGATAAAGTGACTTCTTTAATAATAGGTATATTTAACTTTCGCTACTGCTAATTATACCTGCATCACATTTAGATTCTCCCAAGGGATCTTTTGAGTGGCAAGTTCCCATAGTATGACCCCAAAGCTGTATAGATCAGACCTAAACAATGACAAGATCATTAGTGCAACCATCAATTTACAAGGAATCTGAAAAACCACAGCTGAATTATTCTTTAAAACATCATGAATTCACGACAGTATGTTTTCGATATACTTTTCATTTGAACGGCCATTTTGGAGCACCTCCGGAGCCATCCATTGAGGCTACACGCAAAAATAAAAGCAACATCAATTCGCACACTCAAAAACCGTATACAAATAGTCACCCATATCCAACAAAAGTACTGAAGTTTTAATCATACTGTTCCTTTCCCGGTCTTAGTTGCAAGATAAGTCTCATACTTTACACGTGACATGCCAAAGTCGGCAACCTGCCAAAAGATTAAAAAAAAAAGTACTTTAATACTTCAACTTGAGCAATGCCATGCAGTCATTAACAGAAAAAAACCTTGACACTCCAATTTTTATCAACAAGCAAATTAGAAGACTTCAAATCGCGGTGGACAATAGGTGGGTTGCAGTTATGAAGATAATTCATTCCTCGAGCCTGCGTCATGTTCACAAGATAATGTAGTGAGCACCATAGACATCAATGAAGACATAATCAAATATTCAAATCTCGGATATTGCTTATTCTTAGGATAATTGCACCAGAAACTGACTATGTCTAAAGCCATCTGAAGTCGTCGTCTCCAGTCTAGTTTGTATGTACTCCTCTGCAGCAGCAGGAAAAGGCTTCCCCTGGACAATAAGAAAAGATAGATAAAAATGAAAACATTTTCAACTAGCATCAAAAAAATCTGCATTACAAGGAAAACTTAAGTTATACTCTGTAGTATATACTCCCTCCGTCCTTTATGTTTCTTCCCGCTTTTTAAGATTTGTGAGGAGTATTTAATTGAAACGGGAAGAAACATAAAGGACGGAGGGAGTAGTACAGTATCATTCTTGAAAAGGGAAGTTAAAAATGAACCGCGGAAGGAACTCTGTAACTATGCAGAGACGTTGAGGTGATGTCACCGCGCCCATAAATAGGAGGATGTTAGGATGCCGAAGTTGCTTCATAAGGGAAACCTAAACAAAATCAATAGAATATGTCAGGCCTCATAATGGTCAGATATAGTATTCTTCTTCTACTCAAATCCCCAAATGAATCTCATGAAACAAAACCACATGTTTATACAAATGTGCGGAGTATAACAGAAGGCATAAAACAATTACATCGAAAAAACCAAAACAGCACCAAGGACAAACTCAAGTTCATAGGCATGGGTAATTACCTCTTGTCTGAAAGAAAAAATAACTTCTTCCGAATATTCTTGCTTGGAAAAAACTTTAACAGCGATATCCTGCGAATGAAGAGTATACACTTGTTTTAGTTATGGGTCGACTTTGGGAGCTTTCATCATTGCTCAATCTGAAATCTTCAGGTTAAAAAGCCACAGCTAAGCCTTCTAAGTTTCACCCAAGATTAGCTTTACTAGAAAAGCAAAAGAAAAGACCATATGAGATTATGAGTGACGAGGTGCAGTTAGACAATGAAAGCCCATGGCATTGAGGCAAAAGGCACCCGTGAGGCCGTGACGCACCTCATGTAGAAAAGGCACACTGTTTTTGTAAACAATTTTGTGTTTTCAACTTTTCATTGTAAAACATAGTGCAACAATGCTCTTTTTGGATTCTAAGAGGGCTATACATGTAACTATGCAAGATATGTATGATGAGGCAAGAAAAAGGGAAAATGAGGAATTTGTGTAGCAGTGTGCATCAAGGGTATGACATCTAAGCATTCGGATAAAGCCTGAAAATGTGCTTAAGTTCCATTTAAGCTGATGAATAAGGTTTGCGCACTCTCCCAGACAATGTTACTCCGTACTTCTTTACAATAACTTTAAACTCAAATCACAGACAAGTAGATCGTTGTAAGGAGGCAAAAAGGAACATACCGATCCATACCAAAGACCATGGTACACAATTCCACAGGAACCTGCAGTAACAAGAAACAAACTCAACGATAAACACGATGATGATTTGTATCTCCAAACTTTGTTGACAGCGATAATGGTGATACTTAAACAATAGAGATTATGACAATAGTTTGAAATCGTCTTTTTAAATGAAGCAAAGCTATTCTCTGTTCTGTCCAAAACTTCAGCAGATTTACATACATTGATCCCAGACCTACTGCGCAATTCCTTGACAAGATCGGGAAAAAAAAAGCAGCCCTAAACGGGCTCCATCTACACCTGTCAAAAATAAACCCGGCCCACTATTTAGGGTCAATACCTGCAAACCCAACCCGTAAGTTTTGACTCGTGATCTGAACCAACCTGAATCAGAAATGACTTGCTAATTTAGGACCAAGATCCATCAAATCCTGACCAAGTAACCCAACATGCAATCAGAAAAAATTGATGAATATAAGAAAATCCCAATTCACAAGGGAATCCCAACAATTCTGTCATGACAAGCTTAGAGAGTTAGAGGTAGGTCTCAATTACACTTCAGGAATCAGAATAAAGAAAATGACGCCTTGTATAAAATATTTACATGAGTGGTGAACCTATAAGCTAGCGGACGCAGCTCTAGTTAATGTCAAGATTACTAATCAAGTTATCAGCCCTAATCTTGATGAAGTATACTAACCTTGACCAATTTGCTCTCCGACTGTTAAATCTTCCCACATGATTTCATAATTTGGGCAATCAGTATCAGCATCCAACTTATGTGTGGCAGTGCTGCTGCCACTTCCACAGTTACTTGCACTGCAAGTGCTGTTAGCATTATATGGCAACCAGAGGCCCAAGGCCTCACTAGCAACTGGTTTACTGTAATCACTTTTCGGGATTTGTGACTTAACAGTAAAATGTTCCTGATTAGAACCTTGTTCACTTTGTATACCAGGCCAACCAGGTCGAACACCCTGAGGCTCGTATGATTCATGTTCAGTTCCTTTCCATGGCCATTGAATTGCTTTCTTACCAATCCAAGTCTCAGCACTGGATGTGATCATCTTGTGGATACTAGGTTTCCCCTCACCTTCACCACTAGATTCCCTATGAGAGTGTGCAGGGGACTTGACTGTCGCAAACGATGAGAAAAAACCAACAGGTGTGCAAGCTTGGTTCCCTCTGGGTGACAGCATGGCATCAAATAAGCCACTACCTCCACTTTCACTTTCACTTTCACAGAACACATTACTCTCTACCGTCTTCATTTTAGATTGAACATTGATGCTCACCTTGGAAGCCTAAAGACAACAAACCAAAGGTCGGCGAAGTTCTAATTAGAATAAGGAACAAACTCATATGGAGAGGCAAATGAAGCTTTTACACACTTTCAAAGCCTGACAGTTGGTTAATAATCCACATAGCCGACAAGGAATTACAAAATTTAAACAATTGGCTCTATGCCCAATATGGGTTACTTTACATTGGCATAGGAAGCAATTTTGCCAAAGATAAACAAGAGGTGTATCCTATGGGGAATGATGGGGGGCCACTGCCCACTGGTCTGATATATATGGCCATCAGAGGACGTTTGTTTATAAATAACAAATAAAGAGGCCATCAGAGTGTAAGATCATCAGGAAACCAACCAGGCTTGTTAATTTGGAAGCAATTGCAGTTCGCAGAGGCTGATCAGCATTAGGGTCATGTCTAACCGTCACACTGCTCTGAGGTCTGCTAAAATGTTGACCCGTTTCCTCTTCCTCAAGACAGGATATGGAGAGTTGATTGTCCCCCCTAAACAGCCTCGCATCGCACGAGACACATAAACTTCCAATGAGAGTACCATCATCGTCATAAAAAGGAGTGTTGGTTGCGAGAACTGACAGATTTCGTCCCATCTTGTGGTTGACAGAGAACAGCCCTGTCCAGCTTTGTCCCATACTCAACTGTTGTAGAAAAACCTTTGTTGCAGCAGCATCCCGATATGAAACTAGAAGTTCACATACATCCCTGCCTATGGCTTCCGTGGCAGAATAACCATAGAGACTTTCAGCAGATGAATTCCTGCATGATTCATTCATATCCAAGTTGGTCACCAAAATAGTTCACAAATCATTTTTGGTGCTAACAGGTCAGTCAAGGTTGAGTGATTGGATCATTTTTACGTTTCAATTCAACTATGGCTTGACCTTCGCAAGTGCGGTATTTAAGATTTATTTCATGTCAACCCCCAAAACCAGAAAAAAAAAATCAATTCTTCTTTGTCAAAGTAATGTGTTTCACCCGTAAAGATCCCATGTCCCACGTTTTTGTCTCATTCTTGTATGAGACGGTCTCACGTTAAATTTATCGTGAGACCTCTCACATACAAGGTAGTTATTTTTATTATTATTTAATTCTTATTAGTAGGTCTTACGATAAGTTATCGTGAGACGGTCTCACAAGAGACTAACTGATGTGCACAAATTCCATACACTAGATGACACATTAACAAATTATTATATTTGTTGCATATTTTATTTGTGCAGTAGTGTATGTCATTGGAGTGACAGACAAAATGCGACATAAGATCCTTTACAAACCCGCCCTCTCTTTCCTTTCAAATATTTCCATCCAAACAAGCCCTCAAACTCTTTGGAACTACCCAACTTACAAGTCTCAACTCCATCATAGACTAAGGCTAAGATCTTTTGGAAGGGAACTTAATTTAAATGACAGGACTTAACTTAAGTTAACTTAGTGACACAAAACTAAATTGAATTGAACAAGACTAAGACAGCTAAAATTAATGAGGCTAAATTAAACTTAATTGAACGGGTGAAATAAGCCCCAAACATCATGCCCAAGTAAATTTCACCATCCCATTACTCTTGAAAAAAGGCAGTAAATAGCTAATGCCTAGTAGTCTTTAAATAACACCTCATAATATCAGATAGAACAAACTTGTAAGTTTATATTCATTTTAAACGTTAAACCAGAAGTAAATTATTTCGTAAACGAACCCGAAATTGGGAGAAGCAATGAAGATAGGATTCATACCAAGAAAGAAGGCGGCCGTCCAGGCCAATTATATGAGCAGTTTGTCCCATAGACTGCACTACATTGAAGCAACCCCTCTCCGTAAACTTGCACCCCGCCGGTGGCAGTGGCGATGCTACGAAGCTGGTGAGCATCGACAAGTCCTCCAGCAGCTGCGCATGAGCGGCTTCCAATCTCTGAATTTTCTTCTCCAGCTCTTCCACCGTCGTCGTGACCATAGCAAAACCCAGAGTGCCAATAGTAAGAAGTGAGGCAGAAAGTGAGGTTTCTTAGGAGTGAGGCAGCTGAGTAATTGTAGCAGCATTCTTTATTTTGTTCTTCATATAATTAATTCAGCAATCTTCATCATCTTCAACAATTTCGAAACGTGTAGTATATACATAAAACGGCAAACCCCAAATTCTGGGGACTTTGTCTATTTTGTTTACATCACTCTCTTCAGTATTCCCTCCCTCTTCTTAAAAATCACAAATTCACATTTTAGACTTGTGTGAACGGGATTCAAATATCAAAATGTTTCCATTCTAGGATAAAAATTTGTCATTTTGTGAGAAAAAATGCGACATCATATTAGAAAATGTTTCATTTATTCGTTGTGATTTGCAACCGCCACAAGAAACACCAACAGAAAGAAAGAAAGAAAGAAAAAAGGTGATTTGAATATGTATCTACACCACCACATGACATGTAGAGTATAATACTGTAAATACAAAGAATCGAGAGTTAGTTCAAATGGTAAGAACTCTCTTACTCAATCCATGAAATTGGGGTTCGATTCTTACCCGCGACATAGCACGTTGATTTGAAAAAAATACTGTAAATACTAAATACAATTATGTTTTCATTTTAACACGATTTACAGGATAATAAAAAATATTACTCCGTATTTCGTAACAATAACAGGATAATATAAATAGGATGAATGTGGTATCAGTCACAGTAGGCACTTGACAACTAGTACTACGACTACGATTAACTTCAATTCGTGCCCAGTCTTCGACATGGCTATTGAGACTATTCAGGTTACTCAGCAGACATCACTGACAAGTATTGATTCAAAGGTAGAGAAGGAATCAAACTTGTTTCGGGGGAAGAGCTGCTGCAGAAGCGGACCGGACTGCTTGAGATTGTACAGCATATTGTTTCTGCATACCCTTCAGCTTCGCTAGCAATTCCTGGAATGTAGGTCGGCTTTGAGGATCACTGTATCAGAATTAAACAAAATGATATATTTCTGTCATCGAAATTATAAGGTTTAAACAGCACTGTATTTCTGTCATCCAAGACGACAGACGATGATAAATGGATATTATTGTCATGTTTCAAGGTCACTACAAGTCTAGTGTCTACATGACCCACACATCGTGACTTGTAGAAATAATTCAGAAGAAAAGTTGTCATTATGATTAGTGATACATTATGATTTTATCGTGCCCGCCTAATGAGTTTCCTCTCAATCGAATGCCTTTAGAAGGTGCAAATAATACTGCAAATAGCTTTGGTTCGGATCAGATTATTATATAGATAAAAATATTGAATGAAGGGACAGGCAGAAGGAAAATAACCTGCCCCAGCAACTCTCAATCATAGAGGCCCACTCTGGATCAATATCTTCTGGTATATCTAACCTTCGATTCATAAAACCGACTGCTCCTATCACCTGCATCAACACTAGTAGTCATAAAGATCACTTTTGATCAGACTATCCAATGCACGGTGATTGGCATCTTAAACAACAACGTAGTTATACTATAAGTTGCTTCTGTTTTGTTCTGCTGAAAACAGATACCTGCATCGCATTTAGATTTTCCCAAGGAATCTTTTGAGTGGCAAGTTCCCATAGTACAACCCCAAAGCTGTATAAATCAGACCTGTTACGTTTTCACCATTATTGAAATTAATGTCATGACCTCTAAGTTAAAACAGTATAATAACTACCGAGCTGAACTGTCCTTGATTAAAACATCACAGTTAACATGTTTATAGGCATACTTTTCATTTGAACGTTCATTTTGAATGACCTCTGGAGCCATCCATTGAGGCTACAAGCCAAAATAAAAGCAACATTAACTCAAATATCCAATAATCAAAAATACTATAACTTGCCAAGTATATCCGACAAAATATACTCCGTAATGATCTAATCATACTGTTCCTTTCCCAGTGTTGGTTGTAAGATAAGTCTCGTGCTTTAAACGTGACAGGCCAAAGTCTGCAACCTGCCAGAAGAAAGAAGAACGGGGAACTTTAGTAATTTCCTGCTTCAGCTTGAGCGATATGGCTAACAAACAAAACAAAGGGGGATATAAACAAAACCTTCACACTCCAATTTTTATCAACAAGCAGATTAGAGGACTTCAAATCCCGGTGGACAATAGGTGGATTGTAGTTATGAAGATAATTCATTCCTCGAGCCTGCGTTAGGAGAGCCGTAGACATCAATGATCATAATCAAAGATTCAAATCTCAGTTCAGTTACACCAGAATACTGACTATGTCTAAGGCTATTTGAAGTTTTCGTCTCCAATCTAGTTTGGATGTACTCCTCTGCAACAGGCGGAACAGGCTTCCCCTGCATTATGAGCAAATAATGGCTGAAATAAGTTACTATTAGTGTTGCCTTGTGTATATATTGGAAAAACTGAAATGACTCCTTAAAATGTCTATATTTCTTGACTCATACTACCTCTTGTATTAAATACATATTTTTGGATCGTTTTAATTTTATATGTGAACACAAGCAAGTTGGATAGGGGATGCCTTAACGTGAACGATGACGTAAACTATTGGACAGGACAAGGAAAATGGAATACATAACAGTCTGTAGGAGCAGGAGTAGTGAAGAAAAAGGTACGGCCACTAGCATCAAAAGATACTGCCTTGCAAAGATGAAATTAAAAAATAAATCAAAATCATTTTCCACTCTTGAAAAGGTAAGTTAAGGATGAACCGAGGAAGAAATTCTGTAACTATGCAGAGATGCTGAGGTGATGTCACCGCGCCCATATATAAGAGAATGTTAGGATGTCGCAGCCGCTTCATAAGGGAGACCTAACACAATATAAGCAGAATATATCAGACATAATAAAAGTCTAAACATCATGATCATCATCAGACTCAAAGCCAAAATGCACTTCATCAATCTCCTATGTACTCTGTATTATATAATGAGTAAAGCAGCAGCACTGAAAAAAACCTCAACAGCACCTAAATGAAACTCAACTTCAAAAGCATACATAAGTAACTAACTACCTCTTGTTTGAAAGACAATATAACTTCTTCCGAATACTCTTGCTTGGAAAAAACTTTAATAGCGACATCCTGCAATTGAGAGTACACAAAAAAAGAAGATATGAAGGGGTATTTACATGCTAGTTCCCACAATCTTATATATAAAAAACAATCGATGTGAAGTAAAGAGACTTCTAGGCTTCTAGCATGCATGGTCATCCATAGAGCAATATCCTAGCAGAACATTCCTAGCGTATAAATAATTACTCAGTAAAATGTATCTATATCAAATTCATCGTCCATTTTCCTTCTATAAAAAAGAGAAAGCAGCCTTCTTATGACCCAACAATTTCTATAATGTTTAAACCTGATATCCACAGATAAAGCTTCTGAGTCAAGGTTTTTAAGTTTCAGCTGGTATAACCTTTACTAATGATAGTACAAAGTCGTAACCGAATAGCATATGAGATTATGATTGAGCTTTACAGGCGCAACTGCGCAAGCCACACCAAGGCAGCGAGTCCACAGCATATAGCAACAAAGCACAAGGCGCGCACCTCATGCACACAAAGTGCACTGTTTTTACAAACAAGCTTGTGCGTCAGCATAACACAAGCCCCTTTTCAGATCTAAAATAGACTACCATGTGAGACCAGAATAGTGAGGCAAAGGGAAAGACCAAATCACAGAAGTAGAAGAAAAATGTGGAATTTGCACAGCAGTGTGTATCATGTGTCTGTTTTGTACACAAGACACGCCTATGGCATTTTAGATAGTGCCTCGAGCTGTGAACATAAGCATGCACTAAACGTGCTTAAGTTTTGTTTAAGATGATACTCCGTCTAAGTTTGTGACCTCACCCAAAAGAGCTAACTTTTTTAGAATAACTTTAAACTAGAATCAGCAACGCAAGGATATCATCAAAAAAGAGGCCAAAAGGAACATACCGATCCATGCCAGAGACCGTGGTACACAGTCCCGCAGGAACCTGCGTTATTAAGAAACTGATTCAATCATAATCACATTTATAATTTGTATCATCAACGCCTATAGCTTATTGACAATAATAGTAATGGCAATTCATCATCCTATCTTCCCAAAATTCAGCAAATTTACCCACAATTTAATAACAAACCAATTGGAAATTTTAAGATTACATTTCAGAAATTAGGATTAGCTACTCGGAAGAAAAAGGAAGCCAAAGCTGTGTCAATACTCAATAGGGATCCACTTACCCTGGCCAATCTGCTCTCCGACTGTTAAATCTTCCCACATAATTTCATAGTTTAAGCAATCAGCTTCGACATCCAACTTATGTGTGGCACTGCTATTGCTGTTAACAATGAATGATGATGAGCAGGTCCCTGAGGCCTCGTTTGCTACGTGTCGACCGTAGTCACATGCTTTCTTATTCATCATCTTGTGGATTCCAGGACTCCTCTCACCGTCATCAATAGCATCAACTATAACGTCTTCAGCAGGCTTGCCTGTTGTAAATGAACCAAAAACACCAGCAGGCTTGCCAGCTCCTGTGGGTGTACCGTCTCCACTGGAATTCCCATCTTCTCTAAGCTCTGACAGCACCACATCAGATAACCGACTATCTCTACATTCACGATCTCGAAAGACATTACTCTCTTCAATCTTCATTTTTGATCGAACTTTGTTGCTTACCTTGGAAGCCTACGTCAACAAACCCAAAAGTCAGTTGAGGAATTAATCAGATTCTATGACAATGTAAAATCATCAGAAAAGCAACCAGGTTTGTTATTTTGGAAGCAATTGCAGTTTGGAGTGGCGGATCAGGATCAAGACCAAATCTAGTCATCACACTGCTTCGGGGTCTGCTAAAATCTCGACCCATCACCTCTTCCACTGGATCTGATAAGGAGACTGGGATATCCTTAAATTGTCTTGCATCACATGCGAGACAAATAATCCCAATGAAAGTACCATCATCGTCATATAAAGGTGTGTTAGTTACAAAAATTGGAAACTTGAGTCCCATCTTATGCGTGACAGGGAACTTTCCTGTCCAGGTTTCTCCCATACAGCAACGTTGTATGATAGCCTTAGCAATTGGAAGATCTTGATTTGAAACGATAAGTTCATAGATAGTCCTGCCTATGGCTTCCGTGGCAGAATAACCATACAGGTTTTCAGCAGAACGTTTCCTGCAGGATTAATATACAAGTTGGTACTCAAACGACTAAAGTGTACACTGATGGATTCGTTTTCACTCCCGGAAGCCAGATTAAAATATTAGTGTACGTAAGACGTCCTCATACGAAGAGATCCAAAGGCTAGATAGAGTATATCACACTCACACCCGATCCCCCTTTCAACATTTACTTGCATTTCGATCTACTCCATTCGACCAACCTCAATACCACTACTTACACTGCTACAATCACCAATGTCACCACCAACTTCTCTCCTCGACCACCGCCAAGAGCGCCCCTCCAAGCCTCATCACATCCTCGACCTTTGACCACTCTATGACTGATAACATTTAGGATCCATTCCTCCGTTTTTTCTATTTGTTTTTTTTTCCTTTGCTTTGCCTAAACTTATAGAATTATATGGAATGGAGCCATGGAGGGACAAGTCCGCGAGAAAATATTTTGCTGAAGAAATTAGAATTCATGTTATAAATACTCGTAATTAATACTCTGTAACTAGTTACATACATCTACAGATTCCTGATTCCCAACAATGTCATTTTCACAATCAAAATGATCACTGCTGCTTACAATGCTCACTCAAAAAGATGCACTATTTTGATTGAGGACAAATGTTACATTTCCATCAACAGCAAAAGTGTTACTCCCTCCGTTTTTTTTAATGTTTCTTCCCACTTTATGAGATTTGTGAGTAGTATTTGATTGAAACGGGAAGAAACATAAAAAAAACGGAGGGAGTATTATTTTGATTGAGATTGAGAAGAAAAAACAAAACCCTAAAATCACGATTTCCTTTTCCCTAGGGCCTGGAATTTCCGATATCGAGACGTTGGCGTGTTTTCAATATAACGCAACTTTTCCTACCCAAATATGTGCGTCTGATGCGACTGTTGAGGGCGGTGTTCCGCCGCCACCGCCGACGGCGCCGGTAGATTTAAAAAAACCTTATACTCTCTCCTTTCAAATACAACTGTCGCGTATACTTTTGGCAGTGAATTCGGAGTTACTCCGAATTCACAATGTACTCGCAAAGACGAATCAAAATTTACAGAAAACCAGTAATTCTACAAATAACATCATAATTAAAGAGAAATAAGTGGTACCAGTAAAAAATGCGACCGTCAGGATGAAATATATGAAGAGAGCGTCCCATAGACTCCAATACATTCAAGTAATGCCTCTCTTCTAACTGGAACTCCGTCTGCGGCGGCGGCGGCGGCGGCGGAGATTCGTCGGCGATCATGAGGTTCGACACCTCCTCCCGGAGCTCCGCATTACTCGCTTCCAAGCTATTCACCTTCTTCAATAGCTCCTCCCTCCACGTGCTCATTGCCAAATTGGGTAAAAACGGAGAAATTGGGGGAAAAGGGGGGATTTGAAATATTGGTGTGGTTTTTATATTAGTGAGACTGAGGAAGTGAAGTTTCTTTGGCGTGAAGTTTTAGGTGATGAGAAAGCAGTCAAACGCGGTGGGACGTGGAAGCATGAAAAAGGGAACAAACACACATTAGTTTAGTTTTTGGCCGGTGGTAACGTACTACTCGTACGTAGGAACGTGTGATGCGTCTCCTTGGCGGAACACTACAAGGCACTAGCCTTCTACTCTAACCATGCCACATTTCTTTGTTTTAATTTTATTTTGAGCTCAATCCTCCATTTCCACTGTCGTGTCCGTGTTTTTTCTATTAGTTTACCATATCTAAAGAGTAAAATAAAATTAGTCGGGTATGAGATATGGACTTTATATCGTATCGGTGAAGTGAAAACTGCATTTCAAACGTAGCTCATGGCCCTATCATGTCAGATCTAGACCAGGTATAATCTTTTTTTTTTTTTTTCAAACTTCAACCGAGACACGACCTATGACGTACTCAGTCGTCATACCTTGTCGTGGACTCGTGGGTTGTATGGAAGCCTAACTCATCAATCTTTGGTTGATGGAATCGTGGGTGTATGTAACTGAGGGAATCGGTAGTGGAACCCATAAGGGGAGCCTAACTCATCAACGACAGACTGTTTGGGTGGTGCATGTGGTGTGGCTTGCTTGCAAGTGTCAAGGGAAGTCAGCCCGTGGCAACACGCTAGATCAACTTTTCATTGATTCATCACTCTGTATCTAATTTTCTCGTCGCCCATACTAGTGACACCACGAATGTGTCAACATGCTACCTAACAACAAAAGAAAGTACGGAGTACAAACTTTTTTTCTCTATATACATTGTCAGTCGACAGTCGGAGGCAGATCGATGTGTGCTCGATAATCCACACCTTACTTAGACTGCATATACAGTCTATAATGATCCCAATACAAATATACAACGTAAAAATAATCAAAATACTATCATAGAGCATACAATACACACACTTTAGACTGCAACCCCTCTAAAACCAATTCTATTTACACTTAGAAGAGACCTATCAATCTATCATTTGGTTACACTAGAGGCATGTAGTTGTATACTTGTATGTATAGGGTGGATGAATGTAATATCAGTCATCAGTCATGGTGGGCACTTAGCAGGTACTACAAATCGACAACTCGTTTTGAACTCAATCGATCTTTGCTGCAGGCCGTCAAAGACCGTAAAAGGTCTTAATCCACTCGAGTTTTGAGAGGGTCGTCGCAGGCCAGGAATGGGCCTTTATCAACTTGGCGCTTACGACTTAGCTTGAGAGCGTTCGGGTTACTCAGCGAGTATCACTGACAAGTGTTGACTCAAAGGTAGAGACGGGATCAAACTTGTTTCCGGGGACGAGCTGAAGAAGTGGCTCGGGCTGCTTGGGATTGTAGATTATATTGTTTCTGCATATCCTTCAGCTTCTCTAACAATTCCCGGAATGTAGGTCGGCTTTGAGGCTCACTGTAGTAATAGTATTAAACAAAATAATGTATTTCTGTCATTGAAACTAGAAGGTTTTTGGAGCATTGAAATTAGAGATAACACTACGAATTGACGATTGATCGAGCTCACCTAATGAACTATCCTAAATCGAATGCACAAAGTAATACACTAATGCATGTAGCTATAATACAGACAGAAATATGGAATCGAGCGACAAGCAAAAGAGAAAAACCTGCGCCAGCAACTCTCAATCATAGAGGCCCATGTCGGATCTACATCTTCTGGTATATCTAACCTTTGATTCATAAAACCGACTGCTCCTATCACCTGCATGCAGCAGTAATAGTCACTTAAGATTTAGAAACTCAGAAATTCGTCTCTTTTGCACTGTGGTTGCCTTTTTAAACAGCGTGACGACATTACCATAAAGCTTCAAGAACTCCGCAAATGGCTTTGTTATCTAAAAAACAAATACCTGCATCGGATTCAGATTCTCCCAAGGAATCTTTTGAGTAGCAAGCTCCCATAGTATGACCCCAAAGCTGTATAAATCGGACCTAAAAAATGCCGAGATCATTAGTCAATTTAAGAGAATGTGAAAAAACACAGAGTCGAGACTCAAGTCTAGAAAGCATAGCCTCAAGCTAGATCGTTCTTGGAGGGACTTGAACCTGAGACCGAGTTTCACGTAAATTTTAACTACTAGATTCCACCCTTGCTGGGGTAGAACTATTCTTAATTATTAAACATAACAGTAACGTGTTTTTAGACATACTTTTCATTGGAACGTTCATTTTGAATCACCTCCGGAGCCATCCATTGAGGCTGAACACCAAAATAAAAGCAACATCAACCTCAAACACTCAATAACCATATTCAAATAGTTACCCATATATCAAACAAAAGTACTCATGTCATAATCATACTGTTCCCTTCCCAGTTCTGGTTGTAAGATAAGTCTCGTGTTTTACGCGTGAAAGGCCAAAGTCAGCAACCTGCCAAAAAAGATCAAAGAAGAAATGTACTAGTAACTTGCTATTATAACTCGAGAAATATGACAAGCAGACAACAATGGAATTATAAACAGCACCTTGACACTCCAATTTTTATCAACAAGCAAATTAGAAGACTTCAAATCGCGGTGGACGATAGGTGGATTGCAGTTATGAAGATAATTCATTCCTCGAGCCTGTGTTATGTTTGCAAGATAACACAGTGAGAGCACATCAATGGGGATAATAATCAAAGATTCAGAAAATCAGACATTATATTGCTTCTTGAACAGAGAAATGATGCCAGAATACCGACTATGTCTAAAGCCATATTAAGTCTTCGCCTCGAGTCTAGTTTGGATGTACTCCTCTGAAGCAGACAGAAAAGGCTTCCCCTGGACAACAATACAAGACTGATAAGAGCCACATTGCTTCATGAACTATCGAGAAGATGACTTTCATCCTTGACTCCCTCCCCCGAAACCAAACAGTATATCTTAATTACGAAAAAAAATACTTTAACTAGCATGACAAGATAGAGTCCATTATGTAACATGATCTTGAAAAGGAAAGTTTAGAATGAACCGAGGAAGAAACTCTGTAACTATGCAGAGGCGCTGAGATGAAGTCACCGCACCCATAAATAAGAGAATGTTAGGATGCCGAAGTTTCTTCATTAGGGAAACCTACGTACACAAAATCAACAGTATATGTCACACATCACATATAATGGTCAGATCAGAACCTCTCGATTAACCACTTCATCTTCTTCAAACTCAGAGGCCTAAATGCACTTCATTATTGATACAAACAGAAGGCATAAGCAACTACCTCTTCTCTGAAAGAAGATACAACTTCTTCCGAGTATTCTTGCTTGGAAAAAACTTTAATAGCGACATCCTGCAGTTGACAAGTACATGAAAAATAAAGATATACTCCGTAGTAGGGTATTTACACGCTCTAGGTGCCGATTTGCCGCAACAAAATCCAATTACACAAAAAAAAACCAATGAGAGAATGGTCATGTAAGCTAGGGATAATGAGGCAAAGGGAAGGGTAAACTGAAGGAACTATAAGAAAAATGTTGAATTTGCAATACACTGTGTATCACTTGTGTGCCGTATACATGAGGCGTGCCTATGTCGTTTTGGTTAGTGCCTCATTGACCCTTGAGCTTAAGCACGCTCGAGATGTGCTTAAGTTTTATGTGACGTGATACAGATTTGTGTCCTCTCTCAGACAAGGTTACTTCAAAAGCGATAACATTAAACTAAAATCATCCATGCAAGGAGATCATAGAAAGGAGGTTGATAGGCACAAACCGATCCCTGCCACAGACCGTGGTACACAGTTCCACAGGCACCTGCATTAAGAAGAAATAGATTCAACCTATGAGGCAATGCTCAAGAAAATCTATAAAACTATATATTCTGCTCAGATGACATATATAAAGTTATTATATCCAAACAAATAGAGAGAAGATGAAAATACTAGGAAATTGGAAGTCATATTATTAATTGAAACAAATTCACCGTCTCATCTCCTCCAAAATTCTGCTGACCTACTCACATACACCCAATCCGATCCCAAACATATTGCACAATTCTTACTTTCTTGGACAGTTTACAAATGGGCACCCAAAGCTGTATAAAAGCGGGCTTAGCGCAGCCAACAAAAGAGAAGTAGTCCCTCCACATCCCATTTTTATTGTCCTACTTTGTATTTTGGGAAAGATTCAAAAAATAATTATGAACAAGGGCACTCGGACAATTAATTTCGGAAGGGGGCAATAAAATGGGATAGTCATAGAGAGGGTAGTAGTTAGCTTACCATGACCAATCTGCTCTCCGACTGTTAAATCTTCCCACATGATCTCATAGGCTAAGCTGTCAGTGTCAGCATCCAGCCTATGTGTGGGCCGTGTGGCACTACTATTGCTGCTACTGCTGTCAAAATTATAAGATGACACAGACACCGATGCCTCAATTGCTACAGGTCGACTGATGTGATCACCTGTTGGGATTTCTACCTTAGCAGCAGAATGGGCCCTATTGGAATCCTGTCTACTCTGCATCCACGGCCATCCAAATTGACCATTCGGTGATTCCAATGTTTCACAATCAGTTCTTTTCCATGACCATTTCACTGTTCTCTTACCAACCCAGGCCTCCGCTGTGGAACCAAAAACGCCAGCAGGCGTGCCAGAGAGATCTCCTTTGGGTGTACTACCTGGACTGGAATTTCCGTCTTCTCTACGCTCCACCATATCTCCAATCTTCATTTTTGATCGAAGTTTGTTGCTTACCTTCGAAGCCTAAGTCACCAAACCCAAAATTCAGTTTGAGTGATTAATCAGTACAGTATTTTTTTGCCAAACACTACCTACTGGAGTAGTAGAATTCGGCCAAAAAACTCTCAATGAGATTCTATGAGGATGTAAAATCATAAGAAAAACAACCAGGTTTGTTATTTTGGAAGCAATTGCAGTTTGCAGTGGTGGATCAGGATCAAAGCTACGGGGCTTGACAACAAAATCTTGACCCGTCTCTTCTTCCATTGGATCTGGTATGGAGACTGGAATATCCTTAAACTGTCTTGCATCACATGTGAGACATATAACCCCAATGAAAGTATCGTCATCATCGTATAAAGGAGTGTTAGTTGCGAAAACTGGGAAAATCCGCCCCATCTTATGCTTGACAGGGAACTTCCCTGACCAGGTTTCTCCCATAGAGCAACGTTGTATGATAAGCTCAGCAAAAGCAACATCTCGACTTGTAACGAGAATTTCACATATCGTTCTGCCTATGGCTTCTCTGGCAGAATAACCATACAGGTTTTCAGCAGAACAGTTCCTGCAGGAAATTTTGCAATTTTTAGTAAAATATGTCAGAGTTTTTCTCTATGTTTTACCTTATCACAAATCACAGTACTAGTTCACCCAGCTAAGAGTTCTGGCCCTTAATTTTAACACCTACTGTTCTGCCAATGCATATTACCGGTCCGTTTACTTGCATTTCTTTCCCTACGCGGCCAAAATCAACACGGCAACACCATCCACTCACACCACGACAACACCATCCCAACGGCGGTATTAGAAGTTATAACGTAATCTCATTCAATATAATGACTCCATTAACATGCTCATTAGCTCATATTTCACAATGATCCAACTGTTTACTCCTTATATCTGGGTATCGATTTACTCATGTTATATTATACTCGTACTAGGTAATGCATCATCTTTACGATTTTTTTAGCAGCAAAAGCCAATAATTGTAAGTTTTTTTTTTTTTAATATAAGGTAGCAACTAGCAATTGTCACGCTTACTCCTAGGGTGTTCTACTCCCATCATTCAGATCGAGGATGTTCAATTTTCTTGAAAATTTACCCAGTTAGTCTTTTTGTAATGGATATATATGGTTATATTCAAGGGCGAATCCAGAGTTCAAATTTTGGGTAGCGATTTCATCATATTTGCTTAATTCATATGAAAATGTATCATTTTTACGAAGTTTGGAGTAACAAAAGTCGATAATTTTAACCATTTTTTTCAAATTTGGGGTAGCGAATGCTGCCCTTTGCTACTAGCTAGATTCCCCTCTGATTATATTGTTAAAATAAGTCAAGTACTACTAATTAATCATTAAATAAATAAAGATAAAATATCGTTGGTCTTCGGGTTGTCTCCTCTTGTACCTTTTTAGCTAAATAGAGTAATCTCTCCGAGTTCCTATCATTGACACGTATTCTTTTTTGGACAGAACTGGATCTTTTAACCACTTTCCATTTTAGGTCATAAATGTGTGGTTACTACCTCCTCTTCGTTTCATTTGATTCTTTACGTTTACTTTTTCACACTTGTCAATGCACGTTTTCTTTTGTCCAAATCTTTAGTTCCATATTTCTAAAAAAAATTAAAAATATGATATTTATAACGTACTCGATTAGACAATTTAAATAAGATATCACGTGACTATATTTTATCTTATACTCGTATATTAGTATATATTAGAAGTTATACCGACAATCTCTCACTTATGAATAGTGTCCAAAAAGCGAACGTAAAGAACCTATTGGAACGCATGAAGTATTTCCTTATATTTCTCCTCATTTTTTGAGTCATCCATTTTTTCCCTTCTTATTTTTCACCCAAAATTCAAAGGGGTATATGTTAGTAACTCGAAGGTACGAGTAGTTAGTATTTGAACCGTCCTAACAAAATGATTAATATTATCCCGTCACAAATAAAATTTTGTTAAATCTACGAGAGAAATGTAATCACGTGTGACAGAAATTTCAACCAAACACGAATTGGTCGTGAAGTATCTTCTCTCTCGTTAGGATGCCCCATCGGAATAAAAGAAAAGACGGAAAAATAGTGAAGGTATGTATGTACCAGTAAAAAATGCGACCGTCGGAATCAAACATGTGAACGGCGCGTCCCATAGCCTCCAATATACTCATGCATTCGCTCTCCTTCAACTGACACCCCGTCGACGATGGCGGCGTCAACACTCTACGCCGCCGCCGCTGGTGGTGGTGATGATTTGCAGCGGAAATTGTAAGCTTCGACACCTTCTCCCGGAGTTGCGCACGCTCAGCTTCCAAGCTTTTGATCTTCTTCAGGAGCTCTTCCGCCGGCGTGTCCATAGTAAAATTCAGTGTGCCAATAGTAAGAAAAAAGGGGGGAAATAATTGAATTAATTTAGGTTAAGGTAGTTTGTAGTTAGTGAAGTATTTGGGTGGTGAGGAGAAAACGGTGGAATCTTGGAAAATGGAGGAAATAGAGAGAGAGAGAGAGAGATGAAGGTCAACAAAATCAGACATTATTTGAGGGAGGGAGGGAGTGAGTAACGTACGTATGAAATTACGATTGTATATGATTCTTAACACTCTAACCATGCAATCTTTGTTTCTTCTTCGTCGTCTTCTTCCCTCACCTCCAATTTCATGAGTTTGATCGGATATTCAAATGTTCACAAATTATATTACTCATTTTATATAACCATTGTATCGTACGACCAATTTTAAAATACAGTGATCACTTTTTAATACGAAAATGGGTAGCGGTAACTAACTTAAAATAGTCATTTTTTACCCATAAATTATCTTATTTTTTACTATTGTCGCATGGTACAACGATTGCATACAATAATTACTGTCGAGTATTTTTTTATTTCGGTCTTAATTTATATGGAGTAAGATTTTGAGCTAAATGGAAAAAAATATAAATTACAAAATTAACCTAAAACATGAGCTAAACTTACATAGAAATTAAATGTAATTTTTAAGATGGTAATAAACGTTTATAAAGCATTTAAGAATCACATTAATATTGTCTAAGTACGGGAAATATGAGTTAACATTTTAATTTAAACTTAAATCATAGAAGCTGGACTAATCATAAGTGAAATAATTAAGCTGAATTTTTTTTTTTTTTTTTTATATACATATAAAAGAAACCGTCTCTCCTCTTGATCGGTTTTGTAGTTTATTAAAAATACATTTCACAAAATTTAATGATGGTGGAGATATCAGGTAGCATAATTAATAACCTCAAATTCCTTTACAAATTTATTACTCAGTATTCATTTCCGTCACCAAACTAATTATGAATCTTGTACACGTCTCGGGATACCTTCAGTTGATATTAATATCGTCCACGAAATCGGGACGTCCCGTTGTGTCACATTTAAGATTCGTTCAACATCTTCTTTCAACATATCGAACATATCGTTATTTAATGATACAGTTTTTCACAAGAAGTCTTTGTTTTAATGGAAAATTTATTTTACTCAAATTTTATTGTATTATATCCGTTCAATTTCGATATAAGTTGTAGATGTCGTATAATTTTTTATCAATGAAATGATCTATTCGATCAAAAAAAGATTCATTCAACAAAATTCATTGGATATGATTCTACTCAACAAGCTGCTACGAAAGTTACGAACAGTGTTACTCATACTCATGTATGTATACTCTGCAAAATTACTTGACTCGATCTAAAAAGAAGAAGGATTGATTATAAATTTCCTGAAATTTAGAGATTTTTGAAACAAATGAGGTGCAAATTGGCATACACAGCCTAGGAATAAATGGCACAAGGCTTACAAAATGGATGTTTTGAATCTCACAGAATAAGCAGAGTACAGTACAGTACAGTACATACAACCACTAGCAAATACTGACTGATCGGAATTCGGAAATAGTGTCCCTGGAAACTGCGAAAACCCCCTAATGCTTTGATTTGTCAAACGGTAAAACTGAAAGGAAAAAAAAGTGCTTGGAGAAAGCAGGATGACATCCTCGCGAAACATATTACTTGGTGTAAAGAACGTCTTCCCATGGGTGACGGTACAGTGGCTGCTTCAACCTCTTCTGGTCGAACGTGTGCCTGCAATTCCATCAAATACATCGGTTAAGGATTCCAAATATATAAAGTTCATTCAAATGGCTCATTAGGGTCATCTGCAAGAATAAATAAATGGGCCAAGTGAAGTTACCCGATCAAACCAATAGAACGCGCCAATACAAAGAGGCCATTGAGATAACCAATTCCAACAATCTCGTCAATCTCTTGCTTTGTGAACATTCCACTTCCAGATAAGAGATCCAAGAAGAGGGATCCAATGGCGCCATCTACGTTGAGAACCAAGTTGTTTGCCTTGGAAAGAGTGTAGGTCTCGACTTGTACAGCATACTCCATGTATTTGACTGACGGAAAATGAGTGCGGCCAAATTTCTGGAGGAGTTCTACTCTCTTGTCTCTGTTGTCTCCTCTCTTGATCCTGTTCCAACATTGGAAACAAGAATTAAAGCATGTCATGAATGCTAGAAACATTTAAAGCCAAGGAGGCAAACTCTATATTAAAAAAAAGGCGTACCTGTGTCCAATTCCTGGCACACGAATACCCTTTTTCTTCATGCTCTCGACAAACTCATATGGCGTCAAATTCTGTCAGATAACAATAAATGAGCTTCTCTATGAGACGGTCATCATGAATTAGCTATTACTAGTTTTCACAGTTCACTAATGCCATTGAATATTTGAATGTCTTACTTTGTCATATGCATCCTTGAAGTAACGAGCAGCATCGTCAATGGCACCACCAAATCTAGGACCAATGGTAAGCAAACCTGGTAGCAGAATTACATAAACAAGTTGAGGTTTAGCTCACTGACAACATTCATTTGTGCTAATTGGTGTTCAAAAACTCATCATGTGCATGTGCCTGGAAAATAAATACCTGAAACCAAACTGGAAACGAGGTCTTTTCCAGCTCTTGCTGTTACAATCGTATTATGGGCACCAGATACGCAGGGACCATGGTCGGCACACAGCATGACACAAATCTGATACAGGAATAAAATACTCACTGAGAAATCTGAGTTTATTTGCATATACAAGACAGATTTCAGAAAAGGTTGAAACATAAGTACTAACCTCAATGAATTGTGTGCAGTAACGAGGAAGGCTGCGTTTAAACCACAACAGAGAAATAACATCACCAACACCCAAGCCTTGCTCAACAATCGAAGACATTGGAACACCAGCGTAGCATGGTTCCTCACCTAAAAAAAAGAGACAATACAACATTCAAAATTAGACTACTGAACAACTGAGGTTTGACAACGACAAACACCTATATATGTCCATACTAAGTAAAAAGTGACTAAATCGACTACAAACCTCTGTCATCGGAGATAGTTGAGATAATATGAGTTGGAGCGCGAACTTTCCCACTCTTAATTGCTGAACTAAGATCCTCAGGTATTTGTGGAGGCGTGAACTCTTTAACTGGAGGAATGTTCCCCTCTTCAAGCTGCCAAAAAACATCAGCATATTCAGTATAAAGAGACTATCAATCAAAATCAAGGATAATACAAATGGGACGTTGGGATTAATTAGACAATAGTCAAGGACAATGAGTTTTTTCAAGGCACCAGAGCAGAAGGGAAGGAATGCAGAAAGATGTAACAGCGTGAGTCATACCAATTTGTCAAATGCCAGCTTGATAGCACCTTCAAATGCTTCATACGAGTCCGGAACAACAGCTCCAGCATCTCTTAAAGCTTGATTTTTTGCTTGGGCAGACTCCATTTCACCGCCACTTTTCGCACCCTAATTGAGGAGATAACACAAAATAAATGATGTTAAGATACATTTCTTGCCTCTCTAAAGCCTCACTAAAAATAAGCATTACTCCCATGAAGGAACTTACAGCATGACCAAATTGTACTTCTGATTTAAAGAGCGTTGCACAGGTACCACTGACCCAAGCCACAACAGGCTTGTTGATTTTCCCTTGCTTGAGGGCTTCAACGAGAGAGTATTCATCTCGTCCACCAAGTTCTCCCAGTACAACTATCATCTTAATCTGGAAGGAAGTTCAATAATTAGATTAGTACACAGAAATCCGCAAATAGAAAGAGATCCAAATGGTAACAGGATGCTTAATTTCTTAGTATATAAAGTGATCAAATATGTTGAACGATGGATACTCACACGCGGGTCACAAACTTAAGAGCAATATAACAAAAACCAAAAGAAATTGACAGCTGAAAACACCCATTTCAGAGAGTTCATTTATTGGAAATTTGAGGAAGTTTTTTTGTATATGCTATGCAAGAAACTGGGTACCTGTGGGATACAGTTGAACCTCAACACATGATCTGAGAGGGTTGATCCAGGAAAAACGTCTCCACCAATGGCAATTCCTAAACAGTTTCATATGATTAGAACAGTGAAACACGAAAGATCTTCAGGAGTAATCGACAATAGGGAATTAAAAAAAAAAAAAATCTCCGAGAGTAAAAGACAACAGGATATTGAAAAATAGACACCTTCATAGATCCCATCAGTTACACGAGCAATTGAACTATACAATTCGTTGGACATGCCACCCTGAAACGAAATGGAAGTAAACACAATTATTTCGAGTTTGACATTTCAACTGAATATTAATGTTGGAGAGATCATAGAAATATTCAAGCATTCACACAAGTGCTATGGCTCAAAGCTACTTACAGATTTAGAAACAAAACCAACAGATCCGGGCCTGTAGAGCTTGCACTGAATAATGTTGTCAATGGTTCCAGCAGTGTCACCAATCTTGAACGCTCCAGCTTGGATACCTCCGACAGTGGCAGGACCAATAACAACCTAAAGTCAACATAAGAAAGGAGATGTTTTAGTGGCAGAATTCAGGCAGGGTCATAGAAGAACCCGGGGAAAAAAAAAAGCGAAATCACCCTTTTTACCTTGTTGTTTGCTCTTGCAAAAGCAATTAACTGTTTGGTGTCCGACTCTGGCACACCTTCAGCAATTATAGCAACAACTCGAATTGTTGGCTGTTTTAAAGCCGACATGGAAGAAGCAGCAGCACTGCATTTATTAACGAAGTTAATACAACAACAGTGAAATAAATGAGTATGTTGAGACAGAAGATAACAAGAATAACCTTCTATATGAAGCAAAGTTGATGAAGACATCAGCTGTCGGATGGGCAGCAGATGCTGCTTCAACGCTACCAAAAAAAGAAAGAATAGAGAAATTAGTTATTTAAAAGACCTCAACGATTCCATGAAAACAAAGCACTCATGGTCTCGAACATGGCATAAACTATTTAGAGAGATAGCAATACATACGTAGAATGAACAGGAATAGCAATTTCTTCCTGGCCAAAGAACAGTTTTTGAAATCCCTCGGAACCAGGATTAATGATTCCAGCAACCGATGGTGTTTCTCTCCCTGTAAATGGGAAATCAACATATTAGAACACAGATAGCTATATCTCGGCGTCAGAATAAGAAAACGAAGTAAACCATTTCGAAGAGCAATACTACAGCATAACTAACAAACAGGTTGTTTGGACAGCATAAAGGCCTGTTATTTTGGACAAAAATGTTGCTAAACTGAACTGTTATAGGACCTTACCTTACCTGAATTGAACATATAGGACCCGAATTCAACTGTTGAAATTAAGTTGAGAAGAACGGGGGCCTTAGTGTATCAATGTTAGAATTTGAAATGTTGGCATTACACGAATACGGCCAAGCAAGAGTTTTGACGGATTTTCTAGAGACTAATGTGGCGTAAACTTATTCAATGATTTTGTTAACAACTTGCCATATTTCTTTATTTCCCAAAAGTGAGTTGATAATTTAGCAAGTAGAGTTCTAGAGACTGGTGTGACACCTCTCAAATGTTGCATTGCCTGCATAAACTCATTGAATATAGAACGTACCACATAGGAAATCGAAATCAAGCATCCGCTGGATGGGGAGTTGTTTGTAATTATAGAACAATGCTTGAGTGGTCTTTGAGAACAGCTGCCCGGTTGCCATGATGTAATCTCACCAAGACCTATACAAGAGCAGCTTCGTTAGCACTCGAGTCAAATCCTAAGAAAAACAGCAACAAAAAGACAAATATTCTTGTTTGAAATATACAAGCCAAATGTCAAACATTTAGTTTATTAAAAATCACAATTCTGACATTAGCGAGATCAAGAATGTTTTTCGGTCAGCTATTACAGGCTCAATCATTTAACCTTCGATTAAAATACCCCTCACACAGAAAAAAAATACGGAGTAAAAAATAAACAAATGATTGGGACGACGAGGTGTGAATTACAATGATGGGTATTTTAACCAATGCTAAACAAATGATTGGTTGGTGAGTAAGTCTCGTGAGAGACCGTCTCACACCAACTTAGTGTGAGACTGTTAAGTATCTCAGTTACACTATTGAAAAACCATCTCTTTAAAATTTACGATGATGCAGTCATACAATATAGAGATCACAACAATGTCTGTCACTGTTACAGGTTCTACAGTACCCCTTTTCGGATTCTACTTTCTCAATAGTTTAACCAAAATCAAATCACATTGCTGGAATTCCCATATTAGCTGATGAACTAATTGATCATACATTACATAACTAGCTCAAGACTGCATCTTTTAAGACATGAATCCATCTGACTCAACTAATTCTTTACTCCAATGCGTTTTTCGAGCTGAATTTTTCAAAATCGGAACGAATCAGTCGAGTCAAAAATGCACCCAGCTCAAATGATCATAATGATCATTTCAAAAACACATACACAAACTAATGGAAAAAAACCCCAAATTGATCAATCAATCAATCAAATAAAGTAGATCAATCATCAATGAATCTCAATTGAGTAATAATGAATGAAGCAACTACTGAAAACGCAGAAACAAAGCAATGTAGTTGAAGAAACACACACACAAATCACACATGTGACATGACCCAGATCTTCTTCAACTACCTTAAATTTCACAAATATTGAGCTACCCACATAAATTAAACAACAACCCACCAAATAAAATCAATCCAATTAATCAATTACAGAGAAATCACAGATCTGACATTAAGATGATGAAATTAAGATGATTTTAATATTTTTGATTGAGTGAAAAGAGAAGAAGAAATCGTCGAACCTAGTGTAAGAAGAAGAAGAAGAAGAAGAGAGGGTGATGTGAATAGTGGAAGATGGAAATGAAGAATTAGATGTAGGAATAGTTGGAGATGGTTTATAAGGTGGGAAGGAGGGAGGGGTAGTTGTACATGTATATATACTCCATTGTTTGGTGACAACCCCAATGAGAGACTACCAGTACTACTACTGGTGGGTAAAAATATTTAATGGCACCTCATAAATCACAACGGTGACACCGTAAATTGGTACTCTGTGTACGAAAATTTGTATGAGACGGTTTAACAATAGTTTTATTGCGAGTTTGAGTTCTCTTACGTATAGTAAGGGATTTAGTACTAAATCGTACTGTAAAATTACCGTGAGACCGTCTCGATGTAATATTATCGTGAGATAGTATCACAAGAGAGTTACGGAGTACTGGACTGTAAGGCCTCGTTTGGTTCATCCGGGAACTTATTTCCTGGAGGAAGTTGCAATTACCAGGAAGTTACTTCCCACATCAACTTCCCAAGAATTTGCAATATTTGTTTGGTTGACATCCTAGAATTCACACTTCCTGGGAATTGAATTATTGCATCTTGTTTGGTTAACTCGAACTAATTCCCATGATTTTGATTACAATAACTATTATGCCCTTTATTAATTAAGGGTATAAAACTTATGATTTTTTTCAGCAACTTATAAAATATCTAAAATTGTCTTCCCTATAATATGCAGTCGTAACCAAATTACATTAAAAAAACGAATGACAAAAAAAATATTATATAACAAGAAATTACATTAAAAAAATGACAAAAAAAATTATATAAGAAGATCAAAGAAAGTAATTTATTACTATGAATGATTTTGGCGGGTAAAATGTATTTTTTTAGAGGAAGGCAATGAAGATGAGTTGAGAGGAAACCGTAGATGGAGAATTGAATGAGAAATTAGGGTTATAAAGTGAGAAATAGATGAGTAAAGAAGGGTAAAAAAGTCATTTGAAGAAATTGAGATGTAGGAAGTGCAACTCACCGAGGGCAGGGTCAGTGAGCAACTTCCCGCATCATGCAGGAATTGGAACTGATGGGGTAAGTTTGAGCTCCCCATTTTTATATTTTTGGGGTAACCAAACAACTCATCAGGAATGCAATTCATGGGATGTTGCAATTCCCGGGAGGTGAGTGGGCAACCAAACGAGGCCTAAATATGGTACTTTGTATTAGATGTAATAACGGTTTTTCTAACATGTTCACGTTGGGTACACGTAAAATGAACCGTAATTAAAGAAGGAATCACGGTAATATTTTCTAAGTAGGGTAAATACTCCATATGAGTTAGTATTTCAATATCTCGTAATAATATTATTATTATGATTCCTTTTGTAATTAGCAAAACTGGGTACACTTTTTTTGGTGCGCAAAAACTGGGTACACGTTAGAAAAACTGATTCATTTAGTTGATATTTTTATTTACGGATTTTCTAATGTGTGTCTAGCTGACCCACGTTAATAAGCTAATTAAAACAACATTAACATGAATATTATCATGAGAAATTGAAATATTAAATTAAACGATACTTAAACAACATCCAGATTAATGTTGTTGCTGCTTTAATTAGTTTATTAACATGTATCAACTAGACACACTTTAAAAAAAACTGATTTATTTACTCCGTATTTATTTATTTCAGTAAAAAAAAAGATGAAAATTCCTTTGTGCGATATTTAAGAGAGAAAAAAAAAAGTAAAATCGATTTGTATTTACGATCTAAGTACGCTAAGCAAAAAATTGTGAATGAAATATTCAATACTAGTGTGATGCAAATAGATACGGATTTTACAATAATTTGATATACTCCATATAATTTTCGATGATACAACATGATCTCATGTTAATAGATGTGGATTACAATCTGAAATGTAATTTAATATTAGTATATCACCGTTGTACCGTACGATAGATCTTAAAACTAGCAATTTGTGGTAAAAAGTTAACACTTTATGTTATTTAGTGACCACTTTAGGTTAAATAGTGACCACGTTTTAATATAAAAAAGTGGTAATTAATTAATTACGAGTATTTATCTGAAAATAATAACCAATTAACCTAAAATTGTCATTTTTTTTGTTATGTGCGAATAAGGAAAGTAATGAAAATCAACACCGAATCGACTTTACGCTTTCCTAATAGAACAATTCGACCCTTATTTCAGTGCAGGGTGATACCAAATTTTCTACTGAGATAAGACGGTTTCCTCTGAATTTGCACAAAAAAACAGAGCTATAACTGTGAAGTATTTTTGTGCAGATTTTTGTTCTTGTTTTCGGATTTGATCAAACTCTATGATATAGAGTTTGAAGGAGGAAGGGATACGAGTTTGAAGAGTTACAACAGATTTTGGCGCCAAAAATTCGCCCCCGCCATAGTGTACCGTATGAACTTGGTACCGTGAATTCGCAATTAATTATATATAAGCGTACACTCCGTACTTCCCCCGAACCTATATTATATTATATTGAATCCGTAAACCAAACTCAAGTACGCTAAAATGAAACGGTATTTACACTTAAATCACCAACATTTTTATCATAATTGCAAATTTTTACTATTATTGTATGATACAACGGCGGTACACAATAATTACTATTTAAAATATTTTAACGACACGTTTAATATGATACGTGTTGAAATGTTGTTAGTTAACGAAGATATTATTTATTTACGGTTGATCTCTTTTAAGACGGTTATTATATATTCATATCACGTTCAAGATTAAAATGAATTGAATAACATACAACTTCAATGGATTGGATATACGAAGATAACTTTTGACCGATCCATTCATCATATTTGATGTGTCTTAAATATAATGAATATATACTCCAACTCAAATAATTTTGTGTAATACTATTAAGAGATTGATTTTGGATCGTTTTGTGTGTTTTTTTAAAGTGATGCGTAAGTTGATGGAGTTAGGTGGAACAAAGGGTGTATATTTGCGGTTTACGCTTCGTTATGAGTACGTACACAACAACCTGGTAGCTCATTCGCTATCACACGAACTATCGTTTGAAAAAGTTGTAACCATTGATTTTGACAATTAAAACTCCCAACTTCAAATTAAATTACTGTACAAACTTTTGGATTGGGCCGTATAATTGTTAGTTGACTCGAACTAACACGTATTTTGTGGTTATTATTGACTAAAGTTCATATTCGTATTTAAGAAGCGAATTTTTTAAACATGCCCCTATTATACA
The DNA here is from genome assembly GCA_958450325.1 of Agrostemma githago. Classification (NCBI taxonomy): domain Eukaryota; kingdom Viridiplantae; phylum Streptophyta; class Magnoliopsida; order Caryophyllales; family Caryophyllaceae; genus Agrostemma; species Agrostemma githago. Next base: position 3,435,173 of record OY288241.1, on the reverse strand, counting down.
CGTTCATAGGTTAGTCACGAATCATCACTTGCTATACTCTTCGGCCTTCGCTTGCATTGCGAGCCTTTTAATTCGTCACATACAAAATCATTATGACAAAACAAAACTAAAATCAATACTTTATTTACGTAGTAGTAAGATGATCTACATAATGAAATGATTCGTTTCAATAAGAAAATCATTAACATTTTGCTACCTACAAAGTACTCCGTCTCGTTCGTTTGTTTGTCTTTGTGAAATTACATAACGGATCTGGACCACACCCGTGACGGAAAGAGTCCACTCACAAGACAAGGGACTTGCTTTATAAGGTGGATCAAGAGTCAATTCTCAACACTCTCGATCACATGAAGAGTCCACTCACAAGACAAGAAGGTTCCACTCTAAAACCAATTGACAATAGAGGGAGTAACCCCTTGCTTTATAAGGTGGATCATCTTTCTCTCTTCTTTCAATATGACATGTGATTACTTGGGATTAAGAGTCAATTCTCAACAGTCTTTGATTATAATAATCCTCACAACAAATATAAATGAACTGAGACGAAGGGAATCTATACTTCTAATATAATTCGACAGTTTTATAATATGAGACGGTGAAGTTAAATCAAGTGGACTATTCCAACAATGTTGCAAGGTAAGCAATTAAAGGAAGTGAGCAATAGAGTGTTGAGTGTTGAGGCTGAATCTGCATGTGCCTCGCGTTACGCATGGTCAAATTCCTTTCGCCCCTCGTGCTCAATGCTCGTGCTGCTCCAACTCCAACTGACCAACACAAATCAACACCACAATCTTTACCACATGTGCTTTAATTTATTAGTATTAGTATATCTCATAATAATGTGGATGCAAGATTTCCTCCTGGCAAGGTTACAGGAACAATCCCCATTTTAGTCTTCTCTTTACAATATTTAATGTCTTCCCATTCATTGCAAATCTCCATAGTATGATTTGTGTCGATGTCCACAGTTCATAATAATACAATATTGTTCGCATAAGGTGAAACCTTCACGGTTTTTATTTTGAACTCATTTCCAAAATGTTTCGTATCATCTTACATACCCGCCATATCTCTATTCACAACTCAAGAGAATTGTTAATATTCCCGACAATCTATAAGTGAAAATATAGTCATGTAGGATCTTGTTTGATTCGTCTCATTAAGGATATCAATTTTTTATAATTTTTGTTAATGTAAAACAAAAGATATTGACGGTGTTAAACGTGTCTCGACAAGTGTGAAAAAGCAAACGTATCATTTGGAATTTGAACGGAGGGAGTAGTATTTACTAAGAATACATATATTGTCTAATACGTAGTACGGTGTAATAGGGATAGTTCAGACAATTTCTCTGACCTTATTGATTGATTATTCATGGTCATGGAGGAGGTGAAGGAACGAGAGGTGTTCCGTGATCATAGCACTTGACTGGTGAAACTAAAGCGAGGGCTTCCTTAAGTGCATCTCTTAAATACTCAGGGTGATCCTCAATACGAGCAAGCCCGTGCTCTGATTCCATATCTCTCAATATCCTTCCGACAATCTGAAAAGTAGCATATATGATATATATGTATATGTCGAACAAACATATCAAGCATTACGACATAAAGTTAAGCCACAAGTACGGTCCTGGTCCTTTAAGATAACCAGTACCGTGTATTATGCAGTAGAAGGAAATAACAAAAACGGTCCAAGGGCTATTATATATGCACCTTCCGAGCATAGCCTCCATATCCTACTCCACCGATCACAGAGTTTTGTAGGCTAGACTTCTGTCCGGTGAATATTCCCTCTCTAAGGGTCCCTGAGAAAAAAAGGATGTCATGGGCCAAGAAAGACTAAGGCCTAATATGTGAGGTAGGGTTGTAATACCAGTACTCGTTGACTGGTGCAGTCCATGCTTCTTCAACCCGTTTATTGTGTGAGCATTTGTACCACCAGCTAACTGAAGAAAGCCTGTATAATAACCCTTTTTTTTGTAAACGACAGGAAGTATAACCTTAAACTAGAGGATAATAGATCACAGTCGACAAACCAGGAGGTTTATCCTCTGCAGAAGCCAAGCGAACAGCAAAAGCAAGTGCTTCCCTGGTTGCGCCTCGTCCGATGTCTCCACTCATAGGGCGTCCATCCAGCTTATGTTAGAACACGGAATATATTCACAAGATGTTAGATCAAAGAAAATAAGAGGGATGAACAATCACAATATTATACTTCCTTCGACTCAACTTATTCTGTACATTTGTTTTACGAGGAGAATTTTGAAGGAAAAAAATTGGTAATGTTCAAAGTGTACCAATCAAAGTCGATATGAGTTGACCAATCGAACTCAGATGAGGACAATGTAAATGAAATGAAGGTAGTTTGGAGAATTGGAAAAGTAATACCTGCCACAAATTGTAGCAGCTTAAATTTGGTTTCATGATTGAATATAAGGAGTTCATCAACATTGTCATTGAAGACCCGACATCTGGTAAGCTTATCTGGGAGGTTGAAGGTGAAAATGAAAGATTAGATATGATACATGCACATTTGTAATAACGACCTCGCTCTACAGAGAAATACGTAACAGATTCAAGCCTACCGCCACTAATCTCAAGTAGCTTATTGAATCACTCAGTCCACTCCACAATTCCTCGAATGAAGCTGTCTGCCTGCTGAAAACAACTGCAGGTCAAAGAAACATCAACTACGGTACCTGACGGATGCTGAAACACATTAAAACACTTTTAAATTCTACTGAAAATATTTGTGAAGAGTGATGATGTCCTTCAAAAGAAGGCTCTTTGTCGTTATAAGTCAAAACAGCTTTACTAAAACTATCTGAGTTTACCTTCCATTTGTGTGGATTTCGATTGCATCTATATCATTCCTTCTGATCAGTTCAGCAGTAGCAGCAGCATCTCTTAAGTATGCAACTGCTTCTGTAAGAATTCAACGTCCTTAAGTAAAGCAAAAATTGTCGACATTGAAAATGCTTATAAAGAGGCACTCACTTATTTTGTCATATGGGCAGACGGGAAGGCAACGTCCGCACCCATAGCATCGCTCATTTATCACTCCTCCCTGCATACAGTTAGGAAAACAGATTTAAGATTTAAAAGAAAAAGGATTCAATCCAGCTAAATTTTATACCACGCACCTGTAAAAATTCTCCTTCCTCCAGTTTTATCGCATTGGCAGGACAAACAGCTTCACATGGCCTTGAACAATCCAGTGGACAGTCAGATGGATCAAAAGCTGACGATATTCCACAATGTATGCAAAATCGAAACAGAGTTATAGAAGCATGATCAAAATAAAGGTATTGCAAATATACAGAATGGAAACAGCTCGCTGCCAAAAAAAAAAAAAAAAAAAAAGAATGGAAACAGCTTGAGTAGACTACTTGGACTAATAATACTGGCAGTCGACAGAGATAAATTATCACGATTCGATGAACTGTAAATATTACAGAGAACAGGGAACCACGGTTAAATTGAAAGATACTCCTACATATAGCTAAAATGACAGAGGCATTGCAACGCACCAGCTTTACGGAAATGAAGGTCTTCATCATCATTCACACTGATCATAACCCACGGCCTGCGAAGCGGCACAATATCCATTGCAGCCTCAATTCCTTCAGTAACAGCACTCACAACAGATGCATCAGCAGCACAGTCTATACAATCAACTGCAATCACAAATCACAAATTACCAAAAAAAAAAAAGAATCTTTATAAGAATATAATGCATTGTATTAACACCTCTTTAACTACATTACACTTATATAATTGATGTAAATGGTTTACCTCCAGCAAGCGTATACACAAGAGAGAGGTTCCTAATGTCAATAATATCCTAAAGAAAACGAGATTATCAATTAGAAAAAAAAAGTACTCAACTATGTTAGGGCGCCACCAAGAAGCATCGAATTTGAGTACCACCCCTTCACATAATCTCGTGTTTTTTTTTTTGGGTGTAAACTGTAAACCATAGATTCGAAGAGGGTAGGACCTATGGTCGGTGAAAGTCACCCTCATGAGTTTTAACATTGTTGCATGCTCAGAGCTCAAACTCGAAATTAGTGCTTAAGCTACATCAACCCCTTACGAATTCACCTAAGTGCTCATAACTTTTTGCCACCCCAAATCCCAAAAAACCATTTCAAAGTTATCGATTTTTGCTAACCAATAATCCATGAACATAAGGCCTCAACAAACCTAACAAACTAAAAGTCAAAATTTTCATTTCTAACTCCACCTTGGCTTGGAACCCATGAATGAAACAAGATAAATTAGAAGGAAAACTCGATTTATTTCCACAAAGATACCCAAATTCGATATCGATTTCAGTACCAACCTGGTGGCGCTATCTCATTTTGCCTAGAAATTGAAAGGTGGGATTTTTAGGGATTACCTCAAAACTGGCACCACAAATGAGTTTAACCCAATTGCCATTACAAAGAGATTCAAGAGGTGGGGTTGTAATTGAAGGAATCCCAGATGAATTTACCAAGTTTTTTACAGTATCAATGCATTTGTTGCTCCTCCCACCCTTCACTGTAAACAAGAACAATAGTCTAATCTAAGCATGTGACTTTGGCTGATGAAATTGTATCAAGAAAAGAAGATAAAGAAGAGTGATTCAGAAATATACCTGAGTTGTGGAGGGGTAGTGAAGTGCAGCAAGAGAAGCTCAGTGCCATGAAAATATTGAAAACACCACCGCCAGTGCAAGAAAATTTTTACACGGATAACCACAGGCAGCATAACACACGAATTCCGGATTCGAGTCAGATAAAATGTAAACAGTAATCCGTAAAAAAGTTTTAATTTATGATTCAAACCAGAATGATAAATTTTAATACTGTATTATGGTTCGAACTCGAGATTTTTGATAGAATTTTTACTACCACTTAATAGTAGAAACTGTAAAAATTAACATTACAGTAATTTTTGTACTAGAATACAGCAATGTAGCGAATATGATTATCACTTTCATCAACTGTTACGGAGTTATATAATAGTATGAATTTATTCACAAGATAATCAACAATCCGACCTTAGCTCAGTTGGTAGAGCGGAGGACTGTAGTGGTAGTCACAGATATCCTTAGGTCACTGGTTCGAATCCGGTAGGTCGGATCTTTTTTCATATCTTTCTCGTCTTCTTCAAATCAAAAACAGAATTCTTCTTCCTATAAATCATCCACACCCTTTTTTTCGTTCTAAATTCATGACTATTGACTAAATGTTCTAATTTCCTGATTTCTGTAGAATTTCTGGATCAAATTCCACTTAACCATTCATTCATTTGCCATGGTAAACTTTAATATTCTCCTAGTTATTCCTTTTTCACAACATCCCATGATTTTACTATTTTGATCTACTTATTATGTAGATTAACGGCACGAAAACTTGTAAGAGACGGTCTCTCGAGTCACAAAAACAAAAAATTTAGTGTGAGACGGTTTGTCACACTGAAGATTTATTGTATATAATGTAGTGGTGGTAGACTGATGATAGATAGCGATTTGTTCTGCCTAAGTGTTTGTTGGAACAAACATATACGGAGTACTATCTTCGTAGATTCTGTACCCTTTTAGGAGTAGAGGATTTAGATCCTTGTTTTCGACTTCCTGGGTACACACTGGCAGCAAAGTTTGCATCTTTTCGGGTTTTTTCATGTGAAAATTGAAAAATCTAACAAAATGCTGTTGTCTTTTCCTTATTATCGCGTAGCTGTCATGATTTCTGGTTATACTGATGACTGATGATCATTCCCTGTAAACGGGTGATTTAGAAATAGGTTTAAACAGTCGCGAGGATTGTGTGCCTCCGTATAATTGCAAGCGACAGGCTGTGTACTGTGCATCTATTAACACAAATTTCAGTTGCTCTTCTTCTGAAGACAAAGCTGTTTAAATTGTTTCCGCGTTTATTGCTTTCTGAAGCAATATTTAGTCGTCGTTATAGTGTTCACCATCTACTTTCAATGTTCATTGATAGGAAAACACCATGCACCTTTATTTGACTTGCATAAGGAACACTTTGGAGGCTGCTATGTGCCTGCAGGTAAATTCTCGGGTTTCCACGCTGGCTATTCGTGTCCTCAGTATATTTACGTTTTTAGTGTTCTGAACGTTCTTGATCCTACGATGATATGTAACAGAATTTTCCCTGTCAAGAAGTGGAGAGGCATAATAAACCAGAGGTGGAAATGATGTATGTATTCTGCTGCAGGGTGAAATTGGCATTGCGTAGAATCGACTTTGAATTTTCTTGTTGCTTGAAAATTATCCCCTCTACATTCGACATTCATTTTCATGTTTTACTTCATTATCTACTGATTGTATGAAAGTTTTTCTTAACTTATAATTCACTGTTTTCAGGTCTAGTCCTGAGCTTCTGCTAAATCCTGTAAGACAATTTCCCACACTTTTGATTCATACCATTTTTTCATTGTTTCCTTTGATAGCATTTTGAGTTGATTATATCTTGCTACCAGATTTTGATTTGTCGAAATGTAGCCGAGAAGTGTTTGATAGAAACGTCAATAAATTCCTTGCGGGTTAGCCTTAAGGTATGAATGAATGAACAATTTATCTTCCGCGCCCTTTTTATTCTCAAGTTCATCAGTAAAAATCTGTGAACTTCTCCCAAGATTTTGGGTCACTTTTTCCCTTTGTTTACAGGTAAGACAAGCTGATGAGCTTGAGAATATATTAGCAAAGAAGTTCCTAAGATTTTTGTCGATGAGGGCTGAAGCATTCGACGTCCTAAGGAGAAGACCTGTAGAGGTACTCACAGTATCACATTAAACCATATCGATCAGCTACTGTATGTGTGTACTCGTAAACTTTAATATTTTGGTCGAACATGATGGTACTTCTTTTGACAGGGCTTTGACATCAGTTTTCTGATCACCAACTTCCACTGTGAGGAGATGCAAAAACAAAGACTCATCGATTTTATCGTTCAGTTTATGGAGGCAAGAGTTCCTCCTCCTTTTCATCTTTGAATTAAGTTTCGTTACTGTTTCATGATCTGTTGCGCTATTTCCATGGTTGCATTACTGACAGCACTATTCCTGAACACTCAACACATCCTCTGTAGAGACTGATGCACTTCACAAGTCTCGACGATTACACTTTTTTTCGTTCAGTCTTGTTTAAGTGCCTAATTCTGTACGACAGTACGACAGTTTGTATATTTCAGTGATCTGTGTGCCAAGGATACTGGTATGATCTAGACTTTTGACAGTTGACATCAAACGAATTGCAGGACATTGATAAGGAGATTGATGAACTGAAACTATCAGTAAACACTCGAGGCAGGCTTGTGGCGACCGAGTTTCTAAAGCAATTCATATGACATGCATTCTCCTACTTGGAACTCAGAATAATCGATTACAGTGTTGAAGCCAGATTAATAAATAGTTAATGCTCATAATAATCATTCATTTAAGCCAGTTTTCCGCCATGCCTCCTTTAATAACACCGGTTATTTAATTTGGTTCTACAGATGGGGTTCACTGTCGCAGGTAAGAATCGAACCCACGATCTCATGGTTATAGTCAGAGAACTCCTATCACTTGAGCTAACTCTTGTTCTTTAATGCAGACATACAGTTTTCAACAAACGACAACAAAGTGAAATCAAAACCGGAGTCACAACAACAAAATATGATCAACTCAAATTCACAGCAGACAATAAAGTGAAAGATTTCAATCCATGAATTAGTCTCGTTCGATAGAGCGTTTGGACCTTTTGCCCGAAGAAGCAGTCAATCTCTGAATGGGATTAACATAAACTCCAATGGATCGAAGAAAGTGTGGATCAGAAACGCCATGGAAGCCACCAAACTGATGCTGAGGTCCGAAGCTGTAGTCGAATTTCAATCTATTGGGAAGTAACGGATGATCCGGATTTCCTAACGGCCCATAACTGCCTGCATTCGTTTCAATTGTTAATGTTGTGATTGCGCTGATTGATCCGTTAATGGCATACGAGCCACTCACTCTTGTCACGTACTCCTTATTCGCTGCATCTTTAAACGTTACTGCAGTAAAATGGGAGCTGTCGAGTTTTTGAGAGCCAAAGAAAGGGCTCATGACTAATCCGCCATCTTCTTTATTAATGTATTGAAATGCAATTGAGTTGATGAAGGTGACGCCATATGAAACCAATATTTGAGTTATTTGAGTTCGTCCCTTCTCATCCCAAACTTCGCAATCACTTGAATTTTCAGGACCTGTGCCTGGAAACGGACCGACTTTTAGCATCGTCACTCTTTCCTTTTCCCTTCCAAACCTCGACTTACTTCACCGATGACTTTGAGACTGAAAACCAAATTTGTATCGAAGTTGTCTCAGTCCTATGATAATATTGAGATAAGTGGCAGGAAAGTAAGGATGATACTTGATGTCACGTCTTCCACCTTCTTTTACACAATTATATAAGACGACTGCATATTACTCCCCGGTCTCAATAATTTGTTTATCTTTGATTAAAATATTTTTCACAAATAACAAATACTCGTAATATAAAAGGAAACAAATGACTGACAAGGGTGGATGAAAATTAAGAATAAAAATTAGGAGAAAGTGTACGAGTGAATATTCAAATTATGGTGGAATAATGCTCATCAGAGCATGTACAAGGTAGAGAATAACTTATTCCTCTTATTTTTTCTCTTTCATTATATCTTTTTGACACATCATCATCTCTTTCATCTGCCTCATTTTCCACTTAATATTATTTTTTATTTAATTTGATTGTTTGATGACCAATAGAGTTTGAAGTATGCACAAGGGCCTATGTCAAGCTTTTCTCTAAGAGCATGTACAATGGAGAGGATTTACCCTCTTCTTAGGACTCTCTTCTCTAAGAGAGTCCACATTGTAGAGGATTAATTATCCTCTTAACACCCTCTCTCTTATAAGAGGATGTCCTCTACAATGTGGGCACAACATAGAGGATCCTCTTATTTAGAGGATGTTGAGTACTTCCTCTAATTTTAGAGGAATAGGAGGAAAGTCTTACCTTGACCCTTGTGGATGTCATCACATACTATTGGCCAACTAAATTATAAAGTTAAATAAAAAATAATATTAATCATTAAATAATTAAAATGATAATAAGAAAGGTAATATAAGAGGATCCTCTACACTGTGGGATAAAATTAGAGAAGAGAAATTGAAGAGATGAAGATAATGGAAAATGAGGTGGATGAAAGAGATGATGATATGTCAAAAATATAGGATGAAAGAGAAAAAATAAGAGGAAGAAGTTCTCCTCTACATTGTACATGCTCTAAGAGGATGATAAATCCTCTACATTGTGGATGCTCTCACAAAGCCATGCTTCTTATTGCAGTAAAAGTATCAACTTTAGTACCCTCTTAGTCTCATATTTGAATCTCTTCCTTGTATTATAATGCGATTAAGTGAAACGATGTAATTAACCTCGTAAAATTATACTTAGTAAGTATTATTTCCTCCACTTTTGAAAGTTATTACAACGAAGTACTCTCTCCCTTCATAACTAACCACGTCATTTGTTTTCACATTTTCCGACATGTAAAATGAAGAGGAACTTGTCCCCCTAGCTAGTAAGGAAAGATTATCTTAAGTGATTACATTACTTTTTGTTACGCTTAAACTTTTTTGATGCAACTACTGTGACCCAAGGAGCTTCATCTAAGTTGATTGCTGCCTCCTGATGGTGATGGTGATGGTGATGGAGTACAGGCTCTGATGGAGATGGACTTGAAATCTGATTATTATCCTCATAAACATTACTACTACTAATCTTGGCACCCTAACACATACATTACCAATCAAAATTATTAATCTGCATCAATCAATCACTCTCACTCACACTTCCAAATTCCAATAACAACAAATACCTTCCTCACACGTGCAGTGGGAGCTGTTTTCTTTTCACACAAGTGTGCTGTATCTCTAAGCTTTTGAATCCTTTCATAATTATTCTCCACACATTCTTCGTACATATCCATCAGTAGATTCGCCACCTACAAATACAATGGCCGCCTTAACAAGTGAGCACAAATAAACCACCAGAATGAAAGTTCCTACTAAATGAATTTTTACGGCTCGTTTGGTTTAACCTGGGAAGATGGAGTTACCAAAAACTTAAATTCACGTAAATTTGTATTTCATGGGAATTACAAAAATAGTGTTTGGTTGTCAGGTGAGAAATGACTTCATGCGGGAAATTCTACCAGGGGGCTTGGTGAGTAAGTTTCCTATTATGGAGGAATTCTGGGAGGTGGCAATTCCCATGGAATGGGTAACCAAACAGCTCCCTGAAAATGAAATTCATGAAATCTTGCACTTCCCAGTAATTGGAGGAGTAACCAAACAAGCCCTAAGTTGTAACATTGAAAATAAAAAGAAAGAGAGAGAAATGAGTGGGTAAATGTGAAGCATATATTTATGGTCAAAAATGGAAAGTGGGTTAAAACGAAAGGAAAAGGGGATAAGAATGACCCCCATAACAATAGTGTCGTCATCTGGTATCAGAGAGAAGGAATCCATGCCATCATCAAGCAACTCTACCAACTTGTAAAGGCATGGTGATCCTGAAATAAAAAACAAAGTGTAAACTATTGAGTGTACTGTGACGGAGGGATAGCCAAAAGATGGAAGAAGTGGTGAACCTCCGCTGCAGAAGAAACGGGTAAGAGTATGTTGAAACTGAATAGCTATGTGACGGGAATGAGGTCCTGCCCATAAATGATCAACTGCAACTTGGAGCTCCCACCAGCGTGATAATACCAGTGATATCCCTTCTGCCAATTGCTCGGCCCCCTCTGCTGTTAGCTTCATTGCTCTTCTGCTGTAAAATTACGGTCACGGTCACGGTCACGGGTGAGGAGGCAGAAGCTGAATCTAGGGTTCTTTTCTTGGAGGAGCAGGTAGAGCAAGTCGGGTAGGGTTCTTTTGCCAGGAATCTAAAACTTTAATTTTATACTCTGTTTATATTAAGGGTAAAGATTTGTATGAATTAGAGGATCTATATACTTACCTACCACTCCCTCCGTTCTGTTTGCGATTTTTTTTTTGTTCATCGAAGAGCGCACTTAGTCGCAATACAATATAGGGGAGGAGGATTCGAACTTGGAACATACTGTTCCAGAGCACCTAGTCTTAACCACTAGGCTAAGACATCTTCGATTTTGCGTTTGTTTTTTGAGCACTGTTTATATGTGAGCGAAATAGTCAATGTAACTTCTAATATATAAAATAAAATATAGTCTATGTGGCATATTGTTAAAATTGTCTAATCGAGTACGTTATAAATATCAAATTTTTATAATTTTTAAAAATATGTAACTAAAGATACGGATAAAAGAAAACGTGATGAAAATATAAATGCAAACACTCAAGGGGAGGGAGTATAAAACACATTTTCCAAAATTATTCTTTTTTTTTAATAAAGAATATTTTACACGGTTCTCTTTATATATTCACAAATTCTTGGGAGAGATGGTCTCTCAATAACTTATTGAGAGACCACTCTTCAGTACCACTCTGTGTCTTATTCGTACCTTTAAATGACAACTTTGTTTTGTATATGTTTTTATAAGAAGTGTACCTCTTTATATTTGTATACTCTTTTTATGTTAATCGTACCTACTTCTATTAGGTTTGGTACCACTGTTGCTTCTATTTGTACTTAGTCTCTCAATAAAATTAATGAGAGACCGTCTCTCATGAGACCTACTCATTTTCGTCATTAAAGGTGGTTAGAATCATTTTTAAAGGTGGTTAGAATCGATCGGATGAGAGAAAGTAAGAACTAAAGAAGTTAAGGTCATTTTCATCATACAAACATACACGTAAAATCGTAAATACGCAATCAAAAGTAATTATATAAGTATATAATTTCTTTTAAAAAATACTACAAAGGGAAAAGAAAAATAGTCCGTAAATTTTATAAGAGAGTAATTTTTAAATCATATATACCACTTTTATCTCAACCTTGTAATAAAACCATGCAATTTCTTAATTAGTAAATAATGTATTTAGATTTCCCTCTCTTTGTATTAGCTTTATTAGTTAGCTTAATTAGTAGCTTAAAGAATGAGATTATATATACATGAGAGCCAAACCAAGGAGAAGTTACTAATTTGGCACCTTAAAATGGTACTCCCTCCGTTTTTTATGTTTCTTCCCATTTTAATTAAATATTCCTCACAAATATTATAAAATGGAAAGAAACATAAAAAACGGAGGGAGTATAAGACCTAGAGGTCATGAGTTTGAATCGTAGCAGCTCCCAATATCTCGAACTCCCAAGTAGTGAAAAATCACTCTTCAAGTCCGAAGGGCCTTCAAGTGAGGAGCCGTAATTGAATATAAATGGACTTCAACCGTCATCTTTATCTCATTTAGTTTGATACGGAGTAAGATAATTGTTTTGCTAGCCTCCAAGAGACTTGCTTTTGTGTTATCTCTTCTATTTGATCACTAATTAATTTGTGACAAAATTTCCGTCACATACAAAAATTTGTGTTTAACATGATCGACATAAGTGAAAGTCTCTTTAAGTTTCGTTATGCAAGGACAACAACTTCTAATATGCCCAATTAGTTCTGGACACACGTTAATATGTTCACTGAGTAAGTCTATCGAGAGACAGTCTTTCACTATATTTATTGAGAGATCAAATGAAAGTAAGGTATGTTTAACATATAAAATGGTACTGAAAGATGTTCTCCCGATAACATCCTTATAAATGTGAATGAATTTTGGTAAGAAATTCAAAATAACATCCTTATAAATTCAAAAATTATTCTTGCAATAATTTTATGTTTTTTTCCTTTTACTTGACCTATTGCTGGTGGGCTCGCTTGGGGTCGGGGGCAATGGCGAGGACAAATCAGACAAACGATGAACGAGGTTGACGTAAACTCCAATGGATTTAAGACGGTGGGCGTAAGAGAGTCCATGGAAGCCACCAAACTGATGTTGAGGTCCGAAGCTGTAGTCGAATTTGATGTCAGTCAGCTTGGGATTTCCGAAGGGCCCGTAACATCCTGCATTTGTTTCGATTGTCAATGACGTCAACCCTCCTTCGTCTGCTGCCTGTACCACCCGATCTCGATGCGAATCACTCATCCCTCTCTTCACATACTCATCATCTGTTTGTGCCACTGCCAGCCTATGCGAACCACTCACTCTCGTCACATACTCGTTCTCTTCCGCTTCTTTGAACGTTACCTGTTACATATATTATGGTGCATGTTTTTGTTCAACGACAAATCATGCTCTCAATCGCATTACAATACATGAGGATTCGAACTGTCCAGGGTTCAATTCTAGGTTAACACAATACGATTATTTGAGGTGGTGTTAAAATTTGTGGTCACCAATCCAACAAGGTCTCACTTCTAGGTTTCGAGGATTGCGGTTGCTGGTTCCTCGTCATCAAAAACAATATACTCGTATTAATCTTCTCAATCCTAGATTTATTCAGTAATATCACGGATCTCGTAATAGTAAGGTAAGTATATTATCCTCATATATACGATATATTACGGTATACTCTAATATACGGACAAATTTTAGATCTAGAAGATGTCTTAGCGGTTAAGACTTAAAGACTAGGTACAGACAGTACAATAGGTATACAAATCACTTGAAGCTAGCTAGCGAACGAGTACTATATATGATCATGTAGTACAGTATAAACTTTGATAAGTTTATTGTGAAACCTTTTTTACGAATGAGATGATAGGTACCGTATCAAAAAAGGGGCATCAAGTTGCTGAGATCCATAGAAAGGGGAAGTGAGCAGATTGCCATCTTGTTGAAGGTATCGGAATGCAATGGAGTTGATGAAGGTGCCGTATGAGATTAACATCTGACCGATCTTTGTTCGTCCCTTTTCATCCCAAACTATTACTTCACGCTGCTGACCACTGCCCGGTCTACCACTTAGACTTGGAGTTGGCCCCACTTTCAGTGTCTCCATCACAACCTGGCCTCCAAAACTCGTTTACAATTCCATGGAGTATTTAATTTATATGAATTACAAACACAAAACCCTAGCTAGTAGCTACACAATACTCCATCATAACTAGCCTATAAATAAGGGATATGATTTGCTATACGTCAATTAGGATTCTCTCCGTTACTTTCCCTTTTGTATTATTTATCAACGGTTTAGTTATTATGTCGAATTGAGGATATCGTAGTCCAATAGAATAGCAGACGGGTTTTGGCAAAACAAGATGTCGTAGTCCAATGTGGGACCTAGTTATTTTTTCATAACGAAAATTTTCTCAATAATCCTAATCTTAATGAATTTTATTACTAAGTACGGAGTAAATTTTCCACCAACCTCTCTAATTACTCCTGTCTAATTATCTTTAATCTCTGTCAAAAAAATTCGGATCAATCAATCACTTTTGTGAATTCATGGATCATAACAAACTGTGTTTTCTTTCTTTTGGACCTTTATTGTACAGTTGTATTTGTACATAACTTTTTTTTTTTGAGGGGAAACGTGGTTGTCTTATATTAAATCAATCTCCACTAACTCAAGGAGAGCAAGCAAGAAATCAGACCCAAAAACAATCTCGTCACCCGCTAACGCGCAAAGTCGTGCCGTCAGGTGAGCCACAATATTACCTATCATTGTACATAACTTTATGCACAACTAACTGTTTTTTGTGATTTTAAGTTTTGTTGTAAATTTTTTGAGATTTAATGTAAAGTTTTCGAGCTAATTCACACAAATATTTTGCTTACAAATTTCCAATTCAGGTCAGAAAATATGAATACAAGTTCAACTTCTTTAAAACGGTTATACAAACAACTTGTGGTATAAGTCGTATAACACTATTTCTCATTCGATATGGAGTTGAGTCTTTGTTGACGAAGTAGCCGGATGAGTAATGGGCTTGATATAAACTCCAATGGACCTAAGGAATTTTGGAGTAGAAAGGCCATGGAAGCCATTAAATTGATTTTGGGGGCCGAAGCAATACTCAAAACCACGGGTGTCATAAGTATCGATTTTTCCAAATGGTCCGTAACACCCTTCATTCGTTTCAATCGTCAATGATTTCAACACTTGGGTTGGATTGTCATTAGCTTGGCTACCACTCACTCTCGTAACATACTCTTTGCTTGCATCTTTAAACATTACCTGTTCATTATTTTCACAGTTTTATCAATCCGAAAATCCCAAAAAAAGAAATAATGTGGATGAAGTTCGATTCATCCACGTTAAGTAATAACCCTTGTTACGGAGTAGAAAGGTAAATAAGTAATAACCCTTGTTACGTTCAAATAAATTTGGCGATATAGTCGAATAATCTCAATGATGACACATATTATCAGAAAAGACGATCTCATACCGCAGCAAACTTGGAGGCACTAAGATTCTGAGAGCCATACAAAGGGGAAGTCACCAATTTGTCATCTTCAAGATATTGAAATGCGATGGAGTTAATGACGGATCCATATGAAATAAATATTTGAGATATTTGAGTTCGTCCCTTTTCATCCCAAGCTGTTACGGCGTCTCTAGTAAATGTTTCCTCGCTTGAAAATGGGCCAACTTTTAGCATAAACATCGTTTCCTTTTCTCCCGACTTGATATCAGGCATCCCTACACAATGCAAGTAAGCAATAGTTAGTCACTATTGTGACAGGGTTATCCGTCACTTTGTTATATATAACAGGTCAAATGTGGGCTTGCGACATTCCCTATGGGACATCGGTTTATATGATTAGATTAAGACATCTTCGATTGTCTATGATAGGAGAATCGTATATGAAACAGTAGGATAATCAGAAGAAGCTGAGCATACCTGGTGAAGCTGATGGCATCATCGTGAAGAGTACTTGTAAATTGATGAATGACTCCTAAACTAAATTTCTAGGGCCATTTAAAGATAGAGGGCTGGCTTGAGTGAGACATGAACCAGTATTATAGAATTGAAGATGGCAAATTGGCAATGCAAGCAGCAGTAAAAAGCCACATTTTAAAATGGTAAAGCCAGACTTTGCTTGTGATTAGCGACCTTGAATCTTGTTTAACATATTGTTTTTCTATTAATAATACGATTAGATTGAACATGACCTCTTGTTATAATACTCTATATGTTTCGTTACGCAAAATTGTAAATAGCATGTGAGTACAGGCCAACTAGCTTAGTTGGTAAGGTCATGAACGATAATACTCATGGTCTGAGTTCAAATCCCATCAACTTCTTAATCGTTCTCGTAGCTTTCTTAAACAAAATAACATAAATTGCTTGTTAGTCAAGTATTCAATTGGTATCAGATTAAAAAAGCCGAATACCATCAGGGCAGTATTCCTTTCATATCAACAACACATTTGCAAAACTTTGATACGGTAAACCAGCGACTAAACTCTGTTAAGCAGCCACATTCAGAATTCTAAGCCTACAACAGTTGGCCGACCACAGACTAGATGGAAAATTTGTAGAGAGAATACTAGACACAGCAACACATTGTCGAGTTTGTAGTGTTGTATATTCGTGTTGTTAAAATTTAGAATTCCTTCCTCCCGGGTTTTGAAGCTTTATGAACTGATGGACTGTATCTTTCTCAATCTATCCTTCTAGCGTTATCAGTGCTCGGGGAGTTATGTTCAGTTAGAACCTTTACAACTTTTACTAATGCTCGCAAGCGATCCCATATGTTTAGACCATAGAGTGCTTCAACCAGTGATTGCTGAAATTCAAAGGCATTTTCCGCAACAGGGTACTGCATTTGACAGGTTAATTTAAATCGAGTTGTCAAAAAATACAGTAATCCATAAATATGTTTTTTTGGCCAAATTATAATGAAAACTGAGAGGGGTTATTTTTGAACCTGAATTGGTTTTGGTATCTTAGTCTTGATGTAAGGCCACCATCTATCTTCAACCACAGCTTTCACAAGACAGCATGCTCTCAGGCCTTCAATTCCTGCAAATCTTCCGCACCCACTATCCTTTACACCGCCAAAAGGTAGGGACTGCCGATGATTTTCAACTAAAAATCAGCCAACTTGGAAAAACATTCAAAGGAAATATCGCCAACTATGAGAAGATGAGATTGTTAGATAGCACAAAGGAAGAGGTTGTTTCTCGGTGACCCATACTGAGATTGTGTGATAAAATGTGGACGATCCATGGAATGTACACTGGTTAGTGATTCATATTGTTTTATTTCGCACGCCACAAAATAGTGAGTCCTTTACTCCTTTCCCAATTTTAAAAGGGAACATGATACAAAAAGCAGAAGTCTACCATGTGATAAGAAAAAGGAAACGAACAAACTACAGAAAGATGAAGTTTTAGATACCTGGCACATATAAGAAGTTGCAAAGTCATTGATTGCAACATTTCCACAGTCCAGTTGAGATGCTATCTTCCTAGCCCTACTCTGGTTCCCAGAAAACACAGCACATCCAAGCCCATATCTCGAGTCATTTGCCAGCCGAACGACTTCATCATCAGAATCAAATTTCATAATTGGCATGATCGGACCAAAAGCCTATAAGAAATCAAATACGAGTATCATTAACAGAGAACTTTTTGAAAGAGGAGTTTTGGTGGAAGTGCAATGGTTAACAGAGGGTTTAAAACAGAACAAGAGCCTTTAACTCTTCGTTTGAGTTACTCAGGAAAAAATTAGTGTAATAACCTGAAATGCATACAGACTACTCAGTCTCATTTGTTAAAAAAAATATACCTCTTCTTGCATTATTTGCATTGAGTGGTTCACATTGACCAATATAGTTGGTGGGAAAAATTGATCAATAGCATCAGTACCCAAATTGCCAAAACGTCCACGACAAATTATTTCGGCTCCTTTGTCCAAGGCATCGTTTAAAAGGCTCTGAAGCTTTTCTGCATGGTCTTGCATGCAAATGGCACCCATGTCATATTTTCCAGCAAGAGGAGGTCCCTGAAGAAAGCATATGTATTTTACTTGAACTACAACTATCTTAAGTTGTAAAACATTGTATAAAAAGTAAAATGGAACACCACATGTTTCTAAAAGACTAAAACCTATCAATTGCACAAAGAAGTTATCAAAAAGCACAAATATTTATATGAAATGTTTTTACATGAGAGACCAACCCATTAACATTATAATTAGAAGAGAAATACACAAGAATTAGGGTTGGTCTGCATATGAGACCGCCTCATATAGGACATGCAGGAATGAAAGCGGTAAGCAATTATCATAGGTACCTAGGAAGAGGTGTTTTCATCAATTCGCTCAAACTATAATTTTGCTGAACTTCAAATCCACCACAAAGAGAGTATACCAAAGTTTTCTTGAAATAAAAACTCACCGCTGTGACAGATTTAACAATCTTGACCACTTGCGCAACAAATGCTATGTAAACATCACGATGAACATAGAATCTCTCTGCCCCAGCACAATTCTGACCACTTGATTGAAGAGATGCCCTAACAGCAACTTGTGCAACCTGAATCAGGTAATGAATAATTGCAGTTAATAATCAAAGAATTCAAGATATAAAAAAAGAAAATCAACCAGAATTGAAGTTTTTTTGGCTGTTATGAATAGAGGGAAAAAATATACGGAGTAGAACCGAAAAGTACTTACATGTTCCACATCTACATCTTCACAGACAATAAATGCATCTTTGCCACCAAGCTCCAGTGTAACTGGTATAAGCGTCTCGGAAGCTTTTCTCATTATCTGTTAAGAAGCCAATATATTGATAAACACTCAACTTGGTAAGTTGGTACATCTAAGATTTCTGAGGCCTTTACAAAATTTTACGACATAGCTCCTAAATTTAACACTGCCCATCATTATGGGAACCAGCTAATTCAATAATTTGAACTTTATTAAGTAGCATAATTTTTTGGCACGCAGTTGTCTAAATGCTTAGCACATACAAAGTCTAACGTATCAGGAAAGCTCATATACTCCTGTAAGTATGTAAACTACTCAATACAACACAAGTACACAAAAGAAGGCAGTGAGTAAAGTTGAGCTCCAAAAAATCAACAGTAGAATACGCATGAACGTACCATACGACCCACACCAGGTGACCCCACGAAAATGATTTTGTCAACTGATGACACCAGTGCCTCACCGGTTTCAGCAAACCTGGCAAAGTGACGGGAGCTTAAACCAATGGCTAAAATTCAGTGGTAAAAACAGTGCTATGGAAAGGGAACAGAGAACAAAATAAGGCATACCCCGTGATCACATCAACCAAATTTTCAGGAGCACCAACAGCAGCCAATGCTGTTTGAATTATCCGGAAATAGAAACATCCAGACCAACTAGCGTGCTCTGAAACCTACAGCAGACACCAAATTACTTTAACACAGATATAGCCTAATAAGTACGGAGTATCATATTCCAGGAAAAAAAAAGTGATTTTACATCAGGCCCATTATCGATACAGTGCGCAAATTAAATGACGATTGTGATAAGTATTAAGTATATAGCATATAGACCAAAGCATACGATAGGATGTACTGATGTAGGCCTGTAGGGTATATTCAAAAGCCAGATACTATATTTTCCTATAAAAAAGAATGAAAACCAACCATATTTTCATGCCATGATTATTACTAGAAACTGATATGACGAGCACATTAGGTCCTGTAGGCCAGCATAAGCACAATTGTGGTTGGGAAAGTGTTTCAGCACATATTTTAAAGATTGAAAATGATCAAATTCTAAGCTTAAATACCTTGATGACAGCACCATTCCCAGAAAAGACAGCTGCAAGCATTGGATTGAAGAGATTGTGGAATGGGTAATTCCATGAGACAATCGCACCAATAACCCCTAGAGGATGAAATTCTACTTTGGCTCTCTTGTGAAGCATTGACCTTCCAGAGCTCCTGAAGTCCAAAAACATGGAAGATTTATACCATCATAACGTAGGCCTTCATTTGTGAATACCAGAATGAACAGCCCTCTACTGCTTTGTCTTTGGGTAGTTATGAAATCAAAGCCTATAAACTTACAATACTGTTTCACAACTTTTGATGCAAGGTAAAAATACAATCACTAACAGGAACGCTGCATAAAACACTCGACACAATATTTTACTTGTGTTATAGGGATGTTCAACGATAGAGTTCCTTGGTAAACATCTGGATTCCTATCAGAATACCCACACAGTTTAATTGTACAAGTGATTTAAAGTCTGTTACTGAACTAAATTTAAGCCAACTGCACATCTGTGATAGATAAATGCTTAGTTAGGGAATGGAACCCTGTGTAAACTCTTAACAGTAATCGTGTAATCCAAACTTCCATTTTGGAAACCAAAGATTAACAGTAATATAAAAACTGAAACTCGTCATCCACGATTTGCAAGGAAATTAGTCAAACTGTATAACAGAGATTCTGGTGTCAAATGGAAATACCTGTATTCAGGCTTCAACCATTTCTCCCCCTCCGACAGAAGCCAAGTAATTTTTTCACATGTAGTCATAATTTCTCCCAGTGATGCATCAATCATTGTCTTTCCAGTATCACGAGATGAGATCCTTCAAGGTTAAGCAGTTATTAAAACCTTTTCTAAGAGCATGTCAATCATTTATCATGTAGTTCCCACAAAACATGGTTGCAAGACAGAGGTAAATCATATAGGTTGTCGCCACCGTATATCCACAACCACAAGCAACACAATTGCTTCATTTACGAGGACTTGATGTGCTACAATTAAATGAGTAAAGTATAACAAAGTGATTTCATACTCGCAAATAAGATCCTGATGTTCAATGATGTACTTCAAAAGTATACGCAAAAATTGTCGTCTTTGCTTAAAGCTGCTCTTTGCCCATGTTTTCTGTGCTTTTTTTGCTTGTGCAACACGTTCTCTAACCTGAAATACAGATAGAACCGGTACGTCATTGCTATTATATAATCAAAGTCGAAGATCAACACCTAAAATATGACCAATCACTGTTCAGAAGAGATGTTTTGAAGCTAGTCTATTTTGTCAACTTTGTTTATCACTCATTCTAACTTTTTAAGAACACCCAGCTCACACCAATAGTAAGTATACCTCTACAAGGCATAAGCAGGAATTTCCAGAAAACATGTTAATGCAACTTACGAGTTCATCTACAAGTCTCACTTACAGATCATACAAATGCATGCCATTTATAGCATTAGTACTTAGTATTTATTGGTCAACGGTATGATATCAGTAAAAACTTTGAAACCAAATGACAAAAGAGGATAAGCTAAGAAAAGATTGGAATAATATTTATCTACACGGTAATAAAGCCCGTCAAATTTACCTCCTAGAATATTTCGATTTTTGAGTTTGCTAACTCAATAATACATTCAAAACGATACATAAAGACCAATCAACAAAAGCATACGAATAACACAAACCTCATCAGGCTTAAGCGCCGGAAAGAATCCTAGGTATTTCATTGTCGCTGGCTCATAGCATTGCACTTTGTCTGTCTGCCTTCCTCTTGTAGGTATCTACTCATAAACTTCATATATCAGTATTAGACAGTACAAAAGACAATTATTACAAGAATCGAGAAACTTGCAGATCTGCAACGAAATTAATCCAACTAATTTCTGATCACTTTATCTCTGCCACAGTAGCAAATTATAAGAATGCTAGACAATCATTAGCTCCTCACATACACATAGAGAGTAGTGACACTGGCAAACCACACGGAAAATATTCAATTTCAGTCGTTAAATCTGGTGATTGGTGAACCCTACCGATGGCCAAGTTATACAGATTTTAAAGGCTATAGTGACGAGTTTGGAGGCAGTAATGACTAATGACTGCATTTAAGGTACGGTGACCAATAACAGACTGCAACAATCGATTTTGAAATCTAACCAAACCAAAATTTAATACCGTGTATGGAGTTTCTATTGCTCTGAACCAACCGGCAATCCCACTGAGAGCACGGTCGGATCATTCTATCATAGTGACTCATGTAGTCAAATTAAAACTTAATTAAATCACAATACTGATACAAAATCAAAATTTCATTGATAATCTCGAACAACGACCTTAAATTAAGGAAATTAAAGCTACAATCATGAAAATTGCAGCTCCTTCAAAGATTATCAAATCCTAATTGTTCCAATTATAGCAAATCACTACAAAATTGTGCAGAGACGCTTCCACATTACGCACAAGTATAATAGAATCAACAATTCCTCGATTGACAAAATAATCATGAAATTCGAGCTTAAATCAACGAAAATAAAGCTACAATCAGCAGAAATTCACAAAGTTGAAGCAACTCACATAGATGAAGCTGTTATCCTTGGTCTGATTTCCGTCATCAACAACTGCAATCACACAAACATTAGGCAAAAATGGAGGAACTATCAGCTCAAAATCCGAAAAAATGGCGGAAGAGAGAGAGGAGACCGTCGGAAACGTCGACGTCGATGGAAGGGACATTAGGAGGGATGAGCATCAAGAGGAACTTGCAAAAGGCGTAAGCGAATCCAATGACTAACAATGGCCACCAAAACGCCATTTTTGCGATCTTGAGTTTTGTTTCGTCAGATGCCAAGTATTTGTTTTTTCATCAGGTTTAAGTGACAGACATTCACGATTTCACGTTCGTCTACCGATGTTATTCAGGGAAACCTTAACAAACAAATGCGGAATTACAACGCCAAAGTTAAATATTTTGAGTAGAGGTGTTTATTGGTCCAAAATTGGACCGGATTGATCTGCGAATTGGTAATCCAAAAAATTCAAATCCGCGGACTGAATCGATTAACAAAGAAATTCAGACCGGATCGGATGGGACCCTCTTAAGATCGGACCAGAAAAATACACTGAATTTTGATTATTTTTTTAAGTGTGGACTAAACCGGACCGACAACCAAGTCTTTGGAGACCCGTTCTACAGTCCAAATCGGTCAGGTTTGTCGGTCCGGGTCACTTTTTGAACACCCCTAATTTTGAGGTTAGCGGACAATTATTTTTTGTTCAACGAAGTGTGCATTTAGTCGTATCATGATATAGGAGAGATGAATTCGAATTTAAGATCTATTGTTCAGGTTATCTAATCTTAACCACTCGACTAATCCATCTTTGGAAATTGTTTGGGTTATCTGAATTGAAGTGACTTTAACTAGAGTGAGCTAAAAAAAAGAAAATGCCAATGATCTTTATGAGTCGAGTTTGAGATGAATGTTGCCACGAGTCTATATCAAAATTAATTGCTACCAATCTTTTGTTGAGTTTTGAGTACACTCATAAAGCAAACTTCCTTTTCAAAGAAAATATTTTCTCCGTCTTGAGACACAGATGAGTAAACAATTTGAGCGGCCGACGATCCTTACAACTTTAGTTAGATTGAATTTCCATCTCTAAAAAATGACAATGACATTGCTCATAGTTGATACTCAATACGAGTAATACTTTATATAACAATACAGATTTCATTATGTCATTTTGCGATCCATGAACATACATCAGAGCTAATAATGCAAACAAAACAACGCGTTTCTACTTGTGATAGTGACAATAATCCAAGTTTGTGACGGTTACAAATCACGAGACTTAGGTTGGCAAGCTAAGAGCAAGTCCAATAGCGTGTAAAATGACTTGCTTGCAATTTAGAAAAAAATTCAAGCCACAAGTTCACTATTGGACATAAATATTTTCATTGTAGCTTACCAGCATTGTGGCTCTACCAAGCTACAATGGCTTGCATCAAAAAAAATAAAAAGAAATTTTTTCATTGTTTGAAAATAATAACGTGGAACCAAGCAAGTTACAACATGTTACAATCTGCTATTGGAACGGTATGTAGTCGGAAAATGAAGTAGTTAAAGAAATCGATATGACAACGCAAACTACAAGCACTTGTAGCTTGCTATTTGACTTGCTCTAAGAATGATGATGACGACGAACAAAAAGAAAAAGTGCACAAAAGAGTATAGCAATCAACACAGAAATCAAAATTGCAACACCCAAAACAGCTCCTGAATATTTACAGTTAATCTTCCTAGACTTATGCTTCATCTTATAGCAACAAACATCCCACCTTGTTCTTCCATACCCATTGATTTCCTCCCACATTCCTTCATAATAAAACTTATCCAACTCCACATTCTCACACAATCTCTCGAACAAGCTAACCACCTCGCCCCTTTTCCCCACGTAGCTAAGCAGAATTCTTCGTCGAAACAGTAACCCAACGTCGTGTTCTGATTGGATTAGGCCTTTCATTATGTACGCGTACGATGTTACGTGTTTTGTCTTCTCAATGTGACAATGTTCCATTGCGATGAGGTTTCTAAACAATGTTTCCATGTAGTTATGGACTACTAAACTCGGGATTATTAGAGATCCTTCCACGAATTTCACGTCCAATAAACTCTCTGCTTCTATCGTTTTCACCTACAAATTACACGGCAAAATAACCAAATGGGTAAAAAAAAAGTGGCTAAAGGTGACGGATTGGTAAAAAAATATCGCCGGCACCAAATAGGTAAAAAAAGTGGCACCAAGCGACGAATTGGTAAATGTCGCCGGTGCCAGATAGGTAAAAAAAGTGGCACCAAGTGAGGAATTGGTAAAAAAATTATAATCGTGTTATGGATTAAAAATAATTAATTAATGCAACAAATTGGTAAAAAAATGTAATCGGCGTCAAATTGTTACGGATTAAAAAAAAACTATTTAGAAATTAATGTTCGTAAAATAAATTGTTAACGTTTTGGGTCGGTTTAGAAATTAATAAAAACTATATCATTAGGGTTTGATACCATTATACTCACATTTATTATCAGGCCCGTCGAAAAGCATGGTCACACGGTTCGGCCCAATGCTTGAAGGGGCCTCATTAGATTAAAACAATGCATATAATATGGAGTACTCTGTATTTGGTAAAGGGCCCCAAACAAATATTTGGCACAGGGTCACCAAATATTATTTGACGGACTTGTTTATTATAATCACGTAATAATGCATAATTATGTAGGCGTCAATTTATTTACTCCGTAGTTGGTAAAGTCATGAGAAATGATAGTGATACCTTGATTCCAGCTTCTTGGAGCTTGGAGGCACTATGAATAGTCCTTCCAAATTCAGAGCCACTATCCAAAGGAACTTTAGAGGAAGAAGGAATGTAACATTTCCATATCAAATCAAGCAAATGATTACAACCCTCAAAGTTATATTTCCCTTGTAGAAAATCAACATCTCCTGGTATCAAATTCTTGAAATACCTCAAACCAAGCTCTGAAACAGTCTTGTCACATTGCTTAGGAAGCGAAACAAGGCCGAAAATCACCCTTAGGACAAAGAAAGGCACTTGATTCTCTAACAAAATCAAGTCACTTCTCACAGTATGGAATTTGTCCGGTGACCGGAACAAATGGTCATCCCTCCTCCTTAAGCCCTTGATAGAATACCTTAGGAAGAGTTCTATGATGAAAGCGGCATCTAAGAGTATGATACGTAGAAACTCGTCGCTTTGGATTGAGAAATCGGGTTCATAACATGCTCGTATTTTGGGTTCTATTTGCTTCAAGGCCTTAACACATGAGTCTATGATGGAGTGTTGTGAGTTTTTTAGGTTTCGAGTCATAAGGGAGTTTAGATAGTCCCATTTGTGATTCTCCATGTGTTGTACATGGGCTTTGCCGTGGTGTATAGGCCCAATCGAGACCAGATTGGGCCTATAAGCATCAGCGTCTGTACTTTGGGTACGGAATCTGGCTGGTACCCGGATGATAGAGCACGGAAATGAAATGTCTTCGAGCTTGTCTTTGATGGTGGAAGTAAGGTTGATTGGTGGTGGCTCTAGTTGAGTGATCTCGAGCGCGACGTGTTCACTCATATCTTCTTAGTGCATTTGATGAATAAAACGATGAAAACGGATTAATGTAGATAATAATGTTGGGAAGATGCACTACAACAAGGATTAAGCCAAGCTACATACATTATAAGGGATTGTTGGAATCTTGAGGTTACTTCATTTCAAGGAAGAGGAAAGAATATAACCTATGGAACACTTAAAGTATGACATGCATGGAGTATATTAAGTCATTAAGTTGCTTCAAAAACAATACAAGGACAAGTATCATAAACTAATATGTATTTATAATCGAAGATGTCTTAGTCTAGTGGTTAAGACCAGGTAACTTGAGCTAGGGGCGAAACTAGCTAGCATTTGGCTACTTGGGCAATGAATGTTAGCTAGGGACTATAGCGTGGTGTGAGGGGCCAGACCATAATAGGATGTAAATATATTGGTTTAGATTGAGTTGGTTCATCATCTGGTGAGCATACATGTTATATTTTCGCACACCCGCCAGAAAACCGTAAAATAGTAAATTTGAGTAGAAGATAGAAAAAGAGAAATTAGGAAGAAATAAAGCGGCGTAGTTGTAGGAATTTGACATAGTAACCTGGATCTGAATATCTATAATTAGGCATTTATTTATTTAATCAATCCTACAACGACATACACCAATTTGAAAGAAAGAAAGAAGGATAATCAAAGGAAAAGACGATAATGGGAGACACAGGAAAAAGAGTGGGAGTAGCAGTAGATTATTCAGAATGCAGCAAAAGAGCATTGAGATGGGCAATAGAGAACCTTCTTAAGAAGGGTGATCATCTCATTCTTATCACTGTTCCACCCGACAACACTTACGAGGCTGCTGGCGAGATGCAGCTTTGGGAAACCACCGGCTCTCGTTCGTAACCTATCCCCTCTTCCCCCCTCTTCATTCTTTCTTTTCTCGCTCCTTCATATTGTAATTTGACTAAATGCGCGCTTTGTTGAAAATAAATAAATAATTATGTAACATAAAATTCTAGTAACATTTTATGTATATATCATGATTTGAAACGTACAGCTTTAATTCCATACAACGACTTCTCGAACCCCAACACCATGAAGAAATATAAAGTGGTACCAGATGAAGAAACTCTTAAGATTGTCGACAATGCAGCAAAGGAGATACAGGCACGCACACACGCACGTCCATCATTATTACTACTAACTAACTAACTAATAATAAGCTAATCAACTTCTATTTGTAATTTTTGTCGTAATTAATATTAACCGGTGGTTTGTGTGATTATCAGATTACACCGTTGTTGAAGATATATTGGGGAGATCCCCGGGAGAAGCTGTGCGAAGCCGTTGCCAATATCCCCTTAACCTGTCTTGTTATTGGCAACAGGGGACTTGGCACTCTTAAGAGGTATGTATATAACCCTACTTTGTCATGTTCATTTCAACTGAACGAATAGAAAGACGTTAGCTGAAAATAAGTCGAAAGAGGTAATAATTTAGCGGTGTGGTGGAATGACAGGGTGATATTAGGAAGTGTGAGCAACCATGTGGTGAACAATGCTACATGCCCGGTCACCGTGGTTCATTAACGTAACCCACTCTACAAACTACATACGTACTCATCAGTCATCGTCCATGCAATTGGAGTATCTCATACTATAACTTTAAAAGAGGATTGATTTTTTCCCATAATATAATATACGGGATTATATTGAAGCTTGATCGATCTCTTTTACTTTGTATCGTTTTGTAATTTATTATATACTCCGTTAGGTCTAATACCACGCGTATTACTCTTGTAAGCCCGTGTTAGTCCGATGTCTTGAACTTGACTCATGATGTCCGACTTGTTTCTTGTTTTAGAACAAGTCGAGAGAAAATAAGAGGTTTTAAAGTTATTAATCATATATATTTTGCGTATTTGAGCGTAATAGAATATAAACGGACCTCAACCATCGTCTTAAGATTTTGGTTGGATTGGTTCCGTAACATGGTAGAACCAGCGTGACAAAAGGTCGCGGGTTCGAATCTCCACCTGCCATGTATGATGAGGTCTGAGTCGCATCCACACTTCAATTGGAGATAGAGCATGTTGACTTATTCATCGACAGTGCGCATACATATAACCTTAATGAGTTTTTTTTATTCAACGAAGCGCGTACTTAGTCGCATTACATTATAGGGAAAGAGAAATTCGAACCTGGGATATGATACCTAGTCTTAATTAAACACTAGACTAAGACATCTTCGATAAACTTATTAATTAGGTGAGAAGTTTAAAGTTAGCCAAAAGGGTGGCAGTTTTGGGGACAGAATCATCGATGGTCGCGTTGACGATGGTCTTTGTGGTTGGATCATACCCGATATCATAAGTTGGAGCTGTATCAAGTCTAGTCACTAGTTGCTCCCATGATATTGCATCCATATTCGGTTTGGACCCGCATGTGACATATACCTGTGACATCGATAAAATCAATTAACTTCAGTACGAATTGATAATATTATAGATTGTAGCATAAAAAAGAGAAGTAATTAGTAATTAATTATTACCCGATTAGGAGGACAGGGCGGGTCATCATCAACGGGTGCTTGCCAAGCAACGATCCAAGAACACGTGTTCCCAACAGCGTTGGCCCCGGTGTACTGCACCGCGGCAACTGACCCAAACTGACCATCTCTCAAATGAGTAAATTGAACCGTATCACCAGGGGTAATCGATGGAGGAAATGATCCGGTCGCCGGAGTTCCTGACCAATTATAAAACCTGTCAAGTGTCATACATGATGGTGTTTTGTTGGTCAAGTATGCTACTGTTCCATTTTGCCACTGCTGATTCACTGATGAGTGGAAATGCTTCGTTTTTGTTGCTTTTTGTAGTTGCATCGATGCCATATCTACCGTCTTGTTTGGGTCGGCCTAACCACGTAACAAAGATATACTCAGTAATATTCTGTAAGAGATTAACAACAAAATAATGAGCTGATCAAGTATAATAACAAATTAAATTTAGTATATATGGTGATGTAGCCAGGAAAGACGGTTTTATGTTTATGTTTATGTTATGTATGTTTAGAAAAACGAAAAAAAAATTTACCAATTAAGCACCCGTTGTTTTATACAGTACTGTACAAGTACGAAGTATTTCTTAGACTTAGTCACTCAACACGGTGGATGATGTATTTTTTAGTGACCATATTTGTTGTATACATTATGTGTATATAACTTCATATATATGTACATAAAGAAAAATGAAATTAAAGAAGAAAAGTACGAATTCATAATGTGGAAACATTACCTTGCTTTCTCTATAGTACACAAATAATATGCTTATACGCTCATATATTGGATGGTTTATATGGTTTCTTTGATGGCATATTACTCGTATATGATTTATTTGTATTATTGGCGTATCTTTGATGAGAAAAAGAGGGTTCGATTCGACTATTCGGCCAAAAATTGATATATTCACGAATTAACAATCCGAGTGATATAGTCCAAGTGATGAGTTTTGTAAAATGTTTTAGAATCTTATCAAGTATGTAGCGTAGAATATATAATATATAATGCTTTACACATATTCCGTATATGAGAAAGGTCACATTTAGGCCTTAGAGGCTTATTATAAAACGGGTCAATTGGATGTTTGTTGAGACATTAGGGTTTCCAAGAACTCAGATTATTATTAAGTCATTTTAAGTTCAGATTATTTCGAGTGTGGTAATATCTTGTTGTTTGGACTTTGGAGATTATTACGTCATAAAATTTTAGGATGATTGGGTCAAGTCGAATAGGATTAATTAGGTGATTGTGGTAATTAGTTGAAGTTGAAAATCAAACTAACTAGAGTGCTCAAATTAGGTGTACGTAAACAACCTTTACATACATTCTATTGATGAGATTTAATTAGAAGTAATGTTAGGCTTAAAGTTGAGATTTTGATAATGATAAGCCTCTTTATGTGTGTTTTTCGTGTTTTAATGGTTTAATCTCATACTCCCTCCGTTCATAATCTTTTGCTCCAGATAGTGAACGGAGGGAGTAGTTTGGATGATGGAAGTGAAGACCAGTCAAGAGCGAACTCAAAATTGGAGTTTTTTTTTTCAACGAATATCGCAGTTAGTCGTATTACAATAGCGGGGAGGAGGGATCGAACTTGAGACTTCTCGTCCAGGATACCTCCACCTAAACCAGTATTGGAGTTTAATTTATTAATCTTGTATTGTAGTAAACTAAAACTATGTCTTGAAACTCACCAATTACAAATGAATATGTTTTTAAATGTGAAAATCAGTTTTAACTTTTAACGTCCTCAAAAAAAACATGTGTATCTCATTCGTTCATGTGATCATTTGATCGAGTAAACAACTTAGATAGGATCGGACGAGGGTAATAAGACCGGTTCATAGAGGAGAAGGACGCATATATAATTATATATTACATTAAACCATATATAAAATAGCCGTATGCCAAATTGCCAATAGCTAGTACATACTACAGACTTATTAATTATCGAGTTTTTCGATCTTAAACATAAAATGAGAGACGGATATACTCCATGGTATTAGGTAACAAATTTTAAGGTAGCTAAAAGGGTAGCAACATTGGGGGTCAAATCATGGATGGTAGCGTCCACACCGGTCTTTGTGGCCTTGTCCGTGTGGTTATGAGAAGTTGGACCTATATCGAGTCTCGCCACTATTTGATTCCATGAGATCGCATCCACCTCTTCTTTGATTCCACATGTAACATATACCTGCATGCAACAAGCGAGAACTCAGAACAAACGTACATGTAACCTAATCCATACATAATAAGTAATAATGAAGTAATTTTACCCGATTAGGAGGAGAAGGTGGTTCATTTTCAACGGGTGCAAGCCAAGCAACGATCCAAGCACACCTGATCCCGACTGCGTTGGTCCCACTGTATTGGACCGCGCCAACTGACCCGAATTGACCGTATCTCAAATGAGTGAAGTGGGCCAAAGCACCAGGCGAAATAGATGCCGGAAATGATCCGAGTGCGGGTTGTCCGGACCAATTGTGAGACCGGTCAAAGGTCATCCGAGACGTTGTTTTGTTGCTTAAGGTTGCTACTGTTCCATTTTGCCACTGATACACTGAAAAAGGCAAATGTAGTTCCGGGTTTGCTGCTGTTTTTTGTAGTTGCATTGTTGCCATTTCCTACTAACGCAAAAACAAAGTCGAATAATATAATTAGAAATAACGGATTTAGTATTGTATACTCCTCCGATTTTTATTTATCTTCTCTGTTTCCTTATTGGGCTGAAACACTTTTTCTTCCCTATTTCTATTTTGGGCCATTAATATGTGGTATAGAATAACCTTTACATTTATCTCTCATCCTTCTTCTCTTTTGAGCCACACATTTCTACATCCTTATTTTTTCACCCAAAAGTCAAATGAGAAGATAAATAAAAATCGGAGGGAGTCTATGATTTACTATAGATGTACCCGAATCCTCATGTAACACGGTTTACAAGAAGCAAGAACGTGTGATGGTTAAGATATCACAATTTAAGTTATTGGACCCAACACCGATAATTGATGTGGTTTTAGGCTTTGTTCAACAAAGTTTAGCTCATAAGCTCACTGAAATCATCAAAACTGTTTCGTAAAATAGATGAAAATTAATTTAGGAGTATTTGATAAAATGACTTAAAATAAATATTATTGTAATATTGTTTCAACAATTGAAGGATTTAAAAAGAATTGAAAGGATTTTTATTAGTTAACTTATTTTTTACCTATGACCCTGAGTAACTTTTGATTTGCGAAATAAGTCACTTACCAATCACACACGTAGTACACAAAAATAAATTAGTTGAAAATTTTGATCATATAAACTAGTTGAAACCATGCGTTAAACATAGTCACAGATCAGTGACCATACAATTGTATTTAATTATGGATAACTTTGTAAGAGCTTGCATTTATATAAAGAAGAACAAAATAGGGAGTATGAAAAACCTGAATTATGAATTATTGATAATGTGTACCTAATTTAATTAGACGAAAGAAAGGAAATTGTTTGTTGAAAACACTACCTTGTTATCCCCACACAAATAATAATATGGTCATATGCTTGATTGGTTTTATATAGTCTTAATTAGGATTCGTTTGGTTGCCAGTTGAAATTCATGGAAAGTTGAAAACTAGATTTTTGTTTGGTTGTCCAAATTATGGGATGTGAAACTTTCCATATGAATTTACTTCCTCCATCATGTGGGAAGTTACTTACCAAGGCCCCTTGGTAAGTTAAACTTCCCGCATGAATTGAGTTTCACCATACGAACCAAACACATTTTACTAATTCACCTGAAATGTAAATTCCCGGTAATTCATAGTTTTCGGTAATTCAATCTTCCCGCATTGAACCAAACGAACCCTTATTATTATATACTACTCCCTCCATCCATTCAATTCTTTACGTGGGGTTCTTTTTGTGAGGAGAAATGGTGGACCTATGTAAAGAATTGAATGGATGAGAGGCAGTACTATTACTACATAGCTAAGCAAAATAGAGAGTTAGGCTATGTTCTTTTGGACTGAAATAGACTGAACTTAACTTAACTGAACTTAATTTAATTGAAACTGACAGAAATATGGAGACAAAATATGTCTCATGGAGCTGAACTGAATTAAACTGAAACTGACTGAATGTAAGTCAAAAGAAGAGGGCCTTAGATTTGACTATTCTTCCAAAGTTAAAATTGATTTACAAACAAATAACAATTCGAGTGAGGATTTGATTATAAAATGTATGGGACGAAGAATATTATGCTCCTTCACACATAAATTAGGGTTAGGGTCCTTAGGGGTTAACATTGTGCAAGTTGAAGGAGTTTATTTTTTTTAAATGGTAATAAGTGAAGTAAACATAATATACTTTGTTTGATACTTGTCACATTTAATAAAAATAATCCAAAATATATAGTTGTACTCCAACTTTGCCCTTAAAGTTAATAGTCCGTATTTCGCTTTAATTTGAATATCTAAGAAGTTGCTCGGTGTGATCGCGTATAAGTTTACTCATTTATATCAAATTGAATGAAGATCTTAAAAAATGAATCTCACAAACTCTCTGATAAGAAGGTTTTACTCGAGAAATTATTTAATCGTATGATTTAGCTAGTAACTATAGCGTAAGTTAGTTGTATGTATATATATCTTATATGTAGTGATTGGTAGGAGGCGTAAATGAATGAATAATGTTGTGGCCACTTGAGACTACTCTTGATTATTTGATGATATTAGAATAATTTAAAGTAAAACGATTTGACAAGAGGTATTTTGATAATCTTTATCCTTTTAGAATCTTACAGAGTATGTATCATAATATGAATTGAATCATATTCTCTCTAGTAGTTGATTCACGAATCCTTTTGAGGAGTTGGAGAATCTATCTAGTTGGAATATATTTTAGGTTTAAGAACATGTGGCTTTGTCTTTTGGCATTTAGCGTGAGATTTATTAGTGGTTGTTCATGATTATTAAGATTCACAATCATATACTTACCTCGGTCACTATATATATTTTTGACCTTATTATGACAGGAGGGAGTATATCTCATGAGAAATTGAAAGCAAATTGGTTGGATCCGGCCATTGATGTGTTGGACGCGAATAGTACCGTATTGCACTTGTTTGCGAACGGAACGAAATGAAATGATAGGGTGAGGTGCTTCATATGAGCTAGAATGAAAGATTGGATTAGCAGAGTAGAGCAGCACCTCTAAATTATCACAATAAATATTAGCGAGAACTTAAGGAAAAAGAACACATAGTTCGGTTAAGAGGGACCGTACCCATAGATGGGAGATTAGGTTAGTTGTAGCCTTGTAGGGTGCATCGTGCCATCATATTGTAAGAACTAATAAGAAGTTATGTACGAAGTTAAATTAAACTTCTAAATAATTAATCAACTAATTAACATCAAGTCTTGCTTGTGACGGATATCCGTCACAAGCCTGTGACGGGTCAAATACTACCTATGTGATAGATAAGACAGAACATGGGTATACATTTTGCTTTTGTACTGTCATATCTAGCACATAAGTAGTATTTGACCCGTCGCACACTTGTGACCGTCACAAGTAAGAATTTGTGGCTAATTAAACATTGGACATTGGTCTATGGAGTTTTTAGGTCAAAATAATTCTAAATTCTTAATTGTATCATTTGTCTCTTTACTCATTTCCGCGGCATACATTTCTATTCTTATTATTATAGTGTTATAGCGTTCTATTATTTCATTTCTCTTACTTTAATCTGTTTTAAGTTGAAAATTTGTAATTAATCTTTAACTCATGATCACATACCACAATCCAATATATTCTCTCCGTCTCATTAAAATTATCTCGTTTCATTAAAATACTGTTCGCATATAATGAAAAAAATGTGAAGATGTTCTTGATGACTATACTTTACTCCAACATATGCATAAAACTTTAGTACGTATAAAAACATTATACGAGTAAAATCAGATAGGAGAAGGGCACATTATTATTTCCCTTTTATTTATTAAAGCATTAGTAGTTTATTTAGTCCCACACACTTATATATTACCGAGTTCTTAAACATAAAACGAGCTAGACGGATCGGATCGGATACTCCATTATTACATATCATGCACGTTATTAAGGGTTCCGGACAAGTTTAAAGGTAGCTAAAAGCGTAGCAACATCCGGGGTCGAATCATGGATGATAGCCTCCACGCCGGTCTTTGTGGTTTTGTTAGTCTCGCTTTCAGAAGTTGAACCCATATCTAGTTTCGACAATATTTGAAGCCATGTCATTGCATCCATCGCTTCTTTGAATCCACATGTAACATATACCTGCAACAAGTCAATATATTCAGCGTCACATGTATTCATGAAATGGGGTAAACATTAAAAAAAATGCAGAGAGTAATTAATAATATAATTACCCGATTAGGAGGAGAAGGTGGCTCATTTTCGACGGGGGCTAGCCAAGCAACGATCCAAGCACACTTTCGCCCGAGTGCGTTGGTCCCGCTGTATTGCACTGCAGCAGTTGACCCGAATTGACCGTGTCTCAAATGAGTGAAGTGGGCTGAAGCACCAGGCTGAATAGATGCAGGAAATGATCCGACTGCGGGTTGTCCGGACCAATTTTTACACCGGTCAAGGGTCATCCGAGACGTTGTTTCGTTGCTTAGGGATGCTACTGTTCCGTTTTGCCACTGGTCCACTGATGAATCCGAATGGTCTTGCGGATTTGCTGATTTTTGTAATTGCATTGCTGCCATGTATGTCTTCTTTTGCCTAGCTACTCACGCAAAAAAAAACAAAAAAAGTCGAATAATGTAATAACACCGACAAAAAAAAAAAAAAAAAAGTAATTAGTTGGATTTTTTTATCAAATAAACTAGCTGAAATGACGCGTCAAATAGATTTCAGTGACTATACAATTGTATTATGGGCTTATGGCTAACTTTAGGGCTTGCATTTATTTAAAGAAGAACGAAATAAGGAGAATGAAAAATCTGAATTATTGATAATATTGACCTAATTTAGGCGAAAAAAAAAGGAAATTGTTTGTTGAAAATATTACCTTGTTATCTCCACACAAATGATAATAATATGGTCATATACTTGATGGTTTTATAGTCTTATTGTTCGAGTATATACGGAGTATGATTATTTATTATTAATTAATGGCATATCTTCGTTAGGAAAAAGGCGAGTTAGGGCTAGATACCCTAATGAATAAGTCACGTGTTTAAATTTTTCCCCTTATATTATTGTAATGCGACTAAATCCATGTTTCGTTGAAAAAAAAAGTTAGATTTGACTATTCTTCCAAAAATTGAACTTTACCCATAAATTAGGGTTAAGAGTTAATTAACCTCGTTCAAATTGAATGAATTTGCTTTTATAAGATCAAGTAATAAGTGAACCAAAAAATTTATACTTTGTTTGATACTCGGTCACATTTAATAAAAAAGAAAATGATACATACAACTCTTAGGGTTGTATTTAAGATACCAAATAAATAAGGGAATAATCTTTTAATACATGTATTAATTGTGTTAATGTTTGTGTAATTTGTACTCAAATCCATATATTTATACTTTCACTCAAAGTTAATGTTTAATACTTCAAGATGTTTCACGTTAAGTTGAATATCAAAGTAGACCTAAATCGGATCGTATTAGGTGGGTTCTTATTTGTTGTAGCCTAATACTTCTCTTTAAGTTGAATATCTAAGAAATTAGGAGGTTGCATGATGTTTTTTTTTTTTGAGCGAATAGATCATTTCATTAATAAAAAGTCATACGACATCTACAACTTATATCAAAATTGAACGGATACAATACTATAGAATTTGAGTAAAATAAATTCTCGTAAAAACAAAGATCTCTCACTAAGATTTTGATCTCCGCTTCTGTACATCCTCTTTCAACACATCGCTGTACAGCTTTTCACAAGAGGGAGGGTCTTCGGATCTTCCAAGGTTTTGACGAGAATCAATTTCATCTAACCTAATAGATTGTAGCTGCCAATCTGACATAAATTGAGATACCACATGATGAACGATTATGGTACTGATGATTTTCCACGTCCTCTCCACTATAATAGATTTAACATCTCTCCTTAAAGAGAGAGCGAAACCCATCAATTGATGCGGGCGAAACTCTCCAAAAGAAGAGGACTTATTATAACTAAAATATTAATAATACTAATATTAAAACAATATGATTAATTAAAATTGGGGGCTTACCACCAGTAATGGTGGTAGCCCCAAGGTTTTTTTTGGAGGCTAGTTTTTTTTTTGGGGAGAAGGGAGAAAGGCTAGGTTTTTTTTTTGGAGGTTGCATGATGTTGCCGCCTATAAATTAAAGTTATCATTCATTTTATAATTAGACGATAACAAAGGTTTTATATAACGCATCATCAGGAGTACTCAGTATATCTTTAAAGCTTTGCGAGCTAATATTTACATCGTCTTTATATAAATTGAATAAAGATTTGAAAACATGAATCTCACAAACTTGTTATAAGGCAACTTACTCGTTAAGTTATCTTATGTTACGTAAGAGATGTAAATGAATAATGTTGTTGTCACTTTGAGAGTTACGTTCAGAGTTGAGACTCTTGATTATTGGATAATATTAGAATAATTTAATGTGTCATTATTTTACACGAGACATATCAATAATCTTTATCATTTCAGAATATTAATTACAAACTATGTATCATAATGTGAAATGAATCATATTCTCTCTAGTAGTTGATTCACGAATCCTTTTGTGGAGTTGGAGAATCTATCTAGTTGGAATATATTTTAGGTTTAAGAACATAGCTTTGTTTTTTGGCATTTAGCATGAGATTTATGAGTGGTTGATGATCCTTACTAATAAGAGAAATACTCCTATTATTTAGGACTTACGAGAGAAACCTAACACAATAACTTTCCAAACAGGCCCATAAGGCGTTATCTAGTGGTTAAAACTTATGGCCATTAGCTCAAGGGTCTCAAGTTCAAGCCCCTGCAAGCGCGAACTTGTGGGAGTTGTATGGCTTGAGACTACGCCTTCTAAACTTCGAGCCTGTCGCCCACGGACAGTTTATTTCATCAAAAAAAACTTTCCAAACAGAAGCTAAACTTATGCGATGGAAACGGGATAAGGATATAATTACAAAGATTAGGATAATTTTTATTTCTTAACCAATGATTTAATACAGTTTCCCTGTCACCTACCATTCAAAGTCGTTAATTTATGTGTTATGGTATTAAGCGATAGACTTGAGAATGAACATACATGAAATGCAATGAAAGAAAGAACCTTTCATAAAGATGTTGCAAGTAATATATTGAGAGTTTACAACGAGATACATCGAATGTGTCTCGGGATTAACATAAACTATATGACAAACTAATGACAGAATGCCATACTAATGAAAGATGTCATTAAGGAGCGCTGCAACACCAATTTGTGACAAAGATTACAATATTGACAAAACTAGTCTGGTGTTATATATAACATACGAGTCATATATATGTATTGACTTACACACTTATAAGTACTTCCTCCTTCCGTTCATTAGTCTTTTATATTCATTGTGATGAACATTTCAATCAAAAGTAAATAAATGAACGAGATCGATGGAATATTACCGAGTTATTAAAGCTAAAAAAGATGGATAGTCCCTTACATACATATGCATACTACATGGTACAGTATTAATTAGCGAACAAGTTTAAAGTCAACCAAAACGGTTGCAGCGTTGGGGATAAGATCATGGATGATAGCCTCCACACGGGTTTTTGTAGGGCCGTCAGTGTTGCTATCAGAAGTTGAAGATTCATCCAATCTCTCCTCTATTTCATTCCATGTTAATTCATCCATAGCTTCTTTCGATCCACATATACAAAATACCTGTCATCGAGTCCACAACCCAACAATTTACACTATTACAGATACATTTGTCTTTGTCACAATAACGTAGAACTAGTGGGATAGCTCAGTTGGGAGAGTGTCAAACTGAAAGGTCACGTACCCGATTAGGAGGACAAGGTGGTTCATTTTCAAAGGGGGCTTGCCAAGCGACGATCCAAGCACACTCGCTCCCGACTGCATTCCTGCCATTGTATTGCACCCCGCCAGACGACCCAAATTGACCCTTTTTTAAATGAGTAAAGTGGGCCGAACCACCGGATCGAATAAATTTAGGAAATGAGCCGATTGCGGGAACACCGGACCAATTGATACACCTGGCAAGGGTCATCCTTGAACATGTTTGGTTTTTTTGTTTTGCATCTGCTCCATTTTGCCTCACTCCACAAAGTCCACCTGGTCTTGCTTTCCCTATTTCTGCTCCTATGTCTCTTAGGGCTTGGACTACCCATGCATGCAACAAAAATATAATATGGTTACGCAAGGGGACGAACATATAAATACGGAGGGATTACTTTGTACTTACTCAATTACTTATACAGAGTTTATGTTCATGTAAAACGGATTAATCAACGTAAAATTAAAGATGGTTATAAAACTAAAAGAAATAGAGATTACAAAACTCTTGTATCACACAAATTATTTACTCTTTCAGTCTTGGTCATTTGATAAAAAAACTCATCATGAATAATATAAAAGGATAATAAATGACTGAAATGGAGGAAGTATGTAACAAGATTGTTTATTACGGAGGGTAGCCTGGTAGGGATCTTATTTGTTATGATGGAGGGTAGAGGAATTCAAAATCGAAAACCTATTGTGCAGGATATCTTCGTCTTAACCACTAGACTAAAACATATTTAGTCATTTATCTTCGTAGATTTGGTCTAAATAATGTTACTTAAAGACACAAAAAAAAATTATTGGACACAATACTTTATATATTTATATAAAGAATAACGAAATAAGAAAAACCTGAATCCATAATGTGCGCAAATTAAAGCGGAAAGAGGAAATTATTTGGTGATGAGAACACTTTCTTGCTTTGTCCACACAAATAATATGCTTTGGATGATTTATATAGTGTCTTTTCTTGAGCATATTTACTCCCTCCATCTTATTCATTTGCTCAAATTATGTATTCTTTGAGTAATATTTTATTAAAGGTAGAAAGATGAACGAGACATGAGAGATATTGTCATATCTTTGATAAGAAAATGAGGGTTGGATTTGACTATTCGGCAAAAAAAAGAGGATATATTCACAAATTAACAATTAGACCGATATAGGCCAAGTGGTGGAATTTAATATCGTTATGGAATATGTAATCTTATCAGGTATGCAACGAAGGTGATACTCGCTCTTTCCATTTACGTACCTATAGAGATGATAATGAATCGACTTTAGGTCGAGTGAAGTTTCATCCATATACATCCACCAGATTAAAAACTTCAATCTATACCACCTGCGAAAATTTTGTAATGAATGAGTGATTACTCCGTATTTATTATGCTTATATCTCCAAAAAAATGTGTGAAATTATTTCAACCTTAAACATATACAGATGGGATATATGAAGAAAACTAGTACTTCCTCCGAATTCTTATTATTGTCTCAAAATTTTTTTTCCCTTGATTTTCTATTTCCATGAATTTGCACTCCCCGCATCAACCAAACGAGCCATAAATAAGTGTTTGATTTTAAAATGATAAGAGAATGGAATCAGGATAGGAAGATGAAATGAAAGAAAAATGATACTTTTTGAGTTCTTTAAATTGTTTTGGTTTACACGAAAGAAAATCTAAAACAAATTTCACAACCACTCTATAAGTCACCCAAACCCGACGGCCGACCCATCCGACTATTCGACCACCATTTGTCATTACCATTAAATTCATAATGGTGTTGGGCCACACCTGAAAGTCGGGAAGAATCCACTTCACAAGACTCTATAAGTAATACAGTTACATAGAAAATCAGTTGAACATTCCTCTTCAATTTCAGTTATGGGTTAAATTTGAATTTTCCCAAAAATCAATTTCTTTTTTATTTTTCGATTAGTATTGTAAAAGCCATGCAAAAATATGTTTAATTTATGTTGTTTTGGATTTCACGAACGACGACGGAACACTCAAATTCCTTAGAAAGTTATAACCGGTCACTATTATCGGTAATTGCAGGCCATAATTTTGTTCGTAGCAAAGCGAAATTAATGAATGCGTTGATAAAATTAATTTGAGATTACGTAAAATAGGAATTAATTTAAGAAGGATAACGATAGTTGGAATTACTCTCCTAAAATAAGCCAAGAATTTTAGTACTGTACTACAGTATTATTTATGCGTGGAAAAATGAATCCTTAGGGTAAGATTATTGGTAGTCTTGAGGTGAGTCTTGAGGGAGTCTTGTCTCAAGACTTATGTGAGTCTTACCAATAATGTTGCAAAATCTTGAGGAAAATCTTAAGATTTTTGATAGTCTTGAGGAAGTCTTAAGACTTGAGAAGATTATTGGTAGTCTTGAGGTGAGTCTTGTCTTAAGATTCGTGTGGGGTCTACCAATAAAGTACCAAAGTCTTAAGTTGAGTCTTGAATTTTAAAGACTCAACTTAAGACTTTTGTGGGGTCATGATTTATTTTAAATATTTCTCGACATATTATCCGATAAATGACTCGTATTTATATAATTGTTTTATTTTCTATTGTTTTTAAAGTCTCACTTCTATCTTTAATTGTCCATCTATTCTTATTTTATTTTTTACCGTCTCGATCATTTTTTTACCTTTTATATTATTTGTGATAAAAAAATTTAATCAAAGATAAATAAATGAACAAGACAGAGGAAATCAATTAATCCTCGACCTCTAATAAACTTATTAAATACGAAGTACATATTTAACTAATAAAATATGTGAACGTAATAAAATATTTAACTAATAAAATACATATTTAACTAATAAAATATCCTCGACTCCTATATTACCCAATTTAACGTACAAAATAATTACTTAATTAAACACTTAATCAACTAATTTCACTTAATTAATTAAGTGAACGTAATTAAACACAATAATATTAAAATATCGTAAATTAATGTAAGTAAAACATAATTAAAATATCGTAAATCATCCGGACCTATTATATGAACGAAGTCCTTAAGATCGTCTACCCGTGTTTTTGTATATCACACAAAAACCAACAACTTTAAAATAAAACAAGTTAAAGTTTTTAATTAAACTAAATAGTAAAGTAAGTAAGTAATTTGTACAAAACAAGTAAATTGTAATTGTTTAATCACAAACTAAACCAAATTGATTAATTTTTTTTACCAAAAAAGGGTAAGGTGAGTCTGAGCAAAGTCTGACTGATAATGTATAAAGTCTGAGGTGAGTCTGAGGAGAGTCTGAGCAATAAACAAATAATAAAAGTGAGTGGAAAGCTGGGGTGGCAGAGTCTTTAAGACTTTGTAAAATCTGATTGATAATGTTACCCTTAATGTAAAGTAGATTTGAATAACTGCCATACCACAACGCATATTGTCATACGGAGTACATCATATAGTCAATTTGTTACTATTACCGATTTATTAAAGGTAAAAACATGGATAGTCCCTTACTTACATACTCCGTAAATGATAATCTTTCATCTCGATCATTTGTTATCTTTGATTAAAATATTTCTTACAAATTATATAAAATGACAATAAATAATCGAGACAGAGTGAATATGAATTAGCTAGCGGACAAGTTTGAAGTCAGCAAAAATGGTAGCAGTGTCCGGGATTTGATCATGGATGATTGCATCCACGCCGGTTTTTGTAGGGCCGTCAATCTTGCTATCAGAAGTTGTTGATTCATCCAATCTCATCTCTATTTCATTCCATGTTAATGCATCCATAGCTTCTTTCGATCCACATATACAATATACCTGTCATCGGATCGACAACCCAACCGTACAGTTTACGTCATCAGTTAACTTAAACATTATTTACCACAATCTCGTCATACATACGTCATAACTCATAACTTATATGTAGACGTACGTACCTGATTAGGAGGACAAGGTGGTTCATTTTCAAAGGGGGCTTGCCAAGCGACGATCCAAGCACACTCGCTCCCGACTGCGTTCCTCCCGTTGTATTGCACCCCGCCCGATGACTCAAATTGACCTCTTTTTAAATGAGTAAAGTGGGCCGAACCACCGGGTAGAATAAACTTAGGAAATGAGCCGGTTGCGGGAATACCAGACCAATTGATAAACCTGGAAAGGGTCATCCATGAGGATGTTTGGTTTTTTTGTTTTGCATCTGCTCCATTTTGCCTCACTCCACAAATAAGTTCATCTCTTATGGCTTGGACTACCCATGCATGCAACAAAAATATAACATTACATAAGACCCAAATCATATACTCCGTACTCAATTACGTATACAGAATTTATGTTCATATAATGTAAAACGGATTAATCGATATAAAAGATGGGTATAAAGCAAAAAATAGAGATTACAAAACTCTCGTATGTATTATCACACAAATTATATATGTATAAAGACTTGTTTATACGGAGTACAGATATTTGTTAGGATGAAGCGGGGTAAGATATTTTCGTCTTAACCATCGAGCTAAATAATGTTACTTTAAGACACACAAAAAATAAAAAAAATATTGGACACAATGCTTATATATATATTTATATGAAAAAGAATCAAATAAGAAAAACCTGAATTCATAATGTACGTGTGCAAAGCTGAAAGAGGAATTGAGGAAATAAAATTATTTCTTACTTTGTCGACACAAATAGTATGCTCCTATATTGGATGATTTATATAGTGTCACGGCTGGAAATCGAGAATATACGTCTAATTCATTTATTTAAAGTATATATTCTTCGTAAGTAATATTTTAATCAAAGATAAATAAATGAACAACACAAGAGAGAACGCGCGATTTATAATATTGCATATCTTTGCTAAGGAAAAGAGAGTTAAATTTGACTATTCGATCAAAAAGGATAATATATTCATAAATTAACCATTCTACTGATGTTAGCCAAGCGATGAATTTTTAATAATGTTATGGAATATGGAATCTTATCGAGTATGCAATGAAGTATACTCTTCGTTTTTACGTACATATAGAGATGATAATGGATCAACTTTTCGTGAAGTGAACTTTCTCCTTTATACATCCACCATACTAAAAACTTCATCTAACACCCACAGTTTTTTTTGTAATGAACGAGGGATGATTTATTATGCTTACACACTAAAATTTATAGATAATCAAATTGGATAGAGAACTAAGGGGGAGTTTGGTTGGTGACGGGGTAAGCACGAGGATTGTGGGGAGGGGTGATGACGAGCATATGGTGTGGGGGATGAGTGTGTCGGGACAACGGAGGCTAGTGCAGCAGAAGTGGAGGCGATTCTCGAAGGCATTAAGGAAGCTTGTAGACGGGGATATATACTGACATGTCATTGTTGAAAGCGCTTGCAAGACTTGCGGCTTGCGAGGAAGGGGAGAAGTGATCGACTAGTCTCTTATTTTAGATGACATTCTTGAATTTGTTTGTAACTTTGATTGTATTAGCTAGCCTTATGTACTGCGTCATTGTGACCGTGCCGCCAATGAGTCAGCGCGTGCTATGTCATTTTTCGTAGGGAGGTGCGTTTGGGAGCATTATGGTCCAACGAAGAGTTTAAAGTATAATCAACACGTTAATATGTTAATATTAGTTGATTAACACGTTAATATTTGTGGACATGACGTAGGTCCACCCCGACGCGGCCACGCGCGGGTTTGGGTAGGCGAATGAATCTCGTGGTGAGATTGCTCTCGGGTTCGAAATTTAAGTCCAAAATGGAGTCGCCACCGAATTTTGTGGTTATTCGGAACCATACGAGCCCACTCTATGTCGTCATGGGCTATACACAAAGTAAGCCCACTTCGATTTCAGAGTTCATTGGGCTCGTCCCTTTGCATTGCAATACCGATTCCGTATAAACCGGCTTTCGTGTATAGAATGACTCTCGTGCGCCAAGGGTTTCGGGCATCCGGAAACCAAAGGTTCTGAGTAAGGGGTGAGGGTACGTGTTGGGAAGCCCACTAAGGACACCCAACCCCGCCCGCACATGGCGGCCTCTACTAAGACATCGTTCGTGTTCGTGTGAGCGCGCTAGTAAAACGATTAAATGATATGCAAACAGCGTTTTCGGGCTAAGCATATTAATAGTTTGTGAACTACGTCATTTAATGCATCTTATTTTTGGTCAAAGTGGTTTAGCATGCGAGGATCGTTTATAAAGCGTAAAATCAAGTAAATAAACAAAGCTCGAAAGTAAAATAAAAACGTACAAGTTACACGGGCGGAAATACAACCCGGAATTCACAATACAACATTACGTAGAAGTAATAAAAATAACGCGATACAAAGATATGGACGGACCCGTATGTAAGCTAGACCGCGAAATGCGTAGATGGACTAACCCCGATTAAATACACATTGTATTGTGTACTGAACGAAGGACGGAAACATGAGACTGTGGCGTATTGCTAGCCCGATCCCATATCCCGTAGTCTTGTCCCGACTCATCACGTCAAAGGTGGTCAAAGTCGTTCTACGTGTCGTGTTGTGCATGGTTTTGAAAATAGGTTAGTCACGTGATAGTCTTTACACGTGATGACTAATGTCGATAAAAAAAGGCGAGGCTTGAAAG
Source organism: Agrostemma githago (assembly GCA_958450325.1). Lineage (NCBI taxonomy): Eukaryota > Viridiplantae > Streptophyta > Magnoliopsida > Caryophyllales > Caryophyllaceae > Agrostemma > Agrostemma githago. The sequence continues at coordinate 3,390,213 of OY288241.1, read as the reverse complement.
GTGTGTCAAGGCCCTCGGTTATGGGGCTACAGGACTCACTCGGTCGAGTCATGGCCTGACTCGGTCGAGTGCGTCCTAAAAGAAGCTTCTGCCCACGGTTTGGGGTGCTACTCGATCGAGTAGCAGGTGTACTCGGTCGAGTGGCACCTGTACGAGTTGTGACTCGTGATTTATGTGTCTTAAATTTGAAGGTTGGCCGAATTGAATCAAAATATTGACGAATTTAGATTTAATTCGGTTTGCCACGATAAACGTGAGTTTTAGAAAATGAGTTCACGTGATTGGCTTTACACGTGTCGACTAAGAGTCGTAAAAAAAAAGAGACGAGGCTTAAATGTTGCATCCAAGCTCTCGGTTTTCTGGGCTACAGGATCCACTCGGTCGAGTCATGGCCTGACTCGGTCGAGTGTACCCTTGGGAAGTAGTCTGCCCGGTTTTGTGGACACTACTCGATCGAGTGGCCTATGCACTCGGTCGAGTAGTCCCTGTACGAGTGTTAACTCGTTTCATTTTTGGGGTTGAAAACGACGGTCGGTCGAGTTAAATACAAATATCGTTTGATTCGAATTTAACTCGACCTCCGGTACTACAATCGTGTACATATACGATCATAATACCGTTGTCGGGATTTTATGAAAACGTTTACGTGAAGAAATTTTGAATTAGTAACGGAATGCTTCCCTCTACGTCACGGCATCGAAACTAACCCTTTCGGGTTATGTGATGTCGGTTTTCGTGTCAACGGGTTCCGCACTAATTAAAATGGGATTGAATACGTTCAACTACGATTAGTCGCGATCACGTCACGCCCTTGAGTACATTGGGGCGGGGCTCCTCGAAAGGGCTCCACCTCCGTCGTTGCTCGTAAAGGGATTAGACGGACTTTAGGCGACAATTATAGTCAAACGCATCCGAAACCGAGATTTTGATACATAGTTATATATATATGCACGGTATAATAATGTTAGATGTTAGAGTACGGAATTAAAGTGTTAGTATACGAAAATGAAAGTTAGTGTTAGAATGCATAAATAAAATGTTAGTATGCAAAAAAAAGTAAAAATGTTAGAGTGTTAGATGATAGAGTGTTAGGATTACGATACTAGTAAAAGTACAAAATAAACGATACAAAAACATAAGCGCAAATAACAAAGATAGAAACGGGGTTTGGGACACCCTCAACATACATGCTTAGTAAGGACCTCGGAAATGGGCTCGCAAATAGTGACGGGACTATGGAGTATCGAGGATGTATGTAAGTTATGGTGTGTGTGTGTGTGTTGTCGGTTTATCGAGGGACAAGGGACTCGGTCTTTTGTGTATAGGGCTTAGGGTTGCTAAGGCTTGTAGTGTAGAGAGTATAGATAGATTAGGGTAGAAGCTTAGGGTAATTTTGCATTAGTTCCCTCCTTGAATGCAATGGGTTTGAAGGGGTATTTATAGGCTTCACCCCCGTCCTAGGGTCACTCGATCGAGTGCCCTTGTGCACTCGGTCGAGTGCCTTCAGGAATGAATCTGGTCCGGTTTTTGACGCTCCACTCGACCGAGTGGCCAATCCACTCGACCGAGTGGATCAATTAGGCCGGGCTATTTTGGGCGTGATTGCCCTTGATTTATGCTTAATTGATTATGATTGATTTGGCTAATTTTGGCTGATTCGTGAGTGATTTGGATAGATTTGTGAACCTGGTGCATGTTTCGGGAACGCACCCGGTCGCTCTTTGTGTCGGGTTTGTCTTGACCGGGTTTTGACCTGGTCGCTAAAAGACGGGAATTATTTTTGGTGCCGGTTTTGGCCCAAATTAGTCTCATTTTGCTCGGAACGACCCACTGGGCCTGAATTTGAGGTCTTTTTTGTGAGATTATTACTCCGCTAAAAGTCCATGTCAGATATTATTGATTTCGGGCCCAAATCCGAGCATACTAAGTCACGTTTGCGTCCGATCATCATCGGGTGTTTGTCGGGAACTGCTATAGACACTAGCAGGCAAAATGCGGGTGTCTACAGAGCCCCCACTCTGACTGAGGCTTGGACAAGGCGAATGTCAGAGTAGCCACCAGGCCAATCGCAGATTACGACCTGGCAGCCTTCCGGTCGGGTCGTTTATAGTCCAGTAGACTTGCGTGAAGGGCTCGCCAGCCATAAGCAGAGGGTCATACCTGTCCTGCCGATGATAGCTCCGCGGGGAGTCAGACTTGTTGCATAAGTCCTAGGCGTGCCTATATGTGGGCCCAACCCGTGCCATTTCGGGGAAAATGCCGTCTCGGGCGTTCCGCTGGGGAAATATGCGAGCTGTCCATGCTTGCTTTCGAAGCCTTGAGTCGTACCTGACCTGATGATGATGCTCCATGGGGAGTAAAACTTGCCTTTCGGGGCGTAGGTGTACCCGTATGCCGACACATTATGCCTTGGATGTAGCATACCGGGGGAGAGTTGACTCCGTTGGGGAATAAAACTTGTGCTTGGAGGTGTAGGAGTACCCGTATGCTGATACATCACATTTTGGATGTAGCGTTCCAGGAGAACACCGACTCACGCTGGGGAGTAAAGTAGCTGCGCGGGGACTTGCTTTTGAAGTCTTGGGGTGTACCTGTATGCTGACACATGATAAATTGCATGTAACACATAGGCAAAACACCGACTTGTGCTGGGGAAGAAAGCACCGGATTTTGAAAAAAGTTGAAATTTTCGAAGAAGGAATTTTTTTTTAGAAAGAATTTAGGAAAGCTCAGGATAACTAGATTCCTATTCTGGGTTGAAGTCAGGCCTGCGCATGTTGGGGCCCAATTTGCTGAGGAGGCAGGGTTAGTCAGGTTACTGCCAGGCTTCCATATTATAAATACAGGTTTCCTGCTTCAGCTTTCTGCACCTCAAATCAAAACCCTTCTCTTCTCTAAAAAAATCTCTCAGTCTTTTTAAGAAATCAAGTTCCTGCCATGGGTATCGAGCATCTCACTTCAATGCTTTTTGCCTGGTCCCAACACTTTCGGGATGACGACAGGATTCAGCTGACCCAAATGGGGATTACCAGCCTATTTCCTCTTAGGCGTCTGGTGCCTGATGTGCATTTTCTGGATGCTTGTTTGGCGCTTTGGGACACTACCCATCACGTCTTCGCGTTCCCGCGGGGAGAGATATGCCCTCTTCCCGAGGAGATCGCAGCCATTGGCGGTTGGAGCCCTGTTGCTCGCCCTGCCATTCCTCCGTTCTTCCCGGACCCGAGGAGGAGACTGAGGGATTTCTTGGGTCTGTCTCATGCTGAGACAGATCGAATGGTGCGGGGAGATACTGTCTCCCTTTTCGACTTGGCTGACAAGTTCATGAATAGCCAGGATGTAAGGGCTACGCCTTCTCACCGGCGTAGGGCCTTCGCGTTTTGCATGCTGCACCGCTACGTCTTCGAGGGGTTGATGGATGCTGACTCGTGCGTGGGCCAGATTAGACTGATCGGAGTGGTTGACCAGATGGAGACTGGTCACAGCCCTGCTTGGCTAGTCACGGGAGAACTCATCATGGGTCTGGATGCTAGGCGACTTGACCCGACCCGGCAACTGACGGGGAGTATCCTTATTCTGCAGGTAAACGTCTTTCGATTTTTTCAATTTTGGTTCGCGCGATTTTTTTGTTTCGTGGTTTCTTGAAGTCCGTAAGTCACTCGATCGAGTGGACCTACCACTCGATCGAGTGGCGTCTGCAAAGTGCTTCTGCCGGCCTGTGAAGGGCTTACTCGATCGAGTCAGAGGGTGCACTCGATCGAGTGTCATACCTGATAGGCTTCTGTTTGTTTTAGCGAGTCTTACTCGATCGAGTCAGAGGGTGTACTCGGTCGAGTGCCATACCTGACGAGCTTCTGGTTGTCTTAGAGAGCCTCACTCGATCGAGTCAGAGGGTGTACTCGATCGAGTGGGCTGTAGCGAACCATTCCATTACTCATGAGTTGCGTGTACACGTCTGCAGGTTTGGTTGTCGGAGCGCTTGTCGATCATAGAGCCTCCTCCGAGCGTTCCAAACTACCGTAACAATCAACTCAGTTCCAGGGGGCGCAAGATAAGTTCGAATCACCATATAAATCGAGCTTACTGGGATGAGGAATTGGTGTTCCATGGTGGCCCGTTGATTAGGTGGACGGTTGCTTGGTGGTTCCTTTCCAAGCTGACGGGATTGGCCAAGAGGGACCAAGCTCGTTATCTCGTGATCCTGTCCCTTGACTGGACAGTTCACATCTACCCGGACCGCATTCTGAGGCAGTTCGGTTCGTCTCAGCGCATTCCTGAGACTGAAGCCATCATTAGCGTCTCGCTCCAACTGACAGACGCTATGTGCGACACCTGGTTGCAGAGGTGGTTCACCCGTCCTACATGGACTATTCCCAACCCTTGCCAATCTGCTTGGGTTTCTCGAGCCTACGAGAAATGGACTTCTGAGGAGTCCGAGGAGGCTCGCAAAGCTCTGAAGGTCGATGAGGCCTTCGAACTGGTCCGTCGGGAGACGGTAAAGGACAATAGGGGATTCTACGATGAGGGAGAGACCCCTGCTACCTTAGTCCGATTAGAGTCGGGTCTTAAGTCACATACTAAGACTCGAGCTAAAGATGCCGGTGCTAGTGGCACGCGGGGGCGGCAAAGCCCCCAGACTGACTTGGAGCGGCGACTTGGGCCAAGGCTGGCGGCCCGGGACCGACTAGGTCCGCGTGACCGGCTCCCCGAGCCCGTAAGGGCTCGACTTGGGCCAATCGAGGTGGATGAGGACTCAAGTTCCAAGAAGCGAGTCCGAGCTAAAGAGGTTCCTGTGGTGATTCGGGAACGCTCTCCTCTGCGTCGTCGTCAGTGGACGGCCAAGGAGGCCAAGGACAAGGGGAAGGGCAAGATGCCCTAGATACCGAGTCCTTAGTTCTAGTATTTAAATATTATTATTATTATTTTTTGTCGTGTGCTTTTTTTTTTTTTTTTTTTTTTGTAGTTTTCTTTTTTGAATTCCTGCACTTGTAATTTTCCCAAGCTTTTTGGGATTTTCTTTTTTTTGTGATAAATAAAGGGAAGTTTATTATTAAAACCGTTCCTGTCTTTTCTCGATTGCATTGGTTGTGCCCTTTTGAGGGGCTGCCTACGTATCCGCAATTAGCAGAATCAAACCAAACGTAGTTCAGGCTTAGGAAATTGCAATCTCGAATTACACCAAGACTATTGGTTCAAGATGTTTTGCGACAGTAGAATAAATAATTCTAGCTCATTGACTTGCTTTTTGTAAAATAAATGATTTTGATAAAAATTGCTAATGACATTGAGAAATGGCTAAGGGTAGTAACGCTTCAGCTGGTCCAGGTTGGTTGGGTTGACAAATTCATTCCCGTCCAGGTCCGTCAGCATTACTGCTCCCCCTGATAGGATTTTCTTCACCAGATACGGCCCAGCCCAGTTGGGTTTGAATTTTCCCCTTGGGTCCACTGGTAGCAAGGCTCGAACAGACTTAAAGACTAGATCCCCTTCTTTAATGTTCCTGGGCCTTACTCGCTTGTTGAAGGCCCGTTGGATCCTTTTTTGGTAAATTTGGATGTTATTGAGAGCGCGGGACCGTCGTTCGTCTAGTAGAACCAACGAATCGTACCGTGCTCGAACCCAGTCAGCTTCGGGTACTTGACTTTCTAGTAGGATTCTGAGGGACGGTACCTCTAGCTCCACTGGTTGGACTGCCTCCATCCCGTAGGTTAGGTAGTATGGTGTCGCTCCGGTTGCGGTGCGAATTGACGTCCGGTACCCCCATAGGGCAAAAGGTATTTTGTCGGGCCAGTCCCGATAATTATCAGCCATCTTTTTGAGTATGGTGACAATCGTTTTATTGGCTGCCTCTACCGCTCCATTGGTTTGGGGACGGTAGGGCGAGGATGTGTGCCTCTGAATTTTATATTTGGCCAGCAGGGCCGCGGTCTCAGCTTGGAAATGGGTTCCATGATCACTGATAAATTCATGCGGGATTCCATACCGGCATATTATCTTGTTTTGGATAAATTTGGCGACATGCTTAGCGATGAGGATGCGATATGATTCAGCTTCGACCCACTTGGTGAAATAGTCGATAGCCACCAGAATGAAGCAATGTCCACCAGTACCGGAGGGATTTACTTTCCCGATTATGTCGATACCCCATGTCGAGAACGGCCAAGGTGACGTCATGGTATAGAGCAGAGATGGCGGCATATGTTGCACATTGCCAAAGATTTGACAGTTATGGCAGTGTTTGACATATACCTGGCAGTCGGCCTCCATGGTGTTCCAGTAATACCCGAGCCTCATGATTTTTCGGACCAGCATGTGAGCATTCATGTGTGGACCGTTTTCGCCATCATGTACTTCGGCCATTACTTTCTTGGCCTTATATTTGTCAACACAAAGGAGAAGAGCCCCCTGTGCCGTCTTTTTGTACAGTTGCCCGTCATCAGTACGGATGAACTGGGTGGCTAGCCTCCGTAAGGCTTTCTTGGCTCGGTTTTCCGTCCCGGGGGGATACTCTCCGTTGGTCAGGTATGTTAACACGGCTTGGTACCATGGTTCGGGATCGGTTATCTCGACGTCTTCAATGTCATAGACGTATGCCGGCTCGGATCGTCTTTCGACGCAAATTGGCATACTGGTCACATGGTCGGGAATGTTCAGTAAAGATGCTAATTTTGAGAGTGCATCTGCAAACTGATTTTCTTCCCGAGGCAGGTATATGTATTCTACCTTTTGGAATTGTTTCTCGAGATCCCTTACTCGTGCCTGGTAGGCCACGAGATTAGCATTCCGAGTCTTCCATTTTTGAAGTGCTTGGTTAATGACCAAGGATGAGTCACCATGTACCCGGAGATTTGTGATCCCTAGGTTGGCGGCGGCTTGTAGCCCATAAATGCATGCTTCGTATTCTGCTGCATTGTTAGTGACGTCAAAGTCCAGTTTGATGGAGACGGGAGTATGCTCTCCTCTTGGTGAAATTAGGAGGACCCCGACTCCGAACCCTCGAAAATTAGATGCTCCGTCGAAGTATAAATCCCATGTTTCGGCATCGGTATGGAAGATATCTTCGTCTGGGAAGGACCAGGTGTCGGTGTGTCCTTCCTCGGTTACCGGGCTGTCGGCGAGGAATTCAGCTACTATTCGCCCCTTAATAGCTTTTAAAGGTACAAATTTTAGGTCGAACTCTGCCAACATTAGAGTCCATCTTGAAATCCGGCCATTGAGGATGGGTTTCTCGAAGAGGTATTTGATCGGGTCCATCCTGGATAGCACATGGACCTCATAGCTGAGCATATAATGTCGGAGCTTTTTAGTGGCCCAGACTAGAGCCAAACACGTCTTTTCGAGCATGGTATATTTGCACTCATACTCTAAAAACTTCTTACTGATGTAGTAGATGGCTCGCTCTTCGGAGTCAACTGTCTGAGCCAGCATAGCCCCCATGGCTGTCTCGGTCGTTGTTAGGTATAACGACAGAGGCAAACCGGGTTGAGGTGGCATCAAAACTGGCGGAGCAGACAGAATTTCCTTGATTTTGTCGAAAGCAGCTTGGCATTTGTCATCCCATAGTACTCGTTCCCCTATTTTCAGTTTCTTGAAAATTGGTTCACACACCATGGTTAGCTTGGAGATGAATCGACTAATGTACTGGACTTTCCCGAGAAATCCCCTTATTTCTTTTTCGGTTTTAGGAGCTTGCATCTCGGTAATGGCTTTGATTTTAGCTGGGTCGACTTCGATACCTCGTTGGCTAACGATATGACCCAGTAATTTGCCTGACGTTACCCCAAAACTGCATTTCTGAGGGTTTAGCCTCATGTTGTATTTGCGCAGTCGGGTGAAGAATTTTCTTAGGGCGGTGATGTGACCGTCCCGCTCTTTGGATTTGACGATCATGTCGTCTACATAGACCTCTACCTCTTTATGCATCATGTCGTGTAGTAAAGTGGTAGCGGTCCTTTGGTATGTGGCCCCGGCATTAATGAGACCAAATGGCATGACGGTGTAGCAGTAAGTACCCCAAGGTGTAGTGAAGGTAGTCTTATTCATGTCTTCTTCCGCCATCTTGATTTGATTATACCCGGCATACCCGTCCATGAATGACAGAAGGGCATGATCGGCCGTGTTATCCACCAGTATGTCGATGTGTGGTAACGGAAAATCATCCTTCGGGCTTGCTTTGTTAAGATCCCGAAAGTCTACGCATACCCGCACCTTACCGTCCTTTTTAGGAACCGGCACGATGTTTGCAACCCAGTCCGGATATTCGGACACTTGTATGAAGTCGGCTTTGAATTGTTTGTCGACTTCTTCCTTTACTTTGAGAGACCACTCGGGCCTCATTCGACGAAGCTTTTGTTTGACCGGTTTGCACCCATCTTTGATAGGTATGTGGTGCTCGGCTATTTCCCGGTCTATCCCCGGCATGTCCTTGTAGGACCACGCGAAGACATCTTTGAACTCTTGGAGGAGGTTTATGAACTGTTGTTTCTCCTCGGGATCTAAGGATAACCCTATCTTAAGTATCTGAGGCTCTAAGGTTGTTCCCACGTTTATGGATTCGGTCTCTTCAATTACCGGATTCCGGGATTCCCTTTGCTCTAGTTGCTCGATCAGATGTGGAGGTAAGGGTACCTGTTCGTCGGATTTCTCAATGTCACAGCATAAATCATTTTTGAAAACAGGATTTAAAAGAGACAAGTCGTAAGCAGAACGGTTGTTAAAAGAGACAAGTCGTGACCAGGTCTTCCTTTGGAGTCGGGGCTACGGTGTCTTCCTCGAAGAGTAGCCCCAGCGTGGGCTCGATATCGTCCGCTCCGTCGGACTGGGTGAGGGTGAACACCTCATCTGGGATGTAGTTGCAATCCCGGGCCAAGTGGGTCCCGAGGTGCGTTGCATTGGGTTGGTATAGTCCAACCTGGACAGCCCCGAATACGGGTGTGACAAAGTAGTCAGACAACCGTGGGCTATAAGGGCTCAAGTAGGTACCCTTCATAATGTTGCAGGCTTTTTCAATTCCTGCTCGGACAACGTTGTCCGGAGTGAGGGCATAGCCAAGGCCGAAGTGAGAGTCTTCGTCCTTAAGGACCTCGATGATCTTCCCAGCTGGAAGGTCGGGTCGAGAGGTAGCCCCCGGAAGGTACCCTAGGTTCTGGAGCATCGTGTCAATGCTCGTGGTGAAGTAAGGCCTGAAAAGGTACTCTTCCTCGATCATCCCCACAAAGTCGAACCCCCAGAGGTCTGTGCGGCCCGTGGCGTTACAGCTAGCCACGGCCATTGGGGTCGCCTCTAGAGTAATAATACCGTCGAGTAGAGGCATCTTGATCTTGCGGTGGAGGGTGGAGGATACAGCTTTCACCGCGTGAATCCACGGCCTTCCTAGGAGCAGGTTGAATGAGGAGGTGACATCAATCACCTGGAATTCAAGCTCCTTTTCTACTGGGTCCGTGATGATGGTCAGTTTTATGGCCCCAGCTACCGACTTTGGGCTCCCATCAAAGGCTTGGATGGTTTGAGCAGTCGGGATATAGTCAGCCTCGGTAATGCCGAGGGCTTTGGCGGTCCTTAGAGGAAGGACATTCACGGCCGACCCGTCGTCAACTAGGGTCATCGGGAGGTACTTCCCCCGGCAAATCACCGTGATGTAAAGGGCTAGGTTGTGGGAGGTCCCGAATGGCGGTAGATCGGCTTCGGAAAATGTGATCATTGGGCCTCCTACTTTGGTCTTACCCTTTAGGTGGGGTAGGACCGTGGCTACCATTTCAGCGGGTGTAGCCAGAGAGTCGATCTTGACTTGATCGAGAGCCTTTGTAAGTGCCTCTCGATGTTCTTGAGAGCTAACAAGGAGTTGCCATATAGTGAGGTCAACTCGGGTTCTCTTCAATTGTCTCACGACGGCTGTTTCAGCGGTCGGCTCTTCAGGGGCGACTTCCATCCCGAGTGGATCGGTGATGGTTGTCGGGGTAGGGGTGTCCCTAGTGCTTGTGGCTAAGTAGGGACGACCAAGGTTGTTGCTGGCTAGGACTCGAGTTTTGACCTCTCAAATCTGTTCAAGGGTGATGGGAACGGCTTCCCCTTTAGCGAGGTAGATATCATCTTCGTCGTCAAACCAGATCCCGTTCACTTGCGGGACGTAGGGGGAGATAAGGTGAGAGCAGTCGATCACCTCCCCGGCAAAAATGGCATGGGAGCTGAAAGGGTTCTCCTTGTTGCTGGGCTTATCACCGGGTAGCGGGATTTTTCCGCTTTCAATCAGGTCCTGGATCAAGTGTTTTAGCTTCCAACACTTCTCGGTATCGTGCCCATTGCCTCGGTGGTATTGGCAGTAGGCCTGGGCATTGTAGTTCTTGGAGCGTCGCTCGACCGGAACTTCAGGAGTTGGGCCTATCGGTTGGATTAGGCCTTTGGAGGATAGCCTTTGTAAGGCATAAGTATAGGTAGTACCTATATCAGTGAAAACCCGAGGTGGGGTGTTCTTCTTGGACGGGGCATCTAGTAGATTGACCGCGTCAAAGATGTTGCGGGTTGCAGCCTGGGGCTTAGTGGTGGATGAAGAGGCCCCTTGGTATCCTTTGCTAGTAGCCTTGGTGAGGCTTTCTAGTCTTAGGTCATCTTCGATCCTCATACCCATTTCAGTAAGGGTGGTGAAATTGGGTATGACTGCGTACCGGAGGTGAACCCGGTAGGAAGGGAGGAGGTTCTTGACAAAAGCCTCCACTAAGGTCTTCTCGTTGGGCTTATCGACCAACTTCACGCTCTCGGCCCTCCAGCGTTGAAGGTATTTAGTGAAACCTTCTTTTGGCTCTTGGGCCATGACCTCCAGATATCGCATTGTGGTTTGGATCTCGGTGTTGTCAGCATAGTTCCGAGCGAACTCGGTAGCCACATCATCCCATGTAGGGTATTTTTTCGGGTCTAGCCTATAGTACCAGGCCCGTGGGTGCTTCTCAAGGGATGCAGCAAAAAGGTTTTTGAACATGGATGAGTCCACTCCCTTGATGGCCATGAATTCCTTGAAGGCCCGTACATGTAGTAACGGGTCCTCAGTTCCCTCGAACATGGGCAAACCTGTGAGGTTCAGGTTTGCAGGCAGCTTGTCACTCACCGTGGAGTACTCTCGGCTATTCTCCCGGTGGATATTGTTACTCCCAGTCAAATGGACTTGTTCTTCTAGCCGGCGCACTGCGCTGACCAGTTCAGTTATGGGCCCAGTAGTCCCGACATTAGGGGTCCCTTGCTCCACCGTAGCTAGGCGAGCAACAATGGCCACCTGGCCAGCCCTCATTTCGGTCAGTTGGGCCTCGATGTCGGTCAGCTTCGCGACCATGGCGTCCAAAGCAGTTTGCAGACTGTTCAAAGTAGCCATCCTTCGAGCGTGTCTGGTTGCCGGTGGCCTGTCTGTAAGAACACCGCGTAATCAGAAACTGAACCCAGATCTCGAAAAAGGAAAGGAAAAGTACATCCCGAGCAGCACTAGGAGAGGAGACTAGAGACTCGAGAAAGACATCTAGACGGGTGACTCGATAGGTGGTATAACTTCCTTAGGATTTTGGCTTTGTGGGCCTAGTCCTGTTCGAAGGAAGGTCCACGTGAGACTTTTCCCCAGACTTTTGACTCGAGTGTATGGACGGACTTTCCTTTGTAGGGGTATGCCCTACGCGGGTCGGTCGTGCCTTGACTGATAAGGCGGACTCGGGAAAGGGGGGAAACTCGTGATATAAGATCAGCGGAGTTTCGACGTTATAGACCTTCGACATACTATGCAAAGACCCGACACACGACTAGACGGTAGGTCCTATAATAAGGAAGGTTTACTAGGATAGTTGGATGTTTGAAATTTTGAATATTGAATGAGTGGAAGAATTTCCGGGAGTTTTGAAAAAAAAACGGAATTCCTGAAAACCAAGATTAGAATTTTGAAAAATTCAGAAAATCGAGATGGTGTTGGAAATTCATGAGTTAAAATGGGCAGCATGCCGACTAGAGAAAAAGGATATTTTGAGTCAAATCAGTTGATCCTAAATTTCGGCGGCATTCCGAGTTTTGAAAATTGGATATTTTGAAAAGACGGGTCCCGAAACGGACAACATTTCGGGTTTTTCAAAATTTGGGTGTTTTTGGAAAGATGCATTTTTTTGAAATGACGGTTTTTTGAAAAATGACACGGAAACCAAGTAGCACGTAGTCAAACAAGCATTATAACGACGCTTATGTATGCTTTACACTAAGTCTCGGTCGGTCAAAATAGGGTCTATACCAACAACGATAACATTCTCACGAAACGGGACGGACTCCCTAGCCGATTTGGAACTAGGACCTGCCGTAAAACCCCGGTGAGTTCCGCCATCGAAGTCTTTAGTGCACCCATGTAGGAATGCACCGTGGTATAGTGGGACGTCGGTCACAAGTAACCGGCCCGGGCAAAATTTGGGTTATGCATGAACCATTAAACTAATGCGCACACACTAATATTCGAACGATTTCTCTTCGAGTCTCACCCTAGGAACCCCGATGCCATGTAGTACATCAGGTATCCCCAGCGGAGTCGCCAAATTGTGGACATGACGTAGGTCCACCCCGACGCGGCCACGCGCGGGTTTGGCTAGGCGAATGAATCTCGTGGTGAGATTGCTCTCGGGTTCGAAATTTAAGTCCAAAATGGAGTCGCCACCGAATTTTGTGGTTATTCGGAACCATACGAGCCCACTCTATGTCGTCATGGGCTATACACAAAGTAAGCCCACTTCGATTTCAGAGTTCATTGGGCTCGTCCCTTTGCATTGCAATACCGATTCCGTATAAACCGACTTTCGTGTATAGAATGACTCTCGTGCGCCAAGGGTTTCGGGCATCCGGAAACCAAAGGTTCTGAGTAAGGGGTGAGGGTACGTGTTGGGAAGCCCACTAAGGACACCCAACCCCGCCCGCACATGGCGGCCTCTACTAAGACATCGTTCGTGTTCGTGTGAGCGCGCTAGTAAAACGATTAAATGATATGCAAACAGCGTTTTCGGGCTAAGCATATTAATAGTTTGTGAACTACGTCATTTAATGCATCTTATTTTTGGTCAAAGTGGTTTAGCATGCGAGGATCGTTTATAAACCTTAAAATCAAGTAAATAAACAAAGCTCGAAAGTAAAATAAAAACGTACAAGTTACACGGGCGGAAATACAACCCGGAATTCACAATACAACATTACGTAGAAGTAATAAAAATAACGCGATACAAAGATATGGACGGACCCGTATGTAAGCTAGACCGCGAAATGCGTAGATGGACTAACCCCGATTAAATACACATTGTATTGTGTACTGAACGAAGGACGGAAACATGAGACTGTGGCGTATTGCTAGCCCGATCCCATATCCCGTAGTCTTGTCCCGACTCATCACGTCAAAGGTGGTCAAAGTCGTTCTACGTGTCGTGTTGTGCATGGTTTTGAAAATAGGTTAGTCACGTGATAGTCTTTACACGTGATGACTAATGTCGATAAAAAAAGGCGAGGCTTGAAAGGTGTGTCAAGGCCCTCGGTTATGGGGCTACAGGACTCACTCGGTCGAGTCATGGCCTGACTCGGTCGAGTGCGTCCTAAAAGAAGCTTCTGCCCACGGTTTGGGGTGCTACTCGATCGAGTAGCAGGTGTACTCGGTCGAGTGGCACCTGTACGAGTTGTGACTCGTGATTTATGTGTCTTAAATTTGAAGGTTGGCCGAATTGAATCAAAATATTGACGAATTTAGATTTAATTCGGTTTGCCACGATAAACGTGAGTTTTAGAAAATGAGTTCACGTGATTGGCTTTACACGTGTCGACTAAGAGTCGTAAAAAAAAAAGAGACGAGGCTTAAATGTTGCATCCAAGCTCTCGGTTTTCTGGGCTACAGGATCCACTCGGTCGAGTCATGGCCTGACTCGGTCGAGTGTACCCTTGGGAAGTAGTCTGCCCGGTTTTGTGGACACTACTCGATCGAGTGGCCTATGCACTCGGTCGAGTAGTCCCTGTACGAGTGTTAACTCGTTTCATTTTTGGGGTTGAAAACGACGGTCGGTCGAGTTAAATACAAATATCGTTTGATTCGAATTTAACTCGACCTCCGGTACTACAATCGTGTACATATACGATCATAATACCGTTGTCGGGATTTTATGAAAACGTTTACGTGAAGAAATTTTGAATTAGTAACGGAATGCTTCCCTCTACGTCACGACATCGAAACTAACCCTTTCGGGTTATGTGATGTCGGTTTTCGTGTCAACGGGTTCCGCACTAATTAAAATGGGATTGAATACGTTCAACTACGATTAGTCGCGATCACGTCACGCCCTTGAGTACATTGGGGCGGGGCTCCTCGAAAGGGCTCCACCTCCGTCGTTGCTCGTAAAGGGATTAGACGGACTTTAGGCGACAATTATAGTCAAACGCATCCGAAACCGAGATTTTGATACATAGTTATATATATATGCACGGTATAATAATGTTAGATGTTAGAGTACGGAATTAAAGTGTTAGTATACGAAAATGAAAGTTAGTGTTAGAATGCATAAATAAAATGTTAGTATGCAAAAAAAAGTAAAAAGGTTAGAGTGTTAGATGATAGAGTGTTAGGATTACGATACTAGTAAAAGTACAAAATAAACGATACAAAAACATAAGCGCAAATAACAAAGATAGAAACGGGGTTTGGGACACCCTCAACATACATGCTTAGTAAGGACCTCGGAAATGGGCTCGCAAATAGTGACGGGACTATGGAGTATCGAGGATGTATGTAAGTTATGGTGTGTGTGTGTGTGTTGTCGGTTTATCGAGGGACAAGGGACTCGGTCTTTTGTGTATAGGGCTTAGGGTTGCTAAGGCTTGTAGTGTAGAGAGTATAGATAGATTAGGGTAGAAGCTTAGGGTAATTTTGCATTAGTTCCCTCCTTGAATGCAATGGGTTTGAAGGGGTATTTATAGGCTTCACCCCCGTCCTAGGGTCACTCGATCGAGTGCCCTTGTGCACTCGGTCGAGTGCCTTCAGGAATGAATCTGGTCCGGTTTTTGACGCTCCACTCGACCGAGTGGCCAATCCACTCGACCGAGTGGATCAATTAGGCCGGGCTATTTTGGGCGTGATTGCCCTTGATTTATGCTTAATTGATTATGATTGATTTGGCTAATTTTGGCTGATTCGTGAGTGATTTGGATAGATTTGTGAACCTGGTGCATGTTTCGGGAACGCACCCGGTCGCTCTTTGTGTCGGGTTTGTCTTGACCGGGTTTTGACCTGGTCGCTAAAAGACGGGAATTATTTTTGGTGCCGGTTTTGGCCCAAATTAGTCTCATTTTGCTCGGAACGACCCACTGGGCCTGAATTTGAGGTCTGTTTTGTGAGATTATTACTCCGCTAAAAGTCCATGTCAGATATTATTGATTTCGGGCCCAAATCCGAGCATACTAAGTCACGTTTGCGTCCGATCATCATCGGGTGTTTGTCGGGAACTGCTATAGACACTAGCAGGCAAAATGCGGGTGTCTACAATATTAATCTTAATCAACACGTTAATAATGGGCTCACGTTAGAAAAACCGAATTTTTATTGATTAGAAGAGTTGCTTATATGGTACACAAAATTACAAACTAACATTATTATCTCGTTTCCTAATCCAACAAAACATATCACAAGAGATGAAAATACTTTATGACAAGATAATATTATAGTACTACTCCCTCCGTTCATAATCTTTTGCCACATTTCATCATTATTTGTGAGGAATATTTTAATAAAACGGGGCAAATGATAGTGAACGGACTAGCGGGCAAGTTTAAAGTCAGCAAAAATAGTAGCAGTGTTGGGGACTTTATCATGGATGATAGCCTCCACACCGGTTTTTGTAACATCGTCGGTCTTGCTATCAGAAGTTGAAGATTTATACAATCTCAGTTCTATTTCACTCCATGTTAATGCATCCATAGCTTGTTTAGATCCGCATATACAATATACCTGCTCGTCAATAACAACCCGACAATTCACCCTATTAGCCAAGCACGCTTAACTGCGAAGTTCTTTTGCATGGATGACCAGAAAAGAAAGTCACACGTACCCGATTAGGAGGACAAGGTGGGTCATTTTCAAAGGGGGCTTGCCAAGCGACGATCCAAGCACAGTCGCTCCCGACTGCGTTCCTCCCATTGTATTGCACCCCGCCAGACGACCCATATTGACCGTCTTTCAAATGAGTAAAGTGGGCCGAACCACCGGGTTCAATAGATTGAGGAAATGACCCGGTTTCGGGAACACCGGACCAATTGATGCACCTGGAAAGGGTCATCCATGAACATGTTTGGTTTTTTTGATTTGCATCCGCTCCGTTTTGCCGCACATCACAAAGTCCACCTGGTCTTGTCTTCCCTATTTCTGATGCTATGTTTCTTAGGGCTTGGACTACGTAACCATGCATGCAACAAAAATATAACATTACGTATTTACGTAAGGGCCAAATCATATACTCCGTACTGAATTACGTATACAGAATTTATGTTCATATAATGTAAAATAGATTAATCGATATACAAGATGGTTATATAACTAAAAAAAATAGAGATTACAAATAAAACTCTCGTATCACACAAATTTTATATGGATAAGACTTATTTATATGAAGTATATGGATT
This sequence comes from Agrostemma githago, assembly GCA_958450325.1. NCBI lineage: Eukaryota > Viridiplantae > Streptophyta > Magnoliopsida > Caryophyllales > Caryophyllaceae > Agrostemma > Agrostemma githago. The sequence continues at coordinate 3,373,566 of OY288241.1, read as the reverse complement.
CACAGGGGGATTCGAAATCGAAGAGATATTGTGAAGGGTATCTTCATCTTAACCTAGAGTACTATACTAAAACATGTTCGGTAATTTGTTTTTGGTAGATTTGGTCTAAATAATGTTACTTTAAGACGCAAAAAAATTAATTTATTGGACACAATGCTTATACATTTATATGAAGAAGGAAATAAGAAAAACCTGAATTCATAATGCGTGCAATTCAAAGCTGAAAGTGGAAATAAAATTATTTTTCGTCACAAATAATATGCTCCTATATTGGATGATTTATATAGTATCTAATATCGTGGCTGGCTCTCTCGTCTCATACATTTGTTTATATTATACTGAGTATATATATTCTTTTAAGTTATATTTTAATCAAAGATAAACGAATGAACGACACAAGGGAAAATGATTTATAATACTGCATATCTTTGTGTTTTTGGAGAGTTAGATTTGACTTTCGGTCAAAAAGGATATATTCACAAATTAACCATTCGACTCATCTTGGCCTAGCGATGGACTTTTAATAATGTTATTGAATATGGAATCTTATCATCTACTCGTATTCAGGTTACTTTACCTATCATATCGATGCATGGTAAGCTACACAGCCTCGTAAGAGTTGTAACTTGAGGAGACATACTCCCTCCCATCCATTCAATTCTTTATGTGAAGCCATTTTTGTGAAAAGAAATGGTGAACCTATGTAATGAATTCAATGGATTGAGCTAACTCTTTTGCTCTCGTCATTAGACTTGTTATTAGTTTTTATCCTTTCAGAATCTTACAAAGTGGTCACAACGTCAATTGAACCATATTAACGATATGATATTCTTTCACTATGGTTGATTCAAGTTATTCACTCGTCTTTTGTGCCAAACTATCCACTTCGAATACTTTGTACTCCCCCCTGTTAGTTTCCATGATCTTCCCAATTCTCTAATATATGTGAGGTATATTTTAATTAAAGGGGAAGATCATGGGAACTGTGAGGGATGTATATTTTATCTCACATCACCTAAATTTATTAATATTACTGTATCCTCTCATAAGCGTGAAGTCGTTCCAAACTTGTCCTACAACAATTTATCCGGGCAAATTCCGACTGGCAATCAACTACAAACCCTGTCTGACCAAGCCTCGGTTTATGTTGGAAATCCTTATCTTTGTGCGGATTTTCTGCCTAAGAAGTGCAAAAACAAGCCCGACAAGCAATATAAGGGTACTAGTACAAGCAATAGTGAAGGCAATGGCGATAAGGAGAAGAAGCTCAAGAAATTGGGATTCGACTTGGTTGTGATGTCGGGATTTGCTACCGGTTTCTGGGGTGTCGTTGGGTGTTTGGTGATAAATGGAAGATGGAGGTACGCTTTTTTCCAGCGTCTCGAAGATGGTTATAATTGGTTGTATGTGATAGTTACGCTGAAGGGGAGGGCGATCAAAGCTAAGATCAACCGGAGATGAGATGTTCATGTACTCGATCATGTAGCTAGTCACGTTGTTTGTTTGCACTACGGATTAGAAGTATTTTAATGTTAGCGTAAGTATATTATCGATATAATGTATCCAAATTCCAAATATATTAATTAATCTCACCAACCTAGCTATGTAATTAGTTTGCGTTGAGAAATTATGTGTATTGAAATTATATGAAGTGGTGTCGTGGAGAGAGAGTGTTATTCTTGGTCGTCAACATTTCAGCCGGATCGTGAGCGCCTTATAACGTGAAATAACAAGATTGTCCTTCCCTAATTACCTTCCTTAACATTGTTAATTAATTACATTAAGAAGATTTGTCGTTAATAAAACTCGATAATGTAACGGTTTTCTGCTTTTTTCCATAAAACTGTCTTTTGGCATATGTGATTTACGTGAATAAACCGTGAATAGATTTACGTGAATTATGTTCAAACTTTTTTAAAAAATAAAATAAAAAACGAGTACATCGTTAGAAATTAACGTATTTTATAATTAGATTTACGTGAATTACGTTCGAAATTTACAAAAAAACCTATTTAACGATATACGGGTCCGTATATGAGAAGAGTTTTGATTGATAATTTTTACACTTAAAAATATGCAAATAACATAAATGCGTAAATGGTATCTCGTAGTTAATAGTGATAATCAACGTAATTCGATAAATTAATAAGCGATTACATCTCGGTATATATACACGCAAGTCCTACATACAATGAATGAAAGGAAGCCTACTAATTACAAAGAACATCAAGAGACATATCTAACAAATGACGGAAAACCAAAGGACGGAAACTAATTACATTATTTACTAAGACACCCCCGCAGTCGGAACGGTAGGAGAGCGGACGTTCAGGCTGGACCGAAAACGGGTGAACAGGTACCTGAGCAGACCTTTCGTAAAAATGTCAGCATACTGATAGTCAGCCGGAATGTGTAGAACACGGACAAACCCGAGACGAACCTTCTCATGAACAAAATGTATGTCAATTTCAATATGTTTGGTCCGTTGGTGTTGGACCGGGTTGCCAGAGAGGTAGACGGCGGACACATTATCACAGTACACAACAGTGGCATGTCGGATCGGAACATGGAGCTCGAGGAGAAGATTGCGAAGCCAACTCGTCTCAGCGACGACATTAGCAACGCCCCGGTATTCAGCTTCGGCACTGGAGCGAGAGACAGTAGGCTGCCGTTTGGAGGACCATGAAACTAACGTATCACCAAGAAAGACGCAATAGCCGGAAGTGGACCGACGGAGGTCGGGACAACCGGCCTAATCGGCGTCGGAGTAGGCGGTGATCGTGGAGGAGGCGGACTTGACAACGTTAAGCCCATGATCGAGAGAACCTTTCAAATACCGTAGAATACGCTTGAGAAACTGAAAATGAGGCTCTCGAGGGGCGTGCATGAAGAGGCAGACTTGCTGGACGGCGTATGAAATGTCGGGCCGGGTAATGGTCAGATACTGAAGTGCCCCGGCCAAACTACGGTAAAGAGTGGGATCAGTGAGAAGAGTGCCGGCAGTGGCGCTGAGTTTGGAACCGGCATCGACGGGGGTAGCAACAGAATTACAGGTAGACATATCGGCCCGAGCAAGAATATCGCGGGCATAGGACTCCTGGGAGAGAAAAAGGCCGTTGTTGTTGCGAGTCGCGCTGATACCGAGAAAATGATGAAGTGAACCCAAGTCGGACATAGCAAATTCCTGTGAAAGAGTGGTGATAATGCGTCGAAGCAAACTAGTGCTGGACGCGGTTAGCACGATATCATCAACATACAGTAAGAGGTAAGCTATGTCGTGTCCATGGTGGAGGACAAACAGGGACTGATCACAGACACTACCCTTAAACCCACGGGAGATAATAAAATTCGCAAAACGCTGGTACCAGGCCCGAGGTGCCTGTTTAAGGCCGTAAAGAGACTTACGGAGACGACATACATGACCAGGAACCGAGGGGTCAACAAAACCCGGGGGCTGGTGCATATAAACGGTTTCAACGAGGTCTCCATGTAAGAAGGCATTCTTAACATCTAATTGGTGAATGGGCCAAGCCCGATTCACAGCGAGACTGAGCACGGTCCGAATGGTAGTGGGTTTCACGACAGGGCTAAAAGTCTCTTCACAGTCAATCCCGACTTGTTGACTCTTCCCATTAACCACAAGACGGGCCTTATACCGAGCAAGGAAGCCGTCAGAATGAAATTTATGTCTATACAACCACATGCAACGAATGACGGGTGATCCCGTAGGTCGAGGGACTAAGTCCCACGTTCCATTTTTAATTAAAGCACGATATTCGTCATTCATGGCAGCATTCCAATTCGGGTCACGGAGGGCTAGGTGGGGTGATTTAGGTATGGGTGAGAGGGGGGGTGTGGCGGAAGCGGTAAAAACCCGGGGTTTGAAAATGCCGTGCATAACTCGAGTGGCCATGTGGTGGGAGCGAAAGGGTGGTGGTGGTGGAGACGGGGTCGATATAGGGGATGGTGGGTTGTGGGTCGAGGGACTGGACTGGGCCGTATGGGGAGTTGAGTCCGAAGGTGTGGAGGGAGGAGTGTGTGTAGATGGTGGGGAGTATGGAGTCTGGGCCGGGGGGGCGAGATGGGCTGAGGGAGTATTGGGCCAGGATGGGAGTTTGTTGGTTGTGGGCTAATCAGGGAGGGTAAAATAGCAGGAGGGAGTGATGAGTCTAAGAATGAGTAGTTACTAATGGGCTCAGGAGTGGACTTAGCAAAAGGAAAAACCGATTCATCGAAAGTAACATGATGAGAGTGAATTAGTTTACCGGTTGCTGGGTCGAGGCATTTGTAGCCTCGAAACTCATCGGGGTATCCGAGAAAAACACATCTAGTGGAACGAGGTGTGAGTTTGTGAGCTCGGGTGGCAGAAAGATTAGGATAGCAAGCACAACCAAAAACACGTAGATGGTCATAGGAGGGGTTTTAAGAAAAAGGACGGAGGTCGGGGATTGAGAGTTGAGGAGGCGGGAGGGAAGGATATTATGTAGGTGGGTGGCGGTTTGAAGAGCATCGACCCAATAAATGATCGGGACAGAGGCGTGAAAAAGTAAGGTGAGGGTGATTTCATTTAGACGGCGGATCATGCGCTCGGCCTTACCATTTTGGGATGAGGTTTGAGGGCACGAGAACCGAAAAACAAGACCGTTTTCATCTCCAAACTTCCGGAAGGAATTATTATCAAACTCACGACCAAGGTCACATTGGAAGGATTTAATCTCACGGTGAAATTGGGTTTTTACGTATGCACAAAATTTAAGAAATTTGGCATAGGTTTCTGATTTAAATTTTATAGGAAAAACCCAAACAAACTGCGAGAAATTGTCGATAAGAACGAGATAATATTTAAACCCAAACTTACTAGGCACGGGAGACGTCCAAAGGTCACTATGGATGATGTCAAATGGGGCCACCGTTTGCGAAAACGACTCGGAAAACGGTAACCGTTTATGTTTGCTTATCTGGCACGAGTGGCAAAGTTGCGAGCGATGCTCGAGTTTATTACAAGGAAGGGCAAAAGTAGTACGCAAAATGTCTAAAATATTCGACCCGAGATGACCGAGGCGAAAATGCCAAATGTCGGGGGATAAGGTGACAAGGTGATGATTTGATGGGGCGGACTCGGTGGAGGTGGACGACACGGGGTATAGTTCACCGTCACTGTTGCTCCTCAGAATCAATTTCCAGTCGCTAAATCCTTCACTGAAAAACCAAACGGGTCAAATTCGACGGAAACATTATTTTCTTTCGTAAATTGACGGACGGAAATAAGGTTTTTAATTATGTGGGGTGTATATAAAACATTGTGGAGGTTAAGGGTGCGGTTTTTAGTGGTGAGATGGGAGGTACCGGACCCGAGAACCGGAATACTAGAACCATTTCCGACAAAAATAGAATTAATCGAGCTAGAATTAAAAGGGGAACGAAGGTTACCTGAATCAGCACTCAAGTGTGAGGAAGCACCCGTATCCATGAACCAATTACCGTTGTCAACGTGTTGTTGTATCGTAAGGGCTTGGAAGGATTGACCCAAATCAGTTGGGAAAATCGGCTCATCAAACGACATAAAAGCGTGAGCAGACTGTTGATTTGGGGGACGACCTGATTGACGGTTAGGACCACGGTAGGACCATGGTTGGTATGGGGGGACCCACCCCGGTTGGGTGGGGTAAGGACACGGGGCCGGGCTCCAGCCGGCATACCACGGGGGATGGGTGGTCGCCGGCCAGGGGGAAGGCGCTGGCCAGGGGGCAGTGGGGGCGACGGGTCGCGTCTGGGCAGACTGCTGCTGCCTGTTTGGGCGGTTTCTGCCGCGTGAACGGCCACCGCGGGCGGCCGGGGGCCGGACAGAGGCCGACTGACTGGGCGTGTCCTCCCAGGGGCGGTGGTCAGGGGTGGGTCCGGTGGCCGCAACCAAGGCGGCACCGGAGGGGGGTGAGTGGAGCCCGTTTTGGGCGGTGATTCTGTGGATTTCGAGTTCGACCATGCTCCGAGCGGTCTCAAAATTGGGTAAAGTCTGATTTATATAAGCGGCAACTGTATTATACTCCTTTGGGAGTCCGTGAACCAATTGGAGAACCAATCTTTGATCGGTGACCGGGGAGCCGACATCTTTTAATTGACCGGATATTTCACGGAGTTTTTGACAATAAGCATCAAATGAGGCCATAGCCTCAAGTTTGAGGTTGACAAACTCGGTTTCGAGACTAGCGGCGCGAGCGCCTTTATTGTTAAGAAACATACTTTTGACAAAGTCCCACGCCTCTTGGGCGGTGGAGAGCTCCTCGAGAAGAATACGGGATAAGAATTCTTCGGACAATGTACCATAGATCCATTGAAGGACGTGGGAATCGATTTCATACCAAGTCGCATATGTAGGGTCGGTTTTGGCGGGAGGTGGAGTTCCATCGATGTGATGGAGCACCTTATAGCCGCGAGCATGGAGGGTGAATAAACTCACCCAAGATGAATATGAGACTTTTGTGCCATCAAGGACACGTGTTGGATGTTGGTAACGGCGTAGACGGGATGTAGTCCGGTCCGGGAGCGGGGACTCGACGATTCTTCATCCGATTTGGCCATGGGCACGGGCAGGAACTTGTGGGTGGACTGCCGGATCGGAGATCGGAGAACACAGGGGGCTGCCGGAGGAGGGGGGCTACAGGAAAGAATAAGCAAAAAACAGGGAGCTACAGGGCTGCCGTGGGCAGAGGAAAGAAAAACAGGGGATCGAAAAACGGATGTGTGGGATGGATTTTATTTGAACCTAGTCTGATACCATGATAATCAACGTAATTCGATAAATTAATAAGCGATTACATCTCGGTATATATACACGCAAGTCCTACATACAATGAATGAAAGGAAGCCTACTAATTACAAAGAACATCAAGAGACATATCTAACAAATGATGGAAAACCAAAGGACGGAAACTAATTACATTATTTACTAAGAAATAGTTCCTTTGTATCGTTCATAAGAGCTTGGTATGTTTTGTTTTCGATGGTTAATCATCAGCTCAAGCGTTCCGTTATTCTTTAATCTTCCACAAGTAATCGTCAAGAAGTTTAAGAAAGCATTTTTTGCGAGACAAGTTTTTTGATAGAATTATGTATCGGATTTTTTCTTCGTTGAGAGTACACGAAGAATATACATATTTTTTATACTATACTCGTAATTCAGTGTAATAATCATCAGCTAGGTGTTTTTGAGATCTTGATCCTGGATGATTGGCTATTTAGCTTTGTTACTATCATTTGTACGCGATCTTCATTCTTGCAGGTCAGCTTGTCACCGTCGACAGACTCGTGGCCACTGTCGCCAGGTAATCCTTACGTGTGACCGTATTACGAATAACATGTAAAAAAACACTACTCGTAATTACGACAATTGGAGTTAAATAGAGGGATCGGATAGAGTCTATTTCCTAAAATTTACTCCCTCCGTCTCGTTCATTTCTTTTTGTCTTTGATTAAAATAATAAGACGTAGAGAGTACGATGAACGAGACGATCTTAGGAGGAACATTATAACTAGGGATGCTCACCAGTCCAAACCCGGACCGGATGGACCGGATTGACTCGCTGACCGGCCGAACCAAAAATTTCAAACCCGCAGATCGGACCGTAAAAATACACTAAATTTGATTTTTTTTAAAAAGTGTGGGTCACCAAGTTTCTGACGACCCGCAGACCAGACCGGTATGTGCCCCAGTCCGGTTTGCCGGCCGGTCCAGGTGTAGACACCCGCATTTTGCCTGCTAGTGTCTATAGCAGTTCCCGACAAACACCCGATGATGATCGGACGCAAACGTGACTTAGTATACTCGGATTTGGACCCGAAATCAATAATATCTGACATGGACTTTTAGCGGAGTAATAATCTCACAAAACAGACCTCAAATTCAGGCCCAGTGGGTCGTTCCGAGCAAAATGAGACTAATTTGGGCCAAAACCGACACCAAAAATAAATCCCGTCTTTTAGCGACCGGGTCAAAACCCGGTCAAAGACGAAACCGTCTCATAAATCAGCCAGGTTCAGCTGGCGCACAAATCCCAATTCAAAAAATCAATCAAAACAAACAATATCAATTCCTTCCTATTTTGTCTCGATTTGCTTGACCCACTCGATCGAGTGGATTGACCCACTCGGTCGAGTGGAGCGTCAAAAACCGGACCAGATTCATTCCTGAAGGCACTCGACCGAGTGCACAAGGGCACTCGATCGAGTGACCCTAGGTCGTGGGGTTTCTCCTATAAATACCCCCTTAACCCCATTCATTTAACAACTTTTACCAACCCTTACACATCCATTTTTACCCCATATTCACCTCACATTTCAGTCACATTTTCTACACTACAAGCCTTAGCAACCCTAAGCCCTATATACAAAAAACCGAGTCCCTTGTCCCTCGATAAACCGACAACACACACACACACACACCATAACTTACATACATCCTCGATACTCCATAGTCCCGTCACTATTCGCGAGCCCATTTCCGAGGTCCTTACTAAGCATGTATGTTGAGGGTGTCCCAAACCCCGTTTCTATCTTTGTTATTTACGCTTATGTTTTTGTATCGCTTATTTTGTACTTTTACTAGTATCGTAATCCTAACACTTTAACATCTAACACTCTAACATTTTTGCTTTTTTGCATACTAACTTTTACATTTCGTTGCTAACATTATAACCATACCGTGTATATATATAACTATGTATCAAAATCTCGGTTTCGGATGCGTTTGACTATAATTGTCGCCTAAAGTCCGTCTAATCCCTTTACGAGCAACGACGGAGGTGGAGCCCTTTCGAGGAGCCCCGCCCCAATGTACTCAAGGGCGTGACGTGATCGCGACTAATCGTAGTTGAACGTATTCAATCCCATTTTAATTAGTGCGGAACCCGTTGACACGAAAACCGACATCACATAACCCGAAAGGGTTAGTTTCGATGTCGTGACGTAGAGGGATGCAATTCCGTCATTAATTCAAATTTTCTAACACAAACACTTCATAAAATCCCGACGACGGTATTATGATCGTATATGTACACGATTGTAGTACCGGAGGCCGAGTTAAATTCGAATCAAACGATATTTGTATTTAACTCGACCGACCGTCGTTTTCAACCCCAAAAATGAAACGAGTTAACACTCGTACAGGGACTACTCGACCGAGTGCATAGGCCACTCGATCGAGTAGTGTCCACAAAACCGGGCAGACTACTTCCCAAGGGTACACTCGACCGAGTCAGGCCATGACTCGACCGAGTGGATCCTGTAGCCCAGAAAACCGAGAGCTTGGATGCAACATTTAAGCCTCGTCTCTTTTTTTACGACTCTTAGTCGACACGTGTAAAGCCAATCACGTGAACTCATTTTCTAAAACTCATGTTTATCGTGGCAAACCGAATTAAATCTAAATTCGTCAATATTTTGATTCAATTTGGCCAACCTTCAAATTTAAGACACATAAATCACGAGTCACAACTCGTACAGGTGCCACTCGACCGAGTACACCTGCTACTCGATCGAGTAGCACCCCAAACCGTGGGCAGAAGCTTCTTTTAGGACGCACTCGACCGAGTCAGGCCATGACTCGACCGAGTGAGTCCTGTAGCCCCATAACCGAGGGCCTTGACATACCTTTCAAGCCTCGCCTTTCTTTTATCGACATTAGTCATCACGTGTAAAGACTATCACGTGACTAACCTATTTTCAAAACCATGCACAACACGACACGTAGAACGACTTTGACCACTTTTGACGTGATAAGTCGGGACAAGACTACGGGATATGAGATCGGGCTAGCAATATGCCACAGTCTCGTATTTTCGTCCTTCGTATAGTACGCGATATAATGTGTATTTAATCGGGGTTAGTCCATCTACAATTTTCGCGACCTAACTTACATACGGGTCCGTCCATATCTTTGTATCGCGTTATTTTTATTACTATTACTTCTACGTAATGTTGTATTGTGAATTCCGGGTTGTATTTCCGCCCGTGTAACTTGTACGTTTTTATTTTACTTTCGAGCTTTGTTTATTTACTTGCTTTTACGCTTTATAAACGAACCTCGCATGCTAAACCATTTTGACCAAGAATAAGATGCATTAAATGGCGTAGTTCACAAACTATTAATATGCTTAGCCCGAAAACGCTGTTTGCATATCATTTAATCGTTTTACTAGCGCGCACACACGAACACGAACGATGTCTTAGTAGAGGCCGCCATGTGCGGGCGGGGTTGGGTGTCCTTAGTGGGCTTCCCAACACGTACCCTCACCCCTTACTCAGAACCTTTGGTTTCCGGATGTCCGAAACCCTTGGCGCACGAGAGTCATTCTATATACGAAAGCCGGTTTATACGGTATCGATATTGCAATGCAAAGGGACGGGCCCCATAAACTCTGAAATCGGAGTGGGCTTACTTTGTGTAAAGCCCATGACGACATAGAGTGGGCTCGTATGGTTCCGAATAACCATAAAATTCGGTGGCGACTCCATTTTGACTTAAATTTCGAACCCGAGAACAATCTCACCACGAGATTCATTCGCCTACCCAAACCCGCGCGTGGCCGCGTCGGGGTGGACCTACGTCATGTCCACAATTTGGCGACTCCGCTGGGGATACCTGATGTACTACATGGCATCGGGGTTCCTAGGGTGAGACTCGAAGAGAAATCGTTCGAATATTAGTGTGTGCGCATTAGTTTAATGGTTCATGCATAACCCAAATTTTGCCCGGGCCGGTTACTTGTGACCGACGTCCCACTATACCACGGTGCATTCCTACATGGGTGCACTAAAGACTTCGATGGCGGAACTCACCGGGGTTTTACGGCAGGTTCTAGTTCAAAATTGGCTAGGAAGTCCGTCCCGTTTCGTGAGAATGCAATCGTTGTTGGTATAGACCCTATTGTGACTGACTGAGACTTAGTGTAAAGCATACATAAGCGTCGTTATAATGCTTGTTTGACTACGTGCTACTTGGTTTCCGTGTCATTTTTCAAAAAACCGTCATTTCAAAAAACGCATCTTTCCAAAAACACCCAAATTTTGAAAAACCCGAAATGCTGTCCGTTTCGGGACCCGTCTTTTCAAAATATCCAATTTCCAAAACTCGGAATGCCGCCGAAATTTAGGATCAACTGATTTGACTCAAAATATCCTTTTTCTCTAGTCGGCATGCTGCCCATTTTAACTCATGAATTTCCAACACCATCTCAATTTTCTGAATTTTTCAAAATTCTAATCTTGGTTTTCAGGAATTCCGTTTTTTTTCAAAACTCCCGAAAATTCTTCCACTCATTCAATATTCAAAATTTCAAACATCCAACTATCCTAGTAAACCTTCCTTATTATAGGACCTACCGTCTAGTCGTGTGTCGGGTCTTTGCATAGTATGTCGAGGGTCTATAACGTCGAAACTCCGCTGATCTTATATCACGAGTTTCCCCCCTTTCCCGAGTCCGCCTTATCAGTCAAGGCATGACCGACCCGCGTAGGGCATACCCCTACAAAGGGAAGTCCGTCCATACACTCGAGTCAAAAGTCTGGGGAAAAGTCTCACGTGGACCTTCCTTCAAACGGGACTAGGCCCACAAAGCCAAAATCCTAAGGAAGTTATACCACCCATCGAGTCACCCGTCTAGATGTCTTTCTCGAGTCTCTAGTCTCCTTTCCTAGTGTCGCTCGGGATGTACTTTTCCTTTCCTTTTCCGAGATCTGGGTTCAGTTTCTGATTACGCGGTGTTCTTACAGACAGGCCACCGGCAACCAGACACGCTCGAAGGATGGCTACTTTGAACAGTCTGCAAACCGCTTTGGACGCCATGGTCGCAAAGCAAACCGACATCGAGGCCCAACTAACCGAAATGAGGGCTGGCCAAGTGGCCATTGTTGCTCGCCTAGCTACGGTGGAGCAAGGGACCCCTAATGTCGGGACTACTGGGCCCATAACTGAACTGGTCAGCGCAGTGCGCCGGCTAGAAGAACAAGTCCATTTGACTGGGAGTAACAATATCCACCGGGAGAATAGCCGAGAGTACTCCACGGTGAGTGACAAGCTGCCTGCAAACCTGAACCTCACAGGTTTGCCCATGTTCGAGGGAACTGAGGACCCGTTACTACATGTACGGGCCTTCAAGGAATTCATGGCCATCAAGGGAGTGGACTCATCCATGTTCAAAAACCTTTTTGCTGCATCCCTTGAGAAGCACCCACGGGCCTGGTACTATAGGCTAGACCCGAAAAAATACCCTACATGGGATGATGTGGCTACCGAGTTCGCTCGGAACTATGCTGACAACACCGAGATCCAAACCACAATGCGATCTCTGGAGGTCATGGCCCAAGAGCCAAAAGAAGGTTTCACTAAATACCTTCAACGCTGGAGGGCCGAGAGCGTGAAGTTGGTCGATAAGCCCAACGAGAAGACCTTAGTGGAGGCTTTTGTCAAGAACCTCCTCCCTTCCTACCGGGTTCACCTCCGGTACGCAGTCATACCCAATTTCACCACCCTTACTGAAATGGGTATGAGGATCGAAGATGACCTAAGACTAGAAAGCCTCACCAAGGCTACTAGCAAAGGATACCAAGGGGCCTCTTCATCCACCACTAAGCCCCAGGCTGCAACCCGCAGCATCTTTGACGCGGTCAATCTACTAGATGCCCCGTCCAAGAAGAACACCCCACCTCGGGTTTTCACTGATATAGGTACTACCTATACTTATGCCTTACAAAGGCTATCCTCCAAAGGCCTAATCCAACCGATAGGCCCAACTCCTGAAGTTCCGGTCGAGCGACGCTCCAAGAACTACAATGCCCAGGCCTACTGCCAATACCACCGAGGCAATGGGCACGATACCGAGAAGTGTTGGAAGCTAAAACACTTGATCCAGGACCTGATTGAAAGCGGAAAAATCCCGCTACCCGGTGATAAGCCCAGCAACAAGGAGAACCCTTTCAGCTCCCATGCCATTTTTGCCGGGGAGGTGATCGACTGCTCTCACCTTATCTCCCCCTACGTCCCGCAAGTGAACGGGATCTGGTTTGACGACGAAGATGATATCTACCTCGCTAAAGGGGAAGCCGTTCCCATCACCCTTGAACAGATTTGAGAGGTCAAAACTCGAGTCCTAGCCAGCAACAACCTTGGTCGTCCCTACTTAGCCACAAGCACTAGGGACACCCCTACCCCGACAACCATCACCGATCCACTCGGGATGGAAGTCGCCCCTGAAGAGCCGACCGCTGAAACAGCCGTCGTGAGACAATTGAAGAGAACCCGAGTTGACCTCACTATATGGCAACTCCTTGTTAGCTCTCAAGAACATCGAGAGGCACTTACAAAGGCTCTCGATCAAGTCAAGATCGACTCTCTGGCTACACCCGCTGAAATGGTAGCCACGGTCCTACCCCACCTAAAGGGTAAGACCAAAGTAGGAGGCCCAATGATCACATTTTCCGAAGCCGATCTACCGCCATTCGGGACCTCCCACAACCTAGCCCTTTACATCACGGTGATTTGCCGGGGGAAGTACCTCCCGATGACCCTAGTTGACGACGGGTCGGCCGTGAATGTCCTTCCTCTAAGGACCGCCAAAGCCCTCGGCATTACCGAGGCTGACTATATCCCGACTGCTCAAACCATCCAAGCCTTTGATGGGAGCCCAAAGTCGGTAGCTGGGGCCATAAAACTGACCATCATCACGGGCCCAGTAGAAAAGGAGCTTGAATTCCAGGTGATTGATGTCACCTCCTCATTCAACCTGCTCCTAGGAAGGCCGTGGATTCACGCGGTGAAAGCTGTATCCTCCACCCTCCACCGCAAGATCAAGATGCCTCTACTCGACGGTATTATTACTCTAGAGGCGACCCCAATGACCGTGGCTAGCTGTAACGCCACGGGCCGCACAGACCTCTGGGGGTTCGACTTTGTGGGGATGATCGAGGAAGAGTACCTTTTCAGGCCTTACTTCACCACGAGCATTGACACGATGCTCCAGAACCTAGGGTACCTTCCGGGGGCTACCTCTCGACCCGACCTTCCAGCTGGGAAGATCATCGAGGTCCTTAAGGACGAAGACTCTCACTTCGGCCTTGGCTATGCCCTCACTCCGGACAACGTTGTCCGAGCAGGAATTGAAAAAGCCTGCAACATTATGAAGGGTACCTACTTGAGCCCTTATAGCCCACGGTTGTCTGACTACTTTGTCACACCCGTATTCGGGGCTGTCCAGGTTGGACTATACCAACCCAATGCAATGCACCTCGGGACCCACTTGGCCCGGGATTGCAACTACATCCCAGATGAGGTGTTCACCCTCACCCAGTCCGACGGAGCGGACGATATCGAGCCCGCGCTGGGGCTACTCTTCGGGGAAGACACCGTAGCCCCGACTCCAAAGGAAGACCTGGTCAACCTGATTCTCCGCAGCAACAGGTTTGACCCGACCAAGCTGATCTCGGATGTTGGCTCCGAGACGGGAAAAAGGGCCTGGAGGAAGACTGTCAAGTGGACTGACAGTCAAGGAAGGATCTACAAGCTGGTCGCCGGAGAGGGAGACATGCCTGAGTCTGAGTCCGAGTCTGAGTCGGAGTCTGAGTCAGAGTCTGAGGTCGAGTCTAAAGAAGTCGGTGCTAGAGTCACTCCTGTAACCCCCCTCCCTTCTATCATTCCTGCTGCTAGCACCTCGGGGTCTGTCCCGAGTGCTTTACCAATTCCGCCTCTGACCAATGATCAGATGGCTGCTCTCTTTGAGCTGTTTTCCAAATTTTCAATTAATAATAACAACCGTTCTGCTTACGACTTGTCTCTTTTAAATCCTGTTTTCAAAAATGATTTATGCTGTGACATTGAGAAATCCGACGAACAGGTACCCTTACCTCCACATCTGATCGAGCAACTAGAGCAAAGGGAATCCCGGAATCCGGTAATTGAAGAGACCGAATCCATAAACGTGGGAACAACCTTAGAGCCTCAGATACTTAAGATAGGGTTATCCTTAGATCCCGAGGAGAAACAACAGTTCATAAACCTCCTCCAAGAGTTCAAAGATGTCTTCGCGTGGTCCTACAAGGACATGCCGGGGATAGACCGGGAAATAGCCGAGCACCACATACCTATCAAAGATGGGTGCAAACCGGTCAAACAAAAGCTTCGTCGAATGAGGCCCGAGTGGTCTCTCAAAGTAAAGGAAGAAGTCGACAAACAATTCAAAGCCGACTTCATACAAGTGTCCGAATATCCGGACTGGGTTGCAAACATCGTGCCGGTTCCTAAAAAGGACGGTAAGGTGCGGGTATGCGTAGACTTTCGGGATCTTAACAAAGCAAGCCCGAAGGATGATTTTCCGTTACCACACATCGACATACTGGTGGATAACACGGTCGGTCATGCCCTTCTATCATTCATGGACGGGTATGCCGGATATAACCAAATCAAGATGGCGGAAGAAGACATGGGTAAGACTACCTTCACTACACCTTGGGGTACTTACTGTTACACCGTCATGCCATTTGGTCTCATTAATGCCGGGGCTACATACCAAAGGACCGCTACCACCTTACTACACGACATGATGCATAAAGAGGTAGAGATCTATGTAGACGACATGATCGTCAAATCCAAAGAACGAGACGGTCACATCACCGCCCTAAGAAAATTCTTCACCCGACTGCGCAAATACAACATGAGGCTAAACCCTCAGAAATGCAGTTTTGGGGTAACGTCAGGCAAATTACTGGGTCATATCGTTAGCCAACGAGGTACCGAAGTCGACCCAGCTAAAATCAAAGCCATTACCGAGATGCAAGCTCCTAAAACCGAAAAAGAAATAAGGGGATTTCTCGGGAAAGTCCAGTACATTAGTCGATTCATTTCCAAGCTAACCATGGTATGTGAACCAATTTTCAAGAAACTGAAAATAGGGGAACGGGTACTATGGGATGACAAATGCCAAGCTGCTCTCGACAAAATCAAAGAAATTCTGTCTGCACCGCCGGTTTTGATGCCACCTCAACCCGGCTTGCCTCTGTCGTTATACCTAACAACGACCGAGACAGCCATGGGGGCTATGCTGGCTCAGACAGTTGACTCCGAAGAGCGAGCCATCTACTACATCAGTAAGAAGTTTTTAGAGTATGAGCGCAAATATACCATGCTCGAAAAGACGTGTTTGGCTCTAGTCTGGGCCACTAAAAAGCTTAGACACTATATGCTCAGCTATGAGGTCCATGTGCTATCCAAGATGGACCCGATCAAGTACCTCTTCGAAAAACCCATCCTCAACGGCCGGATTTCAAGATGGACTCTAATGTTGGCAGAGTTCGACCTAAAATTTGTACCTTTAAAAGCTATTAAGGGGCGAATAGTAGCTGAATTCCTCGCCGACAGCCCGGTAACCGAGGAAGGACACACCGATACCTGGTCCTTCCCAGACGAAGATATTTTCCATACCGATGCCGAAACATGGGATTTATACTTCGACGGAGCATCTAATTTTCGAGGGTTCGGAGTCGGGGTCCTCCTAATTTCACCAAGAGGAGAGCATACTCCCGTCTCCATCAAACTGGACTTTGACGTCACTAACAATGCAGCAGAATACGAAGCATGCATTTATGGGCTACAAGCTGCCGCCAACCTAGGGATCACAAATCTCCGGGTACATGGTGACTCATCCTTGGTCATTAACCAAGCACTTCAAAAATGGAAGACTCGGAATGCCAATCTCGTGGCCTACCAGGCACGAGTAAGGGATCTCGAGAAACAATTCCAAAAGGCAGAATACATATACCTGCCTCGGGAAGAAAATCAGTTTGCAGATGCACTCTCGAAATTAGCGTCTTTACTGAACATTCCCGACCATGTGACCAGTATGCCAATTTGCGTCGAAAGACGGTCCGAGCCGGCGTACGTCTACGACATCGAAGACACCGAGATAACCGATCCCGAACCATGGTACCAAGCCGTGTTAACATACCTGACCAACGGAGAGTATCCCCCCGGGACGGAAAACCGAGCCAAGAAAGCCTTACGGAGGCTAGCCACCCAGTTCATCCGTACTGATGACGGGCAACTGTACAAAAAGACGGCACAGGGGGCTCTTCTCCTTTGTGTTGACAAATATAAGGCCGAGAAAGTAATGGCCGAAGTACATGATGGCGAAAACGGTCCACACATGAATGCTCACATGCTGGTCCGAAAAATCATGAGGCTCGGGTATTACTGGAACACCATGGAGGCCGACTGCCAGGTATATGTCAAACACTGCCATAACTGTCAAATCTTTGGCAATGTGCAACATATGCCGCCATCTCTGCTCTATACCATGACGTCACCTTGGCCGTTCTCGACATGGGGTATCGACATAATCGGGAAAGTAAATCCCTCCGGTACTGGTGGACATTGCTTCATTCTGGTGGCTATCGACTATTTCACCAAGTGGGTCGAAGCTGAATCATATCGCATCCTCAACGCTAAGCATGTCGCCAAATTTATCCAAAACAAGATAATATGCCGGTATGGAATCCCGCATGAATTTATCAGTGATCATGGAACCCATTTCCAAGCTGAGACCGCGGCCCTGCTGGCCAAATATAAAATTCAGAGGCACACATCCTCGCCCTACCGTCCCCAAACCAATGGAGCGGTAGAGGCAGCCAATAAAACGATTGTCACCATACTCAAAAAGATGGCTGATAATTATCGGGACTGGCCCGACAAAATACCTTTTGCCCTATGGGGGTACCGGACGTCAATTCGCACCGCAACCGGAGCGACACCATACTACCTAACCTACGGGATGGAGGCAGTCCAACCAGTGGAGCTAGAGGTACCGTCCCTCAGAATCCTACTAGAAAGTCAAGTACCCGAAGCTGACTGGGTTCGAGCACGGTACGATTCGTTGGTTCTACTAGACGAACGACGGTCCCGCGCTCTCAATAACATCCAAATTTACCAAAAAAGGATCCAACGGGCCTTCAACAAGCGAGTAAGGCCCAGGAACATTAAAGAAGGGGATCTAGTCCTTAAGTCTGTTCGAGCCTTGCTACCAGTTGACCCAAGGGGAAAATTCAAACCCAACTGGGCTGGGCCGTATCTGGTGAAGAAAATCCTATCAGGGGGAGCAGTAATGCTGACGGACCTGGACGGGAATGAGTTTGTCAACCCAACCAACCTGGACCAGCTGAAGCGTTACTACCCTTAGCCATTTCTCAATGTCATTAGCAATTTTTTATCAAAATCATTTATTTTACAAAAAGCAAGTCAGTGAGCTAGAATTATTTATTCTACTGTCGCAAATCATCTTGAACCAATAGTCTTGGTGTAATTCGAGATTGCAATTTCCTAAGCCTGAACTACGTTTGGTTTGATTCTGCTAATTGCGGATACGTAGGCAGCCCCTCAAAAGGGCACAACCAATGCAATCGAGAAAAGACAGGAACGGTTTTAATAATAAACTTCCTTTTATTTATCACAAAAAAAATCCTAAAAAGCTTGGGAAAATTACAAGTGCGGGAATTCAAAAAAAACTACAAAAAAAGCACACGACAAAAATAATAATAATATTTAAATAATAGAACTAAGGACTCGGTATTCAGGGCATCTTGCCCTTCCCTTTGTCCTTGGCCTCCTTGGCCGTCCACTGACGACGACGCGGGGGAGAGCGTTCCCGAATCACCACTGGAACCTCTTTAGCTCGGACTCGCTTCTTGGAACTTGAGTCCTCATCCACCTCGATTGGCCCCAGTCGAGCCCTTACGGGCTCAGGGAGCCGGTCACGCGGACCTAGTCGGTCCCGGGCCGCCAGCCTTGGCCCAAGTCGCCGCTCCAAGTCGGTCTGGGGGCTTTGCCGCCCCCGCGTGCCACTAGCACCGGCATCTTTAGCTCGAGTCTTAGTATGTGACTTAAGACCCGACTCTAATCGGACTAAGGTAGCAGGGGTCTCTCCCTCATCGTAGAATCCCCTATTGTCCTTTACCGTCTCCCGACGGACCAGTTCGAAGGCCTCATCGACCTTCAGAGCTTTACGAGCCTCCTCGGACTCCTCAGAAGTCCATTTCTCATAGGCTCGAGAAACCCAAGCAGATTGGCAAGGGTTGGGAATAGTCCATGTAGGACGGGTGAACCACCTCTGCAACCAAGTGTCGCACATAGCGTCCGTCAGTTGGAGCGAGACGCTAATAATGGCTTCAGTCTCAGGAATGCGCTGAGACGAACCGAACTGCCTCAGAATGCGGTCCGGGTAGATGTGAACTGTCCAGTCAAGGGACAGGATCACGAGATAACGAGCTTGGTCCCTCTTGGCCAATCCCGTCAGCTTGGAAAGGAACCACCAAGCAACCGTCCACCTAATCAACGGGCCACCATGGAACACCAATTCCTCATCCCAGTAAGCTCGATTTATATGGTGATTCGAACTTATCTTGCGCCCCCTGGAACTGAGTTGATTGTTACGGTAGTTTGGAACGCTCGGAGGAGGCTCTATGATCGACAAGCGCTCCGACAACCAAACCTGCAGACGTGTACACGCAACTCATGAGTAACGGAATAGTTCGCTACAGCCCACTCGATCGAGTACACCCTCTGACTCGATCGAGTGAGGCTCTCTAAGACAACCAGAAGCTCGTCAGGTGTGACACTCGATCGAGTACACCATCTGACTCGATCGAGTAGGACTCGCTAAAACAAACAGAAGACTGCCAGGTATGACACTCGATCGAGTACACCCTCTGACTCGATCGAGTAAGCCCTTCACAGGCCGGCAGAAGCACTTTGCAGACGCCACTCGATCGAGTGGTAGGTCCACTCGATCGAGTGACTTACGGACTTCAAGAAACCACGAAACAAAAAAAATCGCGCGAAGCAAAATTGAAAAAATCGAAAGACGTTTACCTGCAGAATAAGGATACTCCCCGTCAGTTGTCGGGTCGGGTCAAGTCGCCTAGCATCCAGACCCATGATGAGTTCTCCCGTGACTAGCCAAGCAGGGCTGTGACCAGTCTCCATCTGGTCAACCACTCCGATCAGCCTAATCTGGCCCACGCACGAGTCAGCATCCATCAACCCCTCGAAGACGTAGCGGTGCAGCATGCAAAACGCGAAGGCCCTACGCCGGTGAGAAGGCGTAGCCCTTACATCCTGGCTATTCATGAACTTGTCAGCCAAGTCGAAAAGGGAGACAGTATCTCCCCGCACCATTCGATCTGTCTCAGCATGAGACAGACCCAAGAAATCCCTCAGTCTCCTCCTCGGGTCCGGGTAGAACGGAGGAATGGCAGGGCGAGCAACAGGGCTCCAACCGCCAATGGCTGCGATCTCCTCGGGAAGAGGGCATATCTCTCCCCGCGGGAACGCGAAGACGTGGTGGGTAGTGTCCCAAAGCGCCAAACAAGCATCTAGAAAATGCACATCAGGCACCAGACGCCTAAGAGGAAATAGGCTGGTAATCCCCATTTGGGTCAGCTGAATCCGGTCGTCATCCCGAAAGTGTTGGGACCAGGCGAAAAGCATTGAAGTGAGATGCTCGATACCCATGGCAGGAACTTGATTTCTTAAAAGACTGAGAGATTTTTTTTAGAGAAGAGAAGGGTTTTGATTTGAGGTGCAGAAAGCTGAAGCAGGAAACCTGTATTTATAATATGGAAGCCTGGCAGTAACCTGACTAACCCTGCCTCCTCAGCAAATTGGGCCCCAACATGCGCAGGCCTGACTTCAACCCAGAATAGGAATCTAGTTATCCTGAGCTTTCCTAAATTCTTTCTAAAAAAATCGCTTCTTCGAAAATTCCAACTTTTTTCAAAATCCAGTGCATTTTCCCCAGCACAAGTCGGTGTTTTGCCTATGTGTTACATGCAATTTATCATGTGTCAGCATACAGGTACACCTCAAGACTTCAGAAGCAAGTCCCCGCGCAGCTACTTTACTCCCCAGCGTGAGTCGGTGTTCTCCTGGAACGCTACATCCAAAATGTGATATATCAGCATACGGGTACTCCTACACCTCCAAGCACAAGTTTTATTCCCCAACGGAGTCAACTTTCCCCGGTATGCTACATCCAAGACGCGATGTGTCGGCATACGGGTACACCTGCGCCCCAAAAGGCAAGTTTCACTCCCCACGGAGCATCATCATCAGGTCAGGTACGACTCAGGGCCTCAAAAGCAAGCCCGTGCAGCTCACATATTTCCCCAGCGGAACGCCCGAGGCGGCATTTTCTCCAAAATGGTACAGGACGGGCCCACATATAGGCACGCCTAAGACTTATGCAACAAATCTGACTCCCCGTGGAGCTATCATCGGCAGGACAGGTATGACCCTCTGCTTATGGCTGGCGAGCCCTTCACGCTAGTCTACTGGACTATAAACGACCCGACCGGAAGGCTGCCAGGTCGTAATCTGCGATTGGCCTGGTAGCTACTCTGACTTTCGCCTTGTCCAAGCCTCAGTCAGAGTGGGGGCTCTGTAGACACCCGCATTTTGCCTGCTAGTGTCTATAGCAGTTCCCGACAAACACCCGATGATGATCGGACGCAAACGTGACTTAGTATACTCGGATTTGGACCCGAAATCAATAATATCTGACATGGACTTTTAGCGGAGTAATAATCTCACAAAACAGACCTCAAATTCAGGCCCAGTGGGTCGTTCCAAGCAAAATGAGACTAATTTGGGCCAAAACCGACACCAAAAATAAATCCCGTCTTTTAGCGACCGGGTCAAAACCCGGTCAAAGACGAAACCGTCTCATAAATCAGCCAGGTTCAGCTGGCGCACAAATCCCAATTCAAAAAATCAATCAAAACAAACAATATCAATTCCTTCCTATTTTGTCTCGATTTGCTTGACCCACTCGATCGAGTGGATTGACCCACTCGGTCGAGTGGAGCGTCAAAAACCGGACCAGATTCATTCCTGAAGGCACTCGACCGAGTGCACAAGGGCACTCGATCGAGTGACCCTAGGTCGTGGGGTTTCTCCTATAAATACCCCCTTAACCCCATTCATTTAACAACTTTTACCAACCCTTACACATCCATTTTTACCCCATATTCACCTCACATTTCAGTCACATTTTCTACACTACAAGCCTTAGCAACCCTAAGCCCTATATACAAAAAACCGAGTCCCTTGTCCCTCGATAAACCGACAACACACACACACACACACACCATAACTTACATACATCCTCGATACTCCATAGTCCCGTCACTATTCGCGAGCCCATTTCCGAGGTCCTTACTAAGCATGTATGTTGAGGGTGTCCCAAACCCCGTTTCTATCTTTGTTATTTACGCTTATGTTTTTGTATCGCTTATTTTGTACTTTTACTAGTATCGTAATCCTAACACTCTAACATCTAACACTCTAACATTTTTGCTTTTTTGCATACTAACTTTTACATTTCGTTGCTAACATTATAACCATACCGTGTATATATATATAACTATGTATCAAAATCTCGGTTTCGGATGCGTTTGACTATAATTGTCGCCTAAAGTCCGTCTAATCCCTTTACGAGCAACGACGGAGGTGGAGCCCTTTCGAGGAGCCCCGCCCCAATGTACTCAAGGGCGTGACGTGATCGCGACTAATCGTAGTTGAACGTATTCAATCCCATTTTAATTAGTGCGGAACCCGTTGACACGAAAACCGACATCACATAACCCGAAAGGGTTAGTTTCGATGTCATGACGTAGAGGGATGCAATTCCGTCATTAATTCAAATTTTCTAACACAAACACTTCATAAAATCCCGACGACGGTATTATGATCGTATATGTACACGATTGTAGTACCGGAGGCCGAGTTAAATTCGAATCAAACGATATTTGTATTTAACTCGACCGACCGTCGTTTTCAACCCCAAAAATGAAACGAGTTAACACTCGTACAGGAACTACTCGACCGAGTGCATAGGCCACTCGATCGAGTAGTGTCCACAAAACCGGGCAGACTACTTCCCAAGGGTACACTCGACCGAGTCAGGCCATGACTCGACCGAGTGGATCCTGTAGCCCAGAAAACCGAGAGCTTGGATGCAACATTTAAGCCTCGTCTCTTTTTTTACGACTCTTAGTCGACACGTGTAAAGCCAATCACGTGAACTCATTTTCTAAAACTCATGTTTATCGTGGCAAACCGAATTAAATCTAAATTCGTCAATATTTTGATTCAATTTGGCCAACCTTCAAATTTAAGACACATAAATCACGAGTCACAACTCGTACAGGTGCCACTCGACCGAGTACACCTGCTACTCGATCGAGTAGCACCCCAAACCGTGGGCAGAAGCTTCTTTTAGGACGCACTCGACCGAGTCAGGCCATGACTCGACCGAGTGAGTCCTGTAGCCCCATAACCGAGGGCCTTGACATACCTTTCAAGCCTCGCCTTTCTTTTATCGACATTAGTCATCACGTGTAAAGACTATCACGTGACTAACCTATTTTCAAAACCATGCACAACACGACACGTAGAACGACTTTGACCACTTTTGACGTGATAAGTCGGGACAAGACTACGGGATATGAGATCGGGCTAGCAATATGCCACAGTCTCGTATTTTCGTCCTTCGTATAGTACGCGATATAATGTGTATTTAATCGGGGTTAGTCCATCTACAATTTTCGCGACCTAACTTACATACGGGTCCGTCCATATCTTTGTATCGCGTTATTTTTATTACTATTACTTCTACGTAATGTTGTATTGTGAATTCCGGGTTGTATTTCCGCCCGTGTAACTTGTACGTTTTTATTTTACTTTCGAGCTTTGTTTATTTACTTGCTTTTACGCTTTATAAACGAACCTCGCATGCTAAACCATTTTGACCAAGAATAAGATGCATTAAATGGCGTAGTTCACAAACTATTAATATGCTTAGCCCGAAAACGCTGTTTGCATATCATTTAATCGTTTTACTAGCGCGCACACACGAACACGAACGATGTCTTAGTAGAGGCCGCCATGTGCGGGCGGGGTTGGGTGTCCTTAGTGGGCTTCCCAACACGTACCCTCACCCCTTACTCAGAACCTTTGGTTTCCGGATGTCCGAAACCCTTGGCGCACGAGAGTCATTCTATATACGAAAGCCGGTTTATACGGTATCGATATTGCAATGCAAAGGGACGGGCCCCATAAACTCTGAAATCGGAGTGGGCTTACTTTGTGTAAAGCCCATGACGACATAGAGTGGGCTCGTATGGTTCCGAATAACCATAAAATTCGGTGGCGACTCCATTTTGACTTAAATTTCGAACCCGAGAACAATCTCACCACGAGATTCATTCGCCTACCCAAACCCGCGCGTGGCCGCGTCGGGGTGGACCTACGTCATGTCCACACCAGGCCACTTTTTGAGCAGCCTTAATTATAACATTATACTCCTTCTGAGTTCCTATGATAAGCCCATTTGTTTTTGTGTAAAAAATAAGGATGTAAAATGAGTGGTTTAAAAAAAGATGAGAAAAATGGATAAATGGGTGGGTAAATATAAAATGTAAAATGGATAAAAGATCAAATTCAACCCGAAAAGGAATACGGGTCAATGATAAAAACTGGAAGGAACTATTAGACAGTAGTTCAATTGTTGAAGTCAAGGTCTTCGCTAGTGGAGTACGTCGTTACTTTGCTTTAACATTTTCCACACAAAAGTCTGTCTATAATGATGCATGTCAAGGAGGACAAGAGTTGAGAATTAATGCAATCGGCAATAATGATACTACTAACATGTTTCTTCCACGAATAGAATATAATAGAATATAAATATAATAGTTGGACCTTAATTTATTACTTCAGTGATTATAATAGAATATAAATATAATAGTTGGACCTTAATTATCGGCTCAAGGTTTTGGTTGAATATACAGGTATATATCGGAGCGGAGATAACAAGTTCGAACCCTAACAGACCCCAGGCCAATATCCCGAACTCTCATCAGATATATACTTCATATTTAGACATATGTCTAAGTCAAAGTCTTCATGAGATACTTCTAAATCTAAGTCATTTTCAGTTGACTTGTAGAATTGAAGTCCACAAGCACGAGTGGTGGCCGGTGGGGTGTGTTGCACCAGCTATTTTTTGTGCTATAAATTAAACTGAATACTACTCTGTAATACCATTAACATACATTGAAAAATATGGGGAGTAATAATAATACTCCCTCCGTCCCACTAAAATTGTCCCGTATTCCTTTTTGGGTAGGTTCTTAAAGATTGTCCCATTTCTAAACTTTCCTTTTTAGTTTGTCATTTTTTACAACTTTGTCCCTAATAAGTTAAAGTATTTACCATTTTGCCATTCCACTAACTCACACCACCTCACAAACATTATGACTCACCCTATAAAGGGAGTCATCATTACCTATATACTCAATCATCACACTATTTCCTTAATTTGTGAGCTAAAGTTCATGGGACAATCTTTCTGGGACGGAGGGAGTACATTATTAATAACTTGTCTTCCCTTTTACACATTATTCATCTTTCTGAATATATGGTTGTGTAGCTGTAATTTGAACTCACCCAAAAACGCAACATGTAAACCTTCCGAAAGAGCGGCCCTACTCAACTTCAAGCACAACCTCACCTATTTCGACAAAAGTGTTTCGTCTTCATGGGAAGGTGAGGATTGCTGCAAATGGGATCGGGTGGAGTGTAATAACACAACCGACCATATTCTCAAACTCGATCTTCATGGAGACGAGTTTAATATTAGTGACAACTTGCTTAAAATGGAGAAGCTGGGGTCGTCCTTGGTGTATTTGCTTGAACTAAAACAATTAGAGATCTTGGACTTGAGCAACAATGATTTCAACCATAGCTCAATTCCGAGATTTATAGGGTCGATGAAACAACTCAGGTATCTCGATCTTTCATATGCTTCTCTAGGCGGGTTAGTTCCTTATGAGTTAGGTAACCTCACTAACCTGAAAAGTCTTAATCTCGATGGCAATTATTTTGGGAGCTCTTTAAATCATTTAAGTTGGATTTCGGGTCTAAAAAAACTGCACTACTTGAATATGAATGGTGTGAATATGAGTTATGCCCATGATTGGGTCGAGTCTCTAATCGGTCCGCTCCCTAATATTCAAGAGCTACATTTGTGGTCATGTGGACTGACGACCCCTGATGAAGTCGTTCACAAAAACTTCTCAGTTCCTGCTCGCTTGCAAATCCATTATCTAAATCTCAGGGAAAACTACTTAAGTGAAGAAATAATTGGTATAGTTCAAAACTTAACGTCTCTAGAAGATCTTAACCTTGCATACAACATCGTCTCCACACAGTACGATCTTTGGGGTGTTGTACACAACTTGTGTACTTTGAAGTCGTTGGACTTGTCCGGAAATTATCTTCAAGATGACTTTTTGCAACCACCTCGTAACTTCTCCAATAATTCTCGCAACTGTTATGAATTGGAGATCTTATCCATTTCTAACAGCTCTCTTAGTGGTAAATTTCCGGGATGGATAGGAGAGTATTTTAGGAGTCTTGGATCAATTAATCTTTCCGATAACATGCTATCGGGTGAGATTCCAGCATCAATAGGGAAGCTATCGAATTTGTATGAAATCAATCTTTCTCAAAATAATCTCACCTCGGTAGCATCCTCGCTAAGGTTTCCATCAAAGTTGGAGACCTTATCTCTTGGTAATAATCAGTTGAGTGGTGAAATACCAACATCATCATTCGGAAAACTTTCCAAGCTGCAAATTCTAGATATAAGTTCTAATGCATTAGAAGGGACAATTTTGTATGAAGCCCACTTTGCTAACCTCTCAAGCTTGACAACTTTAAACCTAGCAGATGCCTTACTAACACTCGACTTATCCTCTGATTGGGTGCCTCCATTCCAACTTTACGATGAGTTCCCTGCAGGTAACTGTAAAATCAACGGGCAACTTCCTCTGTGGCTTCTAACTCAAAAATACCTATGGTATATCGGTTTGTCTAATGCAAATATCTCCGGACACATTCCGAAATGGTTTCATGAAATGGAACAAGTTGATACTATTGATCTCTCTAATAACAAGCTTAGTGGCTCTGTTATTTTTCCTGTTAACTCTTCCAACATCGATCTCTCTAATAACTCTCTATCTGGGGAACTTTTGTTCAATGGCAATCAAACCAAAGTATACCTTCAGCCTATCTTCATAAATCTCTCAAATAATTTTTTCGTTGGCTCGTTACCAAGGGGTTTAGTTAATATGATGCCTAATTTGGCATCATTATTCCTTTCTAATAATCAATTCAGTGGTCCAATCCCCAAGTCCTTGTGCCAACTTACTTCATTGATGGATTTAGATCTTCAACACAATAATTTGTCAGGGGAAATTCCAAATTGTTGGGCTAATGCTTCAGACCTTACATTTGTACGACTCTCGTACAACAAGCTCCAAGGACGCATTCCATGCTTTAATAATTTATATCCTAACTTCATATCCGAATCTGGCCCTCATTTTTATATGCATTTGAATGACAACATGTTGAGCGGAGAGATTCCATCATGCTTGAGTAATCTCACAAATCTCAAAGTGTTAGACATTGGTGGAAACCGGATCTCAGGGAAAATGCTTGACTGGTTTAGTGCCGATCATTTTAAAGAGCTGCAAATACTTCGACTCAGAGGAAATAAGTTTAGCGGCAGTATCCCTAGCCAGATATGCTCCTTACCTCATCTCCAAGTAATAGACCTCGGACATAACCAATTCACGGGAGTCATTCCTCGATGTTTGAGTAACATTACAGCCATGACGACTTCACCTGATGCAACAAACAATTTTGATGCATATGGTGTTGATGAGGTAATCCAAGGTATTGAGCGTGCATATACGAGCACACTAAAATATTTGATGGATATAGATCTCTCCTGCAATAACTTGGCAGGTAGCATTCCTGAGGACATGACAAAGATGTCTGGCTTGATGAGTCTCAACCTGTCGTATAACCAATTATCTGAGACGATTCCCGGGAATATTGGGGATCTGAAGTCATTGATCTCACTTGATTTGTCAAAGAATAAACTCAGCGGGAGGATCCCAACGAGCCTAAGTCAAATATACTCATTGAGTCACCTCAACATGTCCTACAACAATTTATCAGGCCAAATTCCGACAGGCAATCAATTACAAACCCTCCCTGACCAAGCCTCAATCTATGCCGGAAATCCCTATCTGTGTGGTGATTCTCTACCTACGAAATGCAAAACCGAAGACAAGGGTAGGAGGAATAATAATGAAGAGAATGAGAATAAGGAGAAGCTCGAGAGAATGGGGTTGGACCTGGTTGTGATGTCGGGATTTGCTACCGGTTTTTGGAGTGTTGTTGGGTGTTTGGTGTTGAATAGGAGGTGGAGGCATGCATTTTTCCTGCATCTCGAAGACGGTTATAATTGGTTGTATGTAATAGTTGCTCTGAGGCTGGCCAAAATTAAAATCCACAGGAGATGAGATACATTCTTGTGCCAGTACTGTAAGTCTGTAATATATACATATATGCATTAATGTTGTAGTACAATGGTTTGATCCTAAATAAATATCCTGATTCCTAAGCTAACGTACGAGGTACGAATTGGTTTACCCGTGAAAATAAATCACCAGTTTACATTACATGAAATTCCAGGCATTAAGCTGACAAGTTATGTAAGTTTGTGTCGGATCAGAGAGGCCGAACGATGAGAAATTAATGAGATGAAGATCTAACTCACTCCAAATACCCAAGCTCCGATCCTTACTTTTGACTATGCTGTCCCAATTATGATTTTCCTATATAAGTCGACCCAAAAAAGAACCTTTCCCCTTCCGGCCGGACATTTAACCGATTATGAACTATACGTCACTCTTAACCGAGTAACCGATTTTATCCCAACGTTGGTTTTTTACTCATCGGCATCCTCTAATATTATGTGTTGTTGCTCAAATTAAATTTTATGTGGCCGTTTTATATGACCATATATATACTTCATGCGATTGTCGATCATTTTATCCCTATTGATAAAATTTTCTCGATAAACATTCGCGTTTTCGAACAACTTTCACAGCTTTCGAAAATAGCCAAAAAGGACCCATTTTGAAGGTTATTATCCATGTTTTTGACCTTTTTGGTGCCGGAATAAAATTGGTCCATATTGTCGGGAATATTAACGATTCTCTTGAGTTGTGAATAATGTACAAAAGGGAAGCGTACCCTTTGGATTTGAACGGAAGGAGTATCCTATATTATCAACTAGAAGGGGGTTCTTCTAACTTTGCCGCCTTCGAGGTCCTACTCGGCTTGAATCCAGACATTTTACACCAAAAAAATAGAGGCAGAATAGATAAAAAATACAGAGTAATCATTGCCTTTGTTTGTTTGTTCATAGCAGTAGGGAGCAAACTAGTAACTTGTCTACTCATATACACATTCGTCCTTCTCAATAACATAAGCTCAATCGACAACTCGACAACCTCGAGGTGTAAGCCTTCTGAGAGATCGGCCTTGCTCAACTTCAAGCCCAACCTCACCTACTTCGACAACAAACGTTTCATCTTCTTGGAAAGGTGAGGAATGTTGCGAGTGGAATTGGGTGGGTTGTGATAACACAACTGGCCATGTCATTAAGCTCGATCTTAATGGAGAAACTCGAGTCCTTGGTGTACTTGCTTGAACTAAAGAACCTAGAGAGCTTGGACTTGAGTTTGAATAACTTTAGTTATAGCTCAATTCCGAGTTTAGTTTAATAGGTTCGATGAAGCAACTCAGGTATCTCTATCTTTCGTCTATGCTCTTAGTGGGTTGATTCCTAGCGAATTAGGTAACCTCGCTAACCTGTAGGGCCTCGTACTTTCTGGAAACGCGTTGTTAGGTGAGATTCCGACATCTTTAGGGAAACTATCAAATTTGAAGAACGTAAATCTTATGAAAAATAACTTGAGCTCTATAGCATCCTCTCTAATATTTCCATCGAACTTAGAGATTTTAGCTCTTTCGAATAATCAATTGAGTGACGAAATTCCGACATCAATAGAAAAACTTTCGATGCTAGTAACTTTAGATATTAGCTACAATCGATTGAATAATGACACAGTTTTACGCGAAGGTCACTTCGCTAACCTCTCAAGTATAGGTCACTTCGCTAACCTCTCAAGTATTAAATCTTCAGGCATCGAGGGTACCTTTCTAAAACTCGACCTGTCATTTGATTGGGTGCCTTCGTTCCAACTTGAATCGTTCTCAGCAGATAATTTGTCATGACGAGATGATTTTGACTGGGTCGGAGATATGTAGAGAATTGTCACGACGAGATGGTTGCGCACGATTACTCGATTTTTGGTGTAGGCTTGTTTATCCACATATATACCGGCACCCTCAAATGTCTCATGTTACTGCTCGAATATAGTATGGTCATTTTATTTGACCTTATGAACACTCTGTGCAATGTTTTATCTTTTTTTTTTTTCGTATCTCCAAAAACCATTACCCTTTAATTATGATTGTGTCCATTATTATGTTTAAGCAGGAAGAAGATAAAACTTAAGGTCATGGTATATTTCTAAGATGAGATACTTCTAAGGGCTTGCTTGGGATGGGGTAATACATTAAGGGATAATGGAGGTTGAAATGTAAAAAAAAAATGGGGGAATGTGGTGGATAGTAATAGTGTTTTATACTTCGTAGTGTAAAGGGAAGGTGAAGAAGTAATAATTACCTCCATATGGGGTAATTCATTACTTAGGAGGAGAGGAGAATAATGTATTACCTCCATATAGGGGTAATTGTTCCTCCTTCACTTCCTTTTTACACCATAAATCACCACCACTAACCACCCCTCACCTCCATTTTCTTCACATTTCAACCCTTATTACCCCTTAATGTATTACCCCCATCCCAAGCAAGCCAAACTCATTTTCACTTGACTTGTGGCTAATGACTAAGAAGTTAAGTTTACTTAGCACCATTAAACTTGAGTAGAGCTCCGTAAAAAAGGCCCCTTGATAGTTGATTGAATGTTACTTGTTGCATGCCTTGTAACGATAATATGGTCCTTGATTGAAACTTATGAGAATATAGGAGGTTGTTAGGTTGTTATGAGATTAGTTACTTGATGGTGTCATACTTAGGTGGAGTTAGTTACACATCCTTGTATATATATATATGACCTCTTGTAAATAATACATTAAGTCAATACATTGCACACATTACTATTTACATCTGGCATTCTTATCCTTTTACCTTCATCCTTATCCTCTCGTTTTATCATCATTTCATTGAGCTTAGCTACTGCAACAATGGAGGAATCTCGGTTCATATGGTATCAGAGCAGGTCGCTCTTGTGATTCGGTTTTCTTTTTTTTCTTCTGCAGTATTCCGCTTACTCTCATATCATCAACGAGTGGTACAACTTTCCGAATTCTTCTTTTTCCGCTTTCTCTCATTATATCCTCTGTTTGTTGCAATTGTTCAACAATTTCTGCAATTGATTGATTTTCTTGAGTTCTTGCGTAATTGTTCAACATTTTCCGCAATTGATTGTGTTTCTGGCGAAATTCCTTTGATCTCTGAGCAATAGCCTATATTTCTGCTGTGAATTGGTTAATTCATTCTTGTTATTTCCTTTACAATCATGACAATTGATTCTGCAAATTCTGCTACTTCGAACAATTATTCGTGTTTCGATGATCCTTTATATCTCTCTTCGTCTGATCAACCTACACTTCAGCTTGTTTCGACACAATTTAATGGAATTGGTTTTATATCATGGAAACGTGATGCATACATTGCGTTAATTGCTAATGTTAGGAAATAAGTGCCTTGCAATTGTCCTTTTGGAT
Organism: Agrostemma githago; assembly: GCA_958450325.1. NCBI lineage: Eukaryota > Viridiplantae > Streptophyta > Magnoliopsida > Caryophyllales > Caryophyllaceae > Agrostemma > Agrostemma githago. The sequence continues at coordinate 3,341,742 of OY288241.1, read as the reverse complement.
CTCGAATTGGTTTCCGACCTGAATCTGTTTAATTAGGAAAGTTTCCTAATTAGTATCTGATTGATTAGAGTTTCCTAATCAATATCTGAGTATCTGACCTAGGATTTCCTATTGTATAGGGTTTCCTAATCTGTTTAGGGTTTCTGTTCAGGTTGAGAGTAGTATATAAACTCTCATACCTCTACCCTAAGAATTATGATATCAGTCTGAAATCTGTAACCTCTCCTCAAATTAATAAAACTATCCCCTCCTTCTGCCCGTGGACGTAGCTAACAGGTTGTTAGTGAACCACGTAAATCTGTCTGTCTCTCGATTTTACGTTCTTATTTGTTTGTCTTTCTCTTTCGTTATAACAAACTGGTATCAGAGCTTTGGTTCTTCCGATCTGTGAGAAAGATGTCTGGGATGAGCGTTAAAATTGAGAGTTTTGATGGGAGGAATAGTTTTAGTCTGTGGCAGATCAAGATGCGGGCGTTGTTAAAGCAACAGAGACGGTGGGCGCCATTCGTGAAGAAAGACGACACAGTCACCGCTGAGATGGCCGTTCTGGAGGAGAGTTCAGTCTGTCTGATGATATCATCACTGAAATCGGAGGAAGATAGAAGTAGTAGTGGTAGTACTGATAAACAGGTGGAGCAGCAAGTAACTCTTGATGAGAGTGAAGCAAAGTCTGAAGATCAACCACTACAGTCTGAATCTGAGTCTGAATCTGAATCTGAACCATCAGGTTCTTCATTACCAGTTCAGAAGCAGCAGAGATTGGCTCGTGAGCGGTCAATCAAGCTTCCGAACAGGTATGGTAATGAAGATGAGGTGGGTCTGTCTGATCTGGTTTCGAATAGCAAGTTCCAACGTGGTTTGGACTTGCTAAATTCTGGAAATATCTGATTGCCCTTTGTTGGGCAATATCTGAGGCAGGAGAGGAGGAGGAGTTTTATTTCTGGTACATCTGACATTCGTTGAAGTGCATCTGGTACATCTGTCTGATTGAGGAGATTCCTGATACATCTGATCTGGCATTCTTTGGAGTGCATCTGGTAATCTGATCTGGCATTCGTTGGAGTGCATCTGTCTGATCTGACTGTGAGACAATTCAAGTCAAGGTGGAGATTGTTAGGAAATAAGTGCCTTGCAATTGTCCTTTTGGATCTCGAATTGGTTTCCGACCTGAATCTGTTTAATTAGGAAAGTTTCCTAATTAGTATCTGATTGATTAGAGTTTCCTAATCAATATCTGAGTATCTGACCTAGGATTTCCTATTGTATAGGGTTTCCTAATCTGTTTAGGGTTTCTGTTCAGGTTGAGAGTAGTATATAAACTCTCATACCTCTACCCTAAGAATTATGATATCAGTCTGAAATCTGTAACCTCTCCTCAAATTAATAAAACTATCCCCTCCTTCTGCCCGTGGACGTAGCTAACAGGTTGTTAGTGAACCACGTAAATCTGTCTGTCTCTCGATTTTACGTTCTTATTTGTTTGTCTTTCTCTTTCGTTATAACAGCTAAAAATAAAGACGGATTTGTTGACGGAACCTGTAAACAGCCTAATAAAGCTGATAAAACACATCATCAATGGATAAGATGTGATTACATGGTTGTTAAATGGATTCTGAACTCACTATCTAGAGACATACGTGAAACCGTTGAATATGCTAGAAGTGCAAAGGATCTTTGGACTGAGTTAACTGAGAGGTATGGTCAGATTAACAGTGTAGAAATCTATCAGTTAAGGAAGGAATTGAGTGATACAACACAAGCTAATGCACCTTTGGTCGAGTATTACAGTAGGATGAAACGAACCTGGGAAACTCTTGATAGTATAGATCCCATTCCCTTGTGTACTTGTGGAGCAATGGATGTATGCTCTTGTAGGCTGTTAAAGAGAATTCTGGACCGAGAGTCTGGAACGAAACTCATCCAATTCCTTATGGGACTTAATGCGACCTATGAAGGTGTTAAAACCAATGTGTTGACCATGGAGCCCTTACCTCCTCTTAATAAGGCCTTTTCCCTTTTGCAAAAGGTCGAAAAACAAAAGCAAATCAGTGAGGCTGTGGATATATTAGCTGAAACTAGTGCCTATGCTGCACAGTTTACTGGAGGAAACAGGGGGAAGAGACCTAAATATGAGTCAGAATCGAGTGAAAAACACTGCACTCATTGTTTAAAGAAAGGTCATGAAGTGGCTGATTGTCACAGGCTCAAAACATGCTCACATTGTTTGAAGAAAGGACATGTTTCTGAGTACTGTTTCTCAAACCCTAATAGTAAGAAGTACAAGGGGAAGGGTGGAAAACCTTATGACGCTCAGATTGGGCAGGATTCTCATAGGAGGGTTGCACATAATGTTGATGTGGTGCAGGAACAAGAAGCTTTCGAACATACTCCTCTTGTTTATGATCATAATGCAAGTGTTGCAGGAACTTCAGGAGGAATACAAGCTGGAATGGACCATAACATGGTCAGTGAGATGGCAAACTCCATATATCAGCGCATTTTGAAGTCCTTTGCTGACAACCAAGGCCTGGCACTAAGCTCTGCAGGTACTGTGTCTTGTCTTCATTTGACTGATTCTCAGATTCATCCTTCTATGAATGAATGGATCGTTGATACTGGAGCTTCAGACCATATGACTCCATATATTGGGTTATTACATGATATTTACATACTTCATAGACCGATCAGAGTTGGGTTACCTGATGGTTCTATTAAATTGGCGTCTAAAGCTGGCAAAATGAGGATAAATGCACATATAACGTTGCAGAATGTGTTCTTGATTGAGGATTTTAAACAGAATTTACTGTCTGTTAGCCGTCTTTTAGAGCATTCATCACTTCAGATCATTTTTTCTAAGGATGTGTGCATTTTTCAGGACCTTTCAAGTAAGGTCACAAAGGCATTTGCACTGAAGAATGGTGGTCTTTACCTGCTGTACGCAACTCCAATAGCACAACAACATACTATTTTACATAATAATGTGGAATGTAATAAGCATGTAGTCAATTCAACCATGAAATTGTGTGATATTGAACTACTTCATGCCAGATTAGGACATACTTCAATTGATAAGTTGAAACATTTACTTGGAAATTCTGTGAATATGCAAGATTTTTTCTGCGAAACCTGCATTCTATCCAAACATCACAGGTTACCGTTCAGCAGAAGTAGTTCCCACGCTACTCATTGTTTTGATCTGATCCATATGGATCTTTGGGGTCCGTATAAAACTCCATGTTTGGGTGGAGCAAGATCCTTTCTTACGGTCTTAGATGATTGCTCACGTTGTACTTGGACTTTTTTGATCCAGCATAAGGATCAGGTCCCTCATATTATTACTGGATTTATAAGAATGGTGTCAACCCAATTTGGCTGCAAAATCAAATCAATTCGTACTGATCATGGTACAGAATTTGATCAGCAGACCTGTCATAAATTGTTTCAGCAGGAGGGGATTTTTTATCAGCGCAGTGTGGTGGGGAGACCTCAACAAAATGGGAGGGTAGAACGCAAACACCGCCATCTTATTGAAACAGCAAGATCCTTGATGCTTCATGCTAACTTACCATTAAAATTCTGGGGTGATTCAGTTCTAGCGGCTACTTACCTTATAAACAAGATGCCTACTCCCTTGCTTCAGTGGAAATCACCATATGAGGTCTTATTTCAGGTTCCTCCTGACATTAAAGAATTGCGTGTTTTTGGGTCTCTTTGTTACGCCACAATGCCTACCACACACACTGACAAATTTGCACCTAAAGCAAGAAGGTGTATTTTTATCGGGTATCCTCATGGAGAGAAGGGATACAAGCTATATGACCTAATCAATCATAAAGTTTTTGTGAACAGAGACGTTATATTCAAGGAATCAATGTTTCCTTTCAAAAAGGAGTTATCCAATCAGACTCTAATTCAATTAGATGCTAATCCTAATGTGTTAGTGGATGGGCAGGTTCCGTTTGTTGAGCCTTTACATGATTCTCCTACTTCTACTCATGTTCAGGAGAGTGCCAGTAATAGCATTCCTCTCAACAATTTTATTAATGATACTGATGTACTTGAATCTGCTGAACATCAATCATCTTCTCAATCAATTTCTCATCTATCTCTTGAATCTGCTGAAAATCAGTCATCTTCTCGATCAACTTCTCATCTATCTGCTGAAACTCACAAAATTCCTGATCCTCCGGTGCGGAAATCTACCAGAATCAGACAACCATCTACAAAATTGAAGGATTTTCAATGTTATCTCAAGTTACCAGGGCATCAAGATTTGCCATCTGCTCATGATGTTAATACTGAAATCCCTGATTCTTCTTCTTTATCATTTCATGCTGAAATCATTCAGGATATAAAAGATTTTGATCCTGATTATACAGCTTCTTTGGCCAATGTTTTGCAAGTTCATGAACCATCCACTTATGCTCAAGCACAATTTGATCCTCATTGGATTGAAGCTATGTCTAAGGAACTTGCAGCACTTGAAGTTAATCAAACATGGGATTTGGTTCCACTTCCCGAAGGGCATAAAGCTATTGGTTCAAAATGGGTTTTCAAGATTAAACACAACCCGGATGGATCAATAGAAAGATACAAAGCACGATTAGTTGCAAAGGGTTACAATCAGATTAAAAACAAGGATTATAAGCATACTTTTTCACCAGTAGCAAAGTTCACTACTGTGAGAAGTCTAATTGCTGTTGCAGCTGCAAGGAATTGGTCTTTACACCAGCTTGATGTAAATAATGCATTTCTTCATGGTTTCGTAGATGAAGAAATATACATGACAGTACCCGAGGGATATTCAAAAGGAGCACCTGGTCTTGTGTGTAAGCTCAAGAAGTCAATTTATGGACTGAAACAAGCTTCGAGGCAATGGAATATTGAGCTAACAAAACATCTCAAGTCCCTTAATTTTGTGCAGTCGAGGGAAGATTACTCTATGTTCACGCGTGCTAGTTCTCAGGGGTTTTTGGTAGCATTAGTTTATGTTGATGACATTTTGCTCACAGGAGATGACATTGTTGGGATTGAGCAGACCAAACGAAGTTTGGACTCGAAATTCACAATCAAAGACTTGGGGTTGATGCGCTATTTTCTGGGTTTAGAAATGGCGAGAAATGAGAAAGGAATAATGCTCAATCAAAGGAAGTACATTTTAGATATTCTTACTGATCTAAACATGCTTGATGCAACTGCAGTTGATTCTCCCATGGTTCAAGGTCTCAAACTTTCTACTGATACAGGAACTCTCCTAGAGGATCCTGAAGTATATAGAAGACTGATTGGGCGCTTACTTTATCTCAATTTAACACGGCCAGATATTTCCTTCTCAATTCAACATCTGAGCCAGTTCATTCATGAGCCTAGAGAGCCCCATATGCAGGCAGCAATTCATGTAGTCCGTTACTTAAAGGGATCCATCAATACTGGACTGTTTTATTCCGCAGATAGTCCCATGGATGTTACAGCTTATAGCGACTCGGATTATTCTACTTGTGCTTTCAGCCGTAGATCAGTTAGTGGGTATGCCATATTTCTTGGTCCTTCTCTCATCTCATGGAAGACCAAGAAGCAGAAGACGGTAAGTCGAAGTAGTACAGAGGCAGAGTACAGGAGCATGTCCTATACATCTGCAGAGTTAGTATGGTTAGTAGCAATGCTGAGAGATTTAAAGGTTGATACACAACTGCCAGTTCCTCTATTTTGCGATAATAAAGCGGCTATACACATTACTCAAAACCCGATTTTCCATGAAAGAACGAAGCATCTGGAGGTTGATTGCCACTTCGTTCGAGACAAATATCTTGAAGGGTTTCTTTATCCTACTTTCGTTAGGACGGGAGTTCAGCTAGCCGATGTAATGACAAAGCCATTAGGAACATCACAACATCATTTTTTTGCTTCCAAGCTAGGATTGTATACCATTCCATCCAATCCAGCTTGAGGGGGGGCTATGAGAATATAGGAGGTTGTTAGGTTGTTATGAGATTAGTTACTTGATGGTGTCATACTTAGGTGGAGTTAGTTACACATCCTTGTATATATATATATATATATATATATATGACCTCTTGTAAATAATACATTAAGTCAATACATTGCACACATTACTATTTACATCTGGCATTCTTATCCTTTTACCTTCATCCTTATCCTCTCGTTTTATCATCATTTCATTGAGCTTAGCTACTGCAACAATGGAGGAATCTCGGTTCATAAAACTCCTAGCGTAAGAAACAAGTTGTTAGGTCTGTGATAACTCGTGATTTTACTCGTTTTTGGCCCATATTTCTACTCTTATTCGATCAATTTTATAACCCGATTTGTTAGTAATTAGTCATTTTACGTTTAATTAGATTATTAGTCGAGTCTTGTATAATTAATGTCAAATTATGTTATTTCTAGAGATTTTGGTACTGTGTCTCGTCATTTAATATTGTAGGTACCAAAAGGATCGAGTTGACTAAAATGAAAACAAGTCGATACGGGTCAAGATAAGCAAAGCTCGAGACGGATCAAGATAAGCAAAGCTCGAGTCAAAATCGAGATTGACCAAGTCAATCACCCAACCCACACTCAAACTCCTCGTGACTTCATGTTACTCCATCAACCTCCATCCCCAAATCAGTTTCCCATGCCTTCAACTTTTAATTCAATTTCACCCTTACCTTCTCCCTCCATAATCAATCATCTTCATCAATTGAATTCATCCCACCATCATCGTATATCATCCTCCACCAATCAATTTCTTCCTCAAATCAATTCCACCAATCGAGCCACCATGGCTCCGCCAACTCCACACTCCGACCACCACAATCCATCTCGCGCGCCGTCGTGCGCCACAGCAACCTCCGTCGTGCTACCCCTTTCCGGCGACCCGTGCCCAGATTCCGACGAACGCACGCCGAGCCATGCGTAACCGATTCAGGGAGCATTTGGCCGTGCATAGTCGACCGTGCGCAACCCAGGCTTCCGTGCTCTTTGTTTCCAGTTGAGTTGGATTTTAATTTTGAAGTTAAAGGACGATTCAGCCCTTATGTTTACTCTATTTTCATTTCATTTAAGTAAGGGTAGTTTAGTCCTTTCCTATGTTATATGAGATATTTATACCATAAACCCTCAATTTAGGAAGCAGGCTAAGTTAGAGTAGAGATTTAGATAGAGGGAGATTGGAGGGGTTTTAGAGTAGTGAGTATGTTGGAATTTTTGAGAGCGGAAGTATTTGATGAGCCCGATATTCGTGAATATTGATGATCTTTTATTATGATTTGATATTTGTATGATATTACAATATTTGGGGGAGAGGGTGATACCTTCATAACTCCATTGGAGCTTGAGGCCACACATTGCAATTGATGCCATCAATGCCTATTTATACTAGTTTTGGTGAATTTTCTAGATTAATCTTGCTTGCCATCTTCTCTTGATTTTTCTAGGCTAATCTTACTCTTCAATTCTAGATATATATTGTCCTAGATTTTTCTAGATTATTCTACAACTTTAACACTCCCCCTTAATCTGAAAAATCTTGGACTCGAAATGTTACTTAAAACTGCTCCTCTTGAGTCTTGAACTTGTTTGTCTTGTTTTGTCACCTCATTGTTTGATGAATCTTCATATGCTTTATCTTGCACCTTCTTTTGTGTTTATCCTCCTTTCTAACTTCACTTTCTCCATTGGATGGTCTTGTATGATGTCTCATTTGTTGAATCTTGTTGTGATGCTTTTTTCTTCTTGATTCTTGAATAACTTGATTGTTTGTTATTGTACTCTTCCCGTAACATTCTTGTACTTGTGTCTTGAACCTGCTTGAATGTCGGATCTTGTCCGATTTCTCTTGTAGAGTCGATGCCTTTTCTTTTGGTCGAGTTCGATGCCCGTCTTCTCACTGGAGTCTTTTTTTGGAAGCTCCTTGACGAAATTGGGTTGACATTTTTCACCCTTTTTGATTTTGGGTTGACATTTCTTTGTCACCCTTGTTGAATTCGGGTTAGTTTTTTACTACCCTCATCGGATTAGCTTTTCTCGCTATCCGGATTTCGAGTTAACCTTTTTTTGGTTACTCTCATCGGGTCAGCTTGTTTTTTTTTTTTTTACTGCCCGGATTTCGGGTTAGCATTTTATTGTGCTACCCAATTGTTTTGGGTGAAAAGTTGTGGTTCATATTTGGGAAGGTAACATATTTTTTTTTGAACTTGAAGTAATATTGGAAACAAATTGTTTTTGTTTACTAGATTTTTTTTTTTTTGTGATGAAGTGGAGGAGATATTGATTTGGTGCTTTGATGTGATTCATATCCCGGTTTGAACCATCGGCTCTGATACCACTGTTGGAATTTTTGAGAGCGGAAGTATTTGATGAGCCCGATATTCGTGAATATTGATGATCTTTTATTATGATTTGATATTTGTATGATATTACAATATTTGGGGGAGAGGGTGATACCTTCATAACTCCATTGGAGCTTGAGGCCACACATTGCAATTGATGCCATCAATGCCTATTTATACTAGTTTTGGTGAATTTTCTAGATTAATCTTGCTTGCCATCTTCTCTTGATTTTTCTAGGCTAATCTTACTCTTCAATTCTAGATATATATTGTCCTAGATTTTTCTAGATTATTCTACAACTTTAACAGAGTAAGCCGCAGCAGACCTCCAGGCTCCATCTTCCTTCTTTTGTTTATTTTGTTTATTTTGATTAATTAGTTTAGCTATAATTGATTTCTTCATCTTTTGGTTTGCGTAAGACTTACTTTCCTCTTTATGCATTAATTTCTCTTTGTTTTAATTCATCTTCTACCCTTTTTTTTTATTTATTGTTTTGAATTTATGTTTAATTTACTTTAGTTAGTTTAAAGTTGTCATCTTTATTGTCTATTGTGTTTAGAATTATGATTTTAAGTTTGTATTTTATATTTGTTAATTAGTAATTGTTTTGTTAGATTAGATTAGTCTAATTTTATCTCTTTAGCATGTGTTCTTTGTTTAGTTAGTTATTAGTGTGTTTTGGTTAGTTTAATAATGATTAGCGAGTAGTCTTTTTCTAGGGGGCGATTTGACCCCGATATGCCTAGATTGTGGGTTTGAATTTCAATGTTGGATTGTTTGGAATAAATGAGATTGGATAGTTTGGGGATCGGGAATTGACTTGGCATTTGGTTGTGCTTTAACCCTTGACCCTTGTCCATCGACGGAAGTCGGTTAGGTCTAGGTAGTAAAACTCGTCTCTTGTCATGCCTTGTCCCGCCTAGTTGAACACGGGAGTGAGAACTTGGTAGGGTACCCAAATTATCGGTTTAGACTCTTCACCTTGGGAGAGGGGAGAGAAAGGACCGGGATTAGACGCGGACTTAATGAGCCGACTCACGAACCCGGGAGGGAGGTGATCGGTTTTAGCTTAGTTGGATTACGAACCCGGGAGGGAGGTAGCCAACCCCTAGAGGCGTTCCACTATTCTTGTCATCCCTAGCAATTCGATGCTCGGTATTCCTTACCCACGATTATGGCATGTTGGAGGTTAAGTCGGACCCTAGGCCTTTCTCTATTGAGTAACCGTCGTTTTTTGTTTTCGTTTGTTTCATATTTAGTTTTCTATTTTCTTTTTGTAGTTGTAGTTCACCAATCATACCTTTCATCGACTTAGATAAACATTTAGGGTAAACACGACTAGGCATCGCTTTGCTCCTTGTGGGATCGACCCTCTATTGTGCTACGATTACATCGTGCGCTTGCGAGGTATTAAAACTCCAACAGTCTGTTCGATTGAAATAGGTCTAAACTGAACTGAAAAGAAGTCATACGGGAGGTGGGTGTGTTGCACAAGCAAGCTTGTTTTGTGCTATAGAGTAAACAAAATACTACGCTATATTACGAATAACATGTAAAAAAATACTACTTGTATTACGACAATTGGAGTTAAATAGAGGAATCGGATAGTCTCTTTTCTAAAATTTACATCTATACAGGAGGAACATTATATTAAACGTATGTGACGGGAAATGGTTGAAGTCAAGGTCTTTGCTAGTGTAGTACTGTACGTCGTTGCTTTGCTTAAACATTTTCCACGCAAAAGTCTTTCCACAACTCCTAGCTTAAGAAACAAGTCGTTAGGTCTATTCGATTGAAAAGAAGTCCTAGAGCATGGGTCGTGGGGTCTGTTGCACAAGCTTTTTTTTGCTATAAATTGAACGGAAACGGAATACTATCTGTACTACCATTAATTACCATACCTTGAAAATATGAGGAATAATAATAATACTCCCTCCGTCTCAATGAATTGTTTGCCTATTCCATATTGGGGCGTCTCAATGAATTGTTTGCCTTTCTATTTTAGGAATGTTTTTTATATGTAATTTGACCCTCGGCTCCACGTGTCACTTCCCCATTGGTTCTGTTTCCCTTGGTGCCAAAATCAAAAGCAAACAATTCATTGGAACGGAGGAAGTACATTATTAATAACTTGCCTTCTCTTTTATATATTATTCATCTTTCTGAATACATGGTTGTGTAGCTGTAATATAAACTCACCCAAAAACTCAACATGTAAACCTTCCGAAAGAGCCGCTCTACTCAACTTCAAGCACAACCTCACCTATTTCGACAAAAATGTTTCGTCTTCATGGGAAGGGGAGGATTGCTGCAAATGGGACCGAGTGGAGTGTAATACCAAAACCGGCCACATTCTCAAGCTCGATCTTGGTGGAGAGGAGTCTAATGACTTGCTTAAAATGGAGAAGCTGGAGTCGTCCTTGGTGTATTTGCTTGAGCTCAAACAGTTACAGAGGTTGGACTTGAGCAATAATAACTTCAGCTTTAGCTTAATCCCGAGGTTCATAGGTTCGATGAAGCAACTCAGGTATCTCGATCTCTCATATGCTTCTCTAGATGGGTTAGTTCCTTATGAGTTAGGTAACCTCACTAACCTGCGAAGCCTTAATCTTGGTGGTAATCGGTTGAGTGGCAAAATACCAACATCCTCATTCGGAAAACTTTCCAAGCTGCAATACCTAGATATAAGTTCTAATTCATTAGAAGGGACAACTTTGCGTGAAGCTCATTTTGCAAACCTCTCAAGCTTGACAGATTTAAACCTAGAAGATGCCTTACTAACACTTAACTTCTCCTCTGACTGGGTGCCTCCATTCCAACTTGAGTATTTCACTGCAGATAACTGTAAAATCAACGGGCAACTTCCTCCGTGGCTTCAAACTCAAAAATACCTAAACTATATCTATTTGTCTAATGCTAATATCTCCGGACACATTCCGAAATGGTTTCATGAAATGAAACAACTTAAAGAAATTAACCTCTCTAATAACAAGCTTAGTGGTTCAGTTTTTCCCCTTGTTAACTCTTCCGTCGTCGACCTCTCTAATAACTCTATGTCTAAGGAACTTTTGTTCAATGGCAATCAAACCAAAGTATATTTTCTGGCTGAACGGATAGATCTGTCAAATAATTTTTTAGTTGGCTCGTTACCACTTGGTTTAGGTAATATGATGCCTAATTTGGAATCCTTATTCCTTTTCAATAATCAATTGAGTGGTCCAATCCCCGAGTCCTTGTGCCAACTTACTTCATTGGGTTATTTAGATCTTCAACACAATAGTCTGTCTGGGGAAATTCCAGATTGTTGGGCTAATGTTTCAAGGCTTACATTTGTGCGACTCTCGTACAACAAACTCCAAGGCCGTATTCCATGCTTTAATAATACATACTCGTATTATAATAACATCTTTCCCGGATTTGCTCAATTTTATATGCATTTGAATGACAACATGTTGAGCGGAGAGATCCCATCGTGCTTGAGTAATCTCACAAATCTGAAAGTGTTAGACATTGGTGGAAACCGGATCTCAGGGAAAATGCTCGACTAGTTTAGTGCCAATCATTTTACAGAGTTGCAAATACTTCGACTCAGAGGAAATAAGTTTAGTGGCAGTATCCCTAGTCAGATATGCTCCTTGCCTAATCTCCAAGTAATAGACCTCGGACGTAACCAATTCACGGGAGTCATTCCTCGATGTTTGAGTAACATTACAGCCATGACGACTTCACCTAACGCATCACAATATTTTGATACTTATTATGGTGTTGATGAGGTAATCCAAGGTATTGAGCGTGCATATACGAGCACACTACAATATTTGTCAGATATAGGTTTCTCGTGCAATAGCTTGGTAGGTAGCATTCCCGAGGACATGACAAAGATGTCTGGCTTGATGAGTCTCAACCTGTCGTATAACCAATTATCTGGGACGATTCTTGAGAATATTGGGGGTTTAAAGTCATTGATCTCGCTTGATTTGTCAAAGAATAAACTCAGCGGAAGGATCCCAACGAGCCTTGGTGAAATATACTCGTTGAGTCACCTCAACATGTCATACAATAATTTATCCGGCCAAATTCCGACAGGCAATCAATTACAAACCCTGCCCGACCAACCCTCAATTTATGCCGGAAATCCGTATTTGTGTGGCGATTCTCTACCTACGAAGTGCAAAAGCAAAAATAAGGGTAGGAGCAGTAACAATGAAGAGAATGACAATAAGAAGGAGAAGCTCAAGAAATTGGGATTCGACCTGGTTGTGATGTCGGGATTTGCTACCGGTTTCTGGTGTGTTGTTGGGTGTTTGGTGTTGAATAGGAGGTGGAGGCATGCATTTTTCCTGCGTCTCAAAGACGGTTATAATTGGTTGTATGTGATAGTTACGTTGAAAGTGAGGGCGATCAAAGTTAAGATCAACTGGAGATGAGATTGTTCATGTACTCGATCATGTAGCTAGTCGTGTCTCATGTTGTTTGAATTAAAAGTGTATGTAATGTATTATATATTGTTCCACTACGGAGTAGAAGTATGTAATGTAAGCGTTAGTATATTATAATCGATAATGTATCCAAATAAATTTCACCAACCTAGCTATGTAATTAGTTTGCATTGAGAAATTATGTGTACTGAAATTATATGAGGTGGAGTCGTGAAGAAAGAGCGCTATTCTTGATCGTCGACATTTCAGCCGGGTCATCGGCACTTTATATTATAACGTGAAATGGCACGATTGTCCTTCCCTAATTACCTTCCTTAACATTGTTAATTACATTAAAAGGATTTGTCGTTAATAAAACTCGATAATGTAACGGTTTTTTATTTTTCCCGTGAAACCGTCTTTTGGCATATGTGATTTACGTGGATAAACCGTAAATAGATTTACGTGAATTACGTTCAAACTTAAAAAAAAAAATTAAAAACGCATATCTCGTTAGAAATAAATGTATTTTATAATTAGATTTACGTGAATTATGTTCGAAATTTAAAAAAAAAAAAAAAAAAACAAAAACAAAACAAAACAAAAAAAAAAAAAAAAAAAAACCTATCTAATGATATACGGATCCGTTTATATGGGAAGAGTTCGATTGATAATTTTTACACTTAAAAATATGCAAATAACATAAATGCCTAAATGGTACTACTATCCCGTAGTTAATAGTCTCTTCGATTGTATCGTTCATTTGTTTATCTTTTATGTTTACTGTGAAAAAAATATTTTAATCAAAGACAAACAAATGAATTAGACGGAAGGGTAATATTTTAACAACAAAGGGTTGGATAAAAAGTACTTAATCATTTTCTTGTCTTGGTTGCTCCAGGTGCGGTCTAACTGAACAGTCGATCAAGTTACAAGACAAGCCATAAAGGGTAGAAAGCGAGGTGGAGGTGTTCGTTTTGGTGAAATGGAAAGGGATGCAATGCTCGCCTATTTATTACACAACATGCTTCATAAGAGCTCAGATTATCATTTTGCAGACGTGTCTTCTCTTTGTGGAAGTATTCTTTCATCCACAATGATCGAACCACACAAACTCGCTGTCCAGAAGATCAGGGGCTTACCTCCTGCTCGCGCTCCTAAAAAGGTTTTCTGTCAATCTTGCCAAACTAGTAAGGGAATGGAATCCATTGCTATGCCCTACGTTTTCAGATATTTAGCCACTGAATTGGCTGCTATGAACATCAAAATGTTTCTCGAGCTAAGCGACGCAGCTGGAGCCTGACCTAAAATATCAACTCGAGTTAGACATCAATTTTTTCCCAAACGGCCAACCGTCGAGAATTTGAAGGAGTTTAGAGCTTGGTATGCTTTTGTTTTCCACAAGTAATCGTCGAGAAGTTTAAGAAAGCGATAATAAGGTAGTTTAAATAAAGAAAATATTTTTCACGAAGCAATTATTTTGATAGAATTTTGTATCAGATTTTTGTCGCCCTGTTTTAACGGAGGCATCAGCAAAATCACTGGTGGAGATAATAGTACAACTCCAAGGAACTCTCTCTAAGATGATCTTGGGTTGATTACTAAGGTGGAAGGGTGATCTCTATTTATACAAAAAGAATCACCCCCACCTAGTTAATCTATCAATGTGGGACAACTTTTCTATTTATACATAGAAAAACTACCACATTCCACTACTCTTTAGATGTGGGACAAACCACAATCCTAACAAAATACATCATCTTATTTTCGCACCTAGTTCGACATTCAACCCGAGTTTCGAATACCACAATTGCTAGTCATTAATCCTAACAAAAACACTACTCTTAATTATGACAATTGGAGTTAAATAGAGGGATCGAATAGAGTCTATTTCCTAAAATTTACTCCCTTTGTCTCGTTCATTTCTTTTCCTTAGATTAAAATAATAAGACGTAGAGAGGACGATGAACGAGATGATCTTAGGAGGAACATTATAACTAGGGATGCTCATTGGTCCAAACCCGGACTAGACCAGATTGACCTGCGGACTGGCAAACCAAAAAATTCAAACCCGTAGACCGGACCGTAAAAATAAAACTAAATTTGATTTTTTTTAAAAGTGTGGACGGGTCACCAAGTTGTTGGCGACCCACAGACCGGATTGGTATGTGCCCCGGTCTGATTTGCCGGTCCGGGACACTTTTTGAACACTCATTTGTTTTTGGGGTCAAAAATAAGGAAGACAAAATGAGTGGTTTTAAAAAAGAGGAGGAAAAGAGATAAATGGGTGGGTAAATCTAAAATGAAAAATGGATAAAAGATCAAACTCAATCCAAAAAGAAATACATGTAAATGATAGAAACTTGGATGGAGTATTAAACAGTAGTTCAATTGTTGAAGTCAAGGTCTTTGCTAGTAGAGTACATACGTCGTTACTTTGCTTTAACATTTTCCACACAAAAGTCTGTCTATAATGATGTCAGGGAGGACATACAGGAGTTAGAATAATGCAATAGGCAATAATGATACTATTAATATCGTATGACTTGAGACTATGTCTTCTGGACTTTGAGTATGTCGTCTTAAGGGTGACTTACATGGTATGCATGATCAGCAGGTTATTGCATACGTCAGAGGGTTTATCCAGCGCGCACCAAAGCAATATATACCATAGAATTAAAGGGGTACGTATGTTATAAAAACAATTACAAATGGAAATTGTCATTCTAAAAGATATCCCTAAATTTCTAACAAAAAAATTTGTATTGTATCTCAATAACATATTGAGAAATTGTGTCTCAATAATTTGTGTTTAATTATGTTATTCGTGAACAATATTTTGATCGACACACTAGAATACAAGCTAAGACGATGCATAATAACGCGTAATTTTGTTTTGTTGGTTTGTTAGAATTGTAATCATCAACCTTTAGACTAAATAAAGAGGTACAGATTGTTTTGTTGATCATATTTAACATACAACTTGTTTCTTCCACAAATTTGAACTTGTACTGCCATTACCTCTGTTTCTACAACTTATAAACATTTATCTTTTTCAACATAAAGTGGTGTAGTAGCAACGACGCGAACAGCTCAACCGTGGTCAAGTGCAGACCCTCTGAAAGAGCGGCCTTGCTCAACTTCAAGCAAAACCTGACCTTCTTCGACAAAGACGTTTCATCTTCGTGGGTAGGTGAGGAATGCTACCAATGGAAACAAGTGAGTTGTGATAGTGCGACAGGCCATGTTATCGAACTCAATCTTGATGGAAACAATAATTTACATTGAGTAATTATGGAAACAACCTAGCTAGCTATGTAATTATTTTGCATTGAGTAATTATGAGTATTGAAATTATATGAGATGGAGTCGTGGAGAGAATATATATATACATAATTTATTACTTCAGCTATTATAATAGAATATAAATATAATAGTTGGACCTTAATCATCGGCTCAAGGTTTTGGTTGAATTTACAGGTATATATCGGAGCAGAGATCACAAGTTCGAATCCTAACATCCCCCAATATCTCGAACTCTCATCATATATATACTTCAAAATTAAACATATGTCCAAGTCAAAGTCTTCGTGAGATATTTCTAAATCTAAGTCATTTTCAGTTGACATGTAGAAGTCCACAAGCACGAGTGGTGGCAGGTGGGGTGTGTTGCACAAGCTATTTTTTGTGCTACAAATTAAATCGAATACTACTCTGTAATACCATTAACATACCTTGAGAAATATAGTATGGGGAGTAATGATAATACATTATTAATAACTTGCCTTCTATTTTATACATTATTCATCTTTCTGAATACATGGTTGTGTAGTTGTGATGTGAACTCACCCAAAAACGCAGCATGTAAACCTTCCGAAAGAGCCGCCCTACTCAACTTCAAGCACAACTTCACCTATTTCGACAAACATGTTTCGTCTTCATGGGAAGGTGAGGATTGCTGCAAATGGGACCGGGTGGAGTGTAATACCACAATCGGCCATATTCTCAAGCTCGATCTTGGTGGAGATTATGGGACTGTCTTGCTTAAAACAGAGAAGCTGGAGTCGTCCTTGGTGTATTTGCTTGAGCTTAAACAATTAGAGAGCTTGGACTTGAGCTACAATGACTTCAACTATAGCTCAATCCCGAGGTTTATAGGTTCGATGAAGCAACTCAGGTATCTCGATCTCTCATCTGCTTCTCTAAGCGGGTTAGTTCCTTATGAGTTAGGTAACCTCACTAACCTGCAAAGCCTTAATCTCGATGACAATCATTTATCTTTAAATCATTTAAGTTGGATTTTGGGTCTAACAAAACTTCACTACTTGAATATGAATGGTGTGAATATGAGTTATGCCCATGATTGGATCGAGTCTCTAATCGGGCCGCTCCCTAATATTCAAGAGCTACATTTATCGTCATGTGGACTGACGTCTCTTGAACATCTTAACGTTGCAAATAACATCGTCTCCACGCAATACGATCTTCGTGACAATAAATCAGTCAACACTGATTCGCGGAATAATCTTTGGGGTCTTGTGCACAACTTGTGTACTTTGAAGTCATTGGACTTGTCCGAAAATTATTTTCAAGATGATTTTTTGCAACCACCTCGTAACTTTTCCAATAATTCTCGCAACTGTTATGAATTAGAGAGGTTAATCATTTCAAACAGCTCTCTTATTGGTAAATTTCCTGGATGGCTAGGAGACTATTTTAGGAGTCTTGGATCAATTGATCTTTCCTATAACATGCTATCAGGTGAGATTCCTGCATCAATTGAGAACCTATCGAATTTGCATGAAATCTTTCTTCCTCATAATAATTTCACATCGGTAGCATCCTCGCTAACGTTTCCATCAAAATTGGAGTCCTTATATCTTAATAATAATCATTTGAGTGGCGAAATACCAACATCCACATTCGGAAAACTTTCAAAGCTGCGAACTCTAGATATAAGTTTGAATGCATTAGAAGGGACAATTTTGTGTGAAGCCCACTTTGCAAACCTCTCAAGCTTGACAGATTTAGAACTACAAGATGCCTTACTAACACTCAATTTCTCCTCTGATTGGGTGCCTCCATTCCAACTTTATGAGTTCCATGCAGATAACTGTAAAATCAACGGACAACTTCCTCCGTGGCTTCAAACTCAAAAATACCTATATGATATCATTTTGTCTAATGCAAATATCTCCGGACACATTCCGAAATGGTTTCATGAAATAGAACAACTTTCAGATATTGATCTCTCTAATAACAAGCTTAGTGGCTCTGTTATTTTCCCTGTTAAATGTTTCAACATCAACCTCTCTAATAACTCTTTGTTTGGAGAACTACTTTTGTTCAATGGCAATCAAACCAAAGTATATCTTCAGGCTTACTGGATAGATCTCTCAAATAATTTTTTCGTTGGCTCGTTACCACGGGGTTTAGCGAATATGATGCCTAATTTGGAATCCTTATTCCTTTCTAATAATCAATTGAGTGGTCCAATCCCCAAGTCCTTGTGCCAACTTACTTCATTGAGTTACTTAGATCTTCAACACAATAGTTTGTCAGGGGAAATTCCAAATTGTTGGGCTAATGTTTCAAGGCTTGTATTAGTAAAACTCTCGTACAACAAGCTTCAAGGGCGCATTCCATGCTTTAATAATTTATATTCTAACCTCACATCCGAATCTGGCCCTCAATTTTATATGCATTTGAATGACAACATGTTGAGCGGAGAGATCCCATCGTGCTTGAGTAATCTCACAAATCTGAAAGTGTTAGACATCGGTGGAAACCGGATCTCAGGGAAATTGCTCGACTGGTTTAGTGCCGATCATTTTAAAGAGTTGAAAATACTTCGACTCAGAGGAAATAAGTTCAGTGGTAGTATCCCTAGCCAGATATGCTCCTTGCCCCATCTCCAAGTAATAGACCTCGGACGTAACCAATTCACGGGAGTCATTCCTCGATGTTTGAGTAACATTACAGCCATGACGACTCCGCCTAACGCATCAGAATTTTTTGGTATTAATTTTGATGAAAATGGTGTTGATGAGGTAATCCAAGGCATTGAGCGTGCATATACGAGCACACTGCCATACTTGTTTGATATAGATTTCTCATGCAATAGCTTGGTAGGAGGCATTCCTGAGGACATGACAAAGATGTATGGCTTGATGAGTCTCAACCTATCGTACAACCAATTATCTGGAACGATTCCCGGGAATATTGGGGGTTTGAAGTCATTGATCTCACTTGATTTGTCAAAGAATAAACTCAACGGAAGGATCCCAACGAGCCTAAGTCAAATATACTCGTTGAGTCACCTTAACATGTCGTACAATAATTTATCAGGCCAAATTCCGACAGGCAATCAGTTACAAACCCTTCCTGACCAAACCTCAATTTATGCCGGAAATCCCTATCTTTGTGGCGATTCTCTACCTACGAAGTGCAAAAGCAAAGATAAGGGTAGGAGCAATAATAATGAAGAGAATGACAATAAGAAGAAGCTCGAGAGAATGGGGATGGACCTGGTTGTGATGTCGGGATTTGCTACCGGTTTCTGGTGTGTTGTTGGGTGTTTGGTGTTGAATAGGAGGTGGAGGCAAGCATTTTTCCTGCGTCTCGAAGATGGTTATAACTGGTTGTATGTAATAGTTGCTGTGAGGTTGGACAAACTTAAGATCCACAGGAGATGAGATACATTCTTGTGCCAGTACTGTAAGTCTAATATATACATATATGCATTAATGTTAATAATACGATGTACGAATTGGTTTGCCCGTGAAAATAAATCACCAATTTACGTTACATGAAATTACAGACATTAAGCTGATAAGTTATGCAAGTTTGTGTCGGATCAGAGAGGCCGAACAATGAGAAATTAATGAGATGAAGATCCAAATCGCTCCAAATACCCGAGCTCCGATCCCTACTTTTGACTATGCTGTCCCAATTATGATTTTCCTATATAAGTCGACCCAAAAAAAGGAACCTTTCCCCTTCCGGCCGGACATTTAACCGATTATGAACTATACGTCACTATAAATCGACATCCTTTAATGTTATGTATTGTTGCTCAAATTAAATTTTATGTGGCCGTTTTATATGGCTGAACAAATTACTCAACAAATAAAATGTCTCGGTGTATTACGAGTTTCATTTGGTCTTCAATAAAGACATTTAAATGCCATATTATTGCATTTTGAGACGTGTACAAGTTTAAGAAAAAAGGTTTGATACTTCATTATATGACGTGTCAGAAGGTTCCAACAATCATTATTAAGCATTATGTTTGTACCAAAGAGTTATCGTCGAAAAATATTCGCGTTTTAGAACAAATTTTATCTCTTTCGAAAATAGCCGAAAATGACTAATTTTGAAGGCTATTATCCACGTTTTTTTTGGTGTTTTGGGTCCCGAAACAAAACGGCTCATATTCGCGCTGAAGAAATTATACAACGAATAAAATGTTCCGGTGGATTAGAAGTTTCATCTGGTCTTCTATAAAGACATTTAAAATGACGTCTAAAATTTAAAAAAACAAATTCGATACTCTTTTATATAACGTTTAAGAAGGTTCCAACAATCATTATTAAGCATTATGTTCGTACCAAAGATTTTTTCGTCCAAAAACATTCGCGATTTAGAACAAATTTCACCTCGTTCGAAAATAGCCGAAAATGACCGATTTTGAAAGCTATTATTCACATTTATTTGGTGTTTTGGGTCTCGAAAAAAAATCGGCTCACTTTCGCGCTGAACAAATTACTCAACCAAAAAAATGTCCCGGTGTATTACGAGGTTCATTTGTTCTTCAATAAAGACATTTAAATGCAATAATATTGCATTTTGAGACGTGTAAAAATTTAAGAAAACAAGTTCGATACTCCATTATATAACGTTTCAGAAGGTTCCCACAATCATTATTAAGCATTATGTTCGTACCGAAGAGTTTTCGTTGAAAAATATTCGCGCTTTAGAACAAATTTCACCTCGTTCGAAAATTGCTGAAAACGACCGATTTTTATGGCTATTATCCACGTTTTTTTGGTGTTTTAATGCCCGAAAAAAAAAATCAGCTCATATTCACGCAGAACCTATTACAAGACAAATAAAATGTCTCTGTTTATTACGAGGTTCATTTGGTCTTCAATAAAGACATTTAAAGGCCATAATGGCATTTTGAAACGTGTAAAAATTTAAGAAAACAAGTTCGATACTCCATTATATAACGTTTCAGAAGGTTTCAACAATCATTATTAAGCATTAAGTTATTGAGCTTTTGTACTGTGTATAATAACTGAATTTATATAAATTTCTGAATTGAGTTGTAAGTTTTTGAGTTCAAACATTTATGTTATTTAGCTCGACAACTTTACACAAAAATTCAGAAAGTTTACAACAAAACTGGAAAACTTTGAAATCATAAAACCAGTTGTACGTAGCGCTATGTACAAATACAACTGGTTGTATAATCTACTCATTCAACAATATTAAGCATAAAATCTTTAGAACTACATATATCTCTTGTTTTTCTTTCAAATACAGAGGAACGTTGTCTTATCTTAATAGTAAAAATAAATTCATAACAATCCCAACACTAATAGAAGGGTTCAATTGTACTGTTCTCTAAAGACGATTCAGTATTATTTTCGTTGTTTGACTGTTTCCATTATACATTTGAATAACATCTTTATAACGAAAAATAAATCGCTAAACATTTCTCAAGAAAAATGTGTACAACCGGTTAATATGATCACAAACCACCTTATTCCATCTGCAGCATCCCTCACCTTCCCACGAAGACGAAACATATTGGTCGAGATAGGCGAGGTTGTGCTCGAAATCAAGAAATGGAGCTCGTTTAGTATAAGAAGGCTTACAATTCAAGTTCGAATTGCACTGCGCGTTAGTAAGGAAAACGATGAATGAATAATAGAGTATGCAAGTTATTAGGAATGCATTCCCCATATTTGGTAAGGTTTAGTACTGAATATTTCTTAACCTAGTATTTAAGAATAGTTATCTGGACAATAGGTTTCAGGTTTAAATCTTCCTCGTTCCTCTATATTGTAATAATGCGACTAAATACGTTTCGTTGAGAAGGAAGAAAATATTTGTTGAGGTTTAGTAGTAGTGATAATGGTAATGTACTAACGTAGTATTGTGTTCAATTTATAGGAGAAATTTAAACAAGCTTGAAATTAATGCATGAAAGAAGTGGTCGGATGAACGTAAACAAGAAGGTGGACGCGTTTAACATACAATGCCAAGACTTAACAACAATGATTAGTCAACAATGTATGTAGGGTGATCATGAACCAATTGAATGGCAAGGAATCAACTTCTAGAGGGGTATGCATCAATTCAAATGTTTACAGACGTTACAAAGGGGTTAATCGAGTTGAGTTAAGTTGAGATTTGTAAGTCTAGTGAAGATGACTTTGGCTAAATTGGGTGATGAAGACTTTGCCTTAGTAATATATGATGACTTATATTTTTCTTCTCTTTTCTTTTGGTATTTGGTATTGTAAAAATAAAACAAAAATGCGTCAACTATATGAATATAGAAATTAAGAAGGGATGATTGATATCTCATTATTGTAAATGAGAAATCGTTTTATATAATGGTTGATTTTATTAGTTGTGCTTTTTTTCTCCCGGTGCATGTCTCACTTAACATAATGAGAGACGGTAGTGCTCAACTTCTAAGCCTACTCGTTCAATATAATGGACGTAACAATTGTAAACATGTGAATATGTGATTTTAATTAGGTGAATTCTTGAGAAATCCATTCTTACTCATATTTCATATTAAAATACATCCAAATATCCAAGCAATCTCGAGAACCAATAGTTACACTTATATTGAGGACAATAGTGAAATGTATTGACGGGTTTGAATCTAAAGAAAGAGGTAGCACAAAAAACCCTTCTCTAAACCTTTCTCCCTCCAAAAAAAAAACCTAGCTTCCAAAAAAAAAAATTTGGGACTACCACCATTAATGATGGTAAGTCCCCAATTTTAAATTGGGTCGTGTTTTTTCTTAATGAACATTTACTCAATCCTAACGAATTTTCCTAAAATGTTCCCATTATACCCTTATATAAACTTTTCATAGCATTGACATTCAACTACAATTCTTTTGTTTTGCTCCATCAATTTAGATAATCAATCGCAACCGAATTCAATTATTACTTCTGATTCAATTACCGATGATGTAAAATCGATTATTTTTTTACCAAAATAAAAACCTTAAGGAATTTAAATCAATTTTGTTTTAAATTTAAAGGAATTTAAAACAAAATTTAAAGGAATTTTGTTTTAAATTTAAATCAATTCTGATTAATTAAAAAAAAAACCGCAACCAACAACAAAAATGTGACCCCACCGCCGACCACCCTCACCCACCAGACACCACCACCGACCACCACTCAACCCACCCCACGACCCGACCCATCACCACCCAGCCCACCCCTTGACCCGACCCACCATCACCATCCAGCCCACCGCACCACCCGACCCACCACCATCACCATCACCATCACCCACCACCGTCCACCACCACCCACCACCGCCCACAATCCGACCCTCACTCACCACCACGACCCACCACCCACATCCCAACCACCCTTACCCGATCCCGCCGACCCGCCCACCCAACCCACATCGCTCCGACCAGACACCACCCACAAAGCCCCCGCCGACCCGAACCCTGCCTTCTCGACCATCGATTTCGGCCAGCGACTCCCGATATCAGTGGTGGTTCATTTTATGGGTGTTTTTATTTAGAGAGAAAACAAAAATATTTGACTTTTTGATGGGTGAAATGAGAGAGATAAACTGGTACAATGTCGTTAGGATTGAGTAAAGGCTCGTTAGGAAAAAGTAATTTCATTAATTAATTACTCCCTCCGAGTTCCTATTATTGTCCCACTTTCTTTTTTGGGCTGAGTTTGATTTTTGTCCCACTTTTCTTTTAAGGTCATCAAGGTGTGGTTCACAATTACTCTCTCATTTCTCTTTCTTCCTCTTTTTTGAATTACTCATTTATCCTTCCTTATTTTCCACCCAAAAAGCTTTTGGGACAATAATAGAAACTCGGAGGGAGTATATCGTTTTAATATTGGTATTATTAGTATTTTAGTTATAATAAGTCCTCTCCTCTTGGAGAGTTTCGCCCCCATCAATTGATGAGTTTCACTCTCTCTATTAGGAGAGATGTTGAATCTATTATAGTAGAGAGGACGCGGAAGATCAGTACCATAATCGCACATCATGTCTTATCTCAATTTATGTCAGACCGGCGGCTACAATCTATTAGGTTAGATAAAATTGATTCTCGTCAAAACCTTTTGGAAGATCCGATGACCCTCTTGCGAAAAGTTGTATCATTAAACAGCGATATGTTGAAAGAGGATATGCAGAAGCGGAGATCAAAATCTTAGTAACAGACCTTTGTTTTAACGAGAATTTATTTTACTCAAATTTATAGCATTGTATCCGTTCAATTTCGATATAAGTTGTAGATGTCGTATGACTTTTTATTAATGAAATGATATATTCACTCAAAAAGAACAATAGTGCATTACACTCGTTCAAGCAAAAAAAACCAAAAACATATTATTACACATATCGAGTAAATAATGAAAATATGATTGTCGATCATAATGACATGAATTCAGTAGTTATTGTGTAAGATGTCTCACACGTGCAACAATTTTTTTGTATAAAAAGTTTAATCATTTATCAATGATAAATGAAATGTCTTTTCACACGATCGCCTTACACGTAATACCGTCTTACACTATAATTTCTGCACCAAATGGTGTCGTACAGAATGCTAGGAATAACCATCTTCTCGAGCTGGACCGTGAACTATCTCATCTTCTGTTGATCTTAGCTTTGACAGCCCTCACCCTCAGAGCAACCATCACATACAACCAGTTATAACCATCTTCTAGACGCTGGGAAAAAGCAATCCTCCACCTTCTATTCAATGCCAAACACCCAACAACACACCAGAAACCGGTAGCAAATCCCGACATTACAACCAAGTAAAATCCCATCTTCACGAGCTTCTCCTTCATACCGTCATTACCTTCATTTCTCCTACCATTATCTGGCTTGTCAATGTTGGCTTTGCACTTTCTAGGCAGAAAATCTGCACAAAGATAAGGATTCCTGGCATAAATTGAGGCTGGATCGGATAGGACTTGTAGTTGATTTCCAGTTGGGATTTGACCAGATAAATTATTATAGGACAGGTTAAGGCTACTCAAAGTAGATATTTCACCCATGCTTGTTGGTATACTTCCCGTAAGTTTATTGTTTGACAAGTCAAGTGCAATCAATGACTTCATAGCTCCAACATTCTCCGGAATGATTCCCGATAACTGATTATAGGACAAGTTTAGACTCAACAAACCGAAGATCTTTGTCATGTCGTTGGGAATGCTACCTACCAAGTTATTGCATGAGAGATCTATATCCACTAAATATTCCAGTGTTGACGTATATGCACGCTCTATTCCTTGGATTACCTCACTAACACTAGTTTTATCAAATTCATCGAATGTAACCTTAGGTGAAGTAAAAGCCATGGCGGTGAGGTTACTTAAACAACGAGGAATGGATCCCGTAAAACGGTTATGTCCAAGGTCCATGATTTGGAGATGAGGCAAGGAGCATATCTCCGTAGGAATAGTTCCACTAAACATATTTCCCTTGAGCCTAAGTATTTGCATTCCACCAAATTTTTCGGCATTAAACCACTTGAGCATTTTACCCGTGAGCATGTTTCCACCAACATCTAAAATGTTTAGATTTGGGAGATTGCTCAAGCATGATGAAGGAATCTCTCTCCTCAGCATGTTGTTATTCAAATGCAAACCAACTATATCTGTGTTATTAAAGCATGGAATATGTCCTACAAGTTTGTTATACGAGAGATTTAGTAGAGAAATAGAGGAAACATTGGACAAGCAATTTGGAATCACTCCGTCTAAACTATTATTTTCTATATCTAAAATTTCCAAGGATGTAAACTGGCAGAATGAATCGGGGATTGTGCCAGTGATTCGATTATTAGAAAGAAACAATTCCCACAAGTTAGGCATTATTCGAGCTAGAGATTCGGGAAATGGCCCAATTATAAAATTATGTGAGAGATCTATGATGGAGGCATTGGGATAATGTACTTTTGTCTTAGTGTCATTTGCCATAAATTCTCCAAACGAATTATTAGAGAGGTCAATTTGGGAAAAGGAAATGGGAAAAATAGGAGACCCGGTAAGGTTGTTGTTAGAAAGATCAATGTCGTGAAGTTGTTGCATCGTATGAAACCATGTTGGCATGATCCCGGAGATATTTGCATCTGGCAAATTCAGCTCCGATAGGGACTTCTGAGTTTGAAGCCACGAAGGAAATTGTCCATTGATTTTGCAGCTAACACTACCGAAATATTGAAGTTGGAATGGAGGGACCCAATCAGAGGGGAAGTTAAGTGTTAGGAAGGTTTCTTCCAAGTGTAATTCTGTCAAGCTTGAGAGGTTAGCAAAATGAGGTTCCGACAAAACCGTCCCTTCGAATGGATTGACTCTAAGATCTAAATAGCGCATGTTCGAAAGTTTTCCTAACGATTTTGGTATTTTGCCACGCAGCTGATTTATCTGAAGATTTAAGGACTCCAATTTTAATGGGAACCTAAGAGAGGATGATATAGAGGTCAAATTATTGTCGGAAAGATCAATGAATCTTAGACTTTTAAAAGCATCTCCTAGCCATCCAGGAATATCACCCATAACAGAGCTACTAGCCATGGATAACTTCTCTAATTCATAACGGTTGCGACAATTATTCAATAGGTTTTGACGCGGTGACAAAAAATTTCCTAGAAGATAATTGTCAGATAGGTCTAGTGATTTCAAACTACACAAGTTGTGCATAAGATCCCAAAAACTCCACGAATTGTATTGTGTCAACCTGATGCTAAATGAAAGGTCAAGGTGTTCAAGAGATATTAGGTTTTGAATTGTAGATATTATCTCTCCATTAAAATTGTTCCCACTAAGATCTATATAGCGGATCGGAAGGTGAGGAGGAAATGACGAGTTTTTGTGAATGGTTTTATAAAGGGTTAGTCCGCAGAAAGATAAGTGAAGCTCTTTGATATAAGGGAGCGGTCCAATTAGCGACTCCCCCCAATCATGTGCATCACTCATATTCACATCATTCAAGTTCAAGTAACGAAGTTCTTTTAGACCCGAAACCCAACCTAGACTGTCTACAACGATCCCATCATTACTATCCAGATCAAGGACTCGTAGGTTAGTGAGGTTACCTAATTCATTAGGAATTGTCCCGTCAAGCATAGACTGTGAGAGATTGAGATACCTGATTTGCTTCATCGAACCCATAAATCTAGGGATTGAGCTATAACTGAAGTTATTGCAGCTCAAGTCCAAGCTCCGTAGCTGTTTCAGCTCAAGCAAGTACATCAAGGACGACCCAAGCTTCTCCATTTGAAGAAAGTAGTAACTATTGTTTCCATGAAAATCAAGATTGATAACATGGCCTGTTGCGTTATCACAACCCACTCGTCTCCAGTGGCAGCATTCCTCACCTACCCATGAAGATGAAACTTCTTCGTCGAAGTAGGTTATATTGTGCTTGAAGTTGAGCATGGCCGCTCTTTCAGAAGGTCTACACCTCACAGTCGAGTTATTGTCGGGTGAGTTCGGGTTACAAGTACACCACCTTGTATTGAATAAGATAAACGTGAAAATAAGTAAGGATGTTATTATTGTATTCCCCATTGTTAGGAAGAAAAGATGATAATGGCAATACTCCACTACTTTGTTTACTTTATTCATACTCCGTAACCTTCAGAAAAAATCTTCGGTCAATTGAATAGTTACAAACAAGTTAGGGTTGGAGTTGGAGTCTGAGGAAAGTTGGCCACAAACCGAAACATCAGTCAAGACATTATTAATGTAGAGTACATGTTATGTTAACGCCATCATTGTCAATTGAATGGTTACAAGAACAACACAAGCTTAAGGAGTTGATGAGGTCCAAGAGAGAAGACGTAAGATTCTTACCTGATCTTAAAAATAACAAGCAAACAAAACTAAACTACACGTTGAAGCAAGAGACGACTTGACTTAAATTATGTGGTGACCGATGAGATGACCTTATATCATGATAGAATATAACTACCCATAAGTCACCCGTAAAATACGTTTAATATCCTTACAATCCTTTATCACATGCACATAAACCCAAGCGGTAAGAGTTTTTTTACCCCGATCGAGAGGTTGATCGAGGGTTCGATTCTCACTTGCAACTTGATGCGCTCTTCATTTAAGATGGACGACATTCTTCATTTTAAACATAAAATGGGTCAAAGCTTTAGATAAGAGTAAAGATAAAATACGTAGACCTAGCGTTTATTAGCAACGGTCAATAGGGTTGGATTCGAGTCTTCACGGTTCGAGACGGTCATCATTATTGGGTTTATAGGAGTTCATGTTGTGATTGGCTGAGGGCGTGTTATTTCAAGTTTTGATCTTTTCGAGCGTGTTATTGGTTAGGTGAATTTGGAATAACTATTCGTAGACAAATTTAAATATTCAGATTAACTCAATAATGAGGATGGATCATGGATGAGTCGATACAAGTTATGTCAAGCTCGGATCTCCACTACAAGTATGGAGATGGGTTCAAGTCGAGTTATACATACAATAATATTACTCCGTATCTTCAATTGATCTTTTGAGTTTTTGTGTCTTTACAATACAAGAAACAACGAAATTTAAGATCATTTTTTTTTGGACCGTCAATGAAATCAGTCCTAAACTTAATTATTTAATTTATTCCTCACTGTAAATAAATACAACGTAGTGCATGTAAACCGCTAAACACTCATCTTGTCAATGTCGTCCGCATTATTCTTCCTACTAAAAACGACAGGAGAAGACCTTGACTTATAATCTGTGATGGGTGACCTCAAGTCAATGGATTGGAGCGACTAAACTAGAAACCTTCTTGTACGAGTAAGTCTCATATTACACGGTTTTCGTTTTGTAGGTATGCTAAGTTTATTAGAAATAATATCTTAAATGGTGATATATCGAATTATCCTAAGAAAAATCATAACAATGACACAGAACCAACTTTTCGTCGCGCTGACTAGGGAGGTAAAGGAGTCGAGTTGAGCGCGAGCCTAGGGCTGCTGAGCTCGAGCTCAAGAAGCAAAATGAGAGTCTCGGCTCGAGCTCGTCGAGCTTCAGAAACAATGGCTCGAGCTTGAGCTCGAGGCTCGGGAAAAGGCTCGACTCCGGGCTCGAGTGGAGCTCGACTCGCAGGCTTGAGTTGAGCTCGACTCGCATGGTGGGTTGGGCTCGAGCTTAAGTGCTTAACTTATTTGATTTTTTGTCTAATGAAACGAAAATTAAATCAATACTCCGTACATTATTGATTTATGGGTGTCTTAAGCTATTACAAGGAAAAGAGAAATAAAAGTACAAATTGTAATGATGAAATATAAGAATCGATGTTTTGAATATTGCAATTTGCAACATTATAGTAATAAAATAAAATTCATCTTAATAAGAGGCGTATATGATAGTACCAAAAATTCTGAAACTAAATTAACTACAAAAGACAACAATATATTGAAACTAAATCGATTTAGTTAATAGCTACTCTTTTTTGCATATTCATTCCAAAACCGTAGATGTGGTATTATATTGGAATTTAGATGTTAATTTGGTTTATCTAAGGTAGTAAGACTAAACAATATATCGACTAAAAATTCTTCTCCAAAAAATTTAAGGTAATATGACTAAATCATGATTTACTTTTTTTTTTTTATGATTAATAGCTATATTTGATTTAGGTAGCGGAAAGAAAGGTGTAGCTTTAAAATAATATCGAGCCGCTCGCGAGCTATCCGAGCCGAGCCAGGTCTTGTTCGGCTCCACTCATAAATGATATGAGCCAAGCTCGAGCCAGCCGAGCTTACACGAGTCGAGCTTTAACCGAGCTTTGATCGAGCCGATCTCGAGCTGCTCGCGAGCTATCTCGACTCATTTACACCCCTTACGCTGACTATAATTAATATCATAGATTAACCAACTCAAGCAAAAAAAACCTTACGATGATTGATGAGGGCATAAGGCCAATAATATACTTATGCTTATATTAAATTATATCCAAGCTATAGTATATACAACAATATAATACTGCATTACATTTCTTCAAACACAAAAAAAAAAAGCAAAAATATATATATATTACACATCGAGCAATATGATCGTCACAATGACAAGACTTCAGTAATTATTATGTAAGACGGTCTCACATGAATAACCGTCTTTTGGTACAAAAAGACAAAAAGTTCACTCATTTATCAATGATAAATGAAATTGTCTCTTCACATGCCCGGCTCACACATAAGACCGTCTTATGATACATAACATCTGGGTCCAAATGGTGGGCTTATCGTACAGATGCCCATGCCTGAAATATCTCATCTTCGGTTGATCTTAGCTTTGATCAGCCTCATCCTCAGAGCAACCATCACATACAACCAGTTATAACCATCTTCGAGACGCCTGAAAAAAGCAATCCTCCACCTCCTATTCAACGCCAAAAACCCAACAACACACCAGAAACCGGTAGCAAATCCCGACATCACAACCAAGTAAAATCCCATCTTCACGAGCTTCTCCTTCATACCCTCACCGCCTTCATTTCTCCTACTATTATCTGGCTTGTCAGTTTTGACTTTGCACTTTCTAGGCAGAAAATCCGCACACACATAAGGATTTCCGGCATAAATTGAGGCTGGATCGGGTAGGGTTTGTAGTTGATTTCCAGTTGGGATTTGACCAGATAAATTATTGTAGGACAGGTTAAGGGTACTCAACGTATATATTTGACCCATGCTTGTTGGTATACTTCCCCTGAGTTTATTCTTTGACAAGTCGAGTGCGATCAATGACTTCATAGCTCCAATATTCTCCGGAATGATTCCCGATAACTGATTATACGACAAGTTCAGACTCAACAAAGCGGAGATCTTTGTCATGTCGTCGGGAATGCTACCTACCAAGTTATTGCATGAGAGGTCTATATCCACTAAATACTTCAGTGTTGTCGTATATGCACGCTCTATTCCTTGGATTACCTCACTAACACCACCTAATCCTTGGTAAAGGGCTGATGTATTACCCAAAGTCATGGCAGTGAGGTTACTTAAACAACCAGGAATGGATCCCGTAAAACGGTTATGTCCAAGGTCCATGATTTGAAGGTTAGGCAATGAGCATATCTCCGCAGGAATAGTTCCACTAAGCTTGTTTCCTCTGACTCTAAGTATTTGCATAAACTCAAATTTTTCGGCATTAAACCAGTTGAACATTTTACCCGTGAGCTTGTTTCCACCAACATCTAAAACGTTTAGATTTGGGATATTGCTCAAGCACGAAGGGATCTCTCCCCTCAGCATGTTGTTATTCAAATTCAAATTAGTTATATATGTTTTATTAAAGCATGGAATATGTCCAACAAGTTTGTTATAGGAGAGATTTAGTAGATTAATAGACGAAACATTGGACAAGCAACTTGGAATCACTCCCTTTAAACTATTATTTTCTAAATCTAAAATTCCCAAGGAGGAACACTGGCACAATGAATCGGGGAGTGGGCTTGTGATTTGATTATTAGAAAGAGATAGGAATGACAAGTTAGGCATTATTTGAGCTAAACATTGTAGAAATGACCCGATTATAAAATTATCTGAGAGATCTATCATGGAGGCATGGCGATATACTTTTGTTTCACTGTCATTTGCCAGAAATTTCCCGGAGAAAGAGTTATTAGAGAGGTTAATTTCGGAAAAGAAAATGGGGAAAATAGGAGACCCGGTAAGGTTGTTGTTAGAAAGATCAACGTGAACAAGTTGCATTGTATGAAACCATGTTGGCATGATCCCAGAGATATTTGCATTTGGCAAATCCAGTCCTGATATGAACGTTTGAGTTTGAAGCCATGGAGGAAACTGGCCGTTGATTTTGCAGCTACTACTATCGAAATATTGAAGTTGGAATGGAGGGACCCAATCAGAAGGCAAGTCAAGTGTTAGGAAGGTTTCTTCCAAGTTCAATTCTGTCAAGCTTGAGAGGTTAGCAAAGTGGGGTTCGGACAAAACCGTGCCTTCGAATGGATTGGAGCTAATATCTAAAATTTGCATGTTCGAAAGTTTTCCTAACGACTTTGGTATTTTGCCACTCAGTTGATTACCCGAAAGAATTAAGGACTCCGATTTTATTGGGAACCTAAGAGAGGGTGCTATAGAGGTCAAATTATTCTCAGAAAGATCAATGGATCTTAGACTTCTAAAAGCATCTCCTAGCCATCCAGGAATATCACCCATAACAGAGCTATTACTAATAAATAACTCCTCTAATTCATAACGGTTGTGACAATTATTCGATAGGTTTTGTCGTGGTGATAAAAAATTTCCTACAAGATAATTGTAGGACATGTCTAGTGATTTCAAACTACACAAGTTGTGCATAAGATCCCAAAGACTCCACGAACCATATTGTGTCAAGCTAATGCTATATGAAAGGTCAAGGTGTTCAAGAGATGTAAGATTCTGAATCATAGGTATTATCTCTCCATCAAAATTGTTCAGACTGAGATCTATGTAGCGGATCGGAAAGAATGACGAGCTTTTATGAATGGTTTTATAAAGGGTTGTTAGTCCACACCAAGACAAATGAAGCTCTTTGATATAAGGGAGCGGTCCGATTAACGACTCTACCCAATCATGTGCATAACTTATATTCACATTATTCAAGTTCAAGTAGCGAAGTTTTTTTAGACCCGAAACCCAACCTAGCGAAGTAGCGAAGAGCACATGATTATCACTGTATAGATCAAGGGCTCGTAGGTTAGTGAGGTTACCTAATTCATGAGGAATTATCCCACCAAAGTTACAGATTGAGAGATTGAGATACCTGAGTTGCTTCATCGAACCTATCAATCTTGGGATTGAGTCATAGTAGAAATTATTCCAGCTCAGGTCCAAGCTCCGTAACTGTTTCAGCTCAAGCAAGTACGCCAAGGACCCGAGCTTCTCCATTTTAAGAAAGCTGTAAGTATGATTTCCATGAAAATCAAGCTTGATAACATGACTTGTTGCGTTATCACAACCCACTCGTTTCCAGTGGCAGCATTCCTCACCTACCCATGAAGATGAAACTTCTTCGTTGAAGTAGGTGATATTGTTCTTGAAGTTGAGCATGGCCTCTCTTTCAGAAGGTCTACATCTCACAGTCGAGCTATTGTCGGGTGAGTTCGCGTTGCAAGTACAACATCTTGTATGGAATAAGATAAATGTGTAAATAAGTAAGGAAGTTATTATTGTATTCCTCATTATTGTTAGGAAAAAAAAAAAGATGACAATGGCAATACTTGACTATTTTGTTTACTTTATTTATACTCCGTAACCTCTAGAAATAGTCGTTCGTCAATTGAATGGTTACGAACAAGTTAGGGCTAGAGTCGTAGGAAAGTTGGCCACAAACCGGAACATCATTGTCAATTGAATGGTTACAAGAATAACATAACGCAGTTGATGAGCGAGGTCCAAGAAATGTCTTGTAATAATGTTCTTAACTCTGAGAAATAAGAAACAAACAAAACTAAACTACACGTTATGTAGAGACTTGAGAGTGGAAACGATGAAGCAAGCGACGACTTGTTGACTTCAATTATGGGGTGACTCATTAAGTGATGACCTTATATCGTGGGGCACCCCTAAACATACGTCGTTTAATATTCTTACAATAATCGTACATCACACATTTTGCTTCGTTTAACACGAATATTATTCATTTAAAACATAAAATGGTCGAAAGCTTTAGATGTGATTTAAGGTAGAATACGTAGACCTAGCAACTGTCAATTGGGTTGGATTTGATTTTGAGTCGTCATAGTTCGGGATATGTTTATAAGAGTTCATGTTGTTATAATCGGGTGGGAGAGTCATTTCAAGTTCTAATTTTTTTCAAGCGTGTTATTGTAGGTAAATATGGGATAATGATTTGTAGGCAAATTTAAATATGCAGATTAACTCGATCATCACAATAGGTCAGGTTGATACAAGTTATGTCCAGCTCGGATCTCCACTTCAGATGTGGGGATGGGTTCAACTTTCAAGTCGAGTTATACAATATATGTACTGTATAAGTGTATATATTATCTTCAATTGATCTTACAAGTTTTTATTTGTGTCTTTGCACTACAAGAACAGGTGATATTATTTAAGATGGTTTTTTGGGGAACGTCGATGAAAGCAGTCCCAAACTTAATTATTTAATTTATTCCCCATTGTAAATGAAAAGAACTTAATTAAAAGTGGTTCTTCATTCTTCATAACACAAAATTTACGTAGTGCATGTAATTAACTACTAAACACTCATCTATTGTCATTATTAGTCCTACTAAAAACTACGGGAGAAGACCTTGACTTACATGTGTGATGGGTGGCCTCAAGTCAATGGATTGGAGGGACAAAACTAGAAACTTTTTTTTTACGAGTAAGTCTCATATTAGACGGTTTTCTTTTTGTTGGTATGCTAAATTTATTAGAAATAATATCTTAAATAAATGGTGATATATTGAATTATTCTAAGAAAAATCGTGACCGATAATGAATCAACTTTTAGTCGAGATGACTATAATATTATAGATTAACCAACTCAGATCAAGCAAAACCTTACGATGATGATTGAGGGCATGAGGCAAATAATATACTCCGTGCTTATGCTTATATTAAATTATATCCAAGCTATAGTACAACAATATATAGTGCATTACATTCCTTCCGGCACAAAAAAAACAAAAATATATTACACATCTAGCAATATGATCTCTACAATGACATGACATCAGCAATAATTGTGTAAGATGGTCTCACATGTTCAACAATCTTTTGGTATATATAAAAAATTCACTCATTCATCAATGATAAATGAAATTGTCTCTTCACATGACCGCCTCACATGGAAGACTGTCTTACACTATCATTCGTTGATTCGATGCCTCACTGATAACTCGTGATTTTACCTATTTTTGTCCCACGTTTTTACTCTTATTTAGTCGGTTTTATAACACGTTTTGTCATTATTTAGTCGTTTTACGTTTATTTAGCATATTAATCGAGTTTAGCTTAGTTAGTGTCATTATATTATATTTCTCGGGATTTTGGTACTGTGCGCCCATTTTTTCTATTTGTAGGTACCAAACCGGGAAGAACCGAGACAAGAAAGACGAGTCAAGATATGCGGAAGTCGAGTCAAACCCGACTTTGACTCAATACTCGTCTCCCTTACCTGAGACTACAGCAACTCCCCCTTTCATCAATCAGCTTCACCATTTTCCTCCATCTTCACCAATCAAACATCATCTTCCATTAATCTCCACCATCATCAATCCAATTCAAATCTCCAATTCATCATTAATCCCCAATCCTAATCTTCTTCAATTCCCCTACCTCCAATCAATCATCACCATTCCTCTAATCACATCCCTAATTTCATGAATCTCATACCTCATCATTAATCAGCCACTAGACCATCGATTGCTAGAAGAACGACCGCCATGGACCACCATTCACCGGCGAACCACCACACCTCCATCGCGCCGGCATCACGCTCCTCCGGCGCAGCAGCCTCCGTCGTCCCTTCACTCTCCGCGCTCCACCACCGAGCCACCACCGTGCCCAGCAGCAGCCGCCGTGATCCGCCGCCCTTTCTCCGTCATTTCCGACCAACTACTCCGGCGACCCGAACCCAGAAATTCCTCATGCTCAATTGATTGAATCGGTTTTGGCTGATGAATTGGGTCTTCTAATTTTGAAGGCAAAAGACGATTTGATCCTTTCTTTTACTCCTCTTTATTTCATTTAAATGAAGGGTACTTTTGTCTTTGTATTTATTTTATGGGATATATATATTGTTAAACCCTCATTTTGTTTGAGGCAGGCTGTTAAATTTAGAGAGTTAGGAATTAGATAGAAGGGTTTAGAGCAGCAGTCGTTCGAACAGCAGCAGCCTCTTCTTCCCATTTTCTTTTGATTTTTAATTAGTTTAATTAGTTTATTCAAGACTTTTTTCCGTTCTTCAACTTCCTAGTTCTTTAATTCCATTCTTGTTGGTATAATTCTTATCTCTTCTCCTTTATTATTTTTTCTTTTTGTTTAATCTTATTTTTGTGATATATTTAGTTAGTAATTAGTTTAAAGTTATAATCTTTATCGTTAATTGTGTGTTGTAATGTTATTTTATAATTGTCTTGTTTGTTTGTATATAGTTTATGTTAGGATTTTAGAAAAGTTTTCTCATTTTTATTTCTTTATGCTTAGTATTAGGTTTAGAGTAATTAGTATTAGTATTTTCATTAGTATAATTATGTTTAGTGAGTAGTGTCCTTTCTAGGGGACGATTTGACCCCGACGTGTCTATATTGTGGGCTTGAAATTCCGTATTTGGTTTGTTTGGGATATACGGAGGAGGATAGTTTGGGATTCGGGAATCGACTCGTCTTTTGGGTTGTGTTTGAACCTTTGACCCTTGTTCACCGACGGGAGTCGGTTAGGTCTAGGTAGTAAAACTCGCCCCTTGACTTGCCTTGCCCCGCCTAGTTGAACACGGGAGTGGGAATTAGTTAGGGTACCCTAACTATCGGTCTAGACTCTTCACCTTGGGAGAGGGGAGAGAAAGGAACGGGATTAAGACGCGCACTTAATGACCTAGGACCTTGGGTTGGGCACCACGGGAGTGGGCTCACTCGATTGACCTAGGAATCCGATTCACGAGCCCGGGAGGGAGGTGATCGGGTTTTACTTTGTTGGACTACGAACCCGGGAGGGAGGTAGTCGACCCTTAGAGGCGTTCCACTCATCCTAATATCCCTAGCAACCCATTATCGGTGTTTCTTGCTCATAATTATGATATGTCGGTGGTTAAGTCGGACCCTAGGCCTTTCTTTATTATTAGATCACCATTCTTATTACTCGTTAGTTTTATTATTAGTTCGCTTATGCTTTTATTAGTTATCTTAGTTAATATAATTTATCTCTTGATAATTGATTCGCGTAGCTAATTCATAGTCCGAGACCGAACTAGTACTCATTCCCGATCTCTCTGAGGATTCGACCCGACTTGTCCTTGCTATTTTAGTTTAGGTTAGTTGGTTTGTTTGATGGTAGGATTGGCGACAAATCCCGGCTATCACTCACCATACAAGACGCCGGTGAACTATCTATCTTCTATTGATCTTAGCTTTGACCGCCCTCATCCTCAAAGCAACCATCACATACAACCAGTTATAACCATCTTCGAGATGCTGGAAAAAAGCATTCCTCCACCTGCTATTCACCGCCAAACACCCAACAACACAATAGAAACCGGTAGCAAATCCTGACATCACAACCATGTAAAATCCCATCTCCTCGAGCTTCTCCTTCATACCGTCACTGCCTTCATTATTATATATATTTGCCTTGTCAATTTTAACTCTGCAGTTTCTAGGCAGAAAATCCACACAAAGACATAAATTAAGGCTGGGTAGGGTAGGATTTGTAGTTGATTCCTAGGTGGGATTTGACCTGATAAATTATTATACGACAGGTTAAGGCTCCTCAACGAAAATATTTGACTCATGCTTGTCGGTATACTTTCCCTGAGTTTATTGTTTGACAAGTCAAGTGCGATCAATGACTTCATAGCTCCAATATTCTCCGGAATGTTTCCTCATAGCTGATTATACGACAAGTTCAGACTCAACAAGCCGGCCATCTTTGTCGTGTCGTCGGGAATGCTACCCACCAAGCTATTACAGGAGAAATCTATATCAAACAAACATTGTAGCGTGCTCGTATATGCGTGCTCAATACCTTGGATTACCTCATTAACACCATATCTATCAAAATATTGTGATGTGTTAGGTGAAGTTTTTATGGCTGTAATGTTACTCAAACATCGAGGAATGACTCCCGTCAAATGGTTTCCTCTGAGGTCTATTAGTTGGAGATGAGGCAAGGAGCATATCTGGCTAGGGATACTGCCACTGAACTTATTTCCTTTATTTGAGTCGAAGTATTTGCAACTCTTTAAAATGATCGGCACTAAACCAGTCGAGCATTTTCCCTGAGATCCGGTTTCCACCAATGTCTAACACTTTGAGATTTGTGAGATTGCTCAAGCATGATGGCATCTCTCCGCTCAACATGTTGTCATTCAAATGCATATAAAATCCAGTGTCAAATCTGGGAGAGATGTTAAAGCATGGAATACGCCCTTGGAGCATGTTGTACGAGAGTCGTACAAATACAAGGCTTGAAACATTACCCCAGCAATATGGAATTTCCCCTGACAAACTATTATGTTGAAGATCTAAATAACGCAATGAAGTAAGTTGGCACAAAGACTTCGGGATTGGACCGCTAAATTGATTATTACTCCCTCCGTTCCAATGAATTGTTTGCATTTCCTTTTGACACCAAGGGCAAGGGATCCAATGAGGGAGTGACACGTGGAGCAAAACTCATGAGAAGGGTCAAATTGCATATAAAAACATTCCTAAAATAGAAAGGCAAACAATTCATTGAGACGCCCCAATATGAAATAGGCAAACAATTCATTGGGACGGAGGGAGTAGAAAGGAACAGGCATTGCAAATTAGGCATCATATGACTTGAACCCTGTGCTAACGAGCCAACGAAAAAATTATTCGAGAGCTTTATATCAGACGCCAGACGATATACTTTGATTTGATTGCTATTGAACAAAAGTTTCCCAGATAGAGAGTTATTAGAGAGGTCGATGCTGGAAAAGTTAATAGGAAAAATAACAGAGCCACTAAGCTTGTTATTAGAGAGATCAATACCTTCAAGTTGTTCCATTTCATGAAACCATTTCGGAATGTGTCCAAAAATATTTGCATTAGACAAACCGATACTCCGGAGGTATTTTTGAGTTTGAAGCCACGCAGGAAGTTGCCCGTTGATTTTACATTTATCTGCAAAGAACCCATTAAGTTGGAATGGAGGCACCCAATCAGAGGAGAAATTGAGTGTTACTAAGGTATCTTGTAGGCTTAAATCTGTCAAGCTTGAGAAGTTAGCAAAGTGGGCTTCACACAAAATTGTCCCTTCTAATGCATTATTACTAATATCTAGAGCTTGCAGCTTAGAAAGTTTTCCGAATGAGGATGTTGGTATTTCGCCACTCAGGTGATTACCACAAAGATTAAGGATTCTAAGGTCAGTGAGGTTACCTAACTCATAAGGAACTAACCCACCTAGAGAAGCAAATGAGAGATCGAGATACCTGAGTTGCTTCATCGAACCTATAAACTTCGGGATTGAGCTATGGTTGAAGTTATTGTAGCTCAAGACCAAGCTCTCTAATTGTTTGAGCTCAAGCAAATACACCATGGCCGACTCCGGCTTCTCCATTTTAAGCAAGTTGTCACTATTACTAAGCCCGTCTCCATGAAGATAGAGTCTGAGAATATGGCCGATTGTGATATCGCACTCCACCCGATCCCATTTGCAGCAATCCTTACCTTCCCATGAAGACGAAACATTTTTGTTGAAATAGGTGAGGTTGTGCTTGAAGTTGAGTAGGGCGGCTCTTTCGGAAGGTCTACAAGTCCCATCACTGCTACACAACCATGAATTCAAAAAGATGAATAATGTATAAATGAGAAGACAACTTATGGATGTATTATTCCCCATATTTCTCAAGGTATGGTATAATTAATGGCAATATAGTGTAGTATTCTGTTTAATTTATAGCACAAACAACCTTTTTGCAACCTATGAAGTTCAATTTTGATACAATTATTGCAGTTTAGTTTAATTCAATTCAACTTATTTCAATCGAACTGGTCTAACGACTCCTTCTTACACGTTAGTTACACTAGGGGTTTCAATCAAGGGCCATATCGTCACAAGGCAACAACGTTCAATCAACTATCAAGGTCCCTTTTTAATCGAGCTCTACTCATGTTATTATCATTAGCTAACGTTTTTGTAGGAAACTTGACGTCTTAAGTCATCCCAAATAAAGGTAGCGACAAGTCAAGTGAAAATGACTTACATGGAAACGTTGTGATTTACAGAGTATATAAACAATGACCGGGATGGAAATGTTGTGATTTAAGTGTAATTATCGATCCATTTTCGCATATGTACTCGGGTTTGTTACACGGATGGTAATCAATACTCCCTCCGTCTTAATAGAAAGTCTATGTTGCTTTATACATAAAGAACAAGGTAGGAAGTGAGGAGAAGTGTTTTTTACTATATTTATTAGGACAGTGATAGGGCGCCACCGGAATAAAATAATAATAAAAAAGAAATCTTGAAAATCTTTATTTTGATTTTGGGTAATATTCAAAATGACATACATGTAATTTTACCATTTATTATTTATTATAAATTATTTAATTAAGAATATTTTAAATAAACTAATATTTACCGTATCTTTTAATTGATTCTTCACCAATATTTTACGTATTACTGGTTTAGTTTTTGGAAAAAAAATTCACCGTTACCACTTTAAAACTTGAAAGAAGATCGGAAATTAGTACGATTAGAAAACTATTCTCAAATTTTGGTATGTACGTGTTTATCCTCGTAATTTTTCAGTTTGGTAATCATATTTAGTTTGTTCGAATTATTTTTACGTGAATGCTCTTATTTCAGTAATCAAATTCGTAAAAAAACATTCGATTCCAAATTGTTACGGAGTAAAAAAAATTAATCGATGTGATACTACTTAGAAATTAATGTTCGTAAAATAAATTACCTAGCATTTTTGGTCGGTTTAGATTTTCTTTTTCAAAGTGGGGGATATTGTCACATAGGTCCGGGTTTATGGTTTTTACGATACAATGTAAAAAATCTAGACATGTCGAAACTCAATTCAAGACCCATTTGACTCGAACCCGAAAAGATCCATTAATCTAGGATTGAAATCCGACTCGACCCTTATTGTAACCCGACCAATTTAACGGATCTAAAATCTTCTAATCAAAAAAACTCCGTACAGTGAAAAAAAAAATTCGTCTACTCCATACTTTAATGTATAGAATTCTATAGGTTATAAAATTATATATAATGTATATGCAATTTTTTTTTTCATCACGCAAATCTTCATAACGCAATCTTCAGATTGTTTTGTTATTTTCTGTGATTTTTTTTTAATTATATATTATAAGTTAAATATGTGAATTACCGAATTTACCCTTAACAACCAACTTAATTCAAAGTCATATTTTAATGGAAATAAATAAAATAAATATAGTAAATTACTAAAATATCCTCGGTGGCGCACAAATTCGGCGCCACCCGGTGGCGCCATCTCATTATTCATATTATTAAACTATTGATTGAAACATTTCTGACCAGAATGGAAATGTAAATTAATTAACTATTGGAAACACATATTTATGGAAAGGGTTAATCATTCACCGGGACGGAGGGAACAAGTATAATCAATCAATCAATATCAATATATATATATATTTTAGGCTTTTTTCGAGCGATCTCATTGGTCCGTTTCATCAAACCTCAAATTAGGAAAGTATCATAAATAATAATAAAAATCAACTAGAGAATCTTTTAATTATTATAATATATATTTAATTTATCATATTAATGTGATGTTTTACCATTCTGAGCTTAAAAACCTTTAGAGTTCATTTTTTAAAAACATCAGACCAAGAAAAACTTTTAAATTATCCCACATCGAAAAATTATGATGGGATACTATAAACTTAAATAAATTATTTCACATCAAAAAATATGATAAGTTGATGAATTCTATATTATAAATAAGACTAATCATTCGTTATTAAATATCAATCATAAAAATTATAAACTTAAAATATATATTAAGACTATAAACTTAACTAAAACTATCTCACATTTGAAAAATTATAAAGTTTTATCAAACATAAATCTTTTGAGTCTTAAAAAAGTTGTCAAGACTATACACTTAAATAAAGAAATTATAATAAGGTGATAAAATTCTATATTATAAATAAAACTAAAAAAAATTCTTTAGACATCAACGAAGTTAAGTAATTCCTTCACATCGAAAAATTATGATGAGCTGATGAATTTGTACTAAAGAAGAGTAATCACCGTTTTCAAATATCAACCAACAAAAAAACTTTTGTTTTTTTTAAAAAAAAAACTATAATGAAATTTTATGTCATTGTTTTTAAAATTATGATGAAGTCATGAATTTGTAGTCTTGAGTTTATAAAGGATCTTAATAAGACTACAAACTTAAAATTATCTCACATCGAAACAATTAAAATAAGTTACGGTAATGATTCTTTATTATAAATAAAACTACAAATTTTAGTTAAATTTATCCCACATCGACAAATTATAATAAGGTGATGAATTTTTATATTATAAATAAGACTAATTATTTGTTCTTAAATTCTTAGATATCAATCAAAATCTTTTGAGTCTTAAAGGAACTATTAAGACTATAAACTTGAGTAAATTATCTACATCGAAAAATTATACCCTCTCTTTTGAGTCTTAAAACACTCTTAAGGCTATAAACTTATGTAAATTATATCCCACATCAAAAAATTATACTCCCTTCGGTCGCATCATTTCATTAAAATACCCCTCACAAATACGCATCATTTCATTAAAATACCCCTCACAAATATTAAGGTAATGGAGAAAAAATTAGTGAACGAAGAGATAATAAGACGATGAAATTCTATGATGAAATTCCATTTATCAATGTAATTTGTCGATGTGAGATAATTTAACTAAAATTTGTTTTCTTATTTATAATATAGAATCATAACCGTACCTTTGTTTTGATGCGGTATAATTTTAAGTTTGTAGTCTTATTAAGACCTTTTTAAAACTCAAAATATTATTGGTTGATATTTAAAAACAATGATTACTCTTATTTATTAGAAATTCATAATCTCATCATAATTTTTCGATGTGAGCGAATTACTTAAGTTGGTTGATGTTTAAGGAAGAATTATTATGTCTTATTTATAATATATAATTTCTTAGTAAGACTTTTTAAATTCGATGATATTATTGGTTGATATTTATTATTTAAAAACAATGATTACTCTTATTTAGTAGAAATTCATAATTTCATCATAATTTTTAAATTCGCTCACATCGAAAAAGATTGTCCCACCTCTCTTTTGAGTTTTTAAAAAACCAACAATATTTTGAGTTTCAAAAAAGGTCTTAATAAGACTATGAACTTAAAATTATCCCACATCGAAACATATAAAATAAGATACGGTGATGATTTTATATTATAAATAAGTGTTTAGGTATCAAACAATCGAAGGCCTCCCGCCGGGTCTGGCCGGCGATCCTCCTCTTCCCCCCTGGTAAGACCTGAACTCCGGACCTGCACAGGGAACAAACAAGGGCCCCAGATGGATTCCGAGGTCGCCTCTCCAACGTTCAAGTCAGTCGTGTGGATTGGGGAATAGAGGTCAGATTATGGAGGATATCACTTAGCTTTTTTAGAGAGGTCATATGTTGTGTGTGTGTATGTGTGTCCTGCCCCCTTTTGAGGTGGATGTCTTCCAGGTATTTATAGGACTCGAGACATGGAGACGGCCGCCGGGCCCCAAGCCAGACCGAAGATCTCTCTCCGGCTGGAGGGAGCCGGTGGGCCTCAACTTGAGGGGTAACGATCAGTCATGATGATGCCGGCTGCCGACCATCTGTGGTGCCGACCCTCATCAATTGCCCCCCACTGGATGTCCGTCCGGGGTCACCGCGGGCCGCTTTCAGTGAATGGTTCCTGGGCGAGGTGCCGCCGGGTCGGTCCTGCTTTGCGCGCAATCCGTTCGCCTTCCCTACCAGTCTAGGTTGTGTGTAGAGGTAATGATGGCTTTTGGTTTCCCTAGGTTGCTTTGGTAGTTGCATGCATTTAATGGTGTGCATGCATGGCTTTGCTCCCCTATATAAGATCCTTATTTTTTGCCATTTTTGGCATCATTTTCCCATCTTCATTCAAGTAATCCACTCTAACTTACTCATGTCGTCCTCTTCTGGCAGCAATTCCCCCTCCTCCGCCGTGGTGCATCCGAGTAGCCCTGTCCGGCGTAGGAAACGCTCCCCCTCCCCTGAGACTTCGAATAATAAGTATGGGCGCTGGATTTCTCGAGGGCCTCCGTACCGCCCTCCGGCGCCTGTTGAAGCTGCCCCTCCTGCTCCCCCCTCCTACTGCGGGGCCTGTCGGGCGTTCTCCCAGTGGCGGTAGTGGTCGTCGTCGTCGGCGTGCTAGGGTGCACTTTGGCGTCTCAGAGCCGGACGTTGATCCGGATTGTCCATCATCGGCTGACCCTTCCGGCTCCTCTTCTTCGAGCAGCCGCTCGTCTGGGCCGTCATGGATGGGCGGTCCCCTCTGTCCCAGTGATTCGTCGGACGAGATGGCGGAGGGTTTTGACATCCCTCGTGGGATTCGCGCTCCCCCTCCTTCTCCTGCCTCCTCCTCTTCTCCTGCTATCTCGGCTTCCTCCTCGGGAATTTATTGAAAGCTTTAAAGAAAGTCGAGGCAAGAGAAACAATTCCGTCAAAGAATTTAACAGCAGCGTTTTTCAATGCACAGCTGACTTGTTTGGGGCATAACTTCGTCAATACTTGTTCAATGAACCTTCATGAGTAGTCATTGGAAAGATAAGCTCGAAATCTATCTCCTCCATTTTGAATGACTACGAAATTCCAAGTATAACTCAAGATATGGACCGATCAAAACAATGCTGCAAAATGAACTCGCGTCATCTACATAGGACTACGTAACATCAAATATTAATACATTTTCATATTATTAGATTGTAGTGACAAGTTATGCGTAGATTTTTTTATTTGATTCTATTTTTGAGAGATAAGCGTAACTGTTATAGAAGTTACAAATATTTTGTTAAAAGAATCATGATATGTAACTGTTATAGCATATGGGGAGTTTTTTTAGGATATCTTAGCCCTTGATCCCATGAAATCCGATGGCTTAGATTAGT
Source organism: Agrostemma githago (assembly GCA_958450325.1). Classification (NCBI taxonomy): domain Eukaryota; kingdom Viridiplantae; phylum Streptophyta; class Magnoliopsida; order Caryophyllales; family Caryophyllaceae; genus Agrostemma; species Agrostemma githago. Next base: position 3,296,868 of record OY288241.1, on the reverse strand, counting down.
AGGTAAAATGTACCAAAATGCTCAAATGTACCAGATCCTGCCCCTCTATATATATATATATATATATATATATATATATATATATATATATTGATTGTGTTCAATTTATAGGACAAATTTAAACAAACTTGAAATTAATGCATGAAAGAAGTGGTCGGATTGAACGTATACAAGGTGGACGCGTTTTACATACAATGCCAAGACTTAACAACAATGATAGTCAACATACATATTAGTCTAGTATGTATAGAGGGTGATCATGACCCAAATGAATGCAAGGAATCAACTTCAAGAGGGGTATGTAGTTATCTACAGTAATACTTTCTCCGTTAACTCCAATTTATCCATTTCTTTTTACACATTTGTCGAGACACATTTTAAATCATTAATATTTTTCATTACGTATCTGTAAAAATTAAATTTTTTTATTCTTGTTCTACACGTCAAGATGAATCAAACAAGATCTCATATGATAATATTTTGTTTTATAGATCGTGTAGAATTTTGATGATTATTTTGGTTTAGTAATAATGTCAAAACTCAAATGGAAAAATTGGGGTTGAATGGAGGGAATACTATTCAAATATTTATAGATGTTGATAGACGTGACAAACGGGTTAATCGGATTGAGCTGACTTCGGATTTGTAAGAAACCCAAAAAATACAATGACAAGAACGAACTTTGACCCGCACAGTTTCTTGTGAGAAAAGAAACCAACACAAACTCAACCACCGGTCCACCGTAATATCATCACCATTTCCTTGCTCTTCTTCTTACTCGCCGGCCCAATAACAACAACTCAATCACAAACCCCTCTCTTCTTCTTCTTCTTCTCCAACAACAAAACATCACTCGCAATTCATTGCAGAAATTCCAAACAAAATCATAAAAAAAAAAAAACAAACATCCCTAAAATCTGCCTATTTTCCAAATTCTTTCAAATAATATCCCTAATTTCAGTCAGAAATACAGCAGAACATCTCAAAGTTTCTAACTTTTCACCATGGTAATTAATTTTCTCAAAAGATTTACCCTTTTATGTTGTTCTGATTAGTTTTCGGATATGGGTTTTCGTAATTTTGTCGCATTGATGGTTTATTGTGGTGCAGGCTGCAAGAATAGTTACCCAATTGGTAGTATTGGGTTCGGGACTTTTAATTAGGGCTTTTGCTCAAGCTTACCGTCAAGCTCTTGTCAGTAAGTTCTCCTCCTTTTATCATCACAAAGTCGTGTTTCCAACCAGCATATCCCTCACAAACTTGTTACGGGTCAAATATTATTGACACGAGTCCTAATGCTGATTTTGTCTGATATTTGACTCGTTGTAGCTTTGAGACGAATCACAAGGGAGACTAACTCTCTTATCATAAGTTGTGATATTTTTTGTATATTTGTTGATGTTATGCTTGAATGCCTGATTGATTGATTATGAATTCCAAGCTATATTGCCTGTGATTTGCATACCAAAAAAAAAAAAATCCCTTTTTACCGTGGCGAAACAGGGGGGCTAGCAGAGAAGCTCGTCCTAATAATGAAAGTTGATTACTTTTTGTTTTTTCCACCTTCTTGTTCACCTTATTGCATCACTTATTCCGTCATACTGAATATGGAGTATAATATTATAAGAGCAATCACATCATGTTGAATTCTGCGATTTGTTGCGAATGGATGTGGAAGGAAGGGGAGGCGAATATAGTCGGAGAGTTCCTCTCCAGAGTATTCCCTTAGATTAGTAGGTGATGTTGATTTCTGTTGAGGGAAGTTGAAAAGGATAATATTGAGAAAGTTTGAGCCTTTCTTATTTAGACTATAGAAGTTGTCATACGGATGGGAGGAAAAGACGATAAACATTGTGTGGCTCTCAAACAATAACATTGCCTAATGCTTAAAGGTTCCAAGTTCCAACAATTGAAGGGGCAAGGGGGTTAGATATACAAACTATTTTTACATGACCCATGATTAGAATCTTGGCAGAGTAATTTAGTGAGCCATTCTGTTTTCATCTTATCGTAGTAATATGGTACTAAAACATTGAGAATATTTTATGCATTGGACTTGAGATTGATTTCATTTCGAAGTTTATCTTCATATTGAGGTACATTTTAGGGTTTCTAGCAAGCCGTTTGGTTAATTGATTAGAGTTAGTGCTTTTATAGGCAGATGGTACTAAAGTCTGAAGGTGACTAGCTAATCCATACAACTTAGAAGCTAAGAGAATACATGTGTGTTTGAAGCTTTGGAGTGAAAGGGAGGGAAGAGATTTCGCTGGAAGATGGAGGATGATGTAAAATTTTGGAATTTCAAAGAGAAATACATGAAGGAATAGAGAAGGTTAGATTGAGAATGACATTGTTTTGCGGTTATCCCCATTGTAAATGGTAGTGAAGGAAGAAAACAGTAACTTAAAATAACACGAGTAGGCCCATAGAGCTATAAACTGGAATCTTCATCTTCCGGTTACAAATAACTCCAAGTACCATATATGGAAAGGAGGGAAAGAGTACGGTTTAATATGAGTTAAACTAAAGTTTAAGTTATTATGAGAAGGTGGTCGCGATTATTCTTGTTAAATAATCCATAATTGTATAGTACTCGTACAGTCGTACTTCGTACCTATTACGTTGTGTTAGGCAGTTGCTATGTGTTTGATATGGTTCCACTTGCAATTGTTAGCATTTTTACTCTCCACTTCACTGTGTCATCCTGCACATGCACTCTTTCATGACTTTGGATCTCATTTATGAGCCTATGATGCGTGACGGTGTTAATTGTGTAGTTAATAATTCCGTTTTGGGGGACTGAGCTGGAGAGAATCATCAGTTTGATGGCTAAGTAGAGTGTATGTCTGATCTGTGCTGAAGTTATTTTAACTTTTAAGATTTGGTCCTATGATTTTGAGGATCTGGCTATGCGAATTATACTTATAGCCAAAAAATACTCGGTTCTATGTTGGTGGCATGTTTGCTCATGGAAAACTTTCACGTAGGTGCCCCTGAGGTTTGAGCTAATAAGATTTTGTGAATTGTGTACATATAATGTCAATACAAATGCCCGCTTTAATTTTAGGAATACATTGTATTGAGTGGGCATGTTCGATGTGGCATTTCTAAAGTGTCACTGATCCTAAAAATTGATGCTTTTGTTTTGTATCAGATGCCTCAAAATCTGGCGCTGCTCAAGAAGCAGTGCAGAACACAGTCCATAGAGCTAGTAAAGCACTCACCGAGCAAGAAGCAAGGCAGATTCTTGGTGTCCCCAATACTGCTGCTTGGGATGAAATTATAAAAGTTCGTCCCCCAAACCTTTTCAATTTATTTACTGAAAGTGCAGATCATTCCTTAGCAACCAGATTCTTATCAAAGTTTGTAATTCTTGCAGAGATATGACGTGTTGTTTGAAAGGAATGCTAAGCAAGGGAGTTTTTACCTGCAGTCAAAGGTTCATAGAGCAAAGGAGTGTTTGGAGGGTTTATATCAAAACAAAGGTCAGGGCTCTTCTGTTTGAAAGTGTCGGTTCTAGTTTTCACAAAATTGACCTCCCAAGAAGAAGAAGAACCCGAATTAAATCCGGACCTGAATTGACCCGACTGTGATTTACTCTGCTGTAAAAGTTCGTAATACTTAGATTGATAGTGTTTTGAAGTAGTCTCTCTTCTGCAGCATAAATTTTATTGAGGCTTCTTCTCAGCAAACATTTGTTGATTTCCGGCTTAGAAAAATAACACGACATGATGAGTTTACTCAGGAAAGGATGGACGTGAGCTCAGCGTGCCTCTACATCGTTCATATTTGTTGGCTATCATTGTTTTATAAGCACTGTAGACCTGTAGTTCATACGACATGGTCAGGGACACTAACCGACTTGACCTTATTCATCTTAAATTTCTCAATGTAGCGCTCTTGGGAGTTGGGATAGTCCTAAGAGTTTCTTGGACCTATCTCGAGAAACTTTATTTTCATGGATTCGCAACATGTGCCATTGTTATAACGTAGTACTCCGAAAGTTGAGACTGAAGCGACCTAACTGCCTTGATCCAAATGTTTATTGTCACATACGAACCTAAAAACCAGGTCCGATGATTACGCCCTAAAACAAATGACTTGATCAGACCTGAAAATGACCCAATCTCAACCTTATTCTTACGAAAGTGACCCATCCGAACTGACTTGACCAGGATCCGACCTGGTTAGGTCTCTGTCTGGTTTGGGTTGATGGAGAGGAAGGTGGAAATAATGTGAAATCAAATAAAGTTGGAAAGCAAGCCAGCATTTGATGTTGGATTATTGGAAAAAGAGTGAAAGTTACATAAACTAGAAACCAAACAAATCCAAAAGAGTTAGGAACATTAAAGAAGTTTTGGCCATTAGAGAGTACGTTAGGCTTGTCTCATTCTTCACTCTTCAGCATCGTCTTCATCGTCAATTCAATCAGGGCTTGTGGACTCCTGGCTCTTTCACAATAGTCACCGGAATTGTTGAGTTACTGATCACATAGTTTGCTACACTTCCCATTATTATCCTGCCAAATACACCCCACATTTTCATCGTCGCACTCAAGCATCATTTCTTAACGTTTAAGGCGTGCCCAGTGTGTTGGATCAGGGCTAGACACGGTCGTCTTTCTCAAATTTGGTACAGGCACCCAAGCGTTGTGCCAAAGTGGGTGCGTGCTTTATTTAGCGGTAAATAATTAACCGACAAATAGTTAAAAAAAAAGATGATACCTTTTGAGACCAGTAAGTCCACGGCTACCCATCACCAAAGCATCTAATTTCAGCTCATCAATTGCATCCATCAGTTTCTCTCTTGCATCTCCCCACAGTATTTTTGCCACTACCTTTATCTTCATTAATTAAGTACCCACCATCATTAATTAATCACTAATGACAAATCAAAAGTTCAAAACCCAAAAAATTTAATTAAATAAATGAAAAACCTGTTTTTGACGAGAAGCAGTGTCACACATGTCAAGAACATCAATATCAGTCTGAAGTCCATACTTTTTGGTGATATCAGGATCTCTGAACTCCACCAGTGGGATCAGTGCTACATTCAATTACCCACATCAATCACTTAATCAAATACGAGTACACAACCCCATTTAATCCAAATCCGTACACCAAGAACTCGTAAGATTGAACATGCGACATTAAACGTACGTAAAGGGTAAACTACCACCAAAAGTATAAACTATTGAGCGCAATAAAGAATATGCATTATTATTATTATTACGGAAAATGTTGAATGAATCTCTCTTGTCACGAAAATATCTGTTTTGTTATCACTTATTAACAATCAAATATTACAAAACATTGTTATTCGTAAGTTGCATGTTTTTATTGTTTCTACTTAAACGAATAATATATGACTCGTTATATAAATAAAATAAAATTCCGAGTCCGCCCCTAAATAGATAGAAATCTAGTACGATGAAAAGAGAGAGACGTACGAGATCCAGACTCAACCCAAAGAGCGTGGCGAGATTCATCAGGGGAAGAGGGTTTAACATGGATGATGTAAAGAGTGTCACCCTTATCAGCTAAGTTATCAATTGCCCATTGAAGAGCACATTTGCTGCTCTTGGAGAAATCAACTGCTACTCCAAATGTTTTCGCTCCTCCCATCTTTCTTTCTTTCTTTTTTGTTCTTGGTTTTGTGTTGATTGTAACGTTTGTAAGTGTGGAAGGAAGGAAGGAACAAGGAAGGAAGTTGCGTTAAGTTTACTTTGTCTGTGGTGGTGGGGTCATACGACACGAAAGTATAGTTTGAGAGAAGTAAAGTGTTTCAGGCACGCTTGGACGTTTTATGGAAATAGTTCTTCATCAAGTGTGTGTGAAAAAGGTGTGTATATCTGTAATGAGGTGGTGTTTTGGCGGATCGGATCACGTGATGGGTCATGGGTGGGTGACTCATTTTGGATTTGCGTCTTGTTATTCTGTCAACATCTGATAGTATCACATTTAAATATTTCCTCCGTAATAAAGACGAATCATTATACTCGTTCATATCCTCCATTTTCTTTAAAGATGAGTTATAGAATGAAAAGATGTTGAAGTTGTGGGTAAAGGAAGGGAATAAAGAATTGAAAGATGAATAAAGAAGGATTAAAAGTATATCTAAAAAAATAACGAGGGAAAAAAAATAAACGAGTGTTAATAAGGAAAGATGAATGAAAATGGAGAATAGGAAAAAGTAGTACTTGGAAATCAAGTTTTACTCATACTCCGTATTAGTTAGTCAGTTAGAGCAAGGTTAGCAATGGATTTGGACTCAATCCATAGGGTGGATGGATTGAAAATGATGATACATCAATGGATCCTCAATCCTTGGAGGAGGATTGAGAAAAAATATCCACTTTGACGGATTGAACAAAAGAGGAAAGATTAAACAATTAGTGATTAAGTTGCCTTAAATGTATTATTATGTGTAATAATTGAGTTCAACGCCTATTTCTTACAATTGTGTTATAAATACATTTACTTCTACCATTTTTTATTTATTCCCATCTTAATAAAATTAAACTTGTACCATTAAACTTCTATTATTCATTCATATTTTCTACTCCCTCTGTATCTATATGTTCGTCCACTTTCAATATAATACTCATCACATATATTAAACAAGGTGGACGAACATATAGATACGGAGGGAGTAATTTATAAAACTCTTCTCGTTTTTTAGTTTCGAATTATATCGAAATCTATATAACGTCACTAATTCTTCGTTAATTAAAATGTACGGAGTATTAAATTAGATTTATAAAAAAAATAAAAAAAATATTTAAAGTACGAAAAAAAATGTCAAACACTCGTTCTATAAATTGTCGCTTTTATTAAAAAAAATGATCAAAACTTATGGATTATAATATAATCGTAATTTATAAAATGAAATATAAAAAATGAGTAAAAATTAAATGGATAAGGCATGATAAATGTTGTGAGATGAGTGGACCCCCTATGGAGAGAAAAATGAATCCATTGATATAGGAGTATTTTATAAGAGAGAGAAAATGAGGTAGAAAAAGTGAGGTGGAAGAGGTGGGGTGCTCTGTGGAGAGAAATTGCATCCATTGATAACCATGGTCTTAGTGTTGCTTAAGATGAATTATTAGTCATAAATCTTACCAGCATAACGGGTCAAATGCTACCATATGGTACTCCCTCCCTTCATAACCAAACACATCATTTGCTTTTTCACATTTGCCGAGATGTGTTTTACACTATCAATATCTTTTATTTTGCATTAGTAAAAATCATAAAAATTTGATATTCTTAATGAACTCGTAGTGACGAATCAAACAAAATCCCACCTGACTATATTTTCTATTGTATATTGCCGAGAATACGGAAGATTCTCTCGACATGTGAATAGTGCCGAAAATAGATATGGTGTGTTTGGTTATGAAGGGAGGGAGTATTAACAAAGATAAAACATTTGTTACTTGTCATATGATTTGGTGTATACTTGACCCGTCTTAAGGGTTACGACAGATAGTGTCGTCACAAACAAGAATTTATCTTAGCTAAGATATGAAAGAATTTATTATGGTATATTAATTAATGTATAGTATATCTGAGTATGTTTAGAAAACATAACGTAATAATATTGTGTGAATATCTTGAATATTACGGAGTATTATAAAATAAAACGATTTATTCATGGCAGCAGTTGGGTACTTGGGTCTTTGAATTGGACCACCAATGGGCCAATATAGAAGCACACATTACACATAGTGGTGGTGGACGAGCATCAATTGATGACTCCATGTCCTCTATTCATTGGATTTGTTGTAGTGAAAAGAAAACATGGCCTTTTGAAGCCTGCCTTCTTTCTTTCCATGACATATCACGTTACCCACTTACATAGTTGCATGTATTTATACCGTAAATGTCTTAGTTGAGTGGTTAAAACGGAGATACTATGGATGATAGGTCTCAGGTTCGATCCTCCTTCCTGAGTCTTGATTACTACTCTTTCCGTCTTGTTACAAGGTCACGCGAATTTTGTAGATATTGACCAATGAAAGGTTCATTTTTTAGGTCGACTAATTCATATTGAATCCGAGCTTGAAGTCAGTATATTTTTGTCCATCTTACAAGTTAGAACGTCCTCTACTAAAATGTCAAAGATATCTCTCTTATTTTCCCTGCAAAGGCTAAGAAGTCAGTCAAGTTTACCACTTGATAGTATGAAACAAAAGACTGCAACCTCTATAACAAGACTACAAGAGTTACGTACACTTAACGACGGACGGATGTATCTTTTATATATTCGTCACAAATTTAAAATGAGATCAAATGGTCGAAATATCATTCAGAGTTTCAAACAAATAGATAAAACAAATACTCGTACTTCGTAACATAATACCTAAAAAGCTCATTTTTATTTATCCATGAACGATATAAGTATATAATTTATCACAAGTTTGAGACGGAAATAATGGACGACGTAAACAATAATCTACTTGAAATGTGGGCCGTTTATTGGAAATTGTGACAGGAGCGGGACCAATATGGGTATGATTGATTTGAAGCCAGTATATAACGAAAAGGAATGTTAGTCTAATTCGCACATCTATTGAATACCCATCAATTATGGGACGGTCCAAATTTCCTGGGTTTGTGAGTATGACATTAGTAGCAGAAGTGTTACTATTAGTTTTGGGCGTCGTAGTCATAGGAACAAAGGCAGTAGAGAATGGTAAGGAGCAAGTTATTGGGTACGGTTACGAGGTCAGTTATGCTCAAGTCGACAGCGTCACCGGCTCAATTACCGCTTCCTTGCACCTCATTCGTAACTCCTCTGTTTATGGACCCGATGCTCAATACCTCCTCCTAACCGCTAGGTACGTACTTTATCTCCAATAATAGTTTCTTGTCGTCAATTTTAACCAAAATTATTTTTAAATTTAACTGAACTAAACTAAACTGAAATTATGTTGACCGAAGAGTAACTATGATGCTGACAGATTTCAAATTCTAAGTCATTAGGTATACCATATCTTATGACTTAATTTATCGGTTTTAAACCAGTGTTTTCATCGTTGCAGTTTGGAGGAAAATGATCGTCTAAGGATCCGAATAACTGACCTAGACCCAAACACAACCCGATGGGAAATCCCGAACACCGTCCTCCCTCGCCCACCACCGCACCCACACCCTCTACCCGCCATCAACACCACCACCACCACAAACACCACTCTAACCAACCCAAACACAGACCTTCTCTTCACCCTCCACCACACCACCCCCTTCTCCTTCACCATAACCCGAAAATCCACCAACGACACCCTCTTCGACACCACCTCCACCCCACTCATCTTCAAACCTCAATACCTCCAATTCTCCTCCGCCCTCCCGGGCAGCCGGGCCCACCTCTATGGACTTGGGGAGCACACCAAGCCCACCTTTCAGCTCGCCCATAACCAGACCCTTACTATATGGAACGCTGACATTGCCGCGTCTAATACAGACGTTAACTTATACGGGTCGCACCCGTTTTACATGGATGTGAGGTCGGGTCCGGTGAAGGGTGTGACCCATGGGGTGTTGTTGTTGAGTAGTAATGGGATGGATGTTGAGTACACGGGTGATCAAATTACTTATAAGGTGATTGGTGGGATCATCGATCTTTACCTCTTCAGTGGGCCCACGCCAGTGGCCGTCATGGATCAGTATACTAAGCTTATCGGTCGTCCTACTCCCATGCCGTACTGGGCTTTTGGTAATCCTACTCAGCTGCTCTCGTGAATTGTTTGCGTTTACTTTTGAATTAGTAAACTATTTTGCTGCCAGAGATGAACTCAATTGAACTGAAAGAGACTAAATTTGACTGAACTGAACTTAACTGAGTGAAATGGTGGTGCAGGTTTTCATCAATGTCGATGGGGTTATCATAATGTAAGCGAGGTTGCGTCAGTTGTCGAGAGGTACGCTGCAGCAAGTATTCCTCTGGAAGTAATGTGGACTGATATTGATTACATGGATGCATTCAAGGATTTCACTCTAGATCCTGTTAATTTCCCTTTGGACAAAATGCAGCAGTTTGTTTCTAAACTTCACCGAAATGGCCAAAGATATGTTCCTATTGTCGATCCTGGTACGATCACCCAAAGACTCAATTTTTTTGGTTCTGAATTATGATGAAATAATGCAATTCTGAAATTTTTTGCTCCTGTAATGTAATGCTAGGTATCAGTACAAACAAGACGTACGACACATTTATAAGAGGGATCCAATCCGATGTCTTCATCAAGCGAAATGGCAAACCATACTTGGGTGTAGTTTGGCCAGGAGAAGTATACTTCCCTGATTTTCTAAACCCTGTAGCCCAAACATTCTGGCTCGACGAAATCAAGAGATTCAGAACCCTTCTTCCCTTTGACGGTCTTTGGATCGACATGAACGAGGCATCCAATTTCAATACTTCTAACCCATTACCAGGCTCGACCCTCGATGATCCACCTTACAAGATCAATGATAACTTAAACCGCAGACCGATAATCAGCAAGACTATACCTCCTACTGCTATGCATTATGGTAATATCACAGACTACAATGTTCATAATCTATATGGATTCCTGGAAGCTCAAGCCACACATAATGCACTTCTTACTGTCACCAAGGAAAGACCATTTGTACTGTCTCGGTCTACCTTCGTTGGGTCTGGCAAGTACACCGCGCATTGGACGGGAGATAATGCTGCGACGTGGAATGACCTCGCGTATTCTATTCCGTCTATCTTGAACTCCGGACTTTTTGGTATTCCTATGATTGGAGCAGATATTTGTGGCTTTATTGGAGATACTACTGAAGAGCTTTGTCGTCGTTGGATTCAGGTGAATGACTCAGCTTTTTTGGCCGGAGTTTTTGTTGATTTGAATCGAACATTGATAATTTAACTGAAATTATGTGCAGCTGGGGGCGTTTTATCCGTTTTCAAGGGATCATTCAGAAAGCGGCACTATCTACCAGGAGCTCTACGTTTGGGAATCTGTTGCTTCAGCAGGAAAGAAAGTGCTCGGACTGCGTTACAGACTCCTCCCGTACTTCTACACGCTTATGTACGAGGCACAATTGACCGGAGTCCCTATTGCGCGGCCTCTTTTCTTTACATTTCCAGAGGATATCGAAACTTTTGGCATCAGCTCACAGTTTCTCCTCGGCAATGGCGTGATGGTGTCCCCTGTTCTACACCCTGGTGCTGTATCTGTCAATGCATACTTCCCGCAAGGAAACTGGTTCGACTTATTTAACTACACTCGGTCTGTGACTGTACCTACTGGGAGTACTATCACCCTTAACGCACCTGCCGATCATATCAATGTTCACTTACATGAAGGTTTGCCCTTTTAACTCTTAAACCATGGAGTATAACTAGATCTAACAAACCGGTCAACAGGATCGCATTGGGCTGTTTTGGTCAGGTCATGTCAGGTTGAGTCTTTTCCAGGTCTCGGGTCAGACTTAGTTGTTTCAGGTTGAGTCAGTTTTGTCAGGTCTATCCGTCTATGCAATAGGTTTGTGTAGGAAAAATTGCAAAATTTGATTGAACTGAATCAAGGCGACGTGGTTTCTGAATATCAACAGGTAATATTTTGGCAATGCAAGGGGAAGCAATGACAACAAAGGCTGCTCGGAACACACCGTTCCATCTCTTGGTGGTCATGAGCAACTGCAAGGCTAGCACCGGGCACGTTTACTTGGACAACGGAGTTGATCCCATCATGGGTGGACCCGAAGGGAGATGGAGCTTGGTAAGATTTTCAGCAGAATTGAAAACAGGGAAAATCACAATTGAATCAAATGTGACTAAGGGAGACTTCGCGATGACCCAAAAATGGGTCGTTGATAGAATTACAGTTTTGGGTGTTGCAAAAGGAGTTCAGATAAGCGAGTACACCGTTCAGCAGAGAAGTACAACGACTAAAGGCGATATGTCGAGGCTAAGATCAAGTGATGGTGAAGAGGGGAAGTTTGTTGTCACAGAGATTTCAAGTCTGAGGTTGGCTGTTGGACTCGATTTCAAAATTGAACTGCAACTTGATCAAGGAGCATCAGGCGAACATTCACCGAATTGCAGCTAACATACACATAAAATTGTAAGACATCTAATAAAATACAGTATAGGATACTTATCACTGTCCTTTATATGAGAGGTATACGTGAAAATTATTGTGAGATCGTCACATAGGAGTTTTACCATAGCATCCTTTTTTCATGCCATATTTTACCAATAACAGGATGTCAGGATACATATCATACGTTATTGAAAAATTCGTTAAAGTATATTCACGAAATATAAGCTAAGGTTGCTTCCAACCCGTTCTGGCTAGCTTAGGCTATAACGTTTTCATCTCAGATTCCCAATACCCGGTCTTTGATGTTGTCGAGGAACTGGAAATAAGCATATCTCCGTGATGTTTTGATAACTAGAGTGCCACAAACTCCCCAAAATCCAACGATAAATCCAAGCACCACACTTATGTACAGTCCTAGGAAAAAACCAAACTCATCATTCTTGTCTTGTACATGAGTATTATCATCTACATTAGAGTTGGAGGGAGATTGATCTTTTGAACAACTTGGGAGAGGCGCGCCACAAAGACCTGAGTTTTGCGAATATGATGAGACATTGAAGCCCTGCAACTGAGTGCTCACTGGAATTTCCCCGGACAAGTTGTTGTTTGAGACATCCAATGTTCCGAGAGTAGTCACTCTGGCAAGGCTTATAGGAATTCTTCCTGTAAGATGATTGAATGATAGATCAAGGAACTCTAATGTCGAAAGATTTCCGATTTCAAATGGAATGTTACCACCTAATCTGTTCTTTGACAAGTCGATGGATTGTAGCCCCGTAAGAAGTGATATTCCATCTGGAATTCTACCTCTCAATTCGTTACTTGAAAGATCCATAAGCTTTACCCACTTAACAGTTTGCTTGTATCTTTGTTCCTCCCTTTTCCACGACACAATCGCAGTTTCAGTTTCAGCTACGAGGGAACTATCGAGATCATCATCATCAGGAGAAAAATACAACCCTTCAGTCTTCATTCCCTCCATTGCCGTCAAATTACCTATGCAATCGGGGATTACACCCGTGAAATGATTTATACCCAGGTCTAATATTTGGAGGTTGTTCAGCTGACAGACGCTCACGGGAATCTCTCCTGTAAAATTATTTTTACGAAGAATAAGAACACCGAGAGTTTGAGAAATGTCGCCTACCCACGGAGGTATGTGCCCGGTGAATAAGTTGTGTCCTAGATTTAGGATAATCAAGGCCGTAAAATTCTCAAAGGCCGCCGGAAATGGTCCTGAAAAGCTATTGTTGTATAGGTGTAAGTACTGAAGATTCGACAGCGTGCCAAAGGATTTCGGTATACTTCCAGAAAACATATTATTCTCCAAGTGTAGGCTTGATATTAGATTCAGATTCGCCCAGCAATCCGGGAGCTCTCCGGAAAACAAGTTATTCGACAGGTCAACCCTCCATAAACCACTGGTGGACGTTTCAGGACATAAGATATAAGAGCATTCAGAAAACCTATTGTCATTGAGGTATAGAAATAAGGTGTTAGTAAAACCTGCTGGTACAGCTCCTTCAAACTGATTTGAACTCAAGTCCAGTGTATTTATTATTAACATATCGGATAGATTTGGGAGCGTTCCGTAAAACTGATTATAAGACATATTCAAGTATATGAGATTTGATGACAACGAGTTCCAAAAGGAAACGGGAATGCTGTCATGAATCCCATTACTCGAAACATCAAAGAATGAGAAATTTGACTGTATTTCAAGCCACCTTGGAAACCAAGGGCCTAACTTGCAGGATCTCAGACTGATTACGTCTAGCTGAAATGGTGGAATCCAATTCTCATCAATGCTCACCACCATTCTTGGATTATCCGACAAGCTTAGTTCACGCAAATTTACTAGGTTTAACAAATGAGCTTGAGTAATAATACCTTCCAAATTGTTGGACGAAACATCTAATTTTTCAAGCGTAGTAAGTTGTCCTATGTCTTCACTAATCTCGCCTGTAAGATTGTTATCGTTGATGTACAACTCCCTCAACGATGAAAAGGAAACGATCCCATTAGGAATTCCACCGCGAATACTTTAATAATGCCTTTTTATTACATCTACCAAATGATTGAATGATTTCTGTTAGCTCATCGACGAAGTTATTATCCCCCAAGTAGAGTTGTTGCAAGTTGCATAACCTACCGATGCTTTTAGACACGCTCCCCTGAAATGAATTACCGGAAAGGGAGAGGGACGACAGGGTGTGAAAATTCTCAAACTCGCTCGGAATAGGAATATGAAAATCATTTTCCGAGAGATCAAGAGACACAAGTTGGGTGTTTATTCTAGGCAAGTTGAACAACCATTTGAATATCGAGGTTTCATTGAAGTTATTATCGGAAAGGCTGATTGTGTGGAGAGTAGTCGAGGAATTAACGTATGAAAGTGAAGACGGAATTTTGGTAGGGAGTTGACAACCATCCATACGAAGAACAGTCAAGGAACGAAAATGATTGACACTTGTCATCCAATTCGTAGCTTCACTAAGATTAGCACCACTCAAATCAAGATATCTCAACCGACTTAGACTAGAAATCCACGACAAACTTTTCACATAAGCACCGACATAAGAGTATTTCAGATCCAAAGTCTCTAACTTGGACAGATTACCCAACCGGTGAGGTATTTCCCCGTAAAATGCATTATAACTTAGATTCACATGTTTCAAATACTTTAACTCAGAGAGGGAAGGACTCAGTTTACCTTCCAGACATTCGGCGTCAATAGTATTTGTTTCCCCTATCAAATCGAGTTTGACAACATGGCCGGTTAGGTTACTACAAACCACCCCGTGCCATTGACAGCAGTCGGTGTGGGACACCCAAGATGTTAGCAGACGACACTCGTTGTTGGTGATGCCGTGTTTGAATTGGAGGAGGGCGTCCCTCTCAGTGTCGATACATTGGACGATGTTATTAAGACGGTTACGACTAGAGGTAGGGTGGGATGTACAAGGAGACAGTACAAGCCATGAAAGTACAATAATGAGGATAATAAGGTGACAGAATTGTTTCATTTTGTGGAGGACTAATTGACTTAATTAGTTCTGATGTCTTAAGTTGCTAGTCTGGACCAAAGGTATATATATATAATAATGAATAATCTATACAGTTAGTTAGGTGACAGTTTAGAAATTAGGGTAGTGGAATTTCTCCAATTACGAGGTTGAGCGTTTGATTTTTACCCGCGACATAGCAGTTGAGTCATTCGAACGAAATCAGAAGAATAATTATAACCTTTGACGAGTGTCGTACCATGGCATTCACTATCCATGTTCCATTGTTTAAAAGTTGGGCATGACTTGTACACTAAACATATTCCATTTACATAACTTTAAGACCAGGACGTCAACTCTCAAGTCCATGATTTAAAGCAATTTTGCATCACTTTCGCTTCTTGCAGTCCGATTTTTTTTACCGTTGTCCAGATTTTAATTGATTTACCCATTTTATCCCGTTTCACCCATTCATATCTTAGTCACTCATTTCACTCACTACAAAAACTAAAACTTCTAAATCCTCCCTTACCTAATTAAAACCTGATTTCTACGCAAACGACTCCAACAAACGTTAATCTCTTCATTCAAATTCCAGAATTTAGGCATGTACATTTTGTAATCAAGAATTAATTATTGTTTAAAAATCGATATCGTGTTGTTTATGTTAATTTAGGCACGTAAAATTTGTTATTATGAAGGATTTTTCTAGTATGTGCCTCATGTTAAGAGCTTAATCAAGGTAGGATTTACTTTTAACTTGGGTAAAGAAAAGCCAAAAAGTGATTAGGTTAAGTTAAATTGAAGTAATTAAGGGACAATCAAGTAGTTTACTCATTACAACCAGATGACATTAAGACGTTGATAAGTAGACCCCATGTATAAGTATATATACTCCGTGTTATGTTTCCATAAACAATTGCACGGACCATGACCTAATCGACCTGTGCATAACTCCTTCCACTATTTTTTTTTTCTTATTTTGGAAATTTGACGAGGAAACACGATCATACAAACTTAGATATTATTCTCTGACATTAACATGACAAACATGTACAACACAAAAAATGGCACAAGTGGGAGGACGACTATATATCTATCAATCAAAGTGGTGTTACTTCAACTGTTCTCAAGTCTTTGGGTTACAACTTAGAACTTGGAACTTAGAATATGATTTGCGTAAATCGGGGGGTTGAATTGAAGACGACTTTGTCTTTCAAACTTTTGACTGCCAGGTTAATGGAAAATAATGCATGTGTTAGTAATATTACAATATACCGTAATCAGAATAATATCAATAGCATAGAATAATTTATATATCTTATCCATATTGGAAGAGATTACGATTGTGTTTAGATTCGCACTATACTATAAATATAGTGTCGTTATGATGTAAGAATCACGAATCAATCAATAATAATAATAATAAACTCTTTCAATTCTAGCAACTAAATGTGGAATACCGTTGCACATTGGGTCGCGAGACAGTTGACAATTGACTCCTAAACCCGTATACATTTACATGTGAGTAATATCTACATTGATGGAGGAGAAAAAGATGTTCTACCTTATGAGGTAAGGGTTACTCCTTCTATTGTCAATTGGTTTTAGAGCGTAATTTTTGAAGTGGATTATTTCGACTCTCGGGTGTGGCCCAGACCCGTTGTGAATTTCACATAGACTTTGCTCTTCGGCGGAAGATGAACTTGTATTGAACTCATGTTTTTCGCAAGCTCTGTTAGACTTAGCGGCTCTTGATTTAATCATGTTAATGCAACCCTAAATCCACTATCCCTTCGCGAGTTGCTTTGGGTGGTAAGCTTTTGAACAAAACATTTACGTAATTTAGCTCGAAAAATTTATAACAAAACTAAAAAAAAAAAAGTTGTGATAATGCTCGAAATCAAAAAAAAAGTTGTACAAGATTTATTTACAACTGGTGTATAATTTATCCATTATTGAGTTTGTTTAAGGTTAATTCAAACGATAACTTTTATCTTTTCTCCTATTCTATTTTACAAAACTTTTTCGACTTTTAGACTCAATTTCCTTAAAATTATATTTAAAAAATTGTTTAACTTTGCAAGAGATTAGTTTACACTCAATGGCCTACACTTTGTTTCGTAATAATCCAACGATTATTTATTTTGTTTTTTTTTTGGTTCCATGAAGAGCGCACTTAGTCGCATTACAATATAGTAGGGGAGGGGGATTCGAACCTGAGACCTACTGTCCCAGAGCACATAGTCCTAACCACTAGGATACGACATCTTCGATATTATTGATTTTGTTGAGGTAAAGAATGAATAATAATTTGAGATTATTGTATTAGTGGGAACTAAAGGTAACAAAGATGATTTCTGCCGTATATATTGTGGTCTTACAACTGATTAACTGAATATTGAGGAGGAGAAATTCCACTACCAAAATTTCTAAATGGTCGACATGGTGATTATTTGATAGAATCTTCCATTGATAAGCTATGACTGCGTACGTCACACTTCAGCCTTTCACTTCTTTACAATCTAAGTCAATAATGGATGCATTATCATCACTAGAAACCCAAGTATACTAGCTAGATTTCATTTGTGTGTGTGTATATATATACACCTTTATTCCATATTACGGTAATATATCATATATATACGTACCGTAATATATCAATACTAAATTATTAATTAATTCAATTCATCATCGATCGATCCACAAAATGAAACCATTCCATGATCACCTTATTACACTCATTCTACTTTCATGGCTTGTACTGTCCCCTTGTACGTCCCACCCTACTACCTTGAGTCATAACCGTCTTAATAACATCGTCCAATGTATCGACACTGAGAGGGACGCCCTCCTCCTATTCAAACACGGCATCTCCAACGACGAGTGTGGCCTCCTTACTTCATGGGGGTCCCACGTTGACTGTTGTCAATGGCACGGGGTGCTTTGTAGTAACCAAACCGGCCATGTTGTCAGGCTCGATTTAATAGGGGCAACAGATACTATTGACGCCGGATGTCTACAAGGTAAAGTCAGTCCTTCCCTCGCTGAGTTAAAACATTTGAAACATTTGAACTTAAGCTATAATGCATTTTACGGGCAAATACCTCACCAGTTGGGTAATCTGTCTAAGTTAGAGACTTTGGATCTACAGTACTCTTATGTTGGTGTTAGTGTCAAAAGTTTGTCGTGGATTTCTCGACTAAGTCAGTTGAGATATCTTGATTTGAGTGGTGCTAATCTTAGTGAGGTTACGAATTGGATGACGAGTGTCAATAGTTTTCGTTCCTTGACTGTTCTTCGTATGGATGGTTGTCAACTCCCTACCAAAATTCCGTCTTCACTTTCATACGTTAATTCCTCGACTACTCTCCATACCATCAGCCTTTCTAATAACAAGTTCAATGAAAGCTCGATATTCAAATGGTTGTTCAACTTGCCTAGAATATCCACCCGACTTGTGAATCTTGATCTCTCGGAAAATGATTTTCATATTCCTATCCCGAGTGAGTTTGAGAATTTTCACACCCTGTCGTCCCTCTCCCTTTCCGGTAGTTCATTTCAGGGTAACATGTCGAAAAGCATAGGTAGGTTATGCAACTTGCAACAACTCTACTTAGGCAATAATAGCTTCGTTGATGAGCTAGCAGAAATCATTCAGGCTTTCGGAAACTGTGAAAAAAAGTCATTATTAACAATGGATTTGAGTCAGAATCGTATTGAGGGTGGAATTCCTAATGGTATCAGTTCCATTTCATCGCTGAGGGAGTTATACATTAACGATAACAATCTTACAGGCGAGATTAGTGAAGATATAGGACAACTTACCACGCTCGAGAAATTAGATGTTTCGTCCAATAATTTGGAAGGTACTATCACTCAAGCTCACTTGTTAAATTAAACCTCGTAAATTTGCGTGAACTAAGTTTGTCCAATAATCCAAGAATGGTTATAAACATTGATGAAAACTGGATTCCGCCATTTCAGCTAGACGTAATAAGCGTGAGATCCTGCAAGTTAGGCCCTCGATTTCCAAGGTGGCTTGAAATGCAGTCGAATTTCTCATTCTTTGATGTTTCGAGTAATGGGATTCATGACAGCATTCCCGTTTCCTTTTGGAACTCGCTGTCATCAAATCTCATATACTTGAATATGTCTTATAATCAGTTTTACGGAACGCTCCCAAATAATCTGTCTATGCTAACAGTCATTACACTGGACTTGAGTTCAAATCAATTTGAAGGAGCTGTACCAACTGGTTTTACCAACACCTTATTCCTATACCTTAATGACAATATGTTTTCTAACTGCTCTGATATCTTATGTCCTGAAACGCCGACTACTGGTTTATGGAGGCTTGACCTGTCGAATAATTTGTTTTCCGGAGAGCTCCCAGATTGTTGGACGAATCTTAATCTACTATCAAGCCTACACTTGGAAAGTAATAGGTTTTCTGGAAGCATACCGGAATCCTTTGGCACGCTGTCGAATCTCCAGTACTTACACCTGTACAACAATAGCTTTTCAGGACCATTTCCGGCGGCCTTTGAGAATTGTACGGCCTTGATTATCCTAAATCTAGGACACAACTTATTCACCGGGCACATACCTCAGTGGGTAGGTCACATTTCTCAAACTCTCGGCGTTCTTATTCTTCGTAAAAATCATTTCACAGGAGAGATTCCTGTAAGCGTCTGTCAGCTGAACAACCTCCAAATATTAGACCTAGGCATAAATCGCATTACGGGTGTAATCCCCGATTGCATAGGTAATTTGACTGCGATGGAGGGAATGAAAACTGAAGGGCTGTATTTTTCTCCTGATGATGATGATATCGGGAGTTCCCTCGTAGCTGAAACTGAAACTGCGATTGTGTCGTGGAAAAGGGAGGAGCAAAGGTACAAACAAACAGTCAAGTGGGTAAAGCTTATGGATCTTTCAAGTAACGAATTGAGAGGTAAAATTCCGGATGGAATATCGTTTCTTACAGGACTACAGTCCATCGACTTGTCGAAGAACAGATTAGGTGGTAACATTCCATTTGAAATCGGAAATCTTTCGACATTAGAGTTCCTTGATCTATCATTCAATCATCTTACAGGAAGAATTCCTATAAGCCTTGCCAGAGTGACTACTCTCGGAACATTGGATGTCTCAAACAACAACTTGTCCGGGGAAATTCCAGTAAGCACTCAATTGCAGGGCTTCAATGTCTCATCATATTCCCAAAACCCGGGTCTTTGTGGCGCGCCTCTCCCAAGTTGTTCAAAAGATCAAGCTCCCTCCAACGCTAAAGTAGATGATAATACTCGTGTACAAGACAAGAATGACGAGTTTGGTTTTTTCCTCGGACTGTACATAAGTGTGGTGCTTGGATTTATAGTTGGATTTTGGGGAGTTTGTGGCACTCTAGTTATCAAAACATCTTGGAGATATGCTTATTTCCGGTTCCTTGACAACATCAAAGACCGGGTATGGTGAATCTAAGATGGAAACGTTATAGCCTTAGCTAGCTAAGCCGGGTCGAAAGCAACCTTATATTTCGTAAATATACTGTACAAATTTTTCAATAATGTATGATAGTATGTATCTTGTCTGGTAAAACACAAATTTTGAGAGTCGAACAATAATTGTATTGTGAAACCTCTCGTGTAAGGGGCATTCAGATTTGGTGGTTTGTGTATTATATGAGTAGATGTTTTACAATATTTTTATTTTAGACCTTTCCACAAGTGATTAGTTTTGTTTATGTCAATCGCACAGGTTAATAATAGCTAATTAAAGTAAGTATCAAATTGATATCATCCTGAGAACATTGAAATATTAACTCATATTTACTATATTTAGACAATATCAATTTGATTTTTGTTTTAATTACCTTATTAACATGTGTCCATAGTCCAACAGACACGTTTGAAAAACGAAATTCAATATATAGTGATAAATCAATGTTATCATTATCTGATTTAGTTGCTAAATGTAGTAACAAATCACTAAAACAAGCCTTGATTAGTATAGAATTGTAATCACAAAGATTGATTGAATGAAATTGCTTTCGACCACCACCGGTAACACCACGACCACCACCACCGTCGTATTCCAATCCTCCATCGCAAAACCACACCACGGTCTTAACCACCGGAAACTCGTCCCTCCAATTCACCTTACTCCACACCACCCCGTTCGGGTTCACCGTCACCAACACCTCCAACGGTGACACCCTCTTCAACGCCACTGCGGACCCCACCGACCCAAACACCACCCTCATTTTCAAAGACCAATATCTCCAACTATACTCCACCCTCCCCGCTAACCGGTCCCACATATACGGGCTTGGTGAGCACACCAAGCCTACATTTCAACTGACCCCTAACCAAATCCTCACTATGTGGAATGCTGACATTCCAAGTGCTAACAAAGACACTAACTTGTACGGGTCGCACCCGTTTTACATTGACGTTAGATCGGGTTCAGTGAACGGATCGACCCACGGGGTGTTGTTGTTGAATAGTAATGGGATGGATGTTGAGTATACGGGTGATCGAATTACGTATAAGGTGATTGGTGGGATTATTGATCTCTACGTCTTTGGTGGACCGACCCCGGTCAAGGTCATGGATCAGTATACTAAGCTTATTGGTCGCCCTACTCCTATGCCTTACTGGTCATTTGGTATAATCCTACTCTCTTTATTCGATCTCGTGAATTGATTTACATTTACGTCCGAATCGACTTTTTATGAACCAAATTAAAATCGACTTTTGTTTAGGTTTTCATCAATGTCGATATGGATATAAGAACGTGAGCGAGCTGGAGTACGTGGTAGACAACTACGCGAAAGCGAATATTAAGCCGGACTATTCCCGGATCCGCTTTGCATCACGGTAATGTCACGGAATAAGTAATGTCACGGAATACAATGTACATAACTTGTACGGACACCTTGAAGCCCAAGCCACGTATGAGGGTCTTCTTAATGTGACCAATAAGAGACCCTTTGTACTTACGAGGTCAACGTTTGTGGGTTCTGGTAAGTATGCTGCTCATTGGACCGGTGATAACGCAGCGAGATGGGACGATCTTGCGTACTCCATTCCATCTATTTTGAACTCGGGTCGTTTCGGGTTGCCTATGGTTGGTGCCGATATTTGTGGCTTCTTGGATAACACTAATGAAGAACTTTGTCGCAGATGGATTCAGGTAATTAAAGCTTCCTATTACAATATTTCTATATGAGTAGGTACAGTGGTACCAAATCTAATAGAAGTAGGTACAATTTACATAAAAGAATATACAAATATAAAGACACTACTT
Source organism: Agrostemma githago (assembly GCA_958450325.1). NCBI lineage: Eukaryota > Viridiplantae > Streptophyta > Magnoliopsida > Caryophyllales > Caryophyllaceae > Agrostemma > Agrostemma githago. The sequence continues at coordinate 3,274,470 of OY288241.1, read as the reverse complement.
ATAAAAACAGGATACAAAACAAAGTTGTCATTTAAAGGTACGAATAAGACTTAGAGTGGTACCGAAGAGTGCTCAATAAGTTATTGAGAGACCGTCTCTCCCAAGAATTTGTGTTTCTATATTGTAATGCGACTAAGTTCGTGTTTCGTTGAACCAAAAAAAAAATATGCGGCTTCTGGCCTCAATGATTCGACTCGACTCAAACTCTAACTCAACTTAAAATTGGTATTTGTGGTTATGAATGCAGCTAGGAGCATTTTACCCATTCTCAAGAAATCATGCCAACAAAGCGAGCGCGTACCACGAGCTCTATGTATGGGAGTCGGTAGCAAACACATCACGAAAAGTACTTGGACTTCGATACAGACTTCTCCCGTATTTCTACACGTTGATGTACCAGGCTCATTTAACAGGAACTCTCCCCTCAAAAAAAAAAAAAAAAAAAAAAAAAAAAACAGGAACTCCCATTGCTAGACCTCTGTTCTTTACTTTCCCTGAAGATGCCGAAACTTATGGTATTAGCTCACAATTTCTCCTTGGCAATGGCGTCTTGGTTTCGCCCGTTCTTCAATCCAGTGCTGAATCCGTCACTGCTTACTTCCCCAAAGGAAACTGGTTCGATCTGTTCAACTACACGAACTCAGTGTCGGTTTCTACTGGTGCTAATCTTACTCTAAGCGCGCCGGCTGATCATATCAATGTTCACATCCGTGAAGGTAACAAACAAATTATTAAAACCGTCAAAATTAGTTTCTCAGTCTTTTTTCAGTCTAGTCTGGTCAAATTTTGACAGGTCTAATATCGTGCAATTTGGTTCACTATTGAGGGTCTATGTCTTATTGGGTCGTGTATGTTGTGATTGTGATAGGCAACATTTTGGCATTGCAAGGAGAAGCGTTGACAACACGAGCTGCAAGAAACACGTCCTTTAATCTGTTGGTTGTGGTAAGCAATAGCAGGGCTAGCACCGGTGAGGTGTTCTTGGACAACGGAGTAGAGATACATATAGCAGGAGCAGTCGGGACTTGGACATTGGTTAAATTTAGGGCCGAATTGGGATCAAGTAATGTGACAATTACTTCAAATGTGACTCATGGAGGTTATGCAAAGAGCCAGAACTATGTCATCGACAAAATTACCGTTTTGGGTCTCAGTAAAGGGGTTAAGAGCTCGTCGTCCCTAGTTAAAGATGGTGTTACGACTATAAACGACAATGGTTTGGAAATACGAAATAGTTTGGGTGATGAAGGGAATAAGTTTGTGGTATCGGAGATTTCGAGCTTGAAGTTGTCTTTGTGGGAGAATTTCAAGTTAGAATTGAAATTTGATTGAAGAAGCTAGTATGATGTTATTACTTATTAGAGTTAGAGCTAAGTTTTTATTTTTGATGAATAAATAGTTTTCAATGTCCTACTAGTAGTCTTAGATTGTAGCACACGCGATATTCAGTCGCATTTTTATGTCTCATTCTGTATCTCACTTCATACATCTTTTGACAATTTTAATTTAGCTGGTATTGTGTCACTCAGTTTCAATGAAATAAAATACAAACTTAAATATCAAACGTTCACCATTAAATATTCTCTCAATTTAGATGTCGAATTAGAGAGAAAATATTAAATGCGCGCAAGTTGGAAACCACCTATTATGTTCACTTACGTATTTGATGTTATTCTACATTCTCGGTTAAAACCATCAGAATATAATACTCGTAGTTCATATAAATATAGTAGGCTACTCAACAATCTCATTATCAACGCATATCACAATCGGTTGTTTCAATACATTCGGTACGCGACGTATTCCAATTCCTTAGCGTCGTAATCGTTGACAACTAGTACTATTATCATGTGAGATTAGGTTGAGCCAAAAATCTAGAATGAGTGAAGGATCTAAGTGAAAGATGTAGACTACTGCAGTGTGTACAGGAAAGGTATGATTTCAACAAAATATTGTAGTAGGTGGACAGTTGGTGAGGGAGTGGGTTTCACATATCTTGTGGGTTGTGGTTCATAATGTGACACTCCATTTTCCCTTAGTTTACATTGACTACAACTTCTAACCTTGTGTTTCCAATCACTTTGATTCATATATATGTTGGACTCTCAATGCCATGTTACAAAGATAAAGTTAGGACGGTGTTGATCTAGAGTTAGAATTTCGATGTCATCGTTCAAAATCGAGAAAATGGTAATGATATGGCGTTATTTTTTATATACCCTCATATTAAAATACATTCAGTAAAAAATACTCCTAATAAATATCCAATTTCAACATCAATCAATACAATCATAACATCTGATATTATACCTGAACGGTAAAGCCTATTCCTCATGACTTAGAGTGTAACCGAACAACCAACAATAGCAAGATCGGGAAGATGATAGTTTGTGGAGAAGGTAATTGAAATGAGAAGCAATCTTACTTAGTTAACACTTAACACACCACCAACTCCCTCTATCTCTAATGATGTAGACACAATCACCTAAAATTATGTAATCCCATCCTATCTTACCAAAAGGGTCAAAACAACGTTGGACCCCTCCACCCACAAGACCTAATCCTACTTTTACAAATCGATCATGTTTGGTAAACAACGAATTAATATTGATAAAAACAGATATAGAAAACAGATATAACTAACATAATGAATAAATATTTTGACCAGTAGATTTGGTTAGTAGACTTGTTCGAGAGGTGTTTGACTAGTAGATTTCACAAGTAATATTTTTTAAAGTGAAAATTTTATTTTCTCTAAAACATACTTACCCAATATGCTGGTAGAAGCAGCATGTTGGGGTCAATACATTATTTTTCATTAACTAAACATTTTAAACGGTATATTTGTTAGTCAAACATGCTAAAATTTGACCAATATATCATCTACGGTCTATTCCAATTTCCAACTAATATCAACAATTGTGGTTGTTGGTTGGTAAGCCAAAAAAAACCAATATAAACCACTCCACTACTTCCTTTCCTACTCATTAATCTCCCAATTTCCCCTGTTTTCCCCTGTTTTCAACTAACTTTTTTTCCTTCATTGAAAATGAGTTCAACTACAAAGAACACAACCCAAATGGGCGAGGACGAGGCGTGCTCGTTCGCTATGACAGCAACGAGCGGCTCAGTCCCGCCCATGGTTCTTAAAGCAGTGGTAGAGCTGGAGGTGCTAGAGATCATTAAAAAGGCGGGAGTAGGGGCCCACCTTTCGCCAACCGAGATAGCAGCCCAGCTACCGACCACCAACCCGGGTGCGGCCACCATGTTGGACCGTATGCTTAGGCTATTGGCTAGCTACTCGTTTCTTACTTGTGAGCTTAGGAACCTCCCTGACGGGCGGGTCGAAAGGTTGTATGGGCTTGCCCCGGTTTGTGAGTTCTTGACTAAGAATGAAGATGGAGTTAGTTTGAGTGCTCTTTCTCTTATGAACCAGGACAAGATTCTTATGGAGAGCTGGTATGTTTACGTACTTGTTCTTTTTTTCAGTTAAAACTGACATGATCTGAATGCATTGGTACATGCTCAGCTCGACTCAAACCCGAAAATTATAGTTCAAAGTTGACCGCGACCTGAAAATGACTCACTCCGAAAATGTCTAGGCCAATTGAACCAAAAAGACATCTTCTCAAAAGCTAGCTAGGGAGTGGGAGTCTGGGAGAGCAACTATTAAGACATGATTGTAAAATGGACCATTTGCATTCATGATGGACTACGCCCTCCGATACCCACCATATCTCACAATGTTTTCACGGCCCTTCTTTTAAGCTTATTCCTAGGCAGCTTAATAAGCGTGGATAGTCATTAGTGTGCGTAATCATTGTTACCTCTAGCTTTTATCCGATTGAAAAAAAAAATACCCCATGTTCCCACTTCAATATATCAACATAAGCACTCTCACTTGCGTTTTTATTGTCTTAAAATGATTCACAATATAAATGAATCTCAATCATCGCCTTTAAGATTTGGTTGAGTTGGTTTCATAACATGGTATCAGAGTCAGGTCACGAGTTCGGGTGAGGGGCGTAATAGAATATAAATATGTCACAATCATCGCCTTAGGTTGATTTGGTTCCATAACAGGTTTAGTTCGAATTAGAGCTGGATTGAATAAACAACAACGATAAAACTCTTCTTTATGAATTGTTACTTCCTCCATTAATATTGATTAAATGGGGCAAAAGATAATGAATAAAGAGGGTATAATAGACATTCTTAGTAAACTCGAAACATCTCATCAAGTTAAACCGGTTACCAATTAGTTTCGTACGAGTAACTTAGACGAAACAATTTTATCAATGTAGCCCTACAAGGAGTACGGAATATTATGTTGTTTTCATGATGTTAGGTAGATGGGCCAGGGTCCATGGTCGAGGGAGACCGGGATGGAGCAAAATTCACCCTCTCCTCATAAATATGTCCACTTTGTCAATTACGCTAATCCATTCAAATTTGATTATTTGACAGCCACTCACATTTCTACAATCAAAGCTTATCAAAGTGTCAAACCGTCCAATATGTGACAGACACTCCCTCTAATTTTAACTTTCAACGATACGTCGCATTTTTCAATTTAATCAAATTACTGGCTAAGATAATCAAATGTGATGGATAAGACATAATTTGAATACGACATCTATCTTAATAGAGACTTTGTACTGTCCATGTAGGTACTACTTGAAGGATGCAGTTCTTGACGGTGGGATTCCATTCAACAAGGCATATGGAATGACTGCATTCGACTACCATGGAACTGATCCGAGATTCAACAAAGTGTTCAACAATGGAATGTCGAATCACTCCACTATTACAATGAAGAGACTCCTCGACAATTACAAGGGATTCGAAACCCTCAAAACCTTGGTTGATGTCGGAGGTGGCACCGGTGCAACTCTTAATATGATCATCTCTAAACACCCTTCTCTTAAGGGCATCAACTTCGACTTGCCTCATGTTATTGAGGACGCACCCGCCTATGATGGTACTCGACTCAATTCCACTATTTTTCTCCTTTTATATAAAAAAACGTAAATATCCTGGTTTTATCTTGAGATCGATGATTTCGTAGGAGTGGAGCACGTGGGGGGAGACATGTTCGTCGAGGTGCCCAAAGGGGATGCTATATTCATGAAGGTGACCTTCATTCCACTTTTATTATCCTCACTAGACCAGTCTTAACATAACTAACTAACTAACTAACTATTTTTCATATTTGTGTTATATATGTGTAGTGGATATGCCACGACTGGAGCGACGAGCATTGCCTAAACTTCTTGAAGAAGTGCTATGTCGCGTTGCCAGACAATGGTAAAGTGATTGTGTGCGAGTACATTCTCCCGGTGGCACCGGAAACAAGCTACGCAGCAAGGACCGTCTTCCATGTGGACGCGATCATGTTGGCACATAACCCTGGTGGGAAGGAGAGGACTGAGCATGAGTTTGAGTCATTGGCTAAAGGTGCTGGATTTAAGGGTTTTACCGTGGCTTGCTCGGCTTATGATACTAAGGTCATGGAATTTTTGAAATAGACTATCGTCAAAGTGTCAACCAAGGCCTTTGGAAAGTTGCAAATTTGAGTGTTGGTTTTTGTTATTCTCTTCTAATCCGTATAATATACGGTCCATTGGCCCATTATTCATATGTTTAACACATGGTTGTGTTTTTGTATACTCCGACCCGTTTGTACGTTCCTCTATTTTTAATGAATACGTTTTTTTAATACCTTAAAAATTTTACTTCATGGAGTAAAAAACATATACTCAGTATCTTAAAAAAAACTCGTATTTCTTAAATACGGAGTACGTGATTAGAGGTTTGATTCCAACGCGTTTAAAAGAAAAAATAAAATTGGAAGTCTACACAAAGTGTCACAAAAACAAGATGGTCAAAAGCCAATAGATCTTCTTCATGTATTCGGCTTGAAATAAAACAGACCCAATACTCCTGGACTCATGGGAGCCCGTCCAGTAAACAGAAAAGCCCATATAGCCTTTCGACCCGCCCGTCAGGGAGGTTCCTAATCTCACAATTGCTCCGTAACTAAATGCATGAATCAACATTAATTCATTGATGATTGAATCAGAATCCATAATTGAACAAGAAGGTGTTTGATTGATTAAAGAATTCGGATTAGAGGTAAATTTGGTAAAAGATACTCGTAGGAGGTAAATTGGTGAGACATTTAAAAGGGTAAAATCGGAAAGATTAGCTTTAAATTCGTAAGAATCGAATAAAACGTCGTCAAGAAAAAGTAACCCCGATTTATTCAAGTGGGAGGGACTATCAACTACTCCCCTAGTTTGAGTATTCCTTCTATTATGAAGTCAACTACTCTACATCCTAAGAGCCGTTGGACACAATATTCTCAAAGAGGCAACATATCATTTGTCAATATTCTCGTTTATATTATAGCTGTTGCAAATCTTTCCCGTAAATAACATGTTTACTTGTTCTATATATACACTTGTATATTTGTATGTCAACATAGTTTTTCCTCGAATGAATAATAATCATATAATTTTCCCATATCGAAATCGTAATATGGTATCGAGCTAGGTCATTTTTTTTCGCTTTCTTCTGTGTTCTTATTCCCTCCTCTGTTCTTCTCATACAAAAAAAAAAAACAAACTCGCAATGACGAACTCGGATTCCAATCAACTCATCGATCCGACTAAAACACACTCTTATTCCCTAGTGCACGTTGAAAATCCGGGTTCTAATATCACTCAAATTGCTTTCAACGGCAATAACTATGATGAATGGTCGCGTGCTTTCCAGCTCGCTCTTCTCGCAAAAGGAAAGATCGGGTATATCGATGGGACCGTTTCTAAACCCGCTCTTACAGCGACTGATTTCGAGTCTTGGAGGTCCACCAACGCCTTGGTGACCTCTTGGATTTTTAACTCGCTCGAACCCTCAACTCGAAAGACGATTTCATATCGCCCCGAAGCGAAACAGGTATGGACTGATATTAAGACTCGATTTTGTCAAAACAATGATGCTCGTATTTATCAATTGCACGCAGATCTAATTGCATGTCGACAAGCCCCAACCGAATCCCTCATGGCATATTATGGTCGTATTACGACAATTTGGGACGAAATTTTGGAATTCGATGCGCTTCCCTCTTGCTCCTGTAAAGTTTGCACTTGCGATTGGGTAAGTATTATGGATGCTCGCCACGAAAAAAAAAGGGTACGTGATTTTTTAATGGGTCTCGATGAACGTTTCAATAATGCTCGCTCTCAAATCCTTGCCACAAACCCCTTGCCTAGTCTTAATCTTGTCTACAACCGTCTTCTTCAAGAAGAAGGAGTTCGGTCCTTTCACCAAAATACGACTGAAACTCGACCCGATACGATGGTTTTTGCAACTCAAGTTCAAAATAAAGGACGTTATTCTGGTAGGGGGGTAATCGTGTGTCTACAACTGATAATAGACCACCACGACCTGATAAAACTGACTCCTCTGACACTTCCCGACCAACCTGTCTTGCTTGTAATCGGGCAGGACATACGGTCAAAACCTGCTTTCGAGTGACGGGTGATTTCCCTGAGTGGTGGGGGGATAGACCAAGGGATCGAATTTATATAAATGAAAACAATAAACCGATTGTAATTCCCGATTCTCGTCGACACAATCAAGGGAATGATCGTTCCACACCAAGTCAGGCTCGGGCTCACTTGGTGGATGTCAGTGGGGCTTCATCCTCACGTCAATCTTCGCTTGGAAAGATCGATTTGAACTCCCTCAGTGCAGTCGAGTTGGATGAATTTACCCGTCTATGGGAGTCACGAAAGGCTTCTTCTTCCGACACCGATCGACTCAATGGTAATGTTTCTTACCCTTGGATTATCGACACTGGTGCCTCGCACCATATGTCGGGCGCTTTATCTCACTTTATTAATTTACGTGATATTCCTCCGTTATCTGTTGGTTTACCTAATGGCGATCTTACGATCGCGTCGAAATGTGGTGATATACCTTTCTCTTCTTCTTTTACCTTGAAGGACGTATTATTTGCTCCTAATCTTACTTGTCATTTGCTCTCTGTTTCTTGTCTTTTACGTGATACAAGTCTTACCATTCAATTCTCTCATAAATTGTGTTTGATTCAGGACCGTACCTCGAGGACGGTGATTGGTGCGGGTGAGCAAAGTGAGGGACTGTATTTTTTGACACGAGTACGAACTGACGAGGCAAAAGCATTTACGGTGGGAACCTTAGACCCGGTGGAACTGTGGCATCGAAGGTTGGGACACCCATCTTCCAATATTTCCCGTTTTCTTTCCGTTTTAAATAATTCACCTCGAAACAACATTTCTTTTCATAGTAAGTCGTGTGATATTTGCTTATGCGCGAAACAAACTCGTGAACATTTTCCGTCAAGTTTTAACAAAGCAGATAATGTCTTTGATTTAATCCACTGCGATTTGTGGGGGCCGTATTCCGCAAATGCGTCATGTGGTTCTCGTTTTTATTTAACAATTGTTGATAATTTTTCGCGTTCAACATGGGTTTATTTACTTCGTTCTAAAAGTGAGACTCGTCAAACTCTTTTAAATTTTTTTGCGATGGTGGAACGTCAATTTAATAAAAAGATTAAAATTTTACGAAGCGATAATGGGAATGAATTTACTTGTCTCACCTCTTATTTTTTTACCAATGGCATTATTCATCAAACATCGACCATCGACACCCCTCAACAAAATGGTAGGGTCGAACGGAAACACCGCCATATACTTAATGTCGCACGGGCCCTTTTATTCCAAGCCAACTTACCAATTTGTTTCTGGGGAGAATGTGTTTTAAGTGATGTTTATTTGATTAATCGAACCCCTACTTTTTTACTTGATGGAAAGACTCCGTACGAAATGTTATTTCATAAACCACCACCCATGGCTAATCTTCGAATTTTTGGTTGTCTTTGTTACGCTAAAAATGTCAATCGATCCCGAGACAAGTTTGCTACCCGTAGTCGTAAATGTGTCTTCTTGGGTTATCCGTTTGCAAAAAAAGCTTGGAAAGTTTATGATTTAAATACCGGTGATTACTTCGAGTCACGTGATGTCATTTTTCTTGAAAAAGAATATCCGTTTCATACAATTAATTTACATAAAACCCGCGACAATCTCTTTGTCAAAGATAGTGACTTAACTCCTAGAGACTCTTTGTTAATTACCTCACCCAAGAACAACACTTTTACCTCACCTCCTCCTCAACTTGACTCCACCTATAACCCACCTCCAACTGACACAGTTGACACGACTATCACCACTACGCATGACCAGACTTCCACTGACACAACCACCTCTACCACGACTCAGCCTGAACCACAGACAACTGACCCGTCTACAGACGAAACAACCCAACTCCCTTCCCAACCCGAACCCATGGGCAAGGGACATCGACCAAAAATCCCAAACACTCCCCTCAAAGAATTCGCACTTGAAACTACTCGTCCCTCGCATCATGCTCTCACCGCATCTTCATCTGCCTCAGGTACAAAATATCCGATATCTCACTTTGTTGATTCTAGCAAATTTACTCCTAACCACCGAATTTTCTTATCGGCCGTGACCAAGGGTCACGAGCCTAGTTATTATAATGATGCCGTGCAGGATCCACATTGGCGTGATGCAATGAAAACCGAAATCAATGCCCTTGAAAGAAACAAGACATGGACACTCGAGGACCTTCCATCAAACAAAAAGGCAATCGGATGCAAATGGGTCTACAAGATAAAATATAATGCCGATGGTTCCATTGAACGATATAAGGCTCGCTTAGTGGTTATGTAACACCCCGTTATTTTTCGAGTCAATTATAGAACGTTACTTTTCTAAATTATTTAAAATGGGTTGTTAGGTTGGAAAAAAAAAAAGTATTTTCGAGGTCTTTATAAAATTAAACCATTTTGGTCCGTCTTATAATAAATCGGTTTTGATTTTCTTAAAGTGAAACGTTCTTTTTATAAACCGTCTTTGTATCGGGTTGAGATTTGGGTCAAATACAATAAGGACAAAAAAAAAACGGAAACTTAAAACCTATTAAACCCCACCCAATTTCCCCATTACCAAACACATCAAAGCATACACATAAAACCCTTTTCCTGTGTTCTAATCTCCCACCCACGTAGCCCTTTCCTCCTCACCTTTCTCTCTGTTTCTTTTGGGCGTGAGAAATCAACAGTCTGTCACCATCCAAGTGCTTCTTTTTCACTCTTTCGATACCATATTAATTGTAAGTATTTTACTTGGTACTAATTTCAGTCTTATTAAATTTATATCGTTGTAGGAGTAATACGATATTTTCGAGCATTATCAAACTGTGTCAGTATAGAAATTAGATGTGTCAGGCTAAGACGTTTGAATTCTTCACACAAGTATAGTGTTAGGTGGGATTAGGCATAATTAAGGGAGTAGACGTCATTAAGGAGGAAGTAATGGTTTGTTGTGATGTAAGTGTGATGACAGGTCATATTATAGTGGAGGTTATTAAGCTGTTAGATTAGGAATCTTGTTAGCATCGATATTTGTTTTGGTTTTGGGCTTGATCGATCGTATGATAGATTCTAATTGGGGGGTCATATTCAAAATCGTTGTCTATGGATCTTGAATGATGAGTAAATTGAGGATACGTCAATTAAGTGGAATATGTTCCGGGATGGTAGTCATTGGATGTAATAAGTTAAAATCGTTTAATATTCATTAGTTGGAGGGTTAAGTTATTGAACCATTTTTATATTATTTGTAGCTTGTGGATTCGAGGAGAAAGAATTCTTGGACTAATAATAGCTGAGTGTCCGTCTTGAGAGGTAAGGACGTTTTACCCTTTTCACTTTTAAGTAAAGAGCATGTTCGGATTAAAATATATTTTTATAACGGTTTCGTAAATTATTTTGTCGATCGTAAATATTTTTATAATACTCGAAATGTTTGAATATTGAACCTTGTGACACTACTTACATATTGGTACTATTTTGGAAATTTTGAGTAACTTATAACAGACTCTGGGAGTTCTGTTGGTCTAGACGGTTTTAAGGTGCGTCTAAGACGTTCCTGGGACTTTGTCCCGAAACTATTTTTGAGTGAGGATTGTCCGGCCCTCACTCGCTAGGGAGTTAGACTTTCTCCTTTGGCAGTTTCATCCTACTGACTGTCCAAATGTCAGAGGTGCGCACTATTATGAGTCTAGCTAAGCACAGGTGGTTACCTCTAGACCGTGCAAGGGTAGGACCTTGGCACACAGGTTGCGAAAATATATTTTGGTTGATTTGGTTTTGACTACTCTTTTATGGTATTTTGGTATTTAAATGGTAACTTTAACTCCGATTTCAGTTTACTATAAATTATTATTATTATTATTATTATTATTATTATTATTATTGTTGTTGTTATTATTATTATTTCACGATTTATTTTATTATTATATTTTTACTCAGCTTTGCTGACGTCCTTCTGTTTTGGGTCGTTCCCCCGCTGGAACCTGTACCTATTTGTGTTTTTGGGTACAGCTGATAGGTACACTTGATTGCTGCATGGGTGCATTCTGGTATCGGGTTATGCTGAGCGAGAAGGATTTTTATAATTTAACTTTGACTACAAACTAGTTACACTATTATTGGATTTGTCGGGTTGCTACTGTTTTAAACCGTTTTGGATTTTGTAAGACTTAAGACTTCCGCTGCAACGTTCTCAATTTAATTAGCTATCAAATTTCTATTTTTATTTATTTATTTATTTATTATTTATCGTTTTCCTTGCACTTGGCTCGGTAAGCTAAGTGTGGAGTAACAGCTTTGAGTTTTCTGTTTTCGGTTTATTATTTTGGTTGAGAAAATTTAGGGCTGTTACAGGTTATGGGAAATCGACAAGTCGAGGGCGTGGATTATAACGAAACCTTTGCTCCGACCGTGAAGCTTGTGACCGTACGAACTCTTCTTGCTATTGCGGCCGCCAAGAATTGGTTTTTACACTAAATGGATGTGCATAACGCTTTTTTACATGGCGATCTTACAGAAGAGGTATATATGAAACCACCTCCCGGGTTTAAATCAACGAACAACAACAAAGTGTGTCGCCTTCGCAAATCACTATACGGTCTAAAGCAAGCCCCGCGTTGTTGGTACGCAAAACTTGCCTCCGCTCTATTTAAATACGGATTCCAGCAATATCCATATGATCACTCCCTGTTTTCCCTTAAAAAAGACGGTACCGAAGTCCATGTCCTTATTTACGTAGACGACCTCGTAATCTGTGGGAATAATTCCACCATGATAGATCGTTTTAAAGCGTACCTCAGTGACTGTTTCCACATGAAAGATTTGGGACGTCTGAAGTATTTTCTCGGGTTGGAAATAGCACGAAACAAGTCCGGTATTTTCATCTCTCAACGCAAATATGCCCTTGACATACTATCCAAAACTGGTCTCCTTGCCTCCAAACCAGCCTCGGTTCCCATGGAACCTAATCACCATCTTGCTCTATCTCAAGCTTCCTTACTCGACGATCCGCAACCTTATAGACGTCTTGTTGGGCGGTTGGTTTACATTACGATCACGAGACCCGAACTTACCTATTCCGTTCATATCCTTGCCCGATTCATGCATGCCCCCACGGTGGAACACTGGCATGCTGCCCTTCAAGTTGTGCGCTACCTTAAAACTAGTCCCGGACAAGGTCTGCTTCTTCGCTCCAGCTCTAATTTATTACTCCGAGCCTATTGTGATGCGGATTGGGCTAGCTGTCCCACGAGTCGAAGGTCACTCTCCGCATACCTTGTTTTCTTAAGTGACTCACCAATCTCATGGAAAACTAAGCAACAAAATATCGTCTCACGTTCCTCCGCTGAGGCCGAATACCGAGCAATGGCATATACCACATGTGAGCTTAAATGGCTGAAGGGACTACTTCGGTTTCTAGGCATTCTTCACGATGACCCTATCGATCTTCTATGTGATAGCAAAGCCGCTCTCTACATTGCAAAAAATCTTGTTTTCCATGAACGCACTAAACACATTGAAGTCGACTGTCATTTCATTCGCGATGAACTACTCAAAGGTACCATCAAAACGAGCTATGTCCATACCAAAAGCCAACTCGCTGACATACTCACTAAGGCATTAGGACGTACTTCATTCGAAGCATTACTATCCAAGTTGGGCGTCTCGACTCTCCACGCTCCAACTTAGGGGGTATTATGAAGTCAACTACTCTACATCCTAAGAGCCGTTGGACACAATATTCTCAAAGAGGCAACATATCATTTGCCAATATTCTCGTTTATATTATAGCTGTTGCAAATCTTTCCCGTAAATAACATGTTTACTTGTTCTATGGGGTCGTTTGGTTACCCATCCAATTACCGGGAAGTGCAAGGTCCCAGGAAGTGCATTTTCAGGGAGTTGTTTGGTTGCCCACTTCCCGGGAATTGGCACTTCCCGGGAATTGCCACTTCCTCCACAATAGGGGAAGTTACTCACCAAGCCCCCCCTTGGTGTGTAAAACTTCCCGCATGAAGTCATTTCTACATATGGCAACCAAACAATATTTTTTAATTCCCATGAAATACAAATTCACGTGAATTTAAAGTTCCCGGTAACTTTATCTTCCCATCGTGAACCAAACGAGCCCTATATATACACTTGTATATTTGTATGTCAACATAGTTTTTCCTCGAATGAATAATAATCATATAATTTTCCCATATCGAAATCGTAATACCTTCCACCTTCCTTTTTGAGCTTAGTTTGATTTTGAGCTTAGTTTGATTTTCTTTCCACTTTTCTTTTTGAATGTACTTTTAATCCTTCTTTATTTTTCATTAACTAGGAGGGAGTATCAACTATCAGTGCCTCAATGGCGAGAAAAAACTTAAAATAAAGGCTAATAGCTTAATTAAAAAAACATTAAAATCTGGAGGAAAAATAATTGAAAAACATGTTATTGAGAAATCGAATTATTGTGACCATCATACATCACTTTGGTTGACATAGAAAGGTTAGGCAAGTTTCACGGTTTGCCTTTCCACTCATCCTTTTCCGTGATTAAAGTGTTAGGTAGACTTTGTAAGCCGAGAGGTAATTAAACTAGGTCTTGTGTGGATTAGGTCGATTTGGGTCAAGTTGAGTATATTGTGTTCATGTCATTCTAGAGGTTAAGAGGTTAATTATAGAAGGAATCTCATTGATGTTATTTAAGTATGGTAATTATTAGTCAGTATTTCAATTTCTCTTAATAAAGTCATTGTAATTCTATTTCTAATTAGCATCTTAACGTGTGTCCAGAAAAAGCGTTTAATTTATTTGTATAAACTTGCGATTCTACAATCCGCTCTTTGTCATTTCAATATTAATAACCACATCGGTCTAAAGTAGTACTCCCTCCGTTCCAATGAATTGTTTGCCTATTCCATATTGGCAGGGACGAAGCTATTAGTAGGCCACCATGGCCATGGCCCGAGGTCCTTTTTCAAGAATTTTTTTTAGAGTAGGTTCAAATTTTTAATTTTTTTTAATTTTTTTTTTATAAATCTTCACTAAGACACTAATTACTCTATTTTGATAACTGATAACCACAAATCAGTAATTATGGAAACGAATTCCAAAACACAGTAATTACTTATACAACTTCCTAAAAATTTACTCCATATTGTAGTTACACAGTAATTAGTTTGGATATGAAATTCACTAAATATAACTTCGATTTGGGTAATTAATTGGGTAGAAATTAGTAATATTGTAGGTTGAATTTGGAATTTGGAAGGAAACTAAATTATTTAGAGGAATAAAGGATGAGAAATACTGAAAGAGTGTTGAGATTTGAGAATTTAGACTACTGCCCATGGGACTATGGGTCTATGGGAGTTGCCGTGTTGGGTAGAAATAATAAAATAAACAAATAATGAAATAAAGGTTGAAGTGTTAAGCATAAAGCATTGATGGTAGACATGTCAGTAGAAATAATCACTAAAGTAACAAATTGACAATTGATTACTGCATTTGATAAAGTAGTAAGAACTTTCAACTCTGATAAGGCGTATGAGAATAGTACACTGTACTGCTCACTGCTGTACAATTGATTTTTGATTAAAAAAAAATTGGGAAATGACAATTCAGTGGATAAAAGTGTTAAGTGTAGAATTGATAATTGTTTGATTCATTTTAATTTTAAGATGGACATATCCATCTTTAAAAAAACTTAATTGATTAAAATTTTTGGAACGAATAATCAATTTAATGGAGTATTCGAGATTTCGAGTACGGAGTAATAGAGTATAAATACATACTCTCTCGGTCTTTCCATCTCAGTCATTTGTTTATCTTTGATTAAAATACAACTCACAAATAATATAAAAGTAAACAAATAATCGAAAAAGTAATATAATACTATATTAACGAATAATAATGTCAATTTTATTTTATGTAGTTCATAATGGGAAAGACACCTACGATTACTGAACTCTTCAAAAGAAAAATTGGTGAAACATCGACAAATGCGTCAAATGAACAATCAACGGAAAATTTTGGCCCTATGCGAAATTAAATCCTGGCTTCGTCCTGCATATTGGGGCGTCTCAATGAATTGTTTGCCTTTCTATTTTAGGAAAGCTTTTTATATGTAATTCGAACCTTGGCTCCACATGTCACTTCCCCATTGGTTCTCTTTCCCTTGGTGCAAAAGCAAAGGCAAACAATTCATTGGAACGGAGGGAGTATCTCGATCCGAACCACATTAAACAATTAATGGAGTATTAAGGACAACGACTAAGCTTAATTGATACTTCTTCCGTATCACAATATATGATGTTTTGACTTTTTGAGGAAAGTCTTTCACTTTAATTTTCAAGTAAATATACTCCCTCCGTTCCAATGAATTGTTTGCCTTTGGTTTTGGCACCAAGGGGAAGAGATCCAATTAGAACGTGACACGTGGAGCCAAAGATCAAATTACATACAAAAAACATTCCTAAAATAGAAAGACAAACAATTCATTGAGACGCCCTAATATGGAATAGGCAAACAATTCATTGGGACGGAGGGAGTATTAGTTAAAAAAATTTTAAAATTACACCATAAAATTCTTTACAAAAAAAGTTTTCAAATGAATATACATTTCATGATATTTTTTCTTATATTTTGATAGCTATTGAAGAGAGGAGAAAATGTTTCGAAAAGTGATCAGAACGACTTATAAAAAAAACACAGAGGGAGTACTGTACAAAGTGAACTTATTAGCTAATAAAGTGCGATGAGCAGTAGTATTAGGTGATAAATCCTGTCAACAACATATTAACCCTCCATTATTATTATCACAAGACTAAGTAGTATTAGGTGATAACAATAAAGGGAAAAAAAATGGGATCAGATTTAGCCAATAAAGAAACTTCAATAATGGGAGAAGAAGAGGCATGCTCATTTGCAATGTCTCTAACAAGTGCCTCAGTAGTACCCATGGTCCTCAAAGTAGTGCTTGAGCTAGATGTGCTTGAGATCATTAAGCGAGCTGGGCCGGGTGCATATCTCACGCCGGCCCAAATTGCTGCTCAACTGTCCACCAAGAACCCAGAGGTTGGGTTCATGTTGGACAGGATGCTCAGACTCCTAGCAAGCCATTCTATCGTGTCTTGCTCTACTCAGACCCGTGATGGGCGGGTTGAGATGTGTTACGGGCTAAACCCCGTTTGTCGATTTTTTACTAAAGATGAAAATGGTGTCACATTGGGTGCCTTGGCCCTTGTGGTGCAGGATAAGGTTATCATGGAGAGCTGGTGAGTATTAATTTTTCATTATATAAACTAGTTTGACTAGTAAAGTCATATTCAATCATAACCTGAATTTGAACTAGTCAACATCAAAATTGTGGTTGTAATTCCATTTAGACAAAAAAAAACATAGACTTACGATATGATCATGTCGCTTGATCGATTTCCTTTAGGTATCATCTGAAAGATGCAGTTCTTGAAGGCGGTTCTCCATTCGAAAGGGCACATAACATGACTGCATTTGAGTATTTCGGGATGGATTCGAGGTTCAATAGGATCTTCAACAACGGAATGGCAAACCATTCAATTATCACCTTGGAGAAAATCATCGAGAATTATAAAGGATTTGAAAGAATATCGACCTTAGTTGACATTGGAGGTGGCAATGGCGCGACACTAGACATGATCATCTCAAAATACCCTAATGTTAGAGGGATCAACTTGGACTTACCTCATGTTCTCGAGAACGCTCCTACATATCATGGTACGGAAATTAAAACAATTTAAACTATACAGAGTACATAACTCAACTCAACTCAGTTCTTTTAGTGTCGCGTTAATAGTATGTAAAATAATAAGTTGTTCAATTTCAATTGTATATAATTAATCATGTTATTTTTCGTATGATTAGGAGTCGAACATGTGTCAGGAGATATGTTTGTGAGTATACCAAAAGGAGATGCTATGTTTATGAAGGTGAGTTACTTTAAATTCTACTAAGCAGCAAACATTTGTCCATTTGACTTGTGACAATCAATGTTATGTGTTTAATGCAGTGGATAGCTCATGACTGGAGTGACGAGCATTGCATGAAATTGTTCAAGAATTGTTATGACTCCTTACCGGACGAAGGTAAAGTGATCGTGTGTGAATATATTGTGCCGATTTGGCCAGAAAATAGCTATGCTACAAAGACGGTTTTCCAGTACGATGTTCTTATGATGGCTAACTGTCTGGGAGGTAAAGAAAGGACACTGCAAGAATTTGAGGCATTGGCTAAAGCTGCAGGGTTTGAGGGTCTCATTGTGGCATGTTGTGCTTTTGATACTAAGGTCATAGAGTTCATCAAAAAGCCTCAATGATTCTCTTTGTAATGTAATTCTGTTTAATAAAGATTGGAGCAAGCCTTGGTGGTACGAATTGTATAATGTATAATATATGTTTTGAAAGATTGAATATTATCATTGAGAGATCGAATATTTATACAACCTATATCAAGACTAATATTTAAATATTATCTTCAATACGCTCCAGCAAGTTGGATATTTGAACTTGTGTAAATAAGATACGGAGTACAAATGTGGACAAGGAAGTGGTTTGGTAAGTGGATCAGCAAGTTGATCGTCAATGGAAATGTGTTGAAAGCATAATATATATAATCGACCCTTCTAGACCTGTTCACGAACAAAATACGAGAGTGAAAGGCAAGATTATTAGCAGCATATATATGAGTGGCCCCAACACTATCTCAATAAGTAACAGAGGCGACTTAAGTAAAGTGAAGTTCAGAAAGAAGAGAATGGAACCCAATTCAAGTTATTTTGTTCGCATATAAAAATAACCTACGAAAACGGTTATAAAATAACCATTGAATCGGTTTTCATAGAATCCACTGGCATAGTTTTCGTTACTAGCTAGAGAGTATTGGAATCGGTTGTACACATGAACCGAATCGAAGAGGTACCTATCGATTCTGTTGTTTAGTGGAACTGATTCCAAAGATGGACCTTCATTCAAAATTTGTTCCTCGACAACCGATTTCAAAGAAGCTCTTTTTCTAAAGGTTCCTATGCACCACGGTTCCAAAGATGCTCGCTCTTTTAGAATAGGTTTTCATGCGCACCGATTCTAAAGACTATCTTATCGGAATTGATAATCAGATAAATATTATGCGTAAATAAAGACAAACTCATGTACTCTTCCTAGACTCCTTTTTTTTCTAACAAAGTGATGTATTTGACCCGTAACTATTTTATGACGGATATGTTTACAACTAAGAGTTAACCACACTCCCTCTCTTTCTCCTAAAAAAAAAACCTACTTTTCCTCCTCAATCTGGGGCCTCCATCGATAATTATTAATCGATGGTAAGCCCCCAAAATTGCTTTAATCTCAATTATTAGTTAACAAATCTTATTCAATAAAAGTCTCTCTTTTCTGAGAATTGTTTTCGTCCTTTATTTCAAGGTTTTTTCCTTTATTTCGAGGTTTCAGTCCTTTACATTAGTATAGTTCTTAGATTTCAAGAACTATGTGCAAGATCATGAGAGCAATGGAATCCTTACGTACGGCGATACAATTGAGGTCAGATCTCGGTCTACTATTTGTTAAAATAGAGAAAGTTCATCATCATGTAGGCTATTTCATCATATCTATAGATTCCTTCGCGAAAGGCTGTGTCAATAAACAGCGATATATAGAAGGCTATGCAGAAGCGCATTATTCTAATAGTGATCTTTGTCTCAATGATGTTATTTATTTATTTTTCACAAATCTGTATTCAGTTCAATTTGACATCGTTTGTAGATGTCGGATGACTTATTATTAATGATACTTCACTTCAAAAAAAAAAAAAAGAGTTAACCACACTCTTATACTACCACGCGCCCACACATCTAGCTACACGACTACAAATTCCAACCACAAAAGACAAATAGAAGTACCCAAACATGCTAGGAGTACATGAAAGATGAACTCTATATAACCAAAATTCACGAACTTTGTACATATCTTCCGATTCATTAATATGGAGTATCTGAAAGATCCTTTTACAAAATGTATATCATTTTATTTGTGAAAGTATCTTACTTTATAATTTGTGATTCTTTTGCTATACAGAGGATTTTATTTTCTAACTTCTCGAAATTTATTTTCACAAAAATATATACAACTGACCTATTTTCTAATTTGGTCACTTAACTAACTAGCCGACTAACAATATTTTATTAAATTGTGGAATGATTTTTAATCTCTAGTCTAGTACTCCGTACATTGTAGTTTCAAAATTTTGTCCATTATTAAATATTTTTAAATAATTCATGCAATTTTGCATGAATTTAATACTAGTTAACAAGATACATCATCCTATGCATATCTCTCAAAGGACCGTTAACTCCTACAATCAAGGAACTTGATTGTTGCTTACCCATTATATAATATAGCTGTTGACATAATATTCTTTCCGTAAATATCTATATATTTTGTATGTATATAAGGCTATCAAGAGCATTGTATTAGACAGAATTCCTGGTGAATAATAATACATATGAAACTTCCCAACGAATATGATTCTTAATATGGTATCAGAGCAAAATCTTTAATTTTCTTCTTCTTTCTTCAAACGTATCCTCTGTTCACTTTCAAAAAAAAAAAAAGAAACAGGGCAATTGATCCAAACTCATGACGAATTCCGATACTTCCTTAGTCGATCCAAAAACAACGCCTTCACATACCTTTGTTCATGTTGAGAATCCGGGAAGCAATATCACACAAATTGCTTTCAATGGTCATAATTATGACGAATGGTCTCGCTCATTCAAGCTTGCGCTTCTCGCTAAAGGGAAACTCGGGTACATCGATGGAACCGTCTCTAAACCACTGGTTAATGCAGCAAACTATGAATCTTGGCAGTCTACCAACGCATTGGTAACCTCCTGGATATATAACACAATCGAACAATCTCTTCGTAAGACGATCTCATACCGCCCTGAAGCGAAACAGGTATGGTCCGATATTAAAAATCGTTTTTGTCAAGAGAACGATGCACGAATTTATCAATTGCAGGGTGATCTTATGGCTTGTCGCCAAGGTCCCACGGAGTCCCTTATGTCGTACTACGGTCGCATAACGACTCTTTGGGATGAAATTTTGGAATACGATCCTCTTCCGACATGTTCTTGTAATCCATGCGCGTGCAATTGGGTGACTATCATGGATGCAAGGCGTGATAAAGAACGGGTTCGGGGATTTTTAATGGGTCTCGACGATCGCTTCAATAATGTTCGCTCACAAATCTCTGGTATTACTCCTATCCCCAACCTAAATCTAGTTTATAATCGTCTTTTACAAGAGGAAGGTATCCATAATCTTTCTAATACGCGTATTGAATCTAAGCCCGAACCAATGGCCTTTGCTACTCGCTCTACAAAGGGGTCTCGAGTTCGGGGGGGAGTCGTAATGATTACAGGCCACCTAGTAACACATATTCAAGTGACAACTTGAATAATATTTCTAATACTACTGCTAATAATCCAAATAATAATCGTCCTCGTTGCATTGCCTGTAACCGTCCCGGTCACACCTATACTACTTGCTTCCGTGTTACCGGAGATTTCCCGGAATGGTGGGGCGATAGACCTCGTGATCGTATTTATATAAACACCAATGATATGGGTAACCCAGTAATTATACCGGATGAGCGTGGGAGAGCTAATAATAACCGCGATAAACGACCTACTCCCCGTGCTAACATGGTGGGAGGGCAACCCTCGTCTTCATCAGCACCTCCTACACTCGATAAATTAAACTGGACATCAATGCATTATCACCCACTGAATTGGACGACTTGACTAGGCTATGGCATTCTCATAAATCTGCTTCCGATGAACGTCTCCATGGTAATGTACCTCTATCTTCTTGGATTATTGATACAGGAGCATCCCATCATATGTCGGGATGCTTATCTCATTTCTCTAATATTAGAAATATCACTCCGTTATCCGTTGGGCTCCCAAACGGAGATCTTACGCGAGTTACTAAATGTGGTGATATTATTTTATCATCCCGACTTATTTTGAAAGACGTCTTATATGGTGCAAATTTACATTGTCATCTTATTTCTGTCTCTAGTTTATTACTTGATGATTCTCTAACTATTCAATTTTCTCAAAAATTTTGTCTAATTCAGGACCGTTCCTCGAAGATGCTGATTGGTGCGGGTGAGCAACGTGAGGGGCTCTACTATTTAAAGGGTGTCCGTATTGACGAGGTCAAAGCATATTTGGTGAGTTCCAATAACACGGTTGAGCTTTGGCATCGACGGTTGGGACATCCCTCTACCAATATTTCACATTTTCTACCGTTCATTACTAATAAGACTCGTACTAGCACTCCTCAATTTTTAAGTAAAACTTGCGATATTTGTCTTCGGGCAAAACAAACTCGTGAACAATTTTCACTAAGTAATAATATTGCTGATGCACCTTTTGATCTTATTCATTGCGATTTATGGGGTCCTTACTCCGAAAATGGTTCATGTGGTTCTCGCTATTTCTTAACAATTGTCGATGATTTTTCCAGGTCTACTTGGGTGTATTTATTAAAGCATAAAAGCGACACAAAACAAATCCTGTTAAATTTCTTTGCAATGGTTGATCGTCAATTCAAAAAAAAGTCAAAATTTTACGAAGCGATAATGGTACGGAATTTACATGTCTTCAAAAAAATTTCGTCACCCACGGTATTTTATTTCAAACCTCTAATGTCGATACTCCACAACAAAATGGTAGGGTTGAACGCAAACATCGCCATATTTTGAACGTCGCCCGTGCTTTATTATTTCAAGCTAGTCTACCGATATTTTTTTGGGGGGAATGTGTCCTAGCTGCAGTACATTTAATAAACCGCACCCCCACAAATCTTTTGCATGGTAAAACTCCTTACGAAGCTCTATTTAATAAACCTCCGCCTATGGAAAATATTCGTGTCTTTGGATGTCTATGCTACGTTAGAAATATTAATCGTTCCCATGACAAATTTGCCCCTCGGAGTCGAAAATGTGTATTTATTGGCTACCCGTTTGGCAAGAAGGGATGGCGCGTCTATGACCTTGACACCGGGTCATACTTTGAGTCTCGTGATGTGGTTTTTCTTGAAAATGAATTTCCATATCAATCTATCAATATCCATGATTCACTAAATACATCTCACTTGCTTCTAAATGAACACGACCTTACCCCTATTGACGACCTAGTGCTTATTGCTTCCTCACCTGCTACGCCTACACCCAACGACACTCCCTCGACTGACACACCTCTCCCGCCTCCCCCCACACGTGAACCAGCCGTCACAGTTACATCCACGCCAGACCCCGTGGAACCCTCTACCACAATTAATGCTCCTGCCTCAAACGACCCCCCGAATATGGGTCGCGGTCACCGTATCAAATACCCCAATTCTCTTCACAAAGATTTTGTTAAAACTACCCGCCCCTCCTCACACTTGCTCCTCGCATCATCAGCACCTTCAGGTACAAAATTCCCAATTTCTCATTTCGTTAATTATGCTAAATTTTCTGTTAAACACAAAATTTTCTTATCGGCCGTGACCAAGGGTCACGAGCCTAGCCATTTTAACGAAGCTATGCAGGTACCCGAATGGAAACAGGCGATGCAACTTGAAATTGACGCACTAGAAAAGAATAAAACATGGACCCTCGAACCACTCCCTCCAAACAAGAAAGCAATCGGTTCCAAATGGGTATACAAGATTAAGTACAACGCTGATGGCTCAATTGAACGATATAAAGCACGTTTAGTTGTTATGGGGAATAGACAAGTTGAGGGGGTTGATTACAATGAAACTTTCGCCCCAACAATTAAACTTGTCACGGTTCGTACACTACTTGCAATCGCCGCCTCTAAAAAGTGGGCTCTCCATCAAATGGATGTCCACAACGCTTTTTTGCACGGTGACCTTCACGAAGAAGTATACATGAAACCACCGCCTGGCTTCTCTTCTTTGACCGATGGAAAAGTTTGCCGCTTGAGAAAGTCTCTTTATGGCCTCCGTCAAGCTCCTCGATGTTGGTATGCAAAACTTGCCTCCGCTCTTATTACCTACGGTTTTAAGCAGTGTCCGTACGACCACTCATTATTTTCTATGACTACACCCACCACGGAGGTTCATGTTCTAGTCTATGTCGACGACCTCGTCATATGTGGCAGTAATACCGCTTTTATTACTCAATTCAAAACCTACCTAAGCACTTGCTTTCATATGAAGGATCTCGGGCCTCTCAAATATTTTCTTGGTCTTGAAATAGCTCGTAATGAGACGGGAATTTTTATATCACAACGCAAATATGCCCTAGACATTCTTTCCGAATCCGGATTACTCGGGTCAAAACCATCAGACATTCCGATGGAACCAAATCATGGCTTAGGCCTTTCCAACGCTGCCCCTATGCACGATTTGCAACCGTATCGTCGACTTGTGGGCCGTCTCGTATACCTAACTATCACTCGCCCTGAATTAATTTACGCGGTCCACATACTCGCCCAATTTATGCACGCTCCGACTACCGAGCATTGGGATGCTGCTCGCAAAGTTGTACGCTATTTAAAAAAAGCTCCGGGGCAAGGCATTTTACTTCAAGCAAACAGTGATCTACAATTACAAGCTTATTGTGACGCAGATTGGGCAGCATGCCCCACCGGTAGACGCTCCCTCTCTGCCTACCTTGTGTTTCTAGGCTCATCCCCGATTTCTTGGAAAACTAAGAAACAAAACACGGTATCTCGCTCATCCGCTGAAGCCGAATATCGTGCTATGGCATACACTACATGTGAGCTCAAATGGCTCAAAGGTCTCCTCGACTTCCTTGGCATTTCACATACGCGTCCAATTCAACTACATTGTGACAGCCAATCTGCTCTACATATTGCTCGCAATCCGGTCTTTCACGAACGCACCAAACATATTGAAGTAGATTGCCATTTTATTCGTGACGAAATCCAAAAAGGTGTCATCTCCCCAAGCTATGTTCATACAAAACACCAACTCGCTGATATATTTACTAAAGCTCTAGGCCACGTCCCGTTCGACACATTACTATCCAAGTTGGGCGTTTCGGACCTCCATGCACCAACTTGAGGGGGGGTAACAAGATACATCATCCTATGCATATCTCTCAAAGGACCGTTAACTCCTACAATCAAGGAACTTGATTGTTGCTTACCCATTATATAATATAGCTGTTGACATAATATTCTTTCCGTAAATATCTATATATTTTGTATGTATATAAGGCTATCAAGAGCATTGTATTAGACAGAATTCCTGGTGAATAATAATACATATGAAACTTCCCAACGAATATGATTCTTAATACTAGTACACTATGTAATAGGTATCCAAAAGTATAGTAAAAATCTGTATCAATCAAATCATTGGGTATTCAGGGTAAGACAATTTGAATGTGAGTCACTTAAATCGGTCCAAACCTGGATACCGAGCTACAAAGTGTAATAATTTTCGAGAATATATAGTACGAAGTAATAGACCAGGCAACGGATCAACTGGATCGGATTCAGGGTCGATCGGGTCATTTCGGATCATTTTTTGATCATTCGAATTAGGTCGGGTCAATTTAGGTCAAACTTGGACATAACTTTTGTCATAGCTGGAGCCT
Organism: Agrostemma githago; assembly: GCA_958450325.1. Taxonomy (NCBI): domain Eukaryota; kingdom Viridiplantae; phylum Streptophyta; class Magnoliopsida; order Caryophyllales; family Caryophyllaceae; genus Agrostemma; species Agrostemma githago. Next base: position 3,249,296 of record OY288241.1, on the reverse strand, counting down.
GGAGCTAGTATCAAGATGAAGGAAATTTAGTTATGAGAAGTACATCTAACGAAATTAATTTGATGTAGTATGTGTTAGTTTGTTCGTGTATTGTTGAAAATGGTGTGTTCGGCCGTATAATGTGTCCAACTACATACCCACAATACAGCTCCAAATTTCATATTCAAAACCTAATAAGTAATAACTGGTCTGGTTTTTCCATGGTTCTAACCTACTCCACATATTTCAAATTCGACAATATTATATTGGTATATCATTCTAAAACTGATTCACAATATTGCATGGGTTGCACGGACAATCTTCCAAACCAACCTATCGTGTCGGACACATGTAAAATTGTGTCCGGTTTATTTAATTTATTTAGAGACGTGCCGGACACGTTTCATGTTATTTTGAAACGTGTCGGGCACGATTCATCATTGCCCTCATACCAGGCCAAGCGAGCCCTTATAAGTATCTTATCATGTTAACTCATAATGAACAAATGATAACTCTGTACAATTTCAATTTTAAAAAAATAGAGTTTCTTAATTTAATGATTTTTTATTATAGAAATCTGGAAAAAAAAAATTGAGGAATAAAAATCAGAATAAAAATCAAATAATTTGGGAATAAAAATCAAATACACTTATCAATTAATTGATCGAAGATGGATAGATATTATAAAAATAATAGGTGTATAACCCTCACTTTTTGCTTTGGTAAGTTGTTTTTTTTAGGCGAATGGGCCCCATCAGAGGTGAGTCCATGACCTCCACCCCACCAAACCACCCTATATGGTCGGGTCTGGTTATTTGATACTTCTTTCATTTTAATAGGTTCTTTACCATTGTTTTTTGGACATTATTCATAAGTGGATGAAATTGTCGATATAACTTTTAATATATAAGATAAAATATAGTTATGTGAGATCTTGTTTAAATTGTCTAATCGAATGCGTTATAAAAATCGAATTTTTATGATTTTTAGAATTATGTAGATAAAGATATGGACATAAGGAAAACGTTCATTGGCAAGTGTGAAAAAGCAAACGTAAATAATCAAATGAAACGGAAAAAGTATCAAATAACCAAACCCGACCATATAGGGTGTTTGGTGGGGTGGAGGTCATGGACTCACCTCTGATGGGGCCCATTCGCCTAAAAAAAACAACTTACCAAAGCAAAAAGTGAGGGTTATACACCTATTATTTTTATAATATCTATCCACTTTAACACTCAACTTAAACTAAATAATTAATTAATTATTACGTATATTATAATAGTAGTATAACTGTTTGATTTTATAAGGCTTTAATTTTTATTTTGTTATTTTACAATAGTTTAAGTAACCAAACTTAATCTTAGTTAGAAAAATTTTCAAATTCTCTTTGTTTAAATATATATATTTATTTTTTTCTTACCGTGTCTGTATCCTATAAACTTTCGAACGCTGTGTTCCATGTCCGATACGTTTATGTGTGCCACCCCTTAACTATTGATATGTCTTCGTGTCCGTGTCTGTGCAACTTAGGTCATGAGTCTATGTAAGTTGCAAACCACGCACACCAAGTCACCCCTTAACTATTAATAGTATATACTAATGTGTACATAATAGCCTGCAAACCACGCACACCATGTAAGCCACCCTTAAGGGCGACATGCTCGAAGTCTAGAAGGCATAGCTTCAAACCATATAACTCCCACAAGATCGCTCTTGCAGGGGCTTGAACCTGAGACCATGGGATAATGACCATATGTTTTAACTACTGGGCTCCACCCTTGCGGACTTATATAGATTTATAGACTATAGTTATATATATATAGAAGACCGGGTGACGGACTATTTTCATTCATTCCTCCCATCATAACTAACTATTAAGAGGGAATAGTAAAGGAAAAGAAAATGGGTTCAAACATAGGCAATAATGAAAAAAAGGGAATAGTAATGGGGGAAGAAGAGGCATGCTCATTTGCAATGACTCTAATAAGTGCATCAGTCATACCCATGGTCCTCAAAGTGGTAATTGAGCTTGATGTGCTTGAGATCATTAAGCGATTTGGGCCGGGTGCATTTCTCACGCCGGTCCAAATTGCTGCTCAACTGTCCACCACGAATCCAGAGGCTGGATCCATGTTGGACAGGATGCTCCGACTTCTCGCAAGTCATTCTGTCGTATCTTGCTCCATTCAAACTATACCTGGGTCCGGTGGGCGGACTGAGAGGTGTTATGGGCTAACACCCGTTTCCGAGTTCTTGACTAAGGATGAGAATGGTGTCACCTTGGCTCTCATGTCCCTTGTAGAGTATGACAAGGCTAACATGGAAAAATGGTCAGTTTTATATATATATATGCTTTTATTCCTTGCAAGTTTTAACGGTTCAACATCCCTCGTTTTCATGTAAATTTGGTTTAGCTAAGTACACTACTCATTTGTGAATGAACTCTTAGCTATGTTCTTTCCGGCTTAGACCAATAATGTTTATATTCAATATGGTTAAATTAAGTCTAATCACATTAATTTTAGTTTATCTTAGCCAATTCAGTTCACTTAGTTCATTTCAATTTAACTTAACCTCATTAAATTAAGTTACGTTAATGTGAGTATCTTAGGTTTAAATCAATTCAACCGCTTTCATCAAGAAAGAACAAGACTTTAGTTGATTAAATACGAGTAACATTTATGACGGATATCTACGTTGGAAATTAAAGAAAATTTTAGGTATTTTTATGACGGTCTTGCGTGTGACTTGATATATTGACAGGTATCACTTGAAAGATGCTGTTCTAAGTGGGGGTTCTCCTTTCAAAAGGGCACATGACATGACACTATTTGAGTACCTGGGAACCGATTCTAGATTCAACACAATCTTCAACAATGGAATGGCAAGCCACTCAACTGTGATGTTGAAGAAAATCATAGAGAACTATAAAGGTTTTAGCGGAATTTCAACTTTAGTTGACGTCGGAGGAGGCAATGGCACAACTCTACATATGATCGTCTCTAAATACCCTAATCTTAAAGGCATCAACTTCGACTTGCCTCATGTTCTTGCAAATGCTCCCACATATATAGGTATGTATGTAGGGAACACACTACACACTTCAATCATGCATGTGTATGTAGTGACTAATCGATCTAATGTCGATATGGTCATACTGAACTCAATATCCCTATTTCGTATTTTTATGTTGTCGATAGTGTAAAAAAAAAGTACGATGGATCATGTAGTATAACTGTATAAATAATCGTGTTTTTTTTTTATAAGTTTAGGAGTGGAGCATTTTCCAGGAGATATGTTTGTGAGTATACCAAAAGGAGATGCTATATTCATGAAGGTCAGTCATGTTTAATACATACGAAGTAGTAGTTAATTTTTAAGCAAGCCGTTCATCTAATTGTTACATGCATAATTTCATTTTTTTTTACGTTATGTAGAGCATAAGCAAATGAATTATGTATTGTGTTCAATTTGTTCCATTGTCAATCTAACTCGCTAAACGTAAACTATTGAATTAGATGGAACACGACTTATATTAAACTTATGATCATTAATAATTACTCGTATAACATTGTTTGTTATGTGTGTTAAATAATAATGCAGTGGATAGCTCACGACTGGAGCGACGAGCATTGCATGAAGTTGTTTCAAAACTGCTACGCCTCTTTACCAGACAAGGGTAAAGTGATAGTGTGCGACTATATAGTACCGGTTACACCGGAAAGTAGCTATGCTGCAAAGACGGTCATCCACTACGATGTTCTTATGATGGCGACTTGTCCCGGAGGTAAAGAAAGGACATTAGAGGAATTTGAAGTCCTGGCTAAAGGTGCTGGATTTGAGTGTCTCAATGTCGCATGCTCCGCTTATGATACTAAGCTCATTGAGTTCATTAAAAACACCTAATTAATTCATTCCAATCTTTTATTTTACAAGCTTAAATTAATACTTTATGATAAATGTGACATACTGAGTATATACTAGTATATTATACACAAAATATTCATTGAATAATATCAATGTACGAGAATAAGTTAAAAAAAAATATCAATGTACGAGTATAAGTTTAAAAAAAACATATACTTCCGTGTGTACTTGTGTTAAGCATATTATTATACTACAATATAAATTTGTTTCTTTTGTTTCTATTTTTTTGTAATTTGTTTGTTGGTTAGTTTTGTCATTCCTTTAAGTTGTTCAAGAGTCGGTGATGAGACAGTCTCAAAAATAAATTTAGCGTATAAGTATTTGCCGATTAAGTCAAAATAATGGTACTCAAAACAATCATACTCCGTAGTTGTTAAATCATACTTTTATGGATGATCACTTGAGAGATGTTAATAAGAAATGGTGAGGACGTAGACTTGTAGAGCCTTATTTTATTTTGGTTCATTGAAGAGCGCACTTAGTCGTATTATAGTATAGAGAAGGGAGGATTCGAACTTGGAACCTATTGTCCCAGAGCACATAGTTTTAACCACTAGGCTAAATAATCTTCAGTTAGAGCCTTATTCTTTCAAACTTCTTTTCAACTCACTTAAATTTAGTTCGACTCATACAGATCAATTTATCCAAGCCACCTCATCCAACTTATCTACTTCAACCCATTTTAGTTCAATTTAATTTTTTTTTGAGCAAATAAATTATTTCATTAATAAAAGTCATACGATATATACAATTTATATCAAAATTGAACGAATACAACACTATAAAATTTGAATAAAATAAATTCAATACTAATCGTATAAAATTTGACTAAAATTTTAGTTCAATTTAAGTTCATGTTATTTCAGTTGGCACAAGTTGTTGACCCTTTCTCCTCGTTTCCCAACAACTACAACTGCCGTTGACTGACAGTTACACTCGTCACCCATCACATCATCATCCACCTCCAGTTTCCAACTAACAAACCCTAATTTCATCGATAACCAACAAAATCCCCAAATCAATTCAAATCAATCGAGAAATGGAGAACAGCAATTCAGCCTCTGAAGAACCAAATCTCATCACGTACGATTCACCATACCCAATCTACGCCATGTCATTCGCCGCCGACTCCCAATTCATCGCCGTCGGAAGTTTCATCGAAGATTACAACAATCGCGTCGATATCTTATCCTTCAACGACGAAACCCTAACCCTAATCCAAAACCCTGGTTACTCCTTCTCACACCCTTACCCTCCCACCAAACTCATGTTCCGGCCCTCCAACGACGCCGTTTCGAGTAATTCTTCTCTCCTTGCGACCTCCGCTGACTTCCTAAGGCTCTATTCGCTCAAAAATGACGTCGTTGAGGAGGTTTCGGTGTTGAACAACTCGAAATCGAGCGAATTCTGCGCCCCGCTGACGTCGTTTGATTGGAACGACGTCGCTCCACAGAGAATTGGGACGAGCAGTATCGACACGACGTGTACGGTGTGGGACGTGGAGAAGGGGGTGGTGGAGACGCAGTTAATTGCGCATGATAAGGAGGTATACGACATTGCGTGGGGAGAAGCCGGAGTTTTCGCTTCGGTTTCAGCGGATGGGAGCGTGAGGATCTTTGATTTGCGGGATAAGGAGCATTCCACGATTGTTTACGAGTCGCCAGAGCCGGATACGCCATTGTTGAGGTTGGCTTGGAATAAGAGGGATTTGAGGTACATGGCTACTGTGCTGATGGATAGTAATAAGGTTGTGGTGTTGGACATTCGGTCTCCGACAATGCCAGTGGCGGAACTGGAGAGGCATATTGGGGGTGTTAATGCCGTTGCGTGGGCCCCACAGAGTGGGAGTCATATTTGTTCTGGCGGGGATGACGGGCAGGCGCTTATTTGGGAGGTGCCCACTGTGGTGGGGCCAGGGCTGGGTGGGGTCGGGGTTGGAGTGGATCCTTTGTTGGTGTACTCAGCCGGTTCGGAGATTAATCAGTTGCAGTGGTCGGTTTCTCAGCCGGATTGGATTGGGGTTGCATTCTCGAATAAGCTGCAGTTGCTGAGAGTTTGAGGCGGTATGATCCTAATTCATAATATCGTGCTAGTGGCTTCTTTTCGCAATATTTTATGAGTACATGATTGGTTGATTAATCTAGGCAATGTGTTGTGTGTGGTGTGTTTGATGTATGTAGGCAATCTGTTTGAACTTTAGAGTGATTGTTTTGAAATGTCACGCTTTTTTAGATAGCAGAAATGATTGGATTATTGTGAGAATTCTCATGGATGGCCATAGTAGGGAGAAGACTAGATTGCACACTGAGGTAGGGTATACGGGACATGGACGAGTGACTGCCAATATAGCGGACTAAAGTGTTTCACTGCTTGTTAAGTTGAAACGCACTAGGCTTTATGGTGTCGGATTTATTTATATAGATGTAGAGACAGTAGAGATAAGTGGTTCCTGGCTTTATCGAAGGATGTTGTTGAGGGTATGTTGAACCCAATGAGAGCTAGAAAGGGTAGATGGATGTTTGAGTTTGGTAGTGGTGTCCCTAGAATGAGCCTAACAGGTATGCTCTTATGGTAATAGGTGACACCCAAATGAACCCAACATATTCGCCAATTTTCAAGCATGCCTGGAATAGAATACTACATGAGGAATTAAGTTCCAGGTTACAGATGGAGTGATAATTGATTATGAGTTAGTTGCTTGAAGGAATGAAGGTAGGAATTGCATGCGTCGAATCGTATAGCTAGTGGAGAACTTTATGAATATATCCACGCTTCTGTTGCTCGAAAGTAGGGTAGTCTTCTCCCAAGACATATTTGGAGATAAGAGTGAAAAGCTATGAAGGATTTTGATCTTGTAATATTCAAATTAAGATTTGCTTTGTTACCATTGATTTGCGTATGCAGATGAAACTTCCAAGATTGCTTACTTTTCGAAGCAATGAAGGATGTATATATAAACCTAACACTAATGATCTGGATAGTCTACTTTAACCGGGAAATCGAGACTCTGTTTTCATGAGTACTCTCTTATCATTGACACCAACAATCCCCTTAATTAACGTATGGGTTTATTAGGCATGGATATGATGGAATCAGAAAGAGGGGGAAAAAAAGTAGAATGGTGTATAAGCTGTACATCAACGTGTTTCATGTTTTGAATTTTTGGTCAACTGGGATTTTTTTTTTTTGAATTCCCGGAACGGGACTAACAATTAGCATTTTTTTGGTCAACTGGGATTTTGATTTTAGCATCACACTATATTTTGGTCCGAGGCCTGTAAAGAAAATGTGCAAGGGTGTTGACAAGATTTTTCTTTTCTTTTTTTTTTTGTTCTTTTTTTGTGTCAAGATAACAAGTTAAGGATTCTGAACTTTCAACTCTTAGCGATATACAATCCTCACATCCTGAACACATGTATCTCACATTTTAAGTCCTCAAATAATTCACATGTCTCACACTTCCTGCAATACAGTATGGTATGGAGTACTCCGTATTTGTTTTCTACAATTCAGCTTTAGGAGTTTGTTTGAAAGAATTGTGGTTTAGACAAGGACTGCAGATGACTAATATGGTTACTAGTTTTACTGACTATGTTCTATGACTACACGTTTTTTTTATTGCATAGTAAATTAACTCTGCTATGAAGATTTTATTGCATTTTTTTTGAGAGTATGGCATAGAATTACCTACGTAATTTTATAATGCCAATTTCCCCCTTTTCTGCAGATCTCTCAGCTCTACTAGTTTCTGTAGCTGAAACTTGCTTAGGAGCCCTTTTAAGTATAGTCTTTCACGAACCTGCATTTGCTTGTGGGACGGCTGAATCTAGCTTGAAGTCTTTAACCTGCAAAGACTGCTGAATCTCTCCTTCACTAGGTCAGTCTGTTTCCGATGTCACATATACTTATATGTTGGAATAAGATGTGCTCGTGTTAGACAATTGCTGGTAACCTGAAGTCTGCTGTGATGGCTGAATCACTCTTTCACTGCTTAGTCTGCTTCAGAGCTCAGATTTTTCATATAGATAGTATATGTTTGAAGCAAATGTGCTCTTTTGAGATACCGTCTAAAAGCTGAAGGCTGCTATTTATTTCCTATGTGCTTTAAGCTTAAAATAGGATCTAGAAGGATATAACTCTAGAATCTTCCTAGGTAAACTGTAGTTGTTCCTTGAAGATATGTTCAATAATATTATTGTATTTGAATTGGCCGAATCGTCAACCTTGCTGTTAATTATAGTACCCCTTTCACGGCATTACCTTTGGGTCATAAACTACTTCTTACCTCTTTGTCATTGGGATTAAGTAGGTGCAGGCCTTTACACTCTTCTGTGCATTGAAGGTCTAACCAGCAACACGTAATGCCTAAACATATTTGATTTTTTTGGTACCCTCTTTGATTCACAAATGACTCACACTTTCATATCTATATAAGAATCAATAAATAGGAGTTGAAATATCCATACTTCTCCTTTTGGTCTTCTGTCGCACCACCAAGGACGCCTCTTCTGTCACACCACCAAGGACGCATACATGTTAGTTTTCTTCTATGTGCAAAAGAAAATAACAAAACATTATCCCTTTATTTCACTCATTTGACGTTATTTTCTTTGGACATTAAGTTTTAGGACATGAATACGATAAAGAGTGAAGTTATATTTGTCGATTTGGCCTCCAGTCCTCCACAAGTAGTTAAATGGCCCATTAAATATTGCAATGGCATTAGGATAGACTTCTCATTCTGCAAATTTCTGTTATCGTGGGAATAGGGATAATTGAAAGAGAGGCCAAATAAGGAATTGTGAGTCAAACGGGTGAAATCGACGGAGGGTTAGAGATGTAAGATACACTCATACAGGTGCTTTTATGGAGTGGCTCGATCCCTTCGATTTGGGAAACTTAGCAGTGCGACATACGAGATGCCATTGTGCAGTATGCTCTAATGAAAGTTAATGGTCCAGGAACTTTTGAATATGCTTGTGAGTTGTGACTTTGTGAGTCATTGTGGATATCAGAGAGAAACAATGGGATTTCTTTCTAATACTGCATTACTGGTTCGACCAGGCTTTCCATTCTCACTTGCTTCTTTTGGTGATCATTGGGTACATTTTTTGGACAGTTTTCTGAGGGTAACCAATAAGAGATCCACTCATCAACTGAATGGAAATCAGTGAGCAGTGTCCAGTGTCCTAGGATTAGAATACTCTTTGCTCTGTGTCCCATTAGAAGTAGTCTTCAGTTGTTTTGTTGTTACAGACTTAGAAATGCTGATTGCAGATCTGGATACTCTTAGCTTAAATCATGCATTCAAACAGAAGCTGAGAGAGTTGTTGGATACAGTACAACTATTTTGTGCGGAATTTTCAATATTTTTGTTTAAAATAAAGTATCGGAGTGTCTTGTTGTATCCAACTAGGTATCAAATACGGGATGTGGAAGTGAAGTAAAGTGAAGTATCGAAGTAGCATGGTTTTAGCCATGTAGTGAGTTAGCTGTACATGGCTTTATTGCTTTTTGTAGTTATACTCCCTTCCCAGGGGATTTTATTAAGACAACGTGTTAAAAATGCAGATCTGTATGTAAACAGTAACTGTAGACAGGGCATAAAGGAAAGTAAAATATCAGAGCCAAAACAGTAAGAAATGGGAAAAGCAAGATTAGTAGATTCTTGCCTTTGCTAAATAAAAGCAGATGCTTGAACAACAAACTGTAACCAATCTTATTGCTATAAGAATCAAAATTTTAAAATGACAGTTTTTAGATCGGAAACTGCTAATCTGCGTAATATGTAATGCTTCTTTTTTTCCTGCATTATCTTCTTCTGATCTCTGAGTTTAGTCCTGGATGAAGAAAATTCTCTCTTCCTCTTATTTGAATTTGTTTTACTCTAAATTTATCAAAATTTAGTTCCGATCTTATGATTCCTTGAAAACTTAATCGTGTTTTTGGCTAATTTGTAATTTTTGGCAAAAAAAAGTTTTTATAAAGCGACTACAAGTATAAAAACTTCTGTTAGAAAACTTTGTCGTGATTCGCTACGACCTTTTCCAGGGTCAGTATAAGAAGGCTTATAATATATATGTGGAGTCTTGCATCATCTGTTTTCTTTTATTGTAGTTTCTCATTTCTTTGGACCTATACAATTCTGCCATAGAATAATACAGTAGTATTACTAATTCTGCAGTTACTGTAAAGAAGCTCTATATTAATTCATGTGGAGTATTGCATCATCTTTTTTTTTGTTAATTGTTTGACTAATCACTCATCAGTCTTTCTTATCCACCATTTCAAGCTAAGCAAACGTGCACAAAAACTTTAAAGAGACGGTCTTTCAATAAATAATAAAAGTTCATAAACCCATCTATTTAGTGATATATTCCCTCACAACACTTCGGAGCATTTTCTGCTATACCCATCTATGGAGTGTTGATTGCTTGCTGATCTTGTTCTATTTTTTATTCATGGATCATAACTTTGGTAGAAGATTGTGTATCAACAACATTTGGAGGGTTGTAGAAGAATCAAATCAAAACAAGCTTAGACTAGACTATGGTAGGAGTGGAGTGGGGTTGTTGTGAGTACAATTGTAGATGGGTGCATTTAGTCCAGACTTTTATCAACAGTTTGGTAGACAGACATATCACATTGGTGAGATTTGTTTTGATGCACCAGTCCTTCAATTTCCATGAGTGCTCTCATTCTGGTCAGTGTTCAGTCGTATTCATAGGTTTTTACTTTTAACCTTTAACTGTGCCCTGCCTTTACTTTTTACTTCGAAGTGGAGCTACATCAATTATTTGCTTCGGTAACTAGTACGGACTACGGAGTACTCTGTATTATTTTGTGATGAATCATCTTTTTACAACAACAACAAAAAAAAAGGTTGTTTCACATCGTGAAACTGTTTTACTCTATAATTTGAGTATTTTTACTGATATTATTGTGAACCCCTTTATTAGCCACCCCAGTCCCCAGCTAGCTAGCAACGTTTAGAATTTAGAATGCTTCGAGCCATGTTTATGCCTACTGTTCTCGTTGTTGCTGACTGGATTCGAGTCTGTTATAAGCACCACATCTCACGACTTTACTGACTAGCTTACCTGATATTTGTGAGCGTGAATGAATGTGAAAAGTCGGAGTTATATTGGTCTCGACTCTCGAGTGAACCTCCTTTACCTATAATAATTAGAAAATAAAGAAAAAGAAGATAGAAAAATTGTGTATGATTATAGGAAGCCTAAGATGCCATTCTCTTGTAATCTTGTTCTTTTTTTGTCTCAATGATGTCTAATTGTGTAGCACTTAATTAATCTAAACGTTAATGGAGACTGGTCACCTACCATTTTAGAGTAACCAACCCATCCTGCTAAAGACAACAATTTCAATCTAACTCATTTTCCATTTGTTACTTCCTCTTTTACTCTCTTACATCATTCATTTTTATAACCACACGTCTATATCACATTTCTTAACCCTTTAATTAAGGCCAACTAATTGCATCACTAATCACTCTCCTTCGAGTGGGTTTCTTGTGAAACCGTCTTCTGTTAAGATAATGTAATGTCAGACATTGTGTCTAATAGTTTAAAAATTACTCCAATGAAGAAAGAAAAAAAAACATAAACTAACAAAAATAACTTAATGAGGTACTCGTATTTCATAATAAAGATATTGTGATACCGTCTTATATGGAAACGGGTGTCACTCTTTGGTCGTAACCAATTATACTTAGTCATTAAACAAAGTTTTGGCTGCTTTTTTTTTCCTTAATTCATGTGAGCCTTTGAATTGGCATGGTTGGCCACATGCTTTCACCAGCAGTCACCTTACTAATTTACTCTACTATATACTCTATGCATGCATTATTGTTTCCTCATTTTTCTTGTTTTTTTTTAAAAAGAAAAGAAATGATTTAATGCCCAATTGCTTTGTTCTGATATTCAAAAGAGGGAAATTGATGATGTGAGATTATATCACACCTCACATTAAAGGAAGGAATAAATATTACATGGAGTAAAATACTGTACATAAAAGTGGTGTTTGCTGAATAGCACCAGTGCACCAGCACTAGGAGTGGAAGTGGGTCGGGCTAGGTTGTGCTCACTTACTGATCCATCGTGTCTGGAGGAGAAAATGTTAGAATTTTAAATTGTCAAATCGTGATCGTCAACCCACGTGTTCACTTCTATCTCTATGCACAAGACAAGATACAATAGAAATAAAAATGACACTAACTCGGTCCCAAACCTTAGAGCATCCACAATAAGGAAAATTTATCCAGGTTTATTTGTCGCCACGATCACTTATCTACAAACTCAAACTCCATAAAACAATGTAAACAATAGTATAAGTTCATCCAAGTTTGTAAATGAGTCTCACTCACAATCCACTCACTACTAAAAATTAATTTGTATCCATAAATTTTCATTTTTAATTTAACATATCATACTATTTTTAATTTATTTATATTAAATTTCATTTTATTTATATCATAACATATCGTACCCCAATAAAAACTAAAATAATACTTTTATTTATATTTCAATTGTTCATCCAAATCGTTGCCAAATGTGCTATATATCAAATAAAACAAATTTTTAATAAACACTAACCTTAACACTCATAAAATTAGGTGAATTATAACTAAAGTAAAAACAGTTACAATAAAACAAATAAAAAACTAAACAATTTAAACGTAAATAAATTAAAATTAAATAGCAACTTAAACATTGAGACATTGACGCATTAAACTAAGACTAGTTGTTGTACTTCGAACAAATTCTATCACACATCCGTTGGTGAATCGCTCTTCCATCTTCAGTCATTCTAGTAGTATCAGCATTGAGTATATATAGTTCTTCCATCATAGAAGTGCTTTGCAGTCGTTCGTTTATTTCCTTTAAAATTGACAATTTTTCTCGTTGATACGTATCAAATTTGACAATATCGTCATCTACTGAGGACTCTCCATGTTGTCTTCCTTTGTTCTTTCCTTTCTTCCTTGCCTTAGCTGCTTTTGTTCCTATAGGGTATACGCTAACTTCGTCGTCTGCGTTAGAAGAAGACCTTTTCGATCCAACTGATGACTCTGTTCTTTCTTCCTCTTCTCGAGCGCCATTCCAATAATTTGGTTGTTGCCAATTTGGTGGAGACATATTTGGGTAATTTGGTGGTGACATATTTAGATAATTTGGTAGTGTTATATTTGGGTAGCCATAAAATAGTGGGTATGGATGATTGAAATAATTTGGTTTATTTTTCCTATTTTCTCGAGTTTCTGGATTTGTATTATTCAAATAAATTATTGATAGATCCTCTCCAATTGGACTCCATGATTATAATTTTTACTAGATAATATGAGTAATATAAGTTGTGAATAAATATGAATTTGTAATAGTAGAAAGTATCACTATATATAGTATTTAAAATCTTATCTAATGTAATCTAATATATGGAATCGTTTCTTATCCAAAAATCTTATCTTATCAAAATCTTACCGTATCTGATATCGTACCTATTGTCTTATTAACAAACTTTATGTCGGAGTGCATTAGTAAGTACTCACATTCATTCTGATATCTTATTTAATAATAAAGTATTTGTCTAAAAAGTAGAGTTGCCGTATCTTATTTTTGAATATGTATTGTCTTGTTAGCAAATTTTATATCGGAGTGGGGTAGGTTGTAGTCATATCCATTCTAATATCTTATTTAATACTTCGTAAGCTATTTGTCTGAAAAGTAGAATTGTCCTATCTTATTTTTTAAATGTTTTTGTTTAATTATTTTAATAAGATATTTATTTGTCCGGTTGGATCAAAAATAGTTCATACTGGATAAACATTATATTTATTAAACATTATACTAATTTTTTTTAACGAATAGCTAATAAAATTAATTATAAAATACACTTTAAATAAGTAAATCTTAAATTCACTTGAGGACAAATGATGCATAAAATGCAAACTTAAATAGATAATGCCTTACAAGTTGGTCCAACTTTCACTTGGATGGAGTTATGGACAAGTTTGTACATGCAAACTTACATGGACGAACCTCCATTTACTTTGCTCAACGATAGTTTTCCTTTGGTCCCCGGGTCGTTTTATAGAGTGATCCATTCGATTCTAGGAATCGTGATCCAAAGAGGTGAAGGACCTCAATATTTATATTGATTATACAAAATTAACAAAAGTGCTATATTAATATACGTTCGATTCCTATATTGCTTTTTTTTAAGTAATTTTTTTTTTGCCTTCGCAATGAAGTTGGAACAGGGCCTTCGAAATTCATTGGTCGACCCTGTTTGGTCCACTCCAATGACCTCTACCCACCAACCTCTATTGTTCATGCCCTTATTCATATTTTTTTAAAACGATGCAGTTCCTTTCATTCGTCATATTTGTAGAACATTTGTGATATTGAATTTGTAATAGAATATACTGGGAATAATGTGGAATGATACTGAAAATAATACAACAAACCAAATATGGACACTTGGTGGAAACTTGATTAGACTATGAACTATAGTTACTACCATTGTCATTTTCGTACATGACTAAATCCATCATGCATTCTCAGTTTTCTGTTTTCTCACAACTCTACTTCTCATCTTGATCTTATAATACGAATATTGTGAGACCTCTCACATGAAATACAACTTACAAATGTGTGATCATCTCTTTTGCGATGATACGTCTCATGAAATATACTTGCAAACTTATGAGAAACTGTCTTTCAATAGATAGTTTAATTAGACAAATCATTTATCTTTTATTCAGATGTTAGAGCCTAACTAAAAATGATGACTATATTTCGTTCTAATACTCTGTATGTGAGATATCTTTCGTAAACATTATTGAAAGACGATCTCTTTAAAGAAAGTGTTTTATCATTTACAAGTTTGAGTTAAATTAAAGATACGGGAGTGTTGGATAATCTTTTTTTCATAAATAGGGTTGATTCATGCATGGCATGGGAGTGGAGATGGTGGCTGGTTGTACGTACTGTGCGTGCTATTGATAGCAACTCATGATCCAATTACATCGGTTTTTATCCTTCGTTTTTTTCCAAATCCAAAATGTAGCACGTAAACAATGTAACTTTGGTGCCCTACTTAATTATTTGCTGACATTTAAAGTGTCTTTTAATTATAGCCATCAATTTTTTTTAACTTTTAATTTTGACTTTAAACTACTTTAAATAAGCATTATACATGACGACGTCAGTAATTATTATATGAGACCATCTCGCATGATCATCTCTTTATATATAAAAACGATTAATTTTTTTTTTATTGAACTTTTGCCTTATGTTATGTGATAACTGATAACATAGGTAGACTTTTTTTCCGCTTTTTTTTTATACTCCGTATATGTTTTTTTGTATGATACATTAATATTTTTTTGAGTTGAGGTTAAGGATGTAGCTAGTAGGTTGTTAGTTGATAGAAAATAGTATGCCAAACCTAGAGCTAGCTTTGAACAAATGAAATTGAACTATTCATACTTGAAGAAAGTTTTGTTGTATGAGTTGTAAAAGAATATTGTTGTGTTCCTATGTATATGATCAATAAATATGTGAATTGTGATGTACCGATTACATGATATGATAGCTAGATCTGTGACGGAGATGATATAATATTAACTTACATTTTTCATTTAATATACGCTTTACTGGTCTTGCATTGTATCTTCGTTCACACAAAATACATAAAAACATACCGATTATTTAAAAAACTTATTGTCTTATTGTTATATTATGTGGAATTACATCGCTCAACGCCTGCTTTGTTGAGTGTAGTTAAAACTATTATCATTGTCTAGTTAGGAAGTGCTAACATATGATCAGAAAATAAAGAAATACGCAACTTAAATAATAAATTTAGTAAATTATTTTACAAAAAATATGACTAAATAATTATGGTTTATGGAGATGGAATTGTATAGCATATCTTGGCATGAATGTCAACTGAAAATGAGAGAGAGAGTATTAAATCATAAAAGCCGACAAAGACAAATAAAGAAGGGTGGCTTTGCTATATATACTCTAGAGACTAGACTAGACTAGTCTTGTTTAGGTGAACTCGATCTTCTAATGATTTCTAATTTGGAATTTAATTGTGAGCCGTTATCTTTGACTAACTTACATAATACTACAAGGTACTCCGTACAAGTACAATGCATGACCCAATTGTGAAGGCACTATGTCTTTCTTAACACCGAATATCGTATGATTTTAAATAAAGATAAAATGTTTGATTTTTTTTAGACAATTTATTGTATCATTTGTTTCGTATTTGACACATTTTAAGGTTTAAGTTGAATAATTCTGCCATAAATCAGAATTTTTGTGTGAAAGGAGGAAAGTGAATTCATCATTGCTTATGATATTATTATTATTACCCTAACATAATCAACTATAGTGACTAACTTGGGTTTCCTTGTTTGTTAGCAATTTTTTATGGTGATGGAAAAAAAAAAGTAACAATATATATGAGAACCATGTAACAATTATGAAATATAGAATTACGATTTTTATCCGTGATATAATGTGCTCATTTAGAAATTAAAAAACAATGTACAAGTGGGTTGTTGCTTAGATCTACTAACTTTAATTAAATGTGTTGGGTTTGTTTGGATTTTGAAATTATTAGTGTGGACGTAAAACTTTATAAAATCACTCATTACTATTTGATTTATTTTTCAGTTGATCTTTCGTAAGATAGATTATGACGGGCCAAATCGCCCGTCATAGTAGGTGAAACATTTTTTTTGACATTCTTAATGTTTTTAATTTATTATTTATCTTATTCATATTATTTGACTCGTTATAAAGTTTCACAGATAAGAATTTGGGTTTAATTTACACTCTATCTCTATATCAATATATTTGTCAAAGTTCATCTTGTGAAAATAGGATCAAGGGCAAATTAAACACCAATGATCATGTTATGGAGTTTCATGTTAGAATATGACTCCATAACCATTACTATTACTCTCAATTACTCTTTTCGTCTGAAACAAATGATCGAGACAGAGGATATTTGACTCGTTAGATAATGTTATAAGGAAAATGTTATGTTAGGTTAAATACATGTACAAATGTTTTTTTAGGTACAAATGTTAGGTTAAGCACACATGCATCAAACTAAGACTAGAAGTGAACAATGCTAAAAATTCCACTACATGAACATTTTTGGCTTACTTAGTGTTTTAGCATGCATGTTGTTGATACACAACCTCTCTCTCTTTCCCATCCAAATATGCTTACTATTTGTTCCATAGTTTCATGAACCTTAGTTACTAAGTCTTATAGGGGACACTAGATTTATAATCTTGGTTGTTAGAATCTTGATTCAGATCCTACAATTTTAATCGGTTACCATACAATCATGCTCATGTTTGGAAATTCTTACAACAATCCTACATACTAAGTATTTGAAAACTTCTATAGGTAGAATCATAATACGATCATACTATCTGACTCTACTATGAACTACTATTTTTTCAACCAAATTTTGTTTACATTTGGAAACACATTCATCTAATGATACCAGTACGATTAATTAATCAATCAATCTAAAGTAGAATAAATCTTGATCCTAACAACATAGCTTGTTACCAATATTTTATAAACCTTGGTTATTATGTACACTTCCTTTTAAATGGTTAGCTATTTTAAATTTCTATTCTTTTTCATTTATCGATCCAAAGTAGAATAAATCTTGATCCTAACAACGTATAGCTTGTTACCAATGTTTTATAAAGCTTGGTTATGTACACTTCCTTTAAATGGTTAGCTATTTTCTATTCTCTTTTCATTTTGTGGTTATTGTAGACTTGTAGAGGGTGACGATACGGGGATAAGTCATATATTATTGAGTATTTATCGTAAATCCGTCTTTTAGGAGATTAATTTAGTTAAGTACGTACTATAATACGGAGTATGTAATCTATATAAATATATAAAAAAAACAAGATGAGTAGTTTGTTGAGTAGTTATTTGAACGACACGTGACATCATTTCAACATAACTAGAAGTTTTAATCGATCCAGTATATATAGTGTCACTTTAATTTTCAACTTTTCCTCTACATCGGTCAAATTAGCGCTATAAATTTATTTCAATCATAAAAAAACTAGATAATTGAGAATTTTTAAGTGAATATTCTATATATTATTGTCTTTCCCTCCATTGTGTGTTTTACTTTTATATTATTTGTCAAAAATATTTTATCCAAATCTAAATAAATAATAGAGACCGAGGGAATACAATATTTGTTTCAGCCAAAAAAATTTAACAAGTACCCCGTAAATGTTACTCCTTTTTTTCTTTCTCTTTTTTTATTAGAGTATGTTCTTCAATAATTTTCTTCCTTTTTCCCCCTTTTTTTATGATTTACGGAGTAGATGCTTAGGCAAGAATGAACATCATTTTGGCGTAATCGATCCAAGTTATACTAAGAATGTAGTATATAATTTGCTTCATTTAACCGTACGAGTACTAAGGAAGGATACGACTTTGGAAATGATATTATTAGATCTCAATTGTGTTTGAGGAGTTGAGGATCTACAAAACGAAGTAGTCAATTTAATACTTAATTCTATTTTTTTTTCAGCAAAAAAACATCAATATACATCAAACAAGATACTGTAATTATAATAACAAGATAAAATTGAACAATAATCTAGCCATCCCGTGAATTTCACGGGACACAAAACTAATTACTCCGTACTAATTCTAAGCATCTCCCTTTAATTTGTGATGAAAGAAGCGTATCCCCTTAATTAATTACGAGTAATTGATTAATTAATTACTAAGTACTTACTCCGTAATTGTAATGGAATAATTAGTTTAGGTTTGCGGTATATGGTTCCCCATGCACGTGGGATTCTGTAATAAGTGGTTCTATATTTCCTTGAGGTGCTAACTTTTTTGTGATCTTCATCCATGTTTAGGCCAGGGTCAGAATTCAGAAGTCAGGACCTTTTAAATATTTTATGCTCATTTTCACCTTCTTCGATGCACTTGTTTTAACATAAACTCTTGTTAGCGATCGACAAATCCATTATAAACTCGTAACAGGTCAATTATTGTATTAGGACAAAAAGTATTGTACCTTGAATAAAAATAGTACTCGATAAATGACTTGTCATTATCTATCCAAATAAGTTATACTCCATACTTGATTTATCATAAATTTATGACGAGAATAAATATTCGTCACAAGGAAGATTTACGTTGTTTTAACGCGTTTAAGTTATTATTAGTACATTACTATGTATTAAGGAAAAAACTCATGCGTTATTCTTTGATTTAATGAGTAATCTAAGTCTAGCTTTAATTAGCTTTTTGGTCTACTTTTGTCGTCCTCCTCCTTTTAATGTCTCCTGAACATTCCAGATTTCTAGTTAATTACTCGTAGTTGGATGTTCGGCTAGCCATGCATTGTAGGTTTGATTAAGGCAAACAATCCTATTCCTCATATATATCTTTTGTTTGTGGTTTTAATTAATTAGGACACATTTAGTTTCACCTAAATGGAATTGCGCATGTATAATGTAAGATGGTCTTACACATGAGACGGTCTATTTATGTAAAAAGATAATTTCATTTGTTATTATTCAAAGGAACAGTTGTATGATGTGAAACTGTCTTATAAAATAACTATCGATACATATATGACTTGCTCTATGAGATACATAAGCAATTATATGTAAGATATATGAAGCACCTTCGATTGTAGACTTTAATACTCCGTATTTAAAAACTGAGATCTTACGAAGAAATTTGTGTCACTAATCTCTTTGTAAATTAAAGTACATACCATCGAAGATGATGAATAGATGACGAAGATTCAGCGGTATAACTCTTTTAAGATATTTTCAAACGTATTGCACATACCTGTTTTATTTATTCAAGTATATAGAATAATAGACCATGTATAGTTTAAATACTTACTATATAAATGGAAGTTGATTGATGGAGTATGTGGAGAAAATTTTCAAATACATAAAATATAAAATGCATTGTGTCATTGAATAAAGGTTTGTAGATCTTGAATAAAACTTGAATTAATGCAATAGACGAATATATATGCACAATCCAAGCAACAATTATTTGACTTTGATGCCAAGAGGCTGCTAGAAATTTTGAGATTGCACTGAACACTGAACACTGAACACTGATGGATGCTTCACATTTCACAAGCGTGACACTGAATAAATTGGAAAAATAAGTAATTATTTTTGGAGCGGTCTGAACTTTTTTTGAAAAGGTCTCATACTATTATAATTGGTGGACACTTTTAAAAATGATCGGGACATGAATTTACTCTCACACACTGGTGAGTTACCTGGTTTCGCCACGGCCACCTTCAGGTATATTCGACGGTCTTAGACTCTTAGCGAAATGTTTAGACAGGAGTTGCGTGATTTATTAGTCTAATTTCAAAGTGTCTTTAATTAATTAATTGTGCGTTTTGTGTCAACTACACTAATGTCAAAGTGTCAATGATACATCAACCATCATATCGAGTAAAAGCTAGATGAAGATATTTTCTATTGTCTAAACTCTAAAACCGATAGTAGTACGGCCTTCAATCAAAAAGCAGACCGGATTTACAACAGGCGACCCGACCCAGTCCCAGTACTTCTAGTCTACATGTCTGAACGGGTTGTGGCGGGTTTGATGGGCCGGGCCATGCCCGAGCTGAACGGGAGACTTGACCGTGGGCAGCTTCTTCATTTGATTGCTACGGGACTACCAGACCTACCAGGCCAGTACAATAGTTGGAGTGTTCTCGTGACATATATTGTTTGATCCTGTCATTTTGTCACTTATTTTTATTTATTTTTATCTAATTTTGCCTTGTTTTCCATTGCCAAAAAAATAAGGATTATTAGTACTCCAATATAATAAATTCCATTGTATTATAAAGTCATTGAAAAAATTTCAAAGAAATGGTATCTCAATAACACTATTATTACTGGGTTTATGTGAGACAATTTTGTCGAAAACTTAGTCTTATTAAGTGTCTTCCCTCATTTACAAACTTTAAATTTTAATTTCGTCATTAAATCAATTGAACTTAGAAGTTACAACACGAAAAAAAATCGATATTTAGATCTAAAAACTCACACTTGAATTAATTTTGCCGTATGTGAGAAAAGAGTCGATATTTATAATCATGGAAGATTACACAATCATTACATCAGTTTGAAGTCTTGACTCTTGAGGACAGTGACTTGATACATTACACCATCACATAATATAACATAGCTGATAGCTGCATACTATAGTAAACAATATAAATATAAATCCCATTTACAGAAAAGTCCCTTAAACCCCCTGTAGTAGTAGTAATAATAATACCAACCAACCTACTTTATTATCTTCGATTTTTTTTTCTAACGTGTATCCAATGGACACACGTTAATAAAAATACGGTATTAAAAGACTAAATTCCCCTTAATCGATCAACCTGCTAATTAATTAATACTGGAAGATATCAGCAGAAGCCATGATAGGTTGTTGTTGTTGATTCATACTCCATGGATTATTCATCATCATCAAACCAACATTCTCATGACCAAAATGCCCTTCATTCATTGAATACATCATCCCATCTCCATAATCAAACCCATAATCATCATTTGAATTATTATTATTATTATTATTATTAGAACCAACAAGGAGAGCAGTATTAATCTCATTCAAAGACTGTAACCTGTTACTCAACTCCAACATCTGAGCTCTGAGAATCGAGTTTTCCGACTCGATTCTCATGAATTCTTGATTGGTAAGGTTGATGTTGTTCAGTATCTGACCATTGGATTTCCTCAGGGTTTCAACTTGTGCCGTTAAGTCATCCAAATGTTTTTGTTTTCGAATTCTTGATCTTCTTGCTGATTCTCTGTTTGATTGCATCCTTTTTCTCTTCCTTTCATCAACAACAACTTGGACTTGTGAATCTTGCTGCATTTCTTCCGACGACGAACTCGAGTTTTGGTTCATTGACCCTGATCCTGATGATGTTGCCATTTTTTTTAATGTTTTTGGGAGAAAGGTGATGACTTTGGTTAATTTGCAGGGTTTTTGATAAAGGGTAGTTTTTTTTTTGGGGGAAATGTAACTAATTAATTACTAATTAGGGTAATTAGGGGGGTGATTAAGGGTGTGATTAAGAGGGTGATTATGAGATGAAGTAAAACCAGTAAAGGAAAACAACAGAGAAGGATTGAACAAGGTGGGTCCTACGCCTGTATGTGGAATTTATCATGCAACCAGAAAGATAGAGTTCACTGAGAATTTGAGACATGAATCTCATACATCAAAATCCAGTTATTATGAAGCATTAATCTCTATTGGGTTTTTTTTCCAGCAAAATTTGATTATTATTATTACTAATTGCTGTTGTTATTGTTGTTTTAATTGTTAATTTTATTAGCAGAAAGGTTGAAGCTTTAATGGTGGAATGATGGGGGAGAGGAGAGAAAGGAGAGATCTTTGAGATTTGAAAGATCAGAGTAACTGTAATTAAAATCTAAGATTTGAGAGGAGGAGGAGGTGGAGGAAGAGGAGAAGAGAGGAGAAAGGGGAGGAAATGGTTGTGGTTTGGGGTGGCAACTTATAGGCCTAGAAAAGTTCGAAAAAGTTTAATGATGCAATAGAAATTGAGTAAATTAGAATACAAAACTCCTTACTTTTTACATACTCCCTCCGTTCCAACCAAGAACCAATGAGGGAGTGACATGTAGAGCAAAACTCATGAGAATGATCAAATTGCATATAAAAAACATTCTTAAAATAGAAAGGCAAACAATTCATTGAGACGCCCCAATATGGAATAGGCAAACAATTCATTGGGACGGAGGGAGTATATATTTGTCGCAAGCATGTGATTGGTCAAATATTATTCATGTAGGTAGATAAAATAAAAGCAAAATGTTTAGGACATGACAATCAGTTTTATCTTATCTACTGGGTAATATTTGACTCATCGCAAATTTGTGACAGAAACTCTCTTGTAAAATCACCTTCTTGAAATTAAGAAAAGTTTACTCCAAATTTGTTACGAGTATATCCGTTATAAATGAATAGTTAAAAACTCAAATGTATAGATAAAGATAAATCATCGGTTTCTTCATTTATATTTGGAGTACTATTCTTTAGGCAGTATGATTTCGTTCTATTTGTTTATGTGGTGATACTTAACCCGTTACAAATTTATGACTCCTATATTATCAACCCCAATTGAATTTTGAGCAATTCTATTGTGAGATCGTTCCATGAAAACTTATTATGAAACATACTAATAGAAAATAAAAAATAACTACTTGTAACTTATATATAACCGAATTTAATCATATTCGTATTGTGAAATCGTATAGAATTAAAAAACTCTTTAACACCAAAAATCATCTCATCTCAGATCAATTTTACGTTTACACTAAAGTTGACTAAATATTCTCCCTTTATTCCCCCTATTTTCCACCCACTTGTAAGAGTAATTAATTTCACTCAAAAATTAAGAACTCTGATTAAAGCAAAAATTTACCCAATTGAAATTGAATCGCACAGCTATCACCTCCCATCAATTCAATTTTGGTCGCATTTCCAAATTCCCCAAATTCAGAACCCTAACCTTCTTTTGTCATTCACCCAGTTACTTCTAATTTACTAAATCACCTTCGCAGTAAAAAAACAGGCTTCAGTTTTAGTGGGTAATCAATCATTGTACCAAATCTAACACTTTGAATTGAAAAACTAAGCATGTCACTACTTTAACATTCATACTTGCATCCTAATATTATCCGTCGTTAACAGATTCAAAGATGATCCGAATTTAAAATGATTCAAATTCTTACAAATTCAAAATGACTTGATTTGTGTCTGATCCGATCCAAAGATTTTCTCAACTTACTTAGTTTCAACCTTATTACTTAGTTTCATTTTTATTACTATGTACTTTTATTTTTTTCGATTTAACCTCATTTGACAATTTAAGTATTTAGGCAGACATAGAGTTATCTTACTCACTCGATATTTTAATAACGTAGTGAAGAAATACTATATACTTCATACTTCGTATGTACACTTGAATTCGATACATTTGATAATTCGTACACAATATCATACTACCTATATAAAAAGAGGCAAGAGCCTCTTTGCGTAACTTTTCTTGAGTAATTTTGCTAGGACAAGAATGTCCTTCCACTTTTGCCAATTTACAAGATTGCCATCATAGTAGGATATTACTATTACTTCCAATCAATATTGATTAATCATTTAATCAATTACTACTTATCTTATTAATCAATCTTGATTTTCATTTCCATTATTTGTACAATCTTGTCTTTTATATTTATTATGAGGAGTATTTTAATCAAAGGTAAACAAATGAACGAGACGGAGGGAGTATTATCTTATTTATGTACTAAACACAATGACTTTATTTTTAACGATTTTCTAACGTGTATCCACTAAATACACAATACTGTGTATTATACTTATTTTATTTCCATATTATTATTATAATACTCATTAATTATCATAATTATACTTAAGAAGGTTGTTGAGGGATCAGTTTCGAATCTTACCCTAAGTCTTATGTTATACTCCGTACTAACATTATGTTTTTCCCATTTTTTGTTATAATGTGAGAAATATAATAATTAAGTGAGATTATTAAAATTGAATATTGGATATAATGGAGCGATTATATAATTGAATATTCCATTATATAACTAATTTAAAATATTAAAATTAAATTTTTAGTAATTTCTCGTTGGTCATAGGCTAAACGGATTGAGTTAATTTTCAACCTGAAATTCATGAGTAACAGAAGAATTAATCTAACACTCCGCAAGTAACAATGTAAAAGAGTTACAGAGTACATATTAATAAAATATACATTCTTATATGAGACGGTCTCACAATAAGTATTGTGACACTCACATGTTAGGTAGTTATCTTTTATTATAAGTAAGCACGATTTAAGATAGAACTCGGTAATAATACGATAATATGAAGAGGCCCGGGCATAACCGGGCCCACAAAACTAGTAGAAGAAAAAAAATCATGAAATTGAGTTAGCACATGTGCGAGAAAAAAAAAAGGTAAAATTGTACTAGTAGTTACATGAGAAAAAAAAGGCGATGGGGACATGTGCGGTTTGTGAAGAGAAACTGTAGACCGTCCAAAATTTTCCCAGCTGGGACTTTGCAACTTGGAGCTGGAATTTTGTTTACATAAATGCAGGTCCATTGTAATTCTGGGAAATAATTTTTTTTAAAAAAAAGTTAAAAAATTATTACACCGTACTGTATTTATGAACTACAGTAAAAGTACCATATATTTTGTGGGCGTCGGCTGAATATTCGTTTTCTGTTTTAATGCCAAACGATAATAGTGCTCTGGCGAAAGAAAATGGTAACAGTCTACTGTTTTTTTTGGTATAGAGACTAGGAGTGGTTATCACCATTCACAAGAGAGATGATAAGAGCTATCGTTAATATTATTGAGTTATCGAAATAATTACTTCCTTCGTACCACTAAGATCTTCCTACTTTAATATTATATCTCTCGCAAATGAATAAAAGTGAGAAGATCTTAGTAATACGGAAGGAGTACTCTGTAAAATGTTAGTGGGATTCAAAATTCAAATTATAAATACAATTGAACTTTCTTACGATGAGCATATCCGTTCAATTTCTATATAAATTGTAAATGTAAGGATGAAATTAATCGGGTGAATTAGTTTAAATGTGTTAGGTTTAGACGAGTAAGATCAGGTTTGGGTGTTATTAAAATTTCAGTTGAGGCTGAATCAAGTTATTGTATAGTTTGGTTTGAGTCATTATTGTTATGCTGAGTATTAGGCATTGATTATTTAAAGTTAAAAGACGATTATTTAATAGTTAGGCATATTATTAATTAACAAAATTAATACTACTATCAGTAATTATTGTATACAACCGTTTATCCTACGACAATAATACAAGTTTGCAACTTATGATAAAAAGTGATCATTTTAGGTTAATTAGTTACCACTTTCAGATAAATAGTTATCACTTTTTCATATTAAAACGTGGTCACTATTTAACTTAAAAGTGATCACTAAATAACATAAGTGATAACTTTTGATCATAAACTAGGTCCATCATACGGTACAATGGTTGTATACTATAATTTGTGTAGTACATAATTGACTATATTTGGTTGATATTGTCTTAGATATATCTCGTCTGAATCATTTTAAATTTAGCTATAGCCATCATTTTGAAATAATGTTGAAGAGGAAGAGTGGTTTTGATTGAGAGGTCACAGGCCTGGATCAACAATTCAGTATGCAAGATATTAAGAATGGCTAGTCTCTCTTAAAACGAAGATATCTGTGATAATGTTATAACGGGTTAATAATTATCTATTTAGATAGAAAACTATAAAATATTTTTATTTTGTGTCTAACGTGAATTTATACGTTAGTCATTGCTCCGTATAATATTAGGATAATATTTCCGTTGCAAATAAAAAATTAGGGTAGCACGTACCTAGATGGCTAGACCACAGTATTAAGTAATGTACTCCGTATCAATCTTACTCATGGATGGCGTGTGGTTTACGATGAATATAACCGTCACAAATTTGTGACGAGTCAAAAAAAACAATATGTAGTATTCAGTTAGATAAATAAAGACAAATAGTTTTCTGCTTCCTAAATTGTTAATTGTTATCCAATTACTCTGTAGATAGAGGTATTATTTATTTATTTGATTCGTCGTTAATTTGTAACAATATATTCATCAAGAGGAGAGTCCTTTTTTAACCGACCTCAAAATAAGTGTAGTTGATGAGAGTGTACGGCAACAAAGGTGGATGCAGGACCAAATAAATTAAAGTTGGAAGTTGGTACTTGGCATTTTTTTATACAGAGTATATATTTATTTTAAAAAAAAATTCCAGCTATTAACCAATGTGATAGAAAATGCTAATTAAATTTAGTCACTATTTGAGTTTATTTGGTTAAATGCGAGTATTATTGTGGTTACTACTACGTACCAGTATCACTGTATTGGTACCAGACTACAAGCAAGCTAAGGTGTACCAAATTTGTGACGATTTCAATATATCATTGTACGAATATACGTCTTATATATACTATATTTGTGAAAAGTCGTATTCTATATTGAAGTGTTGAAATCCATATTAGTTTATAACACGAAATCGATATTCTTTTGGCATAAAATGGTTCACTTGTAAATTGTAATTTATGTAGTTGTACGTATCAAAAAAGTGTCCAGTGTAGATCTTTTGTCCCATTTTTGTGTCTCACTCTGTGTGTCACACCATACACGGGATGACACCTCGCTTATTGCATACATAAAATATGCAACAAACATTATAACTTGTTGAGTGTCATCTCCTGTATAGTGTGACACACAGGTGAAATACAAAAATGGGACATGAGATCCGCATTACTAACAAAACGTTGATAGAAGAAATGAAAAACATACGGCAGCATGATTTGCAAATTTGCATATATGGAGATTGAAAACCTTCAGGATGAAGGAAAGTAAAGGCATGTGGGATTTAACTTAAGGTATATTTCTAGGCTTGGGCCCATCCTCGTGATTTGGTGGAAGACCCTTTTGCTGGTTTTTGGGCCACAACAGTTGCCCAAATTTCTGGAAATAACACAATTAATATTGGGCCAATGAAGCTCAGCCATTTTCAATACTACTTTCTCAGTCACGATTATTTGTTGTTCTTTTATACGAGTATTATCTTGACAGAAAGAGCAATAGAGTTGAAGACTGTCTTACGCATAAGGAGATGTCAGTAATCTACTCTTCAAAACAAAACAAAAAATGTCAATAATCTAAGTAATTTCAGTTGAAGATTATTGTTTAATAATCGACTACTCTAAATATGGACTTCTCCTATGGTACAAGACAGTTCCACGAGACTATGGAACTGTTAGATCCATTGTTGTGGAAGGTTGTGCTTAATACTATGGACTTAGTCACATTACAATAGCGAGGAGGTAATCGAACCTGAGACCTATCATCTAGGATACCTCCGTCTTAATCAATAGGCTAAGACATATACGATACTTATGTTCTTTGTTAATTTGTTTCTAATGAATATACTCTGACTTAAGAAAAACCAATGGATCGACTTCTAGGTAGACACTGTTGTTTATACTCGATAAGTCGATATTAGCCACATGTACAAGCGTATATTTTACCTAATCTCGAAAAAAATCAACAAGAATTGACTAAAGCGATGAATAAAAATCAAGGAAGATATTGTTCTCTAAGCTCTCGTATCAGCCTAACAGGGTTTACTTAGCTTGCCAAATAAATCACTCACCAAACTTTATCCAGATATTTTGTATGAACGACTTACATTTTCTGTTCAAATGAACGTTGAGATTTGACAAGAACACATTGCGTATTTGCGTGGGATCTTTTTTATAAAGGTGGACCATCAAAATGTTCTCTTTTTTCCTACACGTGATTAGATGTCACAATTAAACTTCTAGACCCGACAAAACTGACCCACCCGACCCAGTTTCCGTGATCCTAAAATGAACCCATCTTTGCACTTGTGAGTAAAAGTATTTATGCTACTTTATATAGAGGATTATCAATCAATTAAACACTAATTTCATTGTGGTCATCCGAAAACAACACTGATGGAGAAAACTACTGTAATAAGAAGCTGTGAATTTTTCTTCTACTGCTCTACAGTCTACACACCAATATACTCTATTCTCATCTGGAATTCTGATGATAACTAGTTCTACTTATAAATCAGAACCTAATATATGGACCTAGAGGATCTATCTAATTAGCAGACTGAATCTCCACCAGAATGGTCAGATGATCTCGGTGGTGGGGGATCTGGTGGAACTTGCCGTACAAACTGCCCTTTCACTCTTGGCCGCTGCTCTGCTAGCTTTTTCCGGCTTTCATATCGAACCTGTCCAACACAAAACTTCTTCTTTAGAGAGACTTCATCATCATCATCATCATCATCATCATCAAATCCTACTATAACATTAACTAGGATGAAAACTTTTAATAATTCTTATGAGAAATGGTCTCACGAAAATAATGTCATTAGACTAAGGCCGTGATTTCAAGAGCAGGGCTCAAGGTATGTTTCCTAGTAAATGGGGTAATGATTTGAGTTTTTGTATGTCACCTTCTTCTCAAAGCATCTTTCCTTCCTCTTCAGCCGAAACTTATTGAGAGCGGCTTCACGTTGGAAAGAACGTTGACGACTCAAGTCATGAGCTTCAGGACCGTCGCATAGATAGCTAGTGGAACAGTGATCAGTGGCAGACAAACGTGCTTGATCTTCTGAAGAAACCCGGTTCTGTTCCGGTCCGCAGCCAGGCTCGCTTGAGGATATTCTTGGACCAAATTGGTTATAAGAATTCATTAGCAGGTTGGCAGAACTTGGACTTGGGGAAGACCCGTTTACTCTAACTCCTCCCATAGAAACCGGGACAGGAAACAACTTTTGTGAGACATTTCCAGACGCATGATCGGTTTCTGCTGTCTGATTTAGAAGGACTGAATCGACTTTTGGACCGTGTTGAAGCATGGAATCCGCTTCTTTGGCACTAGAGTTGCTTTCGGGATGATTGTTGTCAGACAAATGATCAACAGAATGAATTTTTATGTTTCTAGGAGTAGAATCACAATCTGCCTTTGTATTTGATCCATGCTGTGCTGCCTTGTTGACATATCTGAAATAAACCAGACATAAATCAGACTGGAATCTTCAGAAACCACGACTGGAAGAGAAAACCGAGCAGAACAAATCAACAAAATCTTATGATGAAGAGCCACACCGTGTAAAGGCTGAGGTATTGGAACGGTTTAGCAATTGGCTCTCATTGCCAATCTTAATTTCATTCTCAACAGGAGGGCATCTTGTCAGAGAGAGATCCAAATATGGAGAGGAATCGTGCCTGTTTGCTTCATCATTCGGACATACATAGCATTTGAAATTGTTATCAAAAGCTCCAATCAAATCTATAGCTTCGCTAATCTTCTTATTGCTACTAGCTTGTGTGCACAAATTCACATTCTCCACGTGACTTTGTCGTTCCAATCTTTCTTGTCGATCTAGTGCTTTATTACCTTTGTATGTTGCAGTATCTGACCATTACGAGAAACTTAACTTAGGTCTAATTGCAAAAAAGAAGACGATAAATTTAGGCTGATGAAATGAAAGAGTAGCAGCGACAAAAATGTAGGTACCTGCAGCTGCACTCTCAGGAGTCGATAACTTTGGAGCTGAACTTCCACATATGAGGTGCTCCTGTATTCTAACCTCGGTAACAGGAGACAGCCCTTGTTTTGGCTCAGAGTAAACTTCGGTCTCATTCACGCAAGCAGTCTCGGGCTCTAAACTTAGCTTGCCACATGAGCTCTGCACAAGATACACAAAAACCGTTAGGTGATGGTTGGAGGCACATGAATGATTTTATACTCTAAACAGTTCCATGGCATGCATAGTTTTCTAACCTGTGCATCGCTTCCTTTCTTCAAACAGTCCTCTTGCATCGGAGCACAGGCTTTAGACCCGCTTGAATGATCACTAGTAGCATTATTTTCAGCAGTGGCTTCTAACTTCTCCTGAGCAACACTTTGATCTCGAGGGCCAGGTTCTCTACTGACCTGCAATAGAGGCGGACAGTTAGTTACCGAACTTCTAATGTCAAATATGGTGCAGAGAACAGCGTTGGAAGAGGTTCAGTGAAATGAACATACTGATTGTTTTCTCCAAACATGCTGCCATAGATTTTTCAGCTCGTTTATCCTGATAGGTTTAACAAGAAAGTCGGCTGCTCCCTTCGTCATGCATTTATATACCATGCCAAACGAGTCATATTTGGACATCACTGTATACAATAAGAGCAAAACATTAATAATCTGATCGGTAGAAATTAGCATGGGGGGAAGGACATGGTATGAATTCAACTACATACTTATAACGGGGATGTTTTTGCAGATGTCGTGTTCCATGATTAATGTGAGAAGAGCATATCCAGAAATCGCTGGCAACTCCATTTCAGTGAGTATGAGGTCTATGTTGTGAGGTCTTGCCTTCAACACCTCCCAGGCTTTCAGACCATCAGGAGCAGTTGCAACTGCACAACCCAAGCATTTCGCATAAATTTACAGCTCAATATCATCATATGTCATTGTGATATCCCATCAAAAGTCGTTCCGGAACCAAGCATGAACTATCTAATAAGAAGTCAAGGGAAGTAGACACATAACAAACCACACATTTCAGATACCAGTTTCAAATTGACAGTATAATTTCACAGCATATTATCAGACAGGTTTTTCTCAAGCATACAACATTCAAAACAATAGGTCTCTCTTGTGACAAGAGGTCTCTTGTGATGGATATATCTGTATATATGAGATAAACTTTGCTAGTCTCTAGACACTCTAGTTTTGCCCTTTTCTATCATTCTTGGCCAATTAGAAGCTTACAATTTCCATCACAAACAACAATTTGTGCATTCAAAACAGATTTGTGCGTACAACTACACTAAAAGTACAAATTGCCAAATTAGGTATGGTGATGCCTAATCATGGAGTTCTTATCACCATTAATGCTCAAAGGTAAAAATTCACCAAAATTCAATCTTTTCCACACAAATAAATGGATCAATAACCCAATCTAATCCTCAATTGACAACACAGAACACTATGTAAATAGAAGAACAATGATTATAAGTAAGAAATGAACCTTTATAGCTGCATTTTCGAAGAAGGGCACCAATAATTTGCCTAGTTGAATCATCAGCTTCAACCAACAAAACCCTAAGACCAGTTTTTGGTAAAAAAGTATCCCATTTAACCATTGAACTTGAACCTTCTTTGCTCTCTTTCTTTTCCACCTTATCAACAACTTCAATCTCCATTGCTTCTAAACTAGCATTTCCCATTTCTCCCATCGAATTTCCAAATCAACCCACCAAATATTTCACATAACCCAACTCAAAGTTGCAATCTTTTTCCTCAAACTCCCACAATTATGATCAACCCACCTAATACTTCACATAACCCAACTCAAAGTTGCAATCTTTTCCCTCAAACTACCACAATTTTGATGAACCCACCAAATATTTCTCATAACCCAACTCAAAGATTTGATTTTTTTGGTCAAACTATCCAAAATTTGATGAACCCACTAAATATTTCTCATACCCCAACTCAAAGGTTTGATTTTTTTTATTTTTTTGTCCAAGATACCCAATTTTTGATGAACCCACTAAATAACCCAACTCAAAAGTTCTGATTTTTCTTGTGTGTGTGTTTTTTTGGCCAAACTATGGATTTGGAGTATATAGGATATTTTTTCCAGCAAAAATCTTCATTTAATAATCAAAACATCTGAGTGAGTGAGTGGGTATGGTAGGCTGAAAATAATTTTAATTTTTTTATTAATTTTAATACAGTATAATCAAACGGTTGATATTTAATTTGATAAAGTAATACCGACTCATCTAACGGCGTTAAAGAAGTTGAGATAAAATATCTTCGAAATTCAAACGTTGTACTCCCATTTGTATCATTGTATGGCTCATAATCGACACGTCATTAAATTGATTTAATTTTTTGAATATATTTTGGGGATATAATAAAGACGTATGGTTGGTTCATAGCCTCCTATACAATCATCATTTTGAAAAATATTTTCCTTTTTTTTTGTAAAAAAATTGAGAAGTGTGGATATTTTTGTGTTAGGACATTAAAGAAAGATATTTAGGTAAGTGGTGGATAGATATTCTGAGATATTTATTTGTGGGGTCGTTGGGTGTAGAACGATGAATGGATGGAGAAGTGACGCGTAGATTAAAAAATTAGGCCAAATTTGTGACAAATTAATGATGTAATCGTACTCGTACTTATCTTAACAACTCAAGTAACATGAAGACGGTCTCATTAATCAATCCGTACAAATCAAATATTCTCTTTTATTTTTTTACAAAAATTTTAAGAAACTGATTATTTATTATCAAATATACAAATGAGTAAAAGTTAAGTACAAAATATTTGTTTAATATTAAACACAGGTAGATTGATATGTAATTGTATACAGTTTAAAATATTTTTTTAATATTAAAATAATGATTAAAATGTAAATAGGTTGGCTGAACTTAAACATCTTAAAAAAGAATAAGAGAAAATTCGACTTGAACAAAGGAAAAAATGTGCAATTTTTTATAGAAGGTAATTCTAAATTTATAATGATTTTTATACTCCCTCCGTTCCAATCAATTCCATACGTTTGCTTTTTCACATTTGTCGATGCACGTTTTCTTTTGTCTATATCTTTAGCTACATATTTCTAAAAAATATAAAAATTTGATATTCATGATGCATTCAATTAGACAATTTAAACAAGATCTCACACGACTATATTTTATCGTATATATTAAAAGTTATATCGATAATTCTTCTCATCTATGGATAGTGCATAATATCCAAATGCATGGAAATGATTGGAACGGAGGGAGTATATTTTGAACTACACAACTCTATACTTTTTTCGGTGCTAACCACACAACTCTAGTCTGATGTTAGGTAGTTCGAAATGCATATCAAAACGTCATAAATCCTTGCTTGATAATGTATAAGTAATGTAATTTATTTTCAATTCTGAAATACAGAGCACTACGGTAACTATTTATTCTTTTTAAATCAAAGTTTTATCGACGTAAATTAAACTATAAAGATTAATATGGAGTAGTGTTTTAATTAACGGAGATATCATGATCCATCCATATAGATAGATAATGACTAATCGACTAATATAGATTTTTCGATAGACAGACTATCAGACACTCACGAGTTTGTTGTACTTACGTTGTCACATTTAATTGAAATCGATCCTTTTAATTGCTTGGTCATCAATAATGTGAGCCACTGACTAAGTGAGCTCTTCGTTGAACCAAAAAAAAAAATGTAAGCCGGTAAATATGAATGGACCAAAAATCCTACTACGTGATGCATGTGCCATCATTTGAGAGCACACATTATGTGTTTCTCTATTATCGGCAACCTCCAGTATTTTTGTAAATTACTTTATTACACTTCCCGTCTCAATAATTTATTTATCTTTTAATATATTATTTGTGAGAAATTTTTTAATCAACGGCAAACAAATAACCGAGATGAAGTAATCACATCACACCCAGTCCGTACTAAACTTGATGCTTTAGTCGAGGAGGAATTTTGAGCTCGATTTTCTGACCTTTTATTGCCAATGTCGATCCATATGATGAATCATTATAGTCAACCCCATATCATCCTGTAATCTGAGTCGGGGTATGACAATATAAGGGCAGCAAGGCTTTCTCTCTTGTATTTTAACATTGTTGCATTCTCGAGGAAATGAACCCACAATCTGTAAATATGTTAAGATGAAGATCAATACCTGCTGCACAAAACAGTTACTGGAGATCAGGTTCGGTTTTTGATGAGCTGCCTAAGAAGCTGATCCTTGTAAAACCGAGGTTAGGGGATTCATGCTGCACTGCAAGCTTGTTCACATCTCTAACTCTGAGGAGTTCTGTGTGGTGGTCTTTTCATCGAAGACTGGTGTTGTCCTCATCTTTCATCAAATGCGTGATGTTGAGGCCTTTTGACGAATGAAATATGAACCTGGAGGGCTTTTTGCTGTAATCTGCTGCAGCTGCTCTCTAAAACATGTACTGCACTATCATCTAATTGAATATCTCGTGACTGAACAAGCCGTACTCTTTAACCTAGCAAACCAAGTAATGTTTACAGTCTAAATTCTCAGGATCTTGTAAGAAACTAAGAAGCATGCGACAGTCACTGATGACTTTTCACACATGGACCATACAAGTACAAGGCGGAGTAGCAGTAGCATTAACGTGATCAGGACCGTCACTGCTACCTAGAGCACTGTAAAAACATTGACAAGGCATTTACTGGAGTAAACGAAAATGTTTATGAGAAAAACTCCATCATGGAATGACTCTCTTAATGCACCTCATCCCACACTACATGGAATGTCGGTCACCAAAAACGCCTTAAGAAATCTATACTACTAATTTCATGCCAAGACTTAACATACTAAAACCAGCTTTAAGTCAAAAATGAGTTCAGCATAAAATGCTTGAAAAGATTTATAAATGAGGGATGAAATGTGCACACATCTTGCCGTTATTTTACTGACAGGGTAACTCGATGCTTACAGAGTAACAACAGGCTTGAAGCAATGAATAACAGCACAACACTACCCTAGTGTTTGAAAGACTTTCACCTATGACAATCTCAACCTGTGAACAAAACACTGACTCACTGAGCACATTTTTCGGATTTCTTTTTCTTTACCTTTTCCTGTTTGCGGAAGCTATCTTCATGCTGAACTTGAGTTTCTTAGCTGGGAATCTCGTGACTTT
The DNA here is from genome assembly GCA_958450325.1 of Agrostemma githago. Classification (NCBI taxonomy): domain Eukaryota; kingdom Viridiplantae; phylum Streptophyta; class Magnoliopsida; order Caryophyllales; family Caryophyllaceae; genus Agrostemma; species Agrostemma githago. The sequence continues at coordinate 3,213,911 of OY288241.1, read as the reverse complement.
CTGTGATCATCAAAGAATGTTCAATCTATGTGAAGGTTTAGTAGAAACCCGAGTTTGTGAGAAAGCAATCAATGTGTCAACTCACAAGCCTGCCACATACACAATGTTTACACTTATATTAGATGAACATTCCATAGTTTTTCTCATTATTATTAAAAGGTGTAAAAAAAATTACCATTTCATCAGCCTCAGTGTCGTTTTCATCCAGCTTGCTCGTCACTTGGACAGAGTGCTTTTTCTTTGTTTTTGAGAATTTCTCAGACGATACACTCAAAAGCTTGTTGAGAGACATGTCTTCACCGACAATATTTTTCTTCAGTTCATACCGATGCTTAATCCTGTTATCAAGATTGTACCCGAGGAAAGCAGGGAAAGACAAAAGTTCCCCAATTTCTCGATTCATTTCTTCGATCAAATATTCCATCTTCTCCTCTAGCGAGTTGGGATTGTATTGTAGGATCTGAAAATGCTTGTTGCTCATTGCAACAATATCATCACAAGAAAATCCATAACTCAGGAATAAACCAATAACTTGTTGCAAATACTCGCACCTGGTTCTACTCGCAGCTCCCATTGCCATAGCAAGCTCCTTGGTTCTATACACATACCCAATCTTAACCAACATTCCCAGTTTCAAAGACAAGTTTCTCTCAAATGATAGACCAAGAAATACAGGCGATTTAACCATGAAGCGGTAAACCTCTCCTGTATCCAACCCACAATCCTTAAGAAACTCTACTCTAGGTCTTAATTTCCGCTCTACACTTGCACTCATTACATTCGGATAGACAAGCACAATCTTGAAGATTTCCTGATCGTTTAAGCCAGTTGATCTGAAGAACTCGACGTGATTTTGAACGTGCTCCACACTATAAGTTAGAATGGCAGGGAGTCGATTTAGAGCTTCTCCTACACCATCTGTATTGCCTCCACTCAGCCTCTGGAGAAACCCGACTCTTGGAACCAACTGAGTATCCAAATCATAGTTAAGGATTGAAGGGCGCTTAGCAATTATACTAACAGCATTATAACGGCTCAAAAATGTTAGCAGTCTTTTAATTTCTTCACTTGGTCGTAAACAAATGGCCTTACTAAGATTCACTGTATTGAGAACATGATCAATCTTTTCCACTGGAATGCCATATTCAATAAGCAACTCAACTTTTTTGTCAAATCCGGCAATAAGACGAGCTTCAGTACCCCGAAAAAGACGTTCAATTTGAATTGCTTCAATCTTTTTCCCCAAATCACTTCGCAAAAATTTCATCAGACACCCAACTTCTTCTGCTGTCAGTAACTCTGAGTTCTTAGAAACCAACCTAGACAACGCAACCTCATCCAACCCAATTGACTTCAAACCACGAATTCGACTGCGAATCGACTCAACAGGCAACAATCCCAAAACCGGATTTCTTGCAATGATAGACTCAGCTTCCCTTTCCTTAACACCCAATCCTCGTAAAAGCGATAAAAGCTCACCTGAGAGGTCAAATCACAAACCCAATTCACACAATTGCACAAAAATCACACATTTACAACATATGTTACTGCACATAACCTGTTTGTTGAAATGTCTACAAGAACTTCATACCTGTTTCAGAAACATTACTACTATCTCTCGTGCCTTTGCTCATAATCGACACATTTCTGGAATGTTTAACCTTCACTGCACATGAAACAGCTCTTACAGAATGTAAAGACGTAAACTTTAGTGAAGAAGAACGAGTATAGGATGTAAATGGTGGTAATTGAGCAAAAAAACTCGAAATTTGAGGTGGGGAAAATGTGCATTTTACCAAAGTAACCATCTTTCGAAGTGTTTACAGGAGAAATTTGGGTTATGATGATGTAATTTTGTTTTGGCGCCAGATTTTGTGTGTCGGGAAATTTTGTAGCAAAAGACTCGCGACTTAACTAACTCAAGCAGTGACAGACTGACAGTCAACTAACCAGAAACTGGTTAACGGTCTTTTGTATTCGTATCCTTTACGGTTTACCCTAGAGACCTAGACATACCAGCTGAACGGGTTGACCCGTCCCGATCCGGCTTACTACATTGGATTTGTCAACTCACTCCCTGGTCCGTTATAAACCTAGTTTGGATCTGGGTCCTAGAAAGTGAGCCCGACTCATCTAATTTTTAAAAAAACATTGAAAAAAAAGTGTCGGCCCGGGGTCGAGCCCTTAATTAGCTAGCTTGGGCCAATGGTCCTCATGGGTCGATTTCAGGTCCAGTTGGCAGCCCAACTTGACATAGTCACAACTCAGAATAATAAAGTACTCCTCAATCTCACTATGATGTTTCCACTTTTAATCAAATGTGAGGAATAAAATAATGAAATGAAAACATCTTTTTGGGATGGAGGGAATACTCCGTAACTCATTATTGTCTCAAGTCACAATATCTTTGAACGAGACCATTTTATTAGAGAAAAAAAGGTTTTTACATATATTGTATTGTATTTTTATCACTTTCCATTACGTTCATTGAAAACTCCTCAATTTATTACAGTATTTTTTGAACGTGGAACATCTGTATCGGATAATCAGGGATAATCTGGATTCTCGGCTTATACCTAACGCAAAAGAAAAAGTGTGAAAAGGTAGTCACTACTCAGTACTCACTAGTCCTTGGTCAAAGGCTCTCCTGAGCTTATTCAATTAGTGGGTATCATTAGGGCACACATTTGGTTTTGATTTCAAGGAGTAGATCAGTGATGAGGAATAATTAGACACGTCTACTCATGTATATGGACACCTACACTACACACGTTATTCACTTATTACGGTCAGGTGTCGGAAATATCAGTCGCATCCTGATAATAGGTCAAGTAATAATCATTTAGCTAGGTAGAGACAGTACAAATCATTGGCATTCCCGTGTGCTTTGCTTATCTTTTCTATCTAAACGAGTATTATTTGACCTGTCACACTAACATGATGGATAACTCCGTCGCAAACAAGACTATTTTGGATCTGCCTTAATAATCTAATAGAATATAAACGGGTCTCAACCATTGCCTTAAGATTTTGGTTGAGTTGGTTCGTTAATATAATCACTCTTAACGATCTATCTAACGTATGTTTTTGCAAATGTTAATACTTCGTAAGTTATTTGAATAAGACTTACAATAATAAGTTGGTGAATTCAAATCTCTAACTCAACCTTTGATGGTACTCATACTCATTTATTTACAAATATTTAAAACGATGTATATTATCACCCCTTTTTTTTAATGTTCTTACTGATTCGATAAAATATTTCTCGTATGGATTAAAGAAAGGGCGGAAAGATTAACATACTAGTGTAATATATAGTCGGAATTGTTTAAGAGCACACAATATTGATCACTTATTTGAACTTGCGTTGCGGCTAATCATTTAACATGAATAAAGTAGTTGCGTCCACACCATTGTAGGTAGAATCCATACCTAAACTCTAATCATCTACAGCTTGTCTCATGTTTGTTAAATGTCTAATACGAGTACGACAATACTTCTAATTAATTAAACACGCGTTTTATGAGTTTCTACTCTTAATTAATTAATACTCCGTAGCTTATTCGGTATATTATTATATAGGGTTAAACAAATGAATGAGATCGAATGAGTATATCATCATTTCTAGAGTATATATTGTGTAGGCCGTTTGATAATTGATGAATGTTGAGCATTTGAGCCTTAGCTTCTCAAAAGTCATAAGCAACTTTAAAATTAACATGATCCACCATTATATGATTGATCACTCACTAACGTTAATAAAAGTTTGCTTCTTCTAAGTTTTTGTGCAAATTCAATAGGCACTTCTCACTTTATCACACTTGTTGAGACACGTTCTGCATCATCAATATCTTTATATATTCAATTTATCAATATATTTTACAGTTTACCAAAAAAGATTAGTTTTTCAAAATTCAGCTAGTTTTTTTTTTTTTTTTTTGTTATTTTTAACAAACAAGGTCAAAGAGTGAAAAAACCTAGTGGCCTGTTGGTCAAGTGGCTAACATGCATTACCATAACAAATACTCGTACTCCGTATCTATGAACCTAAATCGGTGAGTACTTTGAGTTGAGTTGTAATACCTTACAAGCTGCGATCATGTATTGTATATTGCCTACAATAGAGAATACGTAAATGGAACAGTCAAATACAAAATGGGTAGTTATTAATCTTCACTACGTACACGAGCTACACATATATGTGAGTGAGTGATCTCGTTTTTCTGTGTGATCTTCATGTTGTTTTGGTGTGGATTGTGTCAATCTTCTAATAACAATTAGAAAACATTCACTAATACTCCGTATCTTCATTCTAAATTTAGCAGTGATTTTTAGATCGATCTTTCATTAACTTAGCCGTATTTTTAGGCTATGGCCTTGCGAGCAATGAATCCGGTCGTGCGTTAGTAGACACACCTAGCTTGATTGTGCTCGATTCCAACACGTGGAGTGAGTGTAGTGCTTCGCTGCTTGCATTTAGCTTAAAAGTTAAGAGTAAGTCTTCCTTGTAACAGGTATATCCGTCACAAGTTTAAGACGAGTCAAATAACACTCATATTAGTGGGGTAAAGGTAACTCATTTGCTTTTCTCAAGTATTTCACTTTTTGTCATATACGACCGTCACAAGTTTGCGACGAATATCACCATCACAAACAAGAATCGGTGAAAAGTTAACAATTTTCGACTAGTTTTCCAAGTTTTTGCCAACTTACTTTTTATGCTAAGAGTATTAACACTGCTATTAACTATGCATTCCTAGTTTTTCAGATTTTGTGTAATTTTTTCGCTATTTTTATCAAGTCAAAGATCGAGAAAACCTAGTAACTTGGTAGTCAACATGACCATACTAAACATCTCCGATTCTAAATTGGTAAGTGATTTTGGTAGAGTTGTAATACTCTCTACTCTCTATTCTCTATTCTCTTCCCAACTGAATGTTCTTTTCAACTCATTTATTATGCGTGAGGAGTACAATGAATCTTATCTTATATAGAAGAGAGAATAACATAACATTGTGAACGAAAAAGATCGCAGGAAAAGTATTTATTGCAAGATGTATTTTAGGTCTCCTGAGAGACGGTCTCTCATTAACTTTACTGAGAGACTAACATGGAGGTAATAGTGGTACCAAACCTAATAGAAGCAGGTACGATTAACATAAAAGAGTATACAAATATAAAAAGGGCACGCTTGTTATAAAAATAGGTACAAATCAAAGTTGTCATTTAAGGATATGAATAAGACATAAAATGGTACTGAAAAGTGGTATCTCAATAAATTAGTGTGAGACCGTCTCTTTCAAGATTTTGCGTTTAATCAAAGACGAATATACGGAAGGGAGGAAGTCACAAACAATTGAGAAAGATTACATATTTGAACTTTGTAAATTGAAGTCAGTGGTGTAGTTCTGGCTCTTCTTCTGTTACACAAAATTGAGAGGCAGGATAGATTTCCTCATCCTTATCCAGTTCTACCCAATCACTCTCTCCTCTTTCTCTCTCTACATCATCAACACATACCTTCTTCTTCTATTAATAACCTCACATATCCATTCTTCTTCCCCTTTCTCTCTTATTTATTTCCCATTTCTTGGAACAATTTGGGGATAAATCAACCCATCCATCATCATCATCATCCTTCAATTTAATTACTTTTTCTGGGTTTTGAAGCTTATTGCTTTTCAACCCATTTTGAATAACATCAATATTAAGTCCCCTTTTCAATTTAGGGGGGGCAATAGCAATATTCATAGTCAAAGGTGTAATCTTTATTGAAATTATTACTATTATTATTACTTAGTGGGTTTTACATGCCTTGATTTCTGTCAAATTTGGTCTGAAAATGGGGATTATTGAGGCAATTTGGGGGGTATTACAGACACCTGCATCAATTGGAGGAGGGTTAATGATTGAGATTATGTTGTTTATAATGCCAATTTGGACTGCTTTTCTTGTGGGTCTTTTGATTGGATGGGCATGGAAACCAAGGTGGTGGGATAAGAACAAGCTTGATTCTTTCATGGCCAAGTTTTCTGATTTTTCAGTTCCTTCTTCTACCTGTAAAGGCTTCTCTTCTACTATTACTCAAAGCTTGACTGCATTTAACATCAATGGTTCTAGCTGCAAAGTTGATGATGATGTTAAGGCTAATGATGTCACTGCATTCTCTTTTGGGGATGCCAGTTGCAGGTAACTTAAAATATACTCTTTCCGTCTCGGTCATTTGTTGTCTTTTGATTGAAATACTACTCCCAGAAAAGGATTACAAATGACAGAGATGGAGGGGGTATGGTCTTATCTCATATGGTTGCTTTGGAAATGTTTGTATTGTGAAAATGTTAGGTTGAACTGTTGAAAGTGTTAATCATTTATGTCATTGCTGCTGTACACTTGTAGACTAGATTTAGGGCAAATTCTCATTTGCGACCGTCACAGAGATACACACCCGATTTAAATAATGTTAAATAGGAAACGGGTTGTGAGTCGTCACAAAGAAATTGGAATGTATGGTATGTACCCTTTGAAGGAGATAATAACAATGGGGTTTTTGGTTGTTGGATTCAGTTCATCCCAGCTGAAAGACAATGAACTTGCTGCTGTAAATGATAGTGATTTGATCCATTTGCATAAGATTGTGGAGGAGAAGGATGGAGGCTTGCCTTGGATTCAGATGATGGACCGTTCTACTCCAACTATGAGCTATCGCGCTTGGCGAAGAGACCCTGAGGTAACCCGTTGACCGTATAACTAAATGAGGAATACATAAGTTTTTGTTGGTCTCTAGATGAATGTAGGACTGTCTCTTACAAGACTCGCCCTTAGAGTCTTAGGCTGTTTCGAGTGATGAAGATCTTGGGAACATTTGAAATTGTTTTATGTTAGCTGACTACTACTGTAGGAGTTAGAGATAGCTTGGTGCAGGGGTGGTAGGGCTATAGGGTTGTCCTAGTTGATGATTTTGAATGTTGCATGAGTTGATTGCAATTGAGAGTGGAAAATTCTAGAAGTTCGTTAATCAAATGCAAATAATTTGATCACAATTCTTAGGATTTTGTTTTTTGGTTGCCAGACTGGTCCCCCTCAATATCGTAGTAGTACGATTTTTGAAGATGCAACACCTGAGATGGTGAGAGACTTCTTTTGGGATGATGAATTTCGAGCAAAGTGGGATACTATGCTTATACATCATGAAACTCTTGAAGAGTCCCATACCACTGGTGCTATGGTTGTGCAATGGATACGCAAGGTAAGATTTTTTTCGTGAGTCACTTTGGGGGATCAGTATATGGTGGCAGTTGAATGACAGTTGCTGGTTCTGTGTGCAGTTTCCGTTCTTCTGCAGTGACAGGGAGTACATTATTGGACGGAGGATATGGGATTCAGGAAGAGCATTTTACTGCGTGACAAAGGTATTGCTGTTTGATTGCTTTCAGATTAAGTTTGTTACAGTTTAGGATTTTCAATGATGCATTATCGTTCCATTGCTGGCAAATTGAATGGGAAGAGGGGGTGTTTGAATGTTTAGCTTTTTCCTCCAACCGTGTTATTCGTAGCTTATTCCATTCCCCCTGTAATAAATGCCTTCAGTCCAGTGGAGCCCTGATTTTCACTTATACTTTGCGCTCCTTCGAGAGAGAGTTTGAGGGTTTGTCGTGTGAAATTGATCATACAACAACATTGCAACATGTTTCTACCAAGAATACTTTATTCACCTTCATGCAGCTCAATGTAATCAAGGAATGACCTTTTTTATTTGGTTCAGGGAATTCCTAATACTGTTCCTAGAAAGGATAAGCCAAGACGTGTGGATCTGTATTACTCAAGCTGGTGTATCCGTCCAGGTACCTTGACCTTCTCTTTAATTACCCATTCCGAAGATTACTGTGATTGTTCAATGAATGTGCTACTATTAGAAAAGATTTGATCTTGCACTCCTTTGGATTCTCTTGATTACCTCATGCTAATCTCTCAAAAGACAGTTCACTCGGTAGAAGTGTGACACAAACCCATCCACTCTTCTGTTGAATTCCGATTGATAATTGGAGTCTAAACTAGACCTGGTGAACACATCGAGTCGTTCAGGTTGTGTCAGGTTCAAGTCCGTGTCATCATGAACCCTCAAACCCAAACCCAGTCTAATTCAGTCTCGTGTTGGGTTCGTGTCAACCTACTTGCATAAATGGGTCATTAAGCTTCGACTGAAATCCAAACCCGTTAATTTGTTAGAAATAATTAACACAAATCTTCTTCGTAATTACACTTAAATAACCAACATAATTTGATGATGGATTGTGTCATTGGTTGCCGAGTCTAGGGTAAATGAACATGACTTTTGCGAGGCTGTCAGTTGCGGGAAGATGAAATTGATGAGCTTAATGTTGTTATATTAATCATGTGATCCAGTTGAATCAAAGAGAGGCACAGGACAAGTAACAGCATGCGAAATACTTCTCTTCCACCATGAAGATATGGGTATCCCCTGGGAACTAGCCAAGCTCGGTGTTCGACAAGGGATGTGGGGTGCTGTCAAAAAGATCGACCCTGGTTTGAGGGCATACCAGAAGGTCAGAGCGGCCGGAGCCCCGCTTTCTGCCCAAGCTGCCATGGCCCACATTACCACCAAAGTCAGCCCGCAGTACTTGAGATCCGTGCTCTCCGAAGAAGACCAATCAGTGACCGAAGTCCCTGCACCTGAGAAAAAACAACAGTCGGGAATAAATGTTCCTAAGGTTCTGATATTTGGCGGGGCAGTTGCCCTTGCATGTAGCCTTGACCGAGGTCTTTTGACTAAGGCTGTCATCTTTGGAGTTGCGAGAAGGTTTGGAAGAACCGGCAGTAAATTGTCATAGAGGAAATGCAGTTGATATTCTTTTTTACGGCATCTGTGCAGATTTTGTCAACGCTCTCCCATCCCCAAGACGCAAAAAAAAAAAAAAAAAAAAAAAACTGGGTCGATACGAAAAATTTCATGAGGAGACATGATAGGGAGATTAGTATGTAGCATGAAGAAAGTGTAAGTTTATGTCTGCCAAGAATAACTCTGTTTTCTTCTTCTTCTTCCATTTGTTGCCTCAACATGACGGCAGATTGTAATAACAGCCATTTACAAATTGGGTATTTCCCTCCTTAGTCCTTGCCCTATATGGCCGTACGGACGGAGCTCCATTTGATTTCTTGTTAACTAGTCGATTTGTTGATAACAGTCAACAATGCAACAAAACAAAGGTTTCATCTGTTTGCTTGAATTCCACACGTATGTGTTTTGGACAAAATTTAAGAAAAGTGATAATACTATTACGAGTATTATATAAAGTAACGAAAAAGTACTTCCCACTAATGCTATGAAAAACACTAGACAACGTTGAGTACGTACTGAACTTGGTAGAAATGAATGTTCCTTCCGGCAAATTAAACAATGTGGAAGTTGGCTAGGAGTTAGGACAGTGGTGGTCTGAAATTCAGTTGATGCATCGTGCATGTACTGTACTAGATTTTACGTGCCAAAATACAATACTAGTTTCGTGTCTTCTCGAAAATGTTAGTAACACGTAACGCTAACAATGCACTATTGTGTGTCAAGCAACATGCACACATGGCCAGTTATTGTGTGTCTTCAACTATGATGTACGTCAATTTTACTTGATTCCGAAAAATATGATCCACACGTTCTGTATAAAGGAGCTTATTAGATTAATCTCAACTATACGTAATCTCGTTTTAATATGAATTATGTCTTCATTAATCTCTCATTGATATAGGTGACCGGTTACCTAGAAAACCGGTTGAACCTTCCTTTTCAGTTTTGACTATTAGTTAATTTTTTTTTTTGAATCTTCCAAGATTCATCTGACATTTTTTTTCCCCGATTAGTATTATAGAAGTCATGAAAAAAATGCTTTAATTTTCTTGTTGTTTTGGCTTTCATGAACGACGACGGAACACTCAAGGACCCTAGAAAGTCACAACCGGTCACCATTACCGGTAATAGCAGATCATAATTTTGTCCATAGAAAAATGAGATTAATGAAGACATAGTTCATATTAAAATGAGATTACGTATAGTTGGATTATTCTAAGAAACCTCCTTATAGTTGGTATTATTGTCATGAAATAACCCAAATAAATATCCTAAGTTAAAACTTGAATTAAAAAAGTGATAGCCACATGGCGAGTGAGCTAGCTAGCCTAACCAGGCCAGCTGAGCGACCGAGTAAGAGCCGGTGAAGTCCATATATCACGTACACACCTGACCACGACAGTTTGGTCTTTGTTTTTCTATTCCGTAGTACATAAATATTATTCACTAAACGGAAGCCTAACAATATTTCACATTTCTCATTTTTTACGATAATCATTAACTAGGTCTAGGTTGTTTGAGACACTTTTGGTGTTGGTACGTATGTAGCTCAAGTGAAGTAGCTAGTGACTTAGGCTAAACGGCATCCAAACGAGTAAGAACTAACATTTCACATTATTACACGTTGAATTCATGATAAAATGCTAGTAAGAGTGAAAATTGTGGCTCACACGGGGTACGCACCTTTAGCTTGATTGCGTACCCATCCATCTAGGCAATCATCAATTCTGAGTTGTGACATATACATAGTGGAAATCAACAAGAAGAAGTGACTAAAGGGAAGCTACTTAGTGCCTTATTTAGAGGTCAAAATTTGGCATAGTGTCATTATCTATGTGGTAATCAAGCAAGTAATAAGCAACGTTAGTTGTGATACTTGCTCAAATGCCATGTTAATAAGTGAATCTAAGAAGATCTAGAATAAGAGGAAAGAGTTTTAAACAAACGCATTGAATTGTTGTTTCCTTTGTTTCAGCCATTTGTTTTTGCTGTAAGATTTGTCGTTGGGTCGTATTAAACAATTATATTCTCAAGCTAATGTAGCTAGGCAAATCGAGGACACAAGGATAAAACTGAATGCATCTAAAATCCGGTCGATCTAAAGTCTAAGTCCAACCAAAAAGGATAAGGATAGTGTAGAAAAGGGTAAACGTTGTTCGAAAGCGCAAATGTTGCTCGAAAGTGGTGAAACTTGCTCGAAAGCGTGAATGTTTTTTGACGAAAACTTGTCGATAAAGATGAAATGTCTAATAATGATTATTAGAACTCTCTGACACAATATAAAATAGAGTATATATAGAACTTGTTTCGATTGATTCCAATACGTCGTCTCAAAATGCAATCTTATGTCTTTTGAAAAATTCCATTGAAATCTAAATGCCCTCATATTACACTTGGGTGTTATATTTGGTGTGGACTTTGTTGAGCGCGAATAGGGAGCCATTTTATTCCGGGATCCAAAAGGTCAAAAAAACGTGTATAATAACCTTCAAAATATGTCGTTTTTGGATATTTTTGAAACCGGTGAAATTTGCTCGAAAGCGCGAATATTTTTGACAAAAACTTATCGATAGAAATGGAATGCCTAATAATGATTATTACAACTCTCTGACACAATATAAAATGGAGTATAAAACATGTTTCGACTGGTTTCAACACGTCTCAAAATGCATGCAATCTTATGGCTTTTAAAAGTAATCATTGAAATCTTAATGATCCTCACATTGCACCGTGGCATTGTACTTTGCATGAACTTTGTTCAGCGCAAATGTTAACTCATTTTATTGCGGGATCCAAAAGGCGGAGAAAACGTGGATAATAACCTTCAAAATCGATTGTTTTTGTCAATTTTTGAAAGTGGTGAAAGTTGCTCGAAAGCGTAAACATTTTTTGACAAATTTGTCGAAAAAATAAAATGCCTAATAATGATTATTAGAAGCCTCTAACACGTTATAAAATGGAGTATTGAACTTGTTTCCACCAATTTCGAACGTCTCAAAACGCAATCTTATGTTTTTTTTAAAAGTGTCCATTGAAATCCAAATGATCCTCATATTGCACCGAGGCATTGTGCTTGACATGGAATTTGTTCAGGGCGAATAGAGAACCATTTTATCCCGACCCATTTTATCCAATAGAGACATTTAAAAGTCATAATTTTGCATTTTGAGGTGTGTTGGAATCCAATGAAACAAGTTCAATACTTCATCTTATAACTTGTCAGAAGGTTGCCACAATCATTAATAAACATTATGTTACTATCGATAAGTTTTCGTCGAAACACATTCGTGTTTTACAACAAATTTTATCTCGTTCAAAAATAGCCGAAAATTAAAAGACCGATTTCGAAGGCTATTATCCACGTTTTTTGGTGTTTTGGGTCCAGAAAAAAATCGGCCAATATTTGCACCGAACGAACTCCACAATAAATAAAATGTCCCAGTGTATTATGAGGGTCATTTAGTCTCCAATAGAGACATTTAAAAGCCATATTTTTGCGTTTTGAGGCGTGTCAGAATCCTATGAACCAAGCTCGATACTCCATCTTATAACGTGTCAGAAGGTTGCAACAATCATTAATAAGCATTATGTTACTATCGGCAAGTTTTCATCAAAAAACATTCGCGTTTTACAACAAATTTTATCTCGTTCGAAAACCGCTGAAAAAGACCGATTTTGAAAGCTATTTATATTATCCACGTTTTTTTGGGTGTTTTGGGTCCCGTAAGAAATCGGCCAATATTTGCGCTGAACGAACTCTACCATAAATAAAATGTCCCGGTGTTTTATGATAGTCATTTGTTCTCCAATAGTGACATTTAAAAGCCATAATTTTGCGTTTTGAGGCGTTTCAGAATCCAATGAATCGAAACAAGTTCGATACTCCATCTTATAACGTGTCAGAAGGTTGCAACAATCATTAATAAGCATTTTGTTACTATCGACAAGTTTTCGTCGAAAAACATTCGTGTTTTACAACAAATTTTATCTCGTTCAAAAACAGTCGAAAAATGCCGATTTTGAAGGCTATTATCCACGTTTTTTTTTGGTGTTTTGAGCCCCGAAAACAAATCGGTCAATATTTGCGTTGAACGAACTCCACAACAAATAAAATGTCCAGGACTATTTTGATGGTCATTTGCTCTCCAATAGAGACATTTAAAAGCAATAATTTTGCGTTTTAAAGCGTGTCAGAATCCAATGAAACAAGTTCAATACTCCATCTTATAACGTGTCAGAAGGTTGAAATAATCATTAATAACCATTAAATTTGGTTACTAATTAAATTTGAAAGGCGTAAATCAGTAATATATTCATAAATTATGGATGACGCTGAGTAAATAAATAATGAATGCCAGTAAGTAGTCCCCATTTATATTTGATCTTCCATATTTATTAACACAAATTATTAACTAGGCTTTTAATTTATGAAGTAATGAATGTTTCAAAACAATTGAAGCCATCAAATTGAGGTGCCGCAATTGGTATTTTATGAGCTTTCCTCATCATTACATCCCTTGCTCTCTCACCCACATTGCTTCCTGACTCCTTCGCTGATTCATTTCCCTGCTCATGCATGCATGCACCACCAAACGTCAATTATATTTTACAAGTTTGTCACTACGTAAATTTCTATATTAAAGTTGTGTCGTGAATTATAAGTACTCCATATCAACTAACATATTTATCATTTTTATTTCAACTTACTACAAAGTATACGAGTATAATTATTTGTTGAGAATTCTAAAACATTGTTCCATGAAGTACGGAGTATTAAATTAGGACGTATTACCAAACAAAATAATTTACCTTAGCTTTGGGGTCATGAGGGTGTTGAAGAGCGTAAAAACCAACCGATGCAGTAACAACGGATATTAGCATGGAGTAATTAGAAGAGCCGTTAGCCATTTACTATTTCTCTCTTAATTAACACAAAAACTTATAAAAGATGCCTTGTGGTTGAAGGGTGAGGAAAACTTGAAATAAAGCAAACAAAGAGATGGAAACGAAATTATAGCAAGGCAGGAATATACTGCATATTATTGAGTTGTTTAATACTCCGGTAGAACTTTGAATCAGTATATATGCTAGGAATCTTAATTTGACATGTGCTTAAAACTTCTTTTTCGTAGTGGATTCATATAATTCCAATATGTTCTTCATGGATTATATTCCGTCTATATGTCTTGATCGATTAGCGCAATTATTTATGCCTTGATTGGTGGCCGGTTATGTGTCTATTTAGGACTTGATTATGATAAAACAACCCACCAGTTTAATACCACAAATTATATTCCACTCACGCACGAGCATATTTGTCATAGGTCACAATGAATCAATTTATCGCATGCGAGTGGTGGTTATCTTATCTCATTATGCTAGGTTTCAAGTCGAAAATCATTTGTTACTCTTTCCAATTTTGTAATCTCATTATCCTAGATTCTCACTCGAAAAACTTGTGACCAACTCGGTATTTTGTTTTTATTCAAAAAAATACTAATACGAGTAATAATTTTGTACATATATGTTAATTAATCTGTATAATATAGGCTCGAATTAGACTTAAACCCACATTTTAACTTGTTCAATTTTTTCAAGTTCGTGCAAACTTGATATCAACCCAAGCAAATTCAATATTTGCTTGACATGTTCGGCTGGTTAAGACCGGCCCTTAGACCAAAGTGAAAAGCTCTATTTTCCAAAATTTGGGTTAGGTTGCCTAACTTGGTAGTTACGGAGTAGTATTTCACATCTTGTTGCTGGATTATAATTGCGCCAAATATAAAATTAACAAACACGGTGTAATAAATCTAATAATTGGTAAGCTTCTAAATGAAATTGACTAATACCAGAAGTCATCTTCATCCCATCTATAATTGAGTTACGCTACTAAACACGGCTTTCAAAAGTCGCCGATTTCACGGTTTCCACCATGATTCGAACTTAAGATCTTTAGTTGAACTAGAGTCCGTCTTTCCGTCTTGGTTTAAGTTATTCGTTGATCCAAGTGTTCATGAACCATGAATTTTAATTACCACGATTTTAATTACACAGAAAAGAAAAATCAGAGTTGAAGCACAATTTCTTGATTAAGAAAGAATAATTGAATTGAGTCAATAATCGATGGATCTAGTATAGAGTATAGACGTACTATAGAATCATCAATCATGAGGATCATAAAACCTACTGTAAATCAATACAATAGAGAAAATGGAGACTAATAAGGAAGAATAGTTTCGAAACAATGAAGACCATCTAACTCAACAGCAAATCGAGGATTACGACTCTTCCTGCTCACAACTGCCTTCTTCATTTCTTCACTCTTCTCCTTCTTCAAACCTTCATTCTTACGCAACTCCGCCGCCGTGGGGGCGGTGGCAGGGGCGGGGGCGGGAGCGGGGGTGAACTGTAGAGGCTTCCACCCAATGGATTCGGCGAAGTATAAGTCAAATGAGCTGAACAAGGACATGGTCATCTTCACTTAATTAAATTTGATTTTGGTAATATATTTTGGTATGTAAGAGAATTTAGGGATTGGTGTTTTGATTGTTGATGATTAATTTGGGGAAGAATAGGAGAGGCTATATATAGTGGGTGAAAGAAGGAAGGAAAGATCTAGAAAGCGCGGTAAGTAAGGAAAGAAGGAAAGAGGGAAGGGAGTACGAAACATTGATTTGATTTGATAGATTATATAGAGAGGGAGATGAAGTTCTTATGAATTTAAGGAAAGTGGGAAGAGTCAAGTCTGGGTTCAAGTTGTTCTCGGGTCAATGGTCACGCGTGACGACCAAGCCGGGTTGGAATGTGGATATGTTCCAGAACTTTTGTTAATTATTTAATCTCATTTTTTATAGGTCAACTAGAGTATACCGTATATGGTAAATTATACAATAATGTTTCCCTTTTTCGACTTTGTTTAACTCTATCGTGTATGCAATTTAGTTAAGATCAGTATTAAAGTCGGATACGTTTGATCAATTATTATCCAATTCAATTCAACTTAAATTAGGCTCTTTTGACAAAGCTAACTAGTACAGAGTACTCTATAATAAGCCAGCTGAAAGCTTAAAAGTTACTAGTTCAAGTTGTTATCGAAGTTCACGAGGGCTTGTGCGGTTGTGTCTGGTTTGGATTTTGTTGTGCCTTGTTAATAATAACCTAGATGAAGTGTGATCCCAATCAAATTTAATTACTAAATTCCTGCAAATTAATTAAGACAAGATAGGTTAGAATTTTTTTATTGTTTTAATGCTTTTTATTAAACTATTTATTATTTTAGTGTCCATCCGAAACTATTTACTCTGAATGGGTCCACGTCACCATTTTTCAATATTTTTTTATTCCAAAAATGGAGCCTCTACTTGAACGTGGAACCTAAAAACAGATAAAAAAATACCATATATATTATCACGATATGAAGATCGTATTATGGTATTTGATACTTTCTCTTATTTTTTGAATAAAATATATCACTCATTTGAATAAAAAAGTGTGTTTTTTCAGTGATTGATAGGGTGTATTCTCTATCGGATAGGAGTACCTTGCAACTTTGCAAGATGTCCGCTTAGATGAGTTTTGAATAGGATTTGGTACACGATCAATTTTGGCCATTTTTCAATTTGGTGACCAAAAGCATAAAACACGACGCAGTCATATTCTAGACAAAGTAAAGTATATACGGAGTATGCGTGAGCGGTAAGCCTATTAATTAATTGAATGTATGAAAAACTATTGTAAGCACTAAGCATGAGATTGTGAGGTATCAAGACTACTTTTGCATGCATGTTACCGAATTTTAATTGACAGTTTAAAACACGATTTCATGCACAAAATTTACCCATTTTGCTATGAATGGCGTCACTAATTTTATTTATTGGTCGTTGTGGGGTTGTTTTTATTCTTTTTCTAATACGGTGTACTCTGTACAAGTGAAGTATTTTACTCCACTACTTAAAAAGGAGAATATTTCATTAAATACGGAGGAAGATCTACATTGTGAGTAACATGAGAACGTGCAGTAGTTGGACAATCGGGGTTATACAAAAACAATGAATCTTTTTGTTATCGATAAATCTGTTGCAAATTTAAAACGGATCAAATAACCTATTATATGTATAGATGAGACGAATATTTTGCTAATCCTAGACACTTGATTTTGGGACAAAAATCATAAATCTTTTTGGTATACTGTAATATTTAATCCGTTAAAAATTTATTACAGTAAAATTTACCACTAATACGTCCGTCATAAGGGTAAGATTATTGGTAGTCTTGAGGGAGTCTTGTCTCAAGACTCATGTGAGTCTTACCAATAATGTTGCAAAATCTTGAGGAAAGTCTTAAGATTTTTGATAGTCTTGAGGAAGTCTTAAGACTTGAGAAGATTATTGGTAGTCTTGAGGTGAGTCTTCTCTTAAGATTCGTGTGGGGTCTACCAATAAAGTACCAAAATCTTAAGTTGAGTCTTGAATTTTAAAGACTCAACTTAAGACTTTTGTGGGGTCATGACTTATTTTACATATTTCTCGACATATTATCCGATAAATGACTCGTATTTATATATTTTTTTTATTTTCTATTGTTTTTAAAGTCTCACTTCTATCTTTAATTGTCCATCTATTCTTAATTTTTTTTTTACCGTCTCGATCATTTTTTTTACCTTTTATATTATTTGTGATAAAAATTTTTAATCAAACATAAATAAATGAACAAGATAGAGGAAATCAATTAATCCTCAACCCCTAATAATAAATACGAAGTACATATTTAACTAATAAAATACCTAATTACCCAATTTAACGTACAAAATAATTACTTAATTAAACACTTAATCAACTAATTTCACTTAATTAATTAAGTGAACATAATTAAACACAATAATATTAAAATATCGTAAATTAATGTAAGTAAAACATAATTAAAATATCGTAAATCATCCGGACCTATTATATGAACGAAGTCCTTAAAATCGTCTATCCGTGTTTTTGTATATCACACAAAAACCAACAACTTTAAAATAAAACAAGTTAAGGTTTTTAATTAAACTAAATAGTAAAGTAAATAAGTAATTTGTACAAAACAAGTAAATTGTAATTGTTTAATCACAAACTAAACCAAATTGATTAATTTTTTTTTACCAAAAAAGGGTAAGGTGAGTAGTATAAAGTCTGAGTTGAGTCGTATAAAGTCTGAGTTGAGTCTGAGGAAAGTCTGAGCAATAACCAAATAATAAAAGTGGGTGGAAAGCTGAGGTAACAGAGTCTTAAGACTTTGTAAAATCTGATTGATAATATTACCCTCACATTTTGGGATAAAAAGAAGCAGCATCATCAATTCCATCATGTTTTCAGTGCTGGAATATTGAATGTGATGATCGAAATGGATGGCCCAAATGGGGCATAATTTTTTGTGCTTATCCCTTCAGCTATACATATGCGCTGAATGACTAAACCAATTCACTTAATACTCGTATATTCCTTTTAAATGAATAACATGACCAATTCACTAACTTGATATACAACCCAAGAAGTTTTCTATTAATATTGGTTAACAAACTAATCACGGTAACAATATTCTTTTAACACAAATTTTTGAGAGAGACGATCTCTTAATAACTTATTGAGAGACCACTCTTCAGTATCACCCTATGTTCTATTCGTATCCTTGAATGATAATTTTCTTTTGTACCTGTTTTTATAAGAAACCTACCCTTTTTATATTTGTAAACTCATGTTAATCGTACCTACTATGATTAGGTTTGATACCACAGTTACTTTCATTGTACTTAGTCTCTCAGTAAAGTTAATGAGAGACCGTCTCTCAGGAGACCTACTCTTCTTTTAAATAGTTTTATTTCGATTTTATATAATTTTCGAGGCTGACACGATCAACTTTTTTTTGTATACTCCGTATAATAATATCGATTAAAACGATTTAGTTCTGATTTCGATGTTGCAGAACCTACTAGATTTTATTCACGACAAAAACTTAGAAGAGATTATATCTCATTGTCATTAATAAGAGATCTCTCACAAACTTAATAAGTGACGGTGTCTCACTCGTCACGACATATACACTTTATTCACCCGATCTAATGGAGTTGCCAAACTAAAATAAGAGGTGGTTTGGACGGTAAATGACGGCTTTGTACTTTGGGAATACCGAAAGTGTACCTGCAATGGAGTAGCCCAACGCCCCAACTTGATAAGATTACCTTTTTTTTGTGTAGTGGCTTACGAGTTACGACCACGTAAAACTTACACTACTTGTGGTTTAGGTTATACTTTGGATTGGTTGATTTGATTGTCTAAACTTTTAATTTGCTAAGTTTCAAGGCTTCAAAGCTACTAATTGCAAACGAGAAGCTGACAAATGTTGGCAAGTAAGTGGAGTTGAGTATTTTATTTACACACAAAGTTCGTTTCTATTACGCAACTTCTACGACTATGAGTTGATTACTAGTAATTTACTACCCAAAAGCCATAAATTGTAAAAAGTCAATTTATTCTTAATTTTCAAAGTACTATTCAACTGTTCAAGGGGTTTTTGTTCTTAATTACGGAGTCGTAGAATATAATTAGGATTCATAATACGCAAAACATTAAGATATTGTGCCATAATTGATTCTAGATCGGGTAAAATTGGCCTCACCCAATAATCAACTCGTGATATTCGAGTTTATGATCAGAGCGTGATCCACACCCCAAATTAACCTGACTCAATTCAACCTGAATGTTTATTGTTGCAACGGATATTGTACAAAACTGATAATAATATACTCCTACTTAAAATTGAAATAACCTACTCGAACCGACCTTGCCCAAAATTCTTTGGACATCTCTCTTTCTAGGCCTAACTCTAAACCAACCACATTAGATATATTGTATAATATAACTTCTAGTCAGTAATGTATAAGATAAATTATACTCCATACTCATATTTTTGTTTAAATTGTCTAATCAACTCCATTATAAATCAAATTTTTATAATTTTAGTGATATAGAACTAAATATATAAATAAAAAAACGAATATCGAGGTAAATGCATAGAGTAAAAACATATACAAATGAATGGAACGGATGGACTATAGTCTATAAGTAAACCGTAGAAAGCGTAGTTGGACATATGGATATTCATCTGTTGTAGTTGGACAAGGCCCAATACATCATGATTTTCCTTGTTCCACTCCATTGGCCCATTTTGTAAACAGTGTGACATGTAAACGTCCATTTTTCGTCGCGTATTACAGCTCAAATATACCAATGGGCCCCTAAAAAGAACCTCAGTGATGTCCAACAATATTAGATTCTACTTTCATCATCACTCACACAACAATGTCTTATCTTTACACCAAAAACATTTCCTCTATTGTCCAAAATCATGGAAAACATTGCCATCCTCTTGCAAAATATAGACAAACTTTGAAAAGTGGATGATGAACATGAACATCGTATCAAGATCGTGTCAATCGACTACTTCTTAGTTCTTAATGTATAAGTCGTAAACAATTTACTAAGCGAGATTAGTGTTTTCGTCGTGTCCAACAAACCACTGAACTTAGTACGTAGTATTATCAAAGAATCGTAAATTATCGAGTAGATATTTTTTTCTAGTCTCCTATAAAAAGCATTACATCCTCGTACTAACACTCTCACTAGTCCTACCATACTCACTAAACTCACATCAACTTCGATCATATTAATTTCCTAAAAAAATTCGTACGAGCAATTAATTTGTCGCGCTACTAGCTAGTTGTTACTCGTGTCGTTTGAATTAAAATCGATTTTGCAATGGAAACTATAACACCTCAATTCGTGTCGAGCTATAAACTACCTAGTACCTTAGATCATAAGCTGACATTACTACAAAATGGCCTGAAAAAAAACCAAATGCTCACAACTCATAATGGACTAAGATTAGTGAAGAGCACAAGAAACCTTGGAAATCAACAACTGAGGGGAAACAATGCTGCTAATGTTGTCCCTAGTGATCGACTGTCAGATGTGGGTATGAAGGACGAGAAAGCGAGCTCCCCTGCTGGTTTGATCAGCTGTGGCATGAAGTTGGTGTTTGTTGGTGCTGAAGTCGCGCCTTGGAGTAAGACCGGTGGTCTTGGTGATGTTCTTGGTGGCCTACCTCCTGCTTTAGCTGTAATACCTAGTTACCTACCCATTTGCTGAAAAACGAAGACTGAGGTACTATGTTAATGTCGTTGTTGTATTGTGTTGTGTTATGTGTTTACAGGCGAGGGGACATCGAGTGATGACTGTCTCACCACGGTATGATCAGTATCGAGATGGATGGGACACCAGTGTGGTACTTGAGGTAAACATCACATTCGGAATTCTAAGCATTTAGCCTTAGAATGTTGTGTTTTGATCCTTTTTTGTAACAATGAAGCTGAAAGTTGGAGATCGATTTGAGAAAGTTCGATTCTTCCACTGCATCAAGCGAGGGGTTGATCGGGTTTTTGTAGACCACCCAATCTTCCTTGCAAGGGTAAAAATTCAACACATTCAAGCCTGTTTATGACTTCATTTGACAACAGTACATTACAAATTCCTAAACTTGGTTTTTTTTTTGTTGATTTGGTAAGGTGTGGGGAAAGACTGAATCGAAACTGTATGGTCCAAAAGCAGGAGAAGACTACAATGACAACCAACTCCGATTCAGCTTGCTGTGCCAGGTCATGTATCAATCAATAATCCTCATATATCTCATTGTATCACATAGCCCTCATTTTGTCGCTGACATGTTTTGCAGGCGGCTTTGGAGGCGCCAAGGGTTCTTAACCTAAAAAACGGACAGTATTCCGGACCATATGGTTCTATAATCTATACTGATCTATATATACCTCTCTTTTACTACTACTTTCTGTTAATTTGATAAGTTGATATCATGATGTATTATGCAGGTGAGGATGTAGTTTTCGTCGCAAATGATTGGCATACAGCACTTCTGCCTAGCTACCTTAAGACTATGTACCAGCCCAAGGGAATCTACAGGAATGCTAAGGTAAATCTTTCGATTTTGTAGATGAAGTTCAATAGATACACATACACATACATACCTTGTACTTGATTCCATTGTAACATTATCAGGTTGCTTTTTGCATCCATAACATTGTCTACCAAGGAAGATTCGCTGCCTCTGACTATCGTCTTCTCAATCTACCAGAGGAATTGAAGCCCGCTTTTGATTTTCTTGATGGGTATATATATACACACAACATTGTTCATACCGTGTTAGTACACATTTTACTGAATTCGTACTTGATCTTTAATCTATGACTATGAGTAATGCTTCACAGGCATAACAAGCCGGTGAAGGGAAGGAAAATTAATTGGATGAAGGCCGGGATACTGCAATCAGACCGAGTTGTAACTGTGAGCCCTTACTACGCTCAAGAACTGATGTCGGGTGTTGAGAGAGGCGTGGAACTCGATGATATAGTCCGTCTGACTGGCATAACTGGTATTGTAAATGGGATGGATGTACAAGAGTGGAATCCATCTAGTGATAAGTACATCGGCATCAATTATAACTCTGCAACTGTAAGCATCAAGGCCCAGCCTCGACAGTCTACAGTCTACGCCTAAGTAAAGAGTTTTGAGTAACTGATGATGTTATTTTCAGGTGATGAATGCAAAGCCGGTTTTGAAAGAAGCCCTGCAGGCAGAAGTCGGTTTGCCTGTGGATCGTAACATCCCATTGATTGGTTTCATAGGCCGGCTTGAAGAACAGAAAGGGTCCGACATTCTTGCTAAAGCGATTCCTGAGTTTATCAAGCAGAATAATGTGCAGATTATTGTTCTAGTAAGTCCATCAATGCTACACTGTCCAAGCCTTACATTCCTTCATAAACACACTGATCTGATTATATAATACTGTGTGATCAATTCAGGGGACAGGGAAGAAAGAAATGGAGAAACAAATTCAAGAGCTGGAAAATCTTTACCCTAATAATGCAAGAGGAGTGACTAAATTCAATGTGCCTTTAGCTCATATGATCGTAGCCGGGGCTGATTTCATGCTCATTCCCAGCAGATTTGAGCCTTGTGGCCTAATTCAGCTCTATGCAATGCCGTATGGAACGGTATCAGATCTGACTCAACCCAATGCTCATCCCTTCTAACTCCAATCTTCATATTTCTAAATGCAATCTTTTTATTTCTATTCACAGCTCCCAATTGTTGCTTCGACTGGTGGACTTGTGGATACTGTCAAAGAAGGATTTACTGGATTCCAAATGGGTCGTTTCAGCGCAAATGTAATATCACCTAAACTGATACAATTCGACAGTCTCATACAAGAATTTTGTCAAAACATCGATCTCTAACAATGTGATCTGACTTGGTTTTATCATCCACAGTGTGATGCTGTAAACCCTGCAGATGTGAATGCAGTAGTGACAGCAGTGGGGAAGGCAGTAGCAAGCTACGGAACTCCTGCGTTCAAACAGATGATAATGAACTGCATGGCTCAAGATTTCTCATGGAAGGTTGGTCGGCTGGTTTTTCCCCGATCCTCAAAACTCGCTTTATTTTTTACTACTGTTTCATTATGATCTGGTTTATGTAAACAGGAACCTGCAAAGAAATGGGAGGATCTGCTGGTGAGCCTGCAGGTTGCTGGTAGTCGGCCTGGAACAGAACAAATCGAGACAGTGCCACTTAGTGTCGAGAATATCGCCACTCCATAAGCGTGTCCGTGTTGACAGAACGAAAATGTAATCAGAAATGAATAACTAAATAACTGCGAATGTAGTCAGGTTGTGAATGTTGTGATGAGTGAATAAAACCCAGTATACATTAATGCTACATAACACTCTTATTGTAATAGTTTCAGCAGAGAAACCAGAATTCAGGACTCAAGTTAAGTTTGATAAATGTGTGCAGGATTAATTTGATAAGTTTGTACAGTCACGTTTTTTACTTCACTGCCATGAGAGCCGGCAAGTCTGATCCAACCAAGAAACCGAACACAACATACATGCTAGGTCCAAGTGTTTTATCCATTCCACCACTACAATACACATTGTTAAAATTGTTTTGAGTATTATATATATTGATATTGATGCCCTGAACCGAATTGAACCCCATTTGGGCCGGTCATTTTCTTACTCAATCCAAAAATTTATACTCGTATAATATTTTTTACGAGTTTTATCGTAACTAAGTGAAAAATAAGAGAATAATTTCACGGGGTGTCGTGTGACTGCTAAAATTAATGTAGATAAAAAGTTATTCACTCACATCCGATCCAAGCTTTCTATATGACTCACTTTACTCTTAAAAAAATGTATCTTACATAAAACTTGAATTGAATGTGAGGAAGTATAAAAAATTAATAGAGATAATTAATTAATGTAATTGGGTGTTTGTTTAGTGTAGGTGTAGGTAGTAAGGAGTTGTAAAGGGGAAAAGTGTGGTGATTAGATTAGGTTAACGCATGAAACCTGCAAGTAGAGAGTCAGTGTCAATGTCAAGTGTCAAGAGGGGTGGGCTTCCTTCATCACCGCTTTAATAAGTTCAAGTCTGGACCATTTTTTGTTTATTTATTTTGTTTATTTATTTTATATTGTTGTTGTTGTCGTTGTTGTGTGTGCATTGTTGATGTTGGTATGGGCCCAGCCCCAAACTGACGTGGCAGTAAAATGGCCACCTGTGTGAAAATGGGCGTTGAAATATTTAGCGTGGAACTTATGCGTAATCATCATGCCTATGCCTGTGCCTGTGGACCACGCTTCCAATGGCTCTCATCTAAAGCCGTCTCTCTGTCGTCAGCCACAGCCATTGCGACATCAACTCTCCTTTCAGTTAGTGTCTATTGTGACAGTAGTATCCGTTGTATCTTTATAATAGGTCAAATAATAATCATTTAGCTAGATAAGAACAAATTATTGACATTTTTCATGTGAATCCTTTTTGTCTTTTGTTCTAAACGAGTATTATTTGACCCGACACATGAATATGACGGATAAATCCGTCACAAACAAGAATCTGTGCTCTCCTTTATCATCAACTGAAGTAAACTTGATTGAATTAAATAAAATCGAATCGAATGTTAATAGTTGAAACAAAATGAAATTAGTAAGGTGTAATTGAATTAAACTGAAATTAAGTTTAAAGAAATAATCAGATCTATTACTCTGTATTAACATCAAACAAAATAAAATTATATTCTGTATAAATAAATTTATGAATTACGTAATGAAAATGTTATCCTACAATTCTAAGAGTATTTTTATCTAAATATAATATTTTCATCCACTCTTATAGTCTTATCTCAAAACGATCTGATCATACGACTATAATTATAATTAAGATACTGTATATATTTATTATCAAATTATCTTTCATAAAATATAAATTTCGTCAACAAAAAAAATTCATTTACATATCCAGAAATACGATCAAAGTATCGCTGACTATGGAAAAAAAAAAAAAAAAAAAAGATGGAGTATCTCCGTAACTCTTAACTACCGTAACAATAAATTTTAATACTCATATTAATTTTGATCCACTCTAATCTTAAAACGATGTGATCATATGACTATACTTATAAGATACCTTCGTAATTCTTAACTATCGTAACAATTTTACTCCCTCTGTATTTATATGTTTGTCCCTTTGTATCTATATGTTTATCCCATTTGTTTAATATATGTGATAATTACCGAAAATGTTTTAACTTAGTGGTTAGGACTAGATGCTCTAGGACAGTAGGTCTCAGGTTCGATTCTCCCCTCCCCTATATTGTAATGCGACTGAGTGCGCACTTCGTTGAACCAATTTTTTTTTTTATAAGTATTATATTGAAAGTACACGAAAATATGAGTAATATACTCATATTAATTAACTCTAGAACGTCACGAATTATTATAATCATATTTAATTTTTTTTAATATTAAATTGAATTGATACTCCTTTTGTTTCATTGATATCTTCCACATTTGTTTTTTCAACTATTTCTTTGATTTTTTTTTTCTATGACACTTCTCTCACTCACTTTACTTCCTCTCTATCTTTATTTATTTTATTATTTTTCTTTCCTACTTGTACTTATTTTATTATTTTCTTTTTAATAAATGTGTCACTTTTAAGGTGGAAGAAATCAATGAAACGAAGGGATTACATTTTTATATTGAGTATCAATTTTTGTTAGTTGTGATGTTTTCTTACTTTATTATTAAGATCAATCATCTACTGAGTACAAAAAATAAATATGGTGGTTTGTGAATATTGGAGTTAAAGTACATTATTGAAATCAATTTTTTATGTAAGGTAAAATGTACGCTAATTTAATGTGTGGTAAAACTTATCTCAATTCTCATTAATTTTTTTGAGTATATGATTTAAAAAATGTGTCACATCAACAAATGATTTTTTTTAGTTTTCCAAAATAAATCAAATCAATAATAAAAAAAAAAACTATCTGAAAAGGTGGAAAATTTTAATTTTTACATCCGATCATTTGGATCAAGTATTTTCACACTTTTTATTTGAAAAAAGTCAAACCAATTACAATAAATGGAAATCAATATTTAGATTAATAAAATCCATTACAAATTTCAATTATACCATAAAAGTCTGTATTACTATTTAAAAAAAACAAACATACTGAAAGAAGACAGACAACAAATTTATTAATATTTTTTGTATTCATTTTTAATATACACCTGACCTAACCTTCTTTTGATAATTTTATTAAAGAAAAGTCTACCTTCCCTAGTAGTAGTAGTAGTAGTCCCCTCTATCCTCACTAATTCCTCACCATTACTCCATTCATCTTTTATTATTCCAACCTCTAATCACTCTAAATAATTGCACAATCATCCATTTAATCTACTATTTAATACATACTGAGTATTCGTATTCTCAATTTGACTGATTTGTTTACATTTGATTTTGACACAAAAATTAAGAAGAGAGGAATAAACCAACTGAGGTTATTGTTACCGCCTTATCGACAATTAGACTATTGGTAACTTGATGAACAAATATCCAACATCCTAAAGACAATAAACAAATGAGTAACCCCCGATAATGAAATAAGTAAACAAATGACTGAGACAAAATGAGTATGAGAAAAGCCTGAATTAAACTTACTGTACGAAGTATTATTTTTCCGCTCCAACAAAACGATCACCTTTTTTTGATCAAATTCTCATTTCATTAATAAAAAAGTCGTACGACATCTATAACTTATATCGAAATCAAACGAATACAATACTATAACCTTTTAAGTAAAATAAATTGTCGTTAAAACAAATATCTCTAAAACAAAACGAACCCTTAAAGCTTCTTTTTAGCTCACTTCAGTTTAGTTCAGTTCAGTTCAGTTCAGTTAGTTCAGTAAAAAGACCAGGACCTTAATTGTGGAGTACTAAAATAAAGAGAAATCAAACTCGGATCTTATTGTCGAAGATATCTCAATTCGATGTCTTAACATGTACGGTACAATAAATTTATCGTGATCCGGTTTGATCGTGGAGTATGATTTTTAATAATAATAGTACATGGCATATTTAAAACAAGTATAATACGAATAAAATACTGTAAGCTCGAATATTATTTCTTTTAAGAAAAAGGTATACGATCAAATAAAACACCAGAGCATATAAAAATTTAATTTCAACTTTAATTTTTTTTGGTATATCGTCCGCCATTGCAGAATAACAAGTAGAAGACGACGACTTTTTTTCCGTTCTTTTTTCAGTGTTTATCGGCTTTTTATTCTGATCATAATTATTACTACTCTCATCAATTCAGGTACATTTTTCTCTCTATCTCTTCTCTTCTCTCTCATCTGCAAAACTTTTGATTACTGTTTCACACTTATTTCTAGGGTTTTTTAATCACTTTAATTTAATCCAATCCTCAATTTTCCAGGAACGAATTCGATAACTCGATCGATTACTTCAAAGTTTCTTGTTTCTTTCTTTAATGGCGATCATGGCGGTGGTTGAAAACGGTGTCGCATCGAGTGAACAACACTACGAAACGACTGATCTTGAGAGATCAAACGGGAATGAGAGCTTGAAACCAGTGATTAACAATGGTGTTAGTGGTAAGAATGATCGTGAGGATAAGAATGATGAGGTGGTGAAGGATGAATTTGATGATGGTGATGAGATTAGTGTTAAGGATGATCATGAGATTAAGAAGAAGAAGGAGATTAAGGATTTGGAGGAGAAGTTATCGAAGCTAAATCCTATGGCTAAGGAGTTTGTTCCGATTCCGATTACGATACCACCTTCTTTGCCGAATTATCAGTATATTAACGGGTTTGGTTATGTTAACAACCTTATAATTCCGGCGAACGGCGGGAACAATGTTAATGGATATACTGGGAGAAGGGTGGGTCATTTGATTGATTTATTATTGATCTGTGTTGGTTGATTGAAGTTTTTGTTTTGATTGTGATTTTCTTGATTTTTTTTGTTTTTTTTTTGTAGAGGAGGAATGGTCAGGTTAATGGAAAAAAGAGGATGAATAGCAGGACTTGTATGGCTCAGAGGGATGAGGTTATTCGGCGAACTGTGTATGTTTCGGATATTGATCAGCAGGTATACAACTGTTTTTGATTGTTAGTATTTTGACGGAATTTGTTAGATTTGTTGAACTTGAAATCGGGGTGTGATTACGTGTTGGTGGAATTGGTTAAATTTGTTGAATTTGAAATGGATGTGTAGTTATGTGTTTGTGGAATTGTTGGTTTTAGGTTACTGAAGAACAGCTTGCGTCGCTGTTCATCAACTTCGGACAGGTGAGTAGAAAACGAAACTGTGAATTGCTTTGTTTGAACTTGTGTATTTTTGTATCAGAGTGCCTAAAGCTGTGTTTTTTTGAGCTGGGGTGATGTAGGTTGTTGATTGCCGTGTTTGTGGAGACCCGAATTCTGTTCTTCGCTTTGCTTTTGTTGAGTTTACTGATGAAGGTAACACATTTGGCTTATAGTAAACCGTGGGTGATGTTTGGTTGTCTTGGTTATAGTCATGTTAATGTTTGAAGTCGTTGAATTATTGCATTTGTGCAGAGGGTGCTGAGAATGCCTTAAAACTGTCGGGTACAATGCTCGGGTTTTACCCCGTCAAAGTCCTTCCTTCTAAGACTGCCATTGCTCCTGTCAATCCTACTTTCCTACCCAGGGTGAGTTGGGGTTCATGTTCATTTGAGCTCAGTTTATTTGATGTTTCGGTATAGCTAATTATTAGTACGATGAATCGGAGCTCATTAATGACACAAATTATGCTACTTTCCGCAGTCAGAAGACGAGAGGGAAATGTGTGCAAGAACTGTTTACTGTACCAATATTGATAAGAAGGTATCGCTACGTCATTTTATTACCGCTATAGTATGTATCTGCGATTGGTTTAACTTATGCCATCTGTGAACCTCTTCCTAAGTTCTCATGGCTTAAATGTTGAATTATGCAGGTCACGCAAGCAGACCTTAAACTGTTCTTTGAATCATTTTGTGGAGAGGTGTGTAATCTGCCGGCAACTTTTTACCGACTACTCATGCATTCTGAATATAGCTTTAAAAGAGTATTACTTTACAGGTTAACCGCTTGAGGATGCTTGGGGACTATCATCATTCTACTCGTATTGCTTTTGTGGAGTTTATTATGGTAATTCTTGCTCCTCTTGTATTTATTGTTTGCCAATTATCCTTTCTTTGATTGCTGGGAGGGAATTTACCATGTTTGGCTGATTAATGCAAACCGGTAGCTATACAGAGTCAATCATAAAAGCAAATGTTTACCACGTTTATACTCCGTTGCGCTTAGGAATTTACCATGTTTGAAGGAAACTTATTATGTATACTCCGTTGCGCTTCCACAAATGTTTTATGGAAAATCTGAATGTTTCATATAGTAAGTTTCCCTTGCTCAAATTAAATACTCCGCATACAAGCATTCGGGCATTTATTGCCCCTCCAAGCACGTGTAAGCTCCATAAAACGTTCAACGTAAATGCATTAGGATTCCAAAAACAAAGTAAACCCTATTCTAGAAAATTGTACACGCAACTATAATATTCATTGACATCTTAGAGTGCATTCTAGAATATACAACATACATGGAGATACGTGTACACAGCAAATATCGTTGAGTAATATTCTCGAATAATGTACTTGTCTGTAAAATGCCATTGATAACTTTATTATACTCGAGATTATTCTATATTACTCTAGATATTCTTACCTTTCCTTGATGGATGAACCTTGAATCATCTAAAGTTCCAACCTTTTATACACCGAAGGTTCAACTGTGAGCTGGAGAATAAGTCGCTCATGACATATTGCTATAATACTCCGTATGTATGAGTAAAATTTCAAAGGCAATCCTTAATTCTTCTGTCATGATTGTGCTCTTGCCTTGATTTCATGGCCAACATTAGGGTTCAAATTGGTATCCTATGTGAAACATATCTTCTACACCATGTATTGTACTATCATCTGAACTTTTCAATCGGCTTGCCTCTCGGTAACCGGTGTCCCACTTTCTTGTGTGTTAGTGGTGCAGCTCGTTGCAGAAACTTTAAACATTCTGAAACATCAGAATACCTGCTTTCTGAAGTTCTGTTTAAGAGTGAATTTCAAATCTATTAGTGGGAGGGGTAGGTTCCGAGTCCGTTACTGTTATTGAAGCAGGTTTGCTGTTTGTTTTAGAATTGGGAGGCGTGGCACAAATTTTGCCTGGCAGGTGACTAAGTTGTGGGAGACTCTTGTATGATTAGATTGTCTTGGATTGGATTGTCTCACATTAACCCAAATCTTTAGGCTCATTTAGTCAATGTGTTAATGGGTGGGTCTCACATTTATGTTGGTCTCATATAAGTTTGTATCGTAATTGCAGGCCGAAAGTGCAATAGCTGCCCTAAACTGTAGTGGGGCAGTTCTAGGAATGCTTCCTATAAGGTCAGTAATTAATTCGCTGCGCACTGAATCATTTATTCAGTTCAATTATTAGCAATGCTGTAACAGCTGATGACAATAATACAATTTGTACAGGGTGAGCCCGTCAAAGACCCCTGTTCGCCCTCGTTCACCTCGCTCACCATTGCAGTGAGTGACAACCAACTCACTGATTCAAGTCGGTGGTGCATGCTGATTATAATCGACATATATATGCATATATATATAGAGAGAGAGAGCTACAGAGAATAGTATGAAGGTACTTGTGGCGTCGTTAGTTATGTCATTTCGTTATCTTATGCCCAGTATCCTGTTTTACATATAGAGAGTATGTTTAAGCTCTTTGTTTTTCAAGGCTTCGTTTATTTGAACACTGAGTATGCATTAAGTTATGCGTCACAGTACGATGAACCAAGTCCTTTTGAGGATGTTTTCCTGTTTTTTTAATCCCCACCAGTGCATTCGGCTTTTGTAGCTTTCTGTTTCTTTCAAATGTTTTCACCATTGATATGACCGTTTAGACTTGTGCTCTCCCTTTGGACATGACAAGTTCTTATTTGAAACCGTCTCACACTAAATTAGCGTGAGACATAATTCTAGGGGTGTTCAAATTTCGGTCTGGACCGACAAACCGGACTGACTTTGACCTGGTCAGACTGGAGTACTGGACTGGACCCAATCCTGTCAGTTCTTCGGAATCATAAAAATCTCTAAAACCACCTTACATAACCAAGTCGGTGTGGTTCAAACCTAGAAAAAACCCGGACCTGGTAAGGCATGGTCCGGTCCGGTTTCCAGGCTTGGTTTTCTGGGTTATCCGAATCATAGTTTGATGAGAGACGGTCTCTGAAGACTCGGTGTTGAACATTTGACTGCCAGTTCATTTTCAACCTGTGGGAACAGCAATTATTGACTAGGCATTATCTGTTCTTGTGTGCATTGTTTGGCCGTATAAGGCGGACTTGAGTTTGGCTAGAATGTTTGTTGGTTTGTCTATTTGTCTCATTTAAGCTAGGAAGGAAATTCTGTTATTGATTGTTACAGGGAGCGACCATCCACCCGATTAATTAGATCTTGATAATGCTTTTCTAGAGAAAAAAAGGTCGAAAACTAGATTTAGATTTTATGTTCCCTTAAATTCGAGGGAACATAGAATCGTGAAGACAGAGGGTGACTCGAGTTTGGAGTTTAGCGTACAAGGTCGCTCCCATTAAGTATGCGTAGCTAAAACCCAATCAGTACAATTACTTTTCGGATTCTCAAGTTAGCTGGCTATCCATACATACCTCAAAGCCGTCAAGGGTTAAGGGTCACGTCTCACTCCGATCAGTTTTGGTGTGTGGTTCCGGCGGCTCATTATGTGGGATAACTTATGGAGTGTTGATGGTAACTTATGAAGTTCTGATGATAATGTTTACAACTCCTTAGATTCACGCACGTTTTAAATAACAAAGGTATATATTGAATTGAAATAAATCGTGAATCATGAAGGTTACACAACATGGGAAAAGCAACACACACAAGCCAAATTAAACAACGTTTTCCAAGAAACTTGTTCTTGTAGCACACCAAACTCAGAAACAAATCACTCTCAATGCCTTCGTTGATCTTCAGGCATGGAAGCCGATTAGACGAGTTACCATGAGACGGGTTCAACGACGATGGGGAGAGACTCATAATCGGGTATGATCTTAGGCATGGTGACATAGAGAACACCGTTCCCTAGCTTGGCTTTCATGTCTTCCTTTCTGATGTTGGATGGCAAATGAAGATGTTTTCCTTGGATGAACAACTTCTGATCCTTAACGTATACTCGAATGTCCTGCGCCGCCACTCCCGGCATGTTGAACCACATCTTCATCTTGTTTGCCTCTTCCTTGTAGTCCCATGGAGTTAGCTCTACATGCATACAACCACAAACATACACTTCAATTTGTCACGGGTTTGCTCATCGTAACATGATTTTACAAGATAGTAACTAACACACACGTCTTAAATAAGAATTTGTCGAGAGGTATTTACCAAAATGAGAGGTATCATGCAGGTCATCACCTAATTTATCAGAAGTAAGATCGGCTTTGATGTCCCTATGCAAATCACCTTGGGCTTTTACAGTCATAGAATGTTTTCGCTACCTCACTAAAAGATTAAAAGTTAACCCGTTATAAGATTACGATGGATAACTCATCACACGAGAGAATAATCGTTAGGGGACCACGAACATTTGAATTAAACAATTGTGTATGTAGTGGGTACAACTATTTTTTTTGAGAAGCGTTAAGAAGAGTTTTAGTTTAATAATTAGAGAAGACGTAGATAATAATGTCTTGACGGTAAATTTTTATAAAAAAAATTGTGAGATGGTAAAAAAATTCTCTTGTTATTTTAAACTGTATTTGTATAGAATATTTAGGTGATTTTTGGGTTCCTAAAATGAATAACCTTAGACCATCCCAAATTTGGCCGATCTTGACCCGACATTGTTGACTCGTTTGACAGGCGTAGATGTACCATTCCCAAATTTTAGACCCGAATAAGCCAACCCACAATCGATTCGAGACCCAAACTGAAGATTCGAGTTTGACCTATAACTCGAATTGACCCGACCTAACATGCTTGTTGAATAATTTTAATGAATTCTGCCCAACAGACCCAAATGTTATCATAGAAAACGAGTCTACATCCTTTAGGATTGAAAATAGCAAACCCGATCCGTATGTTGACCCTAACCCAATATAACGCAGCTGACCCAAGTCAACCAGATTAACTCGTTTGCGAGATAAGTATCATATATGAACCCAAAAAGTTATTATGGGCCGTGGGCCGTTGGAAACAGTTGAATCATCATCAAAATGTGGAAGGAATTCGATTGCATATGCCAGAAATCCAATTCAAACTCTAATTTCTAAGGTTTGCAAAACCTAATTCCCTTTCCCTCTCCCTGATGCCTTCGAAAATATGGAATATGGTAATATCTCGTCTCTTCTCTTCCTGATTTTTGTTAGATTGATTGATGATTTGAGTCAAATTGGGTTTGAATTAAGATAATTATCATGTTACTAATTATTTAATTCCATGTCTAATTGATTTATTTAATTCAAAGCCCTAAAATTTATTTGAATTAAGATGTTTATTTTACTAATTAATTGCTGTATCTTCTTAATTAATTAATGAAAATTGAAAGTTCGAAACTTTCTTAGATGTTGCTTTGATAAAGTTTTTTTTTTTTTTTTAATGCACCACTTACCGTATACAACATTTGTATCGTACGACAGACCTTAAAATTAGAAATTTACATCTTGCATGGAGTATAGATGAAGATTATGTTAATATAGTTACGACATTAGAGTCACGAGACTTGGACTCTGCTTTTTCCAGTTCATTTTCAGCTCGGACGAATATTGTTCATCCTTATTCGGTAGATTAAGTTGGAGTCTAACCTCATTAATTTTATTTCATATTAGTCAATTTAAATCAACCCCATTAAATTAAGTTAATTTACATTAAACCCATCTCCTTTAAATTCACTTCAGTCCCCTTTTAGCCTGAAAGAGCGGGGCCTAAGACCTTGTTGTTTATGTTACTTCGTATTTATTAGTAATAAACTTTGATTATGTATGATGCAGTGCCTCTATCCTGCGAAAAAAATTGCGAAAAGGGTAAAAAAGAGGCATCCGGTGAAACAAGTAAAAAAGAGGGATGATCCGTTTACCCGCCTAACGGATGAACTAATAATGTCTCATATTCTATCTCGATTCACATTAGAAGAGCGTGCACGATTGTGTATCCTTTCTCGTAGATGGAAAAGATTGTGGGATGGCAGCAACATTGGAGCTAAGTTAGTATTTACACCTGACCATCTAACCCCTACTGCTACTATTACTTCGCAAAGTGCTAGACAAATTAGGATGAATAGAATCCGAAGATTAAAGTCGTCTTATATTCGGTGGATAAGCAATGTTGTGCAAGCCTCGTATGATGCGTTGCCTAAACTCAATGAGCTCACGGTTCGATACCCTTTTGATTCTAGCGATGGCAAGGAAATTGATATGTGGTTAGAATGTGGCTTTAAAAGGGGGGTTACTCGACTTGTACTTGATCAGCATTACGGGCTTGATGATGTTAGAAATAATTATTGTTTTCCTAAAATAGATAAGTTCCGGGGTATGCTTTCGAATTGTGTATATTATAACCTGCGGGATGTTGAACTGAGACGTATGTTTGTGACGGATGAAGTTATCGAGTGCATGCGAGCTCATTTTCCGCTGCTTGAGCGGCTATGTATAACGCAAAGATATGAAAGGATAGGGAAGCTCAGCATTACTTCGGGAGATAACAGGCTCAAGAGTCTGGAATTGAGCCAGTGCGATCATCTTACCATCTCTGCATCAAATCTTACGTCTTTCACATATGCCGGGACTGAAGATAGCGTGCTTTTTCAACATTTTCCTAATCTATCGGAATTATCAGTTGATGACGTCTTCTCCTCTAGTTTTCTACAGACTGGTTTCTTAAACGCTGGAGGATACGTTACTCAGCTCAAGAGGCTCCAGGTTGCAATGTCTCATAAGGTACATTAGTACATACAGTACAATTACCACTTCATTTCATTTCGTTCTCTGTCCGTCTGTCTGTCTTTGATCAAAATACATACTACTGCGATGCTAACAGATCAGATGTTTTCGGTTTTAGGATTTTTGTGACAGCGTCCACTACCCAACTGATTTCCATTACACGCTCTGTAATCTCGAGGAGTTGAAAATCAAAATTGAGGCGTACACACATGTTTCTATTCTGTGGCCCATTTTTCTGATACAAGCTGCTCCATTCCTGCGTAAATTTTCTGCTGAGGTAGTTTTTTTTTTTTTTTTTTTTTTTCTTTTTGCCTAAATAATGCTCGCTTTACCCTAGAGTTTCACATATTCTTGTTCCTGGCATCCTCCCGACACTCGAATTGGAGACCCGAGTTTGATCCTAACCTGAAACGACCCGATTTTTCTGATCCGTCCCAATTGACATGTTTCATAGGTCTACTTTTTATCAGCTTTTTGATACAATATTATGTTTCCTTATATCAGGTGTTCACTGTGAATTTCTATTCTAGGATGTCACCCCAGGTCAGCACCTTATGTCCGACTGCCAGTTTTTGTTTTTGTTTTTTTTTTCCAGGTGTTTTTTTGTTTTTGTTTTTGGTTTTGTTTTTTTTTTTTTAAAAAAAAAAAACCCGTGTTGTGATTTTGTCAGCAACCCATAGATCCCGCTAGAAGGATGCGGGATACAGCGATGACACTGTGGAATCGTCATCAGCACCTGAAGACGATTGAGTTCCATGGTTACCAAGGACATTTCAATAATAATGAGTTAGTGCAACATTTGCTCAAAGTTTCCGACGTGCTCGAGGAGTTCATAATAGCACCGATGCCCGTCGGTGAACCTAAACATGCTCCTTTGTATAATAGAGCTAAGGCACAAGACATGGTTAATCGGCTAGATCCTATATTTAAAACCCAAGCCAAACTTATTATCCTATGAACGAATCGATTTCTCTCATTTAATTTGTGATAATAATTAACTTATTAGTGTGATACCCGTGTCAAATCACGGGTTTATAAACATTATTATAAGTTGTTTATCGTACTTTGAGAAATAAATTCGCCGTACATTTAATTTGTTGTTTATTCTTATACATTCTACTCACATGTACATAAACTTGTAAAAAAAATTGCGCATGGCGACATCATAATTAATTCTTGCAAATTGTTTGATATCGGATCCGACGCAATTGAACGATGATGCGAACGAAATAAAAATTATTGTTTAAGTTGACCTGTTTCAATAATCAAATGGTAGGGATGTCAGGATAAGCGACCGGCAACGCTGAGTGCAATACTCTTGTATATTCGGTTTTTCTTATTCCGACATCCTTTGCACTCGACACAAATCCACAAGTATTTTAATGCTTTTAATACTAGCGATATTATTGATATTAGAATGCGATGGTAAAATAAATAAAAAGACAAAAAAAACGAAAAAAAAGGAAGAAGCCGAAAGAGAGAGAAGAAGGGAAGAAGACGGGTTTTGCACCCTCAACCTAATGTTCTTGTTCTAGCTAGGGTTAGGGTTTGCTACTGTAGTACCAGGGTTTGATCAGGGTTTTGAAAAGTTGATCAAAGGTGTGTAAATTAGGGTTGAAAAAAGTGTCGTGAGGTGTGTGTATGGAGGGGTTTATATAGGCATAACTATGTATACCCGGCTAGGGTTACTCGACCGAGTAACTGGCCAACTCGGTCGAGTGGCCCAGCGTGCCTGCAGTCGGGCCTGAATGAGGGCTCACTCGATCGAGTGGGCTGAGCACTCGATCGAGTGGCTCGGCTGGGTCGCGCGGGTCCATTGCTTTGGACCGTGGACTTGGTATTTGATGGGTTTTGTGTTTGGGCTACACTTTTGATGTTTGAGTGGCTGTTTTTATGTGTTTCGGAAACGGCTTTGACCGGGGTTGGCCCAATCGCAAAAAGTCGGTTTTATTTTCGGTGTCGGTTTTGGCCCAAATTAGTTTTGTTTGATTCGAAACGGTCCACTGGGCCTGGATTTGAGGTCAGTTTTGTGAGATTTGTACTCCATAACGCTTAAACCAACAACTAATGGTTTGGAGCCCATATCCGAGCGCGTAGAAACACGTTAGCGTCCGATCATCATCGGGTGTTTTTTGGAAACTGCTATAGACACCTGGCAGTCAAAATGCGGGTGTCTACAAAATGGATATTTTTAAAAGTCATAATATTGCGTTTTGAGACATCTCGGAATCTGTCAAAATAAGTACTCAGTGATATATTTCCTTTAATATCGTATAACAAGATTCAAAAAATCATTGTTAGATATTTTACTACTATCTACAAGTTTTTGTCTAAAAGAAATCACGCTTCAGAACAATTTTCACCGTTTCTAAAAATAGAAAAAAAAGGATCAATTTTGACGGTTATTATCCATGTTATTCGACCTTTTAGGTCCTTGGAATAGAATTGTCTAATTTTCGCGCATTTTCGCGCTGAAAAAACTCCAAACGAAATACAATCCCCGGTGTAATATAAGGGTCTTTTAAATTTCAATGGATATTTTTAGAAGTCGTACTATTGCATTTTCAGACGTGTCGGAATCTGTCGAAATAATTAATATAGTCCATTTAATATCATATAAAAGGGTTCTAATAATCATTCTTAGACATTCTACTCATATGTATATAAATTCGTCAAAAAAAAATCGCGTTGGTGTTACTGCGAGGGTCATTTAAATTTCAATGATTATTTTTAAAAGGCATAATATTACGTTTTGAGGTGTCTCGGAATCCGTCGAAATAAGTAATATATACTTCATTTAATATCGTATAAGAGGGTTCAAATGATCATTATTAGACATTTCACTACTATCTACAAGTTTTCGTAAAAAAAAAATCGTGTTTCAGAACAATTTTCACCGTTTCTAAAAATAGGAAAAAACGACCAATTTTTTAGTTTATTATTCACGTTTTTCAAACTTTTGAGTCCCGAAATAAAATTGTCCATTTTTTGCGCTGAAAAAAGTTCACACGAAATACAATTGAGGTCTCAATTGATATTTTTAAAAACCATAATATTGCGTTTTGAGGCGTCTCGGAATCCCATCGAAATAAGTATTATACTCCATTTAATATCGTATAAAATTGTTCTAACAATCATCATTAGACATTCTACTTCTATGTACATAAATTCGTCAAAAAATATTCGCGTTTCAGAACGACTTTCACCGCTTTTAAAAAGAGAAAATAACAACCATGTTTGAAAGTTTTTTTTTTTTTTGGTAAAAGGTAAGTATATATATATATATGAATTGTGATCAATGTACAAGTGTAGGCTACATCAATTTATGTAGCCATCTAGCATCTTTCGAACTAATCGGGTATCTAATCTTACACATTATTCTGTTCCTCACATCCATCTTAATCAATTTGACTACATACTGCGGTTGCTGTACTAATCCGTCAATTCTGCACACATTCCTTTGTCTCCAAATGTGGTAGACTGAAGCGTTAATCATCATCCGCAGTACATTGCATTGCAACTTCGATCCTCTCAAACGCGTTGCCCATGCCATACCTCCATTACACGGAAATCTCCTCATTACCCAATCCCCCAATAGTTCCAAAACACGAGAACTCCAGTGACACCCAAAGAAAAGGTGCTCTAAGCTCTCCTCCTGTGACTCACAAAGAAAACAAAGGTCCGAATCAGCAATTCCAAACCTCACTAATTTTTTCCCCGTGTTTAGAGCTCCCCTAAAAACCAACCAAGAAATGAAACTGTGTTTATTATCTACGTTTTTCGATCTTTTGGGTCACGAAATAAAATTGTCCTATTTTTGTGCTGAAAAAAGTCCACACGAAATACAATCCCCGGGTGTAATATGAGGGCCTTTTAAATTTCAATGAAATTTTTTAAAAGTCACACTATTGCGTTTTCAGACGTGTCGGAATCCGTCGAAATAAGTAATATACTCCGTTTAATATCTTACAAAAGGGTTCAAATAATCAAGACATTTTACTACTATCTACAAGTTTTTGTCTAAAAAAATTCACGATTCAGAACTATTTTTACCGTTTCTATAAATAGGAAAAAATGACCACTTTTGAAGGTTATTATCCAACGTTTTCGAACTTTTGGTCCCGGAATAAAATTTTCCCATTTTCGCGCTGAAAAAAGTCCACACCAAATAAAATCCTCCGGTGTTATTGCGAGGGTCATTTAAATTTCAATGAATATTTTTAAAAATCATAATATTGAGACGTTTCGGAATCCGTCGAAATAAGTACAACACTCCATCTAATATCGTATAAAAGGGTTCTAATAATCATTCTTATACATTCTACTCACATGTACATAAATTCGTCAAAAAAAATTGCGCTTCACAAAAAATTTCACCGTTTCTATAAATAGCAAAACATGACCAATTTTGAATATTATTATCGACGTTTTTTCGACCTTTTGGATCCCGGAATAAATATATTCCATTTTCGCGCAAAACAAAGTCCACACGAAATACAATCCCCGGGTGTAATGCGAGGGTCATTTATTTATATATTTCAACTAGGTTAAAAAATTTGCGTTTTAGCAAAAAGGATAAATTTTTAAAGTTATTATCCACATTTTCGATCATTTGGGTCCCGAAATAAAATTGGGGTCCATTTTCGCGTCGAACAAAGTCTACACCAAATAAAATCCCCCGGTGTTATTGGGAGGGTCATTTAAATTTCAGTGGATATTTTTCTAAACCATAATATCGCGTTTTTAGGCGTCTCGAAATCCGTCGAAATAAATACGATACTCTACGTAATATCTTATAAAAGGGTTATAATAATCACCATTTCAAAGAAATCTAAATAAATCCGCTTAAAACATAATCATAATGTATGTAGTTACTGCAAAAAAAAAACTTAATCTAATCGGCTGCTGAGTGCTCTTCCTTGTTCTTGTTCTTCTTGTTCTTCTTCTTCTTTTTCTTCTCCTTCCTCGTCTTTTCGATGCTGCTGCTGCTGCTGCCACTGCCCTTCTCTTCCCGCCCCCTCTTCATTGCCCCCTCTTCCATCTTCCTCTCCTTCTCTACCCTCTGTCTCTCCTTCTTTGCAATCTTCCTCATCCCCTTGTCCAGCTTTTCCACTTCCACACCCTCAGCCACCCCTTCCACACCCTGCACCTCTGCCTGCTGCATCTTCTCCTTCCTCGTCTTTTCGATGCTATTGCTGCCGCTGCCCTTCTCTTCCCGCCCCCTCTTCATTGCCTCCTCTTCCATCTTCCTCTCCTTCTCTACCCTCTGTCTCTCCTTTGCAATCTTCCCCATCCCCTTGTCCAGCTTTTCCAC
Source organism: Agrostemma githago (assembly GCA_958450325.1). Classification (NCBI taxonomy): domain Eukaryota; kingdom Viridiplantae; phylum Streptophyta; class Magnoliopsida; order Caryophyllales; family Caryophyllaceae; genus Agrostemma; species Agrostemma githago. The sequence goes on along the minus strand of OY288241.1, from coordinate 3,173,243 downwards.
TTCCACACCCTGCACCTCTGCCTGCTGCATCTTCTCCTTCTTCTTCTTTTCCTTCTTCTTCTCCCTCTTCTTCCTGTTCTTCAGCCTCTTCTTCTTCTTGCCCTCTTCTAGAGCCTCCTGCTGCATCTTCTCCTCCTCCTCCATCTCCGTGTTGCCCTCTTCTAGAGCCTCCTTCTCCAACCTCAGCCTATTCTTTTCGCTCATCTCCTCCTGTTCCCCTTCCACACCCACCTCAACACCCTCACCCTCACCAACACCAACACCAACAGCTATAGGAACACCCTCACCAACACCAACAGCCACCACACCCTCACCAACACCTATAGGAACACCCTCACCAACACCAACAGGCACCACACCCTCACCAACACCTATCGGAACACCCTCACCAACACCAACAGCCACCACACCCTTCCCCCTCAAGCTTTTAACATCTTCGTCGTCCATTTGGAGACAACAATCAGTTATACATACCTCCAAGAATTTCTGTATCCAAGATCTAGAGTATATTACTTGCGCAACCTTATACTGACTCCTTATGCCCTTTACTTCCTGCAAGTAGTGCGCCGTTCTTATATGACTGTATTCAGTCAATACTATTCTAGTGGTCGGCGATATTACTTCCATATACTCACCAAATGCCTTATCAACCTCCTTATCAACATTCATCAAATCTAGCCGAAGCCTCCTTCTTCTGTCCTCTAGCATATCCCTCTCTTTCCCCTCGCCCTCAGTCTCTAATTTCTTATTGATGCTCTCTAGAATACAAGTTTTGGTATCCCTCAACTCCAAAGCTGTACAGACTTTCAGAAATTTCTTTTGCTGCCCATCACGATACTCTGGCTTTGGCTCTGACTGTACAATCAAAATCAAAATCAAAAATCACATGCTTTAACAAAGAAGAAAGAATTAGAGGAAAAAAGGCGTGATTAGCGAGGATGAGAAATGAAAAATTGAGTGACGAGAAAGGGAGGGGTGTACTGTAATTTGTGACGACCAATCAATAACAAGTAAGCCCAATACGAGTGAGGATCACAGAAACTTGACTGAACACAGAAAGAGAGAAATAGCCCTCCGGCCTAACCTCGAAAAGACTCTCATCAACTCAATCACCCTTTCCGTCTCCTTAATCGACTCAAGCTCAAAACAACACCCTTCCAAAGCGGCATTACACGCCTTCATAAAATCCAACTTCTCATCAATTGCAATTCTACAACATCCACCTTTCTTACTAATCTCCCCAGACATCAAACCCTATTCTTAAACAAACAAACAAACATTTCACCAAAGAAAAAGCAGGAGCAACACTTCCAACATCACAATTCACACATACCCTCTAAAACCCTCTCAAACAATCAAATTAAGAGTGAAATCAAACACAAACCGGATTAGAACAAACTCACCCACGAAAAACCACAAAATCGGAAAAAACGAAACAAAAACAATCACAATCACAATCACAATCACAACCACAACCACAATCACAATCACAATCACAATCACAATCATAAAAATAACTTTGATTAGAGAAAAATAATAGGAGTAGTGATTACCATGATGGATTGATTAGAGGAAAAAAAGGAGAAATGAGAAATGGAAAATGAGAGGAAGGAAGGGAGTAGCGTAGTAGTGCAGCGCAGTGTAGGGTTTTATTATTTGTACTTGTATTTATTGTCTCACTTATGCATGCATTAGAGCATTAGAGTAGTGGTTACGTTACCTTAAACTGAAAACCCGATCCGAAATCACCCGGAAAAAAAAACCCGCCTTAAAATGACCGAAACTCAAAAGTGACCCAGCCCGATAATAACATTTATTTCTAGTTTGATCACCTAGAAATACTTTGATGATCAGTTGTTAGTTTGGGTGATTGTTCATGTTACCTAGGTATTTGTAGCAAATATATTTCATCAATTTGTATGTCGGTGATTCATCATTGATAAATATAAGTAAGCAATGCTTGTGTGAATCGAATTGTATGACCGCTTGTGTATGCAATCCTTTATCTTTGTCAATTCCTACGATTTATTCTACGGTTGTGATTGAACTTAGATGCTTGGACTAGGTTTCGTAAGGGCTATTTGTGTACAGTTCCGTAGTAAATAGTTAAGCCTGATTGAAAGGGTAAGTTGTTGGAAGGGCCATTTCACATGACAAAGTATTAAAAAACAATTTAGAGTAATTGGGTCAATGATCGCCTTTAGCTTGGTTTTACACTTCTAATTGTTTGAGTTTGTAGTGGATAAAAATACTCGAGTCTAGCGAGGTACTATCCGTAGGATCCTACCACTTGTGACTTGCGTTTTATGTTTATGTTTAAGATGGATAGTGTCGTGACTAGCTAATTAACACATGTTCAGTAAGAGTGGGGCCGAGCATATATATATATATATACTAGATTAAAGCTCGTGCGTTGCATGGGTTAGTTGGCTTAATTACATTGATGATGTAAATTCGTTAAATAAGAAGCTTAATCAAACTATGTCATTACAATAAATAATATGATCACATAATATTAGTAATGATCTTCCACATTTCTTTTTTAGGAAATTTCACTAAGATGTTCCACTTTTCTTTTTAATAAATATTTTGTGGTTCTTATTGCTTGTGACCTCACTTCCTTTTCTCTATCTTCATTTTCCTCCACATATATCAATTTTCTTAATTTCATCCCACAATCAAATGTGGAACATCATAGAGAAGCGGAGGGAGTACATGATTGCTCTTATTCATAATATAAAATTTCATCACCTTATTATAAATTTTCGATGTGAAAATAATTCTACGTTTGTAGTCTTATTAAGAGATGTTTTAAAACTCAAAAGTGTTTTTTTTATCTAAGAACGAATGAATTTTTTAATTGATATCTAAGAATGAAATATTAGTCTTATTTATAATATAAGATTCTATCGCCTCATCAATATTTTTCGATGTAGGATAATTACTCAAGATTTATAGTTTTAAGATCTGCTTTTAAGATCCAAAAAATGCACGATTACTCTTATTTATAATATAGAAGCATCACCTTATTTAAATATTTTCGATGTGGGATAATTTTAGGTTTGTAGTCTTTTAAAAGTTTTTTAAGACTCAAAATATTGTTGGTTGATATTTAAAACCGAAAAATGACTCATTTATAATATAGAATTTCATCACCTCATCATAATTTTTCGATGTGTTATGATTTACTTAATTAAAGTTTATAGTTTTAAGACCTATTTTTAAGAATTAAAAGAGATTTTGTATATCTAAGTTAAAAGGACAAACGGTTTCTCTTTATTTATATAATAGAATTTGATCATCTTATTATATATTTTGGATGAATGATTACTGTTATATATATAATCAAAAATATTCACCTTATTATAATTTTTTGATGTGATTTATTTAAGTTTAGATATAGTCTAATTAAGAACTTTTATTTATAGACGAATGATTACGCTTATTTATAATATATAGAATTTCATCAACCCATCTTAATTTTTCGATGTGGGATAAATATACTTTAACTATATAGTCTTTGGTCTTAGGAACTTCTTTTTAGTCTCAAAATATTGTTAGGTTAATATCTAAGAACGAAAGACTACATAGAATTCTATCACCTCATTATAATTTTTCGATATGTGATAATCTAATTTAACTTTATTTGTAGTCTTATTAAGAACTTTTTTTAAGACTAAAAAGTTTTTTTTGTTGATATCTAAGGACGAATGTTTACTCACATTAATAATATAGATTTACATCACCTCATCATAATTTGGAGAAAATGTTACTTTTATTTACATAATAGAATTCCATCGTATTATCATACTCTCTTCGGTCACTATTTTTTGCCTCATTTCATTAAAATATCCCTCACAAATATTAAGGTAATGGAGAAAAAAATAGTGAACGAAGAGAGTATGATAATACGATGGAATTCTATTATATAAATAAAAGTTTATAGGCTTAAGACTGTTTTAAGACTCAAGAGTGTTTTTAAGACTCAAAAAGAGAAGGGGTATAATTTTTCGATGTGGGATAATTACTTAAATTTATAGTTTTAAGAGTTTTTTTAAAACTCAAAAGATTTTGATTGTTATCTATGAATAAATAATATTTATAATATAGAATTTCATCCCCTTATTATAATTTGTCATTGTGGGATAATTTAACTAAAATTTGTAGTCTTATTTATAATATAGAATCATCACTGTAACTTATTTGAATTGTTTCGATGTGGGATAATTTTAAGTTTGTAATCTTATCAAGAACTTTTTTTTAACTCAAAAGTTTTTTAATAGCAAATAAAAAAAGACTGCAAATTCATGACCTCATCATAATTTTAAAAAAATGATATAGAATTCCATCATAGTTTTAAAAAAAACAAAAGTTTTTTGTTGGTTGATATTTAAAAACAATGATTACTTTTATTTAATAGAAATTCATAACCTCATTATAATTTTTCGATGTGGGAAAATTGCTTAAGTTGGTTGATGTCTAAGGAATTTTTTTTATTAGTTTTATTTATAATATAGAATTCCATCACCTTATTATAATTTTTTTATTTAAGTGTATAGTCTTATAACAACTTTTTTAAGACTCGAAAGATTTATATAACTTTATAATTTTTCGAACGTGGATAGTTTTACTTAAGTTTATAGTCTTAATATATATTTTAAGACTCAAAATATTTTTGGTTAATATCTAAGAGCACATGATTACTACGGAGTACTCCATTATTTATAATATAGAAATCTATCGTCTTATTATAATATAATTTGTCGATGTGGGATAATTTAACTAAAATGTGTATCCTTATTTATAATATAGAATCATCACCGTATCTTATTTGTTTCGATGTGGGATAAGTTTAAGTTCATAGTCTTATATATTAAGACCTTTTTTGAAACTCGAGATAATTTATCTAAGTTTATAAACTTAAAGAATTTTTTAAGACTCAAAAGATTTTGATTGATATCTAAGAACAAATAATTAGCATAGTCTTATTTATAATATAGAAATTCATCGTTTTATTATAACTTGTCGATGTTGGATAATTTAACTAAAATTTGTTTTCTTATTTATAATAATATAGAATCATCACCGTACTTTATTTTAATTGTTTCGATGCGGAATAATTTTAAGTTTGTAATCTTATTAAGACCTTTTTTAAATTCAATATATTATTGATTGATATTTAAAAACATTGATTACTCTTATTTAGTAGAAATTTATGATCTCATCATAATTTTTCGATGTGAGCGAATTACTTAAGTTGGTTGATGTTTAAGGAAGAATTATTACGTCTTATCTATAATATATAATTTTTTCACCTTATTATAATTTTTTATACTTAAGTGTATAGTCTTAAGAACGTTTTTAAGACTCAAAATATTTTTGTTTGATGAAACTTTATAATTTTTCGAATGTGGGATAGTTTTATAAGCTTATAGTCTTTATATATTTTTAAGACTCAAGAGATTTTTGGTTAATATCTAAGAGCACATAATTACTCTTATTTATAATATAAATTTTCATCACCTTATTATAATTTTTCGATGTGAGATTATTTTTACTTAAGTTTGTAGTCTTATTAAAAGACTTTTAAAGACTTAAAAGTTTTTTTGATTGATATTTAAGAACGAATGATTACTCTTATTAATAATATAGAATTCATCAGCTTATCGTAATTTTTCAATGTGGGATAATTTATTTACGTTTATAGTCTTCCATCACCTCATCATAATTTTTCGATGGTGAGATAATTTACTTAAGATTGTAGTCTTAAAAACTCTTTTTAAAACTAAAAAAAATACATCCTTACTTTTGATTATAATATAGAATTTCATCACTCCATCGTAATTTTTCAATGTGAAATGATTTTAAGTTTGTAGTCTTATATATTAAAAGTTTTTTTAAGAGTTAAAAGTTTTTTTTCGATATTTGAAAATTGAATGAATACTATTATTTATAATATATCACTCCATCATAATTTTTCGATGTTGGGATAATTTAAATATTTTTCGATATAGGATAATTACATAAGGTTTATAGCTTAGGAACTCTTTTTGAGATTCAAAAGATAATTTACTTATGGTTTATAGTCTTAGGAAACCTTTTTGAGATTGCATCTCGTGAGTCTGTCCCGCGTTTTTAGATCGTCATATTTAACCAAATCAAAGGCTGAGATTGATGCAACTTAATCTACGACTATCCTTCTATTACTCTACCCGGACACAACTTCCCAATTAAAACCAATCCAATAATTTCATTATTTTCCTCTCTGCCATCTTTATAAAAAAAATTATCCATTCCATTCCACCAATTCATCCTCAATTGATGCATTCATTAAATTCTTTATTACAGTAAGTCTTATTCTTTGTTATTGTTTGAGTACCTCCCCAATATACGTGATTAAGAGTGCATTTTCTGAGATATTGAGCATTCCCGAACCAATTGAGCATTACTGTAACATCATATAGTAACTGTAACATCATATGATATATAACACAACTACATCATATGTAGTTCATTATATAGTAATATAGTGATACTGTAACATCAATGGACAATGTTACCGTAATCTTGTCACTGTAAAACATTACAGTGACAACAATTACTGTGATTAACAAGGTTGCATAAACACATAGTGCATTACTGTTAATGTAAAAACTTTACAGTGACAACAACTATTGTATATTAACAAAGTTATAAAAGTACCATTATAATGAACTTTTAGAACATTATTTTTATAATTAATAATATTCAGTTACAGTAACTACAATAGAGTAACAGTAATATTAATGTTGTACCAATGCTACAGTAACAACATTCCTGTAACATTGTTAGGACGCCAACGGCATGGTATCACCGTTCCTCCAAGAGTACAATTTTGAGGTTTTTGAACTACGACCATGAGTAAGGAAAAAGGTTGTTTAGGGATGGATTACAATATTGAATACCACATCGGAGTATGTAATAGAGGAACAATAACATTGTTGTATCAATGTTACAGACTTACAGTAACACCAGTACTTGATACTGTTAGCATAAACCTTTTTAAATAATAAGCATATAATTACAAAGCTGCAAAACTTCGTCACTGGTAAAGTGATGGTGTTACTGTAACATCAATGACTTATTACAGTAACATTAGTACAGTAATTATCATCAAAGTAACACACATATATGTCAAGGTTCAAATTTTAATTCATTTAATTTCAAAACAAATTAAAAGCTAAAGTGAATAAGGATCACTTCAGTTGTTTTTAGTATGGTAAAATGTATAGCTATACCACATCAGTACATCACTATTAATTAAAAACGAAAATCAATCACTCATTTTCTTCATATCAATTAAAATCAACAACGTGAAACAATTAAAATCATGAGGTAACATTAATAATAACAAAAAATTAGTGCAATAACGAACAATTTATACCTCTTCATTTAAAAAAAAAAAAACAATAGACTGAATCATGCTTGAACAACAGAAGGATTTTGATTTGTTTTTTTTTTTTTAGATTTAGAGAATATTTTTGTTTGATTTAATTTTATTGAAAACTATGGATTGATTTTCAAAGGATTTCGAAAAAGAGAGAGCAGCTTAGAAATATTTTGATTTTTTTATTGAATGATGTTATGACTTTATGAGGGTAGTGGAGGAGTTTATGGGTTTGACGCGCGTTGTTTTTCTTCATCCGTGAAGTATTAGGGTGACGTGGTTGATTGATAACAACTGGATCTAATGGATCCGACGACTCTATATTGCGGGAGGAAGACTCCCCGGATCCTCACTATATATATATATATATATATATATATTGATTGATTATATATTCAAAACCATGACTATGCATGAGCATGAGCCACCCAAAATCAACCCGCCCGGTCTAATCGTATTTTGAGCAACACTTTTTCCGATCCGTCTCGTTCGTTTACTTTTATATTATTTACGACGATATTTATTTTGAAATAGATACGAGTTTGACCTAGTATTGGAAGGATGATTCAAGGTTGCCCATCACACAATTTGGGCCTTTATAAGGCATGACTATATGGACTATGAGCCACACAAAATCAACCCACCTGCTAGTCTAATCCTAGTTTGAACAAATACTCTTTCCGATTAGCCTCGTTCATGTTTAACTTTTATATTTATTTTGAACTACGGAGTAGTAGATATGAGTATGACCTAGAACAAGGAACAAAGAACTCATGATCTAAGTATCTAACAAAGCATTAAGAATTTAAGAAACAGAAGAAGAAGAATCAATAATCATCTCAATAACAAAAATTAAATAAATAAAATAAATTGAAATAATAATAATACCTCAGATCTGATGTATGATTCATTCCTCGCGAATGAGAAAACCGTAACCACCACCACCAACAACCATACATATTATTCCTCGCGAGAAAACCATAACCACCACCACCAACCATACATATTATTCCTCGCGAGAAAACCGTAACCACCACCACCAACCATACTATACTACGTATATATAATTCCAAGCACGTACGCCACCATATCCATATCCATATCCATATCCATGTTCCGATCTGATCCGGCCATGAAAGGATGAAACAAGGAGATGTATATATATATTTATTTACATTTATTATCATTGATATTGATATTGATATTCATAATAAAGGTAGGGTTAAATGAGGGGAGGTGCATTACCTTGTCTTGTATATATGTATCCTATCCATACAATGGATGGATATTCATGCATGGGTCAACCTTCCCGTAAGACCGTCTCATCATGTATCCCGAATACGTTAGAATAAATAATAATAAAAATATACGAGTTACGAAGTACGCATTATTATAAATTTATGATTATAATATAATAAGACCGTCTTACATTAAATACGGATTACTAGTACTAGAATAATATTAATATTTATACACATACAATGACACGAGCTTGTCGGTGAGTAGTAATCACTTTATTACGAGTATTTGCTTTCTTTTTGGCCCACTAATATCTAATACGGAGTATTATTAACTTCTCCTCCTCCACCAACTTTTTTTTTTTTTTTTTTTTTAATAATGCTAAATGGACCTCGAAGTCCCATCCTAATAAGCCTTGTATCTAACGTTTCAAATCTTTCAAATTTAGTATAAAATCGACATTGGAGTACAACTCACACATACATTGATATCATGCATGTATTTCAAAGATTATTTCTTTATTAATCTCTTTAAATCATTTTCTTTTTTTATCCAAATAAACGCAGAATATGGCTGGTACGTAAAAATCAAATCCTTTGTAAAATGGTGACTAAAGAATATTGAGAGAGTAGCATTTTGTAATCGATATCCTCCCTAGCTACCCATAACCTTATTCCTTATGCAAAAAAAAGAAAAATAACGGATCTTGTATACATATTTTTATTTTTTTTGGCAAGTGGTATTTCATACATTTGAAAGAAAATTTAAGTACTTCTACGCGCCCTCTGGGCTAATCCATGGGCTATTACATTATTTCTACGGTTTATGTTAACCAAAACTAATATTAAACCAAAACTAATACAATGAAACGAGTTACCTAAAGACCAAATATCGTCATTCGTCAAGTATTTTCTCCGTATGCACAGTCGGCTGAGAGTGATGGATCATTTGTAGCAGTACTTGCATACAGTCGGTATTTACCTCCATGTGTAGAAGTTGTTGTTGGTGCACCCATTGTAGCAGAGCTCGGATTGCTTTTGCCTCGGCTTGAAGAGGGGATTGGGCATAGTCCTTGTTGCAGCGGACGGATCCAAAAACTGGGGAGTAAGCATACCATCCTAACCCTGTATCAAGTTGGTGATTCGATGCTGCATCCACAAAAGTCACCCATGGATCACATTCCATAGTACTGGTGAGTATATTCTTACCGGCTTTCAGTTTCTCCTCTAATCTTTGGCTATCCTTCTCAGAACTCGACTCTGTCGATGGTTGACTGCGAATACCAAGAAGAGCAGTGGCTCTTTCTTCCTCGTATATATTCATAGCAGCAAGGGGAGGAATACAGTGACCGGAGAAGACCTTACGATTTCTGCACCATCAAATTGTCCAGATAACCGCCATGAGATCCACATATTTATTCTGCCATTCGGGTTGAGATTAAAATAATCGAAACCAGTTGTAGATCCACTCCGTTAGGGGAAGATTGGCGCCTGATTGTGCTCTCAATCCAAGGTGACTTCCAAAACAGATCGATGCTTTGGCTAACTGGGCAATCCCTAAACATATGTTCCCGTGATTCCAGAATTGCGTCATTAGATCTTGTATACATATGTTTGGCTTTAGAAGATGGTTTTTGCTGAAGCACACACATCAAATATTGTTTTTTTGTGAAACAGTTTATTTGGCACTGAATTCGGATTAGGACTCGTGTTTGCTAAACTCGGAGACTAGAATTTTGTAAGCTCGGGATCGATGAAGGTATTATGTGCTTTTGAGCTTTTTCAGAAGCCATGATCCAGAATTAACACAGAAAGTTCGAACTGTACAGGTATCCTATCCTAAATAATACAGTACGCAAGCTAGATGATCGAGTTCATACCAGCCAATGTTGTTCTTATAATTACGTTACCTAATGGAATGTCCTTTGCTAGCCGGTTTCCCATTTCTCTAAAGTCACCGGATGTTTTATCTTCATTTGCTTCAGACATAAGAAACTCGACCTTTGGATCTATTAGAAGCCACTGATTGGTTACAAACAAGTAGCAGATCCAAATGATGTCCCTGCACATACATGGATTATTCAATAACTGAGAATCAAGAAAAACAGCCTCCAAAAGCGAGTCTTGTATGAGGCGGTCTCATTTTTAGACCAACCAAAATCCTTATATATTCCTCAATTAATCGTACTAAGAGCATACCTGAAAACCATGCCCAAAGACAACAATCTTCAAGACACGACCATTATATTGAGTTGCTAGTGGTTTTGATTTCTGTGAGCAAGTTAGATCTCTGATTGGTATGACCATAGTAAGTTATATCACTGCAAGAACGTCTCGGAGCATTCATAATGCGTTCTACAATGACAACAGGAACATTTGAAGGGTCTCCAAACATCTTCAAGTCTTGAATTGAATGACAGTTGATCTGCAATCCAATACGGCATTAGTCCCAGCTTGAGTGTAGCCATAAATACAAGAATTTAGAAAAATATTGCAAAGAGGGCCAAGAGGCACAAGAAGCACCCACACTCATTTGACAATACTTCGACGATGTTGCTCAGCACGCATGGCTGCCGCTTGAGAGGGCTGCAAAATAAATATATAAATAAATGCGATGGCGTTACATGTTTAAGCCCATTCACACCATGTATAACAGTAGAATTGAATAGAAAGTTTAAGCGTTCAGAGCTAGTTACATCATCAATCAGCTTCCTTAATACTGAAACTTTCCACCGTAGTCCACCATGGTGGGAATTCTCATCACTTCTGCTGCTAATGTAATGGTGGGGAATCTCAACTTTAGAGTGTACCATCCATATGGACCATTTCGATCGTTTGCCCATGATTCCCGTAAATATTCCGTGATCTAAGCTTTGTTAGTCCTGAATCATGTAAGTAACATGAGCATGCCCATTCTGTGATCTTTTACAAGTTACTAAGTCATGTTCATGAACTAGTATAAAAGTCTCACTGATGAACTTGAAGGAAAAATCATCAACGCTCTTAAAAGAACTTACCCGTGGAAGTTCAGGAACACATTCCATAACATGTGAATTTGATTCCCTATTATATGTGCCGACCAAGGCAAACAGTCCTTAGATAAAGACATGAGCACTCCATTACTCCGAAAGTCCCGTAATATTTTTGCCGTCTGTTCAACAATGTAAAAACACTATATATAAGAAATCGGAGCAAAGTAGATACTTATATCTATCCAAACTAGTTAGGGAGCGCTTAGACAAAAAAGAATAAAACAAGGCTTTCAGAAGTCATTGAGGAAGAAAGATATTGCTTTCTTTACTGATTTCCGAAGTTAAGTTGTTAAGATCTTAGAATTAGATAGGCAGAAGAAAGACCTCATTGCTACTTCGGGATTCAGCTGATCCTGGCTTTGAATATCAGTTGCAGTTGAAGACACATCTGCTGGAAATAGAGAACCAAACAACTTTGAGTCATCCAGCTGGAAAATGAAATCAGTGAGGTTGACAGTTTGATCCATTACTTTACTAAGCATCTGCGCCTCTTCCAAGAGAATGTCACGTGCTCTTAATAATGTTTTGATAAGCAAGACTTCTTTTTCCACATTTTTCTGATCCCTACCCAATACAATGGAAAAGAAGCCGTATCTGGCAGACTGTTAGGATAACAAAAGCGACGAAGAAAACATACAGCAGAAGGATCTACAGGAAAGCAAACATTGAGCATAATCACACAGCAAATATGTTAATAGTACAGGAATTCCAAGTGAATCGAGTACTAAACCCACAGAATTGCAGGAGCTAAAGAGATAGCTCGAGTAACTGATTAGTAAGAATGTAAAGAGAGAGAGAGAAGAAAAAGAAGAATAGCCTCAGGCACCTTAGGAATTGCCGAATCATGAAAGAGAGCAGGTAGGACAGCAGCTGCTTGAGAAGGATCACGGCATTTCTTCAGTTGAGAAACATGAAAGACCGAATGGATTTGAGCATAAGAAGGAAGGTGCAGCTGATAAGCAACTTTGCCAATCTTATCCATGATTTGGAAAGGGCCAGAATACTTGGGGCTCAACTTTTCATTACTACGCTGGTGGATGCAAGTTCACACCTATGTTTATCGGCTTGCTGCTTCATTCCGTTTTGGGCCTTCTGTAGTTGAAATTGCAGCATCTTCATGACCTGTTCTCGCTGTTGAAGACTTCTGTCAACCGTGTCATTAATAGAAGAACCAGGCAAATAAGGCAAATGAAGTGGTGGAGCTTGCCCATATAACACTTCATAAGGAGTTGTATTTAGCAAACAATGGAAGTTAGAGACGAAGCCATTTGCTCCATGTGTGAGGATGTTCATGACACATGCATCTGAGATAGGTCTCAAGGCATCTAGTCAACACCTCCGTTTGGCCATCAGTTTGAGGGTGGTAAGCAGTGGATTTGAATAATTCAATGCCTCGAATTTTGAACAACTCGTTCCAGAAATGACTCAAGAAGATAGTGGGTCTCTATCACTAACAATCTAGTCCGGTGAACCATGTAACTTGAAAACGTTATCCATATAAGCTTGGGCCACTGTAACTGCAGAAAAAGGGTGAGCTAAAGCCATAAAATGGGCAGCCTTACTCAACCTATCAACCACCACAAATAGGTAAGCCCTCCATAAAATCCGTAGAAACACCAGCCTAAACAATGTCAGGAACTGGCAATGGCCGTAACAGGCCAGGGGACTTAGCGTTATCAGACTTGCATTTTTGGCATACATCACAAGTTCGAATATGTTCCTGGATATCCTTCTTCAGGCCTTTCCAATAAAACAAAGATTGAATCTTATGCAAGGTAGTATCCCTGCCAGAATGTCCACCCATACAGGAGTTGTGAAACCACTGTAAGATTTCTTTTCGCAACTCGAGATCAAATCCCACCACTAGTTTGCCTTTTCTCCTTAATTGGGAATGAATTACACCAAGTATGGTGCTTATGGTGGCCAGAATTGGAGCTTAATTCTGCAATAAGTTTCTTTAAATCAAGGTCTGACTCCCAAGAATCAGCGACTCTTTGATAAAGATCAGTTTGCTCTGTGCATTAAGGGCCAGTAAGGCAGTAATTGAAGGTCCGAACTGGTGATTCTAGAAAGTGCATCTGCAACTTTGTTTTCTGACCCCTTTTCATACTGTATCTCAAAATCATAGCCCATGAATTTGGTTGAGATCTTGTTGACAAGGGGTTGAAATCTTCTGTTCTAAGAGATACTTCAAACTCTTCTGATCCGTCTTAATGATATAATGCCTATTAAGCAAGTAAGAGCTCCACTTCTGTAAAGCATAAACCACAGCAATCAATTCCCTCTCATAGGCGGATTTAGCTTGTTTCTAGGACTCAAGGCTTTACTTATACGGAGTATAAGCCAAAGGATGGCCTTGCTGCATAAGAACGGCTCCAATTCCATACCCCGAGGCATCAGTCTCAATGACGAATTCTGCATTAAAATCAGGAAGGCGAAGTGCTGGTGACTCACAAAGTAAGGTTTTGAGGGCATCAAGAGCAATTAATAAGCAAAAGCAACTAATAAAACAAGTAAGACAATTACTCGTACGTACTATGCACTTTTTTTTTAAGGAAAAACAACAAACCAAACAGTTAGAAACAAGTCCAAAGGATTAGGAGACGTGGCACAATTGAAAAAAGCTGTGGGGTGATTGTTAGTTGTTACAAGTTAGAGAATTTACATCATAAAAATACGGAATACGGTCAAAATAACATCGTATTTCGTGGGGGGATCTGAGCATATAATAGAAGAAAACTTACTCTTTTTTTAAAAAAAAATTGCTGACATGTTTACCATCAAAACTCTCACCTTTGTAAGAGATGCTGAAAAAGAAAATACCTTAAGAACAGACAGCAACTTTTGTCAAGTAGACATTACTCCGTAGTTAAGAACAGTGACAAACCTGGGTGCCTTCTTCACAATATTATGCGCAACTGACTTCAATATGCTAATATGGATACTAGCATCGACAAGCACAGAGCGAAAGGCGTCCAGGGCAATAAGAATGCATTCCCAGAAGAGCTATTGGTGGAACTCGGAATTGGTGAAAAGCAGCGGGCGAGGTACTTAATGAATCCTGCAACTCAGACCTTTCGATGACATATATAACATATTACTGATCAAGGTTGGAAAGGGATACGTTAAATGCAATCATGACCGATAGGCGATAGCCGGTAGTGGAACATCGTGTCTCGCATATCTGATCTTAAAGGGCTGTGTTGCAAAACTAAAACTATTATCTGCATCGTCAATCCTCCAAACTCCATAGCTATCAGAAGAAGATCTTGTATTTGGAGCTACATCCGAACACAAAAACTGTAATTACAAGCTGTATTTAACCTTTCACGGAAAGTTATTCAAAAGCATCTTATGAAGGAGAAATACCTTCATACTGTACAACTTTTGATGGAATTCCGACAATGATGTTATCTCCATCTTCCCATTTCATAGTAATCTTAATTTGGCACCATCTACGCCATAAAAATTTACACTCGTGTTACTACCAACACACAATTGCTTTCATTATAATCAATATCTTGTTGAAAGTATATTACCCTGGCCTTGTTGGAAAAGATTATCGAGATTGGCCAATCTATTGACATAACCTACTCCAAGAGACAACTTACACAAACTTGCATCCCTCCCTTCCAAAAAAACAAAATCCGATCAGCCACCTTTAATAACCATTACTATTACTATTATTCATTAGTAGAAATCAATCAAAAGAAACAAAAGCGCATTCAGTTCCTAAAAACACTGTCAGGCTGCTGAGACCCTATTACAAAAAGCAGTCAAATTTACTAACATTGCCTCTTTAGACATGGTCTATTCTCTACAACAAAATCAAATAACCATTTCATTAGTAGAAATAATTCAAAATCAACAAATTGCAAAGCTATGGAGCAAAAGCTCATTCAACTGAAGATCGTCATTCCTAGGAAATCTTTACTCGTTTATTACAAACTAACTGCATTCCATGTATTGTATAGCCAGGAATATGCACATTTCTGTATTTGACATACCTCAACACAAATAAGCTACCACTACAGAAAATTCACCAAAAAGATGCCAACTTTCAACAAAGCATTAGCAATAGAACCAATAGATAAGCAAAAAAACCCGACCCAAACAGTCCCTTTCCAAGTAAATCATGTCTACTTGTTGATATCTGAAAAAATAGGCAGAATGAATTGAGAATAGCGAGCTTACATTCTTCAAGGAGGGCTCTTCCATCGATCTTACTCTGAAATCGACAAGTATGAGACTCTTTTACACGATCCTCTAAGGTTCTTCGTTCTCAAACTCGGGACTAATTCATTGAAATAGAGTCATCAGATAGTTTCGACAAACACGTAAACGCTCTCCGACACTGCTTAAATGGAATTGGGCTAACGCACGATTATAGTTACTCGGGACATATGACAAAACAACTCACGCGATATCAACAAGGTGTTGCTCTTCGCAGTACGAGTTTTACAATTTTATCTCTCTTATTTCCTCTCCCCTCAAATTCATCTTTTTCTCTTTTTCTCTTTCTTTTCTTCCTTCTCTTCTTTCCTCTTAATCTTTGATGCAACTTTTTTTTTTAACTTTGTTAACACAAAACGATTCTTATACGACGCAGTACATTTGTTTCCAACATTGACGTAATACATAATTTTTTTTAAAACTTTGATCGGGGACATTTTGTTCAATTTGTAACTTTTTTTTTCGTAAAAACAATTACGACCGTACTAAGTAAGTAAAAAATATGGTCGGACAAAAAAATTAAGAAAAAAAAACTAAATTCAATAATTATTTTATAATTGTTCTTCAATCTAACTCGTTTCCATAATCTTATGAATTAATAAATAGAATGATTTGTATAGTTATAATTGGGGAAATCGATGATTTTTAAAAATTGGACGATTTCTAGAATCCTAATTTCAATAATTAGGGATTTGAGATAATTGAAAAAATTGAACGATATTATAACCCTAATTTCAATAATTAGGGATTTGAGATAATTGAAAAAATTGAACGATATTATAACCCTAATTTCAATAATTAGGGATAAACAACCGCCCATACATGTTTTTCGATCAAACTTGTATCCATAATCTTATAAATTTAATAAATTGAATGAGTTGTATAATCAGTATGGTGTATAATTAGTATTGAAATGAACCGATGATAATTGAAAAAATTGAATGATTTTTAGGTTACAATAGAGAGGTTAGAGAGTAAAGAGAAATATTTTTTTTTTTTCCTGGTGAAGGGTTATAATGGAAAACTATATACAAAAAGTACTGCGTCAAGTAAAATTGATAACTCCGTACATTTATACCCTTCAATTTGACAAGTCCGGGAGGTTATGACGGACCAGTTTTAATTTAGCCCGAAAATTTTATACCACGTGTCTTGAGTCGCTCAACATGTTTTGTCATTGGTATGTTTCATTAAACCACAAATTGGGAAAATATCATAAATAATAAAAAAAATCAATTAGAGAATCTTTTAATTATTATAATATATAATTATTTTATTTTATTAATGTGATGTTTTACCATTATGAGATGAAAACTTTTAGATTTCATTTTTTTTAAAACATTATCGTAAAATAAATTATAAAATTGAAATAATTAGATTCGTGCTAAAAATGTTTTCACTAGAGTATAAATTTCATATTATTTGTTTCACATTATGTGATGAATTTATTACATATAACAGTTGTAAAATTATTGCACATCGATAAATTATAATATGAGAATGAAATTCTATATTATAAATAAGAGTAATCCTTCGTTCTTCGATATCTAACAAAAGTTTTAGAGACGATCATATCTATCAAAAGTCTTTTGAATCTCAAAAGAAGTTAAAAAATTAGGATGATGTGATAAATTTTATATTATATCAAAAAATTATGATGAGGTGAATGAAATTTTATATTATAAATAAGAGTAATGATTCGGTTTCAAGAATAACTTTTAAATTATCCCACATCGAAAAATTATGATGGGATGATGAAATTCTATATTATAAATATTAGTAATAATTCAGTTTTAAATATCGACCAAAAAACTTTTGAGTGTTAAAAAAAACTTTTAATATATAAGACTACAAATTTAAAAGCATCCCACATTGAAAAATAATAGTGAGGTGATGAAATTCTATATTATAAACAAGAGTAATGATATATTTTTTAGTCTTAAAAAAGCTGAGGGAAGACTTAAAAGCAAAACTATCCCACATTTGAAAAAGAGTTTTTTGTGAAACAATCTTTCGAGAAGGTCTCTTGAGAGGCGGTCTGGTACGATTAACCTAAAAGAGTATACAAATATAAATATGGTAGTACAAAACAAAGTTGTCATTTGAGGTACGAATAGTACGTAAAGTGGCACTGATGAGAGACCGTCTCTTCCAAGATTTTGTAAAATCTTTAATAAAAAAAGTTTTGCGAAACACCAACTTTAGCAAAAAAATAATTGTGAAACACAATCTTTAAAGAAATATTTTTTGCGAAACATTGCATTTTTTCGGGGTTTGATCAAAATTAAAAAAAATAAACCCGTGTTGACTATAAACTCAGCTGAAATTAAGTTTGACTACTAATATTATGTGATCGTCTTATTTATTGTAATGACATAGTTTGATTAAGTTTCTTATTTAACGAATGTACATCATCAATGTAAGTTAACTAACCCGTGCAGTGCACATACTTTAATCTAGGCATTATAGAAAATGAATCGATATTTCTAAAATAGTTGAAAATAGCAAACCCGAAGTCAATCCAACTTCTATAACCCGAAAGTGACCAGACCCGAAGCTGACCGATCTTAATTTGACATTGTTGACTCGTTTGACAGGCGTAGATGTACCCTTCCCAAATTTTATACCCGAATAAGCCAACCCGCAATCGATTCGACACCCAAACTGAAGATTCGAGTTTGACCTATAACTCGAATTGGTTCGACCTAACATGCTTGTTGAATAATTTTAATGAATTCTGCCAAACAGACCCAAATATTATCATAGAAAACGAGTCTACGTCCTTTAGGATTGAAAATAGCAAACCCGATCCGTATGTTGACCCGAACCCAATATAACGCAGCTGACCCAAGTCAACCAGATTAACTCGTTTGCGAGATAAGTATCATATATGAACCCAAAAAGTTATTATGGGCCGTGGGCCGTTGGAAACAGTTGAATCATCATCAAAATGTGGAAGGAATTCGATTGCATATGCCAGAAATCCAATTCAAACTCTAATTTCTAAGGTTTGCAAAACCTAATTCCCTTTCCCTCTCCCTGATGCCTTCGAAAATATGGAATATGGTAATATCTCGTCTCTTCTCTTCCTGATTTTTGTTAGATTGATTGATGATTTGAGTCAAATTGGGTTTGAATTAAGATAATTATCATGTTACTAATTATTTAATTCCATGTCTAATTGATTTATTTAATTCAAAGCCCTAAAATTTATTTGAATTAAGATGTTTATTTTACTAATTAATTGCTGTATCTTCTTAATTAATTAATGAAAATTGAAAGTTCGAAACTTTCTTAGATGTTGCTTTGATAAAGTTTTTTTTAATGTACTACTTACAGTATACAACATTTGTACCGTACGACAGACCTTAAAATGTTACACTTTAGGTTGATAATTATTTATATGAAAGCGGCAACTAATTAACTTAAAATGGTTATTTTTTATCATAAATTACAAATTTTTATTATTGTGTACAACGATTTTACCATAATTACTGTTTTTAATGTTGCTATCAATTATCTCCTTAATTTTAAACTTGAGATTTGAAAAACTTTAATTTAGTTGAATTAATGTTTTTATGTTACTAGTAATTATCTCCTTAATTTAAAATTTGAAATCATCGGCTCACTTTTAGTTGAAAAACGGGGCCTTGGATGTTGTTTGATCTAAGGTTTTTATGTTGCTACTAATTATCTCCTTAATTTAAAACTTGAAAGTTTGAAACTTGTTTTTTTGTAGATGATTGGATTAAGTTTTTTTTTTTTTTTTTTTTTTTTAAAAAAAAAATAAAAATAAATAAAAGGTCTAAGAGATTATTCCATTAAAAAGTGGGTTAGTTTGAGTTTGTAGCGAACCAAAGTCTCCTTCATATTATCATCTTTTACCCCAAAATATCGATCTCATCTTCAATTCCTCACTTACTCATCATGGTTGTGTCGTGATGGAAGTTGCGTGGTGGCCATCGAGTTGGTGACTCTTGGCGTTACCACATTGGAGTTGGAGACTAAGACCCTGTTCTTTTCTAACTTCTTTTTCGCTCACTTCACTTCAGTTTAATTTGGTTCACTTCAGCCTCCACGAGATTCATTTTGTCTCAATACTTCACCCAGCCTAGTTCAGTCTACTTTAGTCCAAAAGAACATGACTTAAGCTCTTGTTTTGTGTTGCTAATTGGCTCGTTCATTTTGTCTCCCCTAATCTTATTGATCCTCTCCGTCTCTCATTGATGATAAAACTTGAAATTTTATTAAAGGTAACTTTTAGAAACAAATTTCATCTTGCATGGAGTATAGATGAAGATTATGTTAATATAGTTACGACATTAGAGTCACGAGACTTGGACTCTGCTTTTTCCAGTTCATTTTCAGCTCGGACGAATATTGTTCATCCTTATTCGGTAGATTAAGTTGGAGTCTAACCTCATTAATTTTATTTCATATTAGTCAATTTAAATCAACCCCATTAAATTAAGTTAATTTACATTAAACCCATCTCCTTTAAATTCACTTCAGTCCCCTTTTAGCCTGAAAGAGCGGGGCCTAAGACCTTGTTGTTTGTGTTACTTCGTATTTATTAGTAATAAACTTTGATTATGTATGATGCAGTGCCTCTATCCTGCGAAAAAAATTGCAAAAAGGGTAAAAAAGAGGCATCCCGCGAAACAAGTAAAAAAGAGGGATGATCCGTTTACCCGCCTAACGGATGAACTAATAATGTCTCATATTCTATCTCGATTCACATTAGAAGAGCGTGCACGATTGTGTGTCCTTTCTCGTAGATGGAAAAGACTGTGGGATGGCAGCAACATTGGAGCTAAGTTAGTATTTACACCTGACCATCTAACCCCTACTGCTGCTGCTATTAATAGTCCTCCTGAATCGATGCTTAGCTTGGTACGTGCTAGACAAATTAGGATGAATAGAATCCGAAGATTAAAGTCGTCTTATATTCGGTGGATAAGCAATGTTGTGCAAGCCTCGTATGATGCGTTGCCTAAACTCAATGAGCTCACGGTTCGATACCCTTTTGATTCTAGCGATGGCAAGGAAATTGATATGTGGTTAGAATGTGGCTTTAAAAGGGGGGTTACTCGACTTGTACTTGATCAGCATTACGGGCTTGATGATGTTAGAAATAATTATTGTTTTCCTAAAATAGATAAGTTCCGGGGTATGCTTTCGAATTGTGTATATTATAACCTGCGGGATGTTGAACTGAGACGTATGTTTGTGACGGATGAAGTTATCGAGTGCATGCGAGCTCATTTTCCGCTGCTTGAGCGGCTATGTATAACGCAAAGATATGAAAGGATAGGGAAGCTCAGCATTACTTCGGGAGATAACAGGCTCAAGAGTCTGGAATTGAGCCAGTGCGATCATCTTACCATCTCTGCATCAAATCTTACGTCTTTCACATATGCCGGGACTGAAGATAGCGTGCTTTTTCAACATGTTCCTAATCTATCGGAATTATCAGTTGATGACGTCTTCTCCTCTACTTTTCTGCACACTGGTTTCTTAAACGCAGGAGGATACATTACTCAGCTCAAGAGGCTCCAGGTTGCAATGTCTCATAAGGTACATTAGTACATACAGTACAATTACCACTTCATTTCATTTCGTTCTCTGTCCGTCTGTCTTTCTTTGATCAAAATACATACTACTGCTAACAGAATGTTTTCGGTTTTAGGATTTTTGTGACAGCGTCCACTACCCAACTGATTTCCATTACACGCTCTGTAATCTCGAGGAGTTGAAAATCAAAATTGAGGCGTACACACATGTTTCTATTCTGTGGCCGATTTTTCTGATACAAGCTGCTCCATTCCTGCGTAAATTTTCTGCTGAGGTAGTTTCACATTCACATACATATTCTTGTTCCTGGCATCCTCCCGACACTCGAATTGGAGACCCAAGTTTGATCCTAACCTGAAACGACCCAATTGACATGTTTCATAGGTCTACCTTTTATCGGCTTTTTGATACAATATTATGTTTCCTTATATCAGGTGTTCACTGTGAATTTCTATTCTAGGATGTCACCCCAGGTCAGCACCTTATGTCCGACTGCCAGTTTTTTTTTTCTTTTTGTTTTTGTTTTTGTTTTTTTTTGAAAAAAAAACCCCGTGTTGTGATTTTGTCAGCAACCCATAGATCCCGCTAGAAGGATGCGGGATACAGCGATGACACTGTGGAATCGTCATCAGCACCTGAAGACGATTGAGTTCCATGGTTACCAAGGACATTTCAATAATAATGAGTTAGTGCGACATTTGCTCAAAGTTTCCGACGTGCTCGAGGAGTTCATAATAGCACCCTTGCCCCTCGGTGAACTTAAACATCCTCCTTTGCGTAATAGAGCTAAGGCACAAGACATGGTTAATCGGCTAGATCCTATATTTAAAACCCAAGCCAAACTTATTATCCTATGAACGAATAATAGATTTCTCTCGTTTAATTTGTGATAATAATTACTGTAACTTACTAGTGTGATACCCGTGTGAAATCATATCACGGGTTTATAAACATTATAAGTTGTTTATCGTACTTTGAGAAATAAATCATGAATAATAAAGGTTACACTTACACAAGGTGAGAAATAAAGCAAGCAACACACAATAACCAAATCAAACAACATTTTCCAAGAGCTTGTTAAAGTACTCAAGCAAAGCTCTTGTAGCACACGAAATTCGGAAACAAATCACTCTCAATGCCTTCGTTGATCTTCAGGCATGGAAGCCGATTAGACGAGTTACCATGAGACGGGTTCAACGACGATGGGGAGAGACTCATAATCGGGTATGATCTTAGGCATGGTGACATAGAGAACACCGTTCCCTAGCTTGGCTTTCATGTCTTCCTTTCTGATGTTGGATGGCAAATGAAGATGTTTTCCTTGGATGAACAACTTCTGATCCTTAACGTATACTCGAATGTCCTGCGCCGCCACTCCCGGCATGTTGAACCACATCTTGATCTTGTTTGCCTCTTCCTTGTAGTCCCATGGAGTTAGCTCTACATGCATACAACCACAAACACTTCAATTAGTCACGGCTTTGCTCATCGTAAGATGATTATACAAGATAAGTAACATACACGTCTTAAATAAGAATTTGCGTACAGTAATCAAGAATCGAGAGGTATTTACCAAAATGAGAGGTATCACGCAGGTCATCACCTAATTTATCCAAAGTAAGATCGGCTTTGATGTCCCTATGCAAATCACCTTGGGCTTTTACAGTCATAGAAAGCCTTGGGCTACTCTTTGACTTTGTTGACATTTGCAGCCCATTAGCAATTGGGCCGGGCCCAAAAGCTGATAACGGGGCGGGTGAGGCCCGTTTGACCAATTGAGGTGAAGCAGTGATTGACATTGCCATGCTTGCCATTTTTGCTTGAGGATGATTAGCTAGTAATGACGATGATAATCACGATTAAGAGCTTGTTAGTTAGTGAAAATGAGTGAGTTTGGATACTACAAGATGCAATTTTAGGAGTTTATTTATAGTGGAAAAATAGGCTAATTTGTACTTTGCGTTGGATTTTGGTAAAGCATATCTTGGATAGTTGTATTACGGCTTTAGTTAAAGAGATAATTAGGAAACATTAGTGATTTGGGGAATTGTACAATGTTGTTGTTAGATTTGTTTTTGGTATGCTTTATTCTAAAGAGAAGAATTCATATGATTTTGTCGAAGTTTGTTTGAAATTAAGGTTATATGACTCAAATCATTTTGATATCCCAAATTTTGGTTTGTGATCGAGGTATTCGTCATATTGTTATAACAGCAACAAGTTAAGTGTTTACTTATCTAGAAAGATAAGACATTGTTCTTTCGCAGGAAGAATGTTTTCGCTACCTCACTAAAAGATTAAAAGTTAACCCGTTATAAGATTACGATGGATAACTCGTCACACGGGAGAATATATAATCGTTAGGGGACCATGAACATTTGAATTAAACAATTGTGTATGTAGTGGGTACTACTATTTTTTATTTTTTGGAGAAGTGTTAAGAAGAAGTTTTAGTTTAATAATTAAAGAAGAAGTAGATAATAATGTCTTGACGGTAAATTTCTATAAAAAAAATTGTGACACGGTAAAAAATGTCTCTTGTTATTTTAAACTGTATTTGTATAGAATATTTAGGTGATTTTTGGGTTCCTAAAATGAATAACCTTATACTCGTGGTTATATAATTATAGGAGTATGTAGGATTTGCATTAGCAGATGTTACGTTAAGGGCAATTATAATGCATGGGTAATTCTTGTTTTGTTAAAACAACCTTATTTTGTTGATTTTGATTTTTGTCCATTATAATATGTTTGTGCTTCATTTTATAAACTTTGTTTGAAAATAAGAACAAGTTTGTCCCAAAAAATACTCTGTATAACCAATGAATGCATATTTTTTTACCACTCTATTTAACATCGATTGTAGATAAAAGTATCGAGTTTGTAGAGATAATTGTCAAAATATGATAGGAAAGAGAGCAATTTTATTTAGCTTTTTTCCAATACTATTGCTCTTACTATTGTTTACTCCGTAATTGCTTAGTAGCGGATGTTACCTTACTCCTAATAACTCTCTCACATTGAAATAAAAGTGTATCTTAACAGGATATGAACAAAGGGATGTAGTACACTATTTTGGTTGTAACTGAATGTGCTAAGAAGCCGCTTGCTGATAAAAAACAAATAAATGAATAAAACACTCTCCATCTGTTCCAACGAATTGTTTGTCTTTCCTTTTGGCACCAAGGTTAAGGGAACCAATGAGGGGGTGACATGTAGAGCAAAACTCATGAGAATGATCAAATTGCATATAAAAAACATTCCTAAAATAGAAAGGCAAACAATTCATTGAGACATACGCCCCAATATTGAATAGGCAAACAATTCATTGGAACGGAGGAAGTAAGTAATATGGAGTATATATATCTTAGTTTAGGAAAATGATAAGGCCGAATATAAATTGTATTTCATCATTTTTTTTACGTGAGAGTGTTATATACTCCGCATACACCTCATTCGTATTAACGAAATACATAGTCTAATTTTTGATGCATTTTTCTTCATCGAAAAACCCTTTTATAAGTAAGCATAGTCGTCATATTTTTGATAAATGTAATATAATGTATGATCGATTACTAGATTTTAAATAACGACAAACAAAGTACTTGTAACATATATAAAACGTATAGTAATTCTAATCCGCCAACATAACACAACATAGAATGTGAAACTCTCTTACATCTCGAAATGTAAGCACCGCGACCTATATGATCTATATAACCATATATATAAGTACCAGATACAGATGCAGATACAGATACAGATACAGATACAGACACGTGATTAATTAGATTAGATAGCACGGACAGGAACACGGATAAGTTTCATGTGCTCAGCTTTGGTGATTTTAGGGACAGAAATGTAGAGGACGCCGTTCTTAAGCACGGCTTGAGTCTCGTCCTTTGCACAATTGAATGGCAACTGAAGCTTGCAATCAAATGGGCTGTGTATGTTTCTCCCAAATGCATCTACGCCTTCCGATCCCTTTATTATCAGCAGATTGTCGACCACATTCACGTCTATTTCCGGTGCTGCCAGCCCCGGCACGTCAAACCACATCCTGATCTCGTTCTCGTCCTCCGCTGTGTTCCACGGTGTCCTCACTGTTCATATTATACCACATGCATGCATAGATCGATGAGACATACTAAGATAATATATAAAAGATAAACAAATGACTAATTGACGATGTAATTAGGTAATTGAGAACGTACTATAAGGAGAGGCATCGATCATGGCAACCTTCTTGTTAAGATGTAATGACAATAGAGGATCAATGTGACTAAGTTTCCTTTGCATAAGAGGATCAACATTGCTAACATCCTTCATCAACCCACCTTCATCGACTTGAGCTTTCACCACCAAAGAAGATGTATTCTTTGTTGGTGTAGTAGGGCCTCGAAACACGACTGATGATCGTGTTCCGACCCCAATTTGTGTTGAGCTCGAGCTTGATAATAATGAAGGTTTTTTCACCACTAGAGGTGAAAAAGTTGATGAGCATATGAGTGCATTAGTTGCCATTTTTCAAGCAAATATTATTTAATTTGTGTGTTATTTGAATGATTGGTTATTTAATTTATGAAGACTCCATTAAATAATTGGTGGTTATTTATATATGAGTTGAGTTAAGTGAATTGATGGAGAAGCTAGGCTAAGCCAGTAAGGAGGTTGCTTTGATTCTTGGTAAAGGGTTCACTTGTGTTGTGGGTTTTTCTAGATCCCTGGACAAATATATACTCCTACTCTGCTCTTATTACTTTGTTTGTTGTACTATCAGAATTAGAAGGTCTTTTTTTCTTTTTTCTTTTTTTTATACAGAGTTTTAATCATGGAACTAGACCCGGCAAATGGGTTAATGGGGTGGCCTGGAGTCACAAACGGGTTAGTTTGAGTTCGTCGTGGAATATCATTTATGGTTCAGGCTTACTTTATTGTCAAGTCTAGGTCTAGGGAAAGAGGCAAATAAAAGAGACCTAGCAAAGTAAACCTAACATGAAAAGTCGAATGAAAATAACTGAATTGATTACCGATCGAAGACATGATGTGATTAACATGGAATAAAACTAGACCAATCCAAACGTAACCAACATGCATGCTTTCAAGAATTTCAACTATTTATGACGATTTATGTTGTTCATCAATTTGATTCATCGAGTTATTCATGGGTGGTCGGTCGACCGACAATTGGTGAACAGTCTGAACACGGTGGTGGGCTTGGTTGGAGTCGTGCTTCAATAATGATTTTTTCAAACGAAATATACTTTATGCATATATACAGTACAACATACGAGTAGTAATTTTCGTGCATAATTGAACACTTGACTCGTTTAGAATTGTCATTACAAATGTGTACTCATAGTTTGAACAACAAGAGAATTCTCTTGCCGGGGTTGCACACTGACATAATTAATCTCAAGGATTACAAATTTATGGACCAATAATGTTTGGTTTCTACTTTCTATGTGCTAACTCTTCACCTTCCAACACTTGCGTGCGTTCCTTTTCAAGCTAGTTTGCTAGATGTTCTTCACATTTCAACTTCACTTACTCATATCTTTGCAATGAGCTTCAAAATGTTCACCACTGAAAAGAGGCCGAGCAGCTTACTGGAACTGGTCTTCTCGTGGTCGCTTCACGACATACTCGACCAAAATCTATTCAAGCCCAAGGTACTCCACTCTTCATCCCTTTCTCTACTGTCTAACATTTAAGTTTCCGAAACTGTTTTCTTTTCCGATAAAATTTAGATTATGTGTTGGACAGGTGAGACCGATACCAGAGATGTTTTCATCAAGGGAAGAATATACAGAATCATTTAAGTACCCACTTCTTGAAGAAACTCGTGCAAGTTTATGCTCCGGAATCGAATCTATAGGTCAAGCCCCTGCTTGCGAGATCACTGAAATCGAGTGTTCCAAAGATCATAAGCCCCCGAAGGAGCTATACTATAACATCCTCACCCAAAAGATAACGGGCTTCGGTGTCCACTATGAGCCTGAGGTCGGCGATATCATCGTGTTGACAAAGACTAATAAGCCAACAAGGGTTCAAGATTTGACGAAACCCGGTAAAGCTCTGATGCTTGCCTTGGTACTGCCTCCTGTGGGCGAGGATTATTCGGACATGACTAGGTTACGGTTATCCAAGTTTGTTGGCTCGGAACTGATGCCAACACGTGATCAGGAGCCTGTCGTTCGTGTATTTGCAACTTACTTGGACAACCTCATCACAAATATGAGGATATGGAATGCACTCAATCCTGATCCTGAAGATAGCAATCATAGCATGGATTTAGTTTCGCATATTCTTAGACCCATCCCTCGAGTACAATTTCTGATACTGTCTCACACACTTTCTCTGTGTGCTTTCAGCTTTCAGGTCTCAAAATGAAGTCTGATCTCTCACTGTTTTGTTTTGTTTTGTTTTGTTTGTGTTTATAGTTACAGACAGGCGTGGACTGTATCGGCTGTTCATCATCCGAGGAGAACATTAGCATACTGGAAAAAAACTTGCGAGAAGCTCTCGAGTCTTTTGAATTAAATACGTCCCAAAAAGACGCTGTATTCAGCAGCATCGCGATGACAAAATGCTCGCATCGAGGAAGAAGGAGAGTGAAGTTTATATGGGGTCCTCCTGGAACAGGGAAGACAAAAACAGTGGTTACTATACTCTACTCTCTATTTAGATTAGAATGCAGGACGTTAGCTTGTGCTCCAACTAACATAGCTGTTCTTCAAGTCGCTAAAAGGCTAATGGGGTTGTTAACGGGTTCTCTCAAATACAAGACTTACGGCTTTGGTGATGTCATTTTGTATGGAAATGGGGATAGGATGAAGATGGATGATCGTAATGAGCTTCTCTGCATATTTCTCGACTACAGAGCTCAAGTTCTCAGTCAATGTCTCTCGTCTTCAAGTGGTTGGACGCGTACTTTGGATTCAATGATATCTTTTGTTCAAGATCCTGAGGGGGAGTACCTTTCATATTCTCAAAGGAATAAAAGCCAAAGTGAAGATAACAAGAAGACGGATCTTAAACCGACCTTGAAGAGGAATGCTAGAAAGCGTTGGAACGATGTTGTTGATCAATCTTTGAAAGAAAGCGACAAAGCTGCTGCCGATCATAAAGAGTCTCAATCTGACAAGTTAATGACATTTGAAGAGTTTACGCGAAAGAGAATCTGTTGTCTTGGATATCGTTTGATTTTCTTGATGAAGAACCTTCACACTCATCTTCCAACATCATGTATTGTACTGGATGCCGTCAGAAGAACAAGCTCTCTCCTTGATTTGTTTATGCTACAAGCTAATACACAAAATAATTTGGATCATGCCTCTAAACGGATGCTGAAAGTAGGGGAGTACCTAGAGTTCCTCAAGTCTCTTCCTGACCAGTTTTTGCTTCCGAGTCCTACTGTCTTTGCTGACGTAAACTCAGTTAAGAATTTCTGTCTGATGAATGCAAGATTGATCATCTGCACCACTTCAAGTTCTGCTAAAGTAATACAGGCTGGGGGCATGAACCCGGTTGAAATGTTGATAATCGATGAAGCTGCGCAACTTAAAGAATGCGAGTCTTTGATTCCTTTGCAGACTCCTTTTCTGAAAAATGCAGTTTTTATAGGTGATGATAGACAACTCCCGGCAATGGTACAAAGCAAGGTAAAAACATAAAATTGATTGGAATAACTCACAGTCAGACAGTCTCACATACTTTCTAGTTTCTACATACTGTCAACTTAATCTTGGTTGTTTCAGATTGCAGAAAAGGCTAATTTCGGAAGGAGTTTGTTTGAAAGGCTTTCAAATTTGGGTCAAAAGAAGCATCTTCTTAATGTTCAGTACAGGATGCATCCTTCCATCAGTTCATTTCCGAATAAGAAGTTTTATGACAAGCAGATTGTCGATTCAGAAAATGTGAAACAACGAGGCTACAAAAGGGATTTTCTAGTGGGGAGCATGTATGGATCTTACTCTTTCATCAATGTGTCCGGTGGGAAAGAGAGTTTCAACAAGGGTCGCAGTCCTATAAACTCGGTCGAGGCAGCCGTTGTAGATCAGATTATCAGAAAGCTCTTCAAAAGTAAGACCTTTTCGTTTTGTCGAATCCATTTACCATGAATAAGACACAGTGAAAAAATCGAAGTTTTTTTTCTTCGTGTGTATGTACAGAGCATTCCATCACGAAACAGAAAATGAGCGTGGGAGTAGTATCGCCTTACAAGGGACAGGCGTGTCTGATACAAGAAAACACAGGGAAGCGATACGCCAACTGCAACAAAAACGAATTTTGTGTCAGTGTTAGATCTGTTGATGGATTTCAAGGCGGAGAAGAAGATATCATAATAATCTCAACTGTTAGAAGCAATAGAAATGGATTAGTAGGCTTCTTATCTAACCATCGAAGAACAAATGTAGCACTGACTAGAGCGAGGTATGGCGTGTTATCACGGTAGTAGTAGAGGTAAGGGAAGAAATGAGATAAATCTTATCTGGACGAAGAACAGAAGCTGTGTCGCGACAAACGTCACTGTCCTAAAGTTGATTTATGCCCCGTCTGCCACACACGGCCTCAATAGCACTCAACTCCCAGGATTCCACAACTATACCGTAACTTCAGTGTAGGTGAAGTACAGTTGAATACAGCCAAGAACGCTTGCCAATAACTTAACCGGAACAGAGATGAAAGTATGAAGAACGAGAGAATATGTGTATGTATGTTTTCTGTGTGTTCAAGACTGAAGAGAAGAGAGCATTATATAGTGGAGCAGTGGCATTGGTTCAATGCACAGCAATAAAGAGCAACTGGAGACTTCAGTCTCGGGAATGACAATAATCAGTCTTGGAAAGGCAACAAAGACTGACTGAGACTGACTGAGAAAAAAAGGAAGTTTCTGGATAAAAACAAATGATCCGACTACCAAAAATTACCCGCAAGCGGTGCGCCGCAGGCGCTCTACCAAAGCCCAAAGCCCGAGCCCGGCCCGGCGCGCACGCGCGTGTGTGGTGTACATAGTCCTCTCTTGTACACAGCTAGTAGAGCATTAAAGAGGGTCATATATAAGCATAGTTTAGTAGACATAAATGATCCATGTGGGATAATAATGACACTTAAAAGAGCTTCTTTTGAAGCATTAACTCTAACAATCCCCCACATGATTCAAAAGAAGAGAAGCTGGAGAAATTATTGGCAAACGGAGTTTTAGTTTTTAGATGTTCAGTGTCTTGTGGACTTTAACTGACACCCAGTGCGTACAAAAACCTAAAACCATCATTTAGAGGTGGATCGAAGCCTTTAACCTCCTAATGATGTGGGTAGTAGGTTAGTTGTGCACTTACCGTACTCAAATCAGGGCTAGTATTCGCACCATCCATGAACTCATCATGAACGCTAACTGTATGTAGTAAGTGTTTTACTTGGACTTCCCAAGTGCTCTCCAAATGAATCCTGGTAATTCATGAATGCCTCTAGAGATCCTAAAGCCTAAGGATCTCTTGGGGTTTAGAGCAATAATCCCCCACATTCACATAGGTAAATTCATCAGGTTTGACTGTCACAAACCATCCGTTAGGACTATGAATTTATTAAGAGCCAAAGCTCAACCTTAAATACACACGACAGTAGAAATAATAAAACATATGTCACTCAAAACAATTACAAAGGGAAATGGTTGTGACATTATTACTCGAGTTTACTGTGACTTCGTTTGACCGCATTTGACCTTAGCTGAGCTAAGTTGGGTATCAATCACAGTTTACTCCTTTACGGGCTTTAAGCCCATTTCCCGTGCTGTCTCCAGCACCATCTTTCTACCAAGGCCTTTGGTGAAAGGATCCGCTATGTTCCTCTCGGATCTTACAAACTCAATTGAGATTACATTTTCTCTGATCAGATTTCTCACTATTCCATGCCTTAGGCGTATGTGTCTCCTTTTCCCATTGTATGTTTGACTGTAAGCTACCCCAATTGCAGCTTGGTTGTCACAATGCATGGAGATCGATGGAGTCGGCTTCCCCCACAATGGAATGTCAGCTAGCAGACTCCTTAACCACTCTGCTTCCTGTCCTGCCAATTCTAGAGCAATAAATTCAGATTCCATTGTCGATTTGGCGATGCAAGTTTGTTTAGACGATTTCCATGAAATGGCACCACTAGCAAGTGTAAACACATAACCACTAGTAGATAAAATATCAGGAGAATCGGCTATCCAATTAGCATCAGTGTAACCTTCTAGGACAGCAGGTGTTCTCTCATAATGTAAACCCCAATCCATAGTGCCCCTCAAGTATCTCAACAAACGAATAAGGGCCGTCCAATGGTCTTGTCCGGGGTTATGAGTGTACCTACTTAGTCTGCTTACTGCGTAGGCAATATCGGGTCTAGTATAGTTCATTAGGTACATGACACTACCTATAATCTTGGCATATTCCTCTTGTCCCACACTGTTCCCGAGGTTTTTAGCCAGATCTATACTAGAGTCATAGGGTGAGGACAAGGGTAAACTATCAAATTGATTGAACTTTTTCAGAATTTTTTCCGTGCAGTGAGACTGACTCAAACATAATCCTGTTTTAGTTCTAGTTATTTTTACCCCAAGAATAACATCCGCCTCCCCTAGGTTCTTCATGTCAAAACGCGAATTTAGAAAACTTTTAGTAGCTTCTACCACATGCATGTTTGTTCCAAAAATGAGCATATCATCCACATACAAACATACTATCACACAACCAGAATCATCATGTTTAGAATACACACATGCATCAGAATCGTTTACCGTGAAACCATTGGATCTGATAGTTTTGTCAAATTTGTCATACCATTGTTTTGGTGCCTGTTTCAGGCCGTACAAGGACCTGATGAGCTTGCATACCTTGTTCTCTTGTCCAGGAGCCAAAAAACCTTCTGGTTGTTTCATGTAGATCTCTTCATCAAGATCGCCATTTAAAAATGCAGTCTTTACATCCATCTGATGAATAACTAAATCATGTATAGATGCAAGTGCAATTAGAGCTCTAATAGTAGACACTTTAGTAACAGGTGAGTAAGTATCAAAGAAATCCAAACCTTTCGTTTGACGATTACCACATACAACAAGTCTGGCCTTAAATTTATCAACTGAGCCATCGGGTTTGAGTTTCTTTCTAAACACCCACTTATTACTTAGGGGTTTACAACCCCTAGGTAAATCTGTTAACACCCAAGTGTTATTACTCATAATAGACTCTATTTCACTATTAATGGCTTGAAGCCAAAAAGTGGAATCAATGGAGCTCATAGCCTCTTTATAAGTTCTAGGATCTGTTTCGAGCATAAAAACATTTACAACATACTCATCAACTAAACTCGTTTCGGCAAGGAAAGCGGTCACGAAATCTGGACCAAAGCTAGTTTCGGTCCTGGATCGTTTGCTCCTTCGAGGTTCCTCAGGAACCGCCGCAGGAGTAGGGGGACGCGCTGCAACAACAGGAGCCAAAGAGTTAGTTTTCATAGGAAAAATATGCTCAAAAAATTCTGCATCTCTAGATTCTTTTATGGCCCCGAAACCGGACGAATCTTTAAGAATGAAGCGGTAAGCTGCACTATTCATGGCATGCCCGATGAAAATTCCGTCTACGGTTTTCGGTCCAATTTTGCTCCTTTGAAACGTTGGAATCCCGATCTTCGCCAGGCACCCCCACACTTTGAGGTATTTGAGATTGGGCTTGTATCCTCTCCATAGCTCATAAGGAGTCTTACCTGTTTTCTTATGAGGTACGCGATTCAGAACATGACATGCATAAAGGACTGCTTCACCCCACATATTAGTTGGCATTCCAGAACTTAACAACATTGCATTCATCATATTCTTTAGTGATCGGTTTTTGCGTTCGGCAACACCGTTTTGTTGGGGTGAATAGGGGGCGGTCCTTTCATGTATAATACCATGGGTCTTACAATAGTCACTAAGTGGATTACCATCGTATTCACCTCCCCGGTCAGATCTTACACGTTTTATTTTAAGGTCTAATTGATTTTCAACCTCAGCCTTAAACTCTATGAACTTGTTTTCAGCCTCATCTTTGGTTGTTAATAAATAGACCCTAGTGTAGCGAGAATAATCATCCACAAAAGTGATATAGTAATGTTTCCCACCCCTACTTGTGGTGTTCTTAAAGTCAGCTAAGTCTGAGTGAATTAGCTCAAGAAGCGTAGTAGAACGTTCCACACATTTATTAAAGGGTGTTTTAGCATGCTTAGCTTCGACACATATTTCACACTTATCAAAATTTGTGTCGCTAAAGTCAGGAATCAGGTCATGCTTTTTCATGTTTTTAATCGAGGTCACATTAACATGTCCTAGTCTAGCATGCCATAAAGAGACAGACTCAGCAATATAAACGGAAGAGGATGAATTCTTATTAATAACTTCTATGTGTAATACAAATAGTCCACCATTACAAAAGCCTTTGCCAACAAAATTTCCATTTCTAGTAAGCACAAGTTTATCAGATTCGAAAGCTAATTTGATACCTGCTTTGTTTAATAAAGCTCCAGAGATGAGATTTCTTCGTATGTCAGGAACATGTAGCACGTTATTAAGTTCAAGAGTCTTACCAGAAGTGAGCTTCAAAATGACTTTCCCTTTACCAAGTACCTTCACGGTGCTAGAATTTCCCATAAATACGCATTCCCCACTTGGTACTTGAGAGTAATCCGTGAAGACATCCCGATTAGAGCAGATGTGCCTTGTAGCGCCGGTGTCAACAACCCATTCGGAAAAATTGCTTACTAAATTAACTTCTGATACAACAGCAGCAATGATATCGTCATCTTGTTCAGTAAGATTAACATGAGATTTATTGGGGTTCCGTTTACCAGCGGGAGAAAAGCCATCGGGACAAAATCTAGAAGAATGACCCGGTTTACCACATGTAAAACAATTTCCCTTAAATTCCCGTTTACCTTCACCTTTAGAATCCCCTTTGCCATCCCGTTTGAAGGTATTCTGGTTTCTAGTCCCATGAACTTGATTAGAAGATTTGTTACCCCGTTTTTGCCCCTTGTAATGGTTCTTAGACTCGGTCAGGTTAGCCATGGAAGAAGAGTGTTCGACTTGTTTTCCCAAAGTCTGTATACGGTTTTGTTCCTCAATCTTTATATGGGACACTAGTTCTAAAAGGGTAAAATCTTTTTGTTTGTGTTTCATACTACGAACATAATTTTCCCAAGAAACCGGAAGTTTATCTAAAAGACAATTAGCCTGAAAAACCTCACAAATTTTCATACCTTCTGCCATTACCTCTGCACACAGATTTTCGTACTCATGGACTTGATCTAAAATGGGTTTCTCATCGACTAGCTTGAAATTTAACCAACGACTGCAAGCATACTTTTTCGTTCCATAATCATCAGAACCATACTTGGTTTTGAGAGCATCCCAAATTTCAGTAGCCTTCTTAAACTTACTGTAAATCAAGTACAAGGAAGAAGTCATATAATGCAATAACATTCCCCTACAAGTAACATTATCCGTTTCATAATCTCTACCCGATTTTTCTGGAGCCTCAGATTTAGTAAGTGTATAAACGACCCCCAATTGAGTTAGAAAAAATTCCATTTTATCCGACCACATACGGTAATTTTTTCCATCAAAAAGTTCTAATCTGGACATGTCGGGTATAAAAGGGTTATGAATAATAGTAGCAGGAACAGAAGTGACTACAGGAGTAGGAGGAGTAGAGGGAACAGCATTAACCGGACTACCAACCATGATGTTATAACGAAAATTAAATCAACTTTAGATTGTTATCACGGTAGTAGTAGAGGTAAGGGAAGAAATGAGATAAATCTTATCTGGACGAAGAACAGAAGCTGTGTCGCGACAAACGTCACTGTCCTAAAGTTGATTTATGCCCCGTCTGCTACACACGGCCTCAATAGCACTCAACTCCCAGGATTCCACAACTATACCGTAACTTCAGTGTAGGTGAAGTACGGTTGAATACCGCAAAGAACGCTTGCCAATAACTTAACCGGAACAGAGATGAAAGTATGAAGAACGAGAGAATATGTGTATGTATGTTTTCTGTGTGTTCAAGACTGAAGAGAAGAGAGCATTATATAGTGGAGCAGTGGCATTGGTTCAATGCACAGCAATAAAGAGCAACTGGAGACTTAAAAAGGAAGCTTCTGGATAAAAACAAATGATCCGACTACCAAAAATTACCCGCAAGCGGCGCGCCGCAGGCGCTCTACCAAAGCCCAAAGCCCGGCCCGGCTCGTGCTCGGTTCGACGCGCGCGCGCGTGGTGTACATAGTCCTCTCTTGTACACAACTAGTAGAGCATTAAAGAGGGTCATATATAAGCATAGTTTAGTAGTCATAAATGATCCATGTGGGATAATAATGACACTTAAAAGAGCTTCTTTTGAAGTATTAACTCTAATATGGCGACTAAGAGTCCCAAGTTTATTTGATGACAACTGAGAGTAACTTGACCATGATGAGGTTTGTGGTGTTTTTTTTGGTTAGGCACTGCCTTTGGGTAATAGGAAACGGGACAACACTGTCGAAGAGTGGAACCGTGTGGGAAGATCTTGTGAATGATGCCAAAAGACGAGGACGTTTCTACAATGCAGATGAGGATGTCGAGGTTGAACAAGCAATAAGAGCGGCTCAGAGTGATACTGGCCATACTGCACGCGCTTTGGTAAGTAATCGAACAAAATAACACTTGGTGGAAATCAGGAAATCAAACTAGTAATAACATACATTTACAGAAAAGGAGGAGGCTTTGCTGAAAGAATCATGTGAGATTTTGAAGCAAAAAGTTCCAGAAAAGGAGGAAGTTGGCTGCTGCTATAAGGGCTGCAATGAAGGCCGAAGAGACCTCGTAAGTTCAGTAGTTGGCGATGTAAGTGAGAGCGTTGTTTTATGCAGATTTTAATTCGAGTGCTTCTGCATTCTAGTGTCGATATGTTCCATTAATCTTATCGCAGTTCCATAAAAAAATCACAATGACTAAACTCTAAAACTGGGTTCGTTGCGCACGATGCAAGTTCTATAAGCCTCTTAAGTACCCACTACCCAGATAGGAAATGATACCATGTATGATAAAATCTGGTAAATCCGAGAACCTATGGATGGAATCGATTGCCCATGTTTTCGATTCTTGCAATCGGGAATCATTTTCATAGAGGAATTTCGTCGAGCAGATGGTGTGCACTCCTCAAAGGGTAAGTTGAATCAAACCTAATCCATGTGTTTGTCTTTGATTTAAAAAATACTCCTTCGATTTTTTATTATCTTCTCTGTTTTTTTATTGGATTGAAACACTATTTTTCCCCTATTTCTATTTTGGGCCATCAACCTGTGATTTAGAATTACGCTTACATTTCTGCTCATCTTTTTTTCTTTTGAGCCACACAATTCTACATCCTCGTTTTTTTTCACCAAAAAATCAAATGGAAAGATTAATAAAAATCGGAGAGAGTATATAAAGACAAATAAATGAATGGGTAGGAACGGTAGTAAGATAGAAACTAGTCCCTGTATTTTAACTGGTATGAGTCAATAAATTAGGATGAAAATGAAATAGAAGTTCCAACAATCAACTGTGAATATCGTTTTACAACTTACAAGTATGGCTGGCATAGCTGGCAAAAAAAAAAGTATGGCTGGCATACTTGACATACAAGTATATGTTTTCTAAGTATAGCTTCTTCTCAAATGGAAAAGATAAAACAGTTCAAATTCACGTTTATGCAACACCATGACTACATGAGATTGACACCTACCTTTAAAAGATGCTTTCATGTAGAGAATTTCTCTGTTCTCAGGTAGTCATGGTGTTACATGAACGTGAATTTGAACTGTTTTATCTTTCCCATTTGAGATGAAGCTACACTATACGCAACTAATTACTACAGTGTAATACTTAAGTTGATCAATAAAAACGGTTTCTGGTACTCATTATAAGCAACTTGTTGCACCCGAACAAGTTTTTAAAAAGTTAAAAGGGTTCGATGAATGAGAGAATACTCGTATTTGATTTATACCGTAACCTAATTTTTTAGGCTGATTTGTCAAATATTCGAATAATGTTTGATTTGATCTCACTGATCTGAGTGTAAGGTTTGATAATTTTGAGTGGATGAGTTACTAAATGAACGTTTAGAATCTTGGAGATAGACATAGAGTAATGAAATAGGGGTATGATATTAGCTTTAACATTAGATGGCTCATGAATTAATTTGGAGACGGCTCCAATGAACTGAGTATAGTATTGAGTATTTGGATGAAGATCGAGCGAATCGGGCCAAATATTTGGCTCGATTTGGGTCATATATCATTTACAAAATCGACGTTTGACCGTATTTAAAAAATCGAATTGAGCACAAATCAAGTTTTTTCGAACCGAACTTTACAAATCGAATCAAATGGTCGAGGTTGGTGTAGAAATTAGTAAGTAGAGCACGCATTAATGGTATGTGTCATTTCATTCATCACTTCCATGAAAACGGTCAAATTTGTGAATGGCAAGGAAAATGCAATGCATGCATGCGTATGAGTAAATTGTGTTCATATTATTTCTCCTTCATCGATCGCATGCTCCTCTCCTAACCCTTACTTGTCTAATCAACCAAGTTTATGAATAACATACCATGTAAATTAAAGGAGATCAGTCAAACTCACTCACGTATTGTTATACTTATCCCTCGCTCACTTATAATTTTTTTTACGATAATATTTGATCGGACATAAGTTGTAAGTAACTCTTAGATGGGACTTAAAAAATGATAAATTTTATAACAAATTAAACCTCTAGTAAAAATAATCAATCTGAAAAAAAAAATATTACATTCGGAACTTTGACTCACTAGGATTCCTAACTACGAATCCCAAAAACTGTGACTTCACCGGAGAATCGGAGATCTAGGAAAAAAGATCGATTTAAAAAAGAATATACCATTTTCGGACATTGGAGCCTAAAGTTATGCCAAATCAAAAGTTTTTTCAAGGAAAATAAAGGTACAACTATACGAGTCAATAAAATCAAATACGGAGTAATAGAGTAATACAAGTGTGAAAATTTCTTTATTAATTTAGGAGTTTTAGATTTCAAAGTTTAGGAAAAACATAACCCATGCTAAGCTAGTCGTTCAAAATTACAACAAACAGATTTAAGACATAAAAATCCAACAAATACTCGATATCATAAAAATCACACTTTAATTAATCTCAGTCATTTACGGGCTTGAACCGGTCATATTATGTCACCACCCCTTCCCTACTAAGGTCTCCATAGTTTAATTACCACGAGAATAATTTTAGCTAGGATAATAATATACAAGTACTCGAATTTTTACCGTTGAAATTTTGACATTATGACAGTATATATAGTACTTGTTTAATTATTCATTGTGATCTACTCATATCCTTTGGTCATCTATATATTACACAAGTGATCCCGATCCCTATCTGATGAGTGAACGCAACGTAGCTTACATCAATGGAAAAAAAACAAGCATGGCACATACACTTTATCAAGTTACGTAGCTTATACAATGACATATGTCTTTTTAGAGAAACAATTCCCTTTAATTTGTTAGTTTTAGTATAATTAACTTAATTAACTCGTTTTCTCTATCACATTTTTCGTAATGTAAAAGCAAACTCGTTTTCTATTCTCAACCCATAAACTTATACGGAGTAATCAATAATGTCACGTAATCAACAAACTTTTACACTATACGAGTTTTAATAAGACTGTTGCATGACCAGATCGTTGTATATTGTACTGTACTTGTTATTAAGAACAAAAGATTTACGTGATGGACAGGTCGACGACTAATACATTTCAAAGTCACAATACTCAAACCCAAAGGCTTAAATTAATGAAGCCATGCCTAGCTAGAATGGTTAAAGATAAAATGGTCCACTTACTAGATAGATAGGATGGATCATCACTTGCATGTATAGTTGCACAGTTGCATGCATGCGTGTTTGACGAAATGTATGTTAGTTTTCAATCTTTGCCTTGTAGCAATTCAAGTCATATAAATGTTGTGTGTGTATGTGTTTATGCCTCATTTATTTACTATAAGTTGCTATATAACAACCTATTCTTTTTCTACCCCTTTATCCCATCATCCCACTTACAAACAATATTCACACAAAGCTGCCCTACTTTTTAGTAGTTTAACTCTTCCTATACACCACTCTTCCTATGTGACATCTATCTATATCTATATATACATTCATTTTCTTCCCCATCTTTCACCAAAACACAATACTTTACCAAATTTAAGTAAAGTGATCGAGATTGAGATTGAGATTGAGATTGAGATTGAGATCAGATCGATAATGGGAAACCTTGCTTTGTGCATGGCAAGCAGCTCGAAAGTGAGGCCGAGGAAGGAGAAGAAGATGTTGCAAGTAATGAAGATGAATGATGGGAAGTTATTAGAGTTTAGAGTGTCAATGAAAGTGAAGGATTTGTTAGTTAATTATCCTAATTACTATGTGGGATTATTTAACAAGGCTACACAACCTTTGCCTCTTGGATATAAGTTGAAAGTTGGACAAATGTATTTTCTTTTCCCTTCCTTTTGTGAGTCCACTAATGTAAGAGATGATGAGCCAAAGGAGAATGGTGCAATAAGGATCAAAATGGTTATAACAAGAAAGCAACTCCAAGAGATTTTATCAAATCGGGTTCGAGTTGAAACCATGATTGTGGACGTTGATGATAAGCAATGTAAGAATTTGGTCGGTTTGTCACGAACTTGTTCGCGCAAGCTAGATTGTATTAATGAATGAATTGCGAGTGCATGTATTTTATCTGACTTGTAGGATGAAATCAGATAGAACTATGTTAATTTGATGATAATAAACTCGTCTTTCACATTTGTAAATATTTTTCGTATTAGAATAAAAGATTGCCCATCTGACAAGTTCCCATTGTGGTGCATCTCTGGACTAATTTCTTCAATCGAAGACTAATTAAACATTTAACTTCTTCTATGACATTATTCATAGAAAATAATATACTCCGTATATAGTGTGTTAGGCAAATATATTTTCTTGTTAGATGTTCTCCAATACAACACAACACAACAAATTAAAGTCATTGATTAGTAAGTTATCAAGGTTATTAAAGCTAAGCTAAGCTGATAAGCTAAGAC
Organism: Agrostemma githago; assembly: GCA_958450325.1. Classification (NCBI taxonomy): domain Eukaryota; kingdom Viridiplantae; phylum Streptophyta; class Magnoliopsida; order Caryophyllales; family Caryophyllaceae; genus Agrostemma; species Agrostemma githago. The sequence goes on along the minus strand of OY288241.1, from coordinate 3,132,571 downwards.
TTAATTTAAACAAGTACGGAGTAATATTCTTTTCATCTTTTGTGTTGAATATGAAAAAAATACGTTACTCCCTCCCCCACTAAGATCTTCCTACTTTCTTTAAAAGAAACTCCACTAAGATTTTCCCATTTCAAAACTTTCCTTATTCATTCATCGTACTCTCTTCCTATTGGTTACTTTTTGTGATTTGACATCTTGAACCCCACTAAACAATTTACCACCTTTCATTATCCATTTCTTAATCCATGTGCCAAGTCAAAGTGGAAACATCAATGTGGGGAGGAAATATTACTTATTAGAATTAGTACCACAAAACGTATACGTTGAAAAAAAAACTTACTCTTTTAACTAATACGGAGTATTATAGATCAAGTACTTGTACTATTTGAAATGAAATTTTGAATTAACTGAGCCAAATAATATTTAAAGTAATTATCTTTTTTAATTTTTACAATTTATCATAAAATCTCGTTTATGTAATAAGAATTTTATAAAATAAATATAAATTAAGTGTTACTTTATTCTCTTAATTACTCGTATTTGTTTTCATAATTGAAAATTGAAAATTTGAATGGAACATTTTAATATGATGATGACATGAGTTAATATTATTCTCCTAGTAGTAAGAGAAATATCACCAATATAAAAACATAGTCAAACTTATATTTTGCTCATTGAAATCGCTATATATAACCCATAATACACGTACGGAATATTTTATATTGCCAATTTATTTGGGTATTTGACCCTAAATTAGTAAACTTCATACATCATTCTAACCAAATACACACAAAATAACTTAGCTAGATTATTTATTAGAGTATCTATTGAATTTGCACATCGACAACCTTACGCTCAACTTTAGCCTTAGGAACAGAAATATAAAGCACACCATTCTTAAGCTCTGCCTTAATCTTATCCATCTCGCAATTCTCCGGCAATTGAAGTCTCGTATTATACGAGCTATAACACCTTCGACCCCATCCATCACCACCACCACCACTACTACTCTCTTCCTTCTTGTGCTCCCCCTTGATTACCAAAACCCGATCATCCACCGACACCTTCACGTCCTCCCGGTCTAGACCTGGCATGTCCAACCTGATCTTGATCTCGCCCTCGTCCTCCATCACGTCCCATGGTGCCCGCACCTCGCTCGTCCCACCTGGCATTGTCATTGCGTCTTCGAATAGACGGTCCATTGTGTCCAACATTTGTCGCATTGTTCTCATTGGTGATAATGAGTCGATTAGTCCTGCATTTTAATTCTCGAATGAATTTCAAAGAATATAAAAATAAACAAATAAATAAAACCTACGTAGTCATGTTGTTAGGTTACTTACCAAAGGGAGAGACGTCTAGAGCGGTTCTTCGAGGACGACGCTCGACCATAGTCCCTCGATTTTGACCAGGGTTTGATTTTTGAACTTGGACGTCCAAATGGTGGGCCCCATCTTCACTCGCTTGCTGTTGTGCATGCACAACAGCAATACGAGAACAATGCTTCTTTGTCGGGTATCCTGAAAAGGAGACCGAGTGAGGGCCTAAGCCAACACCATTTATCTTCGACGATGTTGGGCTTGTAACCAAGGGTGAAGTTGCACAACTTAAAACTTTGCTTGCCATATTTATCAACTTATTAAAGTAGATTGTTTGTTTTTTGATTTGATGAGAAAAATTGAAGTTGGTGCATTGTTTATATAGGATGCTTAGTGTAGTAAAGTTAGTTGGTTTTTCGACGAGGTTCGAGTGATTCAGTGAAGTTTCTGGACGTAAACCTCGTCACTTGGCATTTTTAGGACATGAATGATGTATCGTTGTTACGGTGTCGTTTTGTGTGCTCAATCCAGGTCTCTCTTTTTTGTTCCGGAAGTCTCTCCACAATCCACATCAGTGTTTCATTATTGGACTTATGGACTATCAAGTGATTGGACGGCCCAACTAATAGTAAGATAAAGTTGACCTATGAGTCTGTGAAATCCTAGGCCTAGGCTTCCACTTTTATGGTTTGGTTTTGGATTGCCAATCCAAGTTAGGTATAATCCGTAATCCTTCCGTTCAAGTCGAACATTATCCTTCACTTTTTGCACAAGTTCTAAGAAATCGATGGTTTATTATTAAAAGTACAAATGAGTCAAAGTTAAATATTTGTTTAATATTAAATGTAGGGTCGATAGAGATATTTTTGTAAATATGTAAGGTTTAAAATATTTGTTTCATATTAAAACAATTACTAAAATGGAAATGGGTAAATTAGACTTGAACGCCCAAAAAAAAAAAATTGTTCGACTTGAACAAAGGGAATATTATTTTTGGATCAAAGTTCAAGGAAATAATAATGAGTAAATTTGGATTACACAAAATTTGTTTGCACAATATGCACTTACCAAAAACTTACCACAATAGCACGAACGTTATAACAAAGTGACGGACAACTCCGTCACAAGAAAGACTAGCGGTAATAAATAGAAGGTGATCTGAAGGCACGAGGGAAGTGGTCTGTCCAAATGAAGAAGAATGAATGACCACTTGTTGTATACTTAAAATTACAAGATATGACAAAATTACAAGAATTGAGGTTCAGGTGACCAAAAATGTAATGGAAGTTGTCTTAGGGGCATAAATAATTGTCCTTTTTGGTTGTGTTTTACTACTCACAAACAACAAAGTACTGCTGCTGTAGTCCTGTGTTTAGAACTACCAGTAAATGCATGATTGATTACAATATTTACATGCACCACGTGATATCATTCAGACCTCCCACTCCCACTTTTATTAAAGCAAATACATAATAAACTCTATTCAATTGATTTAAAGTTACTATCTTGCTTGGTTGGTTTATTTTTATTCAGCCTTCTGTTGTCTCGAGGTTGCCTTTTACTCCCGTTTTCATTCATCTCTCCTCACTCCATCCTCCCATTTCTTTAGGCCACCAATAACACAGTATGTAATACGAATACGGACTATTTGTTTAAGATGAATATGTCCGTTTTATCTTTATAACAAGTTAATTGGTATTCCGTAGGACATAAACAAGTACGGAGTACTATGTAGTTGTGTTTATGAGTTTATCTATGTAAATTGTGATCTGTTTTAATCTTAACACGGATATATCTGTCTTTAAGAGTGATCTACCCCAGATTTGATAAATGACATATATTGGATGAAAATTAGCAGATTCTGGTCTGTATAATAGATTGTTTGTCAATCTACTACGGAGTAAGTTAATGTACGTTTGGGAAACGATATATTGCGACTTGCGATAATATTAATAGAATATAAACGGCCCTCAACCATTGCCTTAAGGTTTTGGTTGAGATGGTTGGTTAACATGGTATCAGAACCAGAGGTCACGAGTTCGAACCCTGGCAGCGGTTGAGATGGTTCGTTAACAAATATATATATTGACGGAAATCTACTACGGAGTATTTTTGGATCATACTCGTATTGAAACAATATTTCAATATATAAATGAAAACAATTTGATTGTTGTATAATCGGCTAATTACCAAACATTCGTTTTTAAGTATGCTAAGTAATTTAATTTGATAGGTAAACACTCAAACATTCGACTACAATCTGTTAATCGTAGTATGTTAATGTTATCAGTTATTACAAATCTGTTACTGAGGTGTCAAACCGGACCCTAATAACTAAGATAAAGAAATCATAGCATATTTTTCTTTACATTTTAATATTGTCTTGCTTAATTAGTACGAGTATTTTATAACCATGCATGTGTGGTGTTTGGAGTCATTGATTATCATGCATGCTTGTCTCTTAGAGTTGTTTGGCAATGCTACAAATCTACAACAGGCCGGGCTAACCCTAATCACTTATCATAATGTTGCATTGATGTTGTATGAATCATCTATCATAACTCTATCTGAAGCTCGTGCTCATAAGATTTGATGAATAAATATCGCATACTTAATAACTACATGATATCCAGCAATCACCAATTCCCATAAAACTAGAACCCTAAACACCTGAAAAACCCTAAAAAAAAATCCCCCTCGGGGCTGCCATCTACCAATTCTGGTAGTGGTAAGCCCCAAATTTTAATCTTTATCGTTAATTCTTAATAGTTTATTTAGATTATAATAACTCTTGCCTCTTCTTTTTGGAGATTTGTCCCATCAATTGATGGGTTTGTTCCCATATTTTTTGTGGGTTTGTTCTCTCTTTTGGAGAGGTTCAAGAATTATGTGCAAGATCATGGGAGCAAAAAAATTTCTACGTATGGTGATACAATTGAGGTCAGATCTCGGTCTACTATTTGTCAAAATAGAGAAAGTTCATCCTTTTAAAGACTATATCATCAGATCCATAGATTCCTTCGCGAAAGGCTGTGTCAATCAACAGCGATATATAGAAGGTTATGCAGAAGCGTATTATTCGAATAACGATCTTTGTCTCAAGGATGTTCTTTATTTATGTTTTACAAATATGTATTCAGTTCAATTTGATATCATTTGTAGATGCCGTATGGTTTATTATTAATGAAATTGATCTGCACTTCAAAAAAAAAAATAACTACATGATGGATCGATTGATGGAGACGTTAAAATAACAAAGTTTTGAAATTAAACAATAAAAATTTCATTATACATACTACTCCCACAATTCATTATATATATCATCAAGAGTTTCTTCCATGGTTTAGATATGGAAGTGGATTGTGTTGGATCGTATCTCGTATCGATCCATTGTGTCTGAAAAAAGATCAGATATGGAAGGGAAACTTGAAATGGCAAACTAACCATGACCAATGACATGTAGGCATATAGTGTCGTGCTTAGGCGTGCCTAAGAGCAATTCTCAACTTTAACCGTATTGGTTCACTGATTAGACCCACTAACTCATTACTTCCAACTAATAAAACCATGTTTTGGAGCATAACTCCAACAACCCATCGTATGTCGTGTGTCATTTTGGCCAACCCATCCAACATGACCCACAGACCAGACCAAAGTCTCCTCAAGCCAGTTTAGATCAGAGACGCTTATATATTCCAAGCCGGGACCGGACCCATGCAACCCGTCCCCTCCCAAAGCACAGCCGTGCAACCGACCCCATCCCCAAACCGGTTCATAGTCGAGCAAGCACGGTCCACCCCGTCCCCAGGGCTAACGGGGCCCATGGCCATGTCTAGGGAGTCCTTAGAATGATCTTTTTCACATGAATTTGTAGTATTCAAATGTCACATATAGACTATAATGTACTTTTTTTTGCTTTTTAAAAAAAATGAAAAGTAAAGGGGGTCTCAACTCTCAAAACTTTAGTCTTTAGCAGGCAGTCCACTAGCTACATACATACATACTCCCGACACAGGAACTAATGTCCTTTTGTTTTTGCAGAACTTAGTTTCAAACCAAACAGTAGTAAACACAAACAACACCAACACCAACACCACCATTTGCCACTATCTACGTACCTACCTACGTACTCACTCTCACATTACAATATTACATCACATATTTACATTATGTAGCATCAGTATCACTCTTTGCACTTTCCACTTTCCCTCATTATTCATTCTCACTGTCTCTATTTCCTCATTCATTACTACTATTTCATTCATTCTTCCTCTGCACCACTATTATTATTCTTCATACTTTCTTCTTACATACATTCATTATATATTATGATGAGTTCGTCGTGGCTGGCCGTGGTGAAGAAGGTGTTTCGTTCTCCGGGTAGTAAAGACACCACCCATGACAAGCGGACTTGTAGAACTGAAGACCTTGAGCAACAAGAACAGGAAAAGGTATGTACATTTACTTTTCTTCGGTAACTTTACCAGCTAAACTAGCTGAACACGGAGTTTACATGTTTTTGGATTGTGGGGGTTTGTGTACAGAGAAGAGGAAAACGTAGGTGGATTTTCGGCAAGTCCATCATAGCCAATGACAAAGAGAAAAGGCAGCAGCAAAGTAGTGATCTTAAAAATAATGCTGCTGCCATGGCCGATCCTGTGGAAACGGACATGGCAGCAGAGACATCAGCTGATCACGAGGAGGAGAAACGACGTGCCATTGAAGTCGCCATTGCTACTACAACAGCAGCAGAGGCCGCTGTTGCAACAGCTCAAGCAGCTGTCCGATTTATCACTAGGATGTCGTCAAAGCCGCCTTTGATTTCATCACTCACAGAAAACCAAGCTGCTGCTATTATCATTCAGAAATCATTCAGACGATACCTGGTAAATATACGCGACTACTGTCTCATCTTTTGCTATTATCAAGTTAAAATGTAGGTTTGATATGTGAGTGTGGTTTGGTTATTGAAGGCGAGAAAAGCTCTGAACGCGCTGAAAGGACTGGTGAAGCTGCAAGCATTAGCAAGAGGTCACAATGTGAGAAAGAGAACGACTTTAACTCTGTCGCGAATGCAAGCTATTCTTCGTGTTCAAGCTCACGTTTGTGATCAACGTCGTAGGCTTTCCGTTTCTCGTGAAGGAGGCCTTTATTCCAGCAACTCTTTCACTGACAACAATCACATGGTAATTCATCTTTCTGCTGTCACATTACAAAATATTTACAGTAGTCTGATTTCTCTGCTTTACTTTCCTTAAACACTAGAGTTTTGATTGATGTGTTGACAGTCGAAAGATGGAGAGTCCGATGAAAATCAGAGTGTCGAGAAAGAAGTCGACTCCATTTACATGCCGGGAATGGTCAAGGATGCTGAAACAGACCTCGCTTACGCCTTCTATGACAAGGTCTACGATTCTAGATTATTTCAGACTTCGATTCTTTACTTTTCCTACAAGTTTACCAGCTAAGATAGATGACATCTGCAAATTTCGACAAACATGATGACATGATTCATTTGTGCGATTTTCTACAGATATGGACCCGCCACAAGGCTGAAACAAGCCTATGGGAACGACCGGGAAGATACTCTTGTGATAGTAGAACACCCATCAAAACCCTCCAAGTAGAAGAACAACCAGAGCGACGAGACCCATATCAGCAAACCCGATTCAGCTCCTATAATTCAAACCAGTTTGAGGAGCCTCGCAAATCTGTACCAAACACATCTTTTGGGTCACCTGTTAAACCTTACAGGCCAGACCTGAAATATCTGCAAGTTCATTCTGCTAGCCCACGATGTATGAGAGAAGAGGAATCGAACTATCCAAAGTCGAAGACTCCAAGCTTAAGAAGCTTTCGACCAAGCTACATGGCAGAGACAGAATCAGCTAAGGCTCGTGCTCGGTCCCAAAGTGTTCCAAGACATCAAAGGCCTTCGACACCAGAACGAGAGGCTATTGGGATTGCTAAGAGGCGCCTGTTCTTTGGAGCTCCTGATCACGTCTCTTCACCTTCGTGGAGTAGTCTCACTAGGATCAAGAGATGAAACAAACAAACAGTCTACGGTTCTGAAGTCGCGCTTTAGACTAATTTAATCCTTGTATATTTAGTGGATAATCAATCTAGCACCCAAGACAGGTCGATCTCATCTATCGCTTGGTTTTGCATTTCCGATTTTCATCCATGTTTTCAAATGACTCTGTCGACTTTATGTGAAATGCAAAATCGCGGGAAGTTTGTATACCATTTGACTTCAGAACTCAATCATCCAAGATTTTTATTCCTCAAAATAACCAAGTAGGAGTAATAAACAGTTGGAGTTCATACAGGGAAAATGCATAAGTATACAAAATTTCCAGATGATAGTGGTCAGAAACACAAACACCAACTAATTCTGGATCCCTCATCTACTCTCAAAACCAAACTCAAACAAAAAAAAAACGTAGTCGTGCAAGTCCAAGTCGAAAACATACATACTAACCGAGCCAATTGAATGGCATACTAGAATTTGCATTAGAGTTGTGACAAACAGGACTGTTACTGCCACTGCTATCAGAGAATGTAGCTAGGGTTTTCTGAAGGACGCCAGATGGGGATGAAACTGCTGTGGCTGTTGGAGTGGCCGGTTTTGAGGAGGTCCCCGGCAATAGAACTTCAGCCAATGGCCCACCGGGAGTGGCAGTGGAAGCCACCCATGAATCGATGAGTCCGAGACCCATATGAATTTGGCACTTCTCCTCATCGAAGGTGTTACCGTTGCTGCTGTTATCTTTGGTGTCGGTTACTCCCATCGACCATGCATCAATCAGAGGCCTCTCTAGCAAACCCATGTCAGTTTTTCCGCTTAAACCGACATTGGAATTCAAATTCAAGGAATTTGCTTCAAGTTGGTGTTGATAGGCTGAGTTTATGTTGGTTTGCATTAAGTGCTGCCATTGTTGCTCATCACTCCAAGCCAAGTTCCTAAACACGTCCAACATGCAACAGGTAAGGACAAGTGGACAACAACAACCACCAAAGTAATAAATACCTCAAACCAGTAAATCTCCCCTATGACGGGTATAGAATGCTCTCTATCTACTACCCATATGGGTGATATTTGTCACATCCAAAGTTTGTAACAGATATCCTCGTCACAAACAAGAATTCAAAATACTCCGTATTAAAACGAATGTTTGAAAAGTTTGAGTTAGGATCGAAATCCCACCTTGAATCCTCAAAGAGGTTGGCATTAGACACCATGGATTGTTCAAAGATCGGAGCTTTAGAAGGCTGAACAACAGAAGAACCAATAGAGTGATGATGATGATGATCATTCAAGCGGGTCTTCTTAGCGAGATTATTATCATCAGCAGCAGCCTTATCCTTAATGGTGGTGGTGGTGTTGGTTACAGGGAGATCGGATGGAGGAAGAGGTTGATTAGTCTGATTAAGAAGTTGTTGTTCCACATGCTTTCTTGAACGGGGACGTCCTCGGTGCATGTGACGCTCACAGTACTTTGAATTAGGCGCCACATCCCTTGAGCACCTCCATTTCTTCCCATCTGTCCTCTTACACCTCCCTGGTTCTGCATCTTTGCTATTTCCACTCCATCTTACACCAACTCCACTCCCATACTTTCCCATAACTGTCCTCCACCAAACCAAACACACACATCTCTTATCAGTTTCATCATCATCCATGTAACAATCAACATATACAAATACCTAATCTCGTAAAAGACGGTCCCATAATTTGAAACATGTTTTCATGACATCGTCTCATATAAGAATGTGTAAACCTAAATACCCATCAACCCAAAACAAAACATACACATCTTTAATCAGTTTCGACATCATCCATGTAACAATCAACATATACGAACAACTAATCTCCTAAAAGACGGTCCCATGATATGGACAGATCACAGTCACAAATTCACAAATCACATCCATGTTTTCATGACATTGTCTCATATAAGAATTCGTACTAAAAACCCTAACTACCCATCAACCCAAAACAAACATCACATGTTACAACAATCAATATATACATACAATTAGTCTCCTGAAAGACGGTCCCATGATATGGACCGATCACAGTCACAAACTCACAGCCATGTTTTCATGACATCATCTCATATAAGAATTCGTACTAAAAACCCTAACTACCCATCAACCCAAAATAAACACCACATGTAACAACAAATCAACAATCAATATATACAAACAAAATAGTCTCCTAAATGACAGACCCATAAGTCATAACCATGTTTACCTGACATCGTCTCATATGAGAATTTACAGTATTACAGCAATACCCCATCAACCCAAAATGCATAAAGATTGAAACTTTAGGTGAACATAAGATGTAGAACATACAGAAAGAGGCGGGGGCGAAAGCGGAAGAAGAAGAAAGATTGGTGGTGAAGGATGAGTAAAGAAGATCAGAAGGAACTGGAAGTGAAGCCATCATATATTTGTATATCATAGCTTGCCTTTCCAATTCTTTCCATTGTGCTGCAGTAAATGGAAACCCCATTGCTGCTGTTGTTGCCATACCACCACCTGCATACACACATTTTTGTATCAAAACCTGAGTTTATAACTTTCAATCATCCAAACATTTTTTCAAACACAAATTAATAAAGTTGCCAACTTTATTATATTATGTCACCAATTAGCATTCAATTTTGGGTTTCAGATTAAAGTACATCAAATCTGATCAATGCTTAGGAACATCAAGTACTCTCCGATTTTTTTTTATTGTCTCGTTTCAAAGTATTTTAATGAACCGGACAAAAAAATATAGAAATTGGACAGAGTACACTATAAAAAATTAATTAATAATTAACTGTGATGTTGAAGAAATATAAACAAATAAGTTGTGGATTAGATTGTCACAAGTCATTAGTAAAATGATTAGCTAGTGGCAGAACATAACAGAACAAAACAGATTAAGTTGTGATTATTTTAATCAGAAAAGATTAATATTTTATCTAGCATGACAAAAATGTGGGTTTCTCATAACATGACTACCCGTTTACCGATTCACGATCCGCTCCTTTATATATCAACAAGTAATTCGCTAGGTATCCGAGGGAATCGAAATATAGAAGAAACTTAAAATAATTACCAGAAGAGTAATAATAGGAAGGATGGTGATGAAGTGAGTGGAAATTCTTTAAAACAGGAGAAGCAGCTTCATTAACAGAAACATTGCTTAAAATTGAAGAACTTGTTGTTGTCGTTGCATTATTATCATACTTATACCCATTAAAACAGGGTCCACCATTATTATGACTATGATTATGATTATGATTATTGTTTTCCTGTAACTTAAGACCCAAATCAACTTCAACCACTCCACCTCTCTTCATACTCCCTCTACTAATTACTTTCTTTTTTTTTTTACTTAAAAAGTTGACTTCTTTGGATTAAATAAAGTAAAGGGTTTTGATTTTATTTGTTTATGGAGAAAGGGTAGTTAAGGATTTAGTTTGAGGGAAGAAGAGGGGAGGATAATAAATAGAGAAAATGAAATGAAGGGAAGTGAGGAGAGTGAATAAATAAAGAAAGAATAAGCGGGAAAAGGATGGGGGATAATGGAGGATGGAGGATGGAGGATGGAGGATGGCCGCCTTTGTTAGCCTCTGTTTTGCTTCCATGCTTCCAACATTCTCACCATTTTAATCTAACTATATTCATCATTCATAATCACACATCTAATCTAATGTACATATGTAACACAGATTCGAAATATTTGTCACAAATCTATGGCAGGTCAAATATGAAAGATAATAGGATAACCAAATAATTGTCGTATTTAATTAAATGAGATGTAATTTGATCTGTTTTAGTCATATGATGTATATATCGATTTTAAGAGATATGGACCGAATATGTAACGTAATGTAAGGTGTCTCTCTTTCTTTGTTGGTTTGTATGTTTATCTCTGTACTACTTTGTCACATTATTACAAAATCCGATTGTGATGTTTATGTCATTTACTCCTTGCCTTACTTGACTCATTTTGAATTAGTTAGTAGTGTTTCATTATTTGTTATTTTGTTCACCATAAAATATTACTTCCTCCGTATCTATATGTTCGTCCACTTTATTTAATATTTCCTCCGTCCCAGTGAATTCTTTAAATTTTCTTTTTGGCACTATTCATGAGGGGGAATAATCTCGAATATAATTTCTAATATATAACATTCAAGTATTAAAATTAAAATATAATGATCTCGTATTTTTACGTCATACTCTAATAGTACATTCAAGTATCTTTTGTTAAATATTAAAATTTATCTGATTATTTAAGCCGACTAACTTAAAAATGAGCTAACCCCAACGTGAAATATGTACGAAATAATCACTAATACAACCAAAATAACTCGTACGAAATATTTTTACATAACAAGATCATGTGAACGAACGCAACTCAAAATCGACCCAAATATATTGTAGTCCAATTTACGACGATGGGTAAAGGAGTGAGTTAATGTTAAGGGCGGGTGCGTAGGTTTTAATATGGTGAGATTGACACGCAAATACGCAATTGGTGAGGATTATGGAGTATTTAGTTGTGCATGTAGGTGTAGGTAGCGCCGCACCCATGGAGATGGAGATGGAGATTGGAGGCCGTATCGTATCATGCTTTCGTCTTCAAATTTCAACGCTGGTTTGGGAACTTGAGCCTACGTTTTTTCGTGGGGCCTCGTGTAATATGTCCTCCCTCCATCAACATCTTTTTACCGTTACCGCAGCTCTTAAGCTCCGTAGTCAAACCGATTAATTAATGCCAACAAATATTTGTCACAAATTTGGGATAGATCAAATATGGAGTAATATTTACTTTAATAATTAAATATATAAATACTCCGTATTTATTACCTCCGTCCCACTAAGATTGTCTAGTATTTTTTTCTCACATATACGGAGTAATAGGAAAATGAGACAATTTTTAGGAACGGAGGGAGTAACCAATTTGGCAATTTGCTACTGGTACTACAATCCTCTCTATCTACCGTATCGAACTTTGTGATATTATTTGTGACGAATATATATCTCATAAGGGAAACCCACTTTTAATTAATTGTACAAACTACTTAATTCATATGGCACATCCTTGATACTCTCTCCGTTCAAATCCAAAGAGCACGCTTTCCCTTTGAACATTATTTACAACTCAAGAAAATCGTTAATATTTCCGACAATTTATAAGAGAAAATATAGTCATGTAGAATCTTGTTTGATTCGTCTTTATGAGTAGATTAAGAATATCAAATTTTTATAATTTTTGTTAATGTAAAACGAAAGATATTGACAATGTAAAACGTGTCTCGGCAAGTGTGAAAAAACAAACGTACCATTTGAATTCAAACAGAGAGGGTAATTCAAAGTATTTATTCATACAAATAGAAACAGACAAAAAATATTGTTATCATCATTTAACACGTTATAATAATACGACAAAAACTCGACCCAAATTAAATAAAAGTAACTAAATTAGAGCTATAGATGACTCTAAGAGTCAAAGATATAGGCCTATAGATGAGTCTCAGGCATGTTGCAAATATTGTCGTAGCTATCTACTAGCTACAGTACTACTACGTAGTTTTACTTAAGTTATGCGGCTATGGGAAATCCAAACTTGTACGACTACAGATTTTTATGTGAGAAGACATGTGTGAGTGTGAAATTGAAATATCCAATTAGTAATGACTAATGAGCATTAACTAGTGCCACATGTGAATTTTTATATCGTTTCACACTTAAAACCCGTCTTATTATTCCTATTAAAGAAGTCAATTGAGATTTGAGGCTTGTCACGCAAATTAATTCTCCATATTAAACTAATTGTCGTTTTAGAATTTTATAAAATCGTTAAAAAAATCATTAGAAGTACTCTGTATACTCCGTAACAATATGATAACGATAATGTATCTTTGGTTTTTCACTTTTTATGGTGTACATTTCTTTTCTTTTTTCGTCCGAATGACTTTAACTTCGATTTTATTTCAAACCGAAGAACTCTTGTGGACAATTAATTTGAGGAAATAATCATCACTTTCGGAACTCCTGCAAAGAGTTATAGTTGGTCAAACTTTATTTGGTTTGAAACCTTTTTGACCTAATATAGCACTTTTTACGTACAAGTTTCAAAATTGATTATAATTTTTTTTTTTACTAAATCAAAGATCTCGTAAAACAATGAATTTGATAAATAAATCGTCATTTTCAGAACTCGTGTCCTTGAATTGAATTATTATAAGTCAAAGTTATTTTGACTGAAAAGAGAGTTCACCATACAAAATGAAAAAACATAAGGTTTGCACCTAGTAAATCATTTTTCTTATTGAGTGAAGTCTACAACTTTACATTAAAAACCACTTGCGTTACCGTACATTTTTCTTCATCTGGTCAATATTTAACTGTTTCATTTCATAATATATGTGAAAAAAATATTTTATTATAAAATGACAATAATTTGTGACATTAATTGCCTCATTTCCATCATAGTACGAGTGCGTATGTGACCGCACCTGTGGGCCTGTGGCCCGACCCATCGTACCTTACCATTCTTCTTGTGCATTTTCCTCTGTTTTTTTTTTTCATGTCGGTCTATTCGTGCCGTTAAGCTGGATCATACGAATTGATAATTTAAATGTCGAGCAAATTCAAAAACCGCTTCTCTGTTTTACATGAAACCATCTTCGATAATTTTTGTGTAGCACCCTTTGAAGTAGTGTACAAATCAAAACAACACCTCTTTCCATTGGATGTGGAAACGATTGGTGTGAATGTAGAAGCGTACAAATGTACCAATGTACAATAATTATAGTGCGACGTACTCCAAGCAGAGGAACAAGTAGTTTCGTGATGATTTAATTTACAAATGACTAGAGTTCAAAGTTAGGAGTTTTAGTGAAGAGAACATGTGACTTTAAGTTCTACCAAAACAAATCATATCATGTTTTTGTCTGGTAATCTATAAACCCTGTTAGTTGGAACTGTGCCTCAAAGGACCAACACACATGAGATTGAGTTATTTAAGATGTGATGCCTTAACAACTTTCATGTTTATACTTCCCATTCCTCATGCCATCATCACACATTTTTCCCCTTCTTATCCACGATAATTCGCGTCACTTAAGACAAATTAAAAATCATCCGGAATATTTAACTTGTTATAAGTTAGCGACAAATATCTCCATCACACCCCAGAATTTGTTTTTTTTTTTAAAAAGTAGCGGTCTTTCTTCTAAACTAGTGGACTGTTTCTCCTATCACCAATTGATTTTAGAATGAAAGTTTATTTGTTTGTGAGTCAATCTTTTGCACTTGTTCTATTAGTCTGCTGTGGAGAACTCAACAGCTATTGGTCAACCACACACCTCAAAATATACTCGTTATAATAAGAGAAAATGCTTAGTAACTTAATCACTAGCGTAAAAAAAGACGCGGACATATTTGAAATGATCCAATAACAAGTAAGTGAAATTCTTAAAAAATAATCCAACCCAATTAAACCAAAATGTGGTAACGTATTCAGAAGATCCAATACTTTTAAAACAATGTGAAAGAGGAAAATGATTGTTTTATTGATTCTAATTTTAACTATTTACTCCATTCATTAATACGATACATTTAGGCTTAATAGGTATTTCAATAAAAAATAAAAAAATAAAAAATAAATTACCTATGTCTCTTACTAAGTTAGACATAATACTGTATAAAATCTTATTCCGTGAACTCGTGAAGTAATATGTAATTGAAAATACTAATATCTGGAGATTGGAGTCTTAATAAAGTGGGTCGGGTTGAATAATAGTGGATCACAGTTGGAAATGGATAGGTGCGTGGGGGAAAGGGGGAGTCAGCATCAAGCATCTACATCAAAATGCGAAAAATATCAAAATTGAAATTTTACATAACTCTACTCTGCTCAGTAAATATCAATAATGGCTCTCTCTCCCCTTCTACTTTTAACCTGCTCCTCATTTTCCTACTTTTGGTAAATATTTCGACCGACTTACTGTATTTCCTATACGTCCTACAGTATTTTTACTGTTTCTCATTAACTCATCCATTCCAGCTGCCAAACTTCGTTTCCATGATTACTATGCAGTACGGACGGGACTACTTTATTTGCCAAAGACGTACCATTCTTATTTAAAATCGGAATCTCCGTCGTAAACAATACTCCATAGTCCGTAGACAAGAGTACTAGACAATATTAGAATGACTCGAAACAAGTGATCGAGAAAGATAATATGTGAATTATTTTAATTTTATGATCGATATACCCGTCTCAATAAATCTCTCACACTTTATACCGGGTCAAACCGAAGGGATAAAACAAAAGTAAAGTTGCTAGGGAATAGGGGACTAGCAACACAATTGACTATCTAACCAAATGTGATGACATTTGACCTGTTTTAGTCTTAGGGGGATATACCCGTCTTAAAGGACACCAGCTGATTTACCACGCATGGGGGACGATCTACTACTGCAAAAATTCAAAAAAGAAAAAGAAAAAAAAAACTAACGCGAACCAGTTAAGGCTAAATACATTGAATCGAACACCAAAACGATAAATATTTTGCGAATAACACCAAATCGATAATGAATTTCAAGACTTTTTATTTTATTTTCCAAACAATCACTTTATTAAACCTACTATTGTAATGTTATGTGTTACTCCCTCCGAGTTCCTATTATGGTCTCACTTTTCTTTTTGGACTGAGTTTGATTTTTGTCTCACTTTCTTTTTTAGGCTATCAATGTTTGGTTCACATTTACTATCTTACGAGTATTTCTTTCTCTTTCTCCTTCTTTTTTGAGCTACTCATTTTTCCTTCCTTATTTTGCATCCCAAAACCTTTTGGGATAATTTCACTCATCCATAACTAAGTTGGGAAAATATTTATTTATATAAAAAAAAAGTTTAATGAACGACATATGAAGTATAAATCCGTATATGTAAAACCGTTATACATTTGAAGTAATTCTAATTAACTAAGGATTATGTTAGACAATTATGTTTATAAATGTAGAAGTAGTAATTGGAAAGATATGATGAAATGGGCCAACTAAATTAAAGTTGACATGACATGTTATGATGGTTGAGATCGTGGTTGTATAGAAATGCATGAATTTCATACTCAAAGATGATGATAAGCAAAGAACCGAGATGTCTCAAAGGAAGGAGCAAGGGAATAAAGAAACTTATGGGCATATGGGCCACCCGAACCCGATTGTTTTCTATTTCCCAAGCTAAGCTACATACCACCGCCAAGGAAACACCCCTTTTTTTTTAATTCAAAATAATATACCGTATAGTATTCGTTTAGATCCCGTATAAATGTACGGTTCATGCATATTGGGACATGGTCATTTATCAATCAGGCGATGAAAATTAATTTTATAATAACATTATCAATTTATAATACACTGTATGGAGTATATTTTATTTTTTCAAATTTTTGTTTGGTGGACAGATTATATATATATACTCTCTCCCTCTCGATCGTTTGTTATTGTTTTTTAATATTGTGATAAATATTTTAATCAAATGACAATAAATGATCGAACACACGGAAAGAGTAATTTTTTTTAATCCAAATAATGTCATGAGTATGAAGGTAAGGATGAAGATAGGAGGATATGGGAGGAATTTTATTAGTTTACTAGATTCAAAGAATTGTCTTTATTCTTTGATCTTCTTATCTTCTAATCAACACACTCCCATCCAACAACCTCCCACAACTACATTTAGAAAACAATAAAATGAGAGGGAACAAAATTCCAAAAGATTTTTGCATAATTTATGATAATAGTATGGGAACAATAAGCAATGGAATTGCACTATATTCTTCATTTATAAATTGTACTCACAAGAGAAAAATAAAATTAATGACTCAATTTGTGAGAGTCTATTCACTCTTCATACAACTTGTTCATACATAAATTAGACATTGATACGTTTTTTTGGGTCTAAGAAGAGTCACGAGGACGATTATAATGTTGACAGGGTCAAACCCCATTCCAGACCTTAAGTATCACCCTCTCAGATCTTACCGACTAAGTTAGTTGACATCTGCTAGACATTAATGAGTTAGAACGTTCATAATTTGAATGTTATTAGTAGCGAATAACGATTTGAGTAACAGAAATAAAACATTAGTCATACTCGAACGAACAAATTGGACAAAAATTAGCACTCAACTTTGTTAGCTTAGTGTAGCTAAAAGTAAGATACTTGTCAAAAACTTGTATTAATAGGTCATATCCTATGATGATCATTACTACGAATATTAAAAACAAACACAAATGTGTGTGAATAAAACATAATGTACGGAGTATCTGTCTAATGCTTACAAGCAAAGCAAATCCAAACAAGTTATAGCAAACAAGTCCCACAAGATGCCCAAACATGTACTCTCTATTAGGATGCTCCAAAACCCACTCAATCACTCAATAAAACTCGTTTCTCACTTGACTAAATATTTAAGATGATACCGAAGATGTCTTAGCCTAGTGGTTAAGACTAGGTGCTCTGGGACAGTAGGTTCCAGGTTCGAATCCCCCCTTATATTGTAATGCGACTAAGTGCGCTCTTCGATGAACCAAAAAAAAAAAATTTAAGATGATAGTTGAAGTTCGGTTATTAATTTGATACTCTAACACCCCTTCACACAGATGTCTATTAAGCTTGGAGTATAGTTTAAGATGCAAACTTCCTCATACCTAATTCTAAAATATTCCACTTTATGGAGAGAGATGAGATTGAGCTTGTAACCTTTTTACTAAAGTGCATCTGATATCTAACACACTCTTACAAAAATATTGTACTGTTAATCGAAACAATTAATTTCGAGATCTAAAATATTCAATCCTCGCTTTCTGATTAGTCGTCACTCCTAGTAAGCAAGCTAAGTAAGTTCACCTAGTCAATTCCCTATTAAGAAATTAAATCATTACCAAGGATGGGATGGACCATTAGCTTAACCATATACACACATTTAGTCCAAGGACTTACACTTAAGTATAGCAACTCCTTGTCAACTTAAATTAATTAATCATGGTATGGACTATGGAATATGGACCATCATTATATTCCTTCTAAACCTAGCTAATTATGTTAATAAATTATGATTATATTTATTAATTATCCCTAGATTGACCCAAGTCATGTGGAATTGTGTAGGGGTTTATACCCTAAAATAATTAGGATAGTTTGGAGGACAAGATTTATATAGATGAGTTTGTCCCATTCCTTTGACGGCTTCTTGTATGGCAAAGTCTTGTCCGTCATAAACGTGTGACGGGTCAAATAATATTTATTTGGGTGAATAAGATAAAGTCATGTGCTACCCACCAGCCTTATCTTTTCTAATCCAATGATATTATTTGACCCGTTATTCTCTTGTGACGGATATAGGGATACTTACTCTTGTTATATTATGTTCTACTCTTTGAAGCATTTTAATGGAGTATGATGGTGTTAGGTTAGGTAGATTAGATCTCCCCATTTTGACAAAGGAAGGAACATATCCAATTCTCTTCACTCTCCCCTCAATGCTTACGTCTTCATCCCCAAGATTTAAAGGACCACATGCATGTGATTCTGTACTCTTTTCCCATATAATTGAAGAGAGAAACTCTAATTTTCAAGCACTTATATCATTATTCATTTTATTAATACACTTGCCCCCTTTGTCATGGTTATATATTCATCACAAGGTTATAAATTTTTCACATGGCTAGATAAAATAAAGTTGCATCGGGAATATCAAATATCCAAATGCTTTGTCTTTATCTAACAATGTGGATAATGTTTAAATGTTACGGAGTATAAATTTATTACAGATATGCTCGTCACATATAAGAATTTGTGTTATTAATAACATACTGTATTATACATTTATACTCTTTTCTCCCTTCCCATGCATGACAAGTGTTGGATCGATTATACTATATAATCAATGTTTGATCTTTAATTTAGTCATTATATATGTTACGAGTAATGTTTAGACTGAGTTCCGAGTCAACGTGAGTGCATGAATAATAGCAATCACAAGTCTGAATCTCAATTTCTTCATTTCTGAAAAGTCCAATACTAGTAGTATTTGATTACAAGTATGAGGAGACCGAGTGATTGAGTTGCATTCACACTTCAAACTCAATGACTTTCATGTGAAGGGACGTGTCGGTGTTATAGTATAAAATCAATAATCTTGCATTTTTAACCATCATCTTATTATCTATTTTTGTTTTAGAGTGTAGTATTACTTAAATCGTTATTTACTTTCATTTCTGGCAATTTGTTGTAGGTTATCTTGATGTGTAATCTCACGGTTCTACTAATTAGTTTCCGTGTTAATAACCATAGATAAGCGTGAATCGAGATCAAAGGATTATTATTATTATTATTATTATTATTATTATTATTATTATTTTATCGTCCCTCTATTAGAAGTAAAGATGAAGTTATAAAAGCATTCTTTTTTAAGCATTATTATTGTTATGTGGTAGTATCATGCTCTCAATCAATAAACTAGTTTCAAATAGTACTTAGAGGACCATATATCCCAACTACTTTGGACAACTTTAAATATGGTTGGGCTAGCTTTTGGGTCTTTGTGTTTCAAATTTCTCCTTTTTACACATTACATTACCACACACAAAAATCCTCATTTCTAGCTAAGGCTAATAATAAGGAATCGTCTTTACAAAAACTATCATCTAAATAAGACTAAGTTCTTCCATGTTACTATGACTCATACTCATCTTTTTATGATATTTTATTATTTTTCTTAATATTTCTACGATTATATTATGATGGTTTGCAATGGAACGGAGGAACTGCTAAACAAATTCTTACCTAAAAATAAAATGGTCGATCTCTCTTAAGATGGGTCTCAAGCTTATAACGCCTCAAATACACCAGCATGCATAGAATCACAATTTCTTGTTTGTGACGGTTATATCCGTCATAAAGTTGTGACGAGTCAAATAGAATAGATAAGACAAAACATACTCGTATGATGGTTGGTGCCTTGGTGGAGACAAAGCGGATCTCCTGTCCCATTTTTGTGTCCCACTCAGTGTGCCGCACCATACACGGGATGACACGTCGCCTATTCAATAAATAAAATATGCAAGATTTATCATAAGTAGTTGATGTGTCATCCCGTGTATGGTACGGGACACTGAGTGGGACACAAAATGGGACGGAAGATCCGCATTGTGGTGGAGAGCACATGGATTATCTTTTTTCATTTATATGATTATATTTGACACATTATAAACTTATAACAGATATATCCGTCACAAAGGAGACTTCCTGCTAACATATACTCCCTCCGGACACTACTTTTTGCCTCATTTCATTAAAATACTTCTCACAAATATTAAGGTAATGAGGCAGAAAATAGTGTCTGGAGGGAGTAACAGATAGGGAGCCGAGATGGAAATAGTGAAAGCAAAAGGGTTAAAACGTGCAACTGTGCAAGTAAATGGTAAATGATCATGAAAAGAGTACTTTTGGCCCACCTTTTATTGATAATGACAATTCGATTACAAAAAAAGATTTGACGACCTACAAGTGTACACCAAACCAAATAAAATGCATAAATGACAACATATACTCGTAACTTGAAGGCGATAGTAATTAAATAACATGACCCCCATGTCTATTGTCTTTACTCATAATTATCGATTAAAATTTGAGATCCGATCGTCACGATTTAACTCAACTTGACCTGATCTAATCTCAATGGTTCAACTGTACATACTCCCTCCGTTCCAATGAATTGTTTGTCTATTCCATATTGGGGTGTCTCAGTGAATTGTTTGCCTTTCTATTTTAGGAATGTTTTTTATATGCAATTTGACCATTCTCATGAGTTTTTCTCCACATGTCGCTCCCTCATTGAATCCCTTACCCTTGGTGCCAAAACGAAAGAGAAACAATTCATTGGAACGGAGGGAGTACTATTTAACAATATTATACATAATAATTTCTGTAACTTACTTCGAATGCAATAATCCCTTAGGATTTAGGAAGGATTGCGAGAGTGATTCATGGTACATCAACAAGTAACAAACTGAATTATTATGTCATACAAGCATGCATGCACACGTCCTATTATGCTAATGCTACAATACACAAGCAATCGAAGATACCGAAATCATCTACAAAATGTCATCCCAAACACTTACCTAAACAGTAAGCCACCTTCTGAGAGATTGTCTCAAACTAAGTTCACGTAAGATATAACCCTACAATTTTTTTAAAAAAAATAAGTCTTCAAAAGGTCTCTCGTTAACCTTACCGTCTAGGAGTATGAGGAAGGACAAGAAGAGATAGAAGAGGGTTTAGGTAAGAGTTAGAGGAGTTGCAGTGAGGTCTGAGCAATGGCCCCCTCCTTCACTCTTCAAATTTAATATATCCAAGTGTTACCCATGAAGGAAACAACTGGCTTCTGTCAAACTATTTATTTGCATTTGCACAAAATAAAAAAAATTCAAATTTTTTGGAACTCTTTTGTTTGAGTGAGTGAAAGCCTGTCCTATGATTCAAACAAGGCAAATTTTGTGACCAATTTCATGTGATATGTGTGGCCCTGTTTTTATTTGATTGTGACACTTAGTTTATGCTTTGGAGACTAGTGCATCAATTCTTTTGGCACTTCCCACAACTCAACTCAACTCAACTGTACCTCCAGTTTCAGTTGATGCTATCTCATTTTTCTCTGGCTAGCAATGCTAACTTCAAGTATTACTTCAGATTTTTCAATGACTAGAATAAAATAAATATGTTTGAGAGAAGACGATTAATGACGATTCATTGCAGAAATGTACAAAGCGATATACAGATTTAGGATTCGGACTTCAGAGAGAAAAAAACAGACAGACAGACTCGATGGATACCCTTTGAGAGAACTTAATCCGAGCCGACAATGGCAGTACCGTACTGGAATGTTAAAGGCTCAGGGAATGTATAACATCAAACCTTCATTGGACATGGAGGAAGCACAAAAGAGAACAAGAAACTAGTACTCAATCCAATATCTTTGATTTTTTCTTCCTGGGCCTGGACCCCTTCAGCCCGATTTCCCTCGACTTCTGGTTAAGGACAGTAGTTCTGAACTCAATCCAATGTGTATAGGGCCAAATTATTTCTGATAACATGGCTCTGTAATTTCTGCCAGGGTCACACATTATATATCAAATCAAAAGAAACCCGGATCGGAATCAGTGGTTTTTTACCGATTAGACAGAGAGCATTATGAACGTAGCACATTCACCGCAAGGCTATGTACTGCTTTGTTCGTATAAACGAAAATGAAAGACAGTGAAAAGATGGAAACAAACAGCACATAATTGGATAAGTGCATTAGGTGCAAATTTTCAAATCAACTTTCACCAACAGGCAACAGCCAGCCCTAAATGATCTTTTCATGACTGTAAACTCTGGGATACAAAAAATCCATGGAGATTCCTGTCTGATCAATTATTTGTACTACAGAGAAGAAACAAACATTATATAGACTTCAGCATGAGATGAGAAGCAAAAGGAGTAACGCTCAATCATTCAGTGTACAGCATCGAAGTTAGTAAACACATCTCAGCAGTTTTACTCTGTTGATTCCACGTGTTGAGCAGGGACTTCGGCTTCTTTTACCTTCTCCAGAGCAGATACTCGTTTATCCAGAGAGTCGTGCAAACGCTTCATCTGAATATTGGAGACAAAAAAAATCGGGATATAAGAAAATGAGCTTGTGTTTTGTCTGTTAAAACCTAGAACAAACAAAATGGGTTAACCTAACATTCACAGTTGCATAACCTGTCAAAAATTAGATGTCTCTTGAGAGACGGTCTCATGCTTCCTATGTTGTGAGACTAACCAGTACCTAAAGAACCTTACTCATCTACCACTAAGGCACTAACCCATACCCATTGATAAAAAAAACACCGAACTAGTACTAACCCATTAAAAAACTGAGAGAGAGAATAGACCGCATCATATGGATTGGTCTTACGATAAGATTATGGTAAGAGCGGCTCATCTGAGAATTTGTGCATCGCAAAGCGTAGAGAGAAATAGCTTGAGCATCTTTCACAAATTGAAAACTCCAATTGATTTAAAATTGATTGATGTCACAAAAACATGAAAAGCGGGGATAATGAACTTTCTTTGTCGTTTTTGTTTTGTTACTGATTTAAATTTAGGAAGAAATTTAGCCAACAAGGGCCTTGGTTACCTTTCTTGTTGAATCTCTCCCATAGATTAAACTGGATAATAGGGTACCATGATAAGCCAGTAACATTAAATCTCTCGAATACCTTTATAATAGGCAAACATCACTGGTTGGAGCGAATATGTGAGTATTACGTTACGTTCTTATGATTAAGATGGAAAGGGTAATTCTAGGCAAGTGCTGAAAACATGAGCAATATAAAAAGAAACATGCAATATCTTCGGTCAACATGCGCATTAGCATGTTACTGTCCGAGAAGCACAAATTAATAAGACTCACAGGGTACACCAAAAGATCAAAGCAAAATAAAACAAAGTACAAGCAACACATATCCTCCATACTGCGAGAGAGAACTGGAGCTAACATCGCAGTGTAAAACCATGAGACCCTATTGATCCACCCCATGCAACCTACTAGGGGGTTGAGCCCTCGATTGCCTTGCAAAAGTTGTTGCATCAAAGCTAGGAGGACCAACATGAAAACCGATCACCCTAAACATTCAGTAGGTAGCTTCCACCAAACTAGGGTAGCTCACATGACAAACTTATCGACAAAACTACAGCTCTAGTAAATTGTCCCTGTATTCTATGACTTGTACAAAACAAATACTCCGTCGGATATAATAGCCATTGGCCAAAAGGTCTAACTAACTAGCAAGCTAATCTACATTCTGCGTATCTATATATGATTACTCATTACCAAAACTGAACGCGCAAACTGTCAAGCCAAGTCGAAAGCTTTGTTCTGATAAAACTGCGGGATCTAAGGAAATAAGGGATATAAGGCTTATCAAAGTTTCATCCTTCGAGTTCAGCGAATAGAACAGTATAGTTACTTTTCTCCAATCAAAATCAGTGCACAATCTCTGAAAATTTCAAACCGACTCGAAATACATGCATTGGTTACATTTCATCTATTCAACAACTCAACAAGTTTAGTAGTGACAACAACAGTTCTGATGAACTACAAATAGCAGCATATATTTCCTTCATCAAACCCTAAATCAAAAAATTGATCTTTTTTCAAAAATTCCTTCACAATTTCACATTATTACCAACCCACATCCATCCCTAAAATGAAATACACATAAAAAGCAATCAATCAATTAAACAAACAAATCAAACAATTTTACATTCAAATTCAACTCAAATGAAAAACTGGGGAAATCCCATTTCTCAAATCAAGGGCATAAACATCATAAACTACAAAATAAATCATACCCACATCATTAAATACAATCAAAAGGGCACACATTACAATCAATTACAATAGGGCATAAAAAAAAGTTGAAATCTTTAGAGAGAAAAGAGGGAAAATCAAAAACCTGATCAGAAAGGGAAAGGTGTGCAAGCTTATAATCATGGTAAAGAACATACAGACCAGCAGCTGAAGCCACAGCTGTTCCTGCGAAAAATGATGCAAGTCTTACCCTCAGCACATAACCCATCTTCTTCGATTTCTATGTTCTTCTTCTTCTTCTTCTTTTCTGGAATTCTGGTCTTTGTAAATTGTAAAACTTCAACCTTATAAAACTCGAAAAATGTTATTGCATGTTTTGGGCCTTTTTAGAGTTGTTCGATTTCGTTTTTCTTATTCCTTTCCTACCTAGGTTCATCGAAGTGGCTCGACTCAATTCAAACCCAATCAAAATAAACTTAATAGTTACTGAGTAAGACAGTAGTCTCACACGTACAACGATCTATTTATATGAGTATAAAAAGTTCACCCAAATATCAATATTAAATGAAGTTTTATTTTTATAGAAATAGATCGTTGTACACGTGAGACCGTCTTACACTATAATTTGTAAAGTGAACTAGGTCATGTTTGGGTTAGAATTTACTCGTTTGATCATGATTTTGTATACTAAAATTGAACCGGTTCGCATTATGGACTTAGGTCACTGATATATTGTACCAAAATTCTAATTTTGGCTCGACTAAGTTAATGGATAGGTTCCTCGTGGCGTGAAATGTAATGGGTAGAGATTAGGGACAGATAACATTACAGAGTATCTCATATTTAACGTTACTAATTCAAATACAGAGTATGTTTTTGTATACAAATGGATTGTATGACGGTCGTGTACAACCTATATTCACAACCATAAGTCTCCTTGTAGATTTATCGTGTTATGTGTCAAAAGTGTGTAGCATACGAATATCTCATACTTCCTCTGATCCTTTTATAACTTCTCATTTCATTATTTTATTTCCAACTAAATGAATATAGAGTGAGAAGTGATTAGGGAACAAAGGAAGTATTTAACGTTACTAATTCAAAAAGGGAGTACGATTTTGCACCAAACAGAACAGCAATCTTGAAGGCTAAGTTGGCGGTTGGCCCAAAACTCATCATGGTGGATCCTGGTCCTTTGGACTCGCCCATTATTAGATCCTTTACCACTTCTCCTGTGTGGGCTTAACCCGATCTTGAAATCGATCTACTTCGTACTACACTTTTTATGACGATAAACTCTTTTATAGCGCATCATCTTATAATATAGGACCAATTAGTATTAAAGTTATTGTGAGATTAACTACAACATACTAATAATAACCAACAAAAAATTAAACTAAAAAAAAAAAAAAAAAAAAAAGTAACCACCCTCATGTGAGGGGTGTTACAATAATGTTAGTGTGAGACTGTTTCATATGAAATTTTGTGATATATGATGAACCAAAAACACCGTAAACCAAACATAAAAATAGGCAATCTATACAGTAATTTTATCGTGAAACCTCTCAACGAGAGCCGAGAGGTGGTTACTAACTTTAGTGACGACCTCCTAAGTGAAAACTGAAAAGTCATTACCGTGAGACAGTCTTATAAGAGTTTTTATATTTTTTATTATTTCTTTGTCACATTGTTGCATAAGACCATCTTATACTATAAACTGACTCATTACAATCATAATCCAAAATTGAAATTATTGCATGTAACTCATAATGACAAGATTAAAAACTCGGGAATATATCTCAAAATACTTGCAACGCGTAAGAGAAGTTCAATGAATAAAGTTTTTGTGTAGAAAAAAATCAAAATGATGAAGTTAAATTAAGTAATATATAAAACATTGCCATATGTGTATTACTTAACTAAATATGAACAGCTAATTGTTGAATAATTAACCAAAAAAACTCTTAAAATGTCAACAAGTTGACTTTTCAAGTAGCCACCAATTACCTAAACATCTCTCTACCCCTTTGACCATTCATACTTCCGACCAAATCAATTCAATCAAATCAAAATCAAAATCCTACTTAAATATAATACATTTCCAGTGTTCCACGATTACTCCCGCTGCCCTCATCCAATTAAATTGAACGGATTTCATACTTTAAATAATCATTTCTCAATTATGTTTCCGTTCAAGTTTTTATCCCGACTTTTCAAATTTCCTGTTTCTATGTACTCGTAACATAGTGAGCAAATTAAACAGGTAAATACTACAGTGGCATTCAAAGACGTGTATGGTTGTTTTCCCATATATGTCATGTCTCAATTGAAATGACTCACACTCGAAACTTAATCGTCACACTAATTTACATATGCATTCTAATGTATGACCGCATATCACAACCTAAATTACTAAAGGATCCATATTAGTTTTGGTAACAAATTTGATCAAATATAAACTTAATTAGTTATTCTCTCCCTCTCGTTCATTTGTTTTTCTTTTACATTCAGTGTGATGAGTATTTTAATCAAAGACAAACAATATGCTCGTGAATTTTCACAAGTTATATACTCCGTACTAGTTTGTCCAATGTCGTGGATTATATTATCATTAAAACTAATATTTCATCTGTTTCATTTGATTATTTGCATTTGCTTTTTGAGCACTATTCATCGATGAGTGAAATCGTCAATGTAACTTCTAACATATAAGATACGAGCAAAATATAGTCATGGGAGATATTGTTTAAATTGTTTAATTGAGTACATTATAAATATCAAATTTTTATACAGTAATTTTTAGAAATACGTAACTAAAGATATAGACAAAAGAAAACGTGCGTCGACAAGTGTGAAAAAATAAATGCAAAGAATCAAATGGAATAGAGAGAGTATTTACTAACTGTGGATAATCTCGAGGTACCATTTAATTATACGCGTCATCTTTATTCTAAATTATAAAAACTTATAAAAGACGGTGTCAGTAGCGTTAGTGAAAAAACTTTTAATAAAATGGAAAATAATTCTTACATATTCACATTTGGAGGTTTGAGTCGTTACTACTCGTATATGTAAACCTTCCTCCAACCCCTCGCCAAACTTTAAATGTTTCACACTTTTCCCCCCTTCTTCTTCTCTCTCTCTCTCTCTCTCTCTCTCTCTCTCGTCTTAACTCTCAACCATTTTTTTTAATTCGTTTGAATTGATTTCATTTTTGATCGCGGAAACCCTAGAAACCGATCGAAACTGTCATGGGGCAGTGCTACAGCAGGAAAACGTCGGCGGTCAACGACACCGTCGCCGACGAAGTCAACCCTCCGTCTCCGCCACCAGCGGCGAGCACTTCCGGCAGACAAACGCCGCCGTCCATGTCTCCATGGCAGTCTCCCTACCCCGCCGGAGTCAACCCCTCGCCGGCGCCGGGGAGGGGGACGCCTGGGAGGAAGCTTCTGAAGTGGCCGTTTCCTCCGCCGTCTCCGGCGAAGCCGATCATGGCGGCGCTCCGGCGACGGCGGGAGGCGAGGCGGTCTGGGACGAGTTCCGGGGATGGGACCGGGACTGGAACGGGTGCGGCGACGCCGGTTCGAGAGGCGGAGGAGAGGGAAAGGGAGAGGGAGAGGGGATTGGACAAGAATTTCGGGTATGGGAAGAATTTGGGGGCGAAGTATGAGTTGGGGAAGGAGGTTGGGAGAGGGCATTTTGGTCATACTTGTTGGGCTACTGCCAAGAAAGGGGAGTTTAAGGGTCAAACTGTTGCTATTAAGATCATTTCTAAAGCTAAGGTGGTTTCCTAATTTGCCATTTCTCTGTGTTTTCTGTTTAATTTCGACTCGATCTCGATTTTTGAATAGCTACCTCTCTAATGTATACTTGTATGCTTTGATTTGGTTATGTTGAATCTTGTTTTTTATATGAATGCACCGCATTTGTCCAGGGGTTTCATTTTAATCAAAGACAAACAAATGACGAGACAGTGGGAGTGATAGATAGAGTAATTTGATAAAAGTTCGAAAACTTTTAGTAAAAGTTCACATGTTGAACTCTTGATCGTAAGTCTTTCGATGAAGGTTACGATAGGGTTTAGTGTGTGTATTGGTTATTAGTAAGAGATGTTAGTCATGACACGTAGGTTCACTGGTTAAGATCGAGGTATAGTTTGATTGGTGTGCTAAAGATTTGGAAACGAGTGTTAAAACTAGGGTTTATGCATTTAGTAGGCTGTTGGTGAAGGTTGTTAAAAGATGCTACTTTTAGAAAGTTGTACTAGTTTTGTTGTTTTATGCATATACTGCACTGTTGGTTGTTGACCAAACTTTCTGTGTGATTGGGAGGTTGGTATAGATAGGCTAAAGAACTTGTATGATAGTTGTTGTTTGTCACTTTGTCTTTATTGGGTTTTAACTCTTCTGTTGTAGGATTTCTTGAAAATTATGTAAACTCCGGACTTCCTCGCTCGAATTTGATGATTACTCATAATTGAATGTGACATTGTAGTTTCGTCGTGTATTGGGCATTGCTTGTTGTTCAAGATTGTTGTACAATGTTACTCCGCATCTCTGAATGAAACTTCGCTGTACCACGAAACCAAGTGTTTTGTTGTGAAATGCGTGTTCTTTTTGGATTCATCTTAAATCTGAATAATTTAGTTTTTAGCTGTTTTACTTATACTCTGTACTTTCCTTTGAACTGGGAGCTCTTAAATTATTAATCCATACCTTTTATTTTCTTATTGCCGATTTTATAGTGAACCGGCTCATGACCAGCATTTATGGTCTCGAATTAAGTTTTTTAGGTTTTTGTCCGACTATGTTTGTGCAAATAAACACCTATTTGACTCATTCGTATTTTGCCATTGGAAAATATATATACCGGAAAATTTCATGGTAATGTGCTGACACTTGACAGTAATCTTATTGCTAGCAATTGCCTAGGAAGGTTGCCGTGTTACCCAGTAAAAGGGCTAGATCTTCTGGTTCTAAGTGAATAATACTACGAATGTGTAATAACCGAATAATGCTCATAAGTGTTGTCATTTTGACAGATGACTTCAGCAATCGCCATTGAAGATGTTCGCAGGGAAGTAAAAATACTCAAAGCATTGTCGGGTCACAAGCACATGCTCAAATTTTATGAAGCACTTGAGGATTCTAACAACGTTTACTTGGTCATGGAGTAAGTTATTTGTTACCTATAAATTTTTTACATGTTTGACCATTAAGTTATGTTTCATGTCAGCCAGATGCACAATGCGAAGCATCTGCCTGCAGAGGGGCTCCTATATGACATCGATGGTTGTTTTAAGCTGAAACTCTTGCGAGACCAACCGAAGAAAATGTTAAGCATTTGTTATGATGTGATTTGTTTCACATTGCTTTGTATTCCTCTCCCCCATTGCTGGACAGGAAGTTCTTCGCGCAATATTGATTGCTACACAATTAATGACAAACATTGTTGCATTGTTTGTGTGGAGAGCACGGATTTCTCTGTTCAACATTTTATGTGGATAACAAAGAGTTTCTGAAATCATCAATTTGTTTTCGTTTGCAGATTGTGTGAAGGTGGCGAATTACTGGATAGGATATTGTCAAGGTAAATCTTAAGCAATTTGATTTGTATAAAGAAAGATAGATTTTGTTTGCAAATAAACACTACAATTGCAAACCGAACTAGTAATGCCTTAAGATTCAAATTCCTAGCCATTTCATTTGAATCACCTTGGAAGTGATTAAATTTGAATCGAAGATGTGCTTCAAATCACTAGGCAATAGACCCTTCAATGTTAATTGGTACTGCGTACTAACAACAGGCCTGTTAAATGGGTTACTGCCGGAAAACAAAGCAGTCTTTTTTATGCTCATGCACTTGGAGAAAGAAGTGTTTGATGGTTTGAACAGAACAAAAACTTAGTTACAAAATAAACTGACTATAAGATTTAATAGAAGTATAAGGTTCTCTGGAATGAACTGAGCAGTCATAGCGTAATGCTATTATGCTCAAAACTAATACGGAGTATTATAGAGTTTTTTTTTTGCTTGACTGTGTTTTTTCTTGGTTTCAATATTCAAAGAGTTCAGCTTAGCTTGCTATCAGTGTTTGTTCTTGGTGTCCTCTTCTTATACAAATGCTCGAGAAAACAAAGTTTGATACGGAGTATGTTTTTTTGCTTGTGATGCAGAGGTGGAAGGTATGATGAACAGGATGCCAAAGGAATTATAGTGCAGATATTGTCTGCAGTGGCATTTTGCCATCTTCAAGGTGTTGTACACCGTGATTTAAAACCAGAGGTATGACATCATTGACGGTTTATATATTGCACAGTTCAATTATCCTAATTTAGGACACGTTGACTAAACTTTTCATAGTTTTAACCATTAGAGGGTGTATTCTATTGGCAGAATTTTCTGTTCGCTGCGAAGGATGATGATTCTCTTTTGAAGATGATAGATTTTGGTCTTTCTGATTTTGTTAGGCCAGGTAATAGTTGCTCTTGTTTTATCATACTTCCTATTCTATTGCTAGAAGCCTAGAAGCAAGATTCTTTTCAAATTCATCAAAAGTTCAGCCTTCTTTTGAGGTAGTGCGCATTGGCCAAAGCCGCTGCTATCGCCAATTGTTTCATGTTTTGTCTTAATGTGTTTGCTGCCTCATTTTCAGACCAAAGGCTCAATGATGTTGTTGGCAGTGCATACTATGTTGCACCAGAAGTTCTCCACAGATCATATAATGTGGAAGGGGATATGTGGAGCGTTGGTGTCATTACATACATTTTACTATGTGGAAGCAGGCCCTTTTGGGCCAGGACTGAATCAGGAATATTTCGTTCTGTCCTGAGATCAGATCCGAATTTTGATGACACACCATGGCCCAATATATCGCCCGAGGGCAAGGATTTTGTTAAAAGACTACTAAACAAGGACCATAGGAAAAGGATGACTGCAGCCCAAGCACTAGGTGAGTTTTTTCTGTTGCTGATGGAATCTTCACTTGATGTTTCAATGTGCACTGCTGATTGCCATTACCGATTGCAGCTCATCCTTGGTTGAGAGATGAGAGTACGCCCCTTCCTCTGGATGTGTTGGTCTACAAGTTAGTCAAGGCATATATTCGTGCTTCACCTTTTAAACGTGCGGCATTGAAGGTGTGAATCAATCAATCAACTTTTTCTCATAAAAATCTATGTTCTTGTGTGCTTGCCATGCATGCCGGCTAAATTGGTTAAATTTGACACATGTTAAATTTTCTTTGCAGGCCCTCTCCAAAGCTATTACAGAGAATGAAGTTTACTTTCTGAGAGCTCAGTTTAGGTTGTTGAATCCTAAAGACGGCATGATAACTCTGGAGAACTTCAAAGCGGTATGCATACCTTCACAAGTTCCTTTTTTTCTACCTTGATCTAAGATGAATGAGAAACTGTCCATCATTTCGCTCGCTCATCACATCATGTGTTGCAGGCTCTCATGAAAAATGCTACTGATGCTATGAAAGAAGCTAGAGTTTCCGACATTGTTGCTATGGTAAGACTGCCTGATATTTGACGTGTCACATTCAACTGAATGAATCCCTTCACCATGTAACCGTCTTTATATGTGCTTAATTTCAACCTTTTTACGTAGATGGAACCCCTCTCTTCCAAAAAGATGGATTTCGAAGAGTTTTGTGCCGCGGCAGTCAGTGTATATCAGCTTGAAGCTCTTGAAGATTGGGACAAAATCGCTGCCATCGCTTTTCAGCATTTTGAGCAGGAAGGCAACAGGAGCATCACCGTCGAGGAATTTTCGAGGGTAAGCCCTTGGTTACTTCTGTTTAGACCTATTACTCGCCATACCAGTCAATATCCCTTAAAAAAAGTTGCAATAACAAACCCTAAAACGACTCGTACCCAAAATGACCCTGCTGGGTCAAACTTGACCCAATCCTTACTGACCCGACCCGTTTGCCATGTCCCATGTCTAAGTAGTTACTTATCTCATACTGATGATATTGCCACAGGAAATGAATCTGAGTCCCACGGCTTACCCTTTGGTGAAGGATTGGATAAGAGGTTCAGATGGAAAGCTCAATGTTACTGGTTACACCAAATTCCTGCACGGCGTCACAATAAGAAGCTCTAACCTCGCGAGACGTCAATAGCGAATAAAGCAATCTACATACGTCGACATATTTTTTTTTTTCCCGATTATAAACCACGGATTATTTCATTTGGTAGATACAGTAGTAGATCATTTGTCAACATTGCTTTGTGAGTTACATAAGGGAGTCTACCCAAATTTGGACCCCCAGATTGCTGTACATTTTCATTTGTAAGCCTGAAACATACGGCGTATATAAAAAAGAGAAGCAGTTTGGCCGAGTTTGTAATATTTTTGGCGATGTTTGTACATCCTGTAAATTTCTAAAAATAAACTTGAGATTTTGTTGATGTTGATCAGGCTTTTATCACTCTCAATAATACTCCGTATAAAATTATAAACCAAATTCTGTAATGTCAACTGGGTTCGAACTTCGAAATCAGACTCATGGGGAAGTGAAGGGGTAGACCTAGACCATATGTGGGCGTATGGTGACAGATGACTGGTCTGGTTAGGACCGATCTGAATATACATACATATCGTACTAAAAAATTGCAATTTATGAGTAGTAAAAAGTGACTTTTTGTTAAGAGTAGCTAAAAACCATTTTTTTGAAATAACCACTTTTTAGTATTTCACTGTATTTTATGGCATTGTCGCAAATCTTTCCTTAATTAATCTTTTAACATGTAGCTTGAGACAAATGTAAGAAAACTTTTTCTTCGATTCTTACTTTTAATCAATTCTTTATTTTTCCTTCGATTCTCAATTCTTTCATTCACACATAAATTCCGTCATATTTCTACTTTATATCTCACTTTTTCTTATTAATTTTTTTTTTTTATTACTTTCTTATCTCTTGTGCCAAAAAAAAAGGGAACATTACTCTTAATGAGTCTTAACAGGAGGGGGTAATACTTACCACGTTTACATCTTTGCATCACCTCATATTAGTAATCTTGGACTCATCTGTAGATATATGTGTGTATGGATCGGAATCCGAGGATCTTGGAAAACGAACTATTGTTAGTTTATTAAAAAGTAAAGAAGAAGTAGATCATACTCAAGTACCAACACAAAAACATAAACTATTCACTAATACATCCATTAAAAAGTGTAAACTATTGACTAGAACTATATATTCTACGGCTCACTCACAAATAATATACGAAATAAACAAATGAATGACCGACATGAAAACAACGTAAGGAGTACTTTGTACTCTTTCCGTATTACTCTCTCTCATCCATTCAATTATTTACACTTACTATAAATGGACAATTCAATCAATTCTTTACATTCCTCTTTTGGCAAAAGACTTTACCATATAATCCTTATATCTTTCCTCTATTTACACAAAATGTCACTCCTTTTTCTTACTTTAAAGTTTGGTGGACCCATAACATCACTATCAATAATATCATTTCTTTTACCACATTCCTTAAAAGTTGTGAAATTTTTTATGTAAAGGATTGAATGGATAGGAAGGACCGAAGGAGTACAACTTTCAAGTACGAGTATAACGTTGGTTGCATAGGCATAGCGACGTACAGGTGTGGTGGATGGTAATTTGGTTGTTGGGAATGGGCAGGTTGGTTTGGGTCCATATTATTATTATTACTATTGTGGGTAGCAACTCCAAACTCCCATGATTTTCGGCTCCTCTTTCTGGCCCATCTACCTACTTCCATTCCATCTCCCTCCTCCGTATTCTATATTCAATACTCGCTCTATTCATTTTTAATCTTCCTACTCTCTTTTTTGGATTGTCCATCTTTAAACTTCCTACTTACAATATTTTCTATTTTGGTTGATTTTTGTGGTCCATATCATTTCTGACCCCACATTTTCTTTCAACTTACATTTTCCACCGAACACTCCACTCCACACTTAATTTTTGTGCCTATTCCACCATGAAGTTTAAATTTGGATGGAGGGAGTATAATATTTGTACTCCTCAACAAAGAGGACGAAAATATAAATACGGAGGATTAATCAACAAATGTTTTCTTCGGTGCCAGCCAAGACCCAATGTCTATGTTACTCTGTTTTTCTTGCTTTTCTTAATCTACGGAGTAGTTTTTAAGTATTAAATAAAGGTCTCATTTTTACATGAAACTATAATTTCTTTTCAATTTAACTTCAAAATTGAACAAAGTAAACACACAAAATTCAATTTACAGCCTTACAGGGTCGCAGTAGACAGTAGTCCCGCGAGATGAATGCTTTTTCCTAAAACCGTTTATTATCTTCATGATAAACGAGTTGACTTATACTTAACCTGAATCACTTTTTGTGAATACCCACCTCAAGACATTTAAGGGCCAATGTTGTCAACGTTTTCGTATGAACACACCCATTAGGCCATTATAATTTGATTAATTTCCGTGTTAGATTGTTAGTGCGCTAGCTAATCTAATCCAAACTGTTTCATATAAGAATTTAGTGTCTTCCAATAATGGCTTTGTGACTTTCATATGCATTAAATTGTTGAGCCTGATAATATTAATTTGAACATTTACATGTCAAATTATGGACATGACATCTTATATAAACAACAACATTATTATTAATTAGCTCGTCTTTTATGTAATTAGATTTTTTTTGAACCATTAAACAACATGACTTTGAAAGATGTTTTATCGTATATAAGCAAGAACTTGTGAATTTGAGGTGGATATGAAATAGAGCCATACAAATTGTTGTCCAATCAAATGTCTCATGTCGTTACTACTACTACTGTACTATTCGTATAATGTATGTGTACCACAATTAATCTGATCTTGAGATATTTGGGCACATTTTTATCATCCTCACATACTCTATATATATAATATTACTCCGCATGATAGATAAAGCAAGGACCAATATAATTACGACAAATAATTAAACAACAAAGAAACTGTCATTTTTATCATTCAAAATTGAAGAATATTCAACTTGCGATAGTTACTAGAAAATAGAAATATATTTCATTCGTTTCATTCGTCATTTATTACTTTCGATTACAATATTTCTTACAAAAAAATATATGAATGAGATTAGGAAGTGGTAAGTACAACTGCAGAAGTGATTATTTCGTATAAGACCTTTTCTAATTCAATTTTTGTGTGGAATCACGTGTCTATCCCACTATTTTGTACTAGTACGAGTATTATTTAATATATACCAACCGGGTTTATATTATATTCATAATCTTTTCCCTAATCAAAGATTTTACATCCATTATCATGTGTTAATGACTTAATGTGTTATATCAAGCGTGAGACGTAAGTTATGAAACAAAGATGAAATACAAAAATGAGTCATTAAAAGATATTGAATGTATTCAATATTCAAAGTCTTTTATTCTACATTTTGTGGATAGTGGATTAGGGAGTATTATTATTGTTAATAATGTACGTCCTTCTATTTGAAGGGATGATCTGATGGAGGAGTACAGTAATCATGCATGTGCTGGCTTTAATGGAAGTTTAGTACTGTAGTAATCATAAATTGGTCCATGTTACACGAAAAATAGCTGCATGCGTAACATACGGCTTCTCTTAATCTTAGTACTATTTCCTATGTCGTATGTACCAAATAATCATCATACACTTTGTTTACTTCATTTCCTGCTTTGCTGGATATCTATCTTAACAACTACTCCTTAATCGAGATATATTGAATTTAATGGGTTGTAATTCAATGAAGTTAAGCTCAACTAAAATGACATTATCGATGTGGATTGAAGTAAATAAGATTGAACTGAATTGAAATAAAGTGAGCAGAAAATAATGTTGAACTATCTAAAACCTAAAACCATGATCCAAAGTAGACATAGGAAAGCTGACCCGATTCGAATGACCTGATCCGAGTCTCGAATTGAAAATTCAAGTTTGACCCATAATTCGAAATGACTAGAATGTTTATTACTCGTAAAACATACAAACTAATAAATTAAAAAATGATAACCAACTACTAAAAATTAAGAAATCATAAAGTGACATGAACACCCCTAAAAAAAAGTGACATGAACCCAACTAACCTGACCCATTCTGAAATATTTTCAATTCTTAATGCATGATCCAAATAAGACCCAATCCAAATCAAACTCGACTCAATTGACCTATCGTTTATCGATCATATCTAATCCATAGTGACATACTCTAAAACCCAAATCAATAGACCCAAATCTAGATACGACCAAAATGGCCCATGATCGGATCTAGTTGTAGAAATGATTGATAATTCAGCACTAATAAAATCAGTGTAGAGAGTACACCACGTTCCGTAAATCTTGGAGGAAGAATTTTGTTGCAAGGATGAGTTGCGGGCTTACTAGTTGGAAATTATATGGGTGTCAGGCTGTCACATTGCCCACCAAGTGGAATATGATTCTTCTCCAACTAATTTAAAGGGAAAAGAAGAAGCATAAAACAGATAGAGGAATACCATAAAGTTGGAAATTAGTTGTTCTTTTCAATTACGAGTACTTTTTATTTTCCTAACTTGGTCATGTAAATATATGTAATGCCCAATTGCTCACAAGTCTAAACTCAACAAATTTGAATGAAAGTGTTACACTTCGGATTGAGGGGTTGTCTTTAAGTTGTTAGAGACAGTATCAACAGTAGTCTTGTTAAAGAGTTTATTGATTGTAGTGTACTCGTACTTGTTTATGGAGGCATTTAAGCTTCTTTGAATAACACAATCCTTCCCTCAAATTTAACAGGAAACACATCAAATTTTTTATTAAAACAACAAGAGTGACGTAATGACTAATGACCATAAGAACATGAAAGATTTAAGGATGTCCTTATATACACCATTATTTTTTTGATAAGGTGATTGACAGTACAATTGCAACTACCTAGCGACAATCTGGTGCGCTATGTTGCTAATTAAAAATAGTGATTTTAGAGTATAGTAGGCAAATTCAGATCTTCTGACACATTCTTCTTAACTTGTACGTGTTTCATCATCATTGTAATTGTCCAATTGATGTATCAAATTGAACTCAAGATAAGACAGATGATTTGAATTCACGCTAATCAAACGGGTGCCTTCTAATAATATCACCTCACATGGGCATTGAAATCATTTCAAATTTGGGGGTGGTGGTCATTAAAAGGAAAGGGAAATAGCATAATTAAGTTTGACATGATGCATGGTTTGTGGTAGAGAGGAAAAGATGTTTTCTTCCCTTAGCTTTTGTGTCATGAAAGAAGCACACAAACAATATAATGCCATCTAATTGCACATTAGCTATAGCTATAAGGCCATTTTAAACTTTAATTAGTGACCCAACATGTTTTAATTTTGGGTAACTCCAAGGACAAGTGTTGTAGTAGATTGGTCCTATTTGTCCCAACCTACACAAAGCCACACTCACATCTTTCACAAGTCACAACCCCACCAACTTCTAATTTCTAATTCTTGTGGAAGCAATCAATTATACTATGTTCTCAACTAACACCACTCACACAATTTTTTCAAAGTGGGAGATAATTCATACTTCATTTTCAAATAGTTTGGAATTTTTGAAGTGGGTGATGAAAGAAATCTAGCTAATAGTTCATTTCAAAGATTTTTCTTCCTACTTATCTATGTACAAATACATGTAATGAAAGTCATTCTTATTTAAAGTTGTTTTAACTTCTAATAGGTATGATAGTAATAATAGTAACAATGCAAAATTATAAAATGGAATAAAATTGTAGTAGTATAATAAAGAATAATTAACGAAATGGGATGAGTCTGAAACGAATTATCGAAAATGGGTTCATATAGACTAAGCTTAGAAAATTTGATTAGCTAGCTATAATATATTGTCCATCACAATTAAGAACTAATATTATTCATTGTACTTTATTATTCTCTACTAGTTGCAAGTCATCCACTCATTACTTTGTTTTATTCAAATAAAACAAGTAATGAAACTTCCCAAAATTTGGGCGAGAATTGGTGATTTGGTATAACACAAAACTATTGGGTGTTTTTTTTGTCCTTTATACACAAACACAAATTATACTCTATACTTGGAAGTTTAATGCATGCCCAAATCTCGGATGCGCGCAGGAAATAATTTAGGTAAGCTACTAAAGATAAATCCTACTAATATTTGAGCCATGAGAATAGTTTTTTGGACTATCAACAATTGACCATGAGACATTATATATTGAGACATTATAATCGAATAAGCTACCTCTCAGAATAAGGATTAGTTTTAGTACTAATGATTTAGTTACTCAGCCACGAAGTTGAGGACTCGATTTTCATCTGAGATTAAAAGTCTTGGATCAAGATCTCAAGAATGCAACCGCGTTTAAACTCAGGAGATTGAGGTTAATCCCTCAAACTTCCATTCGAATAAAATTGCTCTAATTTAGTTCAAGGTCTTGGATCAAGATCTTGAAAATGCAACTTCTTGATTGAGGTTACCTCTTGATCTCCACTCAATCCAGAATAAATAAAGACAATTGATTACAGAACAATATGCAAAATTTATTATAGACCGAATAAAAAGAAAGAATCACAATAATACTAATATTATCTTTATAAATTTTCATCATTGTCAAGCTACATATTAAACTCTTGTGATCATTGCAATCTTTTTTTTACAAAGATAACAAACAATCCCACAAAGTAAAAATCAAAGAAATCCCTAAACTTTTTACAAACTTCATTCTTCATTTCTTGTGGATACAACACTCTCCACAAAATTCACCCTCCACATCTTTCCACATCCCAAGCAACAAACACAAACACGTAATCTTTCTGTCTCAATCATTCATTTATCTTTCATACGAGTATTATTTCTAAGAACTGTTTCAATCGGTAACAAATGACCGAGACAGACGAATATATTATAATCATACTAATACAAATCATGCCTTGAAGCACAAGAAATTGTTGTGATGATGATGATGATGATGCTCATGATGTCCATGATGGTGACCATGACCATGACCATGGTGATGATGATGATGGTTGTGTTGTTCTTGGTCGATCAAGTCTTGAACATGCTTAAACTCGTCGACATGGCATGGGATAGTAATCGGTCCATTATGTTTGAATCCGTACTCTTCTTCAGCTTCTTTAAGAAGTTGAATGAACAAAGGATGTTTGACGTACATGATCGGTATAATAAACCTTTGTAATTCTTCCTCTTCTTCATGCCCTACCAATATCGCCATGCACCCCTTGGGCACCACACCACCACCACCACCACCTTTCATCTCCTCCTTGTTCTTCGAACTCGAGTTTGAATTCGAGTTATGATGATTGCTATGAATGAGATGAGATAAGTTGATGTGAAAATTGATCATGTGTTGTTGTTGTTGTTGTTGTTGTTTCTCACCACTGCCCATTACCATTACAAACTCCAAATTCTTAAAAAAATATTGGTTTTTGTACCTTCGAAAGTAAAGCCAAAAAAGAAAGGGGAAAAAAGTCGATCTGATATGAGGTCGAGTTTGGATTATTTTACGAGTTTTATTTGTGTGTTATAAGAAGAGGTTAGAAAAGGGCCAAGGATCGGAAGAAGAGATAGCCAGACGAAAAAGGGAGAGGGAAAAGTTGATTAATGAAGTTGGAATATTGCTCATGATATATTTTTTTCAAACTACATATGGGTTTTGGGTTGAGATGAGAGGGGGAATTCAAGGAAGACGAGGGTCGTATATATAGTAGCCTAGTGGGATTACGAGGGTAATTTGGTCAAAATAAAACACGGAATAAATACTCTATACTACGAGTATTTTATTAGGGTTTCTTAATATGTAAGCCACCTTAGGTTTTTTTACCAGTAGGTAAATAATCCATCAAATTATTTTTATTTTTACGTTTGGTAAATTTTCGTATAATTACGTATTTAAATGAAAAGAACATTATGATTCAGAGGGATATGAGATTAGTTTTGATGTAATTCAAAATCTCTCATGTTTTCATTGACCTCCACGGGGTAAGTAGAATAAGTTGAGCTTTCTGTAGAAATATTGGGCAGATTTTAAACGAGTGATGAACCTTTAAGTCAATCTCAACCCAATTAAATTATTACTCCCTTCTTTTCACTAAAATCTTTCTTCCTTTTCTTTTTAGGTATTTTCTCTAAGATCTTATTTTCTTTTTGATACAAAATACATGGTTAATATTATTCCATCTTTTATCTCACTCAACCACAGCCACACATTCCCCTTCGTTGTGCCCAAATGCACCAAGAAGAACAGAGAAAAGGAGGGAGTAGTAAATAACTTTTAACCGACACGTTAATTCCATATCGGTTTCTTATACCAAGTCGTTTAGTTTTCTTGGTAAGGGAATACTATGTATTAATCATATGATATGATGAAAGGGTGTGATTCACGTAGGTGGTAGGGCCGGAGCCCGGAAGGGGAGGGGTGAATGTATGTATGATTGCCGTCTAAGAGAGGGTTTCATATGACTTTATCATAACGAGAAGTGGAAACCAGAAAAGTCTAATTAAAGGTAATTGCCAATTGCGAGGGGTATGTAGGTGTGTATATGTAATTGTATTGGGTGTATATTTCGTATGGGCCGTCCTATTGAAAAATACAATAAAATACCTTCACCAAGTTAAGAAGTCTTTGTGAAGGAATAATCGTGTTTCTAGTGTGGTTGACCTCCTAATATAAATCTACATATACACATGTATTCATCATACGTATCCATCCACACTTTTCCACAGTTTTGGAGAAACATTTTTTAGTTATTTAACAATTTCAAGTTGAATAGTTTTCTATATTAGACTTGCTTGTTAGAATTTGACCGATCCGTATAAATTCGGCTCAATCTAACCTTTTTTCTAATATGTTGATATATATGTTTAGAGAGAGAGTATTATGAATATTTTTTAAAATAATAATGAAAATATTATTAAATAATATTATAATTCAAAAAATTAATTAATTTTTTATAATTATTAATTTAGAAAATTATTAGAAAAACATAATTTTTGATAATTATTTAATTATAAGTATGGTAAGTAATAAATATGAAAATATATAGTAATATATATTTATGCTGTTAAGACAATTGTATACACTCCCTCCATCCATTTTATTATAACCTTTTAATTTCCTTTTTTAATTGCCCATTTTTAAACTTCGTGTTTGGAATATTTTTTTAATCTGAAATAAGTGATCATTAGACATTTTGACTTTCTCAACTTTCATTTTCCATCACATATTCATATCCTCCCCTTATTTTGGAGCCACCTATCATGAAGTTTAAAGATGAATGGAGGGAATATAAGACACATGACTCATGGTTCTTAAAAAAAACTCTGAAATTATTCTGTTTCGAGTTTATATATATCAAAAATTTCGACGTTAATCGAAAGATAGTCGAATACCTTTTAAATGTGTTTATTATTTTAAACTATACGTATCTTTTGTTACACCGAGACATTTCTAGAATGTATGAAATAGTTATTGTACGAATTTGGAGACATTTAATTTCAGGATCAAATCGGTCCGAAAAATGTGGATAATAATAACCTTCAAATACATTCGTTTCAGGTGATTTTTCGAAAAAAGTGAGATATTTTTTTGGTCATCTTAGTAGGATCCGTATAAAATAAAATGACACGGTCGTTAAAAAAACTTTAGAACTGTGCAGTTTCGAGTATATATAATATCGAAAATGAATAGGACTACTTGTGAACAACGCATTTCAAATTTATTGGACGGTCCTAACTACAAATAATCGTCTTCTTAAGGTCTTAAGACGGTTATCAAATAAGACACTAACAAATCCGAGTTTGATCGTAGATTAGTGTTTTTATGGGGACGGCTTTAATTAATCGAAAACTCAAACAATTGTTAGTGCTACGTTAGATCGAAGTTAAAATAAAAATAAAAACTCAAACAATACGTAAAAGATAACTATAAATTGCCCCATTAATTAGGTTAGAAATGTAGTTGAGTACTACGTAACACTGTTCATAATCAGGTGGATTTGATGTGTCATGGGCGGGGGACTCTACGCTCCTACTCTGCCGACATCGACGTTTAAACCATTTAACCCATACATACCTTGATTTGTTGCATCAATGTTGTACAACAATGGAGTCCCAAAATACTGATTCAACAATAAAAACGGTTATTAGTTCAAATAGTAAGAGCTTCGTTAATTTACTTTGATGACTATAAGTCGACCTTATAACTCTATAAGGTTGGTGTTCGATTTTCATCTGTAACTTAGCACACGTTTTTTCTGACAAAAAAAATACCGATTCAATGGAAACATGACATAAACTCGAAATAAAATAAAGA
This sequence comes from Agrostemma githago, assembly GCA_958450325.1. Lineage (NCBI taxonomy): Eukaryota > Viridiplantae > Streptophyta > Magnoliopsida > Caryophyllales > Caryophyllaceae > Agrostemma > Agrostemma githago. Next base: position 3,089,474 of record OY288241.1, on the reverse strand, counting down.
AAGCCGTAGATAGAACACGTACGAATGACATGCACAGAGACTCGTATATGATGAATTGAAGCGTAATAAAAAGGGGAGGGCAGGGTTGTACCAATAAAACACATACAATATAATGTCCATCCTTACAGATGTTATGTTAAAGATTCGGTATTCGACAACCACGAATTGTGATTTAGCACATGTGGATCTGTCTACTCATGTTTTTGATCTGAGTATGCGAACAAATTAAAGCTAAGGGAAAGTAGTAAGTGCTTTTGTAGCTAGATAGTAAGCATCATATCGATCGTGGCCTCTTTAATTTGGCTGTTTAATAGCTCACTCAATTCAATTCAAATCATACGATTCGATTCGATAAGGCTGACTACTTAATTAGGACTAAAAAGGACTTGATATATTAATCAACTTAGGTCGATCCTAAGTTTGATTGACTGGTATTGATCGCGACCTGAGGTGATCGACCCAACCCTAGGCGAAGCCATCTGAGCAGCAAAATGACCTGATTCTAAATGCTCCAAACTGATTTCAATATGACTTGCAAAAGTCAAAACTATAAGGGTTAAGTCATATAGTACTTGACTACTCATACTTTTTTTCGTATCACAATCTCAGTCATTTGTTTACTATTTATATTATTTGGTAAACAAATGACCTAGACAGATGATATTAATTTTTTAAATAATCTTTGTTAGTATTAGACTAATTGTACGGTTCAATATTATGTTATTTCGTATATGAGTTTAGTCCATCTAATGTCATGTATTGCCTATAAACACTAGATTAATGTTAATGGAGATCGATGGTAAACTATTACTTTACAGTATTTTACCAAAGAATACTTAACATGCATGGTACTAAAGAAACAATTATTCTTGCCAAATTCCCATGAATTTTAATACGACATTCAACATAATTTAATGGATTATATATAGACACATAGTATTTCCTACGATTTATCAAACATCTTGTAAGATATTTTAAAAGCATGCCACAATATAAGTTCTACACATTCAAATTGAATGGAGCTAGCATGAAAAAATGGTACGTACAAAAGTCAAGACTATTTAAGATTATTAGTATACCCATTTAATTTTCCAAATAACAAAATATCAAGGTATGAAATTCTATAACTACAAACAAGAATAATTAATCATGTGATTAGAACACTCTTAAAATTGATATATAGTTTGATTCTTCCACGTGTGATATATATAATACGCTTATTTGAAAAAGGAAAAAAAAAATACTACTTGTATTTATTCCATAACTCTAACCTCTAGTCGTGCACTCATGCATGTAAAAGTGCTATCTACTTAGTCTATATACTACTCCCTCCGTCCCAATGAATTGTTTGCTTATTCCATATTGGGACGTCTCAATGAATTATTTGCCTTTCTATTTTAGGAATGTTTTTTATATGCAATTTGACCATTCTCATGAGTTTTGCTCCACATGTCACTTCCTCATTGGATCCCTTACCCTTGGTGCCAAAAGAAAAAACAAACAATTCATTGGAACAGAGGGAGTATGATATATCGATTTTTCTACCGTGTGTCCAGTGGACACACATTAATAAGGTAATTAAAGCAATATTAACATGAATATTGTCTAAGTATGATAAACAGAACTTAATATTTCAATTTCTCGTAATAATATTTATGTTAATATTATTTTAATTAGCTTGCACACGTTAGAAAAACTGATGATATATATAAGCGGCTAATTTAAATAGTTTACCCTTATTTTTTTTTTATTTTTTTTTTTGAGCGAAATTGTTTACCCTTATTAGTTGTTACTCTTACGTGATAGGAAGCATGTAATGGTAACGAAAGCATACGAAAATTTCAACTAATTGACTTGTAATAACTTTTGAAAGCGTCAGCATTTCAACGTAATAAAACTTGTAGATATAATCATATATATACGGCCAAGTCAAAAATATGATAATTGTAGAATGAAGAAAGCACTACATACGGCAGGCCAATTAACCTACGAGACGACTACGTATATACATGATCATATACTATATAATCATCAAAATGGACTCATTTATTTATACCATGTGCTCTTTTATGTTTTGTTGTTTTGAGTAGTCAATCAAATTTAATGCCTACATACCTATCTACATTCTACACGATTTATTTTTGTTACCAACTCACAAATCACATTGCGGCTTATATCTTGATGCTAGTTTTGTTACACGTACAACATCCTCGAAAATGATAAATTATCTAATGGTTATATAGTTTAATTCGTTTGAATGGAAGAACCGAGGAAGTAACAGAGTTCTTGAGTAATTGACATTTATTTAATTTATTATTATATGAGATGAGATTTTTCCAACTTATACATGTCAATTTGCATTAAACGCATTGGGACTCCATGGCCTGGGTACATCTATGACCAATCAATTCGATATGATATCCCGACCGACCTTGCGAAAAATCGTTATTCAATTTGATCAATAAGTTAACACTCCCCATATTTACTACTCTGTATTATCTCTAATAATATACTCGTAGATCTTTAATAATTTGTATGGTAGTTTGTGAATTAATTATGGAATCAATCATAGTTTGATCGAGGTATCCTTACCGTCTTACATAGTGTAACTCAATTTAAAACAAAAACTTAGGAATACAAGTAATGTAGTTATTGTTTATTTGTTCTAAATTTGGTTGATGCATGTGGTAGGAAGGGAGGCTAAAGTAGGTTGTATATATGGCACTATATGTATGGTTGGATGGAGAAGTTAATAGCAAATGAGAACACAATGCAAGATTATTGAACTAATAATAATTCTAAATTAGGATTTAGGGCTGTGATGGATGGTCAAAACTCAAAAGTCAAACTACACGGCATCGATTATCTTCATCCTTAAATCAAGTTATTATTATTAGAGGAGGAACGAACATGCATGCATGTTTATCCATCAGATCATCCCCATATTATTACGTTTCATTTCGATCTCTTTGCGTGACATCTTGGACTAATTTAGTAATTTATATGCCATTTTGCTGTTTCTCTTCAAAATAATAACCATTTCCCTTTACCAGTTTACCCTTTACTTTTTGACCAAATTTTAAAGTTGTGACTTTTAATTTAGGATGAAAAATCAAATTCATTTTAGAAATAGATTAAAATAATTAATCCCGACTTAATCCATTGTATGTGAATCATCTTTTACCTTCTTCTTCTTCTGGCTCTTCATTCAGAAACATTGGATTACTTTTTTGGTTTCAACGGATAATGTGTCACATTGTAGCGGTTTAACTAATAAAACACTCGTACAGAGACAACTAAACCACAATAATGAAAAAATAAAAATAAAATACTACTCTCCCGTTCGTATTCAAAGGGTACACTTCTCTTTTGGACAACATTCACAACTCAAGATAATCGTTAATATTCCCGACAATCTATAATAGAAAATATATATAGTCATGTGAGATATTGTGTGATTTGTCTTTAGGAGTAGATTAAAAATATCAAATTTTTATAATTTTTGTTAATGTAAAATGAACGATATTGACGGTGTAAAACGTGTGTCGACAAGTGTGAAAAAGCAAACGTACCCTTTGGATTCTAACAGAGTGAGTACAACATCACAAAGGTACTGAAATGGGTGCGCGTGTGGTGACGTACCAACATTTCACATAGAACCGTTTTCCATATAAAAACATGGAATCCTAAAAACGTCACGAGTAATACAATTTGATTGAGAAGATTTAGCTAATATGATATTAGATAAAAGTGACAAATGATCACGAGTTCGAATCTCACGCCTCAATGGGAGGTTACACATGAAGCCTTAGAGTATGAGAATCAAGTATGAGTAATGCTAGTAATAACAGGAATCAAAACCACAAAAACAAGAATCAACAACAATATAATCCCAACACAAACACACTTCCTAGACCCCCTTTGATACTCCTTAGCTTGTTTCAAATTCTTCCCACCATCTTGCACATAATTCAAACTATTAATCACATGATGCTCAATGTTGTCCATCTGCTCCCCTTGCGCCTCCACCATCACCGACATGTCTAAGAACACCTGATGCAACTCCAGAAGCGACCTCTCGATCTCCTTCGCAGCATCATACCGCCCTTGAATCTCTATCACGGTCTCCACCACCTTGCCTCGCCCGTGCTCTTGCACTGCGTGTGCCATTATTTCACTTTCTCCCACTCCATTTGACATGATCTTCTCTATGGTTTCGTCGTCTGGGTGCTCTCCTGTTACTGTGTACACGCATCTTGAAACCGTCTCTTTGTATTCCGACATCATTCTTTGTCTTAGTGCTTGGAATTCCATCATTAGCTCCTGTAGTTTCTTTCTTAGACCGTTTGTCACACATCTTCTAGTCCTGTCATTGTAATCATTTGGATCAATTCAGAAATTTAGTGTCGAGTAACAAGAATTCATTAAAATTATTCAAATGATACACGTTAACATGTTAATTGGAGCATGATTTGTAACGATATCATCACGAAAAATTGTAATACTCACCTGTATGTACCATAATTAGAGCAGGTTAACGCGTGACAAAAACCGTTACAAATATAATTGTTTACGCAACACGGGATTTGACCCATTTGACAGTTCTAATTGTAAATTACATAAAAGCGAAGAAATTGTAGTACCTGTCAACAGGGGTACCAAGCTCAGCAGAAAGGCGGCGATTAGAAAGAGTAGCTTGATCCATAATCTCGAGACGAGACTTAATAGCTTTAGCCTTCTTAAGAACAGAGACAATGTCAGCATTAATCCGTCCACGAACCGCCTTCAAAGCATCAGCCTTATGAATCGACTTGCTCTCCAAATTAGCTGCTTCAATGGCGATCAAAATGTCGTTAATAGACGTAATTTCAGCCTTCACTTTCTCGGCCTCTTCCAAAAAAGCTTCCATTTTTGGGTCCAAGTTAGCTCCTTCTCCTCCTCCAATCCCCATTTCCAAGTCTTTCTCTTCGTCTTTCGATGCCGCTTTCTTTAGATCCATGTAGCTCATGAAGGATTGTGTCATTAAGTCATTCATTTTGAGCAAAAACTGAGGAAAAACAGAGTGGAATTACTGAATTAGGGAAGTTTTGATTTGGGAAATTAGAGATTTGAGTTTTAGATGTTGTAATCTGGAAATTGTTGAGAGTGAAGATGGAAAAGGAAGGATTTTTATGTTATGGAAAGAAATATGACCGTTGGGGGAGTTTGGTTGGCAATGATTTCAGGGGTTTGAGGAGCGGAGGGTAGTTTTGTAATTTGCGAGTTATTCGAATCTAGTAGCCGTTAGGAGTGATTGTGAGATGTGAATCATGTGATCATGTGAATGATGTATTTGTGATTTGGGTTGTTTTTGGACATTTGGTGTGTTTGAATTGGGCTTGTGCCAAATTTTATTGGACTTGTAATTCATATTTCAATGGGTTTGGGTAACTCCATAACCCATTTTTTTAAAAGCGGGCCACAAGCCCAAAATGGTGATGTGATGCCAACAATTTGAAATTCAGATTACAACGTATGAGTACAATCTCTCGTGACTTTAACGATTAATTATTTGTTATGTGTGCACTGAGAGACGTCGAAAAATGGAGGGAGTATTTCTTAACAAATAATTTTATTAAAAACACGGATTGAATTATTTGTTAACAGACTCTATTTAAGCTAGCAAATTGTAGCTTAAGGGCTCGCTTGAGATTGGGGTAATTATTTCGGAGGTGATAGAGCAAAAATTAACTAGAAAATGACGGAAAATAGGGATGATGATAAGCAAAAATGCAGAAAATTAAGGAAATCTAGCTGGGAAATTATTACTCACCTCTCTCCCAAGTAATGCATAATTACCCCCAATGAGGGTAATTATTCACCCCTCATATTTTTTTACATCATAAAATGTAACAAACAAGCAATAAGCTCATCCATTTCCAGTTCATTTTTGCTCTATTACCCCGGAATAATTACCCCCATCCCAAGCGAACCCTAAAACTCTTGGATAAATTTTTAGTTTTAAAACATTGAAGCTTACCATTTTGATGTTGTGGATTGATGAGCTAGTAAGAAACTAACTCACGATTTACACTTGCCCTAAGAAAATATAATCGTAGTACATATTCATCGATTACATGTGAGTATGTGACCCACTTATACATTAATGGAGTATGATTGCCAAACGCATATGGGAGTATGAATTACTGTACAAGAACAAGAGGAACGAAGTATGCAACTTAAAAGTAAAAAGAGCTCCTACTGAGGTTCCAACACCAACATACCTCTGCCAATGATCTATATCAGCGTGTGAGCGTGTCGATAACCTTCATTTGGTTACCTTTTAGTCAGTACCGAGTATATCTTTATGAGTTCTACTTTAATCAAAAGTAAATACACGATCGAGACAGATAAAATATTTTTTGCACATATTTTGTCCTACTGAAATTTGTTGGCCTGGCTTTATGCGACTGACCGGGTTAGTGAACTTACATTTGCAAGCAAGAGCTTCTACAGTAACATTTTATTCTGAATATCAGCTCATTGGCTTCCTACTTGCTAGATAGCTAGCTATAGTGTGGTGGTGATTGCTCAGATCAATCGCTCACCAGTGAGGTCGGAGTTTCAATTCTTATGACTTTTAAGTAACTAGAATTATATAGTTAATCTCTCCTTCCGTTCCTTCCATTTGATTTTATACATTATCGAACACTTGAGACAGCAAAACAGTTCCACCTTCCATTTTATGCGCACATATATGTATATATATACTCCGTATGACAACCATGACAAGTGTATCGGATTCCTACAAGACTTAACATGTAACGAGTACAATGGACCAGCAAAGATTACACCACCCAATTAAAACGTGTCTTGTCTCACATCCATCACATTTCACATTTCACAAACCACATCTACAAAGAATATGAACATTTTAAAAATCACCTTTTATATTTATTATAAAGTTAATTAGGGCTACAAAATCAAGATAGCTCACTCTTTTTCCAAGCCTAGTTACTTGGATTCGAGCCCTATTAGCAAATTTGCTTAACATGGAGTATCGATCTTAAACCTTAAAACGGATCAAAAATCAGCATATGGTGTTAATAATGGACAAAACTTTTGGTAGACAAGTTATCATGTAATTTAATATGTATTTGACTTGTCGAATGGTTTATGGCGGGTAGTGTCGGTACTGGGATTCGAACCGTGTCAGCAGAAAAGGGTGACTGAATAATGAAAATTGAAAAGTGTCATCTTCATGTTGGTGATTCATTTGCCTCTATTTGAGATCCTGAAAAGTCTTCAAAGTCAAATTATACACATGGTAATAAGTAATGTAACATCAAAGCTATTAAATAAAGAGCTATGTTTGTAAATCTGTGCACCACCAACTATTTTCCAAAATTATGGCACAACAAATGACAAGTCTTCTTTTAGGCTAACCTCTGTGTTTAAGATGGTAGGTGCATCCACCTTAGTACCTTACCCGTTTTCAACACTCGACAATCTGATACAATAAGTGAACCACATCGACTTGATCGATTCATTTTAAGCCCAAAACATGAGAAGAAATTTTCACTAGCATTATACGGAGTATATTTTATACTTAGATCGACCTTGTTCTTTTAAGCTGAATTATAAAGCTGATCAATCATATCATCATTCCGTCAATAAGAGACTGAACTGAAGTGAGCTGAAGTGAAACATGTTATCTAGTGTATTTTGGATCGAGTTTATTGTAAAGAAAAACCATGGAAATGAAGAAAAAGTGGAGCAAAAAAACCCTAGATATGAACAAGAGACAGAAATTTAGAAGGTTCAAAAAGCTCATGATGAGAAACATCACTTCAAAGTTCAAACAATGATGAAAAAAACTAGCTAGGGGTTTTTTCCAAACTAATCAAAATTATTGATTGACACAGAAATCCACAAAAATCAACTCATGATGATTGATGATACCTAGTGTGTTTGAATTTCACAAACATCAAACACAAAATCCAAGTAATTGAAATCACTCCTACTTCAATTCAATTCAATTAACCTAGCTACTCATACTACTATGTCAAAAAAAAAACATAAAAGTAGTTCAACTTTTTTCATCATTACACCAATCTTCACCCACCTACCCCCAAAAACCCTCATTATTCCCCAATAAATTGATCAAAACAATTAAAAGAAAAAAGAAAAAAAAATACCATGATGAAAATTAATGGTTAAAGTGAGATTATAGATCATACCCACATCAAATTATCGAAATGGCAATCGAATGTTATTATAAGAAGTTTGATGAATCGGAAGATCAAATTGAGGGGAATGAAGCCTGGTCCGAAGGCCAAAATAATTAATTTCGATTAGCCTTCGATCCTAGACAACATTCCCCTCAAAGATCGAGCTTCCTCTTGTTAGATTTCTCCAGTTAGTTCTTACTATGAGATTCACATTATGTTGTGATGATTGTAAAAGGTGAGCACAAAAAAGTTTGTGGGATTTTTATTGGGGTTTGTGAGGTTAAATAGAGAAAACATCATGATGAGCATAATAATGAGACAGAGGAGAGATAGATGAGGGGGAGGAGGAGCTATGGAGCTAGTGAGGAAGCTAAGGCTTGTTTTTTTACTTGGTTTGGTTGAGAGATAACTAGATAAGTAAGTGATGTTAAGATAAACAAGGTATACCTTAAACCTATAGGATACTAGTCCTACAAGTGTAAGACTATTAATCAACTACCCTCTTCACTCTTTGAGTTTATTAACCCATTAGTTGTTATGTGATGTGTTATTTCGACTCTTTAATTTGGTATCGTGTTTGATAAGTATTGGTGTGTCAGATACAACTGCCTTGTACGAAATTTTTATGTTTTTGGTGTAAAGTGAAGTGAAGTGTTGAAGTGTCATGTCATGTCAGACACGACACTATTTCCTAAAACTAAACTAAGTTTTTAATGGTATACTCTGTATTGTATTCTTTAATGTGGAGTATTTCTTAAAATTAGACTTTAGTCAATGTGATAATAAAAGTGGGATGAAAGAAGTACGACTATTATACTCTGTATATTAGTAATTGCCCATAAACTATTTTGATTCATAAGTTTTTCCTAACTTACAACCTTATATATTCAGTATTAACACATTTCTTATCATATACCCGATTTAGTAATGATATGTGGTATTTCAACTCGTTGACATGCTATCATTTCCGATAAATGTTGGAATGAGATGAGTCAGTGAGATACAATTGTACAACTATGTTGTATGAAATATTGAGTTTTTGGTTTAAAGTGGAGCATCATGTCGTGTTGGACATGTTACCTGTTTGACACACGACATGACATTGGTGTGAATTGTGCCAGAGTAACACTGGTAATGAGTTTTAGTTAGTGCTAGTTAGAGGCATATATATATAATCCGTACATCTCAACTATTGGTTTATTTTAAATTAAAATATCTCGCACAAATATCAAAAAAAGTAAACATATAATTCAGACGGTTAAATTAAGTCGGCATGTTTACCACCAAGGTAAGTTGAAGTGTTCAAAGATGACTTGCCCCATATATATTAGCTTAATTTTTCAACAAAAATGGTATTTTTTTTCTATATTTGTTTTTTTTGTCTCGAGTTGTTCAGAAACTAAAGAAATTGAAGATATAATACTCCGTAGGTGGATTATCTGGCTTGCACTTTACTCCTTGTTGTGCAGTCAACTAATGTCATTGTTGTTGGCCGACTTTTTCTTGCTCACTTGCTGGCTGCTGCTGCCATCTTATACTGTTCAACTGTGCATCTCGATCAGATGCATATAATCAGCCTTTTCCCAATACTTTTCTTCCAACATTAATTAGCTTTCTGCACAAAAACAATCAAACATATAAGTGGAGCTCGTTATACTATTCAGGTCGGGTCTGGTTATTTCAAAATCTCGACATATATGGTGAATTGAATTTCGTTGGAATAATTGAAGGGTCTTGTTGGATAAGCAATAAATTGGGCAGACAGACAACGATGATATCTATATTTTCCGCATTAAATGGTAGATTGACGTATTAGTATGTTATCTTGGTGTGTTTGTCAAATACGTATATTCCGACTGTAAATTGGGTGTGATAAGAGTATTTTCTAGTATGCTGGTTACATGGACCTAAGGGTTGGATCTCAAGTTAAGAAATATGGCTAGCTAATGGCCTACATTGGTCAAGGGTTCACACATCTCCTAGTGCGACATTAGTGTTACAATCAGCCTCGTAACTTTTGGTTGAAAAGATGCGAATTCATAAACTTCTATTCATGGGACTACACCTATTTCTCAGTATAATACTTCTATAATGTGTCTTATACTCTTATATAATTTACTTTCATTCTCATATCTGTAGTACACTGTATACCTTTTGATGTTTGAGTAATGTGATGCTCGTATTTGAGTAATGTGATATCCATCAAAGTTTTGAATCAATACAGGAGAAGTCTATAATAGTTGACACACCATCTCACGTTACATTAATGTGAAAAATACTTACGACAACTACTATAGTGTAAGATGATCGTCTATTACTGTATATGGGAGGTTTCACCATAAATTTACTGCGAGATGGAAAAAATTGGTGAAGGCTAAATTAGTTGGTGGGCTATTAAAAGGGCTAGTGAATGGGACTATGGGAGTTGTGTTGGTGTACACAAGTATATCACACTTTCACTGATGGGCTTAATTTGCAAAGACTGCTTGTCCAAAACCACGAACAACACTGGGCTACCTCTTTACCACATTTAAAAGGCCCGTATGAAGGGTAGAGTCCAGTAGTTAAAATATGTGGTCATCGTCCCATGAGTCTCAAGTTCAAGTCGCTGCAAGAGCGTTCTTGTGGGAGTTGTATGATTTGAGGAGTTGAGGCGATGCCATCTAGACTTTGAGTCTGTCGCTCTCTTATCAAGGTAGTGGCTGTGAGTTTCCTCGTCATAAAAAAATACCAAAAATCTCTTGCATAAGATATGATTATAAATGTGTTTTATTTGTAAAAGAGATATCGTCATACTCAAATCATTATGAGTAATTTCCGTCTTGAAAAAATTAAAATTAAAACATTACAGAATTTAGCATTGACAAAAAATTGAGTAGCCAGTACGTAGCTATTCCCATTCTTTATGCCTAACTTGTCCATTTATCAAGCATTTCACTTTAGTTAGGAATTAGTAACTTTTTCTTATCAATCTAATTACCACCAACAAGCCAACATTTGTAACCCATTGGCCTTTGAAGATCGGAAGGTTTGACCCTCCGACACATGGACATGTGTTGTTTTCCTTGCAAACACACCCAACAAATTTGAACCCTACAATAAAATGTACGGGTATAGTTTTTACACGGTATAGACTATGTCACATGTAAGTGCCTCACATTGTAGAAAAGAGAAGATAACTATCTAGTTCGAAACTAAATAGTTGCTTCACTTATTGTAAATTGGTTTCAGAATGCAACATCTTTACTTCACTACAACACGTTCAAGTTGAGCAACTCGAATGTCAATGTCCATATCCATATCTTAGGACTAATATGTGTAATCTTTGAGAGGAAAATACGGTTGAAAAAAACGTTCATAAAGTAGATAATCTAGAAATATCCAGAAAATCATATAAATGAAATAATACTCCGTAATCATTATTTATAATCCAAAAAGAAAAGGCATTCATCCAAAATTTTAACTACAACTTTACTAAAAAGAAGTTGTGTATGTTTTGGTGTCATTAGGCAAAAATGATGGTGCCTCCTCTAACTTAAGTCCACTTGTTGGCAACGTTCCTAATTATGTCTTTCAATAAAATTACTCTCTCTATAAAATGATTAGTAAATTTAAAGGCAAAGTAAATGATGATGATATTCCTAAATTAAAGCAAAATGGCGGATGTGAGACCAAGGCCAAATGATGGTGTATTATCTACTTTGCTCACCTCTCCACATTTGTTTGTCCAAGAGCTCCTCAAGGTTAATTATACCCTAGCAACTAAGGAAACTATGTAGGCTTCAAAAATCGAGTGCTTCGAAATTCGTCCAATGAGAGTATAACCATGTTTAACGATTTTACATGATGTTTTTGCGCTAACTGATGGTATATGCATATAAAATCAATAACAAATGAGATGTAAATGAGATTATCCTTATTCCAATGAAAGTATAATTAACCATGTTCAATGATTTTATATGGTGTATTTAAACTAACTGATATTTGCACAACAGATTAGATGTAAATGAAATGATCTATCTCTAGCGAGAGTATAACTAATCATATTCAATTTTACAATATATATATATATCTAAACAAATTGATCTGATATCATCACATGAAATCAGTAACAAATGAGATGATACTGAAGACATCGAAAGTTCCTATTAACATAAACATTTTACTCGTATATCATAGAATCCCAAACTATCAAAATATATAAGTCTTTTGCAAAATATATACGAGTACTTCTAGTAAGTGTTGTATTTGAAGTATATTCTATATAAGTCATGGTAGATGTGCCATTTGATTTAATACAAAGAAAGTGATATGTCACCATAAGTGTTTGACAACAATGCTTTGTAGTCTCTATAATCATCGTGCAAGGGATAGTAATCAAGATTATTATGATATGATAATTGACATTTGATTAAGTGTAATGAGGGAGCATCACATCTAATCTCACTTAAAAACCCATCCAATCTCACTAGAACTTACTCCTTACTATGTTACATGGAACATCAAATCACCATTTTTTCAAATTTATTATTTCACCACTCAAACTCATACAAGACATCATCTCCCAACTCGAACAGCTGGACGATGCCATGGCCCGTGACAGGGACGAAGAAGCTAACATTTATCACGGGCTCCATGACTAACACAACGGAACTCTGGCATGCGCCGCAAATAGAGCTCCACGGTGTTAGTCATGGATCCCGTGAAATTAAATTATGAGGAGCCTAAACTTGTGCTATGACTTGTACTAGCTAACATCTTTCATATTAGCATATTACGTACGCAGTGTTGTCCAGCATCGATACAGAGTATGAAGTTAAATAAAAGAGAAAAGTGTTTACCCGGAGGCCCAGAGTACTTACATAACTACGGAGTACTCCCTCTCATCCATTCAATTCTTTACCTACACTTTTTCACCACTTTTAAGAAAAGTGGTAAAAGTTAGGGTATTATTGGTAAATCAAATGGTGTTATGGGATCCACGGTCCACCAAACTTAAAGTAAGGAACAAATAGTGGCATTTTGTGCAAATAGAGAAAAGATATGAGGATTATAAGGTAAAGTTTTTTGCCAAAAGAGAAAGGTAAATAATTGATTTGATTGTTAATTTATGGTAAGCGTAAAGAATTGAATGAATGAGAGGGAGTACTTCGCATGCCGCCGATGGGTTTAGTAAGAAATTAGATAAAGCTTATTGCTTATGAAGTCTATCCCCTCTTGGGTATGTGTCGACTCAATTCACAGACTCGGCACATACACACGTACGTCCTTAAACAACATCTTTGTATTTGCAAAGGATGCATAAAGAAAGTGTGATTACACATTCTTTATATATATACAATAACCTCATATAAGATGGTCTGGTGTACTCCGTAATTCAAAACCTGACGGTTACAAGTTATTTATTTATTTTTGTCAATTTTGTTAACCATGAAAATGGAATGAACCAAGTGGTTCACATCTAGAGGCTCACCAGTCACCAGCATAGATATTTGCATTGAAACACAATATAATAGCAATGTTTATTTGATATCCCTTTCAATATAAAACCCATGCAACCAAATTTTGGTGGGTCTAGACTCTAGAGTCTAGACTGAAGGGTAAAGCTACTAAGCTATCGAATACCTGCACCCACAATGGCCGCTGAACATATAATCCAAACCCAAACAAACATTTGGACAAAACAACAACATTGACACTACAGTAGTTTCTAAAACGGTCCTCTCTATTCCAAACGAAGACAAATGTAAGCTCTTCTTTCTTACTACTATGTATTCTACTCTGTATTTGATTGTTTTATTAGAGACGATTTAATAATTTTGAAGAATGATTCATGTTAGACGACTTTAAACCATGTTGGTACATACTAAAACTCTTATGTTGTTGTGTGACGTGGAATGATACTATTTCACGATGACTCATAATTGGATTTTACTCGTCATAAAGCTGATCTCGTTGATTGGTATCAAAGTTAGGTGATTTCGGTGACAAATAGTTACGGATTACAGTACATATTTCACAAGTGAAATTTCAGTACGTGATATGAGGGAGCTGAGACCGAGTAATTAAGGAGTCGTAAATCGTAATGGGATATAAAAAGAAAGAAAGATGTGTATGAATGTTGAGATACTCTCCAACATGAGTAAGAAAGTTTCCTACAATGAGTGGCCCCATTGGCTTTAGATAAGCCATCATTAGAAACCCATTAACCTTGAAAGCAACTTCAATAATGATCATAATTATACTCCTATTTACATTATACTCTATTGATGACTATAATACTATACTCACCAAATCTCCCTTATGACGGGTATACTCATCACAAATTTATAACGGGTCAAATATAATCATATAAATAGGAAAAAAACAACCTATATGCTATCCCCAAGCATCATGTTTTTTTTTATCTTATCTCTTCTATTTGACTCGTCACGACAGATATGACCGTTACAAACAAAAATTTGTGATACTGTAATACTCCGTACTATATAGTATTAGTATTAGTGTGTATATATATAACCTCTAACTTGTTCTCATATGCAAGCAAGACTCTTATACTACCATTATAGTATTATCATATATAAGTAGTAGTTCTAGGTGGGAAGTTATCATCACTTAAAACAAAGATGATGATGCAACAAGGTAGCACCACAGACTTGTACCATGAAGCAACAACAACAGCAGCAGAAGCTGATATTCTTCTTGACCCTTTAAGCCCTGACGACGAACACACATCGTCTGCAAACAAGAAGAAGAAGAAGAACAAGAACAACAATAAGAGGCGGTTCACTGACGAGCAAGTAAGATCATTGGAGACGATATTTGAGTCTGAAACTAAACTCGAGCCAAGGAAGAAGGTGCTAGTGGCAAGAGAGCTTGGGCTGCAGCCGCGGCAGGTGGCTATTTGGTTTCAGAATAAGAGAGCTAGATGGAAGTCTAAGGAGATAGAGAAGAATTATAGGGTACTTAAGCTGAATTATGACAATTTAAAAGCTCGGTTAGAGGCTGTCAGGAAAGACAAAGAATCCTTGCTGTCACAGGTAGCTTAGCTATCTATCTTTGCTTATTTCTTCCTGTCTATGCTCATTTCGTCTCTTTATCAGTTCGTCTAGCACGATATACATCAAAAATTCCTGTACATGGTTAGTTTGTCTACTGTCAGTTAGTCTAGCATGATGCATCAAAGATTCCTGTAGATGCTGAGTTCGTTTACTGTCAGTTCGTCTAGCACGATGCATCAAAGATTCCTGTAAATGCTGAGTTCGTCTACTGTCAGTTTGTCTAGCATGATGCATCAAAGATTCCTGTAGATGGTTAGTTCGTCTACTGTCAGTTAGTCTAGCATGATGCATCAAAGATCATATCCTGTAGATGCTGAGTTCGTTGACTGTCAGTTCGTCTAGCATGATGCATCAAAGATTCCTGTAGATGTTGAGTTTGTCTACTGTCAGTTTGTCTAGCATGATGCATCAAAGATTCCTGTAGATGACCAGTTCAGGGTTGTCAAACTAGACAGTTTCCACATTCAGTTTAAAAAAAATAATACTAAAGGTGTTTCTGAATGTATAATGAAAACTGCAGTGACCGACAGTTTATTTCAAGTCATTTTGTTTGATTCCATCATGTTTTAAAGCTGCAGAATAGATTCTATATCGGAATTAAATGCTGTGCAGAAGAAAGTAACAGTAGTTTGATGCAACTGTAAACAGGTGCAGGAATTACGTAACGTAGTAGAGAGTTCCCGTGTAGGAAGAAGTGCTGAAAGTGAAGAACAGATGGAGAGTACTAAAGACGGGTTAGCAGCGATCTCAAGCGGCCTGCAGGATGAAACAGAAAAACAAGGATTAGTATACTCGGATGATGATGATAAAAGTGGAAACATGTCGGCAGCCTATTACTTGAAACAAGAACAACCCGAACTCCTCAACAATGATGATAATTCTGTAATACCGCTAGGGAAATGGTGCAGTTTCGATGCAGGGAGTCTGTTCGACCAGTGTAATACTACTAGTTCTCATTGGTGGGAATCTTGGACCTGATTTTATGTCAATTGTGAAGTTTGTGACTGCATGAATGTATAGGCATCTTTTTATCCAACATTAGAAGATAACTATTTTGTGGAAAAGAAAATAATATTAGTCACATTTTGTATGTAAAGTTTGTAAGCTAATGCAATGAAATAACAAAATTTCCTGCAATTCAGTATGCATCTCTCAGATTCTGAAAAATTAAATAGATTCAGGCAGCGGAAATGAACACGACATGATTCAGGAGGGACCTCACGGCTCAATCTGGCTGCGAAGGGTCGGTTGTGGAAACTTTCACACCCATTATAGCTAGGAGATTCAGAGCAGATTATGAATGGCTGGCAACTAAATGTTAAAGGTATATCACAGTAATTAAAAGTGTCAGTGGAGTAATGCCAGTAGATTATGTCTCCTAAAAGACTCTCAGGAAATTAAAGCATATTCCTGCTGATACACTTTGCCATAAGCATCACAAAACGACTGTATACTAGCATAAACAGCCGATATTCGAGCAGTTATATACTGTCTATTGTAAGATTTTCAAGTACCAGATGATGAACTACTTCAAAAACTGTCGAAAATATGAACAGAACTCGAGAAGATAAAGTTGTACATCGAAAGACTCGAGTATACAAAATTAAAGCACTTTCTAACTTTCACATTGTGCATTCTACTTTGGCTTGGCTTTGGAATAAAAATGCAATGATGGATCATGATTCATGATGCTACTTCCTCGAATTCGTAGGACCGGAACTAAAAGCTTTCAGGATTAAACAATCAAGATCTTGCTCCTTTAAGAGTTCAAAAACTAAAGAGTACTTTTTGAGAATCATGCATTCATGCTAACCTTACATTGAATTGGTTTGGTTTTGCTTTAGCAATAAGTAGTCAAACCACCTCAAAAGATCAGTTCTTTTTTTGCATAACATGAAAAAAAATAAAGTAAAAGAAGAGATTGCAAATTAAAAGTGATTGAGAAACAAAAGATCAAAACCAAATACTATTTTCATCCACTATTATTACTTCCTAAGGAAGACATATCACTTGCCATTATGTCTGTGTTTTCTTAAACGATTATGATACTAACGAGATTCAAACCCAGATCATGAGTGGTTGAGTTCCACCCCTCGTGAGATTACCAACTAAGCTGAGCACTTGGGCACTTCACATTATCGAGAAACCGAAAACACTCATAAAGATGGAAACTTTATGATTAAATACCAAAATTATGCATCAAAAGTCAAAACCAATGAACCATTTGAATGAATAATCACAAATTTACAATGTATCATATCAATAAACCATCATATCAATTATCAAATTATCAGCAATTAATCAAAAACATCATGAAATTGATAAAAGACAATTTTGACAGAAAAGGAATAATTGCATTGAGGTATTGCTAAAATTGAGCACTACAACAACAACAAGATAAACAGTAATTTTGGCATTGAACTGTGAAATTATCAACCGGGGACCAATAATAAAGTGGGAATGACAAAATCAGTGGATTACGTATTCTGGGTCCATGCAAAATCAAGTACTCTCTACACTGTACACATAATTACTGGAGTATCTAACTAAAGTGAAAGCAAAAAAATTATCATCAGGATTTAAGCAAATGGGTGACTAATAATAATCAATTTTATGGTAAAACCGTCTCATTTTGATCATTTTATTCCGATATCATGAACTAAGTGACTAGAAATGAAAGATTTTCACGTTTGTAAAGAATTGATTGGAACGAATTCAACGAAAGCGGAAATAGAAAAGGATTAACCTTTTATCTTCTAAGAATTGAATAGAATGAAATTATGAAAGGGACTGCTCTCAAAGATTTACCCCACGAGGGATTAATTAAATCGCAGAAATAAAAGCGAATCCAATGTTTTTAAGTTCATGGATTGTTGCATGGCATTGGTATACTTTAGTAACTTAGTACAAATTGTTTAAAAGAACAATACTTAATCATCTTGACAGTTTGGCCGAGTGGTCTAAGGCGCCAGATTTAGGCTCTGGTCCGAAAGGGCGTGGGTTCAAATCCCACAGCTGTCAACTTTTTTTCCCCTTTTCGCAACTTCTATTTTCCTACTCCGTATAACATTTCCAATATGAAAGGTAAAATCTCATTAAATACTCTATAATTCTACCTAATTCTATAAAAAAAAATGTAATCACAATATCTAATCCTATGACATGGTTTGGTTCGGTCATTCTAAGATATTGAGGTTTCCAACTTCCAACGTTCCGAGTTGGATTGGCGTGTTGCTCCAGCCTACAGGCGCAGAGGTTTAATGGTTGCGTCTTGTTACATTACGTGCTTTTTAGGTGTTTCTATCCATTTTATTTATTGGATTATTAATCGGGCAAGCTTAACCCACTCCGTTACACAAAAAAAGGGGAAATTTTTTTGACTAGTACCATTATCATGGGTTTCACATGTTTTGTTATCGAGTTACTTAAAGTACGAGTCAATGAAGACAAGAAAATTCCGGGTTAAATCAAATTTGGTTGGATTAGTTCAAATATCACCCTCCAGTTCACTTCAATAACAGTCGGGTAGGGTCGGGTTGGTTTCTCGGTCTAGCATTAGTCAACTTATTACTTGACTTTTCCTTTCCGCAATTCCACCACAAACACGAGAAGATCACGTACAAGAGCGAGGGATATTCATCATATACTGTCTTACTTGTTGTGGACACAGTTTAACTGAAAATGGCACTGTGCTTACTAACAACATCATCATCTACGAATTACATAAGCTGTTCTTCCACTGTTCCAAACGAAACCCTTTTTTCACCTTCAAGTTTCAAGCTACCCCTTTTCTGGCCATGGCAAAAGGTAGTCTCAAATCACATTCCTTTTGTGTGAACGCCAAGTGTTTGATTAAATGTCTGACTGAACTTTTGTTCTGAATTTGAAAGGAAAACAAGCTGAAAATGGGTCCTTTGAAGGTTTCTCCAATGGGGTTTGGAACGTGGGCTTGGGGTAACCAACTTTTATGGGGTTATGATGAATCAATGGACAATGAACTTCAGCAGGTTTTCAATTTAGCTGTTGATAATGGCATTAATCTTTTTGATACTGCTGATTCTTATGGTACTGGTAGATTAAATGGGCAGAGTGAAAAGCTTTTGGGCAAGTTCATTCGTGAATATCGAGGTCCGTTCGCTTCGCTTATAGCCCTATACCCTTTAACCCTTGTGTGTCAAAGTTTGGATCTTTGTATAGTTTCATCATTCATGTGCCTTTTTGATCTTATTGTTTTCGGCATTTGACAGAAAACTTGAGAAGTGAAACATAAATATTACTCCGTATGTAACTTGACTTTGCTACGAACTCTAACTGTCCAACTTATGTTACTAGGATTACAGTAAAAACAATACCCTGGCAAAATTAGACACTTTCCATCAAATGTCACAAGTTGATATCTTGGATTTTCCTTGTTGAATGATCAATGTTGTGACCCCTTTGTTCAGTCCGGTTCATTATATTTGACAAAATAGGTGTGTGGTGTGACTCTGTGAGAAAGTGAACAAAAGGTCGGAGAGTGAAAGATTTGTCGCACATGGTGAAGGTTGTGTGCATTCGACCATTGATCACTATACCATACACAAAGCCCCTGATGCATAGAGCTAATGCTTTTTACAGATTCATTAATGTTTGTACTTAACAATTACTCCGTATAACAAGTGATTTTCAACACAAAATGGTAATTGTTGTATTTCATGATCAATCTTGTACTTCGTCAGTTCATCTTGACCTCTTTCATTATTCCCCCACGAACATGCGCTTTTCTGTTATGTTTATGTTTTCATTTGTTTATTTTCTCAGGGAAAAAACGAGTGCAGAATGACATAATCGTTGCGACAAAATTTGCTGCTTACCCTTGGCGTCTGACCCCAGGTCAATTTGTAAATGCTTGCAAGTATGTCAAGTGATCTTTAACGCTTTATTAGTTTGCTGCATGAATTCCTTTCTGAAGCTGTTCTCCAGTTACCAGCCTATTTCAATCGGAATTAGTGTTCGCAATTTCAGTATTTGTTGTCCCAAAGAGCTGCAATGTAGACCATGGCGCTTATTGCCATGATCAATCTAATAGAATATGCTGATGTAATCTTCTTACAATATTTTTTTGATTCGGAGCCCTAAACTAATAGATTTTGATAGGGTGATGTTTCAGGTCTTCAGTAGATAGACTGCAACTTGAGCAGATTGGAATAGGGCAATTGCATTGGTCAACGGCAAACTATGCTCCATTTCAAGAGATGGCTCTATGGGATGGGTTAGTGGCAATGTATGACAAGGTCATATTTTGATTTTATTTTTTTGGTTTTAGTCGTGGGAATCGTGTCAAATCTAAAATTTGTAACCTACCTTCCTACCTATATAACTATCCTATCCAGTTTCTGCAAGTAAAACTTGCATAGTTCTCCATAGTAATATGCTCCTCAAAGAATGTCAGTTTGATTGCAGGGATTAGTCCAGGCGGTTGGCGTGAGCAATTACGGACCAAAGCAACTTTTAAAGATTCATAAGTATTTGAAAGATAGAGGCGTCCCTTTATGTTCAGCTCAGGTACTAAGTATTTTCATTTATCAGCTTTAAGTCGTTTGAGTAGCTGTTGAAATTATTAGCAGCACGTATACTGTTTCAGACTGTGAGTTACTGCATTGAAATAAGACCACTGACCAAACTCTTCTGAACTCGAGCTTTTGTAACATGCTTAAAGGTACAATTTTCTTTATTGAGCTATGGGGATGAGCAGATGGAGATCAGGAATATCTGTGATTCTTTAGGCATTCAGATCATTGCATATAGTCCCCTTGGACTCGGAATGCTTACTGGAAAATACACACTTTCAAGCTTACCTAATGGGCCCCGGTACATCTCCTATTTTGGTTTAGGTCTACACATTCGATACATGTATGTTCTTCTATGTTCATGTGATAAAAGTAATTATATAATTCAGGGGACTGCTGTTCCGACAAATTCTTCCCGGATTGGAACCACTGCTGCGTTGTTTGAGAGAGATTGCAACTAAGCGCCAGAAAACTATGAGTCAAGTATGTCGAATTGGCTCAAGAGTACAATTGTTTGCACTTTGCACCTAATGTTGTTAAGTTATTAAACTACCTTCGTTTTTTATATGTCGTTTTAGAAATGAAGTTTTTTTTTTTTTTTTTTTTCGTTTCATTCTCGTTTTATAAGTTATATTAACCCATTGTCGCTGCTAAAATTCTTGCTTAGTTTTCCTTGTTCTCAAAATGGTTACATGTGGCAGGTTGCAATAAACTGGTGTATGAGCAAGGGTGGCATTCCAATACCTGGTGTCAAGAGTGTCAAACAAGCACAAGAGAATTTGGGTTCGCTTAATTGGCGTCTCAGTGAAGACGAAGTGAATCAACTGGAAAGTGCAGCACAACAATCTCCTCGTAAGATGGTTCAGAATATATTTCAGACCCGGTAAGTCCAACAGCAAAGCCAGATATGAGAGGTCCATCCTACTACATGTGTAACATATCACAAGAACCATATATGTTCATAATCATAACAGAGACGGCCTCCAATTTATAAGAACCGTGATTTAGCATTTACATTTTTTTAATGTGGAAGTAAAGCTCAAGTATAAGTTGGCTTTTCAATACCTTCTTATAGTACATTTAGATTATAGACGAGGATTGCTGGTACAATTATCAAATTATTGCTCCAACCCTATCAAATTAACTAACGGAACAGAGAGACTACATGATACATACTGAGCCAAACACGGGCATCACTGGGCTTGTGTTTATGAAGCAGAACTCAATCTTGACATGATCTCAAGCACACTCGAGCTAGGAAAACTGAGTTGCGCTTATGAAGAAGCATAACTCAAGCTTGAAATGAACTCAAACACACAAGCTAGCAAAATTGAGATTGTAATCGAACTTGCCAGCACAGCACAAAGCAACGCCAACAGTAGCTCAACCTGACTTATCGAGTTCCTGAACAAAGCTTCCATGAGCCAAGCTCATGCTGCACCGAAATTGTCTACTCATGTTCATACTCCCTATAAAAATTTTTAAGGGCCCTCCGGAATACAAGGATACTATCTGAATCACGATCAGCATGGGACTAGAGATTTTAAGTGTTCAGCCTGCGAGATACCATAACTGTGCTATAAACAGTGGCAGACTTGTCAGCGGTGGGACAAAGAGAAAATGAAGAGCAAAAAAGAGTTGAACCAAAATGACTGTCACAAAGTCTACAAAATCCAAAACACAAATTAAACAAAGTTGAGGCAAATACTTAAAGAGGCTTCTATTACAAAATCAGCCTTAAAACTGATGACACAATGAACCTAGGACACATGAAAGAAACATGGCGCTGATGCTTTGATCCTAACACCGACTGTATGAAGCCCCGCTGCACCAACACCAAAAATAACAATGTCTCTACTTGATCTTCTTCTTTGGCCTCAACTGCACACAAACAAGAATATATTACTTATCGAGATGCATAAGAGCTGTGGCATAAAATTTAGAGAAGTAAAATGTAAGTGCATTGAAGTACCTGGTTGGTGTGGCCACATTTCTTCTTTCTACAGTTGACAGCACGAGGGTGGAGACGCGCATAGCATCTGAAAACAGCAATCAACATTGCATTGTCAACGATCATGACACACCGAATTCCAAATAACCATTACAGTGAAAAACAGATAATCTCAGGCATGTTGAAATAAGCAAAAGAAATCAAGAATAAACGAACGAAGGGTTTGAAAAATGCTTACTTGCGGCAGATCATCTTCTCTTGGTTGAACTTCCTGGCCAAGGCCATCAAAGAAGGCTCAATAATCCCACCACGCAGCCTCAAAACAAGATGAAGAGTAGACTCTACAAAAACATAAAACGTCGTTCAAATCCCAAAACTTGATACTAGAACAAGCAACATTTAGAGATAGCATAATATCCGCTAACAAGGTAATCAGAAAGAGCAAGTAATGGCTACAACATCGGAAAACTAACCCTTCTGAATGTTGTAGTCAGCTAGAGTTCGACCATCTTCGAGCTGCTTTCCAGCAAAGATCAGCCTCTGCTGGTCTGGTGGAATACCTGTTTAAACATCAAAACCACCAAATGAGATTAATCTCGCATTTCACTTACTGACAATTACTCGCAAAAGGCATAATCCTCGATAATTACGCTTCGTCACAGTCATTTGTTTACCTCTAAATAAAATGACAACTTAAATAAAGTAATTGAGTTAACATTACAGCTTATAGAATTAGGGTTGCCTAATCTGACATGTAACAAAACATCCAATAGTTTACCGTCGCATGAAACCAGAGATTCAGAGGTAAACAAATGATCGGGACGGAGATATATAACATAAATGTTTTAACACGATAGAATGCTTGATCAACAAAACCGATTTCGATGAACTACATGAACACAAAAATCAACAAAATTAACCTAAAAATTCAATTTGTTTTACTAATTCATTTCAATCATAACCAACGTACTTAACTTATCAACTTAATTCAATTAACAAGAAAAAACTAAATACCCAGAAAAAATTAAAAAAACAGTAAAATTACAAATCAATAGATGAAGAAAAACGAATAAATACCCAGAAAAAAAGAAGGATACCTTCTTTGTCTTGAATCTTGGTCTTAACATTGTCAATAGTATCACTGGATTCGACCTCAAGGGTGATGGTCTTCCCAGTTAAGGTTTTCACGAAGATCTGCATTGTTTTTTTCTTTCTCTGAAACTGGTGTGACGGCGAGAAGATGAGTTGATAATACAGATGGGTGTGCTATATACTCCATGGGAAGTGGGTTTGGTCAATGGGATTAGGGCTTTGAATGGGCCGTTTGACAAAGGCTTTAGTCGTGTTGTTTCCCACTACGGCTTGGTTAGGGGCATTAACGAGTCGAGTCGAGCACGAGTTTGCCCTTGCTCAACTCGAGCATGAAAAAATGATCTCTTGAACAAGCTCGTGAACTAAAATGCAAGTTAGCGTCGAGTTCGAGCCTAACTCGAACCAACTATTAAATCTATGAAGTTTTTCATCAATGTATTTTTGATAACTTGGGATCCGAAAACATAATAAACAAATCAATAGAAACAAATCAAAGAAAACCCCTCCCTATCGTGCACAGATGTCCGAGAGTGAAGGAAGGTGCCTAAGGTTTGAAAAACGTAGATAATAACCTTCAAATACACCCATTTTAGCTGATTTTTCAAAAAATGTGAGATATTTTGCAGACCATCTAAATAGTACCTATATAACACAAAATGACCGACAGTTGTTAAAAAAACTTTTAAATAGTTTAATTTATACGGAGTATGATGTAAGTTATAAATATCGAAAATTTCGCTCTAATCCGACGTTACTCGAAATATAGTCGATTGTCATTGAAATGTGTTTGTTTGAAACTATACTGACCTTCTGTTACATCGAGACACTTCTACAATGTATGAAGAAGTTATTGTGCGAATTTAATGACATTTAATTTCTAGACCAAATCGACCCGAAAAACGTGGATAATTAACTTTCAAATTCGTCCGTTTCAGATAATTTTTCGAAAAATGTGAGTTATTTTGCAGGCCATCTAAATAGGACTCTTATAATATAAAATGACCGACAGTTGTTAAAAAAACTCTTAAATTGTTTAATTCTTATGACGTATTTTATAAATATCGAAGATTTCGCGCTAACCCGACGTTACTCGAAGGTAGTTGAATATCATTGAAATGTGTTTGTTTCAAACTATATGTACCTGATTATCATTGCATGCATTAGATTTCCCTGTTCATTTCAGAGCCTTGATTATGGAGTGTGTTCAATCGGTCTCCTATACTATTTGTGCTAATGGGGATAGTTTTGGGTTTTTTCGTGGGAAGAGAGGATTGAGGCAGGGGGATCCGATGTCTCCTTTGCTATTCACGATTTGCATGGAATATTTCTCTCGTATTATGACTTTTGGAATGATGGAGAGAAATTTCAAATATCATCCTAAATGTGGTCACTTAAAGCTAAGTCACTTACTGTTTGCGGATGATCTACTCCTTTTTTGTAAGGGGGAGACTGAATCTATGGAGCTACTTTGGAAGGCTTTTGCTTCTTTTAGCAGAGCTTCGGGGTTGAGTATCAGTGTGGGTAAATCTCACGCCTACTTTGCAGGAGTTGATGAGGACAGGAAGAAGGTTATCTTCCCGTTTTCTCGATGTGTGGAAGGTTCTTTGCCTTTCAGATATCTAAGGCTGCCTATCCAGAGCACTCATTTGGGTAAGACTGACTGTGAGAAACTGTTAGCCCGGATAGTATCGAGGATTACTAGTATTGGAGCCCGGAAGCTTTCTTATGCAGGCAGGCTGATTTGGTTCAGTCTGTGCTATCTCGGCTGCACAATTACTGGGCCATGGTTTATATAATTCCGAAATTTGTTATGGCTCGAATTGTGTCCTTTTGCCGCAATTTTTTGTGGGATGGTGGTGTGGAGGGCACGAAAAGAGCGTTAGTGAGTTGGGAAAATATTTGTCGACCTAAAGGGGAGGATGGATTGGGGCTGCGAGACCTCTATCTGTGGAATGAGACTGCTGTTGCCAAATTGGCCTCTTCGGTTTTTGACCAACCGGATCACTTATGGGTTCGGTGGTTAATAGCATTTATCTGAGGGGCTCAGCTTGGCGTGACTATCAGCCTCATGCTGATGTCACGTGGGCATGGAAGAAGATATGTCAGGCTTAAGAGAAGATTAAGAACTTATTTGTGGATGGGCTCTGGCATGGGTCCTCGGCGCAGTACTCAATTTCGCATGCCTATGAGGCTTTACGGGCACACCACCCGAAATTTGCTTGGGGCAGGCTCGTCTGGAATACTTGGAGTTTCCCGAGACACAGCTTCATTTCTTGGCTAGTGTTCAAAGGGGCTTTAAGTACTAGAGTGAAACTCTTGAGGATTGGGGTCTCAGACTCCGACCTTTGTTATTTTTGTGACTCACAGGCTGAAACCTTTGAACACCTATTTTTTTGGATGTTGCTGGAGCTCAAGAGTTATAGGCATTTTGAGTAAGTGGGTGAAGAAGCGAATTCCCAGCTCTGGGGGTTTGGATTGGGCTACTAAGAAGAGAGGCACTAAATTTCAGTGCAACATCCTTAGCGCCATGATTAATGCGACGATATATCATATTTGGAGGCAGCGGAATACTTGCAGAATTGAGGGAGTTGTTCAGCAACCTGACTGTGTCGCCAATATGATTAAGTTGGATGTTAGAAGTCGAATTATGTGTAAGATTAAATACCCAATTAGTGCTCGTGATAGCCAATGGCTATATAATTTGATGTAGTCATTCTTTGTACATTTGCCACACACATATATATACATTCTTACCTTTTACCAAAAAAAAAAAACTATATGTACCTTCTATTACATAGAGACACTTCTACAAGGAGAAGTTATTGTGTGAATTTGAAGATATTTAATTTCGGGACAAAATCGGTCCGAAAAACGTAGATAATAATCGTCAAATTCACCCGTTTCAGGTGATTTTTCGAAAAATGTGAGATATTTTGCAGGCCATCAAAATAGAATCTGTATAACGTAAAATGACCGAAAGTTGTTCAAAAAAACTCTTAAATAGTTAAGTTTCTATGATGTATTTTATAAATATTGAAGATTTCGCTCTAATCCGACGTGTTACTCGAATGTAGTTGAATGTCATTCAAATGTGTTTGTTTGAAACTATATGTATCTTCTATTATACCAAGACATTTCTACAATATATGGAAAAGTTATTGTGCGAATTTGAAGGCAATTCATTTCGGAACCAAATCGCCCTGAAAAACGTGAATAATAACCTTCAAATTCGCCCGTTTCAGGTAATTTTTCGAAAAATGTAAGATATTTTACTGGCCATCTAAATAGGACCGTATAACAAAAAATGACCGACAATTTTTAAATAGTTTAGTTTCTATGAAGTATTTTATAAATATCGAAGATTTCGCTATAATCCGACGTTACTCGGAAGATAGTCGAATGTCATTGAAATGTGTTTGTTTGAAACTATACGTATCTTCTGTTACACCGAGACACTTCTACAATATATGGGGAAGTTATTGTGCGAATTTGAAGTCATTTAATTTCGGGACCAAGTCGGCCTGAAAAACGTGGATAATAACCTTAAAATTTGCCCATTTGAGGTGATTTTTCGAAAAATGTGAGATATTTTGCAGGACATGTTAATAGGACCCACATTACATAAAATGACCGACAATTGTTAAAAAAAACTCTTAAATAGTTTAGTTTCTATGAAGTATTTTATAAATATTGAAGATTTCGCTCTAATACGACGTTATTCGAAAGATAGTCGAATGTCATTGAAATGTGTTTATTTGAAACTATACGTACCTTCTGTTACATCGAGACACTTCTACAATGTTTGGAGAAGTTATTGTGCGAAATTAAAGACATTTAATTTCGTGACCAAATCATCCTGAAAAACGTGGATAATAACCTTAAAATTTGCCCATTTCAGGTGATTTTTCGAAAATGTGAGATATTTTGCAGGACATGTTAATAGGACCCATATTACATAAATGACCGACAATTGTTAAAAAAAACTCTTTTTTTTTTGCCTGCTGGAAAATCGAGTTTTAACAATGAAGTATTTTATAAATATTAAAGATTTCGCTCTAATACGACGTTATTCGAAAGATAGTCGAATGTCATTGAAATGTGTTTATTTGAAACTATACGTACCTTCTGTTACATCGAGACACTTCTACAATGTTTGGAGAAGTTATTTTGCGAAATTAAAGACATTTAATTTCTTGACCAAATCATCCCAAAAAATGTAGATAATAACCTTAAAATTTGTCCGTTTCAGGTGATTTTTCGAAAAATGTGAGATATTTTGCAGGCCATCTAAATTGAACCTGTATAATATACAATGACTTATTAAAAAAACTCTTAAATAGTTTAGTTTCTATGAAAGATTTTATAAATATCGAAGATTTCGCTCTAATCCGACGTTACTCGGAAGATAGTAGAATCTCATTGAAATGTGTTCATTTGAAATTATACGTACCTTTTGTTACATCAAGACACTTCTATAATGTTTGGAGAAATTATTGTGCAAATTTGAAAACATTTAAATTCGGGACCAAATCGGCCCGAAAAACGTAGATAATAACCTTCAAATTCGCCCGTTTCAGGTGATTTTTCAAAAGATGTGAGATATTTTACAGACCATCAAAATAGGACCCGAATAACATAATATGACCGATATTTATTAAAAAAAAGTCTTAAATAGTTTAGTTTTTATGAAGTATTTTATAAATATCAACGATTTCGCTCTAATCCGACGTTACTCGGAAGATAGTCGTCGAATGTCATTTAAATGTGTTTGTTTGAAACTATGCGTACCTTCTGTTACATCGATACACTTCTACAATGTATGGAGAAGTTATTGTGCGAATTTGAAGATAATTAATTTCGGGAACAAATCGGCCCGAAAAACGTGGATAATAACCTTCAAATTCGCCCGTTTCAGGTAATTTTTCGAAAAATGTAAGATATTTTAATGGCCATCTAGATAAGACCCGAATAACAAAAAATGATTGACAGTTGTTAAAAAAAATCTTAAATAGTTTCTATGAAGTATTTTATAAATATCGAGGATTTCGTTCTAATACGACGTTACTCGAAAGATAGTAAAATGTCATTGAAATGGGTTCGTTTGAAACTATACGTATCTTCTGTTACACCGAGACACTTCTACGATATATGGGGAA
Organism: Agrostemma githago; assembly: GCA_958450325.1. NCBI lineage: Eukaryota > Viridiplantae > Streptophyta > Magnoliopsida > Caryophyllales > Caryophyllaceae > Agrostemma > Agrostemma githago. The sequence continues at coordinate 3,060,455 of OY288241.1, read as the reverse complement.
GTTATTGTGCGAATTTGAAATCATTTAATTTTGGGATCAAATCGGCCTGAAAACGTGGATAATAACCTTCAAATTCGACCGTTTCAGCTGATTTTTCGAAAAATCTGAGATATTTTGCAAGCCATGTAAATTGTAAATAGGACCCGCATAACATAAAATGACCGACAATTGTTAAAAAAAAACTCTTAAATAGTTTAGTTTCAATGAAGTATTTTATAAATATCGATGATTTCGCTCTAATCCGACGTTACTCGAAAGATAGTCGAATGTCATTGAAATGTGTTTGTTTGAAACTATACGTACCTTCTGTTACATCGAAACACTTCTACAATATAGGGAGAAGTTATTGTGCGAATTTGAAGACATTTATTTTCAGGAGGCCCGAAAAACGTGGATAATAGCCTTCAAATTCGTCCGTATCAGATAATTTTTCGAAAAACGTGGATATTTTGAATTCACCAAGATACTTTTTAATCGTAAGAATTCTCTCATTTGATTATTCATCGTTTATTTGCAAATCTAGTTTTCATATGCTAATTGATAACCTCATTTCTTGTGTTTAGTTTACTTTATTTCCTCTCTATTTCATCCCTACTATTTCTTTTAGTCTAGTTCTTCACTAGTCTAATTAGTTTCGTTTAGTTGTTTATCTTTGTAGTTGTTCAGTCATCCTTGTGGTTCGACACCCTTTACTTGCCCCTTTACGTCTTTTAGCTTAGTAAGTTGCTTTGTAATCTGTGGTATAAATTTCTTTGCATGAACTTGGGATTTTCCCACTTAAACGACATAGGTAAAACTTAAAAGTCTCGTTCATCAAGAGTCGGTAAAGAAAAACTATCCATGGATGAGCCTAGCTAGTCATATGTTAACATTTAGGACAATAGGTTGGTGACTTTTTTTAAAATTGTTTCACAAAAGGGCTTGGAGAAGAGAAAAGAACATACGAGAAGTAAAAATGGAATAAATATTACTCCGTATCCCAGTACATAAATCAGGAACCTCGTACATTGAGATGTTCACCTACTATCTTGTCGCAATTCAGTACGTCCCAATTTTCCCTTACAACACGTAACTTGCACAAATATTTGACGATACCATGCATACTCGGTCGCTTCTCCGGATAATCAACATGACACCGCAACGCAAGTTGTGTTAACTTCAATCCGTCAACATTATCATATGTCGAATCATCCATCAAACTCTTATGCACCAAAGGTGTTCCAGATTTACATAGAGAAGAATAGACATATTGATCCTCTTCTTGAATCGAAGCCCAAACGCCCATAGTACGACATTTCGGTGTGTGTTCTCTACCAACTGAGCAACGATGAACCCTTTTCGAAATTAAACTCAAAAGAGTCGTTCCATATTTTTCAACTGCAAGGGTCACGAAATTTACCAAGTCATTTCTTGGATAGCATCGAAAAAAATCAAACATTTGGAACATCGTTAATAATACAAAGTGACTATTTCTCGAATTACCCACGATTAAAATTGCTTCGAGAAGTGCATATCAAAAGCAAATAGGTTAGACCCAACAAAGAGTCAAGACGAAGCTATATATCCATTTTATAATCAAAACAGATCAAGTAGCTGACAACCCAATTTAAATAGATAAGATAAACTTCTGCTATTTTGAGGTTATATGCTTCCGTCTCATCTATCTAAATGGGTACTCCAGTGTTTAGCCGTTGTAACTTTCTTGCTTTTATTTAAACAAGAATTTTTGAAATTAAATAATGTTGGCATACCATCGCGGTCACTCCTGGAAAAATTAAGCGTCATTGATTCTAAACCATTGTCATATTGGTCATCTTCCCTGCGCCACCATGTTCTTTGATTGAAGTTGAATGATGTCGGCACATAATCCTGCATTTTCTTTTAATTAAAGAATGAAAAAGAAAATAATACTCTTCTTCTCCAAAATAGCTTTGAGTCACTACTTCTATCTATGTGCCTGTGCATTTTACTTATTTTCGTTTTACATTCATTCTGAATTTCGGATACACCCAGTGATTAGCTGTTCACTTTGGTTCTCGTATGCTGAATCTGTGAAGTATTTTGGTATATCATGAAAACTTGTGGAATATCAGAAGTTTTATGCACTTTTTGACAGGAATTGACACAATGTCTCCTTCAATCTAAAGTGAAACCGATGTTGAGCCTCATTCACTTATGCCCTATTTAGTTTAGCTCAAATCTTAGACATTTTCGCCTTATTCAATTTAGCACAATTCTTAGTCATTTTCGCTTTATTTAGTCCACCTCAGGTAAGCCTCGTTCATTTAACATCATTTGTCTGTTCATTTAGGCCGACTTAAGTTCACTTCAGTCAAATTCAAAACGCTAAAGTAAAGAACAAGCATACCTCATCCAGAATCACAGAAGAAGGGCAAATCCTAGGATGTAAGGAAGGGAAATCATCATGTTTTCTATGCATGTATTCCGAAATGCACGCCAAAACAAGTGCCACCTTCATTCTTTGCAACCAGTTGAAGCTATCTATTAGTCATAATACCAATTGTTAGCAAAAGAAGTAATAACTAAAGTTGTTCAAATCTATGTTACTTCAACTCATCATATTGGACAGTCCCGGTACAACACAACGTTGATATGGGTATGGACTTTGTACCCGATTCTTAGTTATTTGTTAAACTTCTTTCCATTTTCTACCGAGTATTTTTTTTTTTTTGACATATTTCAAGTTTGGACATGTACTTATGCCAACACTCGTCCCAAGACAGAGTACCATATATACAAATAAATCATTTACATGGCTATTTAAATCCAAACGCCAGTTAGATTTAAAGCTTAAAAATTACCTTTAGGAATGAGATTATCCAAGGAATCTAGCGGTTTGAAATCATACACAATACCAAGTCGCTCATTGTTATCTTCAACACAATATCCAAGCATGTTAACAAAGTAAGGGTGGTTTTTAAAGTTTGGATGTTCTAGTAACTTCAGTTCTTCCTGAAAAACAAGAAATCCAAAACAAAACATTTCTTAACACATTAAATTAAAAAAAAAAAGGACAAAATAAATAGAGAGAATCAGATGTTGTACACATACACGAAAATTAAAAACCGAGTTCTTCTTGTGTTCATTGTAAGGTCTCTTTGCTTGTATAATCAATTTTTTCACGACAACATCTCGAACGGGTGAATCAAATGAACTTGGTTGATGAAGTTTTCCACGATAAAGTTTGCAATGCTTCTTTCTTATTATTAAATTCTCATCACTTAAGTAATTAGTACACACTCTTAAATCTTCAAAACACATTTTCTCAAGCGTCATTTGAGAAAACTTATGTGGGATATAACCTGAAAAGGAGGCTCGTTGTTGAGAATAAGGGTATACTGAAACGTTTAGCTCGCAAGCTTTTGAAACCCTTGGAATCGACATCAATTTTTCTCTAAACCTTAGGTCATCTCTTGAATCAACCGGGAGTAGCTCAACCAGGACAGTACGCAAAGCATCTCCATGCTCAAGTAAATAATTTATGAGATTGAATTCTGCTTGGTGAGACTCGCAATCCCTCACTTCGACACGGCGAAGGGTTGACACCAAACAAAAGGGGACGCTGCTTGGTTGAATCCAAACTGAATCTCTTGTGAACTGAGCATCCTTACCCTTGAAATCCTGATTTGAATGGCGTTTCACAATTAATAAAACAAATAATTGGATCGTCAAATGAATTTGAAAGGTTCGGTTTCAAGCTAAATTTATATATACAAATGTGTGTGATTGTAGCTGAACAAATTGAACTTAAAATATAGCTAGCAGTCTAGCACATAAAAACAAACTATTGGGTTTGGGCCCCTCCTTGTTCTGAAACCTTACAAACTTGGTATCAATTTGATGAAGTCATGTAGGGAGTAGTTAAAAACAAACCTTGCTTATGACTAGAACTTCAAGGTTCGGCGCAGATTCCAACAGCTTTGGGATAACATCCCATGAAGAGTAGTTAAGAAAGCATAGCTTCAAGTGACATAAAGCAGGGAACTGAGGGAAGTCACAGAATATGCTAAGAGCCTGCAACCAATGAGAAGCAATGTTGTTAAATTCAGTAGCAAAGATTTTCTAATTTTCTGAATAATAGTAATAATAAAAACATAAAAGAAGAGGTGGAGTGTGTTTCAATCTTACATCCATGGTATGAGCCTTCAAATTCAAGAACTTGACCATGGAGATTCTATGCAAAAGCTTAGAAACCCGATGAACATTAGTATGTAGCTCTGGAAACTTTCTAAGAAAGGGAAATCCAATGTCAAGTTTTGCATTGACGAGGCGTTTATTCGTAGTTTTTACAACAATCTTTTGAAAGGAATCGTCCACAACCAAAAGCTCCTCCAAGATTGGTGCATTGATTAAGAACTTATTTGACAATTTTGGTGATTGAAATTTCATCCGCAATCGTTTCAAAGAAGGAGCAACAATGTTACAAAAGCACTTACTTTCAAATAAGCCACCTCCGAAATAGGCTTCCTCGAGCTGCGGAGAAGCTCGAAAGAGAGCCTGAAGTAAGTCAAGTACCCGCCATATTCTAATCATCCTCACCATACAAAAATGTAATATCTTTAAATTGGGTAGGAACAAACGGGGTCTGAAGCAATTAGCTTTCAATGGATTATCGTTGAAGAGGTATAATTTAAGAACCCGCAATGCTGCACTGTTGAAAACTTCGATAAAAAAGTCGTTACGGGAGCCAAACTGGCAAGCCCAGTTACTATAGTGGAGTTGTATCTCTTTGACTTGTCTTGTGTTAACAATGTCATCAAGCCAATCATGAACATTGCTAAGGATTCCACGATATGGATGGAGCTTTAGGAAAAAGCTGTCAACTTGGGGTACCCTGACCAGTTTGAGAACTCTATCAACAAAGTTTTTAAAGCGCAGCGTTCTATGCCTATCGCTGATAGGATTATGACCAACCTCGTCCTTATTACTCAAGGAAACACTGTCATCTAACAGTATCGATTTTTGAGCATAACACCATAACAATTTCCATCTCTTTGACAACACGCTACTCAAAACACCGTCTTTTGTAGGAAGAAACGAAATTATATGAACAAGTAAATCATCCGTCAATAGATCAAACAAACCCTCCATAGCTTTTGTTTTTGATGAATTTCGATATCAAGCTCGAGTTTGGAAAAAGGATTATTACGAAAGAATTTGATGCTACAACAACAACAAAAGCAGCAGCAGCAATAGCTATATAAAGGGGTAGGATGTGGCTACTTCAGTACAGAGACGGTTTCTGAATGAAAATAGGACGATGAAGATAACAAGTAAATAAATACAATAAATAGGAAAGAAATCGAGATTAGGAAAGCATTATTATGAATAGGAAACAGAATTGGTGTAATTTGGAAATAAACAAAGCAGAGAGGATGCATTCATTATTTGAATGATGACTATTAACTTGGAACAGTAATTGAATTACCTCAAGGTTTCAACCATGGCAGATTTGCACGATTTTTTAAGTGGAATCGGAATGGATCGCTAAGACAAGATGAGATCTTTGTTTCATCGATAATTGCATGTATAATTTGGATTTAAATTAATCGAATTGTGGTTTTCCCCCATTGTTCTTCAATTAAATTAGGGATATTTGGTATCTGGGTGTTTTTTTTAGTTTCTAAGTTTTACTCTTCATTTTTTTTTTTGACTTACGGTAAATCTTAGTTATGATTTTCAAAATAACGATTTAAATTTCAAATTAAATATCTCTTACTCGCTCCCTTTCTCTATGATATCCATAATTGGTTTTGGAAAGTTTTTAAGAAGGAGGGAATATGGAGAGGAAAATGAATGAGAAGAAAAGAAAGTGGGGTCACAAACAATAAGAACCACAAAATATAGTACTAAAAAGGAAAGTGAAACATCTTAGTGAATTTTTCTAAAAAGGAAATGTAGAACATCTTAGTGAAGGGGAGGGAGTATAAATGATCAATTTGGAGAAAATTATCAACTTTCGAAACTTTGGACAAAAAGTTTAGGGTCGTACTTTTTTCCTAACGGACTTTTACAGTTTACCCCATTCTAACGACATTTTATTTATTTGCCCCCGTCATTTCGCAATGCCCTCAAAAGTGAGGTTGATTTTCCCTCTAAAAAAATCCCAAATTTGAATCTCCACCACAAACAACACCAACCACCACCGGCCGACACCAACAACTACCACCAAAATCTACCACCATTGTTCTCGTCGCCAAACGGTATCGGCCCTCCCAACGAAGTTTGCCGGGCCCAATTCCCCCTTCCCCTTATTATTATTGATTATTATTATTACTATTATTATTATTATTATTATTATCAGGGAAGAATTGATGAGCACGCTAATTGAATCGGCACTTAATCAATAATTGAATAATCAATCGCACGATACGGAGTATTATTTAATCAATCAATAATTGAATTAAAATCGGTACTTTGAGTCATATGATTCGATGTATATCATCAATTTGCTTCAAAAAAAATTAGTATTGTTGATGTTAAGTTAAACATTAATAAAACCCTAAACAATTCAATTAAGTAAATAAGTAAAAATCGATGTTACGAAGATAATTGAATCAACATCCATAATTGATGATTGATTAACGATTTAAAGAGGTAAATTGAAAAAAAAAAAAAGATGTAGAACAAGAAAAGAGAGAATAATTTGGTGGAAATTAATTAGATTTGTGGAATTTTTGCAAAGGGTGATGTTGGAAGATTTTAACAAAATTCGTTAGATTGGGTATACGTGCATTAGGAAAAACTAAGTTCGAAAGTTTATTCGATTAAAAGCGTTTTATTCGACTAACTTGTAGCACTAGTTTCGAAATTGCAAAAAAAAAACAAAATCTCAAATCGAGGATCTTGTAAAGACAATTTGTTCAGGGAAAATATCGCCTTTTTTAACCCACAAAATCTTGTAAGAGACGGTCTCTCAATAACTTATTGAGAGACCACTATTCAGTACCACTTTATGTCATATTCGTACCTTTAAATGACAACTTTGTTTTGTACCTGTTTTTATAACCTTTCTATATTTGTATACTTTGAGTCCTCTTTTATGTTAATCTTACCTACTTCTATTAGGTTTTGTACCACTGTTACTCTCATTTGTACTTAGTCTCTCAGTAAAATTAGTGAGGGACCGTCTCTCAAGAGACCTACTCTTTTTAACCCGTGTCCATAAGTTATCTCAAGTAAGAGTTATTTTTACCAAAAAGAGGGTACGTTATAGAATATGAAAAAATATAGGGATACCGTGTAGAATATCCCTATAATTAAAAAAAAAACATTTTTCGAGCGACTTTGTAATCCCAATGATTTTTGAATTTTTAAATACAAACTTAAATTATTTATCATATTTAAGTATTTAAAAAGTTTGAACACTTAAATAGCAGAAACTTTTCGAGCGATATGATTAGTCCGTTGCATCAAAAACTTAATTTAGAAAATTATCATTAATATTAAAAAAAATCAAGTAATCTTTTAATTATTACAGTAATACATTTAATCTATTATATCGATGTGATGTTTTATAATTTTCATCTAAAAATCTTTAAATTTCATTTAACAAAAAGTTATCGTAAATAAAATTATAAAAATGAATTATTTAAATTCATGGTAATTTTTTTTTTCATTAGAGTATAAATTTCATATTATTTGTTTCATATTTTTTCTTGGAAAAGTGATGAATATAAAGATACTTCGTATTAAAGTTATCCCGGTTTATGGAATTCTATAATATAAATAAGATCAATCATTGCTTTTGATTTTTGAATATTGACTAAAAAACTTTTTAGTCTTAAAAAAAACTCTTAATCAATCAATCAATATATATTAATAAAGCAGGAACTTTTCGAGTGATTTAATTGGTCCAAGATTTTTAATATATTTTTTAAGTTGATAAATAATATAAAAATTATATATGAAAAAAAATCTTACTCCACCTAAAACTCATTTTTTTTAAAATAAAGAATATAAGAATGGAAAAATTATAATTTTTTTTTACAAAGTCATGAATTTCATAGATATGAATCAAACATCTTTTAAGTTTTACAAAAGTTCTTAAGATTATAGACGTGTGTGAAATTCTACGTCATCCGTGCGAGAAATTATTCGTTTTTAGATATTAATAAATACTCTAAATCTTTTGAGTCTTATAATAGTAATCATCGTCTTTAGGTATCGATCAAAAATCTTTTGAGTCCTAAAAGGAGTTCTTAAAATCATAAATTTATGTAGAATTATCACACATCGAAAAATTATGATGAGCAGACTTAGAAAAAAATTATTATGAAAAGACTTAGAAAAATCTTTTGAATCTTATAACAACTCTTAAACTATAAATTGAAGTAAAATTATACCACATCTAGAAATTCTGATAAGACGATGAAATTCTATTATATAAATAAAAGTCTATCAAACAATAGTTTCACAAATTTATGCAATCGTCTAACTTAGTGTCATTACCATTTTCACTAAAATAGGTCCGTTATATATTAATAAAGCAGAAACTTTTCGAGCTATATGATTGGTCCAATTTTTAATATATTTTTTAATTTAAATAAAGAATATACAAAATTGTGTAGGAAAAAGAAAAATCCTACTCTACTTACGACTCATGTGATATTAAATTTGTATAAAAAACAATTTTACTATGTCTATGAATGAAAGAAATTAACACTATATAAATAGTTAAATATCACTTTAAAACAAAACCAAAATTGAATAGAGATTGCGTGGAATGCATAAAGATCTTCCCATTTGTTTAATATATGTGAGGTATATTTTAAACAAAGAGGAAGATCTTTCGAAACCGGAAGGAGTAATACCTATAAGTGTAATTTTTTTTTTGCAAGAGGGGTAGCTTACTTTTATTTGTCCATCGAGGGAAAAAACTAAAGTAACAATTCTTACAAAAGATAATTATAATAGTAATCATTCGTCTTTAAATATAACCTGAAATCTTTTGAGTTATAAAAACAGTTATTAAGATTATAAACTCGAGTAGAGTAGAATTATCTCACATCAAAAAATTATGATGAGTTGATGAAATTCTACATCATAATAAGAGAAATTATTCGTTTTTAGATATCAATAAAAAAAATTGAATCTTATAACAGATTTTAAGACTATAAATTGAAGTAAAATTATCCCAACTCTATAAATTATATATAATAAGTTTATGAAAATCTATTACGAAGTATATAAATAAAAGTGATAATTCGTTTTTAGATATCAACCAAAAAAATGTTCGAGAACTAAAAAGAGTTTTAAGACTATAAATTTAATTAGAAATATCCCACATTGCAAAATTTAAATAAGTTGATGGAATACTATTAAAAATAAGTACTTCATCTGGACATTATTTTTTGCCTCATTACCCCAATATATGTGAGAATTATTTTAATGAAATGGGGGCAAAAAGTAGTGTCCGGAGAGAGTACTTGATTAAGAGTAATCAATCGTTTTCAGATATCAACTTGAAGATTATAAACTTAAATAGAATTATTCCACATCGAAAATTATGATGGAATGATGAAATTCCAAATCATTATCAAAGAGGAAAAAAATTATTCGTTTTTAGATATTAATCAAAAATCTTTTGAGTCTTATACCAGCTTTTAAGGCTATAAATTTAAATACTCCCGCAGTATACGCATCACTCTCGCAGTCTCACTCTTGAGTATTTCTTATTCCCGATCACAATACTCCCCTCTTCGACCACCACACTTCGTTCGCCGTCATTCCCTCTTTGACCACGGCGATCTTTTCTATCCGCTTCTCTACAGGGTCTACTTTCTTCTTTCTGCAGACCGGGCGCCGACTACCTGGGAACATCTTTTTTATAGGTTTATTCTCATTTTTAAAAGAAAAAAAAGAAAGCACTAGTTCAACTTCCAAAAGCTCTTCTGGTCCTTCAACTTCTTCTGTCCACTCTTATCGATGCCAAAGCGAAGAACCTTACCAGGGCTTGACATGCCGCGAATCCGGCAATCTTTCGATTTCGACGATCGATCCAATTTGGCATCTAGATGCTGATCTCGCGCAAATGGAGGCAGGCCTTTTAGAGAGCAGTAGAATGTTGGGTTAGCTCCGCCTTGTTGTACAGAACGAGGTTGTTTACTCGCTCGAGTAAGAGTTATAGGATGATAGGGGCCCAATATCTCAATAGCACCTTTGTCTAAAGCCAAATTGCCTCAACCAAAATGGATGGAATTGGACGTTTACATGATCGACCGTAAGACTATGAGCAGATGAAGGCGCAGGAAAGAGTGACGCTTCTGTAACATAAAGAAGTACTTCGAAAGATTCTTTGTGCAATTTAAATTCTTATTTCTCTTTGTTACAATACTCAATTAGGGATTATTTCACGGAGTATATAGTTATTATGTTGTTTATTTTGTTTTTTATTTGACATAATTTAGAAATAAAAACTATTTACTTGAATGATTTATTTCTATAATCGTGAATATCAAACCAAATTTTATTTAAACGTAAGTTAACCCGGAAAAACTGACACCTCTACTGAGACGATCAATCGGTGAAAAAAACTACTAATCCAGCGAAATTAATTTGTGAAAATAAGAGAACTTACAATATACGATATCAGCTTTCAACGAGAGATTGTCGAGGAGTTCCACAGCTGAATTTTCTTCCAAAAAACCTAAATTAATCGATTAATCAGCAGAATACACATAATTCAACGAAAAATCAATTAACGAAAATGAACCTACAATTTCAATGACAAAACGAAAATGAACGTCGTCGGAGGAAATGGCGGAGGAACAATGTGCGAATGCGAATGCGAATGCGAGTGTGATTTTTGATTTTTTGGGTTTTGAAGTGACGATGCGGACGCAGTGGGGGGAGTTATATGATTTAGCGCAAAATTAGGATTGGTCTCTAACTTTCTATCATGAATCATATATATCTAATTATCTATTCCCTCCGTCCCACTGAATTCTTTACGTTTGCTTTTTGACACTATTTATGAGGTGGAATAATCTCGAATGTAATTTCTAATATATAACGTAAAATATAGCCATGTGAGATTTTTTTCAAATGGTTTTAACGAGTACATTAAGATTATCAAATTTTTAAATTTTTTAATAACAAGTAAATAAAGATATGAACGAAATAAAATGTACCTCGACAAATGTGAAAAAACAAACGTAAAGAATTTATTGAGACGAAGGGAGTATCATAAATTAAAAGGAGTCAAATAATTATCCATTGATTAGATTGGACGATTATTTTACCATAAATTCTTGGTTGTGACGATATATCCTTCATAAACGTATGACGGGTAAGTTGTGCATATAAAACAAAAAGAAAATATGAAATGACTCATGATTACCCATCAAGTGGACAATACTTGACCCGTCATACCCTTGTGACGGATATACCCGTCACAAAGGAGACTTGCTATTATTTTACTAGTCCTCGTAAACTTTAATTTTGTGATATCTTTTCTATTTAATCCATCACAAACAAGAATTTGTGATCATCAAATGGGTAAAAAAAGGGCAACCGAGTGACGATGTGGTAAAAATAAAATACGTAGAGTATTTATTGTGCCAAATTAATACGAGTAAAAAAAGAAATGACACATACTAACGATAAACTGATAAATAAAAGTTATCGATGTCAAATTGGTAAAAAAAAGTGACGCATTAAGAATGAATCGGTAAAAGAAACATACTCCAGTTTGTAACAAATTGTTGAAAAATTATAATCAATGCGAAACTAAATTAGAAAGCTCATATAATGATAGATAAGAACAAATAAGAGGTCCCATAACAAACTACGAATATTTGTGGTTTGCCTTGTCACATCAATTCTTTTAGCTGTTTCGTTTTTCAGTTACATAATCGTAAAGTCTTGTAGCTTGCTTGGGCTCGCACTATTAATTTTATCCAGTTAAAAAAGTTTCTTCTATTTTTTAAACTAGTCATTTGCCCGCGCAGCGTGCGGTATTCTATGTAACAATTGTTCTTGTCCTCTAATGCATGTGCTCCTTCCGTTCTGATTATTTGTTGTTATTTTCTATTTTGGGTGTCTCAATCGCTTTTGCCAAAGGAAATTAGAAGTAAAAACAATAAAGAGAAAACGGTGTATGAAATGTAGGATATCGTATACCAAGATGTCTCTTACCAACTGTCGATATTTCATGGCGAATTCATATATTGCACATGCTAGATCCACAGATAACACATTTTCTACGAAACAACTATGCTTTGTTTTCCTACTCTACAACAGTCATTTGTACCACATATGATCACAGATTCACAAGGCAAACGACGTTCCTATAATGCATTATAATATAACTACGACAGGCATTTTTGAAACATTCAGCCACATTCGATCTGAAGTTGACCATTTTTTACAGCACAAAACACAACATAAAAACACAGAATACGGGACAAATTAACCCCAAAATAACAAGACACGAGCCCTTTTTTTTTGCTATAGCTCTTTCTGTATTGTAGAAGTGTTCCTCAAAAGCACTCTCCACCATCTCGCTTACACTCCAATAAATCACCCTGCAACATTATTGAAATTGAGTACAAAGTTATGGCATTCCAATATAACAAAATTAAACACACGTCTTTACTTTCTCCTCGTAGATCACCAAACCAACTACTGCACAATTCATTTGCGACAGGAGCAAACCCTAATGGAAAACACATTTAAACACAATCTATATTCTTCACAATTACTAAAAACTTATGTACAATGCCACACTATGTTTTTACAAACATTTGGCATGTTCCACACAAATCTATATAAATCTTTCTATCAAGGAATTGCAGTTCAAGACCTGCACGACATTGGGTATTCTCATTCATATTCTTTTGCTAATGATGCAACAACCAGAATGACGAAAAACACTGACGTGGTCGATTACGCCTGCAATGATCTGTAAGGTGACAAACCTGCGCAAGTCGGTTAACGTGACATCCACACTTGTTGAACAAACGACCACGATAGACCCATTAATTACGGCAGATGTCATGCACAACTGCATACTAATAAAAAACAAGAGGCAAACAACTAAGGCTGCTTCTTTCACCCGACGCAGACTAAAGTAGGAAGAGACACCACTTCTAATTTTTGGATTTAAACCCAAAAGGACCATTACGTTGATCGCTGGAAGAGTTTATTTACCCGGACATCACTTGTGAAGCCCCTCTCTTCTCATCACCATAACAGTTCACCCCTGCACATCACACTACCATTTCCGAGCCTATAACCAATGTCGAGTTCACTTGACCTCATCACTCCAACACCCTCGTCCCCCCTTAGGCCCCCTTTGTACTACACCTCGCTCTCTCTTTCCTTCTCAAACACTTGCCAAGTAGCTTTACAAAACCTAATAACCGAGGCTCGCTCGTTTGGTCTCAAGTTAAGGCAATTCCCATTTTTTGATGAATTTTTCTGTTTTTGTGAGGTTTTAAATGATTTTATATGATGAGTTGTTGTCAATTGTGCAAATAGAGATGGAGTTACTGGTGAGGATGGAGGGACCTGTTTTGCCTTTTCAGTTCCAAGTTCGGAAAGCATCTGTTCCATTGAGATGTTCACCTACTATCTTGTCACAATTCAGTACGTCCCAATTTTCCCTTACAACACGTAACTTGCACAAATATTTGACGATACCATGCATACTCGGTCGCTTCTCCGGATATTCAACATGACACCGCAACGCAAGTTGTGTTAACTTCAATCCGTCAACATTATCATATGTCGAATCATCCATCAAACTCTTATGCACCAAAGGTGTTCCAGATTTACATAGAGAAGAATAGACATATCGATCCTGTTGTTGCATCCCAGCCCAAAAGCCAATAGTACGACATTTCCGTGTGCGTTCTCTACCAACTGAGCAACGATGAACCCTTTTCGAAATTAAACTCAAAAGAGTCGTTCCATATTTTTCAACTGCAAGAGACACGAAATTTACCAAGTCATTTCTTGGATAGCATCGAAAAAACTCAAACATTTATAACATCGTTAATAACACAAAATGACTATTTCTCGAATTACCCACGATTAAAATTGCTTCGAGAAGTGTATATCAAAACCAAATAGGTTAGACCCAACAAAGAGTCAACACAAAGCTATATATCCATTTTATAATCAAAACAAATCAAGTAGTTGACAACCCAATTTAAATAGATAAGATAAACTTCTGCTATTTTGAGGTTATATGCTTCCGTCTCATCTATCTAAATGGGTACTCCAGTGTTTAGCCGTGTAACTTTCTTGCTTTTATTTAAACAAGAATTTTTGAAATTAAATAATGTTGGCATACCATCATGGTCACTCCTGGAAAAATCATCCATTATTGATTCTAAACCTTTGTCATATTGGTCGTCTTCTCTGCAATTCCATGTTCTTTGATTGAAGTTGAATGATGTCGGCATATAATCCTGCATTTTCTTTTAATTAAAGAATGAAAAAGAAAATAATATTCTTCTTCTCCGAAAGAGATTTGAGTCACTACTTCTATCTATGTGCCTGTGCATTTTACTTCTTTTCGTTTTACATTCATTCTGAATTTCTGATACACCCAGTGACTAGCTGTTCACTTTGGTTCTCGTATGCTGAATCTGTGAAGTATTTTGATATATGAGTATTATGAATACTTATGAAATATCAGCTGTTTTATGCACTTTTTGACACAATGTCTCCTTCAATCTAAAGTGAACCCGATGTTAAGCATTCACTTCAGTTTGTCTTAGTTAGTCACTTAAGCGCTATTCAGTTTAGCACAATTTTTAGTAATTTTCGCCTTATTTAGTCCACCTCAGGTAAGCCTCGTTCATTCAACATCATTCATTTGTTCATTTAAGCCCACTTAAGTTCACTACCGTCCAGTCAAATTCAAAACGCTAAAGAAACGTAAAGAACAGGCATACCTCATCCAGAATTACAGAAGAAGGGGAAATCCTAGGAGTTAAGGAAGGGAGACCATCATGTTTTTTATGCATGTATTCCGCAATGCACGCCAAAACAAGTGCCACCTTCATTCTTTGCAACCAGTTGAAGCTATCTATTAGCCATAATACCAGATGTTAGCAAAAAAATTAATACTAAGTCCGGTTTTCAATAGTAACTAAAGTTGTTTAAATCTACTTGTTGCATTAATAGTTCAAATCTATGTTACTTCAACTCATCATATTGGACAGTCCCTGTACAACACAACACTGATATGGGTATGCATTTTGTACCCAATTTTTAGTTATTTGTTAAACTTCTTTCCATCTTCTATCAATTTTTTTTGACATATTTCAAGTTTGGACATGTACTTATGCCAACACTCGTCCCAAGACAAAGTACCACAGATACAAATAAATCATTTACATGGCTATTTAAATCCGAACGCAAGTTAGATTTAAAGCTTAAAAATTACCTTTAGGAATGAGATTATCCAAGGAATCTAGCGGTTTGAAATCATACACAATACCGAGTCGCTCATTGTTATCTTCAACACAATATCCAAGCATGTTAACAAAGTAAGGGTGATTTTTAAAGTTTGGATGTTCTAATAACTTCAGTTCTCCCTGAAAAACAAGAAATCCAAAACAAAACATTTCTTAAGACATTAAAGTGATAAGAAAAAAAAAGAATCAAACAAAATAAATAGAGAGAATCAGATGTTGTACATACACGAAAATTACAAAGCGATTTCTTCTTGTGTTCATTGTAAGGACTCTTTGCTTGTATAATCAATTTTTTCACGACAACATCTCGAACTGGTGAATCAAATGAACTTGGTTGATGAAGTTTTCCACGATAAAGTTTGTAATGCTTCTTTCTTATTATTAAATGCTCATCACTAAAGTAATTAGTACACGCTCTTAGATCTTCAAAACACATTTTCTCAAGCGTCATCCTTTGTTGTTCTAACTTTGGTGGATGACGGACATTTTCTTCATCTAAAAAGAAAAAAGGGGAAAATTATTCACGGTGTTGAAAGTTGACATCAAGCTATCCATTTATCAAAAGTACTCCTTGAGTCCCACTTTTATTGTCCCTTTTCTATTTTGGGAAGATTTAATAGGTCATGGAAAATGAGTATGGAAGTGCACTATATTTCTTTACCCAAAATAGAAATGACAATTAATTTGGGACAAACAAAGTGAGAAAAGAAGGACAATAAAATGAAAATGGAGGGAGTAATATATATTCCCCGAGCTCGTCCAAAATTCACATCTGAGTAAACATCAAAGGCTCAAAGCACATATGACAAACTATGGTTCAAACTTTAAACTACGCACAACGTTTCCTAGGACAAAAACTGACTATACGAGATAATGGTGAGGTTTCGATCTCTTTATCATATTATGTAAGCTTCTGGAAAAATCCGCGGAGTACACATATTCAATTAGCTGGAAAAAACAAAACAAGTTACCGAGACAAAAAAAATGTTGTTTTTGGTGAGTTGTCCAATTCATGCTTTAGATCAATTTGAGAAAACGTATGTGGGATATAACCTGAAAAGGAGGCTCTTTGTTGAGAAGAAGGGTATACTGAAACTTTTAGCTCACAAGCTTTTGAAACCCGTGGAATCGACATCAATTTTTCTCTAAACCTTAGATCATATCTTGAATCAGCCGGCAGTAGCTCAACCAGGACAATACGCAAAGCATCTCCATGCTCAAGTAAATAATTTATGAGATTGAATTCTGCTTGGTGAGACTCGCAATCCCTCACTTCAACATGGCGAAGGGTTGACACCAAACAAAAGGGGACGCTGCTTGGTTGAATCCAAACTGAATCTCTTGTGAACTGGGCATCCTTACCCTTGAAATCCTGATTTGAGTAGGGTTTCACAATTAATAAAACAAATAATTGGATCGTCAAATGAATTTGAAATTTATATATACAAGTGTGTGTGATTGTAGCTGAACAAATTGAACTTAAAATATAGCTAGCAGTCTAGCACATAAAAACAAACTATTGGGTTTAGGGCATTTAAGCCTCCCAATTCCAAGACCCTTTTGAGCTTATAATTAAACAAAATTGAGTGACATTGCTACGACCACAATAAGCACCACGGTTTGCAAATGAATTGGAGAGATTCAGATCCAAAAGTTACTCTAAAGCGCCAAATAATAATAATAATAATAATAATAATAATAATAATACAACTAAATTATATTTTTATAGCTCATTGCAGTCAAACGACTTGAACTTGTAATTTATCTAGCACATAAAAACAAACAATTGGGTTTGGGGCCCTCCCAGTTCCGAAACCTTGCAAACTTAGATGAAGTCATGTAGTTAAAACAAACCTTGCTTATGACTAGAACTTCGAGGTTCGGTGCAGATTGCAATAGTTTTGGGATAACATCCCATGAAGAGTAGTTAAGAAAGCATAGCTTCAAGTGACATAAAGCAGGGAACTGAGGGAAGTCACAGAATATGCTAAGAGCCTGCAACCAATGAGAAGCAATGTTGTTAAATTCAGTAGCAAAGATTTTCTAATTTTCTGAATAATAGTAAAAATAAAAACAGAAAAAGAGGTGGAGGGTGTTTCAATCTTACATCCATGGTATGAGCCTTCAAATTCAAGAACTTGACCATGGAGATTCTATGCAAAAGCTTAGAAACCCGATGAACATGAGTATGTAGCTCTGGAAACTTTCTAAGAAAGGGAAATCCAATGTCAAGTTTTGCATTGACGAGGCGTTTATTCGTAGTTTTTACAACAATGTTTTGAAATGAGTCATCCACAATCAAAAGCTCCTCCAAGATTGGTGCATTGATTAAGAATTTATTTGACGATTTTGGTTATCGAAATTTCATCCGCAATCGTTTCAAAGAACGAGCAACAATGTTACAAAAATCCTTACTTTTAAGTAAGCTACCCCCGAAATAGGCTTCCTCGAGCTGCGGGGAAGCTCGAAAGAGAGCCTGAAGTAACTCAAGTACCCGCCATTTTTCAATTATCCTCACCATACAAAAATGTAATATCTTTAAATTGGGCAGGAACAAACGGGGTCTGAAGCAATTAGCTTTCACTGGATCATTGTCGGAGAAGTACAATTTAAGAACTCGCAATGCTGCACTGTTGAAAACTTCGATAGAAAAGTCGGTGCCGGAGTCATTCTGGCAAGCCCAGTTACTATAGTGGAGGTGTATCTCTTTGGCTTGTCTTGTGTTAACAATGTCATCAAGCCAACCATCAACCAAGCCGTTGCTAAGGACTCCACGAGATGGATAGAGCTTTAGAAAAAAGCTGTCAACTTGGGGTACCTTGACCAGTTTGAGAACTCTATCGACAAAGTTTTTAAAACGCAGCGTTCTATGTCTATCGATGATAGGATTAAAACCAACCTCGTCCTTATGACTCAAGGAAACACTGTCATCTAACAGTATCGACTTTTGAGCATAACACCATAACAATTTCCATCTCTTTGACAACACGCTACTCAAAACACCGTCTTTTGTAGGAAGAAACGAAATTATATGAATAAGTAAATCATCCGTCAATAGATCAAACAAACCCTCCATAGCTTTCAAGCTCGAGTTTGGAAACAGGATTATTATGAAAGAATTTGATGCTACAACAACAACAGCAGCAGCAATAGCTATATAAAGGGGTGGGATGTGGCTACTTCAGTACAGAGACGGTTTCCGAATGAAAATAGGATGATGAGATTAATAAGTAAATAAATACAGTAAATAGGAAAGAAATCGAGATTAGGAAAGCATTATTATTATTATTAGGGAACAGAATTGGTGTAATTTGGAAATAGATAAAGCAGAGAGGATGCATTCATTATTTGGGTGATGACTATTAACTTGTAACTGTAATTGAATTACCTCAAGGTTTCATCCATGGCAGATTTGCACGATTTTTTAAGTGGAATCGGAATGGATCGCTAAGATAAGATGAGATCTTTGTTTCATCAATAATTGAATGTATAATTTGGATTTAAATTAATCGAATTGTATTGGATTAAGTTTAATTTGTAAGGTTGTCTTGAGGGAGGACACGGCCCACGTCGGGAAGGTGGCGGGAATGGACGAGGTGGTGGTGAAAGCTGGTTCGGAGTAGGGACGTCAATTTCACCCGAATCTGGTTAAAATTCATCCACCCGAATAAAATCAATGGACGAAAATCCGAACTAAATAAATTTTAAGCGGATGACGGATGAATCGGGTGATGGATCGGGTCGGATTCGGGTGAGATTTTTCACCCATCATCCGATCCGTCCACCGTTTATAAATTAAAAAAATTTAAAAAAAATTGAATGAATTAAAAAAAAAATTTATTTAACCTTCTTCCTCCTCCCTAAAACCCTAGCCTCCAAAAAAATAAATAAAAATTGGGGCTTCCACCATTAATTGGTGGTAAGCCCCCAATTTTAATTAATTATATAGTTTTAGTATCGTAACAGCATTAGTATTATAGTTTTAATAATTGTCCTCTTCTTTTGGAGAGTTTCGCCTCCATCAATTGATGGGTTTCGCTCTCTCTTTTAGGAGAGATGTTCAATCGTCTATGATAGCAGAGAGGACACGGAAGATCAGTGTCACAATCGTTCTTTATATGGTGTCTCAAATTATGTCAGATTGGCGGTTACAATCTATCAAGTTAGATGAAATCGATTCTCTTCAAAACGTTGGAAGATCCGAAGACCCTCTTGTGAAAAGTTGTATCATTAAACAGCGATATATTGAAAGAGGATGCGCAGAAGCTGAGAATTTATTTTACTCAAATTTTATAGTATTGTATCCGTTCAATTTCGATATATTTTGTAGATGTCGTATGACTTTTTATTAATGAAATGATCTTTTCGCTCAAAAAAAAAAAAAAAATTATTTTATTCTATTTTTATACTCATTATCTTTTTTTTTTTTTTTCTAAAACCTAATAAAATATTTCTGTAATCACTTTGTCGGCCATCATCTTAGATTTTCTTTCTCCTTCTTAATTTCCGACCACAAAAAATTCCCAAAAACTTCACGCATCATATAATTTGTATATGTGTTATTGTATTTTTTTAAAATATTTTTTCATCCGTTAAGCACCCGATCCACCCGAATCACCCACGGATGACGGATGGATTGAATTCGGGTGGAGGGTTAATCGGGTGACGGATGGATCGGGTGGAGTTTGCGGATTCGGGGTGAGGCTCCACCCGATCCAAAACCGACCCGTTGACATCCCTATTCGGGAGTGGTTTTCCCCCAATGTTCTTCAATTAAATTAGGGATATTCAGTATCCTAGTGTTTTTCGTTTTCTAAGTTTTACTCTTCATTTTTGTCTTTGACTTACTATAACTCTTAGTATGAATTTCAAAAGAGACGATTTAAATTCAAATCAAATGCTCTGTATCTCTTATAAATGATCACTTTGGAGAAAAATCATCACTTTTGAAACTTTGGACAAAAAGTGTCGACTACCCCGTGTAGTCGACACTTACCTACAGTGTCAACTAACTTCGTGGTTCATCCCTATCTATCCCGCTTAACATCCCATAGTACGTTCTTAGAGGATTAGGAGCACCTAGGTCAGTTATCAACAATTTTATTGCTTTGTTGTCATATTATTAGAATTTTGTCCATATCGGTTTGTGTTTTTAGCGTGGGAACGTTGTCATTTGCCTTAGTCCTTAGCCGGTATTTCTTCCACCGCTTTGTTGAAGGAAGCGGTATTTGTTTTTCTTCTTGGATGTAACTGATTGTTTTTTTTGTTTGAGTGTGTTCCCGTGTTCGGTTGTGTCCGTGGTTTTGTCGTAAGACCTCACTAGCCTTGCGGGGAGCACATTTCCTCTAAGTGTTCTCGCGTGAGTTGAAAGGGCGCGTGAGTTGAAAGGGCGTAGGGTGCGCTGATACCCGCTCGGCTAGTAGTTTAGTTTTTCTTAATTAGTTAGTTAGTTATTTCGTGCTTACTCGATGGCGAGTAATGGTTAAGGGTATGGGAGTTGATATGTTTGCTTTGTAGTGTTTATTTCACGTGTTTTACCTATTTTTCTTTGCCTCTTGTGCGGTGTGTTTTAGGGTTCCAAGGTCAATCACATAGTAATGGAACTATTTTATCTCGTTTCTGGCTCTTAAAGAGCAAATGAAGTGAAGCAAGGATGATTCGATACCTTAGGCTCGATCCCGAGTCCCATAGGTTACCACGTAGAAAGAAAGGAAGCGCCAAAATGAATAATAAATCAGTTATGAGTTGTTACGAGCGCATGAAACCGATCCGTCCCCACATCCCTGTATATTAATAATACAATCCAGGGTCGGTCAATGAAATTTGGAAGCCCTGTTTCGACTTTAATATGGAGGGTTTTACTACATTTTTTTTAAGTAATTTTTTTTGTTGCTACTTATCGTTGGATGTGGCACACAATCGGGGACGAATTCATGCTTCTTAAAACGGGTGAAGTGGTCATGCGGGACCTGTCTGAAATCAGCGTTAGTCGGGAGACAACCCGACATCATTTGTATACGTTCCCCCCATTTTTTAGTTGGTTTGGGAGCTACCCTTGTATACGGTAATCTCTTTCCTTTTTTTTTTCTTCTTTCTTAGATTTTTTTCTTTCCATTGAGTTGTCTTTACCTATCAATATCAATACATGAAAAAAAAATCAGTATATAAAATTTTTGATAGATTGTAATTCACAAAAAAAATGTTACAAAAATGAAAATATGTTATTTTGATAAACAAAATAAATAATTTTAACGATATCAAAAATTGTGGTAAAAAAATTGTAGAGGTTTGTAAAAACAAAAATTCATTAATTTTTTTCGGACAGTTTTCTTTATAAATATATCTAAGTATTTTTTTTGTTGGCTACATTACAAAATTTATTAAGATTTTCTTTGGTCTAATAAGATTGATATATATTAAGATTGTTGGAAACTATTGTGAAAGAAAATAAGTGTTGTAATCTCGGCATTCTTGGTTACTTTATCATTCTTGGTTACTCTACCATTACTAGTCACTGCTGTCACTCTCATGGTCATATTTGGATTTTGTAATGTTTTACATCATGCTACTGACTCAGGAACTTGTTAGGAAATTATAACAATCACCATATGAAAGTTTGGTCTAAGTTAGATAGAATTCTTGTGATAAATTCTTTTCCAAATTCTACTTTCCAAATTCTTTTGCGGATTTCTAATCACTCCCCCTCCTAGTTAAGCTGATGGATGAGATAAAAGGGTTAAGCTGTTAACCAATTTAATTTCTTTAATGATTGGATAAGCCAACTCATTTAGTTTCCTTAATTATTGGATAAATCAACAAGATCCAAAGCAACTATACAATCTACTTAGTCGAGGTGAGCATGAGATCAAGGAGGCCCTTTAGGCTATTGACTCGAATAAAAGCCCCGACCATGATGGATTCTCCTCAAACTTCTTTAAAGGATGCTTGGGAGACTTAATTGTTGTCGTTCTAACGCTTCTTTAAAAGATACTCCACTGTCACTATTTCGACTCTGATTCCAAAGTGTACAACTTTAGTCAATTGCTTGTGTCTCCACTGTCTATAAAATTCTGTCTACCAGACTTAAATTTGTCCTTCTCTTCTTGGGCATGAGCAATCGGCTTTTATATCAAGGAGTTTGTTTGAGAATACTATGCTCATCGAGCACCTTGTAAGGTTATAATAAATATACAACTACACAGAGTCTTATTAAAGTAGATATACATAAAGTTTCACTCCGTCCAATGGACTTTCATTGAGAATAGGCTTCACTATTACTCTCTCCATTCAAATCTAACTCAATATTCACACGATAGGATTATATTGTGTTCCCGAAAAGATATCGTGTATATACGGTAATATACCCCAATAAAACCAAGAAGAAGAAAAAAAAAACGATCTTTCCTTGTCTTCTTAATTTTCTTCCATCACCGTTGCGTATCAGACCCGCAGGTCAAGATAAGTGCGTAACTCGCCGGTCATTCGGTGTGTAATCGGACTCGCCGGTCATTCGGTGCGTAATCAGACTAGCCAGTCAATCGGTGGGTCTGGTTATTAACCAATACAATAACCTGACTCACCGAGTCAGAAGAACTCCTTCTCACGACATTAAGAGAGTCGTACTAGAAAAGAGGGATTTTTTTAAAGCTAATAAAGTACCGAATAAATTTTTTTGTTTCTTTTTTTTGTAAAATTGTCTACTAGAAAAAAGAAAATCGTAGATCTGTGCCAGTGGGTGCCGTATATATCAACCCACCAGCACAGCAGCGGAATCAAGAATCGAGAGGCTCTGATATCATATTCAACGAATATTATTCAGTCATTCAACTTTCGTCACAATTTTCTAGGTACATCAAATTGTGACAAAACAGAGGCAACCACACGAACTGGCACCTATACTAAGACGATCAATCGGCGAAAAATAGTACTAATCCAGCGCAATTAATTTGTGAAAATAAGAGTAAGCTTACAATTTCAGCTTTCAACGAAAGATTGTCGAGGGATTACCACACTTAATCGACGAAAATGATCAGCGGAAACCTAAATTAATCGATTAATCAGCGGAATACACATAATTCAACAAAAAATCAATTGACGAAAATGAACCTATGATTTCAGCGACAAAAAGAAAATGAATGTACAATTCAGCAATAGCTATTTTCGGAGGGAATGTCGTAGAAAAAATGTGCGAGTGCAATGTTTTTGAAGTGATGAACTGATGATGCGGACGTCGGTGGGGGAGTTATATGATTTTGCTCCAAATTACCATATGTCTCTATCTGAGACAATTATATCTACCGTAAATTAAAACGAGTCAAATAATTATCTATTGATTAGATTGGACAATTATTTTATCTCAAGAAAAATGAGAAGATGATGCTAGAGGATGATGTAACTAACTAGGGTAAGGAGAATGTTTGACTGATTTCGGTCAAGAGCAAAGTGATCCCACGATTATATTTTGTGATAATATGTCAAGAATTGCCCCGATTATGTCAATAATTGCCCGGTCAAGAATTACACTATTTCATTGAACGACAAAGCACATCGAAATTTGCCATTATTTTTTTAACATTGAGTATGCATTTCTTGAGTTCTCTGGTCATAATAATATGACCTTAAATTATAAGCTGTATTTCTAGTTCCTAGGTCACTTTAGAGCTTTTTGTAAACCGTATTTAAAGACAATCTACAAACTAATTGACGTATGCAATAATCAGTTTTACAAATTAAAAAAAAGTTGAAGTTGTACAGTATTTCTCACCCGTAATCATGGTTGTGAATCTATGATGGTGGTGTCGCACTCCTCAAAGAAAAGATAATCAAATCTGTCTCCTTTAGCGGATCCATAAAACTTGACAGTATTTTCGTGTTCCCGAGCCCAGGTCCCTTGTTCTACCTGAAAGAAAATTGTTATCAAATAATGGTGGATAAATTCTTAAATAATCGTGGATAATCGTGTCCGATACGTGTCCAAATAAATTTAAAAAATCAGACACTGTTTTGCAGGAGTAACACGTAGTGTCATGTTTTCGACGTGTGTCGGTGTCCGAGACGTGTGTTCGACGCGACACGTTGGCTAGGTTACCACGTAGAAAGGAAGCAAGCGCCAAAATGAAAGAATAAATTGGTTACGAGTTGTTACGACCGATCCGTCCCACATTCCCTATATAAGCATTTACTATTAATTACTATCCTTTTCTATTACACACTTCCGAGTACACGAAGATCGAGCAAAAGTTTTTTGTTCGTTTTTTTCGATTCTTCATGTTTTTGTCTCAGTTGATTTTTTCAATTGAAGAAAGGGATCGTTATATTTGGGATCTGAATTTCGATGGTGTTAGAGATGATAACATGAAGATTGCCTGGTGAAAAATTTGGTCCAAATCCTCCTTCTGCATTGTTTATTTTTTTTTTTATTTTTTTTGCCAACTCTGCATTGTTTATTGGTGGTGAAAAGAGAACGAGAACACCACGCGACCCAAACTACGATACAAACCACGGCAAAAAATGCAAACAAGTCACAAACTCAACATGAATCTTAACTTTTTTTTTTTTGGAGTCTTCGATTTCAACTGAACAAAATATCTAAAAAATGTAATTTCACACTTTGTAGGAACAGAAAAAGCACGGGATAACTGCAACAGCCTACAACTACCACAATTTGAATTCTCTACGGTAGCTATTCTGGTTTTTTCTATTTTTTTACAGGTAAAGTATATTCTACCCAATTTGATTAATCCACTTCTTCTTGAGTCTCTTTTACAAACACAAAGACTCAGCGATAGAAACACTGTCTAATTGGAACAATTAAAACATGAAATGTCGCTGCAATCCAACAAAATGATAATAAAATCAATACGAAAAACATGATCAAAGTATATTCTAAAGTTCTCAAGAACAATGATCAACACAATATATACAAAAATAATGAAAAACTAATTTCATTTTAAAAAATTGTGATAATTTGGACAAAAAATAATTCAATTACGAAGCATTTCTCAAATAAAAATAGTTGTATTGTACATTTATTTCACCTAAAAAATTTGATAGATTGTAATTCACAAAAAAATTGTTCCAAAAATGAAAATACGTTATTTTGATAAACAAAATAAATAATTTAAATGATATCAAAAAAAAATTGCGGTAAAATAATTGTTGAGGTTTGTAAAAAGAAAATTTCATTAATTTTTTTCGGACAATTTTCTTTATAAATATATCTATTTTTTTTTTGTTGGGTATATTTTGAAGCGAAATTTATTTATGAGATTTATTTTGAAAGTATATAAGAGATTAATGTTATCAAACGAGGGTTATAAGAGATATGTATAAGAAATTTATTTATGAGACTTAAGAATTACCTACGACACAACCACGACATGACCTGATCTGTTTGTCAGGTCTCCGTAGCACTAAAAATGGAGTATTAAGTTATCGAATTAATAAAATTAATTAATTAGGAGTAGTATTTTGAATTAATACAAAATTTTAATTCAATTTGATTCTTTTACTTCGAGTAAATAAAATACAAGTTTATTCATATTTATTTGGATCGCTTAATCGGAAAAGAACGCAAGTTGGATTCATCAGTTGTGACTACAAAGTCACCAAAAGACCCAAAATGCAAAACTCTACGAGCAGAGATCTTTAAGGCAAAAAAAGAGCTCTTCCACCCAAGACAGTGGTTGAATACAGTATAAAATAAGAATAGAAGTAAGATAGAAGATAACTGTTCAGAAAGTTTGAGTTGCTGAGGCCGAGGCTATGTTGGATGTAACTGTTGAAGTGAGACGAAGAGAGAGTGATGGTAAGGAAGTCGTAGATGCCCGGTTAGCAGAGAAGTGAGGAAGAAGCGATAGGTTTGTTGTTTTAGATGAGATTAGAGCATTGATTGACTGTTTTGATGAGGTTAGAGGGTCGTATGCTAGTCGGAAACATAATTGAGTAGCCCACGAGCTAGCTCATTATGCCACGAAGTGTAATCGTATGTTTTTTTTTGCCAACGGATTAAACTGTTTCCCGGTCACCTACCATTTATGACCTAGGGAACAATGAAAGGAAGAGCATTCTACTTTAATGTTGTCAAGAAGTCTGGTGATCCCATACTATGTCTTTTTGACTAAATCAATTGTCAAACTAGGTGAAGAAGTGTTAACAAGTATTGCCCATGTTTCGACCTGAATAGCCGATTCTGCAAAGAAAATTGATGGATGCTTTTCTAAAGAAACATCATTCTGATCGAAACATACTCATCACATTGCTGCTCTAGCAGAAGATTTCCAGCTTGCATCAACGAAGAATGAGATCAAATCACACGTATGATTACCATGTACTCCTCGTATCACCCGACTATCTTTGAAATTTTTTAACTCTTAACTTTTTCAAATAATCCCCATCAACATCCCCTTCCAATACACCAGTCTTTCAATTCTCTTTCTCTGGTTGATTCCTAGGTTGCACCAATACGGACATGGATATGTATCGAAGACATGACACGTCGCCACATCGCTGTCATTCTAGAGTCTAGATCTGAATCGAGTGGGGCATCGGTCAGGCTTGGCCAACCGAATTACTAGTAATATTTCATTTTGTTTCATCAATCATCACCATATTCCATGCATGACGCCATGAGGCATTGCAAATTATAAAGCAAAAAGATAAAGGGCCAAGATGTATACCTTTGTCTCATGTTGGACTCAAAGATCACTTATCCGACCTTAATAAAAAGGGATTTGTATGCTTGTATGTGGAATGTGAACGCTCAGTTTTACACTTTTACTTTACCTTTATTGCATGGGCCACAATCCCATATAAATATAATGCCAATGGTATGTTTTTTTAGGTCAAAAGAGTGTATAACAACGACTATTCCTTCCTTCCCTTTTTTACTAGCACAACTAGGTTGAAGGAGCCGTGACCAGGGTGACTCATCAACCATATCGTCTATGTGAAACATTCAACAATATAGTGTGACACTTTCAGCCTCGATCATTGACTTAGCATTGCTACTTGTTACTTGCATCTTCGAGTCCTTGCGTATATATCGGTTGACCTAATTATGTAGAGACTCAAGAAAAATCCGAACTTGATTTATACGAGTAACTGCAATTTATATGGAGTATTGTATGATATTTATACACTCAAATGACTTTTATGTGATTAGCTACTATTTCAACGACTCTACTGATTGAAGAGTTCCATAAATTCGTACTCATATCCTTCAAATCCAAACATCTCATTTATGTTTCTCTCATATTGATACACACATACTATAATAATGTACGAGTATTAATTTCTACTTCGTATAATTAAATACCATTATAAATGAATATTCCTTTCGTTTCATTTGATTGTCTGCATTTGTTTTTTGGACGCTATTAATAGGTGAGTGAAATCGTCAATATAAGATAAAACATACGTTATAAATATCGAATTTTTATAATTTTTAAAAATACGTAACTAAAGATAGAAATGAGTAACTAAAGATAGACAAAAGAAAACGTGTATCGTCAAGTATAAAAAAAGTAAATAAAAAAAATCAAATGGAACCGAAGAACTACTCGTATAAAATTTCAATTTGTTACTATAAATAATACTCGTATAAACAAATCAAACAAAATCTAAGCATACATTCCCTTATATATTTGCAATTAATTTGGAAGGTAAAACCTACTACGATTAAAAGTGGTAAAAAAAAAACAAGCTATTATTTATGGCAATAACGTCTTTATAAATTTTTAACTGATCAATATCATAGAAATACAAAACTAGAGTGTTTAAAGACTAAAGAAGTACGGAGTACTCCCTCCCCACCACAATGATCTTCCCACTTCATTATGGCACATGAATTAAGAAATGGGTAATGAAAGAGAGTATAATGGATGAATAAGGAAAGTTTTTAAGTGAGAAAATCTTAGTGGAGTTTTCTTTTAAGGAAAGTGGGAAAATCTCAGTGGTGGGGACTCTGGGAAGGGAGTAGTATTTATCTCACGCTATAAAACGATATTTTCGTTTAATCTTGAAACGGATAGTCGGATATATACGTGTGTGTCCGCGTAAATAAAGCCTCCAAGTAAGATCACGCCTTCACTCCCCCACTTTCCGTCCACCTCACTCACTCACTTAGTCACTTCCCCCAACTTCCTCTCTGTAGAAAAAAAACATCACCTAATTCAACACACAAACTATCTCAATCAACCACCATCAATGGTAGATAACTTTACACATCCAATCTAATTAACCCAAAACTTCATCTTCAATCAGTACTATCAATCTCCACTACTCCTTCATAAAACCCTAATTCCCCTTCCCCCCAAATCAATTATTAGGGGTTCTGATCTAAACTGTAGTAACACCACACCATAGATGAAAGCTTTGGAGTTTGGGGATTTTGTAGTTTAATTATACCAGTATTAGGGTTTCTGATCTGATTGTAAATTAAATGAAAGCTTTAAGAAGAAATCACACTTGTTCTTCTTCTTCGTCTTCGCCGTCATCTTCGTCGCCGTTACTATCTTCTCCATCGTCGTCTTCATCGTCTTCGCCATTTAGTAGGAAACATAGTAGGAAAAAGAAACTATCTTCGTCGCCGTTATCGTCGACGTCGTCTTGGGTTCATTTGAGATCGGTTCTCTTTGTTGTTGCTTCTTCTTCGCCGGATTCTTCATCAACTTCTTCTTCTTCTCATCGGTCAGCTCTCTCTCAATCTCAAT
This sequence comes from Agrostemma githago, assembly GCA_958450325.1. NCBI lineage: Eukaryota > Viridiplantae > Streptophyta > Magnoliopsida > Caryophyllales > Caryophyllaceae > Agrostemma > Agrostemma githago. Next base: position 3,031,291 of record OY288241.1, on the reverse strand, counting down.
CTCATTTTTTAGCTCAAAATTCGATAGCCTGAGAATCTGAAATCTCTGTTTAGTATGATTTGAAGTTAGTCGAAACTGTGGTGGTTCAATGTTCATATCTCAGTGCTGAAGCTTCAAATTAGTTGGTGCAATGGCGGAGCTAGGAATCGAAGTGTAGATTGGCAATTCTAGGAGTGAATTAGTAAATCAGATGGACTAAATTATGATAATAATTGGAAAATGTAACTCAACAATTTTCGGGTTTTGATGCTAAGCTTCAAAGTTGGTATCTTGGAGAATCGAGATTATTGTAAAGAATTCGAAAATTTAGTTAGATTGCCTTTGAATCCCTCATTCTAATTCGTAATGGGTATTGTTTATGCTCATCAATTGGAGTAGCAGTTTATGATGTGGGGATCAAAGATGGTATTTTTCGCGTGATAGGGACACACATCAGCTTTGTCATCCTAACTAGATCATGTCACCTAGGTCATAAATGACGGTGCTGTGGTTGTTTCTTCCTTATAAGTGTTTTGTTCGATTGTTGGAACTTAATATAAGAGAAATGTGAAGAGTAAAGAGATATGAGGTAATTTAAGCATTGAGTAGACAATGAAAGGGGACTGCAAGTGTGAACATTATGTATGTCTAGGTCTCACCATCTAGGTCGTAAGCGCACGGAAGATATCTTATGAGATTCATGTGCTTGTCGTATTTGAATCATCATCGGCCATTCACTATCATACGAGGCTAAGCTATCCTGAATGGAAGTATTTTTGCGACAAAAAGCTATGGTGTTTCTCATGCTTTAAAATTTATGAAAACCCGTTTATTTCTTGTGGTGCTAGTATTCTGGACTGTGTTATGTTGTATTGTTGCGGTCCTCAAGCAGTGGATATAGAAAGAAAACCCTTTCTTTCTTTTTATACTTTGAAGTGATACTCTTATAAGAGATTAGTGTATAGCATTGTACGAATAGTATGGTGCTGGTTAACAAAATTTGTAAACTTGTAACCTTTTTTTTCAGGGGTCACCTTAAGTCACCATGGGCTCGGAGGAGAAGGAAACACACACTAAAACCACAGCTATGGAAAAGTTCATTTACGGAAGATGGAACTCTACGTGATAGTGGAATCAAGCTTTTGAAAAAAATTAGAAGTGGGGTGAGATACCATGCATGTGGAATTAGATAGTTAGTTGTAGTCGAAAATCAAAATGAGTTCCTCATCTTCATTAACCTATTAGAGTCCTTAGGGTTTGAAGTGAGATCATTTCTCAATGTATATGAGTGCAATGAGCGAGAGAAGTTTGTAGCTCTTGGGGGTTATTTAATAGAATAATAGCTGTGTTTAAATTAAATAAAATAGAAGGCATGAATTCTCACTTTAAGTTTTCTCCATGGGTCTTTATTTGGCAAAGTTTGGTTCTTGTTCAGTTTTGGGCAAGTTATTAATCGTTTTTGGTCCTCTCTCCCAACTCCAAGTTCATTGTCTTCGATGAGATGTTTATATCTTCTGGCATCATTTTGTTGTACGCTTGTTTTTGTTTATAAGTGTGCGGTATCTGTTTTATATATTTCAAATCCATTTTTATGTATCCTCTTGTTGTAGGCTTGTTCTTATTAGTCTTATTAGCTAAACAAAATCAAAGGTGTAATTTCTCCTTCAAAATGTATATTTTATGATGTGTTGATATTCATTAATTATATTTTATGATGCAGGGTGTTGATCCTAGCATCCGAGCCGAGGTTTGGCCTTTTCTTCTTGGAGTGTAAGTACACCGAACTCTTCTGTTTCGTTAAGATAGTATCTACTCCATTTTTACTGTCAATGTCAGTACAATATTGATCGATTTGCAGAATACATTATCTTGAATATATTCATTGTTTGGCAACATCACAATTGTCATGTTATGTGCCTTTTTTTTTTTTTTTTTTCTTTTCTACTCTTTCCTCGGTGCAGCTAATGCGAACTAGGGAAGTACCTTTCATTCCTTGTGTACTGATGTATTCGATCTTGTAATATGAGTTTGCATTACATTACAAGGGGGAGAGAGTGGTGATACGCTGATACCCATCTTTATAGTAGTACGTGGGAATACTTAGGATCTAATCAAGCACGTATATGTCTCTCTACTTCTCTAGATTGTTCTTAATATTTGGTAGACATATTTAGTCATATACGGAGTAATTAAGTATCTATACATTCTGATGATCCCACGTACAGCTGTAGTGATCATTATGGTTCAGACTACAGACAGTCTTTGTAGAAATGTGTTGAAGGATGAAAATGTGTCGTTGAAGGACGTGAGTTTTGAGGGTGTGACTGTATCGTACTGTCTGTTCAACCGTTGGCTCCAATGTATGATTTGAATGTGTATCAACTTTCTACTGATGGTAGTTCACTGTACTTGTAGCCAAGCTTCTTTTCTAGGCAAATTTATTGAAGGAACACATCAATCCATCATAAAGTCATTTCAATTAATACCTCCGTCGTCAATGAAATTCAGTTAGTGGCTAAGAATAAATGTAACTGATCTTTACTATTTTTTTCAACAGCTATGATTTGAACAGTTCAAAAGAAGCAAGAGATGCAATCAAGAACAAGAACAGGTACTGGGAAGGCTTTAAAGATCATTTTTTTTATATTAATGATGCACCTGCTTTCCTAGAAGTCTATTATGAAAGCAAAATCCCGTTTACATACTTATTCGTGTTTGATTTTTTAGAGAAGAGTATGAAAAGCTCAGAAGACAGTGCCGACGACTACGAAAACTAAGCAACGAAAATGGAGAACCTGAAGAAGCAGGAAAATACAGTGGCAATGAGGATTGTGAAAGCCCTAGCCCAGACCCCGATTCATCTGTTTCTGAAGACGTGGTTAGTGCACGAGAGTCTCTTTCCAGTGATAAAGAGTTCTCAGAAAACAATTCAAGTACAGTTTTGGAGAGGACTAGTACCGGACAAAGCACTAGCTCCAGTCCTTCCATAATAGACACTGATTCATCTGATTCCGGGTCCTTCAATGACGACCAAGAGAATGATATTAGCCCAGCTTACGTAGAGTGTCCTTCCCCTGCTAGGCCGAGTTTACAGTCAAACGTCTGTGGGACTGAAGACTTTACCAGTTGGCAACGCATAATTCGCCTTGATGCATTGAGGGCAAATGAAGAGTGGATAGCTTATTCTCCTTCTCAGGCCAATATACCTGAAGACCGAGCACATCGTTCTGCCGAGGCTGTGGGGTTGAAAGATTATGACCACCTTGACCCTTGCAGAATTTTTCATGCGGCTCGTCTAGTGGCAGTACTCGAAGCCTATGCTATATATGACTCTGAAATCGGTTATTGTCAAGGAATGAGCGATCTGCTTTCTCCAATTATCTCAGTTATAGAAGAGGATCATATGGCATTTTGGTGTTTCGTGGGTTTCATGAAGAAGGCTCGGCATAACTTCAGGCTCGATGAGATTGGAATCCGCAGACAACTTACAACAGTGGGAAGGATTATAAAATACAAGGACTCTCACCTGTACAAGCACTTAGTGAAGCTCCAGGCTGAGGATTGTTTCTTTGTGTATAGGATGGTGGTTGTGATGTTTAGGAGGGAGCTGAGCTTCGAGCAGACTTTGTGCCTTTGGGAGGTGATGTGGACTGATCAGGCTGCGATTAGAGCCGGGTTGGGGAAATCCGCATGGGGCAAGATAAGACAGCGTGCTCCTCCAACAGAATATTTATTGTTATATGCCATTGCTGCTTCTGTATTACAAAGAAGAAAACAGATCATCGAGAAGTACAATAGTATGGATGAAATCCTGCGAGAGTGCAACAACATGGCTGGCCAACTCGATGTTTGGAAACTCTTGGATGATGCTCATGATTTGGTGATAACGCTTCATGACAAAGTTGATAGCCAGTAACTTTAAGTCTCCCTCCCATGTCGGGTCAAAGATCACCCACATGGGGAAATTGCAAATGACTTGTATTATCTACCCATGTTGGTGATATTTGAGATCAACTCATGCCGAAGAAGATGGGCAAGGCTCATACAGAAAGATACAAGTGGCTGACTGCTTTGATTCCGTTGACACCATTGATTTGTGACAGACGATGTAACATCATTATGTACCATTTAGGCACATTGAACTACCGCTGGATGTTGCTGACCATGAAACCGTTAGGCTGAAGATGTAATGGATCTCGCTTTATGGTAAATCGGTCACATCCTATATGTTGTTGTATTAGGGTTGTACGAATATTGTTCCAATTGTTTCAAATTATATAAATGTACATTGAGGCGAATGCCCGATGAATTGTAGACACGCTCGATTAGCAAACTCAATCGAGTCGTATTGGAGATAGTGTAGCAAGGTATGGGAGTTCAAGGTCATGAGTCATGAGTTCATGACTCGTTGTATGAGATATGAAGTGTATACTTCAATTCATTAATGACATTCATCTTTTCGTGCCACATTGATCACTATTACTAGCTCATCAATTTTACATGTTCCAAGGTGTATTATTGCTGGAATTTGGTGTCGAATTAGTCAGTTTTAGTGCCCTTACGATCAAAATCAAGAACTCGAACACAAGAACTCAATTACATTAATTTTGTAAATACTTTTTTACGGTATACAAAAAATACTATGAAAAGCGCATTTAGTCGCATGCATTACAATATAGGGAGAAGATGATTCCAGTTAGAGGATTATACAGCCAGTTGTACATGGCTATATGTACAACTGGTTTTAAGATCTTGAGCTTTATCACAAAGATTTTGAATTTTGCTGTAAAATTTCTGAGCTTTAGTGTAAAGTTGTCGAGTTAAATCACATAAATGTTCAAGCTCAAAAACTTACAACTCAGCTCAGAAACCTTTTTAAGCTCAATAAATATAAACAAAAGCTCGAAAACTTACACGTTGTACAATGCTATTGTACAACTAGGTGTATAATCCTATTTTCCAGATGATTCGAACCTGAACATCTTTGGTGAGATGTATACTCATTTGAAAACTCTTTTCATAAGCAATTTTTAAAAATTTTGAAATAATATATTTACATAAATATTAAAGTCAAAGTCTCACATTGAAAAGGCAAAACATCACGTAAAAAAATACGGAGGGAGTATTACGAATTAAAATCTTGTTTAAAAATGATACGATTAAAAATGATTTATATCCCAATAATGATTAGCTCGAAGATCCAATAAAAAATGTTCCGAACTCGAATTATCTCAACAACAACCAATTCGAAATCAACTTGAAACATAAAGTATACTCCAAAAGCATTGATTTAACCGGACCCAAACCGATTTATGTGAATTGACCTGACCCAAACCCTAGATCCATTACCCCTCTATCGGCAGAAGCAGAATCACTCCACTCTTCACTCTTCACTCTTCACTCTCCACTGAATTCATCGCAGTTTCAGAGAAAATGGAGGAGACAAACCCAGATAATCGTAAGAAGAATAAGCAAGTATTGGAGGAACAAATCCGGCTCTCTGATGATCTGATAATCGACGAGGTTCTTACAAGATTGCCCATCAAATCCATTCTTCGATTCAAGTCCGTTTCCAAACAATGGTACTCTACTCTTTCCTCTTCCAAATTTGCAATTGCCCATTTTATGAAATCCCCCCTTTCCCGCCCTTCTGCTCCTCCTGTTGACACTTTGTTCATCATGTCCCCGCCCAATTGCTACTTGTTTTCTCGTAATGACCATGATCAAGTTTCCGGTAATTTAAGAGATAATTTGGTTAGATTAGACTCCGAGTTTTGGTCGGAAGAGGATGAGCTGACACTTGCAGGGTGCTGCAATGGTTTGATTTGTCTTACCTCGTCAAATGGGTATTTCATTATATGGAATCCGGCTACCCGTAAAATGCACAGATATGAGGCCAAGTTGTATAAAAGGAGTCGGGCTGTTATTCATGGATTCGGGTATGCATCGTCAGTTGATGATTTCAAATACGTCGAAATTTCATCACCTATGCCGGGATCCAAACGAGGCTACAAAACGGCCGATATCTTCTCCTTAAGGGAAAATAAGTGGAGAAGAATTGAGATTGATGATGTTTCCGGATTATGTGGACCACCAGTGCTTATAAATGGGACGTTACACTGGCATGCTTTTGGTAGCTTGGGTTGGTTTACAATCAAGTTTGATTTGAGGGTCGAGAGGCTTGAGAAAGTTAAGTCGGGTTGCTGGGAATGCTTGGGAGACATGGGAGGGTGTCTGAGCAGGTGCATATGTCCAAATATATGCACAGATGATCCAGAGTTGATCCATGCATTTGAGTGTCCTGGAATAAGGAAATCGGTTGGCGTACAAGGTTTGAAATTAAAAACAGAGTCTCGAATGATCGGGTTTACAAAGACTGGCAATTTTTTTGTGACGGGGCCATCAGTTGATGAGGATACGGGTGAGGTAGGATTTAGGTGTGACAGCTTGGGGATAGTTGACACAGCTCCAACACCTATGCAGTACACAAAACTTTTGAATTTCGATGGGCCGGAGGGTATTGAGATTGCAAGGTACGTTCCAAGTCTATTTTCACCTTCTCCCGTTGAGTAGCTGCTGAGGACGTAGATATGCCTACATTGTTCCTATCTGAAGAAAATCTTAGGTTCTAACGAATTTCTACTATGTATTTCTTAGATATTGTATTATACAAGTACTTGCACCATGTCTCTAGTAAGGCCAATTAACAGTTAATCTATCGCCCAACAAACAAAGCACGGTTGTTGTCTGATGATTTTTGTGCACATGAATTTCAATGTTGTCTGGTTGTAGTATAATTTTCAAGTAAGATCACTTTACTTACTGTCTCTTATGCTACATTGAGTCATCAACTGTTCAACTAGACGTTTGTGTTCGCTCTTTCATGGGTACCAGTCATCAAGTCAAATGCCCCAAAGATGGCGAAAAACTCTATGTTGGAAACATGCACCTTGAATTATCATATTTTCAGGTACATTGAGCGTCTAATCCTTGTGAAATGCACTCCATCCCGGGAACTTTGTTTAAGATGTTATGTGACCTTTACTGGTCGAGTATATGCTTTGGTTTATGAATGATCTTGTTGTTATGATTCCGCATTATCAGAACTCATAAATCATGGTTTTCTTTGATGTAATGTTGTATGTAGTTGATGCCTGTTATTCTTTGGTAGATGAATTACAAGGTATGTGATTTCATTCCATTTTGCTATGCTGTTTGTTTCACTGTCATGAATGACATTCGGCATGTCACTCTTATCTCCACAACATATGACCCTGAAATTAGAATCTCGTGAACGCTCATGATTTGCTGATAACACTTCATGACAAGGTTGATGGCCAGTAACGGTAAGTCTCCCATGTCGAGTCAAATATCACCCACATGGGGAGATAATAAAGAATGCCAAGGAAATCGCAAATGACTTGTTAGTATCATCTACCCAAGTCAAATACGTAAGAATTTGTGATTTTGTATTCGAGCTGTTGGAGCGATCTTTGTAGGCAACAACTCATCGAGTCTTTAGCCTATATACAAATTAGATATGCTCGATCAGCAAACTCATTGAGTCGTATTGGATTGTGTCATCTCATCTCATGTAGATAGTGTAGCAGGGTATGGGAGTTCAACGTCGTGACTCATGACTCACGAGAGCGTTGTATGAGAGCAGTGTATACTTCATCATTAATGACATTCATCTTTTCCTGTCGCATTGATCACTACCTCATCAATTTTACATGTTCCAATGTCTATTATTATGACATAGTGGTACCAAAGAGTGATCTCTCAATAAGTTATTGAGAGACCGTCTCTTTCAAGATTTTGTGGTTCTAGTAAAAGCAGGAATTTGCAAACTTTCATCTCATTAAAGATCATAATCTCGTAAACTATTGACTGGAATGGAGGATTGAATCTAAATGAACCATTTCCAAAAAACGACGGATCGTAGTATATCAAATTTACTAATCCTAATGTAACCATTGTTCTGAGTCTTGTGACTCCTATGACATCTAATGAGTTATGATCAAATTCTTCTCATTTCCTCAGGAACCATGTCAAACCCCTAAACAAATAAAACTCAAAAAAAAAAAAAAATCAAACGTGAACCAAAGTTGTTGAATGATTAAACGGCATTTTCAAGCCAATAAACGTTCAAAAGTTTTCGTTTACTTTCTTCTATTTTATTTTATCAAAGCTTTTCTTCGAGTTATCGAACCATCAATAACTTTTAAATAAACCCGTTAAAAATTTAAAATGATTAACACGAGCGAAACTAATCCCACATAAACCTACCTTGATAACTCATAGACGGATACTCGTATATTTTTTCTTACTCATATACTAACAGGTTAAATAATACTCCCTCCGATCACTATTTTTTGTTCTACTTTCCTGATTTGATAGGTTTTTATTTTTTATTCCACTTCTCCACTTTTCTTTTATATCTTATTCTTTTCCCATATCATCATCTTTCTATCCTTTATTTACAAGAAATATCATTGAATTTACACTCTAAACTCATCACTCATTTCTTTACCATTTTATATTCATTTCTTATTTTCCGTGTAAAAGGGAGCGAGATGATAAATAATGACCAGAGGATTACTTCCTGAGTACTCCTATAACATGATCAAACGAGGATCTGATCCGTAACAAAATTAAAGACGGATATATCCGTAACAAAAATAAATGTAAAGTCATTGAGTTAGGGTGACCCAAAAGGCGACAGCTGTAACCTAGATTTTCACATCGTACCGCCCACTATACTACTCTCTAGTCTCCTACTCTACTCTTCTTCCCGCCTCACATCTCCAGATTCTCTCAATCTCACCGATAGAGAAACTTCCCTTCTTCTTCTCCATCCAAATTCCCCTCACACAACAAATCACACCCACCATTCATTGATTCATATACTCCATTTCACCTCACACGCACCCTCAACCATGGGAAGAAACCCACCCAATTTCTTCACCACCCCCTCTCACAACAACTACAGCAACAACGACGAAGAAGAATTGGACGAATACGACGTCGTTTGGTCTGACCACACGAATTACACCACCGCCGTCGATACAATCGGAACAATCCCCGCTTCCTCCGCCGTCGCCGCCGCATCCCCTAGAAAATTCACCGCCGGAATCTCTGCCGCAATCCTAGGGGACGAATTGTCCCGTAGTCCCACCTCTGTCCAGCGTAAAACGGCGTCGTCCCCTGTCGCAATGATTTCATCATCGTATTTATTATCCCGAGGTGGTAGTAACGGTGGTAGTGGTGGTGGAGGGTTTCATATGTCGGCACCAGTGAATGTGCCGATTTGGCCGAATAGTCGGCCCAAGAACAGGGCAAAGTTTTGGGGGGAAGACGATGATGAGGTGGAGGATGAGGATGATGACGACGGTGAGATGGTTCCGCCACATGAGATGGTGGCGAGGTCGAGACGGAGTAGCGCGTTTTCCGTTATTGAAGGTGCTGGGAGGACGCTTAAAGGTCGAGACTTGACTCAGGTCAGGAACGCCGTTTTTCAAAAGACGGGTTTCATCGACTGATGGACTACTAAGAGATCGTTTGGTTCGCTATACAAATCCGTGTTAGAGACTCTGTTTTTTGGTTATTGAATTGACATAAAATTGTATCATATGAATGAATAAAAGCAATTGTTGCCAATTGCCATTACATTGCTGCTACTCATTTGTTATTTTGTATTCATGATTTGGGTTCAAACTCGTCTCTTTTGATCTTTCAAAAGACAAATAATAAGTGGAATTCCACGATAGAGGGAGGAATTGGATTCTTCTAATTGACTCAGTCATACTCATATACCTACCATCACTTCAGCTTTTTTGTAGACAAATTCAACCAACCGTCTTTTTGAGTATAAAAATCTACCCAGGAATAAACAAACAATTGAGAGGTTATCGTAAGACGATTTCATATAAGAAATGGCTTTATATACGTGTATATGTAATATGTCATCGATACAATCCAGTAATATGTCATCGATACAATCCAGGGATTTTACATTCGAATTTCCCTCGTGTAAAAGTTGTGGAGTACTGTACTAGGGGACCTGAAAAAAAAAATCCATATATTCCTCTGTATTATTGCCTCATCAGTCATGATCACCGTGCTTTTAAGCTACCCTCGTCTTTCTGAATATTGTTACTATGATATAGACATAGCAGGAAGGCAAAAATTCGTGCTGTGCGTGTGTGCCCTCGTAACTTACCTAGATACGAATGCCATGCATATAGGAGGCTTGAGCTTGGCCAATGCGAGTATAGACGACGGCAGAATCCACAACCCGTCTCCACAAATCAACCCTGAAGCAACCGCCGGGATCATAAAGCTAGCTTCTCCACTATTGAACCTATGCCATAAGAACACCACCAAGCTTCCTACACACATGTCAATTGCAAAGTACGCACCTACCAGGAACGGGACCGCCATAGCCATCGGGAGTGGGACCCACTTCCCTATTCTCTTAGGAGAAAGATCCCTGGTTAGGTTTGCCACGACGGCAAACCCGAAAAAGGCGTAGCACAACTGCAAGCAATGCTGAGGGAGGGCCGAGAAGCCCTCCACCCCGAGGATCGCCATGTTTCGGTATATGAGAGCGTAGGGAGCCTTGTACTCTCCCTCGGGGTTCCCAACATCGAAGGCTTTGTAGAATAGGAAGAATGTGAGAGGGGCAACCACGCACCCTATCGCGGTCCCGATGGCTTGGCTAAGGAGCATGGATCGGGGTGATGTGAGGGTGAGGTGGCTCGTTTTGAAGTCGTGCATTAGGTCAGAAGAGATGGAGACTATTGATTTTATCAAACCACACCCTACAAGCCCTGCCACCACGCCTGAATCTTTCCCGGCTAGAGCCGAGAGCACAAAAAGGGCTACTTTTCCGTAGTTGTAGGCCATGTTCATGTCGGTCAGACCAGCACCGTAAGCATTGCAGAAACTAAGGGAAGGGGCTAAGATGTAGGCAACCACGACGTAGTACCATTTTAACTCGGGAAACATAATGGGAACAATTATGATGGAAACCACAGCGAATAATGAGTAGCCGAGAAGTGCAATCCAATATGGAATTCTTTCTCTCATGAATAATTCATTTCTCTGAAGATCGTCAGTTGAATGGTTTTTCGGATCTGGATCTGGTATATAGAAAACTAAGTTATAGTTCCTGTTCCTGTAATTCAAAGATATAAGGAGGTTTGGATATTGAGCTTACGTGTGTCGCGGTTTTTATTCTTCATTCGATCGTGTATGCTTTTACCAGTGAACAAGAGTATCTTGATAAAATTGTAGAGCCCGTCACCTAGAAGTAGTGCAATAGAAATGAAAACCTGCATGAACACAGATAGAAAGTTCGTCAATTACCGACTTGATAATATTAGAGAAAGGAGAAATGTGTTAGCTTAGTTACAGTCAGTAGCATACCTTGTAACCATTCAGGCTCTTCATACTGCTTTCAGGTAACGATGAAGGGAACCATTTTCCTTTAAGATCCCCGATGAGTGGCCACATCACTCCCCATGAAAGAACAGCACCAAGAAGCAATGACAAGTTAACTATGTGAGAACATATCATTCCCGCTCCCACATAAGTCATGCTGAAATCAAAGTAAAATCTGCAAATTCAATCCCAAACAAAACCCAATCACCATAAATAGATAGATAGACAGATATAGATCATATAGTTTAAAAAATTTGGAAGAGGCGCTTACGTATTTTGCCATGCTGTTAAGCCAAAAGTAGGAAACTGAGAAAAGCCACATTGAGCTCCACCAGTATAGAACCACTGGAAGAAACCCCATAGGAAACTGAAGGAGAAATATTTCATAAAGCCATGAACTTGCTTCCTGTATGATCGACAGGCAATTATATTATTTGGTGACACGCAGCTTTCTTTCGAATATCAGATGAAACAACAAAGATATCATTTTTTTTTCATACTTGGCCATCTTGTCTGATTTAGGAGTGTGGAAACCATTGATAAGTACTGCCGTAGCAGTTCCACTTGGATAACTTAGCTTGTAGTCTATTATCATAATCTGCGTAACAGATTTACGAGTAATTTTAGTACAGGAAATTCGTCTGTGAAGCTACATAAGGAGTTCAGATGTTAAAAAAACTGTTTCAAGTGAACGTTCGTTTTCATGACATATTGATTTCAACTACTTCCGATTAAGAAGATTAAGTTATCTATAACGTACTTAAATACTTCATGATCCAAAATGATTAGTAAATTTGCAGAGGATTCCGTAAACTGATAAAACTTAAATGCAGAAAGAGCCATTTAGATATAAGCAGGAAGTTAATTACTAAAATAAAAGTAGTAGTTTGCTGATGCTAAGACTCATTAAAGTTTGATACAAACAGCTAAACCTAATTCCACCTGACCATGTGTACCTATCATTTTGTGACTAAAATTAGGTATGTAAGGCAGAATGTGACAACACAACAATGCTTTTCTGGTATGGATAGAGTATGTCGTTACTCGTCGTTCTCGACCACCCCACCCGACTCCTTTTTATCTGTGAGGTTGATTCAAGCATAACTGAAGTTAATACGCAGCAAAATTTCATATAGTGAACACCAAACTCCTTTCAACAAAGGCTGTATGTAGACGCTGATATTATATTCGTCATCTCCCTTTCAATATGGATAATGGATCAATAAGACAAAAGGCATAAAAGTAATCAAGGCCTATATAAAAGTTAAACCCCACATCTGACTTATCATTATCGTGCGCCTACTCTCCTTCTTTGAGCAAACATCAACCACAGGACCGCAAGCACGGGTGCAATTGCAAAACAAAAGGATATGAAGGATCATAGTGACTAGTGAACATATATACTCGTTATATGTCGACAATTAAACACGCCCTTTCGATATGGACCAAGGGTCAGGAAAGATTAATAGGTTCAAAAGTAACCTAGAGTCAAATGCAAAGCTTAACCCCACAGCAAATCATTACTGTGGAGTAAATGCAAAAGTAAAACCAGAATATAAGCTAAAGTGACGAAACTGTTCATTAGATGTCATTAGCTCAGCAGAGAACGTTCGAAAGTAGAACAAAGTAGCGATGTAATAGAGTATATTCTAAGTTCTTGTTCTTAATGTAAAGTTGTAATCTTGATAAAATAATTGACACTAACTATTCTCCTCTTAATTTGATGAAAAAGCAAGTACCTTTCTAAGTGGAACCAAAGCCAGCAACCCAACAAAACTGCTAACAAAAAGAAAGCCAGTCATCCAACCAATGCCGGGTTCTTTGTAGCTTCCAGAAACATTCCCTTCTGTATCAACCCCCGCCTGCTCGTATGTCCTCTTGTTCAATCCCAGTAAATATGAACCAAACCCACCTAATTATTAACCATAACTCCACATTATTATACTCCGTAATCATATTACATCATACCAAATTAACAAATCTTCATACACATGTAACACATGCATACTTCAAAGCAAGATTTCGAGAGAACGTCCTGAATGCACTAGTTTCACCTTGGCATAATGACTGTAATTAAGCTACTGGGTCGAAAATTGACCCTTCGATTATTCACCAAACAACCATTACGAAAAGGGGACACACACGATATGATCTTCTATGTGAACTGTATTGCAGCGGCGGATCTAGAACTTTGTGAATAAGTTAATAATTACCTAGCATTAAAATATCATAAGACTTTAATTCATTATGACTACTAGTGCTAAAAGGTAAAATCTTTCTAGGAAAAAAAGATGTCTAACTTTAGGGTCTCAACAATATGCACCACCTATGTCAGACATCAAATGATTTGGGGCCAATTAACATGAACAACAGTAAAATGAAAACTGATATAAAGTCGATGTTAACTAGCTTAGTTGGAAACATGATTATCATATCCTCATAGAAAACTGATACAAAGTCGATGTCAACTAACTTAGTTGGTAAGGGAGCATCGAATTATGCAATACTATAAGAAGAAAAGATACAGTACCTCCAACAGCAATGCTGTAACATGCAACAGCACAAGTCTGAACAATGGTGTTCTCCTGTCTAGTAAAAGGAGTGGCAACATACCCTGCTTTATGAACCAACTCAGTCCAACTTTTGAGCAACACAAATGCAAGAAGAGCAGCAGAAACATTAAGATTTGGAACAAGACCAGTTGTAAGATTGAGCTTCATCACTATCACACTATACACAATCCCTATAAAAATACTTGCAATTATCCCTCTAATTGTAATTTGTTGGGTCCATGGTGGTAATCTTTGTAAACTTTCTTCAACATTTTTATTAATTTCTTCATCATTATCTCTTTCTATCTCCATCATTCCCCTTTCATTACTCATTTTTGGTTATAAAGTTTTGATCTTTGGTCCTAAAGTCAACTTTATAGAGAAATTTGAGGGATAAAATGGAATTTTTTTGACAAAGAAATGAACTTTTTGGGGTATGAGACCAGATTCTTTACGGCTGCAGAGATAAAATGCTCAATGATTTGGTTGTTCAAAAAAATGTGACCATACTTTTGAAATGATGCAGAAATAATTGGTTATTTCAGATGAAAAATTGAAATTATCTCAAATGGGTTAGCTTCAAATTGATCACTTAGCAAAACCCAGAAATTGAAAATTGAGGAAATTGAGGTGAAGAAAGCAAAAGAGAATGAGAATATGTGATGATTTGGGGGAATTTAGAGGATTGGGAAAGATTGATTGATTGATCATTACATTATGTTAGCAGAAAGAATAGAGATGATGTGAATTGGAGTGTAATTAGTGTAATTAGCAGTACAAAATTGTACTGTCAGAAGTCTCAAGTGTAGTACCATACAGAATCCGATAGTTCAACGCAAATTCTATGTCTTATTTTTAAATATATATAACGGGTCAAGTAGTATTCATTAATATACTAAAAACAAAATAAAAGTAAATTACATACGGATTAATACTAACATATCAATACTTTATTATTATCTATCTAAACATTTACGTGGAGTATGAAATAATATTCCATATTATTTAACTGTAATAATATTACTTTGTACAACAGATAGCTCCGTCACAAGTCACGTCACATAATACTAAACTAATGGTTAAAATGTCACTGAGAGGATGTGGTTGCGAGGTTGCAAGTTTGCAACTGTGTTTAGGCTTCTGGTTGACTCTTTTATCTCCCATACTTGCCACTAAAAGTGGGTTTAGGGAGAGGGGGATAATTTGATATTCTTCCTCCAGTTTTTTTTGCCCATTATTTTTTCACAAATCAATGAAAGTATAAAAATAATGGAGCACATATATGTAATGGTACGCTTCATCTTTATGAAGATACTCCATAAGATCGAGATATTTCATTCATTTTTATTGTTCCCTCCGTTTTTAAATTTTTGTCCCGTATTTCTTATTTGACAAGTTTTAAATTTTTTTTCCCAATTTTTCATCTTCCTTATTTGTCTTATGTATGTTACCATACTGTCCTTATACTTTTCTACTCGTATTATTTACACAATTTGTCATTATATTTACACATTTATACCTTAAGTTTGACGAGTCATTGTGCTTAGCCACCAAAATTTCATCATTATTTATCTCTTTATCCATATTTTATCAATTTTTTTAAATTTATGTGCAAAGGTAATGAAACGAAAATTAAAAAATGGAGGGAATATGTCAACCATTAAACCTACCGGGCTCGTATTATAAAACAAATCGTACCTCTTTCACGTCTTCTCCCACTAGTACTAGTGTTATGATACTACAATCATATCATATGTAGACCATAACATGCAAATTTAAGCAAACTTACTGTCAACATAATTACATCCTCCGTTCCAATCATTTTCATGCATTTGGATATTATGCACTATTCATAGATGAGAAGAATTATCGATATAACTTTTAATATATACGATAAAATATAGTTATGTGAGATCTTGTTTAAATTGTCTAATCGAATACATCATGAATATCAAATTTTTATAATTTTTAGAAATACGTAGCTAAAGATATAGACACAAGAAAACGTGCATTGACAATTGTGAAAAACCAAACGTATGGAATTGATTGGAACAGAGGGAGTATATGAGATGACTGTATGGAATAACTTTGGGGTTGGGCTAGGATTGGAGTTGACCTTTAGTTGGGTTGGATTCGGTTAGGTTAGTTCGAGTCATGTCATGCTCTGTCAACCGACAAACTATGACATCACTCGAAAACATAATCACTAAATTAACGGTTTTGAGTTGAAAATTAGTTGATCGACATAGTACACGATATAAGATTTAATTGATTTGATAGGGTTTGAATCATCTAAATATAAATCTGACACAAATAACCAATTTATGAAATTCCGCATAATTTTTTTTAATGATTTAGTACACATAAATGTACACAAAGTATTCCGTATATACTACTCCCTCCAGACCATCCCACTTATTATTATAATCTCTCATATTTTGAATAAAAGTGGAAATCAAAGTGGTGTGGAGCACCATGTATAAATAAGAACATGACATGAAATTAACACATAATTGATACAAAGATGACACGAGATTGATATTGCTGACGATCAGTTGTGAAACTATTATTATAAGAGGAGATACGGGAGAATGGAGCACATATATGATATGTGTAGTGAATCTTTCAATGAATTGATTGTCTTTCTATTTTATGAATGATTTTTATATATAATTTGAACTTTTCAGTTTGACTTCACATGTTACTTCCTCATTGAATCTCATGAAATATGTGTTAGAAGTATTACATTAAAATATTCGGTCGAATTTATTAACCATGTAATTTAGTAAAAAAAAATATTGTACAATTGTCATGCATGCAAATTGCAACGTCCGTCTCCATATTTTCTTAGAATCTTTAGACATATTTATAATTTATTGTTTGGATTTTTTTTTGGAACACTTGAGCTCGGTGGTTCTTATTGAAAATGAAACACGTGATTGTATTTTGATGATACGTGCCCACCATTATCCTTAAGAATACGCCATGCAATACATTATGCATACATACTACGTAGTATAAATTCACATTTATATAATTATAAATTTATACAATACAATCTTTGATATTTTGTATACCTAAAATTAACATGACTAATAATTCAGATTCAGAAGATTTAGTAACACATAAAGGAGGGTGCCATTGTGGGAGAGTAAGATGGGAGATGGACGCTCCGAAATCAGTAACAGCATGGAAATGCAACTGTTCAATGTGTTCGAAACGAGGGAACGTGTCGTTTAGTGTCCCGTCTCACCGGTTTAAACTATTGAGTGGTGAGTCGAACATAACCACCTACACCTTCGGGACACACACCGCTAAGCATACGTTTTGTAACATGTGTGGTATTACCTCATTCTATGTGTCGAGGACTGACCCTGATGGTGTGTCGATCAATGTGGCTTGTATTGATCCTGGGACGATGAGTTGTGTTGATGTGTGTATGTTCGATGGAGTGAATTGGGAGGAGTCTTACCGGAAACATCACTAGGCCGGTGTTAAACAATAGTACGACTGTGCGAGTCCTTAGTTTACATAAACCCAAATAATTGTCATGAGACAATGATATGTACAATTCGTGATCAATCGACCACACCTCCTCAAATGCTCATCCCTTGTCAAAAATATCATTCTAATGATAAATTAAAATATTTGTTAGCTAACTAGCGTATACCCGTGCATGTATGCACGGTATTTATAGAATTTTAATATTTTAAGTTAATTATTTATACAAAGTAGATTTTAATTTAGCAACCTCATAATTTTTCACGATTCTATCATTGTATTTGGATAATAATAAAATAACTTGAAATTGCAACCTCGACGAATATCATGAAATATGTAGTACAAAAAAATTATTATCTTGATTGTTGTTAGAAATTTAAGCGACTATATTTCTACAATTTATTTGTATCGATACACCCGTTGTTAGTTTTTAAATATTTAACCCGTAAGAATTTTTATATGATAATTGAGTGTGATTCTTCCTCATTTGTTCTATTGATTTTGTCCAAATTGAGAGTTTAAAATTTAGGCGAGAAAAGTTTTGAATTTTTTTTTCTCTTAATTAGTAGAGATTGATAGCTTAAAAGTTTTGAGAATTTTTATTTTCTTACTTAATAGACGATTACAATATTTAATTATAATCAAATATCAGTCATGATTATTACAAAAATAAAACGTATTTTCGTTGGTATATATACAGTCTGTATTTAGTATACACTGGTGCAAATAACAGAGATTGTAAAATATACTGTTAACAAAATTTCAGTATTACATAACCAAAGCAGTTAAGGACCAAATATGAGTCCAATATGAATAGGCGGAAAAATTATAGGGGTGGTTAATCTCTTAGTAGCAAGGAGATTTTATGGTATATAAAATATAAAATTAGATGGTACTGTCAATTAATCAATCAATTAATTAGTATGATGATATATAGAAAAAAAAATTATACTATTTTATGGTATAACAAAAATGGTAGCATCTACTCAATTAATTATATTATTATACTATTTTATGGTATATAAAATATAAAATTAGATGGTACTGTCAATTAATTAGTATGATATACAGAAAAAATTTTATACTATTTTATGGTATAATAAAAAGGGTTATTTAATGACAATAATACCAACTATAGGGCGTCTTCCAAAAATAATATCAATTTTAATAAATCTGAGAATAATACGTATTATTGGAGTAGTTAAACCAGAGTAGTATAAGTGACTTTATAACTTGCTATATATCAGGTCACCTAATTAATATTTAACCTTCTACATATCCTCCATCCTCCAACTTAGACCTGGATAACGGGCGTGTCGGGTTAGCTTCGGGTCGGGCCACTTTCAGGTTATAATAATGGGGTTGACTTTGGGTCAGGTCGGATACTTTTGTGTTCGAGTCATTCTCGGGTTTGTCAACTT
The DNA here is from genome assembly GCA_958450325.1 of Agrostemma githago. Lineage (NCBI taxonomy): Eukaryota > Viridiplantae > Streptophyta > Magnoliopsida > Caryophyllales > Caryophyllaceae > Agrostemma > Agrostemma githago. The sequence continues at coordinate 3,012,393 of OY288241.1, read as the reverse complement.
TTTTAGGGATATCGACTCGTTTTCTATAATAATAGTCGGGTTAGTTTTGAGTTAGCTCGGGTCAATTCGTATTACGGGTCAAAATCAAGTCTTCAAATCAGGTGTCGGGTCGGGTTCAGTTTGGCTTATTCGGGTCGGGTCAGTTTTGCCAGGTCTACACCTCCATACTTAGTTCTCTCCATTACCCTCCATCCTTCTTCAGTTTTTTTCTATACGTTTCGTTTAGATTAACGTGTTGATTTTGGTGTAGCATTGTGTTGTAAGCTAGTATTGGTGAGGTTGAAGACTTGAAGGAAGAGGAAGACAGAGGACATGAATGACGTTTAATGTCCCTGAGTGAAAAGGAGGGAATTAATGTGAAATGAATTAAAGGCGAAAATGAAAGGTGGATGGGTTCTACCATAACTAGTCATCTATACTACTCTGGTTTAACTACTCCAAAAATACGTATTATTATCTGATTTATTAAAATTGGAATTATTTTCGTATTTATTCTCTGATTTATTAATTTATTAAATTATTTTCAAAAGACGCTCTATAGTTGATATTATCACCGTTAAATAAAATTAAAGGTGAAAAAGGAAGGTGAAAGGGTTCTACAGGTAACCGGTCACCTATACTACTCTTACTCCAATAATACGTATTATTCTCAGATTTATTAAAATTGATATTATTTTGGGAAGACGCCCTATAGTTGGTATTATTGTTGTTAAATAACCCTAATAAAAATGATAGCATCTACTCTATTAATTATATTATTATACTATTTTATGATAGTATCTTTTAAACCTATAGCTATTGATCGCAGTTAACATGCATGGGTAATTTAGATATAAGTTCAACCAATATATATTAAATAATCCAAAAGTAAGCCCATATGGTAGGCCCGTATGTGATTAGACGGGAAAATTTGGAGATTTGTTATTTGGTTAGTTGAAATGGGGATTTTCCTTAATTAAATTATTGGAGTCTATAGCTTTAGGATTAATTTAGTGATAATTGAAACAATGAGATATTGTGGTGTAGTAGTAGAGAATAAGTACTACATATCTAAGGTTAAGGGTTCAAAATTGGAGGAGAAATTGTGTATTATTGTAAGTACTTTCTTTCTTGATTATGAATACAAATATAGATCCATATTTACAGTATTGTGTTTTCTAAACTTTTCTACAATATTTTCCTATTGTGTCTCCTAAATCTTCACACAATATTTTGTTATTTCATTTTCATTAGAAATCATTGTACCGGATTAAACCATTTTACATAAGCAAATTTGTACTCCATGAAAGTATGAAACCATTTTACGTACTTCTAACCTAGGAAACAACATTCCTCTTAACTACCGTACCCATGTCCGTGTCGACCCTTGTGAAAAAACGTTTCGGCCACCTATAAAACCATTTCCGGATTTTAAATTTATTCAGACACGGTTTTTGGGAATGTCCAAACCTAAAATCTACTACAATAATTGACACTGGTAAAGAACGCCGTACTAGTGGAACCCAGAGTTGAAATTTCGTAGAAGCGTTGCTCCATTTCTTTAATGCTGTCACTGTAAACTTACTACTACTACTACTAAGCATGTCATGCATTTCTATCATATTTGTCTCAAATTACATCCACAGAACTACAATACACTAAAACACCTTTCTTGGGTTGACTGATCCAAAATGGCTGAAATTCTGGCAGAGTTAGTGAAATCTATTGCAGAGAAAGCGGGTTCCCATGTCTGCAACAAAATAATGTCTGCAAGTGACATAAACACCCAGATAGAAGGGCTTCAGGATCTGAAAAATAAGCTCCAAGCCACACTTCTCGACGCAGATTCAGCGCAGGCCATCACTCGTTCTCAGAGAGACGTGCTCGAGAAGCTTGAACATGAAGTTGAGAAAATCAGTCACTTCCAAGACAGAAAAGCTGCAAAAGCATTGCAGCAAGAACTCAAGAAAGGAGGTAATAAGTTCACCAAACAGATCCGAACTTTCTTTTCATCTTCAAACCAGGTCATCACCCGTTATAGGGATGCTGCGGAGATCAAGGCTATTACAGGGGAGCTAAGTCTGATCGCCAAAAGCCATTCCCAATTTGGAACCATGATCGGCCAGTCGTCTGTGAACCAGGTGCGTATGTTGACCAATGTCAATGAATATGGGTCTCAAATGAGTACTGACTTGGTCATTGGAAGGGACACAGACCGGGATAACATGGTACGCTTTCTTTTAGACCCCCCAACTAGTACTGAAATGCTCCCTGTTGCTTCTATTGTCGGAATGGGTGGAACGGGAAAGACAACACTAGCGCAGTATGTGTACCATGATGAAAGGGTTAGGCTTTGTTTTGATGTGCGAATTTGGGTTTCCGCAGCCCAAGATTTTAACGTCAAAGATGTGTTACAGAAAATACTGGCATCTGCCACTGATGAGAAACCTCTACACTGCGAGATGGATCAGCTCCAGAATCGCTTAATTAGAGAGATTGCAGGACAGAAATTCCTACTTGTTCTGGATGGTATATGGGATGATAGCAGCTTGAGAGAAAAATGGTTTCAGCTGAAATCATTGCTTGAAGATGGGGGCCAGGGGAGTAAAGTTCTCCTTACCACACGGAATGATATAGTAGCTAGAAAGATGGGTAACCAAGAACCATATGTGCTTTGTGATCTGCGAGAAGAGGAATGCTGGTCACTCTTTTGGCACATCGCTTACACACAGTGGCATGATCCAGGCTTGGAGGCAATTGGGAAACAGATTGTAAGTAAGTGTCCCAAAGTGCCCATAGTCATAACGGCGATTGGAAGCCTATTAGCTGGGAAACTTACTGCCCGAGAATGGGGAACCTTTAGAGATAAACAGATCACAAATTGTGCCTCATATGGCCGTGATGTTATGGCCACACTCAAGCTCAGCTACGATGAATTGGGCGTAGGGCTAAAACTGTGTGTTGCATTCTGCTCTTTGTTCCCAAGGGGGTTTTTATATGACAAAAGAGATCTCATCCGTCTTTGGATTGCTATGGGATACGTTAAGCCAGAGTACACAAACCAAAGCCTAGAGGATGTGGCAGAAGAGTATGTGTTGTGCCTGACAAAACGAGGATTTTTCAAACAAATGAAGTCTGAACACAATTTGTCAAATATCGTTTATATGCACAACTTGATGCATGACCTTGTTGCCTCAATAGCTGGGTTTAAGTATAAACTGGCGGACTCAAGTGCGGATGAGTTTGACAACAAGGTTTGTCATGTCTCATACACACCAAAGCCAAATTCACTTGGAGAACCTTGGAAAGTCCCATCTTCACTATTCAAAATCAAGCAACTCCAAACTTTCCTTCTACCTCTTCCAAGCCAAGGTCTAGGTACTTGTGAGCATGTGCGTGTTTTCCTGAAACACGATGCATTTATATCTAGGTTTCAATCTTTGAGGACTTTGCGGATACATGGGCTAGGGATAACTGAACTGCCAAAATCTCTCGGCGACCTGATTCAGCTCAGGTATCTTGACCTGTCAAATAATCCAATATCTAAACTCCCCATCACAATCACGCAACTCGTGAATCTTTACCTGCTTAACCTTTCTTACTGCAAGAGTCTTGAAGAATTGCCCAAGGTCATAAGCAAGTTAGTGATGTTGAGACACCTTATCCTACACGGTTGTGTCAGCCTATGTCACATGCCCAAGGGTTTAGGGAGATTGACAGAACTCGAAACACTGGACCGTTTCGTCGTTAACAATTCTCTCAAAGGATCTAAGGCTGATCTTGTTTGTAACCTAGAAGACCTCGGTCTGCTCGATAATCTAAAGGGCTTGTTAAGACTGTTTGTAATCGGACAATCAAAGGACATGGTGCACGAAGCAAAGGCAGCAGAAATGGAGAGGAAAGAGAACATAACACATTTTTATGTAAAATTTAGAGATAGCATAAAACAAGATGAGACTATGCTTGATAACCTCCGACCAAATGCCAATCTAAGATGCTTGGGTATAATGAATTATGCGGGGGAGAGGTTACCTAGATGGATGAGGGATCAGCTCCATTGGTGGCTCCCTAATCTGGTTGAGATTCGCATATATAGTTGCAAAGGAAGCAGATACCTTTGCTCCTTCGGGATGCTCTCTCATCTCCGATCACTAGAGTTGGTAGGCTTAGAGAATGTGGAGTACATAGAGAACATTGTGGGTGGCGATACTAATGTGACCCCTATGAATGAGCTCTCTTGTACCCCTTCATTCCCGTCCCTTAAAAACCTCATCCTTTCAGATATGCCGAAACTGAAGGGGTGGTATAGCGTTCCAGAAACGACACAGAGTTCACAAAATGAGGCTCAGCATCATCAATACAGTTCCATGCCTACATTTCCCAGATTGCAAACACTTGAAATAGACATTTGGTTGCTGTTATCAATGGAAAGAGCATTGTTACCTGCCATTGCTTCTTTAGAAAGGCTTACTGTTCTAGGAAAATTCCCAGAATCCATTTCTACAGAAGAAACACCAACAGAGTCTTCAGCTGTGTGTGTTAGGCAGGAGCCACCCTTAGTCCTCTTCAACAGCTACCTTCTCAATCTGAGTGTGCTAGAGTTTCGGCATGAGCATCAGATTAAAGACTTTCCTGAGGAATTTCGAGATATGTCATCTTTAGAATACCTACACATACACAATTGTACAGATTTAGAGGCCATACCAGAGTGGATCGACAGCCTCACCTCCCTCAAATCCCTTCAGCTAGGGAGATGCCCCAAACTGACATCATTGCCACACACGATCAGCAATCTCTCCAACTTGAAATCACTGGCCCTTTTTAAATGCTCCTGGCAACTTGCAGAAAGATGCCGTGCGCCCACGGGTGAAGACAGGTGGAAAATTCAACATATCCCCAAAATCTACATTGAACCTGCATGTGAAAATGGTTCCCAAATTCTTTCAACATTAGATGAAAGGTTTGATGCCGCTCATACAGGTTTATTACTGTAACTCTTGCCGGTAAAAGAGTGAAGCTAAATACCTCATAAAGTTCAGTATTCTTGCCGGTAGTTTCAGCCTTTGAATTGACGATTGACTACGTCCAATCTTTAACAAACTCCCTTTTCTCCTAGCTTATAATTAACCTAGAGTAAGCCAAAACTAGTTCTAAACTAACCCATCAATGTAAGTCTATCACACCGTACTAATGACCGTGTTTGTAGCATTCACAAACAAAAAAACATCATTAACCTATTAACTGTACTCTGAAGTGTTATCACTACCTAGACCACACTTCCTCTTTGGAAACTAACCATCTTAGTAAGAGTAGGCGAACTTAATATGACCTTCTCTAACCACCTCTTGATCAACTTAATTCAAGAATCATCAATTGTGGTCGAATAACACGGCTTTTGGGATGCTAAAACCTTCTTCTCAAGTAGTCAATGGCAAAATAAGTTGCTTTCCCATTCTAACTATTTAAAGTACTCATATAAGCTTTAAACAACGGGTAAAATCAGGATGTACAAAAACTAAAAGTTATGCTACAATAACGGCAGAGTTCAAAAAAATTGTAATCATACACGAAATCAAGCAGCTTTAATGGTAAGGGCTCTCAAGCTTTGAGCCAAGACATACGAGCCGATGTTGAACTCAGACAAGCTAATAGCATATCAGCTCAGTTTACACGCTACTTCAATTAATTCTTACAGGTACACTGTATAACTAAACAGAGCCAATTCAAAAAAGGCCATTAGCATACACTTAAATTGGCCTGTGAGTTGGGGATGTGTTTCTCTTATGCATCAAACGTTTTATTCATCTATATGACTATTTAGATTCCATAACAACCAAAATTATCTGAGGTCGGCTAATGTGAAGTATCATCATGATGTGAACACAATGAAGTTTCCCATGATCTCTTTACTATGTTACCGAATTCTGCCTCAAGTCAGAGGTAATTATCAGCCCTCATCAATGCAGTTAGGATGACCAGATCAAGGATTCTGATGACGCTGCAGCAAAGAACTAATTTTTTTTGCAGGATGTAGTTGCATTCTATTTTTTTTCTTCACAGTAGTGAACACAAGAAATCAACATACGAAAAAGAAGCAAGTTTTCAGTCATTTACTCTCGAGAGAGCAGAATTTGAAGTTACAGTCTTACAGATGCTGCAAACAATCTAACTATTCTGATCTTCAGAATCAGATGTCGGCAAACTTCTTATACAAGAATTTGTTCAGAAGGTGAGGTGGACTGACTATAAGCACAGGTCAAAGTTTCTTATAAAAGAAATCGTCTGGTCGTCAAAGCACAGTATCAAAACAATATCATACCTCCCAGTACAACTGAACTAATTGCAGTCCGTACACTTCCAGATAGGAGGACGAAACTATTGTGACAGACACTTTATTCGACTTATAAAGTAGACGTTTTACCTTCAATGTGGGTGCAGCCTAGACCAATTAACAGAACTTGGCATTATAGGAGGAGGCGGCCTAGAGCTATTAACAGAACTTAACATCATAACGAAGCTTCTGGTCTTGAGTGAGCAGTGAGCACAAAGGTGATGAGGTTTGTCCTGGACTATTTTCCTAGAGTTCAAAAAGAATCATTAACTTTTTTCCATTTAGACGAAATTTATCCAGTTTGAAAACAAATGAAGTTATATTATAGCAATGTCAACCCAGGGAAAAAAATGCTAGAGTCAACGACTTTGCGACAATATGATTTATTTTTATTTTATTTTATTTTCTAAAAACCGGTGGAATTAAGCAAAATCAGAATCATTACGTGACTTCGCGCCAAACTCAAATTTTAGTATATATGTATCTACTTATTAACAAGTCACTAAGCTGAATCATTTGGAAGTCGTTGAGCTATTCAACAACTTTAAGCCGAAGCTAAAACCCTATAACCGAGCCTATGTGAACCCATCTCTAATAAGAAGTTTCAACCCAACTTCAATTCATCAATTTGTTTGCCTTCAAAGTTCAAACCTCTTTACAAACACTCTTAAAAGACCGTATCAACAACATCATACCATTCATCTAAATCAAAGAAAAGTTTCGGAGGACAGCCCTTAGAAGCATTGTCGTGAGCAGGTTTGATATCGATGGAGGGGATATGCTGAATTATGGGCCAGTCTTCACCCATTGGCTCACGGCATCTCTCCGCAAGTTGCGTGGAGCATTCAAGGAGGTATAGTGACTTCAAGTTTGAGAGAGTACCAATCGCAAGCGGTAATGATGCCAATTTAGGGCATCTGTCTAAGTAAAGGACTTCAAGGGAGGTGAAGTTACCTATCCACTCTGGTAAGGCCTCCAATTGTTTACATACGACGAATGTGAGCTTTTTTAAAGATGACATATCTCGAAAATTCACAGGAAGATCTTTGATGCAGTACTCACGCAAAAACATGAGGTAAGTAAGATTGGGAAGGTTAGTAATATTCACAGCAGGCACAGTTGAAGACACTATTTCTTCTTCTCCAACAATGAGTTCTGGTTGCTTTCCGAGAATAATAATATCGTTTAAAGAAGCAATGCCAGGTAAAAACATTCTCGCAAATATAAACAGCACTGCCATATCTGTTCTTATTGACCGCAATCTGGGAAATGCAGGCTTGCGATTGATTAGATGATGCTGAACCTCATTCTCGGAAGCTTGAATTGTTTCGTCAACATGATACCACCCTTTCAATTTTGGCATGTCTAAAAGGATAAGCCCTGTAAGGGACGGGAATAAAGGAATAAAAGAGAGGTCATTCACAGGGGCTACAGTAGTATCGATACCACCATCGTTCTCTATATACTCCACATCCTCCATGCCTTCCAACTCTAGAAAGCGAAGATGAGAGAGTCTCCCAAAGGAGCATAGGTGTTTGCTGCCTTTACAATTACGTATGTGAATCTCAACCAGATTTGGAAGCCACCGATGGAGCTCATCCTTCATCCACCTAGGTAATCTCTCCCCCTTGTAATTCATTATACCCAAGTTTCTCAGATTGACATTTGGTTGGAGGTTATTAAGCATCACCTCATCTAGTTTTGTGCTATCTCTAAATTTTATATAGAACTTGCTTATGTTCTCTTTACTCTGCATTTTTGCTGCCTTTGCTTCCAGCGCCATGTCCTTTGATTGACTGATAACAAACAGTATTAACAAGCCCTTTAGATTATCCAACTGATTCAGGTATGCTAAGCCACAGTCAAAATCAGTCTTAGAGCCATTTGGAGAATTGTTCACAACAAAACGGTCTAGTGTTTCAAGTTCTCTCAGATTTCCTAACCCCTTCGGCATATGACTTAAGTTGTCACAACCGTGTAGACTAAGGTGTCTCAGCATCACTAGTTTGCTAATGTCCCGGGGCAACTCTTCAAGGTTTTTGCAGTAAGAAAGGTTAAGCAAGTAAAGATTCACAAGATGCGTGATTGTGGTGGGGAGTCTACGAATTGGATTATTTGATACGTCAAGATACCTTAATTGGATGAGGTCACCGACAGATTTTGGCAGTTTATTTATCCCCAGCCCATGTATCCGCAAAGACCTCAAAGATTGAAACCTGGACAGAAACACATCATGTTTGAAAATTCCCTCATGCTCAATGAAACGAAAGCCTGGAGATGGAACAGGCAGAAGGAATGACTGCAATTGCTTGATTTTGAATAGAGAAGAGGGAACTTTCCACGTTTCCTCACATGAGTTTGCAAATGGCCAATATGAGACATGACATACTCTTTCGTCAAACTCAACTGTACTTGGATCTGCCACTTTATACTTAAACCCAGCTATTGACACGACAAGGTCATGCATCAAGTTGTGCATACAAAGAGAATCCGAAACCCAGTGTTGGAAAAACCCTCGTCTTGTCAAGCACAACACATACCCTTCCGCTGCGTCCTCTAAGCTTTGGTTTGCATACTCCGGCTTAACGTATCCCATGGCAATCCAAAGGCGAATAAGAAAATGTTTTTTATACACGAGTCTCTTTGGGAACAAAGAACAAAATGTAACGCATAATTTTAGTCCTTCACCCAATTCATCATAGCTAAGTTTGAGTGTGCCCATTATGTTACGTCCGTATAAGGCAAAGTGCGTGAGCTGGTCATTTTTAAAGGCTCCCCATTCTTGCACAGTAAGTTTCCCAGCTAATAGGCTTCCAATCACCATTAGGACTAGGGGTACTTTGGGGCACATCTTTGCAATCTCTTTCCCAATTACGTTCACCCCTGGCTCATGCCCTTGTGTACAAGCAATGTGCTGAAACAGAAGCCAACATTCCTCTTCTTGTAAATCAGAAAGCATGTAAGGGTCATGGTTGTCCATCTTTATAGCTACTGTATCATTACGTGTTGTGAGTAGAATTTTACTCCCTTGAGCCCCAGCCCAAAGTAATGATCTGAGCTCTAACCATTTTGCTCTCAAGCTGTCATTATCCCATACACCATCCAAAACAAGAAGGAATTTCCTTCCTCCAATTTCTCTAAATAAACGACGCTGGAGTTGATCCATCTCGCAGTCTAGAGGTCTTTCATCCATGATAGATGCCAATATCTTATGTATCACATCCTTGACATTGAACTCTTGGGTTGTGGAGACCCACAGTATAGAATCAAAAGAACTCTTGACCCTTTGATCCTTGCACACATACTGAGCTAGTGTAGACTTTCCTATTCCACCCATCCCAACTATAGAGACAACACTAAGCATTTGCGTACTAGTGGAGGGGTCTAAAAGCAATCCTACCATGTTATCCCGGTCTTTATCCCTTCCAAAGACCAAGTCAGTGCTCATATGAGAACCATATTCATTAACCAAGATCCGTGTTTTATTCACAGACGAGGATCCAATTATGGTTCCGAACTGGGAATAGTCTTTTGCAATAAGACTTAATTCCCCTCTAATATCCCTGATCTTTTTAGCATCCCTAAAGGAGGTGACAAGTTGGTTTGAAGGAGAAAAGAAAGTGCGGACCTTTTTGGTGAGCTCACCACCTTTCATGAGTTCTTGCTGCTTTGCTTTAGCCGCTTTTACATCCTGGAAGTGAATGATTTTGGCAAGTCCATGCTCTATCTTCTCGAGCACGTCTCGTTGGGAATGGGTGCACACCAGCGATGAATCAGCGTCTAGAAGTGCAGCTTCAAGAGTTAATTTTAGACTCTCAAGCTCTCTTACTTGGGTGTTGATATCCTTTGCTGACATTATTTTGTTGTAAGCTTTGGAACCCACTTTTTCTACAATGGTTTCTAACAACTCGACCAGAATTGTTTCAGCCATTTCTTACTCTCTGTTTTGGTGGTTATTGAAGATGTGTGTAGTGTACTAACTGTGTTGTGTTGTTGAGGGTGTAAATATAGACACATAGCCAGAGTTTATAGAAAAATGTAAATGCGCTAAAAGGAAGACATGGGAAATGAAGGGTAAACTTCCGAAATTATTTTTATAATGTTAATGATGTCATCCGATCCTTCCTAAATCTTTGAAGTTTTTATACAAGGGAGCAAGCATTACAAAAATAGAGAAACACTTAGTAAGAAATTTCCATTATGTGCTCCACCAGTATGCCAAGTCTTTGATTAATATAAAAGAGAAAGATTGTATTACATCTCAAGAGATGTTTGTTCATTAGAATATTCGAGTAGCAATCATACTTACTACCTGCCCCATCCTCGAAGTTTCTTATAAGTGCTTGGTGACATTCACAAAGCAAACTGCATTATCTTCTCTAAATTTTCATTGTTTAAATTTAATCTTTGGCTAGCGGAGTAGTTAAACAAGCTTATCAACATATGTAAGTGGATAACAAAACAGCTATACTCACTTTAACTTCTTTTTTGTCACTCTACTCTACTATAACATGATAGTCTTCCTATAATTGATCTGCATAACACATATTCTTTCCGTCTTAGTCAATCACATGCTTTTAATCAACGATAAACAAATGATTGAGATGGGGGACTACTCCACTACTCCGCATTCAAATAGACATCAACATGACAGTCCTCCAGTAATTGATTTTCATAAAACTTGAGTAGTTGGTAAAACACACTTATATGAAAGACACTAAAATCCGTCTGCATTGGGTTCATTATCGTCTTTGCTACTTCAGTACTTCACTATTACCTCCATTTCATTATGAAGCCATCGTTTTCCGAATTTATAAACCACTTACATTCAACTACCATTCATATTCATTCATCAAATGAAGTTCATCTCCCTTTGTTCAATAATGAGATTTAAATTCATGAAGATTTTAACAATTACGCCTACTTTCCAAAAATGACTCAGTCATTCGAACAATCCGGCCCATTTGCAAGTATCAATTCTATGACCACTAGTCCGACAATTCACAGTAGAGTAAGTCTCTTGAGAGAACGTTTTGACGATATTAAATCGATCAAATTATGCTTAATATCCTAAAACTCACACCACAAAACTTTAAAATAAACTAACATGCATCATCAATCTCAATTCTCAATGTATGCAAACATGAAAACAGTAAAGTAATGGAGCTCACCAGATTCTGGGAAGATTAATATCCCAAAGTTGCATTAATTGGACCTCCATCATCCTGAAATGCAGCTGGAAAATAAATGCGAATTGGACATCCATTAAGTATGAAAACTCGGCGCTGTATCGAAGCAATACATGCGATTTATGCGGAGAAGGGTTTGAAATTGTTGGCGCCATTTCGTTTCAGTGAAGTGATTTTGGGGATTAGGGTTTGCGTTGCGGGGGAGGGGGGAGGGGGGCGGCGGCTTCGCGCGTCGCGTCGGTACGTGGGTGGTCGTTTCAGAGGTGTACGTGTATCTTTACTATTTCCTCCAAACAAAATTAATCGCTACGTTCGTATCCTAAGTTTACGTGAGTATTTTATTTTCACAAAATTTTAGAAGAGACGATATCTAATCACTTGTTGAGAGACCATTTTTCGGTACCCCTCTATCTATTATTCGTACCCTTAAATAACAGTTTTGTTTTATACCTATTTTTATAACAAGTTTACCCTCTTTGTATTTGTATACTTTTTTATTTTAATCGTACCTATTTCTATTAGGTTTGATACCACTATTACTCGATTTGTACTTCATTTCTTAGTAAAGTTAATGAGAGACCGTCTCTCAAAAGACTTACTCTTTTATTTTTGGATCATTCAAATCTAATTGATCGATTTTATTTTTAGTCTATTTTTGGATCAACTATCCTTGGTTTACTACTAGCATATTTGCGGCATAGGTAAATGTAATACTCCGTACTACATTTTAGATAATTAAATAATCCGTACTAATTTGTCTCAAATTTTTGTACCTTTGATAGTATTTTAAGTTTTTTCCTCATTCTTGTGCAAAAGTAAAACGTATCCTTTAAATATGAACAAAAGGAGTACTTTGAAAAGAATTAAATCAGTTACACGTATATCATTATATTTGTCATGAAAATTACTTTCATGAAAATTACTCATAAATTTTAAGTGAGATTTAAGAGATCACAAAAAATAGGAAGCAACGATCTCTTAAAATAACTCTTTATGTGTTATTCAACTTTTATGTTAAACGTACTATTTTTATTAGGTTTGGTCCATTGTAATTTGCAACAACTTGTAATTGATCTCTCAATAAGTTTAGTGAGGGATCGTCTGAAAGAAATATTATGGAAGTTGTTGTAACAGAGGCGTCTCGTTAGTCGTTACCAATTCAATGGTTTGGTGACTACGCGAGAAGAACAAAATAAATAACAAACAATATTTAAACTGACACACGCAATCACGTGATTCATCGGTAAATCACTGGCTACGGGTACGTCCACACTGACAAGGAGAACAATATTCACTACTATGAAGATAATAGTATAACTCTGAGAAACTCTCTCAAGACGATGCTTAAGAGACTCCAATTTTGGATTGATTACTAAGGTGAAATTGTGACTTCTATTTATACAAAAAGAATCACCTCCACTGAGCTAATCTTTCCACGTTGGACACTGAGCTAATTTATACATAGAAAAATTACCACATTCCACTGTTCTTTAGACGTGGGACAAGCCACATTACAATAAAATATATCATCTTATTTCCGCACCTAGTTCGACATTCAACTCGAGTTTCAAAAACGGACAATTGCCAGTCATTATTCCAAACAAAAGTCATGTTCTTATGTCAACATATTCATCATGAATATTGCTTGCATATTTATTTTTTTGGTAAATTACGTAGAAGAAGTAGTAACCTACCGTGAACAAAAAAAAAACAAACTACGTCTAACTAGAAAGCAAGAAAAGAACCAGACGCGGCCACGATACACCCTCAATATCATATTGCAACAGCAGAACAGCAGAGCCGGAATATCACCTTTCTCAATAGTCCGCAATCTCTCATGTTGATCTACTCCCCCAATTTGCGAGTCAGTCCGTGCAGGCATTAACCTGCTTATACACGAGTAAGCTCCATCTTTCCATTCATGTCCAAAATAAACGATTGGCATAGCTTCACCATATGCGAGAGTGACGACGCATTGATGTTTCATTCTGTATTACATTGCTTTTATGTGAATATACATTTGATATCGTCATACTCATAAGTTTCATTTTGAGAGATATTTATAGGAGATAAGTACGTTTATCGAAAAATGGGAACATGTGAAATAGAGGGAGTATTTTTTTGACATTAATTTGTACTTATGAGCGAAGTACTCCGTATACCAAATGAATTTACTTCTGCTAGTCAATCTTATAATCGAATATGTGCCCTCTTTTCTATTGGATCGACTTACTCTGTACTAAATAGAGGACTTATTCGGTAGGAAAGAGAGGAGTCAACTTATAATTACATTCTATATATGATATATTGCGGAAGTTGGTTAACTTGAACACGAACTTTTTAAAAAACAAAATTGTCACATTTATTTTTTATTGTATTAATTTTTTTCCTTACAAAACATTTTTGGGTTATATTAAACGTTCAATTTTTTTTTAGACATTTCTTATGAATTACAAACCTAGGCCTTAATTAGATTGGTGTTGGTAATGAATTAGAGGTCGAGTCGACCAACGAATAAAGGATAGTATTTAATCATTGTCTTTCTTTCCGTTTTTATTACTGGATGAAGGTTACATTTACCTTAATTAGGTTTAATTATGAATGGATGAGAGTGGACTATTTAATCTGGCATTTTGAGAACGAATAATATAACATGATTTCACAAATTAGGACTATTTCTTGAATTTTCGATTGTCAATCAACAAGTCTTGAGTAGATAAAATGTTTTAAAGTTTGATTTTTGTCACAATTTTTTTTAGAGTTTGTTACATATTTTGTAAAGAAAATTAAACTCAAGTAAGTAATTACTGAGTATTATAATTTTAGTAAGAGTAATGTATATTTGAAAAAAAAATGAAATAGATAAATGTGGTTAAGTCGAATTTTATTTTTGGTAAATATATGGCATCGGAAAAGGTTAGTTTTTTTCGATTAAAAAAATTATTTTTACTGTTTTAATTTTGGACCCTTTCATTATTGGACCTGATTATGAGAACCGTAAATTTCATGAATATTATGCTAATTAAATAAAAAGAAAAGCAACAAACATTAAAAACCCTTTTAGCCCGTGGCCTTCGTAGGTCTCTTTGACACTTTTCCATGACGATATAGTCGTATTGACCTACATGATCCACGAAAGTTTAAGGATATTGTCGTGACTTTCGATCGAATTCCTTCCAAGTTATTAAGTTGAGATAATAGCTGTGATTGAAAAAATGTATTACCGCTCAACATCTTTTGGTACCGATGATCTTTTGATGGCAGTAAGACGACATCATACCTCCCCACCGTACCGTAGTTGGAACGATATTTGCCGTCAAAACTAAATGCATTTTAATGTACGTGTTGTTTTGATAAACCAATACTCAATTAGTCATATATTTGGGTAAATGAATCGCAAATAGAAGAATAGGTGAGAATCAAAATAAAAAATATTGGGTCGGATCGAAAAAATAGACTGGATCGAACCGAAACTTAGAGCACTTCCTCCATCATTTATTGTCCATTCTTGGAAGAGAATAAAATTCTTGGAGGAGAATAAAAACAATTGTGTCCTCCATCTAAAAACAAATGTTATACATTTCTCTACATTTCTAAATATTATCGAATAAGTTGTTCAACGATATATATGTAAAATATTTGTCACAATTATTATAAAAAACAACAATTTAATCTATCACGAAATCGAACAACTTCGGGTCTGAAAAATTCAACTACTGAGTCTAGAGTCAAGTGCATGACAAACGTGTGAACAAGAGGATTCGAACTCGAGCCTCCGGTAGTCTGGTATGAAATGTTGTCAATGTAACCAATTTCAACCCCTTATACTTCATGTCTCATACCATTGGAAGATTTACATTATAATTAAACTATTTCTTTCAAGTATTATAGAGAAAATAATACGACCCTTAGATGGGTCAAAAAACTCACTTGACCTAACTCATTTCCGGATTTTTTTATTTTAATTTGCATCGATCTGTATAATAAATCTTGATTGTCGACTTGTCGTAGATTAATTAGGATTTATTTTGCATATTACTCGTATTTTTTAATTACGTTTATTAAATTGTATTAAGTCGTTAATTAATCTAATTTACTATTTAAAATCGGAGGCGTAACAATAATCGAAAAAACGGTTTTATTATCGAGTTCTAATAAATCGATACTCTATAAAATGTAAATGGGATAATATTTCGAGAATTAATTGCAAAAGAGAACTCGTCATTTTGCGTAATTAACTATATAGGAAGTCGGTTTTGGTTTATTACGATAATCGAAAAATACGGTTTTATTATCGAGTTTTAATAAATCGATAATCTATAAAATGTAAAAGTAATATTATTTTGAGAATAAATAGCAAGGACAAAGTCGTCATTTCACGTAATTAACGCTGACGGTAAGAAGTAAAGCGCCGATGGTAAAAAGTAGTCCTTAAGTTGTTTTTCTAAAGGAGACAGCTTTTTATTTCTCGTTTGTCGTATTATTATGATTTTCTCATGTTTTATTTCTCCCCCGCATTTCTATTCACATTAGTTTGTTTGCAAAAAAGTAAATCTTCCACCTCCAAGGAACGTCAAATACCAGAATCTTCTCTCTCCCTCACGCCTCAAATATTGCCCAATAAGGGTGATCAGATACCTTCTACATTTAAGAATTCCAAACAGTGTTGGAACTTTCTATGTAGAATCGGTTTAGATAGAGTTTGCATCCTTTTTTCACTCATATGACTAAGCCTCGTGTGCCACAACTTCTTTTCAACCTCTGAGGATGCAACAACAACAAAACCAGACACTGTAGATCGATAATACTCCGTATAAAGTATCTTGGTACCTTTCAAAACCACACTTAACCCTTGCAGACATTCAAAACTCCATGCATCTTCGCCTCGAAAACTGAAAGGATATTAGATTCTTTGTCATCTGTGCAATAGGTTAACCTTCAACGTGCATACATTGAATACTTTTGCTGTGTCACGATTTTGATTCAGCCAATTCCGACTACTTTATAAACAACATTATTGGCCATAAAAATTAAATATCGCCCTCGTCTATCTGATTATAGATTGAAAACCACTCCTTCCACGGGCACGGACATATATGCAACATGCTCACGAATCTAGTATACACGCATAGAGTTTGATATGTGAGTATGTGACCCTCCCAGTAACTAGACCATAATCATCTTCCCAATTTTCTACAACAACAGTAATATATTTGTTTGGTTGATTCTTGCAATCGAATTTCCAAGACCTTTGGAAACATGGTATCAAAACCAAACTGAGAAACACATGTAGTCTGATTATTTAATTTGTAACGTTACCAGTTGCCTTATGGCGCAAATATCTAGAGAGGAGGGACGATCTAACTCTAAATAATTTTACCCACAATAAAGGATTACACAAAAAAGATAAGATATTAAAAGAGTTAATGCGACATCCTCATCCTCGACTTTAAACTATTAAAAGTATTTGCATCTACTTATCACAGTAGTGCGGAATAGATAAATGTTTAGTCTGAAGATAGACTTCTTAAAAAACAAAATTGTCACATTTATTTTTATTAAGTTAAAACGTTTCTAACAAATCATAAACCTACCCACTGTAACAAAGAAATGTTTTACTCAATTCATATAATTTATATCACGATTAAATTTCAAATATTACTACTAGTAAATTAAATTTGATATTTTGTACGGAGTAATGATAATGAAACACACTTACCCAACTAAATAATTATTACGGTATATTTTTAGTGAGAATATTATATTTGAAAAATTAGTTTTGGGTAGATAAACGTGTTAACTCGAATTTTATTTTGGGTAAAGTTATGGCTTCAATTTTTTTCCAATTAAAAAAAATATTTACGACACTATTTTAATTTTGGATTATTGAACCCTATGTTGAATTGACGTTATTGATCGAGTTCGTATTTGAAGTTGTTTAGATTATTTGAAGATGAAAGTTGATGATACAACGGTATTTGTCTCATGGTGAAATCATAATCAAATTTACAGCCAAGTGATATTCATCTATGGTTAAGTACATAACCATTGTTCGGAAATAGGTAGGCTGTGACACTTACCTTGTCAATTGGGAAAAAATTCTTGAAAGTTTTTCTCATGGTGAAATCATAATCGAATTTACAGCCTAACAAGTGATATTCATCTATAGTTAATTAAGTACAGAACAATTGTTCGGAAATAGGTAGGCTGTGACACTTACCTTGTTAATTGGGAAAAAATTCTTGAAAGTTGAGAATCCAAATCCGAGCTTCTCCGTGCTCTACTGGGTCAGGCAAAAGTTTAACCTCTTTTTAGATTTGTTCGGTTGAAATTATATTCAAATTTTGTGTTATGTATTTATCTTGAACCAATTTGATGAATAAGACTCCTAAAGACTTTAGTTTGATGAAAAAGACTCAGAAATTCCGAAACGCGTTAGTTTTATGTCGAGTTTATAACTTCTCGTTTTTATCAATTTGGAAAGTATAAATTAAGCCGAAATATATCAACTCATTTTAAACGTGTTTACGTTTTGTCTTGATTTGTGCGTCGTATTTTGTTATTGTGTGGCATTCTTCGTTTAGTTTTGTCACAATTTTTTTAAAGTGATAATTTTGTAATGAAAATGAATACATTTTTTTAAAGTGATACTCTCTCTCATTCGCTGGAAAAACACACATTTTTATTCAAATGATTGGTATATTTTATTCAAAGTGTGCTTTTCCAAAGAATGGGAGGGAGTATTTTGTAATGAAAATGAATACAACTAAATAATAATAATAGTATATTTTTAGTGAGAATATTGTATTTGAAAAATTATTTTTGGATTAGATAAAAGTTTTAGTTGAGTGGAAGTATATTTTGGGTGAATATGACTTCGGAATCAAAAAATACGTTTAAAATTTAGGGGACATATATTTTCTCGAATTTATTACCATGTAATTTAGTAAAGAAAATGTTGAATAATTGTCATGCATGCGAATTGCAACGTCGGTCTATATATTTTCTTAAAATTTTCCGACATTTGATCGTTGTTTGGGACTTTTGGTTTTTTTTGGGAACACCTTAGTTCGGTGGTATTTGGTCTTTATAATCTTATTAAAAACACGTGATTTGTATTTTGATGAGATACGTGTCCACCATTATCTTTCAAGAATATGCCATGCAATACATACATACTACTAGTAATATAAATTCACATCTATACATTCATACAATATAGTACATATACGGGAGTACAATCTTTGATATTTTGTATACCTACGGCTAAAACATGGCTGATTCAGATTCAGAAGATTTAGCAACACATAAAGGAGGGTGCCATTGTGGGAGGATAAGATGGGAGATGGACGCTCCGAAATCAGTAACAACATGGAAATGCAACTGTTCAATGTGTTTGAAACGAGGGAATGTCTCGTTTAGTGTCCCGTCTCACCGGTTTAAACTATTGAGTGGTGAGTCGAACATAACCAACACCTTCGGGACACACACCGCTAAGCATACGTTTTGTAACGTGTGTGGTATCACGTCGTTCTATGTGTCGAGGATTGACCCTGACGATGTGTCGATCAATGTGGCTTGTATCGATCCTGGGACGATGGGTCGTGTTGGGGTTCTTATGTTCGATGGAGTGAATTGGGAGGAGTCTTATCGGAAACATCACATGGGTCATGGTGTTAATTAAATCTAAGCATAACTCTTTAGAGCTTAGCTACGAAACATGGGTTCTATAAATCCAAACTTTAATACGGAGTAGTTGTTTACATAAGCCTAAACAAATGTCATTAGGCAATGATAGGTATAAAGTTCGTGATCAATCGATCACAACTACTCAAATGTTTATCTCTTGTCAGATTATCATCCTAATGATAATTTAATATATGTCGGTTAATTACTGAAGATGTCTGAATTTAGTGATTAAGATTGGGTGTTCTGGGACAGTAGGTCTCAGGTTTGAATATTCCTCCCCTCCCATATATCATAATGCGATTAAGTGCGTTCTTACTTGAATAAAAAAACATTACGTCAGCTAATGGTGTTTTGTTAACTTACTAGCACAAGACTGAGGTCTATGGGAAAGAACAGTCAAATGTGCGATTAATACTTATATTATTGATTGACAATTTGACATTTATTGTGCCTATAAATTCCACTTTGGCTTTAAAAACAATAACAACGTCACTGATGACATATTATTCGGATATGATCATATTATCAAATGTGATCTTGCAACAAGTATATGCTCCTATTTCACATGATTTTACAGTTTAAGTTAGTTAAACTTGTTTATAAATTTGCATGATGAAACTCTAATTTCACTAGCATTTCGGCCTAATAAAGGATTATGTAAAAAAACTTCTTCGATATTCAAGAAATGAAACCCATGGAAAGCTTAAATTTATACTTGTAAATCATAAGAATCGGGATTACCAAACATCATACAAATTTCTTCTTTGAATTCGCTTAAATTAGGGTACTTTAATTTGCTTCTTCTCCATACAGTATTTTCATTTCAGACTCACTTAAATAAAGTTCACTTAAGTCCAATCTCATTCAGGTAGGTCAGTTCAGTTAGGTTTAATGCCATTAAATGCAATTTATCTCAAGCAATTCGACGTCATTCAGTTTAGTTAAGTTCAATCCATCCAATTAAATTTAATTTAGTTTAATTCAAATCATTCTTCGATTCAATTACTTTTATCTGAAAAGAACCGCGCCTAAATGTTTTTGAGTCAGTAAAAACGTAATAAAGTTCTTTTTTAAAGTCTTGTTTTTAATTTTAGTGTAGTAGACAATGCAAAGGAGGAATGATGTACTATTGAAAATTCGATATGCAACTATTTCTAGTCCACAACAACATTATATTAAGCCAGTCATTGGTTTTTTGTTTGACAAGTAATATCATTTGGAAAAATAGGTCGACAACAATATTATAAACCAATCAAATCTCTCTTAAACACATTCACATATACACTATAAATATTAGTAGTAGAATTAAGTTGCTCCATAGAACTAACACAAAACAAATTCCAAATCAAAAAAAGAAATGGCAAATGAAGTAGTGTTATTGGATTTTTGGCCAAGCCCTTTCGGTATGAGGGCGAGGCTCGCTTTGGCCGAGAAAGGGGTCACATACGAGTACAACGAAGAAAACTTGAGTAACAAGAGTGAGTTGCTCCTTCAAATGAACCCGGTTCACAAGAAAATCCCGGTTCTTGTTCACAATAACAAGCCGGTTACTGAGTCGCTCAATATTGTTGAGTACATTGACGAGGTTTGGAATGGCAATAACCCCTTGTTGCCCTCTGATCCCTACCAGAGAGCTCAGGCTCGCTTCTGGGCTGATTATGTTGACAAAAAGGTACTAATATTTGTTTATCATTTTACTAGTCATTTTTCGGTGTTACTTAGAAATATATAGAGATTAGGTGATCAATTTTTGTCGAGCCATATATTATGGTCCAATTGGGTTATATTTCGGTTTTCAATATTTGGTTAATGATGTGGACTAATAAGCTTTACTTGCATGTACTACCAGTTATTTGAGAGTGCAAATAGACTATGGAAGACAAAAGGAGAAGAGCAAGAAAAGGCAAAGCAAGAATTCATAGAACACTTGAAAGTTTTGGAGAAGCAACTTGGGGACAAGCCCTACTTTGGTGGTGATACATTTGGGTTTGTTGATGTTTCTCTCTTCCCCTTCTACACTTGGTTTTCCTCTTTCGAGGTTGCCGGAAATTTCAAGGTTGAAGAGTCAAGCCCTAAGATCATCGAATGGGCCAACAGATGCTTGCTAAGAGACAGTGTTAAGACTCTTCCTGACCAAACCAAGGTTTACGAGTTCTACGTGGAACTCAAGAAAAAACTCGGCATTGAATAAAATTTTCTACCTTTTTTTTCACTGTGACGCTATTGTCTTGTACCTCCTTTCATTGGCCGCAGTTTGTTTTAATCTGCGCGCATGCCTGTTTTTTAGCACCAAAAAAAATAAAACAAGTTTTTAGTCGGTCCTTATGAAAAATTGTACGGAGTATTGTTTTTTTTTTAAGGAGAAGAATAATTCATTAATAGAACATCAAACAACACTTACAACGAATACCTATAATCGCAAACAAATCTAATAAAACCAAAGAAAAGTGTTGGAGTAAGTATTTGAGCCATGTTAATTAGTTCGGCAGCAGTACTTGCAACATATTGATATTCAGCTTCAGTTGAGGAGCGAGAAACGGAAGCTTGAGAGATATGAAGCGACCCAGCGAGATAACGGAGCAGACGCTTCAACGCGGCCCAGTGAAAATATAGTACGTAGATGGATCGGAGAGTCCATAAATTGCGAGAGTTTACTTGTAGCATAGGCAAGGTTGAAGGTTGGGACGAGTTAAGCCATGCAATATATTGAAGACCACCAATTCAATGCAATATATTGATAATAATTTGATATGCAACTATTTCTAGTCCACATCAATATTACTCCTCCCGTTCAAATTCAAGGGGTACATACGCTTCTCTTTTGAACACTATTCACAACTCAAAAAAATCGTTAATATTTTCGACAATTTATAAAAGAAAATATAATCATGTCAAATCTTGTTTGATTCGTCTTTATGAGTAGATTAAGAATTATCAAATTTTTATAATTTTTGTTTACGTAAAACAAAAAATATTGACGATGTAAAACGTATCTCGACAAGTATAAAAAATCAAACGTATCATTTAGATTTGAACCGAAAAATTATTAGCCAGTCAATGGTTTTTTGTTTGACAAGTAATACTACCATTTGGAAAAAGAGGTCGACCACAAATATTACAAACCAATCAAATCTCTCTTAAACATATCACATACACACTATAAATATTAGTAGTAGAATTAAGTTTCTCCATAGAACTAACACTCTAACACAACAAATTCCAAATCAAAAAATCAAATGGCAAATGAAGTAGTAGTGTTATTGGATTTTTGGCCGAGCCCTTTCGGTATGAGGGTGAGGCTCGCTTTAGCCGAGAAAGGGGTCACATACGAGTACAAAGAAGAAAACTTGAGGAACAAGAGTGAGTTGCTCCTTCAAATGAACCCGATTCACAAGAAAATCCCGGTTCTTGTTCACAATAAGAAGCCGGTTAATGAGTCACTCAATATTGTTGAGTACATTGACGAGGTTTGGAATAGCAATAACCCATTGTTGCCCTCTGATCCCTACCAGAGAGCTCAGGCTCGTTTCTGGGCTGATTATGTTGACAAAAAGGTACAAATATTTGTTTATCAATTTACTCGATTTTTTGTCAGTTAACGAGGAGGACCAAGACTAATTACCTTACTTGCATGTACCAGTTCTTTGACAGTGCAAGTAGACTATGGAGAACAAAAGGAGAAGAGCAACAAAAGGCAAAGGAAGAATTCATAGAACACTTGAAAGTTTTGGAGAAGCAACTGGGGGACAATCCCTACTTTGGTGGCGATACATTTGGGTTTGTTGATATTTCTCTCATCCCCTTCTACACTTGGTTTTCAGCTTTCGAGGTTGCCGGAAATTTCAAGGTTGAAGAATCAAACCCTAAGATCATTGAATGGGCCAACAGGTGCTTGCTAAGAGACAGTGTTAAGGATCTTCCTGACCAAACCAAGGTTTACGAGTTCTATGTGGAATTCAAGAAAACCCTCGGCATTGAATAAAACTTACAAGCTTTTTTTTCACTGTGACATCACGCTACTGCCTTGTATTTCCTTTCGTTAGCTGCAGTTTGTGTTAATCACAGCGCGTGCCTGTTTCTAGTTGTTTCCAATTAATATGCTACAATAAAACAAGTTTGTGTTACCAACTTAACCGGTCCTGATGGAAATCATTCACTCAGGTTACAGATGTTGACAAATTTCTGCACCGCGTTATGATATTGCGTCCCCTGTAAAAAATATATTCATTATGTTCAAGAACGAAGGGTCAAAATAGAGAAATTTAGACGTAAGGCTCAGGGCCTCAGGTAAGTTTTGATTATCATATCATATCAAACAATATCATACCTCCCAATACAGCTGATTGCAGTCCATACACTTCCAGAACTCCAAGTTCTTTTTGAACAGACAACTAGGGATCTTCTGGAAACCTTTGGCAGCTTGAATAGCTTCGTCAGTTGTCAAGGGTTTTTGAATAAATCTGCCATTGCATTTTGTGCACCTTGACATAAGTCGATCCTCGGAAATGTTTAGTTGAAATGTTTGGATGACCTGCAACGAGCACCAAGATCTTAAAGTATTTCCGTTATAACAGTAACATGAAAGCTGAAACTAAGTTCAAAATAGAAGGATCTTACATACTCCGTAGATTAACTTGAAACCAATTTTAAAATAGAAAATGAGAACATTAAATATTTAAATCTCGACTCAAAAAAAAAGGCATAGAAATAATAATGAAATTGCCACTTTCAGGAGGTGTCCTCAGATATTGGGCAATCATACATAGAATAGGGTGTGTTACCTCAAGTAACTGTTCATTCTTGAGAAGGCTCTTCACTCTGTAAATCTGATTTTTCAACAAATAGTCGTGTCTCAATAATTTGGCATCTCGAGTAAGAAGGACCCTTTTCTCCTTCAGAGTCTGGTCTATCAACTCCCTGGACAACTTTAGATAAGCTCGTCAGTAAAACCACAAGAGTTCTATAAGCAAAACATTCAGTTAGCCAAGCTACAAACATCTTTACCTGCTATCAGGTTTCTTTGAGGAAGGAACTGCAGCATCAATCCCAACGCAACGTAAATGTTTTGCCAACCCTTCTACCTAAATGTAGTTGCATTAGCACCATACATAAATATGCAAAAAATACCCGTTTCACATGACATAGATGTCATGCACGGCTAGTTTGTCAAGAAGTTCAATAATTTTGGTCTAGAATGAAGTGCCGTGTCAATCATACAAAAATAAAGACCGTTAAAGATTATAACTCACCATTACGTCACAAAGAAACTTAGGGCATCCATCGCCACCATTCAACAAATCCCATGGAGGAGGGCCTTGCCAAATATCGAGATATTCTGCACCTTTCGCTCTTTGATTTGAACTTGATGCATGTGGTTTTTTCACCTTTCTAGAGTTTCTAGGCTTTCTGTCAGATTCCTTCAGCAAAATTTTGCTGCTATATTTGGAAATGATTTTCGAAAGAGAATTACTAAGGGGTATGGTATGTCTGCACAACGAGTCAGACATAATCACGTCTAGTGAAAGGTAGTCCTTGAAGAATTCAGAAGCCATTGTTGCCCTGACAATATTCGAAGCTTCATCTACTCTGGCGCTTATTATTCTCCTATCAGCAGTAGGTGCATCCAGAATCTCTTTCAGTCCAATACTTAAATTACTAGAACCAGGGGAATTAACATCATCTGCACAGCTCGGCCAAAATACAACAAATGAATTGAAAATCAACATAAATTGGAATAACAAATCCTGCAATCGAAATCAAGCTGATCACGAACATGCATTGGGATTCGGAATACCAACTAGGCAACTACCAAACGAATAGTGAATATGACACTATTTGTGATTACATATAGCAGCAAACACATCCTTTTACTCTGACCAACTATAAAGCCAAGCAGTCATAACAGACTTGAAACATAAATCTGAAGATGTATGCATGAGACAGCTCAAAAGGTACGAGATTGACAAACTTTCTTTATCTATGTTGCTTCAATCAACTCGGCGTCATTCAGTTTAATTAAGTTTAGTCCCTTAAATTAAATTTAGTTTAGCTTAATAAGGACAAACTTAATAAAGTTTTTTTTAAAGCCTTGTTTATCTTTTAATTTTAGTGTGGTAAACAAAAGAGGAATCACATATTGATAATTTGATATGCAACTATTTCTAGTCCACAAAAATATTATAAGCCAGTCAATGGTTTTTTGTTAAACAATAATATCATTTGGAAAAAGAGGTCGACAACAATATTATAAACCAGTCAAATCTATCTTAAACATATCACGTATACACTATAAGTATTAGTAGTAGAATTACATTGCTCCATAGAACTAACACAAAACAAATTCCAAATCATTCTTAAAAAAGACCGAAAAGAAATGGCAAATGAAGGAGCAGTAGTGTTATTGGATTTTTGGCCAAGCCCTTTTGGTATGAGGGTGAGGCTCGCTTTAACTGAGAAAGGGGTCACATACGAGTACAATGAACAAAACATGAGTAACAAGAGTGATTTGCTCCTTCAAATGAACCCGGTTCACAAGAAAATCCCGGTTCTTGTTCACGGTAACAAGCCGGTTAGTGAGTCGCTCAATATTGTTGAATACATTGACGAGGTTTGGAGTAGCAATAACCCCTTGTTGCCCTCCGATCCCTACCAGAGAGCTCAAGCTCGTTTCTGGGCCGATTATGTTGACAAAAAGGTACGAGTATTTGTTTATTGCTTTACTAGTCGTTTTTCAATGCTACTTAGAAATATATAGAGATTAGGTAATTTTTTGTCGAGCCATATATTATGGTCTAATTGGATTAAGCCAGGTCATTCGTGTATAAGATAGATACATAGCATATTTCGATTTTTTGAATATATTATGTTGCATGTACCAGTTATTTGAGAGTGGAAATAGACTATGGAAAACAAAAGGAGAAGAGCAAGAAAAGGCAAAGGAAGATTTTATAGAACACATAAAAGTTTTGGAGAACCAACTTGGGGACAATCCCTACTTTGGTGGTGAGACATTTGGGTTTGTTGATGTTTCTCTCTTCCCCTTCTACACTTGGTTTTCCATTTTCGAGATTGCCGGAAATTTCAAGATTGAAGAGTCAAGCCCTAAGATCATTGAATGGGCCAACCGATGCTTGCTAAGAGACAGTGTTAAGGCTCTTCCTGACCAAATCAAGGTTTACGAGTTCTACTTGGAAGTCAAGAAAATGCTTGGCATTGAATAAAATTTCCGAGCTTTTTTCACTGGCAAATTAATTGTTTGTGATAGTACTATCGGTCGTAAATCTAAAGACGGGTCAAATACATACCAAATCAGATCATAATTTGCCTAGGAATTGTCAAATGTTTTGTCTTTATCGACACAGGAGGCTAATATTAGACCCAATTTAAGATTTATGACGGATGGTCCGTCTTAGGCAAGCCTAGCTGTTTTTCACTATGACGCTATTGTCTTCTATTTCCTTTCATTGGCTGCAGTTTATGATTTTGCTAATCTCAGGTCGTGTCTGTTTCTAGTTGTTTCGATTTAATATGCTACAATAAAACATATATCAAGCTGATCACTACTCTATTTGCGAAACATATAACAGCAAACACATCTTACTCTGACCAAGTATAAAGCCGAGAAGTCATAACAGAGACTTGGAACATAAATCTGAAGATGTATGCATGTGACAGCTCAAAAAGTACGAGATTGACAAACCTTCTTTATCTATGTTGCGTTCAAAGATAGCAAATAACTCAAGCAGACAG
This sequence comes from Agrostemma githago, assembly GCA_958450325.1. Taxonomy (NCBI): domain Eukaryota; kingdom Viridiplantae; phylum Streptophyta; class Magnoliopsida; order Caryophyllales; family Caryophyllaceae; genus Agrostemma; species Agrostemma githago. The sequence goes on along the minus strand of OY288241.1, from coordinate 2,985,456 downwards.
TGAGCATCTATTGCTGCATATGTCTTCTGCTCCTCTGTGAGGGGGCGTTGGGACCAATCACTGCATTGAAGTTCCTGGTGGATTATTGAAGCGAAACATGAAACTGGTGACACAATTTTGTCATATCATACCATGACATCTAACCTCGTGTAGGTTTCGTTATAACTGACACAAAAAGGTTTTCTACGAACTACAAAGTTGAAATGGCTACAACCAAACAAGTTTTCAAGTCAACCTTGATTTTTAGTGCTCCGTATCATTTATATGAACATGTATTTTATTTTATGTTTACTATGGAGACGAAAAATCAAAGTCTCGTCTGTTGTGTGATAATAGCTCAAACAAATACTTCTACTTCTTCAACTATCTCAAAAGAACTACTCATATATCATGAACATGGAACGCTTATAAGATGAGAATGCAACTTCAGATAAACTGCACGTATCTTGTCTAACAAACGCATTCTATCAACATTCAACCACTTTGTCGGATTAAGAACAACTTGCATAGGAGAATTTCACAGCCTATAATAAAAAATTTCAAAGCAAACAAGAATATAAACAAAGGTGAATGAAGCATTCAAGTACCTTTGAAAGCGACAGCCCCAACAATTCCTTGCAAATGGTGGCTAAACTCTTGCTGTCCTTCGACACCCTTGTCCCAGGTTGTCTTTGTTGTAAGTGATAATAAATGCTCGAGATGTCTAAGAACGGCTCCACCTATTTGAACACAAAATCGCTTCATCAAAATGGTAAACCATTTCTGAATTCATATCTATCCTAAACCCTCAAAAACAACATCCAATCAGCGAGATTTCATGAATACCAATTGAGCTATAGACCAACATCCCTCCTCAAGCCACAAATTATCAATGCTGATTGCAAATTCACCAGAAGTGAATCTAAGAAACACCATTAATCAAAACCTCATTAGTCAACTACTCAACCTCATCACAAGTCCTCGTCCTCCATAATACGATATCTATACTACATTGTCAATAAAGGAGTAAAATTCAAAAGAAAAAGGGTCCAAAGTTGCAAACTTAAACGACACAACACGCTGTAACGAATGAAAAATGAACATGAATCCATTCAGCTTCAGAAAGCAGCATTGGTCTACAGTCAGAAAATCGTCGATGCTTATAGCAAATTAACCACAAGGGCAATCTAAATAACATCATTAAAAACCTCATTAATCAACCATTTCCATATAATATATGCATACTAGATTGCCAATAAAGGGGAGAATTGATCAAGAAAATGATCAAAAGTCGCAAACTTTACACCAACACAGATTATAGCATAAGACGATATCACGGGTGAAACAGTCCAATTCCGTAAAAAAGACAATTCATTTACTATTGATAATTTAGCAATCTTTTTATACAAAGAGATCGTTTCAAGGCATAGACCGTCTCATAGGATAACTACAATGAATGATGATACCTTATCAAAACCAGGATCACAACCAAGATTACAGAAAGTAGAGCTTAGATAAGCCAAATCCTGCTTAAACTTGAACCCTAATTTCAGCACATTTTGTGAAACCAGCATCTCCTTCAGGGGCCCATAGATTGAGCTCAGAGGAACAGACTGCAGGTCGACAAGGAAAACGGCTACCGAGTCGGGGTGAGTAGACTCGGCCGGTGTTGCGGGAGGCTGGGTGAGTCGGCAGGCGAGTTGGATGAGGGAGACGGTTGGGAAAGTGCGGGCGGCGGCGGGGTCGGACTGGTGTCGGACGGGCTTCCATTCTGCGTCAATGGCGACGATTGAGGAATGAGTCAGGACCCAACCGAGGTGAGTGAACTCGGGCGAGTCAGGGGATGAGACCCAGTGTATGGTTGGTAGTTTCGGGTACGTGCGCCGCTCCATTGTGCAACGATTTTGTTGATCTATTTGCGACAACATTTTATGTCATTCTCGTTTTTTTGGTCGTTGTCGGTCACGCAGCGTGTGCTTGATCGCATACTCGCATTAGTTGATTATACTCTATTAAAGAATTGGTTAAAAAAAATGATTTTGGGTTTGAAATGAAGGCTTTGCAGATGATGAATTGATTATCATTCATTGGACGACTGATTTAAGTACATGATAACATATCTGGAAATTTACTATCAAAATACAACGGGGTACCACAAAATGATTGTGGAGACAAACTTTTGCTAGATTCTTTAACAGTTACTTCGTATCATCTAACTGTTAATGACTAAACGGATATAAATTCTCTCGTAACACCGTTTAGCCTAAGATGACTCAATCCAATTTGAAAACGGTAACTTACAATGAGTAATCGAGTCACTTATTGTAGTTGACGTTAATCGAGTCATGTAATCCCGAAGTTCGGGTATTGAAAAAAATCCTTTGAGTTTGGTATTAGCTTAAATGCTTAAATGGGTTGGGTTTGCGTATGGAGTAAGACCATCTTACAACTACAATTGAAATCCAACAAAGCACACTACAAAAAAGCCCACACTTACAACAATGGGTATTCCATCTTAATTTGGGCCGCAATATAACCCAAATTTACAAAACAAACACAATTTACCCGCCAAAAAACACGTGACATTTTACCGCGAAACATCCATTTTGGCGCCAAACACCTCTCTCCTCTCATATATAAATCCAACCCACTTTCTCCACCGCCGTACAAAACCCGAACCACCCATTTCCGACCACCACATTCCGATGACTCGAGCCGGCCTTCGTCAAAGAACCCAAGCTCCAAAACCATTCAACGAGTCTCAACCACCACGGATCATATTAGACTCGGACTCAGACTCGGATTCTGACTACGACAATGTGCACTGCGAGGAATGTGGATCTGGGGAGAATGCGCCTAAGTTATTGTTATGTGACGATTGCGATCGCGGGTATCATCTTTATTGCTTGAAGCCCATCCTTGCTAAAGTCCCTATAGGAGATTGGTCCTGCCCTATTTGTTCCGCTTCCAATAATGTCAAAAGTAAGTTTATGATGAATTAATTGGATTTTTTTTTTGAATTAATTGGGTAGTTCTTGAGAAATCGTGATTAGGGTTTCGTTTGGTTGAATCGATTGTTTCGGGTTTATGTCGAATATTTAGCTGGTGATTTGAAGGTCAATAGCTGATTAAGATTTGTGTTATGATTCATCAATACTGGAAAATTTCTGGGATTTGTAAAATTAGGTGGGAATTTGTTAATTTATCGATTTGTGACGATTGTTGATTTTGAAAGTGTTACGATCTGGTTAATGTGGGTGAAATCTTCTGTAATTTGATTAGAATTTTATAGGCCAGTGATTCAATTGATTGCATTTCGCATATTCAGGGTAATTGTGATTAGGGTTTCGTTTGGTTGAATCGATTGTTTTGTGTTTATGTCGATTTTTAGCTGGTGATTCGAAGCTCAATAGCTAATTAAGATTTGTGTTATGATGCATTGATACTGGAAAATTTCTGGGATTTGATACAAGTAGTTTTGACTTTGTCGATTTGTGACGATTGTTGGTTTTGAAAGTGTTACGATCTGGTTAATGTGGGTGAAATCTGCAGTAATTTGATTATAATTTTATAGGTCAAGAGAATTAGGGTAATTGAAATTAGGGTTTGTTCAAGAGAATTTCTTCTAAAGATAGCTTGAATTTTGCGTCTTTAGCTATGATGATTGGGGCTGTTATTATCATCTGACTTTACTAAACCCTAATTCGGCTACACATATGCAGAATTTCCGTTAATACAGACTAAAATTGTCGATTTTTTCCGGATTCAAAAGCCGTCAATTGAAGTCCAAACTTCAACAACAGGTACATAAACTAATGTCATTTACTGGGTCTCATTTTCCCCCAATCTAGACACTGTCATTGATTAGCATCTTCACTTATAGATACTCGGAAAAGGAAGAGGCGATCAAGCAGCATTGCCGTTTCCAAAAAGAAAAGTAGGAAATTGTTGCCATTTAATCCAAGTGAAGATCCTGAAAGAAGATTGGAGCAAATGGCGTCTCTAGCCACCGCATTGATGGCTACTGGTGCTGAGTTTAGTAATGAGCTCACCTACATTGCTGGCATGGCTCCACGATCAGCAAATCGTGCTGCACTTGAAAAGGGTGGAATGCAGGTGAATCTTCAATGTTACACTAGTAATCGATTTAAGTGAAGTTTATGTGATGTCGATTTGTTGTATCTGATTATAGTGAGCTTTGATACTGGTTTTTAGGTCATGTCAAGGGAAGATGCAGAAGCCTTGAATTTGTGCAAGAAGATGATGGAAAGAGGAGAATGGCCTCCGCTTTTAGTTGTCTTTGATTCTAAAGAAGGGTAATTGATCCTTTCATGGACTTGATAAGACGATTTCACACACGAGATATGTACATAATAGTACATTCGTAGCATGATATATCAGCTGATGGTTATGATTTCTGTAAACAGGTTCACAGTGGAGGCGGACAAATCCATCAAGGATTTGACAATCATCACAGAGTATGTTGGAGATGTCGATTACCTTCAAAATCGCGAAAATGATGATGGGGATAGCATGATGACATTGCTTTTAGCTGATAACTCTTCACAAAGCCTTGTTGTATGTCCTGACAAACGCAGCAACATTGCTCGCTTTATCAATGGCATCAACAACTACACACCGTAAGTACTCTCTTCTTTCCAGCTCACTTCAGCTCAGTTAAGTCAAGTTTGATTAATTTTAGTGCAGTGAAGCTCAATTGAGCCAGAAAGAACAGGTCACTAGTCTACAGTTTACTAATTGGAAAGTTCCATCAGCCATCAAGGAATAAATTGGAAATTGAAAACGACGTGTTCTCACTTAATGTGCACATGTAATGCAGGGAAGGGAGGAAGAAGCAGAATGTGAAGTGTGTAAGATATGATTTGGGAGGAGAATGCAGAGTTCTGCTCATCGCAAACAGGGATATTCGAAAAGGGGAGAGGTTGTATTACGACTATAATGGACTCGAGCACGAGTACCCAACTGAGCACTTTGTTTAGGCCTTCAAATTATTTATTTATTTTTACAGAATTCTCAGACTTTAAAACCCGATTTTGTTCCGAGATGGTGAGAACATTCACCCTGTAACTCACTGTATCTAGTTGTGTCCATGAAGGAGAGCCTTAGGCTCATCTGTAACGTAAACTATGGCTATTCTTACAGGAATGCTGGATTCTCAGGGATGTAAAACATCTTTGAAACAAACAATTACTGATGAATTCTCAATACAGGAAATTTTACAGATCAATTTAGCATTGAGTGTTTGTGTACATAAGATCCTGTAGAATTAATGCCTTTTCAAATGAGATGGTCTCATGAAAAAAGTTTTTTGAGACCGCTTCAGTCTCCATTCAACCTATGGATGATTCATTAAAATACATGCAATCCAACTATAAACTGGATTATATTTTCGTCAATCTGATATTTCCAATTTCGATTTAATCCACAAAATGCTGTATTTGGCTTTTAGGTACACAGCGGATCAGTTAAATCTTTCGAAAACTTCAATTGCTGAAAGAAGTTAACGTACACCCCTCTGTCTCACTCATTTGTTCCCTTCAGATGTTCGGCATGGGCTAAGCAAGCGGACCAGCGACGGGCTACACACATAGGCTATGGGACTTCATGAAGTGAACATTGATTATTCTATATGGTTGTAGAAGTAATGATTTTGTTAAACTAGCCCAACAAATTGCATGATTTAGGCCCCTTCTTTTGGACTTTTTCCAACTCAATTTTTCAGGTTCATTTTGTCTCAGCTACTTCAGGTGAGTTCGAGTTCGAGCTCAGTTCAATTCAACTTATTTCAGTTTGATAAGAGAGGGCCTTAATGAGGAAGGAATGAGCATGGGATACTGAAATGTATGCCCAAGTAAAAGATGACAAAGTTGATGAAATGAAAAAGGACAGGGCCCAAAGCAAGCAAGTTTGAGTCCCAAATCTCAAGGTCAGTTGCCCAAAAGATCATGGGTGGCTGGACAACCAAGACTTGTTATTATCACCACTCCACTACGTACTAAACACCACTGTCACTCTATTGTCCAGGCATCACTTACCCCCCCTTTCACTCTGGACCATCCTACTCCAACAACATTACAACCCCCCTTTACTTCAAACCTCACGCCACGGTCGGATCTACATCTACTAACCTCCCCCATCGACTATTTCCCGTCACATCATAATGTCTCGATTTTAGTCCTGGAATTAATCGTGTCAAGTCATTTTAGATGTTGTCGGGCATACATACTAATCAGTCACACCTGACTTGGATTTCAACCATCACCTTAAGGTTTATTAGAAACGGTTTTGTAACCTAGCATCGTAGCTGGCATGAGTGCATGACCAAATGTCACATATTCGAAACCTGTGAAGTGTGAACCCCTCGGTCTAAGACCCGATAAAACTGGTTCACGTAATTCAGATTGAGTCAATTTTGTCATACGGAGAGGTACACGATCGAGTACATGACACATAACCCTTTTTTTCATAATTACATAGAAATTGTTGTAACAAACGACTAGTTTCAATAACATAGGACCATCCTACATTGCGCAAAATGTTGAAATCAATTGAAATTTGTTTCTTATAGCTAGGCTAGGGTGGTCCAAATAAAATTGGGGGTCTTGTACATTAAAGTCCATAGGGAAAAAAATAATACTAGTATGCTTACTGGCAGAAGAAGGGGTCCCTTCCCTCCCTTCCCTTAAGGTACATACGTATAGTATTCAGTATTGAAGAGGAGGAGGAAGAAGAAGCAAAAGCTAGGTGCTTATAAATGGAGATGGGTGTGTTTGTCAACCACCCTAAGAACCTTGATGTATTGGGTTTGGGGATCTAAAGTGTACAACATCCCCACAAAATAAAGGAGTGGTCCTTATGATGACTACTATCCCTCCAAATAATCAAGTCTTATTAGCTGGATGCATGGCATGGTTACTTACTTAGTGCCCACACACACGTATGTAGTATACGTAGTAGTAGTCCAGTAGTCCACACTCAGATTTCATGTATGGAGGTTTACTTAAATGAGCTTTAGTTGTATACAGGTCAGATCGAGTTAGAATCTGGTGTTAATAAAACGCGTGAGTTACTCCGCCATCATCAAATTTAAGAGTGACACTATCACCTAGCTAGCTATATCCATATATCTAGCTACCCTTTTGAATGTGTAGGTCACTAGACAATGGGCATAAATTGACAACTTAAATACTCCATATGTTACTAATATACTTCCTTTCTCGATTCGTACCGTATGTGCTGGAAATTCCCTATAAATTGTGTAATCAGGGGTTGTTTAGTTGTCAAATCCTCCCAGTCACGTTACTTACCAGATCCCACATTGGTGAAAGTAGATGACTTTTTTACGATTCATGCAAGTTCACGTGAATTTAAGTTTTAGGGAATAATTTCATGGCAAATGAGGGATATGTTGAATCTTTGAGCAACCAAAGGAGAGATTAGTAGGAATATTAAATGAATTGGATTAGCTACAAAAGCAACTTTAAAAGCTATACTGTAAACTGTAAAGTAGTGCTGCAATGTTGGGCTGTTTAGTACTGCATTACTGCGTATGTCTAGTTATCACTTTTGATACAGTAATGTTTATTGGACAAAGTTTGTATCTTTGTTTTAGACTGTATCTTTGAAGATAAAGACGTAGTAGCTGAATCTCCCATGTCCAGTAGCTACATCCAACCCAGAACATATATATATATATATATATATATATATATATATATATATATATATATATATATATATATATATATATATATATATATATATATATATATATATATATATATATATATATATATATATATATATATATATATATATATATTGATTTTATAGATTTAATTTAATTACTCATATTTATTTTATAATTATTACACGGATTTTGCGTGATGTGGTCATATGTATGCGAGTGTTCGATACTGATCAAAGAGCGAATTTACCATCTTAATTATACGAGTATAATTTATACACCAAAGGTATTATTCCTTTTACTTTTTTAGAGTTCTAGCAATTGGTGAACCTCCTCGACCGTAGGCATATATTCTTGCGTGTGAGCAGCATATATTAATCTATACGAGTCATTGATTGGTTGAAATTATCTTCTCGAAAAACAAAAACTTGCACAGTTATGCACTTATACGGAGCCTTTAACAATGTTCGAGACTTTGAGATACTCATTCATAAATACCAAATTTTTACTCGGTATTTAGTTATCTTGACCAACTTTGTGTATTTATAAAAATGGTAGTAATACGATAACTTGTTTATTCAATTATTTTGAGTTCATACATGATTTTCTGTATTGACAGAATGGAGAGGGGACCAATAGGTATTTATTGGTTTTAAAATGTACGAGTAATTTTCTTGCGAAGACACCTCTATAATATTAATAGAGTAAGAAGTATATGAAGTAGTACTAGTACTAGTACTATTTATCTGACTTGACCAAATTCATGTAATTATTAAAATTGTACAAAGTAAGACAATTGTTATCGAGAATTGGCTCGCTATAATCAATTGAGTTAACATGTACGGAGTATATATATATATTGACAAAATGAGTAGGGATGTCATATATTGACAAAATTGAGTAGGGAATTAATTCACTGCTTACAAACCAAATAATACTGTATGGAGTAGTTAAGTATTCTTAGCACCGATTTGTTTCGTGATGAACTATTTGTTCTCTCTTTGTAGCTCATGAGTATGACAATGTACTAATCCGTATATGATGATAATAGACACAAACTTCTACTCAGTACTAGTCTCTAAAGAACTTCTTTTTATTGATAGATCGGTATTTACTTGACCTGTTTTGTTGTAAAATTGACACTGGACAAACGTGTGGTATGTGGTACTCACTACTCGTATATGGTATGATGGGCTTTAATTATTGGAAATGAAAAAGAAACATTATTTTTACGGCAATGAAGTCAGGGTAATTAACACTGGGAGGTGATATTATGGATAAATCCTGGTATTTTGATTGAAGAGACACATTATGGATCTATCCTTGTCAGACTCTCCTGGGAGAAATGGGCAAGTCAGACCCCTGTTTTTTTTGGATGAATCAATTACTCACCGCTTATTTATATGTTGATCCATTTTTAATATAATATTTCTCTCACACATTAAATAAAATGGACGAACATATAAATACGGGAGGAGTATTATTCATTTCTATTCTTCTTTTTTTACGAGTTAACAATTAAGTACTCTGTACCTGTAAACATAAAGAGAAAATATCGTTATTTTTATAATGATATAGAGAACGTTTTTGTTTTCTTAATCTAAATAAATACTAGTACACTGTATGAAATATTTGATTTTTTTTTTATATAACAATACGACTATATATTTCCATGAGAAACAAACATTTAGGATTATTCTTATGAAGTTGCTCCTGGAGCTTCCTCAAGCTGTGAGACACAGACTGGTACTATCAATCACACGTATTTGTTTTGCAGGGTAGCAGGAGCCACAAGCCGCACAAAGCCCATACCATATTACGGAGTATTTTTTAAACAATTAATTCAAATCTCACTAACAAGCAGGAGATTATTATGTTACACAATTTACTTGGTCGATGAATACATTATACATCGGGTATTATTTTAACCTCAGACATCGTTATCACTATTACTGAGTAACCGTCTCTTTTAGTTAGTTAAGCATATACTCCGTAATAATAACAGTAACAGTCTGTAATAATAAAGAGAAATACTCCGTAGGTAGGAAAGTGAGATTGGAGTAGAGAATGAAGTGTAAATAATGTCTGAAATACAGGATGCAGGTTGGTCTCCTGTTTTGTATTCAGCTTTCCCTGAAGAGGAAGGTAGGTCAGACACAGACACACCCTCAGCCTCATCAGAGTGACCCATGCAGATGCATTGCATATCCAGCCAGGCAGGGGCAGGGGCAGGGGCAGCCATCCTCAGCTCACTCACTGACTACTTATCTAACTATCCCTATCCTCCCAATCTAATCTATCTCACTCTCACCCTAGTTTTTTGATGTAAACATACACTGTATGTTTATTGTTTAACCCCCCACATCCCACATCCCATATCCCCTTCCTTTTTCTCCCCTTCCATGTACCTGCCGACACACAGTAGTAGAACCTACTCTTTACTCTATATTCACGTCTGTAATCCGTTCCATTCATTTGTACACGTTTGCTTTGTACATTATTCATAAGTAAGAAGAATTTTCAATATAAATTCTACAGAATAATATATAAAATTAACATCCTGTTTTGTCTAATTGGGTTCATTATAAATATCAAATTCTTATACCTTTACTAATGTGTATAACTAAGATATAGACAAAAGAAAATGAGCATCAATGTATGCGCATAATGGAATAGAGGGAGTACGGTTCAGCCTTCCTGTTCCAGACTACTCTTTTGACTTTTCATGCTCTCAGTTTGACTACATTTTTCTTCTTCATTTAGTACAGAATATTACTTTATCCGTCTCTCCAAAAGATTCACCCTTATACAGTATTTGCTAAAAATTATGTAGTACAAGGATGTATGGTGAAAAAAATACTCCGTAAAAGTTACGAGTATAAATTAAAATTAAGAGTTACGATGATGAAAAATTATGCATTTTTTTCATCAAAATGAAGGTGAATAGTAGAATATATGGTATTGGAATATTATTAAAGAGCCCACATAACATAATGGAGGTGCATGGTATTCGAAAAACATATGTATGGAGTAGGTAGCTAGGTTGGCGATATGGCTCAGATCATCATGATCTGACTCCTATCTCGATTAATTATTTCTACAAATCATTTTAAATACTGTAGCGATTTTTAGGTGTCAAATCCTAAAGGAGCCTCATGGGCGGTATCATATGTATAATGCCACAATCTATTGTCTATATATACCTTACAAAAATCTTACTCCCTCCGTATCTATATGTTCGTCCACTTTTAACATAATATTCCACTCATATATTAAATAAAGTGGACGAACCTATATATACGGAGAAAGTATAACGTTTAACATTCTTGGTTGCTTTAATTTATTGGTGAAAAATGTCGAAGAAAAAAAGAAAATCGGAGTAACAAATAAAGAAAGCGGTTTAGTGTAAAAGTAAAACCTATGGGAAATAATGAGTACTCCGTAGTTAGTATTAGGATAAATGAAATATGCAGTGAATTTAGGCAAAAATCATCTGTGCACGTAGAAAGGAGCTTGTACTCTGCGTCAATTAATGCGTACCATATTCCATAGGTGATAATAATGGTATTTTTGGTATAAAGAAAAGTTAAAATGACGTTCTATACTTCTACTTTGACACAGTTTAAATTCCCAATCAAGAGATCGAAACATTTCTTTTATGGAGTACTACTATGTATAACCTTACCAACTAATTTAATTAACGTCTAAATAGATTTTATTACCGTCTTTTTACGGAACACCATTGAATTTTCTTAAAAAATTTCAGAGAGTTAAAATAGAGTATTTTATTACGGATTATGTTAAATTAACTATGTACTCATAATACTTTTTAATACCCCCTCCTAATTTTTTTTATCTTTCATCTTTCCTTTTTGGCACGAGTTCCATTATCTTCTCTCTTCCCATTTTTGGGTGGTACTTTAATCAATTTTTTATTCTTTCTTCAATTCTTTATTATTTCTTTACTCACAAACTCCACCATATTTCTAGTTTATACCCACATTTTCTTACTTTAATCAATTCTTTATTCTATTCTTAATATTTGTGCAAAAAAAAAGGAAGATATAAACAACTACTCCCTCCGGACTCTATTTTTTTCCCATTTCATTAAAATAGCTCTCACATATATTGAGGGAATGGGGCGAAAAATAGTGTCCGAAGGGAGTATGATATTAACTTAGAAATTAGTGCCTAAATTATACATAAGTCAATACAATTAATACATATGCTATTAAGTACGGAATACTCCTATTTATTTTATATTTTAATTTTTTATATGTAAAGGTTGTATTTATCTTTTTTCTTTTATTAAACGCAATTAGTAGAAATTGGTTTTTAATATAGCCTTCACAAATCATAATCTTTAAGACCATGTGTGTCCATGCCTAACTCAAAACAAGAGGCTATAATTGCAGTATTATTATTATTAGTGGGAGTAGTATTATATTATTGGCACAATTTGACATGGAAAAAGTCAACCATTATGAGAATCTGGTTATGTTATGCCAAACATTCCATGCATCCAAATCCATGAACTATCTCATCGATCTATATTTATGATGGGGTGTATACTATCATTAATTGGTTTATTACCCTAGAATCTTGGGTTGAGCGTGGACAATATTTTCTGCTTAATACTACTAATAAACAAACCAACTTTTTATCTATATTCAGAAATCGTCTCATATTGAATCAGTAAGAACATAAATCTAACAAGAAAAGAAGTACTCCTATTTGGAATGAGGAAGGTCTTTAACGTTTACTCTTACATCGAACTTGAGCCAGAGTGATTAACTTCTATAATTCACATTCTCATTCTGCTTCATTCATTTATTCATTTGCAATATCCGTATTATTTGGGAAAAATATTTTACTTAAAGATACACAAATGATGACTGGAGATGGATAGTAAAATAGTTTATTAGTGGACCATCTCAACTCGATGACTACGTGGTAATTAATTAATTAATTAAAGGGACTAAAATCTTGGGCTCTTTATTTTATTCACTCTAAAATCCGTGTAATTAAGTATGGAGTTTTTATGCTAATTGTGGCCGTAGTTGCATGCTTTGATCATCAATGACAGAAGTGAGTGAAGGTAGTTCGTTGAACTTGGTAACAACTAATTTTGCCGTATTCTAGGTGGAATTAGGGAGTTAGGTTGACTAACTTCGTTCATGTTCTATCATATTCTACTTTTACTACTTTACGTGCCATACGCTTCCTCAATGCTGCTACCCCTGCTTGCTATCATGTAACCACTCTACTACAATCTACTCTAGTGGACAGTGAAGACTGAATTCCTCCTACGCTTAAATCTCTACTTTCCGGTGATGAAACGATCTCGTGATAATAACAGTGTGAGTTTAATGAATTTTTTTTTTCCACTCAATAATCATGTTGAGATGATGATGAATAGTTGATTCAATGTTAATGGAGTATTAATTAGGATAAATCCTATGACAAATTAGTAATAACAGCAACTTAATAAGGATGCCCATGACTTAGCAGCCATGAGATCAAAAGAAAAAAAAAACTTCATACCGTATAATCTTTCTTCAGTGTCACGTCATCATTTAGAACTCTTTAACTCTCCTCTATATTAGCAAAAAATTCTTATGGGTATGAATTTGGTTCTCAATTTTCAATAATTATTCTATGAGACAGTCAGATGATCGATCTCACACTAGTGTATCACTAGGTTTGTCTCACAGTATAATTATACATTTGATTTTTTTACACTATTCATGAATGAGAAGAATCTTCAATATAACTTTTAATATATAAGATAAAAGATAGTCAGGAGGGATCTTGTTTAAATCGTCTAATTAAATACATCATGAATATCAAATTTTTATAATTTTTGGTAATACGTAGTTAACAATATAAACAAAAGAACACTAGCATCGACGTACGTGCATAAAGCAAACGTAAACAATTCGTTGGAACGGAGAGAGTATTATTTTACCATTATTATTAATGAAATTAGTAGTGGTACAAATATATTCCAGTTAATAAGGCTTGTTAAAAAGTCGTCAATCAAGTGATCAAAATGAGGAAGCAATGTATGTAACATAAAGGATGCTAATTCCTTCAACATCTACTTTAATTAATTTATGAACACACTAGCTAGTATGGAGTGACTATAGTATAGTGTTAAAGAAGTCCTTCAACATAGTTGAGATTTTAGTCGATTAAATTAGACATATAATTATATAAATATCAAAAGCAGATATGTCAAAAGCATTTGTAATAGGAAATTAACGTACGCGTTAGACATTGTGTGTGCTTATCTTTAGCTTTTGTGAATTGAGGAGTATTCAATTTATTAATTAATCGATCAACTCAAACATGAGAAACACGAAATTAATTAGCATAAAATTGGTTTACAAATATCTTCCTTTAGCTTTTGTGCTCATAATTTTTACTCCATCCGTTTCATTGAAAGATTACACCTAAAAAGGGACACATTTTTTAAGGATAATAATAAAATATTCAAAAGTAGAGAGGGTGTAAAGTAGGTGGGCCACCTAGGTAAGAGGGAAAGAGTTATACCAAAAAAGAAAGTGGAAGCTATCAAAAAAATTTACAAAAAAGGAAAAGTGGAAGCTTTCAATGAAACGGAGGGAGTACATTATTTCCATGCAGTCATGCACACATGTAGGCTTAAATGCTTAATACACCAAAGTAATACGGAGTACGAGACTACGAGTATTTTTATTTCTAAGACGATTGTGCTTATACTTTAGAGTAACGATTATTATAGTATTGGTTTATTATTTTCTTTTATTTTTATAAACAGAGTCAAATCAAAGGCGGTTATGATATTGATATGACCACTAATTAACATCAACATTGTATTGGTCGATCATTAAACTCAAGATAAAAACGATGAACCTAACACGTGCGAACAATAATCCAAATATAAACATGTACACCCAAAATTAAGTACATTTATTTTACCTTATTAAAATTAAAGATAATGAAAAAGGATTACTGGCCGCGGTGACCGGTTATACAGGAAGAATTTCTATAAAAAGAAACTATTTCGATAAAAAGAAACATACATAGTACTTAATTCATAGTCGACATAGTCTATATATTACGAGTAGTTTTTTAGGTCATGGTGATGATATTGATGCTGACGAAGTTCAAACTCAGATTATGAGTATCACTTCTCATAACTTTATCAACTAATTAAACTTAATTAACACCGACAAAAACATACTCATATATACGAGTAGGATTTATCGATTACACATATGTTCATAAACGCACACAGATTGTACGGAGTAGGAAACACTAGACTAATTTGTAGAGTATAACATAGAGTAGGAATGAACCAACATTCTACATACTACTCCAGTAATTAGTTGAAATAGACAGCAACAAAATTAAATTCGTTTTGGAAGAACACAATTATGTTAACTTTACATACAAAAGAAAAAGGCTCTCGTTTATGAGAAAGGAGGGAACAACCCTACTTACTACTTAGTAGACTAATCCCTCTAATTGGAGACATGCAACAAGTGTTTAACTAACACAGGTTACACTTACACAGTTGAAATTGAAATTGAAATTGAAATTGTTGTACAAGTTATGTATCATGATTATAAAGTGATGAGCAGATTAAACTGACTTACTTGGCGCACGACCTAATTAAAGTTGGATTGCTATGCAAAATGCAAACATACTCACCAATTACTTTTTGTAATTGTTAGGTTATAGTGAAGACAATCAAACATTACTATAAAGCATTCCTAATTTGA